>OV816028.1:133041623-135799750 GCA_929113105.1 Agrypnus murinus | reverse complement strand
CCAATTCGTCTTGAATCCACTTAAAAAATGTTTAATCTGTTATCGGTAAAACAGTGTTCATTCCAATCAGTTGTTATCCAAATCCATAAATGTCAATATACAAATCCATAAGAATTATTAAAATGAAAATAAATAAATTTATTATCTTGGTTAAATAATAAATCGAGCACAATTACAAATAATATTTTTGGTATATAACGAATATATTCTTCTTCGATTTAATAAAACAGGTAAATATTCATTTTACAAAGTCAAACTTTAGTAAAGTTGACGTTTGTTTTCAAGAAACATGGTTAAACAATAACCTAACTTATTTTTCAGAAAATTAAATGTTAGTCGAGCGTGAATTCTTCCAATGCGTTTTATAGACTAAAATTGTTCTTTTCCCGAGGTTCTTTTATTTATGCTTTCGCAAAACTATTACAACAAATAAATTTTAACATTCCCGTTCGCCCCACTAAAAATAATAATTTATTTACACCATCCTTTTCAAGAACTAATTTTTATCTTAATTCCCCACTTATACGTATTGTTCGAATATACAATGAAAAATATAATTCAGTTGATCCTCTTTCAATGTCCTTAATTTCTTTTAAAAAGAATATAAAAGCCTTAATCAATTGATGAAATTTGCATCATCTTTTATCCCTTTGCTTATTAGCTTTTTTCATATAAACCGCATATGTGGTAATGACAAAATGTAATAAGAATTATAGCACATACTAAGGTAGTATAATATTTTTTATAATTAATTTTTATATTAATATTAATATTTATATTATATTAATTCTAAATGTTTCTCACTTGGGTTTTGTTAGTTAATAATATAATGTGTTAATTAATAAGTATTTGTGCTTGGGATTTAATCCTGTAAATATTTTACATTAAATAAATAAATAAAAAACATTTGACGGCACAACGAAATTTTTCAAAACACTTGAACATCACAAACAGTAATGGCGTCACTAACGAAAACATGTGTTTGTAATTAGCACTAATCTTAATTCTGAAAAAACAGAAAGATAACTGGGAAAGAGATGAACAAATTAACATAACACACTTATGATCTAAAATGAACATTAACTGAGAAAATCAATAAAATCCACTAACGGTCACAAATCTCATTAAAACCTAATTACATGACAAACACATCAATCACCAACTATTTCTTTAGAAGGAATACTTACATAGCTGCCCAAGTAGCTCAGTAAGTAGTAACTCATACATATGAAGTTTACAAGAAAATATTTACATTTGAAAAAAAAAACTTAACTTAAAAACTTGTTTATGCCGTTTCAGACAACAAATAATGCTATGCAAGTCCAATATAATATAACGACATAAATGGAATCAAACTCCAACTAATCTTGTCCAAAATACAGTACTCCAAGTGCCTGCATTCAAACAACATTAAAATAAACTCAAAATTTGACAAAATTGAAGAATATCAGCAAAACTGATACCTCCATATAGATTAACACAAATCTTTCAAATACAGGAATTCCTAAGTTAAATGTACTGTTATGGACAATCACAATAATTTTACATATTTCCAGTGAAATATTTTCCCGAAACCAACTTAGCCTTATTGGGAAAAGAAAAAACTTGTTTTGCGTTACTTTAACGTCAAACTCACATCTAACCAGAAGATAAAACCTCCCATAAAAGTATAAAAGCTATTCTCAACTTGTAACCTGGGTTCAACATAATTGACTTGTGTATCCTTTTTATAAATTCAAAACCTTTTTTGTAAAAATTGAGGTTATGTTTACATGATACTCTTCCTTCTATAAATTCTATTTAAAATTAATTATTATTAAAATAGCATATTTATTTTTCTTTTATTGCATAAATTTATTAAATCTAAGCTAATCGTAGCCTTTAAAACGGTCTGAAATTACAATTCGTTAAGTAAATTTTCAACCTGATGATTCTATATCATCTCAATATATGTAACTCTTTCCAATCAGCTTTGCGAATAATTTAACCCTCGGAAGACGAATGTTACTTACGTAGGAGCCGGAGTGGGGTACATTATGTACCCCAACATAATTTTACTCGCAGGTTTTATCTTTTTGAATGAATAATTTCATAATATAAATCTATTTATTTTCCCGTTACAAAAATTTAAAAAAAATTAAAATTTAACATTATACCAACACTAGAGTCAATTGTTGCTACCGCTGCAGTTCCTAGTCATTGCCTTTGTTTTTGCATTTGGTGCACATAACTTCACTTATCTTCTTTTTTTTCTTATTTTTAATTTTGTTTTATTTCTTATCAAATTTAATTAATCGATTTACTAAACTGGGAATGGATTTTCGATAATTCAGTTATCTTTAGCCCATTTTTTCGCTTAAATTATAAATTAAAAAATTAAAATAGGTATTATGTGCATCAAATAATGTAACAAGCACTTCTCGACACATGTTCTACTTTAAATTTTATATTTTAAATGCAAATGTATTTTGAAAAATTATTACTCCAGCTGGGAATCGAACCCAGAACGTCGGCGAAATGTCTATCCATTAACAAAATCAAGTAAATATATCTAGTATACTTTGTATGTTTGTTATTATTTAATTCACTAGGAAAAATTAGTCTCTTGCTGGTAGTCGCCTCAGGTAGCTCAGATGTAGAGATGGCGCCCGGAAAGCGGAAGATCCTGGGTTCCATTCTCAGTCGGGGTGATAATTTTTCTATATGGATTTGTATTTAAAATATAATTTAATGTAAAACATTAATTAAACAAAATAAATTGACCTTTATCTAAAATATATTAAGAGATAGATATACATCGTTATTTTTAACTATTTTGCTTCGCTTACTCTATCCACTTAAGGACCCTGTTTTTAGTCGGCCGAAATAGGATGGTTTTTGTATACTGTGTATTTTGAAAAACTATTTTTCTTTAAATATTGATTTATCCTCTTATGTTAAAATGGCAGCAAGATCGCCAATTAACCAAAAAAAATAACGGAAAGTATTTAATACGATGTAGTCTACATCGTGTAACCACGCGAAGCAGAAGGAAGTTAGAAGTGACCTGAAGATGGCAAGTGTGATCTTGCCGAAACGTCGTCAACCATTGTCTGGTTCCTCTAGGAGCCGAATAGTGAATACGCGGAGTGAAACCCGGAAAAGTAGTGAAGTAATATGTATATATATATATATATATATATATATATATATATATATATATAAATATAAAAACGTACCTACTAAATTAAAAGAAAATAAAGGCCAAAAGAAGGTTAGATACTTAAAAATAATTAATGTTTATCAGTTATTAATATAATATCTCTAATTATATGAATATCAGAAATTTTATAACTAAACAATCAATTTTCCAAACAACCTGGCAATGGGAAGTTATGTTACAATGAAAACAAATAAATAACATAACAATTGATGGATATTACTTTGGCACAAGATTGTCTAATAAATCTTAAACTATATTTTTGTGCTACATTCTTGAAATAATTATTCGGCCACGATATAAACCAAAGCCGTTAATAGTTTAACTTGTTATTGATTCACACGAAGAAATTCCACAATAACCAGAACTATTGGCATTATTAGAGTAGTATTAATAACAGGAATATCTGTGGTCATACCCCGAATGCCAATTAACTGGATACGTAGGTAACATATCTGAATACAATTATCTTCCATTCCCTTTTCTTGTAGGAAATATAGTAATAGTAACCTAAAAGATTTTTTTAAGGGAATTTCAAAACACTTTAAATGACTATTAAGAAGTTAATCATTACGGTATGATAGTTAAGTACAGTTTTCTAAAACTTAGCTACATAAAAGGCTGCAGTGAAAGGAGAACTCGTAGCGTTGGAAGTTTTTCAAGTGTTGTTAATAGACATTCTTTATCCGATTAAATTGCTGTAGTTACAGGAAGCAGTTACCATGGCCATATTACCCAAAAATCTAATTCAGTCCATCTCCTTTATGAATACTTCTAGTAAATGTAATCCATTATAACGTATAATATCTACGACAATAAAAGTTATAAAAGTAGGTCAGGATCAAAAAGTCATACCAGATAGAGCTTATTATTTGATTTTAGATTCATTCTTGATTACTTGCACATATATAATTAAATAATTACTAGAAATATCAATAAAACCGAGAAATAGTGTTGCTAGGTCTATATTGTAACTTTCCATCAATTTTACTTCTTAAGTACTTATGACGACATGCTGACTTTATTATACCTAGATGAAAGAATTAAAATTTAAATACACTGTAACTAATTAAATGCTAGATTATCGATAATGTTATTAAATAATAATATAAAAAAATCGGGTCAAAAAAAGCAATACGCGTCGGATCCTACGAACGATCTAAAAAGATATATTTTTAGACAGCTTTAAAAGAAAGCTTCAGCTTAATAGCGTTTATTTAAAAAAAAATCATCCAGATTGATTTTAATAAAAATTAAGTTTATTAAAATGAAATTTCAGCGTGAGGCTAATTATATGAGTATTATAATTTAAAATGTCCAAAATTAATCAATTTAATATTAATTAACTAATTTAATCAATTAA
This sequence comes from Agrypnus murinus, assembly GCA_929113105.1. Classification (NCBI taxonomy): domain Eukaryota; kingdom Metazoa; phylum Arthropoda; class Insecta; order Coleoptera; family Elateridae; genus Agrypnus; species Agrypnus murinus. The sequence continues at coordinate 135,795,188 of OV816028.1, read as the reverse complement.
TTAACATCATATATAAAAAGTGCAAACAAAAACTGAATTGAGATAAATTAAACAGATTAAATTTGATTGGACTAAATCTAAACGTTTAAAATATATTTGTGTCTCTAAATCAAGAATCACCTTTTTTTTATTTGCGGGTAGTGTTTACCTGATTTACAGATAATTTGACGGGATTTAAGTAATTTTGCACGCTAAGAATTTTGTAGCTTCAGTACCTATTATCAAGCTATAAGTAATTACATTTTTAAATTTTACTAGAAAAAAAAATGTTAATAACTTTTATAAACTAAGAGGTAATTATTATTAAATTATTCAAATATTTATGTTTCTAAATACAAGGGAGATTTCCTATATGATATAGCCTCATATAAAGGATTTATTATGAAAATAATACCTACGACATATTGACCAAACAGAAATACGAGAACGAATTTATATGCACTCGAACGAGCGGAGTGTGTTATGGATGTCAATTAATATAAATAAGAACTCTTTACAAAGCATTTTAATCGCCAACAGTGTAAAATTGAACGGATGATTTGTGCAATAAAAATTGTTTAATAGTAGCCTATAATTACCCCTTCACGATTTTTAATACTGTTAATTTAAATATTTAAAGGTTTTATTAGCACTGTACAAGAGCGTATAATTAGCTTTGCCTGATACAACTAATTATACGCTCTTTTCATAATTACTTTAAAGCCAGTAAACTTTTGTGTTTAACCAATGAATTTTAAACATAAAGCTTTATTCGTGCACCCAATATTGCTAATTTGTAGATTTCCGTTGTCAGAGACGGAGCATTTCCATATTTTACCACCAGTTGAGATTTTCTCGTTCTAGCAAGTCGTAGGAGCAATCTTCGTTGTTGTTAACCAGTGACAGAATTAAGAAAATAGAGAAATAAACCTAAGCTTTAACATATCTAAACAGCCAGAACATTGCATCCTTAGTGTTCGTGCCCTCTGTCAAGTACCACGTTGTTGGAGCCCTTCTACATAACTTTGAGTTCTCTGTTGGATCACGCTTTTTGTGCCGGCTGTTGCCAAAGAAAAGAAATGGAGGGAACTTCGGGACGTGAATTAGACACAGAAAGAAGTGGCTGTAGAAATTTATAGAAAATGATGCAGGTGTTACCTCAGCATTAACCAATAACTAGACAAAATGTGATTCTATTATTTGGCCTTTGAATCTTCAGGTTTAATGGGTTCTTGAAATAAAAGTGTTTATTGTTAGACCATTCAATTTTAAATTAAGTACTTTTGTATTTTAAAATCAAAAACAGGTTAATATTGAATTTATCGTGACAAAGTAAAGTAAATCCGAAACGTGATAATACCGGGTTTATTTAACAAGTCACAAGACGCCCAAAACTGTTACAAATTAGATAAACCAAAATGTCACTCACATAAGCCATCCGTTTCAAAATACAACTTTTCTTATTGTACATATCTCAAAGATTAATCACCAGAGAAAAAATAATTCTTTAGTTGGTGTAGATACGCGTTATAAATGATGGAAAAACGAATGAGAACTAACACCTACAATAGAGAACAGTTGCCATCATACCAATAACTCTAGGTTATTTTCTAAATGAAATACATTATGTCTGTATTTACTAAAGTGCAGCCTTGGCCAGTAAACATAATACATATACGGAAACAAGAAAAGCTGTGCAAATATCTTGCACTGTCAGAATTTTGTAAAGATTGTATTTCAGTAGGTAGCACCAATTCAACTAGCATCAATAAACAAATATTTTTGGCAAATACTGTACATGAATTACGTAAAATTATTTACATGAAATTAAAAAGAAGCAGGTTGATTAATATTCTTGAGTTTGAACCGAATGAACTCCACATGAACATAAATGGACTGAACTGGGACAAAGCCCAACATAAAAGATAAAAATAAAAACCCGAAATATGTCATAAACAAATCAGTTGAAAGACAAACGGAACGTAGAAACAATTATTTATGTACTTCTAGCTAAAGACCAGCGGTCAATGCAATGGTAAATACGTTGAAAGCTTCATTAACCTGAATATATTTTTTTTCTCTAATAAACTAATATCCAAAAATCAATCTGATTTCAGACGGTTTAAGAGGGTTAAACCCCGTAAGCCCCCAAAGCCTAAAATGATTTCACAAACACCTTAAGAAACTTCTTTCAAAGCAGGAAAAGGAAGTGAAAAACTTTAAAATCTGATAACTATTATGAGAAATGGATACATAAACAGACCTAAAACGATTGAATCTGCATATTCTGTAAAATAAAATAAAATTGCACAAAAGCTATAAGAAAAAGAACATAACTAACAGGAACGATATCAAGTCCTCGATACTACGCTGAGTTTTAACAGTAATAAATTAATTAACGCATTTGCTCGAGAACAAAAAAATCTTTTCAAATACTTCAGCTGTACACATTCATTCTTTCGCTGTAGCCAACAAATCCTTGACAAAAACATTAGAAGTATAATGTGAAGACTACACTCTTTGTTAGCAAGTTTCACATGCATTACAAGCATGTTTTACATGCGCAACTGAAATAATATTAATTAATTAACATTAATCAATTAATAAGTGAATGTACTGTAATAAGTAATGGTAAAAATCAACAAAAAGTAATTAATTTTAAAAATGAAACAAACAAAAAATAATTCAAAAAGAAGCAAACGGCATCAATAGACAGCTTGGCCGAGTGGTAGACGCGCTGGATTTCCGATTATGAAATCTGTGTTTTATCCCCGGTTGGGATATTATTTTTTCAATAAAATATTTAATATATTTCATAATTAAACAATTTTTTATATATAATATTTTACACAAAGGAATAACTTACACAATTAAACAATTAAATACTAGCTAGGTAATGTATAATCAATTAGTTTTATTTTTAATTATCATTAAAATCATACATTTTTGGTTTAAACAATACTATCAAATTAAAGGATATTTTTTAAAAATTGTTTAATTTTATATATTGAATATTTTATTAAAAAACACTCACAGCGATCGTTTTACCCGACCATGCCAACTGTTGATGCCATTTACTTCTTTCCCTTTTTTTAGTTGAATTGAACATGTCCTGCTTTTCTATAATTATTATAGAAAAGCAGGACATGTTCAATTTTTGCACCATTCGATCGGGCACCCTTGAATTATGGTGAATTCATGTACAACTCAATTTACACAATAAGTGGACATATTCAGTTTCAGCATTGACCGATTCATTTATGTTATTTAAAAATAAAACTAATTAATTATACACTACCATATTCATTTTTAATTTATTGTGTTACTCCTTTTTATAAATATTATATTGTAACGGGTTATTTTAATTTTGATTAATTCTTGTATTTTAAAATACTATTCCTCAACCCGGTCCTGTATTTTCTAAAATTTCCTAATACATTATTTTAACATTTTTAGGCGAGAAAATGTTTTCAATTGAAATCCGGTTATCTTTTTTATTTCGGCAGATGTGTAGGAACAACGAACGCCTAGGGCATTCGAGCATTGAGTCTTGAACGCAGATTATCGTTATTTAGGTGAACACCTGCGAATTGTGTTGATTTTATTAAGTAAATTGTAATTACCCCTCGCAGTTTTGTGCAATTAAATTAATAATAATTTAAATTGTTATTTGAATAATTCTGTTGTGGTGGATTCCTAAGATATGGGGTTTTTCATATCAACACAGTTTTAAATTTAGTTGGAGCTAAATTCGACGTTGTCGGTTCTTATTCGCATTTTTATGTTCCCAAAGATTTCGCTTGTTTTCAAGCACTAAACCTTCTCCAGCAAGGTAAAACTATTTTTTAATTTACTATAAATTAATTACTTTTATTACGACCCATCATTTATTTTAGGCTTTTAGTTTATGGCAACGTTTTTCCGATAAGTTGCAATAATTATAGGCGCTAGCAAATTTTGCGCAGAGGACCGTACTCGCCCAACTCGTTGAGGCTATAAATTCATGCACGTTATCCAAGACTGGTGCATGAGGCGTTTTAATCCATTTAGTTTGGTTTTTTGTGGCGTTGTATGGCACTATGGATAATTAATTAAAACCTTTTTTTATGGTATGGTAGCTGCAGTGGAAGCACGAGATTGACAAGGTCAGAGATTTATGTTAGTTTTGTACCATTGTCTACAAGTATTACAATCAATATTTAAATATATATATTTTTTAATACCAGTAACTTGTTTACATAGATAAAACCTGAGTATTTATTGGTGTAGTGTAATGCTATTTAATTTTGTACACTTGCTATCTTATATTTTGTATTTCTTTTGGGTGAACTTGAAGGTAGACGTCTAATCTCCAAGGATATCTATACTATTTCACTACTGAATATTTGTTTACATCATATAGCATCAAGATAATAATATACGAATTTTTTCTTGGTTTCATATATAGCTTACATATGTTTTTATATACGATTTGTTTTGAAGTCAATCAAGTGATAACCACTAAGGATTTTCATATGTATTATTTTGGGGTAATAAATGAAATTTAAAAGGAATCTGTTCCAATTGCTCAATTGTTTTCTTGAGTTAGAAGTACTGTTCAAGATTTGCTTATCTTTTTTTTTACAGGTTAAGTAATTTAAATGTTGCAGTAGCTGCGGGTTCACGTTTAACCGTTTGAGGCCACCGGTTTACCAATTCCTTTTTTTTTGTAAACGTGTGGCGCCTAGTTTGTTTTATTTTAAATCCACCCCATCTTCACTGAGTGTGTTGGGCAATCATGGTAAACCTTGTCTGGCAACTATCGTGAATAGTACTTGTTTATAAAAAGGAAACGCTACAATATATTGAATATTTTATTAAAAAAAAATTACCGAATCGGGGATAGAAAAAAGAGGGTTTTGTAATCGGAAATCCAACGCGCTTACCAAACGGCTATACTATCTGTTAACGTCGTTCGCTTCTTTAATGAATGTCATTTATCATACTTTTTTGTTTGTTTCTTTTTTATTATTAATTAATTTTTTGATGACTTTTTACAATTACCAATTACAGTACATTTACTTAATTGATTAATACTAATTAATATACAAATAATATTAATTCATTTACGTACGCTGTTTCTGGTATCACTGATTGCCTGAAAAATCTCAAAGTTTTTCTAAATCTATCCCTCTCCAAAACTAATGTGTGGTGGGTGCCTAATTCGAGAGGTTCCCCTATCTTTGTCCCTTTGCCGCTGGTCCCCAGCAGATAGTTCAGGACTGTTTGAATAATAGCCTTTAAAAAATAATAAAAATGTAGAACTTGCAGAACCCCCTACATGAAATATGCAACTAATGCCGAACTATAACCCGATATGACAAGAAGCGAAACGAAGCATTGTTATTATAACATAAACCAAATTTTATGAAACAACCACTACCACCCATGTTGTACTTTGTTGCATCCACCACAGTTGCAACCTGTGGTAATTCCCTGTAAAGGGTTACATCACTACACATCTACATGATAAAGATTCGCTAGTAGAATTGTAACAAAATTGTTATAATAGGAATGTTTGTGCCCCATTCATTCCGCACATCAAAAGAGATGAGAATCGGTTTCCGATTCTCAATCTCTTAGTGTTGAATGTCAAACTTGATTGAAATAGAATTGAACAGCGTATATTGCATAGCACCAATATTAATTTGACACTAATTTTATAAATAATTTTGAGCCGCGATATATTTAAATTATACACTATACCTCAGTTTTCAGACCATCAATTACAAATGTTTATAAAGAAGCCACTCTTCCAGCATTTATGATACCGAAAACAAAAACGTTCTTTTTTGTTGGGAGAAATTTAAAATGAATTTTTTATTACACTTTCCAGGAGTTACCTCCAACATGAGAAAGCTAAGTTTTGATATATTTATTTAGCCTGGGTTGTTGAAACTCCAAAAGTTTTCAAACGTGGTTTTAGCTAAAATTGGGATTATAACCATCCTTCTCTCCCCTTATATTCTCTCTTTCTCTCAGTACGTACTACTCGGTACGTAGATGTAATTATTAATAAAATAATCTTTCACGCTCTTACGAAAATTAGTAAACATATCCGAGTATATGCCGGGTAATCACCATCGATCTGTTGCCTGAAGCCTGAAGCTATTTACCTGGTAGTAATAACGACCTGGGAATAAGTAATGTACTTCATAACGAAGGTTACTCTTCTAATAATATATGCAATTATTGAAGAGCAGAGCTAAGAATATTGAATTGCGCTGTAGATTGGTTAGAGTAGCTAGCGTAATTGCATTGTTATTGAAATTACGTTAATTATTCGTTTAAGAAGTGTTTTGAAATTGGATCGAAGAATAGCTGCAGTGAGCAATAGATTCATTAAATAAGATACATACTATCAAATGTTAAAATTGATTGTAGATTCAGGAATTTTCTAACGCATTAATTTTATAAAATTAAAACTGATTAATAATACGTCAATCAAAAACTGTACGTTTGTACATAATTGAGAGAATAACCACTTTTGCTGATGAAATTGCAGTTATGTAGGTAACCAACCATCAGTCTAATTGGTACGAAATTCGTAGTGGTTAATGGATGTACAATGAATATTAGTGTCCCGTGTGGTTCAATTATTCATATTAGTGTTGACGAGTTGTCATTTACAAAATATTTTAATAAGCATGTCCGACCTATCTATTATTCTGTAAAATTGCTTTGGACAGTGACGTACTCAGCGGAATATACTGTAAAATCGAATTTATTTATTATCGATTATCGATTTAAATCGAAAATTGGAGTAGATTTAGTATTCCTTTCTGTTATCTAAAACTCAAATTAGTTACGAATAGTAAAACAAAAGTCTCAGTCAGCTGGTCAAGATGGAAAATACCTAATTATTGAAAATATTACAGGTCGCTTAGTTGCGTAGATCATAGGTAATATTCTTTTAATGCTGATCTAAACTTAAGGTAAGTAATTGAAAAGATAAGGGTTTTGGCGAGAGCGTTTCTTTCCAGTACCGTTTTAAGATACGGGGTCTACCGTCACAGATTCGGTTGCCCTTACCATTCTTACGGAAAAAATTTATTTACATATTTTTATTTATACATATTCCAACAGAGAAAGTATCGTTCTTTTCATATTGACTATCGGCTTTTTGCTACTTACCTACACAGCTTTAGTTTACATTAGTCCTTTGAAAATCATTGAATTCATTTTGAAAGTTAGTTTGGAATTCTAAGATTCAGTATCTTGGAATTTCATAGTTGAAAGTTTCAAAATCTTGATATATGTACCAAGGTGTTTTAGTGTGATAGTATTTACTTCTTACTACTTATTTCAAAAAAATCCAAGATTTCAAGATTTTAGTGAAACTTCTAAATAGAAGCTGGAAAATGAAAGTCAAGTAGTAAAACCATTGAATTTTGAAAACCTTGACGAGAAATCAAGGCGTTGGAGGACAATATTTTAGAGTTTAGAATTAGAATCAAAGATACAATTTTTTGATAATTTTTAAGGTTTTCAGGAATTTAAAATTTTTGAATTAGATTTTCAGATTTTAGGTTTCAGAATTTTTATCTGAAACTTGAATCTTAGTTTCCTAATTCTTAAGCTTTCAAAATTTTATAATTGCCATATAGATTTCACAATTCTAATACTTTAAACCAACCTTGCCGTCAGTCTTCGAACTTAATATACTTGCGACGTAATAGTATGTGAAAAAAAGGGGAAATTGTAAAAAACCATTCCGAATTTGTTATAAAGTGATAACGATTTTGATGATAGTGTGTTTACTAGAATTTAAAATTTTACTAAAGTTTAAAATTCCAAAATAATCGTATATTGTAAGAGTTACTATTATCTCAAAAACACAAGCCCCACACTTGAGCGACAATTGCAAGATGCACAATTAATTAATTAAATATTAGTAAATAAAGTAAATAAGTAAATTAATTATAACATTGAAATCAATCAATAAAGTCAAACAAAACCATAATTACATAATACTTACGTTACGATAATTACCATAAACCTATGTAAATGCTCCGTCCGAGACATCATATTAATTCAAATTATACTCAGAAGTAGTGGGTGTGAAACACAAATGCTTCTGATTAGATAATAGAACACAGGAACAAATAACAAAACAATAGGGGGAGCCATACAACTGATTAGACCTTATTACGTAATGAAGAAAAATCGTCCACAGTCTGGGAAAGAGCTTCCCTTAAAATTTACATTAAATTGATCTAAATAAAATAAAATCTTAAATAAAAATGTAATAAAAATAAAATAAATTCTTATGACAAAAAGGTCAGCAGTTTGTTGAGCCAAGCTATATCAATAAATGCTAAATTTGAACGCTGAATATTGAATAAAAAAAAGTTGAAAGTATATTACACAAAAACCATACTACTTAAATTCATAATTCGTAAATGCAATAATAATTCCTTCGTATTACTTATTTCGGGAACCCAGGCTAGATAAATTTTACACAAATAACTTATTTAAATTATAGATAACTTGAAATTGAAGACAATCTGAACTAAACATTTTTAGTAACTCACATAAACAACTAGGGTAATTTTAATCCTTGAGACAATTATCTTTAACACTTCTTAATTTCACAAAACTCTAATAAGTATGACCATTAGAATTAAAACCACTGACCACAACACAAAATTTCGCTGAAGCTGCAAACTGAAGCAGGAACACTCCGAAATCAGTTCCTTAATTTTGAACTATTTTACCTTAACGAAAGACTTTGAACTTGCTGTAGTCTCCATTACAGAATAAATTCGTTATTATTAACTTTAACTAGAACGGTACTTAAAGACTAACTTGAATGTTGCATGAATTTTTAATATCAATTCTTCATAGAGAATCTAGTGCGTCATTTTGTTCTTTTATTATTACCACACTGTTGAATAACTTTATACAAGTTCTATAAACAAATACAGTTTTCACACGGGATGACCTTAACACTGCTCTCTATTAACTCACCGAAACGCGACTAGATTTTGAACACGGTAAAACTGATAATCCCGAATTAGATTTTTTTCCCCAATAGTGGTCATTAATGAGGGCCTCATTACTGGAATTATGCACCAAAATTAGCTTTTAACTAACGCACTCTACAATACGGAACGCTCAGAAAATATAAACACATATTTCTATATTAGTTTTATAAGCAACGAGAACGAATAACAACGTCGACCAGAGGCCGACGCTGGGCGTCGGGGCAAAGCCCCTAACTATGGATCTGATAGCCGCTGTTAGATTAGTTTGAAGCGGTACGAAAAACTAGACGATTTTTGCAAATTTAAGAAAGGGATTTTTTAAACGGTCCAAATAGTCTAAACTGGACGACATTTTTATCCAATAAGGAAAATCCAGAATTGCTTATTATATTTTGCATTTAAGAAGCGCTTATCAAAACTTACCAGATATCTTAAATCATAAACTTGACACTTTAACGAAATTTATTATATTTCTCTACTTAAATTTTCCGAATAAAATATTTTACTGTAAATGATATCTTGCCCGCCACTAAAGTACAAAGGGATATGACGAAATATTGCAGACGAATAAATTATATTTATATGAAATCTGTACGTGTTGTTACACTAAAAGAAGCTATCGTTATCTCTCCTTAAGTATTTGACATGAACGCATATAATCATAGGAATTTTTAATGGTAAGTTGTAGGTTTAAGTTTTAATGGTTAAATAATGTTTAAGGTTTTGGGTTTCATACTCTCACTTTCAGGGATTCAGAAGAACCTTATAACTTTTTAAAATACAAAATAAAATTTTCTAATTAATTAAACATAGTTATAGCTTGAAAGATTTAACAATTTTAATAGTTTAAAAATTTTGGATTAAGTATTTCAATATTTGTTTAACTTAAGTGAGGTTAATCACAACACATGCATTTATTGACTGATGCAAGAATTGCTTTGATACCATCTAACTGTTCGTTCAGGCCACTTCAATAGTTTAGAAGAATAAGAGCCCATCTTTTGAAAATCAATTTTTTTAGGAAAAGCAAGAACTATTTTAATCAATTACGATTCAATGCACAATAATTTTACAGTTTGTAGAGTTATATAATTCATGGTAGGCTATGAGTTTTACATTAAATAAACACGAGGACTTTCGCGACCTGAACCAACGGACTAGAAAAGTCTCCCAAGTTTTGTACCTTGTCATATTAGGAATAACGAAAAAAGTTGTTCCATAACATTGTGCGGCAAATAATTTCTGTGCTCATTTGCAGAGACTTATTTTTTGAATTATGGTGCATTTAGATCATTCGACTGCCAAAAACTGAGCAATTTGATTTTGATTCCGGCTCCTACAGCTATCAGTAAACACAACTATTTCAAAATACTCTAAACGCGTCAATATAGAATTTGTTCATACTGAAATTGTTTACTTGGAATTGGTTTACAGGTAGAATTCGGCCATTTTAATTTGGTCTAAATCCCACACACGTTTACTACAACTAGTCTACTGCGGAAATCGTCTACTCAAAATTGGTGTACATTATTGCCTTTTTCGGTGTTTGTAGTAGCACATGGCTTGTCTATGTTGATTGCTAATGCCGTAATCAAAACCACAAACTTCAATAAACAACCAACTTCCGACAACTGTTGCTAACAGTATTAAAACGTAACCTTCTTGCTAAACCTCACTTATCCTAAATCAGCCACCTTCTCTTCTTTTACCACCAAGCTTTATTACATTTGTTTGGCTTCTCCTGACTTCGATTTCACTTTAGTGTTTAATCTAAATTTTTCTTCTTAAAAGGCTTTTCCCCATTGTGTTATTATCTACCTTGGCAATCCTAGTTTGGTCATGTTTTTGACTAGACTCGACTCGATTTGCTTATGGTTAGGTTTGGGATTCTTTCTTGGTAAACTCTAATTATCATTGTTTTTTTAAAACTTTACGAAAGTGCTTTTTCCTTCATAATTTTTTTTCTGAGATTTCTCTTGAAGCAGCACTTGTGAAGATGTGTTTGAATTATAGTTTTCCTCTGTGAGGTTTTGAAGTGGTTGAAAGTTTAATTATTTCCTGTGCATTAGCTCAAGTTGTTTTCACGTAAGTGAATTTTCTATGCACAGGAAATCCCGTTAGATCTAGATTTAATCGCTGCATTGTAACGTATATGTCTAAACTAATTTATTTACTAGGTTTATTTCTAACAATTCCTTGTTTCATAGGAATACGGCAATACAAGAGGTAGTTTTTATATTTCCGGACCACTATTTTTCGTTGAAATCGATACCATATATTTCGGTATACCTTAGCATATGGTGAAACCTTTAAATTAATTGCGTAATTAGTTTTTAGACTTTTCTATGTTACACCTCTTGTAACCGTCTCCGTTACGCATCATTGTTACTTTTACTGTAAGTTTCCTTCTGGAACTTTGAGTTTTTAAGAAAAAACCATTCAAGCAGCACCTAAAACATCAAGTGTTTATACCGATTCCAAGATACATACATCAAGCAGGCACACTACACTACACCGTTTTATACACTAATCTTTTCTTATTTTTTAAAAGTTCTTCCCTTAACTGTTAGGTTAGGTATTAAATAGACAAACTTTGCTATTGTTTTGAATTGGCTATATTTGCTGAGTTCACATAGTTGCAAGATTTATTTTAAAACTATTTTTTCTGCAAAAATCGTAATGCGTAAGTAATATTATAATATTCTGTTTAGCTCTAAAACAGATTTGATTGATTGATACTGTTTGATTATAGTAATTTAAGAATTGCCCTAACCATAATTATTAAATACTTATTTATTTGATTTAGATTTATTTGACTGGTTATGACGTTAAAAGATTTTAGAATTATAAGAACTAAATAATTATTTGTTTATATTAAAACAATATAAAAACAAATATATGTGTGTGTGTAGTGAGTCGTATTTTGTAAATAAATATCCTGTATTCATCAAGTAAAAACAGTCAATCTAATTAATAAAGAATTTAATAGATTATAGCAAAAAAACTCGTTAAAGCGTAATAGCTTTTTCGATAAACTTCTCGTGTTGCATTACCCACCATTTTAAATAGTACGCTATTAGAGCGAATGTTGTTGATGTAATTTTAAAAAGCTTAATACTAAAGTAGTTTGCTCTATTTTCACTTTGCATTTAACAAAAATAATTTCAGAACTACTAATGATGAATTATACATTATAATCGTAGACCTTACTATCTACAAATTTCTAACAATAAAACTGAAATTTCTATAAGCTTTTGTTATACCATACTGAACATGATTATTAAATAGTAAATCGCCTGGGAAATGTACTTTAAGATCCTCATAGTGAAAGGAGGCTATCCTTTGTCATGTAGTGGTCCATTGTTAGGGAGCTTTGTATTCACTATAAAATTTTATTGATATTATCCTGTGACTAGATACTAGTATATAAAAGCTTTTTTCCCGTTTATTTATAAATTTAAAATAAATATATCAATAGCGTTTAATATTATTCTGTTCTATTTAAAATAAAAATCAAAAATCAAGAAATTATTAAGTCGCTTCATGTAACTAAACGCAAACCTTACAAGTTCATTACATTGCAAATGTCACGACGATATCAAACTAGAACAATCCCTCATAGTAATACTGAATCAGATAGCAGAAAAGATAATTTCTCTGTACTACTCTCTATCTAAGAGCTTTTACAACTTACCGAAGCAGATAGATGTTCATATATATTGTATCTTATCGATATTTTTTCCCAATAAAATTAGTTGTACGTATCAGATTGTGTGACTTTTTAATTATTATCCAGAAAACAATTTTTTTGAGATGCTTTGAATATTATACCTGTAAATTTGAAAGAAACATTGGATTTATGCCGAACATTATGGAAGCTTGACTAACTGTTATAACGTAAAATTGTACAAACAGAAAATATATAATTATTATAATAAAAATAAATGTATATTAAAGTCTTGATTACATAACTCGCGCTTTCTAGTACTACTTGAATCGGAGTGTAAGTTTGTTCATCAATAAAAAGTACCATTTATGTTTATTATACATTTAAATTAAAACTAAAGATCATTAAAGTCTTATAAACATTTTTTTAACAAATTATGTAATATGAAGCTCAAACATACCACGATCTAGACCGAGAACATCTGAAGTTACCAACTTGTCGCTGTTAACTTCTCACTAGTGTTTACACGATTTTTGTCGTATAAGGACATACGCCTTTTGTGGTGAATGGAGAGTTAGACAAAGACATAGTACTCATTTAGATCTATCAACTTTATGGAAAGTAGAACAAAATTAGCTGTTCTCGGCACAGTATCGAAAGTATAGCAACTGCCGCCAAGAGTTTGAAAAAATAACATCAAGACTCTAGCAAGGTACATAATAGACTAAATTCTTTTAAATATAACACAAATACTTGAACCTTGTCAGGAAACAACAGGTTGTGTGTGCAATCGGGAACTGCTCAAGCTTTAAGTAGGCGGTGCATGTTGCAATCAAGCTACGCACGTGCTTTTCAGATTTACCTAATCAGTTAGTATTTATACTTCGATTGTTCTATTTGTCTGTATTGTATGTACCAGTATATATGCATTATTTTATTTATACCTTTTACTACTTAGATTACTTTATATTATATATTGTTAAATGGATATCCGTAAATAAATTATTATATTAAACATTTTCAACTAAACGTTGCATAAGGAAATTTCACATGTTTTTTACTTATATATTACTTATATCTCCAAAATATGCAAACCTATTTGGGAGATTGCAAAATACAATTATAATAAAATATAAAAAATTAGCAGAAACTCGTGTTTGCTATGGATATTGCGTCGATAGGATTTAATAAACACATGGACGATAGGTAGTTTTTACAGACTATTAAAACTGTTATCTATAAAATTATTATTACAGTAATGTAATTATGGATTTTTTAAATAATTAGCATTAACATGATTGACATTTTTATCTTTACTATTATTCTGTACATGCAAATGGCACATTAATATTTTTATAATACAAGATTATTAAAAATCCAAATTTTATTTTCCATCCCATTATGGAAATAGGAATGTGCATATAAAAGGTTTTGCAATATTAGATACATTTATTTGCTTTTTTATATTATCGTGGCATAGTTTATAGAACTTTTAATTTTTACACCAGTAAAACATTTTGTAAATACCTGCAAACTAACAGTAAGGTAATTGGTTTAACAGTTTATTTTATTGGTTGTCTCAGAGCCTCTCCTACTTGTGTTGTAAACAACTATTTACGTATCTAGTTAATCATCAATTTATAACAGTAAAAAACAGTTAAAGTACGGACATAATCTTTATGAAGCTTCTTTTATATTTTTAGAGCAGATGATGTATTCAATGCATGTTGTGCATTACTTTTAAAAGTAACGATTGGCACCTGCTTCCTGCTCAACGACTTTTTAGTTATTCTTTGCAGAATTGAAAATCAATCACTTAAAAACTCTCTGAGTTGTGAATTCTTAAGCCTTACAGTTTTGTAATGTTGATTGTAAATTATTCTTAAAAATAAGTATTTTCGGTTACAAATCAGTTTGATTTTAATATAATTCATTTGTTACTTTATTTATAAATGACCACAAATTACTTTAGAACCATATTGTGAAATGACATCATTGTAATATACAAAGTATACAAGCTTAGTCACAAAAACAATTTAATTCTAAGATAATGGAATTACGTTCTTCCGGTGCATGACATTTTCGGGATTAGTAAGAGAATGGCATGCATACTCTCGAGCGTATAATATGTTAAAATTATAGTGCACTGAATTTGTCGCTGATAAATGCATTATGCAAGATCATAACATCTCGAGAATTTTGTCGTTTTATTCAATAAACTTGGCAGATTAGAAAATCAGTTTAATTTGAAGCTAAATAACGTTCTCCTTCTTCTAGAAATGTTTTTTTAAGAGAAGAAATAAAATTAAAATAATATTTTCTCTAAGGGGGAAGGGGCTCGCTAGATTCAATTAAATATATAAAATCCTTTTTTATTTTGATATTTAATTGTGAGTAAAGTTAGGGAATTGATGTTTGCAGATTATCACTCTAGAATTAATGCACAAGCAAAATTTATTTATTCAGACTCTATGCCTTCACACTACAGCTGCTAATATGATTATCAGTTCATTTGTCTTGTTAACACTGAGGTGATATAAACTTAAAAATAAAAATGGATATGATTAGCACCCCAACTTTGGCTAAGACAATAAATACTGAGATGCAATAAATAATTACAATATAATTGAATTTAATTTGGTTAGCTGTAATGAGAAATATAAAAATAACACCCCAATATATTTTAACTCTGTAGGCTAACTCAGTACTATTAATTTTGTTTGAGCATCAAACAATCGTAGAACGCCTTTAAATGAATTTACCAATTCTTATACCTAAGATAATAATAAAAAGAAACCTACTACTGTAAAAACACCTACATTTTAACAGCTGGACTAGAAGAGTTTGAATATTCTTTGTGATACAAATAGCTAAATGATTTATATAACACATGAATAAATATACAAATTTATATAAACAAGAAAACAGATTTTATTTATTCAGCACAGAAAAATAAATAAAAACGGATTACGAAAGAGTATCAACAAATAAAGAAATCCAGTTAGATTTGTTTATGCTTGCACAAATAAATTGTATTTTGTTTATAAAATGACAATTGTGATATAAACAATTTTATTTGAGCAAACATGCGACATAATAAATAAAAAAAAATTTTCTTTCGCTACACAAACAATATTTGAGCAAACTATTCTCTACAAATAGATTCAATCGCTAATAAATGATGCACCTTGCTATGATTTCGTCTACGCAAAACGCTGTATGTATATTCCTGCTGGGATAATAAACGGTGCTGTAGACACAGCAACAACCTTAATCAATCCAGCGGTCAAACCTAAAATTAACCAATGCTCTGGTGAATCGGAAATATCGATAAAATAATTCTTAATTCTAAAATATAATTACATTGTTTCCATTGAAATTCCATATAAAGTGATACCTAGTGGTTCTTCTTGAATCCAATAAAGTTGAGCAAACTTTGACATATATCAATTTTATCTTTATTTACAAAAATAATGAGTACATAAGCCTATTTTTATTTAATGATTTTGGAGTCAGAGAGAAGTGATTTTTGCCATTACATTTTCTACTGACTGAAGTTGTTTTTCTGTTCAGGTCCTTATATGCAGTTTGTCAAAAACAATTGAAAAATAACAAAATTGAACAAAGTCGAGTGGCGATGACGTCACATAAATTTAACAAAAATAAAAATTAACGAATTTTTTAATTCTATTTAAATAAGAAAGTAGTTCGTAAAAAGACGAACAAAATGATATAACACACTTATTTTCTAATGTTTCTCATAACTTTGGAATTGATTAAAAATTGCAACTCTCAAATGGATAATTAAATTTATGATTATTTCTTAATTACTTGTATTCAAGCTATGAACTGGATGAACTCTATGGAGCGAGCATCTGCTTTACTACAACACAGAACAATTTTCTTGCATAAATTTACATTATATTACCTTAACACTTAAAGGAAATTGTAATCATAAGTTTGACGACACTTGAATGGTAATGAAATAACTGGGATCGACATTTAGCCCCCGCATTATCAGAAGTTTAAGAAATCTCTAAATTATTATTATTGAATTCTAATATGATATAACGATACCATGGCAATATATATAAAAGGAATTATATAGACATAACTGACTAAAAGAGGAAAAATAGCAATGTGCATAAGGAATTAGAAGTTAAATACATACTTGTATGTTAGTAGACTCAAGGAATAAAAAGTTTTATTAGTATTCCTTAACATTTTTAGTTACTACTAAAAATAAAATAAATCACAGCAACATTTTCTGATGATTATCCACTCTGTACTTACTTTTTCCATCAAGCTCTGTCACAAATTAACAACGTTCTGGTCAAAATAAATTGCTAGATATGACAAATAACTGTTCTAGTAAAGAGATAATTGCAGCAAGTTTTCTTCCAAGCGCTTTATTTTTCTCTCGAAGATGAAAAAAAGGGAAAAGTAGCAGAAAAGTTTCCGTCGTCGGTAAATACATAAGGGAGACGGTTAGAAGTTGGAAGGTTCTTGTTATTAAGCCGCAAAGAAATCCCTTAGCCTACTTTCTTTTTTTTAAATAAAACTAAATACTAACTATTTCCAACAAAAGATAAACATGACCAACTTTCCACTACTTTATTTTTCCCACGGAGCGGAAGCTTTGTTATGCAATGAATAATTTTGATGCGGGAGGCGTCAGGTCTTGAATAATAACGTCATTAAAGTAGTGGTGGAATTTAATTAAAATATTTATGCAGCGGCGAATGCGATTAAAATTCTGTTATAACAGTAATAAGTCAAGCGGGTTGCAAATTTTAACTAGGTTGTTAAAATTCTTGTGTGCAACTTCGCTAAGAGGCCACGCCGTTTTCTCTTTTCGTTATTATTTTTTTTTCTTGTTAGAAAACTTTTGCCAACTCTACAGTTTCATTAATTACAAACTCAATAACAAGTAATTCGTTTTTTTCTTTATATAGCGATTACTTTCCGCTTTAATACAAAAACATGCGATTAAACGAGCTTCTTGTTCTTGAAAAAAATATTTGGTGCGTATATTAAAAGTTTTTCACTTCAAAACGTGGTATACAAAAGTTTTAACATGGGCCACATTATAAAAACAGTAAGTGCTTCAAGTTTCTTTGCATCTTTAATAGTTTTGAAGACCTACGCACTCCATTGATGGAACAATTATTATGTGTACTAATAAGAATTAGATATACGAGGATCGATTGAAAAATTTCTAGAACAAGATAGAAAAAAACACTTTTCGGGGATAGTCTCCTTTCAGCTCTACACATTTAGTCCAACGTTTTCAAAGACCCTTCAACCCTTCACAAAAATAAGAACTATCCAAACCTTCAAATTATCCATATACAGCTTCGATGATTTCAGTATTCGATGAAAATTCCTGTCCAGCCAACCATTCCTTGAGATTTTGGAACAAGAAGAAATCCGACGTAGCCAAGTCTAGCGAATAGAGTGCATGTTCAATTAACTGGAATCGTAGTTCGGTCAGTTTCGCCATCGCAATTGCCGACTTGTGGGATGGGGCGTTATCCTGATGGTACAAGACCTTTTTCTTTGCCAAATGAGGCCTTTTAACTTTGATTTCTTTGTTCAGTCTGTCTAATAACGACGCATAATACTCGCCCGTTTTTGTCCTCTCGTGTTACAAGTAATCAATAAAAATTATTCCTTGGGAATCCCAAAACAAGGTAGCCATGACTTTCCCAGCAGACGGAATGGTTTTTCCTTCTTTGGAATTGACACACCACGTTTTGTCCGTTGCTTTGACTGCTCCTTGATATCAGGAACGTAGTGGTGAATTGACGTTTCGTCAACAGTTATAAAACGTCGCAAAAAATCTTTTTCATTGCGTTTGAAGATGTCTAGGCATTGCTGAGAAATGGTCATTCGAACTCGCTTTCGGTCGATTGTCAGCAGACGCGGCACCCATCAAGCACTAAACTTTCTCATGTCCAAATGTTGATTAAGATGCAATGTACACGGTCGTATGAACTACTTACTTTTTCTGCTATCTCTCAACTTTATTCGGCGATCCTTCATCACGTTTTCATGGTCTTTTTGAATTGTTTCTTCATCGGTAGCTGTTTTTGGTCTGCCAGAACGTGGTGCATCCTCTCCTGCTTCTTCTACCGCGTTTAAATTCAGCAACCCAGTTTGCAACTGTTGCATACGAAGGCGAAGACTCAACCATGAACTTCATCTAACTCCGTTTTTATTTGTTTAGCATTTAAGGCTTTAAAAAAGAAATGTTTTCTCACTGCACGGAACTCGTTTTTATTCATGATTAAGAAAATGCACAAATTTTTTACTTGAATCGATAGTAACATTTATATCCAATCCGTTTGAAAATTCAACAACTGTTGTACGAACAATGTCACTTTTGGGTTTTGAGGTTTGAAATTAATTACTCTGATATCAGTCGCTCACTCTATTATATAGCTCTCACTTTAAGCTACTACTTTGATAAGATACTTGCTAAACGTACAACTTTAAAACAAAAAAAATCAATAAAACCAGCTTTTTTGTCTTATTTAATTTTTTTGTTGCCTGTATTAAAACTTTTTCACTTTACGCGTACCTTTCAAAAGTTTTAAAATGAACTGCATTATCAAGCAGCACTTCAATTTTCTCTGCTTCTTCAGTTTTCAGGACGTTGGACGCACCTTTTAATAACAAAAAAATGAAAAATCAATTTTCAAGACACTTAAAATAAATGCCCAGATTAAATGAACACTGTTTTAGTTTTACTCGGATAAATATGCACTATTATTGTCCTAGTTCTATTTTCGAGGCAATTAAGCCCTTGGATGCTCACTGAATTAAACCCTTCAGCAGCGTTTGTCGAACAGAACCTTCCATTTAGAATTGATTTATTTTATCGGTATCGTATGTCTAATGCTAAATTGGAATTGGGTTTTGTTTGGCTACCAAATAGCTTATGTGTAATATGGTATATGTGTGTGTGTATGTGAATTTGGGTGTGAGAGGTGTGTATATCGCAATATAATAATATACACGGCGCTTCCTATATAACTGACTTTATTTCCTCTGCTATTTTTAATTTGTTTAGCTTAATAAAAAACGTTTCCGTATTTTATTCTAGATGACGTCACTACAAAAATAAATAGAAATTTTTTTTATTTTTTGAGCAAGTATTCGATTATAGAAATTGATAAGTTAGCGCAACACACACACACACACATAGTATACGAGCTTTGATGTTAATTGAGCGTAGGAATACAGTTTGTTCCTTTGAGAATTGAGTTGAGTGCCCTCATTATTGAGTGCATTACATTATACTGCACTCTTGCATCTTTACCATTGTTGTGGAAATTTTCAGTATTTTATACCGTGTGTCTCATGGACCGCGAAACATCTTTTTAATACATGTAATTTATTTTTAATAAATCCTCATCCACAACGGAAATATTAAACAACAACGTCATTAGATATGTGATGTACTTTTAAAGTATGGGAAAAAATCCAAAAAAATCCAAAATCCAAAATAGGTTTATCCTTTACAAAATAGTTACATAAATACACAATACAAGTAATACAAATAAATTCTCCATAGAAACATCTTTACAATTTACTACAAACATAATTTTTTACAGTACGAACTACAATGAATAGACCAATTAATGCATTAGCAAGTTACAGCTTAAATATTGATTCAAAATTAATCAATTTATGATCAAAATTTCCAGCATACAGTACTCCAAGCACTTACATAAAAACAATGATGAGGAAAAATATGATAAGAGTCAATAATCGTCACAATGAAACGAAACGACAAGATTAAAACCTTCAGTAATTAAAATGGTCAAAAATTTTATAACCAAATTCAAAAATTAATTGTATTATATAAGTCATAATAAGATTGACCTAATTTATCTGTTTTCAGTTAACTAACTGAAACTGAGCTGGTCTCCTGGAAAGTAGAAAAATTTACCTAACGTTAAAAATCGTAAACTCCAAAATTAAATAAGAAAATTATTTCTTTCTTACAAGTTGAGAACTCATCCCAATGTGTAACTTGGGTTGCATAAACGTATTTATGATCTAACTGAATGATATCCTTTTTCTAAAAATGAAACCTATTCATTATACCTAAAAAAAACCTTAGGTTATGTTTGCATGAAATTTTTATTCTTAATTTTTAATTTTTAATGAACTGACTGTGCTTTTATATTAATTATGTCTATGACATAGCATGTCTCTCTTTTAATTTAAATCTGATATGTGAAATATTTATTTTAACGTCTATGAACTATCGTAATAAAATTTTCAATGAGGTGATTTAATATCACCGCAAATAAAACATTGCAATTACAAATTAAATTGTAAATTATTTTTTAAATGTTCATAAATAAGAATTTATTAAGTGTTTTAAAAATTACTTGCAGTAATAATTTTTATGACAATAATTTTTAGGTTAAAGCAAATTGAAAGCAATAATAATAAAACTGGCGAGCTAGTTTTTGATAATGTGAAGTTGCTTCTGTTATAGATATTAAATAAATCGTCCAAATCTTAGATTAAGCTACGCCGTGAAACATGTGCAACCTCACTGACATAAAAATAAAAATAACTGGTGTTCCAATTTAAAAACGGTTGCGCCGATATTTTAGAACATAATATGGAGTAAAATATCATAATAACAGTAGTTGTCGGCATCGCTATTTTGATTTCTTGGTTTTGTGTGTGTACTTGCAATTTTAAATGCGATGAACGTAGCTTCTATTTATCTCAGCTAACCTTGCTTATTTGCCTCACACTTATATTGTTTGCATTTGTTGGAAATTGAAGCATTTGGTGCAGCTAATACATTTATCTAAATTTATCATTTTATCTATAATAAAAAAATGATAAAATAAACAACAAATGAGCTAGAAAGATTCATTAGCGGAACAAACCCCTTTTTAATTAAAAATAAATGTGAATGAAGCAATGAAAATCTGTTGGTTCTAGCGTACGCCACTGAATTCTTAGCAACGTGAAATTTGCACTCTTATCTTATCTCACCTCGGGTCGTACTTGTTTATTCCGGTGTTATTACGAAAATGACTCACTTCATGTATTTATGGTTGAAGTATAGCAAAATTATTAATATATTAATTACTACTATAGTATGTGTTATTAATTCAGTATAAAACATAAATGAAACTAACTTTTGCATAATCTGCAATGACTCGAATAACTGTATCTTCAGAAATATCTTGCGAACAGTATCTGCCTGAATTTAATGGTTATAACGTGCTAAAATTCCAAGACCCATTTTAATACACTTAAAAATGTATTTATTAAGAATAATCTTAGTACGGCCCTGCATATATGAATATATTTTTGTCAGTTTAAAATTGCAGATTTTATTCCGATTATAATAATGTTTTTCGTTAGTTTAGAAAAAGCCTTTCAAGCCTTTCTCATGCAGACAAATGTGATTTTAGTAACAACATATCAAGATAAAAATTATTTCTAGATAAAATAATACGTATAAATGCATGTAAACCAAATTTATGTTTCCGCTACGTGCTTATTTCATGTTTGCTAAATTCTTCACAATCTAGAAATAAAAGCAAGTCTGGCCTGTTTTGTATATCAGACCTCCCGTGAGAACGTTTATTCCTTTGTCTTACTAAAATCGAATTTAAAATATTCTAGAAGGATTTTTCTATTGGAGCAATGTGTGTTATTTCAGTTTCCGATAATCTAAATAATCTAGTGAGCCGTTAGGTAGTGAAGATTAGTGAAGGAAATTCAATTTTGAATTGAAAATTAAAGTTTAGCACTTTGGTTAACCAATTAATAATTAATCCAGTGAGTCGTTAGTTGACGATTTGTGAAGATAATTTAATAATAATTTGAAGATTAAAACTAATAACCTTCCTCTTTGGTTTTCCATTGCAAGACTTATATTGTGAATTTGCAGAATTTGTGCCGGTTCGAAATATTATTAAGTTAAATAATGCAGCTTTCTGGTAATTAAATTTGTGTTAACAATGAAAACTTCTAAATAAATAACGTTTCTATTGGGATTATACGAGTTTATGATTTTTAGTAGGGAAAGGCAATTGCCAAGTTATGAAAGACATAATTCCAGCAAACTTCAGTTTTTACATTCAAATACGATCTGCAGCATCTTTAACAGGATTCATAGTTCTTCATGCTCTACATGTGTAAGGCACTTGGTGCCGTTATTTTAAAGCGAACAAAAGGTAATATACTGTTGTGATATTTCCGTGTTTATATAGATTTCACAATCTATTAAGGATTAGCTGATTTCTTTACAATCTATGAGCTTAAGAAACCAGTACCTACCCTAAATGATAATTAATTCGTCAAAAGAAAGAGATCTGTGCTAGTGAATAAGTACAGTAAGTATCGTTCTTGGCTTTCAGTAAGTAATTTTCAGTAGAGTAAGTAAGAAGTTCTGTTACATGGTATTAATTTTTTAATTGCTAGACCACATTACAACTGAAATAACACAACGAAATAAACAAGTATCTAAAAAATTACACAATAATGATATATAAAATAATGCATGTAATAAAGTGTGTCTATGTACTGCGATACATGAGACACGCGGTATATATAATTTTATTTAAATAGTACATTTTCTTTGAATAATAAATTTCTTATTTATTTATTCGTTACAGTCTATTCTCAATTGCGCATTGGACGCTTACTGTTTTGCTAATTATGATAATTATCTACCTTTTGCAAACCTCCAGAAAAGAAATATTCTGGAACAAATATGGCAACCGAATATATTTAAAAAAACCCTTAACTGGTTTATTTTTACCGGATTTAACAAATCAGAGAACGTTTGTTGGTCTTTTTCATAAAGAAAAACGCCGAGGAATGCTGAGATGAGAAATTTTCTTTTCACTCGCCAAAAAATTAAAAAATATGATAAATATATTTTTAATATTTGTTAAGTTATATAAAAGAATTATTTGCAAAACAAACCTTTAAAATAAAAAAATTTGTACAACTGTATCTACAGTATACAGTTGTACAATTTTTTTTAATTATTTCCAAAAACAATCGGCGCTAAAATTGGGGTTTCGTACATTCCGCGTCGCTTCTTATCATTCAAATTTTTATCAGCAAAAAAATAATAATTAACGCATTGATACAATTCAATTGTATAATTAATTTATGATGAATTCAATTTAATTTTCTTAAACAGATAATTGCAAAGTTAGTTTGTAGTTGAAATACGACAATTTTCTGACTTTATATACCATATTTAAAATCAGAATTCTCATACTCAACGAAATAATCTCATGCTTTATGATTGTTGACTTTCAAATGCAGCTTTTTAGAGTTAAGACAATTAATCTCCAAGCATAAGTAAGCTTCTGAGCAGAACATTCATTCTTTTAGACCTGCACTTTCTTGTAGTGATCAAAATGATTAGTAAAAAGTTTTACAAATTTATTATAAGCTGCCTGACAATTATTTCGACAGCTAAGCTGTGATTATCAAAGTTAATTTACAGTTAAGAGACGACGATTTTTTGACCCTATCATAGTTCAAATCAGAATTCTCATCTTCAACGAAATTGGAAGTAATGGAATCCAGGTGAATTGGTACAATTTAATTGTATAATTAATTTGTGGTAAATTCACTTTAAAATTCTGAAACAGATAATTGCAAAGTTAGTTTTCAGTTGAGAGTACATTATTGCTTGTAGTGCATTATTTTTTATAACACTTGAATAATTGTAAAATTATCTCGGAAGCAAGCGATTTGATCATTGCTAGATGTTCGTGTGACCCATCTTCCAATTCTGTCAAACCACACCATTTCAGTTTCGGAAAATCTTGAGTGCTCAAATGATTTCGACTATTTACCTCATACAAAGTAATAAAGTAAGAAAAAGTTCACCCACTGTAGAATTTTTTTGTATGCAGATGTATATTTTCATCTTGTTGTCCGGAACTGCAATTATTTCAGTTGATTTTAAAACTTATATAAAAATGTGCCCAGATGGGGTTGTCTTTTTTTTCAAATTGATTTGCCAACCTCCCAAAATCTAATCCACCTCTCTATTACAGTCACTCAGATCCAAATTGGTGATTTTGTTTCTGTGAAGTTTTGAAAACCCAGATTTTCAGTATTTTCGTAATTTAAAAATGCCAGAAAATGGTGAGATAAGTTGATCTTGCCGTTTCCAGAGTTGCAGAGTTTGAAAATATTTAAACATTATTAAGTTTTAAAGTAGGTATGTAAGAAACTTGATTACTTAATTATTTAGAAATATACACTCTAAAAAATTCCCTTTGAAGTTGCCTCCATTTCTTGGGGTAAATTTACTTCAAAGTGTAATTTTCATAGGAAGTGGGAAATTTCAATATTATATATGCATGGCATATAATACCGAATTTGTTGAACATATGCATTCTATACGCAATTAAACAATGATTCAATAATAATTACATAGAATGTACCCTATTTTTAAATATTTATATTTATTGGACTTGACCTTATAGTGAAATTGTGCTCTAGAACAAGCACAAGCTTTTATAAAGTATACTTTGTTACCTCCATTTTTTGGGGTAAATTTACTTCCAATGTAATTTTCATAGGAAGTGAAAATTTCAATATTAGGTCAATATTAGGTAAAGTTATAACTTTACGCAGGTGTTTTAATGTTAAAATGAAATGTAAGATTGCATTGAGATCGTAATTTTAATCTGTAAATTTATTTAAAAAGGAAACATGACAATGCAAATTTAACCTAATATTGAAATTTCCCACTTCCTATGAAAATTACACTTTGAAGTAAATTTACCCCAAGAAATGGAGGCAACTTCAAGGGGAATTTTTTAGAGTGTAGGTTTTTTTAGTAACAGAGTTGATATTGCTAAACAATTTCACAGTTTTAGGGTTCCAAGGATACACTGTTTCAATTCTAGAATTTTTAATTGTTTAGAATTCTTTACTTCTAGAAATAAATGCAGTTTTAAAATAGTATATTAACGAACGAGTTTCATAAGGCAAGATTTATTTCACGAGTCCAAATTTCAGTTTTCTAAAGGACGAGTGCAATAATTGCTTATGAAACGAGTTTTTTATGCTATTTTTTCTATTTTGCGTCTTTTATTTCCTTTTTAAATAAAAAAATCGCAATTAAAAAATTTGGGGATTTTTGTGGTAGTTGACAACACTGATTTGACACAGTGACATTTGAAAATTCATTGATTGACACAGAAAATTGAGTGAAGTTTTTGTCAATTTTCTGTTTTTTTTTTCAATTATTTTTTCAATGCTACCAACTTTGAAAAAGTTGGGCTATTAAAGCACTCAAATGAGCTATTAACGCACTGTTTTGGGTGCTTTAACAGCTTTATTATAGACGCAAAATAGAAAAATACAGTTTTAGAATTTTTCATATTTATAGCTTTAGACCAGACCAGAAGGTCAGAATCAGAATCTTAAGTTTCAAGCTTGAGTAGTTCTATTTATAGCCTTGGAAAATCAACGAATCGAACATAGTTAAAATAGAATAAACATTATTTATTTTTTCAAAAAATTTTAACAAATCTGGACGAGTACGTAGACTTTAAAGATTTTAGTAATTCCATTTATAAAGCAACAAAATAAAAGCGTAGAAGATAATTTGAATATCAACTAAATTAGTAAAAGTAAGTAATTCATACATAGAATTGAAAAAAAGCATAAAAAAAGCTTTATGCGTTTGTTGGTTAAATAACCCGAACTATGAATTATATTTTCTTTGTACTCATAATGTAATGCACTTCAAAAAACAACAACAAAGAGGTGGTATACATGCATTTTCGTATTTATTTATGGAATAACGATAATATTTACAATGGAATTCGTAAACGGAAAAATAGTTATCTATTATATCAGGATAAAAAGTTTTTAAATTTTCCAATCAGCGCGCTGAAAATATTAAAAAGAATTTTATAAAATCTTCTCAAAAAAAATCCGAATTTACTTTTTCTGGATTTTCAGCAGTCTTGCGACCAGGGACTTCAGTACCCTGAATTATTCTTCGAAGTGTACTTCTAAATGCGCCAAAACATTAAAAACGGTTTATTTTAATAAAGTTGAGTTTTCGAAAATTTCATGTCCATTGCAGTAAACTAAAAATAATATCTGTAGATTGTTATAAAATCCGACCTTAATACACCCAACTTTTAATAAACAAAATTAAAAAATATAACTAAAATACAATACTTAAGACGGTCTTCAACGTACGTTCTTCCAATTGCTGTTCTATTTTTTAATTTTATTTATTAATATTTGTTATTGTTATTAAAAGGTAAGCGTAGTATACCAGTGGCGCACTTCGATAAGTCTGGGGGGGGGGAATTTGCATCGATGCACCTATGTAGTGTACTACAGTTTAATACAATCAACCGCTTGTCTTGGAGTTGATGTTAATTTGTTTCAGTGGTTTAAACGTAGAGACAGTCTTAGCTCTTTGTTTTCTTTTTTCTACGGTGGATATTTCATGGATTTTTCTACTTCTTCGGAGCCTTAACATTAGATTACAGAAACCGAAAATCCAGAGGGCTATTTACTCAGAATGCGTTACATAGCAAAATATTAGGAAGTATTGAGAAAACTTAAACACTAAAAAAAATAAAATTTTAAAAAAAGCTTAAAAAGATAACAGTAAAAATAACGAGTATGACTGATCTAGAGGTGAAGATATTCGTCGCCACTAGTCTTATTATAGAGCAAAACAATTTACTTTAGTTTTTTATTGAGGCCAAAGTTGTGGAACCACATAACGTTGATGTTGATGTAATGTAATTTTATTTTATCTAAAAACGTTAAATGTTATATTATCCGAACTGGGGAAACCTCGTCAAAACATGACGGTCAAAAGCATTGAAAGATTTCCCTATATACAACATTGGATGTGTGATTACAATTCTTCGGATTTTCGTGAGTGGTTATTTAAATAAACGCAACCAAACATAACCAGTTGAGAATTCTACGCCTAGCAATCCTCTCTCCTAGCTTACCCTCCTCTCTTCCGACATATGTATATTCCTCTCTGGTTTACCCCAGCCCTCCGGTTTATTCTACATACATATGGAAATCCTACCTTACGAAATGATAAGAATAAAATCAACAATAGATCTTGTTTAAAACATTCTTGAAAACGTCTATTATTACATATTTCAAAAACATGACATATACATAGTGTTGGAAATAATTTTCAACTATGCGTGTTTTGTCTACGCAACCTAACAATTTTTTAAACATTAACCGCGTATTAACCACTTATTAATGATGGAAGTGGACGCCTGCCTTACCCTTTTATACAATTTATAAGCGGTAGTAGTTACGAAAGCCACACCGTAGGAAGTGAGAGGGCGCCCCAAGTAAATGTCCGATTTGTCCGTCTCAAATTAAATATTTTAGAGTTTTTCAAATTAAAAATATAAACATTAAAAAAAATTAAAAATGAAGTAGTGTTGACTAATCGACACAGCGAAAGCTTTAATATAAAAAAGAATCGCTTAGATCGGCCCGGTGGAACTCTCAAACGAACTGGAACAAGAACAAGCCTTGTGTTTTAAATATATAGATATAGTATCGACTTACTCATTGTACTTTTCTGTATCTTTACCGTTGCGGGTAATAATTTTCATATAGTGATATGTCTTTTTTAGTAATTAGTGAATGATGCTAACAATATAAAACGATTGTAAATAAATATTTAAGTGTAGAAGAAATGCGTTTAAAGTTGCAGATGAGAGTGCAAAACAATTTTGACGGTTGTTATTAATAAATAGACAATTCACGTTTGGTTTTGGGATTTCATAAAAATGAAATATGTTGCTGATGTGTCAAAAAATTAAATTAATTTAATAATGATTTTAATGCTTTTAGTGATATTTATTTGAAAGAAGAGCACAAATATAAAGCTTATTATTATATAAAAAATATTTCTATGAAACTGATATTTGCAAAAAAATAATCTGTGATTTCTTGGTAATTGAATTAACAGTATTAGTTTTTACGTACAGAGCTAATTTTACTTTGTTCTTATTACCTTTTTTAAGCATGTTACAGATTACTTTAGCAAGTATAAAATAATTGGTAGTAAAAATATGCTATTATGGCGAATGTAAAACACATTATATTTATCATTAAAAACGAATGTTGTAGGATGCAATATAAATGTTTTTCCACCATCACGTCAATTGAAATAATTAAATTTCTGACAGAAAATAACATTCTAACCGGTCAATATTAAAATACCAATCTAGAACCAGTTCCATTAATGTATTTTCAATTGCATATATTCCCCCTTCTGTGTGCACTGTAGATTCCACTTTCACTGAAAACTGATATGCAAATTTCCTCGTATACGCGTTGTTAATAACTTGTTCAATATCTATTATTTATCCTATAAATATTTAAAATCATTGATTTATTGACAAAATACGTTCCCTTCATCTCAACATCTAAAAATAATTAAAGCATTGATTTACGTCAAAAGTGATTGATGTATAATTCAGAAGCATACTTTTTTTCCCATCAAGAATATGTAAGAAGTGTAGTTATCTCCAAAAAGAATAGAAGAGGCAAACAAAAAAAAAATATATATATATATATATTTTACATTCCTGACATCCCGAAAAGACGATTCATTTTTTAAGATATTTCAAGAAATTGTCATCATTTACTATCATACGTCTTGTACACATATATAATGTTCTCAGGGGCAAAGCAAGCTGTCTAGTCCATTATCCTGTTTGATGTTGTGCCTGTGGAGTCTTGACAACACCTCATAACAACTGTCTGGAGCACAGTTGGCAGCCATGCTTAATTTACTGCTTACTTCGCAGTGACAAACAAAGTTAATTTGATGACAGACCCGCTTATGAGGCAATTAAAAAGTTTTAAAGTACTTTCTTTCAAGGAAGAAAAAAGAAAACAATGGAAACTCTCTTAGTTCTGACTACTTACCTTATTATTTGCTTTAGAATGAAAATTAAGAATTTAAGGAAATTTCTCAGTTAGTGTTGTAGGGTAGAATGGACTGACGAAATTCATGAGGTTTACATAAAAGGTAATTTCTTTACAAAGAGATAACAAAGAAAAACTAGAAAGAAAACTACAGAACTATTGATGAGGATAGTATTAACTGGCTTTACCACACAAAAACCAGATTAAATTTGTTCACAGCGACATTTCATATTCGAGTTTTCAGTTAAACTTAATTTTCCCCTCTGCTTTTGATTTTATTCGCCTTTTTAGTAGGAACTCTAAAATAATTATTTTAAAAATTTATTTAAAATATAAGAAATAAATAATTAAAAAGAAGAAGAATGACAAAACAGCTGCACAAATTGGTGCATATGGGTAGGCGTAATATTACAGGGTAGCCTAGGTTCCCTAAAATCGTAGTTGAATAATAGAAAAAATTCAAACAAGATTTGGAACAAAAAAGAATGAATAGACTGCAAAAAGACGTACCTTAACAAGGGAAATTTTCATCAATAGAATTTGTCAGCAACAATCAAAGGCCAAACAAAATAGTTATGGATATTCGTCACGAAGAAATTTATTTTCAATAAGATGCTCATTAAAAGAGTTTCTAATGAAGACGCTTGGTCAAAAACGTGACCACAAACCAATCGTCCTAAGAGAGGCTTTCCAGCACGCACAACAGAGAGCGAATCCTTCTCCCGAAAAATCAAATGCGCAAGGCCGTCATTCCTACCAAGGAACGTTGATATCGGTATCCACATTTGAATAAGAAAATCCATTAAACAATAATATTCAAAAGGAAATTATTAGTAATTAAATGTAAACTCAGGGAGTCTACATTTAAATATATACGACGAAAACCCATCAATATAAAAATTATAAAGAGGGAAAATGATACTTCTCAAAACCGACAAAATATTTAAAATAAATATTTCTAAAGGTGAGTTCACACGAGGACCCTTTCAGTAAAAGAACAAATTAAGGAAAAATAAATGTTACGCCATCCCTCTCCGAAAAGAAAAAAAAAATAAGTAAAACTAATTTTTTTTAACGTGAAATAATTAACATTTGTAAAGTATGTTTGGAACACATATTGCTAGTATCTTCGCGTACTACACGTCCTAATGGAGACAATTAAGGGAAAGTCATGATTGGTAAGGTCAAAATCAGGTAGTCCAAATAATTGTGTCCCAAATACAATACCAAACGAAAAGAAATTGAAACAAATTCTAATTACTTCTCATTAGAAGAATCTACACAAACTTAAGTATTATATGAAAGCGTAGCGTTCATACCATTAAATAAACCAAAAAGCGCGAGGGCAAATACGCCAAGGTTGTCTTACTACTGACACACCTACTAAACATACTATCTAAAGCATAAAAAGCGACTTAATTAATTCAATTAATTAACTGAGACATCAGAATTTCAGCCAAAATACGGCTTTAAATCCTTTACATGCCACTCTCCAGCAAGAGTGCCATCAGGGTTACTAAGAGAATACACTCGTTTTTCTACACAAAAATAGAATTTACAAAATGGCCCCGCGTTGAAGCCAATGAAACACTCGCTTTTCTGTCAGACTAAATGACAATAAACTAACTAAAAAGCTATAAAAATACATCATACTTACTGTAACTGAAAACTCAAAAAAATATCTGCCACAGCTTGAGATTTAAACTCTCTCTTACAAATTAATTAATCAAGTCGTAGGTATTGGTTCCACAGCTGTATAAATTGTGAAAAGGAATAGATAAGGTTTCAAACACAAATAAAAACTTAAAAGGGCGCCATCTGGTTCTGAGCTTAGTTAATTACAAATTAACCATTCAAAGATGTTAATTGAATAAGCATTAAAATTTATTAAATTCATTAACCAGAAAATGAATAGAATATTTAGTTAAAACAAAATTTTGTTTACTTAAAATTGTTGAAGAAATGAACTTAAGCATTCATAACCAATATGGTTCCGTTTTTCAGATCATTCAGTTTTGAATTAATAACATTTATTAACAGGAAAATAATTAAAACACAACCTTGCATAGATAAAAATAAAACACACCTCGTATATTTATTACAAGTCCAACCTAAATTTATTAGGTTATAATTATACCAAAATTAATCAATAAAAATTCACCTAGAACTTTTCATTAAATTATGAAAATAACTCAAAAAGATTTGATTAAATCGACCACAAATAATGTTCAAAAGCATTAACACAAATATTAAAATTTATATTGACTGGTCTTTTTCTGGACAAAAATTTCTACACAAATATCTAAATGAGATTAGACAAATTAAATCAATTCGACAGTATCAATACAAATGATTTGTAATTACATTAAAGTTTAAAGCTTTTTAACAACCGACGAGAGCTCTATTGATAATAGAATTTAATGAGCAAAAATTTATAATGAACTTCTATGAATTGAGAAACAATAACAAAAATGACTGCAAATTCAAGCAAGAAATTTACCTAAATGAATAACACTAAAAACAATAGTCACAATACCTTTTATTTTTGGTAAGTCACAAACCAAAATCAACGATAAACTGCATAAAATTTGACGACAACGTCACAGCAAATGGAAACTGGAAGATTGGGATTTTTCTTTCATACATTAAAGATGTACGAGATAACCCTCGTAGAAACTGGATATGGCGAATTATAATTTGCAAATTCACCCCAAACGCAGTAACAAAATGCAACCAAAGAGTTCCATAAAAGATTTGGCTATTAGTTTTGATAACCATTTCATAATTTCATTGTTTTCAATAAAACAATACACATAACCATTAATTCTGAACTGAATTTAGAAGGCACACAGCACGAATTATTATTTAGCCGAAATTTCGATTACAGAGAAAGCGTCTGTAAATATTAACTTATTTCTGTACAATAATTATTTAGACGAGAGTACGGTACTGTAGGCTGTCGTAACATTGTTACACAGTAATAAGGGAAACTGAATTTCCCACTTTTCTGAAGCACAAACGTCCGCGAAAATATTTAACGGAATAACTAACTTTTGTTAACCACGAATTATTGGTTAATTTCCGAACACTTATTTAAAAGATAACTATTACATGTTGATTTTAATTAAATGCACCGACCATCCGAAAGTCGGTAATTGTTCAAACAATATGAAAAACTGAATTTAGAGTTTTCTTTCAAACTCCATTTTACTACAACAAAATGGCATTTTTAACACAAGATCGAACGTACGCTCTCGGCGTGCGATTTTGGAAGACAGGCCCCGTCTCAACATCATATCGCGCTTTTATTAACTCTGAACCCTTAGCTACGCGCGACTACATTTGTTTTTATGCGGCAAGGGCGCTTTTATTTGGCCTACTATAGGATTCACGACCTTACGTGTAAAAAACAGTACCCGTTCTTCGCGCGCCAAAACACACGTGTGAACTAAAACACGCTGCTGTAAACGATATTCCTACGCTACATTGACTTAAAATTTTAAAACGCAAATAACAGACAAAGGAAAGTGAGTTTACGAATCGAATACCTCAAAATGTTTACCAAAATATTTCAATAAATGAGTTGACTAAGCGCTTCTCATGGTTTCTTTTCAAGGTTTCTTTATAAAGAAATTGATATTATATTAAAATGCCAGATAGCAAGATACGAAAAACGACATCAATATGACGTTACATTGTTTAATTACAACAAATATGAAACAACCCTTTCTTAAAAGTGCCATTTATTTGAGATGTTTATTTGATGACATGCTTGTTTAAATTAAGCGAGATCCACAGGACCGAACTTAGGATTTTTAACCAGAATCAATACAAAATTCTATATACTAACTGCCGGTGGAAATTGTACCCGTTACAACAAGACGAGATATCCTTTTTTCTATCTTACTCAATATATATTTTGGAGCTAGCTTGGCAGAAAACTTAACTGCAGCATCTGACAGAACTTTATTTTTACGCCAAACCTTGTCACCAACATTAAACGAGATATCTCTTTTTCTGAAATTGTAAGAAGCACAATTTCTAGTATGTGCAGCGTGTAACTTTTTACGGATGTCTAAAAGCACATCACCTAAATTACTAAAATCCTTTATATAATCTTCTCTACTACCAGGCATTAATTCAATATTGGAAGTATCCTTTACTTTACCATAATAACTACCCGATAAAGGAATATGACGACCAAAATTGATAAATGAGGGTGCTAATTTATGCACTTCATGGACGGAAGTGTTTATCGATTGTTGAATCTTTGCTAATTCCTTATCCCAATTCCTATGTTCGTTAATATAACTGCGAATAGCAGTCCCGATAGTTCTGTGGGTTCTTTCAACAAAATTACATTGGGCTGCATACCGAGGGCTATACCAAATTTTTTGAACGTTATAAGATTCTGCTATAAGATTCTGCTAATTTCTTAAATACGCGACCAGCGAATTGTGGACCATTATCGCACACAATAAATTGTGGGATACCGTAGACGAGAAATACTTGGTCTTCCATAAATCTGGCAACATTCTTAGCGGTAGCATCTCGCATTGGATGTAGCAGGGAGTATTTAGAAAACCAGTCTGCCACAACGAGCAAATAAGAGTTTCCTTTAGAAGATCTAGGGAATGGTCCCATAATGTCAACAGCAATAATTTGGAAAGGGTATTTTACTGCTTTTTCACCACCCATAAGGCCAAACCGGGAGGTGTTGTAAACTTTTTGAGATTGACATATTTTACAGCAGCGAACATATTTAAAAATATCCTCACGCATATGCGGCCAATAATAATATTCTTGTACTCTAGAGAATGTTTTAAAGAATCCTCTGTGGGAAGAAATTGGAGGGTCGTGTGAAGACTTAATGACATCTCCGCGTTGCGATTTGGGGACTAGTATCTTCCATTCTGAAACACCAGTTGGTAAAGGTATACGAGATGGAATAAATTTATATATAACATCATCTTCTACCTTCCATTGAAGATATAACTCCGGCGAATTAATTATTTTTTCGCGTAATGATCTGTACCAGTCGTCGATACTATTTAAATCAATATCCATTAACATTAAACTTATGGCTTCGACTTTAGGGTTTGAAGAGATTCTAGAGAGCGCGTCCGGTACAATATTAGAAGAGCCTTTCTTATGAACTAACTCGAAATCATACTGACGTAGTTTAACTGGCCAACGAATCTGCCTGAAGGATCTTTCAGATTATTTAACCACAAAAGACTATAATGGTCTGTAATGACCTTAAACCTAGTACCTTCTATATAAGGACGAAATTTTCAATCAAGAATGTTAAGCTTAATAATTCTTTCTCACTGACAGTGTAATTTCGTTCAGCACGCGACAATGACCTCGATGCATACGCAATAACTCGCTCTTGACCATCTATTTCTTGCGATAAAATACCACCTAAACCAACGTCACTAGCATCGCACTGTATAGTAAATGGTTTCGAGAAATCTGGAGAACAAAGTATCGGAGACCTAACTAGAGAATCTTTGATTTTTATAAAAGCAGCTTCGGCTTCATCGGTCCAACAAATAGGTTGTTTCTTTTTACAACCCTTAAGGAGGTCATTTAAAGGAGAAACCAAAGATGAAAAGCTGTCAATAAATCGACGATACCAGGAACATAACCCGAGAAATTGTTTTACTTCAGTTGCTGTAGTTGGACGAGGATAATTCACCATAGTGGTCACCTTGTCGGGGTCAGTGCGAAAACCTTCAGAATCAATTAAGTAACCTAAACAAACAAGGTGCATGTTAGTGAAGATGTATTCAAAGATTTACTACCTTGCCTGCAAGTTTAATTTGTAGAATAATACAAAAATTTCTTGAAACCTAACATATAGGTAGGTTCATAATAATTTTGTTATTTTTTAATATTAAAAAGTCTGTGGCCTTATATATTTTATTAGGATGTTGTCAAGTAGTTCCTTGGACAAAACTGAGACATATAGGTAAATGTGGGGATGATTTTTAATAGAAAATATATGGATTTAAAAAACATATATTTCTGCGTTTTACTTTGATGATCTGAAAACATGTAATTTAGTAGACATTTAACACATGTTGGATGTCTAAAAAATTGTGATTATTGTTCAATATGATATAAGGATAGAATTTGTAACAAGAATAGGAGCGAACAAAGTGTATTTAAGCAATTATTTCAAATTTGATATAATTGATTTAGCTGACTAACTTTCCTGAGTTTATTTTGAAGTGTTAACGAAAATTTTGCATATCATTAAATAGAGGAATTTTTTCTAGCTATTTATAATATTTGTAAAATAAAATTAATTATAAATAGTAGCATGGTTATGTAGACTTAGCTAGAATTGAATTCAATTGGTTCACACTAAAATTTATTAGAAATTACTAGAATAGTAACGTAAGTAAAGCGTAAGCCTTCTTTTGTTTCTTGAAAACATATAGAGCTGGAAATCTGGTGGAATCATTTTATAAATTTAAATAGATTTACCTTGTCCGAAATACAGCTGGTTTATATAATTTCAAGTTTATTTAACAATAAAAGACTTTCTCATGAAGAGAGGTAAATTTTTGTGGCATTTCAACCATTTTGATATTGAATTCTACAGATCATACAGTCGGTAATTTCAAACGGCGCCAATATTTGATTTTTGTAACTAATGTGAAGCATTTCTTCAAATTTAGTAATTTAAATAAAAGAAATATTAATTTTAAAGCTAAAAAGAATTATACTGCCTTAGAATTAATTTTTATTTTAGTGGAGATATCCAAACATCCTTTTTATATTTTTTTATAATGCATAGCATTTCAATTTTAATTTTTTTTGTGTTGTGTTCAATCAATTTAATCAAGTAAATATTTAAAAAAGGTAACCTTTGGTTTATTTATTTTATTTGTGTTTGTAGTTAATAATGTTTTATAGATCCATATTTATTCATAGCCCTATTTAAGCTACCCGCCTAGTAGAGACTCAATTGTGACCAGAAAGTAGGTTCACAATTAATGTAATTTAATAATAGTCGGAGCATATTTTTATGGTAAAGGAAGGTGGTTTATATTTTGCATATATCTTCGTTGTGTTTTTACCAAAGCCTGTTTCATATATGTGTGTACTCTTAACAAAAAAATCAATTTAAATCTATTTAATTTTTTATCAACAATATTTAACCTTCAATTATAGAACGACGGTATAGATATCATTATCTTATTACAGCCTCCCCCCCTCGAATAACATATTAGTGAATGGAGCATGGGTTTTATAGTACTTTGCTTATAGTACTTTGCTTATAGTACTACTACTTCTAAATTAAATATGAGGAATATCATCTTGCATACAATGTTGCAACAATCTAATATAAACCCGCGCCCAAATGCTCCGTTGAGTTGATAAATAAATGAACAATAGAAACTGATTAAAAGCTTCATTAAAAACTTAATTCTAGTAAAATAGTTAGATTAGATATTAAAATTTCACAAACAAATGCAATTTTAAATTTCTATATATCGTTAAATACATTTTGATAAATTCGACAGGAATTTCGGTCCACCAAAGATATGTGTCCATACACGTAAGGTATATTAATTACTAATAATTATTACTTAACTAATGTGTGTCTATTAGGCTTCTAAATTTCTATGGGTGCGTCCTTTGTAGCATTCCATATTAAATACAAATAAGAACAAACTAAAAACATTAAAATCGAATAATGTTTAGAGATCCATTTTTTAAATAGTCAGATCCATAGTTAGCCATTTTTCAAATTGTTCGCGAAAAACAGAAAATATCAAGTATTTATAATTTGCTTTATATCTTTTGTAATTGTACATGGAATAACTATAATGAAATTCGGCTGAAATTAAATTGATATAATACCGAACACGTCAACATACCAATCAAATTAAATTAAAAAAATTTAATTAATTAAATAACATTATGAACGTTTCATGTAAAATAAAGAAGAATGCCCCACTTTACTATTTGCTCCCACTTCATTTTTACATTCGCGTTGACTGCTACATGATTGCGTGACACCGAATTCCACGTGCACCGCTAGCTCGTTTTCTACAGATGTGTTTGCTTAATAAAGAAATGCAAAAAATATTTATATTTTCAAACACTTGCCGTGTTTATAAACCCAACTTATTATTATTCTGTTAAATATTAAAAATAAATTAAAAATCAACGCCACAAATAGAATAGATTACGATAGAATTCAATATTATTAAAAATAAAATAAAAGACAAATAAAAAAAATATTATTGAAGATTTATGCGAATATTATTTTTGTTTATGCACATGTTTCAGGTTTTCTGTGATCTGTTTTAAAATTTGGTTATTGAAAAAAATAGAAAAAATCTATTAGGCTCTAGTTTTGATATCCCAAAATTTACATCCTAGACGTTCACGTTATTTTTTATACAGAAATGATCATGATTTGAAGAAGATTTTTAAAGTACTTTTAGCAAAAAATGAACAAAACATCTTATAAGGTAGGGTTTGATTGATCAGAAAATCAAGCAGAAGGAGAAGCCCTGTTTAAACATCTTTAAAATTTAGAAAAAATGTAATTATCGTGATTTACTAACTATTTACGGTCTAATTATAATTGTAACGTGATCATATTTTCGATTTATTAAAAATATAATTTTGTATGCATAAATGATAAAAAACCTTAGTGCGGCCCTGCACATTTCAGTATATTTTAGTTTGAGTTAAAAGTGCGACGATATTAAAATTTATCTGATGTTCTTTTAAATACCTTTTAAATAACCTTTTGCAGTTTTTGTAAAATATCAAAGGTTAATTTTGAAGTGTTCCCATGGTTCTACAAGTTATTTCGCAGGAAAGAAACTTGATAAAATTTAGTTTGTAAATATTTTAAAGAAGTACCGCCTTTCCTACAAAGGATTTCAATTCTTAAAATGCATTTAGCTTTTATTTATGGCTTCCTGTGCATGTCCATCGGTAAATTTTGTACAAACAAACTTCCGATCACAGACGTATAAAATATAGTTTGCGGTCACGTGTAGATTGTGGTAACTGTGGTAACGCGACAAATTTTTGTTCTAAAATCTTTCCGAAGCTTTCAAATGCTTGTTCCTCATTGGGCTTAAAGAAATCACGCTATTTCGCTAGGTTAACTTAAAATCTTCCCTCTTTTCAATATTTAAAAGGTAGTACAGATTCGCATGTAAAAAGTTCAGTTGGGCAGTGGGTCTCGTACCCTAAAGTAGCGTCCAGTCGGACGGTGGGTGTCTTACCCCAAGCTGGCGGATTTGCCCCAGCATTTTGTTTCCCGTGCTATTATCGTGTGTAAGCCATTTTACAGTTAAATAATTATAGTCCAGTTTAGAACAACACTACTTTAAGTGCAGTGTTAATTCCCGTTTATTTGACCTTTGATTGGCTTCATAGAATTTGTTTAATGCTAATCAACAGTGAATTTTGAATTAAACACATTGTCATTTAATTAACGAAAAATTAATAATAAAAATACATTATTTGTTACTCAACAAGTCAAATAACTATCTTCGAACAACATTCAAGTAGCTTAATCAACGTTCCCGTTAATAGTAATAATAATAAAGATATTATTACTAATAGCAATTATGGCAAAAGTTCAATGAATCTCTTTAAGATGAAATCGTTCAGAATTTAAAATAATTAAGTGTTCTCGCAATGTTTCCGCTTCAGTTTGCAGTTTATGTGATACTTTTGTGTTATGGTAATTTTGTTGTGTTGTAGTGAAATGTTTTCAGCCTTCTATTTGTGCTAAGAAATTTATGAAAATGAAGAGATATTAAGGAGATTTGTATTAGAATTATGTTCCTGTTTATGTAAGCTTATGTTTAATTAAATAGTCGGTTTGGGATCCGGAAATATTTTTTTAATATGATGAATTATTATTGTATTTTTTGAAAGAGAAAACTTTTCTAACATGTTTCATTTGTGTGTTGTCTTTCTAATTTTTTTGTACTTTATGCAATATACAGTTTTCAAATTTAATTATCGTATGATAACTAGGCTCAACAAATTGCTGATGTTTTGTCCATTAAAATTCATTAATATCGATTGATATGTGTTTGATTAAATTAACGTCAATTTTAAATGAGGAATCTTTCCAAATTGTGGCTCCAAGATTTTGTTAACATCAATTTGGTGGCGCCCACTATGTTTTTCTGTTTGTTCCTGACTGTATTACTTAATTAGAAGCTTTTGAGGTTAACACCCACACCTGCATTTATATTTGCAGAATAAGAGATCTTAACAGCCGGAGCATTTAGTACATTAAGTATCCAGTAGTTTGAATCTTAGAGTAACAAAAAAAACTTTGTTTCATTGACGCCTGATAGTGAGGATTTTGTGTATCGAAAACAGATGTTTCATAATACAGTTTTTTTAAAATTTATTTTAGAATTTTTAATATGTATCGCATTTAGTTTAATTAATTTATTAATGTATTTGAATATTGAATTGTCCTGAAATCTTACCATTTATTTTTGGAACTAAATTTTAATTTAATGAAAATATTTAACAGAATAGTTGCGTTGATAGCCCAACAAAAGTTTAAAAGGCGGTGCGGTATGTACGCCGGTGTCATAAAGCATCAATTGTCACGAAATCATGTAGCAGTCAACTTACATATGCATTCAATAATAGTCACAACTCGAGTTTTAGCGAACTGTACATATGTATTGATATCTATTAATTTCAAAATTACAAATTTTATAAAAAAGATATAAACATTTAGTAGTTTAGTAGTAAACTGTTTTATATTAATGTACACATAAAATAAAGTTAATTACTCCCGAAAAGTTAAAATTTGCTAATACATTTTTGGATATTAATTAATATTTAATAGTTAATCAAATGATAGAATTAATTTAGTTAGTATATTCACGTGTTCTATATTATATCAATTTAATCCCAGCTAAATTTGTAATAATTAGAATTAAACCAACTACTTCGGAAAACTTTAGTTATAATATATTCAACATTGATGTGTAGTAAAATACTTTGAAATTGCATGTGATTACTCTTTTTGGTTATGTGAAATGCAAATGTGTAGGTAAATAAATTGCTATAGTTCAAAGTTAGCAAAAGTAAGTAATTTATCAGAAATTTAGCGAGTTAACGGTGCATAATTATATAAACATGAAGTGGATTATACCAGGATGTTAATATCGAAGTTAAATGCAACACTACTAAGTACTACTATTACACAATATGAAACTGTTAATTGGAATTTCAGTAGCTCTTCGTACTTTCTGCAATGTTCTGTTCAAGTGCATCATGGAATTGCGTCTTGCGCTTCAAGCATCTTCTATTAAGCATTAGCTCCTTTCAAGTTGTTCTATGTAAATTCGACTTGGTTGTTTTCTTTTTTTTAGAACTTTGAAAATTATCTACAGATTGCTTTATTATAGGTAAATTGTATGCTAATCTTCAACATTTCATTAAAAATCCAACCGTAACTTTAACTAAATTTAAATCCTTCAAACTTTTTGTTAATTAAAACTCTATGAACCAACATAAGTAATGAAAATCCTCTTAGGAAATTTTAGTTTCGCTTAAATCTACTTATGAAACTAGGTGGTTACTTAAGGAGTAACTCCCTTCTCTTTAGAAGTACAAAAAGTAAATAAACAAGTAAACTTGAAGCTATCTCTCATATCGGATGCTGGAAGAAAATGGGTGACGGGTGGATGGTTGCTGCGCGCGAGAAGCAAATTCAACAACCCCCAGCTAGCTATATTTGTGCATAACGACAGACACATGATTCGAATGTAAATATGAATAGATATACATATATATAAAGTTACATCAGTATGGACCTGGACGAGTTAGAGGTCTTGATATTTTATTATGGAAGCCCAATCGTTGTGAGAATCGTTATGAGCCTGAATTCTAATGGGCATCTTAAACCATCAAAAAGAAAGAAATTTTATTTTCTCGGATATTTTATGAAACATGTGTAAAATAGTAGACTTTTCTTTTAGTATTTACTTACTGATTTTTTATATATAAAAAAAAGCTGAAAATGGAAGTTGAAATGGTAAACACTTTAAATAAATTTATTAAAAAAGAATTATGTTTTTAACTATATGACCTATACACGCTGTAAAGCTTATAAAGTATTAAAGTTCTTGCGAAAGTTTCAGATAAGTGCGATATCTAAGATCTTTGATTTATTTTTCCGTTCGAGAAATGTAAATAGGTCTGCGAGTTTTCAAGCATTCCGAGATTTTCCATTCATATTCAAACTCATTAAACATTTCTGCTACATTTATATAAACTAATAGAACAGAAAAGCACATATAAGACGGAGCACTTTCTTTTAAAATGAATTATTGCACAGTTTCGAATGGACTTTTAATTGTATAGGCGAGCATTGTATAGTAATTGTGTTAAGTCGTCCTGAGAAATTTTATGATCATTCTTTATTGTACTTAAATTTTATTGAAATCGGTTAGTACTTGTTTCTGGTTTTACTTTAACTGAAATTCCTAAAACATTTTCTGATCTGAAAAGTAGCTTTACTGACTACTAGACTACTAACCGACATGACGTTGCAATTAGCTAGAATTTAATTTAATATGAAGTAGTAATAAATTATAAAAACAAATATTTGCATAAAGGTGTAATAACTCTTTTGTTACTTCGCACGTTCTACACAAATATGTAACATAAATGCTACTTTGAATTATTCCTTGCAACATAAATTAATGTTAATAGAAATTAAAATTTTCTTCTTGAAATTTATATGTGTCACTTTAAATTCTAGTAGCTATCAGAAAGAAAAATTTTTACATTGAAAATTATATTTATGATCTAAGATAATTTATGATTATATAAAATATTGATTCTGGACGTCCTGGATTACGAGAATATTTACTGGAAATTATATAATCCTTGCGACAAACATTAACTTTAAGTGAAGTCTCTATATGTATGTTTATTAAAATATTCTTTTGCACGACGTACATGCATATAAAGCTTTATTTTATTCCCTCGAAAGATTTTTACTCCCTAAGGAGTAGAGTAAAATAAGTAAGTAAAGATGCCACTAGATAGGTACAGACTAAATTGCTTTTTAATACCTCTTTTGTTAAAAAGATTAAAAATAAATTTCACATATACCTATTGTTTTTTGTTGTGAAGCAAACAATTGGCTACGGAACTTACCACGATTAGGTCAGTATATATGTTTCAACATAAGTCTAATATTTACTACACTCATGTTGAAAGTATATACCCTGAATAATTTATATAAATGAAACATTTAATTCTCAATATTTGTCAAACATAGAAAACGACATAGAAAACATATATTGGTTTTTAATATTATATAAATATTGAACTAGAATGTTTGGATATATTTTATTGTTTATACTTTTAATATGATGTATTTGATATAATGTTAAATAATATACCACATAAAGATTGATTGAGTCTGACTGAAATCTGCAAGAAATAAATCATTTTTATTTGCTTTATTTTCAGAAGAAAATATAGAAAACTTAGAACACAAAGTTATTTCCTTACAGTTGCATACAACATTCAATAAGAATTAATACAGTACAATAAAAACCACTAGACCCAAACTAAAGGTATACTAGACCCAAAATAAAGGTACACTAGACCCAAAATAGGGGTACACTAGACACAAAATAATTATTTGG
This sequence comes from Agrypnus murinus, assembly GCA_929113105.1. Classification (NCBI taxonomy): domain Eukaryota; kingdom Metazoa; phylum Arthropoda; class Insecta; order Coleoptera; family Elateridae; genus Agrypnus; species Agrypnus murinus. The sequence goes on along the minus strand of OV816028.1, from coordinate 135,751,854 downwards.
CATACCAACCGTAAAGTAGTAGTACACTAGACTACAATGGACTACAGCAACAACAAGTGCCCATTTTGTAGCTCACTGTACTACAACAACGATAAATGACCAATTTGTAGCTCACTAGACTACAACAACGACAAATGGCCAAAGTGTAGCTCACGGGACTACAACAACGACAAATGGCCAAAGTGTAGCTCATGGGACTACAACAAAGAAAAGTGGTCAAAATGTAGCTCACGGGACTACAACAAAGACAAGTGACCAAATTGTAGCTCACGGGACTACAACAACGACAAATGGCCAAATTGTAGCTCACGGGACTACAACAACGACAAATGGCCAAAGTGTAGCTCATGGGACTACAACAACTAAAATGGCCAAATTGTAGCTCACGGGACTACAACAACGACAAATGGCCAAATTGTAGATCACGGGACTACAACAACGACAAATGGCCAAATTGCAGCTCACGGGACTACAACAACGACAAATGGCCAAAGTGTAGCTCATGTGACTACAACAAAGACGAAGTGGTCAAAATGTAGCTCACGGGACTACAACAACGAAAGATGGCCAAATTGTAGCTCACGAGACTACAACAACGACAAATGGCCAAATTGTAGATCACGGGACTACAACAACGACAAATGGCCAAATTGTAGCTCACAGGACTACAAGTGGCCAAATGGTAGCTCACAGGACTACACCAACGACAAATGGCCAAATTGTGTTTAAATGTAAGATAAATAGTAGGTAAAGTAAATATATAGTAAGTAAGTATAAATGTAAGATAAATATATTTTATACTAAAACAAACTTTAATATTTAAAACACATTTAACAATTATTCATTAAATGTATTATGCTACTATGATTAGGAATCCTAACAAAATTACCTTCGACAAGCACACTAACCACATAATTCACAATAAATTAATTCAGGACGTTATATAAATTTCAAATATTTCCTTACTAAAAACCAAAAAGAAAATATCAATTTGACTTCAAAAAATCAATTTAGAAAATTGCTGACTATAAACAACAAAGATTTCAAGATAACTAACTTTAATTATTTTCAAGTATTGAAAACCCCAAATGTTACATTAATCACAAACAATATTTTCACCGTAATTATAACAATTTTAATTCTTCTTCTTCTTTACGTGCCGTGCTCTGTTGGAGAGCGTTGGCATTAATTAACAACTAAAATTGTTTATTGGTTCTAGCCTTATTTGGCAAAACACCTTAATACTGAAATATGTAAGACTGATTAGTTGAAACTTTCACAAATTTATTATAAATTTACGTCAGGTAGATTATAATAAATTTGTGAAACTAAACAATCAGAAAGAACAATCGAAATGCACCTATAAAATTCCTTGAAAGAACTGCAATCCTTGTTATGTAGGCCGGATCTCTGAAAAATGTGTATATTGTTATGGTTTGAGTTATGTTGTTTTGGTTTGGTTCAATTTCTTTATTTTAACGATATCTTTATTTCATTTCAATAATTTTAATTTTCTTATTTTTGGAGTTCGTACAGAACTGTTAAATTGCTAAAGGCTATATTCCTATTGTTCCTATTGGAATTTATTTATCTAAGTATGCTAAAAAGAATGCTATAAAAGCAAGGTTTTTAAAAAATCAAGTGATATAAAAAAAAATCGGTGACTTAAAATAAACAAAAAAATGTTGGTTTGGATTTTGAATTTTCAATAAAGAAAAACGTAAAAAAGTATTGTAAAAATAAAAAGGATAAATAAAATATTGAATTACTCCAGTTACAAGAAAGAAGTTGAGTTTTCTTTAATTATAATCAAGTATAAAAATCTAAAACAAAAATAAAGAAGAAAATTATTAAAATACAGAAAAAAACTAAGAACATTTACCATGGAACATTTACCAGACATAAAAAATTAAATTTGTTGATAAAAAGGTATTGTTCTGTTGGTGTTGTCAGTCGAAGGAAGATAATTTGGATTAGTAGTTGATGCACCCACATTGTTATCAAAACTGTTATAGAAGGATCCTGGTGCTTCGACTAGTACAAAATAATCTACGGAACTTTAAGACAACTTGGAAGCAAGGTATTGTGTGAAGTGTTTTATTAATACAAAAAGAAAAATTTTTATAAACTTTAATTAAGCTAATTAACGATTTCAAAAATATGTACTTCATAATGTTAGTCAACAATAAGAAAGCTCTCAAAGAATATTTAATCAATTTATGAACCACAAAAAGCCGAGAAAAAGTAGTCTTATGTTTGAGCTAGTCATATATAAAATATTTGAATTGGTACAAGTAAATAATAAATTAAAATATATAAAAGAAAGGCAACCAAACCACAACAATATATCACAAAAATTAGCTTTCTATAAAAATTTTACCGATTTAGATTCTAAAGTCCCCAAAAAAGTATTTTACTTTTTTTATTAAAAATTTTTAAAAATATACAGGGTCTTCATTAAGTTTGGAACCGGCTTAATATCTTCAAAACTATTAACTGGATTAAATTGAAATTTGGGGTGTGCATTTTATAAATTAATATCTATTGTGCCTAATTTTTTCACCTGCTTTGCATCGTTACTTTACGAGATACACAGCCAACTTGATTTTTTTTAAATAGCAATGGGGGTCAAATTTGACATCATTTGAAAGCTTATTTTTTTCTGAGTACCATTATGTAATACACGTGTTGTATCATTTTGACAAAAATCGCCAAAAAAATTAAAATCAACGAAACATGTTTTATCCACAAAATTAAATTTATTACTTAAAATTTACTTTTACTTAAAATTACTTAAATATTTACTGTCAATGTGTAACTTTTGACATTTCTATGAATTTTGTAAGATCACTAGATATTTTAATTTTTAATTTATTCAACACTTTTGATTTTGTGGATAAAACATGTTTCGTTGATTTTAATTTTTTTGGCGATTTTTGTCAAAATGATACAACACGTGTATTACATAATGGTACTCAGAAAAAAATAAGCTTTCAAATGATGTCAAATTTGACCCCCATTGCTATTTAAAAAAAATCAAGTTGGCTGTGTATCTCGTAAAGTAACGATGCAAAGCAGGTGAAAAAATTAGGTACAATAGATATTAATTTATAAAATGCACACCCCAAATTTCAATTTAATCCAGTTAATAGTTTTGAAGATATTAAGCCGGTTCCAAACTTAATGAAGACTCTGTATATAAAAATGTACAGTAGATTAAACTATAAATAGTTTAAATTCTAAAACTTATCCCTAAGTAGAAACTCTCTAAGTAGTGTTAACCTCGGTAGTATAATATATAAAGTAAATATTTAATTATCAATATTTGTCAAACTTAGAAAACGCCAATTTTTTTGTTTAAAAATATTTCATTTTTAATATTATACAAATATTGAACTTAGAATGTATAAATATATGTTCGTGTAATTTTAACTTTAAGGTATTTGATATAATATGAGTATAATAATTGACTGAATATTATCCGAGTGAAATCTGCATGAAGAATTCTTTTTGGTTTATTGTAGTAGTTATCATAGTAGGATGTAAAACCGTTTGAATACTATGTCTGACACATTAAAAATCTGTACTGAAGAGGACTTTTCCTAGATTTTGGATAGAATCTCCAGTATGGTCTACTAAATATATCTGATACTATAATTGTGATCATACGTGAACAAGCATATAGACATAAACCGTTTCAGTTATTGGCGGCGTTTATTGATAATAATTTCGTAGGTTTAAGATTTAGTTACTCATTGTGGCGGTAATCTAAAAAACGTTGCAAGTTCTGCACAAGTTCGTAAATTAATCCCGCTTATTAGAATCTAATTTCAGAGGTTTTAGCTTATCTGACCATGTCATCTTCAAATCGCGTTACGTAATTTTAATTTTGACAAAAACATAAAAATTTTGGAACTTGAACATAATGATACTAAAATAAAATTCAATTTTCAATGTTTATTTGCAACGCCATCTAGTTTCTTTGCAATAAGTGCAGTTTTATCGTATTTCTCTTCTGTTAATTAAATTTAATATTTCATTTGCGGATTATCGATTTTTTAGTTTACTTTGGTTGTCCGTTTTCGTATAATCAATAATAAATCTCTTGTTATGAGACGTGACGCCTCAATTCAACCAAATAAAAGGCAGCTTGTTGGTCACGAGACCCACGATTGTTGTTCGTTGAGCTTTGGCTTCTTTGTTAAAAACTTATTGTTTTTAAAAGTGAAATTCCCTTTTGATGGGTTAGTTATGGTTTAATTGGTGTATATCATGGTTTTGTGATATTTTGAAACTACCAACTCTATTGTTTGGATTTTATACAATAACGAAATTAAACATTTCTTTTTTCTGTGAAGCCACGCCTCGTCGTACATCTTGAATTCCTTTTGAAAAGGTAATAATCATTTCTTTAGTTTAGTTAAAGTGTCTTGTTTTATCTATGTAATCATTAAACTTTTCTTTACAATATCGATCATTATTTTTTAGATCGGAAAAGTAGATACGGACTTAGGAAGAAAATATTGATCAGACTTGCAATCACGTCGGCGTTTTAAGAACTTGACAGATTTTAAAATCTAGTTGCTATTTGATCTTCATTGCTGAAACTGCGAGCTTCACCTTTGTTTGTTTGTTTGTTTGATGTTAATACCGAATATGGTTTTGCAGTGCTTAGTATTTTGAATTCCCATAAGTGAATCACTGGTAGCCTTCTCCAAATAGGTTTATAATAACCTGGTGGTCATCTCTAACGAGTTATTTGAAGTAATCTTTGTAAACCAAATTAAGTTTATAGAAATAACCAGGTGGTTTCCTTATATCCTATTTTTGTGGAAGCGTTAACTGGTTCATTTTAGCAAAATTTAAGAGTGGATTGGTGTAGTTATGCGATAGAAATTTTAAAGTTGCAATTTGAAAAAACTTGATATGAGAATAAGTAAATTCTTATGAGATTCTGAATTTAATTTTTTAAGTAATAATAATAATAATAGTCGGTAAATAAATAAATAAATAACCTTAATAAATGGTATTATTTGTGTTATATGTTGTTTATTTTTTACTATGTGCTGTTTTTGCGTAATAACAGAGTGCCGGAATTCTGACCCTGTATAATTGTGGCTGATTCATTTTAAGATTTAGAGCGCATTGTAGAGCATTAACGTTACTCTATTATTAATTTAAATCAATTATGCTGGCGCTCCTATATCCATAGCTCTATGAATTTGATGATGCTTCAATCCACCTATGACCTGCTTTAATCTCACAAGAGGAAGAGGGTTCTCATTTTATAGTATTTAAGCTAAGCCAAGGCATAGATAGGTTATATAACGTAAGTATACTTTTGTTATTAAGTAATTAATGTAATTAATAATTGGTTATTATGGGTATACACTTAAAACCCATCGGAGCAGTTGAATTGAAAAGGCAAATAGTAAATATAAAAGTTAATCACGTTTCGTATTGTTTGTTGCTTTCGTTCTTCCGTTTTTGTGGTGGTGTATATGTAACTGTATTACCTAGATATGTTACATAGTAGTATAGTTTTTAACTCCTATGGTAAATCTATTAATCTATGGTAAATATCAATTAAAGAAATTATTAGGTAAAACAATTAAAACAAATCAATCAAGTGTGGTTATATTTTAATCAAGGATAATAGCCTTGGCAAAAATTAAATGTACGTTATTAATTCTCATATATAAATTTAAACGGTGTGAGAATTCATGCGAGCGGAACTAATTACTCTAAATCTGACTAAAAGTTCAAGTCTCAAAAGCAAATAACTAACCTCCAAAAAGAACTGATGGCGGTAAATACCTTACGGTACCAATAAAATTGGAAATTATCACCAAAATCTAATTTTAAATCTGCACCACTGCAATTCCCATTTCACAACATAAAGAGAAAATCAATTTCACGGCGATGCTACTAAATCATTCTTTTAAAGAAGTAGCTTCACGAACAAACGATACGAACAAAGTGTAAGTTCTCTTATCAACAAGAAGTTGGTTCCAAACTAAAATGGCAACTAAAAAAAGAGAGAATACGAAAATCACCAAACACTATACACTATAACACAAAAGCATAGTTAATTACAGGGTGTTACAAAATTTGCACATAACAAATTATCTAGTTTAATAAAGTGTTTCTGCAAAAGAAACCTCAATCATGTTTAAATATCAAATCCTTAAATATCAAAAGTTTTTTTTCCTTGTAAAACCAATTAGCTTTTAAAAATCCTTTGTTAGAATTATATATTATCATCCGTCACAATCTCTAATATACCTTTTATAATCTAAATACACAAACATGTAATCACGTTAAAATTGTTAATATCTGATAATTTTTGGGTGGAATTTCGTTTAAAAGCTGTTGAACACGTGCCCACAACTAACTTTACTCATTAAATATTAGATCATATTTAATTCATGTTAAGTTTGGGTTTATTTCGTATGCAAACGTCAACGGCGGGCGGCGTGCAGGAAAATGTCGAGAGTGTTTTCTTAGTGTACGCGTTGTGGCAGGGTGTGTACCCTCTCTAGTCACGCACACTTACCCTGAAGCGAAGCTAAATGGAGACGATAGAATTCCTGCTAGAACCGTGGCTTCGTCCATTGAATTGATATTATGTGTCAGAATGCTGATGAACTGATTTTTCCACGACGTTTTTCGAGAAATCAGAATTGTGCACAGACACTCACTCAAACAGACTCAGAAAGGGAAGAAATTATTATTAAACAATTCCCCCTTTTATAAGGTTTGATAAAGTGAAATTCGTTTAACGCAATTTATATTCGTCGCGAATCAATATTAACGATAACAAAATTTATATAGCACACGATTCTGTTTCTTCTGCAGATTTATGGATAACTGTTTTTGAATATCAATTATTTCTTGAAATTACGCAATATTCCCTTGATGCAGTCGAGCTCGGGGCAAAATACCAAATGCCCCAGATGCTGAAAATAGGTTTTCACCCCTCAACTTATTTAATTATGACAAGCCTTAAAGTACTCTCTCGATAGCAGCGAAATTACGATTTATATTTAGATTTCTCTTTGTTCTATTCCTACTGTTTTTCTTTTTATAGAGATCGTTTCTCAATGCGCATTTGAATGTGATTTGAATAGTCTTTATACATTTGCATAGAATACACATCCATTTTGTTTAAAATATCATCTACATTTCGATCTAACCATTTCCGTATTATGCTAACAACAAAAGGTTGAATAACATTTTTTATTTTAGTAAAATATGGTTTCTGTTTAGCTTAAGAAAAAATATATTTTCCCTAAGAAGATAGGTAGAGACAGAATTATCCTGAAAACTTATTTTCAGAGAAGATAATGAATATCGCAAATCCAAAAATCCTAGCTATATATTTACATGCACACAAAGGTGGGTTTAAAATCAAAACATTTTAGTTAAATGGGTACTCATCATGTAGATCCGCTTTTCAGCTTTTCTTAACGTTGCTTTCATGCTTATACTGCATATAAAAGCCCTAGTAATAGTATTATTCTCATTTTGTTTTGTTGTAGACCACAATAACATTAATCTGATTTCCTTTCATGTTAAACTTCATCATTCTGTGCTTACACAAAACGAGAGAAATCTTACTCATTTTTAGCTAGAAATTTTCACTCGAAAAAAGACCTTGTTTTTACGTACACGCCAGGCTACCATGAATAAATAATCCTTTGTTCTAATTATTTTAAAATTAATGCAGGTTAGGCTTATGCTGTGTTTTGGACATTTCTATTTTTAGTTTCAAGTGAATCTGTCCATCGTATATTAACTACCTACGTATACATTTTGAGCTTGTCCTTTTCGACAGCAAGAAATGAACGTGGGTGTATGTGGTTTTAGATATTCTAACTTTTTGCGGTATAAAGTGTCTGAAATTAAAAATGGTCTGAAGTAAAAATACTTAACAAACAACTTGCAATATAGGTAATAATTTATATTGTAACAATTTCACAAATGATTGTTAATAATTTTCGCTTATTTCTAAAGGCAAAATTTTAATTGTATATACATTTCTCAAAAAAAGTAGATTATTTTGTAATGATTGTAATTGTAATGATTGGTAAAATTTAAAAATCTATTACAACGCTCTCCAAGTACTTAAATGGTACTAAATGATATCAGGATTAACTATTAACTAAGCCATATAAAGTAGCCTTTTGCTTTTAGCTCACATTACTCTATGATGTCCAAATCCATTCAAATCCCGTTGACTTTTTATTTTATTTCGTACATGTCCTTATTAAAAATTGGAAGTTTCGTTTCGTTGGAAGGCAACGATATTTTTTAACTAATCGCTTTTGCTTGAAGAATGTACCGTAAGAGTCCATGTAAATTATAAAAAAGTTGTATTTGTGGTTGTTGCATCGTTAAATATAACGATTTAGCTGAAGTTAAATCCATTGTGATGGTTGACGATTGTTTTAAATTTAATTATTGCATTAGTCAGAAGTTAAGTGGCTAAAATAGAATTTCCGTTGTTTGCAAATGGCAAAAATGAGCTTTGTTAAGCTGCAAGGTATGGAATTATTTACATTTACTATTGGGACCTAATCTATTAAATTGTGGCTTCTAACAATAATGCCTGTGCCAGAGGTCTAACAGAAGGTAAGAACGATGCGTTATGTAGTCTGTGGCAACGAAGAGTAGTTATCTTTGACACTGACTATACATACACAGTCAGTCAATATAAATGTCGTCGTCTTTAACATACTTGTGAAGAGTACCTTTCATATAATTCGAGCGAGGCTCGAAGCGATTTTTAATGTCTGAAATAGCATGTCTCAGATTAGGTTTCTAAAGCTGAAATCGATCTAGAGTTGAAAACAAATCCGATTCGTTACATGGCCGTCTCTGACAAAAAATTACTTCCTTATAGTCGTTTCAACTCCCGAACCAGTCAGCTTCGTTTTAGTTGATAAATCGGGTTTTAAAAAGAAAAGTTTATTAAATTACGATATTCTTAACATCACTGCTTTTGTCATCACCTTCTAGTCTTTAACCTTATTATATTTGTATTATACTTTATTTACTATTATACTTTATTTGTATTATAGTGTTATGGTAATTTATACGACTTCTTACAAAACCATGTGTGTTCTGAACACTTTGAAGACGTGTCTTATATGTGGAGGAGTTCTTACATGTGGTATTGGACTTTTAAGGAGTTAAGAAGTTTAAAAACATTACTCAAGACAACACCCCCGTCCTCATTACCCTCAAGATCCCTAAAATATTCATCAAAAAGTAAAATGAAATGTAACATATCATTCAACTCCAAATACCACAAAAATCTAATAAAACCATTTTAAGCACTCCTATCTTCCTACGCCCCAAATAACAGCACATTAAGCGTCTCCCTTTAATGTCTGCAATGTTTGCAAGAGTCTGGTATTATGCTGAGGAGGACTTGTGTTTTGGATGAGGTGAATCAGTGAGCTTAAAGTTGTTGTATTAGACTTGGGATTTGCAGTCGGATGCTATGTCACATTTCTTTCTGTTTTTAATGAACATTTGGCACACACATTTGGTACACAGCCTTGGTAGTGTAATGTCTGGCGTGCCGGACTTTCACCCAGGCGGCCCGGGTTCGATTCCCGGTCCCGGCAGATCTGGTTAAGGTTTTCTGCAGTTTCCCTTAGCTGTGACACAAATGTGGGATTTGCGCTGTTCCATCTGTAAGTCGGCTGCAGCCGCACATAGGGCCTACGTAATAATAATAATCGCCCCCTCCCTCCCGCACAAGCTTATAGCTTCTGGGGCCTGGTTTCCAGGTTATGGGTTGTAGCAATTATTATTATTATTATTATTATTTAAGGAATCTTGGAAAATAATGGGAGTGCGAGTGTAGGGGATGGTTGTCATAAGTGATTTTTTAAATGACTTAGCTCATGCGATATCCAACAATATACTGTTACGACATCACGTGCTATTTACGAGGGGACTCAAAAAAATTCATTTAAATAAATGTAAACATACTAAATTATATTTTAAGAAATGATAATAAAAAAAATGCAAAAGGAATACAAACAAACTATAAATGATAATATATTTTTAACTTACGTAAAATAAAAAAAGGTTGGTATCCGCTTTGCCTATCCGCTTTGCTGAAACAAAGGAGAAATTAGCTGTCGTTTAAAGACGTAGTTCAGCAAGAAACCAGTAGCACATTCAGTCCACTAGCTATGTTGCCACAAAAACAACGAAGCCCCTCCTCTGGGTTCCAGCGTTTAGCGATCTATTAAACATAAGAGAGGCGCTTGTAACGGGTGAAAAATTCAGATCCATTTTAATACATTTAAAAAATGTATTTATTGCAAATACTCTTAGTACGGCCCTGTACATTAAATATATTTTCGTTAGTTTACAATTACAGAATCTCGAACCTAATAATGTTTCCATTAATATAAAAGGTCATCTAAGCGTTCGTACGCAGATAAGATTGTTTTTGTAATGAAAATATTGAGATAAAACTACCTTCTTGAATAGAGTGATATGTCTTAAGAATTAAATCAAATTTATGTTTCGCTTTACGTACTTATTTTCGTGTCTAATGAATAGTTTCGTCGAAAGTAAACATAGAAAAAAACAGTATGCAATATTCTGTTAAATATCAGATTTCATGCTACAAAGTAGGTCTTTGTTTCTGTGAAACCCCGTCGAATGTTCGAGAAGATTTAGTTTCATTGGCTCAAAATGTATCAGTCTAGTTTTCGATAGGGTGGTTATTCTGAAAGGCAATATGTTGTTGTGAAATTTTGAGCGATTAAATAGATTTTAACATCTGTTTAGGATTAACTGATGGACATTGTTTCCTAAGTAAGTTGTTTTTAATTCTTAAGATTGCTTATATTTACCGATTATATTCAAACTGTTCGTATGAATAATTACTCTTTATCCCTCTTGATCCCTCTTATCATAGCAAATAGATTATGGTTCCATTGTTTATTAAACAATATTTCTTGATTTATGAATAAATCAATTTACACTGTGATGATGTTGGACCGTTCACTTGTGGAAGTTATTGAAATACATTAACCTGCCTAATGTTAATTTAACTAATTACGATTAGTTATCGAATTCAATGTATTTTATCAGAATCCATTTTTGCTTGCGGATTTTGAGGATCTATTATAATGACTTGCAAGCAAATGGCGCCCATATTCCTTGTTAATTCTACAAATTTTATTTTTTACAATCTATAAGCTAGAGAAATCTGCACCTACCCCTTAAAAATTATTTATCAACAAACAGAGATCTTTTGCCGGTGCATAAAGTACAGTAAGTGTCGTTCTTGGTTTAATGTAAGCAATTCCAGTAAGTATGAATTATTTTGAGTTTGAGATGAAATCGTTTGTTACAATTGACAGTCCATCGTAGGGCTTCATTTTTCAAGTCGTTAGAATTAGCGCCAGATCGTGGGGCTTTTGTATGCGAATAATTTTGAGTGGGACTTTTCGTTAGTGTAATTTTAGTTTGCTACACGCTACCCTAATGAACATAAACAAATAATATTTCTTTTAAAAGATAAATACTCTTGTGAAAAGAATTAAAGAAACATGTCATTATATTTATTATAAATAAAACGTTATAACGAGAAGCGTGCCGTGCTTACAATACCTTCTATCCAACACCTAAAACTTGAATTTTAAGTAAACATTTAAATAATATTATTAAACTAAAAATTTAATAAAATTGGTTCGACTGCTGCGCTCACTCATCCCACTTTACTAATGAATGTTTTTAAAACAACTAAGGAATGTTATCCAGGATCTCAAAGAACATCTGTAACAGGCAATCGTAGTGCAGGGTAGTGCCCGAAGCGTAAAATTGAAATTAGTTAACCTTGTATTGCTTTGTTGTTTGTAATATGTCTATGATTATTAGGGTGATTACAGAATCGGAAATGTGAATACTACAATACCGTTTGTGAGGACTAGGGAAATTGCTTTTGAAGGATTAAGGGGATAAAGGGGATTTGAGTTGGCGAAGGTGACACATCTTGACTGGTGTTTTTGAAGTCCTTAAGTCACGAGGAGTCTGATAATATACTACAATGTTGGAACGCTGCTCTTTTTTTCAAGGGTCTTTGGGGGTGGTAAGTATGGTAAGAGTAGCGAGAGGTATAGAATGGTTGTTTTGGATAGTGTATTTGAACGTCTTAGGTCATGTATATATATTTAGTTTGATAGCATATTGTATGTCTAGACTTTGGGGATTTTGAGCGATAATAGGAAAGTCAGGGTGGGGGAGTTGTGTCTTGGATGGTTTTCCAGAGAAAGTATAATAGTATAACATATGTGGGAATTTTGCTACTTCATTCTACTGGGCCACTTGTGCGTATTACCAAATTGACTTCCTCTTAACTTAAAAAATTAATATAAATTTCAAATCAAAATGCTTGGGGCTCAAACATTTTGTTTATTTTATTTGTAGCAAATAACAAGTTTATATGGTTTCCAGAAGAATTACGAGGGGACATCTTGCCTACTTTCCTGTTAGCCTCTCAGTGGTAAAAAGTGACTCATCGATAACATTGTTATCACAAAACAGTAAAAAATCTTTGGAAATCTCCGAAAAAGGAGCGCGAAGTGCGTCAAGATAACTTCTTCAACAACCTTCATTTGATCTGTCCCCTAAGACTTTTTCTTTTTCTTAAATTAAATTTACGTTGACAGGGGAGGATTTGACACAATTGGAGACTTTAAGAACGCAGACCGACTTATGTGTAATTCCTAAAAATATGTACCTACTGCTTTTAGTGGAAACAACGTTGAGAGTAGAGACCCAAAACAAAATAAAAACAGATAAAAAATAGCATTGTGTACTAGTTTTTGGCAATTGGTATTCCTGATATATTTATGAACTGGATTAAAGAATAATATGTGTGTGAACTAGTGATGAAGTTCCACAAATATCCGAGTTAATTTTTACCCTTTCTTAATAATTTTCGTGCAAGTGTTAGCTGAACCCAATGTTAGTGAATTAGAAGTTGTTTTACGAACGATTTCTAGCAGTTGAAGCGTAAAAATAGCATTGTGTACTAGTTTTTGGCAATTGGTATTCCTGATATATTTATGAACTGGATTAAAGAATAATATGTGTGTGAACTAGTGATGAAGTTCCACAAATATCTTGAGTTAATTTTTACCCTTTCTTAATAATTTTCGTGCAAGTGTTAGCTGAACCCAATGTTAGTGAATTAGAAGTTGTTTTACGAACGATTTCTAGCAGTTGAAGCGTAAAAATAGCATTGTGTACTAGTTTTTGGCAATTGGTATTCCTGATATATTTATGAACTGGATTAAAGAATAATATGTGTGTGAACTAGTGATGAAGTTCCACAAATATCTTGAGTTAATTTTTACCCTTTCTTAATAATTTTCGTGCAAGTGTTAGCTGAACCCAATGTTAGTGAATTAGAAGTTGTTTTACGAACGATTTCTAGCAGTTGAAGCGTAAAAATAGCATTGTGTACTAGTTTTTGGCAATTGGTATTCCTGATATATTTATGAACTGGATTAAAGAATAATATGTGTGTGAACTAGTGATGAAGTTCCACAAATATCTTGAGTTAATTTTTACCCTTTCTTAATAATTTTCGTGCAAGTGTTAGCTGAACCCAATGTTAGTGAATTAGAAGTTGTTTTACGAACGATTTCTAGCAGTTGAAGCGTAAAAATAGCATTGTGTACTAGTTTTTGGCAATTGGTATTCCTGATATATTTATGAACTGGATTAAAGAATAATATGTGTGTGAACTAGTGATGAAGTTCCACAAATATCTGAGTTAATTCTTACCCTTTCTTAATAATTTTCGTGCAAGTGTTAGCTGAACCCAATGTTAGTGAATTAGAAGTTGTTTTACGAACGATTTCTAGCAGTTGAAGCGTGACGTCACTGTGGACATGTATAACCACTAATATACAATACTTTCAATAAAGCATCTAACATCATACGTAAATCACGTTGTATTAATATTATTTCATATTTAATTCTTATGAATCAAAAATGAATACTTAATGAACTTAAATATAATTTAATAATTCAGAGAACGGGCTTTTCAATACAAAATCAGTTTGTTATAAGTAACAAAAATCTACCAAGCTTTAAGTAAATAAAATAAAGAACGAAACTATAAAATAATGTTATCTGATAACCGGAAAGTAATTTATTCTTATCAGTGACAATATAAGCTGGATTTAGTTCATTTTTACTTCTTTTTACTTTATGTTTTGTAATTTAAATGCTGTTCTTATGAAATCATTCCTTTCTCTAAGATTTTTATTTATTTATTAATCATTTCTTATGTATATTTCGCTATCATTTTTAAGAACTCGTCACTTTAATATAAGTAGGAGTATTTTTATCTATTAAAACGATTACACATTGCGAAATTAGACTATATTTTTATTTGATACTTACTGCAAAGTCTAAAAAAACAAACTTAACATGAAACAATGAAGAAGCCCAAACCTAATTGTTTTTAAATCTCAGTCTCTTGAGGGAAATCTCAACAATTTTGATTTATGGTATTTGGAAAGATTATTCTTTCAGAATACAGATTATGTAAGGTTTTTGTGTTCAACTCATTGCATTTTGCTATACCTATCGAATATATGTTGAAAATTGGTCGCTTCCAAAAATCTGACCAGGGTATTTATTCGGCCTAGAGTTAATTTATTCAGTTAAAAACATACGTTGGCTAGTATCACAGTTAGATTATATCAAGAGTAGAGCAAGAATTTCTTCGAACGATAAGAAAAGGGAAAGCTGTTGTTGAATTGATATGTAAAACATTAATAAACCCTAAACTTTGAAACTTAACTGTAAATAGAAAATTGATTCTTGCTATAAACTGCTTATCTTCTTGAAGAGTATACATACTTACTTCAAAATTCTATTATCCGTTGTCTGAAATTTTATGGGTCGTTACAGAGCTCTATATTACCTAATATAACCTTCGAAGAACACACAATCAACATAACATGACTAGGAAATAGCACCATTAAAATCGATTTATTATAGGTACTCACTCAATATAAGTAAAATATATATACTCCGTAGTTAATTGCCATATTTGCACAAACAAACATTAAGCAACCTGGCAAAGTAGTTTTTTTACACATTTGAAATAATTTCATCACGATTACTCCATGGACCTCACGTACTACTCGTACATGAAATATTCACAATAAGTAAACTACGTACCATAATTTCCATTCATGCATATACAGAGATATTTTAAACCGATCTTTTTATTGTCGAGTGTTGTTTCGAAGAGAATAGCCTGCAATCATGTCGCATATTGGACGCACACAATCATATTTGCGAATAAAGTTTTAAATTAGATCTGGGAATTGTGAGTTCTGTTCCATTTTATGTGCAATATATCAGTAGATTATAGATAATGTGTTCGATGTGTTCATATTTTATGCATTTCCCTTTTTCTGATAGAGCTGTGGTCGAGTACCACCTATCTATTTAAGAATTAAAAAATACAAATATAATAAATTAATACACGTGGGATATATATATATATATATATATATATATATATATATATATATATATATAATTAATTAATTAGAAGTAATAATGCGCGTAGAGATATACAAGAACGAGTTATAATAATGGGATATCGCGCAACAGAGAAGAAAGAAAACATAAGTTGCAGCCGTCTACACGTGTTTCACACTTATTAGTGATCATCAGGACGGCATAGCAGATGGAATAAATACAAATGCAACTAACTCAGAAAGATGTAACAACACAAGGTTTCACTGATAGCAGCCAACCGCACATTTGCAGTATCGGCCTGAAGACACTGAGTTTTCAGTGCAACATGATGATCACTAATAAGTGTGAAACACGTGTAGACGGCTGCAACTTATGTTTTCTTTCTTCTCTGTTGCGCGATATCCCATTATTATAACTCGTTCTTATATATATATATATATATATATATATATATATATATATATATATATATATATATATATATACACATATATTTCTTGCTTTTCAAATCACAAGGGGATCCATTTGTCGCAGAGTATATTGTATATTCCTATCTACTATATTGTAAGGAAACCAAGAGCCAATTGTTTAACCTGGTGGCAAGCACTCTTGAGCCAAGCTTATACCTCTTTTATTGATGAACCAATGTAAAATCTGGTACAGAGATTATAACGGGGTTACTTGGGTTATAAATCTAAATCGTTTGGTATTTAGTAAATTAAGCTTGTATTATATACAATATTTGCAATTTATTTTTCCGTTTGTTCAAATAAAACTTAATATAACTCTGTATTATTTTTTCTCTAATTAATTTATCGCTAGTTCAATAAACAAATAAACTTTAATAAATTAACATTAAGCTGATTTTTAGATATATTTATGACCCCATTTGATAAATAAAGAGTGCATCTCGTCTAACTTATCATTGCTATAAAAGTATAATAGCCTGAGAAAAGCCATTTTAGTTCAAAACATATTCAGATGGGGCACAAAATAAAACATATGAAATTATGCAGATAGTATGCACTCTAATGTACCTTGGGATTTTAAGCTTCGCTCTGGAGAGATTGTTTAAAATCTGCTTAAAGCCTATAATACTTAATTGTTAAAAGTTAAACGAATTCTTACGTACTGCCAGAAGGTTATTACTCTAACTCACTGTGATTCGTTAAAGTATTTTTGAAGTTTAAGTTTGTTGCAGGTTTAGAAGGTTGAATTTGAACAAGTTCGAGAGGGCCGACGTTTAGAATTTTCCTTGACGTACATAGTGAACTATTCTAATCCAATTTAGCTGTGGTTGTTAAATCCCAACTTTAAAACATGTTAAATTTAAACCAATTCAAATTATGTGCAGAATCTGATTGCTGTTCCTGCCTATTTTTCAGGTTTTACTAGAGTTTTAAGTTAATTAATTTCTGGTTATTATACAATCAGTTTAATAGTACCAGTAACAACGTGATAATACAATGTATTATACAAAATTTGAAATTCCTCTGTTGAAAAGGACTAATATTGTTGACAAATCTTAAGCTTAATAAAGTGCTTTTTTAAAAAACGGTATTGTGACGTGCGAAAAACATCAAATTGTTTGTCGCATAATCTCTGAGGTTTTAGAATATCTTCTTCCCTTATATAGATTTAGTTTAAAAATCGATCTATATTGATTTTTTCCAAATTATGAGCGGATATCAATTTAACATCATTTTAATTACGATCATTTAGATACAGACAATTTGGCGACGCCCTATACATTTTTGTGTAATCATTATTATTCCTTCTTAAATCCAGAAACTTTTCAATTAACACTTCGAGTTATGCCCTGAAAGTAATGTTTTTAAAAATAATAAGTGTTTGCTCTTTGTTGGAAGCACAGATCGCTTCTGGTGAAAGTTATGTGAAAATAAGACTAATTTACAATATACAATATTCATTTACTAATATATAACAATTTTCATTGGGTTAAAAGTGAAAAATTAAAATGTACCTTCTCAGACAAGAAAGTAAAACTCAGTGTCAATATAACTTTTGGCACGTTAGAAATTCCTACTAGAGTTGCAATTCCTCCAGATTTGGCTTCGTACAAAAAAGAAGTACGAGAGAAGTTTTGCCGCTTCAATTCCTCGTCTACAAACCGACATTCAAATAAAAAATTAAAAATTTAATGCATGTAATTGTCTTAGAACTAATTATGTTTAATATAAACTTAACAGATGTAACTGTTCCGTCATTTTACAAATAAAATCCGTATAATTATATCAGTGTGTATGTTCTTTTGCCAATGTATTTTCCGGGTCTTTTATTTTATAAAAATTGTAATAATGTTCAGATAGGAAGTCTTCAAAGAGAATCCGAACAAACAGAGGATACTTTTTTACTACACAAACTAGCTTTATAGAAGGATTACATATTCTATGTTGAAAAAAGATGTAAATTGCATAACAGCGAACCATTTGTCGATACAAATCTATTCAGATATTCGATGGGGATTACAGAGTATAGTATACTATTTCCTCTTACCTTTTGTCGAGCCCGTTTCAGTATATGTCAAACAAACTAAAAACTCACAAAACAAACAACGGTTTTTCTACACGAGAACACAACTATAAAATTATTCATACTTACTTTATCATAATATACTCAAAATATTCGCCACAGCTTGAGATTTAGCTCTCTCTTACAAATTTTAATATTCAGGTCGTAGGTATTGGTTCCGCAGTTGTACAGATGATGAAAAGGAGTAGATAAAGGTTTCAGAACACAAATAATAACTCAAAAAGGGCGCCATCTGATTATGAAGCTTAAAAGTGTTTATTAGTATAAACAATCAAAGATGTTAATTGAATAAGCTTTAAAAAAAAGAATATTAAATCCACTAACCAGAAAATGAATTAAATATTAAATTTGAGAACAAAAATATTTTGTTTATGTTTTAAAATTTTGGAATAAAAATGAAATGATATGTTCATAATTATATGGTTCCGTTTTTAGATCCTCAAAATAAACTGAAAACATTTATTAAACAATATAAGAAATAAGAAAAGAATAACAATACACAGAAATAAAAAACACACACAACATAGGTTTATTACACATAAAAATCAAAGTTCAAAAAAATTAATTTAACAGCTCTGAAATAAATTTAACTCAAAACAATACTCAAAAGATTTACATAAGACGTTAATTGATCAAAAAAGAACAAATTTACATGATATTAATAAACCAAAATTATTCAGTAAAGAAATTTAATTGATTGTTGAAATTATACTAACTTAACTAAAATTGCAAATTCATTAAGCAAATATCTGAAGATATTACGTAAATTCGATTAATCTAAATATTATCAAAATTAGTTGTTCTAAAATTCGCTAGCATTAATAATGACTTGAATTTTACATGCTAATGAGAGCTCTCTTCCTAAAGACAAAAAAATCACAAAGTTCCTTGCATGAAGGATTCATAAGCTGAATTACAATAAAAATCTGTTTTCAATAAAGTACGGTACCTTAATTTTCTATCTGCGTTAACCTGACGAAACATACTGGATCAAAACCATTAGAAATTGGAAAGGATCTAACATGTTGAATAAAGCTAGCAATAAAGAGCGGTTTTATATTGTTTCAGTTTCATGCTAGGTTCATGAACGTAAGATCAACAGGCTTAACAGTTCAACAACTGCCAATATTCATGCAAAAAAGAATAACAAACAGCGAAAGGGTATAATAATACAACAAACTTGATGCCGTTTACAAAATTACATTATTTATCTAACACGATCTTCAATGTGTTTACTACGGACATAACTTAACAGAAAAATGAATAGCTCCTTAAAGGAAACTGGAATTTCCCAATAAGGAACGACTCTTGAAACATAACAAGCGTGTGATTGCAAATAAAGGTATTTTACAGTTTTCTTTTTAGGTAACTTTTAAAACGAGCCTTAATAAACTAATCAAATTATACCTTTTATATTTCTTTGTCGAATAAATTGATTGGATGTTGAAGAAATGATGCATTCACAGGCGACATTGTGTAAGTGTTAAATTGAATTAAGCAGACAAAACAGGAATATAGTTATAAGTTTCCGTACTATCCGTGTGTACCTTCTTGCATAGGATGCATAGGATAAAATAATAAAAAATGGCATCATATTAGCCTTGCTGTCCTAGATCATTATGAAACCAATAGTACATATTTTTTATAATATAACTTTGAACTATTTAACGCTGCAGCTAGTAATTCTGCATTCTGTAAGTCTTGCACAAGTAACTAAGTTTTACTAGCCTCCCTTGCAAAGAACTTTTAAAACTGTGTGAAAATATACATCTTTAATTATTTTGAACATTAGTTTGCAAAACCTATGTTCAATGTTGCAAATGTCTATTTATATGACTAAATCAAGGCATAATTTAATGTAAAACACTAGTTCTTTGTATAAATATTAATTTTATAAAAAATTGTATATTTATAAAATATATTAAATATTTATAAAAAAAAGCATTACCCAAACTCCCGATTTCTTGTGTTTTGGAATTCGAAATCTAGCGCGCCCTGCATTCGGCTATCGTTGCTGTCATACATTTCTATTTACTTGCCTTATTACTTTTTTAGAATATTAGTAATACAGTACATTAACTTATCTTAATATTAACTAATCAACAATAAATATTATTTCATTTTCGCTTGTCAAATATGCTTTTAAAATTTTAATTTAGTAGGAATTCTCTAACAAAGAGGGACAATGAGTAGAAAAGAGATGCATGATTCCCACTACTCAATGTGGGCGTGTAATTGTAGCAAACGAGTCCACCCACATTACAGAAGATTATTTCAAGGTTATGTCTAAAACGATGAATATTCCTGCATACTGTAGGAATGCAGGAAACGTCTTCGAAAACCCAGTAATGTGTACTATTAAGTTTTGCATAATCGCCCTAGCCGGATAACTTCCGGATACTCGATTTATCGACATCAGAATGTTTCTTTTTCCTGATTAAAATAACGTAAATGATTTTAAACAGTAGTCTTATATTATTGGTTCTTAATTATTTCTCAAGATTTGCTTTATTGTTCTAAAAGTTTATTTTAATGTTTTTGTCTAACAAAAACAAAAGGCTCGCTTCTGTCGAAATTTCTTCAGCTTTAATTATCTTTGTACCATTACTTGCTAACTGTTTTCTTTTGAAATACAGACGCTAAAACCCCAATCAAATTTACTTTCCATTAAATGTAGTTAAAAATACAATTGAAGTTATGAAGGTAAACAAATCAAATGGAGCTGAAACGAGACGTTATAAAAAATTGATAATAATTTTCAACTTTTCAGCCAGTCGATTGATCAATCGCTCTGAAAATTGAAAATAGCTGGCAACTTTAATTATTATTGATTTATCACGGCAAATTTATTTACGCTGGAATTTCTACGGTAAAAAGGGTCTGATGAAAATTTTTTGTAAAGCACGAAAGGTGAGGATTAAAAGAAAATTTTTACGTTATTTAAGAAAGTTACGAGCTTTTAAAAATCTGCTAATTATGTTATCCTTAAAACATGTAAATTAGGGCACTCTCGGATAATTAATTTTTATTTTAAGATATAATAAGTGTATTAACAACTTTCCTTTTTTTGTCTGCTTTTAGGACCTTTTTTTTCTGTTTCCAAGGAAAAAGCAGAGATGTGAACGACATTTCTCTTGGGTATAAACTACAGCTTCTCTTGAGAATTTCCAAAGGTCATATCAGGTGACGCGACAATGACAAAAAAGAATTTTTTTATTTCTTTCAGTAAAAATATCTAAAAGGCAGACGGTAGAATATAAATAATTCTTGTTACTCTATTATGTTTTGTGGAGTTTTTCAAAAGCAATCATTTTTGTACTAATGCAACAACAATAATGCTTTTATGTACACTGTATATCCAGTAGGACGTGATTTATTGCTGTAGTGGTAATTTGTTTTTTAAATCGTGCATCTCTTCTCTAACAAGGGTGACAGTTTCCCAATAAATATACATATGGTAATATCCGATAAAAATTGGTGTTAATGCTTTCAAATTAATGAATTATTCCAGTTTTGTAAAGTCCGTGACTTACAGTCACTGTAAAATATGCTGTTCCCATGGGAGTTAATTACGTTATGTTTTTATAAACACTTTAGAAACCACAGTCAACTATTTTTTTGAGCGATTATACTTTTCAGATTTCATATGCCGTAGTGATATAGTTGCAGATTGATTAGTTAGTTGTGTAACATTACAAAAATACTGATAATAAAAGACCCACGCATGGGCACCAATTGTAACAAAGCTATTTAATTACTCTAAAATACTAAAGTACCTTATTTGGACATCAACTGTAACATATACTAAAATCTTACTGAAACCAAAAAAACGATACTTACTGTATTTATGCACCGGCTGAGATCTCTTTCTTTTGACGAATTATCATTTAGGGTGGGTATTGGTTTCTTAAGCTCATAGATTGTCAGGAAAAAATAAGGTTTATTGAAATAATAAGAAATATGGGCGCCATTCACTTGAAGTGATTACAATAGTACATGATCGAAATCCACAAGTGAAAATGGATTCCGATTAAATCGATTGAATTGAACAAACTAGTCGTAATTAGTCGTTTTGACGTTAAAGCATGTTAATGTAAATGAATAATTCAGCTTAATTCTCATTTATTCCTAGATCAAAAATTCTTGTTTTTATTAAAAACACTGGAACTTAAGAAATATTGTTCATCTGTTAATCCTTAATAAATTGTAAAATTTATATAAACACAAAAATTTCGCAGCACTATATTGCCGTTTTTACTCACATTAAACTACAGGCACCATGTGCCTAACACGTTTCACTGAAGGAAGAATTGTAAATTCTGGTAAAGATGCTGAAGATAGTAACTGGATTTAAAAACTGAAGTTTGCTAGAATTATGTCTTACATAACTTGTCAATTGCCACTCAATACTAAAAATCCCAAACTCATATAATTCCAATAAAAACGTCCATCATCTACTAGTTTTTATGTTAACACAATTTTAATTTTCAGAAGGTTGTATTGTTTTAACGCAGTAATAGTTTGACCCGGCACAAAATTCTGCACTTCAACAATATCAGTATTACAAGGGAAAACCAGAAATGAAGGTTATTAGCATTAAAATCCAACAACTTATTATTGAATTCTCTTCATAAATCGTCAACTAACGGCACACTGTATTAATTGTTAAATCATTAACACAAAGTGCTAAACTTTAAATTTCAATTTAAAAATTGGATTTCCTTTTCAACTAACGGCACGCTGGAATAATTGTTAATTTTATTAACACGAAGGACTAAACTGTAATATAAAGCACTTAAGCTTTTATTTACTGTAAACGGAACGAAAAGAACACACAACAAGAAACTAACGTATTGCACTTGGCGGACCGTATCAGAATCTCGCATCTACTTAGTGAATTATCGAAGACCTACGGGCGTTCCGCTTGACGAATTGTTAGCGACTTCTTTTGACCCCTGTCTTTGACTGACTACCTACTTGGGGATGCAAAACTATCTCCACTTATTTAAGCAAAGAGAGGGAAATATATAAACACCCTATCAAGTACCAAAGTGACACATTTCGCACCAATGAGACAAATCCTTCTAAAATATTCAATTGGTTTTTACAGAGACAAGGACTTGTTTCTTAGCATGAAATCTGATATTTAAAAGAATATTGCATACTTGTTTTGTATCTGTATATTTTTGAGAATCTATTCAATAGACACGAAAATAAGCACGTAGAGGAAACATGAATTCGACTTAAATGCATTTAGAACTTGCCATTTTATTTATAAAACAACCTTTATCTTGATATTTCGTTGCTAAAACAAATTATCTGCGTGAGAATGCCTTGATAACCTTTTCACAGCTGCATCTATGTTAACGAAAAACATTATTTGGTTCGGAATAAATTCAGCAATTTTAAACTGACAAAAACATATTCATATATACAGGGCCCTACTAAGATTATTTACAATAAATATATTTTCAAATGTATTAAAATGGATCTTGAAAATTAAGTACGTTACAGTTGAAGTATTTACATAATATGATATACCTTTAATTTATGTACTGGCAATCATTACATGTTGCATGGAATGACAGCTAGTATAGGATCAATCCATCAATTGATAAATAAAAATTACGACCAATTGAAAATTGAACCACATTTCAATTAAACGCTTAAAGGTACTCTTGACAAGTTAACAATGACAACAAGTGATGTAAATATTATGTAATCCTTATACCAATCTTGATTTTCTTGATAAACCGTCTAATGCACCTATTTGATGAATTTCTATTAGCTACAAAACACTGTTAATGATATCACAATATTCAGCAAGTCATAGAAATACAGATTAAAGGATCTTCTTAACGACAATCCCTTAAAAAATATATATTAAGATATTTTTGATATATCACCGAGTAAATATCATTTATTTATTTACATCAAACAAAAATATTGGTTAGATTGAAATTAAAAATAAAACTCAGATTTAGTAGCTTAAGGATCAAACAAAGAAATGGAGCTTGAAACTTGTATCAGATTCAGTAAAAGATATAATTGAATATATGTTCAATTATGGCAAATATAACCTTATTTCAAATTCTTTATAGCCTAGAAAGTGGTTTGACATCGAAACGTCGCTTAAATGTCGCTTTCTTTGTTAATTAATATAAAAAACTAGCAACTTAATCTATATAAACTTTTTGAGGAACTAGCTAGCAACCAATCGTCGATTTACCAAATCGAATTTCTTTCTAATATTTGTAAAACGTTTTTGTAAGGAGTGGGACAAAGATAAAGGCAAATGGGGAGGCGTCAAGTTGAAAACTGCAAGGGACTCCAGAAGAAAGAATAATTAATTGCCACCGTTCCCATTTTCGTGAAATCGTTATTGCTTACTGGTGCTAGTATAATATTGTAGGTATACATAAAAATGATAGTTCTCTCGGTGCCAATTTTCGGTCATGTCTCCCTGCTGACAGGCAACGGATGAAGCTGTCAGAATAAAGTGTGTGGTAGAGAAATTCGTGAGAATTCTCGACGGTAACTCTGACCGATCAGGGGGAGCCCTGATAGATGAGACCGGTGTGGGCGGATTCGAATCTCGCCTAAGGGACAAGGTCATTTATGGTCACCAATGGAACCCTCTGTTTGGCCAAGGTCATTTATGGTCACCAAGGAACCCGTTGCATGACCGAGGTCATGTATGGTTACCAAAGGAACCCGCTGTTTGACAGAGGTCATTTATGGTCACCAAAGGAACCCGCTGTTTGACTGAATCTCTAGTGCGGTGACTAGAAGTGAGGTTATCCCGCTTTTGGGCAATGGGAAACTGCAAACCGCCAGGTAAATGTGCTTAGGAGCTATCCTGACCACCCTATGATCCGGACTGCAGCCGGGTACAGTGATTGGGAGAAGCTCTGAAAGCCATTACACTTAAGGATAGTTGAAGCGAATACATAGCCTCTCACTATCAAGACAACTTCACCAAATTCGGGTACGCACCGGGAGTCTATAACGTGTAGACTTAAAAGAAGCTCTGTCGAGAGCCCACCAAACCTAAAATTGGTAGATCGGGGTGGCAAAACCGCTTAAAAACCAAGTCCTGCCAAATTTGAAATTGGATTCGATCGGGCAGTGGTCCCTCTTGATAACAGCGTCAAGTTGGGGAATAGTCCTATTGCTGGACGAGGTACTTCACTCCGTATGAAAGAGGGAGGGAGGGTGCCGGCGGGTGAGCAGCGTGTGAAGTCAACTGCTCGGTCACTATGCGCGACTTAGCTAGTAGAGGGTGGATAGGCAACCGCGCTCCTACCAGTGAGTCAATCTGGTAGCAATTGCACGACTGCCGGTTGTGCAACTTGCGCGCTGATTGGGCGTATCCCTATCACTTCCTTCTGGAAGGAACGCGAGGGTAAGGGTTCACACAGGTACCCCACGTAAAACAACCTTGACATTTCATGTTATCAAGTCTAGTGACTTTTTTACCCTGTCGCCTGGACTAATATTGCAATAATGATTGTGGATAAAAGTATATGTCATAGATTGGTCTATAACATTAGATACACATAATGGTAAGAAACTTATCCCGGTTGGTTTAGCATTAAAGAGCATATGAGGTTTATTGTGTAGAGCAGCATTCGGGAAAAGATTAGACTTACCAATTGAACTTATATGTGTCTTTATAACCTCGGATGTTCGTGGCCGAAATAAACATTATAATTATTATAATAATTACCATTATATATCCATATACCATTATATTATTGGTGTTGTGTATCAGCCTACTTTGTGTAGTGCTATTTAAGCTCTTTTCAATTCAATTGCTAATTTGCCTCTTGCTCTCACAACTGCAGCTACATCTGGATATTGCTTGTAATGTTTGAACTCTACGATTTGCACATAATACAAAGAAAAAAAACTAGTCCTTTATTGACATGAAAAACTTAAAAACTATATAACATTAAATAGTATTTAGCTTAGGTTACTTTACTAGAAGTTTATTATGTTTTATCGTAATCCTCTTTTGTATTGCCTTGAGAGATTATCCTAAAAACGACGTGCACACTCCCTACAGAGGCTTTATTACACTGAAAAACCACTGTATAGTTGTCTTTTAAACACTGTAATCACATGTTTGATTAACTAAGATCTTTTAAGTGAACTTTGCAATGTCAGATCTTAAACACATCGTTGAAACGTTTATGTTATTATGATTAATAATAATCGCTAGAGTTGAAGAATTGAAGTATTTAAAAGGTAATTCTAACGGACTTGCTTCCATTAGATTATTGTGGCAATGAAAACACAGATTAAAGTTTATTTATCCCAAAATTTCTACTATTCATGTAGTAAGAATGAAACTTAAAAGTTTGAATAAAGTCCTGTTTGAAAACAGAATTCAACGATATTTATTGAAGCATTTGTTTTAAAACGAATACTCTTTAATTTAAATTCACAAAGAAAACCGTATTAAGACAATAATTTTAGATTCTGATATTCTATACTATTTTATTTATTACTGTTGCACTTCACGAATTGTTTTATATTAATTTTCGGACTGTTAAAATTTTATTAGAACGCAGCTTAGAATACAAAGGAATACGTAGCAAAAAATATTGCAGACTAATAAATCATTTTATTTATATGAGATCTACACGTGCTTTTAAACTACAAAGAAGCTCAATATCTTTATTACTTAGCAGAACTATCAAGAATTCGTTAGCAAAAACAATTTTATCCTTGAGAATTGAAATGGAAGTTCTATTCAAATAAACTGTTTACAGCTTCGAATACAGCTGTCAATACATACCTGTATTGAAACGAATGCAAATTAAACGTGAGAAATAAATTCAAATCTAACCCAGTCAGAATATTTCGATATTATACAGGTCCGTAGTAGGATTATTTTTATTAAATGCATGCAGAGTTTACACTCGATGCCATATGGAACACCTTGTATACTATGGAGCGAACACATCTTTTTCTTCTACGACCATAACTAATTTATTATTTCTACCTGACTTCTAACACTTTTTTAACTTCAAAGTGCATGCCAATCAGACGGGAGGTTTCCTACACAACTACTAGATTATGAAAACTCGTGACGAATTTAATTTATTATCAAGGAAGGCTTGCCAAATTGATTAATAAACATATTTCGCAATAATCAAAATTTGTTTATTAAAATTGTAATTAATGGAAGTACTTCACTACTTGCCGATTGATTATTTTTTATACAGTGCAATATTTTGTTTGCTGCGTTTATTTTATTTTGCAATGCACGATCAATGTAGCTTTCTGGCACTGTAGTGTCTTCTATCCACTATGGCATTTTAGTGAAGTGATCCTTAATTAATAATGTGGCGGAGATCTTGTCGAAACAGTGCCCTGTATATAAACGTGGATTTGGAATTTTTAAAAAGGATGCTATTTGTTTGCCCGTACTGCCAAACTTATTAATTCCTACATTTTGTACTTGTGTGTTGATACTTTACGAAGAAGGAATCTGTAATAGTGTTTTCTGGGCAAAAATTGATATATTTTTTGCAAATAGAATAATATGAACCTGTAACTGTGAATTTACGTACAGTTTTTTATGTATGTATGGTAACAAGAATAACTGATTGCATGTGGTTCACATCATTCATTTTTAATGTGTGTAACTCGTGTCTTCTACACACGCCAAATATTATTGCTACCTTTAATAAAAACCATGAATTTTAGTTAAAAAAATTTAAATTTACTTACTTTTACTAGAGGTATTTATCTTCTGGTGCTCCATTAATAACGCTTTTTATTTCATCGCATGTAAATGCTTTTGCGTATGTTCCTATGTCAATTTGGTTTTTGATGTGGATTTTAGTATCGAGTCCACACACTTGAATACTTTATTTTGTTTGTAGGCTCTTCAAAGTATACTAAATATTAAACCGTTTTCGGAAAATGATGTAGGTATATAATTTGCTTTTTATTCGGCCAATCCATATATAATTTATAAGCATTTTCATACTGCTTACGTGATTTTTGTGATAGTAAATCATTATACATATTGCGATAAATTCGCATAATTAGAAAAATTTTGATTTGTTTTGCCCCACTTTGGAACAAATCATAAATATATACGATGGATTTGGCTAATTAAAAATAAAATATTGTTTTTATATTCAATTTCATCAAATACTTTCAAATAACGAATAATTGCTGTTAGATCGTAGATAATTGATTTATAAATAAATTTATTTTTGAAAATGACTGTGAACTTTGGAAAAGATTTTCAACTTCCCTCGTTTATAAATTCTAATATCATTAGAAAATACCTTTTAATAGTTTTAAATAATGCAATAGTTATGTAAAGATAATATTACGTTAGTTCTTGACTACCTCAAGTTGACGTAAGAGAGTTGGGCGCCAATTAAATAACATAAAATAACTGAATTAAAATATTAAGAAAAACTCATCTCAGGGCGAATGTGGATTCTTGTGGTTTTAAAAATATACCAATTGAAATTGAAATCACTTTTAAAATTGATGATCTTAACTAAATCTAATTATAGCTAAATTGTTCAAATCACTTAATTACACCTCACAAACGATAGTCTTTTCTTCCGCAGATACCAATACAGAAGGAAATAATTTCCTACCTTTACTATAAAGTTGGTCTTCTCCAATACCATTGGCAGCGTATGTCACCTTATGTTGATCCAAACCTGGATTCCAATTTAGGTCGACTTTCCTTTTCATGGACTTCCAATATAACACCAGCCACACACTTGACCTTGATAGCTCACTTTTGGTTTAATTAATTGCGGGTACTATTTCCCTTGTTCGAAGAATATTGTAGTATTTGTTTTATGTGTTTAATTAAATAAAACACCAATTTATGATTTCAACGTAGATTTATTGACTAGCAATAACTTTGGCTAGTAATTTAATTTTAAAGGTGGTTCTTTATAAACTTATATACACTTTTACAATTTATAACTTTCTACACTTTCGTCGTATAATAACACACTAACCAACTTGACTTGTCTAAGCACGACTAATTATTTACATTTGTATTATATTTCTTACACGACTTTACTCCGTCGCTTTATGACAGTAAAAGTCTATTTACATTTTTAATATCGTATTTTACACGACTTTACTCCGTCGCTTTATTTTACTAACTGATCTAAAACAATAACGCTCCTTTCGCTTATATACTAACTTACTATTTACATCATCACATTACACAATTTGACGTCACCTTACGATCTAATACAATGACTATACTATTTACAAACATAATAGCAGATTAACATAATCATAATAGTTGACTCAATCTATTACAGTTTATCACATAACATTTGCAATGATAATGAACTATTTACATGAACAAAAACCTTTAAAGATTCACATAATCCGTTGATATACTCATTTGAAATTATACATAAATGAATTACATCATAACAATAAATTGCGCACAATTAGATGTTACGTATACTTAAGAACTTGGTGAGTAAACTGTTTGATAATAAATAAAGAAAACATGTATTTAACCTTATTAAAAAGTATACACATTGATTGTATAATCAATGACACACCATTAAATAACTTAAAAATATTTTAAACTGGAAAAGTTGATAAAATATTTCTAAAGTGTTAGTTTTTAACAGAGATTTTAAAATTTCACAAAATTTTCAAAAATTTCTAAAATTTTGGATATAAAATCCACAGCAATATATATTAGTTTTTCTTTTTGGACAATTTGAAGCGATGTTAATTTTATATATGCCCGAGCTTCACTATCACTACTGTTATCCATTTTGTTAATTTATGCTAAAACAAAGTAATGTTGTTATTTACCTAGATCAGATTATATTACTAATAAAATTGTTATAACCTGCAATAAACTACTGTTAACCACCATTGTCAAATGTTAGTATTGTCTATAAAATTTAAGATTGCATTTCTTTCACTCTAGAATAATTTATAACCAAAGAAAACATTTATCAACGTATGTTATCTACATACTGTTCTGGTTAAGCAACACCCTGTTAAACGATTGATAGACACTGTCGGAGATAAATAACGTCAAGTATGTTCGTACTAGAATCGACTTACGAATCAGCGTACAAACGTAATTTGACGTTTTTGTTAACCAAAAATCAACCTGTAGCAAAAATGTGTAAAATAATATTTTTATCTGTATAAAATATAGGAAGAAGCAATCGAATATTTTTTATAGGAAGAAAAGATAAATAAATGAATATTGATAATAGATTATAAACGATTGAAAACAGCTCAAAATTCATAATTTTTTTTAAAGGGGTAATAGAATATAATAAATTAGATAGTGAATTAAAAAATAGCAATCTAAATACTTTCATTAAAAAATTTTAAAAAAATAATTTTAATGAAATTGGAAAATGTTTATTAAAAGGTTTTTAAAATTATTACTGTTCAAAATTAAAAAGAAAAATGTTTATATAGTTATATAAGAGTTACTCACTTGTAAATAGCAAATTCTTACTAAATAAAATAAATAATAATAATAAATTCTAAAAAGTCTAGTTTAAGGTTATGTTCCTCAATCATTAGTTACCACAAATGTAAAAATTAAAAAAAGAATTTGATAGTATAATAAATTACCTTTATTACAATTTATTTTGTGTGCTTAGATTTTAGTTATTTGATAATTTGTAAATATGCATGGCTATAGTATTTGATTTGACTAGTGCGTTTTTACATGAATTCATATAAATTTCCGTTTCAATTCAAACCTCCGTTTGTGACGTACATGCAATCTGAAAATCTATATACAATAAATACTAAACTTTGGTGCGTTCCTGCACATCCATTTGTTATTCTTGCGTCACATTGGTTAACAGATTATTATTCTTGACTGCCATTAGTCTACAGCTCGTTGCATTATGAAAAGTCGTTTCGTTGTGAACCTCAAAATGAAATCGGTATTGCTTATAAAATAATCAAATTATAGCCTTTTATGACTATTTTATTTTATTAATATGAATATTTAACATTAAATCAAATGCTGTTAATTTAAAAAGATCTTATAATTCATTCATACTGACAACTGATTTTTGGTTGAGATTGGATGTAAAAGTAAAACATTTGAAAGATATAGAATTTTTCCCTAGTGCATATTTCGCCAGATAACCTACTTCCTAGCTTAGTTTGATTTATGTTTAATCCTTTTCTGCTGCATTTCTTAGGAGAATTTAATTTCATAGTTATTTTGACTTGTGTTGGTATTTAGAAATTTAAATTAAAACTATTTCGGAATTTATACATATTTATTATTGTACCGACTCATTAAAATTTCTAGTGTGTAGCATTCTCAATTATTTTACCAAAACGAAAGTGCGACGCATTAATTATTGGAACACAAAATACCGAACAGGTCCGTGTTTACTTCACTTTGATGCACATAAATCTGCTTAACTACAAACGATACTTACTGTACTTCTGTCATAACTAAGATCTCTTTTTAGACAAATTGTGACTCGGGGTAGGTAGTGGCTTCTTAATCTCATAAATTGTAAAGGAAAAAAATTGGTGGTGTTAGAGTTTAGAAATATGGGCGCCACTCATTTGTTTAAACATTCGAATAACAGAATTAAAATCTGCAAATGAGAACGGATTTTAAGTTTACTGAATTGAATTAAATATATTAATTATGCTTAGTCACGTAATACTGTCTAAAATATTTCGTCGTATATTTTATCAAGGTAATAAAATGTTTTCTAGCGAGGGGTTTGGTATCACAAAAGAATAGTGATGATTTGTTTTTATCTGTAAATTTTTAAAAGCATCTATCGAAAAGGCACGAAATAAGCATACAGCGGAAGCATAAATTCTATTTAAATGTATTTGGTACGTGTTATTTTATCGGTCGAACAACTCAATCTATTTATTTCGTTGCTACGAACAAATTTATATGCGTAAGAATGCATTATATTAAATTTTTCTAGCTGCCTGTAAGTAAGTTAACGAAAAAACATTATTATAGTTGGAAAAATATTTTCAATTTTAAGCAAACATAATATATTCATATATACAGGGCCGTACTAAGATTATTTTTATAAATACTTTTTCAATTGTATAAAATTGAATTTTAAAAACTTTAAGCAGGTTACAAGTGATTGGAATGCGGGAAACATTTATTTGTCTTAATTCTCTAAATTTTGTAACTAAAGATTGCGACTATTTGGAAGTTGAAGTTAAGTAAGTTTTATTTGTACGTATTATAAAACCTTTAATATTACTTTATACTAGATATTTATTTTTTTTCAGAAGTTGATTCAAAATTCCAAACACAAATTATAATGTGTAGAATTCGGTAAACGCAAATTTATTTATACTCTTATAATTATTTTCGCCAAACTACACAATTGCTTTATTAGTTAAATAATATTTTTGCATATTTTCTAATTTATCGAATGTCGTTAACTTGTATAAATAAAAATTAAAATACAATTGTTTCGCGTTTTGGAAACAACGCCAGTGAGCTAGCTAGGGCAAAGATAGATTACTTTTTGCAGTATCTGCTATTGGTGTACTTTAAGATATAAAAAATAGCCACAATAAATAATAAGTTTCTGCCTTTATAAACCCATGTATTCAAATGTCTAATTAAAATTGACACGAAAGATCGTGAACGTTAATTTAAATGACAGAATTGTAATCTATCCCAACATTAAAATTCAATACGATTATACATACTATAATATTGCCATAGCACGATATCATTAAAGATTAAAGAGATTTATAAGATTTATCTCATAGTCAAGAAACATTTGCAAAATCTGCACTTTCAGTTCATGAATTATGTTTGTAGATTTAGTCCGAACCTGGGTCAATGTAAATATGCATGACCATACTATTTTTAAGTGCAGAATAAATTTACATACATGAAATAATAAAATATAGAAATATTTTACAAACTTGCTGAGAAGTCAGTAATCATACCTTTATCAGCACGTTAGGAATTCTTTACGATAATATGCTTTACATGTAAAGTAGCAGTTGGAACAAATGTGTTTCAATCTTAACACATTTTTGCATATCGCATATTTATACCTATATTTGCGTGCAAAGAAAATATTAACTGTTTTTCTCAAAATGATATCCTATTTTACTACCGCCATTACGGTTAGTACTAGAAACTTTAAATTAATGCACGAATGTATATAATTAAGTTTTCCGGACGGTAATTACGAAATCCACGATTGTCCTGCAAACACAAATGGCACTAGAAATGAGAATGGATGGGCAAAGTGCACCCCAAACAGCCTCGCCACACGTCAAATAAAATTCAGTATTGTTTGTACCCTTATGTATTTGTATGTATATCTATACGTTATGTACACACGTGGGTGGTTTATGGGAACCATTAGAGACGCAAGTTGTTATCTCCCGTGTATAATCCATTGCAGTCACTATTATCATCAGTAACATAGTGAAAATCCGTAGAGAAGCAAACTTAAAGAGCGAATGCACTCAAACCCAAACTGACAGGTGAATTTTTCATTAACTCGAAAAACGTGAAAAGGTTAGAAAACCACCAGAAAAAGCAATGTTCGAGAACGACTTGTATATAAGTTCATAGCAAAGCTGTTTTTTTTTGCTTTGTCAGGCAGCAGAAATTTCTGCTTCATTTGTTTCTTTTTGGCGTTAATTTTTAACTGATCGATATTTATTTACTCTATGAAACAAAAAAATCACATCACGCATTAAAGCGGGAAAACAGATAAAGATCTATAGAGGTTGTGGGTTTTAAGCTAAATCAGTAATGATTGATAGCCTGTAATTATGTATTGTGAATGAGGTAATATGTTCCATTCAAATATACTTACATCACAGAACTATATATTTTGTAGACTGATATATTTATTTAGATGACAAAGCGATCCTTGTTGTTGCTTCTATGTCATTCTCGGAGGTTTTAGTACTGTTATGCATTATAATTCTGTTAGATATCAAAACGTATCATTGTTAGAGTAGCCCTCTCCTCAGAGTGATATAGTGAACGTCTATTTAAAAAATTAAACTCTTATAGAACTGTTATAAACAACCTGCTTTGTTTTAGCTACTTCAGAAAATAGCAAGAATCAACATTTTTTTGTCGTTTACACTCTTGTTTTGAATCATTTTTTCAGTATAGTTATGTATAACAGTAACTTTTACAGCTTTTAGCAATTATCCAAACCTTAGCTAATATTAACACATGAAAATTTTGTAATGAGGCGTAGACGTTCTTAAGGCGACATCGAATTCAACTTAAAATTTCTAAAGTGTAGCGAATATTATAATATGTAATACCGGTAGTAAAAAAACTGTGATGACCTGACTGATGGATCCTGAATTCAGAATAAGCCGTGATCACATTCACCCTTTTTATTTATTAAGTTGCAACGTACAAAAACGGCACCACAAATATTCTTATTAATAAAATACACAACTCAAATATTTATTCCAGATTAATAAACAAATAAAATAAATTAGATATAGGAATATATAAATATGTAGACCCTAATAGATCTTAACAGATAACTAAAATACTTAACTTGTAATCAAGTAATGAACTTTTAGTAAAAATACACATTATAAATTGATTTTATGCTTTAATAATTTAATTCTTGCAACTTCAGTTTAAGCTTTAAGTTTAGAGCTTAAAAGATATATATGTTTATACAATGGAAGAAGATGCATTAGAAAACTGAACAAGAAAACTAATTTAGAATAACTGGCCTGGTTCAGTTTAGTCGATAATTAAGCTTCGGTACGTGTAAGTTCACGATCTCTACGTTCATCGGTCACTTTCTGTGAAGTCTGTCTTTTAACAACGATCGGACACATTAAAACGTGTTAACTAAATTCGTCTTTAGGTTACGATCCCACGCGCTGCTTAATTTAAAATTTTTCTAAATCTCAGTACCACTGTTTATTATACGTTTCTCAAAAATAGTAATGTCAATCAAGCTTCTTAGTTTAATCCATCTTACACCAGCTTCTCTAAATTCTTTTAACTAATTGTTTTAAATTAAGAAAATTCAACCTCCATCTTTATGCCAAATAAAGCAAAAAGGAAATTATTCGAAATGCTGAAGCTAAGAACCGCAGTTTAACAAAAATAAAGTTTTTAACCTGAAGTGCACGTCTTGTGGTCAATAATAACGATTGAAATAATTTAAGTCAAATACAGGCTACTTGTGGTAATCAATGTACTTAACCACGCAATAAAATGTTTTGATACTAATTCACACCTTTCAATCTCTTAGTTACCGAATAGAACCAAAGATATTGATAAATGTCACAACAGCATCCCACAAGATTTTTCCATAATAAATGTTTTGCAACGCGAAAAGAAATTATTTGACAGAGCGACAGTTAAGAACCTAGTTAAACTGCAGCAAACAACACCTAAACTGTAATTAGTATTACGGGATGCAGAACCGTTGTATCTAACAGCTGAAGTGATGACAACAGAGGTCATTACAAAGCATATTTTCTAAAAAAAAGTTTCCATATTTGTTTCCATAGTGGTTTTACTCCGTATTCTTGCATTATTTCCACATTTCTAATTATGTCTCTCCTTGTTTTACAGACCGTGCTTCTGAGCCATAGGTTTGCAGCTTTGCCTTTGGTAGTTTATTAAGGTTGCATCGAACTCCTAGTTCGAAATTCTTTTCTTGGTCCAGATATGACTGTTCCTTGTTGTTAAAGTGGAGCACTGCCTCTGCACCTACTTCTTGCCTAGTTTCATGTAATTTTATTAGGACATTCCCGCGCTCCACCCCTTGAAAGTCAAAGTTTATCAGTGCTGATAATAATCTGCGAACGCGAAATGAAGCGATGTGTGAGAACTCACCAATAGAATTAAATAAAACTGGCATGGGTGCAGCTGCAGAGGCATTACTGCACTCTAACTTACAGAAACAGCCACCTGGTATAGCAAAAACATATTTTAGTGGGGGAAGATTACTTGAGCTTTACTAGGGACTTATGAGATAAACTTTAAGCTAACAATAGTCTAGATATTGAATGAATATGTTCATAAAGTAGAATACTTCAAAAGATAGATATCGAACTTTAAAACAAGGCTACTACAAGAGGTACTAAAAATAGCTGCTAAGATTACAAAAGAAGAACGATTTAAAGAAATAAAAGGTAAACTATTAGATCATACAAAGTTCTCACAAATTGAAAAGGAATAGATCATATAAAGATACGGTGTTGTACGTAGCGTCCAAAATTAACTTATATATACATCAATATAAAATGTTGAAGTTGAATTAATGCAGGCGCAAAAGGGAGATCCATTCTCATTCTTACTGTATGAAGATTTCAGCAAGCAGTAGTTGTTTAGTAGACAAAGCAGATGTTCCTATAATTGTTAAAATTTTATAAATCTTAATAGGTTAAGGCTACGGCTTACACTGGGGTTTTTTACCCATTTTGCTGGTCAAAAGTGATTTTAAAAAGTTGTATAATATTTTATTTTCGGCATGCACTTTTTAAAAGGGATCATCAGGCTAACTGAACCTACATAAGAAAAGCTCATAAAACAACAGATGCGTCTTTTTTCTTATTTCGAATCTCAACGTTTAAGCCTTTTTATTTAAAAAATTATCGTATTTAGAATCATTCATATACATACTAATATTGCAAGAAAATTATTTGTTACTTTTTTACACAGGAATAATTAATCGTTGCAGAATTTCAAAATGAATCGCTAGCAGTAATATTACCTTTTCTGTGGCAATGTAAAATTTATATACTTTTTATATTTTTTGCTTCTATTATGGGGTATGTGGCCACACATGATAACAAAAATCTTAAAAAGCAAAATAAGCAAGAAAAATATTTTTGACCACCAAAAGGTACTCTTGGCCCCAGTGTGCGGCGGTTAAGGCACATCTGAACAAAGACAGTTTTTGTTAAAAAGTAGTTCACTAATGAAAGTAAATAACTATCGTAAACAGTTAAGTAAAATCCTGTTTTGTATTTCTGTAGTTCAACGTATTATTTTTAGTGAATCCCTTATCTGAGGCTGCATTATGTAGGAAATCTACCTTGTATTTTAATAAATAAATATTTGAATAATTTCAAATTTTTTCTTTCAATTTTGTAGAAGCTACTAGCTTATTATTGTAATTTCTCCCTTAATAAAATTTAAATAGTAGATTACATACCGAGGCGGGAATGTTTCATTCCTGTCGAGAGCTAAGATAGCTCACCGAGGGCCCAGGCCCGAGGTGAGCTAATGCTCGAGACAGGAGGAAACGTCCCGCCGAGGTTTGTATACTATTTTATTCGGAATCATCATATTTTTTAACAAATAATAATTATTTACAACTGACAACTGAAGTGACAAACTTGACCTAATAATGCACCCGCCCTCTACCGAGCAAACTACGAACTTACAACAGGTCGGGAATGATCACATTCCTGACCAAGAGAGGGATAACAGGTAGGGAATGATTACATTCCTGACCAAGAGAGGGAATTAAAAGTAAGTTAGGAATGGTTAATTTCCCACCCTCTGAGGCGGTTAGGAATGCACATATTACCATATGATTCCGAATAAAATGTATTTACATCGTCATATATAAGATAATAAAAATACCAATATTCCTTTACGATAGGTGATTTTTGCTTTTATTCTTTTATAAAGCTTAAGAAATCATACGAGGGTGGTCTGAAAAGTTTCCGACCTAACAAAGATACAAGACATTTTTTCTTTGAATTTATTTTTATTTTTCTACCTAGTCTCCTTGTAAGTCTACACACTTCTTCCAGCGATGCTCCCATCTCTTTAACCCGTCCAAATAGTACTTGGCGTTTTTCTCTGCAAAATAATTGTTCACGAAGGTGATTGCCTCCTCATTTGACGAAAATCTCTCCGCCTCCGAGTACAATTCTTAGATGAGGGAACAAAAAGGAGTCGCTTGGGGCTAGATCTGGTGAGTAAGGAGGATGGTCAAGCAGTTCGTTTTCAACCGTAATTCGTGGATTTTCGCCATGGCAACCGCGGACGTGTGAGACGTGACGATTGTCTTGGTGAAACAGGATTTTCTTTTTC
This sequence comes from Agrypnus murinus, assembly GCA_929113105.1. Lineage (NCBI taxonomy): Eukaryota > Metazoa > Arthropoda > Insecta > Coleoptera > Elateridae > Agrypnus > Agrypnus murinus. Next base: position 135,713,675 of record OV816028.1, on the reverse strand, counting down.
TGCAAATGTGGCCGTTTTTCCGCAATTTCTGTCCTCAGCTTGTCAAGTAGTGATGCGCAGTATGCTCCTGTAATGGTTCTTCCTGTTTGAAGATAATCGATTAAGATAACTCTATGACTATCCCAAAAAACAGTGGCCATCACTTTCCCAGCCGACATAACAGTTTTTGCTTTTTTGGCGCCGATTCCCCTTCGCAGTCCACTGTTTTGACTGCATTTTTGTTTCGGCCGTATAATGGTGTATCCAAGTCTCATCTACAGTAATTAATCGGCGCCAAAACTCTGATTTATTGCGCCTAAACTGCGCCAACAGAGCGTTGGAAATGTTCATTCGAACACGTTTTTGGTCTAACGTGAGCAAACGCGGCACCCAATGCGCGGACAGCTTTCTCCCTAAAGCCTAATTCAGCCTAAATCTTGATTCAATATGTGACAAACACGTTCTTTGGACATATTCATAGCCTCTGCTATCTCTCTCACTTTAATTCGACGGTCTTTTAGCACCATTTGGTGAACTTTAGCGATGTTATCGTCAGTGGTTGCAGTTTTTGGACGTCCAGAACGTTCATCGTCTCCCAAGCTGGTACGGCCACGTTTAAATTCAGCTGCCCAAAATTCACTGTGGTAAATGATGGCGCAGAGTCCCCATACACAGAGTCCAACTCATCTTTGATATGCGTAGGCGTATTGCCTTTCAAAAACAAGTATTTAATGACAGCTCGATACTCGATTTTTTTTTCATTTTCACAAAAACACTCAAATCGACTCACTCAAACGATTGTCAAATAACAACTGAGCGTCCAAAATGGCTGAAGTTCCTTGAGTACCTGTCAAAAGATACAGAACTACATTTCCTAGCTTTTATTGACGAGTGCTGCCATCTTCACGTTAAGGTCGGAAACTTTTCAGACCATCCTCGTATTTGACTATCCACTGTATATCTTTATGTATATTTAAATAAAACGTTCTGACTAAGGACTTACTTCAGGGTACTTTCTTATGAAATATATACTGCGATGTTTTTCATTAAGCACTATGGTAGGTTAGAATTAGAAAAGACTATTTTTAAACAAATTTCAATTTAAAAGGTTTATTTGTAAGTTTAAAGATTACAGTTGAGGCAAGTTAAGGACAGGCGTTAGTATAAATACATGCTTTATGTTTAATTTAATTATTATAATTAATTTCATACAAAATTATTTCTCTATCCGACCTATTCATTAGATAACCTAAAATTTTAAAACTAATTTTTGAGGAGGATGGGGATTTTTTTCTTGATTCTATTGGTCATTAGCTCAGATCCTGGTGGAGTGCATCAATAATTAAACAAAACGGGCTGTAATTGATAGGTTTTCATATGCAAAAATTACTTACCTCACATAATTTGCAAGTACGGGTGATTTTTTGTTACGATTTTTGATATTGTTCGTTAAGTATTGTTTCAATTTATTTCAATAACGTTGTTGAAAGTTTTGTTGGAGCTTCGTTAAATAGCATTCTGGTTGTGCAAACTGTATCAAATTTTCTTAGTTTAGCAAGAGTTTATCATTTAAATTCTATTCAAAAATGTTCACGGACCTGAATTGCCATTAAAATTTTATTTATTATTAAGTATTTGTTTTGGTCACACTAATGGAAACAGTTAAGTTAACATGTAATGTAAACATTCCACAGGTTAAATTGGTATGGGGACATGATTGAATAGAATTATTACGATTTTAGTTAAGTCGTACGTTGTTATGGATTTAAATACCTAGATATTCTATGTTGTTAGATTCAGGAAGTGTTGGGCTTTCCGTTTATGTAATTAAATGTAGGATTTACGCATAATTTTTGTAAATTGTAAATGTCAAATCCAATCCTCGGGTTGCTTTGATGTTTGCAATATTCCTTTGTTTCAATGTATTTTTAATTTTAATCTAAAATCGAAAGAGAGAAGGTTGTGGTTCTTCTCGACTACTAACCAAAGTTATACGCAGATTTCACAAAAATAAGTTCAAGAATCTTAAATATTATAGTTACTGCATTGTGGTGTGTCCTTATAAATAAGTTTTTAAAAAGGTTGGCATTGGATTTAGATTTCAATTGTGGTATAAAAGATCAGTATTAATTTTGATCAATATAAATTTCACCGACGAACATAAACGAACACCAGCAACTCTTAAAGAATGATTTGGCGGTGGTTATTACAGCGGCGGTAGGGGGCAATGTCTGTGTGGCAAATCGTAAGTGATAGTAAATTTTTTATACTGCCCAGTCAAAAATAAAAACCTATTGACATTTTTAAACGCTTCATATTGAAGACTGTTACAAATATAAAAAAATAAAAAAGACTTGAACATTAATAAAAGATAATACAACTTGATAAATTTCAAGAGTTTTGAGATTTGCTTTAACTTAATTTTGTTTTGGTTGATAGAACTTAAAATTATTTTAAAGTCGAATATTTTTTGTTTAGTAGTTAGTTTTTTTGTAGTTTAGTTGGGAATTTCCGTATTTTTGTGTTAGTAAACTTTTGCTCGATTTGATGTTATTGAATTTTATTGTGTATTCTCTTTGATTGACAGCTTGGTACAGTTTCCCAGCCCAGAAGTGATCTCTTCAGCTTAAACTTACATAAAAATAAATAGTAGTAAGTTAAGTCCGTTACATTTCAGAGGTAGTTGTTTCTTGCTTTACCGACTGAAATCTGAGCTAGAAACTGGGCAAATCAAATTAAATACCATTTCAATACACATTGGAAATTCATGGCGTTCATAAAAGTGGTAGTGGGATAGAAGAAATATTGATAAAAACTTGCAACTGAATGTTGCATACTGTCTGAATATGCATGCACTCAGTATTAATACTTTAAATTTGTTCATGAAAAAAACATGTAGGTTAAGAACCCGCACCGATGCTAAAGTTCGCTTGCATGCTAACCCAATAAACACCGACTATAAATCTTGATGGTAGAAGTAGTACAATAGAGTAAAACTTTTCCTTTTAACGTAATTTTCAAAATCCTATTACCACTTTTATGAACGCTTTTATATCTCAATAACAAGCACATGTGTTTCCAATGTGTATATGAAAATTATTGCTTATTGTTTATTGGTTGTTTTCAAAACTTGCTTGTTTGGTCCAAATTCGTCTTTTATAGATTGCGTTCTCATATTATGAAAATCTAACAATAATTGAAGAATTTATTACAATTTAAAATCAAACAAATTGGCGTTCATAGGCAATGCTAGTTCTGTTCAAACCAGCTAACCTTCCATTTTGTTTAGGCACGAAGAAATTTTTAATGGGGAATTGTCTCAGCTAAACTTTAGCCCAGCTACGCTACGTTTTAATGCTACGCAGTTTATCGTAAATATTAAAAGTCTTCTGCTCAGTTGTCGGGTTTTCGAAACATTTGCTTGTTTTATTATAAACAATAAATTTTGTACGCTTTAGATTTTGGCGCCCAACGTGGGGCATTATCTTGTTCTGTTATAGAGTCAAGAGTGTTATCACTAAAGATAACGTCTTTGATTATAAAGAAATTCAGTTGAGTTTTTAACATGTAAAAGAAAATCTACTAGCGAAATATAAGGTCCAATATGATAACTCCAGCACCGGATTTTAAGAATAAATTGCTGATTATGCTGATATTTATATTATGAATTTGTTATTTAAAATCAATTTATAAAGTTTAATAGTACATATTAAGACGTTGAAAACATATAATTTCCTATTTCTGCCATTCTACGATATGAAAACATTACGATTCCAATTTATAAATAACTTATTTAATGATAGAATATCCGAACATAAAATATCTTTTTGAATTGAAATTGATTTCCTATTTCCAATAAATTGGCATTTTTATTTCTACATACTGCATTTGAACAAGAAAATGATGTCAAGAAGCGACGAACATTGAATATGAAATTTTATTTGTGAAATCGGTGCATTTCCTTTATTATACCGATTTTGTTTTTCATTTTAAAAGAATAAGGAATATTGTCTACTTGTATTGTTATTCTTGTGGAATATATGTAGGTATTTGCTTTTTACTAACATGCTTTTTCTTTTGTTTTAGGTGAGTTGGGCTACATCTTCTTTGAGATGTTACACCGGCTTGATTTTGCTAGAAGTAGTTCTCAATAAGACTTTCAAGCTCTTTGTAAGTAAATTCCAAGTTCTATTTTATTTGTATTCTACGAGCATTGTAAATGAAACTTTCTGTACCGCAGTGCATTAAAATGGTTTTATTCGCACTCAAATAATATATTATTCAAGGTATAACAAAACACCTAAAATAATAGCAAGACGACAGTGTATTCGCTAGAATGAAAATTAGTTCCGTGGTTTCATTTACATCTCTGTAGTCGTTTCAGGGCAACAGCAGTAAACTTAGACGGAAGTTATAGTAATTTTGTCAACTTTTATAACCATAAAACATCTTTAGAAAGATCTTTGTGGGAATTTAAATCTCAATTTTATTTTCTTGTCTCCTAGAATAATTTCACACTCTAATTAACAAAGAACCTACTAACTGCTAAGATGTTTGTATTTATGAACAATTCTAATAAAGAGTTATATGATTATCTTTATTATCTTATTAGAGGAAGTTTACACTACATAAAAAAGTCGTTCTATAGTTTACTTCTTTCTTTTATCGTAAAAACTTTTATATATCACCATATCTTAGATTATTAAATGGCGATGTCTTTTTAAGTCACTATGTACTTTTTATAGTCTACAAAATTTCTTATTGCTTTAGAGAATTAGTAGCACTTTGCAGATCTTGCATATCAGGATATAGTCTCATATCAAGCAGAGACATAAAGAAAATATTCTGCAATTTTATGATATTTGAAATATTAAATTTTACAATAATCTAACCTAACTTAATCTTGTTTGTAGTAAATTAAACGTTCTGATTAATAATTTACTTCAGGATGCTTTTTTAATGAAATGTTTATTTATTGTGTGATTATTGCCAAGGAGTCTTGGTTGTTTTCAAAGCTTGTTTATTTGGTTTGAATTTGTTAGAGATTCGTCCTTACATTGGGAAAATCTAACAATAATTAAAGAAATGATCTAACTTTAACTAACTCTAACTGTAAAAATGTTTTCTATTACATATTGTCATGTTATTTGACGCAGGAAGTAAAAAATTCACCCACTCTATAGTTTTTAAACAAGCTTATGTAATAAAATTCCAAAGTAACACGTTAGATTGGTTGCATAACCTCAATTTCAAAATTGTAATTTTGAGAAATTTGTCTTTTATAACGCTAGATATAGTTAATTATAATGAACATGCACGCTAGTACGCTATAGTCAGATAATGGATATCTGTAAGGCTGATTTTTCCATAACCATGAGAAGATGATTATCAAATGTTGTATTTAAATTAAGTTCAGGATAAAGTTAACGTAAGATTTAACCTAAAACAGACAAGGTGTGTTGTAAAAGGGAGGTATACAAATTTTTACTACCTTTCCCGAGCAATGAATAGTAAAAAAAGTGTTTTCATGTTAACGAGATGTCACATTTGTTATAAATTTCTTCTATTTCAAAATCCTACAGCTCTTGAGTAAATAATTTTGGTGGAGGATTGTAAAGCTGCTTCATTACCACATAATTGTAACCATATTAAACATAGGGACTGCTTTTTATTAATGATATCAGTTAAACAACATATAATTGTATTGCGGTTATAGATCGTACAATGAAATACTGTAATTGGTTGGAATGTTCATATTGTTGATGTCCAAAATTATGCAAATAATGTTTGTTAGCATATAGTGTTTAAATTTGTGAAGATAGGAAGGTGGGAAAAGGTATCTTTAAGTAAATAAGTTAATAAATAGTTGTGTGATAATTAGGTTCTATTGACATTTAATGGAGGCCTTATTTTGTAATGAAAAACTAATTGTTTTATACCATTAGATTAGAAATTTGATAATCTATAAGTTTAGTTAATTAGTTTTAGGATTAATTAAAATTTTTAAACACTAATGTGGTTAGGTTGTAAATCAAATGTCAGTGATTACTTGTTTCAATGATGATTTAGTATTCACTAATCCTTTTACTATTCAAATAGCATTGGAGTTTATTTGTTTACCAGAAAGGTATAAAAACCCGTTCATGTGGAACAAACTTTCTTCCTATTTCAGTTTTAGGGAAGTGCAATGAAATCTGAATGATTTCATTGCACTAATGAATCTATTGTAGAGCAATAAAATAAATTAAGGTTGTGTTTTGAGTCAAACTGGATTTTATAAATGGATGAGGACTCGCATTATAACAGTAATTCACTTACCACGATTAGCCAAATATTTTGATTTGAAATTTAACTTAATAAAGCCATTTAGGCATATGGAAATGTTTGAAAGATGTCAATCAGATACTTTCTTCATTTCATTCTTCAACCAAACGAAAGCAGAGAGAAGATACTTGAAAATTTATAATAATACAATTGACAAGCTGGTGGCGTCAAAGATTTAAATATATTGAATGTGAGTTTTTTTTAACATTTTATGGATTATGGATTTAACAATTGGGATTAATATTAAAAAAAAGAATTTCGATATCCGAGTTATTTAATTTTCTTTTTGTCCCTTTGTTTTGTTATTTGTTAAATTTATAAAATAAATTTGTGTTATTATTGATAGAAAATTGCTTTTTATTTGTCATATATTACTGTGTTTCTAGATTTATATAACCATTTAGTGCCCTATTGAAGCGACCCACCTGAGAGTCACAATTTGTGGAGAGTTAGACTTTCACAACAATTTTATTTAACCGAAGCAATTATTTTAATCAAAGATAAGAAAGTAGTGAGTTGTATTTTATTACAACTAAATACCGGCCTTTTCTGTCCGTATAAAAAATATTATAACATTATGTTACATACTTATTAATCACAGAAAGGGAATTTTACATCTTTGAATAAGTCAATTCAGTCTCGGGTTAGAAATCTACCTGAAAACAAATAAAAAAGGTTATTGTTCAAAAATTTATAACGATAGAATTAACTAAAAGATGTGTTCATTATTACAATTTATGGTTTATTTTTCATATGTATTTTGTCCAATGTTTTAACGAAATCTTTTGGATTATTGTACAAAGTACAAGAACTGTTTGCGATTTTCCTAGTTTAAAGTGTTTTAGGGCATACAGATCTTAATACAAAGTTGTACCATCAATTATTTTTTCAAAACTATTTTTAAGTTCTCTGTGTTTAAAAATTTAAAAAAGTTGTAGAACGGTATAATGCAGATGTGATGTTGCAACTTGAAATCCTGTATTTAGGAAGTAATTAACGTTTTAATGACGCATTCGATGTTGATTTACTGTGTTATTTGTTGACTAAGAGTACAAGTGTATTATATCAGTCTGTTCATAATTTTCTAGGCTTTCTTTTTGTGCAATTAGAATTAAGAAATTCGATAATATTTGTTATTGTTTTAAAATCTGCTGACGTCAAACGCATCGGAAATTGTTATTTTCAGTTGTTTTTACGAAAAGTATAAATAGGCCTGAAAGAAAAAACAATTTAGTTACCATATTTCTGGTTAATTCAACTCATCATTTTAAAAAGTAAGGTTATGAACTTTAACCTTACTAAACCTTACCTTAAGTAAATTTAAATAATTTTAAAGAAAATTATACTTACCATTTATAATTATTACTGAAACAAGAAGATATAATTATCACTTTTCAACGCATTTATTAAAATTTCCATAATTATAATCAAAAAGAAAATAGATTTTTTTAAATAAATAAATCCATCGATATTGTACAGTTTGGTATTACCAAAGATTATATCTATAATGAATATAAGGAGCCGATCGCGAACCATTTTCAATTGAGACAGCACATAATATTTCATACCATAATCAAGTAGCAGAAATACCACTACCACCAACGCTAGGAAGTTCGAAACATCATAAAGTTTATCTTTTTAAATTCAACGACAACTATGACGGACTTATAGGATTAGACCTACTACTACCTACTAAGAAATCAATGCAACATTGGATTTCGAGAATGATTTGTTGAAGACACCAATGGTCGAGATACCAATATTCAATAACAAACCAAGACCAAAAGCTCATCACATCATTCAAATCAAAAATTCATCATACACAACGGTACTGCAACCAAGAACCGAAACTATTATCAAGATACCAGTTCGGACTACTTTAGAAGAAGGATTTCTGGAACACACCAAATTTGGAGAAAATCTACAAATGCCAGCAGCTTATGTAAAGATACAAAAGGAATACGCCTACAGTACGATCATCAACAAAAGTAACCAACCACAAACAATACACATGGAATCGCAGTTTCCAGTGTTCGAGGTTATGTCTAACGTGAACATTAACCACGTTAGAATCGAAGATCAAACAAAAACCAAGTTCCAAAGAGAAAATCTCAACAAGCTCAGACTGGACCATCTCAACGATGAAGAGACAACACTAATAAGAAACTTATGCGAAGAATATAAAGACATCTTCCATGTAGAAGGCTTACCCTTAACTTTCACCAATGAAATTAAACACAAGATCCGCACGACAGATGATCAGCCAGTTTATGTAAAGAATTATAGATTTCCAGCTATACATAGAGCAGAAGTGAAGAAACAGGTCAATCGCATGCTAGAAGACAATATCATTCGTACCCAAAAAGCTAGATGCATCAAGAAAAGCCAAATGGAGACTTGTTATAGATTACCGGAGAGGCTCAACGAAAAGACAGTATACGACAAGTTTCCCATTCCAAACATATCAGACATTTTAGAAAAACTTGGTAGATGCCAGTACTTCTCCACATTAGATCTCACTAGTGGCTTCCATCAGATAGAGATGGACCACACAGACATTTTCAACTGACGAAGGTTACTTCGAATTTAAAAGAATGCCATTCGGTCTAAAAAACGCACCCTCAACGTTTCAACGACTTATGAACAACATCTTGAGAGGTTTAAATGGTGAAATATGCTTAGTATACTTAGACGACATAATTATCTACTCTACATCACTTCAAGAACACATCCATAATCTGCAAAAAGTCTTCCAAAGATTAAGAGAAAGGAATTTGAAGGTTCAACTAGACAAAAGCGAATTTTTGCGCAAAGAAGTACAATACCTAGGACACGTAATCACGCCTCATGGAGTACAACCAAATCCCAAGAAAATAGAAGCCATAAAGAAATTTCCAATCCCAAAAACCCAAAAGGAAATCAAGAGCTATTTAGGACTACTGAGCTATTACAGAAAATTTATCAAACATTTTGCCAAGTTGACGAAACCCTTGACAGCTTGTTTAAAGAAGAATGTTAAAGTTACACACACCTCAGAATTTATAAATGCTTTTCAAATGTCTAAAGAAGTACTCGTCGATAATCCCATTCTAATCTATCCAGATTTTAGTTAATCGTTTATTCTAACCACCGACGCCTCAAATGTAGCATCAAGGTCCGTAGATGCAAAGCAAGCTTTGAAATATGGGTCATCGCAATGCCGCCATTTTCGCGTTTAGTAAAAGTTGTAATACGGCTGCTATCAAAGCCGACACGATCGTCATATGAGGCGCATGACGTTCTAAAACGTTGAATTAACGCTTAGTACCCAACTGAAAACAAGTCGAGTTGTCGCTTATTTCTGTTTTCATGTTAATTAACATGTTCCGCCATTTTCGCGCTACTGATAGTGGAAGTGTATGAGATGACCTATATTTCAAAGCTTGCTTTGCATCTACGGACCTTGATGTAGCATTAGGCGCCGTCCTGTCGCAGAAAACTCCACAAAGAGAAAAACCAGTCGCTTACGCATCTAGAACACTCAACCAAACGGAAACAAAATATTCAACCATAGAAAAGGAACTTCTTGCCATAGTATGGGCAACAAAATATTTCCGACCCTATCTGTATGGAAACAAATTCACGATTCATACTGACCACAGACCTCTACAATGGTTAAGCTCTCTGCGTGAACCAAACTCAAAATTAGCCCGTTGGAAATTAAGACTGGAAGAGTTTGATTATGAGGTAAAAAAAAACAAAAAAGGCACAGAAAACAGAGTAGATGATGCTTCATCAAGGATCGAAATAAACCCCTTAACGACTGAAGACAATGAATCCATAATAGCAAACGTCAACGATAACGAAATGAATGAATTATTAAGAGAAATAGAAAGAACCGATAGCTTACAAACTCCTGAACCAACTTCAGAAACTGTCCAAGTTCCAGCAATGTCACCTTTGGACTTAGATGAACTCATCCCATACACAATAATCGACAAAACGGATACTCAACATACGCAAGAAGAATCGACATCAGCCATCGCAATTTGCGAAGACCCTTTAGAAGCCAAAAAACATCAACTAATATTCCATGAAGTCTACGATTCCCCCTTATCACCAAAGATAGTCAAGAAAGAAGACAACACGATTTACGACATACAAATACAAAGAAACAATCCACAACAACTAAAGAAAATACTAATAGAATGCTGCAAACCCAACATAAAATACTACTGTTGGTTCCCCTCAGAAGAGTTATACAAGGCAGCCTGCAATATAATAACTAACACTTTTAATAGAATTAAATTATACAGATGCAACAAATGAGTATAGCACATTCTGAATCCAGAAGAAAGAGAAACTATAATCAGAAATTATCATGAAAGTAAAGCCAACCATAGAGGAGTAGACGCAACAATAGCTGCATTAAAAAGACTGTATTATTGGAAAAATCTAGATAATATTGTCAGAAAATATATAAAAAACTGTCAAGAATGTACGAAAATAAAATATGAAAGATATCCAGTAAAAGCACCCTTGAATATCACCCCTACAGCAGGGACACCCATGGAGATACTATTTGTAGATATATTTCAAATCGAGAATTCGAAGTTTCTCACCATAATCGACTCTTTTACAAAAGTAGCACAAGCTTACTTCTTAGAAACTAGAAATGCAACAAACATCGCAGAAAACTTGTTAATCTATTTTCGACACTATGGCATACCAACGAAGATACACTCTAATCGTGGAACCGAATTCGAAAACAGAATCATACAAGAACTAACAAAATTGCACAAGATAGAGTGGCACTATTCAACTCCTTTTAATCATAGTTCGCAAGGAATGATTGAACAGCTACACTCTACGCTAATTGAACATTACAGAGCGATTAACTTAGAAAAGAAAGATAATCCCAAAGATATTATGAGTTATGCTATCTTGGCTTACAACAATACAATACATTCGACGACAAATTTTACACCTCTTGAACTTCTTTTAGGACATACCAATTCCAGAGACCCATATGATATTTATTATGAAGAACAATAGTTCCAAGACTACGTGAAATCCCATCAAGAAAAATTACGCCATACGTACGCGAAAATAAAAGAAAAACTACAGCTAGATAAAGAGAAAACAATCAATGAACGAAATAAAACAAGGAAAGAAATTCATTTTAAACCTGGGGATACAGTTTTTGTCAAGACACATGCGAGACCTAAAAATCGTCCCAAATTTGAAGGACCGTATGTAATCGAAACTATAACTCCACTTTCTCCGTGCACTCTGAAAGATGCAAAAACCAACAGGTCAAGAGAAGTGCATACAAACGATTTACGTCTATCTTCTGTTGCAGATATGCAACGTTCCACCTAACCTTTCTAATCGAAGTACCTTTAACCATAAATGAAATATACCAATACTACCACATGATACCCTTACCTGTAAAACATGAGTCTCTTTATCAAATAATAGTACCTAGTAAACCTTACCTCCTATACTACGAGCAGAATAAAATGTTAACTAAAGAACAGTGCGAAGAAATCAGCATGCAAGAATATTTCTGCCAGAAACCAGCATGCAAGAATATTTCTGCCAGAAACCCTGGTTTCTGTCAGAAAAATTTTGAGGGTTTAGCTACGTTTGTGTTTTTTGCGAGCAGTGCGAGCAAAAATCTTGCATTCTATATACGTACAATATCAATCAATCGTAAATCAGCAAGGATGTGCTTTTCTTATACAGGGTGATTTTTTTAAAGCGGTCGTTAGACGTTTCTCAGAATCTACTAAAGTGAGACGAACGAAATTTGGTATGCGTCTATAACTCTGCACAATCTATCTTGCTAAAATATTTTCATCAAGATTCTACTTCCGGTTATACCGGAAGTTGCCATCAACTTTGTTATTTTAAATAGAACCATACATTTTTTTTATCATCATCGAATCGACCATTCAATTTGCTTAATTGCCAATCTAGGTTGTGCCAATCTAGTTGCCATGGTTTTCAAGATATTCAATTATTTTGGTAAAAATAGCTGCTTGCAGAGTGTTTTTCAAAAAATCGTAGTTTCCGAACCGCTCTTTAGAATAAATAGGAAAAAATTGTGTTTTATAGAAAAAAGTACATTTTATCAGCTCAGTAACCTCTGAGTTCAAATCGATGATTAGAAAGACCGTAAAAAATTGTTGAACTTTTAAAATTAGAAAAGCAAAAAAATCATTTTTTTCAAATGGATGCACTAGTTTTTTTTTACAGGAATCGACAGATATTCTGATTTGGAAGATTTTTTCTTTAATGGTCGATATGGCTACGGCCAACCGTTTTCTAGTAATAGGCACTTTTCTGAAAAAAATGTTTCAAATTTGTTTTGAAAGAGCGTAGTAGCCTTTGGACTATGCGATTTTCGGTGTTGCTGTGGTTACCATCATAATATTCGCGTCAAAACTTTTCAGTTTTGTATTAGTTTTGTCTTTATTACGCAAATAACTCCTATAATGCAGAACGAAATTGTTAATCGTCGTTTTCGTTACACAAACGAGCAAATTTTCGATTTGTTTTTATGTTTTGGTGAATGTAACCGAATTGTAGCTAGAACATGTCGACTCTTCAATGAAAAATATCCCCATTTGCCGGCTATGACCCCGAATAAATTTCGAAGATTAAAAAACAATTTTATAAATTTTGGAAAAACAACATTTAACAGAAGAAACACGCGGTGGGTCCTGACAGAAGAGGCTGAAATAAATATTTTGGCTTATTTTGAAGCCCATCCTCGGGCTTCTATTCGATCAGCATCTCTGGATTCTCGGCTGCATTATTCCACAATTCAGAGAATATTACGAAAGCATAAGAAGCATCCGTTTTCGTTTATTCGGCTGCAAAAGCTACGGAGAACAGATTATCCTAGAAGAGTCCAATTTTGTGAAGAAACGTTGCTTCGAATTCAAGAGGACCAAAACTTTTTGAGGAATGTTATTTGGACGGACGAAGCAAAATTCGACCAAAACGGAATTACAAACAGACGAAATAGACACTTCTGGGCGTATGAAAATCCCCGAATTGTAGAAACTGTTGACAACCAACAAAAATTTAAAGTTAATGTCTATTGTTTAATCCTGTATGACCAAATTAGATTTGTATTATACAACGACAACCTAAACGGAGCACGTTACGTGGAAATTTTACAGGACAGCGTGGTGCCATTTGTTGATAATTTACCTTTACAACAGATGAGAAGCTATTGGTATCAAATGGATGGCGCCCCTCCGCATAACACAAGAGCTGTGGATCGGCAATTGACAACCATGTTTGAGGACAGATGGTTAGGAAATCAAGGACCCTGGCGGTGGCCACCGAGATCACCAGATTTAACGCCTCTGGACTTCTATTTATGGGGAGTCATAAAAAGCAAAGTTTATGACAGAGTTGTCGATTCTATTGAGGACCTAATCAACCGTATCAACGTTGCGTTCGAAGAGATTGACCCGGCAGAGCTGTCTAAAGCGACTACGCACGGAGTCCATTCACGAATGGAAATGTGTTTGCGGGAAAACGGCGAACACATAGAGCATTTATTGTAATATTGTTAAAATTAAATTATTAAATTGTCATTAATTATTAAATTGTTATTAAATCATTATTTTTCTGGTTTAGTTTACTTTCCACTGTTAAAAAGGACCATTTGTCTTAAATAGTTGGTGTTATGACTAAGAATACTGTCCTGTACACGCCGTTTAACTTGTTCGAATTTGAAAGCAAGAATAAAAAAGACAATAAAAAAAATACAAAAAAGATAATCTGTTCTCCGTAGCTTTTGCAGCCGAATAAACGAAAACGGATGCTTCTTATGCTTTCGTAATATTCTCTGAATTGTGGAATAATGCAGCCGAGAATCCAGAGATGCTGATCGAATAGAAGCCCGAGGATGGGCTTCAAAATAAGCCAAAATATTTATTTCAGCCTCTTCTGTCAGGACCCACCGCGTGTTTCTTCTGTTAAATGTTGTTTTTCCAAAATTTATAAAATTGTTTTTTAATCTTCGAAATTTATTCGGGGTCATAGCCGGCAAATGGGGATATTTTTCATTGAAGAGTCGACATGTTCTAGCTACAATTCGGTTACATTCACCAAAACATAAAAACAAATCGAAAATTTGCTCGTTTGTGTAACGAAAACGACGATTAACAATTTCGTTCTGCATTATAGGAGTTATTTGCGTAATAAAGACAAAACTAATACAAAACTGAAAAGTTTTGACGCGAATATTATGATGGTAACCACAGCAACACCGAAAATCGCATAGTCCAAAGGCTACTACGCTCTTTCAAAACAAATTTGAAACATTTTTTTCAGAAAAGTGCCTATTACTAGAAAACGGTTGGCCGTAGCCATATCGACCATTAAAGAAAAAATCTTCCAAATCAGAATATCTGTCGATTCCTGTAAAAAAAAACTAGTGCTTCCATTTGAAAAAAATGATTTTTTTGCTTTTCTAATTTTAAAAGTTCAACAATTTTTTACGGTCTTTCTAATCATCGATTTGAACTCAGAGGTTACTGAGCTGATAAAATGTACTTTTTTCTATAAAACACAATTTTTTCCTATTTATTCTAAAGAGCGGTTCGGAAACTACAATTTTTTGAAAAACACTCTGCAAGCAGCTATTTTTACCAAAATAATTGAATATCTTGAAAACCATGGCAACTAGATTGGCACAACCTAGATTGGCAATTAAGCAAATTGAATGGTCGATTCGATGATGATAAAAAAAATGTATGGTTCTATTTAAAATAAGAAAGTTGATGGCAACTTCCGGTATAACCGGAAGTAGAATCTTGATGAAAATATTTTAGCAAGATAGATTGTGCAGAGTTATAGACGCATACCAAATTTCGTTCGTCTCACTTTAGTAGATTCTGAGAAACGTCTAACGACCGCTTTAAAAAAATCACCCTGTATATCGTATAAGTACAGGTTGTGTACCTATAGGTGCTGTAGATGTCAAGACTTTTGTGCAGATTTTTTTGATAGTCACTTGTTTGATAGTCTGAACTATTTACAAGAAAGAAAAATGTTGTAAGAGTTTAAGTGGGAGTTAAAAAGTCCATTCCTAAAAAGTTTAAAGTTTAATAAGCTCATTAAAAAATAAAATTCTCATTTATTGGAAATCAGGTAGTCAGATTTTGGGCATCAATCAATTGCTTCCTAATACTGTTAATAAGTGTTTGAAAAGCGATATTGCTTTAAAGTTTTCGAAATAAAGTTTATCATTGTCCTATCTTATTTAACAGATGCTCTATTTTTTTAATATAATTCTCGCATAAGTTATAAAACGGGAATTCTTAAAGTTTACAGCTATTTCCATTATGGCCTTCTTCAGAGGGGAAGGAATCCCAATAAATTCGTATTGTACTTTTATGAAAATCCAATATCTCCAGCTATATATAAAGTAGATTTATTCTCGCTTTAATTAATAATTTCCTGCATTGAAGAATTGCTGATTCTGATACCTTAAATGAAATACTCACTAAAGTATAAAAGAAACGAGATATATAATATCTAGTTCGAATTTCATCATATCTGAAAATAAAGTTCGAGCTAAGCGAACTGTACTCATTATTGATTAAATTTCAAAAAAAAGGGAACACGAATAAAAAGTAGTTTAGAATTTTTCAATCGTGGGCGTGGCACTAAGACAATAATATCGAATTGAGAAATAATTCATATTGGATTGCGTCAGGGATTTTGACAGTCCCACAGCGTGTTATTTTAATGAAATTATTCTTCATCCTTGATTTTCAAGCTTGTCGGTCTTTTACTTTTAACCTTTCCCTTTTAAATTTAATGACCGAACGCTTCTTATCCATTTTGTGATTATATTTTTAACAAGACAATATACGTCACGCTAGAATGACTGTATATTTTTGCCTCTTGTTAATTTAAGCATTCTACTTCTACATTTTCGTTATTATATTTCAACGGGAAATGTACGTACGTGCGTGTTTTTCTTTTTCGTTTGATATTATTTGTTGCATGACAAGAAATTTTAAATAGGTTTATGCAGATTTAAGTGCCGCTATCTGGTATAAACACAAAAGGAGAATCGTTATATAAATAGTCCTTCAGTATTTATTATTTACAGGCTCTTAAAATTTGTATGATCGATAAAAACGGGCTATTAAAGAAACCGCAGAGTTTCATCTTAAGCTAATCTCGTACTTCTGTCCGAAGTATTTTATGGTCCATCCCTTTTCTTGGGTTCATTTCCGGATAACCAGGCGCGACCCCACTCGTTCCGGTCCCCTCGACCGCGGGCACACCCTGTAGATGTCCCTGTCCGCCGCAGCCGCTATGAATAATACGAACTCCGATAAGGTATCCTCATAAATTCCTTTTTATTGGCAATCAATTATATCGGTTATTTTGCGTATAACTTTGAGGTTACGGGCGTTCTAGCCTGAATTTGAAAGCTTTATTGTTGAAAACTTGCATAAAAGAGGTTATATTAGTGGGGTATTTCGTTGCCTATATTCTTCTCTCTTTCTCGCTCTTACTTATTCTTCCGTTTAATATATATAATACCCGTTAAAATACCGACGAATGTAATTTTAACACTGGAAAAAGTTTTCTTTAAATGTTAAAGCTCGAAGCCAAACCAAAAAAGAGTGACGGAAGAAAAAGGATTAAAAATAAAATCGGCGATGCAATAGGAGTTTATTTCCAACTTCGGGCCCCAAGGGGCTGCAGTGTATTCGGTCAGTGCATTTACCTGTTTCAAGTATTGATGAAGCATCCAGCCAGATGTAAGAGAATACTGTCGGGTTTGAACACGGAATAGCGCTGGATGCACTTTTCGATTTCTATGCATTTGCAAGATTGTAAAATTCAATTGCATTTAAATTAGAAGAATTCAAGCATAGCTTTTAAAGCTTGAAAAGTGACGCTGTTTTCTAAATAAACGGAAATATTATTTGATACGGCTTTTGCTCGTTATAAAAGGTAAACCTATAGAATTGCTCGGCTCTCCAGGGATTGCTCAGTTTTAGATTTATTTACATCAGAAATATTTAATTGAATATTTTATCAATAAAATTGTTACGTTATTTATATTCAATTTCTGTTGCTGTTTAAATATTAGATGAAACCGATAAAACAGCGACAAGTACAATTTGTTATAGTATCATTTTAAAATGAACTTTTTCAATGTTTATAGAATATCATATTGTACAATATTAACTCTGCATTGTATCGTGGGTGGAATTTAATCCCAGGCCTATGACATCCAAATTAATGTATTTATTTTTTACAAACTACAACCATAGGTTAATTATACTCTTCAGTCGTTATCGACTGTTCTCTGCAGATTTTGGTCAACTTTGTATATACGTTAGAGATATATGTTGCAGATATTCTTCAAAACAGTAGCGTATTTAGGGGTGGGGCTATCCCTCCCGAGGATTTTTAATAGTCTAGGACATTTATGTACTGTAACGATGGTTTCCCATAAAAACCTAAAAATTTAGTAGTACCCAATCTGAAAAAAATTCTACATAGGCCATTGATTCAAAATAGTAAAAATACCAGTTAAATTTTTTTTAATAAAGCCCTCCAAAAGTGTATAGACAGAAGGTGCCATACAAATTGTATAATTTACCTCCAAAGTAAAAGTTAGATAAACTCAGTCTTTGCTGAAATTGATTTTTAAAGATGTACAATAAATGCTAAATTGGTGTTTGAATACATATTTAGTATATTTGCAAATACTAGGTACAAATATAGGGACCCATTGTAGCATGCTTAACTTGGTGATATACAAAGTGTAACATACAAAACGTAACGTAAGTGTTACTTACGTTAACTTCAAAATTGGTTACCACGGTTTAGCTAATCACAATCGACAAGGGACAAGTTCTCAATAAATTTCTTCTTGGGCATGGGAAAATTGAAAGGTTGACTGATTCAAATTGCTCTATGATTCTCTAAGGATGGGAGGCACCTTGTTTGAGATTAAGTTACATAATTTTAAATAAATTCTTTTTAATTAATCGCTAAATTTCTTCAACATAGGAACACAAAATTCTTTAACGGTTAATGCTAAATATGAACCAAAACAATCTCGGAAAAATAATTAACAGTAAACAACAAATTAATAAACTTAAATATTTTTTATGCATTTATCTTAGACAAAAGTTAGTTTATTATCATCAGTTTGGCTATATGGATAAATACTCAAATATGATTTTTTGAGCAAATGAAAAATAAAAACAAAATATTTTTCAAAGGCAATTGGTAACAATATTACAACGGTCAAACCCAGCTTATAAGTACTAAATCCAGAGCCGTTTAAATGCTAAATGAAATTCAAACAAATCTTTTAGTTCAGTAGAAGTATTACGAAGATTAGTCTAAACCGTTTAAAATGTTGGCAATTATTTTGCTTCAATATTTACATGTCTTAACTCTAGTTTGAAACATCAATTTTTTGTCGGACTAAATAACTTACGAAATCGATAAAAATCAATAAACAACAATAAATATTATACTTACTTTAAAAGGTGCTCAAGATTACCACGGCTTGAGATTTAGCTCTATCTTACAATTTTTTTAATTCAGGTCGTAGGTATTGGTTCTGCAGTTGTCTAATTTATAAAGTAATGGATAAAGGTTTCAAGAAAAAACACAAAAACATACACAAGAAGGGCGCCATCTGATTATGAAGCTTAATTAATGATTATTAAACAGATCGAAAAGATTAGATAAGCCTAATGAATCTGTCTGAAAGCACTAATCAGAAAATGAATTCAGACCGATGAAAAAATTTAGTACAAAAATTAATTAATTTCAACAAAGTCAATAATTTTGATTTATGAAAATGTAAATAAAAACTTTCATAATTAAATGGTTCTGTCTTACCAATTGTAATTAACTCTAAAATTATATTTATTTAAGAAACACCAAGAAAGATAAAAAATACAAAAGGATTACAAATTTTACATTCAATAATTTAAATAATAAGTCCCTGCCTAAGAGCTCAGTTGATCATAAAATTTAATGGATAAAAAAATTGTATTGAATTACGATTAAATGAGAAACAACTATAAAAAAATTATTACAAAGTTCAAACAAAAATTTACATAATTGATCAACACTAAAAAAACAATAGTCACAATAGCTTTTATTTTCGGTAAATCACAAACCAAGATCAACGATAAACTACACAAAATTTGACGCAGCGTCGCTGCAAATGGAAACTGGAAAATCTGTGGATTTTTCTTTTCATAAATTAAAGATACAAGGGAATAACCCTCGTAAAATCTGGATATGGTGAATCATAATTTACGAATTCACCCCAAACTGCAATAACCAAATGCAACCATAAAAGTTCCATAAAATTTGGCTATTAGTTTTGATAACCATCACAAAGTTCATTGTTTTCAATAAAACAACACACATATTCTTTAAATCAGTACTGGATTTAGAAGGTACATAACACGAATTATTTATTAATCGAGATTTCGATCACAAAAGAGAATGTCTATAAATATTAATTTATTTCGGTACGGTATATTATTTAACGGAAATACAAAACTGGAACTGTATTAGCTTGATTCCACTTTATTAGGAAAAGCCAGATTTCCATTTTTCAGAGGCACAAACATCCAAAAAGGTTCCCAACTGTACAACGGTATTTTTATAAACCGCGAATTTCGATTATTATACCAACACTTAATTAAACGATATAAATATTATCTGTAGATTCTTTTAATTAACTGTTCCGGCATCCGAAAACCGGCAGTCGATTAAACTATACGGAAACTGTTTTTAGAATTTTCTTTTTAATTCTATTTTACTTAAACGAAACGGCATTTTTATAATATCGACCGCAATCGACCGCTTTCACACGATTTAATTTCACAAACAAGACGATTTTTACTCAAGGGGATGATGCATCGATTTTTTAATGCATCCTGTAGCCACAATAACTCTTGGTGAGGAAGTGTGCTTGTCTTTTAATAATACGCCCCGAATAAAAACACGCTGCCTGGTAGAAGTGAATTTTAGTCAGTAGTTCTATATCTAATTAACATCACATTTATCATACAACAGTTTGGGCAAAAGTATTACCTTATATGACAATGTGAAACACGATACCAGCTAAGTTCCTTTTAAAAACTTAGTTGTAAGTAGGGCTGTGCATAATAATCGATTAATCGATTAATAATTGATTAATCGATTAATCGGACCTTCGATTAATTTTTTTAAATAATCGATCTATCGATTTAATCGATTAATCGATTTAATCGATTAATCGATCAATCGATTTAATCGATTAAAGCAATTGATCAATTAATCGATTATTTTAAGAAAATAATCGTAGTTCCGAATAATGATTTACAGCAGTCGATTTAACCGATTAATCGATTTTTTAATCTATTTTTATTATTGAAGTTCATAATCGCACAACCATGGTTGCTTTTCAAACATTGGTTGAAGTAGCATTAACATCGACCACGAATTGCACAAATTATCTCTCTACTAAAGCATTGGTGATGTATGATGTCGTATTACTCGTATTCGTACTATGTATATTACAAAATAAAATTTATTAGTATGAGGTTAAATAGAAGAGCAGAAACAGAAATAAATCTGATTCTGAACTTGATGCTGCCTCGTGATAATATTTATTTAGTTATTAAGGTGTAAGACCAATGTATTTCTTTTGGGAAAAAATAAAAACCGTTATTATTATAATTATTATAATTATTATAATTATTATAATTATTATAATTATTATAATTATTATAATTATTATAATTATTATAATTATTATAATTATTATAATTATTATAATTACAAGGTATGACCAGAGCACCAGACTGAGATCAACCAAAACATACACTGCATGACTGCACACAAATTGAAGTAGATTTTTAAAAATTTAATTTATATACAAATATACTTTAACAAAATTTCAGTAGACGTTACTATTTATGTAAATTCAGAAAAGGCTTTATACTATAATATAGAAGACACGAATTGTCACAAGTGATTAATCGGACCTTCGATTATATTTTTAAATAAACGATTCATCTATCAATCGATTAATCGATCATTCGATTAATCGATCAATCGATTAATCGATCAACCGATTAATGGATTTGATCGATCAATCGATTTAATCGACCAATCGATTAATCGATTTTCGATTATTGATTTTGATACAGCCCTAGTTGTAAGTACATTTTTAAGTTTTATCAAAGAAAAATTTATGAGATTATGATCGGTGTTATTATAAAACTATTAATCAAATTGAATCAGAAACAGGTTTACGATATAAACTTGTAAATTAACTGAAGTGACTCAACACTGAATCAGATTTTGTTGTACAATTATATTAACATACGTAAATATCCTTGTACATAGGCATATATTCAACAAATTAAACAACCATACATTAAACTAATGAAAGATATTTCAATAACTAATATTACTAAATCAGTCAACAGTCCAGTAAAATTATCCAGACACTTTAGCAACGAAGTACCGAATTCCACTTAAGCAAAGCCACAGAAAAGAAAGAAAGTTAACGCAATCGATCACATCTTAAAACTTAAAATACAATCTATCTATCACAGTATGAAATTTCACATGGATAAAGTTATAAAAAAGTAAACGACAAAACTGGAAAACATTAATCACCTTAACAATTTCTAACCGAAATTGCGATTTTAACAGAAGAGAAATAAAGAAGTTCAACTGATTCCTCTCTTTTTGTATCTTTAATTCTGGGTTTGGAAGTTTTACGTTTTAGTCTGCCTTTAATTGTTTGTGGTATTATTTTTACTTTTCCTAATTTTAAATTATGCCACTGTCGAACTACTTTAATCTAAAAGTGTATAGATGTAAATATATAGCATCTTGTTTTTGTTCTTTCATTATTATTCTTATTATTTACAGACTAATATTCTTAATTATTTTGCACAGTAAAGGGTAAAACAACTTAAAGACTGTCACTTACGTTTTTATTGTTCAGCCAATAATAACAGCTTAAACAAATTCCTGGTTGTGATTAAGAAATGGGGCAAATTTTTAAATGTGGTTTCTCATAAAGTTTCTCTTACTAAAATGGACGTTTTTGTGATGCATCCTTCAACCCAAAACAACTAATAGTAAAGTAAATGTGCATATCTCCTAGGGGGGCGCGTCTAGTGGAAGTACTAGCTTGACAAAAGTCAACCTGATTGTTACATGATTTGGAAGAATTCAAATGAGGTTATTATATTTTATAGATTATTTACCTGTCATAGAGCAATACGATCAGAATCGTACCTTATATAGTAATAAAAAACTGTATACCAATTGGTACGTGAGAAATAAAGGCAAAAAGACCTTACTTAAACGAAAAAAGTTTTGTTCCGCCGAGACAATACCCCATCCCACAAGAGGACAATTACTATGACGAAATTGCTCGAATTAGGATTCGAATTTATCGAACATGCATCGTTCTCGCCAGTACGATGTTTTCCTATTTTTACCGGATGTTTTCCTATTTTTAAAGGAAAGAAATTGATTTAAATGGATATTTCAAGGTTATAGAATACTTCTTAGTTTTCCGAAGGATTGAACGGTCTTGAAAAGCGTTAAACTAAATATAAAGGGCTGAAAGGAGACTATGTATAAAAATAAGTTTGATTTTGCCCCACACGTTGTGTTGTCTATCTCGTTGTAGGATATGTACGAGTACATGTGTATGTGACTGCATGAGTGTTCTTTACACTGATGTTTAAATCGGTTCTTCCTTCCTGCACAGTATTTACACATCACATTTGCTTACGCGTGCTTCTTCCAATAACATGACTATTTTTTGTATAAATAATTAGGAGAACGCTTGTTTCATGAGGTGGTGCAAACTGTTTCTGTAAAATTTTTTAAAGAAATGTAGTTTTTTGATTAGACAAAAGTCATTTCTCTTCAAAAATTTCTCAACAAAATATTGTAATGTTCAAAAATTTCATAAGAGGAAATTTATTTAAGTTAATTTGATCCCACTGACTTATTTAAAAAATTATTAAACTTCTTTGTTAATTGTTGAAGAGCATTGATGTTTTACATTAAAAATTTAATAAAATTTATTCTTATGATTAAAACATTCAAACAAGGTAGTTTTAATTAATGAACAAAAAAGGTTTATTCATGCTACACATATTACAACTTTATTTAACACTTTATTTTACATTATTTAAAATGGAAAATGTAATTTTAATTATGTTTTTCCTGATTGTTGCGTTTTATTCTTGTTCAAACGATTTGGTTTCTTCTTTATTCTTTATAAAAATTATTTTTGAAAGTTTGAATACGGCAAACCTTCTGCAAGGTAGCAAAATGCGAAAACATTAAAAATTGTATTATCAGACACAATTTATAGTGTGAACTATTTACTATTGTTAGATGACTTTAATAATGGTCGTTATTATAAAAAGGTAAAGAAATAAAAAAAGTGCTTATCAACCATGTTGAAATATTTATTCCTATAAAAGAATTAAAAATTTGTGATGATATTGAGAAGGTTTACTAAACTTTGCATTCTGATTAATTGCATTAACCAGTTTATTCTGGAGTGAAGAAAAACAAAAATTTAGAAGATATAAAAAAATTGTTGAAAGAGCAAAGCAGGTGAAAAGTTGGAGATTCCAGCCGAGCCCAAGAAAAAACATAAATTAGTAAGTGTCTTTAGTCTCACCATCCTAGAAGCTACTTTTACTTCTTTGCATTGGTGGTATTATGACCATCCAATCCGTCCTGAAGAAGCTGAGATATCGAGGGTATACCGGTGGTGAAAAACCATCACATCTTGATCTAAAAGGGTCTACGAAGCAGCCATACTGATCCTAAAGTAACCAGGTATATTTGGTGGAACAAAATAAACTACTTTGTGTTTTAATTTGATCATCATCTAACAGAGGTTTATAAATTAAAACCATTTATTAATATTCAAAGAATTCATACCTAGAAAGAAAGATGTTAATTTACTTATTTATTTTAAGAATTACTAAAGAGTAATCATTTCGCTTAGCAATTGAATTTTGAAGGTCATGTAGATCGATGAAATAACTTTACACTTGCCAAATCCAAGAGGTAACAATTTATTTTGGGAACTAAACGTTGATAAGTGCTAACAATTTTTATAAAGAGTGTACACATTATTCTTTTCACAAATATTTTATTAAGGGATAATATAATCAATCTAACTCTTAAGATTTCAATAATAAAAATAACTTACATTACCAATAACAACAAATAAGAGTGTTTTGTCTCTTGTACTGATTTAGGGGTTTCCTCCACGTCTGCTAAATTCCAGATTTAAAGTTTTAGCCCAATATATATTTTTGTTAGCATTTTCTAACACTAGAAAGTATGATCAAAATTTATTTTCATCTAGTATTGCTATACACGGTAACCCATTAAGGAATACTCAGACTTTGCCAGTGGTTATATATCATTTGTCTCGTACTTCTATACTTTTGGAGTAAAACAGCATCGAAGTTCAGCTCAATGTTTTTAAATTGAATAGAACAAACAATGAAAGATAAATCACCAATAACTACTCTACGTACCGTTTTGTTATTATTATTTCAATGAACACAAATACAGCTGCGAACCTTCTTGCTGATATCGGATATGTTTCAAATTTTTCAGTTACAATTTCTTGTAATGTAAAGCTTGTTAAACCATAAAAAAGGAAAAAAACTTTTTCCAACTCATCTCTGCACTTTCGTAGTCAGTTAGAATTATTATTAATTAAGAATTATATAATATTTTTTTCTATAAAGAACATACCTATTGTTAAGTATTTATAAATTGTGGCTAATAATCGGGCACAGCTGCATTATAATGAGATAACCAAACCAACCGGCATATTACATTTTTAAATATTCGCTCAAGGTGAGGGTATAACAAATTGCACACCCCTTACGCTACAGTGTTTAGAAAAACAGTAACAGTACTTATTTTTTACGCAGCCGTTCTGCATTATTTTTATAGTATGTAGTTATTTTCCATGTAAAAAATTATCATCCATCAGGATTGTTCCATCAAAGCATAAAAAAAGAAAAAAGGCTTTAAAGCAACTTTGTACTGCTGTATCTAGAATTCCAATAAAAATAACAATACCTGATATACCACCAATACCATTGATGGATATGTTAAAATGATATCGACGTTTTTACTTAATTATCTATTTATTAACGAATAACAAATCAAACTATGATGATAATAAATGGGTCAGTATCAGAATGCCTGCGTTTCCAACTAGAACACAGGGGAACTCATTCGCATTGTGGGACTTTGTTTTGATTAAACTAAATTCTTAGAGAGTTTTAAGTTGTTTCAACAACATCCGAAATGGTATGTGCGCGTCTGCATTATTACGTCACAATCGCTGTTGTGCTCATACAACAGATATTCCGTTTTGTACTGATGGTGTTAATTTCTAAAGAGTTTGCGTTTAATTCTATTACACTTAACACTGACCTGCATCTATCATACGTACTTTTCTAAAAACGTCGTGCAAAATCTTCAAGTTCATTTAATCAGAAAATGTTACAAAGGCTTTATGTTTCTAATGACCTAGGAAGTATATCCTCAAAGTCCTTTAAATCACCGTGTATAAGAAAAATCTGATGCTTTTAATATTCGTTCACTAAATTTAGTTAGTATAAATAAACGTAATGCTTGTATGTCAGCGTAATTGCTATTCTTATTAGGTTAGATTTTTAAGTTATGAATTTATTTTAATTTTTAGAATAGATAGCCTTTGGAATTCAAAAAACTTATGATTTAAAATTAATTATTATTAACCGAAACGCATTTGCAATTTCAACACTTAAATATATTACAAAATCAAGCAGTAAAAGACTTGATGTTCTGCCCAAATTAAATAATAGATCATTAAGGAAACTTTGCATTAAACTAAACTGATCTTTAATACTAGGTCTTTCACTCAAAACTTATAGACCGAACACAACTAATTTATAAATATTTAAAATCAACCCTTGTTAAATTTATTGTTTCAAAACTTAAAAATTACTTATTTCTATACTCAGTGTGGTAAACATCAATTATTTTATAGGAAATATTTTTTCACAGTTTATGTTTTATAAATGAATATTATACAGCACGATTGAAAGCAATGAAACATCTAACGGTAATAAATAGTTAACTGAAGAGAGAATTGGTTAGCACTAAAACTCATTTAAAGACATGGAATTACTTAATTAGAAATTAATTTAAAAATATCTGAAAAGAACGTATTGAAGTTAGTTTGTTTATATATATAAAACTTTACTCTCGATTATGAGATAGCTCCAGATTTTTAGCTTCTAATTGGCTAGAAAGTTGATTTTACAAATTCAACACAATTCTCCATGCTTCACGGATTTAGGTCAAGTACCGATTGTGTAAATTCGTTTTGAATCTATATAGTTGCGACAGATGTGTTTCCAACGTGTTTAGTTTTTCAAATATAAATTTCAAAATTTTTAGAGTTCAGTTTTTGTAACATTCGCTTTTTATATGCTTTACTGAAAATATTAAAATTACTTACTAAACCAATGAACGATACTTACTGTTCTTATGCATCGGCGGAGATCTCTTGTTGACAAATTATCCATCAGGGTAGGTACTGGTTTCTTAAACTCATAGATTGTAAAGAAATAATAAGATTTTCTGGAGTAATAAGAAATATGGGCGCCATTTACTTGAAGTCATTACAATACATCCTCGGGATCCACAAGTGAAAAAAAAATTCCGATTAAACTGATTGAGTTGAATAAACTAATCTGAATTAGTCAGATTGACGTTAAAAGAAGTTTAATTAGCAGGTTAATAAGTTAAAGCAGGTCTGTAGGTCGGCTACAGCCGCACGTTGGGCCTACGTAATAATAATAATCGCCCCCTCCCTCCTGCATAAGTTTATAACTTCTGGGGCCTGGTTTCAGGTTATGAGATGTAGCAATTATTATATTATAATATAAATGAATAACTTCAACAAATTATTGGTACAACATTATCGCAACCGTGTCTAGTTTAATTCTCGTTTATTCGTAGATCAGAAATTCTTGTTTTTATTAAAAGCACTGGAATCATATTTTATTAATATGATAAGAGGGAGCCCTTCAAATATAAAGAAGAATCTGTCATAACAATAGGCTTTAATGTAATAGGTACATACAAAAATTTACTAAGACGACTTACTTAAGAAATAATCTTCATCAGCTAATCCTTAGTAGACTGTAGAATCCATTTAAACACACAAAATCACACAACACTATATTGCTTTTTTTATTCACTTTAATTACAGCACCAAGTGCCTAACACTTTTCGCTGAAAGAAGAATTGTGAATCCTGGCAAAGATGCTGACGACAGTAACTGGATTTAAAAACTAATGTTTGCTGGAATTATGTCTTTAAGAACTTGACAATTGCTACTCAATACTAAAAAAATTTAACTCATAAAATTCCAATAAAAACGTCCGTTATTTACAAGTTTTTATGTTAACACAATTGTAATTACCAAAAGGTTCCTATCCTGTATAAATTCTGCAAATCCACTATATTAATAATAACTATAAGGAAAAACAACGGAATAAAGTTTATTTATCTTTAAATTTTCAAATGATTAGTGAATTTCCTTCATAATCTTCAACTAACGGTACACTGGATTAAATGTTAATTTTAATTATACGCGGGCTAAACTGTAATAAAAAGCACTTAAGCTTTCCTGTACTGTAAAGGCAACGAAAACAACAAACGATGTCAGAAATTAACTTATTCGCACTTTTCAGACAGGAGCATATTTTTATATTAAACTATAATTTCAGCCAAGCTGACACAGAACGTCTTGAGGCGAAAGCCCCTTACTTGGCTCTGAGAGCCGCTGCAAGACTCTTCGTCTTTGACTGACTGCTCCTTTAGGGATGCAAAACTATCTCCACTTATTTCAACTAAGAGAGGGAAATATATAAAGGGAAACACCCTATCATGCACCAAAGTGACACATTTTGCACCCATAAGACAAATCCTTCTAGAATATTCGATGGGTATTTACAGAGACAAGGACTTATTTTCTAGCATGAAATGTGAGATTTAAAAGAATATTTCATTCTTGTTTCTTATCTGCATATTCTGAAGAATCTATTCAACAGACACGAAAATAAGCACGTAGAGGAAACATAAATTTGAATTAAATGCATTTTATCTAGAAAACAACTTTATCTGCGTGAGAACGCCTTATTACATCTGTTTCTATGTTAAAGAAAAGCATTATTAGGTTCGGAATATATTCTACAATTTTAAACTGACCAAAATATATTCATATATACAGGGCCGTACTAAGATTATTGCTAATAAATACATTTTCAAATGTATTAAATTGAATCAGTTATTTTTAAGCGCGTTACATTTTTTAAGATGTATTTTTTGTAATTTTCAAGTTTCGAATTTAAACAATTCAATAGTGATAAATCTGATACTATCTGCCGAAAACTGCTCAAAACAATGAATGAAACAGAAAAGTGCCCTCGTGGTTACATATATAGAGCTTTAGTTACTAATTTAGAAATTTCAAATTGTACAACTGGAAGGTATATGCATTTTTTTTTGTACAAAATGTACATATTCTGTTAACAATAGAAAAGAAACGAGTTTACAAGAATACCTGCAATATTCTAACTTTAAGGTGCAGATGAAAAGGATTCATTACATGAACCCATTGTGTGTAAAATTAAGTTGGTTTAAGCAATTTAAATTACAAATAGATAATTTTCCCTAGAGAAACAGCTGCGAATTGTATTCTATTTGACTTTGAAAATTGTTCAGTAATGAGTGTTAGCACCAAAAGTAAAATAAATTGGGGAGAAGTAACCACAAACTTGGGTCTTGCAAATCGCTTCCAATTAAAACTTGAAAATTATGAGAACCCTCCTTCGATTTTGCGGATAAGTTTTCAACGTATAACCTTTGCAAACTTTATGGAATTAAATTTATGCAATACATAAAATGTGATATAATACTATATAAATTCATTATTTGCAAGCTCGAAATATTTTCATAGGTTTTAAGCATTGTTATCGTTTCTTTTTACTAAAATATTCTTATAAATTAAAAATAAATAAATACTGAAAAATGGTAAATTCGGTTTATAACGACGAGGTTCTTGAAGCGGCTACCCAATTAAATTATAAAAATTGATTTTAGGAAAAACACTCAGTAAATATTAAATTATTCATGAAAAATGTGTTTTTTAGAATATCTAATAAAAATAATTTTTAATTTTTACGAGAAACAGATTGTTATTAATAGAATATTTTCAAATTTATAAACGATATCTTTTTAATAAGGCCTTGGAGATTTTTAACTATCCTTATAAAACGAGAAAGATTTAATTCAATTTCAACTGCTGAAATATCACAATTTATCGTCGCAAAGTTTGTGATGTGGAAGTTAGATGTGTTGCTATGAACTGGATAAATCATGTTTATGCGACAGATTTCATGAAATAAATTGAAAACTGTAAGTGAAGAGATAATACGACTTTTACATTTAATGCATCTCTGAAATTTCTAGGATTGTATAGCATTCTTACTTTATTTCTACTGTAGTAACCCTTCTTGAGTGTGATTATGTTCTATTCTGCTCTGGACTTGTTTCATAACCTTAACTTTTATACCGATTTCCTCTACAGAAAAAACTCTGTTAACTCTGGTAAAAACAGTTATAAGACCTTCAGTTAGGTCAAGTTGGTACATTTCAAACTCAATAAGCAATACCTTTACTATATGATACATTTGACAAAGTTAAAATTGGCAAATGTCAAATACATCAAATTCCAAGCGCGGTATACGCAGTGCATTTTGGTCCTGCTTTGGTAAATACCGGAAACATTCCAATAATACAGAGACATTCCAAGCGTTGAAGCTCTTAGTATATACGGTTAGTGTGGTCATAAATTTATATTCTGATTTGATCAGTGCACATTATACGTTAACAGGCATCTGTCAATAATATACAATTTGCCTTTCTTCTTCATTATTAGTCCAGTCGGCAGGGAACCAAAAGTATCTGTTTTTGGTTCTTTCGTGTTAACAGCTATTTTATTGCACAAACCTATTCAGAATGGTGAGTGGAGCAATATATGTAGTTGCGTACTAAATCGTAGTGACAGCAGAAAAGTTATTAACAATTTAAGACGCCATCAATCGTTTTCGATGAGTTTTTATTCCGTAGCTCATCAGGATAATTTTCTACGAAAAAATGTTCAGTACATGATTTGTTTATAATAAAAACAACTACAAAATGGCACCAGTTCGGTTATTATAACTGAATTAATTAAGTTGCAAAATCGAAGAAACTGCCAAAATCGCGTATGTTTTTTAAGTTGCCATAAAAATTTAAATAGTACACCAAAATTGATAAAACTTACGTTAAGTATAGTTTAAATTATGTACAATAAGCACTCAAAACCCGTATGCCAGGTATGCAAAACTTTTAGTTTAACAACGTTTTATAAATCTACTGCGTCTAAAACTTTGAAAGTTTGCAAAAGCTGTTTGAAGCTTTGCATACTGTTGCAAATGTGCATATATACAAGCTTAAGTCATTAGCAATCGAACGCAATTTGTAAAATTCGATTGCGTTTATTTTTGCAATTTTGGTGACGTTTTACATCTCTTCATAATTTTGTTACGTTTATAAATAATTAGTTTTCTGGTTCGTATACGTGGTCATTTATGAAATATTTCATTGGATTCGAATGGACGGCAAAAAACACGAAATTTAAAAAAAGAAA
Source organism: Agrypnus murinus (assembly GCA_929113105.1). Classification (NCBI taxonomy): domain Eukaryota; kingdom Metazoa; phylum Arthropoda; class Insecta; order Coleoptera; family Elateridae; genus Agrypnus; species Agrypnus murinus. The sequence goes on along the minus strand of OV816028.1, from coordinate 135,682,543 downwards.
TTCGTTTCGAAAGAAGTTTCGATACTTGGAGCCTGAGATATTAAACTTTTTGCGTAAGTGTGCACTACTAGTATATTATTTATCATATTGAAATGAATCAAAAAATCGTGTGTATAGAGTGAACCTTGTAGAATAAGTATGCAATTTCCCAAAATTATTAGTTGCATACTTCTAATAGAAATTATTGCAATAGAATGAGACGCGCACTCAAAAATCGGCCAATTGCCTACTTAGTCTAATGCATATTTATGCAAAAAATCGCAGGATCCAAGCATCGAAACTTGAACTTTTTTTTTTAAATTGCGTAGTTTTTGCCGTCTATTCGAACCCAATGGAATCTTTCATAAATGACTACGTATACGAACCGAAAAACTAATTATTTATAAACGTAGCAAAACTATGAAGAGATGTAAAACGTCACCAAAATTGCAAAAATAAACGCAATCGAATTTTACAAATTGCGTTCGATTGCTAATGACTTAAACTGTATATATGCACATTTGCAATAGTATGCAAAGCTTCAAACAGCTTTTGCAAACTTTCAAAGTTGTAGACGCAGTAGATTTATAAAACCTTGTTAAACAAAAAGTTTTGCATACTTGGCATACGGGTTTTGAGTGCTTATTGTACATAATTTAAACTGTACTTAACAAAAGTTTTATCAATATTGGTATACTATTTAAATTTTTATGGCAACTTAAAAAACATAAGCGATTTTGGCAGTTTCTTCGATTTTGCAACTTAATTATTTCAGTTATAATAACCGAACTGGTGCCATTTTGTAGCTATTTTTATTATAAACAAATCGTGTACTGAACATTTTTTCGTAGGAAGTCATCTTGATGATCTACGGAAGAAAAACTCCTCAAAAACGGTTGATGGCGTCTTAAGTTGTTAATAACTTTTCTGCTGTCACTACGATTTAGTATGCAACTACATATATTATTCTACACACTATTCTGAATAGGTTTGTGCAATAAAATAGCTGTTAACACGAAAATACACTCTTCACTTCTCTATTGACTAGACTATATACCTTGTCTAATGTTTTTACACATCAAAACTCTACGGAGTTTTTCTCTTCTATGACTTAAGGAAAATAATAGTCAGATGTCAGATTTCCTGTAACTGAAAACTTTGCTTTGGGGGGCTTATTAATGTGGTGATGATAAATCAATAAATAGTTAAATGTTTAGTAAAGGTGTCTACCGTGCACATCAAAATCATAACCGATTCAAGATAAATAAAATTAAATTATTATTTCCATTAGTAGTTTTGGTGATCATATTGTAATAATTTATTTTTTGTTGACAAAATTAAATTGTTTTGTCACTTGTTAAGTCTACCTCGTATCATTATGATTCTGAGTTATCTCCTGGTAGTTACAATAAATCAATATTAAGCTGATTTTAATTTATTTCTTACATAAGACGTATTTAATCTAGATTTACTCATGCAATGAAATTTAATGAACTAAGATAAAACATTTTCATTTCAGAATCAAATTAAAGTTAGAAAATAAAGCATCACAAGCGTAAGATCACATTTCGGCCACTAGTCAAATTATATCTCACAGTTATTATCTGACTTCAGCTTTTGCTTGGAGAGAAACAAAACATCTGATTTAGCACAGAATTTTTCACAGATACTCCTTTTTCTCCTGTCTAATTCAATGAGACAGTATTCCGATACAGTTATACACGGTGCACCAAACAAAGGGTGCATGTTTTAAGTTAAATCAGTTTTGGCTGTTTAATGATGTTTGTGTAATTATTTCAAGTTGAAACAAAAATTAATAGAGATGTATTTAATCTCAGCTTGATAATTCCGCATATTTGGATAACAACAAAAATTATTCCATCGATTTGCTAACCCGAGGAAAATTCAAATGGTGAAAAATTTGGAAAAGGATCTGATTCCTGAAATCTGAGATCTGATTGGTGAAAAAAGCTATCGAATGGTGAAAACGGCATTAAAATCTATTCAATGATTCTCGAAAGTCAACAGCTTTTACGGAGATGTAAGCTAATTGTAATTATTTGAGTGCGCTTGCACCTACGAATGATGCGGGGTATATTATGTGGTATGCACGCAGATTATCGGCGGCGGCGTTACCAGCAGCTCAACTTTTGTAAATCGATCTTTTTTTTTACTGCATTGATAACTGAAGCGACCAGACACGGGTCCGTTGATTTTTCAACGATTATTATTATGCTTGTGATTATATTAAAAAAACTGTAATTTTTCTGAATCGCATAATTTACCTACCATAATTTAATTACTTGATGAAATTGCTAATGTAAGCATTTAAATTCCTTTTTCCGTAACATATTTAATTTTCAAAAATAGCTAAAACAAGAAAACAATCTACGTACTTACTGTTAGAGTAGTAGTTTTTTTGCTTTCTTTGCCTTTCTACGTTGAAATTAATTTAACAACCTCATAACTCTCCGTTTATATAAACACGACAGTTATGCAATTAAACGTACCCCACCTTTTCATCTCCGTGTTTGAGATTAAACTAAACAATGCAGTTGGAAGATTTTTCGCTGCATGATTTTTATTTTGCTCGCACAATATAGTTGAAAAAAATCCAATTTCCCAGTTTCAATTATTTCTAGTACACTTCAAACTATTTTTGTCGTTTTCATTACTAGTTCGTCTGTCCTCATACTTTTAATGATTTTATTGGTTCGCTTACAGAGACCACTTTTTCAATTAAAATTTATCTTTTAATCATAGGTACTAATTAAAGTGAAACAACTGGGAACAGTTGATTATCTTGTAACTTTAGCGAATTTATGACAAAGGATAAATTTCAAAGGCCTAAAAATTCCACGTGTCGCCTAACGTTAAGTGTTGAACTCTAATAAAACTAGAACAATTTACTTAAACAACCCTGCTATAAAGCTACCATATTTCAGAAATATTCAAGAAAAAATTTAGAAAACAGCGGGAACTCGGAAAATAAGCAGGGAAAATATGCCAACCAATAACTTACTTAAAAGTGCATATTTTATCCGAAGAATACCCTTAAAAGAAGCGTAAATTACTATAAAGGCGGAGAAAGAATGGTGCCCAAGCACTTTTTTTTAATTTAAAACAAAAATAACGTTACGTATTCTCTTTATGTAAAGCTAGATGTAGTAGTTGTATATCAAGAAGCGAGCATTTTTATCATCGTCAAGTGCTCCCTGCATGTACACTCTAATAAATTTTGCCGAGACTTGAGCGAAACTGACGGCACGAAGTTTAGAAACCGCGGTGGAGATTAGCGGCTTGAATTCCCATGCGGACCGTCATTTGCTATCGCGGCTCGTAGAGTCCAGCAAGGATGATGAGAAAGGATGTAAGGGTTATGGAGGTTGAACTTAAGGGAAACTTGAAAAGATTACTCCCGTCTTAAGCATACGCACGTAAACGTAACACTGACAAAAAGAAGAACAAATTGCTCTATCCACATACTTTTCCGCCTACGTTTATTAAGGTAAAACGTGCCCCGTTTTACGACGGGGAAACTTTTTTTACTTCTTTTTTATTCTCGAACTGCAATACTAGACGAAAATTGGGGGCATTATGTACATAAAATGATGTATTAAAGGGTGGTATAAAACGTTGAATATTCACGGTAGTAAAAAAGAAGAGACTGCCACGAGATTTCTTGAATAGTGCAATTTCGGTTATGGGCTAAAATAGTATTTGCTACTGGTTAAACTTATATTTATTTGCCCTGTAAAGCAGCTCTGTGTTTATCATAACGTAAATTTACTTGAGGCACAATTATATAAATAAATCAACACTTAACATAAACACAAACACGTACAAAGTCGTATGAGTACGAGTTAACAGTTAACACAATAGGAACATTTTAACCTCACCATTCGCACACCCCAAACTTTAAAGAACTAACATTTACGAAAATAAGTTTCTATTTGTAAATACTTTCATAATATGCAATAAATAAAGATTAGTAAAAGGTTTCACAGTATTTATTAAAATATAACCTTAATTTTTTTTGTAATAACAAACGCAAATTAGACATTTTAGAAGCCTTTGAGATATACAAACACAAACTCAGGGTACCTTTAATGAATGAACAACTTGAGCTCAGTAATTCTCCGTTACTGGAAGTGTTAGATATTTAATTCTGATTATTATTATTTTTTATCTTTTTATCTAGTTACCTATTTTTGTATCTACCTTTGCGACGTGTTTGTTTATATTTATATTACCTTTGATAATGACTGCTTAGCTGTCGAAACAATATTGTCAGGTTGTATTTTAATATTGTTTTATTAATTAATATTAGTGTCTTGTTATGATAAACGAACTACACAGTCGAAAATCAGCCACGTGAACAATTTTTAGAACACTGGGTAAAGATTTTCAAGTTAACATTTAGAGCAGAATTTTTTTTCCGTTTTATCCTTATAACAAGAATAATTCTTTACTACTGAAATCTATTTTCTCTCTATATTATTAATTAACTCTATATAGATTGAATATTCGATCTAATAGTATTCTACTTTAAAAGTATAACAAAATCCACTGTAATTTTAATTTTTTTAAGAGAAGAAAAGCCGTTAAAAGGTGAACTACATTGGTAAAAAAATGTTTGTTAGTGTTCATGTTACTTTAGTTAGAGTAAATAGAACAAATTTGTACCAATATACACTTGACAGTGTATTTGACGAGGGAAGCGTGTGCTGTTTTTGACTTCGACTAGTTATAACTGTTGAAACTTTGCAATTTCAAAAGTTACTAAAATTGTTGGGAATTTTTAAATTTTACAAATCTTTAAGTAACCTAATGTAGCTGTACAATTTAAGACCTTACTACGAAACGATTAGAAATTTAAATGCTTTCGTGTAAAATAGTTACCACAAATGATTAAAGATATAATTGCTTTAGTGTGTAATAAACTTACACTAACCTTGTATGGAAGTGAAACTCTATAGTCTACACGAAAGTACAGATTAGATACTTTACTCTAAATGTATTGGACCTAAACACAAACTTTTTAGAGTGGTCTAGTGTTTGCATTGTACACAAAATTTTTTACTATATATGAGTAATAGGGACGCTAACACTGATTTACTGCTACGCCATACGAGATATTATTTAAACTTTGTTGTAGTCCAAATAATTATAAATATATGTATCGCAAACAATTAATTACGTGAAGTATAACTCGACTCACCTCTAATATTGATGAACGGGTATATTAGAGGATTTAAAAATGGTAACATACTGGCATCAGGTGTAATTGTACCCGAAAAAGCAAGTCGCGGACGAACGGAACAGTTATTGAAAACTCTACCGTCCCTCTGTCAAACTCTCCGTTTCTTCACGTACGCAACCCTAAACGGGTTGAATAAAGGGAACTAATAGGATTGGAAAATATAAAGAATGTCCTAAATAGGTTCATCGAGCATTACTATAAAATAAATGTAATTTTAAACCTGCAAATTGTGAATGCAATCTAAAAATAGTAATTAAGAAAAATAAATTAAATAAATGAATTTGAAATAACACCCCAAGCAGTATTTTTAGTCATCGCTATGCACCAGCAACTAGCGATGGAAATATATATTAAGTTTTTGCTACTAGTCACAATCACGTAATTGCTACAGTTTTATTACGTACCTGGAACTAAAATGGGGAACAATATGTGGGTAGCAGATACGTTGCCTTTGCCAATGACCTCTCTGGAACTTGTCCAGTTACGTTTTGGTTACGTTGAGGCTACGTAGCGAGAAGGTGGCAGCATGGTTATTGCTACTTTATGGAATTTTTTTTTCTTTTGGTACAGCGTGTCGCGTTATTTACTCTTTTATTTGTAATACGTACTTAATGATGTGTGAAGATGATAGGTCGCAAAATAACAACGCGCCTTTAAAGATATTTTTTAATAAAAAAATGTTAATAAAATATGACAAAGATACTCATAAGTTGCTGCACATGATAGAAACCATTTTTAATTATTCCTAATGCACAATTTGTTATTTTTATTGAAAGTTATAGTAAAACAGCTTTTAATAATTATAACAAATTGCAAATTATTTGATAGCCTCCAACATTTTATAAGTAAATATGGAGTAGTATTCAAAAAATCACCTTAAGTATTCACTGTGAAATGAGTGTCTTTGTAACACTTAACTATCAGTAACGGGATAAAATAAGTTAGTTCTGAAAGTTCTGAAACTTTCAAGTGACTCTTACTGTAAAACGACGTCAACGTTTTCGTAGCCACTTTCTAGTTCCTAATGTGCCACTGCAAAGTTCCCTTTGGAACTTTACAAACGTTTAAGTTTAATATCACATTTAACCATGAACATTATGTTTTTTATATTGCTACGAGATAATTAGATATGGCACATTTCGAGGTTGCGAAAACCAAAGAAAAAAGGCGAATATACTTCGCCCTTATTCTCTATAAATGGGAGTAAAATAATATTTTGTATTGGTCCCAACATTTAAAATGTTCAGACCGAGAAATATTGAAGTCGAATACAAATAGCTGTCCTGATGTACAAATATGGGAAAAATTTAGCATAGAAGTTACTGCCACTTCAATGTAATTTTTTAATAGTATTTGCAACTTTGTAGTAAGTCTGAAGCAAAACCACTAGTAAAAATCACTTTAAAGTGATTCCTCTGGGTAGCAAGACATGACCTAAAGTCGCTTGGTTTTTGATTTTTGATCTTGATGTATCGTCGGGACGATTTTTTCCTTAGTTTGTTGTTTTACAAAATCTTGAGTAAAAGAAGAATTTTTGTATTCTTTAACAATATTGTTTGTGACATTAAATTTTTGTTGAATAGCTTCTTCAGTCTGTTTTGCCAAATTTTGAGAAAGAAAAGTATTTTCGAGTTTATGTTGAACAATTGATGATTCAGATTTTGGAGTTTCATTTACTGAAATATTTAAAATTTTGGGTTCCGTCGGGCGAAGTACTTCTTTGGACTTTTCAAGATAGGCTGTTTGAATTGAATCGTTCTCTTCGGACGATATTTTTAATTTCGTAGTGGTGTTACTAAAAATAATTGAAATTTCGGGTTCCTTTAAAGGAATATTTTTGCTAGACGGAATTTTTGATTCCGTGGTTAATTTAGAGGTATTAATTATTTCGGATTGGTTGGAAGAAAGTTTGTTTTCATTATTTTCAAAAGATGACGTTTGAATTAAATTAGGTTCTGTGATTGACTTTGGTGTTACCGAATTTACTAACGAAAGTTTTTCTTCGTCGTTGTCTGGAGATGATGTTTGAATTAAATTAAGGTCTGTGGTTGACTTAGGTGTTACCGAATTTACCGAAAAAAGTTTTTCTTCGTAATTTTCAAGAGGAGCAACGGTTCTTTTTGGTCGAATTTCTGCTGCATTATTTGAAATATGATTTATTTTAAATTTATCCGACGGAAACTTACCTTCATAACATTCAGGCGTGAAATTTTGTTTATAATTTTCAGGAGGATATGCCTCTTGAAGTAAATTGTCTTTTTTGGGTTGTACTTTAGCCAATTTTGTAATTGATTCAGTGTCTGAATAATTTATGCTACGGTCTGTGTGCAATTTAAATGTTGCAAACGGGAAATACACCTTCCCGTCAAGTAATCTAATATCGGCTTTTAGTTTTAAAATAAGGTCTAAACCGAGTAACCCGTCAAAATATGTGTGACAGTTAAAAACTTTAAAATTTAAATTGATGTTGCAGTTATAATTTGAAAATAATGGAAAATTAATTTCTTGAGAAGTGCTTCCTTTGTCCTACTTTAAATTGTTGACTTTTTATTTTCAATTTAGACTGACTTTAAATTAGAAATACATTTTGGTGTCAAAAAGCTACTGCTACTGCCTGTGTTAATCATTAATTTACAATTTTTTACCACGATGTAGGGAATATTATATTGGGTTTGAAAAACGGTACTTCTAGTTTTTATGGAGGATTGTACAGGAAGGCAAGTATTAGAAAATTTTGATTGTCATCTCTGGGGTTTAAATGATATTGTTGATTATTCATACAACGGTCAGAATATTTCTTATTCATATTTTTGTGTCCTGAAAATACATTTATATGTTCTGGATAAATTTCGTCAAATTTACCCTTATTAATTTCGTCCTGTTCGACGTTGAACATTTCTTCAGAAATGAAATCTGGTGAATTAGCTGGCTGAAAATAATTTTTTATTTGATTTGGTGGTACATTTTTAGAAGAGAATTTGGAATCGTGAAAAAGAGTTTGTTTTAGGGGTTTCTGTGAGGTGTGACAAAGTTTTTGCTTATTTGTTTCTGCTGTATGCAAATTTTCTATAAATTCTTTTCCGGACGGTGAGAGAACGAATTTAGTACTATTTTGTGTTATGTTTTGTGAAAATGTGGAATCATTTTCATTTTGCATTTTTGCGATTCGTTTTGCAGGTAAGGGACTTGGCTTTTCTTGAGAATGCCCTTTTGATTTTCCCAATAATTTAGTTAAAAGTTCTTTTTCAGATGGTAAAAAAGTTATTGCTTGGATATATTGATCATATTGATCATTTGTGAAATCTCAACGTTGTTTAAATTTCGTTGACAACGTTGGTGCAATAAATAATTCGTCAAGGATTTGATTACAGGGTTTATTAAATCTATCAGAATTGACATGATATTATCATATTCTGATGTTTTCGAAGTTTGAATTGGTTTAAACCTATCAAAAGAGGTTTTACTATTACTGTTTTTACAATTAATAGTTGATTTATTAAACAATGACCGATTTTGGACTTTTTCGTCACTTCCATCGTAATGATTAATACAAAGATTTTCTACAGGATCGTATTTTACTGAAGAATATGATATTTGCTCTTTGACATTTTTACAGAGTTTTTTCCCATTGGCATTTTTAAATAACTTGTGCTCATTGGCACTTGTAAAAACTTCATGCTCATTGGCATTTTTAAATAACATTAAGCGATTCGTGCTTTTTAATTCCATTGGTATTGGTGAAGTTATTTGCACATTATTTCGTGCCATTGTTAAAAGATGCTTATTAAATTATGTTCATTAATAAAGCAATTAAAATTATATATATTTAAAAATATTATGTTAAAAAGAGAAATTTTATTGTAATAAATTTGCAAAGGAATTTTTACCTCTACACCTTAAAATATGTTAAAAGTTACCTCACGATAGGATGACCTTGCTGTCCAAAATTCGTTGGATTTTAGGCCAAAGGAGAGATAATTCGAAACAGGGACCACAGCGAATCGGCGTCGCTTGATGTCGGCGTGAAGTCCAGGGAACGGCAGCCGATCTTCGGGCGAGGCGTCCGCTTCGCTAATGACCTGCTAATTAGGGCGTTGCCTTGGGCGTCGTCACGAATTTGGTTCTTTCTACGTTGCGTTCGACGTTTTCCGCAGAATTGTCGTTGTAGAAGGGTGTTTCCCTTTTGGATCTTGCCACGTAGATGGTTCTGGTCTGCCAAAATGTTCGTGATCCCGTATGAAGATTTAAAAATCAATCTGCACTCAGAATTTTTCCATCGAATGTTTCTAAAAATGCAGATTACAGAATCCCATCCTCGTCGCCAATTATAATTAAATAATTTGGAATTTAAGAATTAAGAATTTAATAACAGTATTTATTGATAAATACACAAATAAGTCTAAGTCGACAAATTTGACCACGTTTTACTAACACTACACTTATCGCTGGCTCGGTGGTCTTGTACGTTGCTGCTCGCTGACGGATTATTTCTACAAAGTTACCACTGGAACCTGCCTTTATAGCTGGTGCTTCATGGGTGTGGGTTTGTTTGTTTGCTCCTGCCCTTGCTTGACTTCCATACGATTCCAGGAACGTCCGTGGGCGCAAGTAGAAATGCATAGCGTACGTGACTTGATAAACGTGGCTATATTTATATTGTGCTCAGGGTCGGAAGACCTTGGCACTCCAGAACGGACCTAATAGTTACATTAAATGAAATATTCTTCAGAATAAATTGCAGTATATTCGACTGCATAAAATATTTATAGGTAGTTTAAGTAGAAAGTGACTTAATGTAATAGAAATTAGAGCTATATGTAACTTGCGTTCTTAAAATTAATTTTGTATAAAGCAAGGAATGTTCAAGAAGAGAAAACCCAAATAAATCAGCTAATAGCTTAATGTTAGTTAATATGAAATTGCGGCTATAAACACAAAATGAAAATCTTATTTAAAAAAATAATAATTAATATAAAAAGGAAAGGATCAAACCATGTTTATTCTTACTGGTTTAAGCTGCAAATCGTTACAAATAAGAAAATACAAAATCTAAATTAGATTGTAATCATACACTAACTAGTTAATACGGTTTGAATCAACAACGTTAAGAAGAAACTGTTTTAGTTATTTTAAAGAAATTTTACTTAACTGTGTAGTCCATCTAAAACACCCTTTAATTAACAAATACAGCACCAAGATTTAACAAGGCCTGCGTTTTAGTATTTGACAAGGGATAAACAGTATATAATTAGTTACCAAAGCATCTATTGGCAGGGATGAGGAAGAGGCGTTTATACGCAAACTGAAATGCTATTATAAAGGAAACACTGGAATACAGCAAGGATAATACTACTACATGTATAGGATAATAATAGGCTTTTAGTCATTAACTAGAATTTATAACGAGTTTAGGCACTAATTACCATAAGGTTGTCAACTTCTTATTTTTTCTTGATTTATTTAAAAGCCTACTGTTATCTGAGAATTCTAACATAATAAAAAAGAAAAATAAAGAATTAGTATTTTAGACTGGCATGTCCGAACACTTTAAGGTTTGATAAATTTCACAAACGCTTGAATCCCCTTATTGCTGTTTTTTGCTGTGTTTTCGTGTGTTATATTTGAAATGTCAGCTAATCCATCACTTCCTGATTTTCTTTTTTTGCTGTGTAATAAATCTAATTTTCCCCAGAAAATGGAATTGATTTTCAAATGGGATTAGACCTTTTCTTCTCTTTACTTCCTTGTTCTCTGATTTTAGATTTGAATAAAAATTCGAGTTTATTAAATTTCGCTAATATTAACGTGAAGGCGTTAAAATAAAATAAAATTATAAAATGTCCTTTGAGAACGAACACACGGCTAGGTAGGAGTTGCTAGGTGAGGTGCTCGTTAATGAGAGTGCAGATAGGTTAACGGGTTCTGGTTTAATCTCCGGTGTAAGGGCTTTGTGTTCAAAACAGAATAAATGGGTCTGGAATTCAATAAACCCGCGCTACTACAAACTTAGTGTTAAGACTAGCTAATTGGAGTTGGCAAAACGTCGTTTGCCCGAACTCTAATAATTAACGTGGATGGCACTGGACAAGCTCTGCGAATGTCAGCAGTTAGTGTATTGGGGGTTCCACCTTCATTTCCAACGTCAAACGCACTACATCAGACCGACATACTAGAATTTGTCCAGAAAACCAGCGCTAAATATTCATGAGTTTGCAGTTCCATTGGAAAACAAATGATGGAAGCCGCTGACAATTCCAGAGAAACTGGTTCTTGTTGCCAACAAATTACTGTTTACGTCTCTCCTGTTTGTTTGATCGTAGGTGTTTATTGGAATTGTATCCGAGGGGAATTTTTAAGTTAAAAGGGTATCATGTCCTGAAGCTTTTCTAAATTGAAATAACATGATGAGTAATTTAATAAAGAAGTTGAATTAAAGCATAATAAACTTCAAGGATACTTAAACTACTCATGCCATAATTTCATATACGAGACTTAATAAGATTTTAAAGAAGATTTAAGTTTCAATTTGTTCACATCCTTGAATCCTTTACTCTTAAGTAAATGAAAAGTTATGTGATGCTAAGGGATTTCTACATTTTCTCCTTGGTCGTTTCTCTAACTAATACAAACTTTTAGGCAAAAAATCTCATAGTCAGTTTCATTTATAGTCTTATATGGATTGTTTAAAATGCAATTTTACTACGCATTAGTCTTATTTTGAATTATTAGAACTATGAACATCCAATATTTTAGACTACAATCATATGTCAAATATTTACGGATTCGAATGGTTTTTAGATTATAATATTACAATTTGTTCTTTATGACAAAAATTGTTAACTAAACGCTTTGCACAACTGCCCGCTTACCTTTTCGCTAGCTCTGTACCTGTGATGGATTAGCAAATGGATTTGCAGACTATTTACACAGGTTTGCAAAATTTCAAGAAAATTAGACGTTTTCTATTCTAATGGATGATTCGAGTAGCATTTGGTATTTTATTAAAGTATTAGTCATTTATTTCCATCACGTAAGACGTTTTAGCATTCAAGTAAAGCTCTTTTGATGTAAATTCCAGGGATAGAAATAGAAACTCATGTAATATGTAGTAAGAATTAGTAAAGATATTTCTTAGATTTTATTTTGATTACTTAGATACTATAAATAGGACTCATTTTAATAACTATATGCATTTATTTAGAAAAATATTAAATTTAAAAAACCAATTATTGTAACACCCCTGTAGCATACTATGCTTACTAGCATAATACAAAGTTCTTAAATGTATTTTAAATCGCAATTTATATTTGAATCTTTACATTTCAGACAGATTTAATATGTATTTGCACAAATATACATGATAGATCACAAACAATCTCTATCTAAAAACATTTCTTATATTAAACATTTTAGGAGCCTTCAATAACTCGCCAAACTTAAGCCGACCCTGGCAGTCTACTTGTTTTTAGACTTCAACCAAGAATACAAGAAATAGTCATTCTCGTAATCACACCGGAATAAAGAAATACAACCCGAGGTGAGATAAGATAAGAGTGCAAATTTCACGTTGCTAAGAACTCAGTAACGTACGCTAGAACCAACATATGTTCATTGCTGTTTTATATTAATTTTTAATTAAAAAGGAGTTTGCTCCTCTACTGAATCTTTGTAGCTCATTTATCGTTTATTTTATCATTTTGATTACAGCGTGGCCTTCGCATAATTGTACATGCATTTTACATTTTCGCTTGAACTATAATATTACGATAGGTTTCGCATTAGATTGTTAAGGTAAAATAACAGTATAACACACAACTAAAAAACTGTAATAGGAGTACTTATTGAAGGTTATCACATGGCATGAATGAACAAATTTATTTTTTTAGACATCTGTTAGACATGCTTTTTGTAATAGCCGTATTGTCAAAAATCTTGTAAATAATGGCTAATAGAAATAAAGATTTTAAATAACATTCCATAATAAAATTCTGACAATGAACTGGTAAAAGTACAAACACATACATTTTCTTGTAGTGTCATTCATTCATAAATAGAGATGTGAATTTAGTTATAAGATATATAGTTTACAAATACGAAAGCTGTTATATAAAACTTGCCACGCCACTGACAATTTCGTTAATCCACGTTGTTTATTTTAAATAGACCCCTTTTCAGTATATGTTTTTGCGGCAAGGGTACTCCAAACCCACCATTTTCAAGCGCCCGCTTGTGTTATACTGCAGATTTACAGTTTAAATTGCTTCGCTCCGTTGACATAGTGGATTTATGTCTTTCTAAAATGCACGTTTCTAATTATGAATTAATAATTTTTAAAAAAACTCCGGTTTTATTATTTTCTCAGCTGCAGATAAATCATATTACATTTCTGTTTTCAATGACGCGGTTACCTGCTGTAATACTTCACTGAGTCACTCTGTATAAAAATTTTGCATATACATTAAATATCTTTATGATACAAAATTCATATTTGAATTTATACATTTCAGAAATATTTAATATACAAATAAAACTAAAACAAATAAAGTTGTTTTTATTCATTATTCATTGTTCATCATTCGCATTTTATACATAGTTTCCTTTCATACTTATCATTTTTACTTTGTATACGTACTATTATGATTATTAGTTAGGTCCAGTTATTGTTGTTGTTGGCCAGTTTCGTTAATACTTACAAAGTAAGTTAGTTATTAAATTTTTATATAAAAAGGTTTTATTATCTGTTTTTGTTGCGTGATTATAGTAAATAGATTAAAACCATTTAAGATAATCTTGGATAATGATGTTTCTTGTTTATACCTAAAAAGAAAATTTTGCAAAGCACTAACAAAAAGGAAAATGTTTAGAAATGATCAGAACGGGTACATATATTAAGATGCATTGATAAATAATCACAAATTGTTAAAATAGATAATATAATGAATAAATCTTGTAACTAGGAGATTTAGAATACTATAGGTAAATAGGGAGAATAAACTAAATAATAGTAACTAATATAAGCAAATAATTCTTGAAAGAAATACGTTTTATAAAATGATGTAAAAAGCTTAATAAAGTCTATTTTACTAAAAAAAACTGGACAATTTATTTTTCTATCCACAAAGGTGGTTAAAGTAATATTTTAGCAAACATACAGAAAGCAGGTTCCATGGTGCTGACTGTTTCATATTCTAAAAAAGAAAATTGAAGAAATATATTAGGCAGTATTACTTATGATAGAGTTTTAATACCAATAGAACATAGGTACGATAATTACTGGAGGCTTTTCACCAATTGGGAAAACAGGTTCAAATAGTTACAAGACTCGTACAGCATTATTACAAGAAACTAAATACTTGTGAGTGATTTCTGTTTCTGAAAGAAACACATTAAGTTCTTATAATAAAATAAAAGGGCATTTATTTAAATTTACTTTACTTACAAAAGCTATTGTAAAGTACTTTGCAGAAAAATTGTGAATATAAATAAAAAATCGCAACCGGTAATTAAAACAAGAAACTTATTTATCAAATCTTACCATTTTAAAATTCGTAAAAAGTTTTTATAACTCAAAAATTAAATAACATAAAGAGATTATAATCAGCTGTCAATACGTAAAAAGTGAAGTTCTACTAATAATTTTGCAGCATTTGTGATCATATTAACATAACAGGATTTTACTATCTATATAGATAGGCGGTCATTTTGAATGTATTTAATACTAAGATCAAGTTATTCACTATAACTGATGAATATTGACAATTAAAGAATAGACCCTGAGATACTTATACATAAATAATAATAATTATTATAATTATTATATTTAAATACAATTTATAGAGCCAATTAATAACAGTGGTGGTACAGAGACATATAAGAATTTATACCAAACATTAATATATCACTTAAAATTGTTAAACGAGAATAACATTACAGAACTTTCGTCCGTATTTTATATAATCGTTTCTAGTTTCATTTATTTTTTTGTATGTCATTTGTTTATTATTTACATTCTTATGTATGTATACTTTTGATGACCGTCAATTGGTTTTTCAGTTGGTCACAATTGTAGATAAATATATCAATAAATAAATAAATACTAGTTTTAATATATCAGTTATTCTTTTTAAGCATAGAAAAATGTAATACAAATAATTCACTATATGCCTAGCAAATTTTACGTATGGCGCGTGTGATGCCCTCTTACACGTCCTACCTTACACAGCGAATGTAGTAGGTTAGCGTTAGATAGGGTAAGTTAGTGGCTATTAACGTGTTTGCTTAGCAACCTGGTTACGACAACCGTTTATTTCCTCGAATTAACAAAATTAGTTCTCTATAGCAAGGTGCCAAAGGTGCCGCAGCAATTTTAGAGGCCTAGGCCGGAAAAGTCCCATTTTCAAAATTTTTTTAGTCCGAAATACGTACTTTAGAGAGAGAATAAAAAACACGGTATTTATTGAACAGAACATAATTTTTAGAAATAATTTCTACAAGTTTTTTAATTGTATCCCTACACTGTTTAGTGTTTATTAATAGAAGTATTGCATAAAAAAGTTTTCGATAGAACCTTATGTGAAAACATATGAAATATGAGGTAGCTACCAATTCTATCTGATTAATCACCTTGCATTTTTAAAAGCACTTGCAAGTACTATCTCTTAAGTTTCCCAATAAGAAAAACTAATCTAATTTATAAAATAAAAAGAAAAACTAATTGGTTATAAATGGAATAATGTAAATTAAAAGCCTTAAAAACTTTGTTTATTTATTTTTTTAATTACTTCTGCTATTTAACTCTACTTATCGTTCCCTTTTAATAGAATTGTGACCTGATTTCTCCGAATTTTCCCTTCATCACTCGCTGACTTTCCTTTGGCACTAACCGTAAGAGGATTTGTCTGCTGGTCGTCCTCAACTAAAATAACAGATGAAAACCATTAGATACAAGACTATAAAAAATTGTTACCTATAATATTAATGATACCTTTGTAGTATTTCCTATTCTGTAATATGCACCAGTCTTTTATATTTACTTTTCTCAAAACTTGTTTTATAACTTTACTTCGAGCAATTAATTATTCAATGTGCAAAATTATTAAGCTTGTAGATTAATCTCTTTGTATAATAACCATACCATATAATTTTTAATAATAATAATAATATAATATTAATCGCATTAATATGATAAAAGTAGTTTTTCTACTTATATACTGTTATGATTATTAGTTGGGTCCAGTTATTGTTGTGGGTCAGTTTCGTTACTACTTATAAAGGAAGTCGTTTATTTATTAATTTTGATAAAAAGGTATTATTATCTGTTTGTTGAATGATTATAGTAAATATATTAATACCAGTTGACTCAATTTTGGAAAAGATGTTTCTTTTGTTTATATCCAAAAAGAAAATTTTGCAAAGCACTAACTAAAAAGAAAATGTTGAGAAATGATAAGAATGTGCCCTACATGCATTAAGATGCATTGATAAATAATAATATATTGTTAAGATAGATTAAATAATGTAAATAAATATTGTAACTAGACAATTTATGATACAATGGAAAAATAATCGTAACTAATATAAACAAATTATTCTTGAAAGATATATGTTTGATAATATATATTATGTAATTAGGAGATCAAGCGATACTTTAAATCCAAGAAGATGTATAACGCCGAGGCGCCAGCCGAGGCGTTATAACATCTTCAAGTTGTTTTATTTTATTTCGTATTTCAATCCTAATTACTCCCTTTTAAAATCCATCCGAATTTATTGCATAAAGAAGCAAGTTGCCTTGTCTGTGTCATCATACGCGTAAATAAGGAGATAAAAAGCAGCATGCATGCATGCATGTGGCAATAATGCAATATCAAATTATTTACGTTGCCAACAACAACGGAGAACTCTGGTGTCATTGACAACGGAGATCAAGAAATACTTTATATTACTAATTGTGGTATATAAACAATTGTTTGAAATACGAAATGAAATAAAATGATGTTAAACGCTTAATAAAATCTAATTTACTGAAAAAGTCTGGACAACTTTTTTTATAAATAGTATTCAGAAGAGAATATTGGTTAGTTTTTCTATCCACAAAGGTGGACGAAGTGATATTGTAGCAAACGTACAGAATGCAGGTTCTATGCTGCTGACTAGTCATGTGTCATATTCTAAAAAGCAAAATTGGAGAAATATAAAACAGTCATAAAAATATTTAACACAAAATATTTAAACATTACTTACTGAAAACCAAACAACGATGCTTACTGTACTTACTTATGCACCGACAGAGATGTCTTTTGGTTGACAAATTATTATTCAGAGGTAGGTACTGGTTTCTTAAGCTCATAGATTTTCAATAAAAAATAAGGTTTTAGAAATAATAAAAAATATGGGCGCCGTTCACTTGAAATCATTACTCTATCATCGAAATCCACAAGTGAAAAAAGATTTCGATTAAATTGATTAAATTGAATAAGCTAATCTTAATTAGTCAGGTTGACGTTAAAGCAGGTTAATGTAACAGAATAACTTCAACAAATAATTGAGCCAACATGATCACACTATATCTAGTTATATTTTCATTTATTCGTAGATCAAAAATTCTTGTTTTGTAGAAAAACACTGGAACCATATATTATTAACATACTAAAAGGTACATGCAAAATCTTACTAACTAAAAGACGACTTAATAAATAATGTTCATAAGCTAATCTTTAATAGATTGTAAAATCTATATAAACACACCAAATTTCACAACACTAAATTACCTTTTTATTGACTTTCAAACTAACGGCACTAAGTGCCTTACACATGTAGAGCAGGAAAAACTATGAATCCTGGTAAACATACTGCAGATAGTAATTAAATTGAAGAACGAGAGTTTGCTGGAATTATATCTCTAATAACTTAGCACTTGCACTTAATACTAAAAGCCACTTAAAACATATAATCCCAATAAAAACTTCCGTTATTTACAAGTTTTGATTGTTGACACAAATTTAATTACTAGAAGGCTGCTATACATTACTCGGTATTATTGTGACCCGGCACAAAACTCGGCAATCCCATAATATAAATGTTTCGATGAAAAATAGAAGATGAAGGTTATAAGTTTTGTTCAAATGTTCAAATTGCTATTAAATTCCCTTCACAAATTGTCAACTAACGACACACTTATTTATAAATTCATTAACCAAACTGCTAAGCTTTAAATTTCAATTCAAAATTGAATTCCCTTCACTAGGCTTTAACTGGCTTAACGGCACACTGGATTGTTTGTTAATTTTATTAACACGAAAGACTAAACGGTAATATCGAGCACTTAAGCTTTCCTGTACTGTAAACGTAACGAAAAACCCAAAACGATATCAGAAACGACTAATTTGCACTTATCAGACCGTATCGTATTCTACTTTTAATTTTATAATTGTAGTTTTAAAAACGTAGACAAACGTAGAACACCATAATAGGTTTTGGGACAACCGCCCGCAGCTAGTTTTCGAAAGCTATGAGACTGTCTGTCTTGGGGATGCAAAACTATTTTCTTGCTAATATTCTTAAGAAAGGGAAAAATAACCACCCTATCGAAATCTAAAGTGACACAAATTGTCCAATAGAAAAAATCCTTCTAGAATATTCTTAATTTTATTTTATTTAGACGAAAGAATACACTGCTAACAAGAGGTCCGATAAAAAACAGACCAGCCTTGCTTTTATCTCTAGACTTTTTCATAATCTTTTTAGTAAACATGAAATAAGCACAAAGTGGAGACATAAATTTGATTTAAATGCGTTTATACGTGTCATTTTATTTAGAAAATAATTCTTATCTTGATATTTTGTTACTAAAAACTAACTTGCGCGAGAAAGCCTTTTACGGCTGCTTCTAAACTAACGAAAAACGTTATTAAGATCGGAATAAAATCTGCAATTTTAAACTGACAAAAATATGTTCATATATACAGGGCCGTACTAAGATTATTTTTAATAAATACATTTTCCAATGTATGAAAATGGATACTGAAATTTTAACACCTTACAGTTTGTATTCTCTATGTTTAAAGTAATGTATCATCTAATACAAGGAGCAATCTGTTATATGTAAATGTTTCTTCTGTAAAAATTATGTGAATATATTTAATTGAGGTCACATGTATCGGTATATTTTTAGATTAATAATTCAACTGGAATCTTAATTTTATTCGTCGTCATTCACTTTGTTATGTTCTAAATAAATATCGTTTTTCATTGTAATTATTTATTTGGTGATTTGGTATTTTACAATGAACTGATATTGCGATTTGTTAATTTAGTAATTAGTTCATAATAAATTTAAAATAAATTAAAAATCAACAAAGAAACTACTAAAGATAGTGGGTATACCTGTTTGAACAAACGGAAGATTGGACTTTTTGCGTTATTTAGTATTTAGTTTTTAAAATTGTTTCGCTATGAGTAAAGTCAAATGGCATAAGGATTTTTTTGGCCCATTAAAGAATAATATCACACAGTAAATTTGTGCTGAAGTTGACCGAAACACCCTGTATTCTAACCACAGCGCACTTTAAGATCTTAAAGTAAAATAAAGGCAAGATGTCTATTCTAGCACATAAAATTATAACTTCCAGATCAAAGACTAGAAGAGGAATTTTTTTCTTGTTTTTTTCTTCCCATTACTTCATTCCTTGCGTTTTTAAGATAGCTACGTTGATCATATAGAACTTTATCATTTTCGGTATTTGGTATATTCTCCCTTTCAGAGACTTTATGCCTTTCATAAGTAGACCATCTTTTTGTATGTAATATTGCCCGTACATATTGGAGATCAATGGTTAAACGTTCTTTGTTACATTTTTCTCAATATAAATTATGCAATATTTTTGATATGCTGAGATCTAAATCTAAATACTCTGCAGAAGTGCTGAACGGCAGTAGTGAAATTGTTCTGCAGGAAAAAATACCGTAGGCTTCATAACGAAATTTTTCATAGCTTCCGATTCGTTCTGTTTATTTTTCAGCTTTCCTCGCATATCCATCGGTATAATGTATAATCGCAAAGGCAAAAATTGCACACTGTTTTTACATATTTTCTAGTTTATACTGAGGAATGCCCTTTAAATCCTTAACAGGTGTAGTAATCATAGGAACTCGCACGCATTAATTCATAGTAAATATCAAAACTGGGCTTATCCGGCCTAGAAACAGTTAAACGTTGAATAAAACATCAACACTATTCCGAGAGAAGGGTGCTGATAATCTAGTTAAGATGTATGAGCTAACAGCTCGTTGTAGTTATTCAGTAAAGACAGAAATAATCAACGAATAACTAAGTAAAGGTATTTCCTTACAGTTTCCTATTTTAGAATTGTTATTTACCTGAACATCTGTCATCTTTCTTTTCGCATATGGAAACATGATATTGCTTCTGATTTATTGATAATAAAGTTTTCCCATCCTGAATGCATTGCAAATTGTAAAACAGAACAATGCTCGTAGCTACTACAGAAAGTAGTATGTACTATGTAGATATGTATGTGTGTTTTGTACTTTTGTTGCTGATATTGCTTTTGTGAGAAGACAAAGGGAGAATGGTGTATTGCCTTGTTGAAATGCATATCTATTTAATTTTGTTGGGCTGTTGTTTAATGTGAATGCAGGATAAAATTATTGTCAAAATTACCGCAACAGTTAATTGGCAATTAATTGAATGCATTATGAAAATTTCAGGTTTATGTTAAAAACAGAATAAATCTCTTGAATAAATTATGATAGAAATATCTAAAGAATGATTAAATTACATTCTTTGTTTCTAGGTCAGGACTTGAACTAACCATAAATCATCAGAATATGAGTTATATTATTGATTTGAAACTATATTTAACTTATATTTCAATGCTGCAAGCGCTTCCTATCCTATTAGAATAGATATTTAATATCATTGGGTGCATTCAGGGATGCTCAGCTGCTAAATTCTGACACTGAGTTTATAGAAAGCGCTGAATGTCAGCAGCTGACAGTTGGTACCGTATGATATGCTTTTCTATTAAAAAGGAAACGCCATTAACTGTAGTCCTTATCCGTGTTTTGTCTATTATTGTGCTTTTTGATTGCGAGGTTATAAATATGAAAACGTTTAAATGTTTTTTGCCTCGCTGAACGGAAAATGCTTTCTGAATGTCCCATTTTGAGGGCAGTTATAGCTTCTTTTCAGCCCTCTTATGTCAAATACATAACCTCTACACTGCTACTAGATGTTGCTGTCATTAATTAACTATTTCATTAAATAAAAGTTTATTATTATTAGCTATCAGTTTTTGTTTGCTACTTTAAATATTTGTAGTATTTTGTTAATAAATAGGTGATAAAGAATAATGTTATTATTATTATTATTATTTACAATTACGTCAACAGAAACACACGTATATGGCATACCAAACGAGCACCCCTCCTTTAAATAACTGAACTCGATCACATATTTGTATTTGGTGCATTTTGGAGGTAGACTTGAAAGGGCTAATAGGAATTAGTTAGAATAAATTTGACAAACACCTAATTGCGGCTTCAGGTACGTTTGCTGAACACTCGCTTGAAATCCGGATCGTTCTTGTAGCGTTGTAAGAATTTTGTTACTTATTGACATTACACTATTATTATCACTATTACAAATATTTATGGTTGCAGAGTTACATATCTAAGACGCGTACGCGTGTGCGTGAAGGTTCCCCCTGTCTAGGTCTTATAATCCCCAACCAATTATTTTTTTAGTTGGTAAAGGTAAAGAAAACCTAGCGCAACCGCCTGCGTATTATTTTGCGCGTCCATGCTACTAAAATACCACAAATAATGCAATAAATAGATTTCTTTGGCTATTTATTTAAGGATGGTTTTGAGTTTAACCTACAATGCACACTCTGTTATTCGCAAAAATTGTAAAAGCAAGTCGAGGCTAAATATAATAACCGCCGATACGGTCTGTCACCTCGAAACAAAACTTGTTTTTAAACTAAAATGATCGATCTGTAACTTTACATGTAATGTACATGTACATGTACATGTACTGTGTAAATACATTATACTGAAATAAGTTGTAACAAGCTGTTTTTTATACTAATTAAACAAACACAGAAAGCCCCACACTTTGGCTTCAATTATAACATCCTTAATCTCAATAAACGAATAAACACAATAAGTCACTTACTTTAACCTATCTCTCAAAGCAAAGAGATCTTATTCAAATTATGCTCAGGTGCCATGGGTGTTAATTGAAAAGGCTTACTAATTAAAATAGAACACAAGAACAATTATTCAACAATTATTTTGTTAATAGAACACCAACAATTTATCGTACCTTATTTATGTAACCGCAATATTTTACTGCTAGTACCCTTGAAATTCTTTATTTCACTTACACGCCACAAATTGGATGCTCAACTAACTAAAGCAAAAACTCAATCAAAACAAAATACCACTTGCAATACAATCCAAATAACGTTACGGGAACAAACGGGTGGACATTAACTTTTAATATTAAAACGCGTAACTTCCCACGTATTCACACTATCTAATAATTTAAATAATTTCGCTTAAAGAACACTCTCATTAATCGGTACAACCCAGCCAAGACAACTTTTCTAATTCCTTGAAGTACACTAGACCGTACATTCATTCATTCCTAGGCAAATAAAATTATCGTACAGAATATCTCCACAAAAAACTAGTCTCAACTTAGACCTACAATACGAAACGGAACTTCAGAACAACTCGCTTCACAACGACTGATTTCTAATTAGACATACGATGCGGTATTTCCAAAAATTCTTTGTACAAATAACCAAAGTAATTCGACAGTCGCAACTAAATTCTGTTAACGGATTACAGGCAAACGTCTCCGCTAATTCCAGACCGCGCTAGACTGTCCCCGAAGGGTGCCTGGAGGACAAGCGTCAGTCTCTATAGAAAAAAGCCATACCAGCTCTCCTCAAGAAGAGTAACTATCCATTCTTTTTCTTCGTGTTTTAAGAGAAGTTAAATGTATTTAAACACTTAAGTTTAGATATGACAACATGCATAACCAATAATAAAATTAGAAGAATTGCTTTCTTTTGTTTTGTTAAAAAGTGCACAGAGCTAATAAACACCAACATTCGCAGCATTAAAATCGTCAAACCAAATAAGAATAATGATTTGAGGAAAGTTTATTCTTTTGAGATTTTACGAAAATTAAATTCTACGAAGAGATAATTTTATACAAACTAAAATCGTAAAATAGATTAGGTTTCTTTTGTATATAATTTTATTGCCTTTCAGTCGACACTTTTTTTAAATAACTTTAAGGATAATCTTAAAAACTACGTGCCTAAAGCTAGATTTCTACAGTCAGAAATAAATTTTGTTTATACAAATGATGACTTGTCTTCAACTAGATATCACGAAATTGAGATTAAATGGGACTACCTGCATTCTTGAGTGTTCGTTTAAATGCAGCTCTCAAAAGCTTTTTGAAAAGATAAAAATTCATTTTTTTTTAATCAACTATATTTATTAGTTTAGTTTTTACAAAACAATATGTTGAAACATATTCATAATTTTTATTTGTGATTTTGATTAATTTTCGTAAATGTAAAAGAACTTATTTTATTTATATTTCTTATTTCTTGGTGGAGGATGAGGGCTCATAATATTGCTGTGCCTAGGACCATCAAAAGTGTAAATGCGACCCTGACTATTATTTAATTTATTTTTAAAAATCTTAAAGATATTTCAAGTAAAATTAATATTTTAAAATTATAGTATTATTAAAATAGTATTAAAAAGTTATGTTAACAAAGGCATCCAAATAAATACTGTTAGTTATTTCAGCTTCAGTCAGAAAAATACTTAAAAAAAAGCTTATTGGTCTAATGCATGGTTTTGGTAATTAGGTATAAGGAAAAGCTAAAAGTTCTACACCGAATTGGTCTAGCAGTCAATGTATCCAACTCATTATCAGAAAAGATGGTTTTCAATTCCACCCTTGAAAACTTTATTCTTTAATTGTCTTACTAATTGTTATTTATTATTTTTCGAACTTGATTCTAATTATTATGACAATTATTATTAAACCAGGGATTTTACATAAAATAAAGTTGTGGTAGTAATAGTTCATTAATTTATGTACACTGAAGATTGTAGTTTTTATTTGTAATTAAAACCATCCTTTTTTTGATAATCTGTGTAAATGACATTACTGTACTACTAATTCTGCTAAATTAAAAGTTACTAAATCGATTACTAATTTTCAAAAAATTACTAAGTCGTTTTAAATTTAACGAATTGTATAAATCTTCGAATTTAATGAATATTAAACTAAATAAGGATGGTGTCAATTTTATTTTCTGCAGAAATTGTATTATCTCCACGCCTGAGAAGTTAAAGAATACCATGTGCTTTATGTAGCTGTATACAGAAAGAAGATAAAAAAATGATAAAAATGCTAAGCTCGAATGACTCTACCGACTGCATTCAGTTTTCCATCTATTCAAAGCAAAAGCGCGCCGCTATAGAGATCCCTTCACCCAAATAAAGGGTTAAAATATACAATATCCCCTTGGTTTCTTGGTCAGTTATTTTCAGGACTGTATATAAATAAGTGTTTTAGCATACGAATTGCGCTAGTTTTTCGCCTTAAAATAAATTCCGCCAAACTAGAACACAACAAGGTTGTATGCGCGACAAAAGTTTTCTGTAATAGGAGTTCACGAGCAATTTGCACTATAATGGTAATGTTTAGGAGCGTCTCTGAGAGTATAAATTGCTTGAAAATTTAACGCAGCTTGAAAATATTAGAAAAATTTCGTTACCAACGCCCTAAACTTTAACTAATACACATACATCAAGTTGCACGATATCATAAATCACGTTCATATACCTATCCAACCTTAAGATAGATGATGTTATTGAGCTTTTGTGAAAATGAAAAATTATTTAACCCCCCCCCTCCTGCGCTCTCGTATGTAATACGTAGGTACTTTATAATTAAAATAATGCAATTTGGCTGTTAATGGAATTTTAAAGTTGGTATTCGTTTAATTGTGAACGCAAAAGCATTAATTAAAATAAAATGGAAAAATTAGGTATATTGAATTTTTAAAAATAATTGGTGATTTAATTATTTTTTTGCTGATGTATATATAGCTAATAATCTTGATAAACAAGCTTTCATTAAAATTTTAATTATTTTTTTAATGAATAACTAAACTAGAATATTAAGCAAAATCTGTAAGTACTCAGTTTTTGGTGTATGAAAACAAGTCAACTACGTGTTGTGTACACTCAAAAAAAAAGCCAAACTTTGCATTAAGTTTATTTAAGTACTTCTAAAGCGTCTTTTAATTCTTTAAAAGCAAGAATTGTTAAGTCTGGACTTTCCAGAGTTTATATGGATTTACTGGAAAGCTATAATGGCATTTCAAAACTAATTACTCCGTTGTTCTAATGAGAGTGTTGAAAATAATTGCAACATAGTTGCTATAAGTTAATTGCCGAGACTTTTGATCGCCGTGGAAGAAAAATCTGGAACACCTTAAATATCTCCTGAAATATTTTTTTTTCAAAACCGTTCGGACACTTCAATTATTGTTATAAATTTGCCATATTTTGGAGTGGTTAATCAATTTTTAATGTACACAAATAATTTTAATTTTGTTAAATAAATACCCCTATTTTTGCCACGAATGCCATAAGTAATAATCTAGTGCAGTGGTCGTGAACCTATGACCCGCGGGTCAGACACTGACCCACGAAGGCCTTTTAAATGACCCACCGTTGATTTTTATCAACTTATTTTTTATATCATAAAAAGAGAACAGAATTGAAAATATTAAAAAATTAATGTATACATGTTGTGAAATAAATAAAGAATAGTAAGAGTTTCACAGATTTATTAACGTACAACCTGACAATATTGCTACGACAGCTATGCTGTCATTATCAAAGGTAATATAATTATAAACAAACACGTCGCTAAGGTAGATACAAAAATAGGTAACTAGATAAAATAATAATAATAATCAGAATTAAATATCTAATACTTCCAGTAACGTAGAATTACCGAGCTCAAGTTGTTCATTCATTAAAGGTACCCTGAGTTTGTGTTTGTATATCTCAAAGGCTTCTAAAATGTCTAATTTGCGTTTGTTATTACAAAAATGTAGGAATTTAATATTATTTTGATGAGTCATTGTGTGATTTTGTTCTAAAAGGTGTTTGGCGTAATTAGATTTTTCAGGATGTTTATTTTTGTAATGACGTATGTGTTCTTTATATCTTATGTCAAAATTTCGAAGTGTTTGTCCAATATATACTGAACTACAAAAAGAACAATTTAAACGGTAAATGCCCGATTTCATGATATCATGTGTTCTGTCTTTAGCATTCAATAAAAATGAAAAAGTGTTAGTGTTGGTTTTAAATGTTATTTTATAATTGTTGGTTTTTCTTAGTATATGTGCAATTTTTTCTGATATTTTGCCAAAATATGGTATAGATATGTAATTTGTGTCTTCTGTTTGATTGTCAATGGGATATATTCTTTTTATTGCTAACCTATAATCTTTTTGTTTAATTAAAGTGTCAATCATGTTCGGATTGTAATGATTTGCATGTGCTAGTTGTTTAATGGTTGATATCTTTAGATATATATATAAGAGATATACGTACGTACGTCATTACAAAAATAAACATCCTGAAAAATCTAATTACGCCAAACACCTTTTAGAACAAAATCACACAATGACTCCTCAAAATAATATTGAATTCCTACATTTTTGTAATAACAAACGCAAATTAAACATTTTAGAAGCCTTTGAGATATACAAACACAAACTCAGGGTACCTTTAATGAATGAACAACTTGAGCTCGGTAATTCTACGTTACTGGAAGTATTAGATATTTAATTCTGATTATTATTATTATTTTATCTAGTTACCTATTTTGTATCTACCTTAGCGACGTGTTTGTTTATAATTATATTACCTTTGATAATGACAGCATAGCTGTCGAAACAATATTGTCAGGTTATACTTTAATAAATCTGTGAAACTTTTACTAATCTTTATTTATTTCATGATTATGGAGTTCCACAAAGTAAGGCTGGAAACAATAAACAATAATGTATATATATATATATATATATATATATATATATATATATATATATATATATATATATATATATATATATATATATATATATATATATATATATATATATATATATATATATATATATATATATATCTAATGTCGAATTTTGCTCTTCACTTGCAAAAAAGTTGTAAAACAAAAGGAAACGTAAACCTTTTTAGAGTATATTACAAGTGAGAACCAATAAAAGGGTCAACTGTCAAGTTTTAACAAATTTTCGGTGTTTCCAATTTATTGGTACCCTTTTTACCTCCCCCCTCCAAGTGACGCCACTGACTTAGTGACCTACGGGCTAGTATTAAAAAAATAATGAACAAAATTTGACCCACATCTCAAAAAGGTTCGCCGCCACTGATCTAGTGGGTTAAGGTCTAGAGAACGGGGTGGCCACTCTATAAACCCTCGTTGACTTATTCATCGCTAAGGATAGGTATTATCTAATTAAGTAACGCACCGTCATCGTGAAACCAAAGTCGGTTGTTGGGTGCATCTCCAACCATATTATCGACCAATTTGCAATAAATAATAGAAATACGGTGCAAGAATTTTGACCCTAACTGTACTCGCCCAGACGTTAACTTTCCTTGGGTGTTCAATATGAGCTTTATGTTAAACATATCGTCATTATAGCAACCTATTTGCATCAGTTCACAACATTCCACTAAAAAGATTGAAGTCATTTTTGGATAATTCTGATAACAGATCAAAAACCAATTATTATTATTAATAACATTCAGTCGCTTCATAATTATTGCGTACTGACGTTGTCTTATTGTCAGTATCTGTCGCAATTAACGTTTAAAAATTAAATATAATTTTACATGTTTTCAGAGGCCTTGGGTGTTAATTGCAAAGGCTTACTAATTTTAGACAGAAAACAGAAATGATTAAACGATAGAAGGGAGCTGTTCAAATTGTTGATGTCATTATTTAAAGGCAAGATGAGAATCCACAATTTAGGAAAAGACTTCCATATAATTTATGTTACATTCTTTATTACTTGTCATTTTTTTAGTTATAAGATTTGTTTCGTTGAATTTAACACCAACAATTGTTTCGTGTCAAGCCATTATCACGATTGGGGGTTGTCGTGACTAGAGACATAGTTAAGGGCAGAGACAGAACGAAGAGTTCAGCAATATAAGGAACAGCAAAAATATATAAACTAATACAAAGGCAGTAGCACAGTCAGGTAACCATCAAGCCAACCATGACAGATACTAGACTTATCCTAAGTGGGCATTATGAGCCAAGTAAAAATAAAGTCACTTTCCGAGGCAGGTTCTAGCATAACGGTTGGTGAGCTTCAATAGATGTAACTTAATCAACTAGCAAGCAACTACTTTGTTCCTTAACTACAACACCATGACAACGCCTAGCTATAAATTGTGCTACCGCGTTTGATTACAAAATGTCATTTTGTAAAAAATATACAATTTATAAAAAAGTGCTAGTGTAGGTGGAATTAAAACTTTGTACGCCACACGCTTTTGCAATTAATCTTTACTGGGCTCACTGGATCATGGAGGCTCGCTCCTTCGTCGCTCGCCCCACAAACTTTCCAGCTTACCCGTAAAGATTCATTTGCAAAGCTTGGCACGTACATAACTATTATCCAACACCTCTTTATAAATATCACATTTACTGTGGCCATTTTAAATAAGGAAAGTGATTGTTTACTATTTTGTCACACTATAACCCACATTGCCCCTAGCAATTTTGAAACTCATGTGTAATATAACACATACAAAGAATAATCAGAGTCCTTTGACAATGACAATTGTTATTAATTTGATATAATTTTCTGGTATTATAATACATATAAGTTCAAAATTCCAAAACCACATTTGATAAAGTTACTTTTTGCTCATACTATAGATACCAACCAATCACCAGCTTACGTTGCATAATGTTATTAGAATGCACTCATCAGGTTAGAGATTTATTACCGTCAAAAACTACAGACTAAACTATTCATTTGCAAATTCAATGTTTGAACTTAAAGAAAGAGGTGTGGGATAAAACGTTGAACGTAACTAACTATCACGTCAAATTAAATTCAAAACAAAGCGGAATAAATATCCGCAGTATTGAGCTCGTTACAACTGAATTAGTTCCCAATTTTGTTTAATTTTTCTAAGTTTATTAAGACTTTGATATGAAGTAAAGTCCGTTTTGATTTTCAAATCCGGTATAAAAAAATTATTTCCCTCTTTGTAAACCTTAAAATAACATTATCAATTGTATGAACATATGTACGCTTTCCTATGAAATATATTCCCTTTATAGTCACGTACGCAAAACACTTTCTGTTTCTTATATGTATTATAAATTTATGTTTTGTCAGACATTTTTATAGTTCTTTAATGGGTTTGGATTTTGATAAGCTTGTTTTGATTCATGAGTTTAATGGAATTTTGCAATTTTTATAAAATATAAAAGAGAAATTAGTCTAAATTGATCATTGGTAGTTCTTGACGTTAAGAATATTGGCGGTTGGTTAGTACTGTAATGATATTCATCATAAAATCAGTCATTACATCTATATTACCTCAAGAATGCATTGCATGCTAAGTGATTGCCATGACAACAGTAATCAACAACAAGTATAAATAAATATCTCATAGAAGTAAACATGTCTTTTATTGTCTTCTACAAGAGATAACATATAAGTAGTGTACAAGACCACACACAAGCAACACATATCACTACATTTAATCTTCTACACACTACATTGGTAACCTCAGACGCTACTTAGAAGAATTTAGATGATCAACACCATATCTTCAATATTCCATTGCTCTGGTTTTCTGTCTCTGCCGACAAACGCAACCTGCAACCTGGAGTTCCTTGAATTGGTTATTTGATTATCTCGCGCAAGCAGTCGACTTTCAGAAGTTTATAAATATCCTTTTTTATCATTTAAATAAGATAAGTAACTTAAATATTTTATTGGTTACGTTTCAATATTCAGATCGTGCGCCAAATTTGTACGGGTCGGTGCGGTGAGGGAGTGCCAAGTTGGTTACAATGTAGCGCTGGGTATTTTTTGGTGTCGGTGATAAATCTCAGGCGCTAGTTATTTTAACGTGGTAAGCTCTACAGATCCGGGTAACTGTTAATGGAAAAAAGGCATTCTACGAAACTGCTGGGGTAGGTGGGTCCTGCCTGGATCACTTTTACCTGTCACTAATATACTCATAAAAGAAATTGTGTAAATTCTAATAAATAAAACACACAATCAGTAAACTTAACAGCTTTATTATTATTACTAAAGTTTCAACATGCGTTATCTCTACTCTCTTATATACCTGTAGTTAGCTAAGGTGGCCACAGCAAGCGGGGTGTAATACGGCGTACGGTAATAAGCAAGCATACGAATAGTGGTGTCGGGCAAGGCGGACGGGTAGAACAAGGAAACGGAAAAGGAACTACGGTAAGAGGACTTACTCTTATATTCCCCGGCGACTCTAGCTGCTGGACTCGTCCTTCTAGGTTGGTTGGCTGGTTGATCCAGTTGGTTTAGACTACTAGGATGGAACTCCTTATATAGGTGCTTTCGGAGCGTGGAGAAATGGTAGAAGTGAAATGGAGCGGCGCACGCCAAATAAACGGTTAGCGAAGGGACGCGTGCTCTTGCTTGAGTAGACGGCTTATCCGAGCTGCCACAGATTGCACTAATGATAAGCATATTTACCCTTACACCCAAAATAATTAACCAAAATAAAGTAAACTTCGTTATAGTAATGACGATACTGTTTATAATTCCGTTAGAAGAATGGTTAATACAAATACATTTTTAAATCAGTTTAGATAATAGTTTCAAACATTGTTTTTGTAGCAGTTAAAGCTTTAAAACGTAGTTAATATTAAAATCATCTATAAAAATTGAAAATTATTGCAACGTTTTAAGATTTAGTTTTTGTAAAAAATTCATAGTTCAGTGAAGTTGTTAGGTTCCTGCAACTTTAGTTTGAATATTGTTATCTGTAGTTCTTTTTGGTTATTTGTCACCACTAATCTTTTGTTTGTTGTGAGCAGAAGCCTTTGTCTGGTAATGCAAAGGTAGATTGAAGTTAAAGCAAGCATATAAGGATGAAATTATTACTACCAAACATACTTACGGTAAGTTATTTTATATTAAATGTTTTCAAATTTTATTTATGTTTATAAGAAGATTTATTTTGTTTGTTTGGTTCTTATTGGTTTAGAGTTTTGGGCATAGGTATCTAGAATGGGATTCCAAAATAAGTTAAATTGTAGAATTTCATAACGCTCGTAGTTTTTCAATAATTATTAAATACTAGTTACGGATTGTAATGTTGCGAAACAATTTTTTTGAATTCCACTTAATAAACAAAGTTTAAAATTATCAATATATGATAAAAGCTTAGCACGACAAATTGTTTGTGGTTATTTTACCCGGGATAAACTTGATACAATACGATCTAAAGAACTTAACACAACTTAGATTTTTCCTTAGATTTTTAGATTAGAATTTTTCCCTAATTAGTAAATTTTGTAGCTTTTAAACAGAAAATCTGGGTGGCGCACTCTATCTCGTTTATTTATGCGTGTGTTCTAAATCAAATTAGTAATTCTTTGCGATTAACACCCACGACACCTGAGCATAATTTAAATAACCAAGAAGTCTCTGCCGGGAATAATAATTAACGTATAAGATACATCGCGATTTATTTGTTGTGTTTTTATAGAGAATTTTAGGGTTCATTTGTGGACTTTTATTTTGGATCGTTACAAGCTATGTTGTAACTGTTAGAAATTCGGTTCTTTTTCACTATTTGTAATTCTTAATACCAATAAATAGTACGATTTTTGAATTGCGCAAGTAAGCAAAGTAAATTATACTTATAAAATTTTATTTTAAGGGATAGAATAAATTTCGGATTTTATAGGATAGAATTTAAAATCTGCAGAAATAATTTTTAAAGGTAATATTAAAATAATAGAATCTTCTAAACGTGAAGTTTTAACTGTTTATTTTAATGTTGAAAGAGCTATTAAAAAGTAAATAACAACTTAAAAGAACTTTAATTACATCTTGAAAACAAGACCTTAAAGAAGAAGCAGGTACACTCTTTAGCAAACTAATAACGCTTCGTCGGAGTTTGAAATATTTTAAATTTAATATTAAAAGGAAAGAATTAGCACTTCATATTAAAACTTTTTAATTTCCGTAGTAGTAAATGAAAACCGTCAACAGACATTAACGTACCAGTTAATTTTTAATGTATTCAAGCTGGAGATGAGCTTAAAACAATGTCATAAACGTAAATTTTATAACGGTAAATAATTTCAATCTTTTTTCAGCAAAATGTATGAAACTAAAAAAAATAATTAAATAAATACTCTAACTTTTCTCCGACTTTTTCCTTCATTTCTTTTAATCTTTATCCCCCAATCTCTCCCGACACAAAGCCACGCGTCATGTTTATCCTAACCTTTCTTATTTCATTAGTGGATTCTACTAAATTTTAATTCGCCATCACTTTTACTAAAGCAATCCAAAACGACAAATCTAATTTTAGTCGGTTATTCCGCCCGATAATAACATTAAATTCAAGAAAACAAGAAAAGGGTCGGTCTTAAGGTGTGTAATGTTACTTGAGCTTATTTACTTTCATAAATTCAATTGCAGATTGTAATGGAAGTTCCTCTTTCGCCTCTTTTAGTTTTATCAAGGCAAGACAAAAGTTTTCGAGTTGGAAATTCTTAAAAGCTAGGAACCGAGTTAAGTTTCCCCTTTCAGTGTTTACTTTGCAAGTCACTTCTTAATTAACTGAGAATTACGCTATTATTATAGGAATATTGTTTTCACCCAGTTTTCATTATGTCTTGGCGTTAGGATTATGAGGAATTAACAGAAGGAAAAAATTCTTTTTTGTACACGTACTTTTTTAATGACATCTTCTTTGCATAAATAAATTTTAATTTCATTCAGAGAATAAAAGGAATTCTTAAATACTTGTTTGTTCATATATTATGTAATAAATTATTACTTAAACGTCCTTTCCAATATTTATAATGGAAGCACGTGAAGAAGGATAAAGGAAATAAGGAAAATCATCATCATATTATTATCGCTTAGGGTCAAAGTATCAATGACAAAAGGTCAAAAGGACTTACCCCACACGAATTCCTAACTAGAATTCAGTGCGGGATTAATGACCAATTTGACCCCACTTAATTCTGATACATATGTTGAAAAAATGAGTTTAAACTAACTAAAGTGTTAGTAGACCCATTTAGCCCAACCTAAATAGGACTTTTAAATGGAGCAGAGAAGAAAAATCAGTGAATAAGGGTGGACTATAAGTGGTACAGATAACGCTGTTCAGAACAGAAAACCTGTATTAGAAGCGAAGATATTGTAAATTAATAAAGGTTAAAATAAAAACTAAAAATTTCCACTTAAATACGCAATGGTTCTGATCCAGGATAGCTTTACTGGTTAATTTAAACAGTAGCATAAATCACTTATATTTAAATGTATATATGCAAAAAGGGATTCGCACACTAGGTATTCGACTTTAGGGCAAATCCGTCATCTTTTGCCATGTAGCGTCTTAATTCAAATACAGTTGCAAAATATAATAAAATTATATCTCAAACAATATTCAGAGATATATAAAAATAGAAGGTGTTACAAGTCATATATTCGAAGTTTTTAAAGCGTTTAGATTTTTAAATCGTTTTTGGAGCTTTATTTCTCTTGAGTT
Organism: Agrypnus murinus; assembly: GCA_929113105.1. Lineage (NCBI taxonomy): Eukaryota > Metazoa > Arthropoda > Insecta > Coleoptera > Elateridae > Agrypnus > Agrypnus murinus. The sequence goes on along the minus strand of OV816028.1, from coordinate 135,648,375 downwards.
TAGGCAACACTTGGTACCCCTCAAATGGCACGTTATCATTGTTAATTTCTCTGGCGTTTTATCTGTTTCGCGTGCTTTGGAAGGATTGTTGTACCAGCACTGGCATCTCGTAGAATAAATTCGCTTTTTTACGTTTCTTTTAAATAAATTTAGCTTGTGATGTTTATTAAGAACGATTAATGAATCTTTTTACTATGTTAATTATATGTATGCCCAATTGAGTTGCTTAATTAAAGCTTTTGTGACCTATACCCCGCTTGTGACTTTTGCTGTTGAATTTCTTTTGTGACAAACTGGGCTGGATTTCGAGAACTTTTGAAAAACCGATTATATGAATCTTTACTGTTTCGGACACCTTTTCGCTTTTTGAAGAAATTCTGTATGTTTTACGACGTAGTTGGTGTGATGAAAACAGTTAACAAAAACGGTTAATAGTTTCCTGTTTACAACCATTTGGGTCAAGAAATTCATCGTATCTCGTTAGAAGCTTTGGGAAACGACTACACACGCCGGACTACAAGAACTGCAGGAAAGCCGTTTAAGCACTTGAGCGAGTATTTTATTTTTTTGTTTAATTTTTACAATAATGAATGTTTATGTAAACTTTTAGAGCTTTTTGTATTTTCTCGTCGTATACATACTACATTTTGATAGGCCAAGATTTAAGTGGGGGCGCGTACGTTTCCACAACAGGCAAAATACACAACCGTATTTATACCGAAAATAAAGTTTACAACCAGTATTTTAACACAACCGTATTTTTCCACAACCGAATATTTCCACAACTCGAATTATCACGTTCCGGAAAAATCCACAAAAATATTATTTAGATTCTTTTAACCCTATAAAGGGCAAAAGTAATTAACCCAAAAATAAATGTTACAAGGAATAATTTTACACAACCGGAAATTTATACAACCGTTCTTTTTCACAACTATCTAATGTTTAACTCGCTTTCTTTGCTTTAGTTTTACATCTTACAGGGTTTGTGAAATAATATATGCAATATAGACGTAATACATAACTATATCATTTAAGGTAAAAAATCCGAAACCAGCGCTTTTGTACAATTACGAATATGTTTGTTTAAATTTCTTAAACAAATTATTAATCCAAAAAGACAGTTCTTTTACAGTTTTTTAAAGAATCTAGTAAGCAGTCATTTGAAATACATACAAAAAATGTGAAACCTGTAAATAATCAATAAAAGTTATGGAAGATTAGTTTCAGTTAGAAACTACCGTTATATTCGTCACTTGTACTTTATATTGTACTTGCATTTTCTATTCAATTATATCCAAAAGGGTTTTCACCCGGAATTTTATCTTATTTATAAACAGCTACTCATACTTAACACATGATAAATTTGGATAGTTCTTGCAAGTGATCTTTCTTTTTTTTAACTACAACCCATAACCTAAACCAAGGCCCCAGAAGCTATAAGCTTGTGCGGGAGGGAGGGAGGGGGCGATTATTATTATGTAACCCCAATGTGCGGCTGCAGCCGACTTACAGATGGAACGGCGCAAATCCCACATTTGAGTCACAGCTAAGGAAAACTGCAGAAAACCTTAACCAGATCTGCCGGCACCGGGAGTCGATCGCGGGCCGCTTGGGTGAAAGTCCGGCACGCCACACAACTACCAAGGCTTGTCGATCTGATCTGATCGTCGATTCGTTAAGCGGGCGTTACACATGAGGTATTTGCAAATTTCAAATAAGGTACTGAATGTTTGGACTTGCCAAATACAGGGTGTAGTGATTCGATAGGTAAAACTCCCCAGTACGGTATTCTACGACGAAAACTGAGTTAAAACTCTAATTAATTTTTTCCCGATGGCTCTTTTAGGAGATATAATCACTTTTAGATATTTAAAACAGGCAACAATGTTGGTTCTTTAAAGCTAGTTGATCTCGATCAACTAGGTGTTGACCGCATAATGATTAACTAAACGTATAGCCCCTCTATTTCAAATAGTAGCGACATCGTGGAGCAAACCAGGCACAAACTTTAATAAATAAAAAATAACCAGATGCATAGTGTTTCGTCATTTTAATAAAACTTGTTTAAAAATTACAATTTCGTAGTTGTATATTACATTAATATCATCGTTTTTACATAACATAAATGTCCGTTATCAAATTCATGTTAAATTGTGAATATTTTTGTGCATGATGATTATTAAACCTAAGATTTAGTGTAAAACGAAATGTCAAATCTGGTAAATTCAACGTCACCAACATACAGGGTGATCCAAATTGACTGAGGACTGTTTGAATTTCTCGCAGCGGTAAATTATTGTCACGTTGGCAACATGAATACATTTCGGATATTTTTATGCTTCTTTTATTTTACAGTGGCGCCTGAAAAATAATACAGCTTATAAACTTAATTGATTTTAAATAATAAGCTTACTGATAATAAAATCGTCTAACAAACCGTAGTTCTGAAAACAACTGTTTTGTAAAATAAGTAAACAAGCGAAATAAAGCAAAAATTCAATGAAAATCCATAACAACGTGGCAAAGCACAACGCTGTAAACGGGAAAGTGACGAGTTGCCGCTGTAATCTGACGCTACATATTTCAATAGTGCTACACTAACAACGTGAAATACACTAAAACCCAAGGCGCCAAATTCAAGCCATCTTTACTCAATTTGGATCACCCTGTAGTTTTGTTCCAGCGACGAGATCAATCGTTGTCGCTACTATTTTGCTGACACTGACACAACTGACTTTATTGACAAGTGGCAAGCAATAATATATTATATACCCAGGGACTAAAATGCATCTTTTAATATCGAATGTGAGTTTATTTTCCGAGCGTTAGCGAGGAAAATAGACACACGAGGGATTAAAAGGCATTTTAGTCCAGTGGTATATACGCTATTTTTTGCACGTCCTAAAGGACTTAATCGCAAAAATTCAAAATTTCGAAAATTTTTTCCTAATATTTCGTTAATGTCATTCTGACAATTGAACTCTGCAAACGCCACAATCACATAATTTCAGGATAATAAATCCTAACATGAACCGCGATTACTTTTTTTTGTTGTTTACTTGTTGTTGTGGTCATGGAAACACTTTACTCCCTCAGGGAGTAAAAGTGCTACTTTACTCCCTCTTTTGGGGGACTAAAGTAGAGCCTTATATATATGACGTGCAAAAAGATTATTATTTACAATTATCAGTGTTACTAGTAGAATTAGGAATTTTTTGAAAACTGTGATAGAGTTATGGGAAATTTTCTCTTTTCTCTTACCTTAACGTAAAAACTTTTATTTGTTACTCACTTGTAAACGTCATTTTATGCGACGGAATATAAACAACGAAAGGTTACTTTTACAAGCTACTGACTTGTAAAACTGACAGCTGACCTGTAAAAGTTTTACAAGTTAGTAGAATATGACATTCATAGACCAATTGTCATAATAACCTCTACGTCTACGCACACTTCCACGGCTAATAAAATTATTAAAAAGTGTAACATTTTATTGTCATTGTTAGGATTAGGGCCAGGTTTTATAGATACAATAAATGTTGTGTGTTGTTTACAAATGAATAACAAATAAAATATTATACATTATACGCAAGGTAACTGTTTTTACTGGCTCAAGAAGGTGACAGGCTCGCCTGCCGGCTCGCCAGTCATTTCCTTCTATCGCCAGTAAAAACAGGTTTACCTTGCTAATAATGTAAAATACTATTACTTTCTCTGAATTACTTTACATTATCTTCCGACTCTTGGTGTAGGATTTTTGTATACAATGCAGTAGACAGCTTGATGAACGAGATATAATGGAAGTTCAGGAGAAGCTAAAGTTAATAGCAACAATAATGATAACTGCTACAAAGAATATGACGATAATGCGAAGTTTTTTTTGGTAGTTGTTTTAAAACAACGTCAGTGATCAGATCGAATCCCGGGGCTTTTCTGGGATTAATGACGTTTTCTATTTCTGTAGCTACTGCTATCATGATAATGCAAGGAAGAAACCACGTGCAAAACTTTCTGGCATACTCCTTAGAGAAGTAATAATTCCATAAGCAGCATATTTATTTGTGTAATTATTAATTACATTCTATTATGATGAATTAAATATATGTTGACGGGAGTCAAAAGGTAGTGAAGAGTAAAATATGAACAATAAATATGTATTGTTGCTTCTAAGTTGACACAAAGAATTTCTTGTAATGGCGTCAACTTACACAGCTATAGAGATTATACTAGGATAGTTTTGCTTTCTAGTTTCAGTAAAGGTGTAAAGAGATTCTGCGTTCCGGAAATTCAAAACTATTCAAGTAATCTATTAAGAAAACCAGGTTGTGTGTTAATTCTTTCCTGAGACTCGCTGCATAATGAAAAATATTTAAAAAAACTATGAACCTTTTTTAAATACAATACTTTTTCTACTTTGAATACAATACGTTCTAGCGACCAAAATCCAAAACGACGATGAAAATGTTTCACACCACAATTAAATTAGATCAAAAAGACTGGCATCTTTGCATCTACGAGTTATTTAATTTGAATCTTTCCTTTAAAAAAACATGCAACCGCGTAACATGAGTATTAATAGTACTCCGCATTTCTGTGCTTAAGTTTTAGGGCCGATCTATTCACCTCCTTTTAAATTTATCTGGAAGTTAGTTGCTATAGTTACAATTGTTCCCACAATGGTATCCATGACAATTAACTAGCAGGTAAATTTACAAGCAGGTGAATAGATCGGCCCTTACAATATAAAACTTTAGGAAGAAATGTAACTACCCGGCGCAATGGGCTTTAAAAGCGACGGATATGACGTCACACTAGCCGCCATTACCCACCTAAATCTGCTTTTCTCCGACAAATACGAAGAAGGGAATTACATTTCATAAGTGAGTGTTCGTTTGTTTAAAATATTAAATATAAAATTTATATTCTAAGATTAATTTTAAAATACAATGTTTTAAAATTGAGGTTATGTAGTTTATGTGCGCATTTCGATACAGTGAGAACCGCCAATGAAAATATTTTACTACAAATCCGGAAACACCTAATCCGCTATATTGGACTCCATCACGGTCGTTTGTGGTAGATGAATGTGTTCCTTCCTACAGTTTTATTTTCTAAGGGTTAAGTAAACGTTATCAGTCATTAAGCACGCCCATTAATAGTGTTGCATTTAATTTGTTTACTGTCTCCGAATAGATCTTGCGACCAGACTTGAGCAGGCTAGCAACAGAAATAAACTAAATAGAAACATTTCAAAGTTTCAAAGTTTTATTTTGTAATAGAAAATCATAAAAACAGGAATTTCAGGTTTTCAATTTACGTCGTTCCAGTCCCAGACCTTTCTAAGAATTTGCAATTCTGCGAACCGTGTCTGGCGCTGATGCCCCCAAAACATGGCGCCTGAAACCTGAACTTCGTAGGATTCAGTGTTAATCCGGGCCTGCCCATTGTGGAATGCATGATATAAAGCCTACATATACAGCGCTAGCCAAGCCACTGTATAATACTGCAGTGTATAATGTACAGCCAGGGAGCCAAGAAAGATAAACTGATAAAGATTAATATTGTCAAAAAGCTCTTTAAATCATAGGCGTCCAGTATATTTTAACTGATTTAAATTACTTATAGAAATAATTAACGAGTTTAGTGAAATTCGTAGCTTACTTTTGTATTGCAACACATTCACTTATTCGTAAATAATTTGATAATCATGTGGTGATTCCAAATGGTGCAAAATTACATTTATATTTATCAGAATATTTATAAAGAATTATATTTTATATAATTCTTTAACCACAACAGTACGGCATTTATGACCCCGGTCTCTATTCAAACATCTTTATTTCCGGAACCCTTATTAGCACAGGTAACACTTCGATACCATGCCCGATACCACTAATTATGATAATTATATGATCGAAGAGTTAAAATGATTTCTGATTCTTTTTGTCACAAGTTGTGAAGGTTAGCCAAGTTATACAAAGTATTATTATTTTGTAACTAGTTGTAAAAAGAAACACATTTTAACCGATTGATTTTGAAGCGAGATTTAATAAGTTTTAAGTTGTAGTAATACTAGTAATGTAAAATTGTGGAAATTCCCGGATGTGTAAAAATCTAGGTTATACCATTTTATTTTTGTCGGTATTTAATGAATATGAAATCGATGGTTGTGAAAAAGTACGGTTGTATAAATTTCCGGTTGTGTAAAAATCCAGTTGTAGGAAATTCTTTTTGTGAATTTTTATGGAATATGAAATCGATGGTTGTGAAAAAGTACGGTTGTATAAATTTCCGGTTGTGTAAAATTATTCCTTGTAACATTTATTTTTGGGTTAATTATTTTTGCCCTTTATAGGGTTAAAAGAATCTAAATAATATTTTTGTGGATTTTTCCGGAACGTGATATTTCGAGTTGTGGAAATATACGGTTGTGGAAAAATACGGTTGTGTTAAAATACTGGTTGTAAACTTTATTTTAGGTATAAATACGGTTGTGTATTTTTCCTGTTGTGTATTTTTGTAGCCCCCCGATTCAGGTGGGTTTTCTTTTTCTAGAGCCAGCCGCCGCACTGTGGTGTAAATGTCGAAAAACCGGCGCATCGCGTTTATCTCAACTAATAATGCTCGCCAAAATACCGTTCTTTAGTAATGTTTGAACTGTTTTCTAGGAATAACGACAATTAAAATAAAATTTTCACTTGTGCAAGGAAAATCCTGGATACCATTTGGTTTTTGTTTATTTATCTAAAGAATGTTTTATTGGCACTTTTTGTTAAATTTTAAATAAACTATAAATTTCAGTAGTAGTTTTAAAAATTATTAACTCAGGCAGGGGGTAGAGGAGGTCTGAAATTTTCAGGAAATCTTCACTAAAAATGCTTATCTTTGATGTATAAATTAGAAGACAGAAATCGACGAGAATCGAATCTTATAACATATTATTGCTAAAATTGAAACGAAGCTAAAGTACTCACAAACGAAACTATAAAAATGCTTTATACTTACTGTAACTAAAAACTCAAATGTCTGCCACAGCTTGAGATTTAAACTCTCTCTTACAAATTAATTAGTCAAGTCGTAGGTATTGGTTCCACAGCTGTATAAATTGTGAAAAGGAATAGATAAAGGTTCAAACACAAATAAAAACTTAAAAGGGCGCCATCTGGTTATGAAGCTTAAGGTATATGAATACCCAATCAAAGATATTAGTTGAATAAGCATTAGAATTATTATTATTTAATTCATTAACCAGAAAATGAATAAAATGTTTAGTTGAATCAAAAATTGTGTTTACTTAAAATGGTTGAAAAAAAATGGAACTAAGCATTCATAACTAATATGGTTTCGTTTTTTAGATCCTTAGTTTTGAATCGATAACATTTATTTAATAAGAAAAATGGTAAAGACATAACTTTGCATATATATAAGAAATAAAACACACCTCATACATTTATTACAATTCTAATCTAAATTCATTAGATTATAACTAAACCAGAATAAATCAATAAAAATTCATCTAGAACTTTTCATTAGATAACGGAAATAACCAAAAAGTTTATTGGATCGACCACAAAAATTGTTCAAACACATTAATTCAAATATTAAAATTTGTATTGACTGGTCTTTTTCTGGACAAAATTTATAAACAAATATCTAAATGAGATTAGACAAATTAAATCAATTCGACAGTATCAATATAAATGATTTGTAATTAAATTAAAGTTTAAAGATTTTTAAATAACGAAGAGAGCTCTCCCTAAAGAAAAAATTCTTAACTGTGAGATTCTTAATTAACCGAATTATAAGCAAATCCTTAAAACTACAGTACCTTGAATATTATCCATCAAATTCGTGGAATACCATACATATAGTCCAGTAGAAATTGGAAATTCGGCCTTTCATTTGGGGAAATTGTCGTTGAACTCGGCGTTGTATTGAAGTGTTGATTCTCCGTACCAAAAATGCGATAATATTTAGTTATTGTCATTCGCCCATATGATTTCATGAACAAACTAAGTCGAGCTCACCAAATAAAATCAAGATTTTAAACTGCTTATACGTGCTGACGTATTTATTTTCATTTGGAAAAATGACGAAAATGTTTCTGGAGCTTCAAATTGTTTTTAATCACTCATGGCACTAAATGCTTTTAACTTAGTTTAATAATAAACTGCACTTATCTGAAGATCAGACGAGACAAAGTAATTGTTATTACAAGTTCTTCACCAAGGAATAAACCACTATTGTTTATACGCAATACGAGATTACAAGTCCTTCAAACACAACTAATGGAACGTAAAACCTTTTCAATAAAATTTTCACGTTGCAACACACAACAATAAAACTTTAACACACGGTATACAGAATATCTTTCAATTCTAAAGGATTAATGAACTGTAATCCGTTAGCACTAATTCAAAGTCGTTCAATCATTATTGATCTAAACTCAAACGATCAAAACTTCGACCCCGGTTAAAGTGTTTTAATTTCGACCGCTCTTGACCGTACGCTGTCAGCGGGCTATAGTAAAAAGGCCCCGTCTCAACTCCGCCAAGCATTTTTATTAACTCTCAACCCCTAGCTCCGCGAGAATACATCTGTTTTTTATGCGGGAAGGGCGCTTTTATTTGGCCTTCTATAGGATTCTAGACTCAAATACAAAAAAGTAGGACCGCTGGAATTCGCGCGCCAAACTTATGCGTTGATACAGCATGTGGCTTGTAAACGATATTCCTACGCTATACTGATTTAAAAATTTTTAAAACGCAATTTGCTAACAAAGAAAACTTCATGTTCGAGTCCTGTATTCTCCGAATGTTAACAAAAATATCTCGATAAATGAGTTGACTAATCACTTCACACAGTTTTTTCTATCAAGGCCTCTCAAAGTAATTGATATTATACCTAAAAGCAATTTAGCACGATACGAAAAAGACAATATCTTTATGACGTTACTTCTTTAATTGCATGAAATATGACACAATCCTTTCTTAAAAGTGCTTTCTATAGGAAATGTTTACATGATGAAATGCTTGTTTAAATAAAACGCAGCCCTACAGGACCGAACTTAAGATTTTTAATGAGAATAAATACAAAATTCTGCATACTAAATGCCGGTGGAAAATGTACCCGTTACGAAATTAAAAAAAAAATTAATATTCGTCTTACCTATATTTAATACATAGTAATAATGCAAGCGAAATAACTGTAAGATAGGCTAAGACTACTTACCTTGAAAATCTAAACCCATATTTTCAACTGCAAATTAAACACTTCTGTTTAACTAAGGGTGCATTTAATTAACGCAAAAGTCTACTTGCTTTAAGCGCTACAATGATATGACCAAGTAAGGGGGTGTTATTTCAGGACGTGGCTACCTATGAGTTCCAAGGTCGTGCATGAAAGATAACACCTGAGATATAATTTAAGAATTCCAAGAACTTGATTTTCTACCATTATGCGCCGTTTTTGCGAGTTTTACACCAGTGTGCGCCGTTAAAACAGAACCTAGACGAAACGAAAAGTCAACCCTGCGTGGGTATGAGGTACCATAAAATTATTTGTATAATTACGTGAAAGATAATAGCCACCAGCAATGGAAATCATGTTTTAATTGGGGCTTTCGCCAATTTTATGTTTATAAATATTGGCATGAATTTAAATAGAATGTCCTCTAGTTGTGAAATATTTTACAGCAATTTTAATTATATCTATTCAGATTATAGAAACTGAATCTTCAAGTAGTTTGAATTACTTAAGTCTTTAATGAGCATAAATCAGTTATTAGTATTTGTTGCACGTACAAAGTATTTATTACTTAGAAGACATTTTTAAACATTTTCTTACAGATGATTGTAAGTTTCTTAATTAATTGTTTATGCCTTGTAGGTATTCGTTTATATATAGTTATTTCTAATAGTTGTTTAACACCAATTATGTTACTTTGTTTTTATGATAGCTGCAGCAGGGGCTTACGCTAAGCTTATGTGAGATTACTTTGTATTTATTGGTACTTACGTCTGGCTCCGGTGGCGTGAAGCTGTTACAGAACTTTTTTGCTTAACGGTTGGGCCAGCAGTGTCGCCTATTATATATTTTTTGGGAGATGCCAAATCAACGTCCTGGATTTCTCTGTAGTTCAAACACCCCGCGACCCTCAACTCCCTCCGGACTAGTTCTCTATCACCTGTCTTGCTTTAGTGATCTTGCAAATACTTAAAACAACTTTACGTTACCAATTTTGTTTCAAAATGAGTACAAAAGGAACGTTTACTAGTTGCAGAATGTTTATAATTTTGTAATCAAAGTTTTATTTATATTTTTGCTTTACACTAGCTTTGCCTTATAAGCTCAGAAGTAGAATAAGTTTCGCTCAAACTTCAAATTAAGACTAGGTAATTTAAATAACCTTTTTGACAACTACTCGATACTACATTTTTCATATTTAAAAATGTTTTTGTTTTCATATCATATATTATCAGCGAAGGTTAAGCAAACAATGTATCAAATGCAAAGCAATATGGATCACCATAGTTTGACCTGGTTGAGAGTGCATCCCTTAATATACGAGCTTCTATTTCCCTCAGCAAAGTCCATCTTGTAGTCAAAGTTTTATAGACATTTTACGAGGAATTTGCATACATATCTGGTAATTCGTTGGAATTGCAGAATTTTTATGACAAATTGGAAAAAATGCGAGCTCATGGCAATGTTAATTGTCGCATAAAGAATATTACTTCTAAAAATTTTCTACGGATTGTAACGAATACGCTTTTTATGACCTCCGCCACTTTTCTGTATCATTTGCATGATACGGAAAGAAACTGGATATTTCAGTTTTTCATAAATGAAACATTATTAACCGCAAGATTTTGAAACAAAAGCATTAGTTTTTTTTGCATGAAAAAATCCCAAACAAACAGGAAACAAGTAAACAAACGTCACACCCAACCAATGGTCTGCGCTGCAGCAGAAAACATCACGTTTCCGTTTTTCTTCTACACCAGTGTCAACTTATTTTAGCAAATATGGCAGTATAAAAACGCAAAGTTATCGCCCCAAAATAATAAAAGATACGCTGCTCGGAGTTTTGCAAGTGAATTTCCTGGTCGTCGGGAAAGATTAAAATTTTAGTGAAACGAAATAAAATTTTCTTTTAAAAGCAGATCTTATTAAAACGTTTTAATTTTTATTATTTTGTAATTGGGTTGTAAAATAAAATTTTAGATTTAATTCTGTTGACAAAGGCTGTAAAGCTTCAAGGAAAGTAAGCATAACAGATTACCAACTTGCAAAGTGGCAAAGCTTTATAAGGAAAAGAAAAGTTTTTATATTTATATTGGTGTTTGTTTCTAACAAATCCGCATTAAATAACGTTTTGGTGAAGAATCTAGATATTAGATTCGGTAAGTAGGATATTGTGGCTTGAATTTAAATCATTTTTACATACACCAGGTAATAAAGAAGTTATTTGGAACTTTCCCAACAGCAGTAACAATTTTATGAAAACCATAAATTTTATTGTTTTATATCTAACCAGGGCCTACGTTTTCTATACGGATTCTCTACTGTAAGCCTTTTCAAAATGTTTAATGTAGCTGGGGTCACATTATACATTAATGTATTTTACATATTGAATTAGTTTAGGAACTTTTATACAATGTAATATATTCTTAAAATCATTTTATAACACAAAATTTCAATAATTTTCTACTCATTATAATGACATTTCTTGTTGATGATTTTAATAGTACAGAAAAAATATGTTGAAATCGATCTAAATTCCATGAACGTATTAAACATGGTTTATTAATATTAATAGAAAGTCCACGTAATAGTATCAACAACATTATTTAAGTTCGTTGTATTGCTCTATTTAAATGTAAATAAAAGTTGTTTATTTAATTATTTAAAATTAGATTAGTTAAAATTAAAATATATATTGTAAGTCAATATTATGTAAATAGGCTAGTAGCTAGGTAATTGTGCTCGTACCAAACACAGTGTTTCGTGCTGATTTCATAACACCTTCATGTGGTGCTGTTAGTAAATTTGGTATTGTTGCTAATTGAATTGCAGTCTTAACTTTACAGCTAATTTTTCAGCGAAACATAAAAGGTAATTCTTGCAAGAAATTACACGTTAACTTTTTGAAAGTTTTCTGGTTGCATAATTTAATAATATTACGGTTTCCTTTTGGTGTTGCGGTTGAAAACGCGTTCAGGTAGATTTGACTGCAATTTGATATATACATATTTCGTGATTTGATACCAGATATTTTTAAGATTACAAAATCAATCTGTACCTTATCACAAGTTATCACAAGGTTTGTAAGGTGATTATATTTTTCAACCAGGTTTGGAATGGACTATTTAGAAGTCAACCACTGTCAGTTTTGTTTGGGAACACATCCGTGTACACCAATGCAATGGATTGATTTAATGTTGTCAATATTTAGATGGCATCTTGCCACCGTAAAATTGTATACAAAATAGTTATTTCTTCTTAAATATCGTATAATATTCTTGCGTTTTTTTTAAATTTATATAATTTTGTAATTATATACATCCATGGTCCAAGAATGCATTTTTAAATTTAGCGATTATTATTGTGGACGACTAGATATTTAATTTATTTAGCCGATATTTATATTACGATACTATATTAGTATATATGGTTTCTTGTTACTGGGGATTTATTACCTATTAGAATTATATATTATTGTAACGAATGAGGAAACCCGAATACACGGGCGGCAGAACATTTCAGAGCGACAGAGTCATACACCCGCGAGAACATTCTAGTATGTTCTCTACACTTCGGTATCCATATATAAGGGCCGCCGCGCGAGGAAGAGAAGCAATTAGTGTTCAACCGGCGTATTGAAATGTGCTTTGTGTAATTAGTAATATTAGTGAATAAATAAATGTTTAAATAAATGTCGTAATAGTAAATAAATAGTCCTTATATAATCTACTTTAAGTTTGTAAATATATAGCATTTAAGTTCGTTAAGCAGTTTATAATTATAGTGTTAAATAATTAGTCAAGATTAAATTTAGTGTATGTAAATAACATTTCTCTTGTTAATAGACGATTAAGCATTTTTGTTAGTATTTTAAAAAGAACGTTACATTATTTATATATTTTTATACTTTTATTATGTTTTATATACTTTATATACTGTCGAAAACATCTCGATAAACCAATTGTTGTTGATAACTCATAAATAATCGGTTACACACGATGGTTTAGTGAATTGAACTATTTATCAACTTGTTTATTTTTTAATTAGTAATTGTGATTATGATCATTTAATTAATTAAGTCAACTAATGATTGCTAATTTACCTGTTATTATCTTTTTGGTTTTAATTTAATTTCAATTTAATTAAGTATTTATAAGAATGTTCCCAAAAACAAATACTTCCTCAGAAAACAAAATAATAAGACAAATTTTCAATGTTATATTACAACCTACCCTTGGCACTTCTTTGGAACGATATCTCGTAATTACCCTGACCTCTCGACGAACTAGCTGGTAGCCGACAGAAATAATTACGGATAATAATAATTGTTCGTCGATTTCTCAATTTATAACCCGTTTCGGCAAAAACATCCCGAGTGGCCAATTATTGTTGGTCACTGATAAATAATCGGTTACACAATATGGTTTAGTGAATTGAGTTATTTATTATCTTGTTAATTTTTTTTATATAATTACCCGAGCTAACATTATTCCCATATTTAATCAATTATTATAGTAATTGTGGTTATGATCACTTAATTAATTAAGTCAACTGCTGATTGCTAATTTAAATGTTATTATATTTTTGGTTTTAATTTAATTTCAATTTAATTTAATAATTACAAGTATTAAGTATGTACAAGAATGTTCCCAAAAACAAATACTTCCTTAGAAAACAAAATATTAAGAATACATATTTTTAAAGTTCTATTACAACCTACTCTTGGCACCTCTTTGGAACGATATCTCGCAATTACCCTGACCTCCCGACGAGGTAGCTGGCAGCCTACAGAAATAAGCCGTTCTGGCAGGTTTAGTTTAGTTTAGTGTATACTTTCGAAAAAATCCCGATTGATCAATTGTTGGTCAATGATAAATAATCGGTTACACAGCGTTTAGTGAATTGAGTTATTTATTATCTTGTTTATTTTTTTATATAATTACTCGAGATCCCATTATTCCCATCTTTAATCAATTATTATAGTAATTGTGATTATGATCACTTAATTAATTAAGTCAGCTAATGATTGCTAATTTACCTGTTATTATATTTTTGGTTTAATTTAATTTCAATTTAATTTAATAATTGCAAAGTATTTACAGCAATGTTCCCAAAAACAAATACTTCCTTAGAAAACAAAATAATAACCTACTTTTTACGCTGACGCTCGACGAGCTGGCAATCGGCAGAAATAACTGCGTATGATTGTTGTTTACCGATTTTTCAATTAATAACCCATTCAGGCAACAACAGGTTTGGTCAATTATTTATGCAAGCTTTATTCTTTAAATAGAAATAGAATTATGAATATAAAATTTTATAAAGGCATTTATAACAGTAATAGGCTTGATTTCAAGGTTTATAGTATATAAAGCCCGGATGATGTGTGCAATTCACAGGCTATTAGCTCCGGCTGAAGAGAGTTGCGGTCGAAACGGTCTGTCTCGGAGTATCGCTTATGAATTATACACATTTCATCTCATTGTGGGTTAACGTCATATGTTGATTGACATATAATTTAAATTAATTTTTTAAAGCTTATATAACGCTTTTAACAGCAATATTGTCATTATTAGTTTTTAATTCATTTTTACTAATATGCATAATTTACTAAATTAAATGAGTACGATCAAAAGTATGCTGTTAAATTCAACACTTTCATAATAATAACTAATTAATATAATTACTTTATTACAAAAATTGAATTTTATTATCTACTACACCTCTATTTTCGAACTTTATTGACCTAAAAACTACTTTACCACCTAGTGCAATGAATAAACCACAAATCTACATACAAGCTCAGTAATACAGAATGAGCGATTAATTCTATGTCAATAAAATTGATTTCCAGTATGATTTCACAATGCATTGAACGTTTACGTCAACGATGTTAAATCCGATCATTTGTTTAATTAGTTTAATTAAAGTGCTATTTTAAATGTTAGAGGATTTCAAAGGGGAAAGATAAATTTTGTGTTAATATATTTTCGCGCCTAAAAGTCAGGTAAAGTGATGTTTAGAAATTGCAACAAAAAATGTCTAATATTACAAGAAATAAAAATTCTAATGATAGAAGAATAAATACCTAATATAAAATATTTTTTATTTTTCATTGTTTTAACTCGACGATGGAGTAGCAATTTTTTTAAATTAGAATTTTTTTGGTTGTAGTTAAAATATTTGTGTTTATGTTTTCTATCGTTTTTATAGTTTGCTCTTAAAATCATAACGCAATTTTTATTCAAATTTCTGAATAATAATTTCAGTATCGTCAATTTTTATTCATAATAAAGCACAATTTATAACAGCCAAACTTTAAAGTATATTTAGCAGTATAAATATATGCACTTTTATATTATGTAATATTAAATTAAAACAAGCTAAGGTATAGTTCGAAAATCCAGTCATCGAAAATAATAAAGATTATTTTTATTACAGCTGTATTACATACAGAAAATCACCAATTTAATAAAGATAGTCCAAAAAATGGTAGTTAAACGGATTCAGCAATTATTAAATTAAGAAAACTAAAAAATAGAAAGAAATGGTGTAGTTCAAACACAATAAAAATCGAGATATAAGTACTTTGGAGCAAAACGTAACCTTTTCGCTAATATTCCTTTGCGAATAATAATATCAGTATAAGTATGATATTGTAAGGTATAATTTGTATTATTGTAACGGTAAAAATCGACAAATATATTTAAAAAACTTATACTAACTCTATATAATGTCAAACCACCCAAAGCGAGTTATGTATTTAAAAACAGAGACACATGTCTTTGGAACAAGTTTCTTTCAGGCCGTAGGTGTTAATTGAAAATCCTTTTGAAGATTTGAGAAGGAACGGAAATTATTCCACAAAAAGTTAAATTGGGCATCAGCAAATTGTATCTACTCCCATTTTGGAAACAGTAAAATCGATTAATGATTTAAATTAAATCAATATAAAGCAAAGATTGCACCGCAAACAATTTGATTGAACTATTACTACATTTAAAATTTGTTTAAAGAAATGAGTTATCAACATTATATATGGGGACTACGAATTGAGTTACGCTCAGTTAGCTCGTCAGTTACTTTTGTGAGAACTACCAGTACTCACTGGAGAGAGCAAGGATGCCTATCCATCCTACTAGCTCTCCAAGCTGGTGCCGAAGCGATTAACGTGCAAACCCGCCGGGGTCCGTCTCCGAGGCAGACCTATCACCCCTGGTCTAGCAAGCAGACTGCCCGGACGAGTCAAAGAACTTAGAAACTGGGTCTGCCTAGGATATCCCAAAATTTAGCTACCTCGCTTTACCCTATTAAGACTTGGTGAGCCCAACAGAGTTCCGTTCGACGCTACCTAAAAGTAGAGACCCGGCCAATATCAACTACCAACTTTTATGTTGGACAAATAAATAAACTAGAGGTGGGGTTGTCTTAGAGGCTATACGAGAGGCTATACATTCGCATCAACCTCCCATAACAGGGATAGGGGGCCGCCGCTGGGATACACTTTTGTTGTATCACTCGCGTACCAAAGTTTAGCCCAGTTCTGGGTCCGCTCCCAAACTAAGAGACGAACCCTAATACCAGTCATATTATAGCGATACCAAACGCCGTCCCAATGAATTTTATGCAGTGACAACTTAATATTAAAGTACTTTCATGAATATACGATTATATATATAAAGAATCTAATTAAACAGCAAACTGTAGAAAAGATTAGTCTGGAACTCAGCTTTTACATCAATTATTGTTGGTTTATTTGGTTAGAAAAAGAATTTATTCGCATACTTAAAATACTTTTTAAGCTGTTGTGCACACGCGAGTAACCAAATACAAAGTTTTTCTGGATAATTGACTTTTCTTCGTATTACTAATCGTTGAGATACTCGTATTTTGTATGCGATATTGCCTAAATTTTAGGAAAGTCATTTACACACTAACTGAAAAAAAGAAACAGAACAGAATTACTTTAAATTCACTTTAAGAATGTTCGGTCAGTGGATTTGTAAAATTCAGCAGTAATTGGTTTAAATTGGTTAAATTCAATAAAATTTACCCACATTATTAACTACTTACTGCAAGAAATAGATTTTTAAAAGTCTTTAGCGCTTTAATTGTGGACACGTACGTATATGGTAGAACTGCAGAATCATTTACTTAACTCAAAATTATTTAGATTTCGCCACCGTTAATTGACATTCAATGTGTTTAAAGTAACCGAACTTCATTGATTATCTCGTTCAGACGATAAACTAAAAACTTGTTTATTTTAACCACATATCTTAACTTTATACAAATTTTTTAATGAGTTTCCAGAATTGATTAATAATGCCCTGCAAAATATACGGAATAGATGTGTCACTAACAAATTTTGCGGGGCTTATCCATTGGGTCTCCGGGAAAATAAACTAAACCACACGTCTAAATTTCATAAGATAGAAAAGTGCACCACGAACCACGGAAAAAACTAGAAAAGAAATTAATTAGAATTCTTGGAACATTTGGCTTATGTCATTATAAACTAATGACAAAAAGGCGAAATTTACCCTTTAATAAATAAATCCCAAGAATAAAAAGTTTAATTTTTAGGCTAATAAATTTTTATAGCGGTGATAATCAGAATAAGATGCATTAATTATATTTGCCAAATGTATCATAAATGTATCTAAACATTAACTTATCCTTTGAATTCGTTTTAACAAGCAGAAACAAAATTTGATTTAACTGCGAAGCGTTAGAAATAAATTTTAAGTTATATTTTAATTTAAAATGTTATAGTACAGGACTGTTTATACATTTATTTACTAAATCCCAGACAGGTAAATTCGTAACACAAGTAACATCATTATAACATTGTTTAGCAAGGCCGAGCAGCAAACTGCACTAATCTAGAGACTTTCTTGCAAGCTATTTTTAGTTTTTAAAATTGTATTTTTAATTTTTTCCATTTATTTAGTCGTGGTTAAATAATGCTACAAAATCTATTGTAGGTATTGTAGGTGCTTGACTTATTTTTCAGAAGCAATTAATATAGCCTCCTGTAAAAATGCGACAGTTTAATATACGTGATTCCAGATCTATGGGACTAACGTTACACATAAATAATGACTTTCAGGAACTCAAATATCAATAACAGAAGGACTATAAAGTCTTTTCTCGTTTTCTAAAAATAAACAGCAGAGTTAGGTTACTAAAATAATATAATTTTTACATTTGTATCGCCTTGTATAGAGTCTGGCTTTGTGCTTTTAAACGAAATTTGCAACACAAAGATCGGACTTGATAAAATCGGCTCATGTTTTCAAGCCAATCACTAATATAAAATTTTCTTTTTGGTACTTTAAAGGGATCGTTAAAAATTTACATTTTTGCTACTGGACGTCATCGACAGCAACAGTAGTGAAAGGTCAGTAAAATAGTCCAAAATTATAAAACCAAGCGCGAGTTATGTAATCAATACTTTAGAATATGTAGGTGTATTCATTTATTTTTATTGTTATTATTACATACATATTATCCCTATTTAAGATTCTACATAGGTACATATAATATTAAAGCATCTATAATGTTATGTATACACCCAAGACCTCTTTTGCGATGCTACAACTCTATGTTTAGTCAAAAGCCTTCGCCGTTTCTGACCAACACGACTGGAGTTTATTAATCACCGAATACAATAAAAACAAGAACCACTTGATAAAAATCATCAATAAAACGGGCCACAGCTCAGCCGACGCTATTCCAGAAGCGAATAGCATACGAAACATCTCAAGTGTTATTTACTTGTTATAGACAAATTTATTTTATTAATAAAATACTTTAGAAGTGCTTGTTTTTAATCAGTAAACCGAAAACCTGTTGGTAAGTTTTGATACCAAGTTCACTACTAGTAACTTGATAACAAATTACAAGTATTATACAATAAACAACTGGGCGTACGTATGTGAGCTGTGAATTCAATATATTACAGATATGGGCAAGACAAGAATATATAAAATGTGATCTAAAGAATAAATGAAATACGCATGTAATACTAAAACGTATTTTAAGATAAAGTACAAAGCTCTCGAAGTTATTCGTAATAATTATTATAATAATAATTTATTGATGGCCGGCGGTGGACGAGTGGTGTCAGTGCATCACTCGTGTTCCAAGGGTCCTGGGTTCGAATCCCACTTGGGGTGACGGAATTTTTCTAATTGGAAAATTCCGCCACCTCAACTATGGGTGTGTGTATTCGTGTTGCATGTTAGATGGGAGACAGATGACCTTAACAGTTGCTTCCCCCGTAGTGTAGGTGTGAAATAAAAAAAAATAATTTATTATAAATATCAACTATACTAAAATATGGAGGGCTGTAACTGGAGAATGTAAGATACGAACTGAAAACCTTCTGGGCATCATTTAATATTATTTCTGAACATTTTATTGTCATTACCGCTAACATTTACTGAATGCCAACATTGATATCTGCCTAAAGCAATAACAGAACTCTGCAATGAAATCTTGAAAACCCAAAATACACATATTTAAACATATAAATGTCGAACAGTGAAAATGTAGATAAAAGTATCCTTACATCAAACATCATTCAGTTATTACAAAAGTTGGAAATTACAGTGTAGCAAGTTTTTTCGTTTTCCTATTTTTTTCAAATCACGCTACACTAACTTTTTATGAAACGTCTAACTGCTTTCGTTAAAGAAATTATCGATAAAGCATCCATCTAGCGCAACAAATTCGTGTAAAAACGTTTTTCTGATAGAAACAGCTAGTACACATTACATTTCAATGAGTTGTAGCTATTTTTCTCATGGTAAATGTTGCAAGAAATAGAAACGTTATAGATGAAGCAGCGCACACAATTGCTGTTTTGACTGTTGTTCATAACGATCCTCGTATTTCAGTTAAATTAGTTTCCATGAAAATAGGATAATATCTTGTTAGTTCTATTTTGAATGCGGAGAAAAGGAATATTACTGTTTCGAATATCATTATTATCTAAATAGTAATTTAATACAAATAATTAGAATAAATTGCTGTTTTATGGATTCTTGTATACTTGCAGCTTAATAAACTAGATTGATAACACAAATGTTAATATTTCAGATTACATATTCAGTGTAATAATGTTATCGTCAAGGTATGAAAATGTCTTTAAGAACTAAAATTTTAGTTTGAAAAATGACCACTTTAAAATTCTAGGTACATTTATCTAGGTTATCTCCTGGCAACCGCAGTAAGTCTTTTTGTAGGATTTTTTGAGCTAGAAGTTAATGAAAGCCAACATTACTACGCTCGGTGGAAAATGGATGCAGCACTATGCATTGCTCACGCTAACTAGTAACTACAACATAATAACAAAAGTCTTTGTTAGAGAAAAGTGGATAAAGCTTACTAAAATCCATTAATTTATTTTATTGGCGAACTGATTTTACACGTTTATATTCTTATTAGATCGACATCCGACTCGGTAAAAAATAAAAATTTCAGCACAAATCTAGAATAAATTGTATCTAAAAATAAAGTTATTTGTGCCTCATCAAATTACTGTACTGAATTTTGTTCTAGTCATTTTAGTAATTATTTTACATGAAATTACAATTTCTTATTTGCGTTTTTACTTCATTTAGACAAATTCAAGCTACGGTAATCACAATTTTTGTGGTACCATTAACAAGAGAATCTGAATAAACGAAAATACCAGTGGATTAATCTTAAACAAAGAGAAACATTTTAAGCTTAGATTTAAATCTGCTTCGTTCTCAACGTCAAGAATCCCGAACAAAATGAAGTTGTATTTTTTAATAGGAAATGTGGCATCTGAGCTTAAAGATTGGGCACAACAAGATGTATAAATATTATAAAATTAACTTAACAATAACTAACAATTGGGGGAAAATTGTAGGAGTGAAGCGGAGCGATGCACGTCAAATAAACGCTTAGGGTGGGACGCGTGCTCTCGCTTGTGTAGGTAGCTTATCCGAGCGGCTATAGATCACAACGGATGATAAGCTTATTTACTCCTACACTCACACTAATTAAACAAAATTAAGAACACTTCGTTACAATATTCATGAGCGAAACTCTACATAGCTTAATAATAATCGTTTTATTTCTTTTGTGGAGAAAACTGCGCAAAAAGCGCATCTTCATCATCAATTGGGTGATGGTAACCTGGTCAAATTTGGATAGAAGATTTTCTGATTGCGTATTTTTGCTTATTAAACGTCCGCGATCAGTCCATTTATATTTCCGCTACTTCAATAAACCATGAAAACTGATTAAATTATTTTTAGAAGTCTTTTCCAAATAAACAAAGCAATATTTATTTAAATTCAGCTTTAGATTTACATTTATTTTAATGGAATGTAAACACAAAGCATTCTGTTTATCGTCCAAATTCAATATTAAAATAAACTCGAGGGAAAGAATATTAGGCCCATTCCAATAAAAAAATATTATATAAACATTTAAGATGGAATCGATATTATTTATACGTGGAAAGCGGTATACGAGAATACTACTACTATAACTTGGAAGTGAAAGGAAGCGGAAAGAGAGATGTAAAAATGTTAAAAGCATCGTGAAGAAAAACGTTCACCACACCATGATTTCTTTCGCGTGTCTCTTTTTTCCGTCTCTGTCTGCGTAGGCAAACACCAGCTCAAAGATAAGAGAATACATAATGCAAAGTCAACAGCATTGTTTGAGGACGTCTCTCAATCTCGACTCGAATTGTGTTTGAATAAATTTTCATCTTTTCCAAATTTCGTCCAACTACCAACACTAGAGAAATTGGTGCATTTTAAAATTTTGCTAAAACGAATCTCTTCATGAAACTATGTATGAAAGTTAACAGTCTTTTTTTTATTTTCAGATTGGAAATCGCCTATTTAAATTTTGATTTGGAAGAACGGCCATTGAGTTTTTTAACAGAAAGTAAGTAAAATAATTCCTACTATTCAATTATTCGAAATTTTGCATGCGAATAAATCTCTCCAGTTTTATTGTCAACGATAAATTTTCCTGCACTGTTTAAGGCGTTTATGAACAATACCTTAGGGTAAACGAGTGTACCATAAAAACAAAGAGGCGCCCATTTCGAAGATTTTAAACAATTCGCACAAACTTTTATACTATGTTACAAAAATGACCTGGTTTCATCGCCGAATGACGTTGTTATTAAATAGAATTTATATTCTAGTCACGAACGTAAAAAATATATATATATATTTTTGTTGCAATGTTCATGTCGCATTGCAACTTTTCTGTCAGGAGATTCACGATATCCGAATGTAAAACCGCATTACGTGTGGGAACTGGGTGATGTTTTCCAACTAGTGTGTATTTGAGGCAAATATTTTTAGCACTTTGTAATGATGCAAGATACATTTTCGTTTTAGAATATTACGAAATATTGCTGTTCTGAATATATGTTGTAAATTTGTTATTAGCCGTAAGTGCAAAAATAAAATTCATCATTTTGAAAGTAGACTAGAGTGAACATGATGGCCATAGAATAAGCAAATTGTATGTAAAGTTGATAAGTTGACAAAGTACTTAAGCAAATAAAGAAATAAGAGTTTGGTTTGAAATGGAACAGAAGCAGTAATGTTCAGAGTGATGCCTCTGATAGGCGACTCTTAAGACCTTCGTTAAACTGAGAAGTAAAAGTGGTGAACCACTGATGGAGCAGGTCGCATACTATGGGATAGTTGTCAACGGTGATACAAGTTTTCCTAATCGGATTATTATAATAATTACTACGCATTATAATAGTTGAATGGTTAGTTCAATAGCTTTGCAGAAAAGTAATGATATGATGATGTTATGCTTCGTATATGTACTTTAAGACCAGAATCAACTGGGCTGTTCACCAACCACCTTAATCTAATGTTAGCTTACTTACTTTACTGAACTGCTTATACGTCAAACAATTACTCTATTCGTTGAGCAAATTATTTTCAGGTTGTAGATGTTAATTGTAAAGCTTACTAATTGAGGATTAAAAAACATAAACAACAATTAAACAAAAAAATAACTTAACAATGAGCGGCTCCAAATTGTTTATTTGAATAATTGTAATTAGAATTATGTTAAATTAAAATATTTTCGGAGATGTGTATCTACAATTTGAAAAAGATACGTTATGATCTAATTTTGAACTTGAATCAATACGTCATAAATTGAAAAAAGAGTTCCATAACATTATGCGACAAACAATTGCGTGACCCTTGTACGTCGGTTTATTTGTTATTATAAAAATACTATATTTGATCTTAGTGCTTGTTGACATACATGATTGATTAATAATAAATATCAGAAAGTAAACAATCATCGGCGATGTATTTATTAAAAAAACTTCAAAGAGGGCATTCAATACAATCAAGTTAAAGGTCAAAGCTATCTCAATTATTTGCTACATTTCAAATGAAAGATTATTGTTAACATTATTTCTTAATTAGTCTTAATTTGTAAATTACTGAAAATGCCGCAAAATAATTCTTCATTAGTCAAAGTATTGAAACTGGACTAATTATACGCTTTCTTCACCACAAAACAAAATTTCGTAAGTTTATGAACGTTGGACGGCATTGATAATTATTTTCTATAGATTGACTCCAGTTAGAGTGATAATCTTTTGCTTGTCACCAAAGGATTTTAAACATAAAGCTTCAGTTTTTCGCTCGCTCTCTCAATATGCTAATTCGTAGTTTTGCATTGACGGAAGCAGCTCATTTTTATTTACAAAACTGGATTACACACATTCCTTAATTTTCATTTGAACAACTTGAACTTCAACATATTTAAGCAGTGGGCTCTGTTTTGTTGTGAAGATCACAACAACCTTCTTGCAGGAGCGCCTGAATGTCTTCACAAGCGCTGACTTACTTATCAAATCGTGCTTTTCCTGTCGTCTACATGAAAAAATAAAAATATAACCTTGGGACGTGAGTTAGATAGAGAAAGGTATGTCTGTAGAAATTTCTGAAACAAATGCAGGTGGTTTTCTTTTCTCAAAAAAAAGTTCAACTAAAAATAAGGAACCGTTACACAGTTCGTAAGTAACTTTTGAAGAGTCAACTGAGGAACGAGATTCACTGAATGAGTGACACACTCAACTTAATCAAGTCTCTAGAATTAATTCTTTCTCCTTCATTCGTAATCATTCTTTTTAAAGCACATGTAGCTACAAAATTTGCAATTGATGATACTACAAAATATTCGAATGTTCTAACGTTCTCGTGTCCATTGTTTTGTGGAAATTATTTGTAATTTTTCTGCTACAGAATGCACTTGCCACTTTAAAAGAAGTTAACTTTGCTTTCTGCGAAAATAATAATAGCAACAAATTATACATAATCATCAACTCTGCGATTCTTTAGAATCCTTTGGCTTCAAACAGAGCGTAAATGATTTTTTTTGATCGTTTATATTGGTCATGTATTGCAACGCCAAGATGACATAATGCAATGAACACATTACTCCAAATCACGAATCAGATCCATCCCCACCTTTTTCTGGCAAAACATCACGAAAGACGGACTTAGGCCGTCTGCCAAATCGAAATTTTTATCAATTTGTATTTGCATATCAAAGTGTATCGACAAAATTCACCCAAGGAAATAATAAGCAAGAAATAAATAAACGTCTCGCGATAAGCGCCATTCTGTAACTACCTACTACATTCCTTACATTAGAAAACTCAAACGGCCCCACGATTGGGCTAGTCATTTGAAATGAATAATTTTCGGCTACGCATAGCATCAAAATTCTCTATATAAAGAAATAACAATATATCTTATACTTACGTTAATTATTGCTTCCGCCAGAGTCTTCTTGCTTAGGTATTCAAATCATACTCAACTCTCGTAAGTGCTAAACGCAAAGGTTTACTAATTTGAGGTGCAGCACAGGAATCAATGAACGCGAAAAATTATTCTAGTTAAAATGTCCACGAACAGTCAAAAGACCCACAAACAACACTGTCCAAACAAGTTGCCGGAACAGCTTATCTGAACTCTGAACTCTTTAACAAAAACTATATCTTTGGACGATTTTTCTCAAACTTGCATATGTTTTGCCTAACGGATCATAAACTGGTATATAATAATAATATTTTTTATTCACAGAACTATAGTTTTACAAAGATGTGAACAGCCAAATTAGCAATTAACAATTTAACCACTACTTAAGTATTCTGTAATGGTATAAAAACAATTTTGCAATAAATAGTCTCTTAAACATTTACAAAACATTTTTATGTCATAGATAGCTTGTTAAAATGAACAGAACAAGCACATTTAGGGGATTTTGTATATAAATCAATATTAAATTTGAAAATATGTATCTGCGACGCGAATTGTGAATCATGCTATTATTGGTGTAACTGCTTCTATTCTTTTTAACATTAGTTAGCAATGTATATAAGTAGATACAAGTAACTGTTAATAGATTATTATTAACAAATGTAGCCCTGCAGCTCTCATTAAACTTTAAATTAAAAATTTGCCTTATGATGCGCTTTTGAAGCACAAATATTATGTTAACGTTAACGCATTGGCCCCATAATATTATATTATAATTGATATGAGAGTACGCTAATGCATAATACATGTTTAACAGCTGATTAGTATTAAGACATTGCTTTAGATTTCTGATTGCATAATATGCACTGTTGAGTTTACTACAGATGTGGTCAACATGTAGAGACCAACGAAGCTGATTATCTACCACTACACCTAAAAACTTACAGCTCTCCGTGCTCATAATATTGTGATTATTAATGGATAGTTGTAACTCAGGTATAACTTTTCTGTTATGGAATAAAAGACAAACAGTCTTGTCTATATTTAATATTAGGCCGTTTTGAGAACACTATTTGGAAAACTAACAACACTCTATTAATTTTGCCTTCAAGTTCATTGAGACAGGACACAGCCACAGAAGAATCGTCTGCGAATAATATTATCTTATCGGCTGTTAAATACTGAGGTAGATCGTTTATAAAGATTGAAATCAATAAAGGACCTATCACTGAGCCCTGAGGTACTCCAAGAGAGTAATCATACTCTTTAGATAATGAGTCATTTAGGGATACTAATAATTTCCTATCAGTGGCATATGAAATAATCCAGTCATTCATAGAACCTCTAATGCCTAAGCTATTTAACTTATCTATTAAAAACTTTGGGTTTATACAATCAAACGCGCGAGATAAGTCAAAAAACAATCCTGCTACATAGTAATTCAAGTCAAGATTTAAATTTACATAATGTATAAAATCAGCTGTCGCTGTTCATATATTGTGCACAACGACGTAGATATACGTGACGTATTATTCCGGGGTTGAAAATTAAAACATAGCTAAATAAATACTTTCAAATTTGAGCTAGTGCCAATATCACGAAACTAGTAACAATCAGGTAATTGATAGCAGCATTTATAATAATAGTCCCCTTTCACAGGCCATGAAGGCCCATTGGGGTATAACAGGGTAGGCTGCTATTACTCGAGCCGTACGGTACTCAAGGGTGGTAAAGTGGCTAGCTTTACGCACCGACCGCCTATTATTACCCCAGGAAATTATTTCCCAGGTACTCATTTTCACAGGCTGATTTAAAAGTATTAAATACAAATGGTACTAAAGAAACGTTACCTAAAAAAGGCTTACATAGGCATACCATTGTTTAAGAAAAACGTAACATGGAAGAAAAAGGATAAATGTGAATGACTGGTAAAGTTATGATGTAAGTAAAATTTCAATCAACACAAAACAAACAAAACAAACAGAAGACGGTAAATAGTAAAGAAAACAACATTATTGTTAATAAGGTTGATATCGTTACATAATTCAATAACGCCTCGGTTTATTTAAAATGTACAGATTATTATGATCTCCCAAGCGCTCTGGGTGCATTGACTATTATGTATTGATAACTATTCTCTAGTTCCCAGAACATCGGGATCAATCAAGTTTTCTCCTCCTAACTTTTTCCAACGATCTTTTTCCAAATGGAACAGTTGTTCAGCACTCCGATCCCAGACCAATCACTAATACATGAGAAACCTGTTTTTGCCCGACATTACTTGGACCTTTTATTTTGCCTTTCATGATTCAATGGAAAATTTAGTATCGGTTCCCTCCTAGAACCTGCAGATAATATGGTAACTTCCTACGTTTTATGGTTGCTTAACCTCTTTGTTTGAATTCAGTTTGTTAGTGATAATACATCCCAAGTACTTAAAGCTATGGACCCTATATTATTTGTCCGTTTCTTCAACTTCAAACTAAATAATTATTGAAATCACACTTGCTCAGCTAAATTATCTGTTTAGGAAAGTATCTTTTGGAAAGGCTATGAATGACTTGCCAACAAACAATTAACATTAATCAGGAAAGGCTTTTCTATAAAACAGAGAAAAAAATGAAAACATTTTATGATAGCCGAATTTATTTATGTAGCAGCTGTGCTTGTCATTAACTTTAGTTAATTTTGAATAGTAACTTTTGGGAGAAAGTGATTAGAGAATTAATCAAAGCAAGTTTAAAAACGAATTGGTAATCGGGTAAAAATTAGTACCCTGGATTCCCAGCTAGTAAAAAATCGCCAAGAATATAAAAATTATCGAGACTTGGAAACCAGAGTTCTCATACAATTGTTAAGTTAAAATTCACCAGTGAATAAAAATTAAGTTAGAATACGTGCATTGCTTAATTATACCCTTGATTAAAACGCTTATTTGAAATATTCCCCAATTGTCCTATCCTAATCATCCAGGTATGGCACGCCCCATCTTCACATGAGCGATGGGTTTTTATTTTAAACTTTACTGGCGCATAAACTTAAAGTATATAAAAAGATTTTTTAGTTGTTTGTCGGTGATTCTGTTCCAACTTACACTCTAATTAGTGTACGATTGGTTGTAGTGAACCAACTTGCATGTGTGAATTTCCAGGTTCATGTTTGGAAAAACTAAGAGACGTTCCCGCTGGCGGTTCCATAATTTTTGATCTGTATTAAGGTCTTTGCTGTCAGCATATAGTAATCCAGTAATTCTTTAGGGGTAACTGCACACAATTTTTTAACAATTTGCCGATATCTCCAAAAATTCCCAGTGACCCAATTGTGCTGCCATTAAGGTAATAAAGTAGGCGGCCCAAGAGAAGTTGACAAATGAACTACTGAAGAGGATGTTTCACTTCTAGTTTTAAAAGTCTTATATCACCGCTTTTGCTTCCAGTCTTCACATTTGCATCGTTGTTATCGGTTAGAATGACCTCTTTAATACTCTCTATTGAAGCCAACGATGGTGTAAAACGTGTTCATTGTGTTCCATTACAAGTATTTTATCTTTTATGCCATCAAGAAATAGAGCACAAACTAGTTTGTTCTTACTTGTTCCTTTCAATGCTACATGAGCTTGTATTTTCCCGCTTTGGACTTTACGTAGAGTACGTAGATACGGTATACTCTAAGTAATCGGTAGATAATGCGCTACCTGCCTTACTGTTTCATAGACATCCTTCGTGTTCCGTAACATATTCGTTAGATGGCACAGCTGTTCAGATTACAATCAGTATTTGTTTACAATGGCATAATATAATATTTTAGTAGTAATACAACATTCTAGGGTATGTGAATTATATTGTAATGAGGAATTCAAATATTCAATTAAATGTAGAAAATGTTACTTTTTGAATAACACGCAACGCTTGGTCAGGCCGCCTTTCACTAGCATGCATCTCACTTTCCTACGCAGCTCCATCTCACTCGATCTCTTCGTTTTAAATGAACATGTTCAATTTGCATTCTTTTGATTTGTTTTCAGTTTCAAATTTTCAGTTTTTGTTATTTTATTATATTTAATTTGCTCCAAAAAGTTACTTTATCACGTTTTGGTAATAAATAGTTACTTTTTGAAATTAAATGCTGGGATAAGGAATTTTGAGGATATTCAAACTTTTGATTTTTATTTATTTGCGCCGCCCTTCCCCATAATTTCCATTTCAACAATACTTATATGGGCAAGTAGGATGTATACAGGGTGTATTTTAATTGAAGGGTTTTGGCTGAATGGTAGATATTTGGAATATAGTAGAGCAAATTTTCCTTATAAAGTTTGTTCTTCAAACAAATAGTTTTCGAGAAAATGAATTTTAAAGTTTTATTTTATTTAAAAATGTGATACCCTTTTAGATGTTTTTAGATGCCTTTTAAAAATTGCAGATGTTGCAAAGAAACATAACATTTATTTTTTACACTTAACGGTAATTGTAATTAGTAATTACATATTGTTATGTTGGTTTTCCAATTCGGTTTTTTCCACAATTGAGTGTAATTAATTCTTACACAAGTGGTGTCATATTTCCAACGATTTGAAGGTAGATTAGAAATGTAAGAACACATTTAAGGAACTTTTATACAAATCCAGATGACAATAATTTCTGAAAACGGGTAATTCGATAAACAAATCGAGGCACATTTGAAAGGGATGCGGTACTATACCACCTGCGAATTCTTAATACGTATTTTCTTTAATATTTAAAATATAACTAAAGTTCTTTTCAATGCGGTAGACTCTCAGAAAAATCATAGTATAAAACTGTTTGTAATTTCCATTTTAAAAGCATACAAAATATGGTAAGTATTGCCAATTAACCATCTGCATTGCAACCAATTTGGATTTGCCACTTACTATTTATGGTTAAGAAAATAAAATAAAGATTTATGCATTTAGTGAAACCTGGAGTGTTTTTTTACATCTAAGTATCTTCTGAATGAATTAATTGTTACGTCACGTCAATAATAATTATTACGGTGCTTTAATTGATAGAAATGATCGTATTATACCATTACCATACCATTGCTATTTTTAAAATGAATAGTCTTGTACGTTTTTAGTAGTTTAATTGCAGCTATGCAAATGAATAATTAAATGAATAATTTTGGGATAAAGACATTTCATGTTTTTAATATTTCGTTTTACAGCAATATTAACTGCTAATTGATTTTATTAAGCTACCGGTTTACTTATTATGTCTAACGATGTCCGAGATTAAATACAATTCAAATTCATTATCATTAATAAGAAAAACGATTTGGAACCTAACGTATAGTCTACTTGCTGACACATTTATGTATTTATTATTACCTATAAACAGTTTAAATACTAAACATCTTTTTGTTTGACATAAATTAAATGAATGATCAGCATAGAAATAATAGCTCCTTCAGACACCAGGGCCGTCTTTATTTATTTTTGAGATAGTGCGGAATTTTATGCATTTTTGCCTTCTTCCTTTATAGATATGTTACCCATTAAGTCAAAAAACTCTTTATATAAAAAACACCCTGTATAAAGCAATGAACCAAGATCGTTTTTTTTTATTGAAAGATGAGTGTAAAAACAATAATAATTTATATAGTATATCTTTATAACTTGGAAATTTCTGAAATACACCATAACTTTTACGTCTCTATGAAAATACTCTCCTTCTCGAAATATTGCTATTATTATTCACAAGTGCAGGTATAAAGGTAAAAACACCAAAAATATCTAATAAAAATTCCAACAACCCATTTTTATTGTTTAGCTTCAGGATTTATACTCCCTAATATATTGAAATAGATGTCAAACAAGCTAGTAAACGCTAAACGATCCGTAAAAAAAGCTTCTAGATTTATTGCATAGGTTTTTCTTTGAATTTACTGAAAACTCTAGAAACTTACTATATACGTATATAGGAACTTCTTTGTTTGTTTTACTTTTTTGAAATTTTTATTATGACACCCGCTGCAACGGCAATAACTTTATTTCATATTGTAAGAGGTTTTCCTAGATATTTTTTGCTGTGATAACTGGAAGTTTATATTTTCTCAAAGCTTTAACAAGCGGTTAGTGAATCTAGTACTTTAAAATACTCCTAAGTTTGGCGTCTTCTTAAAAGCTCAACGAAGTAGAATTTATATCTGCATAGTTTTTACAATTTTTATAATATTATTAGCATTAGTTCAGATTGAAGTTTCTTAACTACAGTTTAGATAATAAATAAGAAAGGGATTACAGCAGAGAAATTGCTTCTTAGAAACAGTAATGTGTGCTGTAACTATAAATTCACAATAAACTTTCTTTAAGATAAGACCTTTATTTAGCCTCGTAACATCGTTGTAGGAATAATCTAGTGATTGCTTATTAAGTAGCGGAAGCACTACTTTATGTTTAAGATTTCCTGTCTTTTTGTCTGCCTGGAGACCTCCTAGATTTCGAAAGCTAACCGTTTAATTTCAAATCTAGTTTAACTGGGTATATGTAGTTGTAGTGTCAACACTTTAAGTTTGTGTTTACAATCTAACTGCACAAAGCGCTAGTAACAAAATGTCAAGTGTCATAAAAACTATAAATAAGAACATGGGTCATGTGGGGGATCATTGTAGAGCCTATTTAAAGGGAGATTTAATGACACATGTTGGCATGTGTCATTAAACCTGTAAACTGAAAATAGTATATTTATATGGGCAAACATACACGAACGGTTTTTATACTTTATCAGTGGTCTGTTATAATATTTTGTTTTATTTTATCATATATTAGTATCGTTTCTCTCAATAAATGCAACAATAAGCTTTAATATTTATATGTGTTGTATATTTAAAGTGAATCTCAAATACAGGATAAAAATAGAATCTTGTTTAGTTGCCCACTATTCGATTATCGGTAATCCCAATGGATGCTTTGTTTGTGTTAACAGGCCGGTATAATTCTAATACTCTTCCTGTTTGCTATTGGCAGTACAAAGGTGGACGTTTGGGACAGCCTTTCAATAGAACATTTGACCTGCTTTGCTCCGATAGATGTCCGATTAATTGCACGCTACTGAATTTTACATTGAAAATAGTGTTACTTGACGTCATACAACAATACGTAAAAAAATCCTGATTTCATTCTAGTCATTTTCGTTGTAATATTACAAGTTAGAAATGCATTGAAAACTAGCACATTTATTTTTATTTTAAGCGCGTTTAGAAGCAATAATAAAAGTACGTAATATTATTGTTAGTAATAACTATTACTACACACAGATAGTAAATTTTTATGTAACAACTTTAACGTTGCAAGTGTATTACTTTCATTTAACGAACTTTTCTCTATTATAGCAGATATTCTTTCAAACTGTAACGACTGTTCGGGTGTAGCCGTAAAATTACTTTTTAACACCAAAGATAGCGAAACACTTGATATTTAAAGAAAAATATCAGAAATATAAATAAATAAAGGTTACCTGAGTATATTTGAAAATATGTATGCAAAGGAATTGTTTAGGAATTATTTTTAACAAGAATTCTTAAAAATATATAACGTTGAAATTCACAACCCATTGATTGTTTGACAGTCACTGTTTAAAACCACGCTTCTCCGTTAGTTTGGTTGTCACTGGGTTTCCCTTTCCCTCTGTTTATCGTAAAGTCGTACCTGCGCGGTTAAGAGCATTCTGAATGGGGCCGTTGATATAATAAAATGGCTGGCTTTTGCATTAGAAGTTGAATGTGCGAGATGAATTAGAAATTGGTTTTGGTATAATCCGCTTTAGCTGAGAAAATCTCGCATTCAACAAAATGATCCTGATTGTTTATATGTGATCAATCGTCAAATTAGACGGAGTAAATTCTAGTGCTAACCATTTAGGTAAACCTTTTTTTAAATTTTCCACAATGTGCTAAAATCTCAAAAGCTTTTTCTATTAAAGTAATATTTTATATTTTTCTTTTTCTATTAGGTAATATTTCTCTATCAGTTGCTCTGAAGGAATTGTATAATAAAAGACCTTTCAGTTTATAGAAAGGTAAAATTCTGTTTAAATATTTTAAATTATTACCATACACAGGGTGATTTATTTGTAGGTCTTTTCGTTTGGGTTTTGTTGCTCGTTGTCTTTTTTCTGTTCCTGTCCCGTTGATTTTGGGTTGAGTTTAATTTGAAGGTATTCCCCTTGGGGTTCGTACCTGCATACAAAAGTACAGGGTTGTAACAAGATAAGAATATACCGAAGGGTGAAACGAAAACCCCTAAGCAAGGCTTTAAAACCGTACCGTATCACCGAGGGTCATCGAATGGTGGGAAGTTTGTTTGAAATGGTATGTATGTATATTGTGTCATTTTATCTATGTTTATATATATTTATAAAACGTTTATTTAATTTATTTATTCATGCATGTTAGTTTTAAGAACTAGTAAACACGAGATATCGAGTAGTGAAATTGTCATAGGGTAGTTTTTAAGATTTACAAACAGCTGTGGCACAAATCACCATTCCATTAATTTTATTAGACATTAAAATCCTTGATCAGTATAATAATTACCGTTTACAATTACATTAAATAAGTACAATTGCATTTAACAATAAAGCCCTACTTAGAAAGTTTACATTTCACTACGTTTGTGTTTTATTTATTTCTATTTATTGTGTGGTTTTAATTTTGCTTTCCAGGTCGTCAACTGTAAGTGTATATGTATACGACCACAATTGTGGAAGTTGCCTATATCTCAGTAAAAGATCTATTTCTTCGTTTATCTAATAAGTTTGAAGCTTTAGTAAGGCGAATTGTTTTAAAACGAAGTGGCGCTTGTTTTTTTATCTTGTATATCTTGTATTACCCCGCCCCTCTCCGACTTATTGGGGTTAGCCGGCAAAAACTAAAGCAGTGTTATTTAGGTCAAGCTGATACTTCCAGTACAGCTATATTTTGGTAGGTTAGGTATTTATATATATATATTATATATATATATATATATATATATATATATATATATATATATATATATATATATATATTCTGTAGGCTATAAATAAAAAAGCAATAGTAATCATTAATCGAGCAATGATGTGTTTTTACTAACAGAAAAGACACTACGATTTTTGGTTATTGTCGGTGCAGATACTTTTGGATACTTCAAGCTGATGCTTTTGTAACAGTATATTTATGATCATGATAAATCATAATTAATAATAAATATTAAGCTAATTTGCATCTCCTGATTCTAATTTATAAGCTGTTATTACTATTTTATAATAATTTCTTGGCAAATGTATTTACGGCATCATCTAAAATTTTAAATCTGCCATATCGAATTAGCTTGCACCTATCCATATAAGGCAAATCTTTGATTATATTGTTTCAGGCTAGGTTAAAAAGCCGTTAAATTTGACCAGTCGAATCACATCTGAGGTTCATTCGAAATGTTATCCAATCCTCTTGGTTTTTACTGATCAATGAATTGCTGAAGAAAGTTTCATTAGAATATGGTGTCATTAGCATAGCTTCTTGTGTTAGAAGTTTATTTTTTTAAATTGTGAAAAAGAGTGATTTTTTGTAATAGTTTTATCGTTAAACGTAACGATTTGGTTGAATATGAATTTATTGTGGTGGTTGTTTTGAATATATTGCATAATACCACTTTTACATTAGTGAAATTTGAGAAAGAAAATCTTTTATGAAATACGATTTAGTTAATTAACTTTAACCTGAATACTAGAACTATTTAATTAGATCAAGGATATGTGAAATGTTAATTTTCTTTTTTTTAACTTGGCAATTAAGTCTCGTCTTGATAATTTTCTCAACCTAATAAAGTTCAATTTCAAATATAGAAATAATCACATAATAATGACAGACAGAGTATGTTGTCTTGCGGATGTGGGCAAATGTATAGCAACTTACCTTGTTTATTTATTTATTTATTTAGTAATAAAAGTATAAACAGGAAAGAATCCCAAAAAACAATACTTCTTTTGCCATAGAAAATAAAACAAAATGAATAACGCAAACATAAAACCCAATAATAAAGAAAAAAAAAGTGTTAACAATTTACAGATCGAATGGTAGCTCTACATATTTGTATATATAAAATTAAGTAATAATTATAATTAGTATACTGCTTGTAACTAATAACTACATTGATAAATTAAAATTAAAAATATATATATATATAAATAATTATGTGTATTTTAATAATGATGATAATAAAACCTCGGGAAAAAGCCCGTAATAAAAAGAAAATGATAATAATAATAACTACGTAACATTAAGATGTTGATAGTAAATACAAGTAATACAAATAAACGAAATGAAATATAACGTGATATGAGAAACGTAAGTTTCAGGTGTGATACATTGCTTTCAAGTTCTTTTTTAATCTGATTAAAGAAGTTGAAAAAAGATCTAATGAGGTATACTTTTGGTTATAGGTTCGTACTATACGAATAAGAGGCGAATTATAAAAGGCATTAGTTCTTGAAAAAGAAGGTACAAAAAGATGATCATTTCTAGTTACACGTACAGGAACGTTGAAATTTATCTGTTCTAAAATATTTGGACAGTCTAACAAGCCGGTAATCAATTTAAAAAGAAAAAGTACATCATACATTTCTCTGGCTATATTCAAAGGCAGCAGACCGAATTCTACGCATGATTCGTTGTAATTAATAGCGGGCATATGGAATTTCTTGTTGATATAGGATATAAATCTTTTCTGTATTGATTCTAATATATTGATATAAATGCTGTATTGCGGATTCCAAACAACACTAGCCCAAGTAATTATACTGCGGACATAAGCAAAATAAAGACTTCGAATACCCCGAAGGTTTCTAAACGGCCGACAAATCCTAACTAAAAAACCCAGACATTTAAAAGCTTTGCTTGTAATATAGGTAATGTGTTTTGAAAAGGTTAATTTATTGTCTATTATAACTCCCAAGTCTTTAATTGAATCAACTAATTGTAATTTATAGCTATTGAAGTGATAAGGAAAAGTAAACACAGTATAGTTTCTTGTAAAAGATATTGTATAGCATTTCTGAAGATTTAAAAATAACTTGTTAACACTGCAATACCTATCTATGCGATTTAAATCGTCTTGTAATAACGCACAATCGGATAAAGATTTTATTTCTCGAAAGATTTTTATATCATCTGCGTACAAGAGAAGATGGCAGTTACGAACACATCGTACTATGTCGTTGATATAAACAACGAAAAATAAAGGGCCTAGGTGAGAACCTTGTGGTACCCCCGAAGTAACTTTAACGTAATCAGACAGAAATCCATTTATTCTCACAGCTTGGGATCTATTCGAAATGTATGACTTAATCCATCTTAATAAGTCAGAAGGCATACCCATTACATCTAGTTTTTGTATCAGAATATTGTGGTCGATTTTGTCAAACGCTTTGCTGAAATCAGTATAAATGGAATCTACTTGAACACGGTTATCTAGCGCCCTCTGTAGATAGTCCGTATAAGCAACTAAATTAGTCTCAACTGATCTCCCAGGTAGGAACCCGTGTTGTTCTATACAAATATGGCTTTTAATTGTGTTTAAAACTACTTTATAAACTATCATTTCAAGAAGCTTAGGAAGAGTTGACAATATAGAAACGGGTCTATAATTCTTAACCAGTTTTTTGTCTCCAGCTTTAAAGATAGGAATTATGTAAGCTTTTTTCCAGACACAAGGAAAAACACCTTCTTGTAAAGAGCAGTTGAAAATAATAGAGATAGGGAGTGCTAGATTACTTGAACACCTACGGAGAAACACCGCAGGGATACCATCAGGTCCTGCGCCCTTGGCTACATCAAGATTATTAAGATATTTTAGCACATCTTCAGGAGAAATTATCAACCTAGTTGGTACCGACGTGTTTCGAACCAGAGAATTATATGTGTTAGCGTCTAATAGTTGACCATCAATAAATACCGAGTTAAAGTGTTTTAGAAACAGATTACATATAGAAAGACCATCATCAGCGACATCATCTCCGGATTTTAATTGATGTGGTATATTTAAGTTATGCTTTCTAGATTTTACATAAGACCAAATGCGTTTAGGGTTACTGATTAAGTCCTCCTCGGTAGATCTTATAAAATTACGGTAATCTAAAGAAATTAGATGCTTAGATCTTCCGCGCAATAAACTAAACGTAAGATAATCAAGTTTGTTTTTGAATTGTTTCCATTTTTTGTGAAACTTGCGCTTCTCTTTTATCACTCTTATTGTAGAAGAGGAGAACCAAGTAGGGTATTTACTATTTACAGTCTTCCTGGGGACAAACTGATCAATAATGATAAATACAGTATTATAAAAGACATCCAACATTTCTTCACAATTAAGGTTGTAAAGTAAATTTTCCCAATTAACATTTCTTAAGCTTAAATTTATATTATCATAATCTGCTCGTCTATAAGAATATCTAACCTCATTGTTATTTGCAAGTTGTCCTACTTTTAATGGTTTTAAATAAATATCTAATGGAGGGTGATGTTGATCAACATTAATAATTGGGCTAATACATCTTTCTACTAATTCTACACAAAAGTTGTTTGACAATATTAAATCAAGTATTCGGTTGTTACAGTTAACTATGTTATTGAATTGAGAAAAATTACAATAAGAAAAAAGGTTAACAAAATCCACAGCTTGAGCATCATATGTATGTGGTTTAAGTGAGTTATCGGTAGCTGGGTGCCATTCAATGCCTGGTAAATTAAAATCACCACAGATAAAAAATAAATTTTCTGGAAATCGATCGAAAATCTCTGTTAACTTATTGCGAAACACTTCAGCTGCATCGAAGTCACGAGGCGGCAGATAGACACAACACACAAATAATAGATTTCGTTCACCATAGGATATGGAAACCCATACATCTTCGGAATTACTTTGGAAATCTTCCATTCTTGTTGACTTGATAGAACCACGTACTGCAATTAGCACACCTCCATGATCGGCATTTGATCCAGTAGAAGATCTATCCCGGCGATATACCGAATAGTTTGAATTAAATAGTTCAGAATCAGATATGTCAGGTTTTAAAAAGGTTTCGGTTAAGCAGATAACATCATAATGCACGTCGCTAGTGTTGGCATATAATAGATTTGTCTTAGTTCGTACACCACGTACGTTTTGGTAGTACAATGATAAACCCATAATAGTGAAAGAAAGACTATATTGAGTTTAAAGCCGAAATACATTATAGTTTTCTCACATCATCATTCGATTTTATAGGAATGACCTTTGATTTATCGTCTTTTCTTGCGAAGATGGAACAATTACGAGTCCATATGAATTTGTAACCCTTTTTCTTGGCTTCATCTCGGGTGAATCTGTATAATAGTTTATTCCTCAACGTAAGATGTTCATTGATGAAAATATTATCCCCAACGTTATTAACTTGAATGCCCTGACTTTGACGACCAGCAATAGATTTCCGTTTGGATTTGAAAGCCGCTATAATCTCGTCACGTTTACGTCGAGATGCTAATTTAATTATAATATTTCTTGGGTTTTGTTTGGGGTTTAGGCCACCCGGGTTGTGTGCCACACGATGTACGGCATCTATACAGTATTCCTGAACATCGCATCCCATGTAAGTGAAAACGCCCTGTACTAAATCTACCACATTCTCGTTAGATTTTTCGGGAATACCCTGAATTTCTAAATTGTTAAGGCGAGAGTACTGTTCTAAATCGTCAATTCTGGTAGATAATTCTGTAACGGTCTTTTTCAGTTGAACGTTTTCCGTCTTGATTATATCAATTTCTTTGACTTTATCAGTAAATTTAGATAATGCTTGTTCGAAATCAGAGATCTTGTTGCCACAAAATTCGATAGAATTTAAAAGTTCGTCGTATTTATGATGTAAAGACTTCATATCTTGCTGAATATCACGTACAACTGTCATCATGGTAGATGATCCTGATGAGTCATCAGCATTATCATCGATAATAACAGAGCTATTAAGCGACGAGGAATTCCTACATTTGGTGCATTTCCAGCTAACGTGATTCGTTGAGAATGATCTTAATTCAGAGGTACTCAGATTAACGCATTTCCCATGATAGTATAGGGCGCATTTGCCGGCACACTGAATACCAGGAGATTTGCTGTTAATGATTTTAGAACACAGAGAGCAAGAGCTCGACATTATTATTATAATATTATTTTTATAAATTAATTTTTACTAGATTACAAGAATTTAAAAGAAAATTGTAAAATTTAAAAACTGATGAATGTCAATAGTATCAACATTTGAAGGTCGTGATAGTAATGCACTCGCTTTAAAAATAAGAGCACAATAATTCCAGATTATAGATTTCAAGCTAATAATTGTATTTTAATAAAGTTTAATTAATATATTATAAACTTACAGATTCTATAGTTTATCACAGTTATTATAAATTATTTAATAAACTTTTCTTAACACTTTAATTTTGTAAACAAACCGTTTAGTTAACGACAGCACGTCTTACGTTTACGAAGCTAAAAGTATGAATGGAATGGAATTGTGGAATTTTAGCTGAAGCTTTGTTTTCATATTAACAATATCGGCAGATTGCAGTTTTGATGCATTTCATAATTTCAAATCTGTTTGCTAGCTTGTTTTAGTGGAGATTTCTAGACTAACATAATATGCACAGAATTGAAACGATTTCTAATGCAAAGGTTTGATCTTGTTGATGATATCACCTAAAAACATATTGTTGAGTTGCGCTTTTCTAACGTTCAAGTGATTTATGTAAATTGACTTGTAAGTCAAAGTTTTTGGCATCTAACAACATGCAAATAAAATTGTTAATGATGTAATGTTTAGTTTTGTGGTAATAGGGCTATGTAGGAAGGTGTTTTGAGATAATTAAGCCAAGTGTTAGTTCTAAGAAATAGTAATCTCATCGACACTAAATTGTAACGTTAATTATATTTTTCGACCTAAGTGTCGTATATCATTAAATTCAGAATTAATTTTTCGATAAGTACATCTAATTAGTTTTTGCATTAATGAAAGTTTATAAACAAGAATTTGGTTATTGTTTTTGTAATGTGTGAAGATTAATTTGTTTCGTTGAAATTTTATATAGAAGTCTTTTGTTTCGGCCAAATCATATCAAAGGACGACCATTTTGTGAAGAAACTCTCGTCTCTGTCCATCATTCAAAGGGGGCGCACATCTTGTTCAGCTTAAATAAATTTAAGGTTATGTTGATAAATGTAAACAAGTATCAAATGTTGGAGGTTAAAATTTTTTTGAGAAACGTCGAAGTGAATTAATTTGAAGTTTATAAAAGAAAGTGTTTAATTAACAAGTGCCAAAATTTTACAAGTTTTTAATTGGATCTTCGATTGATTAACAAGAACAAGT
Organism: Agrypnus murinus; assembly: GCA_929113105.1. Classification (NCBI taxonomy): domain Eukaryota; kingdom Metazoa; phylum Arthropoda; class Insecta; order Coleoptera; family Elateridae; genus Agrypnus; species Agrypnus murinus. The sequence continues at coordinate 135,607,928 of OV816028.1, read as the reverse complement.
AAAATATATAGAAATTTTATTTAATAATGAATCGAATTGAATTTTGATAAAAATGTTTTACTTACCATTGATATATAAAAATTATTTGGATTTGAAATTCCGTTTGGTAAAACCTTTTTATATGGATTTAATTATATGGATCATCGATCAGATATTCTTGTTGATTTAAATGACAAGCAGTACTGAAGGTAACCAATTGGTACAATAGACTTTGGAAAATAAAGTTGGTATTCTTGTGACGTCAATTTTTAAATGAAAATAATTTGGATATTTTCTTGGATTTAAATTATAGTTTAAAAATAAAATTAAAACATGAGTTTTTCATATAGTTAAATTTTTTATTAGTTTAAGAAATAAACAAAAATTATAAACAAATTATAATCCTTAAACAGCATTTTTTTATAGTTTATAATATATGAAATTAAGTGATTTTTTAAAATAAAGTTATTAGCCGTCAAATAAAGAAAACTTAACTATTTTGGGATTGACTAAATTTAATAAGAGAATTAAAAATATAGAATTTTGTAGTCAGATTTTGCTTGTAATTTAATTTAAAAAGATTTATAAATAAGGGATACTTCAATCTTTTTGATTCACATAATAAAATATTTATTTTTCTGGTATCAAATATTCTTTTATTTATTGTTTCAATAATTTGTGTTAATAAAAATAAAAATTGTTGTATTATTATCTCGGAGATTTATTTGTATGTGTTTTTCTATTATTTTGTCCATAATTAATAAGAATTTAGAAAATCTTTCAATGCCTGAAAGAGAGTCTCAATTCTGTGGGAAGGTAAAGCTTTTCACTACTGCAATACATTTAATTGGTGCATTATTTTGGTGCAAAAATTAAAATGGACTACCGGGGGCGCTGTAAACCGATCGCTGTTTAAATTTTATTAGGGTTATTTCATTTGTCAGCATTTATACACACAAACAAATAAAAAGAGTACAATTAAAAGTCGTTATTAGATTTGTTAAATTCATACCCTAGATATTTAGTCGCCGAATGCAAATGTTCCACAGCACCCTTTAAAAGTTATCCCACATAATTAAAAAGACTAGTTTAATTTAATTAAAATTAGATAATTGTTAAAAAGATAGGCATTTGCATATAGAATTTTTAATTTAATTAAATTTAATTAAATTACAAATCGTTTATGCGAGTTTTGTACACATTGAAATAATATTACAAAATTTATTTCGTTAGGTAATAGTAGCATAACAACAAAACATTTTATTAAAATCTAGCTTTAAACGGAAATTAAGTTTGTCCCCATAAATACAGTTAATGCTCCCATTAATTTTGGTATTTCTGAAATTGCAATCAGCACGTGATTGGTTAGTAAGATAGGGCGTGTGTTATCGACTGAGATAATTCTCCATATTGCACTATACCGCAACACCTCTAATGTTCTTGTTGTTACTCCCGCACAACATGTCGCAGAACGATGGAAATTAGACCATTGGGTACAAACCGCTGAGTTTCCAGCTCAAGGCTTCTCTTGTTAGATTATTGATAAAGTAACTTTGAATTGTAGATTACGCCACTACCACAATCATCCACCCTCTCTCTGCCATCTCCTCTTTTCCTAGATTAAACATGCTTCAGTTGCCGCATATACACATACATGTTTGTACAGAAACTTATAAAGAAATCGTTTTGATGCTTCTGGGATTTTCTAAAGAAATACTTCGGTGAACGGAAGAAATAGTAGAGAAGTAGTAGAGCAGTAAAAAAATGTTTTTTAAATGCAACAGATATCAAATTCTTGCAAGTTATTGGAATTATTCAGAGATAAAATTTTGTTGCTTATGCTTCAATGGATGTAGTGCAAGAAAGCAAATTTTGTTTATTACGGTAGAGAAATCAAGAAATTATTTAAGTTGTAGTATTATGATAGAAAAGAAATTATTCGAGGAGAGTTATTTGAAATTGAAAATAAATTTTTATAGTGAAACGCTGAGCTCTTCTCACTGAGAGTATTTTGTTTCTTATTTAATTAAGAAGGCTGTATTTTGTCTTAAAAACGATTTGGGTTGTTCTTATATGGGGTTTTATCATTAATTAAGGCTTGGTGGGATGAACGTATGGAGGTTAGGGGAAGGCTCGAGCAATCTGTTTGCTTAATTTTAGGCAACCACATTGTTTGGAGGGGACATCCTTCAATAAAAAAAACGCACATTGGATGAGGCATAATTAGTGATTTGATTCAATTATATAATAATTTTGATATTTTAAGACAAAAATAATAACCAACACTCATGATTGATACAGAAGCGTCTATTCCAGAAGCGCTTATGGTCACTTTAATCAGAAATTGATACTCGATTATATCAGAGTGAATATTGATGTTGCACACTATTACAAGTCACTTCCAGTTCTTTTTCTTTAAAACCCCCTTCAAGTTTCTCAAAAACTACGTTCATTTTAGAACTGACCCTACTTCATCATTTTTCCGCAAAACCACCTTTCTATTGATGAATATAGTGGGGTTATGAATAAAGTTACTTAATTAATCTATAAACCTGAATTTTATGGAGTAAATTTTTATGTCGTACCATTATATAATTACAGAAAAGCTTTAGTAATACTAATATAAAAAACAATTCTCAGATGTTTCATTATAAGACGAAAAACACCTCTTTATAGTCAGAAGTTAGAAATTCAAACATGAAGCATTAAAATATCTAAAACAAAATAAGAATCCGTAACTGGAGTTTGTAGTTAAACTCCTTAAATCAAGAAGGTTTCGCCATAACCGGCGAGGAGGAGTCGTAAAAACGCAGAGTTTAGCTAGCTCAACTAATAGTACCTTGTGAGGACTTCTGATAAGGATTATCGTAAAAGACGGTTAATGAAGGAGAAGCCGTTGCAGAAACAGAAAACTGCGATCTCCAAAGCTATAGTGAAAGCAGTGAAAACTGCAAAATGAATGAGATGCTCAGGAAGCAAGAGTAGAAGAAACTAGAAAACAGAAGAACATTAAGAGTATGGAGTGGCGAAATTTCAGTATCGGAAACATAGCAAGTCTATTAATAAACAGGAACAAACCAAGGCAAAGACGATTGATAAGCAATAAAAATGTATTTAGCTAAAAAGTTTGCCCCTTTTTTGCTCATTTGATATTTTTCCCCTTCCGCTTTTGAACAGATCAATAGCAACCATAAAGTTTCAGTATTTATGCCTTTATTTTATCCTTGTTTCAATACCAGCGTAATCTTATTTCTCCTGCACTCAGTGCCATTTATATTTAACTGCGCTGTTAAATTTAACAAACTTCTGGTGTTAAATAAAAGAATAAGCCTATTGCATCATAATTTGAGATGGCTGCAAAAAAGTGAACTCGAAGGTGAAGGTATAAACCTTTAATAGAATAAACAAGAATTTATTAAAAACTTTTTATTGTGAAAAATAGATGAATAACTAGAGAAATACCATACCTTCAGAGACTATTGAACGTTTTAATTAACAATTTGTCCAAGAGCACATACCAACAAAGAAAGTTCAATTAATCACAAAAATTTTCCGAATAATGCAATAATTAACAATTGTTAGCCACCACAATGGAATAAAATTCAACTCAATTGTTACATTTAACGATATAACAGCCATAGAAACAACTATTTTACAATTCATTATAAAGTGGGCCGTTTTAGTGCATTTTTAACTAGTTTTTGTATCTTATTATAGAATTGTTTCTTTTCAAGGTGTGTATACACCTATTAAAGTTACGTGTCCAAGGTTTCCGTTATTCTTTTTTACTAAAATTGCAACTTCAATGCTTGCTCTTTTATTTTTTTTCTCCACCACTATGTATCTATATCTTTACTTCCTCTTTGTTTCCTTTCATTATTCTTCTTCCACATGTTTATGCGATTAGTTTATTGTTTCTATCATCCCAATTCTTTTCGCCGTTGTCTCGCTCAGTTCGATTACGATTATATCCGTTCAATTGATTTTGAGTGCTTCAAATGTCGCTAATATAGTAGTAGTGGTCCCACTACACATCAGGAAGGTATTGAACACACAAGTTGCTAATGCCAACAATAATAACAACTTTAATAAAACTATATTCAAGCAAAAGCAAATCTTTTATTCTGCTAAAAGATAACGAATTTATCTGTAAATATAGTGATCATCCATTCCAACAAGGCTAGAAACACTAAGTACCTTACTACACTGTAGCTAAATAAATCGTTTGATAGGCTTGTCAACTTATGGAATAATGACCTATTCGATTCTAAGTATTTTGCAGTTTTCACTTCTAGACAGATTGTTTTCACTATAGGTTTGGAGATATACCACTCTAGCATTAGCAATTTTAACCGGTTTTCACGTATAGGAATCATCGTCGGAAGCATTCATATTGTACTATCAGTCGGATCAGCAGAACTCTGCTTATTACTACTTATTCCGGCTAGAGCGGAACTTCGATTTAAGGATTTTCAGTATCAACTTCAGTTACAAATTTTTATTTAGATATGCTTTTATTTAGTAGAACATGCTAATGACACAACGTAACGAGGTATCTTTCTAAAGACAAACCTCAGTTGGGATTCACCAGAAGGAAACCCACTTATCTGAAAATTTCTGTCAAAAGCTTAAATCGTGACAAGCAGTCGTTTACCTGTAAATGACTGTTACTTGATGCAGATAAATCCCTAACGACAACAAACTGTAAAAAAATCGGTTTTGTATTTGACTCGTAATCAACGGCATTTTCCGAACTGGGACCAGATTATTTCGGAAGTATCCAGTTATTTAACACCGGAGTAATTAAAAATATATTTTATTCAACACTGATTCAAAATAATGACTAAACCAACATTATAATAAGTTTTTGTATAGGCGAGGAGATGAATGAACGATCCTTCGAAAATCGGAATGGACTCTTTTCAGAAGCGATATCTGAAAAAGCTGATGAAAATTTTATAAGTTCTTCAACTCTAATGGAGATACTCATTCAGATATTTTGTCAATTCTAGATGAATCTCAGAACTGTAGACCAAGCGATATTAATGAGAAAACAGACGGTTATAATATTGCGATGATATCGTTATAAGATATTAAAATTAAAGGATAATAATTTACAGATTTTTAAAATTTCCGATAATGCGGGGAAAAGTATTAATATTTATAAAACCATTTTAATTATATTCATGCAATAAAACAAATAGAGACACATGCAAAGTAGTTAGTTTATTTTGTTTAAAATAACGATTCAAGTTCATTTTGGAAATTTATATTTTATTTTATGTTTTTGTTCAATAACTTAGTTTTGCCAGCTGTGTTATTGCACAAATAACGAGAATGGATTTTCTTTAGTTAAGTTGTTCTATAGACATTAAATGCTAATCTAAGTTATTTCGTTACTATTCGTCAAACTATAAGTTTCGTCAAATTTATGATTGTAATTTTCTTTAAGTGTTAAGGTGTATCAATGTAAATTTATGCAAGAAAGTTGCTATGTGCTGCAAAGCAGCTGTTCCATATAGTGCCATAGCTGGAATTCATGTAATAATTAAAAACTAATCATAAATTTAATTATCCATTTAAGAGTCATTTTAATTCCTTCCAAGCTTATGAGGCATATTAAAACATAAGTATGTTATATGGGTTTGCTCGTGTTTTTACGAGCTATATTGTTATGTAATTAGAATGGAGAAATTTGTTAATTTTTATTTTTGTTAAAGGACCCCGTACAAATCTTATGGGAATTGGCTCCCGGTCAAATTAGCTGAAATTTGGATATGTTGTTCGTTTCGGCATCCGGAGCAAAAGTCTCAATGGGCACAAAGCTCAATTTTGCATATTTCGGCTCCTACGGAGCTCCAAAGCTCCACGGATTTAACATTATTTACTACTTAAAAAGGTAATCTTTTCAAAAGTTTAGTATTTGCTGCGTTAAAAAAAGTACCCTCTTATGTTTTCGAGATCGCTGCATTCAAATCTAATGCCAATATAATAATATTGACAGTTGACAGCTGTCAACTAGCTGTCAAACAACAAGCAATAATCAAAATTGATAAAATCCACATGTAAATATATGTTTTTGAGGTTGCTGAGTTCAAAACTGATGTTAAAAATCGATATTGATAGTTGACAGCTGTCAAATAGCTGTCAAACAGCATGTAACAATCGAAATTGATAAAATTGACATGTAAGCATATGTCTTTAAGGTTCTTAATTCAAATCTGATGCCAAAAAGACGATATTGACAGTTGAGTACTATCGTTAATTAAATATTTGACTGTGCATGATAATGTGTCAAGATAGAGTAATAATTAAGTGGCAGCAAGCATGCTTCAGTTGTTTTTAAAATATCGTTTTTTTACCTTCAGTTTGGAATTTAGCGATCTCAGAAACATATGTGGCGTCATCGAGCTAGATCTCCGAAAAATACTCGCGAGGTCACTCATGACGTCAATGAGATTATAAAAACATCTTACGATAGTTCACGGCCACCGCGCCCATCACATAGCTATTTTCTGTATATTATATTCTCACCATAAGCTTAATCTAAGTTTTTATGTAAACGCGGAACTAAGTTCCCCTAAATATGTTACGAATCATTTCATGTATGACGCACTTAAGCCCAAATATGTTTTCCCACATTTATTGTCAAGGCCTCGTATAACGTCACGGGCCTATTGTTTTACATGTGCAAGCGCGCTATATAAGAGCCGCTCATCGTTGTTCAAATTCAGTCTAGTCTCAGCTACAGTCTCGACCAGAGTCTCACTTAAGCAGTTTCAATTCAGCAGTCGACCAAGAGATCAGTCGCCGGAGCTCTGCTAAAGCCAGTTCAATAAACTAGCTTAATAGCAGCTCTGCGCCGACTCTCGATTTCGCTCCACCCACAGCTGTGGAGTTCTGCTTGGTCGCACTGCGTTCATCCTTCAAGCATTTAATAAATAGACGGCACGTCCGTCCAGTTAGAACTCAGCGTACTCTCAGTCTCTGCTTTATTCAAGGAACCCCTTGACCAGTCGAACCTCAACTACACTGGAGTACCAGTTCTAACACATATATTTGCATGCGAATTTCATCCATTTTGATTGTAGCTTGCTTTTTGGCAGCTAGTTTTGACAGCTTTTAACAATTTTTTGACATTAGATTTGAAATAAGCTCCTTGAAAAGTACATATTTGCATGTTAATTTTATCGATTTCAATTGTAAATTGCTGTTTGGCAGCTGGTTGACAGCAGTCAACTGTCGGTCATTATTGTTTTATTGGCAATAGCAACCTCAAAACATAAAACTATGCCCTTTTTCTTAATGAACAAATATAAAACTTTTTAAAATATGATCTGTTGAAGTTACATGCTGTTTGACAGCTGTTTGACAGCTATTTGACAGCTGTCGACTGTCAATATCGATTTTTTAACATCAGTTTTGAACTCAGCAACCTCAAAAACATATATTTACATGTGGATTTTATCAATCTTGATTATTGCTTGTTGTTTGACAGCTAGTTGACAGCTGTCAACTGTCAATATTATTATATTGGCATTAGATTTGAATGCAGCGACTTCGAAAACATAAGAGGGTACTTTTTTTTAACGCAGCAAATACTAAACTTTTGAAAAGATTACCTTTTTAAGTAGTAAATAAAGTTAAATCTGTGGAGCTTTGGAGCTCGGTAGGAGCCGAAATACGCAAAATTGAGCTTTGTGCCCATTGAGACTTTTGCTCAGGATGCCGAAACGAACAACATATCCAAATTTCAGCCAATTTGACCGGGAGCCAATTCCCATAAGATTTGTGCGGGGTTCTTTATGTGACATCGCCTTTCGATTTTATCCAATTTTGTTATTTTCCAATTGTTTTTGGCAAAGTGTATATAAGAACCTGAAAGGAAAAACAACTTCAGTCAGTATAAATCACAGAAGCAGAAGCCACGTCTCTCTGGCTCAATAACTATTCAATAAAAGTGGGGTTATGTACCCATTATTTTTGTAAACAAAGATGAAATTGATATATTGCAGAGTTTACACTCACCCATGTGAACTTTGTTGGATTCAATAAGAACCACTATCACTTCTATATGGAATTTATTTATAGAGGTTAGTGTGCTCACATATTGTTTGTGTAGCTAAAGTAAATTTTTTTATTATTATTATTATTTATTATTCACGTTTGCTCAAATAAAATTGTTTCTATCACAATTGTCATTTTATAAACAAATTACAATTTATTTGAACAAGCACAAAAATCTTGTGCAATCCGTGTTGAATAAATAAAACCTGTGTTCCTGTATTATATAAATTTGTGTATTTATGTATGTGTTATATAAAGCATTCAACTATTTGTATCACAGAGAATATTCGAATTCTTCTCGTTCAGCTGTTTAAATCCAGGTGTTTTTGGAGTAAGTTTTTTTTTAAGGTATAAGGATTGGCAAGATTATTCAATGGCGTTCTTCGATTGGTTCATGCTCAAACAAAATTAATAGAACTGAGCCTAATGGATTAAAAGATACTGGGGTGTTATTTTTATATTTTAGCTAATTAAATAAAATTTAATTAATTATTTTGTAGTTATTTATTACACCTATGTAATAACTGTCTGCCATAACGTGGGGCAAACCAAATAAAATTATTGAATTATAAGTTAATAACATCTCAATGTATTAGAAAATATTAGAAATGTTATAAAGTATTCCAAGACCTAAAAAGAATTTAAATTAATCTTCAGCTAGAAGACATCTCACTAGTCAAATTTACCAGAAGGTAAGTATCATTCTTAAATGTCTTAGTGTGCCTTGCCTTTGGTGGAAATCAGTCGAAGAGACTATCTACAATATTAGAGAGGATAGTCGCGCGGTAAGAAGTACTGGTTTGAACCCCGTAAAAGGCGAGAGAATTTTCTCGTCGACATATAAAGGCTCAGTACACTTTGCCGTGCTGCTGGAGGTCAGGTTAAGCATTAGATCCCGACAGCCACGCACCTACATATGGTTGTCGTTAAGAATAACACTTTATACCACGCATAAGAATGTAGAGTATATCATATTTCTGTGGGTAAACAATGCTAATTATACTTAATAATAATATCGTTATCCTTGATGGAGTTGATGATATAATCAATGATCAATCAATCTTGTTTCATTATTTTAACTTTAATTTTTTCTTTTTGAAATATACCGCTCGTTTCATCCAACTAAGGGGTATAGAATATGGAGTATAGAGCTCACTCCAGGCTCTTTAGAGCGTGCGTTTGCAGTTGCCGATTGAATTACCCTGCCATCCTCCTAGTTCTGTAAAACCGTCGGTATTCAACCAGTTGGTTGTATTAAGACAACCACGCAACCCAGCAACCAATTTTAACATCTAAAAATACGGAATCAGATATACTCAAATAGAAACAAATGTCGGGAAATTCACAATTAATGATAAAAGTGGATTAAACAATCATTATTACCAACAGGTAATTATTGTTAATAAAATTCTTCAATCAGGTGTGACGTCATAGACTTTTCAAGACACTTCTTTATTGAAAACTCTGTTGGTTGCTTAAATGAAAATGGACATGCAATGTATCTAGACTACAATAATTGAACATGCCTTTCAAGAAGAGTAACGCTGTTTAAATTGCCTGGATGCTTTGCTGACCTTTGACAAGTGCTGTCCTGCACTTGTAAAATTGAAATAGAATCAGGTAAATGTTAAATGCAGAACTGTATCTGACGACATTTCACATATTATTAACAATAATAGAATTGGCCTTTTTTTATTATCTACGGTGATCGTTTTAGTGATCTTAGATTATCTTAATTAAAATCTAAAGAAATCATTCGATATATTTCTTCTTTAATGTCTTTCAATTAAGCTTGTCGAGACAAGTAACAACACAGATACAACGAATGGAAGATTTCTCGATTTATTGTAAAATCATCCACTTCTACTATTTTATCCGCGTAAACAAGTATTTAAAAGCAACAGATGGGACTTACTCTAGTTGTAAATGTATTACGTTTATTCTGCTATAATGACACCACGTTTACTAACAAACTGATACTGTTGGAAATATAATCATCCGCAAATTAAACTATGAAAAAAAACATTTAAACGTAGCTAACTGCACAAAACTCCTAATGCATAATGATGCAAATTAGTAATTAAAGATCAATAATTAATTAAAGTTGAGGACAAAAGCCCTTAAATTTAGCAATCAATAAAAAATGTAAGCACATTGAGCTAAAAATGATTAATTGTAACTATTAATTAGTTATCTACATTTACATAACACTGTTGGTGTGGTAGTGATCGGCAGAAATACGATATATGTGACTGTTCTTGGCAATAATATTAGACAGGGTTGGTGCGTAACTTAGAATTGAGTAAATTAATCCGATTACATTTACCAAAATTCTTCATATACAGTATAGATAGAATATGTGTAGACATTAAATTAAGTCGTGTCTAATACAACGTAGGAAATATTAATTTCAACTAATTGGATGATTACTGAAGCAGATTTAAGATTAGTAAAAACTGTTTGTTCGTATATAAAATTAATTCTAAGGAAATACTCAAATTTATATAAACAAGAACACGAATTTTATTGATTCAATAATGAGAAAAGATGAAAAAGAATGATTGTGAAACATAGATTCAAACAAATAAAGAAATATTCATTTAAGTTTGCTCACGTTAATTTAACTTTTTGCTGCAGAGAATATGTGAGAACACTACTCTCTTAAACAAATATTATCTACAATTAATATTGCTAATGAGCTCTTTATTTTATTTTGTCTTTTATTTTTATTTAACTTTTGATCAGAAGAATAATTCACAATTACTTTTATAATGGTTTATAATGGCTACGAAAAACACTGTAATAATATCCCCGATGTGAAAAAATAGCCCTGTACATACATATTTCAGCTGCCAACTCCATTTTGATAAATACTGGTAAATCGAAAATACCGTTTTTATAAAAAATTCTTCTTGGTTAATATTTATAATTCCAATTAATTACAAACAAAATTGGTAGTGCTTCTTCTTGAATCCAACAAAGTTCATAAACGTGGGTGTAAACTTTGTAATACGTAAATTTTATCTTTGTTTAAAAATATAATGGGTCCATAATCCTACTTTTATTTAATAATTTTGGAGTCAAAGACGCGTAGTTTCTGCCTTTACATTTTCTACTGACTGTAGTTGGTTTTCCATCCAGGTCCTTTTAAACACTTTCTCAAAAACAATTGCAAAATAACAAAATTGAACAAAATCGAATGGCGATGACGTCACATAAATTTAACAAAAATAAAACTTAACTAAATTTTTTAATCTAATTACATAGGAATGTAGTTCGTAAAAATACAAACAAAATGATATAACATAGTTGTTTTACAATGTCTCATAGGCTAGGAATTAAATAAAAATTGCAACTGTTAACTGGGTAATTAAAATATTGATTATTTATTAATTACACGAATTCAAGTTATGATACTGTATGAAACAGTTGCTTTATAACACAGCAACCTTTCTGCATAAACTTACATTATATACACCTGAACACAAGAAAATTACAATCAACTTAACTAAGGAAAATCCTAAGCCATTCTCGTTTATTATGCAATAATCCAGCTTACTGAAATGAAACATTGGGCAAAAACATAAAATAAAAATACACTTCTAAAATGAACTTGGATTGTTATCTTCAAAAAAAGAAAACTCAATTTTCAGATTTAAAATCAAGTCAATTCTGGCATTATAGAGTTTAAGATAATAACTCAATCTATTTATTTTGAGTAAAACTTCGACCTGAAACGGAGTTAGCCTCATGATAGAATGAAAATAAAATCTTTATGAACAGCTGATATGATAATCCTATTCAGCTACTTTGTGCATATGTATAAATTAAAATTACCCATATTAATTACCTATATTGTAGTATTTTTATCTAAGTAAAGTTACGTTAGCCTAATAATTGTAATCTATCTAACCTGTCCTGTTTTATTAATTTAATTTACATTGCATGTAAATCTTTTAAACAAAACAAACTAACTACTTTGCATGTGTCTCTATTTGTTTTTATAATAATAAAAAAATAATTTTGTATAATAATATAAATAATAAATGTATTTGCCAGCCTCGGTGGATTAGTGGTTTGCATGTTTGCTTTCATAATCCAAGGGTCGCAGGTTCGATCCCCGGGCGGGATGATAATTCTTCATAGCGGAGAAAAATTAAAAAGATGCCTTTTTCTCGGACATGAAGTAAAACTGAAGGTCCCGCGTAAATGCGATGTCTGGCATGATAAAAGTCCCTACTGGAGGTGGAATTCCCCCAGATTCGGCTAAATTCTAGTAGGGTCGGCCAAATGATCATAGTAATCGGTGCCATGAGGTACGAAAGATGCTGCGCAATCACGATTCCTCTCCCAAAAATAAATAAATAAAATAAATAAATCAATTTATTTATTGGAGAGTGGCGAAGGGAGATATATAATAAATAATAAATTATCTACAAAACGAAGTAGTTATTTTTGTCTCAAGTGCGGTCGAATTTGAGGTGTTTTGTTTCGCCTAGAGGCTCATCAAAAAAGTTACATAATTAAGCGTATTCGCGCTCAAGATACATTTATGTTTTTCTACTGTATTATCATATAAAAAATAAATAGCCTGAAAAAGCGTTACCGAAAATCGTGAAACACTGTTTCTTTGACGTGATGATTTGACCGGTTACCACGGCAACATAACACAAAATTCGTCTGTGAAAAAACTCAATCTTCGTACTTTGAGAATGACATATAAAAGTCAACTTTTTTGACAGTTGTAGAAAGAATAATTTATTTTCTAAAAAATCAAGAAACTTAAATCAATTTTTAAGTGGATAATTTAGTATCCATCTGTAAGCTAATGTTGTTACGTAGAAATGCAATAATTAATTTTAATGTACATGCATGTTTGGTACGGTTTGTTAATTCACTTAATTCTGAGCATCCCGTACAATTGTCCTCTACTTTATTATTTTCCCAAGAGGTGCGTCACTTTATTTTTGATTCTTCAATAATTCACATCAGATCGCAAATCAACTGTCGATTTAACCAATATTTGTCTTTAATAATGTGGCATCCTTAGATTTGAATTTCTAAAAAAAGTAAGACTAGAAGAATAACTCCAACATAGAAAGCTCGCAAAAAATCTTTGGAGGAATGTAACTGAAAATTGTCAAATATGAATGTAGTATAAGGAACGGAAACAAGGGAATATTGGTAGTATTCACGGGAGGGATGTGAATGTAGGTGAATGGGATAAAACAGCTGGGAAAAAACTCCTATTTGAGCTTAGATTTGAAAGAGGGTTTCTCGCAACTTACTAAAAAATATTACATTATGAACTATACTATGTTCTATCCTTTTTCCACTTATTCCTGTTAAAGAGATAAGGATCTCTCTTGCAATACTCAATATTGAAATTAGCAAGGGTTAAACTGGCATTTAGGAAATCACCACATATATTATTTATATTTGATTCTTCTTTATAACGGAGAATCCGGTCGTTTTTAAATCCTAATCATATTCATTGTTGGAAGGATTTATTTTTCATTTTAAAAAATGGTCTCTTATTTTCTTATTAAATATATTTTATTTTTTTTTTATTTTCCCTTACAATATAAACTGCCCGAGGTTAATCACATAAAAATGCTTTCAATGTAATTTGCTTGGAAAATGTTCCACCATTCATAAATTCCTTTAATCTTAAAACAGAAAATAATGATATTGTTATGCGTACATGGCATTTCAAATGTTAACAATATACCAGGTAGTAGTACATATTAATTAATTTTAATTTTAATTAAATATTTTAAAACACACCTAATGCTTTTATGAAAATTAATTGGTTTTCTTTGTGTTTCAAGCTATACAAAAAGCTTTTAACCATAAAATTAAGGTACGTATAATTATTAGATTATATTTTAAGTATAATATATTTAAAAAAACAAATTTGCATATATGCCCACATAAAAGTAAAATACATAAACACTACTAATTGAAAATATTTATTCATTATTTAATACTTCTATTATTTATGGTATTAATATTTATACTAATATTATAGAATAATAAGTAGGTAGTCGGTATATAAAGTAGTCTGAAAAAGCTATGCTACATAATGCAGAAACATCTTTATCTACTGCAGCGCACAGCTAAGTCACGCCTTTGACAAAATGGAAAATCTAAAACTGAAACAAGAACGGAAACGAAAACGAAAACTGCAAGAAATTATGAAGAATTGTAAAATATTTTAATTTATGCACAACCTAATCTAGAGAGATTTGTATTAGGGTGTTTCTCCCGAAATCCACAATTTGGATGTGAAAAATTCTCTGAAAAGAAAAATGTGGAAATCTGTTTTTCTAAGAAATAGTATGATTAATTGATTGTATAAAACACATATTGTTGATTAATAGAGCTTAATGTGGACATTTTCGATCAAAATGATCAAAATAACATGCAAATGACAGAAAAGATTATATTTAATTAAAAAACTGAACTTTAATATTATAATAAAAAGATGTTTCTAACACGATAATGCTTAATAATGGCTTAGTAATGGATAACAAATAAAATAAAAATTAATAATTTTTAGTTTACGTGATATGACAGTCATCATGTTTCCATAAGCTTTTCCATTTGTTTCTTTTCTGGATCATTTTTTATTTTTTTTCTTGTTTTCTTCTCGCATTCTCGTTTTCTTTTTTTATTTTCCACATTTTCTTTGCACCTCATAATGTAAGAACACAAATGTATGCAGGAGTTAAATGCTACGCGAATGACTATTAGAGCATTAATATAACATAGCGCCTAGACTATTTTCTTTGGAGGCTTCATGCTAGCTATAATGAAACAACACAAGTAGTGTATTAACTTACGAATTTTTTTTTTCTAAATTTAACACCAGTAATAAATTATGATAACCACGTGAATGAGGCGAAATAAATGTACTCTTACATCAAACCATATAAACTACCTCTATAAAGTTTATAGATCAACTGAACAAGACACTATATGTTGATTTAATTAAAATTACATATGCAAGCAATATATGTGTAATGCTGATATTGTAGAAATATTGATACTATACGTGAAATTTAATAATGTACTCTTAGTTAGATCCACGCAAATGACAAAAATATCAGGGACAACATTTTATTGATTGCGTAGTAGTCGATGCTTAATATTTTATATATTAATTGACTCTGGATGAAAGCCCTATACTTGTTTTACAATTCTCCTTAATTAGAACAATAATCATTAACTGATGCCTTAGAAAAACTGCTTTTTACTTTGAGAATACATACTAAAGACATGCCACGTAAATGACATATGACATAATAAAGTTTACTTTTTATTGTTAAAAAAATAGGTCTGTCATTAATATATGCCTGGCTAGATATACTGCTATTACATCTTTACTGTACTGAACTAACAGGTAAAAAGGTATTCGTAATATAATATTAATTAAGCAGGGACAGTAAGTTTAACATTTCTGAAGAATTACCCGTTAGTAATTAAATTTAAATACGTTAAACCAACCATATTCTTGCATTGTTAACATGTATAATAAAGTTTTGATGAGAGAATAGTAATTCGCGGTTTCACAGCGAAACATGTATTACTTCCCGCCAGTTAAATTAATATATTATTGCAATTTTTGCAATAATATGTAACAATAAAAACAAACTGCGGTTTATATTTATTGATTGATTAAAGATCGAAACTTTTAAAAGTATTTTATTTATAAAATAAAATTTGCCAATTTGACAAATAATGTATCTACATTTCGCAAGGTTGTTACTACACCTCGAAGTACCTCGTATAATGTTCACTTCAGGTTTCTGGAGTTGGCTGAGCTTCGGCTCATTTTATTGGAAATCTTTGTTACGTTTTTATCATGGCTTTAATTAACGTCAGGTCGCGTGCGATCAATTGCATAACGGTAGCGTCAGCGAAAATGACGAAGGTCGTGTTTAAATATAACTTGCAGCACCTAGATAAAAGAAGCCTTAGAACCATACTAAGCTTTAATGTAGTATTTAAAGACTACAAGAGGAAACGTACCTACATACAGTCTTAAAATATAATTTTTAAAATAAATGTACTCATACTCATATATGTACTAAAGTATTGATTACATAACTAATGTTATGTATAGACAAAGGTCCAATTAATGTTAAGCATAACAAACAATTTCTTTTGTGGATTGACTTCTCTATAAAACAAATTCCGATTCTTGCTATATAAACCTTAGGGTTATATAGCATTATATAGGTTATATATAACTCTTAGGAGTTATAGCAATATAAATATATTGCCGTGCCGATATAAAACTGTACTTTGTTTTATGGAGGTGGTTGAAAGCCAATGTTTAAGATCGACTAGCGTATTTAAAATAACGCTTTAAAAAGGTTTCAAAGGTGTTCATCGACAACATAGAGTACTGTAAGAAACATCGTATCAGCCTTTTGCGTATGTAGATACTCGTACAAAAGGACTCTTCAGCCATTTTATATTAACAAAGTCGTTTATTAACAAAATATTTTACAAAGTAAAGTACAGTAATTGTCAAAATTGGATACTATTAGTGTATAAAGTAGAAGAACGAAGGGAAAAAATTAGTAAAACATTTCTGGATATGTATTACAAAGTTATGAGCAATTTGGTGCTTTTCTTGGAACAATAACACTTGGAACATACAATTAAAATTAGAAATGCTCTTTTTTAGATTTCATCGAATTAAAGGTGACAAAATTTATTAATTAAACTCACTTTACTTTAAACAGCACTTACAGCATACTTCCGTTTCAGATCCAATAAGAAGATATTTGTTAATATTAAAAATCCTTAAAACAAAATATAATAGTGATTAAATTAAAAATATTTCAAATAATTGTGACCATGAACTCGTAAAAGTACAAACAAATAAACTTTCTTGTAGTCTCTGTTATTTAACCATAAAATAATAATCACAAATTCCGATTTTATCTATCTTTTAGTTGTAGACAGTCATATCACATTTATGTTTTCAATGACAAAGTTACCTTCCATAATTAGGTCAGTTAGGCATGGTAGTGCTGAACCCAAAATTCAATAACATTTCTAATTTCATTTCCTGGAAAATACTTGTCGAGGTAAATTATCTCTACTACCATCTTCCCTCTACCTGTCATTTAACGGATATAAGTTATATCTGAAACACTCTGTATATAATGTAGAAAAAAGAAGAGATAACTTATTAATGACACATTTTGTATTGAGAACAAAACGACTAAAAATAGTTTTGCAAATATTTGGGAGATATCTCTATTAGCAACTGAATGAATCCATAAAGTGGACCCTCTTTGGTCAAATAGTCCCCTCTAGGCAATTTGAACCGCCTAGATGAGAATTATTTTTTAGTTAGTTGTGTTAATTAATTAGTTTTGTTTTTTGTTTCTTCTTGTAAATAAATACTAAACTAGTTTTGTTTTTCGAAATATTTTTGGTTTTTAATAGAGTTTTTACCTAATTTTGTAGACAATTATACTAAAAAGGTATCCTGTGTATTGTTTCCTTAAGCTGAGCTTATTTTAAAAGCATAAAAACCATTGTTATAAATGGATTCTAAAAAAACCTGACTAATACCTACTTTGATTGTTCAACTATGTAGTACCTTCTATTTCTTGGATCCAATTTGGATTGAATTCCTTGTAAAATTCTAAACATTTTTTATGTACGAGACTGGATCAAATATAAACGGGTATTCTGCTCTAGGGCTACTCAAAGTTGTGGTAAGACGATGTTCAACAAGATGAACGAGAAGGAGGTGCATCCGTCCGTTGCGCAACGTATCATTATCAAATTCTTGAGGTCCAACCCGCGAAAATTTTCCGAAAATTACGTAATCAGTTCGAGTCAATCTAAATCTATTCCCTCACAATGTTGTATTGGCACAAAACTTCCTCTAAAAGACGAGATAGGACTGAAACCAGAGTCATTATCACCGCACTAGAACTAGTTTGACCGATAACAACCTCGTGCTGTTTGTGACCTTTTGGACACCGACTGTCGGCTCACAATCGCCGAAATTGCATCTCAATTGCAATTGCAATGTCATTCAAAATGAGCAAGACAAGACGTGAATCCATAAAAACATTTTGCTCCATGGTAACCCTAGGCTACATACGTGAACCACACTTTACAAAAATTAGAGGAAATGGGGTGGGGATGTACAAAATGCTTTCTATTGGTTATTTGACGATAACCTAAGCGATTGATAAATTTCTCTTGATTAGTCTCATTATTTCCGATGTGATGAACCTGACCTTCCGTTCCATGCGAACATTTTTCAATTCATTTCTTTTGAAGAATATCGCCTAAATACGAACGAACATCTGCAGCATAATGAAGCGGAGCTCCATTATGTTGAAACCAGATGCCTTGATGGGATAAATCCGGAGTATTTCCGCAGGAAACAGTGCGGTCATTCCTGGGACAAGATCTTCTTGTAAATATAGTAAATTTATCTCTTACCGGTTAAGCTTTCTTGAAAAGAGAATGGTCCAAATATAATATTTCTGAGAATGTTTTTTTTTATTAGTCTGAGTATGCCCCTCTCTTATCTAGTGAGGGTTTGTGTTGAGTATCGGTAATTTTGAGTATTTACGTCGCCATTTAGACAAATGGTAAACTCGTTATAAAAAGGACATATACCTTGTAAACACTCACAAAACCAAGATGTCTATCAAAATCGCCTTTAGAAAGCTCCTGAAGTACTAGTATCTTATATGAGTAGTACTTATTTGTATGTAGTATTTTTAACACTTCTTTTTCCGAAATGTAGATCTGCTGCTGTTTGCTGGCTCGCTAAGTGTTAGTTATCTTGAACTTAATAAAACGTCTTTTAGTTTTAACTAACTTGAGGGAGATTATTCTTGGGGACATCTTTTACATGACTAAGTTGACAAAATTTGTAGATAGCTTGGTTTTTCAGACATCTAAAGAATCCGTAAATGTAAAAGTATAGGGTTGCTAAATGGAAATATCGCAGGCCAGCTTTTTTTATGGACGCGTTATATATTAAAAATATGTTTTGAGTAGGTCTAATACAAAAAAAATTGTTTTTAGAAAGGGTTAAAGATTTAATTTATTCCAGGATTTATTTTTTAATTTATTTGTCGGAGTTTAAGTGTCAATAACACAAAAACAATTGACCCCAGGATTTTCGAAACACCCTGTATAACAAAAGATGTTAAAATAAGCCATGAAAATGTTAAATCGATGTGTCCAAGCGATTCCTTTAAGTATTAAACAATTATTCCTTAGTTTTCGGCCTCACTGGTATGATAGTGTATATATTTATGTTGCGGTTCCACAGGAAACCAACAAAGTCTGATACAGAGCGATCCTATGTATAGATATGGTATCATTTTTTTGGAAAAACTGAACGCTATCGCTCTTTTGTTTAATGAGATTTCCTACGATTCTTACAGGTTTGCTTTCCATTGATCTATTGCCACAACTGGATTTTCCAAGTAACAAAATTACTTGAATAGCCAAGAAATGTAATAAACAAGCAAACAAAAATAATGCCACAGTATTAAAACCTGAAGTGCACAGCTGCCATCAAGTAGAATTAATAAAATACCAGTTATATCATAACTGACATATTATTAAATGCAGAGACGTTTGAGACTTAAAGTAGAAGAAACAGTAAGATTTTTAAACACTTTCTTTTTTACATCCTTAAATGCTTGCTTTTGATCAAGTGTACTGAGATTATATCATATTTTCCTGAAAGCTTATCTTATAATCTATTATAATTTTGATCCATCTAAATAGGTCTCGAGCTTCAGGTAACTGAAAAATAAGCCACTATTTAATATAATTTTATATTAAAATAAAGTATTTTGTTATAAAAACTAATTTGTTTTATTTCCTCAAAGGCCATTATTAAAATGGTAAGTAGGAGTAGTTTTCAATAAAATAGAGAGTACCAGAATCCGATTATGTAATTCAAGGTAGATATTTTAGTCCCACCCTAATGTTCCTAAATGTCGCCGCTAATATCTTTAGTTTGTCTTGTATTTTTAAGTAGACAACCAAAGCTTTTAGCAGTAATAGACGCAAGAGACACAATTTGCAGGATATTAAAGACCATTCCGCCAGGAAACCTCTGTTCACTACATCCTGTACCAAATTAACTCCCAATAGCACTAGGGAAATGGTATTCAAGTGCAATTCACTAGCTATAATTGGTTCTTATTCAACAATCTATTCCCGAATAATACAGCAATATTAACAGAATCTCAGAAGGTTATTCTGAACGCTGCTCGCAATATCACGTTCACCTGGCTTCCTCCTCACATCCACACACACACGCACCTAACCTAAAAGCGTTTAGCAAACGGTGTAAATCCAATGTTTTCTACCTTCTTTTTACACCTTACCCTCCTATAAACGTAATCTAAAGCCGATAACTTGTGTGAAAAGGAACTTTTAAAAAAGAGTAGGAGCATCCCTGATGAAGCTTTAGAATAAATGAGGTTTAATAAAATGGCTTAAGGTAGATTCAATGCGGCGACATGAAGTGCACCGCACGTGACGTGGTTATCGATAGCTTCATTGTGTTTTCTTACTTTGCTTTAGAGACGGTTAACCGGCGCTTCGAAAGCCATCCAAGACCATTTTTCTTCACATTGTAACGATCTGGACCTTTTTGTTAACAAAAACCTGGCATTTTATTTCGATGGTCTTTAATTTTAGATAGCAGCGGCACTAATGAGTTCCCTCGCGAGTTTTACCTTAAAATTTAAAACACCTTTTTATGTTGTTTTCGATTCCATTTTACTTCGTGCCTGTGCCACCACCTACCCCATGCAACATTATAGAATCGACGTTTTCACATTGTGTTCGGAAATGCTTCTGACTTTTAAAATGTGAAATTCGTATTCGACTTTTCAACGTCTGTAAAACAAAACCACCCATGTTTTAACTGACACATCTAGGTGGAAAGGGGTAAAATGCGAAAGCGCTGATGTGCAAAAATACTTCAGACAGAAATATCGGAATGAATTCGAGCTCTGTTCATCTTGATTCCCTGTAATATGGGTGAGTTGGATTGACGTTCTATCCTGTTGTATATGTTGTATGTACATGCTATATGGCTCTCTGTAGAATCCATTTTCACCTTTTCGCCAACACATCTCTCGGGGTTTTCATGTTTTCATATTCTATGGAAACTTTGCAATTATCACTTTTGGGTACGGAAATGTTGTTACGGACATATGAATAGCTGAAAAGGTGTTCCTTATTTACGTAGCTTAATTTGTGTTTTGCATTATTTTACCATAATATTCCATTAATTTTACCATTCAGCGCTATTTAGCATTTGAACCTAACCTTAACTAAAGGTAATCTATTCAAAAATTTAGCTTTCAAACGTGATCCCTTTGATACATAGCGTTACCCTTAATTCAATCAGGTAATAAAATTGGTTGCCTTTCTTTGATTTTTTTTCTTCTTTTCAACTGCTGATACTTCTCAGAGAATTTCAACGGAAATGACAAAGCGTTTCTTTGGTTCCCTTTTTGATGGCCAAAATAAAAGTAAATTTATTCGCTCGTGTTTATTTGTGTGCAAAACGAAGTAGTCATCGATTTATTGACGAAAAGCTATTCTTGTCATCACTTCTACCAAAAGTCCTTGAATTGCAAACTTGCCAGAAGTTTCTTGTTAACCTGAAGCATCACGAATTTTCACTTAATTATCCTCTAAAGATCTTGTATAAGGGGACGATGCACGACAAAACTTATGATCCACCTTGAAAGTTACCGAACACATTAACGAACAATAGAATTTATTTGGTAATAAATAATTTTTGATTGTGAATCAATGAAGTCATATACAAAAATTAAAGTAGATTTGCTTAATTAGATACCAATTTTTTTTAATTATGTTTTCGAAAAAAAGTTCGGATGTGTATACCCATTTATACAGTTACCCACTCAAAATTCCGTGAAGTCACCGAATAAACCGTTAAAAAATTGTTGTTACTGGCAGACAAGAATCTATACTAGATGAGGGAAAGTCACACTCAATGGCCAGAGAAAGTTGATGTTTGGGTTGTGTAGTCGGTGACCGAGTGATAAGACCAATATTCTTCGATGATGATCACTGGACAAAAATATTTGTAATTCCTACAAGAAAAACTTGTTTCGAGTTTGATTATTTTATTTCTCAATCCCCTAGTAGCAATAGAAGTCCAACTGGGTGGGTATTTGATTTCAACAAGATGGCGCTCCTCTACATTTTGCAAGACCTGTTCGTGAATTTATATATCAAGTTTTTCCAGGCAGATGGATAGGAATACGGAATGGGACATTTCGGCGCGGCCGATTCGGCGCGACCGTTTCGGCGCAGGCGGTGCGGCGCAAGGACGTTTCGGCGCGGGACGATTCGGCGCGAAATACCCAATCATAAACCTGACGTTGCTCTAACATACACCCTTGGGAAGAAACTGTAAATTTTAAAATTTTATAGATTATTTTGTCCGGACGAAAGAGCATTATTTAATTTATGCACAGATGCATTATATTTAGACTATTATTGATAGATCTATCTAAACATAACTGTCTCTTTATGCCCCAAGGGCCTCTTTATGATCCGACGGGCAATAATGAAACGTCAATTAAATGTCAGAGCTGTATTTGTAGAACTTGATTGGTTCTTAATATAATTTGTAAACTTATCACCAATGAAAATAAGCTGAAATTAAGTATTTTAGATAGTAACTATAGTAACGTACTTCGTATATAAGCACATAAGTATACGTACAGCGGCTTGATGTAACCTACGTACTCATTTAATTATATTTTTTACACAATAATAGATTTGAGATAAAAACAATCTGTGCATAAAATAGTGTATGCATTTCGGGCATAACTTGCTTTTATGGCCCTACAGCCTTTTCCTAGCCCTCGGCTGACGCCTCGGGCTAGAAATAACACTTCTGGCCATAAAAGCTTCTTTATGCCCTTAATACATAAATAACTATTATGCATGAACGGATTTCGAATAACACTAATTAGTTTTATGATGTGTGAAGATACGGAGTTAGAAAGTGGTTAAGGCAACAATTAGAATTGTTTCAATGTTTTTCTGCAAATTATAATCTTGTTTTCATTAACTCAAATCCGTTTAGAAATACATAGCGACTAAAACAAAAATTTACGAAGATTTTATTGCCCGGTCGTAATCTGACAGATAATTGATTTGATCACACAAACAGACGTCTTTGGAAATTTGAACAATTCTGTATATTTTGTGCATGATAAGATACCAGAAAAAAATTAAATCAACTCCTACTTATAAGAGGCGTCCAAACAAATAAACAATTATGCCTTGTGGGAAGGGATTACTGATTTACAGAGAAATATTCCAATATTTTAATAGTAGATTTTCTAGTAAACACCTGTGTGAATGCAATTATTATTTTCGCATTTTTTCTAACTAATATTAATTAACCTTCCGATATTTTTAGTCGTATTAAAATTTCTGTTTACAAGCTAAAATACCCCAAATTTTACTGTTATGTTCTGAGGCACAGGTTAAGGTTTTCTATAACTTCATCAATATGTATAATCGCGCCGAAAAGTCCTCGCGCCGAACCGGCTGCGCCGAAATCTCCGTAGGCCGATAGGAATAAGGGGGCCCTGAGAATGGCCAGCAGGATCTCCAGACGTCACTTGTCTTTGTTTGATGATGCTACTGATTTTTAAAGAATTTCAATATGTTTTTAATACCAAAGTTGTTACAATTTTTCTTTAAAGGTATTTCCCCAGTTCAATTTCACTTAATGTTTAACCTAAATTTTTCTTTCTTAAAAGGCTTTTCTCTAGTGTGTTATTACATTTCTGTCATTGCATATATGTAGTGTTCTATTGGCTTTGCCATATTTGGTAATATTTCTGTTTAGGCTACCTCATTGGTGAATTCAGCTTTTTCTCGGTTTTCTTGAACCTTAAGATAATCTCTTTATTGCATTTAAAAAGTTAGTTGTAATTTGACTTGCTAATAGAGTGTTTACTTCATTCCAGTTTTAGGAAATTTTTGGATAATTCCTCTCTTTATGAGTTTATTGTGGAATGTAGTTTAGTCCTGGTGATCAGTTTTTCACTGTGGTGATTGTTTGGGGTCACAAGAATCCAATTTATTGGTCTTTTGAGCTCTACTGCAAGGTACACCTTTTTATTACTCTATCTTTATGATTATCTCTAACAGCTCCTTGTTTTGTAGGAATACTTTCTAATTAAATACAACAAGAGGTGATAATCCACCCATATATATTGTTTAGAGCCGATGAAAACATCTTTTCCGGTAGGCCTGTGGTTATGTTGATAAACAGTTAATTTATACAGAATTTTCTTTCTAGGCTTTTTTTTTCGGCTTTTCTTCCCCCTTTTCGGCTGCTTTTCTTTTGCAGTCTCGTCGTTACCTCCTACTTCACGATCTGGTTATAGCAGCATTCTACCTGTAATTCAGCATTTTTTACCAGCTACCTACAAGTATAAATGAGGACAAACCAACACCAACATCAATACAGAACTCAACATCTAAACGAAAACACATTTTTTTTCTCTTCTTAACTTTTAAGTTATGTAAACAAAGCAATTCATAATATTCATTTTAACAGATTATATTACAAGCGCAGTTGACGCTAGCATTACTTTTCTGCAGAAAGCGTAAGTTTGATACGAATATTCAATTTAGTTAAGATAAGTAATAAAATGACTGTTATTTTAATTGTGTAAACTTATTAATTGTAATTGGTTAAGATTTTCCGATATCATAACGTAATATTTCTTTTTACTTTTGTTATTATTAAGGGTTTAGTACGAATAACATTGTGTTCTATACAATCAGTGCATTTGGTGTGTACCACACAGTTTCTTTTTTTATGTTTAGAATAAATAACCTATTTCTTTTATATCTGTGCCTTTTATTTCTATTTACGCTTGTGCCGAGTTCAAACGGCGGCTGCTATCTTAGAGCAGACGTTTGCCGGACCCAGAAATTCAAACAGTTTAAGGTTAATGTTTTGTGAAATAAATTTTAATATAGCTGGGACTTCTTTTGACACCGTAGGCTAGCCCGTCAGGAAGTTCCCGTTATAAAGTCACTGAAATAATTGATGTAAAGTTGGTTCATATTATGGAGAACTGTAACAAACAAAAGTTTCTCTATAAAAATAAAAGTCCCACACATGGGTGCCAATTGTAACATTTACTAATTAATAAATAATTTAATTTAATAAAACTGTGAAACTTTTAATAATCTTTATTTATTTCATGATTATGGAGTTCCACAAAATAAGGCTGGAAACAATAAACAAGTAACATTTACTTATTGCACAAACGAAAAGGAATGTTTTCATCAAAACAAGGTCTAGCGATTAGGCGCCAATAATAATATTTAAAAAATTCACAATCTGAATACTTACTGCAGTGCTCGTAAAAACAATACTTACTATAATGCTCTGGCTTTTAAGATTTTTTTATATCTAATCATGGTTTAGGCGTAGGTCTGGTTTCCATGGCTTTCGAATTGTAAAAAGACAAGAGGTACTAGACATAATATAAATATGTATAAAATATGTATATATTGGCGCCATCTGCTTGATAGTCATTTACATCAATACTCGCAAACAGAAACGAGTACTGGCAATATTGATAAAAGCAATTAATAGTCATATTTAAATAGTTACGTTAGTATTAAACTAATTGGAATGTTTTAGAGACTTCCAAAAGTAAATGGTCCTATATTATCTCGATAATAATTGATTTAATTTCTCATTTATTCATAAGTAAAATAATAGATTGAATTCACATAAAAATCATTAGAACAAAGCTAATGCTATTATCTTAAGGATCCTTAGTGAGAAAGAGTTGAATATGTGAATAACAAACAAGTTCTATAATAATGGTACAAATAAATTTTAACAGCAAACTTACTTCTATTTAACAAATTATCCATCAGACCTGGCTACATTGGTGGCATTCTAAAGTTCTTTAAACTACTAACAAACCAACACGTAAACAAAAATGTCCTTGTTTCACTTATCACTAAATACAAAGCACTCAACGAACTGAAATACACAATAATTGTTTCGTATTTGTAAGTTCGCTAACAATGACTAAAAAAACATATAAATTCAATAACAACTTCCGTTGGTTATGGAAAATTATTAAAATAACACTTGAGGGTACATTGAACTATAATAATTTTAATTTATTGTTGACTTTAAACCAACGTTTTATACCGTATCCCAAATTATTATTAGAAACTGGAATTCAAACTTTTCAAGCTTCAACGAACCCTTGAATTCTTTTAAAAGGTTTTAAATAGTGGTTTATTGAAAATATTCTAATTATTACTAAAACACTATATTACACATTTTAACTTATTGATCCGAAAGAACTTAAGATTTAAACTTCACAAATCATTTATACAATTCTTTCAAAATTATCTTAACCACTTTATTAATCGAATGATTAAACAACTGTACTGGATTAACGATAATTAAAACTGTATACTGCATTTAAATTTGATGCGTCTACTGGCACCTGTACTGTAATCGAGTGCTGGACGCTAACCCAACTCTCTATGCGAAACTATCTGTAAAACGCACTCTGCAGGAATCTCTGTGAGACTGCTTCCGGATGAAGAATTTTTATATGCTTTATAAATAAACGTAAGGGGGAAATTTTAAACTAGCCTATTGTGAGATAGTCTAACTTTTATAAACCAATCGAGAACAAGCATTCAAAAAGCTTCGAGAGAATTCTATGATTTTGCGGGACTTCACCACAAATTTACACGTGGCTTCAATATTGTTTTATTCGTCAGTATTCGAGGAGACTTGTTCATACAAATTTGCCGATACGCGCGCATCCGAAGTAATAAATTTAACTAAATGTCCTTTAATCCTTTTCTTAGAAGGGCGGCAGCACTTTTGAATATTTATAAATTCATTTTTATCTGGAGTCTTGTCTTCGAAACGACATTTGTAGTCGTGAGAACGCCTTAAAATAAATTTTGGCATATGCAAGGACGTCATTTACTGTAATCGGTAAGTCTACATTTTATTCTGGAAGGATTTTATCAATTTGGGAACATGTAGAGGTGACCCTTGATATTTAAGAAAACACCATTTGTATTAAAATGAAGTTTGTAGATTTTAACCCAACGAAAAATGCATTGAAGAATGCAGGACCGTGTTAGGGTTTTTTATCATTAATGCATTCAAAATTACATTATTATAAAATGGGGAATTTTAACACGTTACAGAACAACAAAAGGACAACGTTTTGTACACTTGCACAATTTACAGCATGGAAAGTCATCAGGAAAAATAAAGAAAACCACTAAAAAAATTCCTATTAGGCGGTATCCAAAAACATGGCGTACGGTCAAAACTCGAAAGTCGATCTTTATGCATTAATTCTAACAGTTTTCGCGTTTACTCACATTTGAATAAGTTTGAAGTCGCATATGGCTGATTGGGTTGATTACATTCTGTTACATGAAAATCGTTCTACGTCTAACGTACGAAGTCGTAGCATACGTTAGGCTTCGTTAGCCTGACGTAAGCCTCGTTTGGTTCAACTATTGTACTACGTAAGTTCATAGTGGTTTTAATTAGTTGGGGACAGCAGTCTTACTACGGTAGCCATACTCCTAACAGTGCGGAAGCTTCGATCTTAAGTTGTCTTGGAACAATTACTTTGGACTGACCATACAAAAAATTAAGTTAAATCTTTTTGGACCTTGTCTAAGTTATTGTTCGCATGCAAGATTTAATGTAATCGGAACATGAAAGTGTTTAAAATGTATGAAAAGAGTAGAGCTATCAAAGGCAAAACGTTTATAGTAGACTGAACACCTCTTTTTAATATTAGCCTTCAAGACAATTCACATCTGTGAAATATTTATTTATACAGGGTGTAACTAATATAACTAGAAACCTCGTAATGGGAATAGCTGTAATGATTTAGAACATACGTTCGTATTTTTAATATAATGTGAGTACAATGGCCGTACTTAAAATTTAAAATACGATAATCTCGAAAATTACATCTGACCAGGTTGCCAAACTTCTATTTTTTTCTAAGAATTTGTTTTTTATTTTTAATTTTCTTCTTTAACGTAGGAGTTCATGATTCATGTAAAACGTGTACTATCAAAATAGTGACATAGGAAATGAAAGTGAAATAAACACCAAAAATCTACAAGAAAGAAAACTTCAAAACTTGAAGATAAGAAAACACCAGCGATAACTAATAAAACTTCAAATGTTTAAACACAATGAAAAGAAAGTTTTACAAGAATACTCGTCCATATCGTCGAGCTCGAAAGCCAATATATACCTTAACGATCAATTGTTCAGTTGTGAAGAATTGAATTCACTACTGATGAAAGTAACTGGCAGTTAGCAAAGTCAACTAAAAAACGAAAAACCCAAATTCGTAAGTCTATAGCAGAAACTGGAAAGCCATGTGACAATATTCAAATTAAAGGTGTTATCAAATTTTCAGATTACCACCTATATAGAGTGGACGGAAAGAGTGAGGTTACGGATATTGAAAACCAACTGAAGCTAAACAATGTCCAAAATTACACCGTGAATAAAATCACATCAAAACACCCACAGGAGTATGCATCTTTTAAAATATCTATTCCGCTTGATAACGTTGATAAGCTTCTAAATCTGGAAATATGGCCAAGGTATGCATGTATAAATAAATTTATTCATTTTGGTAATAATTCACATATTCCAGATAACAACACAAAATAGCATGCAAAACAAATACAATTAAAATCAAATTACGTTAGTAAATGCAATTGCATTATAATTATTATAAAAGTTAGGTTACCTTCTAATACATATATATTTAAAAAATATATATTAAATTTGCATTTAATGTTAGATAATTAAGTTAGATGCATCAAATCTAGAGATTATATTGTCGTTTTTCTTGTGACAGATAAAATACATTTAAAGGAATTTGTGGCATTTGATATTAAGCGAAAATATTCAAAATTAAATGCAACATATAGGATTGTGAAGAAAGAACCCTCATTTCCAATCCAAATGGAGATCGAAAAGCGTCAATACATAATTTTCCAAATGCCCAATTTCGCTTCTACATTTGATTCCATAAAGTTGGACATTTCAAATCATAAACTTCAGTATTTTATATACTGTAGAATTCTATTTAACCAGTACGCACGCGTAATACATGTATTAAGGTTGTTATAAATATGTATTACTATTGAAACGATGAAAATATGTTGAACATAGACGAAATATTACATAAAATGTATTGTTCAGGTGTTACAGCCTAATTTATGTATTATATTTTCTTTCATTATTGTTGTTAATGTTACAGCCTAATTTGTGTATTTTATTTGTTCTTTCATTATTGTTCATTACCGAAAGGTACCCTCTTTATAGTTGCTATGTATGCGACGATCGTTATTATTTCTCCGAAGTCGCCTTTGGAAAAATTATTATAAATTAAGAAATGGAGAGATACAAAACAAAATTTGAAAATAACGGTAAAAAACCCTACTCTAAAAATATCTAAGAACAACAGAACTCTGGGTGTTATTTGGACAAGTGTTAGTGGAAGTGTCCCCTATAAGAAGTAAAGACCCAAGTCAAAGAGATTCATAAATCCCCCGAACTACATCCTACGGAAACAGTTCATTTAATTATTCAGGTAGGTGAAGAAACCCATCAGTTTAATTACTCTTCAAGGTCCTTCGAAATTTTACTCTTTCTTGTTGTTCAAACATCAGGAAATAGGCAACTAACTCTAATTTATACATTTATGTAACTATGCTGCAAAATTTTTCATGGAACTGTAAAACTGTCATGGAGAACATTATTATAATGCATATTTTATTTCAAACTATGAAAATATGCTCAAAATATGCAATATTGCTCGGTTTATTTTTTCGAACACTGCATTTTTAATTTAAAATAATGCAGTACATGCGATGAAGTGGTTTTTAATTGTGTTTGAAAAATGAGTTTATGCTCAATTTATGTAACATATTTAGACAAAATTAGAAACAAATACGAAAAATATGTTGTTCAGAAAATATGCAATAACTCTGATTTATGATTGTGTATTTTATACTGTGAATTTTACATACCCCTTAATTGATCACATTCTTCAGTAACATTTTAATATGCTGTATTTTTAATGTGAAGATATGCTGAATATATGCAGTAAAGCTACTTTTTGCATTGATTGTTAAATTTTATTTTTAACGATATTTTAATTGAGACTAGTTACATTTTCTACATCGTAGTTACTCTACTTTTCAGTGTTAGAACCCTATTCCAGAACAAAATTCACTCAAAAATATGCTTTGCAGTATGATAAAAATATGCCATAACAACAGCATATTATTTAACCTATTTAAATAACTACTCTCTGTTCTTAAACACTAAAATTAACTAAAAGAAGGATTAATTTGACAAATTTAAAAATATGCTCAATATGCATAGAATCTTTTTACTACCTTTTACATGAAAAGTACAGTAAATCTCTTTGAATTGAAGGTTTATGTTGCTTGTTTTAAATATTAAAACGAACAAAAAGCGCGGAAACGGGCAAAAGACATTTTAGAGAATTATTCAAATAAAATTCATGAAATGAAACTTAATATAGGGCTATTTGTAAAATATTAAAGTCATTACATTTTAACAGTCACCAGGTGTACAATTTTATGACGGCCATTAAAGCTTTTTCAACTCATAATCGACATAAAACATAACGGGTTTTTATTGTTTAACTCCTTCAGTTTCATTTTTGGAAAGTGTTAAGTTTACGACGAAGTGAACATCACAAGATATAAAAACCAGAACATCTTATTTAGCCAATTTTAAGGGATGCGTCGTTTTTGGGTCGTCTTAAAGAAACGCAAAGCTATAAAAAGTGAGGGGTGATATCGCTTGGTCAAGAGTATCGGTCTTTAGTGTCGCGTTTTTACTGGTCCGTCTAAAGATTGCTCTCGTAAACCCCGAGCTGGCGGTTGTAGCGGTGTTAAAAGAACACGGGGACGATGTTAAATCTCCATTCAAGCAACCTAATGGTTGCCGACTCTAAAACCTCTTTGCAAACTTCAAACGACATCGTTATTGAACCAAGTTTATCGGAGATTTTGTAGTAATGACCGACAGTTTTAACACTACCGTCTGGATATTGGCTCAACCTTAGTAACAATGAAATCGAAAACTGTACGGAAACAAATTGGAAACTTTTATTGACTTAGTTAACTTTATTAAGCTTATTATTATTTTTATTAAAGCCCATCTGTTGGTGATAAAAAGCGTTTACAACCTTGCGTTTTATCAAAACGTATTTGAATAATATACGAGTCTATTTGGGAAAATGCAGGCAATATTTCAGAAGTCCGAACGAAAAATGCGCTAGCCAGTTTGATTTAGTGCAAAGGGTTGGCGAGGACTGAGATTAATCTCAAGTTGGCGCGATATTATAGACACCGACGGCCTGCGGGCTGCCGGCCAGCAGCGGGCAGATTCCCCAGGGCATTCCTACCGGACCTCTCCTATTCACAGGACAATGGCCCTGAAGCTACCACGATGAAAACTGCTATAAATCTAGATTACTTAGACAAGTTATGGAAATATTGATAAAATCTAGGTTTCACTACTCCTTGCTCTAGAAACAATGAAGCACTTCGTGGAGGACTAATATGCTCCGTTGAGAGATAAAGTGGGGTTTTTTCCTCTCTAACAAGTGAAAATAAAACGTAGCGAATTTGTCTGTATGCCAACCCGTTTCTAAACCGTTGCAGACGACGGTTTCTCTCGTTCAAAGCTTTTAGAAGGGGAGAATAATTTTTGGCGAATATGTCGGATATCTGCAGTATTCATTACATGGTGTGCCGTATATAGGTTACATACAACTCTAAAAAGCTTAAGAGTGTTAACCTTAATTAAGTACCTACGAATGCTTTTACATTAATGCATTTCCTCTATTTCTATAGCAACCGAAAAAATAAGCAGAATAGTTCAACTCGCTTTGTGTGTTGAAATTGAATATAAGTCAATTTATAAAAACTAACATCTGGGTTTGCTGTATTTGTTCGAAAGGAGATTACTGAGCTTTTACTAAAATAATTGTAAAATTACTGGTATTTGTAATACTTAAAAGGAACAAGCAAAATCGATACGGTATGGATTTATAGCCATGGCAACACTGAGAAAAAAACAGATGGAAATGGAGTTGGTGAAACAATTTATACTTTTCTTGTTGGCGATAGTCGGGCCTAGCACGGCTTTGTAATTAAAACACTTAGTTACGCTGATAAACATTTACATTATATTATTATTACATCAAAGTAACAACTAAAATTTCTATGGCTTACTTAATATGTGGCTTACACTTATCATTAAAAAAATGATAAGTTTTTGAAATAATGCTTTAACTAGATATAATGTTGCAAAAGCTTAAGAAATCTTAAGACTTACGACGACCATTTTAATAATTCTACACCTCCTACGAATGTAAACTTTAATGAACTTGTTGCATTTTATTCTATTAGACGTTTAACCAATGATGAACTTTTCTGCAGTGAATTCATCGGAAGTTGAAAACTTTTCATTAAAATTAAAAGCATCTGGAGCTGATGGAATTACGCTTGCAACAGTACGATTTTGTACATCTTAACTAGCCATATAATATATGCTAATAATTCTTGCTTATCGAAAAGAGTATTTCCTGATATTGGGAAAAAAACTATTGTACAACCATTGCAAAAAATTAACAATCCCGAGACGCTGTAATATTTATGTCCAATAAGTATTTTAACAGTGTTGTCAAAATTAGTGAAAACTATTCACTTAAACATAATATTATTATGTTTAATATTATTATTGTTATAACTCTGTGGTTTGATGTATTGATGTATTATCTTATTAAACTGGAATTTCTTTGTTGTAATTACTAAAAACATGTTTTTATGCCTGCGTTCATAATCGTAAAGTAGATCTATGTGATTTTAGTTGTATAATCACTTATAATTATTCTAAAAGTATTATAAAAGGTTACTTAAACATGTAATGTTGATGTGTAATAGGATAAGACAGAATAGTGGCTAAAGTAAATTATGTTAATTAGTGTTAAGGTTTTGAAGTTTCTGGTGGACATTCAAATGTGGGGTTATATTATAATATAAGCCTGTAGTGTTATATATTTTTAAAATTAGAGGGAAAACGCTTTCTTTCTGTCTTTTTAATTTTGGATTTCATTATAACTTCTCTAATCATAATTTTGGTAAATTTATTTAATAAGTCGAAAGTGTTTTGTTTTTGGAAAATTTGATTGTTTTGTTTATTTATATAAATATAAGTGGCACCAAAAACAATTCGTTAACTGTAAATCATCAAAGGGAAGTGACGTGTTTCCCTGCTACTCAAAATATATTTGTATTCAATATGCCTTCAAAGCTTCTGAACTGAATTTTTTTAAATAGTTATCATTGTAATCATTGTAGTGTCTTAGCCAATGTCGTTTCCATATCAACCGCCATGAAATAGTTCTTATTGCAGTAGTGGTGATCATGGTCATAAGTGAACAGTTACAGTTCAGTTGTTATTGTTATCTATTCCTTGACATAGATGTAATCATCGCGCTTGCAGTTTGCTTAGTGTAGTTTTCAAACGTTCATATTATGAAAAATCTTATGACAATTAACGTATAATTAACGGTATAAGTACCGGCATTAAAGTATAGAAAAAGTAAATTTTGTAAACGATTGCTTCGGCTTGAATTTTTAAGTAAAACCATTCTGTTTAGGTCTAAGAAATACTACTACTTAAAAATGTTAGTTCTGGCTGAAAACCGTTTTTGAATATAATTGAATAAAAAGTGCAAGATTACTTAATGAATGACATGACTAGGTATCGTATATAACGACAGTTTCTTGTTGAAACATTTTTTTCCCTTTGTTGAGTGTTTATAGATAGATTGTAAATAATTTGTATGCATTCGAAGTAACTATTTACTGATTTCTTTTAAAAACCCCGTTTAAACCATCTGTATAAGGCGACACTTTTGTTCAATGCTCCTTTTCTTTAATTAATAATTTTCTCAAAGAATTGAAACAAATCAAATCTTAATTCTAAAGTAAAAAATATTAAGATTTAATTGAATACCTTATACACAAAAGTCCCTGGTTGCGAATTATTTTTCTGGTACTCAAGACAACAAAATTTGAATAATTCGCTGGACTAGACATCCGATCAACAAAAAAATATAATATTAAGAAACTGAAGTATTAAGAATTTAGGTTATTTATAATTTATGTTAAAGATAAATCACTAGAAGCTATTTTATGTTCATTAATAATAATAATTATTATTCTAATGATGGAAAATTTGACGAATAGAATAAAACTTTGTGTTCTGTTATTCATAGAGGTGGAGTTATAAGGGTAGGCCGATGTTAATGATGTCGCAACTCCCTACAATTCGTAGATTATTAACATTGCAAAGCAGATGCGATGTTTTGCTCAAAATATCTTGGGTTAGGTCTAGTAGACATAATAATTTCGGTTTATTATTTCTAGACATTCCGAACCTACTAAAAGCAAACAAAAACTGAAACTACGAACTTTTTATTAAAATACAAAACTAACTTGCTTTGCCAACTTTACATTTGCGCAACGTGTTTTTTTATCATCATCAAAATTAATAATAATGCTTGATAAATTTGCGAAATGTTTCATCATCAACGCAGAGTGTTCTTTGATCAAATCCAATTTTTATTAGAGTATTTGTACTAACTTGTTTATGAGATGAGTTTGAGTCGAATAAACCTTTGTAATTTTAGGAAATACAATATACAACCGATAGTTATCAATATTACAAAGGGGGTGTAGTAATGGGAGTCTTTAAAAAGGTTCTTTATCTCATTTACATAGTATATTGCCGAATTAACTTCTGTTTTTTAATATTGAATTCTCCCAGAATTTTATATCCTATTTGTGGAATTGATTTTCAATAATAAATCTTTGCATTTTTTTAGTAAAGCAATAATAGTCTTGCAGAAAATGAACTAGTGGTGCGATGTGTGCTCGGATGTCATAAAGCATCAACAACACGGTTTCTTTTCTGTTTTATCTTAATTTACTTATAAAATAAAGATAATTACACATAAAAAGTTTTTTTTTGACGGAATCCAAGCCCATTAGCCAACAGTTGATTCGTTGTTGATTTATTTGTACCTAGGGTGCTAGGATAAATTTTGTGATACACACTTTACATTTCAGAGCCTTTTGAAACTACTGTTAATAAGACACTACTAAGAGTAAGGTCACGGAGTTAACGGTAACCCCACAAAGGATAGAAGAAGAGCACCGGTTATATTTTTATTTGATGTGTTGAAAAATTGCATAAAAGATTATGTGATTGGCATCCGCAAAGTTAGCTCCGCATTCGCAGGCTACTGATGAAACTATACCCAATCTGTTTTAAGATGTACATGTTCAAACTTCAACGGTGTTATAGTAGTTTGACAATTTCGGAGAATCGTGCGGCTGCAGCCGCACGATTAATTCACTAACATTATACCATATGCATACCAAGAAACAGTTGCTACAACTTTTTCGCCGATGAACGAAATTTTGCTTTTTTCCGAACATTCTCTCCACAAAAACCCATTGCTTTGATTGTTAGTTTACAAATTAGCTTTTAATATTTATAAAAAGGTATATCGAAGTATGTCCTTTAAATATTGAACAATAAAGGAATCCATTAAATAAAATATTAATCAATTTGCAACAAAAATCTTGTATTCGACGTATTTATCCACTAAAACAATTAAAACAAATTGTAAGTATTTAATTACTATGAATTATTTACTAGTATACCTTTTAATGTTATTTAAAATTGCCAATTCAGCAAAGTTAAGATAAAATCGTAATTGGAAAAACAAATCCCAAGTATTTGTACTCTGTTACAATTTGATATCTCTTATCTTATAATTGTTGTACGACACAAAACTGTATTTCAAACTTACCTAGGATACCAACGACAATCGAATAAACCACACAATATGCATTTCAGGCCTTAGAAATTAAATAAACGTCGGAAGTTGAGTCAAACAAAACTAAAGATTATCACATATACTGGATAATTTATATCCAATAGTGGAGGTTTACATACCTAGCCATAAAATCATGTCAAATTTTAATAGATGATTCTTTACTACTAAGAACATAATACTGGCTTCGATTGAAACATTCAAAAGGATTACTCAACAGAAAAGCCCCTCGATCAGGTGTCATTATAACTTAATAAAAATTCAAATACTTGCTGAAAAGCTCATAAATACGATAATTACTGAACGGTAAATCCTCCGATTTTTAAGACATCTTTTGACAAATTATAACTCAGGACGTAGGTATTGATTTCCGTAACATACTACGAGGGATGCTCTGTTAATAGTTAGTAGCAGGCCATGGAAGCTCAATTGGCTAGAAACAATTGCAACAATTGAATGTCGCATTAGTTGACATTCGTTACCCACAATTGTCAAACGTTCCGATTTCCTTGTGACACGTAGTTAATTTTGTAAGATAAGTAGTTGTGCATTTTTAATTCAGTTAAGATGAGCATTCCGCGAACTACCTTTAGAGCTATGATTTTCTACGACTATAAAAGACAGTTAGGATACCAGCAAAGCCATGAAAATTTGATAGCAGCTTTTGGCGATGCTGCCCCTTCATTATCCGCTGTTAGTCATGGGTTCCGCCAATTTCGATGAGGGCGAGAGCTGCTAGAGACGAAGCAAGACCTGCGGAAGCTGCCTGTTCAGAAAATGTTGATCGTGTGGCAAGCTTGATTCAGTCCATTCGAAATATTACTTATAGGGAGATTCAGGAGGAAGTGAAGATTGGATCCTCGGCGGTGAATACCATTTTGCATAAACATCTTGGGGTAAGAAAGCTAGCAAGCCGTTGGATACCGCATTAGCTCTCAGAAAGTCAAAAACAGGCTCGGGTAGACTGGTGTAAATTTATGTTGCAAGAATTTGACGGAGGAGTTTCCAAGCAAGTGGCATACATTGTAACTGGTGACGAATCTTGGGTATACAGTTACGACCCTGAAACTAAACAGCAGTCTAGTGTTTGGGCATTCGAAGATGAAGACTTGCCCACAAACGTAATTCGTGGTAGAAGCGTCAATAAGAACATGATTGGTGTTTCTTTCCGCCGAAGTGGTCCTGTTGCTGTTATTCCACTTGAAGATCGCAGAACTGTTAATTCTGAATGGTATTGCGAAGTGGCTTTACCACAGATGTTTGCAAAATTACAGACAGGTCACCAAAGGACCGGTTTGCGTAACATCTTAGTCCATCATGACAACGCATCCTCCCACACTGCTGCCAGAACATTGGATTTTCTGAAAGATACGGGAGTTCAATTGGTAACTCATCCTCCGAATAGCCCAGATCTGGCGCCGTGCGACTTTTTTTGTTTCCAACTGTTAAAAAATGATGTGAGGTAAAAGATTTTTCAGCGCAGATGCAGCAGTTACAGATTTCAAAAAATTTTTGAGGACCTTTCGAAAAATGAATTTTCCGAATGTTTTAAAAAGTTGAATGGAGGTTATTTTAAAAAACAATAAAGATTTTTGTTAAAAAATGCAACGGTCTTTTTATAACTAACAATTTTCAGCGCAACCCTCGTAATTGTAAAAATAAGCAAAGCTTAGTAAACACAATAAAAGGAAATGGGCGCCAGTTATTCGAAGTCATTTCAGTTTATCAGTTATCACACCCCCGAATAACGAAGGGTTAGATTACTTTAATTAAAGATAAAAACAGAACTAATTATCATTAGTTTGATTGACGTTACCACAAGTTAAATTATTAAATAACTTCCATTAACGCTAGGTCCATTATCATCATGGATGACATAAATAGAATATTCAATTGTCTCCAATGACAATAGTAAGGTTTTGATGATACTAATTTTGATAAAAATATTCTAATAAAAATTCTTAGAATGGAACACACACTACATAAGTTTACAAGAAATGTTCAAAAAAATGATACAGATAAGTTTCACATTAAGTTTCGTAAATGATGTTATGAAAATTATTTCTAAAATAATTCGACACTAATCCACTATAATAAAACCCTTAAACTGCAATAGTTCCAGTAATTGATTTAATAGTTACAAAGCCTGCCTCGGTGGATTAGTGGTTTGCATGTTTGCTTCATAATCCTAGGAGCGCAGGTTCGATCCCCGGCCGAGCTGGTAATTTTTCATAGCGGAGAAAAATTAAAAACATGCCTTCTTCTCCGATAGCAAGTAAAACTGTAGGTCCCGTGTCAATGAGATGTTTGGCACGTTAAAAATCCCTACTGGGGGTGGAATTCCCCCAGATTCGGCTAATTCTAGTAGGGTCGGTGAAAATGATCATAGCAATTGGTGCCATAAGGTAAGAAGGATGCCCCGCCCTGATTCCTCGCCCAAAACTAAATAAATAAATAGTAAATAAATAGTTACAAACTTTATTCATTAACCAAATTTCGTTATTAAAAGGTTGTATCATTTCGACGTAATAATTTTTGTAGAGCTAACAAATTCCGCTAATCCACTATATTACTATTAAAACGGAAACCCCCAACGGTAAGGATTATTAACGTTAAAATTACGAATACTGTAACCGATCTTCTTAAATTTGTAACTAATAACACTCTAAATTAAACAGAAGCTCGTTAATCAAAACGAATAGCTTTAAAATTCGATTCCAGATCAAATTTTCCTCACAACTTTTTTAAACTCTGATAAACCGAATTATTTGTGTTGATTTATTAACACCGAAAATAAAACGATAAATTGAAGCAAGTAAGCTTCCTGTTTTGTACGATAATACATAAAACGCCATTAGCCCAAGTAATTGGTGTTTTTCAAACTGTATTATTATTAACTGTATTATTCCATACATAAAACTTATAATTTTAGGAACGCCAACTATCATAATGATTTCGCCGGGGGCCTTCCAGAGGAGAGAACGCCAGCACTCGACTGTCTAAGTGAAGCTTCAATCTAGACTGTATGAAGTTCTAATCAAGACTGTCTGTAGGGTTGTGTCAAGAATATGGTCGCGCCATAATCTTTTAAGAAAAGAATTTTAAAACTGGCCTATCCGAGAAGAGTTGATACTATTTCGGCCAGTGGGAAAACCGACGCGTAAAAAGAAATTTCGAGAACATTTCAGGGACTTCACCACCAATTTACACGTGGCTTCAATGTTTTTTTATACGTCTGCACTCGGGAGAATTTGTTTATGCCTCATATCGATAAGCATGAACAGGTAGCCATAAATAAAAACTAAATACATTTTAGGAACTGAAATCCTTTGTAAGAAAGGCGGTATTAGTTTAAGATATTTATAAATTAAATTTTATCAAGGTTCTTTTCCACGAAATAACTTTTATAACTATGAGAACGTCTTAAACTGAACTTTAACATTTACAAAGACGTCAACATGTTGCTTTTAGAAGCATTATTCTAGAAGGAATGTCGTTTAGCCGAAAACATTTTAGGGTAACCCCCGGCAGTTAAAGAAAGCACCATTTGAAATAAACTAGTCTGCAGATTTTTAACTCAACTAAAATGTATTGAAATACACAGGGACGGACTAAGATTATTTGCTATTAATGCGTATAAAATTACATTACTATAAAATTGAAAATTTGAATACGTTAAACGATTCCGAGCTGGGGTCGATACATTTATCTAAATGAATTTGCATTCAAGATTTAATAAAAAAATTTCTATCAAACTATTTAAATATCGGAATGGGCAAATTGGAAACTTCAGAATACTTATAAATAGAAATGCGATGTATTATCTACCAACCATTTTTAGTTTTTCAGTTTTCTAAAACATTGTGCCAAACCTCCTCAAAATTGTGTTTCTTTGTTTTTAACTTGGGTGTGTCGTGTTTTACACTCTGTGAAACTAAAAACAACGAAACACCAATTTCATCAAAGATTACAGTAATAATACATGTATTTATTCCTGTATGTACATACACTCTTTGTGAGTGTTAACTTTAATGGTTTCATAATTAAGGCTTTCCAGTAATTGATATGTATGCCTATGACTTCAAACAAAATTATAAAATTTCAAATGAAACTAACATTTACATTGTGTACAAAGTGTAACACAAAACCATTTCTCGTTATCAAAGTCTTCAACTTACATTATTTCTGAACATGGTACAGACAAAGAACTCGTCTGATTTAGCTTGTTCAGAAAGTCGCTGGCTTCGTTGCCATAGTTTTAACGAAGATAATTACAAGAAAGATCATTTGCGATCATGTGATACATCTAGAAGGATGGAACGGCAATTTAACTTTTCCCTTCTTTTTGCATTTTTAATGTTTCCTTTCTCTCAATAACCCCAGAACATTTTCTTTAAAGCAAATACATATTAATTTAACAATACAAATGATTTGAAAATAATTTTTATAAAATTTTCTTTAAAGGTTTCATGATACAGAAAAGTAAGTATATATTGCAGCTACATAAACAATTAATTCAATTTATCTCAAAATCAATACAGAAGTTTCATTTCCAGAAAGAATAGTTTAACTCGATCTTATTTTTTGTGCAACATTAGATGGAGGTTTTGCAGCTAACGAAGTGTCAATCTAAACGACAGTGATTTCCGGTCAGATTTCAACCTACAATATCTTTTCGGCTCAAGCTCTAAAACACCCTAAGATTTCGGATATCAGAGATCTTGCTACTTTGATATATTTCTTTGTGTGAAAACTTGAAAAGTATGGTAATCTTATAAAAAAACTGATGAGAGAAAATATAAAAGGGAAAGTGGAATTAAAGGTTTTATTTAAAATTTAAAACAGAATTTGAAATACTGGAAAAAAGTATTGTGTTTCAAGATTCGAGAATTTAAATCTTGTTTTAAATAAAGCTAACAAATAGTTTATTGGAAAAAGTTCGCCATTATGTAATGTTAGAATCGATGCTGATAAAGGGTTTTCCAAAAGGCAAATTTTAGTAAAATTCTATAGTTGCTATTTACAAGTAGGTGTCGTTTTTAATTTAATAGAACCTTACGGTGCTAGAAGTGCTGTGTAATTGTGGGCTTGTCTTAAATACAATTTTTCATATCGAAAAGTAATAAAACAACAACGGTTATATTTACAAAACCATGTTATCAAACCTAAATTTAAAAACTCCGTAAATTTATTTTTTTAAATTGTATTATCGAAATGTCACTTGTTACGTTTTTTAGACTCTCTTGGAAGTGTTTATTTATCGCCTCTAGTTGACATCTAGATTTTTTTTAATAATGCAGTAATATCACCGCGTTAGAACAAAGTCCATGTATCATACGTGTCTACAATATCTGCAAGGTTAACATTATTGCACATATTAACTCGGTCTCATATTTACGTACACTCAACGTAGTATTTTTAATAAAACCATTATATAAGGCTATATTAAATAGGAAATCTCCCTTTTATTATGAAAAACTATTATTTGAATAACGTTTCCTCTTTTAATTCAGAAAAGCTATTAACGTATTATTATAAATTTCTTCTTGGTAAAATTCAAAATTTAAAAATCACATCACCATATATGTATGATAAGATTTTGCTCATATCGCTTCAAGATAGGAAAATAAGCTATAAAGTTTCTAGTAGCCAAATATTTTCAAACTCATTTCAAGTCACCCTCTAATTCAGTTGACTTTTCGTAAAACATACTTCTTCTAGACGCGTTTCGCTAGAAGACAAGCATATTTCTTGGTGACTAGTTCTTTGGTTAAGGGTTGACTGTTGTGTGTTGTCACAAACGGAATTATTTCAACTGAATTCCTTTTTGTAACATTTCAACTTGCATTCATTTAGTACAAATATTATCAAGGGTAATGCGATAGCCACCCACACGCCGCCACACGCTTGTATACAATCTGCATATCCTTGGAAATAAAATATGCAGTTTGCATCTCATTAGAAATAATATATACAGTTTGCATCTCATTATGCATTCATATATTCTTCGCATCCCACTTAATTTATTCAATTATACAGTAAGACTTCCGCGTTCAGCAGTATATAAACCCGCTTGTTTGGCTTGAAAGGCTGTCTGTGCCAAGACTCACAAGAAGCCTCATCAAGAAACAAGCGGGTAAGTGTCTTTTAATTAATTATGGCTTAGTTTGCTTAGTTGAGTGGATGCGCTACAACCCTCTCCAGCTTAGTATGGAGAAATTGTGTCCAGGTTTCCTCGCGCTTAGTTGTAATCTAGGAATATCTAGAATCTAGCATCTTGGGATGCCGATTACCTGATATCCTAGTGCTTAGTTTGTAGTCCTAGTGCTAGAGCAGGGTTGCTTCCGACCACCCTCAAGATTATGTTAGACTTAGGAGGACATGTACGTCCTCACACTGTAGAACCAATGTTTGTAACCTTTTGTATTATTTATTCTGTTGTTAGTATATAGTTGTTTTCTATGTCTTGTGTTTATTTTTCTTGCTACCTCTGACTACGTTCCCCAGTCACGAAAACCCCACGTGATAGTGTTTTTACTTTGTAAATTGTAAAAAAGTTGTGTTTATGGTTGTTTAATCAGTAAATATAACGATTAGTTGAAGTTTGGTCTATTGTGTTCCAGAATGATTATTTTGAATACAATTATCATGTTGTTGAAACGACTATTTCCAAATTGATGAAAAATCTCTTTGTGCAAAATGACGAATTCATAAACTTTCTTACAATTTGTGAAATGTAAGGTTTTTCGCTAGTTTATAGTTAAAACAGAGTTTATTACATAAGAGCTTCTGGTTAGACAATAGATTCAAGATAAAAAAGATATAGGGCGCCACCAAACTGAAATGTTCTATTATTTTAATAAAGGCGGGAACTCGACAGTTTGGGAAATGACCCCTCCTTTTCAACTTACTTTGAATTGATCTGACAAATCTTTTAAAATAGTCAAAAATTTTGATAGTCAAATAAACAGCAGCAATTTGTTGAGCCGAGCTATATAAACGGTAATTAAGTTTGAAGTCTTTATATTAAAAACAAAAAAACGAGCATGGATTACATAAAAATTATCACATTTTACAAATGTTTTTAGTTATTAGGACTTATCAGATTCAAATTATTGGTTAGTCATTTGTGACTAGTTTTAATATTTCCGAACACCATGTAGGTGTTTATTAAAAAAACTTTACACTCATAAAAAATTCTTCGAAAATTATATCTACTAAAGTTTTACGTCAAGTTTTGGAATTCCACAAAATAAAATATACCCAAAGAACTTAATTC
Source organism: Agrypnus murinus (assembly GCA_929113105.1). Lineage (NCBI taxonomy): Eukaryota > Metazoa > Arthropoda > Insecta > Coleoptera > Elateridae > Agrypnus > Agrypnus murinus. The sequence continues at coordinate 135,564,509 of OV816028.1, read as the reverse complement.
ATCTTTTCTTATGAAATCTAACAACTACCAAAGGCAATCTTAGTTAAACAATTTTAAAACATACCTGAACCTACATTATCGTAATCCAACAAATAGTTATCCTCTACAATTCGTAATTTTCAATAAAACGTTACCAGTACTCAAGCTAAAAACTACAGACCGCAACTCCAAAATTTACATAAAAAACTGCTGACTAAAGCTACAGTTGCGGGAAACACTCCTTGAATCTTAAACTATTTTTCACATTGAACAACAGACTTTTAACTTTAAATTAATTTCCAATGCAGAAGTATGTTGTAATTCCTAACTTTAACGATACTAAAAACTAATGTCAGACTGAACGGCACGTAAAACTAACTAGAATGTTGCTTGCATGTATTTTATTATTGAAACACGTCGATTTGACATGAATTCACTATTTACTAGCTTTAAACTGGTTCTTGAAGCCAATATAGTGTCCAAATCGGAGAACTTTTACATTAGACTTTATTCTTAATAAATTGTACCGGAATATAATTAACTCTCCACATAACAGAACGATTAATATGTGATTAGATTGCACGGAAATAAACGGTAAAACACAAATTTGCACCACTAGGTGCCAAACAAAGATTCACAATACCATATTTATCGTTAATCCTATTCACTGAATGAATTCGTAATGTGACACGCCCAAGTAAATTCATACAATCTTTTATATCTATAATAAGAATAAGCAGTTACGCTAGCCCGAAAGCCGCGTGTTGGCTCGGAGAGCCACTGGTTGACTCTTCACTGATTTGACGATATTTCCAACCAATGAAAAAAATAACCGAAATTCGAATCATATTAAATATTTTATAAAGGCTTATCTTATCTAATGCAACGCTATAAAACTGACGCTTAGACACTTGAAACTCAATTTATTACTTTGTTGATTACTAGAAATTTTTAATGGTAGCTTGAAATACAAAGAAATGTATCACAAAAAAATGTAACATAGTGTAGACTATTATATGAAGTCTGTACGTGCCTTTTTAAACAAAAAAGGAGACTCGATATCTTTATAACTTAGATAAGGAGCTAAAAATGTTTTTTAACTGGAATAATTCCACGAAAAGGACTACTACCTGGAAAAATCAGAAATTGCAATCGAAATACAGTTGCTTATTTAAAATGAGACTAGAAAACATGTAATTTTTAAACGAAACGAAATATTTCCCGATTATACAGGGCCGTAGTAGGATTATTTTTGTAATTTGAATCTTCAAATTGTCTGCACTGCATTTAAGGACAAAAACAATTTTGGGTTGCGACTAGAAAATATAGGTTGTGTAATTTTAAAAGGAGGTTGTTTTATTTCATGCACAAACTTTTTGAGACACCCTGTATATGTGTCACAATGTTAAAATGTGCCTTATTTACCTCATTAACATTCCTCTAATTGTATTTTTTATCTGGGTAACGATAAAGTTATAATCGAATAATGGAGTACTAAATGGACACCCTGTATAATTATATATTTTCTTAAAGTGCATTAAAATCGGTACAGTTTAACATATCTAACCTGATCAGTGATCAGTCAGTATGACAAGACCGAAATCCGTCCGCAAGGAGTTATAGGGGAAAGCTACCGGTCCAACCTAATCGGGTAAGCTACTCGACTCTGAATTGGGCTAGCCGTAGGTTCGAGTCTTGATGATACAAGTATCAAGTTTATTTATTTCATTCTTTCAAACAAAAATACTTTATAAATGTTGTTATACTTGTGGATTTATTTCACGTAATCAGGTTTTACATATCAGTAAGGTAATAGTCTGGAATAGCGTAAGCAATTGTTGAGTTTCAAATAATCCTTTCCAGTTTGATCAGTATTGATCGTCCTTATCAGTATATAGATACATAATAATTCTATTGCTATCTAGTCAATATCATCGCATGCGTCTACAAAATTCACACAACACAATATACAGAATTGCTTTGAAACGTGCTGCTTTCGAATGCTGTGTCAGTTAAATCAGTTGCAAAATCATTATAGATATGTGCAATCCCAATTAATTCATTTTCCTGTAAAGCTAACATTTGTAGCTTGTAAATCAATAAACATTAATTAATTAACGTAACACCCTCCATAAAAGGATTTTCCTGTTTGAAGCTGAATATTTCTATATTTACAAATCTCATAAATCATATTATCAAAATAAAGGGGAGAAAAAATTTTCGTTGAACAACAAGGAAACTTATGTTTCAGGAGTATTGAGAATTCTTCTTGAAAAACTTGAACTATGTGGAGGGGGTCCCAGGAGATGGTAGCCTCGGGTGACGGTTCTAGAGACATCGGTAAAAACGGTGGGGTGGATGATGTACCGAAGTTCTTGCTTGTTATGGTCTCTTCTCTCTTTATTACACCCTTTGGAGTCGAAATCTGATTTTCCATTCCGCTTCGTTCACATTATTCCCCGCTCCGCTTGTTATGATATGCAACTTTGATGCGGTGTATCCGGAACAAAAATGTATAATAATATTGGTTTACTTACCTCGCTCATTGTTTGCTTTTTATTTTCAAATAAGGGGGGACCTAGACGACTTCTGTCATTATTATAAATGTGAAAATATTTTCTAGAAAAACGTTTTCACGTTATTTCAGTTATAGCAGAATAAATAACCCGCGAGAACTCGCTCCCACCTAAATTCGGTAATAATTCCTGGGATTCTAGAAACTCACCCGTGTATCTTGATAACTTTGATAGTTTACATCTTTAAATTTGAAAATTTATAGCAAGCTGTATGTCTTCTATGACCGCTTTATACTGCACGTTCGTTGGGAGCATCGGAATTTCTGGCGATAACGTTTGCAAGCAGAACAAAGAAAATAAAATTTACTGCACTCCACGGTAAGCCGAACATCAAAAATAGATGAGATGTGCATAATAAGTGCACTGATGGATGAAGATATTTGCTCCTATTGAATTCTTAAACCGACGCCGGCTCATCTCATCGTTTTGGATACAAAAGAAACCTTCGGCCGTATTACTACTATAATATATCAACCGCTGTCCCCTAGAGATAATTGGGACTGATTGGAAAACTGCAGGGATAATTTATTTTTCTCTGTGTAGCAATGTCATTCATTATACCGCCCCTTTTTTATTGCGTTATACCCGTTTTTTATCAATTTACCTCTGCGAAAGAAGAGTTTAATCAAACACCCGCGCTAATTAGATTTGATTAGATAGTATTTTTAGTACATCTGAACGCGTTGGACTTATGTACAGTTAATTTGGAAACTCTGAACTCTGACCGAGTGAAATAGTTAAGCTAATAAATTCTCTATTAACCACATAAAGTTCACCTTCATACAATCAAGGTCTTGCAAAATTGAAATTCCAAGCCCATACGACGCATAAACGAATATTGTTAATTACCTTTATGTATTCCGAACTAATTCATTTTTTATTGTTTTTAGTCATGATCAAAAAGAAGGCACTTATTTGAATAATAATGGAGTTTGATAGGAATCTGCCTTTAATTTATTCATGAACAAGCTAATTGGGACAATAATTAATAGATTCCATTATGATTTATTGGCATTACTGTAAAATGTCACAGTGATATTATATCGAGCTCCAACCGCATCATTTGCATCTTTAATATATCCAGAAAGGATTGGTTTAGGCCAATATTCATAATTAAACGCCATCCACCTGTAGACTCATTAATTGATAAATAATAATATTGAATGGTTGAATGGAAACTTGTTTTTAATTCCCATGTATTTTGTTTATCAAGCATAAGCTAATTAGTTGCATCTTCAATAATAAATGTAGCAAGCTAGCTAATATAAACCAATTATTACTAATTGGTCAATATTTATCCACCTGTAGAATCTGTTTTATGTAATTATAGTAATTGGAAACTACATATATTTAGTATTTATTAAAAATATTCCAAGTTTAAGTATATCTGTACTTTATTATTTATTTTAACATAATTTTTATAAACGGCTTGTAGATATCCACATTCCACAACAACCAAACGCAACCACAGTGCTAGTATTCAGTATAAAAGCAATTTAATTCAAAAGAAAGGTTATCTAAGAAACATTTTAACAAATCCTGTAGGTGCATCAAAATTCTGGGTAAATCTAAGGAAACCAGTAACAAATACCAGTAACGAAGCAAGAAGGTAAATGTTTCTCAAAGCTATCAAACAAGCAATACAAAATAGAATGGAAGAAATCTCCCAGTTATATATCCTTAGAAAATTGATGTTGATAAACATACTGCATGTATAATTTAGGTAATGATTCCAAAAAATATTGTGGTAGTGGGCTCAGATACATTACAAAAAAATCATAGAAAGATTAGTATAGCATCTGTAACAACGCCTTAAATAAAAGTAATCTATTTTTCAGTCCACTCCACTTTTTTGTCAAAGTGCTCTTTTTAACACTGCAATTTCTTCCTAAATTTATATGAATGAAGTGGTTTTGTTGATTTCCTGTAATATTCAATTAAGTTTTTCCTAATGTGCAATTTGGTACTATAGGTACTCCCGCGGAACATTCTAATTATTTAAGGACTTTACTTGTGGCGTTTAATTTTTACTCAAAAAGCAAATTAATTCAAAGCAATAACTAAAATCAAACAACCCCGTAAATGTATATTACGTTACTATACTTACTAAAGATTTTAAAGTTCCGGCCAAGTCATCTTAATTAAATCAAATTATACTCAGGTGTCGTGGGTGCTAATTACATAAGCTTCTGATTAGATAATAGATCCAGGAACAAATTAAAAGATAGAGGGCGACACCAAATACATGTTACATCGTTTGAATAAAGGCGGGAAGTCCATAGTTTGGAAATTGACCTGCCTTTTAAATTGACTTTGAATCTATCTGATCAAATCATTTTAATACTCAAAGATTTTGTTAATAAAATAAACATCAGCAATTTGTTGGGCCGAATTATATTAAAGATAATTAAATTTGAAATTTGTATTTTGAATAAAAAAAGATTGAAAATATATTATACCAAAAACCATTACTTAAATTCATCATTCCTGAACACAACAATAATTCCTGCTACAATTTACTTTAAAGTAATTTAATAGGTTTTATTCTCAATAAATTGTACCGAAATACACGCACGGTAACATTATTTATCTATAATTTTGATTATACGACACGGAAATGCACGATTCACACACATTGGTAGTAAACGGGATACACAATGCTAAATTTAGAACTAATTTTCTTTACTGAATTAATTCTGTATTAATGCATTCAGCAGTACGGAATACTTAAAAGGAACTAGGAACTACAGAAAGATTCATACCAATTTTTATATTAATGATATGATAATAAGAATCGTCCACGCCAGCCTGATGGCTGATGTATTGGCTCTTAGAACGGTAGGGGACTGAATTTTCGGGGTGCGAAAACTCTTGCATATTTACAATTTTAAGAGTGTGGTTTATTTAACTGCCCAAACAATCCAACCTTGACGACATTTTTATCCAATAAGAGATACTGCAAAATTACTTATTATATTTTGCAATTCAGAAGTGCTTATCCAAACCTACCGAAAATCTATAGTCGTTTACTTGACACATGAAACGGATTTTATTATTTTGTTGACTGCTAAAAGTCTTGTTCGTAGCTTAAACTACAAAGGGATATGCCACTATTTGAGTTGTCGTAGGCCAATAAATTATTTTTATATGAGATCTGTATATCTAGATACGAGAGCACGTGCTTTCGACTAAAACAAGGCCTATTATTTTATTATTTAGCAAAATTATCATGAGCTTGTGTGTAAAAACAATTTTACCCGTGACAATTGAAATTAAAATCCTATCAACTTGGACTGTTTACAACTTTAAATGCAGCTGACTGTAAGAATATTAAAACAAACATGAATTTAATTAGAAAATTTAATTTAAACTTAACCTGTATTTTGATATTATACAGGGCTGTAGCAGGATTATTTTTATAAAGTGAATCTTTAAATTTTCTGAACGTTATATACTTTCAGTCAGAAATTCAATTCTCATTAAGAATTTTATTTGTAAGTGCTAATTAGATTTTAATCTTAATGTGTCGGAATGTGATTGTCACATTACGGCTTATGATTGCAACGAGTTAAGGTTGTTATGCAATTTTATTGAAGATGCGGTCACAAGTTTGTTAATGATAAGTTTAGCACAAAAGAGTAAATATTAGGAGCAAAATAATTACAACAGCATCTGTTCATAAAGCAATCACTTTTAGTGCGGGTAATTATTATAAATTAAGTGAAACATGCGTCAAACTATTTATAGTAAACAAATAATATTCTGAAGATATAATTATAGCTAGGAACTTTTTGACTTTTATACTTCATCATTCTTTAACTAATACTCCACGATCCTTTTGAGCGGGCTTTAGAGAGAGTAAGAAAATACAAAAATCAACAATTAAAGGCAAAATGACAACGAAACGAACAAAAGGATTACGCGCCTGAAATTTGGCATTTAAGAAATAAAACCCATAATTTAACAGTGTATGGGAATGTTTTAGAGAAGAAATGTGAAGCTGAGGAGAGAAGACGAAGAAGTTACAGTATTCAGATAAAAAGCCAAAACTAAATGGGTTAAGGGAGATGAATAGAAAGAAATCAAGAGATTTTTGGACAATACTAATAATAATAAGTGCTACAATCCATTACCTGGTTGCCCCATTAATCAGTAACCAGGCTCCATAAGCTAAAGCTTGTGCGAGAGGCAGGGGGAGATTAATATTAATATTATTTCGCAAACCCATCGTGCGGCTGCAGCCGACTTACAGATGGTATAGCCTAAATCCCACATTTGTGTTACAGATAAGGAAAACCTGCAGAAAAACCAGGTTTTCCGGTTCCGGAAGTCGAATCCGCCCCGCTCGGGTGAAAGTCTAGCATCCTAGAAACTACACTACCGAGGCTATTGACTATCATGCACAAAGCCTGTCATGAGTGTCGAGAATGTCAAAGTACTAATCTAGGTTTCACCAAATCAAGAGATAAAGATCCAGGTTGATAATATGTCATGATATTTGAGTGTTCTAGAGAGATATCATACGTATGTTTTTAAAACGTTTGTTAGTCAAATATCTTTAGATTTAGAGGTTGCATTTCTTAAATACTACAATACTACAATAGAATACATTTAAGTCTAACATTTAAGACACATAAAGGATACTGTAGTTATCAATTTTTCTCTCTAAAGTTGTGATTAAGGTGTAGCCATAAGTAAACTGTCTTACCTGAAGAAATTATGTTGTTTTTAGAATTTCATTATAACCCCATCAATGGAATATGGTTTCCTTGTATTTTTTATAGGTCCTTGTATTATATAGGATCGGTATCCTTTATAAAAAATAACTACAGTTAGTTATCAGTTTTTTAAGATAATTTTTGTCATTAGCTTAACGAGATACATTATGTTTATATATTTTTCAACGTAGCAAGGTATTGACTTGTATTCTGGTGTAATTTTATCTGGAGTATAAAAAAAGCAAGTTGTTATTAATGCGTAGCCATAAATAAACTGACTTATTTGAAGAAATTGTGTTGAATCTAGAATTTCATTATAATGCCATCAATGGAAGATGATTTTTTGTATTTTTTTGTTAATTGTATAACGTTATAATATAATGTATTTAAGCAATACTATTTTGACCACAGGATTTGCTAGATTTCAGTGTAAAGGTTGAGTTCTTTTGATAAAATTAATGAAAACATGTTTGTGAAGTTGCGTCTTGACCTAGTAAGTTTTTCATAAATTTCTGCCAATACATCATGTTTTCTTTTAATTAAATGTTCAAAATTAAAATGGCCGATTATATTTATACATACACATCATAAACTAACTATAACTACTATTTTGACGTAAGTGCATACTCCGTTTGTCGTAGTTCGTTCGTTTACTTCGTATTACCTCTTCTTACTCTATTGACCAGGTGATCACACTTTACGCTCCATTCTACTCCAACACTGAATGCTAATGCCGAACTCGACTCTATTTGATAATAATTTATTGATATTCGGAAAATATTTTTCAGCTCCGGAATCGATCTCATGGGATCGTATAACATAAGATGTTGGTACCCCTAATGAAATAGAAAATATTGTTTTAAAGAAAAACAAATATAAACTAAGGTTTTCATAATGGGAACATCAAAAGAAAAGCAAATGGTTAAATATGTACACTGCATACCCTACATTATTGATATGATAGTAAACAAACTTATTCAATAATAAAAAAAACTTAGCTGGTGTATATAATATTTACCGTAAAAACTGTAAAGCATTTTATATTGGACAAATCGGTAGGAACGAAAAGGAACGTTTTAAATACATTTGAAAACTTCCAATCATAATTTGTGTGTATTTGCATATTTCTTATATTGTTTTTGGGGCATCCTCCATCAGCTGAATGTATCGGTCCTTCTGTGGTTCTTAAAAGACTGTAAAGTCTGTACTTAGTGGTACCATTTTTAATGTGTTATTTAAATTTGTAATCGTTTTCGCACTTTCTAACTTTCTGACTTTGTACACAGTCAGTAGTACCGTCTTTCACATATAGCAAGAAGTAGAAATCATGACAAAATGTACTTAGAGCATGTTTGCTTGTGACGATAGAGTTCCCGAAATAAACTTTAGCTATTTTATATTTGAACTATTTTACCCTTTGAGAATGTTGAGAACTTTAATACAATATTTTGTCGGGTAATAATTAGAAAGGTATGCAATCTTCTTGTCATTTAATCATAAATATACCACAGATATTATGCCCAAGTTTGACTGTCACTAGACTTTTACTTTGATAAGATGTTTTTATAGGTAACTTTATAACGGTCTCAATATTACGAAAATTTAAGTCACTTTATTTTAATGTTAAATACAGTCATTGTAAAAAACCCCTTGGTGCGTGCAGCCAAGTTTAAATGATAGATAATTTTAGTATATTTCCGACCCTAAAATAATTAAATAAAAAGTTTTATTTCAAACTACACTACACTTACTCAAAATAGAAATGTATCCGGTGGCTTTTTTTGTTCCCTATTGAAATCATTTCATTTATTGTAATAGTCAAGAGAATTTTTTTAAACAAAACTTATTTCCTTAAAGCATACTAATAAATTTTTTGTACTAAAAATATACAGCAATTTATAGTTCCTGTTCAAGTAAATAGTGTATTTACCTTAAGCCAAGCTTTTTTAATACCAAATGTTTACAAAAAAATATATTGTCTTTGGAACCATATTTTATATTTTACTACGCACAATTACACTAAGAATTGAGTTTCATTTGGTTAGATTTCAGCTTTCTGCATCTGTTTGAAGTTTTCGTTAAAGTTGTAGAGGTAAAGTCTACTTATTTTGTAGTGTCTAAAATTGACATAAATAAAATGTCCTTAAAGCTTCGATAAAGCTCTTTCCTCGTTAAATCGCATGTTATGGAATATGATTTTCTCCCTCTGGAAATTTAGATGTGGTGGTTGAAGTCCAATCGAGATAGAAGAGCGCTCATTATTTCCTTGCGGTCGTTTTCCTTAGCAAGCGGCTATGCTGAACAGTTTTTAGGTGAACACGGACTAACACGAACGTGCAGTGGAAATTAAAAATAGCGTATCTGCATTATTTTAGTTAGTTTAATGCCGATGTGGTCAAGATTTTTTTTCCTCCTAATTAGACACTTGTGTGGCGCTTTGCATTAAAACTGATCAAAGATGATCAACCATTAATTTTTATCTAATAAATCTTAAACTAAATACTTTAAGATGTGGTCAAGATATTCAAAGAACTTAGTTGTGAAATCTGGCTCTTTAAATTGCGAAAGATCCCTGAATCCGTTATATATGGGATTATCTCTTATGTTATTATTATGTGAGTCTGGGCGTAGTTTATGTGAGTTTCGCGTATAAGACTTAAAGTAAAAGCTAAGTATTAATGATCTCCGAGCCTAATAAGAACATAAATAAACGTCCCCTTTCTTTTCAAAAACCAACCAATAGGTGATTTGAATTATAATAATAGTTTTTGCTAAAAATTGATTTTTCTATGTTATATCACACAATTATACGATTTTAAATGCATGTAAAGTATATAAAATTAGTTTGATATGGAATCTCCATTTTGTAAGAACGATTCTCAGTGTATGTATAAATAAGGAAGCATGACAACAAATAAATATTGATTGAGTATGATGGATGTGAACAGCAGGGGAGTATTTTTAACAAGGGTGTGCATTTCAGAAAAATCAAATGAAAATTACTTTTATATAGTGAAAGGATCTCTTTCATTCGGTATGACATCCTTAGCAGGGACAAAGAAATTAACGTTATTTAGTCCTGATAATATTTTGTAAAACGGGACTTGAATTTAAATTAGTCTCATTTTATTATAAAAGTTAAAACATTTTAGCTTGTTTTTGACTTTCACAACATTAGTTAAATCATTTAGAAAGATAATCTTTGTAAAATATAATGTATGTTATTGCTGTTTCATTGTTTCCTCCTTGATTTTATTAGCCTTGTACACGCTACTAGTATGTAGAAGTTTATCGGAACAGAATATCAGTTGTAATTTTTACGTAGAAAATCCAGGTAATGCTTGAATTATGCACGCCATGCTTATTATGATTTATTTACTTGTATAATTGGAAGAAATCACCCCTTAATTCATGAAACATTCCTTATAAAGCTTTAATACAGAAATTAAATAAGAAAACGGCAATAAGATTTAGCAAACGACATAGTTTCGCTTTATTTTATCTTTGATAAGATATCTTAGGCAATTTTCTAGGGGGGACGAAATCGCATACGGTAAAAGCTTTTTGGTGGAAGTGGAAATATTTGGCAAGAGATTCTCTCTTGTTTACACTTGTGTCCTATTAGTTTGATAAGAACTAAACGATATCATCTGCCATTTTATTTATAGAGTTAATAAATCATTTGATCGAAGAATCACGGAGTATAGTATAGTGCATCCGTCATCTGATGTAGATTGGATAAAGTATCTTATTATAATTGCAATGTTGCCAAAACATTATATAATAAAGAGTGCCTTTGTTTTATTTTTAGGTTTCACTTTAGATCAGTATTTTTATAGAAAATTACACGTACCAGTTACAGCCTTTAGTCATAATGATGCTTGTTTTAAAGTTTTTATGCCGCTGCACAGACAGCCACAACAGCCGATGAAATGGCCAAAATTAAACTTTTGTATTTGAAAGAAATAATTACTCGGTCTTAATTAGCATGCATTAAAACACTTTTGACCAAAACTTGGTAAAAAATGGCTACAATCGCTTTTTTAAAAAATTTTAAACAACAGATTACACATTAGAAATGTGTAGTAAATTATTATTTTATATACCTTGTATTTTGTTAAAGTTGAATATTATAAATTTATTCCGAGGCTATTTTTCGCACTAAATTTTCTATTTTCCAAGTTTTACTTTTCTTTGTACCACAAGCACAAAGATATTTTCGATAACAGTGTTTTATTAATCTTGACCTATATTTTGGTTGTTGGAGAAATATGACTGCATTTGTTTAATGGTTGGGCAATTTAGTTTTTCCGTTTCACCTCATTTAAGTTCAGCTTTATTTTCATAACACCTACACAAGAAGTGTAGCCAAAAGCGTGATGTTTACGATTCAAATTTTGGTGCCCTGTGGGACCAAAATTTGAATCGTAAACATCACGCTTTTGACTGCACTTCTTGTGCTACCTCCATTTTGAAAGTGAGGTTAGGTTTATTGTTTTGGTGCTCTGTACCGTGCTCAATATCTTCATTGTTTACACTTAGGTATAGCTCTCTTAAAAAATTTGTGATCAGCATTAATATTTTATATTTGATTAGCACTTTTCATGTAAAGGGTAAGATTTCTAACTTCCTCCTTACAATATCAGGTAAACGAACTATTGCTGAACTTTCAATCTAGTGCTCTTCAAGAATGGCGAAGTAATACATAGAAGCATTATAGTGTAGCTGTTTTTTCTCATTTTCAGATAACATGAGTTAATTTATGGGATAAGTACTTCATTGTTGGACAGTAAATTAATAATTGTTAAAGCTAATAAATACAACGCTATTAGGGTTGAGACTAATCGCTTATATTATAACTTCATTCGACCTCAAAGAGCTCGCAATAAATACTGACTACTCCTTTCTTAATGAATTTGCTATCTTCTATAGAATCTTTTATGTAAGTACAGGTGACTTAATATGGTTAGGTAATGTATGATTAATAATTCCATCTGCTCCTTAAATGGACGGAAATTTGTCTTCTGTTCTTCTGTGGGAAATTGATTTTTACGGAAACAAAATTAAAAAATACATTTTAGAAACTAACCGTTAACCGTCATTATACGTTTGCCTGCTACAGGCCAGAGATTTCCTTCAACAGGTCAACTATATGCCTACTACGGCCACACTTATTGCCTACTACAGGCCTCACTTATTTAACCTTTCTAATGAATACCTACTACAGGCCATTACGTACAATGTTCGTTAATTAATTAAAATTATACAATTATTTAGTTAGGCAAAATATATGTCCACCACAGACCTTGTAGGCTTTTCACAAGCCTAGATCATAATTATTAGGATGTTGCTTGTTTATCTATACTATATCCACAATCAAACAAGAATCGAATTAATATCAAGACCTTTTAACCTTCTAACAGCTCGATTAGTTCATCTGTACTATTTACTTCACTATCTGAATTAAAATCGTCGATTACACCTCCAGTGAATGGGCGTAATTGTTCTGCAGAAACAGTTGGTCTGTATTTTTTGTAACCTCTCATGCCTTTTAATCTTGTACCTATCGTTTCCTAGTACCTTTGCTATTTTATAAGACCCATCAAATTTTATTTGGTTTTCTGGTTGCTTCTATGCTATCATAAATACATAGGAGACACCAGAACTTTTACAAAAAGGGCCAAAGTGGTTAGAAGGGCTAGACATTTCACTATCACTCATTTTTTTAACCGCACATTCAAATTAGCAACACGACGCAAAATAATCCCACTCCTGAATTGTTAAAGCTAATAAATACACTATTAGGGTTGAGACTAATCGCTTATATTATAACTTCATTCGACCTCAAAGAGCTCGCAATAAATACTGACTACTCCTTTCGTAATGAATTTGCTATCTTATATAGAATCTTTTATGTAAGTACAGGTGACTTATTATGGTTAGGTAATGAATGATTAATAATAATGAATAATAGCTTAAATCTTGTTTATTGTTTCCAGCCTTATTTTGTGGAACTCCATAATCATGAAATAAATAAAGATTATTAAAAGTTTCACAGTTTTATTAAAATATACCTGACAATATTGTTTCGACAGCTATGCTGTCATTATCAAAGGTAATATAATTATAAACAAACACGTCGCTAAGGTAGATACAAAATAGGTAACTAGATAAAATAATAATAATAATAATAAAAATTAATAATAAAAATCATAATTAAACATCTAATACTTCCACTAAAGGAGAATTACTGAGCTCAAGTTGTTCATTCATTAAAGGTACCCTGAGTTTGTGTTTGTATATCTCAAAGGCTTCTAAAATGTCTAATTTGCGTTTGTTATTACAAAAATGTAGGAATTTAATATTATTTTGAGGAGTCATTGTGTGATTTTGTTCTAAAAGGTGTTTGGCGTAATTCGATTTTTCAGGATGTTTATTTTTGTAATGACGTACGTGTTCTTTATATCTTATGTCAAAATTTCGAAGTGTTTGTCCAATATATACCGAACTACAAAAAGAACAATTTAAACGGTAAATGCCCGATTTCATGATATCATGTGTTCTGTCTTTAGCATTAAATAAAAATGAAAAAGTGTTAGTGTTGGTTTTAAATGTTATTTTATAATTGTTGGTTTTTCTTAGTATATGTGCAATTTTTTCTGATATTTTGCCAAAATATGGTATAGATATGTAATTTGTGTCTTCTGTTTGATTGTCAATGGGATATATATCCGATAATTTTGCGACGAACACGTGTAAAAAACATTTTAAAATGCGTTTTGATTCAAACACGAATTAACTTTTCTTAACGTTGAAAAATGTTTTTAAAAATGGTTCTTTACTTTAAAAACATAAAGACGGAGTCCGGGTTACAGAATGAACAATTAAATACAATAATATATTTATTCGTCGTTAATTATACAATATGCACTTGCATAGTAACTTAAACACTATGCAGTTTTACTATTCAACTGGTTCGGAAACCTGGGTAAGTGACGTCCCTGGACGCTAACTTTTAAGGTTTCTGAGAGGCGTAATTAGGTTTGGAAAGCTAGGTAAGTGACATCCCTGGATGTTAACTTCGATATTTCCCGAATGGTCGTAGACTGCAACTCGAACTGAAGTATCTGGCAGAATGCGGTCTTTATATACCATGAGAATCCTTTGTTTGGATTCTACACGTGTTATGGTGCATTATGTTTTATGATGTATACATTAGCATACATTAATTTTAATTAGAATAATATTAAGATAAGGTTTCTGAATACGGAATATATTAGCAGCGTTATCTTGCAGGTGGAGATAAGGTTTATAATAGTCTTATATGACTGCATACACTTATAATGTTAACTCTTACTCTTTGCTTTTTGTTTTTATAGATGTAACAAACTTGTAACATTATACGTATTACAGTATATAGAAGCTACTTCTTTAATAACAGAATCAGTAATCAATTAAGGTTAATTTTACAGACTCTTTCGACTAATTAAATTACCATGGCGACAAATTCTAATATTTTCCCATCTATTACAAAAAGATAATGCTAATTAGGTTAATCTAATAGACTGATCTAATTAGACTTTGATATAATAATAATCTCTTTTCTTGTTGATTTTAATCAGAACTTTAGTCAGAGATACCTTTCATCATGCATGCGAAATGTTTTTTGACTATAATAAAATTAAATTAAAAATATGAAAATATTATTTTTATCTTACCATCCAGGTTACAGATTTTTACCGAATTTATTTTTACAGAAATAAAAGTAGAATACAAATGTAAAAATCATACAAATATCTATTCAAAACCAATTAACATTAATAATAGATGAACTAAGAAACAAGTAGTTGCACCGATTGAGTAATTTAGTGATCTGTGTTATGCCTATTTCATTCTATAATGCCAGGCCAAGTATTGAATTCACAATCTGAGATGTTCGGTAGAAAACTTTTGGAATATTTCGAACGAGAAAAAAAAATAAAGAGTTACTGATGTCAGTTTTAGCTGTACAAAAGGTGAGTTCTGATTATTAAATAATACCTATCTAAAAAAGATTCAATTATAAAAACATAAATATTAGTGACTTTAGCTAAACTAAAAATAAGTTTTAGCGTATAGCTGATGCTTTACAAATTAGCGAAGAGTAGACGTGGTGAGTAGAGACCATCAGTTTCCTAAACGGTATGCATTGATCAAATTAATAAAGAAGTTAGTCACAAAGTTGTCTGTAACTTAGCAAAGGATAGTTTACTGAACAGGAAGATGAACTTTATTTTTTAGCGACATTTCACAAAATAAATAAATTCGTGTGCGGCAAAAGAACTTTTTAGTGCAATAATTAGATGATTTTCCATCTAAATTAATATAAATAGGTATTTTCAACTAAATAATGAATTAGTAAACTCTACAAAGAATTAATTATGAAAAAAACTAGAATTTTGTTTGTTATTTTATATTTGTTTCAATATTTTAAGAATTTTATTAACTAGTGGTTGAAGATATAAAATCAATATTAACAAAAAATTTATTAATTAAAGAATTATCTAAAGAGCAAACATTGTTTCACACGTCAACTTATTAACCAATTTGTTCAAAAATAAGAAAAATAAAGAAGTTCATGGTAGATTATAATCTACCATGAAGATTAATAATACTTTCAAATTATTTTAGAACTTAGGTGGTTATTTTTTGTCAATGACCCCTCGCTTTACCTATGATTACCTAATTATTTTCATATTGCTATGCAAGTGATTGGCTAGACCAGTTTCCGTACCTTGTTCGATACTGAACACAACCCTAATAGACATACGTCCAGGCGTAGTAGATAGTGAAAAACTACTTTACAAGGGATACTCGTATTGAATTATATTAAGAATTCCAAGAGCTACCGTTAATTTTTATTAAAAAATAAATATTTTTTTGAATTAAACGATAGCCGCTAACAAGGTAGTAGTCAGAGTTACTTAAAATCAGTAAATAGAAGTTGGGTTGTTAAATTGTATTATATTATACAACCAAAAATGGCATGTTACAAAACACAGTTGTTCAATAGAATAATATGTTGAAGTAAAAAACCACAAGTTACTTTTTTTCCATTTTACAACTGAAAACGGATTTTGCTTTTAACAAAACAATTTTTATAATTGATTAATTTACCATAACGGAAAGCAAAATGCTCCTAGATCAAAACTTTCAGCATTTACTATCACGCAAACGTCCCATTAGATTTTATTAGTCTTTTTTCTGTATAGTTCTCAAATATTATTTTCCATTTTCTGAAATTTTTTAAATAACAATATCCAACACACAATTTTTATTCCATGTATATTCATCATTCCACACGCATTAGTTCATGTCAGAAACACAAACCCACATTTCCTGACAAAATTCTTACTGTTTTCTTAAACTCTTTTTTTTCCTTCTATGTACAATACTCTGCACAAAACGACCACATAACGTATTCAAGACCAGTTGAAATATACTCAATTTCTGCCACTGTCAGGTCAAAAGAAAAGAAATTTAGAGAAATTTAAAGTTTGCACTAGTAGTTTGGTACCTTTAAAAGTCTGCTCTTTTAGTTACAACAGCTTCCGCATTTTAAATTACCCTCTGAGGTTTGTTCGTTTAAGTTATTCAGTAGTCGATGAAAGTTTTCGCTAGGTTGTAATTCTTTTAAATCATTACCACGTACAAAAGCATTTTATAAAATCTCAAAGGTTTTTTTCTTTCGTATTTAAGTTAAAAAAAAGCAAAGAATAAGGAAAAATAGTACCATCATGGCTCTTTTTTTGGAATGCAAATTTTCTAAGATAATTTAATGCAAATGACATTGGACGACGCACAATTAAACTGCGTTTTAAACGGGGCGCAACCGCTTCTTAATGACGGTTTAATGTAGTTTTATTACACCAGTTAAGGGTTTATGTCTTCAAATATCTACGTTCTTGTGATCTGTTAGTTTCGTAGTATTCACTCATTAAATGTATTAATTTAACATAAGTATCTAGATGTTGTAAACGTTTTCAAAGTTCGAGTCCCAGAAATTCTATTAACTACGCCTTCCCTCCTCTTAAAGGGTGCGAAATTGTACTACTTTGATAAAATATTTGTCACCAAGATTCTGTCACTTAACACTTCATTTTATAGAAATAGCACCACCCTTACACTTAATCTGTATTAACATTGAATACACATCCACCAGTGTAGAGTGTTGTAAAACAAAGTAAACCCCGTTTTCGGATATTATGTGGTTGGGAACTAAAACAGGGTGAGAGAATGTAAACCTAATCTCGTTCTATTAGTAGTTTGTTCTACAGATAAAGAGAATTTACTACAATTTGTCCTTACATTAATGATTCCCAGGTTTTGTGTGTATTTGTGATAACTTGGGAGTTTTAGCTAATTTTTTATCTGCTTTTGGTCGAACTTTGTTAGTTTATCCTTGATTAAGCTTTACGTTATGTATTTCAGCTTTATAACTCGCTTATTTGTTTTTGGTAGTGAACATTAGAGTGGATGTAGTATAGAAAAGAATTTTGCTTGATTGTACTTGATACAAACAGTGTTGCGTCCATTATATTAGTTATAATGTATTGTTAGTATATTTTTCGATGTTGCATAGTAACCTATTATTATCGTTGTATAACTTTGTCATAAATGTTGATTTTGGGTAAAAATGTCATTCTGTTTCTTTTTTGTAAAATTAATTTAAAAAAGGAATTAACAAGATTTAAATGCTTAAATTTCTTGCGTAAATTAACAAACAATTTACTTTAAAATATTCGATTAAAAAGGTTGCGGATCCATGCCCATCGATCTTCTTTAATATTCGCATTAGCTGCATCACTATTGCCAGAGAAAGATTTAAGTAGAGTGCCAAGTAAATTTATTCGGCATATAAGCACTGACTTCATTTTAATGCAAGCGTGGGACTTCATTTCAATCGATATCGCCATGTCAGCATTATCATAAAATTATTAATTTTAATCAAATTAGATGCGATAACTTAATTTATAATTTATTGCTTTTGCAAAATTTGAGATAATTACAACTTATCGTAGAATAGATAACTCTATATAAAGTAGACAATCGTTAATGTTTTTTTTCATTCTTAGACAAGAATTTCATTTATGTCAAATATATTTTGAAAAGTAATATTCTAATTTACGAACAACGCTCGCGTGGGAAATAAGGAACCCTGCACACAAAATCATATGGCAAATAAAAATTTAACTAACGGATTGAAAATATCGTCACTCTTTGGTAAATAATAAATAGCATGTGGCCGTGGTAAAGCCTGGTTGTCAGAGTTAGTCAATATAATAAAAAAATGCACTATTGGTTGCGATTTTGGTATTCCCACATGGGACAGTGATACCGGCACAAATCATGCGATATTTCTAAAAAAATATTGAGTGTGATAACTCCACGTCTATGATAAAGTTGTTTGTATCTTGTTTGCAAGTATGCCATTAGATTTAATGGCAATAGCTAGTTGGTTAACCCGCAGCAAACTCAGGCGTACCACAAGGCTCCGATTCAGGACCATTATTATTTTTTAAATTTGTAGACGATCTACCGGATACGCTAGTTTACACAGAATCGTTGCTTTTTTGACGATGATTAGAAAATATAAAATGAAGTTATTATATTATAAATAGTGATAAATTGCAGAGAAGGTTGTTTAAATTTACGACGTAATCTTAATGCTGTATTTCAATGGGGCGTTACAAATAAACCGTCAATCAATGTTACCCAATGTTTTTGTGTAACTTTTGTAGTACCAAGAAATCTATAATCCATGATCATAAATTAAATTCAACATCTTTAAAACGCATAAAACTATTATCACGGACGAAATAATTTAAAACTAAATTATTGGTTATTTTTTAATTTACATTTTAAACTAACAGAAATGTTCTCCAAGGCTGCTGCTCATATCATATCTATGAAAAGCGTCTCGCTATTAATAGCTTAGCAACACCTGTATTCAATACCTGCACCCTATGTTAGAGAGAGACCTACGAGCAGATACGTAACCTTCAAGGCACGCGCTTGCATTCCCCTACTTTGACAGCGCTTACATTGCATTTCCCCTCTGGGCTGAAATGCTTAGCTTGCATGTACGGAAGCTATATAAAGGCGAGGTCTTGGCTTATGAACTCATTTTCCTTCCGGGGCGCCCACCAACACCATCAGCCAGACCACGGTTAAGTAACTTTAATATTCTTTTAACTGTAGGGATCCTAGAAGCTGGTATTCGGGGCTACTACGTGCTTGGTTTCCCTATTGCTTATTATAGAGACCTAAAAGCTGGCATCCGGGGATACTGCTTACTTGGTCATCCTAAGCTTAGTATTAGTATGTAGATATTAGGCGGGTCTCGATCACCCTAATGTTTAGTGTTAGTATGTAAGTTATTTATGAGGTCTCGGACGTCCTCATGCTTTGTGTATTTTGTGTTTGTCTGTAACATGTTTTATATGCAACGCATTCTATCTGTAGTTTAATTTTATTTAAAAATTACACACTAGAAATAAAATGAAACGAACGAAACGAAACCAGATGAGGCGAGCGAGACGAGACCGGACGATTCTCTTTTCTTTAAGTAAAGAAATAAAGTAGTTTTTTTTAAATACGAACATCGTAATTAATATATCTTTCTTTTGTTACAGGTGAAAGATGAACAAATATTTGTGTAAGTACCATTTGACTTTATTTTTAATCTATAACCAAAGGAATATTACTGTTGAAGAATAATATCACGTTATTAATAGGCAGTTCACTATATTTACCTGTGCCTCCTAACCACACATTGTATTTGACTAATTACCAATACGTATTTCGCTAACAATGCTATTATTTTTATTCCGAGAATAAGATAACATCGTTACCGAAATACGCATTGGAAATTGGTCAAATACAATGTGTGGTTAGGAGACACCGTTAAATATAGCGTTGTGATAAACCACAGTCTTTACAATCCATTATTAACATACTACAGTTGTTAGATCTGATACTAATATACTATTACTGAACAAGTCTTTTCTACTACGTTTCTAGACGTCACACCGTATGGATTGTTACAATGCGAGAGGAAATTTATTTTGCTTAGTTCAAACTGAATACATGTTATGAATCATAACAAAACTTTTAATCGAATATACTTATAAAAGTGCTAACACAGCTAACTCTATTCCATTATTTTGAGATATGTACAAGTTATAATGAAATTTGTTCATGAACGTATTTAATATGTATTTCAAAAAGTAATATGCAAATAATACACATGTAAGCCAACTCCATTTTCCCTAATATTAAAGGAATATATATATATATATATATATATATATATATATATATATATATATATATATATATATATATTCGAGTCCCAGCAGAGTCGATGACTTTTTTTATATGAATTTGCATTCTAAATATTATTTAATATATATATATATATATATATATATATATATATATATATATATATATATATATATATATATATATATATATAATCGTATTTCAGTGACACGCTAGCGTTTACAATGACGTTTGTACTGCATTCCAAGACACTCCTGCTAATAAACAGTGTGCATATGTTAGATCTTTTCTTCCATTTACCCTAAGATTTTCCAAACATTCACAAGAATTATATTATTCAATAGCGAAAAAGACTCTGAAAAAGAAACGTTTACTTAATGAAATCGTTTAATATGAAATATGACGTGGAATATGGATATTGCATATAAAGGAATTTTTACAAAAATTTGAGTTATGTATTGTAGAATTAAATTGTAACTTGTATCATGGTTAGCCATTTATTGTTATTTTTCTACAATCATTTGCAATTTAATTTTCTTTAGTTTAATTATTACATTTTTTTCTCTGAATATCTTTAATATCTTAAGTGTTAATTTCACTATACACCTTAAAAACTAAATAGTCTTAAGTGACATAAAGTTTAACTTTTTAAAACTGTTTTTGGGGCCATTTTCATTTTAGAAGTTCTAATTGCATGAAATTAATAAATTAATGAATGCCAAAAACAATTGATTTAAGTGTTTATTGAATCTATCACTGTTATAAACCTCACGTTATTTATTTCCATTAACAAATAAAAGCTAATCAAAACGCTTAATAGAGAAAATAGTATAAAAAACACATATTACAATACCCAACTGTAATACTCGTACTGGTCATTGTTAAACTGTATTCGTTATTACAATAATGGTCATTGCAACACTTGTTTTTCAATATACTATTAAGCATCAGTTTTCTTAGCCTGTCGAAAACTTTTGAGATGTATGTCGAATTATTCATTAAGAAACTGAAAGGTTCATGAGTCAAAGGTATTGTACTTGTTCAAGTCATATTTATCTAAAGGTACTTGTATTGAGTATAACACTCTAAATTCCTCTAAAAACAAAGCCCCGCGATGGGCAACATTGAAACATACTTATATTAACACAAAAAAATGCCCCACGATCAGGCGTAATTTATAACTTTACTCTCTTGACACAAAATATTCAATACTTACTGTACAGCTCATAAATGCACCGGCTGTCGAGATCTCTATCATGCAAATTTAAATACAGGAGAGAGTGTTAACCCCAATAGCTTCTAATTAATTAATGAAATTAGGAACAAATAAAAAGACATGTTGAGCGCCACCAAATTGATGTTAACAGAATCTAAGAATCTTAATTTGGAAATATTCCTTATTTAAAATTGACGTTAATTTAATTAAACACTTATCAAACGATACTACTGAATTTTAATTGACAAAAAGCATCAGCAATTTGTTGAGCCAAACAATATCATACGATAATTTAATTTGAAATCTGTATATTGAAACGTAAAAGAAAAAAATTTTAAATAATAAAAAATTAAAAATACAAAACTATCAAAATCAAAAAGTTACCATACAAAAAGTTAATTAAATTTCGGGATCCCAAATAAACTTTACATAAAAACATAATTAAAAAAATTAATACCTTACATTTTTTTCATCCTGTATAAGTTTCAAAAAAATTCCTTACACAAACGGAATACATCAATCACAGTACACCAAAACACAATATTGGCATACACTTAATTTTCACAACAGAACTGCTGACCTGGAAAACCAATACGGGAAACCATCTTCTGAATTCTGAACTATATTTATTTTATTTTAACCACGAACTTCAACATACAATAATTTCCAGTACCTAATAATTCATTATTAACACAATCATAACTGGAACGGTAATTACTTTAACTTGAATGCTGCTTGAGGGTGGTTATTTTAATTTGTAAACAAAACTTCACTGACAGAAATTACTGAATAATTCTCTTCGCCGAATTAATTACTTAATTACAAAATCGATACGATACCACAATAAAACTTTACTTTATTCGAATCTGTACGGGAAATATATGTAACGGTAGGTAATTACACTTACACACGACGGCCAAAGCCGACGCGTATCTTGAGATAATCCCAAGCTTTGGCTTTGAGAGCCTATATTCGACTGACTTGAAAAAGGCATCAGAAATACATAGTAACAAAATAATTTTATAAGAGGGATATTTTAAATTAGCCAATAACGAAACAACGCGGCTTTAACAAACCAATTAAAATAAAATACGTACGAAAACTTCCAGAGTGTTCGATATGGAATTTCAGTAATTCCCCTTTGAATTTATACATTACCCAAAGCACATTATACTTGCAGGTGGCTGTCTGGACAATTTTATTCTAGAAGATTCTGTTTGTCGGTATTTTTTTTACTAGAAAATATTTCAACCCAATGTGTTTTAAAGCTGTAAATTCAACGTTTAAGGCATTTTAACCATAAGAAAACTTTTGTTAAAGCGAATATTATATTTTAGACCTAAATAAATACAATATTGAAAACAATTTTGTTCTAGAACATTCTATTCCACAAAAACAATTCCTATTGTCCATCCGAACATGAAATAATAAATATTAACATTTGCATAGACGGTACTTTTTTAAAACGAAATCTGCAGATTTTTCTAGATGCAAATTTTATTAGTCTGGAAATTTTTTTTTTAAACTGACCTCTAATATTTAGTAGGACTCCTATTTATACAGAATACCAGCTGTAATTTTAAATCAAGAAAAATATACAATAATTTGCAGGACCACACTAAGGGTATTATCAATTATTCATACAAAATTGCATTTTTCGGAAGTTGAAAAAAACGAACCGTTACATGGGTAAGGTGTTGTTTCCAGTATTTGTCAATGATTTGCTAAATTTTGAATTGAAATGTATATAACTCTAAACCTTTTGCAGGTGATACCATACTATTTTTTCTGGGGGACTCGTAGGCAAGTGTTCACAGTAAAATTAGCCAAAATATGACTTTGGTTCCTTAGATGACTGAATGCAAAACTTAATCTTAATATACAAGAATCTAAAATATCTTAAATATACAAAAAACACTTTTTATCTTTTACGTCTCATCAAAATAATCAGCGGCCATATTATGATAGAATAGAAATTAATAATAACTGTACACTACAAAACTCGAAATTGTGATAACTGGCGACTGGCGGTGTTAAATATTTAAGAGTATATATAGACAGCCATCTAAGATGAACCAACCATATTCTAATATTCATCTCAAAGCTGAGAAAGCTGACTTTAAAAACTATTAGAACCTTTTCAAATATGCACCAAATGAAAATTGTATGAAAATTTCCATATTACAATATGAAATATCAGCCTGGAAAGGTACCTTGCAATATAGCTAGACTTTCCACAAACATAACTAGACAACTAAAATTTGCAGTCGGTAACATATCACTAGTAGATAGGCTATGTGAGTTCTTCGACAAAATCCCATGTTTCTTTAAATGAAAGTCTAAAAATTAAGCAAACGTGACAGCCAGGATGGAGGCGACTCATGATATGCGCACATGCGTGTATAAGTCAACTCGATAACTATTTCTATGATAATTATTCCCATGTACAATATCCATTAATAATTAGTGGATCTTGGATGTCACATTTTCGGCGTTTTTAGACCTTCATTTAAAAAGAACATGGGATTTTTTCACAGAACTCACATAGCCTATCTACACTGTCACTGCACTAGAACTATCTTCTTATCTTTAAAACTAATTCTCTCTGTTCAAGCTCTTTTCATAATTTCGCTTTATAGGCTTATAGTGTGTCATGTGATTCTCTTAGTTCACTTGGACTTTTAGGTCGCACGTGTGACATGCGAGCAAAAGTTTTGAATTGATAAATAAATACATACAATTATTATATTTCAAATATTTCGAAGGAAAAAACATATACAATGTGTACCAGATGTGGTTTGTAAGAGGAGGAAATTCTATTATTAATTTTATGACAGAGTTATTCTTTGTAAAAAATTTGTTTGTCACGAAACCATTAGAAAGTATAACAAAACTTCAATATTATTTATAATAAACTAGAAAATCTAAAATATGTTTTATTTTCTAAGAACAAACTTTCCTAGTTCTATATTTAAGTTTAAAATAATTGTGCCTTGCTTAGATAATGATACTTGATATAGAGACGCCTGTCAGACATTAATGAATGTAATAAATATTATAAAAGTTTAAAGATTATTTTATTTTACTTCATGACCATTAAGTTTCACGAAGTAAGGCTTGAGTCAGTGAACTGTGTTATGCTTTTTTTTAAACAAGTTTTCTAAATATGTATAAAATTGTACACTTACCACAAATATAATTCTGCTACTCTTTATTATTGTACAGGGTTAGTTAAAAATATGGAGACGGAGATTTATTGTTGTTAATATTCATTTTAGGAAATAATGTTCAATACAAAAGCTTTTTATGAAATTTTTACCTACATTTGAGACTACTTGAAAATTTCTGTTCTTCAATTGTTGTTAAGTTATGCCTTTCCGAATTTTTTTTTAATGGGAACCTGTTAATTTTACGCTACCATTCGATAGAACATTTTTACTCTTTACAATAGAATTAATTTTTTTAATTTAATTTTATTTTAATAACATTTTTTTCCAGAAAACGCAGGTTCAAGTATTTACGAATAGTATTTACATCTAAAATTAAACTCGCCAATGCTAATATTAACAGCAAGAAATTGCATACAATAATTGTATGCAATATATTGTTGGTAAAATTAGCAGTGGCGAGTTTAATCTTAGATATGCATACTATTCGTAAATACTTGAACCGGCGTTTCCTTGAAACAATGTTATTAAAATAAAATAAAATTAAATTAAAAAATGTTTAATGCTATTGTAAAGAGAACAAAATGTTCTATCGAATAGTAGCGTAAATTTAACAAGTTCCCATTAAAAAAAATGCAGAAAGGCGTAACTCAAAAACAATTGAAGAAACAAAAAAATTTAAGTATTCTCAAATGTAGATAAAAATTTCCTTTTGTATTAGACATTATCTCCTAAAATAATTATTAACGCAATAAATCGCCGTCTCCATACTTTTAACTAACCCTGTATATAATATAAATGTTGTACTGATTGGGCTGATTGATAACCATTTAACATTTTTATTTAAATTGAACAAAGTAGAATATTGCATACGCTTAGACCGATCTTTAAATAGTGCATGGATTATTTAGATGTATTTGTTTATGTAGCTTTATGTAATATGGCATATTTTAGCAATAATAATAATACAGTAATACATACAAAATTATAAACAAATAAATAACATTATAAACATACTATGCTATAGTTAATTAAATTCTTAATTACAGTAACTTATTTACTAATTTATTTAGTTCCTTAATAAAAATTATTAAAAACAACATTGTTAAAAATAATAGAACACTGCACAGATTGAAGGCTAAAAGTATAAATGTTTTGAGATTTTGCGAATAGTTATTCAAAATATTTACATAAGTAGTCAGACTTCTAATGCAAATTTAAATTCGGTGGTGTGTCTAAGTCTAAATTGAGAATGAGTTAATTCGTAGATGTGAGGTTAAGTGAGAATAAGATTATAATTGCCTAGATTAATATAATATTCGTTGCATGCACCACAACAAAGTGGATAAATTATTAATTCGTATTAAACTCTGTATGTATAGTGTAATACCATAACTACAGCTCCGTAATTTAACTACATAGTACGTATGTAGCTTTCTCCATACTCCATACTAGAAGGAAAGCAAATAAGCAAAGAAAATAATAATTATTTTTCTTTCTGTAAAATACTTAACGATTGCATTTTAAGTTTTTGAAACTTGTTAAAATATACTAATTATATGCAGTTTTAATAAGAGATACTTTTTATGTAACAATATCTTGTAATAAAAACAATTTTCATAATTAATTTTCTTCTTCTTTATCATAACTATTGTAATGGATTTTGAGATAAGGCCCGGCGTCAGGGGGGACTACAGGTACAGCTGTATCGGAACTTGGACGATAGGGGGCCCCATGTAATACATAATCCGTTACATGTAATACATCTATAATAAAAGATAGGATCTGCTTCAAAAATAATAAATTTTTATTACGAAATGTCGTCACAAATTAGGCGCCACTCCGCAAGCAACGCTTCGGACATGCTGGGAAGATAAACAACGGGGCATCGTGCTCTCGCCTCCGCTTCGCCCACCAGCTGGCTGATTCAAGCTCGTTATAAAGGACTTTGCTGGATTAAGTGTAAGAAGGCTTATTTATAGCAATAAATAATTTAAAAGTGATTCATTCTTTTTTGGGATATCTGTACCTAAGTGCTCATTTATGACCGCGTTCGGTATTCCAGATCTATTTACTTGAAGAGCTAGGTTTCTATAGTTTCCATTCTTATGAATATTTGTAACTGCAGCAACAAAGTTTTAAGAGCAAAAAGAGCCGTAATGCCGAACGCACTGTATATAAGTAGCAACGATTCAAACGCTAAATAACCGTTTACGTGATTGTACATAGCCGTTAAAGCTCAAGATCGTACTTTAATATTTATTTACGTGGCAAGCTTTGTAAATTAATCTTTACGGGCGAGATGGAAAGTTTACGGGGCGAGCGACGAAGGAGCGAGCCTCCATAAGCCAGTGAGCCAAGTAAAGATTAGCTGCAAAGCATGCGGCTTACAAAGTTTTATTTCCACATTCACACCAGAATTTTAATGATTTATTGTATATTTTGTATGAAAAGACATTTTGTAATCAAAGGCGTACTGACAATTTATAGCTAGACGTTGTCATGGTGTTGTGATTAAGCAAAACATTCGTTTCTATTATTTGTATCTCGTAAAGTTTTACATGGCTGTAGCTGTAACTACTTATTTACTTAGTTACCATAATTGCCTCTAAAGTGTCATTTACCCAGAAACTGGAAATACAAATTCTTTTGTTTCACTTGCATATTATTCGTTGTTTATACGTGTGATATGAACTGTATAAACAAATCCATAACAACCAGGGCATTATAAGGGCAATTTGTGTCCTTAGGCACGAAACTATATGTTTGCGTACGAATGTGTTGCAACACAACAAATGTCGAGTATTTACAACGTAGTTTCTGGGTGCGTGGCTCACGAATTCTTTTGTGCCGACTTCTGCTTAAATTTCATAGATAAAGTTAACTTATTCTTTAGATAACGTTGGTGCAATTATTACTCTTTTGTTTTCATGTTGGTAATAACAACAAAAACACTTGAATTTAGATTGTCATATCTCTGTTTGACTTTTGTAAATTTTGTAAAAGTTGTTACCATCCGACAAACATGAGACTACCTAGCTTTCTAAATACATAAACAACGTCCTTGGCAACGCAAACAATTATAAATAAATTTTCTACTTGTACAATATATTCTTGTGAAGAATAAAGTCTTGTATGCACCACGAGAGTTACTAGATAATAATGCCCATCGGGCGATTTCCCTCGGGCCTTCGGGCTGGGCAATCGTTAATTTTATAACATTGTTACTATGCTAATCACAATCTCGTTCTCCAAGTACATGATTTTTGCAACAAATATACAATTATATTAACCACTTTCTAGTTTCTTTTTTAAATATTAAATATAAATGGTATCCTAGCAGATTTTGTATGTTATGCGTCCTCTAACAGTCTTTAAGAGCTCAGTCATTTTAAGTGCTCGGATATTCCGATCTCGCCCTTAACGACCTGTTTAGAGCACTTATGACATAAATAACTATTATTAAGTACCTACCTAGATACGCATCAAGCTAAGCTAGTGACTAGGGACCAGGGGGCCCACAATGCAATAACTGTAACGGTTCCCTACATTTCTGTCGCCGGGCCTGTTTGAGATGAATTGATAAACTAATAAATTTAAATAATAAACAACTAAATTAATTATATTAAGTGTATCGGAATTCATTAAATGCTTTATTTAATGTAATTTTCTGCTTTTCTTATTATCGTTAAAAGACGAATTTTTATAAAGAGAGATGTCTTTTGTTATGGATGATATTAATAACTTAAAAGTTTTTTAAGTAACGTTGTTTTTCAAATGTAGAAGAATAGACTACTTGCACAAAAAAATAAATATTGCTAAATTGCATATAATATGAAATTTATACAGCTGAAATAAGTGTCGGAATTTTTTGCGCCTACGAATCTGCGCCAATCGCGTGACGTCATGTAGCGTACAATCCTGTATAAGTCATTCCTGCAACGTGGTTTACTTGTTTGGCCGGTGCATTTAAAAATGTTTCGTTTTGGCTTGATACGTGTTTAGTTACTTTTGAATTTATAGAAAAACGGGTCTTTCCAAGGCTTACATGCAGTAGGAAACCCGAGAAGAAAATTAAAGTATAACGCAATTATTTTCATTAGTAATTAATTTATGTTTATTCATTTAAAAGGCTGCTGTATTCAACAGTAAGGCCGTTCTCGTCAAAAGAAGGTTTGGTTGTTAGTGTGACAGTTTTAATCGCTTAAGAAAGTTCGATTTTTTGAAACAGAAGCTGCTACCTTCACAAGAAAGGCCGATTTATTACATATGTTAATTAACAACTGCCGTGCCTTCATTGTTATATAATAAACGATTAAAAAGAAATTGAACGCTTATGTATTTTGTACTTTTAAAATATTGGATACATTTGTCGTTATACTTACGTTAAAATGATCTTCACATACAAGCATGAAGTTTTCGAGAGATGTGTATAATTCCGACTGCTGCATTTATCCACAACTTAATTATAATAAGATGAGGAGGAAAATATTTTGTAAAATGAAAAAAGGAGTATAGGTGTTAATGTTTAGATAAGTTTTAAGAAGTTGGGACTTTTATTAGTAGGTATTAAATTGTGATTAAGTTTTTTATTGGTAATCATCTGAGGATGGCAATACAATTACTTTGAGTGTCGAAACATATATGTATGTAACGTTTCTATATTTTTAGTGGTAAATAAATTGAATAGAGTGAATAGACTTGAGTATTACATTTTACATACATTTATCGGTAATTTAAAATTTACCCTTCTATAACCCCTCTTGCTTTTATACTCTTGTAAACGACTGTTCTTTTTAGTACAAAGAGCAAAAGCAAAACATGTGGTAACTTGTTTAATAACTAAGAATACAAATCAAATTGAGATTACAACACCTAAATACACGGAGTAAGTGCATTTGCTAGACGGGTCCACGTGTGGTGACGTCACACCGCCCGGGCCAGCGTAAATGCGTTTCAAGGGCCTGAATAATTATTTAAACTTATTTCGCTAATAACTATAATAATAACAGTTATTTAGCAAAAATATTTTGAATAACAGTAAAATATACAATTCTGAACTCGTTGGGAATAAATCTGAAAACCATGAAAGGACCCTATTGTGTTTAAAGCTACTGATTTGTTTTGTAATTTTATTTAATAATTAAATTAAATTTATCTGTTAACTCTAAGAAAATAATAATAAGATAATTTATTCTTATATAAAAAGGATCCAGTACTCAAAAAGCAACTTCTAACAATCCTTACTAATGGCAGCTAAACCTAAAGTTTAAAGTTAAACCACATTTATACAACCCGTCCTAAAATTTTAGAATAAAACTAAAACAAGCTTGTAAAATGTACAGTGTGACATTTTATTTAAACGTACTTTTAATCGTATCCTATGTAATTCTGCTAAGCTTATGCTTTAAGCTGTCTTCAAGTTGTAAACCCAGTATAAAGAGAACTATCGAGAGATGCTTTGGCTGCTTCTTACGCTTTATCCGGCTTACTTTCTTAAAACAGCTCGTAGTGCAGTTAGAGATTGTTAGTGCACTTATTTCCGATTTAAGGAGAACAATTTCGCTGATTTAACGGGTAGTTTGTAGTCACATAGCAGGAGATAGTAATTACGAACTAGTTAGTACGGACAATACCTAAAGGAATAATGCGAGAGGTATCCTACAGAGTACAAGTAATCCCCTTATCCTGTACCGTCAGTTCAATGCAATACAGTACTTAACCCAGATTACTTGGTGGTATTATAAAAGCGGTGGCCCCGAAATTGATGTCAAAAGTTACATACGATGTGTAAGCTGCATACGAGAGAGAAGGATTACGTAGATATAAATTTCACCTTATTATTTTTGCCTGTACGAGAATTAAAACCGGAAAACCAGAAACAATTGTTCTCGGAATAAATCCTTGAAAATATTCATACTCCCAAAAGAGAGGATTATTTAATTAAAATTGTGCTTCACATGCAAAAATGCGTTAAAATAAATAAATTAGGACACGCACCCATAGCGCCCGCACACCTCATAACTCTAACGAGTCTGCTAACCACCGAAAACTGAAAATGAACCCTCCTCTCTCTGTTCGCTCAGTCACTCTCTGATTGCCCTTATTTGTGAATACCACACTCGCGCCCAACTACTCTGCAATGTATTGCTTACCTTTCAAAATTTCAATTGTAAATTTGCTACTGTTTCATTGTATTTTAAAACGATATTTATTCTGGTTAAACGTTACAGGAATTGTAAAAGATAGGCCATAAAATTTAACAAACCCCTTTTGTTTTATTGTCTTTTAAAAGTATCGTTTTCTCTCCCTTTTTCATTAGTGCGTCTTGTTCTATCTGCAATTTCATAGTAATGAAATGATACTAAAATTTATTTCCAAATTAAACTATCGTGAACTTTATGGTGTCATGGTATTATGAATACATTTACATTTTAAATTAAAATTATTTTATATATATATACTACAACTTATTCTCAAATATTAAATTTAAGACAGTAAAGTGAAGCGATTTGCTTTTCATTAAATTACAGAGATGAGCTTATTCAGGCTGGAAACTTAACGTTTTCGTTGTATGTTTATTTTGGTTTTCAACAAGGGAAATATTTATTTAGCGTAAGCTTTTCATTTACTTTTTGTTAATCCTTGTATTAAATAAATAAAAATAAAAAACACTGTCATTCATTTTTTATTTTAAATAAAGCAGAGTGTTTAAGATTTAACATTTAATAGTCTCTTGCAATATTAAGCTTTATTCAGAGAAAATAATCCTTTAAAATAAAATTGTGAATATGCTTTAACCGTAGATGTCCAACTCACCCGAATAATTACTTAAAACTTTAATACTACACTGCCTTCTTAAAGCATCCCCCCTTCCCAGTTAAACTTTCGAAGCATTGCAGATTTATTTATTGCAAAATTAAATTAAATTTAATCAAAATCAAATAAATATAAAATTTAGAGACAAAATGAGCTGCCTAAATTTTTTGACAGAAAAGTCCAATCTGGAACTCCTCCCAATTTTTTAAGAATCTCTTAGGTTCTGCTATTATGTAAGTATATACTAGTACTATACGATCACGCGATAGTAATTGGGTTAGAACTATAAAAATTTAAAAACAGAATGAACGCATCATACACAGAATTAAAAGGGCTTTTAAATGAGCCGTCACACGACCTACCGTGCCAGTTAAAATCGTTAAATTTAAATTAGGTATTATTAATTTTTTTACTTGCTTAAAAATTAGCAGTTTTTAGTCGTATTTTACATCGTAAAGTTTGATTTCCCGAGCTTAAGTGTTTCAAGAATCCAATACTACTAAAGTTGATTTGTATGTGTGTCCGAGCCCCATTCTCGCGTTCTATAAGGTCTGGAGACATGGGCTTGGGCTCATTCGACGCGTAATTTGCCGAGGATAATGCACGATAACGCATAAAATTTTTTAAATTAGGTTATGTTTTAAAAAATCGATAAATGCTGATTCTATCGTACTATTTAGTGCTATTGAGTGTTATTTGGTACTAATATATGCTCTATCGATAGAGAATCGATTGGAGATTTATGTAGGTCATGTAAATACTGACCTACTTTAAAAAATATCGATAAATGCTATTTCTATCATACTTAAGTGCTTAGGCCCGTAGGGCCCATTATCCTAGTTATCTACTATTTGGATAAGATAAATCTTGTAATTAATCCATTACAAGGCATAAATTGAAGAATTGTTCTATAACATTACGCGACAAACAATTTAATGACTCTTGTACTTCCGTTTGATTATTATAAAAAAACTCGATTCGATTTTGGTTTTTCTTTGACATGCATACATAATAGTGAATAGGTTCAAATTTATCAGCATTCTTATACTGAATTCTCTAAAATTAATCTACCAGTCTGATTATAAATGCCTCAACAACATAACTCTGTTTCATCTACATTTTTCATCTTGAAACAATATGATTGTAATAAAAAATATAAATATTAAAAAAATAAATTATAAAAAATAACAGAATAACGGGACAGTATAGAAACGCTAACATAACCTTATTACAGAACTTGAAGGAACTATCCACTTTCGAAAATGAATCATATAAAATTTAAAGATACAGACTTTTGTGTTCAAAAATTTGAGAATTTAACGCCCTGTATATTATTCAAAAATAAATTTATAAAAAAACGTGATTTAATTACATGTTTATAACTATCGTTTGTGATTATAATTAGTCGAATGTAACTTCATCATCCCGGTCGTCCTACGCGAGCCCCTTTGTACACTTAAGGGTAACAATCGCTTGCTTATTGCCAAAGCATTTTCAACATAAAACTGTATTCTTTCCCCCAATGTTCCGTCGATCATTTTTAAATTTTTCACCATTTGAGTTTTCCTCGGATTAGTAAGTTACACGAATAATCTTCGTTGTTACTCAGATAGACAACCAACACATCCACTAATTTTGTGTTCAACTGTATCGGGAAAACGTCTCATTGTCACTTTTGTACCGGCTGCCTCAAAGATAGGAAATAACCCCGAAATAGGTGTTTTCTTTTCTGCAAGTAAAAACCAACTACCAAATGTAATTTGACTAGCGGACGAAATGTGATCATATTATTTTTATTTATGTTTAAAATTAAACACTGACTTTCGGATGGAAATGTTTTTCTAGGTCATTAAATTTTATTTCAAGGATTATTTTTAAATAATGTCAGCAATAAACCAAAATCTGCTTAATATCGAATTAATTGTAACAACTAAGACATAAATCAAAAACATAATGATACGTAATTCATTTAACAAAGCACAAGATCATTTAACTTTGTCAACGAAAAACCCTTACAAATTTAGGAACGCAGTGCATGTAATTGAGTACATAAATAGTTTATTTTAAATAAATAGTAAATTTAATATTAATACTCAAAAATAAATTGATATATAATATATAAAAAATAGTAAATCTACTTGAACTTTATTAGAAACAAATAATCATCAAAACTTTATTCTTTCTTAAATGGTGGCAAAAGTTAATTCTAAAGTGATGTCTACGCTGAAGTGCACGTTATTATTCGGAAAACAGACGATGACATACAAATTGGTTAATTATATATTTACTAAAATCCATTGTATACCTATCAGCTGATCGTTATCACCGGAATCTCTTATAAACCTGGTTCTATGCCAGTGATGTCCTGTGAATTAATTTTTCCTTCAGTTTGATAGTAAACTCATAAAATCATAACTTTTCAGAAAAGCTAATAATTACAGCTCTCCTCCCAGATGTTACAAAAAGAATCGTTTAATTAAAAAATTTCTTTAAAGTGTTTAAATTTTCTCTACTGGATTGACTAGATAGTTTCGAATGTAGGTAAGTTCAAATTGATAAATTACTTGCCAGTAACTAAATTAATTCTACCTGACCTTAAATCTCACTTAGTGTGTTTATTCTTGTCTGGTTATCTTCGTGTATGGGTACCTTCTTTGAACTGCAACCGAAGTCAGTTATAAACCAATACAGTAGCTTTCGAGAGCTGGTTACTTCTTCTTTCTTTCTTGTTATTTCTATAGTAAACCATAAGCAAACTATAGTCGAAAGGACGAATTATAGTTATGAAATATTACCTGAAGATCTTGATCGCCTTGAAGTAAAATCTTGAATTTTACAAATTGGTGTGAAATTGTGCCTTGTTTAGCTAACAAACTTGTTGAGAAAAAACTTACTTAAATTCCGTTTTAATATAATAAAAGGCAAAAACTACAAGATTTGCAACTACGACTTTAAAGATATGTAATCATTGAGATATGTAAATTTCGCAGGTAAAATACAACGACTAAAGTGGATTGCCTAACCATCAGGAGCTAACGTCTCCAGAAATTCGAAAAATGATTACTACATAGAATCATCAAAATAACTTTAACATTATTTTTTTATTTTTAAAAAATTTTAAAAAAATTGTTTTGTTTATTTAGTATTTTTAATATAATGTGAGTATAATGAGGTACTTAAAATTTAAATTGCAATTTTCTCGAAAACTAATAGGAAGCGACCACATGTTGATAAGGAAAATATGTTTTAAATAATTAAAGCTACCCTCCATTACGAGCATTGCAGTTATATTGGTTATACCCTGTAACAGTTATTATTTTAAAAGAAAGAATATGAAAATAGGAACCGAAGGCTTACGTTTACTTACCAAGGCTGAGTTCATATAGGTCATATTCCTACCTATTGTTAATCGATTTGGGGAAAATTTTTAGCTTATATGCCGATGTGGAACTTGATACCATTTAGTACCTATAACACCATAAACCATTAATACCAATAACACTTACGGAACGTTGTAAAGGAATTTTTTAATCTTTAGTTAATTCAATCATTTGTTTATCAAAATACTGCATAGATTTCCTATATACGTTAATATCTCCTAATATAATAATAGCCAGTTCCGATGTCCGATGTCCGGTGTCCGATGTCCGATGTCCACCGAAAACTATCTCGAAAACTAGAAGACTTAGGAAGCTGAAATTTTACAGGCAGATGGGCCTTACCCTAAAGAGGTGCATGAGTATATTTTTCATCCTAAAAAACCCGAGGGGGTCGAAGGGGGCATTTCTTTAAAAATCATTATGGCTATATATCTCTTGAATGGCGTAAGCTACAAACATCAAATTTTCACAGATTATACTTGAAGCAATTCTGAAGATAAAAAATACCGGCATTTCATCCAGGGACGGAGTAAGGCAACATTCCAAGGGGAGAAGAGTTATCCGCAAAATCTTGATTGTGATTAACCTGTAAGAGATACGTATATGCCATCTCGGACTTTCTTGTAGATCTTTTTGAGAGCTACAATTCGTTATAGTTTGGCTTTACCTGTTACCATTTTTGCAGCGTAATGCGTTTTGTCTCCGTTAGAGCCAATTTTCTTAAGTATGTATTTCATTCTTTGCTCATTACTGGACTCTTGAGAAATTCTCTGAATAATCTGTGTATATAAAAACCTTTGCTAAAAAATAAGCTATTAAATGGTGAACCACCAAAATCTATGCAGTGGTTCTCGAGATTCGCCGGTTTTGACAAAAACTGGGCTCACAGAAACTACAAAGTTGGTGGGGGCACGCACTGATTGCCAGCAACTGGCGCGTTTTCAACTTCTGTGCCTCCACACACCGTTGATTTTCCAACGAATATTATGCTATATAAAGTACATAATATATTAATAATAGACTACATATGTATATAATTAAAATAAGTATATTATGTATTCTCTTTGAACACGCCTACCATTCGTTTAAAGTTATTTTGAAACTTATGTGTTTTTATGGCATTTATTTGAGCAAAAATACTGTGGCACTTATTAGTAATTACGAAGAAAGGCATTAGTAATTATGAATCAAATCAAATTAAATTATAGTTACATGTTATGATCAGATTGACATTATTATTAAGGAAAATAGAAACTCTACTGCAGTAGCACATCCTGAGCTTCGAGGTCCCAAAAAATTAACTTTTATAAGTAGAGCTGTTTTCTTACTTCGTGGATAGCTGACATGATCAGAAGGGACCGTTGATTTTTCAACGGGTATTATGCTATAGACTCATATTAAGGATCTATTAAAAATATTACTTTGACGTACAGAAATACTATACCGGGATTTGCTCTCGAATGAACGGAGTGTTTATGCTATCTTTTAATGAAAAATGGTAGTATGCATAACAGTCATACGGAAGAATTTTTCTTTGTTAGACTTAGTATTCTCAAAATTAATGTTTGTATTTTTATTCGACATGCGTTGATGTATTAAGATTCGTTATTCAATTAAAGTAAATTATTTGTATTTCGCGATACCTTAATATACCCTACGCTTCATAGAGTGTCAAACAAAATTTATTTTAACTTTCTTTTCGGCGTCTTATTTAAAAACACCATAATGTTTTCTCTGCGTAAGCAAATACATACCTTACAATACTATAAACACATACTACAAATTAGTCCTGTGTACTAGCCTACAACTCCCTTTCCACATATCCCACATTCATGAAATATTTCAAAATTAATTTTATTCTCGCACATTCCTTCAACAACAATCTGCGTATTTCTAAAAGCGGTTTACAGAGCTTACACGTTAATGCATTACATTGTGAGCACTTACAGATGTTACAGGCAGTTTAATTTTCAAATGAATACTTTTTAAATCCTGCAAAAAATGTTTGTTAAATCAGAACTTTTCAATAAGTAGGTTATGTATTCGATTTTGTCACCTATAAAAAACATTTTATATTGATATATAAATAAAATGTAGCATTTACATTATTTCTTATTTTCAGGCAATTCACGATTTCACAATTTTTTTCATTTCAGCAAGCTTTTTCTCATCTTTTTTAAAATTGTTGAACACATCTGATTCCAAGTTTTTGTAAAGTATCTCACGAATTACATATACATACACAAAGCTGTTTGAGAATCTTATATCAGCAAAATACGCATTTGGCAAAGTAAGGAAAACAGGAAAAATGAAAAAATACAACCTCATAGAAAATTTAGGTATTTTCTTATTTCGGGAAAATATAGGCCTTGCATTAGGTTAAACTCATGTAGGCATTTTTCTTTGCGTTCTTCATTTTTTATACATCCCGTTTCAGTGTTGACAAAAAAAGGGGTATCTAAATTAAAAATTAAAAACATTTCAGCTAATCTCATAATAACAAAATAAAATTTGAAAATTTGTTTTTAAGGTCTCTTAAATTTCCCTCATTTATATAAAAGTTTTTTAAGTAAAAAGTTTGAATTAAATTTTTTCCTCCTTAATCGTGAAGTTATTATAGCCCAAGTCTAAAGTTTAATGAAAATTTAATAGACTTTATTATACATTAAAACGATATAATATTAACTAAAAAAAAATGAAAATATGAACAACAACTTTTATTAATTTTTTAGTAGAAAAAGTTCTCTTATCAATCTTAACAAAGAGAATTCCTCTGAAGCCCCTTTTTGTATTTCAGTTTTATCTGTGAAACAAAACTGATGGCTTTTGGTGAACCCTGCAAATCCATTTAAACGAGAGGCGAGCTTTTGCTGTTTGTTGGTAATAATTTTAACATTTCTTACAAATTCTGTATTTGCAGATGTTTTCCACCATCCTTTACATTGTGAAATCCCACGAGGATTTCTTTACAAACAAAAACAGTCACAACGACTTTATATTATGTAATATTTCCTGAAACGCTTTAACTCATGTTAAATTTCAGTTTAAATAGCGTGCGTGATTGGTTGGGGAATTTAAGACACTCCTTTATTTAGAACACTTTTTAACAGACTATGTTAAACAAAAAAAATATGAAAAGTTATTTAGTAAAAATCAGTTTCAAATGTAAAATTATAAACTTTTTGTGTTGTTTTAATAAAAAAGTAATAAAAAAGATTTTAAATTATTAGCTATAAACAATAATATGATAGATCAGTCTGTGAGATTTTCTTAACCACTATTTATATTAAAATTATACACGGTGTAAAATTACATA
Organism: Agrypnus murinus; assembly: GCA_929113105.1. Classification (NCBI taxonomy): domain Eukaryota; kingdom Metazoa; phylum Arthropoda; class Insecta; order Coleoptera; family Elateridae; genus Agrypnus; species Agrypnus murinus. The sequence continues at coordinate 135,526,012 of OV816028.1, read as the reverse complement.
AATTTGATAAGCATTGAATTTACAATGACGGGGAATAATTTGTCATTTCTAATTCTTACTCTACTTGCATTTTATTTGTCCAAATCAATTCGTATTACAAAACCGTGAAAGTAAAATATGAAATGTATTCATTTTGAAATTGCTGAAACTGCACTTCCAAACAGACGAGTTTATAATGGGTCAGTTGTAATACGTTCACGTAAATTATTTATTTTCAAGGTTGTAAAATATTAGCCAAGTAGCTAGAAGTTGACCTTGTCTCGTTATCACTTAAGTACTTTATTTTTTTAAGTGTTTATTAAGTAATTTTAACCACTGATTTTAACCAAAACCTAAAATTAAATAAACATATAGGACGTATAATCATTAAAGGTAATTTTCTAAGAGAACCTCCTAATAGAATTTTATGAAACTTGGCATGAAGTACAAGCTTAGCCTACTACTCTTTCAATAAATGCTCTAAGCGTTTTTAAAATAAATGTGTCAAATGGCTTTAATGATAAACTTATACAATATACAACGTTTTCATTATATTTAGAATCAGACAAAAAAATGCATTAATATATTGAGATGATATCGCATCATCAATTTGAAAATTTTATCAATTTAGTAACACATTAAGAATATTTAAAGGCTATGATAAAATCGGGAACACAAGAATAATCAGGATTATGTTATATAAAGTATACATGCAATAAAAAGAAAGATAGACATGCTAGGATAATAGTTTTATTTATTTAAAAGGTTGCAGGCTACGTTGCAAATAGAATTATCAGGTTAAAGCAGAATTTAGGAACACGATTCTCCTCATGCAAAGATAACCTCACTTTTATAGAAAGCTTTGAAGTTTATAAAAAGGATACGTATAAGTCAATTATGTTGTTTTACAGTAAATCATGTATGTAACACAGGTTACATGTTGAGGACAGTTTATCCACTCTTCTTGAATGTTTCATCTTCCCACTGATTTTAGATTGACGTTAGGTTAACGCAGATAGTATTTCTTTTTTTCCCACAAAGCTAAATCACTTTCGGGTAAATATTTCACTGGAAATAGTTAAAACAGATCGTTGCCTTGCTGTATACAAGGTTACAATTAACTTACGGATTCCTGTATTTGGTAGAAGTCATGTCATGTAAATGAAGATATTCGGTAGTATTGATGTTTATTGATTTTGGAAATTTTAATATCAATTTGAAGATTTCATCATTGTTTTGAGTCAGTCACCGGGAGTACTATACTCTGGACGAGAATGGGCATAGTTTTGATCCATTTATGTTGTTATTTATTTAAAACTTGCAGAAGTATCTTTTGATTGTAAGACCTATAAATTAGTTTTTTCTAGTATATAATTATAATTTGTGTGAACTACATATGATTGGGTTACCTTGTGCGACAATGTAAATATTCCATGTACAGAGATAGCTGGAAAATCTATGTATCTCTAATGTAATTAAGTTTAATAAGTTCTGAGATAACTGATCATTTTTGTTGATTTTCTCTGTAAATATTAATTTTAGACCATAAATGTGTTATGTTGTTTTGATTGTTTTTTATTTGTAACATCATGACTTTTCCGATGTTCAGAGTTTTTGTGCGATTTCGTTGTTTCTTCAAATGTTTTTCCGTAAACGTATAAATGAGCTTTCGAAAAAGAACAGCCAGTCGATAAAAGCTATAGAGCGAAACAATGTCGACTCCGGAAGTAATTTCTGAAAAATAAAATAGGGTTAGAGTTGACCCACTTGTTCTATTTGTTTACAATAAACGTCAAACATATTTGAATTGGAAACATATTGAACATATAAAGAAGATTTGTCTTCGTTTTCTTTTAATAATCACACAGTTTAGACGTATAGTAGTAGACAGTGTTTAGATTATTAGTATAGTGTATTCAAAAATATAAGACAATATTTTACAAAAAGAAGAATGCCGTGAAATTGTAACGTCGAAACTTTTTCGTGCATTTTTTCTGAGTGATAAATGTGACAATAAACTAAAACTAACTTGAAAGTGTCAAAGAGAGCTTTTTTCGTTAATAAGTAAAGGAATAAGTCAAGTGGTTATAACATGTTTTAATGAATAATAATTTAATGCATGAGATCGCTGACTGATTAATTTCCATTTTTTAATTACACACTTGTACAAAGTTTAAGATAAATTTAAATCATTTTTAATCAAAATCAATATAATGACAGCAAATTCAAGTCACATTGCCAAAAAATAAACAAATCATTGTTAAGTTGCAAAATGCAGAATTCATAGCACACTGTCAAAGTTTTTATATTTTATTTTAGTGGAACGATTTTAGATTAATTTTAATCTATAGTTATTAGTTATAATTTCGTTACTGTTTTATGTAAACTTATTTTACTGTTTTAAAATATAAATGTCTGACAACATTAGTTGAAGGTTGTTAAAGAATTCTTACATATGGGAGCATTTTTATAATATTTTTTAAAGAAAATTTAGAAATAATTACCTCCATCCGAGAAAGTTATTTTTTAAAAGCGTAAAATATTTTTTTATATCGAATTGTGTCAGAATACCTTCAATAATCCAGGGGGTTAAACTAGATTATGTTTAATCTAATAACAACTGTAACGGACCGACCGTGGTTTAATTTCAAACTTTGTTTGTAAAAGGGAACTGACAAGGGACAGAACGTTCGATACGTATCGCTAACACAATGGTTATGGTAGGGTATATCGAAGGAATTTCGATTATCATGCACATCAATTCCTCTATGAAGTTCAATATGTGAGATTAAGGTTTTATTAAGATTTTATTAACCTTCCACTTAACTCCTACGTACAACACGGACACATATCTGGTTTCAGATTTCCAGTGATTGTATTTTCGAAATAGGAGATAATTGAACGTGATTTTCAGGGCATATTTATAAAAACGTTTTGAAACTGAAACATGACTTGATTCTGATTGCTTGACATGATCTTTTCTTTTCTTTTAAAAAGGGTTTTGCGTTTCCAATTCACTGGGGTAAAAGATTTATCAGTGGTCGAATAATTGAGGTAGGGATTCATATTATACTCAATTTTTATGTAAAGCGAAATAAATATTTTTTCAATTTATATTTAAGTTTTTCTTGACTGTATTTATAATAACTTTTTTCTTTATTGTGAGTGTATTAGTCAATAAAATATATCATTATTTTAAAGACCTTTATCCTAAGAAATGTTATAGTTTATGAATTAAAAGTATATCTTTTTCATGTATGTATACTTCAAATCCTTAATTCATTCTTATGCAACTTTTAATATCAAATATAAAAGTCAAAGGAAAAAGTTTTTTCATAATTTTCTTTTAAATAATAAAAATCATAGTCTGGTGTTTTTTTTTGTCTCGTGCCGCTACTACTGGTTTCATCAAAAATATTGCACAAAAATGCGAAACATTTAATATAAAGATTGGTAAGTAGTGAATAATTTTAAAATAAGCAATCACAAATAAACATTGCTTCTGTGTAGCAACTCGTTTGATATTAAAAGCTATATTATAAATTATGTATTAATTTAAATTTATAAATTAACTACTGGTCAGTAGTCGGTGTCATGAGATATAAGGGATGTTGCACCATCTTGAGATCTTGTTTATAAGCAAGCAACCAAACTGCACACAGTTCAGATTAATGTTTTATCTTGTGTAGTTAATTTTAAATCACTTGAAAATAAAAACGTGTAGGTTTATTATTGAAATAGTAATTTGTGCATACGTTGAAATGATACGATCATTTTACTCAAGTTGTACAGTACATCCAGTACAGCCCGTTTTTCTCAGTAAACAGGTGTCGTGGGTGTTAATCGCAAAAGCTTACTGAACATAGGAACAAATAACAAAATAAAGGGCGTCACTCAAATTTCTTGATGTTATTATTTAATAATAAAAGTTGAGAAATTTAAAAATTCGGGATTAATTTACGTTAAATTCATTTTGACTGATCTCTTTCTTATTTTGTAAATGGAACGCCCAATAATTCGAAGTTGCAAACTATAGCATTGATTATTAATTTGAAATTTGTATATTAAAAGAAATTCAAAAATAAATCGTTTACAACAATATAAAAATATACACAACAGTGAAAATCATAAAAACCTACTCGCAGCATTAATTTCTATATATTAGTTTAATTTGGGATCCCATTCTAAATACATTCTTAATTAAATTTCCTAAATCTTCGCTATCAACAAATGAAATTTCTACAAAACCAGTTACAAGTAACTTACATAAAATATGTGTGTCCTTAATCTTTTTATAAGTTGTAAAATCTTTTGTAAAGTTTGTATTCTACATTAACCACTCAAACAAATGCTTAACTTACTAAAATAAAAGCCCAATGATTACACAAACAAAATACCAGTAACTACACAATCCAAATAACGTTGCCGGAACAAACAGCTGAATGTTAAACGATTTGCATTAAAATTTCTTTTATTAACCTTGATTTTATTATTATTGATTTTTTTTAACTTTAACAGCGGCCTAGTTGATGATCTATAACGTTGTTTAGCTCGTTAATATTAAGAGCGCGTAAATTCACAATATTTAATTTAAATATTTTCTCTTAAAAAACACTCTTATTATTCAGTACAACCCAGCAAGGACAGATTTTCTATATCCTAGAGGTGCACTAGGTCGTGCGATGTATCCGCTTTATTAATTCAACTCTTATAACAAAAGTAACGCGCGGCAGATTATTGTAGAAAATCGCTTACCAAAAACTGGTCTCTACTTAGACCTACGACACGATAAGGAAATTTATAAAAACTGGTCTCGAAAACTAGACACACGATACTGAATTTCTAAGAATTATTTTTACAAATAACCAAAATAATTCGACAATTTCATTTAAACTCGGTTGGCGGAACACGGGCAAATTCTCCGCAAATGCCATACCGCGAAATACTGCCCCCAAAAAGGGTGTCCTGGACGTGAAGCGTCCGTTTCGATAGGCTGTAACACACAAATTAATTAGCCCCACAGATAGGCGTAGTAGCGTAGTAAGTTTTTTCTCAAACATAAAATACAGGAACAGGTTCGTACTTACTTCAAATGGTACAACTAAAATGTTCAAACGTTTACAAATAAATACTTAGTGTACTTATGCCTCGGGAAACATTTCTTATTAAACAAATTATACTCAGGCTTTGTAGGTGTTAAACACAGAAGCTTCTGATTAGATAGTAGATCCAGGAACAAATTAAAAAATTAAGGGCGTCACCAAACTGAATAGATGTTACATCATATGAATAAAAGCGGGAAATTCACAGTTTGGGAAATTAGCTCCCTTTTAAATTTGACATTAGATTTATCAAAACAAATATTTTTGTATATACTCAAAAATGTTGTTAATAAAATAAACATCAGCAGTTTGTTGAGACGAACTATATCAAAGATAATTAAATTCGAAATCGGTATATTGAATATAAAAGGGTTGAAAATATAATACAGAAATGTATGACCAATCAAACACTACTTCGAAACTTACATACACAACTCGACATTAATTACTAAACACCACACAAAAATGACTCAAGCCATATTAAAATAAAGACCTAATGACCATAAACACTAAACATCACATAAACTGCTGACAAATCTGGAACATTGCAGGAACTCCTTACACTCCGTACAAATTAAAGAAGATACCCCGATACAGCTGTTTCAAGCTTATTTGCTGTCATGTCATTTGCACACACCATCCAGTCCTAAATATTATAAATAATTAAGTATTTTATAATTATATCACCTTTAGTTTTAAAATGATTCCTATGAATATTTCATTTATAGTTATAATTTTTAAAATTAGTTGACTGCCAGGATAGACACTGAGAAAGCCACATTTTTAATCGTTTTGTGCGGTGGATTTTCACAGATGTCAGCATTGATACTTCTTGGTATTAATGTAAATTTGGGGTTTATAAAACCTTGAATGGTGTGTGCAAATTGAAGAAAATTATCCTCGACTGATACACCCTGATAAGCTTTAAATAGCTGTATCGGGATATCTTCTTCAGTTTGTGCACAGGTGCACCCACATTCGTTTGTGGGAATAGTTCTAGAGACTATAAGTTTTAATTATTGTATAATTAATCCCATCTTAAGATTTAAAATTATTACTAAGTATTTCATAACATTATAACGCTACTAAAACTAACTTTAAACGGAACGGTACATAAAACTGCTTGAATGTTGCTGGAATCGATTCGTATTCTTAAACGCGCATTTTAACATGTTGTAATTGATTAATAGCTTTAACTAATTCTTTAAACAGCTTCCAGGATCCAACAGAATAGCCAAAACACTAAAATATTCTGGATAAATTGTACCGAAACACAAATAAATTCAAATAATATCGCAAAATTGTTAATTTATAAATAAATTATACTAAACAAGAAGCACAAATTCACACTTACTGGTGCCGAACAAGATTCACTATACTAAATTCATTATTAATTCTCATCACTGAATTAGTTTATGTTTATTAATCATATGTTAATAACTAACGTCCGCTACAACCTAAGGGCGAACGCGTGGTGGGTAAAACTCCCCTTAAGGCTTTAATAGCCGCTGTCAGACTGACTTAATGCGAGGCGAAAGCTATGTGAATTTTATCAATTTAAGAGATAATTTTTTAATCGGTCCCAATATACCAAACTTGAAGATATTCTTAATCATGATAAAAATAATCAAAATTCGAATCATATTAAATATTTTAGAAAACCTTATCAGCTCTACCGGAAGTGCCAGGTTACAAAATCTGACACCTAGACATATGAAACTAAGTTTATTATTTTGTTGATTACTGAAAACTGTAATCGCAGCTTCGAATAGAAAAGATTGTATCACTGTTTCAGTTGCTGTAGCCCCACAAACCGTTTTTTATATGAAGTCTGTACGCGTGTTTCATCCAAAAAGGACACTTGATACCTTTATCACTTAGATAAGGAGCTAAAAACGTTTTTTAACTGGAATAATTCTACGAAAACTTACATCCAAATATGTTTTTTACCCGTCGAATTGAATTTTAACTAAACCCAAACGAAATGTCTTACTATACACAGGGCCGTACTAAGATTATTTTAATAAATTAAATCTTTAAATATTATTCAATTAACTATTATTTCTTAAAGTTTTAAGGGGGGCTTTATGAATCTAACTGCTCAAGTTTAAATATGACAGCATAGCCAATAATAAGATTGAAGCAATTTCTATTTTATTTTATCAAAAAGTGCACAGTGCTAATAAACATTCGCAGCAATAAAAACTGTTAAACCTAATCTTTCCTTTTTAAAATAAGGAATTATTTATCATTAATATTACAGGAATTATTATTAAGGAATAAAATCATAAAATAGATTAGGTTTCGTTTGTACCAATTTTTTTGCTGCATTTTGTTCGTTTTTTAAATAACATTAAGGAAAATTTTCAGGTACGTTCCCAAAGACCGTACATTCTTAAATGTTTGTTTAAATGCAACTGCCTTCGCGCACAAAAATAAAAACCGTTTACGTTTTATACATCAAATTATAATTTGATATAATAATTATTAGTGTTAGTTGTTAGGAACCTTATTTCAAATTTTAGCTTCAGCTATAGTATTAATTATAGAATTAATTAATAGAATTAATAGTATTAATTAATACTATAGTATTAAGTATGAAAAAACATTAAAGTATCTTGAAATGTTTATAAATTGCTTACTACTTTACATAAAAGTGTAGCTTTTAAAAATATGACATAAACATTGACTTAAAATAACAAAAATATATAACAACTGCTATTTCGATTCAAAGCATGGTCACAAATCAAGAACCTCTTGTATTAAGTTTACCTTTCTACATTTAAGAAACTACTTTTATACAAGTTTTAAATCTTTAAAACGGGTAGAAAAGATTATGATGGCAATATCTCGGCAATGATGAGCCTTAAAACCAAAGCGCTGACTATAAATTCATGTTAACAACTAGATAACAATAAAAATAAATATTTGTAGAGCACATTCTTGGGGAAGATGTTATTTCTTTTATGGCACTAACAACTCCTATGTTATTTCGTGCACGGAAACTATGGATACTTGCATTAAATTTATTCTGTGCAGTAGCATAAAGTGCAGCACCTTACATCCTTTTATTATTACATTTTCTTTTTGTATAGCAACTCTTTTGTCTTTTGTAGGTAATAGTAGTGCATAAAGGTAAAACATTTCCTCACTTCACTATGCTTTAATGAATCTTGTATAATAAACCTGTATTAATTGCATCCATTGTCGAGCTTTCTTTATAACAGAATACTATGTTCGTGCAGCAGTTGCAAATGTGCTTGTTGCTAGATTACACTTCAAAGCCTTGTTATATTGCATGCACTAAAGGAATAAACACTGGCTTAGTTAACTAAGAAAGAATGCTAAGAAATTCTTTACAAAGGATCTTAACACGTTGTATGCATTTCATAAAGTCTGAGAATGTTACACACATACTAAGATATCGTTCTTGCAGCCTTGCTAATTAGACCAAGCTATTAGTAAAATGTCGAGCAAGAGGTGCTAACAGAGTTAATTACAAAATATTAAAAAAAAGTATTGAGCAAAATATTAAAAAGCCAGATTTAAAAAATAAAGATAAATTTAGACTACTCACTACTTCCAATTTTAATAAATAAAAAGGAATCTAAAGAAAGCATTGAATTAATTAATAAAGAATGTTTAATTTTTCGTTTTTAAAAATAGCTAGAAAACAACAAACTTCGCTGTAATAAGAAGAGAATGCCAAAGGTAACGAGAGTCAATTTATCCAATACAAAAATAATGTCAGAGTAGCTTTTAAATGTCCGGTAGGGCGATAATGACCTATTTAGCGTCCTGTTTTTAGAGCGTAATTTGCTAAATTAGAGCACCGCCTTGTACTACCCTTGTTTACGCCGTCTTCATAGTAATAAAAGTAATTATAGATTACTGCACCAATCTACTTCAAGTTTTGCACTTTTTAAATTATTTTTATTTTAAAATTAAATATTAATTTAAACTTAGACCGGACATAAATTAACGTATGCATTTCGGGCTTAATTAGTGTTATTGAGCCCTTTATCGTTAAGCCCTCAATACGTAATATACTATTACGTTAACATTTCCAAAACAAATAAAAACAGATAAAGTTGTGAAAATGCCAAATTAGCATCTATTTACCTCTCAACATTTTAAAGTCACGATATCAAAGAAATGTACGTCGCGTCGGATAAATACAATATGAAAGAGATAAATCGATGCGATGATGGCCGTAAGCGTTATTAGATAAAAAAATAAATACTATAGGCTGATTTAAAATACCTTAACAGGCTGTAAACATTACTTAATTTTTAGAAAGTAGTTAAACATTTGCAAATAACAATTCAGGCATGATCAAAATAAGCTTTTGTAACAAATGATGTTGTATAATAGTATTTGTTTTAAAAACACGTAAATAATGTCGAATCTCTTCTTCAAAACTAATTTTATTTAGTAAAATCAATCTAGTAAACCAACACATGCCCCCCGGCTTATACAATAGCTTTCCCTAAAGGTAAAATTTAACATTTCCTAACTTCGCTAAGATTGGATACTTCAGAGATTTCCCAAACTCTGATTTCCCACTTACAGGAGCGTACGGGTACCTTACGAACATATTGTCATGATATTTGATTTGGTTAGATAGAAATTACCCACACAAAAATATTTAATAAGCAATATATGCAATTTTTACCTTATCCGATTGAATGGTTGCATAACTGCACTTTCCAATAAGTGAATTTTGATAAAAGTTTCTTTTATGAAATATAAAGTAGTAAATTATCTTTAATTTGCATATTAATACTCTTTATGCGGATAAAGGATATAAGGAAATCTAGTTTCTCATAGTATCTAGATGGTATTTCTTATAACTTGACGATTTAGTTGCCGTTTTGACAATTCTTCTGGGACCTATAAAAGTATTGTATTAGGAATGTATGCTCATATGTAGCAACTTACCTTGTGGAATTCTAGTTAAAACTATGTTTTCATATTAACGATATATCTTCAGATTGCAGTTTTAATCCATTTCATAGTTTTCAAAGCAGTTTGCTAGCTCGTTTTTGTGGGAATTTGTAAACATTATGTCCACAGAATTGATACACCTGTTTATGTAAAGGCTGAGTTTCGTTGATAGTAGCACATAAAAACTTCTTCATAAGCTGCGTTCTTCTAACGTTTATCTGTTTATTTGAATTATGTAAAGTGGCTTGTATCTCAAAATGTTTGGCATCAAAAATATTAAGATAATGTTAGTATGAGTTAGTGTTTAGATTTGTGAAGATAGGGATGTGTAAAAAGGTGCTTTTATGTAATTATACCATTTTTTAGTTTTAAGAAATTGTCATCTTATTGTCATAAAATTGTAGGGTTAATTTATTTATTGACCTAAGTGTTGTATATCGTGAAGTCAGGATTTTATTTTCTGAAAGACTATTTAATTAGTTTTTGCATTACTGAAAGTTTATAAATAAGAATGTGGTTATTGTATTTATGTCAATATTGATTTACTTTGTTGAATTTTTTTAATAACACTCTTTTGTTTTGGTCAAAGGGAGCACACATCCTGTTGAGTTTAAATAAATTTAAGGTTATGTTTAGAAATGTAAACAAGTGTCAAATATTCGAGATTAGAAAGATTTTCAAGAAACGTCAAAGTGAATTATAGTCAAGTTTATAAAAGAAAGTGTTTAATTAACAAGTGCGAATATTTAAACAAGATTTTAATTGGATCTTCGATTGATTTCTGTTAACAAGTAAAATTTATGAAAATTGTATTTAATAATAAATGGACTTGGATTTTGATAAAAATATTTTACTTACTATTGATTTATAAATATTATCTGAATTTGAAATTCTATTTGGTAATATCTTTTTTACATGGATTTAATTGTGTATGGATCGATGATACATATTTGCTGGTTCAAGGGAATTTTGAAAATAAAGTTGGTAATCTTGTGGCGTCAATTTTTAAAAGAAAATAATCATTTGGATATTTTCGTGTATTTAAATTATTACAAATTTAATAATTTAAATAAAAACGTGAGTTTTTATATTACTTAGTCGCTTTTATTAGTTTAAGAAATATATTATACCATAATAAACAAATTATAATCCTTAAAAATATTTTTTTTATAGTTTATTATATTTGAAATTAAATATATTTTTTAATATTAATCTCCAAATAAAGGAAACTTAACTATTTTGTGAATAATTAAATTTAACTAGAGAATTAAAAAGACAAAATTAAGTACATATTAAGATTCTTCCTTTACAAATTAAATTAAAATGTTTATACATAAGAGAAATTTCAGAATAAAATATTCACATAAAAGAAAAATAATTCTTCTGGTATATCTTTATATCTTTTATTGTTGTTTCGTTATTTTGTTTTAATAAAAATATAAAATTGTTTTGTTATTATCTTGGAGATTTATTTGTGTATGTGTTTTCTATTATTTTGTTTATAATTAATAAGAATTTAGAAAACCTTTAAAGCGACCCGCCTGAGAGAGTCTTAATTTCATGGAAAGTAAAGTTTCTCACTACAGCATTGCATTTAGCAGGAACATTATTTTATTTTTAAGTAAGCAAGTTGTAAGTTGTGTATATGCATTTTGTCAACTGTATGCAAATCATAATTTGTCTGTCTGCCATATATATTTTATTTTTTAAAATTAACGTATTTAAAAAAATATAGGTTCAGAAGAAATTCTGTGTATAATATTAGGGTTATTATTTTATTTAATAGAGGAATTTTTCATAAATTCTAAATATCAAGAGAATCCGTTAAGATTTGATTTATTAAACTTTATTTAACATCATCTTTATAACTGATAAAAATAAAGTTCATATTACTATTGCAATCAAATTTGTGCAGTGTAATCAAATTTTCTCAAGGCATATGGCGCACAACTTTATGAAATTACGCTGTTAGCATTGCTACATGGATATTTAACCTAAAAAGTGTAAAAGTAAGTTAGAATGGTTATAAAGGAAGAAGCTCTGTTTTTGTGGCAAAATTGAAAATTTGGATTAAGTTTCAATTTTAGATGTACATAATGGCATCTACTCATCCAATAAAATATGTCGGAGTAAATTAATGAACTTGTTCGGTTTATGCAACAGATGTGCGTGTGGTAGCCACAGAATATATATCCTCTCAATAAATGTATGCCCTAAAAACCAATTTCAACTCTAACAACCTCAAAATTTGTTATTCCAATTAATATTTCATTGTAAATTATAAAAAAAAGCTTTATAAAAATAAATTATTATTCATTTTTTGAACCTAATTAAAAATGAAACCTGAAATATACAAAACCTATTTTTATTTTCCTCAACTTTCTTAAAAATGATAAATTTTTCACTTCCTCCAGAAAATCCATCATAAATCCTACTAATGCTCAAACTTAATTAAACTAAGTGGACGGATAATGAATGAGTAGAGAATATTTAATTATAAAATAACGTTAATTTGTGGTTTTAATCTATCCGAGTCCACAGGGCGTAGATCAATACCTTAGCACGAGAGGCGAGATGAAAGGACAGGTGGGTCAGGAACGCTACCGGCGTGACATCCTGGAAAATCGACAATCCTCGGAAATTGCAGTTTCCGCAGGATTTCACTCGCTCGCCTCCACATTTATAATAACTGCATGTCTGTCTTTACATTTTACTTGCACGATTTACATTTCTGTATAACGTATTGTTTCATGAATACATTTTCGGATGCTGTTTTCAATTTTGGTTCGATAAAATATACTGCACGTGTTTTAATTAAGATACTTTGTCAAAGCTAAATGTTATCAAATGACACAAAAGTTTACAGCAGATATCGGAAAATGGGGGAAGTCGTTGATATCATCGCATAGAAGTCAACTGACATAAAATATAACTGCCACTTACAGAAACACGCCCAATAAATTTAGTTAAGTTATTGCCGTGGATTTTAGTCTTAATATGACGTTTTAGTGTGGTTCTGGTTTGATACTTTATAATTTAAGTGTTCCGATGAAACAAAACGTTGTAGAATTGAGAATGACATGTTTTATAACCGGAAATGCCTTAAACACGTTAACTGCTATACAGTTATAAAACCGAAAATTTATTATCTGCAGAAAAAATTTACAAATTTTAAATAAAACCAAGCATTTAATTTTCTCTACACTTTCATCGACTTACAAGCTTTGATAAAAGACAGAGTAGCCTTAGCAAAATGTAGTTTCCTTTTTCATTTCAGTTTGTAATATTTAAATATTATTTTATATACAAAATTAAGAAATCCAGGAAAATGCACAGAAAATGAATGTATTTACAGAACGCAATTAAAATAAACTAGTATTCATACTTAATCGCAAAAGCAAAAATCTTACTTTATATTCAAAGAAAGTTAGAAAAATCGGATAAATTAAAAAGAAATTGTTTTCAATTGCATGTTCAACATGGAGGGGATATATGCTGTGGATAGCAGTTGTAACCTATAAATTATAACAATTTGGAAAGTTTTTAACTTAAATTGATATTAAATAATTCATTTTTTTCTTGCAAGCACCACTCGCACAACATAATGCATAACAAATATTATAAAACATGTAAAGAACGTTGTTCATAAATAATTAAACTGTTAGCATGCGATCAAGAGAGCAAAAGATGTTTATTATATTGACAGACTTCATGTAGAAATTGTTACTGTTACCTCTATCATAAAAAACATTGCTTTAGATAACTTAATAGTTCTAAAGCAAAGTACATACGTACAAAAAACATAGTAGACATATTGCTTTTTGGTACAAATCAACGTAGAGTGTATTAGGTCGTAAAGAAAAAAAATCAAAACTTTGTATTTTTTATGAAAACTATTGAATACCCCATTAGAAAAACTTAATACTTAGTTACCCAGATTATAAAGATAGTATTTACCTCAAGATGATCTTTCTGTTTCTAGGAAATGATCTTTCGCAATAACTGCTGGTGTATAGTGGGATTGAGTGCCTTTACTGCAAAAATATTTTCTTATTTTACAAAACAAATAATACAGGACTACATGTACTATTTTAATTCTTAAATTATGCAGAATTAAAATATGACATGTATTTAGTTCTGTATTATTTTACTCTTATTTGTACACACAACCAAATACTCTATTAAAAGGAAGGGCCTTAACGTAATTTTACTTTACAAAATAAAGTAAAATGTGGGTGATAAAGTGAATTGCTTAAAGAAAAGAAATACTCCTAATAAATTGAATGATTTTTAACGTTAAAAAAACAAAAAGGCTGTATACCATTCCAACCACAATGATTGAAAATATAGCCAAAAGTCGAATCTTACTACTCTCGTAACAGTACCTACCAAACCAAACCTATACTGTATTCAATCTAATCTCTAACCTAACCTGACTTCTAACATATTGTAGCCACTAAGTTAACCTAACCCCTCTGCTAGTCTAAAGTAATCTATAACCAAACTTATAATCTAACCCATAACCTAATCCATGACCTAACTCATAACCTAACCATTAACCTAACTTATAACGTAACCAGTAACCTAACCAATATTCTATAACATAATATGTTACCTAACCTGAAACGTAACTTTAAACCTAATCTATAACCTAGTCCATAATCTAACCCATACCCTAACCTGTAACCTAAACTATAACTTTATCTAATGCATAACCAGTTACCTAACCTATAACCTAACCTGCAACTTAACCTCACAGCACATCTATACTAACCTCTTACCTAACTAATATTTCTAATCTGTAACATATCCTGTTTTACGCTTTTCTGGTTTAACCTAACCCATCCTGTCCCTTATTCTGAGGTACACTGTTCCCTAAACTTTAAAGTAATTTTGCTTCTATCTTAAACTAAATTTTAGGCAAACCTCTAGCTTAACATAACATAACCTCGACGATAACCTATCTGTAACCTATCTCCAGCTTCAACTCTATATCAATTTGCTGAACCTAACTTAACTTGTAATCTAAACTCAATCCATAACCTAACTTATGAAGTAATCAAATACCTAACAAATAATCTAACCTATAACCTAATCTGAAACCTAACCTGTAAACTAAGCTTTAACTTAACCTATAACGTAACCCGTAACCAACCCATTCCCAAACCTATAACCAAACTTATAACATAACCTATAGCCTAACTTCTGTCAGCGGGCGGCAAGCGTATTACTCGGTTTCTTCGCGACCAAATTGGTCCCAAATTTACACAACTACAAGTTTGCTTTTTACAAACTAAACATTTAAAAAGGTACGTAGTAACTGCCACTGCACTTAACTCTAACCTAAGCTATAACATCATGTCCTGTAATGATGTTTGAAAAACGTATGGCATGAGTGACTTAGCTTGAGTTTTTATAACCTTTTTACTTTGAACACAAATTTCGCACATAGGAGTACACTCAAAACAATAATTTTAGACCAAATCTACTTTCTCCCCAAAGGGTACGCATTAAATTCTTGTGTTCCTTCCCCCTTTTCCTTTTTCGGTATCTCTATGACTCAATAGTATCCTAGAAGCACCTCTTGACTGCTAATACTTAATTCAAAATCACATCAATAGGGAAGCTTTTTATCGTCCTTTTTTATTCAACCTTTTTTTCTTTGCCATTTCTAATCCTCTTTAGTTACATTAGAAACGAGAATGATGCTATTTAAAAATGACAAAAACTCTTTAGTTTATTTCAACCCGTCTACTATTAGCAATATTTTAAAAGCCCTTTTTACCGTTCCGACATTATCATCTCAGCAACTTATTTCGATAACAGCAGAACTAAGCTTTTATCTTTGCGTTGTTACGAAGATAAGAGCCCTTTAAAATAAAAGGATAAAATGCTAATAACCAGCCGACCAACATTGCCATCCATTTTGCTTGACGTATTACAACTAACATTAATAAACAAGTTGCGGGAAGAAAAGGGTTGTTTAATAACTAAAATTTCAGTAGATACTATACGGCATCCCCGAATTCCAGGACACAGTTAATTAGCCCACCAAAATTCAGGGTGTAAGGTGCTTATGATAGGATAGTGCGGGTTGTTTGTAATTCTAGGTCGTTACCCTACGTTTTTAGTGGACGCCTAATGTTGAAAATTGTTTTCTGCAGATTAGCCCGTTACATAAATACGTATAAACGTCGAGCAAACACTAGAAATCTATGAGTTTGCTTCCAACAGTAGAACGACGACTGCTACAACTTGAACCTCATTCTCCCTCTCTCATAACTCTCAAAACTCTTTCCAGCATATTTTAACATTTACGCTTTTATTTGCACATAGAATGAAATCTTTAGGAATTTGAGAGGCATGAGGAAGCAATAGATTTTCATAAGAAGATTTTCAAAAGAAAATGGTTTTGGTTATTCCGAGTTATCTCAAAGCAACTTAATACTTACATTAGTAGTAATTACAAGAAGGCTCTGAAATTTTATTTGATACATAATAAATCTGGTAGGGGAAAATGGAAAAAACAAGCATATTTCTTTTTCGTTTTTCCTTTTACTTTTAGCACAAATGACGGTGTGGTTTAATGTGAGTTCAAAGACTTCACCTTCCTGAAATAACACTTTTATATATCCAATGCTCGTTAGCGATTTGCCTCTCCTCTCTCACTTACTCAGTCGTCATCTTTTGAATAATTGGTGAAAAAAATTGCCTGCATTTGTTATGCCTGTAGCTTTTAGGGTTCGGAACATTTGTAATGCACAGAAGATTTTTCTTGCTAATGATGCTAATTACTATTTAAGGACTGGAAAACGAAAAATATAAATTTCCATTACTTCCATTAGTTTATTCCTTTAGAAATATCACAAAAATAAGAGTCTAATGAATCCCAAAGCGTTACATTACTATGCATATCTATCGATCTGAGCTTTTTGATAATATATCGCATCTTCATCGTCATATCTATCTGTCTCGTTTTCTATGTGCCATCCAGCCTTTGAATAACTTCATATTGCATGTCACTATCACAAAGAGCGTTCTGTATTATGTTTACTTACACTCTAGATAAGGCGCCTACCGTGAAACCCGTATATCGCTGCTTAAATTCCAATTACATGCAGGAGGAGACTGATAGAGGGATGAAAATGAAAATGTCTTTGGTGTAACTTAGAAGTTCGATCACGTTCTCATTATACTTCAACAGAAGATTGCTTGAGTTATTGGAAACTTTGAATAAATTATTATTTGGTTTACTTTTTACGTTTCTGAGGGTTATAACGAATGGAGAACTTGTTACAAAAGAAATTAGTGGTCTATAGTTAATTTGAAAAAGCTTGGGTTGAATACTAATTATTTCATTTAGTTTAGACTTCTCACGAAGCTTTTGAGTTTATTTTAACACAGATTAGTTTTACTTTTCCTTGTATACGGTAGAGTGGTTCTCATTTGGCTGAAAAAGTTTTTTTGGAAACTTCAAAATGGCACCTTCTTGATAGATTCATTTTTATAAAAATCTGATACAGTAATTTTTTATATTTTTTAAAGCAGGTTATAAATTAAAAACACAAAAAACTTATACTTACCCGATAAGACTCAAAACACCGGATGAGACTCCTTACTCAATTAATTTACTTAGGTGTCGTGGGCGGTAACCACAAGGACCCATCAATTTCAGATTAAACACACGGTTAAATGAATAACATTATAGATGGCGCCACCAAAATTGTTCAAAAATGCCACTGATATCTTCAATTTGAGAAAAAATCCATCTTGTTTATGGTTTTGAAAGGTTATGGTTATGATATAACATAACATATGGCCTTTATTTAGGATAAAGTCATACATGAAGTTTAAGTTGTGGTCAATAAACTCTAAATTGTATAACTGTAACAACAAAGTGTAGTTAGGTAGTCTGTATTTGTGTTAACTACAAATACATCTTACTGCACTAAACTGTACAATGTACATGTTACTGTATTACTCGACTAAATTGAAGCAACAATATTCACTAAAAATATGGCCATATTCTATGCAATAGTAAGACACTTTCTAAGTATTAAACACTTTCCTTGTTGCCGATAGTGTTTCAAATGTTAAGAACCGAAAACACGGGATGGAATGGCACAAGTAGACGCGGCCAACTGAGCGCGAGACATGTGAGCGCAGGGACAACTGGACGCGAGACAAGCGGACGCAAAAGCATACGTAAACCTATTATATTAAAATGTTTCTGCTCCGAAAAAGTAAAGGTATATAATTATATTTGTAGGATTAAAATAACAACATTGCAGACGAATAAATAAAGATGACTTAAAACACATAAGAAACTATAACACATATTTTACATAACTCAAATAGTTTATTAATATGTAAAGCCAAATTCAGATAAATTTAGAAAGCGACTGCATTTGAAATATAAGCCTTAGCTCATTTGTTCATTCTGAAAAGTTTCTGGTAAATATTTCATCAAGTCATTGTTACTGATCTAAGATCTATATGCGTTGAACCGAAATGAGAAGATTGGCAGTATTACTCGCTTATATTATACAGTATACTTACGGAGTACTTCAGCCAATTAAATCAGAAACAAAGTAATTTAATAGTAGAACTACTTGGTTTTACATTTTACTATACTGCAAAAGTACGTGCATATAGTTCAAATACATTTTGAGGAGCCTGTTGTTAATAGACAATTTATTATAAATTAAAAGCGATTTGTGCATATTCTTTTAAATCTTGTTTTTATTCTACTAATATTATTATATTACTGCATTTTTTTTATTAGAAACATTTTAACGTAGCATGTATATTAGGGTGGAGTGAAACAGAGAGTAAAAAAATTTTTTCTTCAATTGTTTTTCTAATACCTGCCAAAACTTGCATTGGACATCAGTTGTTAAATGTGTAAAATTTAAGTGTTATCTGTTGACATCTTCTGCCCTCTACAGAGGACTTTTGTAAGCAGATTTCGGTATCTATTGAATACCATGAATAGATTTATATATAGCTGAACGCTGTAAGTTTTTGATCCTCTGCTTCACTCCACTTCCTGCTAAGTTCAGTAAAATGAAATAACAATTGTCCTTTTACAAATATTATTTATATGACTACTATTTGACACACTGTTACTTACATAAAAAGATCAAACGCTGAACATTGAACAGTCACAAACACTCGGAGCAGGCATCAGCCACAAATACGGAAACAGTTCAAGTAAAAACATTCAATTATTAGGTTGGAATCGTTGGATTGTATTCCTTCTTACTGTTAAAAGAAGGCATAATAGCCCGGGCACTTATTCTGGCCCGAATGAAGCCATCTCTCCCTTCAAGGCCGACGACAGTTGCTGCGGCTTCTGTTACTGCTTTAACACATCTCTCAACTGCTTGTGTGTGAGAAGGAAATCGAGGAAAATCAACAGCAGCTGTTTCTTCACTGCACACTAGCATTTCCAGGTCTTCATCGGAGACTGATTTTGTAACTGGTGGTTCAGTCAATACAATCTGATGCCAGTCAATCAGATCTATATAATCTTCAGCATCAAAATTCAGTGGTGGTACTTGAAAACGTCTGATATTAGTTAAGTCAGTCTTTGATTCTCGAGCTTGCATAATTCGGCGCAGTCCAAGTTGCCTAATATGCAACCTCTCATCAGTCAACATTGTAAGAAGAATATTCTCAGGATGACCATAATAACTGTTGCGCTGTATGACAGGATCAACTACAGCTTTCAAATCTGACGTTAAGTAACGAGACCTTTTTAATCAGCATCCACAGGTGACACGAACCGTCTTTGCAAGATGGTTTTGATTTAATTAAAAACCACATTTGACCATAGACTTTGACTGCAAATAGTGCTAAAGTTTTTAGATTTTCACTCGGATATTCTGTTGCAACATATAAGCGCAAGACTCTGCTACCCATTGTAACCCAGCGTGACATAATAAGTGGTCCTGGTTTACGATTAGACAGTGAAACTGAACAGTTGCCAGTGATGACAGCATGACAAATATCAAGTAAGTATTGCTGATCACTATTCAAATCATTGACATTTATAGTTGGGAATTCACAAGGAATAGGCTGATAATAAACAGTCGGCATTGTTTCAACGTTGTGTAGTAGTGATCCAATAGGCCCAGTAAAACTTCTAGGTCCAGATGTTTTACCATCTAGGTGTTCAAACAAATTGCGAAGAGGCAATTCGTTTGCATGCAGAAGACACACAAACCACTGCAATGGTCGTTTTACATATTCTTCAAGAAGTCTTATAACATCGCCTCTTATACCAGTGTTGACTACAGTTCCATCACAACCCACTGCCAATAGATGCTGGACATCGATGTTGTTTTCCTGTAGACATGATATAATTGCCGCTTGAACGCTTGCAGAATTACCACTTCCCGGTGAAGTGTGACCAATATATATTAAACCAGGCTCCTGCAACAAGGAGACATGCTCCTCAGAAATAACCCTGTGGTGACTCTTGCCCTCAATTACTTCAATAGCCAGAGTTTTGTCCTTCCTGCTGTCAAAGTATATTCCTTGTACCGCTGTACTGCAACATGCTGCTTCTGCAAAAGACGTATTCCGATATTTTTTCCGTTCTCTTTTTATTTAAATTTTACTTCTGTCGATAACTTCACTGCAGTCTCCTGCATTCACGATGCCATAGTCCTCTAAAACTGCAGATGCAATTTCTGCAACTGCTCTGTCAAAAACTGCGTGTCTATCAGAAGCCCTTGCAGTATTCTGTAAAGGACGCCTTTGCTGCTTAGTTGTGTTGCTGACAGTTCCTATTTCATCAACATCTGGATATAGAATTTCAGCGTCATTATCATCTTCTGAAACACAGCTTTGGTTGCCTTCTGTGTTGGAATCAGAGTGATGACAGGCCTCGGGTTCTGTTGACTGTGTTGATGCAGAAGCCGCTTGAACTGAGCTACATTCAAATTCACAGCGCTGATACTTGGCAAGTCTCTGTTTTTCCACCAGTTTCCTTTTCTCTCGCTTTTCTAATTTTGAAGTTGTTGCTCGATCAACTACACCAATCATCATCCTTCTTACACTTCTTTGATCACGAAGAAACATCTGCTCTACAACTGAAACTTTCTTTGACTTCTCACATTTGCAAGACGAAAAATCAGCACACTTACAAACTGAAACATCAAACAGGTTTCTGCGCACTTGTTCTATAAAATCTTTTACTTCATAGCGTTCATTCCTTCTGGATGCAGGATGCCGCAACAACTTGGTATATTTGTCATGGTGATATTTAATTAGTTAGTTAGTTAATTAGTTGAATAATTCGAGTCACAGTAACCGTAGGTAGTGATGCTGGCAGATATTTCCGAAACAGTTGTCTCTTTTTTCTTTTGATTATTAGCTCGCTTTAAATCAAATCGCACTTATTGAAAATCCATTAACATGTCTTCAACTGTTGGCAACATATTACAACTCAAACGTCGGTGACTGCCAAGAATTCGGCAATCGTCAGGTGCTCGTGACATTATCCCAAATTAAAAAAATAAATGCTCTGTAGAGGGCAGAAGAACAAAAGAAATTCAGAGTGTAATTTTGCAGGTTCATTTACTGTTAAGAAATCGAAAAAAATCAAGGCTCTGTAGAGGGCAGAAGATGTTAAAATTTCTGGATGTAATTTTGCAGGTAAAATATCTAGGGCAAGAGGCAACTTTTGCAAGGTATTACATTTCATAATTCGATTTTTCATTTTTTCACTCCACCCTAATGTATATGTATACTTAATAGATGTTCGTGTCCAGTTATCTTTGAGTCTACTTGTCTCGCAAGTTGGCACTGCATCCAGTTGTCCCTGCGCCCACTTGTCTTGCACTCAGTTGGCCTTGCCCACTTGGCCGCTCCACGCCTGTTGTCCTAGATCCAGATAAATTACTATAGAAAATAAGAATAAACTTATAATCACTAACGGTGGTTATGAAAATAAACAAAAGAATAACTAAGATTTATCTGAATTCATTCAGGGAAGCTTATAATAATTAGTCCAGTCAATGAATGTATTGTCCCGCCCCTGGGAGGTGAGCTAAAGGCGGGAGGGGGGGGTCAAAAGGTCCCATTTTATGGTTTCTCGCTTATATCTCGGAAACGGTGCATGTAGAGAAAAAATGTTTCAAATACAAATGAAAGCTGATTAAATTTCCTATACAATTCTTTGTATACATATCTGTCGAATTCCCAACGGTTTCCGATATATACGTTATTGAAAGTCGATAATTTTTGAAAAAAATCATTTTTACCTCACTCTTTTTGTCGAACATTTGCTTCTAGTGCCTCTCACGATTTTGAATTTCTAACATCTACACTCAATTGGCAGCCAACGAGCAAATGGGCAGTGGGCAGGAGAGGAGCCAGTTGGTGGAGTGAGAGTGGGGGTTTTAAAAGGCCTCACCACCCCAACCATCGACCGCGCCCTTGAGTGCCCCCCCCCACCCTCACTCCCGATTCTTCCAAAAGACCGGTTGGAGGGGATGGGGTTCCGCGCACTATCTTTCTTTCTCTTCAGTTTCAGTCCACTTCAAACGTTCGTCGAGCGTTGTAGAGATAATACAAACTAATGTCATGATGCAGTTATAATTGGCAAACGAGCAATGGCAAAAATGAAAAACTTGCCATTTACAAATATTAAGCTGTCACGTAAATATCGCGCACTTCCTCTTTCCTCAATGAATTCGACAGTCAAGATTGACAATGAAAAAGTTGTCGTGAATCCATTCTTACTTTTTCAGCGAATCTCCATCACCAAGAAATCGGACGAGGATTTGAAGAATTATATGCAATATGAACTGGCTCCTTACTCCCTGGCATTCTTAAACGAAAGTGGAATGAGGAAGTGCAGAAAGTTAGCACTATACACACTGTTTAAGCAAATTGATAAGGACGTTGATTGAACTACCTTTGAATTTGTTGTTGATGGGAGATTCCCAGTCCGCAAAGCTGTTTGGCAAATAGAGACAACTGTATCAACCATTTGTGATGGTTAAGTTAGATTTCTGAGGATCTATTATCATGGGAGAGGTTGCACAGTGGTTTAAATTTCCTTCAATTTGATATACACTGCGTTTTAACTGCTGTAACTTGCTATCATGATGATTAACAACACTTTAACAATAGAAATAAGGTAATTGCAATTGACACACAACATTTTTTTATATTATTACGAATCATATAATGAAAGTATTTACATGGACTGATAGTAATTCAAAAATGCAAAAAATGTGCATTAAAGGCAACATGTTGAGTCACAGCCTGTGAATGCATGTAAGAATAACAAATGGGCATTGTCCTTCATTTTCGACTCCTGCTGCAGCTGTTGTGAGGAATATACAATAATCTTGACCTTTCCTCTTCCAGGTTTTACCATCAGAATGTCGCGATTAGTTGGGGTTTTGGCTACCAAGAGAACAGCCAAGTTGACGTCTTCTCCAATAACAGCTACCGAGGAATTTTGCGATATGTTGATAGCTGTCTTTACAATATCAACGTCAGCATCACCTGAAGCTTGGAGCGTTTTTATCCCATTTTTTGCAGCTGCATCATCAGCAGGTTTATCAGCTGACTCTGACTGAAAGTTGGAAAGCAAATCCTCTTCTTTGACTTTCATTTCACTTTCCAAGCTGACATTGATGTCCACACATCTCCTGAGTCGATATCGTCGACTCTGTTCAGCTGCATATGTGCTCCCTGATGTGTCAGTGTACCCATTAAAAACCACTGTACAACCTCTCCCATGACAATGGATCTTCAGAAATCTAACGTAACTATCACAAATGGTTGATACAGTTGTCTCTATTTGCCAAACAACTTTGTGGACTAGGAATCTCCGATCAACAATAAATTCAAAGGTAGTTAAATCAACGTCCTTATCAATTTGCTTAAACAGTGTGTATAGTGCTGACTTTCTGCACTTCCTCATTCCACTTTCGTTGAAGAATGTCAGGGGGTAGGGAGCCAGTTCATATTGCATATAATTCTTCAAATCCTCGTCCGAATTCTTGGTGATGGACATTCGCTGAAAAAGCAAGAATGGATCCACGACAACTTTTTCATTGTCAATCTTGACTGTCGAATTCATTGAGGAACGAGGAAGTGCGTGATCTTTACGTGACAGTTTAATATTTGTAAATGGCAAGTTTTCCATTTTTACCATTGCTCGTTTGCCAATTGTACCTGTATGATGACATAAGATTGTATTATCTATACAACTCTCAAATCTTTTATATGCATCTGAAGTATAGGAGATTATTTCACACTTCACCTGGAGATTATAAAAATATAATGTCAAACAGGATGCATATATTAATAAGATGTTTTTTAGTCTTTATTAAAAATAGCGTTGCTCTAGAAAATAGGTCTTATTCATTAGTTGTCGATTTCAAAAACCCATTGACTTGTTTTCGTAAGTTTTCTGTATGTTTCTGTTCTTTCAGTTCTAAAGAGAACTTTTTATACCGCGACCTCTTTTGCTAGGGATTTTTTTTTTGA
This sequence comes from Agrypnus murinus, assembly GCA_929113105.1. Taxonomy (NCBI): domain Eukaryota; kingdom Metazoa; phylum Arthropoda; class Insecta; order Coleoptera; family Elateridae; genus Agrypnus; species Agrypnus murinus. The sequence continues at coordinate 135,501,467 of OV816028.1, read as the reverse complement.
TAGGGAAAGTTTCCGAATTTGCTGTTTGTTTTTTTTCGATTATAGGGAATGCGATAATAGTGCATGAAAAATCAATATATAATTACAATTATGATCCCTTTTGGTTTACATTATTTATTGATTATAAAATTAATCTAGGTAATTAAAAATTACAGAAGTGTTGCGTATAACTTTAAAAGACTTATTTGAATATTCCTATTGTTATTAGAAGACAAAAGATAAAATATGCATACTACGATAAAGTGAAAACCAAGGGAGGCACGTTTGACTCAGTTTATCTCGGCAACCGTGAGCGCAAAACGACTGTGGGTAGTTTTGTTTTAAAACTGTTGATGGGATCTATTCAAATATACAAAGAACATTTCGCAGTAGTTTGAACTGAGATTTAAAAAAAAAGTTTCTAAAAATTTTCTTGAGAACCAGTGAACACTTTTGACAATATTGCGGTTTATCTAGACAACCGTGCGTAAAAACGACTGTGCGGTTGTATCGTTTTAAAGTTTTCGTCGAGATCTATTCAAATGTATAAAGAAAATATTGTAATACTTTAAACTTAAATTTTTAATGTGTGAACGAGTTAACATTTTCGACAATGGCAAATGGCGAGAAAAGTAAGAACCCCAAACCACCTTACTTTTGGAGGACGCAGTTGGCTGTTATCACTGCGCCAAATTTCAGTTCTCAATTTTTAATTTTCAAATTTCATTTCAGCTACAATTTCAAACACAGGAACTCCTTATTTTGCAAGGCTTCGAACAACTGCATGGATGATGGCATCGCCTTGATTGAATCTCGTGGAGTTGATACTAACAAAACAATGATCAAAAGACGGTATCCATTTATTGACTAACGTGACTAACAATAAGTGCGCTAAACATAAACCAAAGTATACGTTCATCTGGGTACGGAAAGACATTTGGAGGTTATTCGAGGATAGGTTAACATTTTGAAATATAAAACGTTAGGTTCGGTTGCGAATGACATTTAGATGGGATTTTAAGGTTGTGGCAGGTGGACAGTATATGTATATTCGACGTTAGGCCCGATCGATTATGACACTTCGGAATTATTCCAGATTATTTAGGTCAATTGTGACATGTTGACATTATTCTAGGTTAAGTTCACATAATTGTGGCATTTTTAGGTTATTCAGGGTTAAGATTGTTTCGGGTGACATTTTAAGGCTAATTTAGGTTAGGTTGACAGATTTAGGTTAATCTAAGTCAGCGATTCTCAACCTGTGGAGCGCGCCCCTTGGTAGGGGGCAAAATAACAAAAAGGGTTCGAAGACATAAACGAAAAAGGCAAAACATTCCAAGAAACCTATTATTGAGACCAATATGAGATACATTTTGTTCACACAAAAATAAAATGCCACCTTTAAAAATAGTTAAATACATACCTATAAATAACACGCTAAAACATTAATTTATATTAACAGATGCATCTCTAGAATGTTCGAGACAGATCGGGATTTTTCATGAAAACGGTGAGAGCGACAGTGTTGCCAAATGTGTCGTAATTTCGCTATTCGAATTTTAACCTTGTTGCTGCGTATTAGCTGCAAAAGAAAAACAAATATAGAAAAAGAAATTAGGACAAAAAAATTATTGGAAGGGGTGCGCTTAAATCTGATGTGAGAAGTTGCGTCTCAAATATTAAAACGTTGAAAACCGCTGGATTAGGTTAAGTTCTGTTGCGGATGACATTTGGAGATTATTCGAGGTTAGGTTCGGTCGTGGGTGAAATTTTCAGGTTATTCGAGGTTAGGTCGATTTTGACATGTTGAGTTTATTCTAGGTAAAGATGGCATTTTAAGGTTATTCTAGGTTAGGTTGACGTTTTTAGGTTACTCGAGGTTAGGTTGGATCGATTATGACGCTTTGAGATTATTCGAGGTTATGTTCGATCAATTGTTACATTTTGTCTTTGTTTGAGGTTAGGTTCGCTTGATTGTATAATTTTTAGGTTATTCGAGATTAGGTTGACAGTTTTAGGTATGCATTCACACTAAAAAAAACAAAAATACATTATATTAGCCTTGCTGTCCTAGATCATTATGAAATCAATAGTACCTATCGTTGTTAGTGTAAAACTCAGCTAGCGCATAGGAAAAGTTACTCAAGAACTTCTTTACGTCGCTTTCATCCGTGTCACTTCTCTCAAGGAATTTATGCATTGATGCTGCGTTTGAGGCTTTTTACCTCCAAAACCAGAAATGCTTCATTGGAAGTAGAAATAAAAAGAATGAGCCTACCTATGTCATTTTTTCAGGCCTTTAGATTTCTTTTTCAATTAATTATTCCTGATTATCATCAAGATCTTTTTGCATTATTTTTTTCCATTTCTTCTGCGGTCTTCCTCTTTTCCAAGAATATTCCTTACTATTCTTGAGCCTTTTCTTTCTTTTTAGTATTCTAGCTACTACATTATCATTGGAGTTGGAGCATTCTTGCACTTTTTATAAAACCGCACATTTATTCCTTCTTCTCAGCTTTCAACTGTTATCCACCCGCCAGTTAACATTCCTGTATGCAGTCAGTCATATAAGACGATGTATCAACTATATGCTTTCCCTTTTATATAACTCATAATATTATGCTCATTTAAATAATGTATGCGAACGTACTAAGAAACCTTATCTTAATCGTATTCTGTATTTGCATAATGTATGCAAGGTACTGAGAATCGTATTTTGCATTTGCATAATATTATGCTAAGTCGACTTAATATATTCTAAGTAGTCGCATTTTATGACCATAGGATGTTATATAAACACCGGATCTCGATGAGATCCTTCAGTCCGAGTTACGACGGGCTTGGGGATAGAAACTGATGACCAGGCTCATTGTTTACCTTCGTTCAAGCCATATACACCCAGAAAGCCGTAGAAACTAGTAACCAGGGTTACTGTTTACCTCGCTCTTTCTGAACATCATTATTACCAGATTCAAGTTGAAATTATATAATAATATCTAAGTGATTATGCAAGTGCATATTGTGTAAATTCAAGACGAATAAATATCTTATTATACTTAACAGTAAACTGTGTTCATTTTTGTGATTTGGACTCCGTCTTTCGCGTTTTAAAAATAAAGTATTGCTTTTAAAAAAAGCCTTTCCACGTCAAGAAAAGTTAATTCACCGTACTTTTCCCAGATTTTTTTTTAATTTTTTGTTTATTTTTGTTTTGCACCCATGATTCACAAGCATATCTGTAGTATGATTGGTTTAGTACATTCTTGTGCATGCACTAAACTTTAAACACCAAAATTTAGCACATCCTGTTTGAATTTGTTAACTCTGATTGATTATTGTGTTCTTGTTCTGTGACTATTTCTATAAATTTTGTTTGGCCTTGGTTTACTTTTAGTTTATATTCTTCTGCTGTTTCAGTTGGTTTGTTACCAGCATAATCACTTGGAGTCTGAAGCAGGGCACTTATAATTTAAGTCGGATATATTTTAGGTTCCTACATCGTTTGCTATGGAAATAATTAGGAAATAGATATAATTATAACTATCTTGATATAGATATAACTAGATCAGGTTGTTTATAAATCAGTTATCAATTGCTAGTACAACTGCGTTTAGTAACTATAGGTGCGCGTTTTCAAGGGTACGTAGGGTAAATTAATTCGGTTGGTTACTTTATAAATAATCTACGTTGTTGTTGGATTTTAGCGAACAATTTTGATGTCCGAAAGTAGTTTAGTACAGCAGTTCGGTGTATCTTGTATATGTTCTAATATTACGTAAAGGTTTTTGTCAAACCTTGGAAATTTCTTTTGCCGCGAATCATATCTTAGGGCTGAAATATGAAGTAGTTCAATTAGCATTTACTTCACTAATAATTTTTGAATTTTTGCATTGATTAATATAGATGTGTTGGGATTAATGCATTTGTTTATTTCTGATAGTCAATCGTTATTGACTATGATTGTGCTTTTGGATTTGTCAAGTTCTTGGCGCATGGTATAATTAAGCTCTTTTGCTTAAAATTAAACTAAAACAAACTAAAGCTGAAGTTGCATGTATCATCCTGCTCCCTTATCTAGTCGAAACACTTGTTATAACTTTTTAAAAGGCAACATAATATTAATTAACAATAAGTGCGATACATATACCTATTTATTTGTATTAAATTACTGAGGCTACTGTTGTTAAATGTTATAATTTCCTCTTTTCGTGATTTGTATTACAGCAGCACTTGCATTACATTAGCTTTAATGAATCTGTTTGTTTTCGTAGTAGTTAAAGTATCTTAAATAAATACTACGACATATCTACAGGTACGACATACGTTCCTAGTTTAAGAGATAAATGTATTAAATATCGTTAACGAAAGAAGTCGCAGGTAAACTGTGCGTAACTGCGATTAGTTATTTCAGTGCAGGAATTTATGTGTATTGAATTAGTAAATCCCTTGTAATAACATAAATCTTAAATCTAACGTTAGATTAACAGCCTACGCAACTCGAGAAGGTAATATATTACCTTCTTCGGGCATTAATCTAAGAGGCAGTGCACGCGTTTAATATCAAAAGCAAGTTTCTTAAGCAAATATGACACGCACTTGTTTGACTTATGCTAAGTACGCAAGGTGTTAATGAAAATTGCCTCGGTTCATATTTAACCATTTGCTTTTACATTATATATATATTCATCTTACGATTTTGTGTTGAATAGAATTCAAATATTATTTTACGAATGAGTAATCACACGAGCAATGATCACAGTAGCCAACTATTCGTTACAAGGAACATGTTTTGTAGTAAAATATGGTTCTTTTCAAATTCATGTACGTATGGAAATTCTTTTGTAGTGAAAAGTTGCTTAAAATGTAAAATACCCTTGGGTATATATATATAGAGATAAACATGTAAGGGATTCAATATTTTAGAAGCTTTAAAGTAGAGCTGCTTTGTAAGATCAGCGCTTGTATATTAAAATTGATATCAATAAATACGCAAATGTATAATTTAGTTTTTAGAATTAAAAATTTGTCTATGTTGAGTATTATCTAGTGTCTTAATAGTGTCTTGCTTCATTTATTGTATAAAATCCACCATCGAGTTTTACAATAAGTAATCGATAGGTATTTATAATTTACCACTACCTCCTCGTTCTCCAGACTTCAAAACTAATCTAAATTCTAAATAATCCTTTAAGGATATTCATTTTTAATTTAAAATACCGGATGATTGCAGATTTCAATAGAGTTGTTTACTTGCCATGCTTACTGTAAGAGCACAAATTTAGCTGTCAAATAAACGAATACAAATTCCACATGTATTTAGACAACCGTTTGACCAAGATAATGCAGCAATGTGGCACCATATAGTAATTAGAGATGCAATAATCGCTTGTGAAACATAAAATATTCATAAAGATCTACAGGTATCTTATTTTTTTCTTTTAAAGTGAAATTTGGTCAACTACTGGGTGATGGTTAATTACTGGCTTACTGACCCTATGTTACTGTACGTCATAAGTTTAGTGTTCAATAACTATACATAATTCATCAGAATATTCACTGTGAATGCGAAAACCATTATCTTGTATTAGTTAGTAAATATTGCAGTGATGAGGCAAAATATTTAATTAGAGTAGTATAATATTTCTTAATGATTAAACATATAATTATATTGCAAATTAATTATTCTTGCGTCAGTTTAACTCTCTAAATGTGTCCCATGATTGATATTCCTTTCATTAAAATGACTTGACACATGCACATTTTGTTATGTCATGCCATTAATTTCTTAAATATCACCTTAAATATCAACATAAGTATGAGACGGAATATGACATTGATGTATTGGACTATCATCCACAGATAATATACAATATCGTGAGTTGCGTTGAACATTTAAAATTAGTTTAATTACAAGAAAATGAAACTTGAGTAGCTTACTTAATTCTCAGTCGAAAAACTAAAAGTTATTCAATGCACGATTGTGACACTGATAGAAAACTTTTTATACTGTTTTAGCTCGAGGGAAGCATTTCCTCTTTTCTATACATACAATTGGGTTAAAACTGAGAAAAACGAAGAAGAGTAGAACTTACAAAACTTAAAATGGCACGAAAGGAAGATATAGGTTTAAAAAGAATGACGTTTGGTTGTTATCCACTTTATTTATCCCCTCCATTTTACGACTTTTGCTGTACTTCCAATATGGCCACTTTATTATGTAATTATGTTATTCGGTTGCTCTTTATATACAAGTCGATCTTGATGTGTTTTTTGTTCGGTTCAGTTTGCGACTATAGATAGGGGCTATAAGATGTTGCTTTTTATGTAGGAAAACGTTTTGTTCGTACAAATCTTAAATTTTATAGAAATGAAGATACTGTCGATTGATTATAGTGTTACGATCGGATGCAGTTTTATTCAATACTTTAGGTTTTCTTCATGTTCGACAGTCAGGAAAGTTTAAAAACATTGTTCTAGAGCATTGCATCTCTGGAGGTCGAACGTATGACGATTTTGGCATAAGATTTACGATCGATTTAAATTTCAGTCGGACTTATACATCTTCATCATAAGTTAAATGATCAGGTGTCTCCGATATACTCCGCCAGGTACTTTTTTATGTTCAAATTGAAGATACTGTAAAAGTTTCTAGTCTTGTCATCAAGAAAGTACTCGACATAATATAAACAAGAATAAATAAACAGATCAAAATTAAGTAATACACGGTCTTTTATTATCTTACAAATGTTAATTTTATTTATTTGTGGTACTGTTGCATAATTATAACAACTGTGGCCTTATAGGAAGACTATTGTTATATTTATTAGAATATTATTACAACAAAATAATGTATTATTTGTAAGATAATAATATACCATCTGCTACTTTTGATCTGTTTATTAATTTTTGTTTATAATTTGTTATGACAATTTTTTTTATATGTTGAATACCTGCTTGATTATCAGAATGTAGTAAATTACTACAGTCTACAGTGCCCTTGATTCTTCAATAATTACATGTGACGATGTATAATATTGTTCGCGGAATATAAAAGTAAAATACGTATTTACATATATGTGTCATAATTAAATTTACTAATTTGCAAAACGTAAATTATTTCTAAAAAGATATTCTTTGAAGTATCAGCACCATGACTGAAAAAATGATTCATCAGTAATTTGAAAACTTTTGTTAGATTTTGTAACGTGTTAGAATTCTTGATCTAATTTTAATGTAATTTTAAATGCGTTTATGGTAAAGAAACTTAGTACGGCCCTGTATATTTCAATATATTTTTTTGGTTTAAAAATTGCAGACGATATTTTATGTTGTTTTCGTTAACGTGAAAGGTCACCTCAAGGCGTTCTCATGCCGAGAAATAATTTTTAGAATAAAATACAGAGATAAAATTGAGTTTATAAAGATTAAAAAATAAAATTGCTTTTTTAACAAAGCAATAATATGTTAAAAAAGGCATTTAGCTCAAATTTATATTTCCTGTACGTGTTTATCTTTGCTTTCGATGAATAGATACTGTGGACGCAGACATAAAAAATAAGTGCAGCCAGATGTAAAAAGTCCAGTTTCTCGTTACGAAGTAGATTTTAATCGTTGTGAATTCCCGAAAGAACTTTCTAGAACAAAAATTCTGATTGGGATAAAAACACGTCATTGCAGTCTTGATAGGACATTTAGGTTTTCTCTTTCTTAAAAATCAGAGCGGAAACGGTGGTTTTGCACCCCAATCGTCAGTCTGACAGCGGCTCTCGAAGTCCTAAGTTAGGGGGTGCCCTAATCGTTGGGTCGGCTACGTCCGTTGCGGCAAGTGATATTATTTCACATATTTACAGTACAGTTAGATCGTAGCAAATTTTAGTGTTATACTGTACCGATTTTTTTGTTAGGAGATTAATGCAGTGAAGAGGATTATTCAGAAATGTTAGTTTGGTGAATTTTCTTTCACTTAAGAATAATATTTGCTATTAAAGATCAGTGTTAATTCCCTCGTATTTGAACGTTGTTTTGGCTTAAAAGAATCTGTTTAAATCTAATCAATCGTGAATTCTTACATTAACACATTGACTCATTTATAAATAGTAAATTAACAATCAGAGCTCATTTCTTGTTGTGCAGAAATTTTACAGCAAGTATTCTCAAGCAACATTCAAGTTAATCTAAGTACTGTTCCAGTTATTATAATAATAATAAAGAATTTATTATTTAATGAAGATTATTGCAAATAGTTATGTTGAAGTTCGGCGTTAAAATAAAATCTAGATAGCTCAAAATTCAGAAGATTTGTTTCCCGTATTGCTTTTCCAGGTCAGCAGTTTTGTAGTGAAAATTATGTGTATGGTCAATATTGTGTTTTAGTGTAATATGTTTGGAGCGTTCCGTTTGCGCAAGGGTTTTATGAACATTATGTTGAATTAAGGATAATTGTTTCAAGTTATTGATATTATTAATTAAGTTCTTCAGTATGTGTAATTTATTTGGGATCCCGAAATTAAGTAATAGTTGGGAAAGATAAGAGTGTACTATTTTCAACCTTTTTTATGTTTCAATATACAGACTTCAAATTTATTTATCGTTTGATATAGTTAGGCTCAACGAACTGATGTTTCTGTCAATTAAGATTTTTTTATTAATTAAACTAATGTGTGTGATTAATTTAACGTCAATTTTGAATGGGAAGTTATTCCCAAACTGATGAATTCTCGCCTTATAGAAAACATTACTCAGTTTGGTGGCACCCACCAATTTTTGTTTGTTCTTGACTCTATTTAATCTGAAGCTTTTGGGGGTAACATCCACACCTGTATTTGAATCTGCAGAATTAGAGATCTCAGCCGGTGCATCAAAGTATAGTAAGTATCGTTGTTATTGTGAAATAAGCAATTACAGTAAGTATTCAGTATTTAGAATTTTATTGGTGTTACAGTTGACGTCCATCACACAACGTATGTTTTGTATTTTGAGTATAGTAATTTAGTTAGAGGAAGAAAACGTGTTAGTTACAGTGACGCCTGATCGTAAGGCTTTTGTGTTCAGTTTTTATAGTAGTTACAATTTTTATAAAAATTCTTTTCGGAGGTTGTTTCGAATCAGCGAGCGTTAAACCGAAAAAAAATTCTTATCACTCAATTCCTTAAAATACAATACGCTAGTTTGTTATTATTAAATTACAATCTCTTAACCGTGACAACTTCTTATCATTCACAATCAGAAAGTAATATAAAGAATTTTGTTTTATATTTTCCGCATAGAACTTTTTAAGGCTTTTAGTTTATGTTAGCAATATACTAACAGAAAAGACTTGTTTACAAGAAATACCCTTATCCTTGGAAGCTTTTTCAACGATAAAACTAGATGTCGATAAATAACCAGAGTGCTAAGATTTAACATTTGTACAAGAGTTGATTATTTGATAAATATTTCCAATTTTAACACGTCACCACTGGAGCTTTTACTAAATAATTTTCACTTTGAAGTAAATATTAATTAATTTAATTAGAGCTGCTAGCTTGATGTATAGTATTTATATGTCACACAAGACACAAGCAATTAGTTCTAATGGTTTTTGCCTATTCTGATTAATAATCCTAGCAAAACCATATTATACAAGTAACTTGAGTCCTGCAGTTTAGTTGGTCAATAAGGTTAAATTCGTATTCTAATTAAGGGAGATCAAAGCAGCACTAGTGCCTTTGTTGTGAATAGGGATGATTTACTCTGTTATATCGATTAAGGATTTGACAGCTCCGTAACGAATTCCAAGCTTGATTAATGTATTGTTGTTACAAATTGAATATATCGCTTATACCACGATTGATAACAGTAAATTGTATTTAAAAATCTCTTTTCGCTTTATGGTTTTAATCAATAAAAATGCGTTTAATAAATTAAGTAATTTTATTAAGTATACCCTCAGATGCAGGAGTGAACTTTTTCCTTTTTAAAATATCAAGAACCACAAAAAGAAAACAAGAAGAAAACGCCAAGAGATTCGTCTATAATATTAATAACTATATAGTTAGTAGGGTACGACAACGCTACTTACTATACAATCTTGAAGTCGATGATCTTAAAGTTTATATCAAAACCGTAATTGAGTCTACAAAATTTGATACTTCATCAAAGTAGCTAGAACGGTGGCAAGTTGGTGAGTTAGTGCGGGTTGGATTACTGTGATAAATGAATCTTGAATCTTAATCATTGTTTATGAAACTTGTTTCGAACCCTTCAAATGCATCTTCGTGCTGTTCCTGCGTTGGTTATTATAGAGTCAATAACGCAAGCGTAAAATAAAGGGTAAGAAATTAATGAGTTATTTCAAGTTCTTTAAAGAGAAATTACTAATACGAATAGTATTTTCTCTGAATGCATAAAAATATAATTTAAGCAAACTGATAGATCGTTGAGCAGTATTTTGTAATCAGTAGTATTTATGTTTTGGCTTTAAGCGTTTAATAGATAAATAAAACAACATAAAATTTAGTATGATATAGAAATATTTACTGAATGATTCATTTCGATTAAAAAAATACATCTAAATCTTAATATTTCATAAATATTTAATAAACATTTTGAAAAAGTATTTCCAATTTAAGCAAGATAATGCGGTGATGCAAAATCACCATATCAAAAATTCGAAGACTATCTCCGTCTAAATCTCCTATAGTCTCGGAAAGCAAAGGAATAATAAATATTATATTTATTTACAGTGCACATACAATAAAAATCACTATAGACATGCTAGGACACTAGTTTTATTTACTTCAAGGTGTATATGCCAGATTATATATAGTAGTTTTTATATGAAGTAGGATAAAAGTAGTACGATCTTTTCATGCATACATACCGTACTTTACACCGTACTTTAGTATAAATGAATAAATATTAAAGAAAGAATAAGAGTCAATTTAGTTGTTATATTATAAAACATACTCAGGTTACAGGATTAGGATATCATTTCAGCTGTTCTTGAATGTTTTATCTTCATGTTAGATTTGTATTCTTACATTTTCCAGGGAACGAACACAGTTTCGAGTGGATATTTCACTGAAAATAGGTAAATTAAGTCATTATCTTGAAATCTATTACGTCACAATTAACTTACCTATCTTTGTATCTGAACAATCTTGTATTCTATTTAGTGGTAGAAGGTATCGGGCTTTAGGTCCATTTCACAATTTGTCATATTATTGATGTTTATTTAATGTTTTTCACCATTGTTTTGATTCAGTCACCTGGAGTAGTGTATCCTGGGCGAGAATGGTTTTAATTTTGTTTAGTTTAAGGTTTTATTAAGCCAGAACTTGATTTTGCATCATGTTTTTCCACTAGGTCAAATTGTCCGTTTATGTTTTAAGTTTTCTATTCCTAACCAGTGTGAATTTATGTAAGGAAGTTACCATGCCTCATAAGGTAACTATTCCATATTGTAGATTAGCTGGAAATTGAATAGTATAGATGTAAATAAGTTTTAATTAGTTTTGTGACACCTGACAGTTTTTGTTAATTTACACAGTTAAAATTCATTTTAAGCCATAAGTGTATTATATTTTTTTATTCGTCTTTACCATCTATCTTTTCATGAAATAGATTTAAGGTATTCGTTAATTACGATTACATGTTTAAAATGTGTGACGTCATAAACGTTTGCTGTCAAGAAAACTTGAAGTTTTTCGAATGTTTTTAACCAAAAGTATAAAAGGACCTGCAAAAGAAAACAACCTCAGTCTGTTAGAATCAAAGGCCTAACCTATGTCTGTTTGGACTCATAAATTACCAAAATGAGTTGGTTATGTTCCCTTATGCTTTATGTAAACAAAAAAAGTGTCAATATAAGATTTATACGTACCTGCATGTACATCAATGAATTTAAGAAGAACCAATATCTTTTTATTACGCAATTGCATGGAATGATGTAAATCATTTTATTTAAATTTAAGAAAAAATAATTTTTAATAATAACTCGAGGTTTGGTTCGGTACCCGATGGCACTTGGACGTTATTCCAAGTTAGGTTGACACTTGCTTGACAAGATGTCTTAAGATTATGCCAGTCCCAAAGATTCTCTGTACCTATCGTTGTAGTTCTACGCTCCAAACTGACGCTCAAGTTAGAATTGAGCCTACCTTTTCTGTTTATTGTAAAATTAATTAAATACATATAAATATTTATTCCATGGTTATTATTATTATTATTATAGATTATTAGATAAAATTAGCAAATGCTCTGTTTTTTAATTTATCTATTTCTTCAATAGTTTTTAGTAAAAATTATAGTTAACAATGAAAAATATTCTTTTTTCAAATCGAACGTATCCATCAGCCGTTCTCAAACATCCTTCTTAAGGGATGAGTTTCTTGAAAATGCTATAACATGTAAACCGTTTCTCCGCTTAATTTTGAATCACTCAGTATATCTAATTCCAATTACTACTAAACAATTTTCTAACATGAGTGTTACAACTAATGACCAACAACGACCACAAAAAACAAAGAATGAAAACTATACATGGCCTTCGCTGGTCATATTCTAGCTAGCATTTTTTTAAATTAAAATTAAGTTCGCGATAAAAAAACCTATCAAACAGTGTTAAGGCCTTAGCAGAAATCGAATAGTAGAATTTACCGGTACCAAATTGTTGTACCCAATTAAATTTCGACCTTCGGAATTTCTTTGCTAATAATCATTAAAAATTTTAACTAATTACAAGATTTATAACTAGTTTTAATTGAATTTGCGGTTGTTAGATTGACTTGTTATAATCAATTACATCGAGTTTACAAACGATTTCGGTCTCGTGTTGTGCATTCGATTATTATAACTTCACATGCTGGTGAATCTAACAGTTTTTTGTAAATCGAGTTCAAATAGAAAAGGATAGCCAAGAGGTAAAGGAAAAGAGGAAAACCTAAAATAAATGCCTGAAATACTTCATGAAGAATTTAACACAAATAGAATGTAGATGTAGAGAGCATTTATTTCATACTTAACCCTGATTAGACCAGCGACCCATACAATGTGGTGAATTACTTTGAAAGTTTTATTATCCTGGATAAATAAATTAATTTTCTTTAATGAAGTATATTACTGCAATTAAATCTGATTTCAGATGATTTTTGAGGATTAATCAAAAACCAAATGGTTTCACAAACACTCCAGAAATAATATACCTGATTCATTGAAAACTGGAAAGGGAAATGTGAAAACCTGATTACAAGATTTCCTGATATAAATAATCAAAAGAAATCAAAATTTGCTTATTAGTATGTATAAGCTCATTTTACACCTTTTCATAGCTGCATAACTAATGAGTTATTTATAGTGATTAAAGATCGACCAAAGACCTCGATAATAGACGCAATAAGTGCAAAAGCCTGAAAGGTTACTAATAAAGTTAGATCAGTCAAAAACCAAAATAGACTACAACTACTGTCAGTAAGATAATGGTAAAAGTACTATAAAAATACTTTTATCCAACACCTCTATATAAATATCACATTTACTATGGTCATTTTAAATAAGGAAAGTGATTGTTTACTCTTATGTTACATTATAACCCACGTTGCCCCTAGCAAAGTGGGTTATTTTCAAAAAACTCACGCCTTCAAAGATAACAACCAATCACCAGATTACGTTACTTAGTATTATTAAAATCCAGTCATAGTGCTAGAGTATTACCGTCAAAACTACAGACTAACTATACATTGCAAATTCGATGTTTAAACTTAAATAAAGAGGCGTTGGATAAAATTTTGTATGGCACACGTGAGTTAAGGATATTATCCACTCAGAAAAATTAACCCTCTCGGGCCTGTCGGCCCTCGAGGGTAAATTTTTCGTTCGTGGATAATATCTTACTTAACTAACTTGTACCATAAATAACTATAATACAGCGGTTCTCAATCTTTTAATATTTGAGACCCAATTTCTCATATCAGTTTTGAGCGCGCTCCCCTTCGAATGATTTTTTGGAGTCCTAATATTTTTTTCTTGTATCTATTTTTATTTGACTGCTGATACGCGGCAACAAGACTGAAATCGCGCCATATTTGGCAACATTGTACCACCGTATATATCAAATTTTTGCTTAGAAGTTACCTTTTGTGTTACTTATTTTTATTTTTGGAATACCTATACCTATTTTTAAGTGCAAGGTTTTATTTTTGTATTAACAGAATGTAGGTCTTTCGTCTTCGCGTCCCTCTTTCCGATGTTTTGTGCCCCCTAAGGGTTGAGAATGGCTGCTTTAATAGAACGTCGAAAAATAGTAAATACAACAATGCACGCAAATATTTATATACCTACCTACCTACATCCAAGGTGGCTCCGTAAAATTCCATTAGGATTAGTTGATGGTCGTTAAAGAAATGAAAAACAATAAAGCAAGTGGTCTAGGAAACTTACCAGCAGAATTAATCTCTAATCAGTGACAAAGCAGACAAACTAAATCAAATGTGCTCTCAACGAATGCCAATTGAATGGAAAATCGGTTTCCTTACTTTGTTACTACAGAGGAGAACCACGATAAGGGAACGCGTAGAGCAAAAATGTAGCCATTAGCCCCACCAAGCCTAAATATGGTAGGACGGTGTGGCAAAATTCTGGGATATCCTAGGCAGACCCAGTTTTCAAATCCCAGCCACACTTGAGGTTGGACTCGTCCGTGCATTGAAAGTCCGCATGCTTGACTAGGTGTGATGGGACTCCCTTGGAGTCGGACTCCGACTGGAGAGCACGTTAATAGCTCCGGCACTAACCTGGAGAGCTAATATAGGTACTGGTAGCTCTTACAAAAGCAAATGACGCGCTAATTATGTGTAACTATAAAGCAAGAAGGTTCAGCTATGAGAAGGTTTACAATCGACAAATACAAACAAGCATGCATTAATTACAACCACCCAAAATCGTACAGAAATTATCAAGATTAAAAAAGGAAACAAAGCAAGAGGATTTCTAGCAAATGCAAGCCTAAAACAGGGATATTGCTTGCGAATACACTTTAACAAATTGTAAAAAGAAATATACAGGAATAGGAAAGCCATTAAATAACCAAAGACGATCAAGTTCTTTTAGCACAAATATAAAGAAGATCTATAATATATGACCCAAAAATAAAAAAACAGAATTAAAAAAGGCGGGATTAACTATAAATCTGAATAAGACGAAGTAAATATATAGAAGAAATGGCAGACAAGCATTAAGTAAGTACAAGTGTGAATAAATAACAGCATGTATGAGTTACATGTGTACATACCTAGGCATAGTAATAAAATAAGATGAAAGAGATAAGAGATGGATCAGAGATTAGAGAGATGGTGCTAGGGAAAAAGCAATAAAAAGGCTAAACAGGATATGGTGGAATAAATACATTAGTTTAGGAAGCAGATATGACACCGAAGTGTAGACATGGACGAAAGCAAATAAAAAAGTTAAGACCTTTGACTTAACTTTTAAGACTTAAAAATTAACATTTTGAGGAATCTTTCTTTTAATTTTAAAATTTATTTTATGAATGGAACACTAAGAACTTGTCGGGTAATACTGTAGCATTGATTAATAATTTGTAATCTGTATATTGAAGTACATTAGAGCAATAGAAAAATATACACAACAATAGAAGATCATAAAAACCTAGTCGCATTATTATTTTCTATACTGTAACTTAATTTAGGATCCTATTCTAAATATACATTTTCTTTAAATTTCCTATCTAAAACCCAATGCAAATCTTCGCTATCAACAAATGAAATTTTGACAAGTATCGTTAAAAACAACTTACATAAAACATGTGTGACATTAATCCATTTATACCAGCACCCCTAGCAATTTTTTATTTTACTAAAACCTCGAAATATTTAGATGATTAATTTACTAAAACAAAAGCCCAATGACCAAACAAACAAAAACCATTAATAACACTTATTTATCCAAAAAAGAACGTTGCGGGAACAACAGCTAAATTCTGAACGATTTACTTTAAAATCTTTATAAAATTTACTTAGAATCTTCGAACGTTGCAATATTATTAACGTTGGTTTTATTATTATTAAATATTTTTAAATTTGAACGGCAGCACAAATAATAATTTAAATTTGAAACTTTTATTAGCCATCCTTTAAAGATGATGAATGTTAACTTGTTGAAATTGAAATATGTTACTTTATGCGTATTTTGCAATATTTAAGACTTTAAATAAGTTATCTAGAAAAACATTCTCATCAATCTGTACGACTCAGTCAGAACAAATTCTCCAAATCCTTGAATTGCACTACGTCGCACGATTCAATCCCTTCGTTAATTCAACTCTTCTAACAAGGAGAATACACGGCAAATTATTATCATTATAGTTCTCTTTATAAAAACTAGTCTCTACATAGACCTACGCGAACTCAGACCGCGCCAGTTGACTCCTAAAAGGGCACGTTGGACGCGTTGCGTCCTCCTTGATAGGCAGAACCAAACTCTCTGTAAAAAGGAAACTTTGTATTCGTTTCTTAAGATTTTCAGAAGGGTTCTTATGAGTTTAACTACTCAAACTTGAATATGACAACAGGTCTAGCCAACAACAAAATTGAACAAATTTCTCTCTTTTATTATTTCAAAAGGTGCACAGGGGTAATAAACTTAATATTCGTAGCGACAAAAATTGTCAACCAAATAAGAGCGATTAATTGACAGCACTTAGGTCTTTTCAAATTCTACGAAAATTAATGCAATATAAGAGATTATTGAAAAATAAAACAAAATACAAAGACACACCCACATTTATAATGATACTAGCATAAATACCGTTGAAAAATCAACGTACTCGTCTCTGTAGAAAGTAAAGTATTAATGCAGCAAGAAAAGAGATCGATTTACAGAAGTTGAGCTGCTGGTAATGCCGCCGCTGGTAATCTGCGTGGATACCACATACCCCGCTTCTTTTATAGGTGCACGCGCACTCAAATAATTATCATTAACTTATGCGTCCGTAAAAGCTGGTGAATTTCAAGAATCACTGAATAGATTTTAATACCGTTTTCATCATTCGATAGCTTGTTTCTTGGAGAATGTTTTGTTATATAAAGATTGCTCAAAAGGTCTTCATAGAGTCGAATAATGAGCAAAATGTAATAGAAATAATTAATAAAATTGGCAAATCAAAGACAAAATGCCTTACGCTGCGAAAAGGGTAACAGTTAAAGACTGTAAGCGAACGAATTGTAGGGTTCAAGAAGATTTACAAAAAAGTCCCGGGTGGCATATATGTACCTCTTACAGATTACCCACAACTATTAGAATTAACAATATACTTATGTACCCCTTTGGGGTAAGGCCCACCCTCTGTAAAAGTTAAGCTTCCTAAGTCTTCTAGTTTTCGAGATATTTTTCGGTTAACATCGGACATCGAAACTGGCTATTATTATATGTTTGATGTATATAATTTACGGACGGCACTCCAGAACAGGTGTTTCGAGATATTGGCTCTCTTGAAATGGTGGTAGCACTTCTGTCGAGCTTATATACAATCACTCGAGCTTATATACTAGCTCGGAAGTAACATTAGCACCAAGATTTAAATGTTACATGTAACTCTACAGGTGGCATAACATTTAAATGTTGGTGCTAACGTTACTTCTGAGCTAATATACAAGCTCGAGTACCGTGTGTATAATTCACACCTCGTGCTAGCTCCTACTGACGAGAGCTAATAGTTCGAAACAGCTGTTCTGGATGGTCATCGTTCTGGAGAGCTTGTCCGTTTGTGAATTTTAATAAATATGGGTATAATAATGTTAATTATCAATTTTTAATTCTATTATTAGGATTATTTATACAAGATAAATTCATAAAAATAGATTTTAAGGGGAATTTTGAAGAATACGTGCCTAAAGCAAAATTTCAACCGTGTGAATTAACTTGATTTAACTTGATTTCAACTCGATACCAAGAAATTTATATTAAATGAGATGTCTGCTTCTTAAATGTTTGTTTAAATGCAACTGCCTTTAACACTCAGAAATAAAACCTTGTATATTTTATACATCAACTTAAATTCTAAAGAAAGCGAAATAATTCATTTTTATACCGGGGGGGGGCTAAAGATTTAAACGAAGTGAACTAAATAACTTCAGATTTAACTAGTAACTTAATTAATTAGTGAAAGGCAAATCCTGCACTTAATTTTGGAAAGCCTTTCAATTGGGTATTTGTTTCCTACTTTTGTATAATTCATTTTCTTGCTATTCATATTCATTATTCATCATGGATGAGGTACAAACATGTGAGATAACTCAGAGTAAAAGCGTACGTCATACCAAATCTAAGCACATGGTCTAAAGCGTAATAAATTACTCAACACAAAAGCCCCACGATCAGGTGTTATTTGTAACGACTAAAATTTTACACACAAATATAAAAGTCTCACACTTAGGCACCATTTGAAGCACTCTAAAAAATGAAGCCCCACGATGGACTGTTACTGTAATCTTAATAAAAAACTCAAATCACTAAATACTTACTGTAATATATGCACCGGCTGAGATCTCCATTTATGTAAATTTAAATTCAGGTGTGGATGTTAACCGCAAAAGCTTCTAATTAATTAATGGAGTTAGGAACAAATAAAAACATGTTGGGCGCCACCAAACTGAGTGATATTTATATCATTTTTATAAATTAATTAATTTCGGGATCCCAAATAAATTTTGCATAAAAAACTTAATTAAAGAAATCACAATACACTATAAAAACAATAATGACCTTACACAAACACAATAAAAAACTGTTGACCTGGACGTTGCGGAAACACATTATTATTTTACATTCTGAACTATTTTGTCTTAACGAGATTCATCGAACTTTAACATAATTATTTGCAATAAATTCCAAAACGGAACAAATTCTTCATGAATTATAATGTTAACGGTACTTTAACTCTGCATACTTGAAAGCTACTTAACAAATCTTTAATCGGTAATACGGAATTATACTTAATTTTCCCACATAACGAGACGGTATTATTTTTCTTCACTAAACTAACTAAACTTGCGAAATAATCCTTGTATTGGATTAATTTTCAAACAATGGAATCGGTATAAACTATATAACACTAAACTTAAATTGAGGATTAAACGGCAGTACGGGATATTTTATCGAATTCACTTCACAATTCCAAACTAAATGCTTAGTAATAAGGGCATACATTCACCGTATCGACCCTTTTAAAATATACTCGGGGCGCAAAGCGCTTGTTAAGCGCCCGCGAAGCCTCGAGGCATCAATCTCTTTGATGGTTGTCTTCGACCGTCTCTGTTAAAAACTAAAACTGAACTAAGGGATCTGAATATTATATCATCACAATTAAACCTAATTTTTTTTTCTTTACTTTTAAACTTAATCACAATTTAAACTTAAGAGGGGACATTTTAAATTAACCTATAGCGAAATAGCATGACTTTTTAATCCAATCAGGAACCAGCATTCGAAAAAGCTTCCAGAAGTTTCTATGTAATTATTAGAGACTTTACTGCAACTAAAATCTGCTTACCAAAAAGAACTTGATATTCACACATGGCTTCAATGTGTGTTTTTATACGTCTGCACTCGGGAAAATTTATTCAAATAGCACGTACAGGAACTAATAAATTTTAATTAAATCTTTTTTGAGATTTTATTCCTTTGTTAAAAGGGTGATACTATTGCTGAACCTTTAAATATAATATTATCTGAATCCTTACTAGGAAAAAATAATTCGCAACCGTGAGAACAGTTTAATATTTACGAAGACGTCACTACTTTAAAATAAAATCTGCATTTGTTGTTCTAAAAGAAATTCTATCTATACGAAAACAGTTTATAAGGTGACCCTTAACATTAAAAATGTCGCTTAAAATAAACTGAAGCCTGCAGATTTTAACCCAACGAAAAATGCATTGTAGAATGCAGGACCGTGCCAGGGTTTATTTATCATTTATTCATATTAAAATATATTTCTATAAAATTGAGAATTTGAGTACGTTACAGGTCTAGTCGCGTCTCAAATTTTTAAAACATCGAAAGAGTCCGGATACTTAAGAAACTCTAGAGTTCTTACGGTATTTTGAAATTATAAATAGGTGACGCTAAACAACTACAATTGATAAATAAAAAAAAAATAATTCTAAAACTTCACAACTTCAATACAACACAGTTGTCTTAACCAATTCAGACTGTCATTTTATTACTGCATTTACTTTATTGCTTAAAAACTGCTAGCCAGATTAAGCTTTAAATACTTTAATTTAATCATTAATTTTTAAAATTCTGTTCTGTACAACTTAAAATCAGAATTCTTGAAAACTCCACGTTTCTAATCTAATTTCTAATCATTATATTAGATCATTATATATAATCATTATATTAGATGTCTAGCTTCTCAGATTGGAAGTCTATGTCTAGTTTCTCGCATTGTGAACCTTTGAAACATGTAACTTTGAATTTCTGAAAAGTTGAACTGTCGTAAACTTCAAATGTTACAATTATGACATCTCTAAATTCTGACATGATAAGTGATCAACTCTGCAAATATAAAATTGAACTGCATCACTCGAGATCGTTGACATTTTGGCTTCTGAACTTTTAAATATTTTAAGCGCTTCAGGTTGTAAAAAACTAAAAATGGTTTTGATAGATGAGGAACATGTAGGCTGCTTGGTGCATTAAGAACGACCCACTTCACTATTATCCTGAAGCTTAGAAATTTCACATTTCATAATATTCAAGGTAACTTTGTAGGTATTCAACAGCTGTCAGAATCCTTCAGAGGAAGTTTATCTATAATAAACTGTCTTGTTTTATTTTGATATTAGTCAAATTAGTCAAAATCGTCTTCTGTCGAGTTTAAATGTTAACACCTAAAAACAGGAATTAATGCAAAAAAATATTTTATATAACGAATTTATTTACAAGAAACATAATCTTACATGAATCATTATAAATAATTCCAATAAACAGTTGCTCTTTGATGTTCTTTCTTTTATATTAAAAACATTTTAAAGTAATTTTGAACTACTAAGCTGTAAAATCTTAATAGAGTTTTCTAAACTATCTACTACAAAACTGTAACTCTATTTTTCTGACAATAACAACCATCCTGTTTCTTTTTTATCTTTTTGCTAGATTCTGCTCTTAAAAATATCAGCAGTTGCAACGTAATAGCCTTCCGTCTCCCGAGAAATAACTTTGCTGAGAAGGGCGGTTCACTTTGAATTCTTTAATTAATTTGATAGTATCATTACGTGACCACTCCATATTTCTCCTCTGCGGCCCTCTTTAGGTTAGCACGTAGGGGTTTATGCAATTTGTTTTATTTTTCCTACGTTACCTTTTTGCATATTATTATTATTATTACTTTTGCCATCTTGTTTTGTTCTTTTTATGAAACGAAACACCCTGAAAAAAATCTCATTTAGAAAACTCACTGAAAAAGATACTGGTAAAAACCAAACTTAACCTAAATAAATAAAAGATCAATATCGTCTTACACTTTATAACTTCACGAGTTGGGTAAATAGCTTGTTTTTTTAGTAAAGTGTCACCATTCAGATATCTGTTTCTTGTACTGATAACATGGTTTGCGCTTGGCTACCATTTTACTGTATCTGGGTGAGAGACGAGCATCGTAAATGTAAGGAAGATTTACTACCTAAGGTATATTGGACGATTTTGTCGTCACTCTTTGAAAAAGATTACTTTAACCATTTGACCTCTATTGAAATGGCTTGGGAATAACATGATGTCTAAAGTATGTTGTTTTATTTCAAACATAATATTTTTATTCCTTTACTGCTACCACTTTTATATACCGGATCCAATCTGGGATATTCTTATAGTTATGTCGTACTAAAGTATGATTTTCTGGTTGGACCAACATACGCTTCTTAAATTTTTTTTCTTAAACAATCTTAATTAATTAAATTAAACAATCATAAATAATCTGTTTAAGTGATTGATTTTTATCGGCATTCATTTGTTAATTAAAAGTTACTTCACATCTGCTGTCTTGTGGATTAAAAATCAACATTTTACTTAACTTTGGTTAGCAGGAGAGATTGCTCTTAAGGAATTAAAAAAGAAATGGTTTTATTCATTGTACAATATTTTAAATCTTTGGGATGCGGTTAGAGTCTCGAATTGTATATAGCATATAAAATAATAATTTACAAAAAAATCTCTGCCATATAGATACTTTAGTGTCATGTAAAAGATTCAACTTTTACAGAGCGAATCACGTAAGATGACTATATTTGAAACTACAAAAAGAGTTAAATACCAAAGTTGGGTTGCTATAAAACAAATTTTAATTTTATAATATTTTTGTATATACAGAGTGAGTCATTTTGCTTCGGCTAATATCAATTTTCTTTATTTTAAATTGAATTCTCTATATACAAAGTGTTCTACTGAACTTGAAATTTAATGTGTGCTAGTACTCGTCAATAGGAACAAAAAAACCTGATAGCATTTTTCATTTTACGCACATCGAAAAAAAATCTTAAAAATGCAAACGTTTGGTAACTGCTAGAACGTATCACGACCTATCTCATATACACGGTGATTCAGTACTCAATGATCGGACTTTGAGGATAAGCTTCTCTGGTTATTAGAAACATAAAGCCTTAGTAACTTTTTTTGATTAACTGAACTTGAAAATTTCGAAAATTTTGACCGACGTTTTCAGAAAAGTACGTATAATTGATGCAGGTCAGTGTAGTTAAGTTGAATAGAAATAAATGCAACATCTTTAGAAATTGACACCATCAGTAAAAACGTGACATCTGTTTAAACAAGCACAAGGATGCAAACGACGCACATTCCATTTTTTAGATGTTAAAACAAAACGATCTATTAATCCGGGGGATTCCCCTTTATTCCAATAGTAAACGCAGACAGAAATGAGATCATTTTAATACTGACCCATTTAATGTATCATTAAATTCGATGTGTTATGCGTTAACAAACAGCTATTAGTTTTAATTAAGTAAAGACATGTTTAGCTAATTTGATCTATCCATCAATAAGTAGTGTTATTTTTATTGGAATTCTAGAATGTTTCATTATTAAAACCTTATTATTCTTTTTGATGTTTTAATTCAACGACCCTGAATGATTGATGGATTTGTTTACATAGTCAAGTACAAGTACTGTTACGTTTTATTACTAAAAGCTGCAGTGTAAGGGGTTGGCAATTTGTTATCATTTGAGAAACCAAATAGTATTGGGTATCTCCTTGATCTTGACCTCAAAAGATGTGTCACTATCGCGAGTACTATAATTTTTTATTCACAAACCTGCAGTGTTGTATTACACATAGGGGTTAATATGCCTATTAAAAGAATTTGAAATTGTCTTAGTAATCAGAAACAACACAAAACAAAAATAACATTTTTTGAAACAATATCCATTGAGAGGTCGTTCTCAACATGCTTTGTTTATTTAATTCTGTTTATCTGTTGTTATTCTACGAAACACTTGGCCAAGATAAAGAAGTTTTTATTACTTTATTACGCTATCGTTGCACATTCTAGTAGTATTGAATATCTGCTTGAACTTTTAAAATATGTGTCATGTGCATTCATACTATTAAATTTGAAAACATTAGGCTGAACTTCGATGCCGTTTTTCTCCAAAAGTATAGAAATACAAGAAAAATGGTATATAGGAATTTTCTTTCTTTAATGGTTATCTAACCACTGGCAAAGTCTGACTATGTCTAATGGGTCACGGTGTATAAGATTAAATACCTTGTTTAACAAACAAAAGAATAGGTTTAAAACAATATTTGGGCAGTTATACGCATTGACGGTATTACATTTCATTTTGTTTGTGATTTTAGTCTGTGTATTGAGAATGAGCCATGACAGAAATAAATGTCATGTTTACATTTATTTAATACTTTATTATTACTGCATTTTAGCGACGAGTTTCTTTACTATAACTTATCCTTGACGTACTTTTTTACTTTGAAAACTAATAATAATAATCAACACAAATTCTCTTCTGCTCGAGACTGTTAAACCCAGCACATACTGTGGACTGCGTTTACGTCGCGGTCGAGAACCGAATAATGAACGGACGTGTTATTTATTACATAAACAAGTTGGTGTTCGAGATTGTTTGTTCAATAAAGTTATTCGTACTATATTTATTTTAAACGTGTATATAGAAATAATTATTAAGTTCATAATAAATTGTCTACTGAAATCTCTTTTTAATTATAAATATTTAGTATTATGCAGTCAGTAATACCAATCATTGTGATAAAAATGTTTTAACTAAATACGATATTTATAATTTTATTACACAAACCACCTAGTAGTTCAACTTATTTATGCAATAAATTACAGCAAACTTAAACATTGCGTCATTACCCGGTTCACGTTCCGGGTGAGAACCTACGTTTACGTCCGCGATCAGAACGCGGTCCATAGCCTGTGGACCACATTAGACCCGCTACCTTTAATAGGAGTTTCATTTTCTGGAAGTTGTGTATTATAAAACAAACGCTTGCAATATATTTTTAAATAAAAATAAGTAAGAAAAATCCTAATAATACTAAATCAATAAATTACAATATCAATGCATTCTCTGTAACAATGCATCAAATGTGTTTTATGAAAAATTATTTACTTTTATCAAACAGATAATCACAACGAAAAACTACATTTATTTAAAACACATCGAAATGAACACTTTCCATTTTGAATATCTAATAAATGGGAAATTAGTGACGGAACCTTTGTCTAATATTACAACCTCGAGTAAAATTAAAAAACAGTGGTTGAGTTTATCCATTTTAATAATAAATAAACATCTTAATTACTACTTTTATTACTTCGTAAAACTACGCGACCTTCCAGAATAATTTGAAAGTTTAATGTTATTGAGGAGCTATCTGTGAAGGAGAATTTTATTGTGTTTTTAATGTCTAGAAATTTAAGAAAAATGCTTCTTTAAAAAGATTAAAGGAAGCAGCATTAGTGATAACTAATAAGTGAATCATTTAAATGCACGTCTATTTACTTTTAAATTGCCCGCAAATTAATGATCTCCTTAAAACAATCTAATAAGACAGCCCTCTAGTGCAAGGAGTTTTCCATTATTTATAGTTTAAAATCGAGCAAATACATTAATCTCCTCAATAACTGTTAATTACCCCTTGTGGTTTAAGATACATTATTTTTAACATGGAGAATAATTAATTAAAAATCTACATGTAAACTGGCATTCAGTTTACATGAACTAAAAAGGACGAAACGAACATAATAGTCAAAACAAACAGTGACATCACCTAGTAGCATAGCTGCATCAATGTATCAGATATTAAGTTAGGTACATGTTCCAACTCTAATTTGTAAACCAGTGGCTTTCTGTGTTACTCTCATTTTCAGGATAGACTATAAGTTTTCCATAGGGTTTAGGTCAGGAGACCGAGGAAACCAATCCAAAACTTTGATTTTATTTTTTAGAAACCATAGTGTTGTTAATTTTGATATATACTTCGATGATATTGATCATATATTTGAAAATTTCAGTAGTTTACCACATTTTAAAAATAATCAATAGGCTACGATAGGTATCGGGTTTAGCCAGATAGCATTTATATAATTATTCATGCAACAAATCAAAGGATGTACATGCTAGGACAGTAGTTTTATTCATGCTAAAGACTACATGCTTGATTATAGATAGTTTTATCAAGTAAAATAGTAAACATATGATCATGATAGGTGTCGATAATATTTAACCTAATTTTATTAAAAAGGATATTTTATAAAAAGGAATATCATTTAATTTGATTGTTTTGTACTAAAACATGATGTATGTAACCCATGTGACATGTTTAGGATAGCTTGTCCATTTCTTTAGAAGATTTTTATCTTTTCTTAAATTTGATGTGCCGATGATGGGACCGCAGATAGTATTTTCATTATCCTAGTAAGCTGAACCAGTTTTGGGATTATATCTCACTTGAACTATGTAAAATATGTCATTATTATGATGTCTATAATAGTACATTTAACTTTCTAATTCCTGTAATTAAAGGATTTGTATTAATTATTAAGGAAAATCAGCTGTTTTGGATATGTTGGACGCTTTTCAAATTTTGATTTTAATAGAACATTTTTCACCATTGTTTGAATACAAGCACTTAGGTGCTAAACAAGTTTGAGTATAATTTGATTTCATTTATGTTGATATTTGTGTAGGATCTTGTATAGCATCGTTGAACTCCTAAAACGTGTAAACAGATTTTTCA
The DNA here is from genome assembly GCA_929113105.1 of Agrypnus murinus. NCBI lineage: Eukaryota > Metazoa > Arthropoda > Insecta > Coleoptera > Elateridae > Agrypnus > Agrypnus murinus. Next base: position 135,475,192 of record OV816028.1, on the reverse strand, counting down.
TTTGAGTTTTTCTTTTATTATAAATATTTTCCTATGTAAATTTTGTATATATGAGTTGACTGGAGATAATGTGTTTCCATTGTAATTTGAGTTTTAATGAAGTTTTCATCGTTAATCGTTTTTGTTGATTTTCTCAGTTATGATTGATTTTAGACTATAAGTGTATTACATTAATTTGTTCGTCTTTGTGCCAGCTATATTTCTGTTTTTGTAGATGTAAGATTAATGCTAATTTTAAACATATTTTTTTATCTTGTGACCTCACGAATGTAGCGATTAGATTTTGTTCGTGAAATTTTGTCATAGTCGTCAATTTTTTTGAGAAAACATATAAAAAGGCCAGGAAAAGTAAACAGATTCAGTCGACAAAACGTATTTGAAAAGTCCACGTCGACTCGTATAAGATTTTCTAAAAAAATAAAGTAAGGTTAAGTTATAACCATATGTTTTGATAAACATACGTCGAATGTAAACAAAGTATTTATGGAATAGTTACCTGTTTATAAAATAAAGAAAAATATTTCCACATTTAGAACAATTATTTGGGATTGTAAATATTATTATAAACAATACAAAGAAGATTTATTTATTGGTTTGAAAAATCGATTTATTTGGAAGATCGATCACCTGACTATTGGAAGCAGTCTGTATTACCTACAATGCAATTGGAGTAATTTAATAAAAGATTTTAATAGGATCCGGACAACAAGGTATTTCGAAAGTGAAAGATTTTGTTTACATAAAGAACTATAAAGTTATAAAGACAATTTTTATTTAAATCTAGAATTTGATTTTGATCATTTTGGATTGTTTTTAAATAACAAAGATATAACGATTAAACAATTTTGAATTTATTTATTATCAAAGATAATTCAATTTAGTTTAATAAATTCATTTATTATTTGTAAATAATTATTTTATTGACTGATAAATTTATTTTATGTTAGTTTGTTGAAGTGGATACCAGTTCAACCCCCATTTTTAGGTTGTGACTAAGACCTAAAACACTTGAACAATCTCTCGGAAAATTTTCCTAATTTTGAATTTCTTTTGGTTAAACACTTGTGTTGTGTATTTATTTTGAATTTTGGTTTTCGTTTTAACCACAATAAAAATCTGTGTTTGAATTTATTCATGTTTTTATTTGATGTTCATACAAGTATCCATTGTTTTTATCTTCTTACAGAGTTTATGTTCCTGTTGTTTAGCTGCAGAAGTCCAAATGCTTTGGTAGTAAGTCTCGTTCCAGGTACAGGAATTATTAAAGTTGAATTAAATGTTTTTATCTCATGCTCGATTACTATAAACCTGAGTCAGCTTAAAAGGGTAAACGAAATTTACTGTGTAATTTTAATTTTTCATTATTGTTGGCTTTCATCGCAATATGTACGTCGGATCTTTATGCTGTAAACACTGCTGAGTTTACTTATACTGCCAACAATCCTTGTTTCCTTATACTGCCTGCCACATAAAAGTGAAAAAATGTCTAAAAAGTCGATTGGATCATATTAACTGTATTTTTGTATTTATACGAACATTGTACCTCCACTGAAACGTTCATTTAAGTTGAAGTTAACCTGCAAGAGGAAACTCGCGTAATTATAGTAGCTTCTTTCCTTTTTGATCTTTGATCGTCGTAAACGTAAACCTGCAACACGAACTAATTTCTGTTTAATGTTGCATCAGCATAATGCAACATAGTAGAGGAACTTGGCAACAAACGTAAACTTTCATTTATGACTTGCTTGAACTTCACTATTAGTACAAGTTGGTTTGGTGGAAGTGTAACTTATTTAGAGTGTTCCAAAACTGCTTAAACAAAACTTTAAAAAGGAATATAACTTATGCTTTAGGTTGTAACATTAATAAACTACCAGTCATAGAAATGGGCGTCAATTAGTAACATTAAAACTCAAAGCACAAAAGAAAATTATACTTGCACAATAAAAGTCAAAGCACCGGATGAGACTACTTACTTAACCAAATTAATTTCAGGTGTCGTGGGTGTTAATTACAAAGCCTCAGTAATTTTAGATTAAACACAGAAATAAATGAACAACATTATAGGAAGGAATACAATTTGAAAAAAGAAATCCGTTTTATTAATGGTTTTAAAAGATTGCTACAAACAATTTGCTGAGCCAATCTACAGCAGGTGGTTAATTCTGTTTCGTTGGTCTCAAGCAGTTGTAAAATTGTAAATTATTGTTGTATAAATTATTGCTAGAACGAACTCGAATCACCTATTAGTTATTCGGCATTTTGAAACGAAAGAAATCGTTTATTTAAGTTCTTATTAGGGCCGGAGATTATTAAAATTCAATGTTTATGTTAAACCCTTCACGCAGAACGTCGAAAACCTACATTCATATTCACTGAATATTAACAGCAGAGATAATTCCATATATAACGTATTCAAGAATTTTTCACAATTCAAAGGGTCAGATTCCACTACTAATTTCTTTAAATCCACTTGAAGGTTTAAGCCGTAAACAACGAGACAGTAAGTTTACAAAACCATTGGACCACGAAATTAAAATCTCTTTTAAAGCTTTCCGTTCCTGAGTCTACACCCTACGAACGAGTTAGACCGTCTTTGCGATGAGCTACGTGGCATAGTTGGTTGTTAAGGCAAACACCCGCAACGAAATAATGAGTGCTACCCTGTCTCGATCAAACTACAACTACCGCCTCTGAACGTTCAGAGGGAGAAAGACATAACCCCATAACATGAGAAAAGAACCCGAGATAACCCGAGAAAAGAACTTTATCGAAGTTTTTTTTTATTCAATTTTAATACAATCTAAAATAAGCAGTGTTTACTTCTAATATATATTTTATCGAGAAAAACAAGCATTATTATTAGTAAAACATCAAATATGATTTCGAAGACGATATGATCTTTGGTAAACATTTGATATCTAAAACGGCTTGGTTCAAGGTAAACACACTATTTGTTTGAAAGGGGGGAGCATATTTTTGATACGAAAAATTTATTGGTGTGCTACATGGGAATAATATTTGTTTAAAATAATTCTGTTGTCTATTACAATAAACCAAGATACCAGGATTTACTTATTTTTTATTTAGGGTATTGCTTTTCAGTACCAGAATAACATTCTAATATATTTTTCAATCTAAATCTCAATTTTATAATAATCATAATAATAATCATTATTGGTTATTACTTAATTTGTTATTAAAGTGTAATAGTATTGCATATTTTATATTTTAATTATGATAATTATATTTATTATTATATTTAATTTAATAAAAAGCCCCAACTTGAGCTTTTGTATATTTATTCTCGCACAACTTTGTTACTTCTATTGTGTTATTGCCCCATTTTGTGTTGATTGTTATCTTAAAAGAATATTTTTCTGTTAATTCTCTCTCAAAAAACGTTTTGAGCTCCGTATATTCTTAAGTTAACAATAATCAAATTACAAAATTAGATAAATAGTTGGAATATATTCAATTTAATTACAAATCTTAATAAACTTTTGGTGTAATTAATTTATAGTACATTGTAATCTAAACTTAATACACCATATACCGCTTGCTCCTTCAACTTAGCCCTATTATCCAGTAAAGCTTCCTTTGTATTAATCGCTTTCATAGTAGTATATTTATCCAACAATAATTGGGTCTAAACACAATGAATTTCTGGTTAATCAATTTAAATTCAATAAATTTATATGAAATTGTTTTATTTATTTACCTTTTTCGTATACCATATTCCACGTATGTACCAATAATACATATATATCTACTGAAACAAAAATATTGAATATAATGCAGTCACATACATTCATTTCAGTTCTACCGTAAAAATAAACATTTTCAATAAATGTAAGGTTGCACAGAAAACCATGAAATACCAACGTTTTCACAGTTTCCATACGAAAACAAACAAAGTTTAAAATTGAATATTCAGCACTCTCTTATTTTTATAACAGATTTTTATATTCCCTGGAAACAATAAAAAAAGGAATTCCATTGATTTTATATTGATAATTCGAATTTAATATCTTTCAGACAGTCGTCCCACTAAACGAGACGCTTGTTTTTCCAATTTATTTACTTTATTAATGGCTAGTTTGGAGCAGCCCTTAAAAAATCCTCGAGGAAAACGGAATCGAAATAAAAATTTTATCTCTGAAAGATTCCTTTCTGTTTTTTTTTCTTTATATAAAAACTCGAGTCTCTCACTTTTTAAACTAATTAATGGACCTCCGTTTTCCCTAGCTATTAGTCATCCTTTGTTTTTTTGGGATTAAAACTTTTAAGTTCTATTAATTGAAATGAGTGACGCAAAAGCGTTTTAGTTTTATTCGGTTTTAGAGAATAATTTATTATTTATTTGTACTTGAGCTATTTAGAAAATTTAGGTTAATTTAAAAGTTTAGTTTGATTTAATTTTCATTTATTTTGTAATACCAATAAGCAGAAGGAAATTTAATTTTAGGTAATAAGTTAGACGAGTTAAATTGAAATTTAAGAATTTAATTTATAATAGAAGAAGTAAAATGAAATATAAGAAATACAGTTGTAAATACAACTGTAACATAAGTAACAGAATTCAAGATAAAAAAGTTACAAGTAAAAATAACTACCTTACGAAATTGTTAAGCATTATCTTGGGTTTGCAACTCACGTTAAATTATAATTGTACATCTAAATGCATCTAAACCAGCAATATGACCATACAAAAGAAAAGTCACACAACTAAACAGAACAAAATAAATTAAAAATGGCTCAGTCGGCCTGATTTTGTTAGGAGCTAATTAAACCTTGGTACATGGATGTTTGCGTTTACTCCTTCCGTTTATTTCCAGAAAGTACCTTTTCCATAACAACGATAGGTTGTGTCAATACAACCACTTAACTTAATTTCAAGAAATTAGGTTATATTTTAAATTTACATTGGAACAGCAGAATATACTTTTGTATATTGTGAAAGTTGTGCTGAGATGAAACAAGATAACGCTGCAACTGCTGTTGAACCATGCAAAGAGGGGTGGACATATGAGTACAAGAAATAAACAAAAAGATGAAAGATGTAGGCAGCCAACACCAAGAAATAGTGGAAATATAAAAATGCATTAATTAATGAGATTTAAAATAGTAGCAATGTCAATACAATTTCAAAATGCTCAAAGGATCAGTCTGATATAAATACGCAACTTAGCGTCTGTGATATAATTATTTTCGCAGACGATACCTTAGTATGGCTACTAAAATGGCTACTAAAAGTAACAGGTAAGATAAAGAAACAAACAATATCTTTATTCCCAATTATCATTACAGTTGTTTAATTTACAACTAAACAAAAAATATTAATACAAAATGGAAAACAAAGTTTTCAATGTAATAAAAGATATAAAACAAAATATAACTTAATTTACTCAATTATTAATTATGAAGTTCATTACCTGTTTATATGGATTTTGGATTGTGCAAACAATTATCTTGAATTCACCCTAAAAATGATTTCATGCAGAATCACTACATCTTAATCGATTACTTGTGTCACTCAATGACTTTGAATAAAGATTATTATTTTTTCTTTATCGTACCTGTTACTTTTATTTATAGCAGTATTTAATTTTTTAAAATACGTCGCCCTTAAACATAAAGTTTGTTGTCTAAAATTGCACTTAACTTTATTCCATTCGATGGGTCTTATTTTAAAAAAATTAAAGAAAGTACAATTCATTTGTTGAATTGCACGATTAATAATTGAATTAGCTTTATTTTTAGCAAAACAGTTATGTTTGTACCAAGAAGTTTTTGATTTTCCTATGAACACTAGCGAATTATATATTTAATGATTTGGGGACTAGAATTATTGGAAGTATTTTTATTTAAAAAATATAAATTTTCCAAAGTGAAAATTAACAAGTAAATCTTTATAGTTGGAAAGGTGTTTGTTGACGTCTTCTGCTTCGATCTATTAAATGTAGACGACTCACGGTCGTCCCCGATCACATCCCCGACGTGGTCCGCGATGTGATCGAGGATGTGGTCCTGAGAATGCCAGGGATGTTTACATTTGCTTACATTTGTTGCATAAACAACTTCGACGTCGAGCTGTTTTGTATATAATAAAATTATAAGATCGTATTTCTTTAAAACATCAGAATGAAACAAAGCATTATTGAGTTCGTAATAAAATGTGTACTGAATCTCTTTCTTTAATTAGAAATATTTCAAAATAGCTTATGCAATTAACAAAACTTTTCATAAGCGTAATAACCTTGACATCATCCATAGGTATTATTACAAATCAAACCTTTATTATGAAACAAAAATAAATATTTTGTCACATTTGTAGAGACCGTTTAATAAATTCAACCAAATTTGATGTAACTGATTCTTAATTTTACAAATCATGTTTACAATATGGGTCATAACCTCATAACCTTGAAGGATAATTACAATCTGTACTACTAATTATCACCTGAACACTTGAAGTCTGAAGTGAATTTTATACTTTTTGAAAAATTAATTTTATTTATGTATAATATTTTATAAATGTTGAAACTACAGTATTATTTAACCAACTTAAGTGTTCATCAGTTTTTCATTCGGTGAATCAGTGTATATCAAATTCCCTTCAATTTATTATTACACGCCCGTATTTAATAGATGACACAAAATGTTTATTTTACCAGAATCAGCATAATGAGTCATCTGAATGAAATGTTGCAAATGCTTTTACTACTATTAATAAAAGATAACAGATATGATTTTTAATTAAAAAGAATAAGAGAGATGCATAGTAGAAGCATTTACTTACTATATTTTATACACATGACCTATTATTTTGATTTGATACTTGATATCCGCTATTAAAAAGATGTGACGGGAAAAAGAGTTATATGGGTTACTTCCGTAAGGTCCCTTTTCGTGTAAAGACACACATGTGTTAATAACCTCCGTTCTCATCCTTATTAGAATTTACATATCAAGACGACCAAATGATATATAATTTGTCCGTTGACCACTCCGATAGCAAAATCGGCAGATTTTTACCATTGTTCTTTTATGGAAAGTCCTTTTTAGGATATCATTGTGCACCGTTTGCTCACTGGAACTCAAAATCCTGCGTTAATTAATTATATCCATTTTTAAACTAAATTAAGAAAAAGCTAGAGTTTTCGTTTCATAAAAAAGGGTTGATTTGTAATTCCACCGATGGATGATGTCAAGTTATTACGCTTATGAAAATATTTGTTATTGCATATGCTATTTCAAAATACTTCTAATTAACGAAAGAGATTCAGTACACATTTTATTACGAACTCAATAATGCTTTCTTTCATTTTGATGTTTTAAAGAAATATGACACAATTTTATTATATACAAACAGATCGACACCGAAGTTGTTTATGCAATAAATTAAAGTAAATGTAAAAATTTATGGCATTCTCAGGACCACATCCCAGACCACATCGCGGACCACGTCGGGGATGTGGTCAGGGACGACCGTGAGTAGTCTACATTAAGAACTCTAGCTCCGAATGAGTTTCTGCCTTGTTTTATAGGCCACTCCGATTGGGGTGGGGCATCATGTGACTCTTGTTCATTGTTTCCTTTGAGTTTTAGCTCTCGTTACGGACGTCTCAATGCAAGGTCGAGGTTACACAAGTTTTAGCTAAAATTATGCTTATACTATCCTACTATGAAGAAACCTTGGAGTTTATAACGTCTTAGAACAACGCTCAAATATTATATTACATTTAAATATTACAAAACAATTAATTAATTATGGTTTGCTATTAATAGTTAATCTATTACCTATGTAAATAAAGATCGTTGTTTAGATTTAAAAGTATTATTAATAAAATTATTATCATTATTATTTAAGTAATTACTAGCAACCATATTTCCCTGTTCGACATTATAATATTTATTTATGAGAGGTGTTAATAATCAAACATTGTAAGCAAAAAAATACGATGAATTTAGCATATTGCATAATTTACTAAGATTATATAAACTTGAAACCGTTGAAATTTCCAAAGAGGGAACAAAGTTGTCTTACCTCATTTATAAATAAATCAAATTTCATATCAAATTTCTAAAGCTCGTTCTAAATCATTTAAGCGAAGCGAAACATTTTGCGTAGAAAATCTAAACATTTAAACAGTTAAGCAATAAAGGATATAAGCTGTGTTTAAAACTGAACGGGAATCAGACAGATATTCAATGAATTAAATCAACAGTCCATTTATAGTTTTATTTTATATATCCTCACGATTTATTTAAATAGAATCCAATAAACAATTTTGCAAAATCTGTAGCGGTTTGTAAAATGTTATAGAAATGTATAATATTTTGATGAATCTGTGTTTTAAAGTATTTTATTAATAAATTAATTATAAACTTCTGTCTAAAAGAAATCCAATTAAACAAATTCTGATTTCAGCAAAGAAAAATAAGAGCAAAGTCTCTTAAACCAATTAGTTAGTACTTGTACTACAGCTTATTAAAACATTTTAAAATGTCTTCCATAGATTTAAGTAAAATACTTATTATGTATACTAAAGAAGGTAACAAAAACAATTAATAAGTATTTTATATTATCTACTTCGATTTTATGAGAAGCAATTTGGTTTTCAAAATGTAGCTTTGGCAATAAAACATAGGTTAATTGAAAATTGCACTTAGGCTATACCACGTTAGTATTTTGCAATTAACTACTTCCATAATTGTTTACTATTAAATTACTTAATTTAAAATTAATTTCTGCCATGGATACCTAGTAAAAATTTATATTATAAAGATTGGGTTCCTTACTAGCAAAGTAATTCTTTGAAACCAAAATGTGATTTAAAGTAGTGTTAAGAAAGTTTTTAACGCAAAATTATAAAACATCTTATAAAACATTGTAGACTGCTTTATAAACGTTTATAAAACTATTCTTAAACTTAAACACTTCCGGTCATTTATTGTTGTTTTGCAAAACACTTATATAACTAATTTTTAGAACTTCTTTTACAATTTATAAAATACTTATATAAATGTTTTTTGACACACAATTCTTTCTCAGAGAGCAGAATGGAAATAATGAATTAATTTCTTTCGTGGTAACTACAAGCAAACTTATACAGCTTTATCGCCGAAGAGCTGAAACATCATAAAAATTATTTTTGATTTCTTAAGGTTTACTCCGCAGTTAAGGTCCACCTTACTGTTGGCCAATTCATGTCTAATAAGACCGGTAACCGTTCTTCTGCAATATATGTTCTATGTAAATATCTCACCGACATAATACATATTTGTTGTCATTAAAAGATTAGTAAATGTAAGGTTTTTAGATGATGTATAAAACACTGCAATTTCATATTAGAACCCATTTATAAAATGATTTTGTAGCGGTTGTGTATTTTTGCTTTAAAGTATCTGTAAATGTTTATATAATTATGCGTTAATAGTCGTGACAGGCCTAATAAAATTTACTATAAAACCAAATTGTCTTATACGATTGTGCCTATTTCAGCACGTTTATAAGTGCTGTAATAACGCAGTGGAAGTGTTTCTGAGACAAAAATTGTTTTATAAAATATGCTTTCTAAACGTTCTTTCAGCTTTTATAAGATACCAATTTTTTTAGTTGGGTTGCATACACCTTTTCAAATATTATTACAGCTATTGTGACGTCTTTTCTGCTAAAATTTATATATAAATTTATGTTCTTTGTTGAGTATGATCTACTTTTCCGAGAAACTGTTTCATGAAGCAAAAACGTTAAGAGAAAACGACTGCTAAGAAACTCGTAGGGCATTTAGCAGGAGACTAACAGAAAGTAGTTAAAGCAGCAAAATCTGGAGTATACTCTAAGACTTAGCCTTAGTAGTCTTCAAAGTCTATCTTAGAACTTAGAGTAAATAGTTAGCATGGAAGTTGAAATACTAAAGTTAATAATAATGCATTCACATATAAGACGCTGTCAGTGTTGAACCCTGTTCATTTAGGAGTTTAACAGAAGAGCCCTGACAAAAGTTTATATATAGGCTAGTTGCAAATAATCTATTTAAATTAGCTATCTTGTTATTGTTTTAAAATGCCATGTAATTGTTTAACTCGATAATTTATTTACACGATGCAACTTGTTAAAATGCCCCATTTATAATATATAAATTTGTATGCATTAATAATAATAATAAACCCTGACACGGTCCTGCATTCTACAATGTATTTTTCGTTGGGTTAAAATCTGCAGACATCAGTTTAATTCAAATGTTGTTTTCTTAAAATATCAAGGGTCACTTCTATATGTTCCCATACAGATAAAATTCCTTCCAGAATAAAACGCAGGCTTTTATTATATATATATATATATATATATATATATATATATATATATATATTTGTCAAACCGCTTATACACACCCGTTTCGCTATATTCTACCGACTTGTCGGACCATTTTCGACGCTCTCAGACCCGGGCTTGGGTCTGGCAACGTTCTCCTATGTTTTTGAGGTCTACAGGATAAGGTTTATCTAAAACTGCAATAAAAAAATATACAATTTGGGTTTGGAAAAGTAGGGTCTGTAAAAAGTTTTATACAACCGTAGTTCATCACAATGAACTATAGGGGGCGTCGCGCCTTTCTCAAGTGTATATCGTATATTTTTATACAAGACGCTATCAAACCCGCTATGTTCTACAGACTTCCTAGGCCCTGGATCTGGCAACATTGCCATGAAGCATATGTTAAGCTTTGTTTTATAAACGTTTGGCTATAATAGCTCGCATTTAATATATGATGGAGAAAAGTGACGTAAGAATTACATCAGCTCGTATGCGATTTCTTTCATAATACATTATAATTTCTTAAATATTAATGTAATTTATTACATATTTTTTACATTGTTTCTTAAATAATGTTAAAGATGTACAGTTTTTTACATTAGCTGGAAGTTAATTATATTCAACTAAACCTTTATGAAACAGATTATTTTGTCCTATATTTGTTGTTACTGTATGAACATAAAAATTATTTCTACTTCTAGTATTATGATCATGAACATCTTCTACGAATAGTAATTCATTTAAAATGTGCTCTGGATATATTAAGTTTTTTATTTTAAATATTATTATCATCGTATTATAAAATATATTTTGCTTAACACTTTTAACAAAGATGTAACTTGCAACATTCTTCTTATGATAGTATACCTACTACATTTTAATATTATTCTTAACGCACAATTTTCTTTTTTTTGAAGATTGTTAATTTCAGTATTATTTAGGAGGTAAAGTATACTAGCACAATAATTAAAATGGGGAAGTATTATTGTTTTATATAGTAATAATTTAGACCACTTGCTAAGATTTTGGCTTAATCTATCCATGAAATTTACTATTTTTGCAACTTTACTGATAACATAGTTTGAATGACTAGAAAATGTTAAGTGACAATCTATTATTACACCTAAGTACTTCCACTCATAAACTTGTTCTATTTTTTGACTATTAATTTGTATTCCCACATTACTAGATGTATCAATTTCGTTAAACTTATTTTTTATTATCATGAATTTTGTTTTATTTACATTTAAAGAAAGACTATTTTTACGTAACCAGTTATATACATTTACTAATTCATCATTGATGATATTTATTACTTTTTCAACATCATCTCCTATAAAATATATTAAAGTGTCATCTGCAAATAATTGAATGTTACATTTTTTAATTACATTAACAATATCATTTATGTATAGTACAAATAAATCAGGGCCTAATACAGTTCCTTGTGGAACGCTAAAGGTAGTTTTTTAGCTGAATATGTACTATTAACAGTTTGTTCACTTCAATGTAGTCACGAAACTGGATATTTACGACGGTCTCTAATAATTCTTCATAAGTTGGCACCATGTTGATCGGTCTGTATTCTTCACATTTGTTAGTGTTGGTTATCTTCTCAATGGCGATAATATGGGATGTCTTCAAGGTTTCTGGGAAGGATCCACTTTCTAGACTCATTTGAATTAGATGCAAAAATCTCTGTCCTATTACATTGAAAGCTAATTTAAGAATCTTTACTGTAATACGATCGACACTACTATTCTTATTAGGTAAATTGTTTATAATTTTTTTTAACTCCAAAAAGTAGTCTATTGGTAGAAATTAGTCGAACTTGCATTGATGTACATTAATGTGGCTTAAATCAGTTTCAATTTGGGTTAAATTTGTTAATGTAATAATTTGTTGTATGCTGTTAATAAAGTAAATATTGAATTTTTCTGCAATTTGAATTTCCTTTTTTCTAACTCATTGTCAAAAATAATACCTTCCTTTTTTGTCTGTTATGGCCTCCTTTAATTAATTCTTTAACTGTTTTACACATTTCTGTTGAGTTATTTTTCATATCATCTATTTTTTCTTGGTAATAATTTCTCTTGTGGTTCCTGATCAAACTAACAATTCCATTTCTTTGTTGTCTATACCTATTCATATCACTTTCTTCTTGTGTAAAGATTGCTCTTTTAAATAATCTGTCCCTTTCTTCAATTTCCAAGGCTATTTCTGGGGTCCACCAACGCTTACAACTCCACTGACATTTAATGGTTTTTTTAACAGTTGGAGCATGCCTGTTTAGTGTGTCCATTATGGTTTTAACTAATATTTCTGCTAGTTGATTGGTGTTTGTACAGTCCGGATTCCATGGTTGATTCATTAGATCTAATTGAAATTGCATTTCATTGAAGTTGCTCATGTCTCTGTGTTGTATTGTATATTCTTCATATTTTTCTTTCACTTTTGCATTTACAGTTATTATTGAGTGATCGGTTATTTTTGGAACATGGTGTACCTGGGCATCAATGGTTTTTTCATTAGATACAGAAAGATCTATGAGTGTAGCACTGTCCTTAGTGATTCTTGTAGGTTGGTCGATAATCTGATGTAGTCCATTATTTTTAATTAAAGTTCTCAGTCTATTTTCCTAATATGAATCCTTTAATAGGTCAATATTAAAGTCTCCGATAATTAGTAAGGTCTCTGATCTACTAGCATATACATCAAACAAACTTTCAAGTTTCATTAGAAATTGAGCATCACTAGAGTTTGGAGAGTGATATAAATTTATAAAGTTATATTTGTATGATTGAAAGCATATATTAATGCCTACAATCCATGTGTTCATATCAATGGTATCTTTAAGTAGGACTTCATAACTGAATTCATTTTTTATATAAATGATTAGAGTAAGGTTAACAGGATTTTCGAACAAGTGAGACAACGCAACATAATACGGAAAAGTTAATTTCTGGGGAAAGTGGATGGTTTCCAAATAAGGTGGAAAAGTACATATATCATTTTCCGTAGTAATCAAACGATAAATTTCAAGAACTTGATTAAATTTTTTAGTATAAAAGTACTGTAATATCTTCTTTGTATGTTTGTTTGAAGGATTGTTTGTGGTTAATTAAAGCTTTATTCTTTTCCTGTTAAGATGAGGAAATGAATGCTTGAACTATTTGGTTTCTGAATTATTTTCTGATCCCTCGTTTACATTCGTTTCCTTGGATACTACAAAGTATCCAAGGTAACGGTGATCATCACATTTATTGCTCCCTTGTTTTTTAGAACTTTTCAAGCAGAAAAAGTCTACATCAGTTTGCTTGAGGACAGGATTGGAAAGAACTAGTGAATGTACGCAAAAGATGAGGTTGTGATTGTAAAGCAACTTGATAGATACGTAAAAAACCGGGTTTTTTTCTTTGGCTGCTTTTACAATTGATTAAAGTTAGTACAGGGCTCATGTTAATGTTAATGGAACATGTTAATGTTCGTTACAATGATAAGAACTTAACCTATAGAAATGAGCCATTAAGAATAACGTGAGAATCGAATGAGATAATTGAAAACGGTTAAAATTAAGACAGCAGATTCTTAATTTTAGGGCTCGTCGCAAAATGTAAATAACTAAAGACTACAAAACTTAACCTAAGAGGAACGTATGAGGATTCTGTTGGACTTGTAGGTTGTTGGTTGGATAATAATCGTATATGCAACATAAAAGGAAAATAGTAAATGTATGTACACAAATATGTCTAACAGGTAACAAAAAGTAATTGCGAACGTTCTATACATAAACGGCACAAAAAAAGATAAGAAGGATTTGTAATGGGCTGCATCCGAGCTTATCTGCTATGTATTCCCTGTGTTCCCGATCACACGAAGTAACGAATTTTTGGTACGACCGTTTATTGAAGTTCACAACAACCGATTTGTAATTATACGTTTTGCGACACACTGTTGTGTGGGCTTCTTGTAGGGTTCTGAAACTTTTCTGGAATAAATAGGTTTAGCTCAGGTTTAAATCGACAATCTATGCGAACGAAATGGCATAATTCTTGTTGCATTCTAAGGATTGGAAAGTTATGAATAGCTTCTCCTTTTCAGATTTGCGGTGTAACTCCATCACTGTTCACTGTATGGTCGAGACAAGTTAGTTCTTTGGCTTCAAAGATTGTTTTTTTTTAATTTGATAGTAAACCGTAATGATATAGGCGTTGAAATACTTTCTTTAAATGCTGTAGCTAGTCTGTTTTGATGGCAGACAAATTTAGAACAGAAAAAAACTTTATACAACCGTGACTTCAGATAGATTATGACTTCAGCGATGGAACTGCTCCATCTACTGGTAGTGGTGGTGCTGAGAGTATTGATCCTCTACTGGAATTATGCTAATTGATTTCTCGACATCTGCTTCATAAATAGGATCCTGGTATCTCGAATGGTATGCTTGCAAGAGTAAGTTTCTTGACAGATTGTTGCGTGTTCAATTAAAGTCGGCGCTCACCACATGTAATATCTTCTGTGTTTGTTTGTTTGAAAGACTGTTTGTGGTTAATGAAATCTGTATTCTTTTACTGTTAAGATGAGAGAATGAATGCTTGAACTAGTTGGTTTCTGAATTATTTTCTGACTCCTTGTTTATATTCGTTGCATTGGATACTACACTCACACATACATATTTATCACTGGATCACAGTACTCATTCATACATATCGTCGACGTTAATGCATACTAGCGGAACTATTTTCTAGCAATTTTCCAGGAGCGCGGTTTAAATGCTTATAAAAACTTTGTTACAGATGGTATGATGAATTCTTTGAAATCGCAACTAGCAACATTACTAGTTACAACATTTTAAAGAATTAAGTTCATATGCATTAACGACGATATGTACTATATACCACCAATAAATAACAACGTCGTAGACCATTCAGGGTAAAAAGCGTGAGGTGTTCTTTATCAAAAATTAAAATGGGCCAACTAAGTTGAGCATCATCTGTGACTTTTTTGCTAAAACACTGAAGGAAAACTTTCTCCTCTGTAATTTGTAAAATTACTTAATGGAAACAGGGCACTCAAAAGGTGCGGAGGGGCAGTGTATCTTGCAACCCCCAATTGAATTTCATGAACATTGGTATGGGGTAGATGCAGTAGCAGCACTTCACTATAGCAACAAGAAACGGCCACCTCATAGAACAAAAGATAAACGGAATAAATTCTGTGGGACGTTCTTTAACAAAAATGAAACAGGGTGGACTAATATGATTTGCGCCTGGTATATTTAGAACTACATATATTTCAAATGTAATCAGAAAATCTCTGGTGTACAATTCGTCACTAAGAATATAATACATATTCCAATTCACAAATAGCTATTTCAGAATACAATAAAGATTGATCTTTAACTTAGTACAAGTGCAATATAACGGAATTGAGCCAGGTTTGAAAAAACTTCTTCTCTTCTTCGTTACCTTTCGACGTTTCTGTTAAAGGCACTTAACCACCATATAGTACTGTTTTGTACCTTCAAATTCATTAAACAGAAAGTAGGGATCGAACATTCCATAATTTTCTTGTAACTGTACAAACGCACAGTAAAAATAGAAACTGCTATTTTATTAATCTAGGTTAAACTAATCAAATTTAGTGTATTTTGGTCAGCTAAACTTGAAAATGACTTTATGCTTGATTTGTTCATGTTTACGAGTAGATAATATCCTGAACTTTGTAAAATATCAATATTAAACCACGCCCCCAGATGGATTTTGTCATTTTATTTTCAAAAACTGATAGGTTTATGGACTGGTTGTTAAGTGGGTTAGATAAAATAAAGGTTATTTAATTGGCGCATGAATATATATCATACAGGATGTTTCACTTAAGATTCGTATCCTCTGAATAGGTGGTAGTACACATAAAATGCAACAAAACAGCTGAAAATCATTAGTGTCTATCTTTCATAATAACCGAAAAAAGAATGGTTTTTGAAAAGTGGGTAGCAGGTCACTGGTCTAAGAATCACACTTGGAGCTGAATGTGCCTATCTGATACATTGACGCGGCTGCTGCTAGGTGATGTCGCAGTTTGTTTTGACTATAATTTCCAGCAGTTTCCAAAAGTTGACATTTTTAGCAAGTTTTTTTCGATTTGCGTAAAAACAAAAAGAGTTTTTTGTTCCTATTGATGAATACTATCACACATGCAATTTATACGAAAGTTGAGTATGTAGACCAACAATTTCTACCAATACATTTGACGGAGCAAGTTTAGAACATAACTTATTGCGATCTTGTATGCGTCATCAAGTACTTAGCTAAGAAAAAAAAAGTTGAGTTCGCAGTGCAACCTTAGCATCACTTCTGCAAAATTCATGAAGCGATGTTGTTGTTATTGTTGGTTGTAGTATTATGATAATTTTGCAGTAAAAAGAATATCTTTAGGAAAATACCCTGTACTGGACAATTATTTTATAGAAACCCAAATGTATAGGGCATTTCACCTTGTTTTGAAATCTTTCTTACTTCGTTTGTACGTCATACTGCATGACGTTTTACCTTTATTTTCTTTCTGCATTTTATAGAGCATTATTCGACTTGTCACTATTCGACTTGGGTCAAGTATACCTGTTTTGGAAGAATTAAATTTTGCATTCAATGGTGTATTCATTAAACATATCACTATCACAGAATTCCGTATCTAGCGGTAGCGGGTACGCTACAGCTATCACAAGCACAAAATAACACTAATGTATGTTCTAATAACAACTGTCCTTGAACACGAAACTTTATCCAAATTGCATTTTTGACTTTTTTATTTTGAAGGTGTATAGCTTTGTAACATTTCATTTTTGAACATAGATATGTTGTGCTTAATGGCCAATTTTGATCAAAGGCATTGACCCTCAGGAATTGGCATCGTCTGCTCGAGATATCCTACATGTAAAATGGGTGAAGTCCCATTTACTGTTAAATATCTAGCTACATTTTAAAGCAGGCGTGGAATTAAGTCGTGAACTTAGAATTCCAAAACAAAAACCATTCAAGAAAAAAATTACTCGATACGAATATCAATATAAAGAACGAAGTAAGAGAGATCCAAAAACCCTGAAGTACCCTGTACGTTTTAGGTTCACTAAAAAGATTTATTAGTACAGGGTATACCCCTAAAATGTATCTTGCCAATACGAGAATTACCATATGACTAACCCCAATAATAATAGTAATATTGCCTCGTAGATTTTGCTGGAGATGCTGAGATAGAAGAAGACTGAACCAGGATCGCGTTCGATGCTCACGAGATTTCCATAGCTATTTCATGATGAACATTAAATCACACAAAGTTATGCTCGAAGCTTCTCGTATAATATGTACCAATACAAATTATTTGTCTGTGTGACATATGATCGTTTTCAATTACACAGAAACAAGACAACACGCACAAAGTTTTCTTAGCTTTTTGGTATGAAAGTTAAATAAAATCCTATTTTACCTAACTGGCTCCATTTTGATAAACCTAATAGTTTCTGAAAAAACAGTAAAAATCATCTGGGGGCATGGCTTACCCTCATCAGCTTCTCTGGTTCACCACTTTTGAGTAGTAACTTTTAAGGGGTTATTTAAAATATCACAAAGAAGGCCTATAAAAAATCCAAGGATCTACCTCAATTCCCCTCTATTTTTACTAATTTGACTGAACTGTTACCGTGGCATTAAAATATACATATCTTAGAAACTGTTTATTTGTGCTAGAAACATAACAGTAAAATGTTCAGGAGGTCAAAAGATTTGGCTATAACATTTATTTTTTCAAAACACATATACATGACGTGTCTTCGAAACTTTTAATTGTATTCTTGTAAACAAAAATAATCATGTTAAAATAAATGATTTAAAAACAAATTATTAAAAAACAATTATTTTCATAAACCTTATGTATTTTAGAACAAAAGAGGCTCAATGCTATTTTCTCACGTTAATAATAATTTTCAGAGTTACATCGTTTTACGGAAAACGTTAATTTTTCTGCGTTGAAGGTTATTTATGGAATTTACGAACAAATCAACAAAAATAAAGATCACTTATGTGCTTAGCATCCCGAAATCATTACGTCAGTCGTAATTTTATCTCTGATACATTCGGCAACGTTGCTGGGTTCGGTAGCGTAGGTAGGCTTGCTTAAAATTATACAAATGGGTCTGTAAACACTGTAATATGTATCGGGTTCAAGAACGACTGTCAAATATCACCAATATTTTTTTTCATATATTTTTACCCCTCGAGGATCTTAAATATTGCTTATCAGAAATAGATCAATATTATGTAAAATATACACATTTCAAAAATCAAAAAATGCGGGTCTACTAACGACCCTACCATATAGCGGGTCCGACAACGTCGATTAAACCAATATATATATATATATATATATATATATATATATATATATATATATATATATATATATATATATATATATATATATATATATATATATATATATAATATTTAGAATGCAAAATTCATATAGAAAAATTTATCATCGACTCTGCTGGGACACGAACCCAGGACCCTCCACTGTCCAGGTGGTATCTCTACCAACTGAGCTACAGAGTACGACTACCAGCATAGCGAGAAATTTTCCATATGAATTAGATGTTTAAGCAAACATACAAAGTAACTAGATATTTTTTTTGAATATTCCTGGGTTCGTGTCCCAGCAGAGTCGATGATAAATTTTTCTATATGAATTTTGCATTCTAAATATTATTTAATGTAAAATCATTATTCAACTTAACAAAAATTAATTTCAAATATATATATATATATATATATATATATATATATATATATATATTTGTCTAACCGCTTATACACACCCGTTTCGCTATATTCTACCGACTTGTCGGACCATTTTCGACGCTCTCAGACCCGGGCTTGGGTCTGGCAACGTTCTCCTATGTTTTCGAGGTCTACAGGATAATGTTTACCTAAAACTGCAATAAAAAAATATACAATTTTGGTTTGGAAAAGTAGGGTCTGTAAAAAGTTTTATACAACCGTAGTTCATCACAATGAACTATAGGGGGCGTCGCGCCTTTCTCAAGTGTATATCGTATATTTTTATACAAGACGCTCTCAAACCCGCTATGTTCTACAGACTTCCTAAGCCCTGGATCTGGCAACATTGCCATGACGCATATGTTAAGCTTTGTTTTATAAACGTTTGGTTATAATAGCTCGCATTTAATATTTGATGGAGAAAAGTGACGTAAGAATTACATCAGCTCGTATGCGAGTTCTTTTCACATTTGTAAATAATTCTCTGGCTTTAAAAAATTGAAGGTTTTAATATTTATTAATAATAATAATATACATTATTTATAGCATATAACTAGATAAATTCCATGTAATACATAATTTCTTAAATATTAATGTAATTTATTACATATTTTTAACATTGTTTCTTAAATAATGTTAAAGATGTACCGTTTTTTTACATTAGCTGGAAGTGAATTATATTCAACTAAACCTTTATGAAACAGATTATTTTGTCCTATATTTGTTGTTACTGTATGAACATAAAAATTATTTCTACTTCTAGTATTATGATCATGAACATCTTCTACGAATAGTTACTCATTTAAAATGTACTCTGGATATATTCGGTTTTTTATTTTAAATATTATTGTCATCGTATTATAAAATATATTTTACTTAACGCTTAACGAAGATGTAACTTGCAACATGCTAGTATACCTACTACATTTTAATATTATTCTTAACGCACAATTTTGTTTTTTTTTGAAGATTGTTAATTTCAGTATTATTTAGGAGGTAAAGTATACTAGCACAATAATTAAAATGGGGAAGTATTATTGTTTTATGTAGTAATAATTTAGATCACTTGCTAAGATTTTGGCTTATTCTACCCATGAAATTTACTTTTTTTGGAACTTTACTGATAATATAGTTTGAATGACTAGAAAATGTTAAGTGACAATCTATTATTACGCCTAAGTACTTCCACTCATAAACTTGTTCTATTTTTTGACTATTAATTTGTATTCCCACATGACTAGATGTATCAATTTCGTTAAACTTATTTTTTATTATCATGAATTTTATTTTATTTACATTTAAAGAAAGACTATTTTTACCTAACCAGTTATATACATTTACTAATTCATCATTGACGATATTTATTACTGTTTAACATCATCTCCTATAAAATATATTAAAGTGTCATCTGCAAATAATTGAATGCTACATTTTTTAATTACATTAACAATATCATTTATGTATAGTACAAATAAATCAGGGCCTAATACAGTTCCTTATGGAACGCCAAAAGTAGTTTTTTTAGCTGAAGATGTACTATTAAAGTATCTAGTTTTTTGAAATCTGTTTTTGAGATATTCACTAAACCATTTTATAACTATTGGGCCGAATCCATATCTTTTTAATTTCAATAATAATAGATCTCTATTAATAGTCTCAAAAGCACGTCTAAAGTCTAGAAAAACTACACCTATCACCTTCTTCTTGTAAATAGCATTTTTCCATTTCAAAAGAACTGATTGTATTGCACTTTCACATGAATTATTTTTCCGTAACCCTGATTGAAAAGGTGTTAACAGTTTGTTCACTTCAATGTAGTCACGAAACTGGATATTTACGACGGTCTCTAATAATTTTTTATAAGTTGGCACCATGTTGATCGGTCTGTATTCTTCACATTTGTTAGTGTTGGTTATCTTCTCAATAGGGATAATATGGGATGTCTTCAAGGTTTCTGGGAAGGATCCACATTCTAGGCTCATTTGAATTAGATCCAAAAATCTCTGTCCTATTACATTGAAAGCTAATTTAAGAATCTTTACTGTATTACCATCGACACTACTATTCTTATTAGGTAAATTGTTTATAATTTTTTTTAACTCCAAAAACTCTATTGGTAAAAATTTTTGGAACTTGCATTGATGTACATTAATGTGGCTTAAATCATTTTCAATTTGGGTTAAATTTGTTAATGTAATAATTTGTTGTATGCTGTTAATAAAGTAAATATTGAATTTTTCTGCAATTGGAATTTCCTTTTTTTTCTAACTCATTGTCAAAAATAATACCTTCCTTTTTTTGTCTGTTATGGCCTCCTTTAATTAATTCTTTAACTGTTTTACACATTTCTGTTGAGTTATCTTTCATATCATCTATTTTTTCTTAATAATAATTTCTCTTATGGTTCCTGATCAAACTAACAATTCCATTTCTTTGTTGTCTATACCTATTCATATCACTTTCTTCTTGTGTAAAGATTGCTCTTTTATATAATCTGTCCCTTTCTTCAATTTCCAAGGCTATTTCTGGGGTCCACCAACGCTTACAACTCCATTGCCATTTAATGGTTTTTTTTACAGTTGGAGCATGCCTGTTTAGTGTGTCCATTATGGTTTTAACTAATGTTTCTGCTAGTTGATTGGTGTTTGTACAGTCCGGATTCCATGGTTGATCCATTAGATCTAATTGAAATTGCATTTCATTGAAGTTGCTCATGGCTCTGTGTTGTATTGTATATTCTTCATATTTTTCTTTCACTTTTGCATTTACAGTTATTATTGAGTGATCGGTTATTTTTGGAACATGGTGTACCTGGGCATCAATGGTTTTTTCATTAGATACAAGAAAATCTATGAGTGTAGCACTGTTCTTAGTGATTCTTGTAGGTTGGTTGATAATCTGATGTAGTCCATTATGTTTAATTAAAGTTCTCAGCCTATTTTCATAATATGAATCCTTTAATAGGTCAATATTAAAGTCTCCGATAATTAGTAAGGTCTCTGATCTACTAGCATATACATCAAACAAATTTTCAAGTTTCATTAGAAATTGAGCATCACTAGAGTTTGGAGAGTGATATAAGTTTATAAAGTTATATTTGTATGATTGAAAGCATATATTAATACCTACAATCCATGTGTTCATATCAATGGTATCTTTAAGTAGGACTTTATAACTGAATTCATTTTTTATATAAATGATTAGAGTAAGGTTAACACGATTTTCAAACAAGTGAGACAACGCAACATAATACGGAAAAGTTAATTTCTGGGGAAAGTGGATGGTTTCCAAATAAGGTGGAAAAGTATATGTCATTTTCCGTAGTAATCAAACGATAAATTTCAAGAACTTGATTAAATTTTTTAGTATAAAAGTACTGTAATATCTTCTTTGTATGTTTGTTTGAAGGAATGTTTGTGGTTAATTAAAGCTTTATTCTTTTACTGTTAAGATGAGAGAATGAATGCTTGAACTATTTGGTTTCTGAATTATTTTCTGACTCCTTGTTTATATTCGTTGCATTGGATACTACACTCACACATACATATTTATCACTCGATCACAGTACTCATTCATACATATCGTCGACTTTAATGCATACTAGCGGAACTATTTTCTAGCAATTTTCCAGGAGCGCGGTTTAAATGCTTATAAAGATTTTGTTACAGATGGCATGATGAATTCTTTGAAATCGCAACTAGCAACATTGCTAGTTACAACATTTCAAAGAATTAAGTTCATATGCATTAACAGCGACGATATGTACTATATACCACCAATAAATAGCAACGTCGTAGACCATTCAGGGTAAAAATCGTGAGGTGTTCTTTATCAAAAATTAAAATGGGCGAACTAAGTTGATCATCATTTGTGACTTTTTTGATAAAACGCTGAAGGAAAACTTTCTTGTCTGTAATTTGTAAGATTACTTAATGGAACTTTTAATGGAAACAGGGCATTCAAAAGGTTCGGAGGGGCAGTGTATGTTGCAACCCCCAATTGAATTTCATGAACATTGGTATGGGGTAGATGCAGTAGCAGCACTTCACTACAGCAACAAGAAACGGCCACCTCATAGAAAAAAAGATAAACGGAATAAATTCTGTGGGACGTTTTTTAGCAAAAATGAAACTGGGTGGACTAATATGATTTGCGACTGGTATATTTAGAACTACATATATTTCAAATGTAATCAGAAAATCTCTGGTGTACAATTCGTCACTAAGAATATAATACATATTCCAATTCACAAATAGTTATTTCAGAATAGAATAAAAATTGATCTTTAACTTAGTAGAAGAGCAATATAACGGAATTGAGCAAGGTTTGAAAAAACTTCTTCTCTTCTTCGTTATCTTTCGATGTTTCTGTTAAAGGCACTTAACCATCATATAGTGTATACTGTTTTGTACCTTCAAATTCATTAAACAGAGAGCAGGGATCGAACATTCCATAATTTTCTTGTAACTGTACAAACGCACAGTAAAAATAGAAACTGCTATTTTTTTAATCTAGGTTAAACTAATCAAATGTAGTGTATTTTGGTCAGCTAAACTTGAAAATGACTTTATGCTTGATTTGTTCATGTTTATGAGTAGATAATATCCTGAACTTTGTAAAATATCAATATTAAACCACGCCCTTAGATGGATTTTGTCGTTTTATTTTCAAAAACTGTTAGGTTTATGGACTGGTTGTTAAGTGTGTTAGATAAAATAAAGCTTATTTAATTGGCGCATGAATATATATCATACAGGATGTTTCACTTAAGATTCGTATCCTCTGAATAGGTGGTAGTACACATAAAATGCAACAAAAAATCTCAGAATCATTACTGTCTATCTTTCATAATAACCGACAAAAGAATGGTTTTTGAAAAGTGGGTAGCAGGTCATTGGTCTAAGAATCACACTTGGAGCTGGATGTGCCTATCTGATACATTGACGCAGCTGCTGCTAGGTGATGTCGCAGTTTGTTTTGACTATAATTTCCAGCAGTTCCCAAAAGTTGACAATTTTAACAAATTTTTGTCGATTTGCGTATGTTAAAAACAAAAAGAGTTTTTTGTTCCTATTGATGAATACTATCACACATGCAATTTATACGAAAGTTGAGTAAAACACCCTGTATGTAGACCAACAATTTCTACTAATACATTTGACGGAGCAACTTTAGAACATAACTTATTGCGATCTTGTATTCGCCATCAAGTACTTAGCTAAGAAAAAAAAATGTTGAGTTTGCAGTGCAACCTTAGCATCACTTCTGCAAAATTCATGAAGCGATGTTGTTGTTATTGTTGGTTGTAGTATTATGATAATTTTGCAGTAAAAAGAATATCTTTAGGAGAATACCCTGTACTGGACAATTATTTTATAGAAACCAAAATGTATAGGACATTTCACCTTGTTTTGAAATCTTTCTTATTTCGTTTGTACGTCATACTGCATGACGTTTTACCTTTATTTTCTTTCTGCATTTTATAGAGCATTATTTGACTTGTCACTATTCGACTTGGGTCAAGTATACCTGTTTTGTGAAGAATTAAATTTTGCATTCAATGGTGTATTCATTAAACATATCACTAGCACAGAATTCCGTATCTAGCGGTAGCGGGTACGCTACAGCTACCACAAGCTCAAAATAACACTAATGTATGTTCTAATAACAACTGTCCTTGACCACAAAATTTTATCCAAATTGCATTTTTGACTTTTTTATTTTGAAGGTCTATAGCTTTGTAACATTTCATTTTTGAACATAGATATGTTGTGCTTAATGGCCTATTTTGTTCAAAGGCATTGACCCTCAGGAACTGGCATCATCTGCTCGAGATATCCTACATCTAAAATGGGTGAAGTCCCATTTAATGTTAAATATCTAGCTACATAATAAAGCAGGCGTGGAATTAAGTCGTGAACTTAGAATTCTAAAACAAAAACCATTCAAGAAAAAAAAATTACTCGATACGAATATTAATATAAAGAACGAAGTAAGAGAGATCCAAAAACCCTGAAGTACCCTGTACGTTTTAGGTTCACTAAAAAAATTGATTAGCACAGGGTATACCCCTAAAATGTATCTTGCCAATACGAGAATTACCATATGACTAGCTCCAATAATAATGATAATATCGCCTCGTAGATTTTGCTGGAGATGCTGAGATAGAAGAAGACTGAACCAGGATCGCGTTAGATGCTCCACAAGATTTCCATAGCTATTTCATGATGAACATCAAATCACACAAAGTTATGCTCGAAGCTTCCCGTATAATATGTACCGATACAAATTATTTGTCTTTGTGACATATGATCGTTTTTAGATTACACAGAAACAAGACAACATGCATAAAGTTTTCTTAGCTTTTTGGTATGAAAGTTAAATAAAATCCTATTTTACCTAACTGGCTCCATTTTGATAAACCTAATAGTTTCTGAAAAAACAGTAAAAATCATCTGGGGGCATGGCTTACCCACATCAGCTTCTCTGGTTCACCACTTTTGAGTAGTAATTTTTAAGGGTTTTTTTTAACATATCACAAAGAAGGCCTATCAAAAATCCAAGGATCTACCTCAATTCCCCTCTATTTTTACTAATTTGACTGAACTGTTACCGTGGCATTAAAATATACATATCTTAGAAACTGTTCATTTGTGCTAAAAACATAACAGTAAAATGTTCAGGAGGTCAAAAGATTTGGTTATAACATTTATTTTTTCAAAACACATATACATGACGTGTCTTCGAAACTTTTAATTGTATTCTTTTAAACAAAAATAATCATGTTAAAATAAATGATTTCAAAACAAATTATTAAAAAACAATTATTTGCATAAACCTTATGTAATTTGGAACAAAAGAGGCTCAATGCTGTTTTCTCATGTTAATAATAATTTTCAGAGTTACATCGTTTTACGGAAAACGTTAATTTTTCTGCGTTTAAGGTTATTTATGGAATTTACGAACAGATCAACAAAAATAAAGATCACTTATGTGCTTAGCATCCCGAAATCATTACGTCAATCGTAATTTTATCTCTGATACATTCGGCAACGTTGCTGGGTTCGGTAGGGTAGGTAGGCTTGCTTAAAATTATACAAATGGGTCTGTAAACACTGTAATATGTATCGGGTTCAAGAACGACTGTCAAATATCACTAATATTTTTTTTCATATATTTTTACCCCTCGAGGATCTTAAATATTGCTTATCAGAAATAGATCAATATTATGTAAAATATACACATTTTAAAAATCAAAAAATGCGGGTCTACTAACGACCCTACCATATAGCGGGTCCGACAACGTCGATTAAACCAATATATATATATATATATATATATATATATATATATATATATATATATATATATATATATATATATATATATATATATATATATATATATATATATATATATATATATATATATATATATATATATATATATATATCGGTTCTCTCATTGGTTCAATCTCATTAACATCTCATTCTGGAGATGTTAACTTTGCGTGGATAGGCCGATTTTAATCTTTCCCTTTCCTTTCCCTTAAGACAAGATCAACGTCAACATAATTTTACCCTTTAAGAGTAAGTTAACTGGAAGCAGTTTCGAATAGAGCCTCATACAGTCTAGATTGAAGCTTCACTGAGATAATTGAGTACAGGATCTTCACCTCGGAGAAGCCCCCGGCGAAATTCTTATGATAGTTGGCGTTCCTAAAATTATAAGTTTTACGTATGGAACAAAGTTACAGTTTGAAAAGCTTTAATTATTCGTGTTAATACCGTTTTCTGTAGTATCGTATAGTACAAGAAGCTTATCATTGCAAAAGTTAATGAAATTCGTAGTCCTGCAATAATTCAACTAATAATGAATAGTTATTGAATTCTATCAATACATTCAGCATTTCTTTTTGGTTGCAAATGCTGAAGTTAAACAACTTGCAATGAAATGGCGCTCAACTTTTGTTTTATTACGTCTATAGTTCCCTTGTTCCTCTTTATAATTAATAAGCTGTGGAAATCAGACCTACGCCCGAATTATATAATTTGTAATTAAGATGTTCTCAGCCGGAACATTAGAAAGTAACGTAAGTATCAGTTTTATGAGGTTTATAGTAAATATTGAGTAATCTGGGTTTTATAGAGTTTTCAGTGACGTCCATCGCGTGGCGTATATTTTTTGTGTATTCAGAATAATGTAGAGTAAAGAAACTTTTACGTTTCATTGACGCCTGATCGTGGGGCTTTTGGGTGTACAGAAATTTTATGTTACAACGAATATTTACAGGAAATCTGTCGGGTTAAACTGGGCAAAATACAAATTTAAGATTAATTAGTAATTTAATGCACGCCAGACTTATGTTCGTTTAGTTTATATATGAAAGATTATGTGGTTTCCAAAAGACTAATTAATTAACTTTAAACAAAGAAGAAAAACTTGAACGAATAAATTAACTACGTCTGCTTAGCTAACCTGTACATACTTTCTATTCTCATGCGATAAGTGGTTACTATTAGTAAAAAGAGTAATACAATCTTAATTAATTATGACATTATTACATCGATAAGATAAAATGCAGAGAAATAATGATGTAGAAAACAGCAAATTATAAGGAATAATTTAATTTTGTGATTAGGAAAATATTTAAAAATGTAGCTTTGCAACATGTTAACCATAATGGGTGTAAGGTACTATATATTTTAAAAACTTTTTAAATGTTTTTCTTTTTCCAACACACAAATAATCCTAATGTTCTTTCTAGTGACCAAAAATACATTACAAGCCACTTTCATTGTTTAGAAATTTATGTGTAGGTTAGGACATGCTTTTTCATATAATTGACAAGCTGGGGTTGGGATTTAAAAATTCACTAGCTCCTACAACAATTCACTAAACAGAATATATTCAACTAAACCCACACAAATTAACATAAAAATGCTTTTATCCGCAAAACGTCCCAACTCAAATGTTTTTTACAGTGATTTTTATTAATGTATATTAATTATTGTAAGTAATTACATATCAGATGTGATTTTTTTTAAATAGCTTCATTTCATTTCATTACCAGCACAAAAATATAAAGATTCACTCCCATATATCCTATCAAATTTCTGTCAGCAGGATAAAAATATATGTTGCGTTTCTTTTGTGAAAAACTCTTCAAACTTTTTGCATACCTTTTTTACTGTTTAGCATTCGGTATCAAAAGGGGCAAATAAATTCTTTGATATTTTAGAAAAGACAGTAAAAACACGTTAAATAGATGTGACACGAATTTTCAATATAGACGAAACTGGGTTTTTCAAACTCTGAAAATTCTAAGAAAAAAAGAAAAGCTCAAAACGACTAGCAGAGTAGAAATCAAGAATTATGTAAATTTCGTACTACTTAAACGCCTTGGTATTGTTCCGAACAATTTAATTTTTGCCGACTTGTTCTTGTTAGGCATATATGAGAGCTTTTTTTTTAAATAATTAATTTAATTGTGGTAGTCAATGTTTTTTGTGTTTATAAAAACAAGAGCTTTAAAACAAAAATGTGTCATTATTATATAGAGAAAAAAATAACTATACTAACAAATAATTAACGTTTACATATTTTTTAATTCTTAATTTTTTAATTAAATAAAATATTCAAATGTAATTGACAAATTAATATAAACTTTTCATGGAATGCTTTTATTTCATTTGTTTTTACGAAAATCTAAAAATGTACATACATCTATGAAAGCTTAAAAGCTTGTCATAACTGACAGGCGAAAGCTGGTGACAAAAATATAATTACCAGTTTTTATGTTGTGTCCAATAAAATTGTTCGTTGCTGGTTTTTATTATAGTGAAACTATTTTCAAAAAATTACGATTAGAAATAAAATACTAAAATAAATTTAACACTAAAAAGCTGGTACATCTAAGATTTCGTTAGCTGCGGTACGAGGTCTCCAGCGAAAAAAGTCATGGACAGCTTAACATATGTACAGTTGCGATCATTCGCTAAGGAACGATGACAAAACTGTAACCGCCGATTTTCTAGTTTTTTGTACAATGTAAATGAAAATTAATTATATGGCATTCAAGAACATTTCATTCTTTAACATTTTAATTGCCTAGTTCATAAATCAGGTTGAGTTACAGCGTACATTGTACAAAAAACTGAAAAATCGGCGGTTACATTTTTATCATCGTTCCTTAGCGAATGATCGCAACTGTACCTAAAAATTTATTTCATAACATTTACAGAATTCTAAAAAGCAAAGCTATAAAATATAGCTAAATTACAGATTGTTTATGATTAAAATATTACAGAATTTGTCAGGTTTACAGATCAAGTACTGGAATACTCTAACCTAAATTTAAATGTTTTATATTAAAAAAAGATTAAACACATAAGCTAAAATGAAAGGGGCTTTATTTAAAAGGCCTCCAATAATAATGGTGATCATACATATTGCAACAGAGCTACCGGATAATTTCTTTTAACAAAACACCGCGAAAGTGCAGTTCAATTTTTGACGCGTCCCAATAAAGTGGCTACTTTAAAATGATTCCATTCCACTTGTTCCAATTCCCGCTTATCCCAACCCCATTTCGCCCAATTCTCGCTTCTCACAATCTCACTTCCCCCAATTCCCGCTTTTCACAATTACATTTCTCCCAATTGCCGCTTCTCCCAAACCAAAGCAATTTAAGTTAACATACTGTTTCTAATTTTTTATGATGGACGTCTTAATATAAAAAATTTCGGGTATTGTATTTTTTAAACATTGAGAGCCAAAATGTTAATGCCGCCGCTTCGATGCCTTCTGTGTGCACCTTTTGTGAGCTGCCGCTTCTCACTGCTTGCTGGAAGTGTGGGGGTCCAAAAATGTTGTGGTTCAGCGACTGGTCAGTCTGCACAATTTGCAACTGTTTCGTAACTATTACAGTATTTTAGATTGTAGATGGTCATAATGTGGCCTATACACCCCTAGTGTCTTCCTTTCTCATTCGACATTTTAACTGTTGGAGTATGCATCTGTTATATCTATCAAAGTTACTTATTTGTAAGCTAACCTCCGTAGCATAACATGTTGTGTACGCCGTTAGTGCGTCTATATCTCTAAACAATGTTCTGGGAGCAATCGATGGATGTCATCTTCGAATTGAAAGACCAAATGTTTATAACCATTTTTTATTTGAAATATATATTCTAAAAACAATATTTTTTTAACTTCAGCCATTCATGCAATGTTATCAATTAATAAATAATTGTAATCACCAATTAAAAAAATATATCAGATATAGAATTTATTTATTAAAAAAAAATTAAAGTTGTTTAAGTAACAAGTTATTAAAACAGATAAGTAAAAAATGTTTAACTCATAGTAGTGTAGTACTACAGTACTTTCAGTACTACAATGCCCAACCACAGAGAGATGATCATTATATAAACCACTTCTTATACTGGTTCAAACGTCCTCTACTTAAATACTACTTATTTAATACTTAAAATAATACTAAATACTGATTCAAACTTTCATCAACATTCAAGTTCACTTCTTTTCAAAATGGCGGAAAAAGCTTTGAGGTCAAAAACTTCAAGTTAAGCTTTTCTAGACCCCCCCTACATGCTGGAAGAAAAAAATCCCATGTACTTCCATTTTCCAAGTTAAGCCCGTTTTTCGTACAGTTTGACTGGACTATTAAAAAAGATTCAAATATTGGGATCGTTCTACTTGCTCTTTTAACATTACCAGAAATAATTTCTTAAGAATCCATCTAAAACATACTTTTGTTGTTTTTTTAAATTTCATTACGAGCGCCAACATCACAGGTCATCTCACCGCATGATATCTCTACCAGTCAGGTCTGGTTTTTCTCAGTATACGTCATTTGAAGGTTGCAAATGACGTGTATTGACATATATTACCCTGATTGGTACATTTTACAGGCACGAACAATAATGACGTAGGTATAAGGATTTAATATTAAAACACCAATTAGGTATAATAGGGAAATATTTTTATAACAAAAGACGGAAAACTGAAATTTGATATCTCACTAGTAATACTTAGAAGAACTAGAGGGTGTTGTAAATAGTATCTAGTATCTGGGTATCTAGTCTCTATTGTGACTGAAAAGGTAGAAAACAATTTTGTGATTTTGGATTGAGTGCCAGACTACTTTTTTACAAACAAAGAAATTCTGGCTTTCTACTGCTTGCTGTCCACCTTTACTCCCTTTAAGTCCTAGGCGTTTAACCCTAAAGGTGTAGATCTCTTTAATAGCTCGATCCAGGCTTCCTATTCCTAATAATGTAAAAATTTTACATTATCACTCGCATTTTCAAATGTTTTTCATGGCCTTCATTATAATTGGTTAGTCGACTTAATAATTGTAAACGGTATTTGTTTTTTTGGTGCAGTTTCAAGGAAGCATAGATAATTGGTTCCCCTTTACAAAAAGATCAAGCATCCGGAAAGCCGCTTACTTAATTAATATATTAAGGGTCGGTATTATAAAACTTTTTGTCTATTTCGCGTATACAAAGATTACTTTGTGACACTGTTTTTGCGAAAAACAGTTACACAAAGTGCTACTTTGTGCAACTGAAAGTAGTGATTTTTTTATTTGTAAGGCTGGCAGTAGTAAGTAAATTTTGCTGCCAGCCTACTCTGTCATGTCATTCTGTCAACGAAGTCCAGTGTCAGACGTAAATGCGTAATAAGCAATAACACAGCTATATTCTGATTTCAAGATCAAAATTAGATTAAAAAGCCAAAACGTATATCGCTTGTCGATATTGAGGTAAGTTTAATTGAGTTGAATGATGTACACCTCCATTTCATCAAATATTTTTTTCAGTTTTTACCTACTAATGGTTACTTAATTTTACCAAGGGTACTTAATACTTAACCAAGGTGTTAGGAAGAATATAAAAAGGAAAGGAATAATGCTCGACAACCAACCCGCGGAAGTATTTTGGGGGCACATTATCCAAAAGAAAAGCACTTTCCCGTGATAGGTACTAATAAGTATTCATTAACTGGCGCCGTTTTGAAAATTTGAATGTTATCATGCTCAGAAATAACAGCGAGAATAATGAAACGTATTTCATTTTAAGAAGCTTTGAATTAAAACAAAGCGCGGTTAATAGCGGATTTCCTACAAAAATGCGCTGAAAAGCTTGTTGGTTTTCCGGATCAAGTTGATGGTCGTGAATCCCGTGTCCGTCCCTACTCAAATTTCATTTTCATTGTTTAGATTTAGAGGTTAGGTTAGTTATTTTCTATTGTTGTATGTTAAGCAGTTTTGATGTATTAAAATGTTTATTGTAATAGAAACAGTAAAACCTTGATTGAGTACATGATTGTCTTATCAAAATAATTATTTATAATAAAAATACATTTTTATCTTATATCAGAAGAAACAACTAACTGAATTTTTTCCTGCCTACGTGATTTTTTCAAAATGACAGTGTTTATCAGTTATTACCAACATTACCACATCAAAAATACCCGCGTGTACATTTTCCCATTTCTTTAAAGTAAATTGTAAATAAGGCGAAATAGACAAAGTAGTATGTAAAACACGTGTTACAATTCCTTTTTGTAATACTCGTATATAGCTTAACTCGCCGCTTCGCGGCTCGTTAAGCAAACTTATACTCGTATTACAAACATCGTCATTGTATCACTAGTTGTACAATATACTATTACTTCCTAGATAAAATTTAATCTGAGATTAAATTAATTTATTCTGTCAATTTGCATATGAAATTGACAGAACAAATGAATTTACTCTCAAAGTAAATTTTATCTAGGAAGTAAAAAGTTTTATAATACCGGCCCTTTATCTAATAAATTACTAAACGATTAAATTAAATTTGGCATGAAATTTAATTTATTACCTAACTTATTTAATAAATAATCAACTATTTAATAAATTTATCATAAAATTTATTTAAAATGAGTGGTTTGATTTCGAAGCTAATGTTGGATTTGGTGTGTTTTTCTTCGAAAGTAATTATTTTTACGTCTGTTTCTGGATTATTAGTAATATTCATTAGTAGGGTTGCAGCACGATTTGAGACTATTATTTAGTAGTAATCTTTACAAGAATGTCGACTTTTCAAAAAAAAAAATTTTTTTCTTTAGTAAAACTTTATCCGTACCACACTGTATCTTCAATACGCAAACATTAAAATTGTGATTTGGTAAATTGATAAACGACTGATATACGTTCCCCCAATGTAAATTTGAATCTAAAATCCGTACTGACATATTTGTTTACAAACTGATTAAATTATTTTTTCCAATAAAAGCAAATAACATGAACGATATTACGCAAAAATGATTTGTTTTGTGCACCCTCCTTTTTTACGTTCGAACATAACATCTTCCCTACATTTTCCTCTTAATTTTTATATCATGTTTACCTTTTGTGCTCGTTACAGCCTCCTACATCTCAAATGTTGCATATTATTTCCATATTCTATAATATCTTGAAATTGTCTTTCCGTTTGATACATTTTCCGGTCGTTAGTTCCGTGGTTAACTTTCGAACTAATCAAATTGGGACCTCTGTGAACGAGAACTGCTCTAATTTAATTTTTGATGGATCCTCATTAACTAATTTGCATAATTTGTTTATGCAGGTTTCATGTGACAGGCAATATTCAAGAGTAATTGCCGATGACGTGTGCTTAGAAATAAAATAAAAATTAGTAGATTTTGACGAGAAAGCAACCTAACAGAAACATTACTTAGGGGTGAAACTGTTAGAAATAAGTAAATATTACGTAATAAATAGACAAAATATTGTTACTTGGACTTCAGTATAGAATGTGGGGCGTCCACGCACAAAAGTACTGAATCTGATTATCTAAAAGAATCTGATTATTACTGGCTGTGCGTCTATCTGTCCGCCTATTGTCCGTCAGGCTTTTTTACTGAGGTACTGGGACTAGCTAGAAAAGAAATGACAACGAGACTATATGTAATTGACCCTAGAGACCTCTCCATTGTAGTCAGATTTAATTTTTGACTACTCTGCCCCCCCCCCCCTCACATGGATCTAAAGTGACACTTTCCAAAAAGTAAGAACGAGACTATACAGGGTCTAATTAAATTGCATGTATTAGTTTATATACTGTAGGTTTCCTATCAATAGTATAATTAATTACCCACATAATAAAGCTGTAGAACAAAAATTAAAGACTGACCTACATCAATAGATCAACTTTATTTTGTTTGAGAACCGCTGGCCAGTAAGTAAATTTGTTTGGGTATGTACGATGATTCATCACACCACACCTGTGCTGAATTTCTGATAACATCGTTTTAGCTAACTATCAGAAAGACGCTTGTGTAAACACGTGTTCTTAGTTTGTCTAGTTAACCAATAAGGTAAAACGTATTGGCCGAATTATTGCCCATTGACGATGCTCGCAAACACATTGAATGAAAAACATTGCTGGTGACAGCTTTCATTGATCTCTATGATGATCTTCGTGCCTCTAAACCTCGTCGCACGTGAAAAATAAAGTTAAAAAGTTCGGATCGTTACGATTTTTTTCTAATAGCCACTCGCAAAACTACTCAATGCACAGATTCTCAGACTACAAAGCTTGAACACGCTACACATGATAAGGTATAAAACTTGTTCACGTGCAATCGCCTAACAACATGATGGAATAATTCCAAACAAAGTCTTTGTGTACTTATTCGGGGATTTTCTTCGACTCGAAAAGAACCGTAATCTCGTAAATGTTGCAGCAATGATATAAATGTTCTGACATTAATATTAAGTGTCTGACAGTTGGAAAAACGTTCCCAGTACAAACGTCGGGAGTCCGTTGCATTTTCCCAACTTTTAGCGTAAATAAGACCCAGATCAATCAATTCAGGATTGCTAAATGTAGCCATGCTGAAAACTACTCTGTTAAAACTCAAATAACCAGCACTTAAATTTAACACATAACGCACTAATATAACTAAATACTACCCAGCGATTTTCAATAGGTTTTTAGAAATTTTCTTCTAAGCAAAAGGGAATTTTACAATAAATATAAATCTTTCCGTCAGTCTATTTGTGTTTTTATTTAATGCAAACAATGATTACACACTGTCTATTGTCATGATATTTCATCATGCAAGCAAAGAATATTTACTTTACAATAGCATTTAGGGAACTGAAATGTTAAACGTTAAATGGGTTGCATAACCGCACTTTCAGAATGAAAAATTTTAATATTTTTCTTAAATGAAAATAATTCCAGGTAATTAAAACAAACACTAGAACATTTTAAATAGATAAAGGATAAGTGAAAATCTAGTTTTTCATACAAAATACACAATTTCTTTATTAACTTGACGATTTAGGTGTCGTTAATATATTTTTCAACTTATATAAGTTTGATTGATTTCCAATGTAAGATGTCACCTGGAACAGTCAAAGTGCATTGTATTAAGGTTGTATGCAAGTATTTAGCAACTTACCTTGTTGAATTATAGTTAAAGTTTTGCTTTTCTACTAACGAGATTCTTTTATTTTGTATAGTTCATTTCTGAATTTTTAGTATTTTGGCTAGAGGGTTTTTGTGGAAAGTGGAAAGGAAAGAAGAATAGTTTTTTAGCACGAAATTGAAACGATTTTAAATGTAAGGATTGCATTTTTGTTTTTTTAATTGTATAAAAATATGTAAGCTTGCGCATTTAGAACGTTCGTTGAAATATTGTAAATCGACTTGAAATTCAATGTTGTATGTATCTAGAAATATTTAAACAATATTAGAAATGATGTATTGTTCAATTTTGTGGAGGAGGAAAGCTGTAAAAGAGTGTTTTTGAATAGTGTGAGTGTTTTATCGACATTGTATTGAAAGGTCAACTTTGTTCATGTAAGTGTTGTATACCATTAGAATCACAATTTTAAATTCTACCAGACTGTTTAATTAGTTCTTACATTATTAAGAATGTTTGTATAATAATCTGGTTATGTTAAAAAATTATATGTCAGGGTTCATTTGTTTTCATGAAGTTTAGCATAGTAACCTTTTATTTTGGTCAAGACGAATAAAAGCACAGCCATTTTTTAACAGATCTATTACAATTTCATCTTGCAAAGAGTGCACACCTGTTGTAGGGCATAAAGACATTTAAGGTTATGTTAGGTTGGTTATGTCTTTATTGAAAACGTGTGTTTATTGAATTCTACGATTGTTTATGGCTAACAAGAAAAAATAATGGAAATTGTACTGGATTATAATTGGATTTGGATATTAATAAAGTTATTTACTTACCGTTGATGTATAAGATTAGTATGACTTTGCAATTTTATTTTGTAAACGAAATATTTATGCATAGATTGATAACAGATGTTTCTTCAATTTTTTGTCGGAATTAATAAAAGCAGGCAGTTGATATCAAAAAATATAGTTGGTATTTATGTAGCGCTAAATTTTAAAAAGTCAAGGATTATTATCTTAATAAATAAAATCCGTGAGTTTTTCGTAGTAATTAATTTTATTATTAGTATAAGATATTTGATGATATCAAAAATAAATTAGAAAATAAACAAATTATATTCTTTATTGAAACAAGTAATTTTTTATAGTTAAAAAAGTATTTGTTTGAAAGGAAATTTTACCTGCAAATAAAGAATACCTATTTATTTTGGAATTAATTAAAGGTAATTAAAGAATTTAAAAAATAGAATTTTGTAGTCAGGTTTTACTTCATATAAAAGAAAATTTAATTTTTGTTTTTTTTGCTTATCATTTATGGTATCAATTTTTATTTTGTTTATTGTGTCTTAGCTATATTTTAATAAAAATAAAAATTTATGTTTATTATATTGGAGATTTATTTATGTATGTGTTTTTCTATTGTTTTGCCCATAATTAATTATAAGAATATAGAATACCATTATAGCGACCCGCCTGAGAGAGTCTGTTTTGTTAAATCTAAGGTTTTTCACAACTGCACTATTTAGCCAGACTATTATTTTATTATTATATGTAAAGGTAAGCCAGTTGAGTATTTTGTAATTTCACCTTTTTACAAATATTATTGTCTGTATCTGTTATATTGAAAACCACAATAATTCATCATAGTACTATCGACGCTAGATACCTCCACGTCGAGGTCAGATATAAAGTCTGTCCACCCGCTCCTCCTCCCTCTTTCGAATCGGGTTATGGGTCAAGAGTTACATTTTACAAAATAACAACGAGATCGATATTTTGTCAATAGACACACAGTCAGGCATTATTAAATAGACGGACCACGATGGTTTAGCTCAGAACATACTTAGCTTAGAACATTCTCAATATGATATAATTTTTAGGTGTAAATCGTTAACTTAAATTACTCATTGTTCGTTTCTTACAGCACTTTATGCTTTTATCACTATTTGATGAACATAGCAACCAAATACATTTAAAAGGAAGGAAATTTCCATTAACGCTTTAAAAGCCCACACAGTTTTAAATTTCATTATTACCTATGTATGTAGCTGTACGATAAACGCACTGTGGTATTTTAATATAAATATTGGGGAAAATTTCCCGGTTTTTATTTGGTTATGAAAATTTAATTGGTGTTTTCAAAAAATGCAATATCCCTTTTATGTCTGTTGGGGTAGTTGGACAGTGAAAACTTAGTTGTTATTAATTCAGTTTGCTGGCCAATGAATACGTAATGATTTAATATTTGAAATAATGCAACGTACACCTAGTTGTGCACTTAATATGAAAATGCCGAAGGGCTTTTGTATCCAGGCACTGACTGTTATGGTTTAGATAATATGTAGATAGAATGCCCCATATATAACATAAAACTTTCGGGTCAGCGCTTACTCGTATAACCAATTTGCTTAACATGTTGTGTTCATGAATCTGTTAAATAATGAGCACAGCAAATATAATTAGAGCTTTAAACATAATTCATATAGCTATACATTGTATACGTATAATATATGTATACGTTTCAGATTTATAACAGATATTTAATTGACATATTTAATTAACTGGGTTTTAGTTACAATAATTTAAATAAACCCGTTGGAAATAGTTTTTAGTATATCGATAATATATCGCTCTTTTAGACAAAAAAGTGCTTCGAGTGATGATAAAGGAATATTACTTAACAAGGGACGAGAATAAAAACTATATACAGCATTTGTAGCCCTTTCTCATAAAAATAGCATTTAAAAATAATTTCAAATAGAAAGCAACTAGCGTAAACCAAATAAGAAAAGATACACTAATCTTTATATGCACTAATGCAACATTTATTTTGACCTTAACGTAGGACGGAGTAAGTTATAGTGTTTAAACTACCCATTTAATTTTCTCTGGTTCACAATTAATATTCTCTTAATATTTATAATTATTAAGAATGCATCAAAACAGTACGCTCATATGAGTGCACACAAACCCTGTTTCGTATTTCTGTTATGTATTCTTTTGTTATGTATTATTTTTAATGAATCCTGTATATGAGGCTATATTACATAGGAAGTCTACCTTGTATTTTGATAAATAAATATACCTGAATAATTTTCGCATTTTTTCTTTCAATTAATTTGTTATTAATTTCAATTTTACACTTTGTCATTAAAGGTAATAGTTTACTAAATTACCGTTCCGATAAGAAATTTCACCATAAAAAAGTTTAGGGCCCAAAGTCACTTAAACCCCTTCATAGGAGTTACCAATTTGGTTAACTTTATGGTGGTAGTAGTAATTATCTATTGTCTTGAATTGATTTATCGTATTTTCTTACAGAATTTTGTGATGGAAATCGATTCTTCTTTGTTTGCTTGTTTAATCTGTGAAACTGATTTCTTTAATGTACTATATCTCCTCTTCATGTTAACAAAGTTAATAGTCAGTATTTGTTTTTGTAATAATCTAATTTACACTTCTTTATTGAGTGTTTTTGATTTGGAGTTCTTACCCGATCCTGAATACGTGGTTGGAAGACCGTTCCTTTGGTAGATTAAACTGTATCGTTTAAAAATTCGGCGAACCTAGCTGAATTTTTAACAACTGGGTGTATTAAAAAATTACATGATTAGAAAAATAAATTTGAAGATTTGAACCAAATTTGAAGTGATTGTAGCAAAGAATATGTTTAAAGAAATTTATTCAAGTACCTATTATTTTTATTGGTTAGACAATAGAAAACGTCAATGATAGTCTTTAAGTATTTTGAACCTCTTGTGCAGAGAAAGATAAGAAAATTAAAGAGTTCAAAATTTATAACAAAGGAAGCATTAAGCAAAGTTAATCATACAATTAATCAAGTTAATCAAGGTTAATGAGTTTTGACTACCAAGTAGACTTTAACTGCAATTTTATTTTGATTAAATAACAATATTTAAACTATTTAGATGAACTTTTTGTAATAATCTTAGCAGAGTAAAGTAAATCTGTTTGCATTTAATTTAGTTTTGAAACAATAAAAAATTCAATATTAATACTATAATTATAAAATAAGTTTAACCGTTATTAATTTCTTTCGAAATCCTTGGAAATAAACATTTTTATTCCAAATTTTTTATAAAATTTTTATCATTAACAATATTTAAATAATACGTTGTAATATATAAATAATACGAATGTTTTCCGCCATATACTCAAAATCCAATAGCTTTTTCGGTTTTTGATGATCTTGAGCAGTTCCGTTCGCTTGTTTAGATAGCTTAACTGTACCTAATTAATGGCCTTGTCTTCCGAGGGTATATTTAGTGTAGAATGCTGGAATAGGTATGATATTTGCAGTGACATTGCAACTACTATTATCAAGTGTGTATTTTGTTGCTAACTAATTAATGTTCCCCTTTATAAGACTGAGAACATTCAAAACTAAATAGGAGTATGTATTACTATATCAGGTCAAGTAAGAGACGATCAGTGAAGGATCAACGTCTGATTTCAATAAACAAGACGCCGTGCTTTACTGGCTTACAGGTAAATTATATATCTAAACAACGCTTATTCTTCCAGACTAATTTACATTTATAATCTTCAAAATGCTTATACTTACGTTACGGTAATGCTCAACACTGCCCCAGCTTGAGATCTTATCTTTACAAATTTAATTTCAGGATGTAGGTATTGTTTCCAATAGCATCAAATTGTAAAAGAATGGATAAAGGTTTTTTAAGTCACAATAAAATGCATATAATTGGGCGCCATCTGATTATGAAGGTTTTGATGATGATGGTAATTAGAATAATGACCTGGCCTCATTAACCAGAAATTGGAGTCAGATCTAGTAAATTTATTTCAACTTTTTAGTCATATTTGGTAGTGTCAAAGTTAGACTGGATAAAATATAAATAAAGACTTTCATAATTATATGGGTCAATATTATTAAGTCTAATTAGGTTTAAAAAAAATGTGTTTATTCATAAACCAAAAAGTTGGAAAAGATAACAACTAATCAAAAAATCATTAAGTAAAATCACAGTATCCTGCATAAGAATTCTTATCAAATGGGAACGTTTTCATACAACAACATAACGACAATAATCGGTACATAAACAATATAATACTTACACAATGTTCACAAAATTCAAAGAGTCAACAATTCGCAATATCTCGTTCAAATTGTTTAATTCGCAAAACTAAATCAGAACAAACTTACACAATATTGCCCTTTATCAACACAGGTATAAACAATTGTCACTGAACTGTAGAAACTGGAAAGACTTCATAAAATTCTGCAATCACTAATAACCCAAAACTACGAGCGTTAAACTTCACAATACTGTGCCACAAAGAGGTATTCATTAGTAAAATTCATTATATCTAATAGCCGATACAACTAGACAACTTGGATAAAAATTACTTGTTTAAATAATTCTGTAGGAAGAAAAGACTATCTTTATTAACAGTCCCATCCCGTAAAACGTACGTTTTAAGTTTTATTTAAGTTTTAACTTGATCCGATTTCAAATTATATCCGGAGAAGATTTTATAAAAACTTAATTCATTAAGAATTCAATTGTAAATTTCGATAAATTGATCCTCGACCAATCACTGTATTTTGCGTACTTTGACGACAACTTAACGCAACACTAAATATTGGAGAAACCAGCGGCGAGCACCCCATCGAATGTGGAAACAATTGAGAGCCACACGCTTGTTTATTACACACAAAATCCAACTAAACAACTTTAAACTTTTAAACTGGAACAAACTGCGGACTTAGAACAAAAAACTATCATCAGTTGACCAGAACGCCAAGCATGACGCGGGGTCCGAAGCCCGGCGACGCGAAAGCGTCCCACTATCTCTGTATTATTCTCTTGCTTTATTAAACCCTGTCTGTAGAATGAATGAAAAAACTAAACTATTTCGACGGTAGACGGGATCTTAAGGGGTGTACCTTCAAATAGACCAGTAAGGGAACGACGTGACGTTTTTAAGCCAACCAAAATTAATATTTTCACACAAAGAAAGTACAGAGCCCGGAATTTTACAACAAAATTTGCAGAAATAAAATCTTTCGAAAGGCAGATGTGTTTATTTGAGATTTACCGATAAACACTACAAGAGAGTCATAAATCACGGCA
Organism: Agrypnus murinus; assembly: GCA_929113105.1. Lineage (NCBI taxonomy): Eukaryota > Metazoa > Arthropoda > Insecta > Coleoptera > Elateridae > Agrypnus > Agrypnus murinus. Next base: position 135,433,464 of record OV816028.1, on the reverse strand, counting down.
GGAGAGGTTTTAATGATTTTTTCTCAAAATTTCAACTTATTTAGATGGGAATGGTTGACAATTTGTATTTTAAAAGGCTAGTCTATTCGAAAATATTATTTTTCTCAGGAATACTATGAGATGCTAACCAGTGTGAAAACAATGCCTTTATCTAAAAAGAAGTCGGTAAATTCTTATAAAAAACAATTTCATCTGTCTGGGATGTTTTTTTAAGATGACCTTTAGTGCTTTATGGGGTTTATTTTATGCAGTATGCCAACGATGATTTTATATTGAAAGAGAAAATATATGAACACGCAGGACCGCATTTAGAATTTTTTGTTAAATATGCATACTAAATTGCATTATTAAAAAGTCGACAAAAACGTAACGTTACAATATATACATAACAACGTTACAATACTAACGTTACAATATTGTCACAAACGGAATTATTTCGAGATTAAATAGTTCATAAAAACCGCAAGTTGCATTCCAACTCGTGCAATTTTATATAGTGTTGGCTTAATGTTAGTCACACAAGCGAGCCAGCTGCTCTTATTCGAAGAACCTCTAATCAGCACACATGCGATCGACCTAAGCCAAGACACAGATGCATGCCAAATAAGGAAATATCAACGAATTCGCATTAAGATGCTAATGACTTCCGCAATATAAGTATATAAACCCGGCTGCTTCAAGTCCAGATTCAGTCGTTCATTCGACTCCACCGAACCATGAACTTGAAGCAGACCTGGTAAGAATAGAATAGAATAGATACTTTATTGTATTTAAAGCAGTATAGCTTATTACAATGTCAAAAATGGTTGGCAGTGAAATAATAACAGATTCTAATAGTATAAGAAATAATAATAATAGTGCATAAATAGGTATACAATACGTATTATCAGTAATAAAAAATGATATAAGTTAATTCACACATGGTGTATCTAGACCAAAATTGTACTTTATTCATCTAAATTAACAATGATAATTTATTCTAAAATAATAATACTGATTATAATAGAAGTGTAAATATAAGTAATGATGAACATAATTACAATAATCGAAGTAAAATACTTGAACAAAAACTGATTCATATTAAAAAATGATAATAATAATAATAAAGGATTTAGCTTTTAGTTAGGCAGCGACTGATATATCATTAAAGGATTCGTTTTTACATTTTGAATATGTTGATTTAACCAGCTGCTTTGCCTTTTTACAATTGACATCAAACCATTGTTTGTTAAACCTTATAAAGGAAGAGAAAACATATATATTATTTATATATATAGTATTTCCTTTTGCATAGATAGTGCCCTGGCACTCTCAGTAATAAAATTGATTAAGAAATTATAAAGTAAATCGCTACAGTAATTGTTCGTATCAAATGAAGTTAATTTTTGAATTACTAAATTTTGATAGTCATCATGTTTTACTTGATCCCACTTAATTCTGTTTATAACAGTTGTTGTAGTGTCAGTTGGTTTTTGAATCATTTGCCTGTGGTTTGATTTAATGGTAACATTATAAGGTACATGATCTGACAGTAAAGGCATATCAAATACATCAGAATCATCTATATAACTAAGGATAGGAAAACTTACCCAACAGAGGTCAATGACTGATTTACCTGTATTACTAATGAAAGTGTACTTAGCAGGGGTATCGCTTGGAGTTCGGCCATTTAAAACAAACAGATCGTTTTGCTCCATAAATAAAACAAGTTTCCTGCCTCTAGTATTTAAAAAAGAGTTGTGAGATGTTCTTTCATCGTTAAGGCATGTTCCGTGACATAACTCGGGGTTTAAATAGTTCATAGAACCAACACGCGAGTTCCAGTCTCCTATTAAAATTATTTTGTTTGAAATGGTTTCGATTATATGAGAGATACTGTCATTTAATAAGTCGAGAGCAAAATCTATATTCACTGATGGAGGGAAATAAACTAAACCTAAAACAAAATTAAAATATTGCATATCAACTTCAATTAACAGCCATAAATTATTTTTCTCAATAAGTTTGACTTTAATTTGCTTTTTTATTAATAAAATGAGACCACCACTAGCACGGTCTCTAGACATCTCTTTAGTCTAAAGAGACCTGGTAAGAATCCTTATATTTAATTAATTGTAGGGGGTTTCTAGAAGCTGGCGTCCAGGGGTGCTGCTTACCTGATCTACCGCTGTATATTAGGGACCTAGAAGTTAGTGCCCAGAAGCACCGCTTACCTGGTCTTCCTAATGACCCTTAGTTGTAGGATGTAGTTGCTAGTATAAGGTGGTTCCGACCACTCTCATGTTTAATATTAGTCTTAGGAGGACTTGTCCGTCCTCATATATACTTTGTGTAGTAGTGTACCAAGTCGAATGTAATCCATGTAACTTGTTATTTAGTATATAGTTTATTTGTAACCTGTGTTTAATTTCTGTCTCTACCTTTGACTACGTACGTTCCTCAATCACGAAACCCCACGGGACAGTATTCTAAATGAATTAATTAAATTAAGCTGTAATTTGGTTGTGATCAATAAAATTAAACGATTTTTACAAAATTTGCCAAACAAAACCTGAATTATCCAAAAACTAAAAAAAAAACGTTGGTTTTTGTCTAATTCTGTATATTCTTTTAGAAAAGTTATTCAAATGTACTCGGTAAGAAAATACGCATAAATGAAAAATATGTGCGCTGTGAATAAATATTTAAAACTATTGCAATTTACCACGCCAAATTTCTTGCATATATTTAATTACTAATCCTGAAAAAAATCATATGATATCTCAACTGCTTCATACAGATATTACCTGGTTAGCAGCATTTTCATATTTTATTTATCTATATTATTTACTAATCTTATTTAAAAAATATTAAATCTTTATTTAAAAAGAAAATCTCGTTACTAATTACTAAAAGAAATTCAAAAAGATATTCAAAAACATAGTCGGCTCATTATTTTAATGTTATTTAAAATGTCTTTCAAATGCGATAGCAGCCATTTGCTTATCCTTAGATCTATACTGAAAAACAGCTTAATACCCCACAATTTTTTCAGAAATTATTTTCAAAGTTCAACGACCTTTTAAAAGAGGCATCACCATCAAAAGAATACTGAAATCAATTTTTTTACATGCCAATATGAAAAAGTACGCTAAAAAGAAAAATATAAATCGTTAGAAATATCCAGGTTAGACTCTTACACCATTTCACCCACAAAATATTTATGTTTTCACTAAGAAATTCGATTTAGTGGGACTTGAACAGTCAATTTCAATAGAAATAAACGTCAAATCGCTTGACATCGAGAGCCAAGTTTTCTTCGGTTCTGAATAATGTTATTCTTCTACGGTCCTGACGTGGGTGCGAACGTATACATAATCGTTCTTTCCAAATCTACACAGAGCTTTTCCGAACAAAAAAGTAGGAGAAACGGTCCGAGTGTAAATATTTTAACTTGTAATGCTAATACTTGCTGGCAGCTCCTTATTTTTCTTCACTTAATGAATTCGTAAAATCTATTCGGTAGGATTTCTTTTCCCTTCTTTTTTCCCCTATAAATATCCACACCTACGTTTCCACAATAGCTCACTTGAAATTGAAGTGGTATAGTGTAGGTCGATCAAGTGCAGAAACTCTTGAAACAATGAACTGTTGAATCAAGAATCAGGATTAAATTGAGGTTGTTTTTACTTCACGTAACACCTGTTCGGATCGCCACACGAGCGTGTACAAAAAGAGACCGAAAATTGGATGTAATTGAAAATAAAAATTATTAGAATAAACTTCTCGTTCATCGTGTCAAGCCGAGAGATGTAGAATGCCTAAGTATACAAATGTAAGGGTTTCGCCTTCAATATTTGAAGAAGTCTTCGTGTTTTGTTAATACTCCATTTACTCCCGCGGTACTCAAGAGTGTCAGCCGGGTAAAATTAGATTTTTCTTGAGGAAAAAAACTTCAATATGCAATTAAGGGGTTGGGTTTAAAATGAATAATGGAAGGCGGTGCTCAAATTTGTTTTCTTTTTTGTTTTCCGGAAGCCTTTGTGTTTTAGGTATAAGTTAATTATATTGAAAATGGCTGAAATTGTTGTCGTACTAACAGGTTTTTTATTTTTTACTTTTAAATTTTCACTTCAGTTTATAGAAATTATTAGTTGTGGCGAAGTAAGATCGTATGAGATATATAAAAGCTTGCTTATGTAAGATTTAGCTTCATCAATGTCTTCAAATGTCTCGCAAGTCTTAGAACTGTAATACAGAAAAATATATTCGGCAGCAGTGCATAAGTAGTCTAAATGATCAAACCCTAACTTTAGAGTAAATAAGAGTTATTTTGTAACAATCTACGTATAAAATTGGGCATGAGTAGTCTAAATAGTCAAAACTAACCTTTTAGAGGGTAAATGCTCTTTTATAGCGGTGTATAGTTATTTATTAGTATAATAACAGCAATGTTTTAATGATTACTACACAGTGGCCATTACAAGTTCATCTGTTTGTTACGTTCCAAAAGATAATAATGGATGTTTTTTACGATTATTACTGGAAAAGCAGAACTCTAATACATTTTGTAACGTTTTAGGAGGTTGCTGAACTGCAAAATGAATACCCAATTAGTAACAGCAAATGTGTAAATGATATGAAATTGTATATGATTATTAATATTTGATCTAATAGTTCAATTCTCCTGCATTTTCTATGGCTAAATTGATGACTACATATATTAGCTGTCATACTAAAAGCTAACATATAAAAACTATATCTATATAAAATGAAATAAAAGTATTTTACCCTCGTAATCAATAAGGTATATTTAAAACACAAGTCTTATTTTTGTTCCAGTTCGATTGAGAGTTCTATTGGCCGATGACGTGACGTGGTTTTTTTATATTGAAGCTTTCGCTGTGTAGATTAGCCAACACAGTATTTCTTTGAGTTTCATATTTTTGAATAAATAAATTTAAAACATTTATTTGGATACGCACGAGAATGACCATCCACTTGCAACGGCGTCTCAGTTCCCAGCATTGTTAACTTTTGGAACTATTCACGATTATAAAAGTTTGTGCTTGTTAGTTTACGTAGACAAACCCGCATTATTTGAAAACCATGAAAAGGAAACAAATTGTTCAAATATTAGGTGATGGCAATTACTTATTATAGCTGTTTTATATTGTTTGGACAAAACAAATCATCGCTAGATACATTTGTTTACAAAAGTTGTAAATGATTGGGGCGATTATTATATTAATTTCCATTAACACTGCCTTAGATTTCGAAAATCTTATATCCTTCGATAGTAGATACATTGGCCATATTGAACTTCACTGTATAGGCCAATTATTATTTACTAACCTATATATTTAAATCACGACTCATTTTTGTTCCACTTCGTCTGCGAGTTCTACAATACCGATTTGCTTTATTCTTTTTTATGTTAAAATTTTGACTATGTTGATGAGTCAACACTACTTACTTTTTATTTTTATTTAATTTTGATATTTTTAAACCCGTTCTTTTTTTAGTCCGTAGAGTTTTGGTTTTGTGATTTTTAATTATTTATATTTCTAAGCATTATTTGTAATCGATGCATTTTAATTTGCCCAAGGCCTACTGCTTCGTCACGTTTTGGAAATACGCATCTTCCCTTACCTGCTTACTATTCCACCAACAGTTCTCAGTCTAGCTCCGTAGTATTTGCTGTGGAGCATTTTCACGAAATTCAATATTTCTGTCTGTCTCTGTGTAATCGTTCTTTCGAATTTTTTAAATTTTACAGATTCGAATATTTGATGAAAAAAGTAGAATAGGAATGGATAAGAACTAACCCAAGCAGCATTTAAGTAGCAGTAACTGAGATCGGAACTTTGATTGAGTAGTTGTTACGTAACTACAACTAAATTTATGACTTTATAGGTTTAATTTCTTCAATTCGGAATATTTTAGTAATTGTGTAGTTGTTTCTACTATTTATTGGAACTATGTAGTTTCATTACTTCTGAGTAACTATTAAAGTATGTGGAACGGTATTGCCACTTAGTATACTTACTTTAAAGTCGTTGCAACTTCAAAGTGGTATTATGATTGTAGCAGTAACGTGCCCGAAGCTACTTTAAAGTTTTTAAAACCTTACAGTAGTATTGAATGTAAAACTTACGTTTTTGCTACCCAGGAGAATCACATTAAAGTAATTTTGCGTAAACTACTCCATCTCCATATTTACTTGTAAAATGTTGGATTAATCAATAATCAATTTGCAATTTGTTATGATTGTTAATAGATGTTTTACTATATAACCTTCAATAAAAATAACAAATTGGTGCCAAATTGTACCTTAGGGATTGTTATGTATGTAGGTTGAAGTTGGGAACATTTATTTGAAGTGATGTAACTAACCAATCCTGGCCCGTCCTCTGGGCGAGCGTCAGTAACACTTGAGTCGGCTTGTAGGATACACGTCTTCTACACTCTATGCATTGTGTATGTAATTCGCCCTGCTCACTCAATATTAATAAAGTTAATTAATGACAATAATTGAGTATCTTTTATTTAAACACATAAAAAACATAACAGGAATAATATAAAAATGGTTTCTATCATGTGTATCAACTTATAAGTATTTCGTGTATATTTAACATATTTTATTAAAGACATTTTTTTACTAAAAAATATATTTAAAGAAGGCGCGTGGTTATTTTTCGATCTATCATCATCATATTTAACAGAAAAGTTGCAATGGTTTATAATTTTGGTGTACTGGGATGACAAAATAATCAAACATTTCATCGCTCTTTGTATTAAGTACGTATTACAAATAAACTGGTAATTCATTTTGTGACACGATCCAGCATTATATAGTATAGAAAATGATAGAATATTTGTTAAGTTGCAAGAGCAAGAGAGAGCAATCACGCGACACGACGTGTCAAAGAGAAAAGAAGTTCCACGAAAGTAGCAATTACTACGCCGCTACGTACTTGCTACCCAAAAATTGTTCCCCATTTTGGTTCCAGACACGTAACAAAACCGTAGCAATTACGTGCTTGTGACTACTGGCAAAAACTTAATAGTTCCACCGGTAGTTGCTGGTACGTAGCGATGACTAAAAATGCTGCTTGGGAATGTATTATCTCTAAAGGAACATTGACAAAATAACCGACAAAGCTTCGAAAGCTGGCATATTAAGCATCTATAATACATGAATCCAATGCAAAATTTTATGGTAAGTAAGTCGAGACTTCTCCCACCCTTGAAGGGGTAAATTAGAGAGGGAAATGGGTTGGGCGAGGGGAGGTAAATCTGAGGAAGAGGAAGTTTGAGGGATAAGTCGGATTTAAGGAAATCCTTCAATAGATTAGTCTTTTAACTGTTATGTTTTGCCGGGGTTTCTCTAGTTACATATACATGTACTTAATATTAGTGTTACTACTGTTACTTATACTTACTATAAATTAGATGCCAGCAGTAGGTATTGCAATTAACGAAGCTTTTTCTATTTAATTGAAACTAACCTGATTATCATTGTTACAACAAAATATAGCTAATTAGCTTCGGACAGTGGCAGTGCTACTTCTGATATGCAAATACTAATAGTATGAGACTAAACTAGTAGTATGTACAGCATTTACAAAACGCTCTTTGTCAAATTAATGATTATATGTGACAAAGTATTTCGAATATACAGCAATTGCACCTAGACTCTCAAAGGTGCATTCTTCAAAAAACTAAATAATTTATTAAATATTCTAATGTTGAAGATACAAATTATTATTTATTAAAAGCTTCCACAAATCGCTCCTTTTTACAGATCTGAAACCATTCATAATCGATTACTACTGATATCAAAGGTGCCACATAAGTTAAAGTAACCTTTGCAAGTCGATAGAGTAAGATTTATTGAAAATTTGGTTTATATACATTCTCATTAAAAAATAAAGAAATTCTAGTTTTGAGAAACCGTTCTTTTAACATTCATCCTCTACGTATCAGACAGCCCTACTTATTACATTTCCTTATCGTTTTTTTGCCTTTAATTCTGAGTAGCTAACGTTTTGAAGTCTTTTTAAATGTTTTTTTCATATATGTACGTGAAATGGTATGTCGATATATATAGTTACATAGCTCTTAAGAGCCATTCAATACAAAATCATTTAATGATGGTGCTCGACCATTTAACATTTTCCAAAGTACTCACGCAATGGTATGTAGAACATATATTTCATTACTTTTAGAAAATGTTATTTATTCGTTGACGTGGGAACGCTTGGTGAATGTGATTTTAATTTTAAGGTATGGTATATAAGGTGCAAAAGGATACGACGCGTTAATTTTAAGGGGTGATTGAAGATAACTTTGTTCTAGAACGTATCACTTTTTCAGAAAAAAAAAGTTGGAAACTTTAACATCATTTTGTCGCGTTAATAATATTAGTTATTATTATTTTATTTTTTTTAATTATTTTCAGCATATGCATTTCATCTAGCTTAACAAAAACCCTTCGGAACATTTTTGCGTATAATGAATTGTTTACGCGTAAAAAGGATTATTTTTATATTGAAAAATTCATTTTATTTAATTAAGAAACATGGCAACCCTGCAAAGTTTGTAATACAATCTACTTGACATTCTGCTTCGGCATAATGCTGAGGAAGTAGTTTGTTGAACTTGTCAATAAAGCACGCTTTTGTCTATGCTGCTATTGGTATACCTTACAATTTAATGAATAATCTAGGTCAACGCCTGATACACAGCTGTATAAATAATACCGTTTTAGGGAGTGATAAAATAAACAATTTGTCAAAAAGCTCTTTAAATCATAGTCTTTCGGTATATTTTAACTGATTAAATTAATTTAAAAAATAATAATTTTATAGAACTAACTAAATGTGGTTTCAAATTAATTAGTGTTTTTAAAGGACAAAAAATAACGAATTGCAGTAACGTGGACTATTTTCTGCAATGGAAATCGGTCCATAGCTATACCTATTTCACCTAATACATTATTCGTAAATAATTTGATCTATTTAATTAACCATGTGGTAATTTCAGAGGGTGCAAAATATAAATGTACCTGTGTCACTCTTGTCACCAATTAAATACCTAATGAAACACACTAAAAAATTCTGAGAAATGATTTATTTAACATCCAATTTGTGTTATGGGAAAAATACTTTTTGTATTCAATAAACAGTTGGATTTTACTGTTTTTCTACAACATTTCAAGCAACCTGTTTATGCAGATAACAACCCAGAATAACTCAACTATTTTTTTGTAATCAAGATTTTGCAAACTTCTACTCAAGTTTATACCACTTTATATTTACCTTTATTTCACTAGTGAAATAAAGCAAATATATTAGTACTTACATTCAAAAATCCATAAAGACGTTATGATCAGTCCACCAATGTTTGAGTGGTACTGTCCAGTCTGGACTTCTAAAGGTATCACGTCATTATGTGCAGTAACCCAAGACGCATGTGATACTTAATTTTACTTAATCTAAATTGTAATTACTTTATACCAACATAATCGTTTAATTTATTTGATAGTGTGAATCAAGAATACGAAGGTTCCCTAAATCAGTAACTAAACAAATTTTGAATCCCATCAAACCGAGATAATGAAATTTTTTGCTAGTCAGGTTAAATTAATTGTTTGGTTTTAATAATCAATATAATCTAAACCACTCAAATAGAGTATTAAGATGTATTCATCATCATTCATATACTACAGAAATTTATTTTACAGATATTCTGAGATTTGCTGAATTCGCTCTATTTTCTTATTCTTTATTTTCCTATTTTAATACTTTTTCCTGTTAAACACATCACATAAAGTATTTGCCTACTTTAAATATAGAGACCGTGTAGATGAATTTTGCATTTTACAAGTCATTACCAGCCATTCCTTCGTATATGTGTAGTCTAAATTACATGCTAGGGTAGTAACAACATGACGTAAACACTAATTATTCTACGACGCTGTTATGACACTCAAGAATTACTAAGTAAGATCCTATGAGCTCGAAGGATGTATCTTACCCCATACAGCTACTGTTCACTATGCAAAAGTAATATATCGCGGATACTTACGCAGCCTCAATGTCCAATCCGTATTTGTATAATAATAGCTTTTTGTATTAGTATCAAATTTAGCATCGAATTCGTTTGGAAAATACGATTGAGTTTGTTTATAATAATTTTCATAGCAGCTATACGTGATTTATTTTCAGAAAATATTTACGACTCCTGATATAACCCAGTTTTAAAAAAATATTATAACAAAGATTACCTACTAAAATGACGTTCTTGGATGTCATATCCAATAACTTTTTTTTTGTACAGTTTGGTTTTTCAAGAATGTATCATTGCCCTTTAGTAATTTATCATGTGCTACCGAATCACCCGGGATAAACTGTTCTTGATTCTGTTCCACATTTTCTTTACAATTAAAATTCCCTTTTAACACCAAAGATCTTCTGTATACTTAAATCACAAAGCTCCACTTCGTTTACGAGTTCCACGAGACCAATTTGCACGATTTTATTTTTTATATTGAAGCTTTTACTGTGTTCATTACCCAGCACTACTTAATTCATTTCATGATACCCATTTCATGATAATTAGTTCATTTTTAAAACCATACATTTGGAATAAGGACCATCGTGGTACAGTGGTAACCTGCTTCTACATCAAAGGGACATGGGTTCAAATAGTGACTCCATCAACAACATCTACACCAAAGATATGAAAGTTGTATGAGTGAAAAGAAGTATAGGGAAGCGTAATGTACTTGCTACAATAAGTTCATTTCTCCGTTGCACTCCCATAAGGGTTTGTGTTTAACCCTGACACTGCAAATGCAGTAAAATGGTAATGAATAATTATGATGTATGTAAATTTAAAATATTTATTTGAATGCGCTCTAGAATATCTTACTTAATTAATTAAAAAATATTATCTAAAAAATTTTAAACTACTTCCATTATCCATTACTGAGTAATATTCGAATTGTTTGGTTCTATAATTTGCCTTTACGAGTTCTACAAGACCAATTTGACTGATTCTGTTTTATGTTGAAGCTTTGACTATATTTATTTTAGTTTTCTTTTTGTAATTGCGCTTCGTTTAATAATTTTACTGGACCAATTTACGTGATTTGGAGTTAAAGATGTTACGCTGTCTATTTCATAGCTCTTGTTATTTCTGCAATTTTTTAATTATTTATATTTTTAATTATATAGTAACATCTGTAATCAATGCATTTCAATACGCTCGATACCAACTGTCCACTTACAGTGCTTGTTTCGTCACGTTTCGGGATTAAACATTCTCCTCCCCCTGCCCGATTAATACTTTTCATGCGAGTTTCCTAGTATTAGGTGTGGAGCATTTTCACGAAATTCGATGTGTGTATGTTTTGTTTTTCGGAATTTTTAAATTTTGATCGAATATTACAGATTCGGATACTTGATGAAAATATATAATGGAAATACCTGAAGAACTAATATCATATCTCTTAAAGAACACAGTTTAAAGAATTGATATATCATGATGTATGAATTCAATGTAGAATATTATGGTAAGGATGGGTGGGTAAGTTAGAGCGGGTGTGGCTAGATAAGTCAAGAAGAGGGGAATGCAAGTAATTTCCCCATCGGTTTCTACCTTATATTAAGTTAAAAATTAAATATACATAATTTAAAACAACACTTTAGGATTGATTTTGATTAGGAATGTATGTAATGCAATTCGATACAAATTTAGGAAAAGAAATGTTCAAAACAATCTTAACCATTAAGAAATAGAACGAAGAATACAAATAAACGATAAATTACTTAAATACTCAAACGTACACACAACTCGAGGTTCAATATGAACGTTTTAAAAATAAACTTAAAGACAGTTTTTACAAAAATGGTTGTACCACCTGTAATGAGTAAATTTGATGTAATGTTATCAAAATTTGAAAGTGTAATTTGAACATCCAGTACATAAACAAAACTTGAAAACATTTTAATAGTATCTGTAGGCCCCTGACAGTATGGTTTGCAAAAAATGTTTTTAAAATTCGTATAAATGAATCAACTGTGACTTACTTATTACGATCTTACAAAACTGAAAAATTCATAAAAATAATTTATAAACTGGCAACGTCACAACAGATAAGAGAATTAATAATTCCGGGTAAAATATATAGGGTATCCCAATTACGAAATTCGTAGTTCTAGTTGTCCCACGTTTGAACCAAGTAGATCTTGTATTGAAAGTTTTTTTCGAAAATGTAATAGTTTAAAAAATATCTAATAATTAAGCACTTAATGGACACTGTATTATTGTTTTTGTACATAATTTCTGCGATATTTGTATTCTTAAAAATATTGTAACATTATGTATTATTGTTTATTGTTTCCAGCCTTACTTTGTGGAACTCCATAATCATGAGATAAATAAAGATTAGTAAAAGTTTCATAGTTTTATTAAAATACAACCTGACAATATTGTTTCGACAGCTATGCTGTCATTATGAAAGGTAATATAATTATAAACAAACACGTCGCTAAGGTAGATACAAAAATAGGTAACTAGATAAAATAATAATAATAATCAGAATTAAATATCTAATACTTCCAGTAACGGAGAATTACTGAACTCAAGTTGTTCATTCATTAAAGGTACCCTGAGTTTGTGTTTTATATTACATATTATATATTTTATATTATGTATTATATTATATAATATAAGTTCATATATTCCATAGGTATTGAGTGAGTATTCTTCTGACTGAAATCTGTACGAAAAATAAAACTTTTAAAACTTATTTTCCTTTACTTTATTGTCATAAAAAAAACCTTAAAGGATAAAAGAAATAAAACCTAAACATTGGTTAAACATGATGTAATATTAAATATTACTAAAAACCATAGAATAATAAGTAGAAGCATAGCTGCAATGTTTAAAATGTAATCCAAGAATGTACCCGACGATAGATGGCTAGTAAACTAGCCATCTATAGGGCGGTACAAAAAATTCCTTTAGCATTATTATACAAATTATACAAACCTAACTCACAGTTTTCAATATGTTTCTAACGCAAGAAATATTTGGTTGTAGAATTGACGTAGGTACTTTATACTTTTGACCTAAACTCTTCCTACAAAAACAAAACAAAAATGTTTTGATAGCAAGTGTGTTTTATGATTCTTGAAAAACGATCCTTTTGTATGTTTCCTTTATGTATATCTATATTAATAAATGCATGTATCTCAATAAGTTGTAAAATGACCATGGGTTTTAAAACTTTATCTAATTTAAACTAAAACACGCCTTCCACTAAAAATACTATAATCTTGAAAAGCTTAAATCGTGTGATCATTTAAATTCTATTTTTTGACCCTAGTGGTTCTTTTAGCAAAAAGGTTGATGCAGCAATTATGGATGGCGAAAATAGATTGGGATGAACTTGTTCCTGAGGTAGTGATCAATAACTGGAGTTTGTTCAAGTTGGGACTTCCTAAACTTTCAAATTTAAAATTGTCTAGATGTATTAATTTAGACTTGGCCCTCATAAAAGAACTTCATGCATTCTCGGATGCGTCTGGAATTGGTTACAGTGCGTAGCGTATTTAAAGGTTCTATATTCTGACGGCTCTATCAGAGTTTTTTGATGTGCATGAAAACTAGAGTTGTACCTCTCAAAACAATCTCCGTCCCATGTTTGAGATTGTGCGGTGATGTGTTGGCAGTTGAGTTGGTGTAAAGTCGCATCGATGCTTTGAAGAAGCAGATCACGTTTGACGATATGATCACTTGCAAGACTCCTAGACACCAAGACATTTGTGGCTAACCGAGTAGCTTTCACTCAAGATATCGTCGCTCCTTCGTCATGGTATTACGTTCCGTCAGCAGATAATCCGGTTGATAGTCCCTGACGCGGACTTTTGCCCTCACAATTGCTAAATCGTAGTTTGTGGTGGAAGGAACCTGCATGGCTCTCTCATCTCCTAGACTCGTGGCTACAACAACCTTCATACTCTGCAAGTTATTTTTCTGCAAGAAGAACGTAAAATTTGTACTGACAGTTACTAATGAATCCCATATAATAGATGATCTAATAATTAATCTAAATAAATAAATTATCCTTAAAAGATTACCCGAAGACCCGGTGTCGGGTGTGGGGCCCTCTAAGGAAATATCTTCCCGTGTCCTAAAATTGACCAGCACGCGCCTGTAGTAGACAATATTTTGTTGGGTTGTTCTAAAGAAAGACGAACATTTGTTAAAATGCTGTTTCCATACAAAATAACAAAATTGGACACTCGATGAAAAGCCAATTAAGGCAAGGCTTTAAGTATTTTCTATAATAACGTGTGAACAACGGAAATTTGATTCAGAGTTGGCCTTGAAAGAAAGAGATAGACATATCGGTCATGTGCCATTTTGAATCGTATGAATTAGTTTGTTTAAACATTTTAAACTGTCACTTGTTGAAAAGAGCTGTCAGCTTAACAGTTTTTGAAAAAAAATTAAAACATCAGTTTTTAATAATGACATTCATATTTAATAAAGTACAATAGAGAAATATAGTAGAAATTTATCTAACACAGAATTAGCAACAAAATTGAAGAAGTTAATAACACACCTTGTATCCTTCATAATGTTATCGATTCCGTTAAAAGGGGAGTTGCATTGTGTAGAGATGTAGGTGGGGGCCATATAACTCATCTTCTTTAATAAATTTTTAATTTAATTGTATTATTTAAAAATTTCTTGATTAAAGATTGTTGAGAGCTCCGAAATCCGAACCAAAATGCTAAAATGCATTTAAAGTAGTTCTGTCAGTTAGAGACTGAGAGTAGTTCTCAATGATCTGTAGTAGTTCTAAATGATCTGTAGTAGTTCTACTACCTACTTAAGATTAATATCAGATGTAACCTAAAATTTTCAAGGCCTTCTCTGAATCAAAATTCCGTTGCTCACCTTATTGTTACTTATAGTCCAGTCATTTAGAACAAACACGAGTTGAGATAAGTCTTTGGATGTTTGCATAGGCCTTCCTTGCGAGTTGTTAAATAACCCCAGAGGCGTAGCTAGCGCCTGTGCAACCTGTGCGTGGGTCGGGAGCGCCGCAGTCAGGGGGCTAGAGTAAAATATAAAGCCTCCTGACAGAGTAAAATATAATATAAATTAAATAATACCAGTGCAAAGTTAAAATGAAATTTACTAATAAAATATAGTTTATATTTTTAATCGGTTATCTTTTCATATGAGGGGCGACATGGCGCTGCTTTGTACAGGGGCGCCACAAACCCCAGCTACACCTCTAAATAACCCCATAAAATCTGAAGCTCGAAGAGATAATGAGTGTAAACCACTCCCCATAACGGTTTTTGTCGTTTTTCTAGGAAACTATTAGGTTTATCGAGATGAAGGAGGTTAGGTAAAACAAAGATTAGTTAATTGCCTACTCAAAATTTGGAATGTTTTCTCATACCTAGCCGTCGCTGTGTGTTATCGAAGAAAGAAGATATATTATACATGAATCAGCAATTTGTACCAGTAAATGTGCTCAAGGAACTATCGGGCGCAACTTTTTGTGGTCTCATATTCGTCATGAAGTGGCTAAGAAAAATTGGTTGAGAGCCGCACGCGATCGCGGCTCAGTCGTCCTTTACCTTAACATCTGTTCGGCAAAATCCATCAGGCGATATTATCGTTATCCTTGGTGCCAGTCGGATGAAGATTTCGTATTGGTAAGTTAATCCTTAGGAGAGTACACTGCGCTACTCAAGTTTTTTTTATCAAGTCCAATACGTACAAGGTGTTTTGTGTACAAGGTGTGTGAAATCCGCATTTCCTTTATTTATAAGATCTTGGTATCTTTCTCTTGTATCTACTTTCTCTGCAAAATTGAAATACACGATTTGATTTCTGTTTTGCTTTAAATGTAGCGTGTGCCACAAGGCAACAGTTTCGTTTTGAATTGTGCATTTCAATGTTACAGAGAAAATCATTCAAGAAAAAGATTTACTCGATACCAAGATCTTATAAATAAACGAAATTAGAATTTCAAAAAAGAAGAAACACCCATTGGGTTGTATAAAAAAAATGACTAGTACAGTATACTCTCAATCAACGAATCTAAGAATCAACTTGCCAATATGAGATTTTCATCAGACTGGTACCAAGAATAACGATAATATCACCTGATGAATTTTACCGAAAAGACGCAAAGGTAAAAGATGACTTGACCATGATCGCGTGCGGCTCTCAACGGATTTTTCTTAGCTACTTTATGGCGAATATGAGACTACAATAAGTTACGTATAAAAGTTCCTCGAGCACATTTACTGGTATAAACTGCTGATCCATATATGACATTTTCTTTCTTCGATAACACAAATAGAAGGAGAGGTACGAAAAAACAACCCAACAATTTTGGTAGGAAATTAAATAAACTTTATTTTACCTAACCTCCTTGATCTCGATAAACCTAATAGTTTCCGAGAAAAATGACAAAAACTGCTAAGGGGCGTGGTTTATCCTTATTATATCTTCGAGTTCACCTACAGGTGGTGACTTTTAGGCGGTTATTTAACAATCCACAAGGAAGACCTATGCAAAAATCCAAGGATTTGCCTCAACTTTCCGCTATTTTTTCTGGACTATAATTGGAATTTAACTGGATTATTATAGGTTACTATTAAAAAAAGTTAAATTGGTGTTACCATCCGTTTCCATAGTAAGATTAGGCTTAGGGTTTTTCATTTCAACGATAAGTAGATACATGCTTTAAATACTCTATTAAAAACCAACATCTATGTGGATAACAAAGAAGTGTCTTTCAATGATATCAGAAAGTTCTTAATAAAGGTAAAATAAGCAACCCAGATCTTCAGTAACAAACTCGCTCCAGGCTTAAAGACAGCAGACCATACCGGCGAAATTAAAACCAGGACAATAAAAAACACCTCTTTGTTTAAAAACAAGAATAATAATTTAACTGAAAAGTGCAACAGCCGGTTCCTAAAAGATAAAAACCTCGTATCGATGTCCACTTTCTGTTCTAAACTCTCTGGTTGGAGATGTTTTAACAGAACCATTTGAGTGGCTTTGTAAGTAAAGGAAGGGTAATAAGTGCAAAAACGGTTAAGGACACAAAAAACATTGCATAGATGGGTTTCAGTACGCAATCAAACGCAAATTAGTGATTAGGGATGATTTACGAGAAGAGGAGTACAGTTTTATGTTTACATTTCGTAATCAAGATCCTTTGGAGAATCTATTTCTGCGATAAGAGAAGCAAAGCATTTAGTCTCAACCCTAGTTGTGTTACCTTCCGAATATCACTGCAATTTAATATTTTTATGGGGTTACAACAACCACCAGAAACAAAGAACTATGAAACAGATGATGATGTTCCTTTAGATCTCGGCGAAGGAAAAGAATGCCAAATATCGCTTACGGTATCTGAATCCTAACAAACATTGGAATCTTCAGCAAACATTTTTCGGATAGTGACGCAGATATGGTATCTGTGCTAGAATTCGACGAATCTTTGGTAACTTGTTCAATTTATTATATATCTGATTATAAACACGTAAAATAATATAAGATAATATTTTAACAGGCAAGAGTAGCATCTTAGATGAAGAAAAGAAACAACTGCTAATAGTATTTCGCGTTTACGGGTGGGAATCTTCCAAGAAGATTCGATATTTACTCAATATTTAATAAGACCCTCAGCTGATTTTTTGCAATAATTGTTATAAAAGACCGTGAACATAAGAAACATTATGTAGAGTAATAGCATAGAATAATTAATATCTATATGATAATAGTGGTTTACTGAAGATTACATCGAGAATTTGCTATAAGTAACTATTTGTTGCAGATTAAATATTTATTTTTAAAATGGTAAAGTGGTATAACAACGAACTAAAAGTGCAATAAAGAAGAAAACCAGACAAACACAGTCAAAATCTAGTGGCCATCTTTAGAAAAAAGTGCGACACTAGATATTAATTAGCATGAGTAAATGAGCGAACTTTTCTGTTTTGAAACAAGATAGAAGTATTTTGGGGGCGTTTTCTTTTTGTTTCTATACCTACAAGATTTTTTTCGCTTTATTAACCATCTTTAACATAATCACATATTATTTTTAAATACTATTTATGATTTTATTATGATCTATTAAATACATACTATATGATTGAGGAATGAATTGCATTATTTATATTTATTTATTTCTTGCTTTTTCTAGAATTAACTAACAATCTTCAATGTATAATTGCAAACTTTTCAGACCGTTCATTTGGCAGTTTTGCATTCTTGTATCATTACATCTTATTAGGTATCTTGATATGGTTAAATATTTACATATGTGGTTTAATTGTATTATTATGATAAATGCTTTTAAATTTTTTTGTAGTCTGAAAATAGATTTAAAGCTTATTTTCTATGCAAGTACATCAAATAAAACGGTTGCCTGTTAAGTACGGTAGCACGTATTTTTATAAATTAATTTGGTAAGATTCGGCATTTGAAACAATCCCATATGTACGTAGTACGTAATTGCGTAACTTGATCTGCATGTTTACGTATTGTAACGTTCTTTCTAAAAATAATAATACAAGTGCTGTTTAAATCGTCTATTCACAAACAAATATTTATTTCTATACACTAATGAATACACTATAAATTAACGCTATGATTATAAACCATTAAAACTATTATTTACAGACTATGAGTTTCTAATACAACATTTATATTCACTATTTATTTTGTAATACACAGTTAATGACCTGCTGTTGACTGATTCCCTTTTATCCGCAATCCGCTTTTATATCCTCATATAAACGTACCAGAAGTCGCTGGAACCTTCTATGTATTCTAGAAAATGCTAGAATAAACCGCGTCTGATTTACATGCTTGTGCGATGCGTCATTCTCTCGAAGGCGGCAGAACACACCACCTGTCGCTCGAAAAGAGGTTCGTTCCTTTTCTCTCTTGTTACACTGCCCCCCTCTTCAAGTCTGTTCTGTCCCAGAACAGGTTTTATGCTCTGGTTCCTGTAGAACGGGTCATGACGATATCGACAGTCTTCACCTCGACTACACGTTCCATTACGGTAGAAATAACAGTCTACACTCTTCGTTGGCCTTAATGCGGGTTGTGGGTCAAAATTGCAGACGAAGATCTTGACGTCCGTACCTCTAAAGACAACTTCCAGCATGTTTCTAACGATTCTCCAATCCAGCTGGTCCCGCCCACAGCCGAGTTTGGGAACTGCCAATTTGTTAATTCCCCTGGTAAGCAACTCGATCCTCAAATTCCATAGTGCCCTCCACAAGTCGGCGTAACTCGGTTTCTGGTAGTAAAACTGCTTGGTTACCAAGTAGTAAATGGATCGGTCATGATCAGGCAAGCGTAAGGATTTACCAACAGAGGGATTTTGTTCTCGAAGTTCATTCAGCCGTCCAAATTTATTTCTAAACACTACTGCGATCCCCCTGGACATACGGAGATCCGCGGAGACACAGTGGGCAATGGAATAATTACCAGGGACCCGGAAGAGATCTTGTTGCATCTCAGTCGTGACTCCGAATCGCGCTTTTCTAGTTCCAGAGAACGCAGCCATAAATTCTCTAAAGGTTGGTTGATCATCTTCAGGCCTTACGGTATTGATAGTCACCTCAGCCTCATCTTTCCGATCCGGGACTGCGTCATTATTTCCCTCATAGTGCGCCAGACGATTGGAGTGTACCACCTTTGGTTTCCCCCTTAGCAACTTCTGGATGCGATAAATCAAGTCATTTATTCGTTTCTTCACCTGGTATGGACCCTCCCAATTTCGCTGTAACTTTGGAGAATAGCCACGACGCCTTTGCGGGTTGTATAACCAGACAAGCTCTCCAGGTTGAAACCCTCCTTGGGCTCTCACATCGTACGTAGCCTTCATCCGGTCACTCGCGATTCGACTATTATTTCGGGTTCGGTCGTGAATATCCTCCAACTTCTTCTTTAAGTTGATGACATAATCATTCCCGGCTACCTCCTGCTCTATAGGTGGAGACCCAAATTCCAGATCACACGGTAACCGTAACTCACGTCCAAACATTACAGACGCTGGTGACTGACCGGTTGTTTCGTGGACCGATGCACGATAAGCCATCAGGAACAGATGCAGGTATTGGTCCCAGTCCCGTTGATGATCGGAGACGACCTTGGCCAAATATTTGCCCATTGTCCGATTCATGCGTTCTACCATTCCATCGGACTGCGGATGTAACGGTGTGGTCCGAGTCTTACGAATGCCCAACAATCGACAGACTTCTCCAAAGAGTACAGACTCGAAATTGCGGCCTTGATCCGAATGCAGCTCCATGGGCACTCCGAAACGACTGAAGAACTCTTTGACTAGTACGTCAGCAACAGTCGCAGCTTCCTGGTTTGGTAGGGCATATGCTTCTGGCCATTTGGTAAAATAGTCCATTGCCACTAAGATGTATTTATTCCCATCGTCGGTTTCGGGAAATGGTCCGGCAATGTCTATAGCTATTCTCTCCAGAGGACTACCCACATTGTACTGCCTCATAGGTGCTCTTCGCTTCCCCAAGGGTCCGTTGCCAGTGGCACATAATTCACATTTCCGGCACCACTCCTTCACGTCTTCTTTACAATTGACCCAATAAAAACGCTCCCTAACTTTCTCCAAAGTCTTTTTCACACCGAAGTGTCCTCCTGAGGCACCGTCATGGAGATGTCGCAATACTGTAGCCACTCGGCTTCTTGGAACCACCAACTGAGACCTAATGGTGGTGCCATCTTCACTCTCCAGTACTCGCTTCAGGAGACCGTCTTCCACCTTCAAGGACTCCCATTGGGCCCAATATGCTTTGAGCGTTCTGTTGAAAGGGCTGACGGCCTCCCAGGCAGGCCTTTCTCCCACGCGCTTCCATTCCAGTACCATTTTTAGTTCGGGATCAGCCTCCTGCTGTCGTTGCAATTCTTCCGGCAACCAATTGTCGTTGACGATGGTAGTCCTTAATACTTGGCAAACCCTCTTCTCCAAACGAGAGCAATGACGGCAATCCGTTGGACAGGGTCTTCTTGAAAGAGCATCGGCATTTCGATGACTAGTGCCCGCTCGATGTTCGGTGTCAAAGTCGTATCCTTGTAATCGTTCGATCCACCTTGCGACCTGGCCTTCAGGATTACGGAATTGTAGAAGCCATTTCAGCGCTGCATGGTCCGTCCTCAATAAAAACTTCCGTCCGTACAAGTATTTGTAGAAGTGCTCAACGGACTTCACGACGGCCAATAGTTCTTTTCTGGTCACACAATAATTCCTTTCGGCTTTCGACAAAACCTTACTAAAATAGCCGATGACCTTTTCTTGTCCATCCTGTATCTGAGAAAGTACGCCCCCAATGGCCAGATTACTTGCATCTGTGTCAAGTATGAATTGCCCTTCTGTCCGTGGATAGCTCAATATTGGTGCTGTTGTCAGGGCACGCTTCAGCTGTTGGAAAGCTGTTTCACACTCTCCGCTCCAAACATACTCGCGCCCATCTTCAGTTAACCTTGTCAGAGGTTTCGCTATATTGGCAAACCCAGGAACGAAACGCCGGTAGTAGGTACATAACCCAAGAAAACTACGAACTTGGTGTTTATCTTTCGGTGTTGGCCACTCTTGAACTGCACGAATCTTATCGGGGTCGGCTGCCACTCCATTTTGTGATACGACGTGCCCGAGATATTTCACTTCCTTTCTGAATATGTGGCACTTTTTCGGACTCAGTTTCAGATTGGCTCCACGTAGTCTTCGGAACACTTCCTCTAGATTTTTCAAATGTTCGTTGAATGATTTTCCGACTACAATCACATCATCTAGGTATACCAGGCAGGTCTTCCACGACAACCCTCTCAGGATGGTCTCCATTAGACGCTCAAAGGTGGCCGGAGCGATACATAGACCGAAAGGCATAACTGTAAACTGCCATAGTCCGGAACCAATAGTGAACGCGGTCTTCTCCCGGTCTTCAGGTTCCATTTCAACTTGCCAATAACCGCTCTTCAAGTCCAAAGTCGAAAACCATCGTGAACCAGACAGGGTATCTAACGTGTCGTCGATGCGTGGTAAGGGATAGCTGTCTTTCTTGGTCACGTCATTAAGCTGCCGATAGTCCACACAAAATCTCGTTGACCCGTCCTTCTTACTGACCAGGACCACCGGTGATGCCCATGGACTGCTGGATGGCTCGATGACCCCTTGTTCTTCCATATCAGTAATAATCTTTTTGGCTTCTGCTCGCCTTGCTAGAGGTAGACGCCTCGGCTGCTGACGGACAGGCATAGAGTTGCCTGTATTGATTTTATGTTTTACTATATTTGTTCGTCCCTTCTGGCTATCGTCAAGAGCGAAGATATCTTGGTATCGGTGAACCAAACCCTGTACCTCTTTCACTTCCGTTCTGTTAAGGTCTTCGCACGAACTAGTAACCATACCCACTAATTTTCCACCATGGTCTTTGGGCACTGGTTTTGGAACATCAGCCATACACCTGGCTACTCGAAATACTGGCACACACTGTCCCACAAGGGTACTCTTCTTCAATGTCACCGGATCCACATTAACATTCATAATTCTCACCGGTACTCTCTTTCCAACCTTGATCAGCGCTTTTCCCACCAGTATGCCACTATGGATCTTCTTATCACAAACAGGCTCCATCATTCGCACACATCCTACCCGAAGATCTCCATCCAAACCCGCCTCGACAACCATCTCCCTTTGACCCGGCAATATCACATCTTCAGTCAGCAAAACCCTTACAACCGGATCTTCTCGTGGGTGCAACGGAAGTTCTTCGTTACCGACCTTCAAAACACCCTCTTTCAAATCCAACGTAAAACCAAATTTTCACAGGAGGTCCATTCCCAAGATGAAGTCATCAGTGATATCGGCTACCAGCACCTCATGATCACGTTCTTCACTTCCAATGCCAATCTTCATCTTCACCACTCCGCGTGTTGGTATCACTTCACCTGTTGCTGTACGGAGTTGAGTAGTTGTGGGTAACAACTTAATACTTGATCGTAGAACATCAGGGCGTACGATGGATTTTGTCGCCCCCGTATCAATAAGTAATGGAACAGTTCGGTTAGCAATCTTCCCATCTACGAACAAACTGCTGGTACTGTTCTTCGATGTTACGGCATGGATGGTGATCTCCGGGGCATCTCCACTCAAGGTCAACGTTCGCCCCCTCTCGTCGACCCCCTTTAGTTTTCCGACGGCTGAACTTGTTTGGGTTTAGGGCAGCGGCGTCGTATGTGCCCTTGTTCACCGCAGTTCCAGCAACGGGGTCCTCGAACTTCTTGAGGATTCTTTTTACGGTTCTCTTCCTTCTGAAGAACTCTCATTAATAATTCTTCTAGGCGATCTTTAGAACCTTCATCTTCTTCCAAAACGGTCCGAACACGTCCGTGACCTCGGGACGCTTGTTTTGCAGCTTCAAATTCTAAGGCGTGAGCAAGCGCATCATCAGTTGTTCTTGGTCGTGCCAGCCTCAATGATTGTTGTGTTTCTCCGTCTCTTAACCCATCAATGAAGGTCTGCACAGCCAGTTGTCCCAGAAATGAATCGGGTGCCGTAGGGTACGCCAATCGGACAAGCCGCGCAACATCGGCTTCAAACTCCTGCAAGCTTTCTCCATTCTTCTGGATACGATTCTTCACTTGCGCGTGATACACTTGTTGAAGATGCGCGTCTCCATATCTCATTTCCAATCTAGACACTAACAATTGGTAATCATTTTCCTGTCCTGCTGGGATTGTTTGCAGGACGTTCAACGCGTCTCCACGCAAAGCCACAGTTAGAGAAACGGCCTTTTCCTTGCGTGTCCATCCGTAGGCCCCAGCGGCCGCCTCAAATTGTTTGTAGTAGGTGGACCAAGGTATCTTTCCATCGAACGTGGGTGGTTTTACTTTTATCCCTACGGCAGGATCCTTTTCTTCTTTAAATTCTTTCTTTACTTCATTAAA
Source organism: Agrypnus murinus (assembly GCA_929113105.1). Lineage (NCBI taxonomy): Eukaryota > Metazoa > Arthropoda > Insecta > Coleoptera > Elateridae > Agrypnus > Agrypnus murinus. The sequence continues at coordinate 135,409,437 of OV816028.1, read as the reverse complement.
CGGCCTCTCAGAAGTTGAGGGAAACCGTAGTTGCCTCATTCTATCTTCCAGCATTTCGGCCATATCGTCTTTCTTAGTTGTTGGTGGTAATTGCATTTGGGCTATTTTCTCTTCTACCATCTTTATTACCCTATCTTGTTCCGCCAATCTACCTTCCAATAGTCCTAACGCGCTGGCATTCTCCAAAAATTCTTCGAAAACTTTTTCTTCTAACACCTTGACATTGTCCAGCAATTCTTCTTTAAGCCTTCTAGAACTTTCTTCGGACTTTTCTAGTAATTCTTCCTTAAGCAATCTTGTGTTTTCTAGTAAATCTTCTTTAAGCCTTCTAGAATTTTCAAAAACTTTTTGTTCCATCTTTCTAGCATTTTCTTCGGACTTTTCCAGTAGTTCTTCTTTTAGCATTCTTACATTATCTTCGGACTTTCTAGAACTTTCCAGTAACTCTTCTTTTAATATTCTAGAATTTTCTTCAGACTTTCTAGAATTCTCTTCCATTTTACTTAACAACACGTTAGTATCAATTGCGGGTCCAGGTATTTCGAAGCGGTAATTTTCAGGATCTTCCTTCTGTTCTAAAAGCCATTCTCTTAGCCGATTTATCAAAACTTCTTTCTTTCCATTACTATCCAAGTCCCTCTCGTCCAATTCCCGTTTTAAATCTATTACTAAGAGATCTTTCAATAGTTTCATCACCATTTCAATTGTTTGTTGAAATTAATTTTAACACTAAAAATTTATTCTCACCGCACTTTATTTAATTATTACGCGATTTTATTTATTTTAAGACACCACACCTGACAACACTGTAACGTTCTTTCTAAAAATAATAATACAAGTGCTGTTTAAATCGTCTATTCACAAACAAATATTTATTTCTATACACTAATGAATACACTATAAATTAACGCTATGATTATAAACCATTAAAACTATTATTTACAGACTATGAGTTTCTAATACAACATTTATATTCACTATTTATTTTGTAATACACAGTTAATGACCTGCTGTTGACTGATTCCCTTTTATCCGCAATCCGCTTTTATATCCTCATATAAACGTACCAGAAGTCGCTGGAACCTTCTATGTATTCTAGAAAATGCTAGAATAAACCGCGTCTGATTTACATGCTTGTGCGATGCGTCATTCTCTCGAAGGCGGCAGAACACACCACCTGTCGCTCGAAAAGAGGTTCGTTCCTTTTCTCTCTTGTTACAGTATATTTGTTGAGTTTATAAAAACGCATTCTTAGAAAAATGTTTGCACATGCAAGCATGGTGTCTGTTTAATGAAAGACGCTTGTTAATTATACTAGCAATTAAATTCTCTGAAATGCAAATGATTTGGTAAACTAATGAAAGATTTAAAGAGTGCAGCACTACCTAGATATGCCCCCCTTACTCTTCAGTATACCTGCCCCATATGCTGACTGGTTACTTAAATCTCCGTAGCGTTATTCCTCTATTTATATTAATTACTCTATGTAAAAACTCAGAACACAAAGTTATAACCAAAGATTGCATAAAACATACATTCGAGGAAAAAAAACGCACCACTTGAAACGCACCAAAAATACCAAAATTCCAAACAGTCATAACTCAGCGGTTTTTGGACGAAAATGGATGAACCTTTGAATACTAAAAAGTTTAAGGTGTCTAGTTTAAGGGCGTGTGAGCGAATGTTACGTTTAATCTTTTCCGCTCCCCGCCATCCCCCTAAGAATAAAAAATGTTTTTGATTAAAAAAATGTCAAACTTTAACAGCTAGTACGGTGTACCAAAGAAATGGACCCAATCGACTGCCAGGGGAATAAAGTTCAGCCCTTTTTCTGTAAAGTTCTCAAAAGTTTGAGTGTCTACGATGACTTGGCGCAAAGTTATGAATTTTTGAAATTTACCCTGCATTTTGTCGGGAGTCTTTCGTCTTCTGCCAGCGACATTATTACCGGTTGAGTTTGAACATTTTTTCCCAAATTCAAAAATTTTGATAAATGTTTTTAATTAATAAAAACATTTTTTTATTAACTTTAATTTTTTTAACGTGTAACCGCCGACATCAGCGTTACCCGATGTATACCATGAGGAGGTTGTCGGTCGGATTTTACACATCATATGTGTGTGTTGCATGCTAACTCCTACCTTCAAAAGAGCAACAATTCGTGCACGTTGAATGCCCGTTAATTGTGGCATTGTAACGCTTCGAATAACTTTCTGATACTGATTAATTTCAACATTAGTAAAATAAAAATCAAAACATTAATTTAGGCACTTGCACATCGGGTAACGTTGTCGGCGGTTACACGTTAAAAAATAAACGTTAATAAAAAAAATGTTTTTATTAATTAAACATTTTTCAAATTTTTTTGAATTTGGAAAAGAAAAGATTCAAACTCAACCGATAACAATGTCGCTGGCAGAAGAGGAAAAACACCCGACAAAATGCAGGGTAAATTTCAAAAATTCATAACTTTGCGCCAAAACTTCGTAGGCACTCGAAGTTTTGAAAACTTTACAGAAAAAGAACTGAACTTTATTGCCTTGGCGGTCGATAGGTTGATTTTTTTGGTACGTCGTACATGCTATTAAAGTTTGACATTTTTTAATCAAAAACATGTTTTCTTCTGCGGGCGGTCGCGGGGCGGGGAAAGGCATTTATTTAACATTCGCTCACACGTCCTTAAACTAGACACTTTAAACGTTTTAGTACTCAAAGGTTCATCCATTTTCGTCCAAAATCCGCCGAGTTATGACGGTTTGAAATTTTGGTATTTTTGATGCGTTTTCAAGTGGTGCGTTTTTTTCCTCGAGTGTATATTTTGAAAAAGTACGTTAAATATTTATAAAATATGAAGATTTAATTGCAAAATGTTTGCTAAAAATGAGACATTTATTGAATATTTCTAAGAATGTTCAATTTTATGTAATGCTTTATATATCAAATATCTACTTTTAAATATTAAATATCTAACATTTCAATATTACATAAAAATATGTAATATATGTGTTAAATTTATATATATTTGTCCAAATATGTATTAAATGTAAAGATTTAAATATAAATTATTTGATGTTAAATAAAGATTTAATAAATATTTTTATATTAAAATCATTTAATATTTAAAAAACGTTTAACAAATATCTATTAACATATTTTGCTACTAGGGTTATGATTCACAGTTTAAATCTATTAAATAAGTCATTTAAACGTATTTATTATTCATTTCAGGATTAATGGTGAAGTGCTCTGAAGAAAGATTTCAACAAAACGGTGAGTATTGAATGCTGTTATTACTACTTTAAGGAAAACAAATAGCTGCAGCTTTTTAATTAATAATGACTCTATGGAAACATGTTTTTAACGAATTAATAGGAAACACATCTTGCAAGTACAATTTTCAAAAAGCATGAAAAAGAAACTTAACTTCAATAATGAATATTTTAATACTACCTTTTACCGAAAAGTTTTCCCCAAACTTTCAGTCACACAATATATGAATTAATAAAATAGTTTTTTGTCTGTGTCATTACAACAAAAAGCTTTACCTACTAGCAATTTATATTATATTTTCTTTATTACGAACTTTTTCTATAATCAATCAAAATGCCAAATAAATATTAAGATTCTTTTCATGTGTTCGATTTAATAAATATGATTAAACTTATTACCTATATATAATTAATTTATTTACTTCTTCCTTTAAATATAAATATTATATATATATATATATATATATATATATATATATATATATATATATATATATATATATATATATTTTTAAATCGAGTTGCTTGTTTGAGATCTGAGAAACTCTAACAAGCAATTCCATTAAATTAATCAAAAGATGAAACTCTGATTTCCATTACAGATTCTCGATTTTTAATTAATTAAAATATTATACAAACGTATTCCTTTTTCAAATAATAATTACTAAAATAAACTGTAGCAACGGTATCACAGTATAATTACTTTTCGCAGTCTCTAATGATCCTCTTTTTAAAGTATTATTAATTACGCATGGTTTTAAATTACCTACTCAAAAACCATGATACAATGTTTAAGCTTCCATGCGAGTGCGTGGTGTTATTATACGAATTAAATTACCATATAAGTCCTCTGGTTTATGTTACACAGTTTATATAATTTAGGCCATCGTCCAGGTTACGGCCAGTAATTATTCTAAGTGACCCAACTAAAATTAGGCCTCTTCATATTTCAGCGGTTTACTGAGGTGCTCTAAATTGTTAGAGAAAATAGGTTGATTGCATTGAAGGGAACTTTGATAAGTTTACCTTTAGTTTCAACCAAGTATAAGCAAAGAGATTCTCATAATTAATTAATTAACTAACTTGTTATAGCTAAGAAAATTATGTTTAACATATTAAGTTTAGTTTGCAAGAAAATGTAATACTTTCATTTCTTTTATTTTTCTTTTCATTTTTTTACACAATGTAAATTTTGTACTTGCCAAATTCCATGCCAAATTATCACAGCTCACAATCCGACCATCTCAGATTTTCGTAAAATTGAATTCGTATGATGGTAGAGGACACAAAGTAACTTACGTATGCAAAGTTATAGCCCTCAGTAATGCACGGTATTCATACAGCAGGGTTACAAACATGCTAAAAAATGTAAAATGTATAGTTTGCTGTCTCCAGCCTTACTTTTTGGAACAGTATAATCATAAAATATAATAAAAATAAAAAGATTAATTAAAGTTTCAGAAGTTTTTAATAAATTCTTAACCTTACAATTGTTTCGACAATAAATGTCATTATCAAAGGTAGATAAGATTGATAAACAAACACATTGCTACATACAAAAACTAAATATCTAACACTTCTAATAATTGTATATTTGTCTGTTTTAGGTCAAAACAAACCTTGAAATGGCTTCAAATTCATATTTGTGTACAAAATTAAGTAACGATAACACATCGTTAGGTAAACAATGAAGTTTTATCAAGATAGAAAGACAACTCAGCTGCAAAATTATGCTTTTTTTACCTAGTGTGTTATAGTGCTTCTTTATCAAATTGTTTTTCAAATTATTTTTCTTTGGTTTCATTAAAAAAATTATTGAACAAGAATTTTCCTCCTAGACGTTATGCAACCTAAATAGCATGTTTGTCAATAGGGGTGCATCCTTTCCAATAGCATGCCATATATCATGACAATATGTATATTTTCTTTCGCCATTATTAACAATTTTTAATCTAATACTATCTAGCAGCTAAAGTTATTCCATTACATAAGCAAGGCTCTAAAAGCGATGTTAAGAATTACAGACCTATATCTATTTTGTCAACACCATCTAAGCTGTTTGAGTTTATTCTTTTTGAAAGAATTTATTCTCATGTTAAAAAGGACTTCTCAGAATTACAACATGGTTTCATCAGAAACAGGTCAACTGTCACAAACTTAGCTGTTTTTACAGATGATTTAAGTTTTGCCTTGGATAATCACAGTACGGTTGATGTGATTTATACTGATTTATCGAAGGCATTCGATAAAGTAGATCATAACGTGTTGCTAAATAAATTATATTTCTTTGGACTCAGCTCGAATTTAATTGCTATATTACAGTCTTACTTAGTTGATCGTTCTCAAGTACTTCAGTTTGAATTAGGTATGTCAAATCCTTTTTTAGTTACGTCTGGTGTCCCTCAGGGGTCAAATCTGGGGCCATTATTGTTTTTATTGTTGATTAACGACCTGCCAGAGGTTGTTAAGCATAGCAAATGTCTTTTATATGCAGACGATTTCAAACTCTACAAATCAATTAATAACGAATACGATAAACAACTACTACAAACCGATATAGATAATATTTATAACTGGAGCATAGATAATAAACTTTGCTTTAATATAGAAAAGTGCTTTGTAATTACTTATTCACTAAAAAAAAACGACCGAGGCTGATAAGCACAATTATTACATGAATACGGAGATTTTAAAACATAAAACAACTACCAAAGACCTTGGCGTTTTTTTACATCATCTTTTAGTATTCAGAATCATATTGAACAAGTATGTTCTAATGCCTATAAGGCTTTGGGTTTTATTATGCGTAACTGCATTGAATTTTCAAATTCAACAAGCCTTATCATATTATACAATTCTTTTGTGAGGTCTAAACTTGAGTACGCTGCGGTAATTTGGTCACCTATTGTTATAGAGTATAAATGTTTACTTGAAACAGTACAAAACAAATTTTTAAAATTTTTGTTTTATCATAAACATAAAAGATATCCTGAATTTTCATCTTATCATCATATTAAAGCTGAGTTTAAATTTCAAAAACTTGAAACTAGAAGAGTTTTGCATTATAGTGTATTTTTATATAAACTATTTAATAATTTAATTGACTGCTCGGCTGTACTGTCTAGAATTAAACTATACGTCCCTGGTCAAACCGTTAGAAATTTTGATTTATTTAAAGTAAATTATTACCGTACTAATTATAGAAAGCAGACCCTTGTTATTCAATCTACTATAACATTCAATGAATTAGCCCGTTCCTCGCATCTGGAAATATTTGGGATCCCTTATGGCTGGTTTTTGAATAAACTTAAATCTATTATTAATTAATTTTAATTTGTAATCGATAAATATTGTATAAATCTTTCTATTTAAATAATACTAACTGTAAGCGATTATGTAAATATTTTCTATATTTATACTGAAACATGTAATTAGGCCATTAGGCCTGTTTGTTTTCAGTTTAATAAATAAATAAATAAATATTAGTACATAAGCAATAAGCACATAAAGATATAAACACATAAGTACATAAACTGAAAAAATTAGCGCAAAGTAAAACGTAATAGTGAAAATCACATAACTACATCTTGTTTTGTTTAGTCAGTAGTCGGTGTTATAATGTGTAACTTTTGGCTGGGATACCCTGTACAGCTACCTGTATCTGCAAGTACAGGCATAACATCATACCTACACTTGTCTAAGTAGATAAAATTACCCAAGTACGATATATGCTTACGACTACGACTAAAAGTTACTTACGACTAAAAAACACATCATAACTATTTATTACAAATAGAAATTGAAAAGTTTCAATTCACAAATTTAGATCAGAATATTCTAATGCAGAATTTATTACACCCTGTAGAAGTGGGGGAAAATTACAACGAACTGAGAACCATTAATGTAAAATAAAACTTAATTTGCAGGTTGAAACATTAGAATTTTACTTCATCTAACAATGTCCCGCGATTGGGCGACAGTGAAACATTCGTTATTTTCCCGGAATAAAACATATTACTATAACAGTAAAACTCAGACATAAAAGAATATACGTCTCACGATGGACGTCTGAAACTCATAAGAACTTCAAAATATTAATACTTACGTTACGGCAAAATGCTCAAAATTGCCACAGCTTCAGATCTTATCATTACAAATTTAATTTTCAGGTCGTAGGTATTGTTTCCAATAGCTCCCTAATTATTATTAAAAGAAATGGATAAAGGTTTTAAGACACAATAAAATGTATATATGTTGCGCGCCATCTGATTAGGAAAGTCAATGATTATTTTAAAAAAATATTGATTTGACACCAGTAATCATTAACTAATGTAATATCTAATAAATTTAAATCAATGTGGTAAGTCATATTTAGTTAAGTCAAAGTTAGGTTGAGTAGAAATATATAAATAAAGACTTTCATAACTATATGGGTCAATAGAATTCCGTCTAATTAGATTTAAAGAATATGTTTATCCATAAACCAAAAAGTTAAAAAAGATAACAACTAGTCATTGACAAAATCATCAAGTAAAGTCACAATACCCTGCATAAGAGCTCTTAAATAGGAACGTTTTCATGCAACACAATGACAAAAGTAAACGGTACATAAACAACAAACAACTTACGCAATGTTCACAAAATTCAAAGTTTCAATAATTCACAATACCTTGTTCAAATCGTTTAGTTCACAAAACTGGATTAGAACAAACTTAAACAAAATTGCCCTTTACAAACACAGATATAAACAATTGTCACTAAACTGTAGAATTGGAAAACTTCATAAAATTCTGCAATCACTAATAACCCAAAACTACGAGAATTAAAATTCACAATACGGTAGTGCAGAGAAGTATTCATTAGTAGAATTCCCTGTTTTAAATAACCGATACAACCATACAACTTGGATGAAATTACTTATTTAAATTATCGTAGAAGAAATGATCTGGTTCTCTTTATTCATTTGGTTTTAAAACTCTCCGATTTTAAATTATATCCGGACAATATTTTATGAAACTCTTAAATTTGTTAGAAGTTCAACTAGACTACAATAGTCATTCATATTTTAATCGTATCCATTAACGAGATTCTTTGCAAAACTAGAATGCGGCCACTACAAAAACGGATTACGCTATATGATTATTATCGGTAAACTGTACTAGATTAGACTTTAATTTCCGGTAAAATGAATTTTCCGCAATCACTATATCGACTGTACGTTAACGTGAACTGAAGTACCGCAAAGATATTCTGTCAGTACTCTCGGCAACCGGCCTCGATAGGTATATCGCAACGGTCCAAAAACTCTGCACGCGACAAAAGTTTCGCGCGGACCCTGTTTTCAAGCTCTTCCTGACGGTAACAGAGTCTGTCTTCCACTTGTTTCTTTTAGAAATTATTTTGTTACTTTATTTTGGTTAAGCCAATCAGAATTGATTATTTTACACAAAGAACGCTCAAAAATTCGGGACTTTACTCGTGACTAAAACCTGCAACACATGCAAAAACCAGACACTTTGAGAACGAGAATTTGTTTACCTAGAATTGGTTGACAAGCACGTACAAGGAAATCATAAATTTAAACCAAATAGTTTTATTAGTATGTTTTTCGTAGAAACTCAACTTATTTAGATGAGAATATTTACAGATACTTGTTCACATTGACGAAAACTACTGGCAATTTAAAGTTTAGAGGACAAATCTTTTTGAGAATATTCTTTTTCACAAGAACAACATGAAATGGTAGATGCTAACACGTGTGAAAACAATACCTTTATCTGAAACGAACTCTGTAAATTCTTATAAAAACAATTTTATTAGTCTGGAATATTTCTTTGAGATGACCTTTGGTATTTTGTGAGACTTATTTTATGCAGTATGCCAACTGTGATATTAAATTGAGAGAAAAATATATGCATACACAGAACCGCATTTAGGATTTTTATTAAATATGCATATTAAATTGCATTATTTGAAAACTGACAAAAACGTGACGTTACAAGGTACAAGTACAACATCATACCTATACTTGTCTTAGATAAGATTTGTAGGTATCTGTACAGATATGTACTATATACTTGATACAATACTCTTGTCTGTACTGTCAGATGCATGTTTTGTGTAAAAAGTATGTGACTATCATATTTAACAATTTTTTACTCCAAAGGCTTCCCAAAATGAAACTTACGTCAAAGAGAGACTGCATCTAAGTGTATAACATATTGTATTCCTAAGAAAAATTGAAGGTGCCCATTTTTAGATATTCAAGGTCAAAGGTCGCATCATGTTACCTTGGAATGAAAAACTCAGTAATTTTTTATGAAAACTATGTTCTTTTAGCTTTAAAACAAGCCTAAGATGAAAGTTCTACTATGATTAGAAGCAAAGTTATGAATTATTTTTATTTACCTTGTAAGCATACATTTTACATTGTTTAGCATGTTTGCAATCCTGCTGTATGAATTCCGTGTATTACTGAGGGCTACTACTTTATATACGTAAGTTACTTTCTGTTCTCTACCATCCTACCAAATTTCACGGAAATCTAATGTGGTCGGGTTGAAAAGTTCATTTGTTGTGATGATTTGTCATGGAATGGTCCCTTAATAAATTTTAGCACCATAAACTAAGTAAGATTAACTAAGTAACAGTTATAATTAACAACAAATTATAATGACCAATGGTTGAAAGCGATATCAAAATGACGCATGGTGCAAGGTATCAACATAAGTTTTAGAACTGTCTTCTTGAGGTACCCAGAACGATGCTACTGCGGTTTGGCAAAATGTATCGCTAGTTCCAGTTCAAACAGTTTCTTTACAGTATTTTGTATGTTGCGCATTTAAACATTGCAATATGAAGTTCCTCTCCTGTATGCAGTTCTCTATGTAATGTCTGTAAGGAATGATTTTTGATAAGTATCGAAAGGATTCCTGTTAAATATGAGTAAAGGTAGTGAGCTTTGTATACGTTTCTTTAATTTTGTTCTAAATTTTATGCCTGAAATCCAATTTACTAATTTGTTTTCTTTCACTAGATAGATCACTCAGATAGAAACGACACATTTAAATTTGTTCTGATTTTCTAAATTTATTTTTAGGTTTCTATTTCATTAGAAATCTGCATCTGAATTACCAAATTCTATTGTAGTTATTTTACTTTAAAATAAAAGCTAATCTAATCTTATTCCGTAAGTCCTGTGAATATGAATTGCATTATAATCCATTCCGTGTCTCTTGTAGACCTCTTACTTACGATGAAACTCTAGCAAAACTAACATTGCATTCTTCTATTAGTAAGGGATAAATTAATCGAACAAGCAAATTAATTAATTATAACTTATTGAAGTTCAAGTTTAAAAATCTTCGGAAGTTTTGAATAAAGAAATGAACTTTAACACCAGTTTATTTATTGATGCATTAATAAAGACACTTGAGGATACTAAGTTGCTTTAATACTATTATCTCTTTTAGTTGTATTATATTACCAACACAATGTATTAAAGAGCATTATAAGCCGTTTGAAAACTACATTATCTCTTTTTAACTACGTTAATAATGGCTGTATGATTATTTAGTATCGTTAAAATGGTTGGTAGTGTTTCAAAGGTTCTGAGATGGCATCACCGGGGTTGTAGGAGTCAGTTACACTTCAGCAACAAATTCAGTGTCACATAATAAAATTGTAACAGCACAGTTGGTCTTAACCTCCAAATTGTAAGGTTTATAGGTAAAATTTGCAGTCATACGTTGAGCCATTTTGAGTTTTTTGTGTACTTATTTATTCTTCAATCAACTTTTGCGATTGTTTCACAGCAAAGTTCACAAAGTCCATTTGGGAAAGAGATATTAGTGCTAAAATAATCCAAGATGAAAACTAACCATTAAAAGTTTATGTCGGTAGAGATCCGAAGATGTAGAAGAATTCTTCAGAATATTGGTAATTGAAAGTTAAAAGAAGAGTTAATTGTTTAGAAGTCCTAGACAGCCCCAATTTTTGGAATATACTAAATACAGTCAATAACAATCGTATTGTATCGAAATGTCGGTAGTCCAGATCCTATTTTTCAAATTGAATTCACTCACCAATTTATTGCAATTTTAAAATAAAATCAGTATCACAATGTTTCTCAAAATCATGCAATGTTTTACGACATCGTTTATTGATTGAGAAAGTGAGTCATGTCAGAGAGTGCACTGCACTGTTTGGGGAGTAATTAATTTAGTAAATTTATTTTATTTGAGTGATGAGTACCTCACTGAGGTACAAAATAGTTATTTATGTATTAAGGGCATAAAGAAGCTTTTATGGCCAGAAGAGTTATTTCTAGCCCGAGGCGACAGCCGAGGGCTAGGAAAAGGTTGTAGTGCCATAAAAGCAAGTTATGCCCGCTATACATACACTATTTTATGCACAGATTAAGTTATTATCTCAAATCTATTATTGTGTAAAAAATAGAATTAAATGAGTACGTAGGTACATCAAACTGCTGTACGTATACCCATGTGCTTATACGAAGTACGTTACTATAGTTACTATTCAAAAATATTTAATTTCAGCTTATTTTCATTGGTGATAAGATTACAAATTATATTAAGAACCAATCAAGTTCTGCAAAAACAGCTCTGACATTTAGCTTACGTTTCTTTATTGCCTGTCGGACCATAAAGAGGCCCTTGGGCCATAAAAAGACGGTTACGTTTAGATTAGTCTAGCAATAATAGTCTAATTATAATGTATCTGTGCATAAAGTAATTGAATACTCAATTACTGAAACGACTGACTGAAATGAAATGAAATGAAATACTAAAATGTACTCAAAAAGCATGGGTACAATGCACTCGATTACAAAACTCAAAATGGGAGAGTACAAATGTAGTTGAGTATTAACGTAATCAGCATACCTTGCAAATGTAATCGAGTACGAATAGAAATAAAAGTTATTTACGTTATATGACCTGGAAATGGAATTTTACAGTCGAGTAGGATGTTACAGACAAGGCGACGAAGGAGCCAAGTCCGGAACATCGAAACGAGACTGTAAGAACGTTTCCAGGGCGTTTTATTTCATACAGCAATTATTGGATTATTGGTTTAATTTAAAAAAAAATCCGAATTTAAAATATGGACATCTAAGAACAACGAGCATCTATGGCAACTATTAGTCGAATTGAAGACATAGAACGAGTGTTCATGGTAACTGAATACTAAAGCATTGTTTAATTGATTTATTTTATTTGAGTCCGGTAAAAAATTTTACAGTCATACTAGACCGTAAAATCGCATTTTCCGGACTGTAATAATCGCTACCGTAAACATGTATAATACGATACAGTATCACTTTCGTTGCCTAACAACGGCATCTTTCTGCACAGCTGAAATAAAAACAGAGGCGTCGGTGTCGCGTGATTGTTCCTTTGGGTCATATTTTTGTATACTTGCGTAGGTTTTGCTTTATCACCAGTATTTGTTCAATTCTTGCTACATTAGACTCTAGAAGTTTTGCGTAGTTGCATAAATAACAAATTTACAATTCTTAGAAAACCAACAAAAGAAAATTTAACCGTAACTGAAAATCGGACAGAGTAAGGGCATTTACTTAAAATATGCACTTGCAACCTCTTTACAACCTGTCGGTACTTGTACACTGTTAGATACCATGCCTAATTCTTGCTTGAACAAAATTGTCAACAAATAAATATATATACTTATACTCATCCGCCTAATGATTACACTATACTTATACTTATTGTATTGTATTGTATAAATGTTGATATACAATTAACATTGCCAAACCACTGAAGTAATTACATACTTGTGCGTGGTATATTGCGGTGTTATTTCTAACGACAACCACAGAATGATGTTTATGTGGTTATCGAGACCGACTGCTTAGCGTGCCCATCTGATAGCACGGTGATCAAACTTAGGCCGCCTGAGTAAGAATATTACTCATACTCATTTTATACGATTACTGATTACATGTACCCTACTCATACTATGGAGTATGATTCCCCTGTACTCGTAATCAGAACACATACCTATAAGTACAATTTGCCCAACACTGCTGTAATGCATTGAGAGTGGCCCAGAAAGAAATCTACCAAATAATTAGTCATATCATTGGTATTATGTGAACAGAGCCTATATTCACGAATTAATTCATTATTTTTGCTAGTACCTTTGACAGTTTTTAGCATATTTGATGAACACTTGATAATTAAATAAATTGGTAGGAAATCAACATTCGGTATTTAGTAATCATTAACTACCAGAAAAATTACAAAAAATTAAATTGATGATTACATTACTACACATTCATTTTATATGATTACTGATTACATGTACTCTTCTCATACTATGGAGTATTATTCTACTGTACTTGTTATCAGTACTGATACCCATGAGTACAATTTCCCCAATACTACTGTACTGCATTGAGAGTATCCTAGAAAGAAATCTACAAAATAATCAGTCGTATCTCTCGTGTTACGTAAACAGAGCATACATTCACGAGTACATTTATTATTTTTGCTAGTATCGCAAGAAAAAATCAATACGTCAAAATGACATATCTTTGATAGTTTTTAGTATATTTTATGAACACCCGGTTAATTAAATAAATTAGTAGAACATCAGTATTTGGTATTTAGTAATAAATTATTAACTACCTAAAAAATAAATTTTGATAAAAAAAATACTAACTAGATTAATAGATTATACATAAACTCTCTCAACTAAATAAATGGTACCAAATCAACAGTTTTTACTGCAGTTCACTGTAGTACTGTGTATCTAGTAAACAAATATCAGCGGAAGTATTTAATTTTAATCTTGTTGCATCTTTTTTGAAGAACGTGTTAACTATATAAAACGATTTTTTATCACATCCGGCGGTGGCAAATAACAAAACTAAGAATAGTACCGTCATTGTTGCTAATAATAATTCAACTGTTTATTAAAAGCACATATTTACCTACTTTTGAGACGTGTAAGAAATAAAAATTTAACTTATTTATTTAAAATAATATTTATTTGAAAACATGTTGCTTTAAGCTGGATTTATTACTATTTGCCCGACATACATTACAAATTCGTAATCATCTTCGCCAGGCCATCTTCTAAATAGCATCCTCCCAATTGCATTTTAATAATAATTCGTTTGTTTATTATAGGCCTTCTTTTCTGGGGTTAAGCTTTCTTAACTTGTTTTCTTTTGTAACTTGTAGTTCTTGAATATTTCGTTTGATCCACGCTTGTGACTGGGTGACTTGGTGGACCTGCATCGTGGAGTAGCCAGTACGTGAGAGTTACACATCAAAACGCTCTTGTATATTAGGTTGGTTTAAGATTGAATTAATAAGCCTCTATTACTTATTTAATAGATCATTTGATTGCTTATGTAATTAAGCACTCATTATTATTATACGATATTAAATAAACATTTCCTGTTTAGGTGGTTCTTCGTCATTATGGACATTACTACTTATGAAAATTAGAATTACCGTGCGAGTTAACACATTTACTTTGTAATAACATAATGTATTTGAGACTTTTATAATCTATTGGTATCATTTGGGGTTGAGCAATTTGTCACTGATAGTCGCGTTTGTCTGAGTTTTACTGATGAATTTACTAAAGATAAATAAGTTGATCCTCTTTTTAGATAATTGCTCGAGCTCGCATTGATTCAATAATTTAAGTAAATCATTAATTATGTTGATTGTGGTATAATTATTAGCTGACATTATAATTTCGGGCTTTAGCATCACGTTGACTTTATAATTGTATATGAAGATCTTGCTTTACACAACTTAGTAACTTCTTCCTTTGTAATAAAGCATTTGTATCTTATTTGTGATCTTTTATTTATTTGTATTGCTCAAGAAGCTTCCAGATTCACTAGTTTTATTTATAAGCTTATTGAGAAATAGCACGTCACATCCGTCGTAGTTGCAGATGTGTTTTGGACCTTATAACTACCGTTGGCGTTGAAATCAAGAGCTATTGAAATCGTCTCTTGGAGCGAAAAGACACTTCGTGAGAATCCTGATATTATGTTGACAGGAAGCCGACAAATTAATTGCGGCAAATATTTGTTTATCAATCTCCTAATTAGGGACCTCTTTCTTGGGTAACAATGCTTTTAAAATTTTACGTAAATAACTGTTTTAACAATATAATTAAACATGCTGCACATTAGTCTTTTCAAGTTTTACAATTTGAAATTGACTTTTTCAAATGGAAAAATCTGGCATATGCACGGTGTCCTGTTAAGCAATAGTGAGACTTGGCCAGTGGTTTGATTATTGAAGAAAGAAAATTCCTATATAACATTTTTCTCGTATTTCTGTACTTCTGGAAAAAAACAGCATTGAAGTTCGACCGAATGTGTTCAAATTGAATAGTAAGAAGCTTTGAAATAGCAAGGAGATAAACAATACTGTTTGGTTTCTCAAATGTGCATAGTAGCTGGTAATAAAAAATAAATCAGTAATAGTACTATACGTACCGTTTTGTTATTATTATTTCAATAAAGGCACTCACACACAGCTGCACACCTACTTTGTGGTATTATATTTCAATTTTAGTTAAATTTTTTGGAATTTAAGATTTAGGCTTTACTTTTTTATTATCTACAATCCATACGAATTTGTTAAACCATAAAAAAGGAAAAAGAATTTTCCAACTCATCTTTGCACTTTCTTAGCTAGTGAGAATTATTATTAATAATTAAATAATATGTATTTCCATAAAGAACCTACTTACTTCTATTGAGTATTCATAAGAATTGTGACTATTAATAATTTCAATAATAAGAAATTGTGTAAAATAGTAACAGTACTTATTTTCTGCGCATTGTTTTTATACTATGTAGTTATTTTCTATGTAAACAAATTACTATCGATCACGGTCGTTCTACCAAAAACATAAAAAATAATAAAGGTTTTACTAAACGAACTTTTTTATTTTTCTATTTAGAATATTTTAGTATTTAGAATTCCGAAAGAAAATAACAATACCTATTTTTTTTATTTCACGCCTACACTACGGGGGAACCAACATCTAAGGTCATGGGTCCCCCATCTAAGATGCAACATGAATATACACATCCATAGTTGAGGTGGCGGAATTTTCCAATTAGAAAAATTCCGCCGCCCCAAGTGGGATTCGAACCCACGACCCTTATAACACGAGTGATGTACTGGCACCACTCGTCAACCGCCGGCCCCACAATCCCTATTGATGAATAGATTAAATAATCTCAAAATGTTTTTACTTAAGTAACTATTTGTTAATGAAAAACAAATCAGACTATAATGATAATTAAATGGGACGGTATTAGAATGATGTCATCTGCCCGCGTTCCCTACTAAAACTCCCCGGATTTGTTTTGACTATACTATTCCTAATAGAACGCTTTTAGTTGTTGCAACAACATTGTTGCGCTGTCTGTATCTTTGTTCTGCTCATTAAACAGATGTCCCGTTTTGTACTGATGGTGTCAATTTCTAAAGAGTTTGCATTTATTCATATTAGACTTAACACTGACCTGCATCTAAAAAATGTGACTAAGATTGTATAACCTGATTTCTAATGACCCGAGAAGCTTATCCTTAAAGCTCGATCCTTGGCTGTTGATTCACCTTGTAGATGCGAGGGTTAATGTTAATTCATTTTTGAGATTTCTGAGTTTTATTGGCAAACGAATTTTCCTGAACACCTGTCATATTGTACTAACTATGTAACAATAACATATTACTAGCAGACTATTCTTATATCTACAATGCCTTCAATTTAGCCATAAACAAATATAGCAAAAAAAAAATCAATGATCTAACTCTTTGTTTATCTTGCAAATGTGTAAGGGTCTTCTGTACACTCTTTTAGCTAACTTAACCGATTAAAGCAAATACTAGATTTTATTGCGGAAATTCTGAAAAGGCTTGCTCAAATATTTGCGAACAGCTCGATTTCGAAATTCGGTACTAATTGAAAAATATAATAGTTAGAAAGGAATGAAATTTAAATAATTAATAAATTAGTCTTTCACTGTTGGAAATATTTTGATAAATTAACTGCAAATTTTAGTTCCCACAGGTCCACTCCAATTTTTTACATTTTATTAAAAAAATTTCTGATATAAGGGTACTAAGATTTTAGGTCATCGAAAAGAGAAGAAAAATCTCTATCAAATGAGCCTAATGAAAGGGTACATTGCTATTTAAAAAAATTAATGTGTTATTCATTACTCATCTGTTTTCTGAAATAAAAACAATTGAATGCTATCTTATTATGGAAAATAAAATGTTAAACAACTTTTATATAAGAAATTTTTTTATAAAGTCGATAGTTACCGAGATCCTACTATATTAACGCCAATTGATCTCGGGAACGAAAGATCAAATTTACGCGGCGACCTAGATATAAGCTAGGGGCAACGAGAGAAGCAAAATAACACCAAAATTATGGTTCCTACTTTTATGGTTTCTGAGATACAGAATTATTTTAATATTAGAGGCTTTTGTATGGTTTTTGTCTGATTGGGATGATCGTCAAAAAAACTATTTTTCCCCTCCCGCCCAGCCCTTTTTCAGAGTTGGGAATTTTTTTAAATTAACTGCGTTAATCTGGCATCTCAAACATGGTGAATCGAAAATGATTTTTTAATCATATTTTAATCAATATTTTATAATTAAATTATCGCGCGTCGTAGGCGCTCGGACCCCCGATTTTATATACTATATTCCATACATAATGGGCACCCTGTATATTTTATGCTGAATCAGTAAGACACCAAACGGACTCGACGCGACGGTTTTTAACGATTTAACATTTAAAATAATATTTTGTTGCAATCATTACAACTAAAAGATGTTAATTTGAAAACAGTCAGATTCATTTTAAATTCTTATTCACTAAAAATAACTTTACATTTAACTAATAATGGTATTCTTTTTTGTTATTTTTCTTGCACTTAAAAGAGTGCATACCTTACTTCCATTTGATGTAAAATTGACTTATTTAAACTTAACATCTATGAGTAATTTAAAAAATGCAAATCTAATTATAAAATGTTGTTATTATTGACTCTTAAGAAGTTACTCTATAATTTTTGTTAAGAAAGAGTAGTTTTTACAAAATATTTCCAACAGTGTTCAAATACTACTGCGTTTCATTTTTTTTATTCATTTCTGAAACAAGAATATGAGATGATAAATATAAAAACATAAGTCAGTCAAAAGGCGAAACTTGATGAAAACTAATAAAAAATGTAGGCATTTCTCTAAAAAGAGAAAAAAAGGATACGAAAAGAAAATGAAAAGTTTGCGAAATATTTTTCTTCCTAATATAAAATAATTTAATGTACAAATTCACTCTGCTGAAAATTGACTGAAATCCCTACAATTACCACTTGAATACTAAATAGAAATTCTACAATTTTCTCTTTGTTTCCTTTTAATATCAACTTAATTTCAAAAATAAATGGAAAAAAGAAAATTATTTTCCTCCCTCTCTCTCTCCACGAATCAGCACAATATTGTGTAGCCTCAAGCAAGACAAATTGAAAATTATATTCGAAATTATGGTTTCGGGTTAACTACGGATTATTGGATAAGGTTGCAGTCGTATATATATTATTCTCGAAAGTGCCACAAGCAAGATTTGCCCTCAAACATCATCACTTAGAGAGAATTTGAAAGCGGGTATGATAATTGGGATTCGGGAGGGTTGTTTCATCGGCTCGAGAAATTGCCACTATTCTGGTTGGACAGTATGCCAATACCGGTTTGCGGTGTTGGGCCAACACTGTTGGAACGACTGAAACTTCATGAGCAAGAAACCTAGATAGTTGTAATTATTGCCACGACATTTGCACAACTTTGCGCTGCATATACCCATTAGTTATTCTATATCAAACCCTAAGGCGGAATCTTCAAAGACTCTGGATGCAGCGATAAGTTTAATGAACCTTCAGTTAAGGAGGTTTTGGGCAAACCGTTTGAACTAACTTATTAGATTTAAATGGATCTCTCGGTAGGGACAGAAGGAATTCGATTATTTCCTGTTTCGGAATTCAACGTCAAAAATTCTTGAATTGAAAATAGATTTATGATAAAATTAAGGTATCGTTATCCTTGATAAAAAAAAGTCGGCGCCCGACCCCAACTGATCACCATCACCGTGAATGCTTTTTCGACTTCATTTAGCATTAAGAGTGAATCACTAACGGTGGCGCTGCAGAATAATTCGTGGGAATTAAAGGTTATAAATCGTTAAGCAGCCGATGCCAACCGCAAATCCGCCTTCGATTTGCGCTTTATTCAATTCACTAATACACAGCTCGAAACTAGGGGTTGTAATATTTCACTTACGCCTTTCTACTGCAGGGATTAGAGAGATTCGTTTAATTAAAGTGTCAGCCTCGTGGCGAGCGCGTGCCTTACATCTCCAATCGCATACGCGCGTCACTTCCGTGTCCGACATATACGAGACGGCCGTCGCC
The DNA here is from genome assembly GCA_929113105.1 of Agrypnus murinus. Taxonomy (NCBI): domain Eukaryota; kingdom Metazoa; phylum Arthropoda; class Insecta; order Coleoptera; family Elateridae; genus Agrypnus; species Agrypnus murinus. Next base: position 135,389,661 of record OV816028.1, on the reverse strand, counting down.
TAGCTCTCAGGATTGGTGGTGTCCTGCGGATCGTGTCCGGGGCTTGACCCCTTTGCGGTACCACTGCGGTCTTCTACCCATAGCGCATAGGCGTAGAAATCAATTTACAACATCCCTTAGGTGAAACCTTACTACTGAACTAAAATCGTTGTTGATTGCCCTTCTAAACGGAATTGGTGAATGGTCACTAGAAGACAAACGACGATTAAATAAGAAAATCCTTTTATCGATTTAATCAGAGAATTCCGTAATTTTCTCACTTAAAATATATTAGTTTAGTTTAATGTAATGGAAAATTCTCTATATTTCTCCAGAAATTCTCCTAACATACATAAAGGAAGAAATATTAAGCAACTTAACTTAAACATCCAACTCATATATTTATTCTTTTGAATTCCCTGTGTTGAGCGAAATGATTACTATTCTCTGACTCAGAGTGATTTAAGTCTGAATCGACTGTGATCTTTTGTGTAATTTTCATTTATTCACATCCCTGACGAGAAAATTGATTACAATCATCTATCTCTTTCCCTCTAGAAACACAAAAAAATTTTTACGGGTTAGTTCATCCACTTGTATCGCGTTGGGTTCATCACTTAAATGGCCCCTCGAATACGACAAATGGACTTAATTTTGTTTGGAAATGGGAATCTTTTTGTAAACATGATTGATAGAAACGGAAATTTCTTAAAATACTTTTCCTTAGAAGCTTAAATAAATGAATTAGAAAAAATATGCTAAGCACACATTGTGCATTTGAATGAAGTCTTTCCGCTTGACGTTTTTTATCTGTTACGTTTCTACGACAAACATCTGTAAATGTAGTAGGCGGAATACACAAAGTAGTTGTCAACATCTATCTACAAACATCCTCGGAGTTTTTATTGATGCTAGTTACATTTGATGGTTGTTAAATTCATAACATCAAAAACTACTTTAAGCAATTTTCAGTAACATTAGATTGTTTTTATTTCGAAACGAATTTTTTTTTCTAATGCTTTTCGAGTACTTTCTAAGAAATAAATTTCATGCATTAAGATTTCGTCATTGTAAACTTTAGAATTAATTTATAAAATCTAGTATCACCTACCCCTGTAGCATACTATATTTCATAAATTTTGTTAAATGTGTTTTTAAATATTAAACGTTTTTTTAACATAAAAAATATTTATTAAATCTTAAACGTGTTTTCACTTAACGAGATTCCTCAGTTGTAATAAGTTTCTTGTATTTACAAATTTTACAGCTCTTGGCGAAATAATTTTGGTGGAGGATTGTGAAGCTTGCTTCATTACCACTTAATTGTTACTATCTTAAATGTAGGGGCTGCGTTTTACAAATTATATCACATAAACAACATATAATTATGTTGCGATTTTGGATCGGACATTGGAATACTGTAATTGGCTTGAATTTTCATGGTGTTGATGCCTATAATTATGCAAATAATTTTTGTTAGGATATAGTGTTTAAATTTGTTGAGATAGGAAGATGTAAAAAGGTATTTTTAAGTAATTAAGTTAATATATAGTTGTTTGTAAAATCGGTTCCATCGATATTTAATGGAGGCTTTATTTTGTAATGAAAACATAAGTGCAATATATCATTAGATTGAGGATTTTTATCTATAACATTAGCTTTTGCGTTAATTAAAATTTATAAACAATAATTTGATTATGATCTACTTGCCAAAGCTTCTTTTGTTGCATGCAAACATTGTATCACATTCAATTGTTTCTACAAAAAGATATAAAAGCACGGCCATTTTTGCAACAAATTCTCTTCGAATTTCATCTTTCAAGAAGTGCACATCTGTTATAAAGCATAAATAAATTTAATGTTATGTTTATAAAATAACTGTGAACAAATCAATGTCATATATTTTGAGGTTAATGATATTTTTATGAAACGTCAAAGTGTTTGAAATTTAAGAAAGTTGGTAAATCTAAGTTATAAAATTAACAAGTGCTTCAAGTTATTGAAGTGTTTAATTTATTCTTCCTTGGAGATTTTATTAACTGCTAATAAAAAAAACTTTACTGGATTATAAATGCATTTGGACTGGGACTAATAAAAATCAGTTTACTTACTAGTATTATACCATTAAATAGATTTGGAATTACAATTAGTAGCTCTTTATGCGGAAATATTTGAAAGAGGTCGTTGACACACTTTCTTGATTTTTTGCCGAGACGAGTGAAAGCAGAGAGCGGATATTTGGGAATTTATAAAAATTAAGTTAGCAATTGTGTGGCGGCAAATATTTAAAGAGGAATTAAAATATAAGCGTGAGTTTTTAATAGTAGTTAGTTTTATTTTTAGTAATTGAGAAATAAGATGATACCAAAACTATTAATGTCCAAATAAAGAATACTGAACTAGTTTGAAATTAATATATACAATTAATGATAGGAATAAAAGATTCTATCTTTTTACTTAAAAAAAAGAAAATCTATTTTTCTGGTATCTATTTGAATTTCATTTTGGTTTGTTTGTTGATCTTTGGTATTTGTTAAATTAAAAAAATACATTTGTGTTGTTATTATTTGTAAAATTACTTTGTGTAACTATTTTTATATTACTGTGTCCCTAAATATAAGAATTTAGTTATCTATTGAAGCGACCCGCCTGAGAGAATCTCAATTTGTGGAGAGTTAGACTATTCACAACAAAATATTAACTGGAGCATTTATTTTAATTAAAGATAAGCAAGTAGCGAGTTGTGTATTTCCTCTTTGTTACGATAACAACTAGCATCTGTGTCTGATAGGATATACATAAAAAAACCCAAAATATAACAATATGTATTAAATGTTTCTATGATATTAGAAAATTAATATTTAAAGGTATATATTTATAAACATTTTATATACAAATAATAATATAATAATAATAATTGCTACTACCCAATAAAACTGAACATAAGATTTAACATCATTAGAAATATTTACTAAATGTGTCGTTTTAAGCAAACAATTTACATGTAAATTTTCATATTTTGTAAATATTTAACATGCATTTTTAAAAATATTTCCAATATATTATAGATATAAATATTACGTAGTTCATTAATGTTTAATTTACAATCTAAAATATGTAAAAAGTGTTGAAGTGTGGAAACCTCTGAAAAGCTATTTTTAATAGTCTTTTTTTCTTGCTGATTTCAGTTAGGCAAAGAACCAATTAATATTTATGTGGTTTTTAAAATTTGATAAAATTAAATTTTGGAACATAAGTAATTCAAAAAAGTATTAACTTGCATTTTCAGAATCAGCCTGTTACCAGACAACACATCTTGCGAAAAAGATGTCTTTAGTTTTATCTTGGAAACTAAAGGCACTAACGACTTGAAAATACTAAGTCCAGGAAAATATTGTCATGTGTTGCTATAAAAAATGCAGCATTGTAGGTTACACCGGTTTCTATAAATTCGATACTAAAGTTAATATTGATTATTTCTTGTTCAGCCTACCAAAATAGTTACAAATACTTAAATACGAAATAGTTAAATACTTACAAAAGTTCGGTATAGTATTTGAATATAATTTTTCCATTTTAAAGTTTTCTAAAACCCATATCACGAAGCACTGTGTTGACTGTTTCTAGAGCTCAGAGTAATTACTTTATAACATTTTAATAAATTTTTACTTTTTATAACAGATTGAATTAATTGTAATAATCTTTTATTAAAAGAAGATTAATATCATTTATTAAAAAAAACAATATTTACTCAAGGGAGATTCCCCTCCCAATTAGCATGTAGCGTCAGATTGCGCGGCGTCCAGAGGATTTCGTTGGTGGTTGCAGATGTTATCAGTTATTTATAGTTATTTATTTAGTCGTTGTTATGCTTGTCTGTTATTACATTTAATTTATCTAAAAATTTTAAGAATTAGTGGACATTTGTGGATATTAGAGTACGTACTGAAAACGTCTAAAATTGATTAATTAGTCGGGTTAACTATTCTTATACATATTATAATTTTGTATGTGACAATTTGTACTTCATAGAATAAAGCTTTTGCTGCTTTGTTTTGCCAAATTCATTCCACAACTAAATAATCTGACAATTAGTTAATGTTATATTTTTATTAACTTTCACTTTTAATAATAGACTAAAATAATTGTTCTAATTAATTATCAAAAAAAAAGTTGTCATTTATTTAAAAAAAAAATACACTAATGGAAACATAACGTGCTTTTATTTTTGCGTGTTTTCGAGTAATAAATAAATTTTGGTGAAATTTGGCACGGACATACCGGACGGTGGTATGGAGGGTGGTCTTAAACGTAAATCCCGATCTTTTGACATACCTATCCAAAATGGCTGACTTCCGGTTTCTCTAGAAATGATCCCAAATTTTGATGTTTAACTAGAACACCATGTACCATTAGTATTGTTAAAGTTAGATAACCACATTGCCAAATTTAACATTTTTCTTAATTTTTGTATTTATTTATTATTTATTGATACGAGTTGAAGTAAAGTAGTTTCAGTAGAGCAGTTTCAGTTTTAATAAATTAACCCTGGTTTAGGGTTCTAGTGATATGATATTTTTAGATAACTTTAGAATTATTTTTTAATATTTTAGACCCTTTTTGGCTTGGCTATACTTTAGAATGCAAAAATATACAGAGTGTTTCATTCAAAAATCGAAATTCGACCATCGTGAATGAACAAATCAAAAAGTCAATATCTATGTCTGATATATCCATGTATCCATACAAATCTCATCAAAATCCATTTATAAATAAAGAAGATACAAGCTTGGCCCTATCCTCTGTATCACCCGGTATACCACTTTTCGTGTTTTTATGTCGAAACGAATTTAAACAGTACTCATATCCAAAACAGGCTTAGGATTTTTTTAAAGAAAAATTATTTAAATAAATACAATCTACTTTTAAAATATCTGTGGTACGCGCGCGCTAATGTTTCTTCTTTGCTTAGTTAGTTGAAGTGGAGTGATAATAAATCAAAGTCTTTGCAGTCCCAGGTTCTATTTCAGCTAGCCGATACCTGTAATTTTTTTTACAAAAAACGAAATTTAAAATGACAATTTTTCTTTTTGAAAACTCTACTACACGTATTATAAAATTAGACAGTTATTTCTTTAAGAATTAAATGTAATTTTTTGTAGGCTAAAATCTTAGCCCCAAGGGCTAATTCTACACCCTGTATATAAATTATAATTTCCAGAGAGTAATCATTGAAGTTTCTAACTACTCTATTGCGTTTGGCAGATAGCATTTATATGTAGGTAGTTAATTGCGAATACTTGAAAGAGTATGAGGACAGGAATGACATTCTAAATAGTAGAAATGTTGCAATTTTCGATTGTGTTCAAGCAGGAAGTGCGTTCAAACGTTTAGTGATACAATCATATATAATTGATCATTATAATATATGACCAATTTGAACCGAATAGTATAGGTATTGCCTCTTGAAAGAGATTGGATTCTCTGACCTTTCTCACTTAAGGATACGTTTCTAGCAAATAAATCCTTATTCTATTAAAACTTGTATTTTTTTCTTTGTTCTACATTAACTTTTACAAATAACCTTTTCGTGTACTACCTACATTAAATTTATTTGATATCAAAGCACGAACAAAAACAGTTTAAAATTTTATATGCTTCAATGAAACTTTGTCATACTTTTCTTTTCCCATAAGGATAGTTATGAATAATATACTGAAAGATTTATGAGAACGACATGTTACCGTTGTTACATAATTAGCAGTAGCCGTACTGAATTATACGTTACGTAAGGTTCATTTTGGAGAGACTTTTGCAAGTTCGCAAGTGTCATTTGGGTTTTAAGATTAAACAGGCCATTGCGAACCAGTTCAACGTCCTCCTAATGATACAGTTTTAAAGTTCCTTATCTGATACTCAACTTAAATGGCTAATACGTAACTAATTTATGACTAGTTATACAATTTGCAAAGAATTTCTTTAAAGTCTTAATTGTAAAATTCCAAATGAAATTATGTAGAATGGAAATATATAATAGCAATGAGGACGGGATTTGCAAATGTAGACGCTATAAACAACTTGGGTATAATTTCTTATAATTAACAAATTATCACTGAAAACGTAATGATACGGCAATGATAGCAATTATAAGACACCCAGTTATCTCACAGTGTAATAATAACCAGTAGGAGCAGTCTCGCAAATCCTGAAAGCCTCCATGTGTGACCTTGTATTCTCAGGCTGTTGGAACAACCGTTATGCTGTGATATCGCCTTCTCGTTATTATCAGCATGCAATGATGATGACGGTCGGCAAGTCTCGGCGAACTGATCGTGTGTCACTGTTGAATGCAATATTCGAAGCTGCCTTAATAACTTCAAAGTGCCGACAATTAAGTAGGTATACTATATATTTTTATGCTGTTATTATACGCCAAGTAAATATAAAGCAACATGTCAAACACTACGAAATAGAATAATATCACCGCGACTATCTTTAAACTATAAAAAATTATATGAAAACTGCTATGGTTTTGTTTAAAATCTACCCAAATCAACTTGTACAAGGCCTTATAGACATACCAGAGTGTGTGATTTTCACCTTTTTCTTATTTGCGTACTGAATCCGCACAGGGTGGGAGAAAACTGGTGAATAGATATAACTAAAGATGAAAGAGATATGGAAAGAATAGGTTATGCAGAGGGGATGTTTTTTGTTTTGGGACCAAAAATATGTAGGCAAGATCTTACATATGTTTTGCAAGAATTCGGGATGTTCCAACGAAGTTTAGGGCACAGTCACCGCACTTGATTCTGGCAGTTACCAGAATCAAATGGAGTTCTCTCTAAACACCAAAGTCCATTTGACTCAAGAACTTTTATTTGATCAATCGCTAGTAATACTGTCGAACTTTGCTTTAGTTAAAGTCTGAGCTGGTAGAGTGGAAGAAGCTTCAGTCATAGGAAAGTGTTAAGTAACGCATCTTGAGACGAAATTCAGTCTTCAGGAAGATGTAACAGAGTTTGAATAATAAAAATGTCAGTGATATTCTTTAAGCTGTTTGAATCTTTTGAACAAAGAAAACTAGAAAGATTGCATTAAGCGTGTCAATAAAGCGTGAAGATTTATAAATCAGAAAATTACAATAAGTGCAAGGATTCAAAATTCAAGGTTTTGTTTGAATTCTTACTATTTGTGTAATAATTGACAATTAAATTCTAGAATAATAAGTTTGATCGTAGAACATTTCACCCTAAGGTCTTCGAAACAGTTTTGATCCTTATTTTCCTATAACATTTAAGCGTTTAACAATAAATTCAAGTTTGACTATTCACCTTACATCTTTATTTAAACTTAAACGAAACGTTGTTGTTAATAATTTATTTTAGAATATTTTTTGTGTGTTTAAAATAAATGTATAAATGTTATTGTTATTGTTTATTTATTGTGTGGTTATCGTGTACCTAAAAATTTTGGTTGTATTCGAAATTTGCTTGATCTAGTCGAATCCAGCTGTTACAAATTTAATGATAAACGTAGTTAAAAATATTTAAATCTAAAACCAAATCAGCTGACGCTTATACTCAACCACGAATCTTTTCGAATCAGGTAACCTTTCAATTTTCCCATGCCAGGAAATAATGTTAATGAGAGACTGCTTCAGCCGAACTCTGACTAACTAAGCCGTGGCAATAACTTGTAAGCCTAAGTATTATAACTTTTGTGTAACTGTAGAGCTTTGGAGAAAATGATCTTGCTTTATTATATAAATAAATTTTTAAGTATTACAGCTTAATGAACACAGATATCATCTGTATGTAAAAAATTGAATAAATCTGCTCTCCACAATTGTGTTAATTCTGTTGAAAACATAGAAACACTTAAAACAATACAAATTAAAGTACTTTAACGATCTATTCAACATAAATTTCTAAATGTTACAAAACACTTTTTGCTGCCATTACTGCATTAAAACTTCACAGCCAACTCTTTCAGGTAAATAGTTAAAAAAACGTTAATCAATTTAGTGGCTTACAGAGAAAACATTGCTACATGCATCCAAGCTGATTGCATTCATCTGAAGCTACCTAGTTCGTGATAAAAGGTTTTCACCACTACATACATACATTCACAACGGAGTTTATAATTAAGTTTTAAAGTAAATATGAAAGGAAATAAACTATCAAGGAGGTTAAAGTGTTTTAATCATTCCCAATTAGATCGGATTTTTCGACGACTGTTTCTTCAATTCTAAATGCAAGTAGACTAGGTTTATAATTTAAGACAATGCCTAGTGATATAAGTGCTAATAAAGCATTTACTATATGAGCGTGCTTCCCAGTCGGGATAACCTTTTCCTACTCTATAAACCGTACAGAAAATAAAATCAATTATAACCTTAATTTTAACTTAAATAGAAACGGGCTTTTTCTCTACATTTCCTGGAATTAGTGTTAAGTACTTAATTTGACAATTATTTCTAACAAATATAAATCTACTGCATTACCTTTTTAGTTAAAAGTGAAAATAGATATATGTTAGAGGTTGATGTGAGTATCCTGGAAGAGTGCACAGTTAGGATAAGGAGTTGCCTTATATATGAGACATTCTTATTGAGACAGTTTTTAGACTTCTCTTTGCAATTCGTTTGGTTTACTAAGAAATCCTTATGTTCTTGGTTTGTTTCTTTTCTAATTTGCATATTCACATCTTCCAAACAATCGCTAAAAGTAAAAAGTTATACATGTTTATCAATTGGGCCTATAAAAAATAATTTCGCCACGCATTTCTGAAATTAACGTATGAAAGCTATTCTATGACAAAAATGCTAATTTCTGTTATAATGTGTAGCAACCACCCCATGTGATGCATAGAATAACCCAGGGTTTACCGGTGACGTCAAAAATTCTGTACAGGACAGAAGTCTAATTATGACCTTAATCATAAATATCATAGGTAATACAGTTTAGAAATTAAAAATTTTAATCATTCTCTACTTTTTTATTAGAATTGAACGAAATGAAGAAACCCAAAAAAGGCCGTTTGAATTAAATCACTCATCACACAATCTGTTTTATTTTCAATGATGGTAGCTTTATGTCTGTTCGGAAATAGGAATTCGATTTACTATTATTATTAGGATCAGGAATGTACTAAATAGTAGGTACTCCTAATTACTGTAAACTCGCAGAAGTGCACACGACATATTTCTTAACAAAGGAAAACGACAATTGACATACAGGGATGCTTGAACGGCTTCGATGAGGTTGCGGCTCTTAAAGACATAACATTCTCACAATATAAAGTAAATTATTTAAGATTTTAAAGATGAATAAGCATTTAAAAGTTGCTAACTTTGCTACTAGATTTTGTTAGGAAAATATTAAAAACCAATCAGATACTAACTGAAACCTTAATTACTTGTGGGTAAAATGTTAGGCTTTTCACATACTATATATAAATATGATAAGCTCGAAACGAAATAAGGACGAATTCCACATAAATAATAATCTATAACAAGGACTTCCTTGACCTCACGGTGTTAATTGGGTCCCGCTATATTAAAATTTATAAAACAAAATAATTAGCTTGAAATATTATTAATTTGAGCAAACGTCTGCTACAAACCAAACAGCCGCCGTTCAACTCAGCGTATGCGGAATAAAAATAAAAAACAATAGTTCACAACAGCAAAATTAATTGTTTTATTTTTCTGAATCCACAAATAATGTAATAAAAGACAAGTCAATCAATATATAAGAAATTAAATGTTATAACGATTAACTAATGTTTAATGTTAAGTCAACCATCAACAATAATCAGTCAATTATCAAAATAAATCCGTATCTACTTTATGCAAATACAAAATGTAAATTCAATAGTACTTACGAAATACTTTTTCTGCAGAAAAGATAGCATTAATATGAATCGTGCAACAATGTTATTATTCTATTTCACGGTAAACTAAAGTTTGTTTATTTATCGCATAATTTAGAAAAGTAAGAGGAAAGTTTATTAAATATAAAGCAAAAGGAAAAATAGTAATGAGATGCTAAAGTTGTTGTCCGTCCTTCTCCTGGTTAAGAAGTTTTAGACATTCCGGTTCGTTGTTTACACGGAATGAAAACCTCAGATTAAGGGAGGAAATTAAAATTCCAACGGAAATTTTACAATTTATTAATCAAAAAGTTTCCACAATACAACAAGGGTTACCAAATAGTTGATCTTCGATTTTAGTATAATCAGAAGTCTAATAACGGTACGATTTTGCCTCTAGAATCTAAGCAATGGATCTTCTACAAAAGTAAAACTGGATTAAGGCAAATCTAATAGAAATGTTGAATAAATCCTAACAAAAACAGATTTAATTAAGAAATTGTCATATATAGATTAGCCAATATAATAGTTTAAAAAGCAACAATAAGATAAACAAGATTGATAAAATTAACTTAGATTAACCACTAACATGGCAAGGACAGGCTAGGGACCGACGCCACCCAGCCCACACAAAGTCTTGAAAGCTAAAAGAAGCAGATCATATCCTCAAGAGAGGACAAAAAGAAAGTCAACCAAAGAAGAAGAACCACTAACATGGTGAAGGTGAAGAAAAGCCTTTTGAAAAAATTTGTATGTTAAGGTATACATCGTGAAATTGAGCTGGGAAGAAGACAAAAAAATTGTAATAAATCTCTCACACGAGCATTATAATATAAGCTCTACTATAAAAACTTAATAGTTTTTATAAAACTATAAAAACTCTTACAAATAGGCGGCCATTACTATATTTTGTCGATGATGCATGAAATGGTGACTAATTTCACTATGTAAAATTTACAATACACAATTCAACCGCACAATATGTAAATATGTACCTCACTAACCAGAAAATTGTTTTGTTTTTTTTTAATGCAAATATCAATAATTTCAAACGTTTTCTTTAAGAAAAAACAGAAAAAGAAAATGAAGGCGCTAAAATTGTACTCTTATTGATCTGAAGATTTTCCTACCATTTTATAACCTTACTTAAATATTCTATCCAGAAATCCAAGAAATATATCTTTGCAAATAAAAATGTTCCAAACTATATACACGATAAACCTGAAATAAGCCGTTTTCTGAGTTATACTCATATTTATGGTTATGAAACAAAGCTTCTAAACGGTTGTTGTCATAATAAAATTTCATCAATAACGTTCTATGTAAAATACCCTTTTCAAATCCTTCAAAACAGTTGACCTAAATACACGACATTCAGAAAATTTTCATATTTTGGTTTCACAACACATTTTGATATCCTATTAACCAATTAATTAGTTAACCAATCAGGATCTAAAATTAACACCTGCGTATTTTTATATTTACGTAGGTATAGTTGTTTTCTGAAGTAAATAACAACAATTAATTCCAAAAAGCAGATGTTGATGATGATAACAATCATTTTAATGAATCATTCCGTTGATTAATTAAAGTTTAGATTAATTATAAGCTAATTGACTTATCGCTCGAATGAAACAAGAATTAATTATGTTTGTTTAATTAACTTTGTATGTCAATGTTATAAATCCTCGTCTGAATATTCCAGCGAATGTAAAAAAATGAAGGGATACGGAATAGAAGCAGTCTCAGTTTTTTTACTGCTGTTTATTTTCTGAATGCAAAATTGGAAGCGCGGAGAAAAATGGAGTTCGATCCAAAATTACACTTCAGCTTCACTTCTATCTATTCGATGCTAGAGAGCTAGCTGTACGTATGACATGAAACGTGTTGCATTTTACACTAGACAGAGTGCTTTGTTTTTCGATAAAAGTTGGCTGCTCATCGAGGCGCAATTACCTACCCATCGATTTTTCGTAATATTCAAAAGGGAAGCAAATACTCGACCGCATTGCGAGGGAATCTGATAAAAAATGCATTTATTTGTCAGTTGGCGTATAGTATCACGTGGCTAATAAATCCCAACGATGATTTGTGATATTCGTTTGGGACACATTTATTAAAATTTCATGCGCGCGGATGCTGAAACTCATTTGTGTTATATTTTGGAAGGGACAAAAAAGTAGAGACTTGTTAAATCTTAACGAAGGTACGCAGATGACGTAGAAAATTTACATTCTCCCTTACGCTACGCAAACTTCCCCAAAGACAATAGCAAGTCATTAATTGACATGGATTTCTCCATTGACGAAGGAAATGCTCATCGAGATTGTAAGGGTCAAACCACTATTAATCAGGATTATGGGGGTCGCTAGTTTTTGACGTCATTTTAGAAGTCAAGAGCACCCAAAAGTCTTAGAGTGGCTGGATTTAAGGGATCATGACCTTTCCAAGGGTGCATGCGTAAGGAACCCGTTCTGAAAAATACTTTTGGGGATTCTGATGTTTCAATATAAGTGATATGTCAAGTGCTTCATTGTATCTGCTGTAGGCTCATGCATTCTTGAATTAATTTAATTTAATGCATTAAAATGCAAGAAAGGTGTCACTTCTTGAAACTCACTATTAAATCACATTCTCAATATTCACTTAACTATACTTTCTATTTAATTAAATAGCTCCTGCTTAAACATATTAAACCGGATTCCGCACTCTGTTATTACATAACAATAGCATATAGTAAAAAGTAAACAAGAAATAACACAAATAATACCATTCATTTATTTATTTCACATAAAAGATCATTAGGTAGTAAAAAAGAACTGGAAGGCCTTCAGTTGTTGTTCAAATAATATCCTAACATAAATTATAATAATATGTTTATATAACCTTTTTTAGGTTTGAAGCTAATCAATTTTACCTACAAAATTTCTTTAAATTACAACTTTCAAATTTCCATTCAAAAATATAATAATCCACTCTTAAATTTTGATCAAATGAACTAATTTACGCTTTAAGAAATTATAGAATATAAAGAACCCACCTGGTTATTTCTATAAATTTAATTTGGTTTACAAACGTTAATTCGAATAACTCGTTCGGGCACAAGATTATTGTGGGTACATTTGAAGAAGGCTTCCAGTGATTTACTTGTGGGGTTTCAAAATACTAGGGACTGCAAAACAATATTCGCCATTAATATCAAACAAACAAATAAAGGTGGAACTCGCAGTTTCAGCTATGGAGATCAAATAACAAAATACGTTTTAAAACCTGTCGATTTTTTTAAAACGCCAACTTGATTGCAGGTCTGGATTAATATTCTCGAGCTAAGTGTGAATCGATTTTCTTAAACTAAAGTCCCTATCGACTTTTTCAAACTAAAATCCATATTGAATTTTTCAAACTAAAATTCGTATCGATTTTTTCCCTATAAATAACGATCGATGTTGGAAAGAAAAGTTTAATCAATCACAAAACTACGTGTTCACTTGTCCAATGGAATTTTACAAGAGAACGGAAGATAAAGCTTTTTTTTAATGAACAACAAGCGTGGGTCTCGTGACCAACAAACTACCGTTGAATTGGTTGAATTTAGGCGTCAATTTCGTCCTATCTTGGCGCGAAAACGCCAAACCAGAGATTTATTATTGATTAACGAAAACGGACAACTAAGTGAATTGAAAAATCGATAAATAGCAAGTAAAATGTTAAACATAATTAACAGAAGAGAACAACACAATAAAACTGCACTAAGTGCAAAGAAAAATTGATAATTTTCCGGTCAATAATACTAAACCTAGATGGCGTTGCAAATAAACATTAGAAATTGATTATACAGGATGTCGTCTAAAAAATAACCCAATAATATTTTTATTAATATACAAGGTGTTTTTAAAATAAAAGAATAGACAGAGAAACTGTCTGTAACAAATGTAATGGGATAAAGTTATATAGTTAAAACATGCCCGAACATTGACGGGCAACACCTCGCGACCATTCCGGGACTTAAATTGTCACACCTCGTAAATATAAATTTTAATCGGAACGAATAACACTGGCCAACACATTTTCGCTGACTTGTATATGAGACTTGTTCTTTACTAATTTGGGTGTGCTGAATCCGAAAATCGTATTGGTTTTTGCGTATCACGTCAAAATTTTATTCTATATCATTTTATGCTCTTTGAAGAATTGCAAATGCGGCCAAGTTGTAACTTAAGAACTTATACGATATAAACAAAGTATAAAATTATAATAATTCATTTATTTATTTAGGTACAATATTTACACAATGATCATTCAAAAAACTACAAAAGTGTTAGTAATAAAGAAACAACAGTCAGGGAATAAATTTTCGTTTGTAGCACTTTCTGCTGTGCATTTTGGTTTGGCAGTCCCTTTGAACACTCCAACAGTAGTCGGCCATCATATGAAAATCCCATCTTCCTTGGTACCGAGTTTCCATGGTTTTTAAATCTTGATGAAATCTCTCGCCTTGCTCATCGCTTACAGCACCTAAATTTTCGGGAAACCTATCAAGATGGCTATGAAGGAAATGAATCTTTATGCTCATGTTACAACCTAGGCGGTCAAATTTTTCAAGCATTGATTGCACTAGATCTTTATAATTGGATGTTTTTTTGTTTCCAAGAAAATTGTTCGCGACCATCGTGAACGAAGTCCAGGCTTCTTTTTCTGCTTCGTTCATAGAGTCGATGAAATTTGGATCTCTCATTAAAGTTCTAATTTGAGGTCCATCAAATACCCCAGCTTTGATTTTTTCGTAACTTAGTCGTGGAAACTTTTCACATATGTACTGGAAACAGTCACTTTGCAAATCTAGTGCTTTAACATATTGCTTCATAAGACCCCGTTTGATGTGAAGAGGTGGAAAAATTACTTTTTCTCTGTCGACTAAAGGTTGACTTATAATATTCTTCTCTCCAACAACTAAGGATGTTCTAGGAGGCCAATGTTTCTGAATCCAGTGTTGGTTTCTATCTCGACTATCCCAGAGGCACAAAAAGCAAGGAAATTTTGTATATCCTCTTTGAAAACCTAAACCTTTGAAAACCTTTGAAAAAGTAAAAGTAAAAAGTTTACCATTTTGAGATCCACACAGATGACCCAGTTATGGTCTGTATATTTTAGTAAATCGATCACCTTATCAATGTCGTCATATGTTTCCTTTAATTGAAGGGAATATCCAATAGGAATTGAACTGAAAACATTCCCGTTGTGTAGTAGGACACACTTGAAGCTTCTGCTGGAACTGTCGATAAACAAACGCCACTCACTTGGGTCATATTGTACAACGCCCATTTGACTTAGCAAATCTGGCACATTGTTACAATAAACAAATTCACACTCTTGTTTAAAATATTGCACATGATCACTTTCCCTTTTACGATAAAAAGTTATAGCAAGGTACGAATTGCTTGAGTAAGTTCTTTTCATTTAATCTTGAAGCTAGCAGTTCCGATGATTCCTTTGATAGGCCCAAATCCCTTACTAAATCATTTAATTCTGCTTGAGTAAAGCGTTGTGGTCCATAATTAGAAACTATATCTTCATTGGCAGAATCTACATCTGAATCATCTTGCTCTTCAATAACATCTGACATGTATTCAGCATCCGAGTGCTCAAGTGAAGGAAGCTCTTTATAAACTGGCACAGGTATTTCATCGGAATGAGGTACTGGTCGAATCGCGGTGTCAATATTCGGATATACAATTTTATTCTTATTCTTGGTATTATAACCGGAGGTCTGAGTTAAACAAAAGTAACAATCATCTACGTGATTTTTCGGTTCACGCCATATCATTAGAACGCCAAAAGCTAATTTCTGACGTTTTCCTTTAGTCCACTGCCGCAAGTTTTCCACACATGATTTACACACTTTATGTGGAGCCCATGACTTGTCTTGATCAGCAAGTTTTACATCAAAATAAGCCAAATACATTTTCTTAACGAAAACACTAATATTTGTCCTTTGACTGGGAACGGTGAAGCTGCCACAAATGTACCAGAAAGAATCGGCACTATTTACACATCTTCGAGTAGTAGATATCATGTAGTTTCTTCACTAACAACTAACATGTAACTAGCATTTTCTTATCACCGTTGCTTACTTTTAAATACTTCTAAGTGATCAGTACATTCTAATGAAATCTCATTAAACCCTAATATGTTGACGATGAGGACTAGCTTAGTAGACTTGATTACTTTACAATTGTTTATTACTTAATTATCTAATTAAGTACTTAAATATTATGAGGTACAAGTGTATATTATGCTAATGACTAAATGTATTTGGAATTCCGTAAACAATTAAGAATTTGCTGCATTTAGTTAACGATTTTCAAGAATTTTGGATTCGGCAAACAAGAAACGCCGTAGAAGAAAAAACCTGACGTGATAGGAAAAAACGGGATTTATATTTGGCATTAGCGTACCAATTTTAGTTAAAATCAAGTGTCAGATCAAAGTCAGCAGAAAAAAGTTTTTTTTTGTTGGCCAGTGTAATCATTCAAACATTCAAGCTGTAGGTACATAACTTTAATGAGACAACGATACAGCAGTTACCCGAGATGAAATTAATATTAAATAAACTGTAGATTTAAAGTTTACGTGGTAAATAAAAAAAAGTTGAAAAATAATATAAAGTCAAGAATTGTCTTCAAACTGCTCGACACGTATAAACTTGTAATACGCATTGTTTTAGATTTTCTACCTGATGTTTATATTTAGAGTACAGTCTTCTTACAAATACAACGCTGATCAATAAAGCAGTTTCAGTAGCGTTAAAGAAAGTGCACCTGGATCACAATGGAAACGAAACCTCTGGCAGATTTGAGTGAACCGGGTTCATTCCATTTAAGCTAGGAGTTGGTATGCACGTAAGCAGGCTCCCCAGAGAGTGTATTAAAACGTGTAATTCCAAAATACGGGAGTTCAAAATAAGACATTCAATCCATTTAATGATATGAAACTGATAGAATTAAATTCGTAGGTTAGTAAATCCTGACGTTATTTGCGAGAGCCGTTTTCTATACATTCGTTAAAATATAACGCGTGAAGATGCTGGAACGTATTTGTATCATATTTTACAAGGAACAAAAGCGTATCTTGTTAAGTCTTAACGAAGGTGCGGAATATTTTCGTTTTCTCGCAAATTTTGTTGTTGTACAAACTTGATGGGACGCAGACGCGTCAATGTTTGTACAGCACTTTCAACAAGGTTAACCAAGCAATATAATCCAATATCCTGCAGACAGGACCAAGATTAACGAACCTAAAGACATGTTTAAGAGAAAACCGATAACCAATTAACGGTGTTACAGAATTGTTTCAGAAATCTATACGAGCACGCTAACGGCCTTTCTAGAGGCACGTCGTTCTCGCCCTTTCGGTTCTTAAGTGTATGTTCCAGAATTCTTAGGTAGATTCTCTTAAGCCCAGCTCCCTTTCACGTTCTACGACATTTTAAGTCTAATAAATTTAGCCGGAAAGTCTGCATAGAGGCATTGTATATTCGGGCCGTTCCTTAGCGCAGATTTATCGGCGTTGTGCGACGCCCAAGCCTCTAGCGTCGCTGCTGCTTTCGTCTCCTCTTCATCTCGTTAGTGCTACATCACTTCTTGAACCATTACTCCACTCAGACGCCGCTTCCTTCCTTCCTGTTCCTAGAGATATGCTTTCCCTTTTTGCATCCCCTATTCTTTTTACGCACTCGTGACACTCGTTGATCTTACACGACAGGTTAACAGACTAATGTGTGTTCCTCTCTGCTGTTACAAGGAAAATCTTACACTAATTGCTCGCCCACCAAAAACATATATCTTTCTTTAACCGCAAATTACTTACAATAAACAAAAGGAGCGAATTACACTGTTTCCATGTTTATTTCTTTGGGGATCAATAATTAAACATTAAAACAAATCATTTTCTTCGGAGAGGGAAAAGTCCCAAGGAATAAATGCTCTCTGAGACAAACCCTTCCGTGGAGATATACCGCTAGGGAATACTATAAAAGGACGAATCTTCTGGAAACCTTCGCACCATAAAACGTGTATTAAGAGAAATAGGAAGTTGCAGAAAGGACAGTGAAATAAAGGTTTTTGGGGGTATGTAATTAACATTGTAACGCCCCAGAAATTTAACTAACTTTACTCTGTCTAATTATTTAAGTTGAAGATATAATTACTATCGGTTATAAAAGGAGGGCGAAGAGTAGAATATGCACGATTTAGACTTGGCTTTAATTAGTGCCTAACCTCGACATAAAGAACTTTGAAGACTCTTTGCATAAAATGTAACGCTAAAACCGGGACACCTTTTTGTGGTTTGTCTGCTAGCGATTTGTTCATGCAGTCATTTGAAAACCGTAGTCATAACCGCAGGTAACATTTGCGCTCTAGTTTAATATTTGAAAGAAGCATATGAATTTGTGCATTTGCCTTCAAATGAAGTAGCAAAAAATTACACTTCAGTTAATACAATCAAGAAATTTAAATTAACTTCAGTAAATTCACGCATGGCAATTTACAAGTTGTAGGAAATATAAAAACGGAGTTTCAAACATATCTGAAAACCCGAAAAAAAATTAAAAAAATTGCTTTTATATTTAAATATTTGCAGTAAAAGTCTTATCTTTCAGAGCTTGAACAATTTGAAGTTTTAGATTTTTGAACTTAAGAACTCAGATCCTTCCGCATACATCGTTGAAATTTTATCATGATGTCCCAATTTTGTGATTAGTTTTTTGTTTTTGTGGCAGTTTTAACGTTAAATGTAACGATCTAGTTGAATTTTAGTCCATTGTGGTGATTAACAGTTGTTTTGAATTTATTAATCGCATTATTTGAAAGATTTCTGTCTCTTAATAAAGTTGTCCTTATTACTGCAGTAAAGTTCATTTTAAATTGCACGATTCTACATCCCTTAAACTTAAAATTAATATCGGATAAACTGATTTTGTGGCTATCCAGCACTTATCGCACATGGCTGTGTAATGTTTAATTAAACTTTCTAATAAAATTACCATATGGGTTTTTACAGTAGAACTTAGTTTCATTTTAAATTCCCTTTGTAAACATGAAAAATTAATATAAAACTAGATCGTGCACTTGCAAATTTAGACAATTGATATTATTTTGGGGAGTCATTGTGTGATTCTGTTCTAAAAGGTGTTCGATGTAATTAGATCTTTCTGGATGTTTCGAAATTTTAACATAAGATATAAACAGTGCATGCGTTATTACAGAAATAAACATACAGAAGTATGTATTTACTCCAAAACACCTTTTAGAACAGAATTGCAAAATGACTCCTCCAAAAAATATCAAATTTCTACATTTCTGTGATATCAAACGCAAATTAGATGTTTTCGAAGCTTTCGAGATATACAAACACAAACTCAGGGTACCTTTAATGAATGAACAAATTGAGCTCAGTAATTCTATCATATTCACTTTAGATATATAAGTAGTTATCAATTTATCTTAGCGACGTGTTTGTTTATATTTTTATTACCTTTGGCAATGACAGCTTAGCTATCGAAACAATTGTCAAGTAGATTATAATAAAATGTGAAATTTTTTACTGATCAGTTTTATTTATTTCAAAATCTAAGACATTGAGGCATATGGCTATAGGTGTTTTGGCATGAAATTAGCCCTCTATAGAAATTTATCTTTTTTAGTTTCAGAAATGTTAAACTTCAAATAGTCGTGGCTTTCAGGATTTAGTTGAATATTCTGCGCCGTTAAGTGTTAACAGTTTTAAGGTTTTTAAAAATCTTTTCAGAAATTAGGGTTATGAGATTTCATACTTTCGGAATAAAACTTCTTATGTAATCGTAGTAATGCCTTGTGTAATTTGTAGTAAATATTGTTATTTATTATATTGCTATATTTTATTGTGTGTTTAATTCTAACTCTGCCGTTAACTACATTCCTAGTCACGATAACCCCCGCGTAACAATATAATAAATATGTAAGTTACTAACTATGAAAAGGTCGATAAGCGCTTTTTGTTTTATTTTTGTTTTTTTATGTTCTTTAAGGTACGTTTACATCTGACACTTTTGTCCGACATATGTGTCAAGTGTCGGGACATAAATCGCTCTGATCGTTTACATTCAGATAGAAATTACTTGAGATTTATATCACCAATATGTGTATGAAATGCTCGATGTTCTGAAAGTTTGCAATAAATATATGAACCGTTTACATCTGTATATACCAAATTTATTATACTTATGTCGTATACATTTCTTTCTACAACTCTTTTACTATCCAATTGATTTAATTTTTTTTTCTAATAATAATAAGCGTTTTCTTTTTGCTACATTCGCAATTTTATAAAAATACAATAAACTCCGTCTATTTCTTTCTAATGTTTCGTATATGAACGTTTGTAATGTTAACGCAACACTCCAAATGAAATTTTTTTAAGTATGTTGTGTCTAATTCATGTCTGTTTTTATAACTTCTGTGTGATTTTATAGTGTGAAACTAAATGTAGCATATTTTTTTCTATTTAAATTCAATCCTTATTTTATCAAAATTACAGCCTGAATTTATTGAATTTTGAATACTATTACATGGGTAACAGAAACGTCGTTAAAAAAATTACTCTTACAAATAAAAATTTTAATTTTTATCTGGAATGTCTCTGGAAAGATCAAAAAATTTTACTGTTGATATAAAAAGTCAAAACTTATATAGTTTCGAAAAAACGTGATTATAAATTAGAGCGTTGCGTTTACGCAACGTTAAATTTGTTTATGTTCTGATATATTATTTAATATTTTTTTTGTATTATTAAACAGTTTCAGTTAATGTTAATAAAAATATCAAAACAAAAAAATTAATTTGTAGTTTTTCTTTATAATAGTGGTTTTAAATGGGTTAATAAAGCGAAATATCTTCCAGACACTTTTATAAAAGTAGACGAATACTCAACTAATGCAATTTATTTCATGCAAGTTGGAACTCAAAAATAATTAGCGTTTACATCTAACCATATACATGTGTCGATATAAATTGCCGACACATGAAACATATATGTCCGACAGAAATTCTCCACCGTTTACATTAACTACAATTAGTGTCTGACATATATATCAAGCAATAAGTGTCAGATCTAAACGTACCTTTACAGATTATGTCGACCAAAATTAAAATATTTTTTAGTAATTGCTAAACGCAAGTATAAAGAAAATCAACCTGTTTACCTCGAAATATTCTAGAACAATTTTCTCAATTTCTGCCTGGTATGGATTTAATTCAAAGTTAAATCGTGACCCATCTTTTCCAAATTGTAGTTTTCAACAGTCGTCCGCTGTAATTCAACACTCGTCGATTTTTTTGTCATTTCGTAGAACAAAAAGGATAATAAATTTATGATTTATTAAACATAAAAATGTTATTTTCTCAGCTATATATAGAGGCCATACAAAAATAAAATAAATAGTTAAAATTTATATTATTTACATATAAAAATATTTTCTTTTTCGTAGTTGGTATTTTCATCGTAACAAGTTGTCAGTTTTTGAAACAACGCTTTTTTAATACTCTAAAATTCAAACTACTGGATACTTACTGTACTAAATGCTCCGGCTGAGATCCCTAATTATGCAAATTTAAATCCAGATGTGGGTGTTAACCCCAAAAGCTTCTAATTAATGAATAGAATCAGGAACAAAATAAAAAATAAGAACATATGGGCGCCACCAAATTGATGTTAGCAAAATCTAAGAATCCCAATTTGGAAAGATTCCTCATTTAAAATTGATGTTAATTTAATCAAACACATATAAATCGATACCACTGAATTTGAATTGACAAAAACTGTCAGCAATTTGTTATACGATAAATTAATTTGAAATCTGTATATTGAAACAAAAGAAAAATTAAAATAAAATAAAAAGAATTGGAAATACAAAGCACATCATAATCAACAAGTTATTATTCTTATAAGTGAATTCATTAAATTTCGGGATCCCAAGTAATTTTACATAAAAACTTAATTAGAAAAAATCAATACCATACAACATTTTCTTTAATCCTATAAAATTTTCATAAAAATTACTTACACAAACGGAATACTTCAAACACAATACACTATAAAAACAATAATGCCCTTACACAACATTGTAACAAACTGCTGACCTGGACATTACGGAAACATTTCATTATTTCTTGAATTCTGAACTATTTTGTCTTAACGAGATTCATCGAACTTTAACATAATTATTTACAATAACTTCCAAACGAAACAGATTCTCAAGAATCACAACGGTAACGGTACTTTTTAACGCCGTATACATAAAGGCTGCTTAACACATCTTTAGTCGGTAATACGAAATTATACTTAATTTTTCGATACTACAAGACGGTATTATTTTCTTTGTTACACTAACAAAACTTTGCGAAATAATCCTAGTATTTGATTTATTTCAAAATAACGAAATCGGTACGGTGTAAGACTAACTTAAATTGAGGCATAAACGATAATACGGAATATTTTGTCAAATTCACTAATTCCGAACTAAATATTTATTAATAAGGGCGTACATTCATTATAACAACCCTCTTTAAATATCCCCGGGGTGCGAAGCGCCCGGAGAAGCCTCGAGGCGCCAGCCTCTGATTGTTCTCTTCGACTGTCTTGTTAAAAACTCTAAACTAAACTAAACTAAACAGGATCTGAATTTTATATCTTAACAAATAAATTTAAGAGGGACATTTTAAATTGGCCAATAGCGAAACAACGCGACTTTAACAAGCCAATCAAGATTCATATTTCGGAACAAAGAACATTCACGAAAGAGCAACTTTACCCATAATTGAAATTTGCAACGTTTACAATAATATGGTACACTGGGATCGAAAGTTGTTTATTCAAAGCCTACTAAAGAGCACGTATAGGGAAATCATAAATTAAAGCCAAATGGATGTGTTTTTCTATGAAACAAAGATTATAAGCCTGGGAACGTTTTAAAATGATCGTTCACACCAACGAAAACTTTACCTGGTTGTTTAAAATATTGTTTATAAATACACAGAGGTGACTCTTTGATACTTGAAGGAAAGCATTATTTAACTTAACGTAATATTTGTAGTTTTGACGCATTAAAATTTGTTAGACTGCACAGGGTCGGACTGGGGTTTCTTTATTATTTATACTTATAAAATCGTATTTATTAAGTTGAAAAACGTCCTTCTCCCAAAACTCTTTAGGTTCGTCCCCTGAGAGAACTTTTGCATCATAATCAAAAACGTACGATGAAAGTAGAACGACACCTCAACTGGCAGACACATGACTATGATTTGAATTTGATTTTTCTCTTGAGTACTGAAACTCCATCTACAGACCGTTTATATGAAAATCTAAAGTCTCAGTGAACAGTAAATTTAGATATTCAAAGACACCAAGAATATTTTTTCTACCCTTTAAATTACTTTTCTTCGAACTTTTTATTGGGTTTATCAAAGTAACGTTTTGTATAGAAAATTATTTCTTAAATCAAAATACAAATAATTCCTGTATTATTCTTAAAATTCGTTCTCGAGAAATATAAAAGGAAAAAACTTTTGATTGATTATAAAAGTTTAAATAAAGAATCTGAAAATAAATTTTCATTTCGATGGGTCGTAATTTCCAATATATTTGATCCCTGAAAAAATTTTCCATAAATAATTTAATCATAAACGCTGACGTTATCACGATAATATGAAAAAGTGACAAGAGTAAAGTGGATTACCCCGGTGGTAGCATGCATAATGAGAAGCAATGCTTTGAGGTTTTTTTGTTGTTGTTAAATCGAGTCATCATTCACTGTCATCATATAAAAATAGCTTTATTATCGCATGTTTTACACATACCTCCCTCTTAACATTCCAGTGATTTAGTAGAAAGAATTAATTTTGTGCACCTAACCTATGTAAGTAAGAAAATAAAATGATCCTTCAAAAAGGGGGTCAACAACTACAACTAAAACCTGATATTAAATTCCAGATCTCAAGTCATATTCCTTTTGAAAGCAGCACTCCTGTTCCTCTAGTAATCGTTTAGAAAGTTGGCAAACACGGAAAGTGCTCTTATTCTAGTCGTTAAAGTTTCCTCCCCTTCAAGTCGCATACCAACTTCTAGAATAAATTATTGCTAGGGTTGGTCTAGTTTGTACGTACAATGGCAATATTTTTAGAAGGAAACATAAACAACAAAACCTGACTAATGTTTACACACTTTACACCCGCTACTCGGCGTGCAAAGGAATAAACAAGATGAAGACAGGGGGGGTTCGAGTTAAGAGGAAATGGGAGTTAACGTTGGGCGTCTACCCTCATGTCCTATGAAAGGAAACGAACAGAAAAGATATCAATTTTTCTACTGCATTAAATATATTAGGATCTACAAATTTTTCACTTTTTCCCTTGGTTGAGATTTATGGGACATATTTTGAAAATACGAGGTTAGAGACTGGGCGCATTTTTCAGATAAAAGGAAGGGATAAATTCATACTGAATGGATTTAAATGTGAATTGGATTAGAACTTGAAATATAATTATGGTTTTACGAAAAGATTATATGAAAACTTCTAACAATAAGTTTTAAACGTTGTGGGAGCGAAGCAGCTGATAAATTTTATCCATTTTGTTAAGAAAGTTTGAGTTTGCCAGTTTAATGTCAACAACAAGTGACAGGAATTTAGTAAAATAAAGGTTTGTATTAAAATTGCTATTTCAATATTGTGTAATATTAAATTAGTGTATTGTTTCTATGATGAAGCAGAAAATATAGACAGTATAATACTAATTACCCTACAGCGAATGGTTCGCAGCAAAATTGGCCATTGATTACGCAAATTAAGCGAATAATTTAAAATTAATCAAATTTGTTCAGCAATAAAATTAGCACCTAACTCAAATGGTACTAGAGAACCAATAAATCAACTTATTTAAATTTAATTGTGTGAAATGGAGAGGAAAATTAAACAATATACATATTATTCCAGTTGAAAACGATAGATATTAATGTCATTGATGGCATTGTTACATTGATTTAGATCCTAACAAAACCCTTGGCTTACCAAGATATGGTAATTCCCCTGTCTAGCAATGTTGCAATAGATATTATCAATTGAAATTTAAAAATTAAATTCAAAATGAAAGTGTCGCAAATAACTGCCAGAATTAAATTACTTTGTTAATATTGTAATGAACGGGATTAACCCCTACACGCCGCCGTCGAACATTCGAGACTGTATGACGCATCGGTTGCTAAATAAAATCCCTATGCCTGGCGGCGAACATACGAGAAGGTTTACGACGCATCTACAATCTTAGAGACTGTCGGCGGACTATTTGAGAATCGGCGGATTGTTCTAGAGCGTGGAGGTAGGGATATATAACGCCGCCACGCAAGAAGAAGGGGGTCAGTCAACAACGAATAATCAGACGCCCTCAAAGTGTTTAGTAGTAATAATAAATAAATGTTGAAATAAATATTTGTGTAATTCGATTAGATTTAGTTCTTTAATAGTTTATAATTGTGTTTATAATTAGTGTTAAGTGTAAATATTTTCTTTTGTTAATAGTCGATTAAAACAGCACGCAAAAAAACCTTACAATATTAAATGTATTTCATTCACAAGATTTTGTAACAAACAGTATTTTAAAAATATTAAAAAAATTCATATATTTACTTTACTGAAATGCTTATGCTTCAAACTGACACTATACTCAGTGAACTCATTATTTTGAGGTTCATGTTTGAACAAAAACATAATTTGCTGAGCGCCACCAAATTGTTTATTTGAATGATTATAAATAATAGGTTGTTAAATTACAATATTTCTTGAGACGTCTACTTACAATTTTGAAAAGGTAGGTTACGATTTAACTTTGAATTTAATCAATACAAATTGTTCTAGAACATTACGCGGCAAACTATTCGATTATTGTTGTACTTCTGTTTAGTTATTATTAAAAACAGTTTTACCTAATTTTAGTCTTTCTTGGCATACATATTCAATGACTAATGAACATCAAAGAAAGAAAATTATGGGCAATATATTCATCAGAAACACAGACAAGTTTTTAAAATTATCAAAAGATATTGTTAACATTATTTTTTCAACAGACTCTTACAGGAAACACTCTTTTGTTATCATTTATACATTCTTAAAAATGCCTCACAATAATTGCTTTCTCACAAAACAATGTAATCAAGTACAATAACGCTAAAGAATGTTAAACATAAAACTGCATTCGCTGATCCAATGTTACTAGTAAGTAACTCGGGTTAGCAAGTAATAGGGATAACTTACTTATCACACTACGGCAAAATGATAGAAAGATAACTTTTGGGCGTGAGTTAAACAGAGAAAGGGGTGCCAGTAGAACATTCTGGAACTGAAGCAGGTCAAATTAAAACTATGAAGTGACAGTTAATCAATAATTGCAAAATATTATTTACTAACGGTCGAGATTCTCAGAATGGAAACGTTTTTTACTTCATACTGTATCGTTTATTCACAGTCCGGAAAATGCGGTTTTACAGTCGAAAATCACTGTAAGAAAAATTTAACGGATTTAAATAAAATAAATCAACTGAACAAAGATACTACGGATCGTTCTTCATAGATGTCCATATTTTGAATTCGACTACCAGTTTCCATAGAAATTCGAAAATTTATTTTATATATTTTTTTTAATTAAACTAATAATCCAATAATTGCAGAATGAAATAAAACGCATTACTCTAAACGTTCTCAAAATCTTCTTACAGTCTCGTTTCGATGTTTCGGGCTCGGCGCCTTCCTCGCCTTGTCCGTAACTTCTTACTCGACTGTAAAATTCCATTTTCAGGTTTTGTAACGTAAATAACTATTCTTAGGTCATCACATCTTATTTCTTATTTTACCCCTACATTTATAGGGGTAAATTTGGATTACAACTTTCTTTATTCTAAATGATGTCAGAAATAAACCAAAATCAGCTTATTATTGATTTACTGTAACACTTATAAAATAAATCAGAAATATAATGATACAGGGTTCGATTAAAAAGTCACAAGACAATTTAATATATTAACGAAAAAACGAACCGTTACAATTTTTTTGGAGAAATCTTCAGTCTTGAGAAATCATGTAGATTGTGGTTTAGTTTTAATAATTACGGTAAGAAAATGTGATAATAATATTGAGGTTATTTAGGTTGTAACTATTAAAACTTCTCAAAACACAAAGTCCCACTCACGGAGCCGGACACTTGGGCGCGGGCCACTTCGGCGCGAGGACACTTTGGCGCAGGGACACTTCGGCGCGGACCACTTAGGCGCGGGGACACTTCGTCGCGAGAAATTAATAAAAAATCTATAGGTACTTATAGGTAATAAATACAGTATGATCGATGAAATACAGTATTAGATTAATACGGTATGATGAGAAAAAAAAACTCAATATTTGCCAATCACAAAAGCTCGTATGTACTGCCAGATTTAAGAAAGAGTTAATAAGTTGTTAAAGCATTAAAATTAAGATTCTTCTGCAAATCTCTACATAAGGGAATAATTTGTAATAAAAACTTAATTTGTTTATTATAAATCCCTTATTATTTATAAGAATATCTGCTTGATAATCATGTTTTTATAAATTTTAAAAAATCAAAAATTTCATAAATGAAAATTGTCATTAACATTGAATATCGTACCACTGATAAATACGTATCCCACGAATTTTGTGTCAGTAGGTAACACTTATAAATGTGAGTCCACTACTTAAAGACGGAAAGCACTGGAATAACGCAATTTAATCAACCCAAGCGGAATTCTGGAATTAAGACGGTGTATGTGTGTATATAACAATAAAAAAGGCTACTAGGATAATAGGGTAGCTTTTCCCAAAAAATTAGACTAATGGTCCAAAAAAACGTTTTATTTAAAGCTCTCCGAAACTTTTACCCTAATTTGTCACGAAAAAATGTACATGCCCCGAACTGCTTTTAGTCGAAGTGTGCTTGCGCCTAAGTGTCCCGGCGCCGAAGTATCCTTTAAACGGTTGGTAGAGGGGAGGCAGTAGAACTAATTTACCTTGACAAGTATAGGTCAAAAACGAAGTTTTTCAGAAAATTAATTTTAAGATTTTATTGAATTTTGAACCCGGAACTGACTTTGGATCCTTTTGGATCAAGGTAAATTAGCTCTACTACCTCACCTCTAGCTACCATTTAAAGGATTACCTTTATTTTTGAATCACCCTGTATAGAATTAATGAAGGATACTGAAGGATAGATACTGAAGGATACAAGTTCATGAATTTTGGATCTGGTCCTGACCTAGGATCCTTTTGGATTCAAAATTCATTAAACTTTAAAATTCATTTTCTGGAAAACTATTCGTTTTTGACCTATACTTGTCAAGGTAAATTAGCTCTACTGCCTCCTCTCTACCTACCATTTAAAGGATATCAGTTATTTCTGAATCACCCTGTATAGTAACAATTAGATAAAAAGATAAATATGCGATGAAAACTAATCCAATTATTGTAAAAGTTAAGCTTTGTAAAATCTAAATATATGTCTATCCAGAGAACTAAAGGAAAAGATAGATAATTAGTATTCCAGGTATGAGGGTGCTAAGTTTAACAGTTATGTCGGAACGGTGAAAATTTAAAGAAAATAAAAAAAGAAAAACTGAATGGAAAATATAACTGTTACAAATTCCCATTTGAAAAATAAATATTTTATATTTTAAGCGCCTGTCAGTATGAAAAATTATAAATATTGGTCTGTTTAATATAGAGGTAACGAAATTCTTATCTCTACCAGGCTCTGATATCACTTTTTGTACTCTTATTAAAAAAAAGTTTCTATTTTACCTTCGCAACTTTAACAGAGGACGTTAAAGTAATTTAAGACAAGTCAAACTTTCCTGATCTGATAATAAAGTTGCCATTCCCTTTCACGTTGTCATTGATGGCTCTGGGTTTATGTTTATGTCATTCTTATTGCTTCTTGTTATCTGGTTTATAATATCATTGTCTTTTTAGTATTTTCGCTTAAATATTAATCAATACTTGTGGAACGCGAGAAGGGTTTAGTAAAATTTTTCTAATAAAGTTTCAGTTTCGGTTTGTGATATCAAAGTAAGTTGTTTATTGTAACGTGAAGCCATAAAATGGATACGTAGTGGTTTGCGGATTCGCACTCGAGGCGAGGCCTGTCGACACGCGAGGTCACCATATATCTAACATTTAAAGTTTGCGGATTTCCCCAAAACTGTAATAATCGTAAATTTAAAAGGTTGCTACCTTTACTGCAGTTTCGAGTTCTGGTAATCTCGAGAGAAGCAATAAACGGCTCTTCCACCACCGACACACTCTTCGTTCGATTATCCTAATTCAAAAAGACAGACGGGCGTAGTAATTTTTTATCCTCTACCTTTCCCCCACCTTCCAAACCCCATCATATAAAACTAAACTGTTAACTCTTGACCCGGCACCCGGGGAAAAGTTTCCGAAATAGAACAGAAACATAAATGAGACTGAGCACGAGTTATCAATTATTTTAGTCGCAACTTCTCGTACATAATGGGTAATACAATACTATGATACAGATTTATGACTGTCTTTCAAGTTCCCCTTCTGACATTATCTCATTTACAAATGAAGCAGCAACTTGTGCAAACCTAAACTTTGACATCCAGATATATCTAAAGCCTTGGAGATTATTTAGCATAATCCTTTAAAGGACACGCATCTTTAGCGCCCCGTGAGTCAGCACACGCATCTCGAAATTTCGACAGGAAATCTAGTGTCATCACTAGAATTAATACTACACAACTTCTGCTGTAATCCCTCGTACTTAATTTATGCTGAGCCGTTTTTAACAAGGTACATCGTGCAGACACATCATATACAGAAGGTGTAAGAGATTCTTACATGTCACGATTTGATTGTTATTTCAAATGGCAACCTTCACCTCCTTAATTTCAGGCTCGTGGCAGACTTTCATAAAGAATTACGTTTTGCGGTTTTCTCGCAATTATTGAGTAAAATGGGTTTTGCTTTGTGTTTCATGAAATTACACACCTGCATTGCACAGTACGTATACAGATGTGTAGGTCATTTTGAAAGCTGATTGCAGTAATAGTAATAAACGTGCTTTGATTTATTAGTTTTCCTTAATAACCAGGATTTTGAAATAAATAAAACTGACTTCATGATCATGAAATTTTAGTAAATAAGGCTAGGAACAATAAACAACCAGGATTTTATTGCTTCGAAATAGCGTTTGATGAACAATTGCAGTTTATTGCTTAAACACGCCGTGTAAATAGTATTGCCTTGAAGAGAATAATAGTACCAGTTCTGTATATCTACTTCTGATTAAATTGCTATTTGAGTCACATCAGTTTGCTAAAATGAATGTTAGGATATTTTGATGACAACAATTAAGTCAATTCATTAACTAAACTGGTATATTGGCAACCTTTATATATATAAAATCAGTTGAATTCAGTAATCCTTAAAGTAGCTATATGTCGCATTTAACAACTAGCAAAAACGCCCCACGATTGGTAGCTAATTGTATCACTTGCAATTCTATAAAATATGAACGGGTCCGTACTTTCTTAAAACTGCTCAATGAAAATTACGTTACTAGACTTATTTACCCCGACAGAGACATTTTATTCAATCGAATTCTACTCAGGCGTCGTAGGTACTAGTTTCTTAAGCTCATAAATTGCAAAAGGGAAGCAGGATATATATGTAATGATTATAAATATGGGCGCCACTCACTTGTATCGGTTTAAGAGCCATGGAACCCACAAATGAGAAGAAGTTTATAGTTTTTATTCGTTTCATTGAAGAGACTAAACATAGTTACTTATAGTTACTTTGACACTGCATTGAATTAATTGAGATCTAAAACTTAAACAAATGACTGGTCCTATATGATCACAACAACATTTAAATAAGTTGATCACTATTTATTTACTGAATAAGTATAGTTTCAGTTATAAAAATATCTTAGTTGATATAAAAATAGGAATTCCTTGCAAAACTTTGAGTTTATGACAGGATAGATTACTTAACACTAAAGGAACATGGGTTATCAAGTGATAACATTGATAATTTGCATAATTTTAACTTGCCTAAGTTACGATAGATAGCTGCTAGTTCATTTTAACATTATTGTCTGGTAATCCATGAAAAGCAGAAAACTGCACAATAATGCACAATAATAATCAATCACTGTACCCTTACAACAGTAATAAGAATTCAAACTATTATGTTACCAGAGAACTTTAAAATCTGTAACACAATTTTAGTAACATTCGATATGAGCGGAAGTTTGTTGTAATTGAATCGTCTTTAACTCCGTCAATGCCACTAAAAAATGAATTCGTTCCATATGATTTGCTGATTTGCTTTTTTGCTGACATACATTAACTAAACAATTTATTATCGTTCATTAACTCCTTAAAATTCCACAAACTCTCCATTCAGTAATATCTCTGTACTTGTATCAATATTACTGCGGGACGGAAAGGTTTCATTTTATTATCTTCAATACTTTAAAGCCGTATTCACGATTTACTCATTAATTATTATCTTTTCCATACTGTATTTTAGTCTTAACTTGACTATAACCGAAAACAATATTTTCTGTAATATTAACGTTAAACCACAATATTGTCTTAAAAACTACAACGGTATCTTAAATCCTTATATTTCAATACGGAACAAAAACCTTCACTAGGAGTCACACTTTCTTCACCCAGAATTTTGTAAGAACAACGTCATATTGCACAAATTATTACAAACTCTTGCCCCAGCAAGTTATTCAGATTTATTGAAAGGAATCGGACTTCACGTTATATTTTTTAGTAGAGTAGGGTAATTCGAATGCGCCTATCCGAGACTAGAATTATGTCAACTTTTACAAATAGCAAAAAGGCAGAATTTATCTTCGTGATTATGTTACTGAAATAAAATCCCAAGTCATAAATTACTTTACCAGACTTACAGTGTAGTTTTCTATATCTGATTATTGAATATCAGAAACAGTATCTGATTGTTCTTATCTGCAAACCTTTATAGCAATTCACCGAAAAAGCTAGACGAAGAACACAATTTAACTTAGAACGGACACATAAATTAATCTAAATATCGTTTGTACGTACCTTTTTAGCTATAATAAAGCCCAGTATCTGTATTATTTAGCGAAATTATTATGAATTTCGTCTGCAAAAAACAATTTTACCTTTGAGAATTGAAATGAAAATTCTAACTTAAACTGTTTACAACTTTGAATGCAGCTGTTTGAAAACATATCGAAACGAACGCAAATTTAGCATGAACGCAAATTGAGCATGAACATGAGTTTAAACCTATTCTAGACGATATTTCTTTATTATACAGATTTTTTTTTATAAATTAGATGTTGAGATTTTCTGCATGTTACATACATTGGCTTTGAGGATGACTAAAAGTACAGGTGTTCCCTTGGGAGACTGATCTTGACGGCTGAGCACATTAATAGCTCCGACACTAGCCAGGAGAGCTAGCATAGGGTGGGTAGCAACCACGCTCCCTTATTCATACATAAAAAGATGTACTGGCCGAATGGACGTGATTTCCAAAGCCAAACAACAACAAAAAAAACACGCTCCCACGAACGAAATCTAGTAGCACTTGGTTAAGAGAGTAACAGACGCATTGATTGTACCTAATCTGTCGATTAGGCTTTCTCAAAATGTTAAAAGAAGCAGAGCGGAAGTAACTGCCCAAACAATCCCAAACTACTTTAATGAACTTAGGGTCCAAGTACAAGATGTGCCTTCAGAAAACATAATTAATTATGACGAGACGAATTTTAGTGACAATCCGGGGAACCCAAAAGTAATTTGCAAGAGGGGAGCCAAACATTGCGACCGCATTATAGATTCGTCAAAAACGAGCATTTCGGTAATGATGGCAGCTTCAGCAAGTGGAGAGTTATTGCCTTCTTTCGTAGTTTACAAAGCCAAACATAGGTATCAAGAGTGGGAGGAGGATGGTCCTCCGGGATGCCGTTACACAATAAGCAAGTCCGGATGGTTTGAAAGTGCATCATTTGTTGAATGGTTTAGGCAAATATTGTTGCCTTATGTTAGGAATAAACCAGGACCCAAAATAATAATCGGGGATAACCTTTCTAGTCACATAACTTATGAAGTGATACAAGAATGCGAAGCAAATGAGATAAGATTTGTTTTACGCCCTCCAAATTCGACACACCTCTGTCAACCTCTTAATGTTGCCTTATTTGCACCGCTTAAGAAAAAGTGGCGCAGCATATTAAACGAATGGAAAATGAAAAAGAAAGGGCCATTCCAAAAGGCAGATTTTCCAAAACTATTAAGACGCACTCTAGACGGCATAGAAGCATCTTCAAAAAAATATTATCTCTGGATTTAGAGCCTGTGGGATCTACCCCTTCAATCCTCAAGAATGCTTAAAGAGACTACCCAAAGATTTACAAACCGATTCCGAAAATGAAGTTGCTAGTTTGTTGGGAACAACGATTGTAAACTTCTTAAAAGAAAACAGAATGCCAGAACCAAGAGCTAAAACTAGGCGAAAGCGTGTAGATGTTAAGGCTGGCAGAGCACTAACTATCAAAGACTTGCCGTCACAAAAAAACACTATAAGTGAAGAACCCAACCTTGACAACCTAGACAGCTCAGATGAGGATTTGCCTTTAAGTAATGAGCCTATTGATATGGTCTCTAACGCGTCTCTTGAAGATGATTTCGAAGAACAACAAGAATTTGAGTGTCTTCGAGAAGATGATCCTCACAACCAACATAGACACCAAGTGGCTTTAGAAGAAGGTAATTTTGTGATCGTTAAAGTTCCTTTAGAACATTCATCAAAGTACAAATATTATGCTGGCCAAATTGTTGAATCTATTGGAGAAGACGATGTCCACAAGAATTTCTTGATTAAATTTTTAAGAAGAAAGAGGTCTTCTGTAGAGAGTTATTTTTACTTTCCAGATGTAATTGATGAGGGAATAGTTAGCGGGACTGAAATATAAAAAAAACTTAGTCCACTTCCTTTGCGCATAGGACAATACAATTTCAGTGATTTGCCAAGCGATGTTTTTATAGAATAAGAATGGTTTTTTATTTTACTTTTTTACTTTTTATAGAATTGTTCCTTATTTTGTAATGCCAAAAAGTGATGTGCCTTATGAGACTTATGTTGACTTTTTATATTTAAACCCTAGTGTCAAAAATAAGTTGAGTTTTTGTAATTTTTATAAATAAAACATAATTGAAATGAAAGAGAACAAATTTTTTTTCAATTTTTATAGCGTAGTACAATTTTTTTACATAAAACTGTGTCCGAAGCTAATATCACTTTTAATAGCTTCGTTTTTAGGCGTTTTTAAACGATGTCCGAAGTCACCTAAAAACTGAAGGTGGCTTCGGACACAAAAAAAGTAAAAAAATATATATGATCGACTCAAATTTTTGATTTTATTTTCATGGCAGTACATAGTGGAAGGATGTAGGTATCCCTACCGTTTTTTTCAGATTTTTTAATAAAGAATCCACATTCGAACCAACTAAAATATGCAGAAAATCGTCCGAAGTCACCTGCGTTGACGGTATATAAATTAGGTAAATAAAAATAGTTTCCAAACTCAGTATCACCTAACGAGTCTCAAACTCATGTGAAACCAAGCTAGCAATCTACTCAACTACACAAGTCTGTCACTTCCACCACGTAGAAAATGCCGAGGACAGAAGCTAGTGTCACTGCTGTATCTGTCAGATTAATTAGACTTAACCAAAATTGTAATATTAAGATTCAATAATTTGTTGATTAAGTTAAAGCTTGGTTTTACCTGACTTTTTTTTACTACTGATTGTGATACATACTGTATTTTGATGTAAGGTTCTAATATTATTGGACTAATGGCCGTTTGATGACCGTCGTCGGTCAATCCCAAGCAGTGATTAATTACCATGGATATGTTGAGTCAATCTTGTTTATAGTAATTTAGGACATGGTGGATACCTGGGTAACTAAAAAATTGAGTAACTAACATTTTGGATAGCAACTAGAAGGTTCTCATATTTCCCAAACCATGACATGTCGAAAAAATTGGCATACGTCAATGATAACCCCCACTTCTAAACAGACAACATTTTATTACTAAAACTACAATTGGAAAGTATTTATCATTAGAATGAAAGTAGACGAATTTTCTGCCACGTCAAATATCCCCAATGTTCCACTTTTGTTCAGCCTTGAGCCGTTGCTTTTCCTTCTTCATGGCGATGGCTTCTTCTCTAAACTTGGGTAGACGAAATAGCATACTCCGGGTAAATCGTGGATGCACAATTTCTGGGAGAGCCTCCTCTCTGTAAGACTTTCATTTATGGTGGTGTCCCTGCGACCACAGTTCTGAATATATCTCGGTCTAGATAGGTTCTAAATTCCTATCAGTATAAATTTACCCAGGACGCTCACAATCTGTCTCGAAAGTTGAAAATGGTGTAAAGTTTGCTCTTCCAACTAAATTTTATTGACCAGAATGTAGAGTTTATTTATGGGAGGAGCAATAGCTGCCGTAGCAACTTCTAACGGTCATTTTAAGCCCTCGTACATCGCTACACCTGCACAACTGTAGACAGGGGTCCTACCAGAATCGGAAATCAACAGGAAAAATTAACATGCATTTTAAATAGAAGTTTCCCTTCAATTACGATATTTACCCTGTCCTTAAATTATACTTAAAGTTAACTGGAAGTGATACAAATGACCATAAATGTTTTATAAAGCATACAGTTGAAGGTAACTCCAATTATTTCAATTTCTCACAGTTGCACAAAGCAGCAAGGCCGACAAGTGCTTAATTTCCGGACTATTTTGAGATCTGCAATATTAATGAAATCGAATGGAGGTACAAAAAGTGCATGTTATAATGGCTCATTCAGTTACTTTTACATGGTAGTAAGAAGCTCTTGGTTGAAAAACAGAAAGAGTTGATATGATGCCTATATCGCACGAGGATGAAGTTTCGGCTTCGGCGTCGTGCCTCAGTGCGATATAGGCATTCCACTCAAGTTGTACAGTATCTTTTTTCTTTGACTAAGCAAAGCAATTACAAAATAGATTGCATGTCTCCTCGAGAAATCGAATATAGGGATTAACCTAAGCTTTTATGCATGCTAAAATATGGTTTATAAAACCCCCCTGTAACTGTACAATTTTTAAGAAAATTATTAAAACTTTACAGAAATTGAACATTTTCGACGAGAAAATTGTTATATTAAATTTTGTTTTATAAAAAGAATAAAAAAGAATTATTCTCCCAGATAGAATTGAATCAGCGTCTGCAACAGCTTCAGTTTATTTATACCTAGCTTCTACCGACTGAGCTACCAAACCCCATTACAGAATATGTCTACAATACTTATTATAAAAGTAGGTTGTACTTATTTAAATGATTTAATATTTATGTATTTTTAATTATAAAAGTATCATTATTAAAGCTACAATTCCACAAATCACGTTATTTTCAATTGTTTTAAGTGTTATTGAAAGTAGAAACCTGACCTTAGGGTATAAGAGGACAGGACTATGTATGTATGAAAGAATGAAACATTGATTTAACTTACTTTTACTTCTATATTTATGACAGCAGTTGTCAATAAATTAATTATAAATAAAGAAGTGTCAAATCGGACCACTTTGGTTGGTTGTTTTCATATCCGTACACCTTGCTGGAATTGCATACATTGCCATTGCGCGAAACGTGAAGAAAACGGCTGATTTACAGGTAGGAGTAGAAAATATATTTTTGCAATTGTCAACCAAAAATGTCAACGTTTTAGTTGTTATTTTCAATATCAAACAATGTTCCTTTTTCACTGTTTTGAAGTAGTAAAGAAATTCTTTTCAGAAACTTAAACAACCTTAAAAAAAGGAACTTTTTCAGTCTTTTTAGAAAACTGCAGAAAATGTGTATACAACACGTGCAAAATGAGTGTCTTTTCACACGTTCTATTTGTGCAACTCTGTAAACCTCGGTGCACTACCTAAACGACTAGCAAAGAAACACTTAGTTCTGTTGTATAAATAACTATTTTTAAGTTTTGCTAAAAATGAAGAAAAATAGAAGAAACATCGGCGACTGAATACTTTAACAAATTCAATAAAACTTTAGAAGTGTTATCTAGAAAAAAACGATAATTCTGCAGTCAATGAATTCACTGAACAGTTTCTACATGATGAAGTGGGAACATCCATCTCAACATGTAAGACAGCATCTTGAATTATCCATTTATAATAACTTTGATCTTTTCCATTCACTATTCGTTACATTAAATTGAATTTTTCTATAACCTTTCATCACTTTTACTTTGAAATTTATCTTCACAATCTGTACTTCTTATCACAAAAACTAAAGAAAATAAACTAAAATCCCCGTAAAAAACCTTTTAATTTGCACTGTGGCTTGACTTATTAAATTTAACACAAAAATACTTTCTGGAAAAGAAAATTCAATTCAAAATAGGAAAACTAAAATTTCCTAAAGTTCATAAACTTGTTTATCGCACGACACTTTTCTTTGTACTAGTTTAGAATTCCAAGCCTGTATAAGAGTGTTGTACAAGATTACAATTTCTTTTAATAAACTTCCTCTTCACTAAATATAAAATTTCCACGTTATTAAATCTGTTTCCTGATTTATCCTTTAAAGTTAAAATCTAGTGGATTGTTCTCTTTTAATGCATGTAACTTTTATCACTATTAATTGTGCAAAAGTTTTTCGTTTAATAACTACTCGTTATAAACTTTTGTTACTTTCAGACTTATCGAGTTATTAGCAGCAAGTTTCAGTTTACAGGAACTCGGTATTAAAGTTGAATATTACATTGCTAATTTAACACAGTATTAAAATAAATATGACATAATGAATACATTTGATTTTTACTAGTACTAATATAATAATAACTAGCGAATAACGCTGAGCCTTGACCAAGCAAATTCACCAATTTAGGAACAAGACCAGGAAAATTGAAAAAGTCAGAAACAAAAACCAGCAGCGCAAAAAACTCACCAAGTGAAGAACAAGAACCCTCAGCCCAGCTCACACACTGATCTCGCAAGTGCACTATTGATTAAACGGAAATGCTTACTTCTGCTCCATCACTGTTGATTAAACGGAAATGCTAGATGCAGCTGCAACCCTGCACTCCACATTAAAAAAAGTAGTTTAAAACTTCTCATTCTGAAAATCCTGAGTCCGTGCACTGTATCACTGAAACAAAGCAAATAAAGTTAGGATACAAACCTAGTTCGTTCACGCTGACTTACATTTGTTGATCTGCTTTTGCTCATGTGATTTCAAATTTTCCTCGCTAGAAATGCACTTAACTACTTTAAAAAACGTTTAAACTAAAAAGTTAATTATAATAAAAATACATAAGATGTAAAATTCTTGGGTATAAGTTTTCAGAAATGTATTACTAGAGATGCAGAATTTCAAACACAATTACCCCTAGACAATATGACAATATTCTTTCGTCTTCACCTAGACAGTAGGGCAGGCTATAGGTATATAACAAATATAGATGGCACTACAGCCATTTGACACTATCATTGTTAATTCCACGAACGAATATATAGTGGATTGACACGAGATGCACGCATTAAAATATACTTCCCCTACTGACGAGTCTACGTGAAGAAGAAACAATATTGTTTATGGGTAATTGTGTTCGAAATCCTGCATCTCTAGGAATATATTTTTAGAACCTTATACCCAAGAATTTTAAATCTTTTGTATTTTTATTATACATTTACAAGATTCAAGGCCAAAATCATAGGTATGTGTAGCAAGAGTTATTTCTGCAACTTTTAAACACCTTATAGTACACAATAAATATAGGTGGCACCACAGTCACTTGTCGCTGTCAATGTTAATTACACGAACGAATATATATTTCATCGAGCCGAGATGCACGTATTCAAGTATGGCCACTCCTACTGACGGGTCCAGCTGAAGACGAAATAATATTGTCTAGAGGTAATTGTGTTTGGAATCCTGCATCTTTAGTAATATATAATAGAATACACTTTTTAACTTAAACTTTGCACCGCATAGTGATGCCTGCTGCAACGCCGTTATAAAGGCTACTACCACGTAGTTGCGCCTTCGATTAGTCAATTTCCAAAGTAGGATACCCCAACTACCCCCGAACAAGCTCGTTATAATATATATGGATAATGTACCTTTATAAGTAAATAGATATTTACATTTACAATTCTCATAAAACATAATATGAACATAAAAGGGCAAACATTTACGGCTACATATAATTAATTATTAATATAGAATTTTACTTTTTTTTGTTCATTATAATTAGCGCAGTATTTAATAGCACAGGGCAAGTTATTGTATAATATAAGACCTTCACAAAAATTGTTTTTGGTCGACATGCGAAAGCACTTCTTTCTACATAAAAATCTTGATTTTTTTTATTGATGAGTGTTATACATATAATTTAGTTTATCATATAGATATGTCGGTGCCATTTTGTTTTTTATTTTATATATCAAGATTAGCATTTTGAAACTTGTAAGTTGTTGTACATTCATGAAACCAAGAGCATCAAGCATATTTTGTATTGGTGTATAGTGTATACCTATTACATTTTAATATCACTCTCATAGCTTTATT
Source organism: Agrypnus murinus (assembly GCA_929113105.1). Classification (NCBI taxonomy): domain Eukaryota; kingdom Metazoa; phylum Arthropoda; class Insecta; order Coleoptera; family Elateridae; genus Agrypnus; species Agrypnus murinus. The sequence continues at coordinate 135,350,044 of OV816028.1, read as the reverse complement.
TTGCATTGTTTGTACCTAACATACCTAACTGGTTTGCATTATATTGAGGCACAGTATTGAAAATGTGGATTTATGAATGTGTTGTAAATTAGTATCCTATTATTCATATTTAGGTTTCTATGAATTCTTCTGAAAAGATAAACTTTTTTAGAAAGTTTATTTAAAATTTACTTTCTGTGTTTCTTAAAATTTAAATTATAGTCAATTTGTATACCTATTACCTAGGTACTTTATTTTTGTGATATTATCAAGAACATCGTTATCTATAACTACCTTGCCATCAGTATTTTTAATTTTTTGTAACTTATATTACTTAGAAACCACCATATATTTTGATTTTTTAAGGTTTACAATTAATGTATTATCACAGAGCCATTATTTTAACCAATTTATTGTTTAGGTTTTGACACAGCGTTGCATTATCGTGTCCAGTAATAGTATCGTAACAATATAATTATTAAATAAGTTGAGCAAAGTTGGGCCCAGGATTTTTCCCTGTGGAGCACCAAGATTTCTCAGTTGATGTACTGTTATTCTATCATCTAAGTAATTTTCAATCCATTGAAGAACAACCTCCCCCGCAAAATGAATTCTTTTCCACTTCTCTATTAATACATTACTAGCAATAGTTTCAAATAATAATAATAACAATTGCTGCAACCCATAACCTGGAAACGAGGCCCCAGAAGCTATAAGCTTGTGCAGGATGGAGGGGGCGATTATTATTATTACGTAGGCCCTACGTGCGGCTGCAGCCGACTTACAGATGGAACGGCGCAAATCCCACATTTGTGTCACAGCTAAGAAAAACTGCAAAAAACCGTAACCAGATCTGCTGGTAACGGAGTCGAACCTGGCTCGCTTGGATGAAAGTGCAGCATGCTAGACATTACACTACAAAGGCTGTTGTTTACCAAATGGTTGCTTAAAATCTAAAAATAAAGATATAATATATTTATTAACTTCATTTTGCTTGTACCATTCATCACGAATCCTTCCTGGACCCAAATTGATTACTTTCAATGACATCACAATGCTTAAAATCTTGATTTTTTACTTCTGATTCAATAATTTTTTCCATCACTGAGACTGTATTAATTGCCCTATAATCATCACACTTGCATGAATCCACACAGGGACGAACCTAAAGAGTTTTTTGGAGGGGGTAACCTTAAAATTGCCAACTTATTACGATGAAAATGCCAACTACTAGTAAGAAAATATTTTTATTTGTACCTAACATTATATGAAGCAAAATTAGTATTTTACACAAATCTTATTTTTATTTAAATCTCTCCAACGTGTGTGCATGGCAATTAGATTAAATTTAAAAAAATAAATTGTTTTGGACACATTTTCTTATCTTCTCATTTTTCTCAAATTGTTAAATTGCCAACTTTCGCTCAAAATTATCAACTTTGAGGGGGGAGCTACCCCTCCCATCCCCCCCCATGGGTTCGTCCCTGAACCCACAACCTTTTGCACTGGGATCGTATAAGAAACTTTCCATTTATCTGGAAATACACCATAATTTAAAGAAGTATTAATCTAAAAACTGATTACCTATCACTTCAAATGAGTCCTTTATAATGTTAACACTTATATATTCCATTTGCACGCGGGAAGTGCAACTGTTAGGGTTTATTGAATTGTAATGTTTTTAATCATTTAAAACTAGTCATTAAAGGCTTTTCGTATTTTTCTTGAAGCTGCTAATGCTAATCAAACGTCAAACATTTATTAATATTTTATAGGCATAAAAAACGAAACGAATCATTAAAAATAAATCATCATTCAATTTGTTGATATTGACGTGCAGAACATAAAAGATTTGAATGAATTTCAATAGGCTTTCACTATTTTAACATTAGACAAAAGTTTAACAGAAATCAATATAACCTAGAAACTATTTTTTATAACCTACTTGCAAAGTAGGAGCATGATTCGCACTACAATTTCGCAAATGTTACGTTAGTTCCGAGTCTCTTACACAGTCACTAAATGTGGTTGATTTAGTTACTCTTCCCGGGTGCCAATTTAATATCTGTAGTATTTTTCAAGTTGGTGTTGCTGCTGTAGTAAATCTATCAAAACTTGCGAAATCTATTTTTAGGTTAATACTTTGTTGTTTGGTAACAATATTTTTAACTTCTTCCATAATTCCTTACCTTTTAAATTTTTTATAATGTCTTGGTGCATACTGAGCTCATTAATTTCCCGTTACTGTAAGTGTTAGACATTTAATGTATTTGTATCTTTTTATCTAGTAATCTATTTTTGTGTTTACCTTAGCGACGTGTTTGCTTATACTTATTACATTACCTTTGATAATGACAGCTTAGCTGTCGAAACAATTGTCAGGTAGCTTATAATAAATTTGTAAAACTTTTTACTAATCATTTTGATTTATTTCATGATTATAGAGTTTTACCAAATAAGGCTCGAAACAATAAACACTATTATTAATGGTTTGTTAGTTTGACCTTAGCTAAACATTTCTTTTTTATTATTTAATAGTCCTTGTCTATTATTTAATAGAAAATTTAATATAAAATTTTACCATATTCATTTCTTTTTATTTTGGGTCCAGAGAATTATTTCCAGGGGCGGAGTCAGAGAATTATTTTGAGGGGGGGAATTTTTGAAAAATAATTGTTTTAATAAATAATAATAACACAAACATTATTAGTTTCTATCCTATGTATATTTACTTATAAACTTTGGGGGCAGGAATTTCCCCTATTCCCCTCCCGTCGTGAATCCACGCCTGCTACAGGTATCTAGCACCTTATTAGATTATTTTTTACTATTCTTTTGTATAACAGGGACACATTTTATCTGTAGCTTGATGCTCAATGCTTAATGAAATTTTGAATTTTTTACCGCATACAATTTATACACTTAACATTGTCTGGTTTGATGTACAATCATTTGCACTATGCTCCTCGTCACATTTACAACAAGGTAATTTATTTCTACATTTTCCTGATTTATGCAAGAGTCCGAAACATCTAGAACGAGTGATATCAATTAATTCATAAACATTACATCGTCTCAATCCTATAGTTAACTACATTTAGTAGATGCCATACTGCCCATTTACATACAAGATATTTAATAACAATTATGTTAGTGATAATCGGTATCATCACTTCATGCTAAATACTTGTAAAAAAACAACTGATTTAAACTTACTGACTGACTGTTACACTTACACGTTACTTAATCGGCTCGTAACCTATGTATCGCAGATGTACCCCCTTCGTAGCGTGGTTGGTCAGCGCCGTCCTTTGGATTTTGAGGCCCCGGGCACAAATATGGAGTGGGGCCCCCAGTAAATAAGAAATAAATATACAGGGTGTAACTAATTATAACTAGAAACCTCGTAATGAGGGGTAGCTGTAATAGAAACTTTAGAACAATGCACCAACTTTATTGTTAGTAGGTACTTCCGTTAACAAAATGCTATGACGCACCTCTACTATTTATCTTGAAGTCTCGAGAAGTAAGGCTTCTGTCTGCGAAAAGGATCATTTAGTCCTTATCTACAGCAACTTATAGCCTACTACCTTTTAACTATACAATAGGACGTAGGGTACATTTCTAGGTAAATGTACGCGACTAAGTTATGAACTTTAAGGAGTTCTTTCCCGCCTTTTAGACATGCCGAAGCATGAATTGAGATTACGCTCAATTAGCGCGCATTGCCCACACTTTACGATGCTACCAGTAACTCACTGGTGGGAGCGAGATACTATCCATACTCTACTAGCTCTTCAGGCTAGTACCGGAGCGATAAACGTGCTTACCCGTCGGCTCCATCTCCAGGGAGGCATGAGGGACGTATCATACGACCCTGTCATGTTTCCATGCCCCGTATCCAGGTTCCAGGGATAGGGTAGATGAGACAGCCAGTTTTATGGGTGAACGCCGTGCGGTCTGCTCCGTTCACCCGTAGTCTCGAGAAATGTTAGAATCCTTTTTATTTTGGAAGTTTGGTGCGCTTCATTTTAAAAGTGGGCTTTAGCTTTGTGTATAAGGTTGCATCAAATGTCGGTTTCTCAGTCTATTTTATTAACGCATAAGATATATATTGTGTTGTTGATTAAAATAAGGTAGCTCGGTGCGGGGCCCCACTAGCTGTCGGGGCCCCGGGCATACGCCCGGCTGACCGACCGTAGGGATGCTTCTGTTGTTGGTAACTCGTGTAGATTTAAAGTAATTTAATAAGAAGGCATAAAATAGTTACTAAAGATTGTCCACGAAAAAATTCATCCATGAACAAGGTGTACTTTTACAATATATTTACCTAACTCATATTTATTAAACACTTATTAATAGTTATAAGACTCGAAAAAACAAAAAAGTAATTAGTATCTAACTACGCATATAGAAGTATCTAATTTTTCTCTTCATTCCTCTCATTAAATTTTGTACGGTTACATCTGTCACTTTATTAGTAACGTTTTTACATTTCTTTTGAAAATCGGAGATATTAGAAGCCTCCCCCAAGGTTTTCTTTAATTTTCGCTTAACACTAGCCCAGTACTGTTCAATTGGCCGAAGCTCCGGACAATTGGGGGGATTCGCATCTTTTGGTACTATAATGATATCTTGCTATTTATATATCAAATACGCATTATTACATACATATCCATCAGAGAGGCATTGAATGATGGGGAGATTGCCATAGCAACAATATCAACAACAAGAATAAATAAATATCTAATACAAGTTACACGTCTTTTATTACCTTCTAAAAGATATAACTTATAAGATTGTGTACAAGAACCATATAAACAACCTTGTAACACAACACTGGTGACCCCGACGTGATTGACCCCTGAGTACTTGATTCCAATTCTTTGCAAGTTTACCGTAATGGCAGGTAGCTAAATCCGGCCAAAACAACGCAGCAGCATTATGTGATCTTATAAAAGGTAATAGACGCTTTTCCAACCATTCTTCAACATAGATCTCTTGGTTATTTGTGCCCGTTGATACAAAAAAATTACTCTTCCTACTACAAGTGCAAAGTGCCTGCCAGATTAAGTAAAGGGTATCCCAACAAGAGCGCCGGATTTAAATTGGCCCCCATTTTGTTAATACGAGTTGTACGGTGATTTTTTTTGACAGTTGTCACGTACAGACCACGCGATTTAAGAATATGGAGAAGTATTCAAACGAACAACTTTTAATTATTGTAAAAACACATTACAAAAATGGTGAAAGTTTTGCGAAAACAGTCCGCCAATTACGTCAAGTTTTCGGTCGCAATAATGCGCCAAATGAATCGACAGTGAGGCGTTTAATTAAAAAATTTGAGACCAAATTTACGCTGATGGATCAGAAGACCATTGTTCGTCGTCGTCCTTGTCGGTCACTCGAAAATATAGCCACAGTAAGGGAATCTGTGACCGAGAATCTAGGAACTTCCATTCGGCATCGTAATAGTCAAGGATTAAACATTTCCAGAAGCACTATGCAACGTATTTTGGTAAAAGATCTGCATTTTCACCCGTACAAGGTTCAATTGGTGCAAGAAATCAAGCCAAGGGACCATGAGCAGCGCCGTGGATTTGCTGATTGGGTGTTGGAACATCATCAAATTAATGCGGATTTTTCAAAGAAAATCATTTTTTCAGAAGAGGCACATTTTCAACTCGACGGATACGTAAATAAGCAAAACTGTCGGATTTGGGGTGCTGAAAATCCTCGTGTGATACTCGAAAAACCAATGCATCCACCGCGAGTAACTGTTTGGTGCGCATTTTAGGCTGGCGGAGTGATTGGGCCGTATTTCTTTGAAAATGCGGCTGGAAATGCGCTAATTGTTAATGGTGTGCGGTATCGCGAAATGTTAACGGAGTTTTTGTGGCCCGAATTGGATGTAGTTGATGTGGAGGACATGTTTTTCCAACAAGACGGTGCGACCTGCCACACTGCCCGTGAAACAATGGTGTTACTGCAGACCAAATTTCCAGGACGAGTCATTTCTCGATTTGGCGATCAACATTGGCCACCAAGATCGTGCGATCTAACGCCGATGGACTTTTTTCTTTGGGGCTATGTGAAGGAAAAGGTGTATGCGAATAAGCCTGAAACAGTTGAACATCTTAAAGAGGAAATACGGCGCGTTATTGGTGAAAGAATAACCCTGTGCCAGAGGTTTCGTGGTGGCCATTTGCCTGATGTTGTATTTCACGTTTGATCGGAACTATTTTTCTTTTAGTTGAAATAAAAATGATTGCTTAATTAAAAAATTAATGTGTTTTTCTTTAAAATTAAATCCGGCGCTCTTGTTGGGACACACTTTAATAGTGCTTTAAAATATTCTTCTTCATACGTTTACAATTACAATTACAAAAGAAGACTACTACGAAACAAATACTTCTTATTATATTGCCGTCTTTATTGGACTTATCTATTATTTCTTTACGAAATATTGCTCGTGTTTCAGAATCACTAATCTTGATTTCTTGATGAATTGTATACTTATAAGATCGATATTTATTTTTTTCTTAAATGATGTAAAAGGAGGTTTTGCCTAACCCTCTTATCTGTCATTGCTTATTTATAAAACAAAACAACAACCTGAAGCTATTACTAATCTTTAGGCCCAGTAACGTCTGCTATAAAATAACAGTTGCCGTTTGAACTCAGCGTAAGCAAAAATAGAAATAAAAAACAAAGGTTACAGAATCACGTAAACAAAAGTCAATTTAATACATTATACCCAAGAATGAAGTTAAAATTATAATGGTTTATAATTAAGCAGTTCGTAAACTTCTAAAATCAATATTTTAAATCATTCAATCAAGTTGAAATCAAATCATTTCGTGTTTTATAAGAATAATCAAAACCTATTTTAGAGTTAAACAGAAAATTATTCAGAATCCCAGGTACGATTTCTGCAGTACAAGTAACATTTAACTTAAATCTTGCAACCGTGTAAACGTATAATTGTACCCAACCGAATGCAATAAAAATGCAACAACGTTTGTATATTTAACACATAACCGAAAGAGCTTTCTGTGATCGAGTGAGAAAAATTATGCATTTTGGCCGAGCGACATGAGTTCAAATCTTGGTTGCGACTAGATTCTAAAAATTTAGTACAATCGCAGTTGAACTCATTAGACTTAAGTATATTGTATAAAAGTTGTTTGAATGATAAGGTATTGGGGAGCGATATGTACTTGCTACAATAGCTATTACCTCGTTGCACTTCCATAAGAGTTTATGTGAAACCCCGGCACTGCGCCAAAAGCGGAAAAGGATTATGTATGTAACCTAAAAGTTAAGAGCAAAGATGATATAGTTAAAGATTAACAGTAGTCTGTGAATAAAAGGGTGCAGTCTGTCCTCCTGATGTTATCTTGGACTAGTTAGAAACACCTGCTTTAGATGCTGCTCCGATGCTGTTCAATGGGATAGTAGATAAAAATCCAAAATGCCATAAAAAAAAGATTAGAATAAAGGTAACGAAGCAGTCTATAAAGAAAATTCTGCAATTAATTTAAAAGTTTTCACCATAAACTAAGACGTACCGAATAGAGATTCCTATATTTTTTCTACAAATTAAGAAATTGATAGAAATAAAACGAATATTAGGTTAGAAAGATTCCTTGAAACTCAGCTGTTAAATATCAATCCAAATTAATTTTCAATGTAATCAAATTTTAACTAAATTCACGAGAAATATTTCAACTTCCTCCCGCTTAAAAGTCTCAAAGAGAAAAATTATGTTTAAAACTTTAAAAGGGAATGGAATACACACTACTACATGTGCTGTTTCAAAAGATAAAATTTTATAGTAATAAGCAGAATCTAAGTATTACCAAATATGGAATAGCCAATAAGAATATCTAGTTAAAAACATGACCAAATTAGGAGTGCCAAGATTAAATAATAATACAGTGAGAAAAAGCCTTTTAAGAAGATTTTTAGATGAAATTGAACTGGGTAGAAGCCAAAACAAAATTGTAATAATTCTCTTGGTCATTATTATTTCTTGCCCTACGTTATCCTACGAATACTGTCACTTTCCTGATGCAACTTCACAATTTTTGCAGTAGTGCTTACACTAGGTATCGGTCGGTTGTTGATAACTCTCTACACTGTGTCATTAACAACTTTAAGGTTTTGAATGATCAACAGTCCTTTTTTGACAGTCTTCGAGAGAGTTTCAAGTAGAAGGATCACGCTTTAAGAACTCACATGGAATTTTTAGCTACTTGAAGAATGTTTCAGTATTTTCTTAAGCAAAATACTGCAGTGGCCGATTGATAAAAACTCTCGTCGAAAAACGCTTAAGCAATTGATTCAGATGAGAGATACCAGAGGTGACCACAGGACTTTATTAAAGCTTTACTTGACAACACTTCGGGCGTATTCTCACGAGTGTGAAATTGGCATTTTTGCACGGGTTAGACATATACCTTATCTAAGACTACAAATAAGTAATAATACACCAAAAGCTAAGAAACATATTTAACCTAGAATTTATACTCGCATTCATATTTTTTACGTGAAATCTTTGGAAATACATTAAGAGATGTAATGTGAGCAGCTTCTACGACGATTGGAGGTGATCAAGTGCATACTCCATTTTCTCATCATCAAATTCATTTGCGATAAATCTAGAATTTCGAAAACAACAAAGTAAATATTAAATTTTTAAAGACAATAGTAATAACACTTACAATCTGTATAATTTCAGTCAATCTAGTACAGATAGACAATCATACGTATGTGGTCGTTTTCAAAAGTATTTTTTATAAACAATCATAATTCAATTGTCAACGTTGTTATTTAATTCCTTTGCCGCAAAATGTAAACATTCCGGCATCGCAGATATTGTGATAAGGAAAGAAAGCTTTGTACCCATAGCACTTGTGAATTATGTAGCAAATTATAAAAGCTTTCATTATTTTTATTGCAATTTAGTAATAATAGTAAATAATGTTACATTAACGATTATATAATAATGTAAAAAATTAATCAAGTTTACGTTAATTCAGTAACAATTTTATAATAACTTTATATAGTAATAATAACTAAACTACGGTAAGGCGACTAAATAGGTCAACGGTAGAGACCTCGCTTAGCAGGCAGACGGCCCAGGGTTCGATTCCCCGCCGCACACGTGGGCCAAGTGTACCTTTTGATGGTCAAAAATATTTTCTTTGCTTATTTTGCTTTTTTAGATTTTTGTTGTCAAGTGGGACCATATACACCATAATAGAAGCAAAAAATAGAGAAAGTATATAAATTTTACATTGCCACAACAAAGGTAATATTACTGCTACCGATTCCTTTTTAAATTCCGCATCGATTAATTATTTCCGTGTAAAAAAGTAACAAATAATTTTCTGTTAATATTAGTAGTATATGAATGATTCTAAATACAACAAATTTTAAATACAAAGGCTTAAGCATGCTATTTAATGTACCGTAGACATTTTATGTCGGAAATTTAATTAACATCAACTGAAATGGTAATTACAAAAAGAAGCACAATAATGCTGAATGCTTTTCACTTGAGAAGTAGTAAAAAGCAACAATAGAATAATTTTAAGCAAGATTTATATTTTGGGCTAGTACGGACCCCATAACTACTATACTAAAAAACGATACTAAAAAGCTTTCATAGTTTTACAGAAATTCGAAGTATTTACTTTTAATATTTTAAAGAAAAGCTAAATTTTTAAGACAATAATAAGTCATTTGATTTTTACTTACGTCTTGGAATAGAATACATACAAAAAAACACCCTTGCATGAACTTTAAAATATTATTTGACAATACTTAAATAATAAGTGATACGCACTGACTACACAACCGCACTTGGTAATGTTGAGGTTCGAACTAAGAAAAAAAACGCATCTGTTGTTTTATGACCTTTCCTTATGCAGACCCAGTTAGCCTGATGATCCCTTTTAAAAAGTGCATGCCGAAAATAAAATATTCTACAACTTTTTAAATTATTTTTAGCCAGCAAAATGGTTAAAAAAACCAGTGTGCGCCGAAGTAAAAATTTTTTTATAGGATTTGCAATCAAAATACTATAATTTAATGTAAAACATTAATTAAACAAAATAAATTAACTAAAATAATTTATAACTTTTATATTTCAAATTAATAATATTATAATATTGCATGAGCTGACATCTATGGCGTTTTAATAGAGCTACTGATTGTGGGAAATCGTTTCCCACAGTCATAACCGTTCAGTTTAGAGATTGTTTGCTATGAGTCGTTTTCATGGTTACTGGACTGTGGGAAATATCTAATTTTCTTTATGCACAGATGCATTATAATTAGACTATTATTGCAAGACTCATCTAAACATAAACGTCTTTTTATGACCCAAGGGCCTCTTTATGGTCAGACGGGCAATAACGAAACGTCAATTAAATGTCAGAAGTTTTTTTGTAGAACTTTATTGGTTCTTAATATAATTTGTAAGCTTCTCGCTAATGAAAATAGGCTAAAATTAAATATTTCAAAATAGTAACCATAGTAACTTACTTCGTATAAGCACATAAGTATACGCATATCGGCATGATGTACCTAGGTACTCATTTTTTTACACAATAATAGATTTGACATAAAAACTTAATCTGTGCATAAAATAGTGTATGTATAGCGGGCATAACTTGCTTTTATGACCCTACAGCCTTTTCACAGCTTCACAAGCTTCATTATACCCTTAATACATAAATAACTAATAGTGGTCGTACATAAAAAATATTTGTACTTTATCAACATCATGCCATACAATTATAATAAATTAATAATCACGTTACTTGATGAATGAACCACAACACAGAAATTTTGAAATTTTGTTTTTTTGCATACATAAATAAAATGTGAAAAGTGTCTACATACAAACTGTAATTAAATTAGAATAAAACCATACAACTTACACAATCTCGAATTAGCTTTTTCATAACTTTATGGCATTGTACCGTATTACTCGAGGGTAGTAAATAATACGATTTTTATCTAAACGATAAATTAGTTGTTCTATTTGGTAAATGTTCCAAAGTGAAAAAAAAACAGATCTGGAATTCTTATTAAGTACAAGTAATCCGAAAACCTAATCAATATTATTTCCAATTAAATAAATAACGAACTTCCTAGATATCAAACAGTAACGTGGTAGTTCCGGAATAAAATTGCCTGGTTTAGCAATCAAAACGTTCCTAGATCGAAACCCGAAGGGTTCACGGAAGTTTTGTAAAGAGGGAATTTCCGGTGGTTTGTCGATTTTCCCAATTAGGTGTGGCCGATTATCTCGACTAGATTTTAGCCAGTTTTCTCTATTTTCAAAGTGGGTTTCCTATTACTTTCACTGGTCCCCGCATTTTAGGTGTTCTTTCAAGTTGCTTTAATTTCATTTAATACCTAAATCTGGATTACGATCTTCTGACGATAACAGTAAATTTCTTGGGGGGTTTGAAATGGAAAAAATAGCTAAGAAAGATAATAAAAGAAAAAATTAAATCCTGATGAATTTTGGTCATAACCATTTTCAATACTTTCGTTGAAAAGGACTTGTCAGCTCGTTACAGAAACGCTTTGGAACTGCGGATAGAAGGATTAGCTGCAGATAGATGTGCACGGCTCTATCGGTCATTTGTTAGACTTTACCGATGATTGGCCTTAATATAAACGGATTAAATGATTTATTTGAGGTTATTTAACAAACATGATTAAAAAAAGATCTATTGTTCTAGCTGACTCTTTACAAAAGATAAAATGAAATGGATGTCAAAGAAAAACTACTGGTAAAAACCTAAACTTAATTAAGATTTCGAAAGCGTGTTCAAAAAGGCCCTATTTTTTTACATGCGAAGGCAAGCGCGGAGAAAGTGAATTAAAATAAAACAGGTAGCCATATAAATCAGGGTAAAAGCCCGTTACACCAGGACACATAAAAGTCTAAAAGAACATAAAAATCCTGCTACGCATGTTTTAAACATAGAGGTTTTGTTATATACAATGCCCTTTTTTTTCATCAAGCACTTGGTACAATTTAATACTCGGCATACCAAAATAACAATTTTGTTTATGGCTGTCAACTATTATGTTATACCTACCACTTTCTTTTCACCTATGTAATACATCCATAAAGAAATACAAAGTTTACTATTATTTGACGAAAAAACTTAATTTGAATTTTATTATATTTTCTTTTTCTTTTTGGCCTGGAATTTCAAGTTATGTTCCAGAAAACCGCCAGAGTCTCTCAAATATTTCTGTATATAACATATCTGACGTTTATAGTTATGTTTGAGATTTCAGCATCATAAGTATGTGCGACCCGCATCTTAAATACATACGTAGAGGCTGGAGGTATGAATTTTTGCTCAAGTTGGTATGTCAAACATCTGCAGAGTTTGTACTTTAGATACCTTCAGCAAAATAGCTAGCTATAAGTTAGTATGATTAGTTATCATGTAACTCCTTCAGGCACTAGCAACTTTATAGACGTTTCGATGTCAGACATAACTTCATATATACAAACTTTAATGTAAAGTGGTTTAAACGATGTTGGTGAATTGACTTTAAAATAAAATTAATGTCTTTAGCGTTACACTGAAATATGTAGAGCCAGAAGCACGTCTATTCGCATATGTAAGTTAAAATTAATAATAAATTTAATATTACTTTAACGGGAAAACTTAGTAGTAGCAAAAAGATACGACTGCAAGAAATTTAAATCCCATTCTAACTATGCGATAACTATCTTCAATGGAAACGGATAACTCATACACATACACGTGCGGGAAACAATGCAGTCATAAGAATGAGAATACTAAAAGAATGAGATACTTACTTCAATTTACAAAAATAATCTAGCTTATTATACAGTCTTTTGCTCAATACCTACAGGACAAACGTTACTCAAATTATTACTTCCAATTACTACAGTCAGCATAAAAACATCATCTTATTTCGTCACAAAAATTACTAATAAGTAATTGTAATAAACTAATCGTACACCTATATTTTACTAAGGCTACAGAAATATACACATACATATACAATCACATGTACCACAACAAAAAGTACGATAGGCTTAGTTCATGACAAATCACCTAAAGCAATTTATTTCCAAGTCTTAGATTTTGTTCAAATTTTTTCTTTGTATAGATACTTTAAGGGGGTTTGCTTACCCCGAGGGTTTGACTCGGTAGGCGTTCCTGCTCGTATGCCAAATTATAGGTGTCTCTGCCCTGGGCACTAACTTGCTTACGAAGTAGTGCTGGATGATCTCGATGATCGGTGGTAAATCCCCGAGCGCTAGTTATGTTAACGTGGTATGCTCCACGGATCCGGGTAACTGCTAGTGGACAAAAGGTAATCCAAGAAACTGTTGTGGTCGTATAGGTCGGTTTTGTCTGGATTACCTTCACCAGTAAAACAATTGTTAAACCTAACCCTTACTATTATCCTACGCTACTCTATCGTAGCCAAAGCAAGCGGGTGCAAAGTGTAAGCAGCAAAACCAATGTGCGGGTGCGGTAAGGTCGGCAAACGGGCGGGCAAAAAAGTCCAGGGATTTCGGTAAGGATGGAAGTTCGGATGGGATCCCCAGGCATACACGCAACGGGGTCTCGGGTAAGGTACGGAAAAGATGGCGGATTTAAGATGAGACCCCCAGGCATATACACAGCGGGGTCAGGGGCACGCAAAATAGGGCATTTAGGATAAGACCCCCAGGAATATACACAGCGAGGGAGACCTCGCTGTGCATATTGTCACGTATCGGGTTTTGCTCAGGTATTTAGAGAAAATACTTATATACGCTTGGCTTATATTAACGAGAGGTAGATACGGAAGAATGGATCGATTAGTATTTATCGGATGTTAATTAGTTAAAAGAAATGATACACAAAACATAGTAACAGTTTAAATAAGGTTTTGTATTAATAAAGAGAAAAGCAATTGAACAAATAAAATATTAATTAAAGAGCTAACTTACATATTTAGGAATGATGATTTATTCGCAGATAAATCATCCTTCGAAGCCAGATTCTCCGATGATTCCATCTTGGGTGGTTGTCGATTTGACACTACATTACTCGTTGACTAACTATTGCGAACGACCCCCACTAGGGAGGTTCCCTTAGTTTATATACGTTCCTGATGGGAACGGATATCACGTACTCCAAAATACAGGAAGCTAAAGTCACGTAGTCAGGAAATGTTAATTGCTCTGACGGAGACTGTGGTTGGGCTTACGTCTGGAATTAGTAACGTTTAGCCAAACTCAGGATACGTCTTAACCAAAGGATCAGATGATAAGAAGTATATTATAATTTGAAAGAATTAGAATTGAATATTAAATAATTTAGAAATATATAGAATTTGGAAAATATCATTAAATAACATTTCGTGACATATGCCCCGGTTGGAAAAAAGCATTGTCCCTAATGCTTAGCCAATAGCATACTAAGAACTGAATAATCTATGGAATCATCGAAGTTGATCAATGTGACCTTAAGTCATTAATAAAGGTTAATCAACTTAAAACTAGGAATTAAAATTTGATAAGCAATATAGAATATGATTCCTAAAAAACTAAAATACACATTATTGGTACTTCAATATAAAAAGCATATTAATAATTAAAGATAAAAATGTAAACTTATAGTTCCACAGAACAACTTAAAATCTAACAAATATAAAAATTCAAATATAGAAATTCAAATACAAAAATTCCTCAGAAAAGTACAGCTTCACTAAACACTGATAAAATTATGAACAATAAACATATACATATTACATACCACCATGAGAATGTATGTGAGCACATCACCTATTATTTACCTAAGACATAATAAGACCAAATAAAAATAAGACAAAGTAATTAAAAATAGGTCTCAAAAAATGTTCAAATGTCACAATATCTTACTTATTACCACCTACCATACATTATACTTTATGAAAAAGCCTATAATTCCTATAGAGTACATTTGGTACTGGTTAAATCCTAAAAATAATAATCTTTAAAATTAATGCAAATGTGCATCTGATATTACCCTGAAATATCCCTAACCTAAAGTACATAATAAAATCAAGCTAACTGAAAATAAAATACATAAAGCGTAGCAATACAATAAACATAATAGCAATCAGGTTATTCATTAGTGATAACCGTTATCTTCTTCCGGCATAAAAAATTGCATATAATTACCATAGTTTATAAACTATACTAGCAGGTAAGTGTCGCTGCTAGGTGTGAATTCATTGGACTGTCTTTTGTTCACAAATATTCATTAACTGTTTATTGATCATTCATTGATCATTTCACGTATACAACGGTTCATTTCACAAATGTTTAAAAAGAAGAAGCATTGGGCACATACTGACACATAAATTTTAGCACTATTTTACTACACTGTTATGCGAACTATCGAGGAGTTGTAGATGTAGAGGGCGACAATTGGCTCACAGGAATATAAGTTGAAGTTTGATTTGAAGTTATTAGATTAGCGTAGTTCAGTTTCGTGGCTGCTAGCTGCAGCTGAGAGTTAGTTCCATAAATCATACGAACTCTTTCCGTTGGATCTCTAGGTAGGTCATAAACTTGATGTCTTATTGCATTCGTTTCTAAATAACCGGTATCCGTAGTCGAAAATGAATTATCAGAAGCAGGTGTTGGAGGTAATTCTCTATTAATCATACTCGTTGGCCTTGAAGGTCTTCTGGGAGACGATCGTCGGAATACATCATGGATAGGGACGTATTGGGTAAATTGTTTTTGAATATTTAGGTAGAAATAAATCATTGATGCCACCACCAGGATAATTAAGAGAAAGTTTACAGAAATAAGGTAATATGGTAAGGAATGGTTAGAGGACATGGAATTGCTTAACCAATTGTAGTTTAGGCAAGCATCGAGATTCTTAAACTTTGGGTACGGAATTCCCCATTTAGGAATTGATAAATCTTCATACTTCGTCCATGCGGCTGGGATGATTTGAAAGATGTTGATTGTTCCATCATCGTCTCGACAACGTCGAAATGGATAAATATCTTTATTAGTACCATCGGTAATATTACATTTACATGGTACATCGACTACTAAAGTTCCAATACGTTGTGGCAGGATTAGTTCGTATTCTGCATTGGCACAAACGACTTTTGCACCAGATTTCGGATATGTAAAAAGAAACTTCCTAGTTCCAAGCGGAGTAATAATATAATCATTGCGTTCTACACGTCGGCATACTAAGGGACAAGTATCTGATATTTGTTTGGTGGTCCCTCCTTGTAGAAGCAATTTGGCACAGGAGACACTGAATGTGTCATCTTTGTAAATATCGGACACGAGACAAAGACTGCCCGGCGCCTCCACCATATGTCACGTATCGGGTTTTGCTCAGGTATTTAGAGAAAATACTTATATACGCTTGGCTTATATTAACGAGAGGTAGATACGGAGGAATGGATCGATTAGTATTTATCGGATGTTAATTAGTTAAAAGAAATGATACACAAAACATAGTAACAGTTTAAATAAGGTTTTGTATTAATAAAGAGAAAAGCAATTGAACAAATAAAATATTAATTAAAGAGCTAACTTACATATTTAGGAATGATGATTTATTCGCAGATAAATCATCCTTCGAAGCCAGATTCTCCGATGATTCCATCTTGGGTGGTTGTCGATTTGACACTACATTACTCGTTGACTAACTATTGCGAACGACCCCCACTAGGGAGGTTCCCTTAGTTTATATACGTTCCTGATGGGAACGGATATCACGTACTCCAAAATACAGGAAGCTAAAGTCACGTAGTCAGGAAATGTTAATTGCTCTGACGGAGACTGTGGTTGGGCTTACGTCTGGAATTAGTAACGTTTAGCCAAACTCAGGATACGTCTTAACCAAAGGATCAGATGATAAGAAGTATATTATAATTTGAAAGAATTAGAATTGAATATTAAATAATTTAGAAATATATAGAATTTGGAAAATATCATTAAATAACATTTCGTGACAATATTCCTGGGGGTCTTATGTCCTAGCTCGAGAGGGTTAGGTGCGGAAAAGGGTGGAAACGGAACGGAGTTTCGGCGGGGCGGACAAGAAATCAAAACTACGGTCAAGAGTCCTTACTCTAATAATCCTGGCCGACTGCTTCGCTCCTCGGTTAGCTGCTTGCTGGTCCGGGTCGGTAGTGCAGCTGGAGATGGGCCCTGGACGGAATAAAACGGCTCGTTCACACTCTTATATCTTATATATGTGCTCTCGGAGCGTGGGGGAAATGTTAGAAGTGAAACGGAGCAGCGCACGCCAAATATCGGTTAGGAAAGGGAGGCGTGCTCTCGCTTTCACCCAGTATATTCACTCTTATAACCAAAATAATTAACTAAAATCTAGTAACTTTGTTACAATATGAAATGCCATTCAATTAATCTTTTCAGATTTTTTAAATGAAAAATTACCGCAGTAGAAGTTTTTAAAAAATTTTATTTTTTGAAAACGCTGCTATCCAACACTGCATCATGTGACTAACGTTGGCATTACTCCCTTAATTTCCTAGCTATTTGTCTCATCCAGGTGTCAGATTAAAGTTAGTTTTTGGATCTTTCAGAGTATATCAAGAAACGTGCAAATGCATTACACAGTAGAAAGTAGCAGGCTCTGAAAGCAAATTTTAGTGTTTTACGAAATATGCTGAAAGATCCAAAAACTAGCTTTAATTTGACACCTGGTTGGGACCGATAACTCCGAAAATAAAAGAGTTATAATAATTTTAGTCGGATAATATAGAGTGTCGAATAGCAGAATCTGCAAAAAATTGAAAATTCAGAAACCCCTACTTCGGCCATTTTTCATCCAAAAAATCTGAAAAAATTAATTTAATGTCATTTCATATGTTTTTGGAATGATGAAAAATCATGATGGAAAAATTTAAAGAAAATCTGGAGAATGGATGATGGAAAATCTGAGATATTGAAGCACGGTCATGTTTTAAAATTAGGAGATTTGATGAAATTAGTCAATAGCTAAACACAATAAGAAAAAGATTAGTTCACTCTTCATTCTACTGTATTACGTTTAAGCACAATACAAATAATGAAAATGTACAGATTTAGAAGTTGTTAAATGGAAAATGCAAAAGTTAGATTAAACGGTTAATTCAAAAAAATAAGTTACAGAACATAAAAAAACTAATGTTTCATTGAAACCCTTATGTCATACCACGATTATGTTTTTTTGCCACGGATGGAATATTCGCTTTACTTTTACAATATAAATATTTATAATATAATTAAAAATTGCTTAAACAATAGAATACAAAGCAACAAGATTATTAGCTATGAACTATGAGTGACAAAAAGGAAACTAAAATTTGTTTGTCGCGGGGTACAGTGTATTACTGATACTTTTTTAATATACATTTTTGTACATTTTTCTTAAACAACTTCTTAGTGTACTGCCTAAGCTATTAAAGTAGACCATTAAGATGCTCCTGCTCTTACTGAAATTTGTTTTTCATCTCAAAATGAATATGGACCGTGTCCTGTTAAGAAATGAATAAGTCCTTGAGATGGTTCTAGATGGCGCATTTGAAGACGTTGACTCTTCTTTCTTTTGTGGAGTTTTGCCAGCGTTGCTGTCAGTTTGCCCATTGTTATTAATTTTATCTCACTTTTGATAGCTGTCGCTGTGCCGATCGTCATTTCTACCTTTTCTGACTCATTTTTCTTCAACCAGTACTTGGGCGCTCGCCTTTTCATTTCGAGATCCAGAGGCATATGCCTGCTACGTCTAGCAGGGTCTTAGCTGATGTCGTCATGTCGGCACCCGCTAGTCGCAGCCTCACCCCCTTCTGGTTTGGAATACTCTATGTTGTTGTCTGAAATTGTATAGCCTGTAGGCCCAGGCACTTGATGCATAACCCACAATTGAAGCTAGAATGGAATTAAGGTATGCCCTTGAAACATTGGTATTTTACTCAAACTAAGAATGCCCCGCGATTGGGCGACAGTGAAACATTACTTTTTACACTAAATAAAACTTTAAAACTTACGTTACAATAATACTCAAAATTGCCGGCTTGAGATCTTATCTTTTTCAAATTTCAATTCCAGGTCGTAAGTATTGTTTCCAATAGCTTCTAATTATTAAAGAGATGGATAAAGGTTTCAAAACACAGTAAAATACGGTGTCACGCCTAAATATCACAGACGAAATATCACGGTTAGAATATCACAAAACAATATATCATAATAAAAAATATCCCAAGAACAAAATATCATAATGAAAAATATCTCAAGAACAAAATATTACATGACGAGATATGTTAATAATTTTAATAAAATTTTATTTTTAGTAAAATTTTATATTAATTTAATAATATTTACTTCCGGGTGTACATGGAAGTCTACTTTAGGATGACATTTATATAGATGTTACCAATTGTAATTGTTACTATTAATGTAAATTCGAGATTTACATATAAAAAAGCAACAGGTACAGAGTTCAGGGTTTCAGACAATGCCTCCCATACTGAGGAGCACAAATTGAAGGTGAAATAATTGTCTAAGGGTGTTTTTAGGGTGTGAAATTATGTGGCTCTCAATTTGCTGCTATACCCAAGATTTAATTTTATATGTTTAAACAATTAATTTTAAAGCAAAAAGAGAAAATTTTATTCTTAATAAAGTATTAAAATCGGGGGTCCGAGCGCCTACGACGCGCGATCATTTTCGATTCACCATGTTTGAGATGCCAGATTAACGCAGTTAATTTAAAAAAATTCCCAACTCTGAAAAAGGGCTGGGCGGGAGGGGAAAAAATAGTTTTTTTGACGATCATCCCAATCAGACAAAAACCATACAAAAGCCTCTAATATTAAAATAATTCTGTATCTCAGAAACCATAAAAGTAGGAACCATAATTTTGGTGTTATTTTGCTTCTCTCGTTGCCCCTAGCTTATATCTAGGTCGCCGCGTAAATTTGATCTTTCGTTCCCGAGATGAATTGGCGTTTTAATATAGTAGGATAGTATGTATTAATACAATAAGAAATATCCCAAGAACAAAATAAGACATGAAAAAATATCTTAAAATTACTAAGAACTACTGTGATACTGTATTTAATTTCGATGGATATACTTAATTACAATGTTAGGTTAGGTTTGTACGCATACTATAATTACAGTTGTAAATAAAAACGTAAATGTAATTATTTGTAAATGAGTATTTAAATGTCGATAGAGGTTTTTACTGAGTAAAATAAATTACTATTATATTTTAAACATAATAGTAATATTTTGTATTAGGATATTTTTTCATAAGATATTCTGTCCTTAGGATATTTTTGCAAGTGATATATTAGCATGTGGTATTTTGACCATGATATATTGTCGTGTGATGTTATGACTGTGATATTTAGACATGTAACCTAAAATACAATGTTAATTGAATAAGCATTAAAATTTATTAAATTCATTAACCAGAAAATGAATAGAATATTTAGTTAAAACAAAATTTTGTTTACTTAAAATTGTTGAAGAAATGAACTTAAGCATTCATAACCAATATGGTTCCGTTTTTCAGATCATTCAGTTTAGAATTAATAACATTTATTAACAGGAAAATAATAATAACACAACTTTGCATAAATAAAAATAAAACACACATCGTATATTTATTACAAGTCCAACCTAAATTTATTAGGTTATAATTATACCAAAATTAATCAATAAAAATTCACCTAGAACTTTTCATTAAATTATGAAAATAACTCAAAAAGATTTGATTAAATCGACCACAAATAATGTTCAAAAGCATTAACACAAATATTAAAATTTATATTGACTGGTCTTTTTCTGGACAAAAATTCATACACAAATATCTAAATGAGATTAGACAAATTAAATCAATTCGACAGTATCAATACAAATGATTTGTAATTACATTAAAGTTTAAAGCTTTTTAACAACCGACGAGAGTTCTATTGATAATAGAATTTAATGAACAAAAATTTATAATGAACTTCTATTAATTGAGAAACAATAACAAAAATGACTGCAAATTCAAGCAAGAAATTTACCTAAATGAATAACACTAAAAACAATAGTCACAATACCTTTTATTTTTGGTAAGTCACAAACCAAAATCAACGATAAACTGCATAAAATTTGACGACAACGTCACAGCAAATGGAAACTGGAATAATGGGATTTTTCTTTCATACATTAAAGATGTACGAGATAACCCTCGTAGAAACTGGATATGGCGAATTATAATTTGCAAATTCACCCCAAACGGCAGTAACAAAATGCAACAAAGAGTTCCATAAAAGATTTGGCTATTAGTTTTGATAACCATTTCATAATTTCATTGTTTTCAATAAAACAATACACATAACCATTAATTCTGAACTGAATTTAGAAGGCACACAGCACGAATTATTATTTAGCCGAAATTTCGATTACAGAGAAAGCGTCTGTAATTATTAACTTATTTCTGTACAATAATTATTTAGACGAGAGTACGGTACTGTAGGCTGTCGTAACTTTGTTACACAGTAATAAGGGAAACTGAATTTCCCACTTTTCTGAAGCACAGACGTCCGCGAAAATATTTAACGGAATAACTAACTTTTGTTAACCACGAATTATTGGTTAATTTCCGAACACTTATTTAAACGAGAACTATTACATGTTGATTTTAATTAAATGCACCGACCATCCGAAAGTCGGTACTTGTTCAAACAATATGAAAAACTGAATTTAGAGTTTTCTTTCAAACTCCATTTTACTACAACAAAATGGCATTTTTAACACAAAATCGAACGTACGCTCTCGGCGTGCGATTTTGGAAGACAGGCCTCGTCTCAACATCATCTCGCCTTATATGAACTCTGCTCAACATTACTGCGCGGACCGACATCTGTTTTTAGACGGCAAGGGTGCTTGTTGCTTGCCCTACTATAGGATTCACGACCTTACGTGTAAAAAGCAGCACCCCAATCTTTCGCGCGTA
Source organism: Agrypnus murinus (assembly GCA_929113105.1). Taxonomy (NCBI): domain Eukaryota; kingdom Metazoa; phylum Arthropoda; class Insecta; order Coleoptera; family Elateridae; genus Agrypnus; species Agrypnus murinus. The sequence goes on along the minus strand of OV816028.1, from coordinate 135,328,019 downwards.
AAACACACGTGTGAGCTAAAACACGCTGGCTGTAGACGATATTCATACACTGCATTGACTTAAAATTTAAAACGCAAATAACAGACAAAGTAAAGTGTATTTACGAATCGTATACACTCAAAATGTTTACCGAAATATTTCTATAAATGAGATGACTAAGCGCTTCTCATGATTTCTTTTCAAGGTTTCTTTTTGAAGAAATTGATATTATTATAAAATGCCAGGCAGCAAAATACGAAAAACGACATCAATATGACGTTACATTATTTCATTATAGCAAATACGAACCAATCCTTAAATAAAAGTGCCTTTTATTTGAGATGTTTATTTGATGACGTGCTTGTTAAAATTAGGCGAGGTCCACAGGACCGAACTTAGGATTTTTAACAAAAATTAATACCAAATTTTATATACTAAATGCCGTTGGAAAATGTACCCGTTACAGTTCACTAAGCTTTCTACTACAATACTATTTCTTAGAATACCTGTGATTTTAACAATGGTTTTTGGACTTTTGACCGACTAGAATCAGGTTTCAGCGGCATAGGAGTAGAACGTGATGCGTTTAGGTTATTAAAACATGCTTTGCGCTATGTAGTATATTATGACCCTTTCTTAAATGTTTAAAGGTCTACCTTTTAATGACGATTAACATATTTTTTTTGTAGGGTTGTTATTTACAGACTAAATACACATGTAAATTTCCTGCACGTTTTGAGTTCAAGACGGAATGTTTTGTTGTAGGTACATCATTTACTGATCGTGCAACTTTTTGCAAAGTACATACCTAATTTTTTAGGGCGCCCTTCTTATTAGAATATTATTCATTTGTTGAAAAAGTAGCAGAATGTTTTGGTGATGATTTTTGGTAGTAATGTTTTGGTTCCATCACTTTTCGGATTGACTCGCCACCTATTCCATAGTTGCTTCGGGTCTTGTTGGTAAAACTATAATTGTTAAACGAACATTTTATACCTTATCAGATATTGGATATAGATATGGAAACTGCATTTCCACTTCCAAGATAGTTTTTCGTAACTTTCTAGTTACTGATTACGAAGTATACGAATTAGTTAAATTCCTGTTAGATAAGATTTCAATTACGTACAGCCCTCAAGTTATGCAATATTAAAATTACAAAAAAATCCTATTCCGCGTAATAAAATCCTCATAAATTTACTACAACGGTACTCTAATTAAAGTTTCTTGATATGAATTTTAGTTTTTTCATTTTGCAAAGCAAAACTGTTTACTTTCTCATGAAATATTGTCTTACTCGCACTACAACAAAGATATTTCTAAATTACGATCTTTGTAATAAATAAAACTAATTAGCAAATTCATTGTTTCAGGCTGAAAAGTAACAACAAAAGGGAATAAGAAGACTAACGGAAGTTCATAATGTCATCACAACAACGAGAGTTACGGAAGCATAGTATAAATAAAGAATGAATGAAGAAAACTTAAACATGAAGTGTATCTTAACGTTTTAATATAAGCGTCCCGAAGTAATCTCTCGTTCATAAAACACTTCATATCAGTTCATACAAAGTCGGTAAAAGGGGGGGTGAGATTGTGAGTTAGTAGTCTACGGGGAATGTTGTTTGGATAAGTTTTAGCTTTACAACCACCGAGGTGTGTGCTTTGCTCCTTTACCCTACCCCTACCGATTCTCTCTGCTGCTACAACAGATGTTGGCGGAAGTTCGGTGTTTCCAATGTGAATACTGAACAAAATCACCCCGCTTTTATAGATCCTAAAACTTTTCACAACTGGCCCAACACTGCTTGTTTATATGTTGTGCGTGTTTTCCCTTTAAGCGACCCATAATGTGCAAAATTTTGTCATCTGTGGAATTTCATCTAAAAATCCTACTCATATATGATAGGCATTCTAAGAATTGAAAAAAAAATCAAACCCCATTTCCAACGTAACCGAATTTGATAACTAGCAAATTCCCCAGGCTCCAAGCTGTCGCGTAGAATGCCTTCAGGTAAACAAAAATGTGATTTACATCCTTTCAATTCCTAACACCTAACTCAATAATAAACATCAACATTCATCTGATGTCGGTTTTGATAGTCAGAAAAAAATATAAAGCAAGGGAAGTTGTCCGGAGACGAGCAAAGTAATGCCCAAACACTGGAAGTGCTTCAGACCATGCTTTCTAGATGGCCCATCGCATTTTTGCTGTTTATTTCCATAGCGACCTCCGAGGCTGGACCACGTTACAGCTCCAGAATTGTAGAAATTGAATCAGGGGCCATCCGCGGCATTATACTAGAATTAAATTCTCGCCATCTAGAACCAGTCGAAGTATTTCGGGGTGTCCCTTACGCAGCACCTCCTGTAGGACCGTTACGATATTGTCCGCCAGTTCCGCCATTAACGTGGCCCGGTACGCGATTAGCTGATACTTTCGGTTCGGTGTGTCCTCAGAAATATCCGGACATTACTAATAAAACCGCAGCTTTACAATTTATGCCAAAAGGAAGATATCATTACTTAAAGAAGTTGCTGCCATTGTTGGTGAATCAATCGGAAGACTGCCTGTTTTTGAATATCTACGTTCCAGGAAGCGGTAAGTTTAAAAAAATAGTTATTTTCTTAAGGGTTATTTTTAGATGTGGAAAATATATTATATACACGCAGTTACACACACACCACATCCATGTAATATGGTCCTCACACGTGATGCAACATATTGTTGAAGAACGTTTTCGCTTATTCCAGTCCGGAGGTCGGTTTCAATATATATTGCACTTAATAAAGGGGAACTTTTGTGGCAATTCCGTTGTTAGGACGACGGAATTCAAGCGTTGCAATTCTACTCCAGACTATTACCGCCTCTGGTCATAGACTTTTTCCTTTGGCTTCTGCTTTTGCACGAGCAATGATTAATATTCTTTAAAATGTTGCTTTAAGAAAGTTATTAGAATATAAAGTAATAAAAATTAACAATCAGGAAAAAAAGTTTATTGGGAATTTTCCCACTGTATATATTTGTTAGCTGCAGTTTTTTATTGAGCTATGATGTATTTATATGTATAGTATAGCACAGAGTTATTTCAATCGGTAGAATTTTTTATTGTTTATTGTTTCCAGCCTTATTTTGTGGAACTCCATAATCATGAAATAAATAAAGATTATTAAAAGTTTCACAGTTTTATTAAAATATACCTGACAATATTGTTTCGACAGCTATGCTGTCATTATCAAAGGTAATATAATTATAAACAAACACGTCGCTAAGGTAGATACAAAATAGGTAACTAGATAAAATAATAATAATAATAATAAAAATTAATAATAAAAATCATAATTAAACATCTAATACTTCCAGTAACGGAGAATTACTGAGCTCAAGTTGTTCATTCATTAAAGGTACCCTGAGTTTGTGTTTGTATATCTCAATTAAATTCCTACATTTTTGTAATAACAAACGCAAATTAGACATTTTAGAAGCCTTTGAGATATACAAACACAAACTCAGGGTACCTTTAATGAATGAACAACTTGAGCTCAGTAATTCTCCGTTACTGGAAGTATTAGATGTTTAATTATGATTTTTATTATTAATTTTTATTATTATTATTATTATTTTATCTAGTTACCTATTTTGTATCTACCTTAGCGACGTGTTTGTTTATAATTATATTACCTTTGATAATGACAGCATAGCTGTCGAAACAATATTGTCAGGTATATTTTAATAAAACTGTGAAACTTTTAATAATCTTTATTTATTTCAAGAATTTTTTATGTTTCTTATTATTAAAAATTAATTAAAAAGTTTGTTTTAAAAATAACTTTGAGATAGAATTTCGTCGATCTTAATATAAAATACCTATTAGATATTATTTTGTCTCTATTGCCTTTATATAATTGATTAGTAGGACCGGGTGTGACATTGCTGATTATGTAAAGGGTGTTTTTTTTAGAGGCGGAGAACTTTAAATTGAAATAAAACACAGAAAAATGTTTTTAATATCCAGGAAATTGGCTTTATTTAAAAGATAATTTTATGGCATTAACGTTTGAATATGATTTCGGGCATGTGGCCGCCGCGGCTGGCGCGTACATGGCGTAATCTGGAGGTCCAATTTTCACACACTCTTCGCAGTAAATCAGGCTGTATTTCGGCAATAACGCGTCGAATGTTGGCTTCCAAGCGCTCAATTGTTTCTGGTTTATCGGCGTAGTTAACAGGTTCATTTCGTGAAATTAATCGTTCGCCAAATGTTTCTCTCAGTAAATTAATTGTATCGCGCGCTGTGTGGCATGTGGCGCCGTCCAGCTGAAACCACATGCTTGCAACATTAATGGCTGCCAATTGAGGCACGAAAAAGTTAGTAATCATGTCTCTGTATCGCTCACCGTTGACTGTAACGTTCTGACCATCATTTTTGAAGACATATGGACCAATGATTCCACCGGTCCATAAAGCGCACCAAACGGTGACTTTTTCTGGATGTAATGGTGTTTCGACAATGGTTTGTGGATTATCATCGCTCCAAATGCGGCAATTCTGTTTATTGACATAGCCATTTAACGAAAACTGTGCTTCATCACTGAACAAAATTTTCAAATGAAATTGTGGATCAATAGCATTGTTTCCTTCGACCCATTCACCAAATGTACTGCGCAAACGATGGTCGTGTGGCTTCAATTCCTGTACAAGTTGAATCTTGTAAGCATGTAAACCAAGATCTTTACGCAAGATTTTCCATAAAGTGGATAGACACAAGTTTAATTGTTGAGCACGATGACGAATTAATCGCTCTGATGGACGATTATGAGCACCATAAAATGCACGTAATACCCGATGAGTCTCTCGAATTGAACCATGTTTTTCAAAATAAACTTGAACAATTTGCAACCGTTGCTCCGGCGTGAGTCTATTCATGATGAATTGCCAAACCAAACTAACCGAGAACTGCCAAATCGGCTGTCACATAAGACAGTGTTGCCAATTTAAACACCCGTTAGTTGTACACAATTCTGTGTCGTCGTACCTAAAAAAGCACAACAAGCGATGAATCGATATTCGTAATTTTATTGGAAACAAGAAATTATGTATTTAACTACACAATCGACAACTAAATAAATCGATCCTAGCAAGTTAAAACACAGAAAAGTTTGAAAAGTTCTCTGAAAGAATATATTTTTAGGAATTATATTATTGCAGTGGCGTCTCATTGGGATATTTATTCGTATAATTTAACAAATAAGGAATTATTGATGTGAAATGTTGAACGATCAGTCGTGTCTTTAAGAAGGTATCGTTCATCACTAAACTCGACAAAAGCATATGTCTTCTTATCTATTTTGAACACCAACGAATTTCGTTGAAAGTTTAGGATGACATTTGGTTTGTAAAGCCGGCGTCACACATGCGGTATTTACCGAGTACCGAATGTTTGCTACTTGGCGAACTATTTGCTAGATCATTCGTCACATAGGTACCAAGCACGCTGCTCCACACATACAGCTATTTGTCGAGTATCAATGCGGAGAGGAAAATCGACAAATGTTTTTGATGACGCAACATTTTAATAATAAAAATATATTATTTTATTAATATTATTAATAAAAATTTATTAATAATAATATTATTTTCGTAAGATAATAATAACGTGAAAATCGCAGCAAGTGCCCTTATTATCGTGAATATTTAGTACATCCTACTACATAAAAAAAGAAAGCCTGGAGACGAAAATGGTGGATGGTCATGTATTTAATTCAAAAAATATAATTAAATAATGGTTCCAAAATTAAAACAGTAATTATCTTCTCGTTGCGCCGACAACTACCAAACATTTGAACGAATATGTAACTGTAGGCCAAATTCAGGGAAAGAAAAACATTCGTTTTCTTTGATTCATGTCAGTTTACCGACATATGTTATATCGGGAAAAATTTGCCTAAAATCGTCCATCCATGCTAGTAGGCGTTTGTCGAATAACAAACATTCGTTGCTCGGTATTCGGCGAAAACGCATGTGTGGCGCCGGCTTGACACTAAGCATTTCTCACCTTTGCGACAAGCCTGTCAGTATACAGAGTGAGCAGCAACAATACCCCATTCTCTATCAGCAAAAATTTAAAGTTTCATTTATCAAAGTTTAAGATAATTCACTTTTAAATCTTTATGATGTATTTATTTATACAGGGTGTTTAGAAAAATCTTTATGTAAATATCCATTTATTTTATTACTCGTATTATTTTCTGAATTTATTTTTATTTAAACCCTTAAAAAACTTTAATATTTTCACGAATATACAGTATGATTCATTTTGCTTTACGTGAGACACTTTCTTATATTATACCACTTACTTATATATAAAATGTTTTGTCCCATTTACAGTGACCTAGATAAGTAAGAAGCAATTTGAACTTAAAAATTGCTTTAGCTCAGAAACCATAGGGCCTACGAAGGCAGAGATTGGAATAAACGGTGTATTATTTACCTGGACCGTCTGCTTGCAATGAAAATAAGTTTTCAATTAAAAACAAAAGACGATCGATCGCGAAAATACACGAAACTTAAATAATAGTGTTTGATATATATTTAGACCCTCTACATATTGATTCAGATTTGGTTTTATTTGTTTTTATTTTACTCGACTCGACAGGCGATAACAAGTTGTGAAAATACCTTTTTGAGCTTAAAAAAGCTTTTATCCATCCTCTCCGATAGTCTTTAGGGTCAAAAAATACAAAAAGCAACTATGGTTCTGAAACGAATGAAGGCACACGGCTGAAACTGTTATCAATTAACTATAATTATGTTAAGATAAAAATAAGATAAAGTCGCATTAAGTCACCCAGTCTGAGTACTTTTAAAGGCGTTTTGCGACTTATCCTATATACTGACAGATTTGGCGCAATGATTTACTTGCGAATGCTTACTACATGAAATACTTACTTTTATAAGCCAAATAACATACTAACGTTAATGATTTTATTGATAACTTTGTAGAACACGAGGAAAAAATCCCAGTTTTAAATATTTTATTTTACAGGATGATTGAGAGTACTTGTAAGTAATCAAACAGTTAAATACAGAAAGTATTTGTTCTTGACTTCTGATAAAATAACAAACTTTAACTACTTATAACTTCTTAATTATTTATAATAGGCTATATGGCCTAAAATATCCTCTGCTTAGAACGGAGTTTTCAGCATGTGCTTGGAGTTTGTACTTATTGATCTGCATCACCCTGTATAACATTCTATGGGCGCCTACAATATAAACAAAATGTCGCTAAGGTAAATACAAAAAATAGGTAACTAGATATCTACTACCTAGATTCAGATTATCTTTGATAATAACAGATTAGCTGTCGAAACAATTGTCAAGTTATATATTAATAAACACTGTGAAACTTTTTATTAATCTTTATTTATTTCATGATTAGGAGTTCTGCAAAGTCTCAAGACCGTAAGCGGTATATATTCCATTGGCTTTGAATTTAAGTCATCGTGTAAGATTTAATATAATCTATAAGGTAATATCACCTACATGGACATCACCACCATTGGATTGTTAAAGATAGTCCTGCGCTTTAACTGATTTTGTTATTGTTTTCGACGTTTTTCTATTAACAAGAAGATTTCGCATCAAAATTTAAAGTTAAGGCTGATTGGAAATAAAATTAAAATAAAAAGATTAATTAAAAGTTTCACAAGATTTTTAAATTACAACCTGACAATTGTTTCAACATATAAAATGTCATATCAAAGGCAGATAAGAATTGTAAATTTATTAAACATGTTTGCCTACCAATCTCGAGGTCTTGGGTGCGGTATCCAGGACCGATAGAATTATGTAAGGTTGATTCAGCCTGTGAGAATGGGTACCTGGGAATATTTTTTTGAAGCAATGATAAGCGATCGGTGCTTAAAACTAGTCAGTTTACCACCCGCATGTACCGTACGGCTCTGAATAATAAGATTGCTTACATTGCTACCCCTCAGTGGACCTTCATGTCCTAAGGGGACTATTATTAGTATGTTTTATTTTACCCTACTTTATTAAAAGAAGTGTCATTTTGTTTCCTCAGCTTGAGGGGAAATTAACTAACTAAATTAATTCTACTACAAGCAAGTAATAGAACATTCAAAGATGCTTACCAGGCTGTCCACTAAACGATTGCTGGATGAGCTCAAGAACTGAACTAATTAACGGCTTGTGGCGCGCCTGTTTAAATATGAATTCTATATTTATAGTATGTTAACACAAGAAATTTGTAGAATTATGATAAGGTTGCTTGAATAATCAACTTGCAGAGTTAGTGATTCAAATACACAATGCCAGGTCATCTCTTTTTTCATGTATATTGCGGTGTATTAAGTAAAATAAAATATATTCACCGTTCCAAATATATTAATGAAAATAACAAGAATCATTTATTATGACCAACCTTGTATATTACGATATAATTTCCCTTTTTAAAAATTAATCCTTTATTGTACTGAGGCATAAACATCGACCATACATTACAGATACCATAAAATTAATTATTGAAATGAAGAAGAAGGCATACAAGAAATACGTGAAAACTAGAAAACAATATGATTTAGTATATTATAGACAACTGCGAAACTTCCTATCAACAGCTGTAAAGAATGAAAGGTGTGCTTATATTAGACATCAACTACAGTTAAACAGAAAAAATCCACGGTTACTATGGAAAGATTTCTCACGGTGGAATATTCATTGTAAACATAAATCTGAAATAGCAGATGAAATTAAAAATGCGGATCTAATAAACAATTTTGTACTTAACAGCATTGAAAATGTAGTGATTAATAATGAAACATTAAATTACTATAAGAATAATAGATTAAATGAAAATCATCAGCTGCCACTATTTAATCACGCAACAGTTGAAGAAGTTGAGAAAATTGTTAATAAATTAACATCTAACGCATGCGGTGCGGACAACATCAACCTAAAAATGCTAAAACTTGTGTTGCCGTTTTGTAAAGTCGCACTTACCCATATATTAAATTTCTCGGTAGATAACGGTAAAGTACCATTTATATGGAAAAACGCTATTATTAATCCCCTACCAAAAGTAAACAAGGCAAAGGAATTGAAAGATATTAGGCCTATTAGCATTCTACCTACTATGTCGAAAATATTGGAAAAAATTGTAAACGATCAACTAGTTAATTACGTTTCGAATACGAATTTGTTGCCATCCGTACAATCAGGATTTCGTAAAAATCATAGCACAACTACAGCCATGCTCAAGATCACAAATGATTTAGCCAGAAATATAGATAATGGAGAGGTAACTTACCTTGCTCTTTTAGATTTTAGCAAAGCGTTCGATGTTATACACCGTACTTTGCTTCTAGCAAAACTTCATTACTATGGAATCTCAAACCAAGCTTATCAATGGTTTGATGACTATTTATCAGATCGCTACCAAGTAGTACAGATTGAAGGTAGTACCTCACAAATGCTTATGGTACAGCACGGTGTTCCACAAGGGAGTATATTAGGTCCTACTCTATTCGGTATATTTACGGCTGATCTTCCTAACGTCTTACAACACCAGTGGAATATTCATCAGTATGCTGATGATACACAAATATATAAGTCGTGTTTACCAAGGCAAGTCGATATATTGATTACAGAGCTTAATAGTAACTTTCAGTACATAATGGAATGGTCTGAGAAAAATGGTCTGCGTCTAAATCCCAAAAAAACTGTGGTCTTATGTATTGGAACAAGAAGAGCATTGAATAAAACAAATCAACAAGAACCCATACTATTAGGAAATACCCGTATAGCAGTAAGTGAAAGTGCACGTGACCTTGGCCTAATTATTGATGACAACTTAAATTTTGAAAAACATGTTGTGCGAAAGTGTTGTGAAAGTTATATGAAACTTAAATCTCTCTGGAGCTTCAAAGATATTTTGCCGCATGATATAAAGTGGAGTTTGGTGAATGCATTAGTTTTGAGTAATATTGATTATGTTAGTTCTGTATATTTTAATTTTTTAACTGTGTATATGAAAAGCAGGCTCCAGATTCTCCAAAACTGTTGCTTACGTTTTTCGTATTCAGTCACTCGCACTGAACATGTAACACCACACTATAATCAACTTAGAATATTGAAACTCGATTTCAGATTTACACTTTTATATGGAACATTGTTGTTCAATATCTTACATTCAACGCAACCATCTTATTTATATGAACTATTAGTTAAAAGATCTACTGTGCATACACTAGCATTAAGAAATATAGATTCATTTAACATACCTTGGCACAGTACTAGCAAATTTAAAAACTGTTTCCAATATACTGCGGTGATGATGTTCAATGAATATAAAGAGTTATTTTTAAATTGTTCGACAGTTTTGCAGTTCAAGAAACGATTTAAAAATATTTTATTAAATAAACAAGCTAGTATAACTCAACTGTAATAGTAAGCATATATGTACATATGAAACCATATTTGTATGGGCAAAGTGAAAAACGGCTGTGCCGATCTTTTGCCCCTTTGGATGCAACTTTTTTTTTTCTGTCTTTTTTATGCTTTTTATGCTTTTTATATATTTTCTTTTTGCATTATATTATATAATTACGTTATGCATTCAATAAATATTATTATTATTATTATTATTATTATTATTATTATTATTATTATTATTATTATTATTATTATTATTATTATTATTATTATTATTATTATTATTATTATTATTATTATTATTATTATTATTATTATTATTATTATTATTATTATTATTATTATTATTATTATTGGTAACATTGCGACGAAACCAATCAGCTGACTTCTTGTTTATAAAATATCGATACAAAGATCGCTGATGAAAATAAATCCACTTGAATTTATTTAAACAATCACGTTCACTTTAAATAATTGTTGCACAATTATTAAATCTTCTTTTAATTCTTGAAATTGTTCAGGCAAGACTTTAGTTTGATTTAAACTTTATTAATACGTGACATTTACGTCAAAAAAAATATGATTGAAGTATAACCTCAAATTTATTACAGATTTTATCCGGAGTCGGGCATAGGTTTTGCGTTGTACGTTTTGTCGACTGATTTTGTTACAATTTGCCCCAGCTTATATAGTTTATGCCAGAACAAAAGAAAACTATGACATTTTTTCAAAACAACGGAACATCAAACAAGCTTGTGACGTCACTAATCCGGCACAGCTGTTATTGATTATCACTAATCCTAAATCTAATATTACAGGATTGTAGCCCTTGAAACAAGGATCAAAAAAGTATTATACATCCCATGTCCAAAAATGTATCGTAACGATGGTATTCGAGAAAAACGTTTGACAATGTACAAAACTCATTACGATCTAATTACATATAAAGTTCAACAAATCAAGGTTACAGTTACAGGAATACATGATACAAGTAATACAATTAGTTTCTCCATAGAAACATCTTTGCAATTTAATACAAACATAATTTTTACAGTACGAACTGCAATAGATAAACCAATTAATGCATATACAAGTGCCAGCTTAAATATTAAGTCAACGTTAATCAATTTATGCTCAAAATGTCCAGCATACAGTACTCTAAACAATTACATCAAAACAATGGTGAGGAAAAACAGGATAAGAGTCTATAAGAGTCATATTAACACAAACGACAAGATTAAAAACCTTCATTAATTGAAGTGATCAAAAATCTTATAACCAAATTCAAAAGTTAATTGTATTATATAAGTCATAATAAGATTGACCTAATTAATTTATTTTCAGTTGATGAACAACATGAACTTGAGCTGGTCTCCTGGAATATAGAAAAATCTATCTAACGTTAAACATCGTAAACTATAAATTTTAATAAGGAAATTTCTTCTTCCTTGCAAGTGAGGAAACCGTCCCAAAGTGTAACTTGGGTTGCATAAACATATTTCTGATCAAGCAATCTAACTAATTGATATTCTTTTTTTAAAAATATGAAACCTTTTTATATCTGCATAAGAAAGCTAGGTTATGTTTGCATGAAATTTTTATTATTCTTCAATTTTTAGTTTAGGTATTAATGAACCTAACTGTGGTCCTATGTATAGCCTTTATATTAATTATGTCCATGACATAGCATGTCCCTCTATTGATTTGAATCTAATATGTGTGAAACATTTATTTTTACGTCTCCGTTCCGTCGCTGATAAAATTTTCAATACGGTGATTTGACATCACCGCAATATGGTCTAAATGCAGTACCATGCATAGAGCACGAGGAAATGTGCCTACTGTGTGGACAGGAGAGCGACCATAATCTGTTGGAAGCATCCGACATGTGTTTGTTTGCTGATACGGCAGATTAGTTATTTTTAGTAGCAGTCTAAGATATGGCTCCGAATTCCATTCTGCACATATGTACAATTCTACACTAGTTTGAAAACGCTTTTAATAGAATACTTAAATAATTCAGTTTGAAGTAATCCATTCTTGAAAATACATCGGAATTAAAGATACGAATTTTGTTCATTATATATGCGCTCTATTCATTCTTTAATACTTGTTAATATTTAACTAAACATTCTTTTCGGCAATTTTAATTTATTCTATAATAAAGAATTGTTGAACGGTTGATATACGAGGGTAGATCAGTATTTACGGTCCCTGACATAGTAGGCTTTGCATGATATCGTCACTCATTTTTCTATGAGAACTGTCATTACTAATTATTTGTTGTGTCAAGTTTTGCGTAGGTGCGTGTTGTTCTTTGAAAGTTATTAATAATTAAGCTGGTCGATAACAGACAATTTTTAAAAATGGAAAAAAGTGAAGTCAGTGCGGTGATAAAGTATTTGCAAAAAAAAGGATTAACACCTACTGAAATTCACAAGGATATGACAGACGTTTTAGGGGACTCTGCCCCTTCTTACCAAGTGGTGAAAAATATGTCTCGTGAGTTTAGATTAGGCAGAACAACTTGCGAACATGCGAAAGGTGCGGGACGTCCAGTCTGTGTCACCGTTGACAAAAACATCAATTTGATCCATGATATGGTAATGGCAGATAGAAGACTGACTATTCGCCATATCGCGGAAATAACGAACATCTCTTATGGGTCAGTTGGAAATATTTTAAGAAATGTTCTTGATCTCAGAAAAATTTCGGCGCGTTGGGTTCCAAAGATGCTGACCGTCGATCAGAAACGCTCTAGAGTGCTGCATTCGGAAGCCAATTTGGAGTACCTGAAGGCCAATCGAAAGCAATTTCTCACTCGCTTTGTGACTGTGGATGAAACATGGGTGCACCATTTTGATCCTGAGACGAAAAGACAAAGTATGGAGTGGCATCACAGAGGTTCTCCATCTCCACGCAAATTTCGAGTTCAACGGGCGGCTGGAAAGATTATGGCCACAGTGTTCTGGGATGCAGAAGGAATTTTGATGATCGATTATTTGCAGCGTGGACACACAATAACTGGTTCTTATTATGCAGGGTTAATTCCAAAATTGCGCGAAAGCATCGACCGAAAAAGACCAGGAAAGTTGGCACACAAAATTTTGTTCCATCAGGACAACGCTCCAGTCCACAAGAGCTCCATTGTCATGGCTGCCATACAGAACGCTGGCTTTGAAATCCTAGAACACCCTCCATATTCACCAGACCTGGCACCCAGTGATTACCATGTATTTCCAAAATTAAAGGAAAACCTGCGTGGAAAAAAATATGGAGACGATAATTAAGTTATGACCGCAGTAAATGGCTGATTTGAGGAGCAACCGGAAAACTTCTTCCTGAAAGGCATTGAAGCATTGGAACATCGGTGGACCAAGTGCATTGAAGTCCAGGGAGATTATGTTGAGAAATAAATAAATAATGTTTTAAAAATTCTTTCTCTTTCTATATCAGGGACCGTAAATATTGATCTTCCCTCGTAGCTTTTATATTTTTTTACAGTTTAAAAACCTAAAATCGCCGCAATTTTATACGTATAGATTCGATTACACGAAATTGTGCACTTAACAACCCATTTAGCAAGGCCGTACCTGTCCCTGATTAATTATAATTATTAATTATAAATGAATTATAAATTAAATATTATAATACACACAAAAACATACAATAAAAATAATACATAATAACCAAATGTAAAGAACCTCAAGGTGCAAGTTCAGCCATAGCTGGTCTTCCACTTGCACCGTGATATTTCCATTATTATTATAATTAAAAAGAGTTAAACTAACTAAAATAGGCTTAGATTGTTGATATTCCATTGCATATGTGTCAAGTTTTTCATTTATTCGGAAAATGTCTGCAAACTCAACACCTTCGAAACAAATCCGAATAATAATAATATAATCCGATTTAGAGTAATTACTACCACCGAATATCGATTTTTAGCGTAATTAAACAAACTTTGTTTTTTTAACCCATTGGAATAGTATGGTGGCTTTCTAGGGCTATAACTTCCCCACTTTTAGAATTCAATTACTGTTTTATATTGACTCATATTTTAAATTCAATTCCATATAGAAAAATTATTACCCTAACCGGTGCTCGAGGTCACCCGCTCTCCGGACGGACACTCTACCAAGTGAGCTACCAGGCGATCTACAAGAGAACATTAATTTTTCTATAAGAACTGAATAATTGCAATTACATAAAATGAACTAGATGCAATTGCTTCATCGAGTTTACATAATATAGCATTTAGCATATGATTTAATGTAAAACATTATTCGTCTAGTCACAAGTTTAATATCTCTAAATTATCAATAACAATATATCATAATAAAAATACACATAATAATATGTTTAATATAATCTCTTTTTCCTCTGAAAATGCACACTCACATATATTAAATTCCACAAAATTTTATTATCCACTAAACATTTTTTACAAGGGCCTTGTTGTTGTAGCAGTCGTTTTGGTCTTATAAAAGAAATCTTCAGTACGCACACTGGTTTTCTTTTCTTATTCGGCAACCTGTAATTTAAACTGAAAAGAAAATCAATGTATAATAAAGGGAACGTTGTTGGGCTTTAATAGAAGACGTTTTCTGAATGCAAGAGAAAAGCTTTAGAAGTTAATAAATTGCCCGGAAAGGTATTGCTACCTATATACCCACATAACGAACTATAATTCTGAGATGGGCACGGTACGGTTTTTGTGTTTGTTTGAAATTTGAAAATAATAGTCTTTTTATGAACGTCATGTTTAATTTAATTGAAAACTTTTACAACAATATTCTATTAAATTAATTACTGAAGCGTATAATTTGTTCATAAAATTAATGATGAAATTTCCTGTGTCTTTTTTGTTTGTTTTGCATTTAATAAAGTCATATTTTTGTATAAAAAATCCTTATATAAAACAATACTTTATCAAAAAGTAAATTGGTTATTAAATTCTGTTTTTATATTTATTCGAAATATTTGCCTTTTCATGTTTGTTCAAGTGTTATAAAAACTTTGCAAACTTATTTGTTGTTTTGTAAAACAAATTATCTTGAAATTCGTTTACTTCTGGTATTATAACTTTTTAAAAAGCTATTTATATTTTGGGAATTGAAATACGCTCAATTAGCGCGTCATTTTGCACTAACTTAACCTAATTTGCGGTTTGACAATTGATAATAATTAAGGTCGCTTGATTAATAATTAAGACGTAAGTAAGCAATTTTTTGTATATAAGTTAATAAAAATAACATATACAACGAATTTTTGATAATTAAAATAAATAATTACTGTTAGCTACAATTCTATAGCAGTATGTAAGTAAGGGTAGAGACAGAATGAAACACAAAATTCAACTTAACCTTATAATGAACATAAAAGGGCTTCAAACTAATACAAAAACAGTAGGACAGTCAGGTAACAAATAAATTCTGATAAACAATAAAACAAAAGGCCCCTTTGATTGGGGCTTACGTTCTACTTAATTAGGACTCAGGCTTAGCCTGAACTATAAGCATCACTCGTCTCTTGTTAAATAAAGGCAGATTGTGGGGGTATTGGAATATAAACAAGTCCATAGAGCTATGGAGAAGGACGCCAGCACGATTGATTTAAATCAATAAAATATTAGCAGTAATGCTCCACAATAACGGAGTTCTACATTTTAGCGTGAATTGGTGAACACATAATTAATTTTGATACCATGAATTACGTAACGCTCCTACATAAAAATAATATTTATAAATAATCCACCTGGCTATTTCTACAAACTAAATTTGTTTACAAATGTGGGTTCCATCGACTCGTTGCAGATGATCACCAGGTTGTTATGAACCCTTTGGAAAAAGCTTCCAGTCACTACGACTAGAGATGCAAACTATTTTGGACAACGAAAGCATGAATAATGCCTGTATTAGATTTCAGCGTATATTCGTCATTAACATGAAAATGAACACAAATAAACAAGAGTAAAACTCGCAATTCCAACTATGAAGATCAATACCAAACCAAGATATTATCCCAAAATGAACACTAGACTTAAACGACAACTTTAATTAAAGTCTGGATCTATTTTCCTATAAATAATTATCGATCTTGTAGAAAGAAGTTTTTTGATCGTGTCAATAAAACAAGATGAAGCTTTAATTAAATAAGAATATTACCTTATAGTATAGGGATTATTGAAAAATCGATGTTTTGTAGTTGAAATGTCAGACCTAGATGGCGCCACAAAAAATATTAATAAAATTGAATTGCACAAAAGAAAAAGCATTATATGGGGTGATACTAAATACGTTGGCCTAATAATGATAACACCAATATACGAGGTGATTTGAAACGAATGGACAGACAAAACTGTCTGATACAAACCACCAAGTCAACCTTAACAGATGCTAGACTTAGCATAAGTATATTAAGTATACTATAAGCAAGCAAAAATAAAGTCACATGCCGAGGCCAAGCTCTAAGATGATGGTGGTGAGTTTCCGAAGGATAATGTGTTCTCTTAGAGCAAAACCTCATTTCATTTATATAGGATTTGTAAATGCAAAATCAGTAGAAACAGGAAGGAGATATTGTAATATAAGTAGCTGCAGATGTCTAAACTATTTTTAGCAGCAAGCTTGCACGAGGTTGGAAATATGTGTGCTACCTTGATGCGACTTGAAAAATAATGAAAAATAAATTAATTAAAAAATAATAAAAACTAAGATATCATGATCATTTGTGACAATATTACGCCTGAAATGATAATTATAGTACACACTTCACATTTATGTTAATTATCTCAATGATTAAAGGCTATTTCGAAATATTCCCTCAGAAACACTTTATAAAGATATAATGAATCTTATTAAAAAATAAAATTTCTAGAGAGTAATAATAATAATAAAAATCCAGACTAAATGAATCCAGACTCATATATATATAATATTTCTCATTAATAAACTGATTATACTCATTACTGATTTTGTCTAGACGAGTTCGTACCTCAAAAATGCAAATGAATCAATTAGTTCAAATAATTCGTAAACGTTTCACAATTAATCACTATGAAATATCAAAAATCTGCTTTTTATTATTTTTCTTTCAAAATGTTGTATTGCTTTCACAGTTGTTCTATAATTCAGATTTCAAAAATATGCACTCGAAATGCAACTCACGCTGCATTTTATCGATGAAATTCAATTTCAAAGTTAAAAACAGCTAAAGCAAAACTGATATTTGAAATGGATATTTAATAATCTCAACGGAAATTATTTCTATCTATCAGTCATTTCCTCTTTTTCTCGTTTTTCCGTTGTTTGCTAGAAAATAATTTTACGATTCGGAAGGGCAGCATCATTTTTTCAATTTGCGATAAAATATATGTACAAAATTGAATTTTGGGGAAAAAACGGAAACAGAAGAAAAGTCATTAGAATATAGTACTACATGCTTAATAGTATATTGCGCGATTGCAAATTTAATAAGAGAATACTATTTTGTCTTATATAAATCCCCTCATGTTGCAATATTGCACTTTCATTGTTTTGGAGAAGCAGCAAATGAGGATTTCAATGAATGTCAAAATTACAATAGGAAGCTTTCATTACTAAGCTTTCCTTGTAACGACGTAGTTCATATATAGTATTCACAACGATTTTAATTGCACCTACACGTATATATCCTAATGCAGAAAATATTTGTATATTAATTTCTAGCTTAAATTATTCCGCACCGGTGCAATATTAATGGCGTTTTAAGTACTATGAAAAATTGTATTTTGGTTGTATTATGGATTATAATTTCGTATTGTTTTTATATTTAGATTGCCCTAAAACCGTAAATTGTGTTCAGGAATCGTATTATTGTCTAACAAGATGTGAGATTAGATATAAGGCTTGTGGTGGGCAATAAACTCTAAATTCTGCATTATGGCCTTATGGGTTCGGAAAAGAATGTTAATCTAAGAATATTAATTAGCTTCTCATCATTTTCTTTGTTTGTTGAGCATTGTAACGTCGTGCTGTCATGTGATTGCCGGTAAAGTCGGTAAGAATACACGACGTCAATTGATAAATGACGTAAAAGGAGCTAACGTCATGATGAAATCTTTTATAATTAAAGGGTGTCCCAACAAGAGCGCCGGACTTAAATTTGCCGCCATTTTGTTAATACGAGTTGTACGGTGATTTTCTTTTTACAGTTATCACGTACAGACCACGCGATTTAAGAATATGGAGAAGTATTCAAACGAACAACGTTTAATTATTGTAAAAACACATTACAAAGATGGTGAAAGTTTTGCGAAAACAGTTTGCCAATTACGTCAAGTTTTCGGTCGCAATAATGCGCCAAATGAATCGACAGTGAGGCGTTTAATTAAAAAATTTGAAACCAAATTTACGCTGATGGATCAGAAGATCATTGTTCGTCGTCGTCCTTGTCGGTCACTCGAAAATATAGCCACAGTAAGGGAATATGTGGCTGAGAATCCAGGAACTTCCATTCGGTATCGTAATAGTCAAGGATTAAACATTTCCAGAAGCACTATGCAACGAATTTTGGTAAAAGATCTGCATTTGCACCCGTACAAGGTTCAATTGGTGCAAGAAATCAAGCCAAGGGATTTATTGGGTGTTGGAACATCATCAAATTAATGCGAATTTTTCAAAGAAAATCATTTTTTCAGATGAGGCACATTTTCTACTCGACGGATACGTAAATAAGCAAAACTGTCGGATTTGGGGTGCTGAAAATCCTCGTGTGATACTCGAAAAACCAATGCATCCACCGCGAGTAACTGTTTGGGCAGTATTTCTTTGAAAATGCGGCTGGAAATGCGCTAATTGTTAATGGTGTGCGGTATCGCGAAATGCTAACGGAGTTTTTGTGGCCCGAATTGGATGTAATTGATGTGGAGGACATGTTTTTCCAACAAGACGGTGCGACCTGCCAGACTGCACGTAAAACAATGGTGTTACTGCAGACCTAGTTTCCAGGCCGACTCATTTCTCGATTTGGCGATCAACATTGGCCACCAAGATCGTGCGATCTAACGCCGATGGACTTTTTTCTTTGGGGCTATGTGAAGGAAAAGGAGTATGCGAATAAGCCTGAAGCAGTTGAACATCTTAAAGAGGAAATACGGCGCGTTATTGGTGAAATACAGCCACATTTATGCGAAGATTTGAACAAAAGAATGACCCTGTGCCTGAGGTTTCGTGGTGGCGATTTGCCTGATGTTGTATTTCACGTTTGATCTCAACTATTTTTCTTTATGTCGAAATAAAAATGTTTGCTTAATTAAAAAATAAATGTGTTTTTCTTTAAAATTAAATCCGGCGCTCTTGTTGGAACACCCTTTATGAATATATTAGGTATAATATAATTTACAAATAATTTTTAAAAGTAAATGTAATCCAAAACACTTATTGAACACACATCAAAAGAAGAAAAATGATGACAGATTTATAATATATTCATTTGTTTTTCATCTGTGGTAAAATATGCTTTTCAAAGATTACTAGACGAAAGAAAACGAAACGGAAGGATATAACTTGCTGGATATCTTTTAACATAAATATTAATTATTCTTTAAAACTGATTACAATCGAATAACAATAATGTATGACACACAGAACTAACTATATTTTCCAATCTTCAAAATTTTATAAAAAAAGTTGTATTGATAGACTTTTGATAAAAGTTCAAATAAAATAGTTATTGCGAATTACCTGCAAAGAAACCACAAAAATGAACTGATTTAATGACAAAATGAATGATAACATTCATGAATGATTCAGCACACAAATTATACTTCTTTAGTGTATAAGATTCGTCCGTGAACAAAGAATGCTTGTTTTTTTTTAACAAAATGAAAATGCATAGTACATATTAAAATATTTATATTTACTTTATACCATTTTTTCGGTTACTTCGTCAAATAGTTTGACAGTTGGCAACACTGAAGATTTTAATTTTGCATTTGTTTTTGTTAAACTTTTATTGAGACGCGCCAATAAATATAGACGGTGTTGTACGGCATCAGAATGTCTCGATATGCGGTAGTTGATGACGTAGTTTTATCAGTTGTTTTTGCTTTGTTGTCTTTTAATGGCGATGGTAATATTTACAGATTGAATTTAGAACTCCTGTTAATATTTATGATGATTTTAAGTAGAATATTTAGCTTTAAAATTTTTGAAAAGTCAGTAAAATGAAATTGTCATCATAGATTCTAAATAATATGTTTACTGTACTGGTGATTATACATGTTGCAGCAAAGCTACCGCATAATTTCTGTTAGCAACTTGCCACAACAGTGCTGAACAATCTTTGGCGTGTCCCAATAGCCCTAGTATTTCAGAGTAGGTAGCTTTAATTTTGACACGTCATATGTTAATGCTCAAAAGAAACTCGACAAAAACTTCAAACTAAAAATTTGAATTTTCAAATGTCACATTAGTGTTGCCAACCACCGTAAAATTTCCTAAATTTTGTATGCAATTTTTTTATTTAGAAATGGAATAAAAGGCGTGAAACTAGCATAAAAACTCGTTTCATAAGTTATGGACTCGTACTTTATGAAACTCGTAAAATAGTATGTTCAAGTATTAGTTTCATGATATTTTGTTAAGAAGGTTAACGCTGAATTTTATAATTCTGCATTTGTTTTTCAAATTTGCGTAAATAAGTTTGACATTTCAATAACAGCTGTAATGATTAAAAATTTAAAAACATAGAACGTTACCCATTCATTAGAATTAAAGGGGCAACGATCAATGAAACTAGACTGTGAACTATGTTATCTTTAATTTTAATAAGCAAGTTTTTGTTTGTAATTTTTAATATTTATCTTTAGTATATAAGCTTTCAATGTATGTTATATTTTTCAATATATAACCTTAAAAAGTGCTAGTAGCTTCATATGTATTCCTAAAGATCTGGGGGGAAGGGGGTACCAAATATAACTTGAAAAAGAAAAAGTTAACGTGTTTGTAAGATGTGAAATTTACCATATGACGTCATTGGTCTGAGAGATTAGGAAATCATATTACGTAATATTTACATATTTACGTCATACAACGACGACATTTACGTCATCCAGTGGTTAGTTTTTTACGTCATTTTCACGTGCCTTTGCTACCTGGGTACTCAAATAACCCAATATTCAAATAAATCTATTTTCGACACGCAAATAGAAAATAGTAATTTAGATCACTAGGACAGAAACTAACTATATGTTTGCGAACGACTTTACGAGTTTGCAGGCAGATGCAGCCGAGGCCCGCAACTAACGAATATCAGCAACGTAGTTTCTGGACAGGTGATGCGCGTTTCTTTGTACCGCTTTTTGCAGGAATTTCTTAAATAAAAGTAACATATTCTTTAGATGTAGATGTTTGCTTTTATGTTGGTAAGACACAAAAACATTTAAATTTAAAATGTCATGTCTCTCTTTGGCTTATTGTAGTAAAACTGTTACCATCTGACAAACTTAAAAATTCGTAGTTTTTTCCGGACTAGGCAGCCAAACACCTAGTTTCCTGACTATTTTGGCATCTGCGATATTAATAAAATTGCAAGAAGGTATAAAGATACATTACTGTTGCAAACATTAATTCAACATTTTAGAAATAATATGTGAAATACCCGAATCCCGTGCCTATAGACAGGGACATATAGGTGTCTGCCCCCCTCCCATCAAAGATTCTGGCTTTGCCCATGGCCGTAACCAATAGAATAAGTCATGAAATCGAACACCGTAGTTGATAAATGTAATCAAATAGTAATAAATGTAATAAATGTGAAAACGGAAATGGTTACGCTTTTTAAAATATGCCAAATATTCATATTTGGAAACATATTCAATTTATATGAAAACACTGTTGAACCATGTTAAGATTTTTATAATTTAATTGGAAAATACAATTTACAAAAAATATTGTAGATCATTTTTTAAGTTTATCTCATTGTTTATGAGTTGATAATAAGATGCAATTACATAGGAATTTTTGAATTATGTAGAAACTGTCATTAATTAATATCAGCTTTGCAGCAAATTGCAATCAATTTGTTAAGGGGTGTTGGAAATTTAATAACATCTTCTCCTCCCGCCATGTAATAGAATTTAATGAATTGTTAATAATAAATCAAAAGGCTTTAGAACAAAATGCTAAATAGCTTGTTAGCATGATAATTACAACTGATCGTGTTTTAGTATGTCGTCGATGATGTTTATTATCTTGCTAAGCCTATCAATTTAAGTGTTTATCGAAAATCCTTGTTAGAAAAGGCAAATAAACAACATCTATGAAGAATATAAAATTCCATCTTGTACTGTAATGACGATAATGACTTACTGCTATTTGTTTTTCTTTGTATCTTATTTTACGTTACTTTAAATTTATTTTATTTTTATTAATGATATAATCTCATTTTCGTCTTGTATAAATACATCATTAACAGCCTTGGTAGTGTAATGTCTGGCGTGCCGGACTTTCACCCAAGCGGCCCGGGTTCGACTCCCGGCGCTGGCAGATCTGGTTAAGGTTTTCTGCAGTTTCCCTTAGCTGTAACACAAATGTGGGATTTGCGCTGTTCCATCTATAAGTCGGCTGCAGCCGCACATTGGGCCTACATAATAATAATAATCGCCCCCTCCCTCCCGCACAAGCATATAGCTTCTGGGGCCTTAGTTAAGGTTATGGGTTGTAGTAATTATTATTATTATTATTATTATCATCACTACAAATTACCATCTTTAATTAGACGCTACTACAAATTGTAGGCTCGTCCTGGATTTACTAGATTAATATTCAGTCCATTCACGGGATTGATTGTTGAAATTAATGTTTGTGTGGCGGTTAAGGCAAGCATAATAAAATAATTACGTTTTAAAGAGGACACCTGATCAATCTGTAAAAATAAAAATTTTTGTAAGCAAAAAAGTTGTGTTATTTTTTAATTTCACGCCTACACTAAGGGGGAACCAACATCTAAGGTCATCTGTCCCGCATCTAACATGCAACACGAATACACACATCCATAGTTGAGGTGGCGGAATTTTCCAATTAGAAAAATTCCGCCGCCCCAAGTGGGATTCCAACCCACGACCCTTGGAACACGAGTGATGCACTCACACCACTCGTCCACCGCCGGCCCAAAAAAGTTGTGTTTTAAACAAAAATAATAATTACAAGATGGAAAGGAAATTGATTATAGAGTAAGGTGATATTGAAAAATAGTAAACATTTTCAAAAGACAGGAATACTAAAGGAATAAAAAAGTGGCAATTGTTACCCAAGGCATTTATTGAAGATTTGTTAATTTTGTGCCGTTTGTGGTGTGTTTTTCATCTGCTTGAGTTTAAATTTATAATGCGAAACGTAGTATTGTGTGTGTTCTTCAAAAATAAGTATGGACAAGGTAAGGGGAAGAAGAGGATAAATAAGATGTAGGTATCAAGGCGAAATAAGATAAAGCAGTCAAAACATCAGAATTAACTCACCAAGACTAGGTTCTCGCCGGCGATGACGTTGAAAAAAATTCGCAAGTAAATATCACAGTAGTAGTAGACTTATCTTGTCGAAAAGTAAATAGAAGATGTAAAAGATCTTGTGGAATTACTCCAGTGGGAATGACTTGCATACATTTATGCAAAAACGCTGTTTAGCCAAACTATTCATTCAAGAGAGCGAGGCATAATGGCTTGAGCAATTTTAAAACAGCTCTACTTTCTGAATATATGAAATCAATGAGCAGCGCTCAGTTGCATAAAACGCTTATAGAGCCCAAGATTAGAAAGGACTAAACGATTCCAGAATTCTCTTAATCATGAAAGATATAGCTACTAAGAGAAAAATCGAAAAATCGCTTTGATTCGATAGATCATCCATGGGATATGGGATAATTTGGACAATTTTAACGGACATAGATTTATCCGATCTAAAAGACACAGAAGTGAAACAAAAACGGAATATTAATCGAATAAACCATAACAAGAATTAAACAAAAGTGAACTAACTAAGCCAATGTTATAATTGTGGTACGATAGAATATTTTGAAATGCTGGACCTAAAAAATGTAAATATACAGTGTGTTAAGTTAGATATTGACGATACTGCCAATATCTAACAGCAACACAAAACAAGAACAGCAAAAGCAGCTTTAGCTGGGAAGACACTATTAGATTGAGAGAAAGCAGAAAGAGTGAGGAAAGACACGCAGAGTTCGGAAAACTTAGGAATGAAGAAGGACGAGGATTAAAACCAGAAAGTCAATGGAGAGATCAGCAGAAACAGTTACTAAAAATGCGGCGTACAGCAAGAAGAAGAACGTTAGAAGTCATTAAATAGGTTCAACGATGAGAAGAAGAAAAATTAAACCGAGAAGAACTTTTAAGAAATGCCATTATCGAGGCCAAAAGACGAAAAGAAGCGCAATGATTAAAACTATGAGAAGAAGGAGCAGACAGAAAATCTAGAAAAGAACGTCTAGAAAAAACAAAAAGCTGAACTTCAGGAGAGACTAAAAAGTAAGAAAAAACAGTGAAGTTAGGTGTAAATGTGTTAAAGCAATTATGCTTTGTACAAGAGAAACCAATAAAGCTGAAACACGGACTGAAGAAATGAATATTAAAAATAAATTGGACAATTCTTGGTAAGTCTTGAAGATGAAATCGTAGTATCAAGATGCAGCCTGCAGATGCAGTATAAAAGCAATTCAGTAAAAGGATCACCTCGGTGTTACCTAAACAGAAGAAGTTCTGAACAAAAGTACTTTGTTCCAAAATCCCGCATCAATGTTGAAGAATGTATTACAAATTGTGTTTAGAGCATACTCTCTAATATGAAGTTAGACGGACAAGAAAACGATATTTAAATCCAATACAAGAACAACTTCCGATAAGAGCATCAATATTAATACACTTTCGAAGGGATCACCATATCACAACTGGACTGTCGCTAACTAATGGACAGGTCGAAAGATCAAATTCGTTGTTATTATATCTATGATAACGAAGCTAGTTATAGATGAACTAATTAGATGGTATAGCTATGTAGACCAAGTTGAAAGAATCATCAACTCATTGGTGTAAAAATGATAAATAAGATGATTAAAAGGTAAGAGAATTGTTAAACAAAAAAACAAAGATTATTTTTGATAGTGACGGAGAAAATTGCAGAGAAGAAGGGAAGTGTCATATACTGAAGGTACAAGAAGAAGACTGTAGCATGCTGCTACAACCTCCACCTACTGCTTATCAAGTTGGTAGCATTGTAGTTATGAAAAGAACTCAGTGCTGGCCAGGTTTAAAGCTAAAACGTAACTTTTAAAGACCCTATAAGGTGACCAAAATGAAGTCCCATGGAACCTATGACTTTACCATGATGGTACATTTCAACAACATCGAACTGTGATGTGATGTCAATCTATCATAAAAAAGGGGATGGTCAGCAGGATGGGCGAATTGTACCATGTGAAGTGACTAGTACGTAGGTGAGAAGTTACAAATTACCCAAATTAGGGTGTAGTAGGCCAGTGTACGGTCGTATTTACGGTTTGAAGACCTGTTAAGTTGACAAAGACGATAATGATGGACGTTCACTGTCATTTTTTTTCTTTGTTTCTGTTATTTTACATTTATTTTATCATTCATTTTTGCCTTGTATATTACTCGCTAGTGCATTAATGAGGTAAAAACTGTGAATTGGGTGCCCTTGAATTGTACTTTATTTTGTGAAACTCCAACTCCCAAAAATTTGAGATATATAAGGTAAAAGAGAAATAATATAACAATTATGCCTTCAGTCAATATTTCTAATGCGAAACTATCAGAGAAGAATGGACAAATTCAGATAATACGAACCATATCAAGACGCTATGCATAAAGTGTGACTTCAGAGACTCAAAAGGAAGATTCTAAATAGAATTAAACAACCAATTCAATAGTGCATGGTTAAAATTACTAACATGCAGAAAGTTCAGATTGGGAATCTTGCCAATGGCTACTTACGTGAAACATTTTTGAACTATTCAGGCGCCAACTAGTTTAACGGTTTTAGATTCCAGAAATAACTACCATAATTGTATTATATTCTTGAAAATGTGCCATTTCAACATTTTATAACGGGTGCAAATCAATATGTTTTCTTTTACTTACTGTATCCTTTAATGTTTAAAGTTGAATAGCAGAATTGACAATAAATACTGTCTGTTTTTCTAAATTTGATTTAGTAGAAAATAGGTTTTGTTTGAAATTAAACGCGTATTCTGTATTTTTTAAACTATTTTGCCTTACGCATATTATGTAAATATTATCAGTTCGTCTAGATTTACGAGTATTTTCATTATCTTTAACTTCCACTTTTATATGAATTCCCATCTATATTTGATTCATTTGAAGTGTAATTTGTTGCTACCAAGAAATTTCTTTTAAACATTCCTCTTTATTAATGTTACAGAAGTTCTAGAATAAATTTAATATTGACCACGCTTTTTTCACACACAAGGCTAGTGCTAATAAAAGCATTAATAGGAAAAAAACGAAAATATTAGAAAATGATAGTCCATTTTGTAAAGTATACATACAAGAGTTGGTTTATCGAAATAGTTAGAGGAAGAGGGGGAACAGTGTTACACGTACTACGTGTACACTTGTTACACTTAATGATTTTAGGATTGCTTTATATTAAACATTGTTCATATTTTCATGTTAGAGGTACTTTAGTGTTAACCAAGTGTAGGTGCATTTTGGTTAATATTCACTGATGGGTTTTCAAGAAATTAAGGTATATATATTTTTTAATATCAAAAGTAATTATTTCAAGTAAAATACAACTTACTTCAGGATTAAATTAATTAAAGCTAGATTATTAAAAATTTATTTATAAATAGTTTGTAAGCTTATTTACGCCAGAGAAGCACGAACTTAACCTCAAAACTGTTGGTGCCCTTATTAACTATTCGAGTATAGATTTTTGATGATTGGGATACAGTGTTACAGTGGATAATGGGGTTCGGTGTAACATTATTTATGTAACACTTGTGCAGACAGTGATCAGTCCAAGTTGCATCTAAGTGACAAAAATACATTATTCCATTCAAATGATATCGATGTTGGAAACTTTGTGGTAATACAAGAAGAGGCTACAATAAAACAAAGAATTTTGTCAATTAGGGAAATTACAGGTAAAATGAATACAGAAGTTAATCTAACGTACAAATTCATACTTTTCTTGTAACTCTGTATCCCACTATTAGTATACAGTGTTACACAGAGCATCAAGTTGAATAAACTTAAATTTCACTAAATGTTGAAATAATCAAAGCAAGTTAAATGTAAAAGTTGAAACAATATTCGTAACTCTTAAACTAGGAAGAGAATAAATTTTAAAATTTTTATTTGGTTTTGAATTTTATCAAAAAGTATTTTTTGTGTAACACTGTTCCCCCTCTTCCCCTACTTCGGTGTTTTGAAATTGATCTGAAAATTATTGTTTTTTTGAAGTTTAATATAGATTTAAATTATAACTAAATCGAAAGCATAGTAGACCTCGTACTATATTATACTTAATAAGTTGTTGCCCAAAAAATGTTCGATTAATGTTAATATCCAAAGGTTTTCACCCGACAGATTAATTGCTACTGCACCGATAATAATCGTTCAAAGGTTTATACTGTGTATAAGCTTCGTAACAACGTCTCGTAACCAAATTTTGTATTAAAGTTTTATTAACGATTCCTCTGGTATCAAAAAATAAAAGCCCAAGAACTACATGTTTTATTTGTTCTTTCAAAATAGCGAAAACAAAGGAAAAATATAATTGGGTAAATATATTTAAAAATAAATTTTTTTTGTGGCACAAAAACTTGAATCTACAGTAGCTTGAAATGTATAAAAAAAGAGGAAAACGCAAATGTAAAAATTCATTTTCACGTAAGAAATAACTATTAATAAAAAACAAAAGAAATGCATTAGCTGATGAATTTAGTGTAGGAATTCGATGGGGTATGTTTTTTCAGATTCAAATTATTCTTGATTTGGGCAGAAAAAGTTTTACTATCGCAAGGAAAGCCGTACGAGCAGGTTATGCAAAAGTGTGCGCATAGTCATGTTGCTAGCCCATTTTATCTTTTAAAAAATGTATTCCCACTCTTTTGAGATCCCCAATCTCCATCACTCAAACAGGTTTCTCATTTGATAATTTAGGCGTTATAAATTGTTCAATGCAACATAAGTTGATTCGTTCTTCATCTTCGGCAAAGCATTCTACAGACTCATATTTTACTGGGACTTTATAGAATCCCATAATTATGTTGTCTAGTACTATATGAAATTTCCAAACTTTCTGCTATTAATTGAATTGTTAATTATCGGTCTGACTTTATCGTATTGTCAATTTTAACAACATTTTCTTCAGTTGACACCAGTTTCAGACCACCAAATAGGTGAATCTTTATAAGATTCTACGTTTCTTCTTCTTCTACGTTGAAACTCAGCTGACCATTTTTTGACCGTATTAAGAAGAAGACTCACCCGATGTGACCGCAACCTCCATGTCGTTATTGATTACAAGTAGAGTTATATTCTTTTTACACAAATATTTAGACAGTGCGCGAATTTGCTTTTGTTCCATTTTACAGAATCTAACGTAAACTGCGTTGCAAAACAATCAATAGTACGAGACGAACCAGAGCGACGATTATCTCGTGTCAAATGGCAGCAACTGTAGTTTTAGATTTCTAGACATTCTATGTTAGGCTGCAAGTTCAGTGAACTTTCCTCGTATGTTAATTAGCATCTACGTACTAGTAGCAGGTGATCTTATGTCGTATCCTTTCCGTTTTCTTCATATACTATTAGTAGGTGCACTCTGTCAATAGCCGTTTTATATCACAGTATTGTGATTAATACAAGATTTCTATAAAATAATTCAATCAACTGTCGTTGTAACTTGATCCGTGTATAGCCAAGCGATTACCAAAGAATATTGAATACTTAGTTATGAATAATTCTAAAAAGTTTTACCTTCATCAAGACATTCGTTCGTATTTACTATTTTTTTTGTTTATTTTCTTAAATTATGTATAATGCTAATTACTAGGTAATTGTCACGTGAAAATATAATTATCAAAGTTGAATAGCAATTTATCGACAATAATTATGACTGCAAAAAATAAGAAAATGTTTTTGCTGCATGCAACACAGAAAACATGCAACTTAAGTAGTTAATTAAGTTTTTATAGTAAATTTTACTGATGTTCTCATTGATAAAAAAATAAAAGCTTTGAATTTTATTATGTGTGAGACGGTAATTCAATAATACTTTAAACTTTATTAAAAATTTCTTTCTGCATATTATTTTAAAGATTTTTAATTTTCACAAATCCAAGTTAATCCTAGCTTTAAATATTACGTGTAATAGGTCCTTTTGGGTCGTGTGGTTGCTTGCTTCCTTGTAATCGTGTCGGTCGGTAATATGCTAGACTTGCGGTAGCTTACATACATGTAGCGTTGTGACTATTAGAATGTAAAATACACAGTGCTTGGTTTAGGGAAACATGAAAAGATAATTTCACTTTAGTGGCTTACCCTCTATATGAAAATGAAGAGTACTTACGGGGAGATTGGAGATCCCCCCATGTCATTCCTAGTTACTTCTGGGCGATTGGAGCGTTCGAGAGTGAAGATTTTCAGTGCACTATCACATTCATAGTGACCTGAAACAGATGCTTGCCGCATCGGGTGGTGGTGGTCTAGCGAAAGGCTAAAGAACCAGGTCCGTATACACCGTCATGCAACATAATACATGGTTGTAGGAAGGAATGATCAACCCCCCTCCCCAATGCTGTCCGGTGATATCGGGCGGAGCAAATGATGTGACTGTATCTGACACCCAGGTCGAGGTCGACTGCAAATCTCGCCGAACTTTCAGCCTTCTAAGTTCACAGCTAGCTGTTTAAGTGGCTTTCAGATTATCAAATAGCAACCATAATTGCACCATCAAAAACAACAAACAATTATCACTTCATTGATCACTTATCGTAATTAATACTTTATAAACACGCAGTAACAAATATTAGAATGCTATATCTGCATCTTTGGCACTTTAACACCACAGAACCGAGTTTAACCGCTCCCCTCGCATGATTTTTATATACTTTTTGAATATTTGTTTCTTGCAAGTGAGGAGTGTGCAGCTCAACTCATTAAGACATTAGGGTCAGAGGTGTTTCCAATTTATTGCCTTACATTATTTTGTTTTCACGCAGAATTCATAAAGTTTTAATGATTTAAGTTAAACAGAATTAGCCATTATCCTTTACTATTGAATCAACACCTGGTGCTACATAAAAAAATACAATTTTCAACAATTGATTCTGTTCCTGACTAATATACGAGGGTAGTTTGATAAGTCAGTGACTTTTTGAACAAAGATATTTATTTCGGCAAATAAGCGTTTTATTTCTCAACATAGTCTCCTTTTAGCTCGATATATTTAGTCCGGCGATTTTCCAATTTTTGTATTCCTTCCAAATAATAGGTTTTCTCAAGGCCCTCAAAATAGGCGTTTGTTTCAGTGATGACCTCTTCATTCGACCCAAATCTCTTACCGCCCAGCCATTTCTTCAGGTTTGGAAACAGGAAATAGCCACAGTGCAATAGCCCAATTTATGCCATGGTGACTACACACGCGTGCACCCGTGCATTGTCTTGATGGAACAGCACTTTTTTCTTCGCGAAATGCGGTCGTTTCTGCTTCAAATCAATATCGAATCTGTCCAAAAGCTCTGAATAATATTCGCCGGTGATCGTTTTACCCTTTTCAAGGTAATCGATGTGAATGACACCGCATGCATCCCAAAAGACTGTGGCCATGACCTTGTTGGCCGACAGACCCACCTTGGCCTTCTTTGGTGCACGTCCACCCGGAGAAACCCACTGTCTTGATTGTTCCTTGGTCTCTGGTGTAGTGCGATGGATCCATGTTTCATCTACGGTAACGAAACGCCGCAACTACTCGTTCGGATTGCGGCTGAACATTGCCAAATACTCCTTTAAAGTGGTCAAACGATTGCGCTTATGGTCGAGTGTGAGCAATCGCGGCACCCATCGCGCGGATTTATTTTTCATGTCCAAATATTCATGTAAAATGTAATGTACCCACTCAGTTGAGATGCCTACAGCCTCAGCCACCTCACGCACTTTCATTCTCCGATCGTCCAATATCATTCCATGGATTTTATCGACGATTTCTGGCGTGACGACCTCTTTTGGGCGACCTGAACGTTCGGCGTCACTTGTGCTGGTACGACCACAACGGAACTCAGTAAACCATTTCTTAACCATTGAAATTGATGGTGCAGAGTCCCCATAGTATTTATCAAGCCTTTCCTTGGTTTCGGTGATGGTTTTTTTACGCAAGAAATAATGCTTAATCAGCACACGAAATTCACTTTCTTCCATTTTCGTTAAAATTCACGAGCTTTCAGCTTTTCAATGGCTGTCAAACACAAACTAAATGGCGCAGCCTTATCAAAATTTTACAGTAATCTATTCAAAGATGGCAATTGACGGGACCAGTGTTTAGAGTCACTGCATCTAGTCACCTAGGCCAGCTGGTCGATCAGAGTAACGTAAACCGACGCCATATTGGGGCAGAGAAGGGTGATTTTTAATAATGGACAAATTAAAACCACGTTTTACTTGTCTGACATATTAGAGGTTTGATCTTTCAGAATAAGAAAAACCTTTTAAAGTAAAATTGGATTTGATTAAATTCAATACAGAACAAATAATGAACAATTTCGTGCTTCGTTTACCCCAATATGGCGGCGGCTTGCGGTACTCTGGTCGAACAGCTGGCCTAGGTAACAAGATGCAGTGACTCTAGCAGTGTTACATTTAAAGTTACTGCGCGGGGAATTCTAAAACTCACTGACTTTTCAAACCACCCTCGTATCTACGTACTAGACCAATTTTTACACTAAAACATTTTTACATTCTACATTTACAAATACGATGAATTAAGTCCCGTATAGATTTGCCAAAAGAGCCCGCGAAGGTTGCTGAACAAGCGACACATATCGAGGTTGAGTAGACGATATAAGCACGAGATGTACCTACCTACGCAAATACTGTGTGGTTGCCATTGCGCTCATTTATTCCTTTCTCAGTTCTTTCTAGATATGGAATGTAATTTCGCGCAAATGCTGGCTACATTATCTTTTGTTCGGCCGCATCCGGCAGATGTTTGTTTGCTGATACGATTAACTATTAAATATAAAAGGTAATTTTTTCAATCTATAAAAGATATTTATAATTACTTAGATCTAAATTGTAAAAATCAAATCCATTATTAGCAGGTATCATACAATTGACGATAAATAAAAAATTTTAAATTGACTAAGTATTAATCATCAAACACTGGTGTTGCGTGTTTTTAAGAAAAAGGTATTATTTTTATGCTATTAATTAAACTTGTAAATTTTCGTTTTTTATAAATCAAGGTAGATGAACTTACTAATAAATGGTACACATTAAAGCAAATCAAACTTAATTTAACAAATTAATGTAACGAATGGAGAAAAACCCCTTTACACGGGTGACGCACATTTCCAGAAGAATCTACAATGTTCGAGGCAGGTCGCGTGTATCACGTAACGTCGCCAATCTTTCTAGTGCATTCTACACACTTCCGCGTGGGTATATATCAGCCGCGATGGGCCCGGCAAGAATTAGTGTTTAACCGGCGTATCGAAATGTGCTCTGTGTAATTAGTGATCAAATTTATTAGTGACTAAATAAATGTTTAATAATGGTTATACTAATACATAAATAGTTCTTATATAATCCACTTTAAGTTTGTAAATATCTAGCATTTAAGTTCGTCAAACAGTTTATAATTACAGTGTTAAATAATTAGTTCAGATTAAATTGGTGCATGTAAATAATATCTCGCTTGTGAATAGACGCTATAAACAGCATTTTTGTTATTATTTTAAAAAGAACGTTACATTAAGAATGTTTATTAATATCAGGTTAGTCTTTCGGCAGTGGCAAGTACAAAGTTTACAAGTATATAGAAACCGTGAATAGGAACAGACAGAATATTATTTCCGCCTTCATTATAGCCGCCGTTTGATCATTGGTTATCACTGCATCATTATTCATTATCGCACTTTAGTAATCCCACTGAGATATTAGAGATAATGCTTTTCGTCCGGGAATCGGTCAAAGACTGATTTATTGTAATCGTACAAATGCTTTCTTACAGAACATTAAATAATAATGTATAGAAAAATGTGTAATAATCAATAAGGATAATAAGAATAATGCAAAGGGTCACGGCAGGGTTATGTTTAGTTCGACCTTTCTAACTTCATTTAGACGTTCTGGTCGTCTAGCGGAAGTGGAAAAAAGAAGCGCTCTTTTCCACTTCCGTCTTTAAAACAGTGAGGACATGTGTACATTAGACTTTCATAGATTAAAATCCCACGTCTCCTAATTATATGAATAATATTTTATTTTGTTCATACCTTCTTAAATTAATTTACCTCTATATTTTTTTTAATTTAAAGATTGTCTAATTAAGATATAGCTCGTGCGTCCAGACGAAGTTTTTATCTGCCCGATAAAATCTGTCTTTCATTCTTAATCTAACGAACTTAAACTAATATAACTTTCTTTTTGCTTTCCTTCTCTTCATCTTCTAGGAGATTGATAAGTTCGTCGATACTGCAAATTTCGCTTTAGGGGTCACCCTCTTCTATGATATCCTCGGTATATTTTCGAAGGTGTTCAACTTTTGGCCTTTTGGCATGTTTAGCTTTTCATCCGCTTTAGCGCTTTGATTTTGTTACCGCTCGTGGTTTTCTTTTGCACGGCCTCTGGAGGAATAAACGGGAAAAGATAAACATCTAAATATAATACTAGCTTATCGAGTAGGAGTTTGAAAAATAAATTCTCTAGAACCGTCTGTAAAACTGAAGAGGCATCTGATCCCCTGCGCTGCACCCAATCTGATCTATAAGCGGTAATGGATACCAGTCTTTGACGGCGCTGGAATTTAATTTGCGGTAATCTACGCATAGCCTATAATCGCCCGTTTCCTTCTTCAATAACGTTACAAAAGGTTAAAAAAATTGGAAATTGATTTCTTATTCATGCCGTTTTTAAGAGGTCTGCCTTTTCACAAATAATACCTGTTTTGCTCTGAGAATACTCTGAATGCTTATAAGTCGATAAAATATGCGCTTATTATTTATTAAATCTATTTCAAACTAATTAATGTCTGTAAACCCCAACTAATGCAAGCTTTGAGCGAAGCAGTCAGCTTATGCACTTAATAACAGACGCCCATCTAAATTTTAATATTTACTTTAACACCAGCTATGTCGACCTTATCGAAAGTTGCCTCAATACTCAAACCGCTATATTTGGAAAAAGTGCAGCCAATGCTTACCGCTCTACTAATAATACCGTTCAGTCAGTCGAGCGGCATTTTGCCGATATTGGTAATTTTAGACTCGTTTACACCTATCCAACGACTTGGAAGTGAATACCGATCGGGAAAATTACTATGCTGGCTCACTGAAAAAGAAGGTAATTATGGTCGATGTTTAAGAAAGTAACAGTAGCCACGGTAGAATTAGCAGGTATAACTACATCGTCCCGTACTATGAGAAAGATTTTGTTTGGTTTCTGTAATTTAAATATGTATCTATTTTATTCCTTTCTACTATTAAAGTTACATGTTTGAAAAGTGTCGAAACCCAAATTTATCCTTAATTGAACAATTAGCCTCTTAAGTAATGTTAAATGGCCTAAGTCAATCTGACTACCTACATCTAAATACCCTCTTAAAGCGAGTCCATTGACGGTTACATTAATACTTTAAAGTTTATTAAATACTTGCCTTTGGAACAGCTGCACCTTACCAGCTTTGAGATAGCAACAATCCTTTCTTAAATGTTCCAGCTTGGCATAATGCGCGCACTCTGTGAGTTTGGTATGAAATGGCCCTGAGTAGCACGGCTTTGCAACAAGCCTCATTTTTGGTTTACTAATCGCCTTGCAGATTTGATTTTTCCGGATTCAAAAGAATCCTTTGAAATTTTCTTAGCGATTTTACCGTTTCCGGATAATAATAATAATTGCTACAACCCAGAACTTGGAAACCAGGCCCCTGAAGCTATGAAGCTTGTGCTGGAGGGAGGGGGCAATTATTATTATTACGTAGGCTCAATGTGCGGCTGCAGTCGACTTACAGATAGAACAACACAAATCCTACATTTGTGTCACAGCTAAGAAAAATCTGCAAAACACCTTAACCAGATCTGCCGGTACCAGGAGTCGAACTGGACCGCTTGGGTAAAAGTCCAGCACACTAGACAATACACTACCAAAGCTGTAACACTGGCTGGATACTGTATCGGTAAGCTATCAAAGTACAGCATTGTCTTCACAAATCTCGCACTTCTGGATTAATACGCATTTTTCATAATAATAATGCGTCATAGATTCTTAGGTTGCTTTTTGTCCATCATTTTTTTAAATTTATTAACTTAATTTATTAATAACTATGTTGAAAGTCCTCGTGTGACGGAAACGTATTTGTAAACCCCACCCAAATTGTGTTGTATATTTGTAGCCAGTTTATTATAGTATATTTATCGCTTTTAATTAACTTCATTACTATTAGAGGCGATAAGTCCGTCCGGGAGTTACGCAGACTGATTTATTGCAATCGTACATATGTTTGTAATGTGTTAAAATTCTCGATTGAATTTTCATACATCGTAAAATGCATTTATTGCAAATGATCTTAGGACGGCCCTGTCCAATTCAGAATATTTTCGTTGGGTTAAAATTCTAGATTTTATTTCGAATCAAATGGTGTTTTTCGTTAACATCAAAGGTCATCCAAAGCGTTCCCCTACACGTGAAATTGTTTTTAGAATAAAATACAAAAATAAAATTCTCTCTTTAACAAAGGAATATGTCTAAAATGGCAGTTAAATCGAATTTATATTTCCTTCTACATGTTATTTTAGTGTTTGTTAAACTGAATTCTTCGAAAAATAAAGATAAGGGTATGTCTAGTGGGTTTTTTTAGATCTCCGGTGAGAAGTTCATCGTTTCGTCTTAATAAATAAGATCAGAAATATTTTAGAAAGAATTTATATGATTGGTTTAAAATGTGTCAGTCTCGTTTTTGATAAGGTGGTTAATTTCCCTCCCTTAGAAATATTAGCGCAAACATAGTTTTGTATCAAAATTTCAGTGTGAGTCTAATACAGTCTACAAGTCTGGTAGAAACTACACCGAGCAAGGTGACGGAAGTCACGTAGCGGGCTTCGGTCTGCGCTACGGGCGGCTAATAGTTTATAATACTGAGGTGGTTCTTCGAATTAATAAATTTAACAAGTAAACTTTATAGTACAGTACTGAAATTTAAAAGTTTAAATGTAAAACTTAATGTTGTGTTTTAGTAACAAACAAAATCATTCCGGTGCGCTATATTTAAGATTTATGAAGTAAATTCAATAGTTATTTGAATCTTAAAGCTAAATAAATTACAGTCTCTGTTCCGTTTTGCTGCGCTAACATTGGAAATTGCATAAATTTGTGCCGAATGAAAAGTATTATATTGAAAGTCTGTTGTGAAATTATATGAGTTCATTTCTTTATTAATGAAATGTGAGTGCACACGCAAATAGGACAGAACAATCTATAAACTTCAGTTCATCAACCTTGTTATAACTTCAGCATCGACAACAATAGTTTACAGTTTTTCTTCTATAATTTGTGAGGTCCTTTGTACCTAATGTTAAGTGAATTTAAGGGCATTATGGTGAAAGTGATATTTGTGAAATGTTAAAGGATTGTAAAATTCTACCGCTTTATAAAGGATTAACGGATAACTTGTATGCTAGAAGTAAGTTTTGCGTTTAAAACTTTATTTGTACTATTTCTATAAATACTTTTATAATTTTGTAGATATTAAATGTTTATGCAAACATTTTCTTATTAGAACATTATTATCATGTTCATATCATTGTCATTTGTGACAAAAGATTATTTTATCTACGAATAAATGAGTATTTAAATTATCTCTTATTGGATAATATTGTACCAACTATTAATTGAAGTCAATTATCTAACCTGCTTTAACTTCAATTTAACTAATGGTGATTAGTTCTTTTTATTAATTTTAATCAATATAATCTGGATCTTTTTTTATTCGGGGTTCAGACTAGGACTGTAATGACTTCGAATAAATAGCGCACATATCGCTTCTTATTTCAACAAACCTTATTTTTCTTTACAATCTGTAAGCTATGGAAATCAGTACCTACACCTGGGAAATAATTTGTCATTGAGAGATCAGCTGGTGCATTAAAGTACAGTAAGTATCAGTATTTTGAATTTTATTGATGTTACAGTGACGTCCATCGTGCGACGTTTATTTTGTATTCAGAGAAATTGTTTATGTTTCATGCTTTCTTATCTGCAGCTGTCTTTTACATAAAATTAATAATAATCGAATTACATTAGAATATTTCACATATTCTACAATGACATTACAACATTAAATAATAATATATAGAACAATGAGTAACAATTAATAAGAATAATAATAATGCAAGAGATCATGGTCTATACATAAGTATTGAGTAGTTTTAACATTACCTTGCAATTGCAACTTCAGAGTCGAAAACTATGTATCTCGTTCTCGCTAGATGGAATTATTGACAGTGTTGTTAGTGTAAGCGGGACGGTTTTAAAATGGAAAATCTTAGATTTTTTGCAATTACTGCAGTTGAGTAAAAAGAGGGTGATTGAGTACATAAAAAAGTGGGGGTTTACTAAACAAGGCAATTTTACAAATAAATTCTTCATATAATCATAATTAAATAATTCCAATAAGATATTTGCACAATGAAAAACAAAAGATATATTATCTCTCACTAAAATGTGCGAACTCTATATTATCAGATACAGGGTTTATAATCTCTTAGACTAACTTTTAATTTGTGTAGTAAATTTGGGTTTAGTGATAAAAGCAAGTAGAGCAATAGCAAGTAGCAACCAAATTTCTCAAAAGATGTGACAATCTCTGTATTAAGGAAATACACAACAAAACAAACAGAAACAACAAGACTATTAAGAGTCTCCAAATATATACATCCTACTTGATTGATTTACAGTGGGTGGCCAAATTATTAGTTACAGTACAGTAAGGATTGTTTGAATGTATCAAATTAAAGTTTATTTATCCCAAGTATTGTGTCTGTAAGAACTAGTTTATGATATAATGTATGTTAATATCGCTGATTTTATAATATACTGTAATGGCTAGACATTAAATTTTATCTAGTATCTCCTCTTTAAATTGATTTATACATATAATTGTTGACTATTTCATTCATAACTTTATCAACCAATCAGAATACGCACTTTTCCTTAGATGCCACGTATTCCAACGGTTATATTGGGGTAACCATGACGAATCGATTATACGAACTTTTGTATATTCACCCGCATGAAATTCAATTCTTAAATTTCAAGATATCCATGAAAACTCCATAACAGTCAAATAATTTATTAGTAAACAACGCAATAATCCACAAACCTCATCAGGCTCTATTCACAATGTCTACAATAATTGTACCTTCAATATAAATAATAAATAAATGTTAAAGTTGTTAGTATATTTTTTATTCATGAAATAGTCTACCTGTATACAACTCGACGATCTAAAATATTCGAAACTCGACATATTGCCTAATAAAACACCACTCGACGTTCCGTCTCGTGGTGTTTCAGGCAATATGTCTCGTATAATCGAGTATTTTCGATCGTCTTGTTGTATAATATATGATTATATAAAATGTTCAATAATAAATAGAATATCTTTTTGGGTTCAGGGATCGGATATGTTATATGATTATATTCTATTCCCCGCTTATTTATATTTAAACGTATATTGTTTCTGAAGTCATCTGGTTTATTACTCAAAGCCCCTTTTTGTATAATAACCTAAAATTGTGACAGATGACATAATATTTTGGCATATCAATTTTTACTTACTGATGTGAGATTCTACTGTCTGAGTATTCTTATTAGATCTTGAATGTAAGTCGGAATGATTAATTGCAACAGACATTATTTTCTAGTGAAAACTAAAGACAATTTGCATTTACCAAATTACATCTGCTTTACAATAACTATTTTGTATTTAGGTTTATTATACCACACCTTGACTGACCTGTTATATGGGATATTTGTTTTGCGGTGAGAAATAAGCACACAATCACAATTACTATTCACCTCTCTTCTTTATATGTTTTAAACAAACCAAAAACTTTATAACGACATATCAGCTCTCTCGATAGGCAGGCATGGCACTCTAAATCTTGTCATGAAGACATAACTCCACCTGGATACAATATTTCTACTCCTGGCTAATTAAATTTACTTCCTTCTTATTTTTCCTTTTATCTATATAATGAAACACACTGATGCTAGTTACTTGCATGAAATTTTTATATTTTATATTGTAACCATTAATTTTACAGTTTTATAAAGAGAAGAATTTTATCCAAATTTATAAGTTTTATACAATCTTTACATGTTTAAATCCTAAGAAATTTAATATTTCAATATTTTCTTGTTATTATATTTTAATTATTTCCATTATTATGTATCTGGGTTCTTCTATATGTATCTTTTCCTCTTATCAATAGATAATAAATTATTTTAATTGTCTATGCTTAGAAACCTTTATTTTTAATGTTCACTATAGTCAAGTGTATTACTATATTTTCCCTTATTGCAGGTGGTGGTATGTAATGATGCTTATATCTAACAAAGATTTTCTCTGTTATAGCTGTAATTTGGATGTTTAGAATGGTCATTTGAGCAATAAAATCAAATTAATACCAATCTCAACAAGTTAAAATACCCTTTTGTATGAATATTGTATGCATGGCAAGATACCATAGAAATACGTATAACCCAATTGAGCCAATTATCAAAACAGTAAACATGATTTAAATGACATTCTCAATTTATGGTAAATAGCGTTTAATATTTCTTCTCTACAAATATCCGTTCCCGCAAAATGGATTTTAAGACAAATAAACTCAAATAATTCTTAATAAGTTGTTCAGCTAAATACACGCTATTTACCATCAATTGATAATGTCATTTAAATCCTGTTAGTGTTTTAATATTTGGCTCAATTGGGTATGTATGTTATAAAATCAAAGATATTAACTTACATATGTTATATGTAAACTAGGTTGTACAGACACAATATTGGGAATAATTGAATTTTAATTTGATACATTCAAAAAAATGCTTAGTGTAATTATAAATTTGGTCACCCACTGTAACTTATTTTGTAAAATCTTGTAATAGTATATTAAAGTATTAGTTTCATAAAACACGTTTTTAGCGCACGTGTCTGAGTTTAGAAAACGACCCGCGAAGCGGGGAGTTCTCTAATGAGGACAATTTGCGTTATTTGCGTTAGTTCGTTGTTAAATAATGAAAAAATTACTTAGTTTTAAATAAATTTTGTTAGGGATATTTTGGTAAGTAGCATGGCAGTTGGCAACACTAGAAGTTATGCATTTTTGTTTTTTACATAACCTTGCTTAACTTTAGGTAATCCGCGCGACGTAGAAATTCCCATTCATATCTCATACACACAACGCCCACTAAGCAGCAGGACCTCGTTCAAATTTGCCAGTTGTATTATACGTACTGTTGAAAATTATTATAAATTCAAAGTAGAATGTATGCCAATATATTTGTGACATAAATAATTGCTACTGATTAATGAATTAAAAACTTGGATGAAATAAGAATAATTATATTTAATTTCATAGAATACCTTGTTTGTTAAAGAAATTAATCAGGTATAAATGCAATAGTATTTTCAGCAAAGAATGATTTTTGTTAACCAAAATAATTATTCATTGGATCTTTTGGATATTATAACTTATAAGGTAAAGATATATGTATAATTTTATAAAATTTAATTCAGTATCAAAATTTACAATTTTGTTAATAATAAAGTAAAAATTGTTACGCCCTTATTAAGACTAATTATTATTCGGCGCATTTATGTAGCCTGCAATACTAGTTTCGCAAGTGTTGCATTCTAGTTATAAGAGTTCATTGCGTAAATAACATAAGTTTGACATTCTAAGAACAGCTGTCTAACAGTGATATCAACTTTAAAAAATAAAATGTTACTGTTTCCAGTATTCTAAAAAATTCCATTAGGACACGCAAAATGCGTGTCCTAATGAAGCCATAGGGAAACGAAAATATAAAAAATATTTTACAGGATATACAGGTCAATCATGAACTAAACAATTCTAGTAGTATTTCTTTTGTTTTGAAGGAAACAAATATTTTATGATACGAGATTGAGAAGCTTGTTTCAGTTTTATTCTCAATAATCTTCAGGTTTAAGCTACATAAATTATTATATCAGATATCTGGGCATTCTGATAAATAATTCATTTTTCTTATTCTCCCCCTCAATTTTTTATGAGTGTGTGTGTTTTGTAAAAGAAAAAAGGAAGTAAACTTGGAACTGTTATAAATGGCAATAAATCCTTATACAAATATAAAAACCAAAGCCCTTTTAACAAGAATGAAACATGAGTTCCACTCGGTTAAAACTGCCTTCTTTTCCAGCTTGTTTTTGCTTACCAAATTTAATTTACAGCTCCCGCAATAAAGCAAACGAGTAAAAAGATCCGGACGTGGCGAAAAAGAAACATGGAATTTAGCAACCTCTCTCTGATTGTTTCTGGGCTAAAAGATGGCGGGTTATTTATACGGGTGTGTTTTATACAACACGAGTTACACGGGGGAGAAATGATTTTACATTTATCTATGAGGGTTTTTGTTTTACGTTTGTTGTAATACTACGTAGCGAGCTTCTACCTCTTAAAAGTGAATAATTCTCTACTTATTTTGTTGTTATAGTTTTATCTCCACGAGTATGAAGTTATGAGATATGGATTTTTGTGCTTCTGTTATGTGTGAAGCAGATAACGTTGAAAAGCAAAGCGTTCTTGCATGGAATGAAAACCGTTTAGTAATATTTTCTGTCTTGAAATATTTACTAGACTTGCTTAAATAAATCATAAACATTTTGTAATATTTAAATATAAAAAAACACAGATTGCATTTGCACACAAACAAACCTTTAAAGATTTCCAATCTCCTTTCACTTCTTTTACCAACAAATTTAACATTTTATTGAAATACGATTGGGAATTGAATGGCAAACGATCCCTAGAGTGACATAGAGGAAAAAAATCGAGGGTTTTGTAAAAGATTTATTTTAAATGCTTAGAGAGAGAGTTGTTCTTGCAATAAATAAATTGAATTTACATTAGTTAAACTTGCACACTTTAAACATCCTGCGGAAAACTTTACTTAAATTACAATCGCAAGTGCTCCACCAGGCTAGGTTAAGTTAATTAGCCAAGTTTTAGTGTCTTCACTAGCTTAAACTTCAACTGGGTACTAACAAACATTTTAGAGCTTTCACGACGACATAATCTTAAATTTCCTCTAACGAGATTTGTTCTAAAGTCTGGGATACTACGGAAGTAAAAGCGCCTTCAAATTGAATCATTTTTAACCCTAATTTATCTTATCGAACGTCATTTATGGGAAGATGTGTCAGAAAGGGTTTACAGTTTTGGCTGTTTTAAAGCAGAACAGATGATATTTTTACAGTTATTAACAACAATAATTAATCATGATATAGATAAAAAATTATTTTACGT
Organism: Agrypnus murinus; assembly: GCA_929113105.1. Classification (NCBI taxonomy): domain Eukaryota; kingdom Metazoa; phylum Arthropoda; class Insecta; order Coleoptera; family Elateridae; genus Agrypnus; species Agrypnus murinus. The sequence goes on along the minus strand of OV816028.1, from coordinate 135,284,761 downwards.
ATTTTTCAAGAGATTCACAAAATTAGGGTTGTTTAATCCAGGTTTCAATCAGTTTATTTAGATATACTTTTTCTTACACTTCAACGAGATTTTTGCATAGAACACTTTTAATCCCCTTTTGGGAAATAACTGTAATTATTGTATGCATAGAAAGAACGTTGAAGGTGTAGGTTAGATAAAAAATGGGAATCAACCCCCAATGCTGTCTCCGCGCAAAATTTGGACTAGACCTAAAAGCATCGTTAGAAGGAACTAGAGATTCATACTTCTCGTAAGCTTAAGTAAAAATTTTTAGCTGAAGCATGAAACACTAGTTTTTCAGCCTAACTAAATAACAATAAAAATGCCCCGCGATTGGGCGACAATTGAAACACTCGTTTTTCAGTAAGGCAAATTCAACAATAAAACATTATACTTACGTTGAAAGAATGCTCAAGATTACCACGACTTGAGATTTAGCTCTATCTTACAAATTTTTAATTTCAGGTCGCAGGTATTGGTTCTGCAGTTGTCTAATTTATAAAGAAATAGATAAAGGTTTCAAAAAACACAAAAACATACACAAGATGGGCGCCATCTGATTATGAAGCTTAATAATGATAATTAAATAGATCGAATAGATCAAATGAATCTAATAAATCTGTCTGAAATCACTAATCAGAAAATGAAATCAGACCGATATAAATTTAGTGCAAAATATTAGTTAATTTCAGCAAAGTCAAAAAAATTTAGTTTAATGAAGGTATGAATAAAAACTTTCATAATTATATGGTTGAATCTTACTGGCTTTAATTAACTTTAAAATCATATTTATTTGAGAAAACACTAGGAAAAATATATATAAAGATTAGAAATTTTAAACTCAAAAATTCAAATAATAATTCCCTACCTAAGAGCTCTTGACTAATGAATAAAAGTTGTATACTAAATTACATATAAATGAAAAACAAACTGTAAAAATATTACAAAGATTCAAAGAGAATTTACATAAATAATTAACACTCAAAGAAATACATAAATCACTGTACCTATAGTTGTCAATAATTCGCAAACCAAATTAACGCTAAACTGCACAAAAATGACTCCTGTATACATCAAACAGACACTGCAGACGGAAACTGGAATGTTAGTAGATTTCTGCTTTCCATTATTTAAAGATGCAATGAATTAACCCTCGTAATGTCTGTATATGGTGAACCATTATTTACGAATTCACCCAAAATAAAATAACTGAATACAACCATAAACTTTCCATCAGATTTGGTTATTAATTTAGTTTTGATAACCATCGGCAAGGGTTCGTTGTTATCATTAAAACCACCCACTTATTATTTAAATATGAACTGGATTTATAAGGCACATAACTCAAATTTTATTATTAATCGAGATTTCGATCACTGAAGATAAAGTCTGTAATTATTAATTTTTTATAGATATTTCGGTACGAGAATCGTTTAAACGAATGTACGATACGGTAAACTGTATTAACGCTGTTACACTTTTAATAGGAAAAACTAGTTTTCCCATTCTTCAAAAACACAAACATCCGGAAAAGTATTTAACTGTATAACGGTACTTCTATTAACCGCGAAATCTTAATTAATATCCGGAAACTTAATTAAACGGTATGATTGTTAACTGTAAATTTTCTTAAATAACAATGCAGGGCATCCGATACCGGCAATTGTCTATACTGGAGGCTCCCTTCACGGCAAGTGTGTTCTCTTTACCGCAACTCAGAAGCAAGTATCGATTTTTCTAAAAGCTGCAGGTGGCATTATTATAGTTCGTAAGATGCAAATAGTATACCCAATCAGAATATCGCCTGATCCCATCTTGACAAATGAAAGTATTTTAGTCCACGTGGAGTCGATAAGGGGAATTTTCTAGTTTTTACTATTGGACTCTGGCCTTAAAGAACCAAACGCTACGCAGTTAGTATTTACGCGGACGAATAGTACATACAGATGTTTATAAAACTGCAGGCGCGTCAAGTTAAATGTTTTTTATACATAGCAAGCAAGAAATTCGATAAAGGTGGCTTACGTTTTTATCACGAACCATATTCAGTAGTTTTCCAGGATTTTTAACAAAGAAACTACATTAACCGCTGTATACGTGCATAAGTAACATACAGAAAGAGATAATTTATTGCCCAAATGCTCTTTATAATTCTAAGAAAGTCGAAACATGATCCTTTTTTAAAATAATTTTTATAGGGTTGTTTATATCGAATGCTAAAGCAAGTTTACACTTTAAAAAGAACGTAAATGTGCAGAACCAGACCTAAGATTTTTGGAAATATATCGACAAAATTACATTTATTCAGAGCTTGTAAAAATATACCATTACAAGCAATAAAACAAACCATGGGAGACTGTAGTAAAGGTCTACCCTCCCGTACAACTACTTAGAATAATTATGTTATAATGTACTAGTAACCACATTGGTAGTGTTTAGAAGAAACTTTTCCCATTCCGTATTATTACGACTTATTGTGGTGCATGAAAAGGATGATTGGGAATTATATTATTGGAACATTACAAAACTGAAAAGTAGGTATCTAATTTCCCATTTTAATTTTAAAAGCTGCTTAAAGATGTTTGAAACAAAGGCTTTTAACCGGACAAAATAAACAACACAAAGCCCCGCGATTGGGCGCCATTGAAACAGAAGGTATGTCAACCGGAACGAAAACCAAGCCCCGCGATGGAAGCCAATGAAACAAAGATTATTTCTAGGCCCACGTTGGACCGACCATAAAACAGAGCTTTTTCTCTGCACGAAAACACAACAATAAAACTTTAAATTATCAAAATATTTATACTTACTTTACAATAATGCTCACAATAGCCGGCTTGAGATCTTATTCTTATTACAAATTTAATTATCAGGTCGTAGGTATTGGTTCTACAGTTGTCTAATTAGTGAAAGGATAAATAAAGGTTTCAAAACACAGAAAAATACACTAACTGGGCGCCATCTGATTATGAAAGATAGTAGTAATTAAGCTAGTCTGACGTCATTAATCAGAAAATGAAGTCAGATCCAATAAATTTTGATCAAATAGTTAATTATATTCAATAGTGTCAGATTTAGGCTGGAAAAAGTGAAATATAAATAAAGACTTTTATAATTATATGGGTCAATATTATTCGAATTTGTTAAATTTAAAATATGTTTATTCATTAACCAAAAAGAAATATATAAAAAATATAACAGCTTGTCAAAATGCAAAAAAAATAATTTTCAATACCCTAAGTAAGAGCTCTTAACTGAAAAAACATTTATATATAAAAAGAGTATTCAATCAACATATGAACAAAAAACTATACAAAGTTCAACAAAAAGAATCCACATTTTTACGATTCCTTGAAACGAAATAGGTTTTTATAATATTTTCGGGGAATAAAAAATTGAAACATATATGAGAAAGTTTAAAAACATGAGTTCACACTAATCAAAATGTCAATCTTTTAGATTTTAACAATAGAATCATTTGACGCTGCAAGCACCTGTCTAAACAGTATCCTTGTTTACGATGAAAGCTATAATTCTTTATTATTTTATTATGCGAAACGACTCCACTAGTCTGAAAGGATTTTAACAGATGACCTTTAACAATTTTCATGAGGTTTATTTATACCGCATACCAATATAATTTTAAATTACAAGAAGAACGCAAATTTATAGGACTGCATTTAAGATTTTTTAGCAACTTTATACACAAAATTTCATTATTTCGAAGCTAGCAAAAACATACCGTTACATGTTCTAACCAAATTATACTCGTCTAAGATATGTGCATCAAAATAAGTAATTTCTATATTAATTATTAATATTTCTAACTTTTATTATTACATATCGTATTTACTACCGATGATCAGTTTATCAAATATGGCATCATCGAGTGATATCTCTCGCGCTGAAAAAGGATATTTTATTTCCCCCCACTTCGTTATTACCGACGAACCGGGTATGTTACAGAGAAATGGGTTATTCTTGTGTATAAATAAATCAAAAAGTTCAATTTTTACATTCAGTACATCTTCGATAGCTGATGTGGCCCGTTGATTCGTCCTGCGTACCCCACATAATTTCAAGTGCATTTAAAACGTGATCGTTATACAACATTCTACAAACAATCTTTTCGCAACTAGTATACAGTAATATATCACAGGATGACCCTATTATTTGCTTCTTTCTTGTCGATTTTCTCTATATTTCGTCCTGTCGTATTATAAGAAATTACCACAACCCCACATCTTGTGTTATACGCCCCTGACTGTGAGAAATTTACTATTTTACTACTAATTTCTTTAGCAACTAATGAATTAAAATCTTCCATTGAATTGTTATTCATATTATACAGAAATATTTTGGTATGTTTTGTGAAGAAAGTAACACTGCTTTAAATATAAGAAAATAAGTTGCACCAAACTTTTAAACTCTGCCTATTTTTAAGTGTAACTTATCTGCCATGCACGCCAATTTAAATCAATACCCAGTTAGAGTTAAGTAAGAAATAAAACTTGGATGATATGTCTAAGTTTAGTGTTTTAGTTTTTTTTCACTCTTTCCATCCTTACAAAAAGATTACATCTTACAAAAAGATTTATTAGAAATGCACTACATTCCCATTCCTAGCGTAATTTCTCCCAAAACAGAAAACTCAACACCTCTGGCTGCTCTAACTAATGTTTATTTTTTCTTTTTCAACTAGTTTACTCCAAACATTTGTTGCTACAAAATTTGCAAGGTAATTTAAACATAGATTTAAAACCTATTATTCTTTGAAATTATAATCATATACTGTAACCCGCAATTACATGATGACTTACTAGTCATCATACTTGTTTTTGCAATGTTTAAAAAATAATTAAACATTCTTATCATTTTCAAGAAAAACTTCTCACAAATATCACCTGGACCTATAGAACCTACATCATATGGTTCATTTTTCTACTTAGTAAGATTAATTAAATTGTTTGGATCAAATAAGAAAATTAAGATGAGTAGTTCTAGCAAAGGACTGCAGTATCTCAGTTTGTTGGGTTCAAAATTTTATTATTTACAAAATTAATAAAAAGTGGAAAAGGTTTATTTGAAAATTATAAATCTTTCTCTCTTGGCTTCTTTAACTACTCTATCTCTTTTAAAACACAAACATGGCGTAACGTTACGTTTTTTGAAACTAACAAATATTAAAGCAATCCTAGTACGGTCCTGGCAGTTTAGTAAATTAAATTTTGTCGGAACTACAAATATTACATTAAGATAAATAATGTTTTCCTTCAAGTACAAAAGAGTCACCTCGAAATATATTCGTAAATAATATTTTAAATTTCAGCAGAATTTTTATTGGTGCGAGTATTTATTTTGAAGCGTTCTCACGCTAACCAAATGCTTCTTTTCTGAGAAATAGAACGTTCTAGAACACAGGTGTTTTTAATTCCGTGCCTATAAGAGTTAAAATATAATATTTGCCTTAATAAAACTTTCCTTATGGTTAAAATGTATGAAACTTCGAATTTACAGCTTTAAAACATACTGGGTTGAAATCTCTTCTAGTAAACAAAATGCCGACAAACAGAACATTCTAGAATAAATTCGTCTAGGCGGCCACCTGCAAATAACATCATGTTTCCTAGTAGACAAATTTTAAAGGGGATTACCGAAAGTTTCGTTGAAATTGTTGTGGAACAAAATGACGTAAATATACCTCATTGGTTAAAAAGAATCCCGCATATCTTTATTGGTTTATTTAGAATTTTGCCCTTCTCAAAATTTATTCTACCGCCAAAATATTTTTAGTTTAGCAGAATTTTAAAGCAGAGTTCGAAAGAAACTTTTGAAGAGTACGGAGCTCTGGACTGTCGGGGGTTTATTGCCGTTGGCACTTCCAAATATACAGTAGCGTGTCCAGTTGTCGACAAAAGTGCAGAAATTTAGAATCGTTCCTACCGAAACCTAATATTTAATTTCGTATGGTTTATCGATTTATAATCAAAGTGCAGTTAGTATTTTGTGGTCGCATTCCAGTTTGTTGAATAATTTCTTTTGATAGTAAGACAGTTATTATAACGAACAATTATATTTACCGAATTTAACTTATCATAAACCAAGTTTTTACAGGATTTCATTTTAATGTAATTTAAAATCGGAAGTTTTAAAATTAAAAGCGTAGCGCTACCATTAAAATAAAGAAAAACCTTTTCTAAGAACATTATTATTAACCAGTGGTGATTTAAGAACATTTCAAATATACAATTAATAACTGAATTCATATGGTTATTCCGGTTATTTTAAAAAAGGGAAACTTTATTAACCAATAGTTCTAAAGAAAGACAGTTATTGTAAACTTTAATTCCTTGGCTCAAACTCCGTAGCTGTGTCAGTAATTAAGGTGATTTCCAGATTTCTTCAGTTTCATCAAGCGGTTGAGTTTGGTGATTAATGTTTGTTTGTGATTGAAAAGGCAATATTGTATAAATTGCTCCATAAAGTGATGTCGGATTGAATTATTCGAATAAGGTATTGTGACTTGATGGATTTTATTTTGTTAATGTTAATGTAAGTTGAACCATTATTTATGTATCGAATATCTTTGATCACTATTTGCATGTGCATTATTTCCCAGTCGCTAAGAATTCTTACGTTCGGTATCATCTTTTTATATTTAAATCTATAACGATGTCCTAAATGAAAACTTCTTATTTTTATTTTTGTTTATAAATAAATCTATTATTGAACCTAACTAAACTGAATAATATTGTATCATATATTTATGAAAGTCTTTAAATATTTTTTATCCAACCTAGCTTTGACATAACTGATTTTGACTATCTGATGTCGATTTCTTGTGTCTTGAAACCTATAACCCATTTGTTTATAATTCGGCAATCTTGAGGTGTACAGTAAGTATCGAATATTTTGTTTTGTTTAGTTCTGGAAAAATTACTAGCGTTTCAATGGACAAAGTTACCTTTAACTTCCCTGGCACACATATGTCGCAGTAGAGACACTATTATTTGTCTTCTTGTGTTGCAACACATTCCATTATCTAACCTCAAATACTCTTTTATTTGCTATGCCGTTTCCAAATAATGTTTTTACAATGAGATATTTAATAAGTAAGTAATTTGTTTTATTATTTTTTATTAAATTATTTTTCCTAATTATTGGCTCATTCCTTTTTTTCCTTCTTAAAACTAACAGAAACAAAACATTTTAATTTTTATCTTAAAATTTCTTTATAGATTTACTTTATTACAAATTTTTATTAATTCTCTTCTTCATTTTTTTCTAATTGTTTATTGAATTATTATTATTTCTTATTATACTTGATCATTAATGTACACAATTTTAAATTGTTTGTAATTATACCAATAATATAAATGCATCCTTGGCAACTAGAAGTGTTTATATAGGTACTTCCAACAAACTACAAGAGGAGAACCTTTGAAATTATATTAATAAACTATTGTTATTAAAATAAATATAAACCGAAAAACCTATAAAATATAAAATAAATATAAAAAATGAACCGAATCATCACTCATAATAATATATGTTAGCATATATTATGGTGTATACCATATATTGTTAGTTCGTTCTTTTATTACCTATGAAAAATAGTCTATTTTTTATTAACCAGCTTTTTATTAAGCACCGCCTACAGTACACTGCAGATTACTCAATAAGTGGCTGAAGAGATTTCATGTAAATACAACCCAGTTTTAACTAAATATTCTTAAACACAAATAAATTTCGAGAAACCGTTTAGTGGCATTCTGGATGACTATCTCCAAGAAAATATATTGTTGATTTTTTTAAATATAAACTACAGAAAAAATACATAAGAACATTTGTATCGCTAATTAAATATAAACATATTATTTCAATTGATATAGTGATAAATAATAAATGTTATTTTATTATATTATTGAAAGCACCAATATTGTAATATAACGGCTGATATTAATAAAAGTAAGCGTTTGCTTATTTATAAAAGTCAACGTTACTTCTTTACTGTTATAATTATTAATTATGAATTTAGTAATGACTAGTAAGTTTATTTTACTGTCTACCTATTCTTGAGGGTCGTTTCATCTAGTTTGAAGTGTCCAGCCAAATATTAAAAGTTTAAATTCGTTCGATTTTAAAATGCAAAGGTTAATCTTAATTTTCTAAAAAGTGGTGTTATTTTATTAATATCTTCTAGGGATTTAGTTTTTAACATTTTGAAATTGGCCCATATTTAATTAAACGTATGTACCAACAAAAATTGATAATTATTTATCTGTAGCTTAATTATTTACATAGTTTATTTTGAAATTGAGGCGGAGTTTTACATATAATTCCCTATACGAAATTTTATTTAAGCTTGCCCTTAACTAAAACAAAATAAACAATGTACTGGTTAAAAAAACCTGTTTATAATTATCAGACATCTCATGAATTTTACCTCAATTTATTGTATCAAAAAACATTTCTGGTGCTAGAACTCATGCTATGTTTAACAGGTCTCCCCGTTAGTTAATTAAACCATATAAACAAAAAAAAATCATTTACATATTTTTTTACTGAATACGTTTGTAAAATTAAAGCGAAGGGTATTTATTTAATTCGGGATAAAGCTGATGTTATCTGGTTTTCATTCTATTTGCTTTCTCTTTATTTTATTTATTAAATTTTCCAACGAGATTTACGCACAAAACACTTTTAATCCACTTTTAATTAATTGTTATAATTATTGAATAACACCATAATAGTGAAAATGATCCAAGCCACAAATATTATAATTTCTGTTAAAATTTGTTCTATTTTCATTATCAGCACGGTCAAGTAATCCCAATCCCCTTTGTTAAGAAAAAAGAAATCCGTAATGAATTTCTTCCGCCCTTTCCTTCTTGGGGTACCTTAAGATTAAACGAAAGGCAATTTCTTTCAGTTTTTATCGGAATTATGAAATATTATTTACTTCCATGTTCTGAAGGAAATGCCTAGTATCTCATTTTTTCTCCTTTTCACCAGAATGACACAATATTTTTCATAAAAAACGTTTTGGATATAAATAGGCATAATTTGGATCATTAATAAAAACGTTGTAGGATATTTTAGGATTATGTATTTGTAGTCACTGTACACCTACACGTATTAATCAAGGTTTTGCTCGGAAACTGATTAGAAAAATATTTCAGCATGGGATTATTTTAAAAGTATTGAAAATATATTTTCTAACATAATTATTTAAAACGAAGATAATAAATAACTTGCCTAAAATAGTAAAAGCTTAAAATGGATACAGTCGATTGTTTCCCTGAAATTAAATTTAGACCTGCTAAATTATGTTTTTTGATTAAACAATATTTAGCTTCGTAAATCTACGTGTGATAAAAAAGCACATAAACTGCTTTCAAAAAACCAGCATAATAACAATTTTTGCTTGAAAAAAAATGTCAGGTCAGAAACAAGTCTTGCTTTGATTCGTTCTTGGACATCAATTTCCAACTTGCTTTTTGAGTTCTGATATAACCCTCACGTTTCTCTTGTATATACTCTACGGACTGAAAAAACTAGCCAATAAACTTGATATGCCTCGTTAGGTTAGAAGAATTAGCTCCAGAACATGAAAAATAGCACTGGGGTTGGTGAAAGGTGTCTTGCTGGAAGGTACCGAAATATCTACCAGTGTGGCATCATCTTCGCTTCTCAAGTCAATAACCAGCTTTCCTCTTTTGAGAGAAGTCACCTAACCACAACTGTCTGTACTAATACTTTGATGAATACCTGAATGCTGAATATAGGCTGATACTGATACTGATGCATGCACGTTGCAGTATGTTACGGAATACGTCTTTAAGGATGTATTAGTGTTGCTGGCTACGCGATTTTCATCTTCGCGGTACCCTGTTATTACTTTTAGCAGATCTTGAATTTCCAATGTCCCTGAAATAGGTGTTTAGGAAGAAAAACGGCATATAATAGCAGTATCTAGTAAAAATAAAAATCGAGTAGTAAAAACAGAATCCACTAGAATCTTTTTTGCAGCCTAATTAGCCTCAGCTGAAACAAGCTGTACAATATGTCTTCTACCCAAAAGTGTTTTACTTTGATGTTAAGCCAGCAGGGGTAGTACATGCTAACAATATGTCTCATTATCTAAATGAATAAATCGATATTTTTGCAAGTAACCTTCTATGGGTTTCACCAAACTATGTTATAACAATGGTGGTTGCAATGTTTTTTTATACGTCTGGATTTTAAGAAATTGTTCGAGCAACTTGAAAATAACACGCACGGGAAGTAATAAATATTGAATAGATGTCATTTTATCCCTTTGTTAGGAATACGGCAATACTTTGAGAGAATCATTCAGACGCCAAATATACTAGAATAATGTCTGAAAGATTTTTCTAGAAAGAAATTTCATCTTATAAAAATATTTCGAGGTGACTCTCGACATTAACCAAACAAACCATTTGGTTTAAATCAGAATTTGCAGTATTAACCCAACTGAAAAATACATTACTTGCACAGGACCGTACTGAGGTTTCTTTACGATATATGCATATAAAATCGCATTTCATAAATTTGAAAATTTTACCTTGCTACATCCTTTTATGTTATCAACTCTTGCATCCCCAGCTAGTGTCTCCATTAGCAGAATCTCTTCCAATGACCTACAAGCCATTTTACACTTTTTACATTAAAACCAAACGTAGTCTTTTTTGATCACCTTATACACGATAGGTTAATTTTAATGTCAGAATTTGAGGTTTTAAGTGAAGCAAAACTATTTTAAAGACTGACTTTTTTCGAAAAACCAATAATAAAAAAGTTTTCTTATGGCAAGAGAATTTAAATTCAAATAATAAAAATAATGATATAGATAAGTTAACACTATGATAATAATATACATATATAGATATATACAGTTGAAATCATAAACCATTTCGAATGCAAATATAAAAATTGCATTAACCAAATATTTAATTGTGTTTCTAGTGCGCGAAATGCTACCTTGGTGGTCAAGAATGAAAATCTTTCGAGCATAACAAACTCATTCGAGACCATCAAGGTCATTTCGAGCACGAATTGTACACAACGTTTTTTCTACAGCGTTATTGAAATAATGGAAAAAGTAGAAAAAATAATAAAAAATAACACAGTTTCGTTGTTGCTACGGAAACGAAATTGCATAAATCGCATAATGATTTTTCGCTTTAGAGCGAAAATATTTCATGCACGTTGTCAAGTAAACAAAACCAATGTAGCATTTGCATACGGATATTTTAATGAAAAAATGTCATCATTTCTTGGCAGCTGTAGAAAAGAATAATTAGTCTGCATAACACATCACTTCACAGTTCGGTTTCTTGTGGTGGGAAAAAGTTCACTAGGCAAGTCACAACATTCCGGGTACGTCAAAACATAAAAAAATTATTCAAAAAATTATAGTTAGATCTTCACGCGTTAACACATACCTAACGTTAACGTAACACACAGTCATAACGCATAGTTTACTGTCATGTTGTTTGTTCTAAACAGTTTTCTTAGGGAGTTTACTAGTTAAAAGAGGTTGGAGAAAAAATATGTTTAATTCATATAAGAAATGTGTTTTTGGGACTCATAAGATTTTTTTACTTTCTTCTGTCTCTCTCTCTCTCTCTCTAGGTCGTCTGTCTCTTGTCTGGTTTGACGCATTTTTCCAATTCTGTCTTCTCATAGCCTTTTTCTTCATTTCTTCATAGTTAATCGCGCCGAAGTCGTCCATAATTTGTTTAATATATCGATGTCGTGTGCGTCCTCTTGTTCCTTTTCCTTCTAATTTCCCTTCTATAATTACTTTTAGAATACCTTCCCGGCGTAGAATGTGTCCAATTAAATAGCTGGTCTCGTCTTTTCTGTATCTGTTTCCACATCTTTTTCTGTTCTTCGTCCCTGTCTACTATCTCGTCATTAGTAACTCTATCCGTCCAGCTAATTTTCATCATTATTCTGTAGCACCATTGTTATTTATTCGTCTTTTTTCTTTATTATTCGTCTTAAAAGCATGCATTTTTGCAAAATTAAACAATAACTATTTATTGAACATCACCATTTCTGAAGAATTGCTCCTCAATTCATAAGGAACTTTTAGACAATTTGGAGATAATTTTCTGCAAATAGACAGTTGTAGTAAGTTGGTTTTGCTATTTTTCAACGTCAATTGTTATGCGCCGTTTGAAAAGAAAACGTAACCATTGAAATGCCACTTGTTGAGAACTTCGTACATGACTGCGCATGCGCGCACTTTTGCAATCTACTGTTGGTCTCTATATTTTACATTTGATATGTTTGAACATCAGGGCGTGAATTCGCTACTTCTTAAAACTGAGTATTAAACAGATGAAAACTGCTAAAAACAGTTTAATTTGTTAATATATTTTATGAGCAACAATAAATTGTTAATTACGGAAAAAGTGCGCCCAACATGTGACAGGAATATCTAAAATATTCTTGAGTATTTCTTAATATTTATTTATTTTAATCCTAATAACATGTAACGGATCATCAGAGACGAGCAAAATAGTAAAGCACAAAACCACATTCGTTATGGAGCTTTAAGTTTTATTTATTATTTTATTGTTTTATTCATTACTACTTATTAATAATATGAACTTCGAATTAGATTAGCGGTATAAACTAAAAGTAATTCGATATTTTCTTTAATAGTTTTTAAAGAGGTAATAATTTAATTTTTACCCCTTATAAAATACATTATTTTGTGAGGATGATTTTGTATGCAAAGGTAATCTAAATTCATTAATATTTCGAGTGTTATATTCATGGTATTCCCTGTTATACGTCATGAATTTTGACATGTAATGTGGTAACTGTCCGTTCATAGGAATAGAATCGAGGCACAATACTCAAAATGTGGAGCAATAATGCTCTTATATACTAATATTCTAGACCATATGTTTAATTTATTGCTTAATCTACTTAAGAAACCTATCTTTTTAGCTGTCTTCTTTACAACATAATCTACATGTTTGCTAAATTTTAGTCTATTATCTATTATAATTCCTGAATATTTCATATCATCAACAATTTCTATATTGTCTCCATCAATGTTTACCCCATCCGTTAAATTAGAGAATACCTTGTTTGATATTATCGTATCTTTAGTTTTTGAGGTAATAAGTTTTAGTTTATTGAGTGTTAACCAACTTGTTATATTTGTCATGTCTGAATTTACCTTTTGTATCGCTAGTTTAACATATATGTTCGATGTCCGTTATTAAGGTATCATCTGCAAACAGATTTATATCACAGGCATTAAGTTGCGTGTCTATATCATTGATATAAAGTATAAATAGTAATGGACCTAAGATTGACCCTTGCGGCACCCCCATATTGCATTGTCTTTTGGATGAATTGACTTCATTAAACCTGGTAATTTGATGTCTATTAGTAAAATAACTTCTAAACCATCTATTGGCTGAACCTTTAATCCCGTATCTTTCCATTTTTCTTAATAAGCTATCCCTCTCAATTGTTTCAAATGCTCTTTTTAAGTCCAAAAAGACCGCAACTATTTTCTTATTTTTATCCATTTTTTCCTTCCACTTTGCTATGATCATATTTAATGATGTTTCACAAGAGTGATGTTTTCTGAAACCTGATTGGTATTCCAAAAGCAATTTATTATTTTCAAGATAATCTACTAATTGAATTTTAACAATTTGCTCCATAATTGTTTCTAATGGGGGTAACATACTTATGGGTCTATACTCATCGCATTTATTAGTCCCTGCAATTTTAGGCACCGGAATAACTGTAGCCGTTTTCCAATTCTGCGGAAATTTTGAAGTTTCAAATGATCTATTGATTATGTTTACCAACACGTCTCCTATAATAGGCATCGAATCTTTAATTATATTTATTGTGATCCCGTCCATCGAACTTTTATTTTTTATACCGCTAATGACTTTTTGAAGATCTTGAACTGAAATTGGAGAAAAGTTAAAAATTGCCTCGCAGTTTCTTCTTATATTATTGAAATTGATTAAACTATTGCTGCTAATACTCAATGAATGAATTTGTTCAATGCTGCTAATAAAATAATCATTAAAATTTTTAGAAATTTCTTCCGGATCATCAATTTGTTTTTCATTAAAAGTGATATAATTAGAGCTACAATTTTTTTTATTATTTAATAGGCCTTTCAACATTTTCGTGTTCGTAATATTGAGATTTACTGTTTCTAACTGATTTATTGTAATGGTTTTTTGCCAACCTATAGTTTTCCCAGTCTGTTACGTCACCTGTTAATCTAGCTATCTGATACAAATAATCTAGCTGACTTTTAAGAAATTTGAGTTCTTGTGTATACCAGTTGTTTTGTTTACGCATTATTATTGTTTGACATGGCATTAAACTATTGACACAGTTTTGTAAATTTTCTTGCAATTCAGCACACATGACATCAACATTAGTGGTGTTTACAAACTCGTACTGTCTTAACAACGTTTGCATTTTGATTTCCGTGTATTTTTTGTTGACCTGATTGTTCTAGTTTCGAAATACTTTGTTGTAAAATTTTGGTTTTGAAAACGAACTCCGACAAAGGAGTGATCACTAATTTTAGGGGACTGGGCTACTATTGCTTCTAAATTGTTGTCATTGGTAATCACATAATCTATTAAACATCTACTATTTTCAACCTCTCTTGTTGCCGATTTTACAATTTGCTTCGTACCATAAAAATGAACAATATTTTTTAACTTATTACTACTAGATGTTGCTTTAAACCAATTAATATTAAAGTCTCCAATTATTACATGTCTTTCACTATTAGATAAAAGGCTTTCCATTGCAAGGGTAACTATTTTGTTCGTCTCTGATCATTACGTTGAGCGCCACCATCTGAAATTTGGTATTGAAACCGGATATAGACCAGGGGAATTAACTTCCGTTATATTGTGATCTTTACAAGTTTCTGTTAAGTAGTTATTGAAATATTAATTATTAAAGACACGATTTATGTCAAAACTCACAAATAAACGAACTTTTTGTAAGAGAATTTGCGAAGATTCAAGAAACCAAAAATTAGATAATTTTATAAATTTACTATTTTATACAAAAATAAATTGTCTATTTAACTGTTTTTGTTTGAATTAATTTTAGTAGTTAGTTTTTTTGCTATGCGCATTCAAACTCAGGGCTCAGAATTTTTGCATTCAATAGTAGTGTATCACGTATTTTGTGAGAGTTTAGTTGAAGCATGGTGACGCCTTCATATTTTATAAATAAACAATTTATATAATAAAGTAGAACTAATTTAAATATAAACGAGATGAAATTTAAAAAATGACACAGAAACAATTAAAAGGAGTTTACCTATCAGTATTATAATATACAGGTATCGCTTATATCAATATTAACATGAATGTGTGAAAGGAATTCCAATAATGGAAAATATATTATTAAATTCTATTAATATTTAATTTTTGTTAACAATAGATAGAGGCTATGTGATTTACACTTTATTAGCAATATATTAAATATTTTGCATAATTTTAGATTTAATTGAATGGAGGTACAATAATAACAATAATAATGACTACCCAAACGCACCGCAAATAAGGGTTAAAATTTGCATTAATGTATATTATAAAGGTAACTAAATTCAACTGCATGGCTTTCTCTTGATTTATTTTAATTTAAACGAAAATACTTTTTATTATTGATTATGTTCATCTTTTCTATGTTTTTTAATGTATCCTTTAATATTAAAGTAATG
Source organism: Agrypnus murinus (assembly GCA_929113105.1). NCBI lineage: Eukaryota > Metazoa > Arthropoda > Insecta > Coleoptera > Elateridae > Agrypnus > Agrypnus murinus. Next base: position 135,268,968 of record OV816028.1, on the reverse strand, counting down.
GCAACGCCTAGTAACCCAAACCACTACCTATCATAAAACCGAAATTGTTATGTGCATTTTTAAAGAAGTTCATCGCAAACTCAACTTGTTACCCAGTAAACTTTTCGTTTTTAAATTTAAAATTTATTTAAGAATTTTTTAAGCATTAATATTTAAAGAAAGCTTCTGAAAACTTAGATTGCCACCAAGAAAAGTTTACTTATAATAGTTGGCCATACATCACGCGGATGACTTCACATATTTCACACTGAAATAGTGCAGCCATTAAAAAGATGGATCTATTGTTCGAAGTTAATTTTAAAAAGATAAGTTATAAAATAATATCAACACTAAAACCGTATTAGTTTGTTTTATAAACCCATAAAAGGGTTGTAGTAAATACGGCTGTTGTGGTTTCTAATTTTTAAAAGTATGTTTTATATGTTGTATTACGGACGTACTTGTATGAAAACAATTACGGGAAGCATTGAATACATAAATAATGAAACCTCCAAATGTTTTATGGCGAATAGCAATAAAAACATGATAAATGCTTGTAACCCAACTTTTTGCATACATTATAAGGGCTCAGTGTCAGACTATATAACGTACATTTTGTTTGGACACTGTCATACAAAATAATGATAATTTATGATAGTGTAATTGTTTTATAATTTAATCAGAAAATTAGTGCAATTCAACAATCATAAATAGAAGAGGGTCGTTTTATGTTTTTGCGGAAAATTAAAATCATTTGTAAATGAATTGCTTTATCAGTTATTACAATATCTCTTTTGTATTTATGCAGAATAGGTATTTCATACAAATATATAAAATTGGATAATGCATTTCAAATGAATAGCTGAGGTTAAAAGCATTTATATTATAGAGGGAAATAAATTGATATACATCATAAAAATGGTATTGATTCTATTTCCGGTTGATGCAATTGGATATTATAATAACAAAGATTAATTTGTTGTCAATTTATATGAACCCGAGATTTTCCAACAACTAACAGGGTACATTTATGAAGCGTTTAATTTCATATGGCTGAAGTGGTTAGAGATTCGTGACACAATTAAAAATCTAATTTTGTTCTTCATTCTTCATTTCTTCATCTTCTAAAGATGCTTGGCAAGGATTTCACTATTAAGTTTGCTGCTGCCGTTTGACTTGTACATTTATTTTAAACTCTAGGTAGCAACAGTGATACTTTTGTTATAACTCAGTATTTGTGTAGAAAAACTGTGTAGAAGACCACAGTCAGCTACACGGACGTGTAAGTCCGTCTTGGCGGAGTGCTAAGCGCCATTAGCTAGAATTAGCTAAATATTTCAATGAATTAAAATTGAAGAGAGAATAAGCAGATTATCTTCTCTACCACCTTCTTTACATCGTCTTCTTATCTACATTTCAATCTTCTGTAAACTTAAGAAACTACCTTAATAAGATTACTTTTAAGTATCATGGGTTTCAGTCACACAAACTTAAATTTCCTAAACGAACAATATTCAGAGAGCGCCACCTAAATTGTTTATTGTTATTGCTTAATTTTTTTGATGATATCTTTTGATCTCAATTTGCGAAAACTGTCTTTATGGTTTTGTAAGATCGACTACAAATAATTTATTGAGTCAGTCTATAGCAGGTGGTTGATTATGTGTAATTCTCATTTATTAAGCAAAATTCATTTGTCTCAAGTGATTAAAAAATAAAGTACAAGGCATACGATGTACAGCAAAAGTCCCCGTTTTCAATTTTAACCAAGAAGACTATAAAAATAATAATTAGTAAGCAATACAATTGAAAAAAGTATACGATGATGGGATTTGAACTCATTGGCGATTTTTGATTAGGAATCTGAAGCGTTAACCGCTACACCAATCGGCGTTAAGCTTCCAGCTTTTTTTAATAGCTTATTACCAAACGCAGTAAATCAATAAGCTTTTTAAGTCTGTTTCTAAATCGATTTTGGTTTTCTTCAGTTTAAAGTTTAACATTTTTTGACGTAAAATGAATTCTTTTTTCGATTGATACCAAGATTTCTACTTACATTTGCAAGGGTACAAACTTACGAGAAAAATTACGTATACCGTTTTATCATGCTCTGCATTTATATAGTCTTCTTGATTTATGATCTCAAATCTTGAAGCAGAATAAACATCGGCATCATTCGCATCAAATTTTGCCGCAATTAATATCGGGTTCGATATTTTTACTTCAATACACACGTTTATTCCGTGATCCAACAATTCGGATATTTCGATACTTCGGATTAGCCACGATTTAACTGATCCGGATTATCGATCATTACTGTATTATATATATTTCCTAATAAAACTTCCCAATTTTGATGATATTATTTAAACATTAATTGTAAAATCTAATGATTTTAATGATTTATATATTATTTTATAACAAAACATTATAGTAAACAAAACAGTTTCGAGTTATTATGAATTATGAGTTATTATGAAAAAATTATGAATTATTAAACTGTTTGCAATGAATTTGAATTTACCTAAAGAATTGGTTTGAGTGATCTTTTACATCAACTTTCTGACATTTCACAAATCGCCGCTTGATGTCGTTAATGCTAGCCACTGGCTAGAGACCCTTCAATTAGAGTCTGGCTAATGCGTTGCCATGGTGCCAGCCATTTTATATCATAATATTTTTCATATAATAATTTTGATTTTGATATGCTAATCTTCATGTAATTTTACTGCTAAATAATGTTTTATACACAATCCATTATTTCGTGTTTTTTAATTGAGCCAAATACCTTTTACGTGCGTGCAAATATTTGGCCGTGTAACCATTTCTGTACTTTTCAAATTTAGCGCCACATGTTGCGATATAAAATGGCTGTCTTGGCCAGACTCTAATTGAAAGGTCTCTACCACTGGCTATATAGTAGCGACAACGATTGATCTCGTCGCTGGAGCAAAAGTATGTTGGTGAAATTGGAAGTTACCAGATTTGACATTTCGTTTTACACTAAATCTTAGGTTTAATAATCGCCATACACAACGGACATTCATGTTATGTAAAAACGATCACATTAATGTAATATACAACTACGAAATTGTAATCTTTAAACAAATTTTTGTTAAAATGACGAAACGTAACGTCACGTTTTTATCGGCTCTCAAATAATGCAATTTTGTATGCATATTTAATAAAAAAATCTTAAATGCGGTCCTGTATATTTACATTTTTCTTTCAATTTAAAATTACTTTCGGTGCTCTGCACTAATAAACCCCATAAAATATAGGGAAGGTTATCTTTTAAAACAAACATCTCAGACTAGTGTGGAGCCGTTTATAGCTCCATCACAAATAAGGGTATTATTTTCACACGTGTAACATCTATAGTTTCTTGTTATCATCAAAAAGGAATATCCTCGAATGACTCTGTTTTTTCTTTAAAAAAAACCTAAAAGGCTAGCGATTTTAGTCAATGTGAAAGTATATTTTAAATTTTCTCATATACAGGGTTATTATAAATGATGGACCCATTTTTAAAGATGAATATTAATTAAAGTACAAATCCAAAATGAACAATCATTATACAAATGGAAAGAGGAAGTTTGAAAGTTTCGGCGGGCAATGATGGTTCCAGAAGCGGCCGGTAGAGTTCGCGCGGCAATAGGCCGCCATTCGTTTCCCTCTCAGTTGTGAGTGAGATGGCTACCGTGGAGCACAAGGTTTTCTGCGTTCTTGAGTTCGCAAGAAGTGAGTCACAAATTGTAGTGCAGCGGGCATTTCGTGCAAAATTCGGTATTGAACCACCAACGAGAAAAAGCATTAAGCGTTGGTTTACGCAATTTCAACAGACTGGAAGTGTCTGTAAAGAGAAAAGCACAGGTCGACCGCGTGTGTCAGACGTATTGAAGAAAGTTTTGTTGGCAGTCCAAGTAAGTCTACCAATAGAGCTAGTAGAGAACTTGGAATACCCCAATCAACTGTCTGGAAAGTTCTGAGACGGCGTTTGCTGTACAAGCCCTACCGATTACAAATTGTGCAGGCTCTCAACCCTAATGACAAAGAGATTCGTCTCGAATTTTGTGGTTATGTGCTAGGAATGATGGAGGATGACGCGTTTCTGCAGCGTATCATTTTTAGCGATGAAGCGACTTTCCACCTTAGTGGAAAAGTCAACAGACATTATGTTCGCATATGGGGTTTGCAAAATCCACATTTAACATTGCAACACGAAAGAGACTCACCGAAGGTAAACGTGTTCTGTGCCGTATCCCGTACAAAGGTTTATGGACCATTTTTCTTTGCGGAAAGAACTGTAACTGGAAAAACGTACCTGGACATGTTGGAACAATGGCTGTTCCCTCAAGTTATGGAAGATTCACAGGACTTCATTTTCCAACAGTACGGAGCTCCGCCCCATTGGCACCTTCATGTACGAGGCTTTTTGAATGCATCCCTTCCTCAGCGCTGGATAGGTCGCAGGGGAAATACAGACCTGGCTCTACACTTCTAGCCACCAAGATCTCCTGATCTCACCCCATGTGACTACTTCTTATTGTATGTATATGTATATGTTAAGGAAGCTGTTTACGTCCCACCTCTACCAATAACTCTGGACGATCTGCGAAACCTTATCACAGCTGCCGTGCACTCAGTAACAGTAGATGCACTTGCTCGTGTGTGGGACGAGTTCGGCTACCGTATAGATGTTTGCCGTGCAGCAGACGGTGGACACATTCAACATTCATAATGTATTGCAAAACACTTTGGAACTTCCACTTTCCATTGGTAAAAAGATTGTTCATTTTGGATTTGTACTTTAATAAATATTCATCTTTAAAAATGGGTCCATCATTTATAATAACCCTGTATATCTAAGCGCATATTCTGCTAAAAAATATTATTATATCTATCTTGCTTCAATTTATGATTTCCGTTGGACGTGTCTGCCAGTCAATTTTAGACAAACAAACCTTTTTCACATGGTGACTGGTTCCTGCATGTTGGGCAGATTTTAGCTATCAGTAAAGTCTCGAACTTTTTAAGTTTTCTTTGTGTGGAATAGTTGATTTTTACTGGTTCATTTAAAGTCATGTTATTTTCTTATTGGTTTGTTCCGAAAGTCCAACCCTCTTAAAATCCCGTCTACCGTCAAATTATCTGGAGTTTTAGTTAGTCAGTCTTGAGTCTTCAGTTAGAACTTACAGTTTATAGTTAGTAAAGGAATACAGACAGGGCCGGGGCTCGGATCCCGCGGTAATAATTAGTAATACCGAAATTAAAAAGTCGAAGACAGACCTTGATACCGTCAGCACAAGCTTGAAATTGGGGTCAGCGCGAAATATTGTCGTGCGTAGAGTTCTTTGGATTTCTGCGTTTTTATAATTGCGGAAAATCCTATTTTACCGAAAATTTATTTTCGTACAGTTTACCGATAATAATAGTTCCCGTACCGTAGTGTATTGATAACAATAATTATTAAAGTGTAGATCATGTTTTTAAGTGGTCAAATTCTAGACTATTAAAGAAGTCTCGTTAGAAGAGATAATTAAACTACGAATAATTACCAAAATCAAGTTAAATCTCTAGTGTTTTAAAAAACTATAGTTCGGATTTAATTAATTTACGGACAAATTGATGAAAAATATAAAGAAACAGACAGTTTCTTCTTCGATAATTTAAACTATTTAGTTTATTCAATTTGTATGGCTGTATCGGCTACTTCAAAAGTTTCCAGTTATCAGAATTGCAGAATTCTCCGAGGCTTTCCAGTTTCTATCGTTCAGTGACAGCTGTTTTTATTTTAGTGTGTGTAAAAGGCAATATTGTGAAATTTTGTGATGATTTAGTTTTGTAAACTAACAATTGGAATAAGGTATTGTAAAGTATGGATTCTTTTACAGCCTTGGTAGTTTAATGTCTGGCGTGCCGGACTTTCACCCAAGCGGCCCGGGTTCGACTCCCGGCGCTGGCAGATCTGGTTAAGGTTTTCTGCAGTTTCCCTTAGCTGTAACACAAATGTGGGATTTGCGCTGTTCCATCTATAAGTCGGCTGCAGCCGCACATTGGGCCTACATAATAATAATAATCGCCCCCTCCCTCCCGCACAAGCTTATAGCTTCTGGGGCCTTGGTTTAGGTTATGGGTTGTAGTAATTATTATTATTATTATTATTATTATTATTATTATTTTCAGAACTTTGTAAATGTTACGTAGTCTTCTTATCATTTATGTATAAAATGTTTGTATCATTTTATTGATTGATAACGTTTTTTTTGAGTTAAGAGCTCTTATTTAGGATATTGAAATTAAATCTAAGGATTTTTGATATTTGTTATTAAACATTTTTTGGTTAATGAATAAACATAACTTTTTTTTAAAACTTAACTAATTTGAATAATATTGACCCATATAATTATAAAAGTCTTTATTTATGTTTTTATCCAGCCTAACTTTGATATTATTGAATATAATTAACTATTTGAACAAAATTTACTAGATCTGACTCCATTTTCTGATTAATGGTCTCAAATTATTATCAATTTTCATAATCAGATGGCGCTCAACTATTGTATTTTAATGTGTTTTGAAACCTTTATCCATCTCTTTAATAATTAGAATCTATTGGAAACAATACCTACGACCTGGAATTTAAATTTGAAAAAGATAAAATCTCAAGCCGGCAATTTCGAGTATTATTGTAACGTACTTTACTACTTTGAAGTTTTTAATTGTAATCTAGTCTGGAAAAGAACGTATGTTTCACTGACGGTCCAACGATAGCTTTGTTTTTGTTCTGGTTAAAAAGCAATGTTTCACTGTCGCCCAATCGCGGGGCATTGTTAGTTTGAGTAAAATACTTATGTTTCAATAGAGGGGCTATACCACTGGCTTTCTGAGTGACCGTCTACGGCGGATTTTGTGTTTCCCCCACTTGTGCGGTTTGGTCTCCTGTATATAGTCTTCTTGATTTTAACACAAAAATTACGCAAAGCAAGCTTGATTAAGGCTCCCCTTCTAAATTACAAAGTTTTAGTACTACATTACTAGAGAACAAGAACAGAGACGTCAATATCTTTCGGAATTTTGATAATAATTGTTTAACAAAATATCTTACAGTACATTAGTTATCCAAATCTATCTATACTAGCACCAAACACTTAAGTACCTTTTTTCGAACCTCAGTAAAGAACTTTTACACAATCGAGTAATCGATCCATTAATTTAGTATTATTTTAGTATTTCGGTAACTTAATTTTTATTTAAAATTTTTTACTCGGATTTTCCACAAACTACACAAAATTCACTTAATATTAACAGGAGAGATAATTCCATAGCTTTCGTACGAATTCAAGAATTATTCAAAATTCAAAAAGCCAGATTCCACCACTAATTGCTTAAATCGCTTGACCTCAGCGGCATTAAACCATTTAAAATAAATAATTGATTTACAACTTCCAGATGAAATACGGATATTTTTAATTTCCACTTCAAGGTTTAAGCGGTAAACACAACGATACGATACGGTTACTATAATATTGTGTAAGATTACTTCCTGAAAATTCTCGGGACTTTTTAACCACCCCTGTAACTAACGGAACACAAAAAGTAAACATTTCATCTAAAGTTATACTCAATGGACTTATTAGTTCTAACTGACCAAAAATCAAGGCCCACGTTGGACCGTCAATTGTAACTGACAAAAAAGACTAGGCCCGGCGGAGGGCGCCAATTGTAACCCTCAAAGTTTCTCTGAACTAAATAAACAATAAAAATTAAATAACAATTATAAAACTATCATACTTACATTAACAAAGATGCTCTAGATTACCACGGCTTGAGATTTAGCTCTGTCTTACAATTTTTTTTTTATTTCAGGTCGCAGGTATTGGTTCTGCAGTTATCTTATTTATGAAAAGGAGTAGATAAGGGTTCAGAACTCAAATAAATACTCTAAAAGGGCGTCATCTGATTATGAAATTTAATAACATTAATTAAGCCAGAAAAGATATTAAATTCACTAATCAATAAATGAATGCAATATACCAGGTGTTGAACAAAAATTTTGGTTATGTTTATAAATTTTTAAAATAAAAATGAATAAAACATTCATAATTATATGGTTCCATTTAGCTCATTTGGTATAAACTGAAAAAGCATATTTATTGAATGGTAAAGAAATAAAAAATCATATACATATAGAATAAAATAAAACATTGACAACATAAATTTATTAAACTTAAATTAGTCATTCAGTAATTAATTTTCAAGTTACTCAGGAATTATTGAACACAGAATGATTCAAAATTTAGTTAAAATTTATTCAACATAAAATTATTAATTTTATTGAACATAAATTATTCAGAAATTTATTAAGATCAAGATTTATTAAACATACCTAAAATCATTTGAAATTTAACGAACATATATTTGTTAAAATATTGCGGAAATGAATTTAATTAGATATTACTGAAGTTAGAATATTTGAATTTCACTGAAAGTAACAGACTAAAATTAAATACTATTAGAGAGCTCTTTTTATAGAAAACTATAAAAATTCATATATCCGAATAATCCGTAAACACAAATAAAGATTACAAAAATAGATATTTCTTAAAGTACAATACCTTAAATCTTATAAATCGAATTCCAATTAAACCATTGTTTACTTGCATCGCATAAAAACATTACTCTTGACTGCTAGAAACTGGAAAGGCCTCTCCTTGAAAGACCGTTGTTGATCCTTAATGGTTATGAATTGTTATTTGAATGTAGCAGGTCCAAAGAAATAATTTTTATCTCAGATTCAGTTCAATCACACAAAACGTTGAAATATTTATTAACAATCTTTATTACACACAGTTTAAACAATCCTGTTTCTGTTATTGTTTTTTATTTATAATTTGCACACCAGAAATAAAGGTAATGTCTTTAAAAGCTTAAACGAATTTAAACACAGATAGCACTTGCTACACTAAATTCTTTCAATCAAACGGATAATTGTTTATCTTTATCTACATGTAGAACGGGAATTTATTATTTAAATTATAAGTCCGTCTACAAGATTTTTAATAACCAAACTGCACTAATTTTAAAGCGCGGGCGGTAAAAATGATTGTTTTAATGGCCCATTACAATAAAACAAGCCACATATAATTATTAGCGGTACTGTATATTCAAGTCTTTCAAACTAAATTATTCAAAACTAAACTGTATCAAAAACTCACTTCACGGCAAGTATCGACCAAACTGTACGAGAACTAGATCTAGAATTTTCTTTAATTCTAATTAACTAAAGTAAAACAGTAATTCTATAATGTCGACCGAAGTCAACTGTCTTCTCTGAAAGTTCGATCGGAAGTCCCTTTTTTAAAAACTCAAGATTCTTTTTTTCGCGTAGAAATACATTACCAGATACAAATCGAAATTAGCCAATAGCGAGATCTCACTTCAAGAACAAGTATTGATTTTTTCTTAGTACCAAATCAACGAATCGCGTGTTTTGGCTTAACCAATCAGAGCACAGCAACTCGACAGCAAGTATTGATTTTTCTCTAAAACTGCAAACGCTTATATGAGTAACCAAAGAGATTTTTTATAATTCTAGGATTTGAAACCAACCTTTTTTTTAAATAATTTTATAGGGTTGTTTATATCGAATGCTAAAACAAGTTTACATTATGAAAAGAATTCAAATTTGCAGAACCGGACTTAAGATTTTTGTACATATGTGGACGAAACCACAATTATTCAGAGCTTGTAAAAATATACCGTTACAAAGTCCGTCTTAGCAAAATGCTACGCGGCGTAACCGCGCTATTAGGGCCAACGCCCGCAACGAATACAATTTTGTTTCTTAAGAACTTTTAGAGAGGACATTTACATTTCAAAAGGTTTTACCCAATCACATTTTAAGCCTGACATCATTGTAACTAATAACAAAAATTAAACCAAATTACCTCTCATATTTTTTTGAAAAATGCAAGCAGGTACAGGATCTTATGGAAAAGGCCGAGTTTGTCCGAATGAATTCTGATACCTGGTATAATTATTCTTCATAAAATATAGTTTTAAACGCAATATATTCTATTGTAAACATTTAATATCTAGAAGGTTTCGCTAGAAATAAACAATCTACTTGCTTGAAAGGAGATCATAAATTGCTGTTAAATAGGTTTTGATATTAAACGACTTTTCTTGGTTTATAAATGATGATTTTTTTGGAAGATTTACTAATGAGTCGTATTTAAGTATAGGAATTAATAATATACATTTGTTTCATATAATCTTGTAAAATACTGATTTATTCTTCAGTGTTTTAAATATAAATGCTGTAATATAAGATTTTTATATTAGTGAAATTTAGGTTTGTCGGAGAATTCTTAATTAATATTTACAGTTTGAATAGGTTAAATTTAATATAAATATGAATTTGTGTGGCGGAATTATGCACACCAAAATTTTCAACAAAAACGTTAAAAATTATTTACGACTAGTAGACTTTGTTTTCTGGTTCTCCAATTAATAGAACAGAATTATCCAGCAAGCTTAGGTAAATAATGAAACTTTAGTTATTCTGATGGTGTTTAATCATCAATGTGGAACAAAAATGTTACCTTTAGAAAAAAGGTAAACCATCTATTTACACAGGCATTAATATAAATTAACAATCAGTCCTAGTTTTAGTGTCAGTGAGAAAGTGCCATTTGAAACTCTGTTTCTTATTATTTATGTGTGGAAACTATATCCCAATAAAGTACAGTTACCAAGTAACTCTACAGTAAAAGACTAATAGCTCGAACTATACTAGCTGAATAAGTTTAGCTTAATAAATTTAAAAATAATTTTCCGGAAACTACACATATGGTTGTCTTTTTTTTTGTTATATTTTTAATTGGAAAATTTGATTAAATTTCAACTTTGTAATAATTGTGTTTTGTTTGGAAACCCTATTTGATATTTCTTGATTACCCGAGAATTTTATCGGAAAACAAACCTCAAGCATAGCTTTCTGAGGTAACATTATTCATGTAAATGAGTGCCTTATAACCGAAGATTAAACCTCGCCTCAATAATCCCGTCGTTTGTGTTCCTGTTGTTCTCCCTCCTATTTCATTTCGTACATCTATATTTATTTTTAGTCAATATATTACTTTCTCAGAAATATATTTTACTTTAGCATATAAAAACATGAATATTTAGTAAAAAATGCACTGATTACATTTTAGTGTTTGAGGTTAGGTTTTAAATATAGTAAGGCTGTAAGGGGGACATTAACAGGAACGTTATGTGCAGTTGCAGTGAAAGTTGCAACATTTTCTTTAAAAGTAAAAAAACACATTTGCTGGATATTTCAGTGATACTTAGAGCATAATTTTTATTGACAAAAATATTTAATCCGCTAGAAGGATATTGATACGAGTATAAATTGGAACAACCAAGAAATAATAATGATCACAATCACCACAAAAATTATGAAAACTTTTATTATGATTTCTGTGAATTTTGATCTATAATGGAGTCGCAACTACAAAATGCGAAAAAGTTTAGCGCTAGATCAAAGGTGAACGGATACCAATATAGACTGCAAATGTACTAACAATAATAAAATATTTGTACGGACATAATATAGGTGAAGGCTTTTGCTGCAATAACACGATGACAATAAAAATGAAATTTTGGAGTAACCTTATTCGAACATATATTTTTATCGAAATTATAAGACAAATTAAATAATCAAGAAAATAATAACGCCACTGTTACTTACGATAACATAATATTTTTTGTAAAATTTAGTTTTTTTTCCAGTTTGGAGGACAGTAAAATATAAAGACGATAGATAAAATGACGTGATAGTTACGTAGGGCGTCATTTTAATGTCATTTGCTGAACATTATTATATCGTAGATTTTTTATCATTTGTCATTGTTAATTGTTCATTATTAAAATTTTAATGTTATTTAAACTGTTATTTAATTATTTCTTTCAATTTCCAACAACCCTGTATGTATATATGCAGGTACTAACCCAAAAGGGAAGACCTTCAAGTTAAACCAAACCCAAGGTTCAAAAGGCAAGATCAAAAGACGAGCAAGAAAGAAAAAAAAAGAAAAGACCTTTCGATCAACTGAAAGGTCTTTTATTAAATCATTTCTTCTAGGTAAATGATTTAACCAAATGATTAACACCGATTTGATGGACACGAGATTTTCTCTCCTAAAGCCAGCCGAATTATACCAAACCAGCTTCCTATTTCATCTCACATTCAACTATCCTCTAATGAAAGCCCACCATTTTGTTATGCCGACCGCACCATTGTCAATGCGCTTGACCGCGCTAGCGCGAATTTACGATAAAGAGAGAGAGAGGGAAACCAGCGACAACCAAAACTAACGAAGAAGCTTGGTTTTAAACAGTGACCGTCAAACAACCAATGGGTTGTGAGTTTCAACGTTTTAGTAACACAAAACGTGTTATTAATAAGTTAATAACTTTTGCTTGCTGAAATTTGCTAGAGGGTTAAAGAGAAAACTTCTCTTACATTTAATATGTATTAAAATCTTAATACAAGTCAATCTTCAATTACTAAGTTTTAATTACGTTTAACTATAAATCGTGCAGGGAATGCGGGGAGTCAAACTTCATATTATTTAGTGTAAAATTACAAATTAATTATTATTAATGTAGCGCAAAGTAAATTAAACTGCGTTAATATACTATGCTTTTCTGAATTAGTCTTCTAGATTCTGTAGCACAATGATATCGATTTTAATTTTAAATAACTAGACCTCGGGCTAGCTTATTATTAGTTTATATAATCGGTTGCTCACAACTAATTGCAAATTCAGTAATCGATATTTCAAATAGCGAATTGCCGTTATAAATTTCAGTAGTATCTGAAGGTACTAAATTAAAAAAGACCATGCTTTGTTATTATCATCTTTTATTAGTTGCAATATTACTGTACGTTTATTGTTGCACATTACCATTCTTTTAACTGATACCGTATTTTTCAGCATACTGCATTATACTCACATGTAGCCTTTATAATCCCAATAAAAGTTTACGGACATTATTCTGATGTACACTAGAATCACGGGAAACATCTTCTACTTAATGCATATTAGAACTTTATGAAACTATAAAACAAAAATAATGTATACACCAACTTGAGTAGGAAATTGCTCATTGTAATGGCAGTTCCTTTTCAGTGAAAGTGAAAAATAAGTTTACCCAGAGCCCTCTTTATTTCAACTTACATTTTTCACTTTTACCTTAAAAATTTCCTGTCATTGAGTGATCGTTGGCCCGATTTTCCGATATCAAAATAACCCTAAAAGCTTTAGTTACCATGCAGGAGGCCTGTCGTTCGATATTTCAATATGTAAATTCCTAAAATAAAACCATAATTCTGGAATATAACAGGATATGCAATTGACAGGCGATAACTAACAGGAGTTAAAAAATAATTACCAGATTTGATTAATACGTCCATTTGTTTTCACGAAATAATTTTCTTCTGGGAAAAAGAGTTTGGGATTATTTTTTCCTTTCCCTTTTTAAATATATATTAGCTTTGATGAATTCTTTCGATTTAAATTTAAATGTAAAGTAATTCGATATAAAAACCAATTTATTTGAGTTAATAAAAACGTAATCGTAAAATACCCTACACCCCCGTAAATATAAACGTTCAATAAAAAGGCGGACATAAACATCGGAAGGTCGAAGAGAACAAGGGTAGTAGACACAAAAATCAGGAAATCACGTTAAAATTTACTTCGATAGTGCGAAACTTGGTGTAGAACGTATAAAGGGGGGAAAATGTTTCTAACTCCAGTCTTTGTTCGCGAGCTAGTTGGCAACCGTAAACGGAGTTTATCCCTGAAATAGCAGAACTTGCACGTAGTACGTGCCGATACCAGGACAGCTGACTTGAATATTGAAATCCTAGAATTAGGACTAGATACATATTGTAGAGTTAGGGGAATATGTACGCCTCCTACGGCTGGGTGGTACAGATTTTCCTAATTTAAACTGGCATAAAAAGATAGTTTGAGCTAGTCATTGAGATAGACATTTTACGTTTTATAAAAGATAAGTTTTTATAATTACCCTTGAAATAAGTTTCAATGAGTATTACTTATCAGTGAAATATTAATGAGAAGTATTTACACATAATTAGCTAGTCGAAGCCTGGCTGAAACAAGTTTTTATTAAAATTCCTTTTGAGCATGGGAAAATTGAAAGGTTAGCTAAATCGAATAAAACTATCATAGCCCCGGCTTGTTCTAAATTAATTTTAAATAAATCCTGTTATTACCAGTAAACTTGATTTTAAATTAAACAAGTAAACTTTTGAACGCAACCTTTTAATAGTATATTCAGAAATAAAGGTAATCCTTTAAATGGTAGGTAGAGGGGAGGCAGTAGAGCTAATTTACCTTGACAAGTATAGGTCAAAAACGAATAGTTTTCTAGAAAATGAATTTTAAGGTTTAATGAATTTTCGGTCCAAAAGATCCAAGGTCAAGACCGGATCCAAAATTCAAAAAAACTTAATTAATTTTCTGAAAAACTTCGTATTTGACCTATACTTGTCAAGGCAAATTAGCTCTGCTGCCTCCCCTCTACCTACCATTTAAAGGATTACCTTTATTTCTGAATCACCCTGAATAAATAAACACATTAAAAAGGATACAATAGTTTTTATAAATCTATTTCATACAAAGAAATTGGGAATAAGTCATCAATCTAAATGCAACTAGATTTCATAAAAGGTTAGAAATAAAGAATTTTTCGATAGTCCGCTGAAGATATATTCAACGATCAAATTTATTTTAGTGGTATTAAATTGTTTATTGCTTTAAAACTAAAAACTATTTTTTATATTTAAGAAATTTACAATCTGTCCTCTTAGAACAGTAAATTATTGTACTCTAAAGGAGAAGTGGTTCATTGATCTCACAGTGTGATCAATTTACCATTAAATAGTTGCTCATAATAATAATTAGTTTCGTAGATACATCTGTTGGACGTAACATCTGTGTACTGTAAGTTCATTCACTAGTTGCGAAATCTCCTCATTTTAATTTCCTGGGAGAGTTTGATCAGCATCAGCAATAATTTAATCCGCGCATACTAAATTACTAACCAGCAACTTACCCACTGAAGTTAGAAAATCAAGCGCCCTGGTCTTCAAGCTAACTTTCAGGAAACAGAGCAGTGCAGCTCAGCCCCCGAAATACCTGCCTGTTCTTGAACGGGAGAAGAAAGCGAAAAAGAAGATGCTTCAGAAACCATCCATCCATGACAAGTGATAGAGGAAGGAAAGCGGAATCATAAAAAAACAGACAGAGATAATTAAACTACATCTGCGGTATCTACAAGCAACCAATTCAACTCCCTGACAGATGAGCACACCGAAAGTACTTAGTAGTTCCAATCCAATTAATGCTTTCAAAAATCATAAGCTCCTACGATTTATACACATATGTACATATATGAAGTAGTAGAGTATAAACGATGATCGATAATCTGTCACAGGTCTTATCACTTTAAAGCACTTTCAAACAACACAATAAAATTAAATGCGCATACTCCCAAAATCTACAGGAAACTTATCAGGCATCTTAATGAGGAAAATATAATACACCACACATACCAAATGAAGCAAGAAGAATATACAATGCGGTTATTAAGAATCTCCACCACTCGATATGAGAAAGGAAATAGAAGCAAACGGTCATACCGTCCACAACAGTATAAATATAAGTCACAGAATCGGCAAACAACCACTAACGTTATTTTACGTAGACTTGGAGTCTAAGAAAAATAATAAAAAAATCTACACTCTAGAGTGCATAAGTCATATGGGAATAACCACCTCACAGAAAAAGTAACATATACAATGCACGAGGCGTCAGCTATATGGCCACTGTATATCTTACTGCAAATGATCATTTAGACGTGTCAAATGCGAGGGAAATCTGTAACAAAGCTTTTTCCTCAGAAAATATTGAACAGGCCCGTATTTACTTTAAATAATGCAACTAAAATGCTGGAACTTTCACTAAAAAAAATACTTATTGTACTTATGCCGCGGCAGAGATCTCTTATTAAACAAATTATAACTCAGGTTCTGTAGGTGCTGGCTTCTTAAGCTCATAAATTGCAAAGAAAAATCAATGAATAAGAATAATAATTAAATAAATACCGGCATCACTATCTTGTGTTGGTTTTAGTTTTGTCTGTATTTACAAGATACCTCAAGGAAGAAAAGGTTTTTTATTTGATTTGATTAATTTAATAACACAGTAAGAAATCGTTATTTTGGCACTTCATTAAACTGATTGAAAGCTAAAACTTCAACAATTGACTGGTCCAATATTATTACAACAAAGTTTAAGTTAAACATTATTTTTCTACTGAATAAGTATCGTGTTCAGTTGTACATAAAACAATATTAGTTGATATCAAAATAGGAGTCCTTTAAATAACTGAAGGTTATAAAAGATAGATTGCTTAACCTAAATGAACATATATTATTAGGTGATAACTACTGGTTTACACCAAATTAACTTACATAAGCTATAACAGAGAACTGCTAGTCCTGATTGCATTTAATTGTCTGGTAATCCTTAAAAGGCACAAAACTGCACAATATTAATTTCAAGCACCTTTATATCACTAATAACAATCCAAACACTTCTTTTAAACGCAGAATTAAAGACCGTAACACTGCAACGATCTCAACATTAATTATATACTAAACTTTGCTGTAATTAAATCGTTTCTTATTCTTAAACACTCATTTTAACAGCTCTTTAAACAGCTATAAAGATCAAACTGAATAGCCAAAACGCTAGGCTCTTTTCTGAATAAATTGTGCCGAAACCCAAGATTATTAATCTATAAGTAGATTATACTAAACGGAAAGTACAAATTCACACTTATTGGTGCGGATTGAAATTCACTATATTGAAATAATAAAATAACATTCTTCACCAGATTAGCTTCTTGCTAGCAAACGCTATTAACGGCATGGGAAAGAAAATATTAGATTATCTTGATAAACACAAAAACTACTTACCACAGAGCCAGCAAGTAGCGGACAAAACGTCTCTGTTTAAGGTTTCAATAGTCGCTGTCAGACTGCGGAACGAAAACGATCTTTTATGACATGTAACATTTAATATGAGAAGATTTTTAAACGGTCCAAACAGACCAAACTTGACGACATTCGACATTTATTATAAATGAGAAAAATAACCGAAATTCGAATCATATTAAACATTTTAGAAAGGCTTATCATCTCCACATAAGTGCCACGCTATAAAATCCGACGCCTAGACAAGATGTTTAGTTGCAAACTGCTAAGGTTTTATTTGTAACTTAAAATACAAAAGAACGTTTCACCTTTTCAATTGCTGTAGCCCCATAAATTGTTTTTATATGAAGTCTGTACGTGCTACCAAAAAGGAGGCTCGATATCTTTATTACTTAGATAAGGAGCTGAAAATGTTTTTTAACTGGAATGATTTTACGAAAACTTTCATCCAAATGTTATTTTTACCCGTGGGAATTGCAATCAAAATACAACTGCTATTTAAAATAAGACGAGAGAACATTTAATTTTCTAAACGAGACGAAATATTTTTTTATTATATAGGGCCGTACTAAGGTCACGTTTATTAATTGAATCTTTAAATTTTTAGCACGTTACAAACCATAACTTAATATTGTGTCAGAAATCCAAAAAGTTTAAGACTCTCAAAGGCAGAAACCTACTACGAACAATCACAAACAAGAATTTGTCCCATTTGTCAACTGACCGAGTGACTCCAACAAAATTCGAGACTATTCCAGACAGCTATTTTTCTTGAATGCACCTTCTCCGATGACTCTTCCAATTAAATTATTTTCGCTATCAGAAGTTAAACAAGAAATTAATAATTGTAAAATTCACAAAGTTCTTGGATTTAACCTCATAACTGGAGAAATTCTCAAACAGCTACCAAAAAAACAATAACAATTCTGACCACTATTTTCAGTAGTATGATAAGATCAACCCACCTCCCTATCTCTTGGAAATTTACACCAATAATACTGACACCTAAACCTGGAAAACCACCAAATTCGACTTTCTCATATCGACCAATACGCTTACTTACCTCAGTTATATTTGAAAGATTACTGTTGAAGAAACTGGAAACTGACATTAACTTAGACGAGTTACTACTAGCACGTCAATCTTTCTTCCCTGAGCGACACTCTACAATACAGCAATGTCATAGAATTGTAAATGAGATACTAAAGAGTCTAGAAAAAATAAAAATTTTGTTGCAGCACTTTGAGACTAAATATAATAATCATATTTCCATAATCTATCAAATTAATTCAGGAGTACCACAGGACAGTGTCTACGGACCGTTTCTGTGTCTTACGGCAGATATTCCAAGAATGGGAAGCTCAAAACTATTGCCACATTTGCGCACGACACTGCTATATTGTCTACGGAAAATAATCCCCAACTAGCAAAACTACTTACTATACAGACTTAAATAAGGCTCAACTCCTGCGAATAAGAGTTAATACCACCAAATCAACATACGATAAGTAAACTTCAAAATTAAGCATCAATATGCTTAATTTTGAAGTTTACTGCCCAAATATCTCAACTAATAATATTTTATTACCTGTCAAAAATGGAGTAAAATACCTAGGTCTAATATTGGACTGTAAGCTGTCATGCAAGGCCCATATAACATTAAAAAAGAATCATACCAACAATACGTTTCGATTGATATAAAATTTAAACAAATTTATTTTATCCTAATAGAAGTATTAAAAGAATTAACTAAATTGTCTAAAATATTGTTACTTACTCAACATAGAATTACAGTCATTATTTACTTTGAAGTTAAAACACATTAACCTTTAATTTTATGATTTTCGCCTAATTTTCCATTTTCCATTTTTCTTTGTATTGTTCAGCCAATAACAGTACTAATTACTAGATTTTTTAAACAATTTGTTTGCACAAGCCACTTCAAATATGGTTAACCCTTCAAATTTATTTTGCAATTAATGCTTTTTCAATCTATCATTTATTGACAACCAGGTCAATCCAACATTTCAACAATGCATTTATAATTTTCATGCATCAACATGTTTCAGGTAGAACAAAACTCCCGGTTAAAAACTTCTAATAACCGAATTTAAATTAAATTAGACTGCTGCAAAAACAAAGTTTGTCTAACAACTTTTTAAGCATAGAACGCGATAAACCTACTCACGACAGTAAAAAATCACCAAGATACTACGGATTTTCACTAAATTTATACATATTTTAATGAGTAAAATTCACAAAAATACTTCTATTACAATTCACACAAATGGATGCCTGTCTTGTATCTTTCAACTAGTAACGAAAACATGTTTTCGTGTTCTAATTGGAGGATTCTCCAGAAATTACGTCATCGGGCAGGAGTTAATCAGATTAGAAAATAATCTAAAGTGCTTCAAATTGAGTTTGGCCACCAAGTATTTAATAGCAAAATTATCTGTTGTGGGACATATTGGCAAGTTATTAATTTATGTGGCGATGTGAAACTTGATAATATTTAGAACCTTTTAAAGACTTTGTAAGTAGATTCTTTAAATTTTACTTAGAGAAAACTTAGTATAATAACATATTAATAGCTTCTATAAGTTGAAAAAGGCGATACAAGGTAAGATTTCCTATTTAATATAGCCTCATATAAAGTATACGATTCAGTAACAAGATTTATTATTGTTATACATTGCCGCTGCAGTATCTGCTAAAGTTAACAACGAGAGACAGTAATTTATTCATTTGTTTGTCGTATTTCTAGTTAATATTTAGTGTTTTTAACTTTTATCGTTATATATATCAAAAAGTCCTGTTTTATGTTCTGTCTACAGAATTGAATTGTGAAACAAAAGTAAATAAAAGTTTGAAACGACCCTATTCTTTGTTCTTGCAAAGTATAAAAAGGGAACATATGCACATGTGTAAAAGGAAAGTATGGGTTCAAATCTTAACAGATGCTTTTATTTCGGAATTCAATTTACTATCTCTCAAATACTAGGGTGTAGAGTTGAAGATGTAACATCTTTAGCTTTCTATATCCATTCCAACCTAAAAGAAGAGTTAGATTAAAACGAAAAGAATTCGCGAAAGAATTTTAAAGTAAATATTAAAGATACCTTTAGACGAGTATGCATCACTGCTTTCATGATAATTCACTATTCAGCCAAGATGAATAATTTCCTCCTCTTAAGAAAATACAGGAAAAAGGCGCAACTTTAGAGAAGTTAGGTAAGCTTTTCATTAATTGGTTCCTGATTCTTATAAAAGAAGCAAAAAAATACATGGGAAAAGCGAAATCCTGTTACACGACATAATAGAATACTCTTATTACATTCATAATTCATTTTAAACATAAAAGCTAAAAGGTAGAGATTCAGAGGTGAAAAGGGCCGACTACTTTTTTCTCATTAGCTACAAGAAACTTAAATTGAATTAAAAAGTTGTGGCTCTACTTGAACCTAATGAGCGGCTTTGAATAGAAAACGCTTTAAACCTAACGCTGAGTTTAAGCGTGTAACAAGTTAAAACCTTTGAACAAATCATGTTTAATTTCGTACTCTTCTGTAGAAAACGGATTGTAGAAGAAAGTTTTAAATTAAAATTAGTTAAAAGAGGATATAATATTAAGAAAATTTGAAAATGAAATGAAGGAATTTACTTCAGGTAATTGAACTTCTATACATGAAGTAAAATCTCTCACGCAGTGCGACATTTCATTTTTATTTTTCGGTATCTATTTAATAAATAAATCGTATTTAGTTTTAGCATAAGTTGAGTGTCCTGTTAATTTACTTGTCTGTCACCTTGTATATAATTATTCCTTTATAATTATTTCTATCTAATGTACTTTAGATACACCACTACATTTATTACATTAAAATTGCGATACACTGTAGCAACTAAGGACTGTATCGAAAAGGAAGTTGACATTTTTAAATAATCGCAAAGGCAAGTTGTGAAATATTTTTAAAATATTTATAATTTGTTTGTTTGTTATAATTATATCGATAATAATTTGTTTATTTGTATATTGACAACCGCTTCATATGAAAAGAATTCAAGTTTTGCGTACAATATACAGCAATGACGCAAATTAATATAAATGAAAGAAAAGCAATTTTTGACGAGTCGTGCAGAATAAAAGGAATTTTTAAAAGACAGTTGGCTAAAAATCACAATGTTGGCCATGGAAGTGTCATAAATACTTATAGTTTGAAAAACTGTTGAAATCTGGTTCTAAAAATGAACCCTCTAATCCAGGATTAGATAGTAAGGTGTTGAAGATTTTGTAAAGTTACATTTTTTCAATTTAATAAATACCATTTTATATGCATAAATAATAAAGGAACCCCAGTACGATCCTGTGAAGTTTAATAAATTAATAAATTTGAATGCGTCAAAACTGCAAATATTACGTTAAGCTAAATAATGCTTTCTTTTAAGTATTCAGTTGTAGTATTCATTTATGTAGTCACCTCTGTGTATTTATAAATAATATTTTAAAATCAGCAAAGTTTTCGTTGGTGTGAACGATCATTTTA
The DNA here is from genome assembly GCA_929113105.1 of Agrypnus murinus. Classification (NCBI taxonomy): domain Eukaryota; kingdom Metazoa; phylum Arthropoda; class Insecta; order Coleoptera; family Elateridae; genus Agrypnus; species Agrypnus murinus. Next base: position 135,247,341 of record OV816028.1, on the reverse strand, counting down.
AGACGTTCCCAGGTTTATAATTCTTTGTTTCGTAGAAGAAAAACATTAACAGAATCCATTTTGGCTTTAATTTATGATTTCCTTGTACGTGTTCTTTAGTAGGTTTTGGATAAATAAACTCCCGATCCCAGTGTATCAAATTACTGCAAATATTGCAGACCTCAATTATGGATGAAGTCCCTTTATTTCAAATATTCTTTGTTCCGAAATAATAATCTATGATTGGCTTCTGAACGCCACGTTGATTCATTATTGGCTAATTTAAAATATCCCTCTTAAAAATTATTTATCATTATATAAAAATTGAAGCCTTTTTTAGTTAAGTCAGTCAGCAATAGACACCTAATAAGAATAGAACTAAAAAAAGCTCTTCTTAATATCGTACCGGGGTTGTTTTGCCGACGGCTTTTTCCGAATGCAGTAAGTGTTTTGTTCTTGTAAAGGATACGGAAATCTAATTTGATTAAATTAGAAACGTTATTATAAACATAATAAGGAAATCTAATAATTAATTTGTTTGAGAAAACAAAAGTTTAAGTTTCGTGAATAAATAATTTTGTAAAATTTGAAGATTTACAATTAAAGTGCAGCAAGTATTTTGTTACCGTATTCTGGTTTTCCGAGTAATTTCAATAGTTTAGTAATAAAGTTATTATTAATGAGAAATCATAAATAGTAACCTAAGTGTAGTGTAAATTAAGTTTATACAAGATCTTATTTACAAATTAAACCATTAGCGGAAGATTTAAAATAAGATAACTTCTGAAACGGCATAATTAAGTGTTGTGCTATTCTTAATAAAGAAAAACATTTTAACGATTAACCATGTTAACCAGTGACGTTAATGTAATTAATAATTGAACTTGTATGGTTGTTTCGGTTATTTAAAAGGGAACTTGATATTATAGTTCTAAAGCAAAACAATTATTGTGAACTTTATAATAATAATAATTGCTACAACCCATAACCTGCGAAGCAGGCTCCAGAAGCTATAAGCTTGTGCGGGAGGTAGGGGGCGATTATTATGATTACGTAGGGCCTATGTGCGGCTGCAGCCGACTTACAAATGTATTATTATATTAAATTAATTCCTTGGTCTGGAGTAAGAAACGGTGTCAGCGACTAGGTGTTTTTCAATTTCATCAAGCTGTTAATGTTGGTAGTTAGTGTTTATGTGAGAATAAAAAGGCATTAATTCTGTGGAGTGGCATCGAATTAAATTATTCGATCAATGTACTGTGAATTAAAGGATATTATTTTGTTAAAATTGGTGTAAGTTGTATAACATACCATGTACTATCTTTTTGGTTATTATTTGCATGTGTATATCTTTCCCCTTTAATAAAAATTCTTATTTGGGTAATGTTTTATTAAACCTATGACTATGTCAAGAATTTATAGTTATCAGAGAGCTATTTACATATTCTTTATTTTTAAAATTGTGTGATTAAATCATTATTTTGTGCAAATTTACCATTTGTATTTCGTACCTTGCTGTTATTTAGTATTTTTGTAAGGTACTTCTGGGTCGCCGTTTATTCGAGATAAGAGTTGTAGGTACATAATATGTACTTGTTTACTAATACATTTTTACCATCTTGTTGCTTGCGTTTTGTGCTTAGACTTCACAATACGAACCCTGTCTCACATGAATTGGAATTGCTTTCCGCCCAGGTGTAGAATCGTGGCCGCCCCTACAAGATTCTTTTGGTTGGTTGAAGAAAACAAGCTAATGATGACAAGCCCTGATGCACATCGCGTTTGCAGAATTTTTTTCTGGGGGGGGGAGAAATTCAATGTTTTCCAATTATCTTGAAAACTATCAGGTTTTTGGAATAAGCTACTATGAAAAATGTTGTTTTCAGATAGGAAAGAAATGTCGTCAAATTGTTGCAAAATCGAAAGGATTTACGAAATTGCGCAAACTTTTTCGAAATACCACAATGTTCTAGAGAACCAATTATTAATAATGGAATACGAGACCTTTTCGTCATCTATAATGCTTCGTATATCAGACATGTATTGATTCTTTCAGATATAATTCATTCATGCAATCAACAACCCGTAATAAAGCTACTAATTTATCAAAGCTCCCCCCCCCTACATCCAGTGCTTCCCAACAGCATTTTTATAAAGAGTTTATCTACAGATAGACACTGATATCATTGCAGAAGTGTGGGGATGGATGATGATCAATGCTCACTTACAGCCAATTAAAACTCTTTTTCCACCTGATCCAGAAGTATTGCTCAATCGTATTTTTTGAAGCTGTACAGAAGGCTGTACCATCAGCTTCGGTTGCAGAAAAATTGTTGCCTGAACATTCTGAACTTTGTTTCACCTGACATCTGTGAAAGTAGCAACTTCGATGCTTATGAAGATATTGACCCTATAGCTTTCGAAGTAGAAGACGAGGATATGCAGGAAAATTACGATGAAGTTGAAAATAACCTACAACTTGAGAAGGAACTAGAATAACATTTCAAATGACTTGTGGATTACACCTACTGGGGATGCCACATAAAAATACTCCCACTACTCTATCTCCACGGTGCGCGGTGGTGTGAATAGGGTCGCATTTTTTGCAAAAGTACAATAATTCGAAATTGTCATTCAGTTTCTCCAAAACGGTTAGTTATACGACAAAAAATCATAACACCTTTTTTGTAGCACATCTTACGAGCAACAATTTTCATACTAACCACTTTTTTTAAACCCGATAGTTTTCGAGATAATTGGAAAAACATTGAATTTCTCCCCCTTCACCCCTATAAAAAAATTTGCAAACGCGATATGCATCTGGACTTTTGAGAGCTTGTTTACAGCCTCATAATAAAACTGAGAAACATAAGAAAACATAATTTCCCTGATAATTATTATTATAAATTCCGATACAATATTTGCGTAGTTGCATATTTTAAAACCAAAAATTGATAAAACTTTTGCAGCGTAGGCAGTGGGCCACAACGTCACAAGGATATTATTCGATTTTTTTGTCATTGGCTGCCCCCTATGTTTGGTTGCCCTGTTGAAAATGCACCACAAGCACTCTGTCCAGGAACGATCCTGATTGGACCACTGCATGTTTCTGTAATTAATGTTTATCATTCAACAAATAATTTATTATCAATGATTAAACGAGTATGTTTTTGATTGTGCATAATATTAGCAACAAATAAATCGCTACACAATTAAACAAATTAAAATAGTCTTAAGAAAAACTGTTTCTGTTTGTTAGATCTTTCTCAAGAGATACTCATAAGTTTCTGATTTGAAACCAACGCATTCGACAGAAGTTGCCCTTGTCACTTTACCATCCCTATCATCTGGTTTTAAATTTTTTTCCCATAAAACAAATCTATTAAGGGGTGTTCGTAAAGCTTGTTTGGTCGTTTACAATGAATGTGTTCTTATTATAGGATGTTTTAATGTCTAATTGTTCTAGCAAATCTAACTTCTTGCCTTTCTCTTATACATGTAATAAGTCTACTCTATCTACATCTACGAAATTATTATTATCTATACAATGGGTGGCCAGCACCGGACGATTCCTTATTGCATAAAATATAGCGTTTATGTTACGCTAGACGTTTCTTAACGTTTCTGCCACTTTGCCCGATATAAAACGCTTCGTAGTCTTGACAATAAATTTTATACACCCCCGATTTGTTTGTTGTTTCCATTTTATCTTTATTATTAATTAATACTTTTCCTATGTTATTTTTATTTGCACAAATTATATTACAATTTGCTTCCCTAAGCTTGTTTACTTACTTACTTATCCTATCACTAATATGGGGCTATCAATATAATGGGGGATATAAATAGTCGATGAATTTACACATTTCTTTAACTTTAGGATCGGCGTTATAAAAGGTTGTGTTTATAATTTTTTCTTTTTCTTTGAAATCATACCGTCAGTTAGGTTGTCCTTGTACCCGTTCTTTCTAGCTATCTGTTTTATAATATTTATGGTTGACTCCATGGTTGACTTAATTTAACATGAATTACTATATCCGTACACGTAGGTTTTCTGTACACGCCAAATTTTAAGCAACTATCACGTTTAACAACCTCAATATCCAAGAAATTGAGTACGGTATTTTCTTCCAGTTCCATTGTGAATTGGATTTTTGAGTTAAAAGAGTTTATAAAGGTTAGAAAATGTGACAATTGCATCTTCAATCCTTTCCATATACAAAATACGTCGTCTACATATCTCGCCCAAACGACCTAAAGCGATATGTCGTTTTAACGAAGGGGTATATATGATTTTCGGCAGGATGGATGTGACGTATCTACTCAAGCTTTTCTCTGATAAGATAATTTCAACTATATACGGAAACAAAGTGAAACTCGCAAACTGATATGGTGAAACCATCAATCATAAGAACGGATTACCGTTCACACCATATATGAAGTAATGAAATCCGATACATATTAGTTAGACAGCTTGACCTAGGTAGCGCTGTATTGAAATCTGAATCTTATCAAAAATACATTAAGTAAACCATAAAAAGGGATAAAAGACATAATGGATTAATGCTTATAATTTTACCTAATGATAACTTCAAGTACACCTTCTTAATTACGATACATTGAACTAATTACTAATAACAATCCAAGAGCAGACTTTTATACAACTGAAGGTGTCAAGTATTTTGTGCAATGCCATGTATTTTATTAGCACAAAAAAGAACTTTATGATAAAGATACAACTTGGAATCGTCAGAAATATAACAAAAGGACGATTATAAAAACCTGCCCGTTACAACACACACATTTTTTTGTATTAAAATGACATTTAATATTTTAAATATATTTAACAAATATCTATTAAACATGTTACTGGGGATATTATAAAATATACCGTTGTTGCATTGACAACCTGAATTGGTTGTTAGTTACCTTATTACTAAATAAGCGAAAATTTAGTTACTTAATTAGTAAATATAATTAAATTTGTGGTAAATTTCTTTCAGTAGAATGGCGAATATATTACATTTAACCCCCAAAAAAATATGTATATACGTTATTTAGTGTAAGTTTACGTTCACGTCATTAATAAATTATGACGTCAGACTATGCTCTGTTGCCATATGGAATTGGATATTCCTTGTTTGATCCAACACCTTTGCTGCATATTTTCAGTGTACATATTTAAAAGAATTATTCTCTTATGAACAATATGACTTTGTTCATCCCCATCCATCCCCCATTATCCCTTGTTTTGGATGGTCATTCTTATAGTATACGAATCCAATTTGTCGTAAGACAATGGATAAATAACTTCTACTTCCTTCATACATGAACTTGGATTTCAATTTTTTTGACACAATATTAAGTGATACATGTTCTCCTGTATCCAAATGTGGTATATCAATTGAAGACCACAGCCACACACATAACGTCAGGTACTTACTGTTCTTATATATGTATATCATAAATTTCATTGCTAATATTTTCCTCTACAGAGGATCAATCTCTGTAGTTTGTTTTCGATTTCGTTTCCTCTTTGGACTGGAAACTTCTTCCACAGATGAAATGTTGGAAACAGTCTTAAGATATATTCTCAGTGCTTGAGAAGCTCTCTAGAATTCTATTCAGTTAATGCAATTGTAAATATAAAATAGGTAACAAACTATTGTAAACCCAACTTAGAAAACCCAAGAAATAAATTTGACAATACAGCGTGTCGCTTGCACAGGTGTACCAACCTGTTTTTCTGTTGAAATAAATGTGTATTTTCTCATTAAATTAACAAATTACGTTTTGGTTTAAAAACCTATTTGTATTTATTCTATAAATAAATGTATTACTAAATATATGAAAATTAAATTTTATTATTTTCGATAAAGCAAATAAATAATCTTTCTACATAAATTTCAATTTTGAAAGTTATTATTTGCACAGTTGATTGTACACTTACGTTACTACTTTTATATCTATGACGTGAACGTAAACTTAGATTAAACGGTGTATATTATCATTCCGCTTCAACTAACTGAGCTACTACAAAACATTAGCGCGCGTACCACATTTGTCTTAAAAGTAGGTTACTTCAGAAACATGAAAGAGTAGGAAAGAAGCATACACGGCAGAAAATGCCACTTAGCATTTAACTATAACAAAGATAATATTCTAACCTATATGTGTAGTAATAAAATTAGGGTTAAGATTATTATTTTTCGCATTAATCTTTATATAAATTCGTTATTGTTATGTGACTCTCTTGATAGTGATAGGTGGTTTAATGAAGCATTTTAAGTTATGTGTTGGAAATTTGTTATCAGCATTCAGTGAGGGTAATTAATTTACTAGCTGTGAACCCTTTGATGGTTGTTACAGCTACTTTTAGAAATCTTAAATGCATCTAACGAGAAATTAATTATGTTCTAAGGAAATTTGTTTTTCATTCATCGATAATATAATCAGATTTTGAAGAAATTTTTAAGTAAAATTTAAAAGCTCTCTACCTTCCTTAATAATTTTCTTTTTATTCCTTTGCTATGCCAGCAATTTTATAAGCATACTATCTGATGCGGAAAACGGGAAGTGCGGTTTTGAAAACAAAACCCCTTACATCGTGAATAATTATATGGATGACCGGAATCGTCTGAAGGGTTAATGAAATAATGAATTACAGCAAAGTGACATAAAAACCAAAACAGTTTCACTATTTGTAAACTTTAATGAGGGTAAAGCCTAACGGTAAATCAAGTAGACGTGGTTGGAGGTGAGTAAATTACAGTCGGCCACATCTACTGTTTATTCCAGTCACTTCCGTTCACGCTAGTCTCATCCTGTTAATTGCATGTCACTCTTCTAGCTCGTCCAGGGAAAAGAGGGGATGAACTATATCGTTTCCAAAAGGGTTAACGGGGCAGGTTACTTAACTCACTCCAGTTCAGATTTCTCCAGCCCGAAGTTTTTTTCGATACAGAAGTTATTTTCCGCTCTTCAATAATTTCGGAACATTCGAAGTAATTATGTGCTTTGATTTGGAAAGACGAAAAGCCAGAAATAACATTTTGAGAAATCTACCACAAAAGAGAAGCGGAAAACAATTTAATTAACGGAATAAATTGAAATTCCCGTATGGAGCTTTTGCAAATTTATGTTGCGGGGGACACGACCAACTTTAAATTGGGCTTATCATATTAACAAAAATTAACTTATATTCCTAATTCACGGTAATTTTCTGCCCAACAATGATTCTTTTTAGTGAGCATTACCTGATTAACATTTAATTCTCCTTGAATCGTTTATAATTAATTTTTAAATTTCGGCGCACACATATGTTCGTTATGCTGTAAATTGTCAGCTTTATACCACTGAAATGTTTTTTAAAACGTTAAAAATTGATTAAACGAATTTAATCTGCTTTTTAATTAATATCTACATAACAAACGGCAATGAAAACATGTTTTTGTTCGTTCAGATTTAACTAACACGATAAAATTGCGTTGATCGATAAGGACAACGTATAATTAAATTGTTTTACTGATTGCGAAACAAATTACTACTTTTTCCTTTTAATTATCTGTGCCCTAATTTTAGTGCCACTTCAAGTAATTTGCATCTAATTTTATTAATTAACAAATTTATTCAATTTAAACTGTTTTTAAAGTAAGCAACTTGAAAGTTATTTTTTATAACATTTCTTAACATTTTATTGCATCTTATTTTCGTAAGTTAATGTTTCTCTAAATTTAGTATCCCTAGTAGCACACACATGTTGGAAAAATATTGTTTCCACATATTGTCCAAACATTGTAAATGACAGACGCTGACGGGATTGGCACAATATGCGGAAGCAATATATTTCCAGTACTGCAGTTGGATATTGGTCATACATTGGAAGATTATATTGGTTCAATATACGTTTATAGTATTGGCACAATGCATAGAATATGTCTCCAACATGGTAATATTGGTCCAACGTTGACGAATTTAATGATCCAATATTGTTTAACAATATTGGTGAAATGCATTCACAGGATATTCATCCACTGATCAAACGTAATATTGGTGAAGTATACTTGTACTAGTATATTGGTACAATTGATGTGATAATGTGATATGCTTGATATCTACATTTTTGTTTATTTCGATTAATGTCTCCCTCAACAGGTAATATTTGTCACAAATCACTTTGTATATCTTCTGTTCGTTCAACCCAATCAAATTAATAACCGACGATGATAATAATAATAATAATAATAAACCGACAGTCCATATCGTTAAATTAATGTTCAACTGTAGATGAAGTCGGAGGGAGAGAGGGTCATTGTAATTTGAAGCACTTTTATCCGCTAAATGTAATTCAACTTTTTTATTTTGTCCATTTACACTTAAAACTATCCATATATCTTCTATATAGAACTCGTATTAGGTGGCTGTACTTAGCATAATAATACATTTACGCCATTGCGAAAACTGTAAATACAAACGTATTAAATTCTGTTAATTGGAATTTTATCTATTGGATTTCTAGTTAAAAAGTTAAATCAATTGTATCAACGTAAAACAGATAACTAATAAAATTAAATATATGAAATATATATTGGCAACAGATTGCGCCAATAATATATGCTAGGAGTATTTGTTAAAATTTGTAGCTTAAGTTTGAAATATTTCAATCACTTCAATAAAAATTTGTAAAAATGTATTAAAATCGAGACAATGCTATTTTTAATAAATTTTAAATTACATAGTTATGTACCTACTATTATCGTATTTACACATTCTGAAAATGAATCACAGACATATTGTTTACACAATTTTGTTCATGTTTAACAAAACGCTAACTAAACTAGGTGGTTATAGCAATTAAAATATATGGATATTATAGTGAGTACTTACAGTATAAATCAATATAAATAACTGACACACTTACAAATAGTTAATATAAATGTTTCAACAAGAAACGTTCAGCAGCAGATATCGCAACACTTAAAACAGATGCATCAAGTATCAGTGGCGGTAAAATCACGAGCGTTTCTACCCTGCAATACACGGCTGCTTGTGCGGTATTGGACGCGAAATTTGAAATGCGATCATTATAAATCTACACCAAGGTATACAATAATTACTACGTATTGAGGTATTATTAGTATTCAGTATTTGATAAAACCGTGTGAGTTATGGTAACTTGTAACCATCTTTCATTTTTCTCGACGTGGTATACATTTGTAAAACATTTTCACGTATATTAAGCATTTGCCTACGTATTGGTATTTTGATTAATTGAATAATCAAGTAACCTTGTTTAAAGGCTGCTTATCGAGTGTCGGAACTATAAAGGTGAAATATTAACTGCACTATATGTTCAATTTAAGACCAGTACAGAATAATACAATATGAATAATTTGTATATAGGACTTCTGTGGAAGAAATATTTGTTACGTATATTGGGCGCCAATCTTGTACCAATGTAACATCAATGTTAATTAGATATATAATATTAAATATCTACTAATGAATTAATCATATAGTGGGCTGAAATATAAGCCCAATATAGGATCAATATAGAGGAAAACATATTTTTTAAACTTATTATTGACATTGCGATGTATTTACTTGATAAGAAAATGCTACAATAAAATAAAATAAAATACACCCCAAATATTTTCTTTTCTCAGTCGGCTAACTCAGGTTTTGTATAATAGAGCATGAATTGTTTGAATTATTAAAATCTTATTGATTCTTATACCTGGAAGAAAAGAAAAACTTATATTGCAGACACTTGGACTTCTGCAACTGGACAACCACAGGCTAAACTCTAAATATGAAAAGAAAAAGAAATGGACGCTTGTATGTACATCAACTAAACACATAAATAACTTGAAAAACACAATCTTTATTTAATTTATGAAAATAAATAAAAATCAAAATTTAAAAGAAACTAAAAAGGAAGAATTATTCAAAACGGAACAATAAAGTTAAATAGGAAATTAATTCCCGAGCTCGCTCAAGTGTGTTTAATAGTCGTAATAACCTGACATAGGGCTATTACAGTTCTTCACTTGAACAAACTAACACAAATCAATAATCAAGTAAAAATATTTACAAATGTTCAAATAGCTTTACATTATGGTAAATAAATTTTCATTGATAAATTTAAATTGTTTTATTTATGAATAATAAATTCATTTAAAAATCTTTAAAGTTAAAAAAGTAGGGTACTGAAATTATTCAGATAATCTTTATAAATTTTATTATTGGCAAATCAAATCAAAAGCTTTTATTTAGACCAACCTGGTATATAATGTAAATAGAACTTCTCCAAATATTATTCGCAATTGGTACAACTGCATTTACATCTATCAGATGATTTCTAATTGTGAAAACGTCAATTCACGAAATCGATAATGGAAGTAAATTCTCCAGAATTTATTTTATAATACCTCGTTCACACTGCCATATAATTGTTGAATAATAAATAAATCTTATTAAACTTTTAAATAGTTCAGGTAAATAAATATCCTTCGAACTTAATTCAATCTTGTTTATATTTTATTTGTTGACATAAACACAAGGTCAAACATATGGTTACAACATAACCTAACTTAATTTACAGATTTTCAATCCGGAGTCAAGCATAGATTTGCCAAGTGCTTTGATCGACTGACTTTGTTAAATTTGGCTGGAGCTTATATAGGTTTAGTAGAAACAAAACACGACACTGTCACTTTTCCAAACAAACGCGTCGCGAAAGATTTTTATGACGACATTTTTCATTCAGCTGTTAAACTTTCTCGCAGATTTTAATTTTATAAACACAGGATTGTAGCTAGTAAAACAAGGATCAAAACAATATAAACACTCGTGTCCTAATATGTATCGTAACGAAGATATCAGACAAAAACAATTTACAATGAACAAATCTCATTATGACTTAATTACACACAAAATTCAAGAAATCCACCATTATCCTTTACAATGGATACAGAATTACACAATATAACTAATACACATAAAATCTTCACAGGAACATCTTTACAAATTAAGAAAAACATAAATTAAGATTCCATTCTACGGTCTTACAAACCCAATGATGCATCTACACAATCCATCTCTTACATTCATTCTAATGAAGTCAAATTATAGTGAAATTGTCCAGCATACAGTCTTCCAAGTGTTTGCATTAATACAATGGTGAGAAAAATAGTATAAGAGTCAATAAGTGTGAAATACGAAGCATCGCAACAAAATCGAAACCTTCAATATTATAAATGCTCAAGATTATTATATAAGAGTTTATAAGCTTATTGTGCTATATTAGTCATTATAAGATTAACCTAATTTACATGTTTTTAGTTAACTAGCAGCCCGAAACTAAGTTAGTCTCTTGGAAAATAGGAAAATTCATCCTACGTTAAAGATCGTAGACTCTAGATTTAAATAAGAAGATTACATCTTCCAGACAAATGGAAAAACCATCCCAATATGCAACTTGGGTTTCATAAACATGTATTATCATGAAACGATCTAAATGATTGATATCCTTTTTTTAAAAATCTACCTTTTTTTACATATACAAAAATTAAGGTTATATTTGCATGATTTTATTCTTGATTCCTATTTTAAATATTGATGAATGTATCTGAGACCCAATGTGTAGCCTTTAGATTAATTATGCCTGTCACCTAGCATGTCTATCTTTTATTTTTATTCGATACGTGAAATAATTATTTTTTTTACGTTTATGATCATATCAATTTTCAACGAGATGGATTTACATCATCTCAATATATTGGACCTTTGTAGAAGCAATATTGCCTACATACGTTGGGTGCCAGTCTTTAACCGATGTAATACCAATCTTGGTTGAATCTTCCAATTATTGGGCCTGGATATAAAATGTTACTCATATAGCACCAATATTGGGTCAATATCGTGTGCTACTGGGGATACTTTCTCGTAATCATTTAAGCATCATCTACATTTAAAATGCCATAAATGAATTTTATTCAAGATACAACAAATGAACAAATATAATCTATTAATAACAAAATATTTTGTTTTGCATGTTTTAAACTGCTAATATTATATAAAAATCGTAGGTTAGATAATTGCAATTTATACTAGGAAATATATTTGGTTAATTACTCGATAGATACAGCTTTTCAAAGGTTAAGATGCATTGGTTTTGAAGCATCGCCTGCATCTAAATTTCCAACAACAAATATTATTGAAGATTAAACTTAGTATGAAAAATTAGATAGTATATTTTTACTATATTAGTATATTACTGATTGTGAAACAAAGGACTTTTTTTTTGTGTTTCGTATGCACACTAATTCTCAAATCTAATTTTATTCATTAACAAATGTGTTCAATTTAAAATGTTTTTAAAGTAAACTCGCTGAATAGTGTTGCTTTTGAACTATAGTATTAACAGTTGGCTACACAAGTTTCAAACAAAGCTTGTTATTTTGTAGAACATTTCTCTAAATAAATAGAACAGTAACGTACAACAGTTTTAAAATTTATTCAGTTACAATTTATTTATTTACAAATATGAAATGAAAAGTTACAAAAGTCTCTGCAACTACAGAACTTTACTTAACTTTTGGAAATATATATTACAATTAAAATAAAATAATTTAGTTTATTGTTATAACCATACAATAAAATAATACAATAATTAGTAAAAAGTTTTACAGTTGTTGTACCTAGGTAAATAAATATTAACTGTGAAACTTTTTACCAATTGTTTTATTTTATTGCTCAAGATAATTTCTTATACAAGTTTATTTAATAGAATTTATAATTAACTGGTATTCATACTTTCTTTGCCGAACTTCGTAAGAGTACACAATCCTAGTCGGCAGTAAAATTAATACAGACAGTTGCATAGTAGCAGTTTTTGCCAAATATGTTTTTTTATTATTGCAATGAGTTATTTTAAAAGATTCTTAACAGTTTAGTTAAATGTTTATTTTATTCTCCAGCTAAGAGTGTTTAATACGTAAATACTTTAATTATTTTTAAATTAATTAGGTTTTTTATAATAACTACACATTTCAAAAAAAATTATTCTTTTCAAGATAAGTTTAGAATGTACTTATTTGAATGTAAATTGGTTTTTGTTGCAGGGTAATCAAAAATACAATAAATAAAATTTATGAGAATGGAAAAGATTTTTGATGCTTTACTAAGTTTAAAAATAGAAAACAATTAATTGAGGAATTGTGTCAACATCAATCAACTATAATAAAGTTGACATCATACAGGATATTGTCGATGTAGTAAAATTTTAATGGTTAACAGTTAATAACTAACGGCAATTTGCAGTACGAACTAATTTTCAATGTTAGTTGAGAGAACAAAAGAATTTAATTAATTTTGTGTAATTTATTGGTTTAGAACAATTCTCTTTTTATGAAACGGGTTTACATTCTATCTGTATTAATAGGTTTTAAGTGTTCTAGTTCTAGTATAGTTAGTAAATTCAAAAAAGGGTTAATCATGAAAATATTTAAAAACGTTTAACCAAAATAATATAAATCTAAATTTATATTATTTCATTTACAAAGGAAATTATTAACATATTTAAAATGCTCAATCATAATTAATTTTGTTCAATATATAATAATAAGTTTGAAAGAGAAATGAGAAAGTTAATGAGAAGAAAAAAAGAAATTGGAAAGTTGCTTCATATGTATCCAATGAACATCAGTGTGGTTATATTTTAAAAAACAGAGCAAAGTGAGAGTAAAACAATTATCAAATTTATCTTTTAAAAAGACTAGAAATTACTTATTCAAATAATTCTTTTGGGAAGTGTATAGTATAATTAATATAAGTAAGGGTTGTTCAGTGAACTGTAAGCCTGTACAATTATTAATCTATTTTCTAAAATAGAAATTAAAACATTCAATTCATAAAGAAATAAAATTTAAAATTAATACTAATCTGTCAAAGTAGGGTTATAAACTATTTTACAAGTTGATAATTCTATTCTATTTAAATCAATAGAGAGGGCGAAAATTATTAATACTAAAGAGTATTTTTGATCTGTTTAAAATAAGGTTTAAAATTAATTTAGAAGAAAACAAAACTTCAGCGTCCTTAAAGAAATTTTTAATAATAAAATAACTGATGATAAAGGAATTAACAAAACATAAAATTTATTTATTCAAAATTACGTAAAAGGTTGGAGCATCTATCATAAAATAGACGACAGGATTTTATAATATTAGAATTTCATGAGTGTATTATAAAAAGGTGAATTTTATAATCAGCTATATAATAATTTAATAAGAAATTTAAACACTTTCAATTTGCTTAAAAATGAATTGATTAAAACGCAAAAAAACAGAAGTAAAATATAAATTAAAGTAAATTGAAGTTTTTAAAAAATATCACCACCGAATACAATAAAAAAAGTAGAAAACGCAAATTTTAGTCATACATTTTTTAAATGTAATGAATGCAAAGGTAATAATATATTTATTAAATTCATTTAATTGCAAATTATTACGTTATTTGAAAGCAATGAAATGAAAGCTAGGGATTTGTAAATAGTTTGAAAACCCATTAGTTAGCTTTTAATTTATTTATGAAATTTGTATTTTGTGATACAATTTATTTTGAATATAATATATACATATTTCGAATTCGCATTGGATAACACCGCTTTTAATAGAAATCTCAGTTTAACACAATTTAATTATTAACAAATAAGTATTTCTTTTAGATAAACCTGAATACTGGCGAAGATTTTCAGAAAAAGCTTTTTACCTATTTATTGGAAAATATGTTTCGCATTTCTAAGGCTTCCATCCTTGAATAGCATAATTATAAAGAATAAATTAATCAATTTTCTTAAAAATTCTCCACTTAAGCTTTTTCATAATTAGCAAAAGTATCATAGTTTGAAATGGACTTTTTCGGCAGTTTATAAAATAAAATCTTTTTTTAAATGAACCATTTCCTAACTAAAATGTAAAAGAAAAACAATTTTGATGGAAAAAGAACAAAATTGAATGCTGTAGCTTGGCTCTGTAACAGCTAGCATTTCGAATTATAAGATAAGGGAGGGATAACAAACTTATCAAGCAGAGTAATTTCACAAATGTAACAACATCAAACTGATTAAAGTATCCTTGTATCTTGTAACATCGACGCAAATTATGGCCCCCAAAGATGCATTTCGAACTTGCTCCCTCAGCTATTTCGCTTTAACCGCAGAAATGCTCTAGTACTGTTTTGTTCTGTTGATTAAATACTGTGATAGTACGAATGCAGTTCTACAACTTGTCTGGTAGTAGTAATAGTAAAGTTCTTGGTTAGGGATGTGTTCCTTAATCGAACATATTGTTAGATTTCGTATAATTTCCAGAGTGGCGGTTATTAATGACCAAGTAAACCAGCTGCGTAAAGTTCTTGGTTTGGTGCTTTTCAATGGTTTTCAAAAATTGATTAAATTAATGTTGTAATTGTTTTTCATTAATTAAAGTATTGCATGATTTATTAATAAACAGTTATCTTCCTTTCAGTAGATTTTATTGTTTAAATCTTTCTATTAAAACAATCTTAAATATAAATTAAAACCACCACAGCCACAAAACAGCTTAATCTAGTTTTGAGATTTGACAGATTGATTGTTGTTTCATATATGCAATTTATTGTTTAACTCGACTGTCATTAAATAATCACGTTTAAATAATACAACTTTACTCAAACAATAGTGTGCTGTGATTAAGTTTGATAGATGTAACACGGTGCTCTGTTGGTGTCGATCAATAAGCTAACCTGTCAGTTAAACTAAATGATGAAATTTTCACTTACAAAACGTTTGTATTTCACCCCGCAATGCTTCGAAATAGCATAGCATCATTTTTAAGAAAACCCATCATCAATGTTTAAGAAATCTGTTTGAGTTTAATCAATTTTTTTACAATAAATTGATAATTCTGATCTTAGGATAATAATTAAAGAAATATAAAGTTTTTATCAAATGATGAATAACAAAATTACTAAGTAAGACTACCATAAAAGCTCTTTAGGTATTATTCCTAAGGTATGAGTCCTAATTTTGCTGAATTTGCTTGTGAATGTATTAACTTTTATGACCGTATACATGAACGTATTAACGTTTAGGACTGAATACATTATCATATTAAGGTTAACTCGTAGGTGCTGCTCGTGGTTATGGTTCCACAGATTCGTTAGTAATTCTTTGTTCAGCATGCAGATGGTCTTCGGCGTAGATTGACGTTGGAAAGACGTGTCTAACCTTGGTAAACATTTATGCTGTTTTTAATACAACTTGAGTATGCAACAATTATTTAATTCTGAATAATTCTATCTATGCTAATATGACGCTCATAGGTAACAATAGTTCATTTCAAATCCGCCAACCTTTTAATTTTCCCATGTCCGGAAAATAATCTTTTGAGAACTTCTCCTTTTTGCTTTGAGTAGCTGAGACGTGATTATCAACTGTAAACCTTACGTACATAGTAACATCGTACGTTTAGTTGCAGGGCTTGAAGAATAGATTTTTCTTGTTGCATCCGGTCGCTACCCCTCCTACACCCCATTCCAATGCACTGCTTGCAAGCGATAATAAAGTGCAAGTGGCTTCATGTCAGTATTCCTTTATTAGTGTGTAGTACTTGTGCGGAGAATCTGAGACAGATATGTTCATCAATGTCGCTTGATTAAATTACAATAGTACATCAATGTTGAAAAAGTTTTGTTGAAACAGTCTTTTCGATTCACTTTGTGTTTCATGGACACGACACACATATTTAGAGGATTTGAAATAATTCATTGGCAAAGTAAATTAATAAATTAGAAAATTAAAATTACAGGTTTGTTAAAATTTAATTTGTTAACTTCTTTACATAAAAAAATCAAAGTAAACAATAAACAAATAAAACATAAACATCTTATAACTTGCCTTAATTATTGCTTCCGGCAGAGACTTTTTACTTATTCTAATTATTTGCAGCGATTGAGGGTGTCAATCCTAAAGGCTTACTGATTTTAAATAGGACCAGGAACAAACGACGACATAGAGGACTCCACCCAAATTTTATGTTGTTACAATTTGCATAAAGTTACATTAAATTATTTATGACTGAGGGTTATTATTTTAGTTCGTTAAAAGGACCATAAACAATTTGTAGTATCAAGCTATAGTAAATGATTATTAATTTCAAACTTCGTTTATTAGTATACTAAGTTCAAAAGAAATCGTTAGCAACATTGTAGATAATTTGTATTATAACACAACAATAACATTTGTTTATACAGGGTACGTCAGTGAAGCGGGAAAATTTAAAAGCTTGGTAATTCATTTGACGTTTGGGTGAGGGCGCTGAACTTGATGATATATTAGAGTTACTGCATCTAGTCACCTAGGCCAGTTGGTCGATCAGAGTAACGCAAATCACCGCCATATTGGGGCAGAGAAGGGTGATTTTTAATAATGGGCAAATTAAAACCACGTTTTACGTGTTTGACATATTAGAGGTTTGATCTTTCAGAATAAGAAAAACCGTTTAAAATAAACGTGGATTTGATTAAATTCAATACAGAACAAATAATGTACAATTTCGTGCTTCGTTTGTCCCAATGGCGGCGGTTTGCGGTACTCTGGTCGACCAGCTGCCCTAGGTAACTAGATGCAGTGACTCTATGATATATTATCCAGTCATTTATTGCCATTTAGTAAACATGGAACAGTGGTCAGGTGCACATCGAGCTTTCTGTGTTAAATCATTTTATAAAAATGGTGATTCCGCGACAACTGTACGAAGGTTATTTCGAAATCAGTTCAATATTCCACGTCATGAGCAGGTACCGTCTGTTCATGCAATTAACTTATGGGTTAAAAAGTTTGAAGAAACTGGGTCCACAATAAATTTCAAACATAAAGGAGCAGCAAAAAGTGCTAGAACGCCAGACATCATTGATAGAGTTCGAACTGCCATAACACGCAGTCCAAAACGTTCTGCGATTTAACATGCATTAGCATTGGATATCAGCGAACCATCGATACGTCGAATCTTGCATAAGGATTTAAGTTTTCATCGCTATAAAATTCAAATTGTTCAGGAATTAAAAGATGCTGATTTTGTTGCTCGCATGAATTTTTGTCAAGAAATGTTGCAGCGTGGCGATGACAACTTAATCCACCATATGTTTATGTCAGATGAAGCCCATTTTCACCTGAACGACTACGTAAATAAGCAGAATAGTCGATATTGGAGCGCTGAAAACCCACTTCAAAAAAACCATTGCACAGTCCGAAAGTCACAGTGTGGTGTGCACTTTCGTCAGCTGGCATTGTTGGACCGTTCTTTTTTCAAGACGACCGAGGAAACAAGCATGGTCACAACATTTTTGAGGCAAGAATTGGTTAGATTTCCACAAATTACGTGGTTCCAGCTGACGGAGCTACAAGTCATACTGCTCATGTGTCTATTACTGCTGTAAAAGAACTCTTTCCGAATCATGTCATATCCAAAAACGGGGACATTGTTTGGCCAGCTTGATCTCCTGATTTGTCCGCATGCGACTTTTTTCTGTGGGGTTTGCTCAAGAGCAAGGTGTATGACAAGCGACCGCATACGTTAGCGGAACTAAAATTAAAAATTTAAGAATTTGCAAGCATTACACCGGCTATGTTAACTTGCTTACCAATATCTACATCGAAAACCAAATCTGGTTTATTATCATCGTGTAGGAATTTTCAAAATATTTCATTACAAAATAATTTACTGAAAAAACGTTTATCAATAAACACAAACCGGAAAGACCTTAGGATGCTTACAACAGTTAAAATAGTTCAAATGCATTAATAACAAAACTAATTAAAGTAAATAAACCAATCTTAGGGAACTAATAAGCTTACTCCTTTTAATAATACAGAAAGCTTAAAAAAGAACCAAAAAAGATTCATATTGATAAAATAAGGAATACATTCGAATAAATACTAGGTGTTTTTGAAGCCTTTATACAGCAAAAAGTAGAATTAAAAAATAACAATAAATTATGTAATCAAGATGTTTGTCTGGTTATAAACAATGAGTCTTAACAATTATAATTGTCTCATTTTATGTAATTCTATAAAGCAATCGACTTAATATAAGCAATTATCATTTAAATAAAAAAAGGGGGAAAAGAAAAGCATTGTCAAGACGAGGCAACTAATGCATTTAGTAATACACACTTCTAGTATACATTTAACATAATTTAACATAATAATGAGGGGGAAAACGTGCTCAAAGGAAAGCATATACTGTTGAAAACATAATACAGAGAACGAAACGGGAAAGACAGAAAGAGAATAAGGATCTAATCCACGTGTTTGCATTGCATTTAACAAAAACTAAGCGCACAAATTAAGTCTCATCGTACTTTCTGCTGAGCGAATGGAAGCGAATGCATGAAAGGATTACAATGTAAGAAGCCATGTAAATACTGGTGCATTCCGTAAAGCGCCTTGATATGCAAATCCTAAAATAATGACATTAAAACAGCATCAAACTAGTGTTTGGACTTATTAATTACGGTATTACACCCCCATAATGCAATTTGCATATAACTACAAGCATATCTGTTTATTCCGATGAGTTACTCGCTTCGGGCGTTAATTTAAAGCTCGCCGTCTTGAATAGTTTAAAGTTATTTCATTTTTATAGCTGGAAGGTAAAAAATGTATCGGTATTTTTTCATGGCTAAAATAGCGAGACGAGACGTAAAATCGTCTGCACGCCAATAAAATCGAGTTTTCAATCATTTTACATATTCCATCTAAAAATTGAAGCCCATTTGTATGGTCTATGCAGAGAAAAGCAATTTATTGGATTCGAGACATTTTACTCGAAAGAAAAGGGAGGAAACTTTAGTCACAATAAAATTGTATTAAGAAACGTGCTCACTTTGCGCCCTTCGTCTCCTATAAAGCAAAGAGACGTCAGCGGCGAGGCGGTGGAAACGGCGGCGTGTTATATTTCACACGATCCATGCAATTATAAAATATTTCCATACAAAGCATTTACTTGAGGATCAAGTCCCTATTACTGAGTAAATATAAAGCGATCGTTTTCTTAGAATTTCGTTAACATTCGGAACGATCTGGGAATTTCACATAAAGATTAAAGGTTACAAGCGGTTGTAAAGGAAGAAGCTGAAGCTGCAGCATTTACGTAATAATAATAATATGAAACCCATAACCCACATTTGCTTATATACAAAAGGTATAACGTTTGTAGTCGTGGCAGTACAAAGAGGAAACCGTTTCCTAATATAAGCAGGGTAACACACGAAATTCTAAATAATTCAAACCACAATCTCAGAGCGTGTGCAAATTCGGGACCTCACCAAATTTTCTCTACAGTTAGTAATAATAAAGCTCGAGAACCTTTTTCATTTTATGTAAAGGACGGGAGAAATGAACTGCGAAAATATCTTTCAATGGTTGGTTGCTACTGCAGAAGATTACTCTTGAGAACTATTAATTACTGCAAAGTAAGATGTTGAGATGAAATATTTTTAACGTTCACTTCATTCCCGATTGGATTGGGATGATGAATAGGTATTGGTCAGTTAGGTGATGGTAGCATTTGTAAGAGTATCAAAATATCAGCGGTTTATGTTATCTTTGCTCTTTACTTTTCGATATTGATTTATCGAACAGAAATAGAAAAATTGTTTTATCTGCTCTATTGATACAATAAGAGAATTATGATTTTCAAAGTGCACCATTTTCAGTGTCGGGTTAAAAATATATTTGAGATTAAGTTTTGTATAAGTGTAACTAATTTTGTTTGTTTGTTTTAAATGATTATCACACTATTTGTATGTCAGCTTTGTTATTAATCTTTTATTGAACATGTAACATTAAAAACCGGCCCCACAAACGGACATCAATTTGAAGCCCTCGAAAACTCAAAACCGGTTGAGACTACTTAATTAATAAAATTTCTTTTAGGTGTCGTGGGTGTTAATTACAAAAGCTCGTTAATTTCAGATTAAATATAGGACCAAATAAACCAAAATACAGAGGGCGTTTGAGATTATTTTATTTAAAAAATGATCCATAATTTGGAAAAAGAAATCCGCCTTGTTTATAGTTTTGAAGAATTGACTACACACAATTTGTTGAGTTAATCTATAACAGATGGTTGATAATATTATGTTTAATTCTCGTTTATTAAATAACATTCATTGGTTTATGACGACGTATAATAGGCGTATACTGTACGGCAAACATGCTAATTTTTGTTTTGTTTAAACACTAAAATTCAAAAACTATTGCAAAGTAAGCTTAATTTCTTCTCTAAGGGTTTTTCTTCTAAATTTAGTTTTATTACTACTTGTAACATAGCTGAAAACTGAAGCCCTACGATGGACTGTCATTGTAACATTTAAAAATTCAGATACTAAATACTTACTGCAAAGCTCATAAAAACGATACTTACTTTATAATGCCACAGCTGAAGACATCTTAAAGACAAATTATTGCTCAGGAAGTAGGTACTGATTTTCATAGCTTATTAATTATAAAGATGGATAAGGATTGGTATAGACATAAAAAATATATGGGCGCCATCTACTTGCAAGTTCTTAAACTAAGCATTCGCAAGCAGACAGAAATACTGGTTTTACTGATTAAATTCAATTAAGATTCATGTTTAATTACGTTAATATTAGGTTGGTTAAAATATTTTAAAGACTTTCACAAGTGAATGGTCTAATATTATTACAGTAGGGTTTAATTTAGATGTTCATTTATTTAAAATTAAAGTATTTACTTGTCTCCTATGACAATAGTAAAGGTTTTGATGGTAATACCTTAATAAGAATTCTCATTAAAGGAAAATATAGACATAAATTTACAAAACGCGACCAGCGTCGCTGACTAACTCCTTGAGGGTACGGATTTTTCGTGGCGTGATATTTTTTAGAAAAAGGGGGATTTAAATCAACCTATCCGAACGAAGTTAAACATTTCTTCAACCAATCAGGAACCGCGTAAAAATCTTCTAGAATATTTCCTTTAAATTTGCAGGACATTACCACCTAAAGTCTGCGTCTTGGGAGTAACTTGAAATTTTGCAGGTGGCCATATGGAGCTTTTTTATGCGTATGAAAATTCTTTCCTCTAATTTAAAATGACACATACAAGATCTATAAATTTAGGGTTTAATGCGTTTTCAGATAATTTATTCCCTTGTGAAAAATCCGATCTTATTTTCTATAATCTTAATCTTTGTCTGTATTTTCGTTACTAAAAACGATTTTTAACCTTAAAAAGGCTCTGCAGTGAACTTTGATATTTACAAAGACGTCAATATGTTTATTCTAGACGCGATGTTATCTGTCATTTTATTCTAGAAGGAATTTCATCCTATACGAAAACATTTTAGGGTGACCCTTGGCATTAAAAGAACACCATTTAATTCGAAATATCGTCTGCATTTTTGTTCCAACTGAAATATGATCAACTACGCAGGACTGTACTAAGGTTTTTTGCCATATATGCATATAAAGTTGAATTTCTATAAAGTTTTACTAAACTTTATTTGAAGCAAAGTTAAAAGAAGTAGTTTTTGTAGGGCCTCAAATAAGATCGCTTTGTAAAGATGAGCATTTTCTCAATTGTATGAACGCTGTTGAAAAAGATGCGTGGATTGCGTTTAAAGAGGTTATTGAAAAGTTTTTTGGAATCATAAGGACCCCGACTACGAGAATGTTGTCAACATGTTAAAGAAGTTTTAGCACTTGGGCTGCAATATGAGTTTAAAAGTACATTTCCTATTCTCACATTTGGATCAGTTCCCTGAAAATCTCGGTGCAGTGAGTGAAGAACAGGGTGAAAAGTTTCACCAGGATATACGGGAAATGGAACGACGTTATCAAGTAAGATGGAGCATGTCAATGATGGCAGACTATTGCTGGATGTTACAACGCGATAATCTAAAGAAACACACAACAAAAAAGCTACTAAGCGCAGTTTTCATACAAAACGTAAAAGATATTAAATTTGACAGAATACAAAATCACATATGTTATATTTTTGGAAATATACCTTCATTTTTATTTTATGCACTAGATATACATTCTGTATATAAGTTGTTTTCTTTTTTGTAATTGTTTTGGAAATATACATTCATTTTTATTTTGTGCAATAAATGTACATTATGTGTATAAGTTGCTTTCTTTTTTTGTAATTTGTAAAAAACCTTACGTGATACAAAAAATGAAAAGGAAATTCATAATTAGGGTCCCGAAATTGTATAAATTAGCTGTTGAAATTAAAACATCTTTCAAAAAAAATTTTTTTGTAGACCTGTGTAATTTAGTCCTACTAATTCTGGCGTTTACGGCAGCTTTTGGGCTCAGTTCGCGAAGAGGAGATCACAGGATCCACATTAAACTGCATAATTATATTGCCTGAATTAAGCAGGGAAATTATACAAACACCTTAAATCAAAACTGCTAAGTCAAAATATTTTGGTTATCTTGCTTACTGTTGAGGCTTCCTCATAAACAGATAGGTTTATGTGGAATTCACGGATTAAAAAATCAGTTTAAAATTTAAACAAAATGAATAATTAGTTAAGACAAATAAAAATAATTGAACAACCTTTTTCTTTCTTAAATGTTTTTAATTCTTGTTTTGCTGTATTAATACTATTGTTTATTTGTATGACACACGAAACTAAAAATACGTTATGATTGTAAATTAATATAACCAATACTAGTGTACTACATAAATAAAAAATAATTATAATCACTTACGTAATGAAATAATCTTTATTTATTTTTAGCTGTAGTCAATTTTTTATATTTATCCAGTTTAAATCGAAACTTTTTAATAAGATTTCAGCATAAGTATTTTTTATATAATATTCATTGACGTGAGAAATGTAAGTCGTTTAGAAGGGAGCTTTTATTTATGAAAAAAGAAAACATATCGGAAAAATGTCTTTCAATTAAGCTTGAATTATATTTTATTAAGTTTCTTTCTGGTCTTTATGCTTATAAAAAGAAAAATAATGCTTTGAAGTTCTTATGAACATCTATAAAAGACCGCTTTTCCACTTCAAGTGTCATGAAAAACAGACTTACAGAAGTTAGGCATATAATAATGTTATGGGTTGGCTGTACGTACCTACTACCTTTAGAAATTCAATCATTTCCAATCTTTTTTATAGACCACTGAACGAATATATTGTAATTGATTAGATTGGAAATGAGATCTGTGGAAAATGTTATTTTATTATATTGGTCAGATTTCGGAACGTGAGCCGAATTGAAATAATAAAAAGGGAAACATTGTTTGTTAGTCTTATGGATCACATATAAGAGAATATTCTGAAACTTTCTGGAAAGAGATGGCAAAGAGAGGCAAAACATAAAATAATTTACAAGAATTGTGAAAAGTATAATTAATTTTTTTATCAATGAAAATTCGCTGTTTAATGTTTAAAAAGGTTTTTTACATATATCCTAAATTTTACAGGTCTTTCATTTATTTGTCTTGAATTAAAGTGCTCCGTGTAAATTATACTCCCACTCATACATTTATACAGCGCTTTATGCCACCTACGATGTCTGTAAAGTTCCTAAAAGTACTGCAAGGCTTTGTTTTAGCACGAATAAAGTTCATTAAACTTTCCGTCTTTTTGTAAGGTTTTGATAAGTTTATCCTCATTAAATAAACTTTGGGTTGACGTCACTCACACTGTTTTTAATAAAACGATTCATGACAATCATTTATTACTCTCCTGAATATTGTTGGCAAATAAAGAAAATCCAAGGTTGTTCGTATCTATAAACTCTATTAAAACCAAAAATATTTCAGAACAGAATTGGCTAATTAATTATTAAAGGGAAACGCAGAAGGAACTTCAATTAAGATTCAACAAACGAAAATTGATTGAACAATATCAGAATAGGAGATTGTATAATTTTAATGAATAAATCCAAATATACAAGTTCTTTTTCAAGAAAGAAAATAAAACTGTATTAGGAATAATTTAGGGTAAATTTTATACAGCAACTATAAGTAAATTAAGCATTAAAAACTCTAGATTACCGAGACAAAATAATTCAGAATGGTAACATTCCATTAGCGGAAATAACCGAATAAACAAAACAAATTGTACACATGCTGTGGGAGCATTTGCATTTATCAACTCTTTTTAAGTCCGTACGGACTTAGTCTGCCCATTACCGCATGGTAAGACAGCCGTACAGATCTTATGAAAGGTTAAATTAATATGTGAAAATGGCAGATTTTAATATAATAACAGCGCATATGTAACTCAATCTTTGGATAAAATATTGGCTGCGGAACAATATGTTTTATTCAATTTTATACTGTCATGATTAACTCCATAGTAACAACCATAAATTAATATTTATTTGTCAAAATGAGTTAATAGTTATAGTTTATCTCAAACACAAAAGCAGTTAGGTCATATGCGCGAGTTTTGTTTGTGTTCACATGAAACGAGTTTTTAAAAAGATTTTTTGTTTTCCCTGGATCTTTATTGTAAACCAGCGGAAGTAATGACAATTACAAAACACAAGAATATAAATGCTCGTTAGAGCTTAGATCTAAATTTAACTATGAACTGATCAAAACTTAATGAATCGACTGTCCAAAACTCTTTATATATGATTCTCTTATCTAAATAAAATATTACTAAACAGTTCTTACGAGAAAGGTAATACAATATTATCTGCATGATAAGCAACTCTCATGAGAAAGTTAATACTGCATACTAAGCAGTTCCCATGAAAGATAATACTTTCTTCTTATCTTTAAATGAAATATGATCTTATCTGCTTGCTGATAGTAAGCAGTATTTCTACGTAACTCGCGTGTTTCATTCTCTAATCAACAACGGTCTCAATGGCGTGCCAAGCAGGTTGGTCATAAGGTCCACGATCTTTCTATAATAATATCATTTAAAAATAAAATTCATAAACAAGCCATAAACTTACTTGCAATTAATATACTCCATAAATGAGTGAAAAATAAATTATACACAAATAATTTTTTTTTAAATAACTTTGTTCCAAAGGAATTATTGTACATGGTACTGTCGACATGTTGGCAATCTTATGGATTGTTTCAAGTATCGTCGTCTGAAAATTCTAATTCATCAGAACTATCTCCATTGCCGACTGCAATAATGAGCTCGGGAACTTTGTCGATAAGGTGCTTGTTGACAAGCCTCTCGAAGATGAGTTACATCTCTAGTTGTTGCGTTTGATTGTTAGTGTTATTTATTTTATTTATCATCAACTATAGCAACGTTATTTATAGAATTATAAATAAATTGAATTAAAAAAGTCAAATATTAATTTGAAATTCAAAACCTTTCGATTATCTATAATTTAACTTGAGCAATCTCTTTTAGAAATGAATAAGCAACACAAATGTAAGAATAATTTTAATTTAATCAATCTTCATAACTAATACATAAATTATATCTTGTAGCATAATTTTATTATATATATGGTATTTACCTATTCTGCAAGTCAAAAATAAAGCGAGTTTTTAAAACCAACTGGCTTTGATTGAATCAAAGTACAACGCTGAGGCGCGTGCAGAAAATACTTAGAATTTATTTGGTTGTGTAACAACATTTCTAAAATTATCATTTCTGAGTAAGATTGAAGATTGGATTCGAAAGGAATAAAAAGTCATAAGTCATTATTGGAATTTATTAAGGGAATAAAATGTCAACGAAAGACAGTAATCGCTTTAAAAAAGCAACGTACAGTTGCAAAGAATGCATCGCTCCTGACAATCAGGAGATGGTTGCTTGCGATGACTGTGGTGCCTGGTATCATTTCAAGTGTACAGGCGTCGATGCTGACCTTGAAAATCACCCATGGTCCTGTGAACAGTGCCTGACGAAAAAGTCCAATTATAAGAATGAGAAAGAACCTAGCGTTCCATGCTCAAAGCATTCTAATTCAACAATAGTTGAAACTCCCGCAGTTCTTACTGCACAAGCTACCCCGTTTAACGCACAAAAAACAAATTCAAAAAGTAGTGTCAAATCAGCATCCTCCAGAATGACTACAAAGTCATCTGTGACACGTGTGAAAGCGTTACGTTTACAACGATTGGAAGAAGAGCGGGCATTACAAACTCTGCGTGATAAGGAGTACCTTGATCAAAAGTACGCAATTGAAGAAGAATATGCAATGGCCGAAGACAAAGAAAGTGACGGGAACAGTGAACTTGAGAAAGAAGATCGAGTAAGTGCATGGGTTGCACAAACTGACCAAATTAAGAACAACTGTCAAGTATCGAGCGATCTTGTAGGACAAGTCAACCATATAAGGGGGGTTCAGGCATCTCAAGCTGAAATTAAACCGCACGATAAAGTTAATAGCACCAGTGTCACTAATGACAGATGTCAGAATTTCCAGACTCCAATGGTTTTCAATCAGAATCAACTAGCAGCACGACAAGTAATCACCAAAGATTTGATATACTTTTCAGGAAAACCAGAAGAATGGCCTCTGTTTTTTAGCTGGTTTAACAACACAACAAATACATGCGGCTATACTAATGAAGAAAACCTGTCTCGCCTGCAGCGCTGTCTGAAAGGAAGGGCATTAGAAATAGTGAGATATTTTTTGCTCCATCCCTCCAATGTTCTTCAAGTGATTTCTACATTGCAATTATTTTTTGGTAAACCAGAATTAATTATAAACAGTCTCATTGATAAAATTAAATGCGAACCACCAGTAAAAGTAGATAAATTTGAAAGTTTAATCAATTTTGCTCTTCAAGTGCAAAACCTGTGTTCCACAGTGGAAGCAAGTAAGTTAGGCTTTCATTTTAGAAACCCTTGTCTTCTACAGGAATTGGTAAACAAATTACCTCCTAACCTAAAACTGGATTGGGGCAAGCATAGGAATTCATGCAGAGAAATTAATCTTCACTGTTTTAGTGATTGGCTTATAACTCTTGCCAAAGCCGCAGCAGATGTTTCACCGGACTCAATATTAAAAGTGGTAGACAACAAAGCTGAAGTTAAGAAGAAGGCATTTGTAAATATTCATCAAAGCGAATCTCAACCCGCTTCATCAAATACAAAAAAATGCATTATATGCAAGGAAGGCTGTAAAACCATCCACAATTGCAAGAAATTTATTAGTATGAGCGTGAACGATCGTTGGGCTGAAATTAAGCGTTACTTCATATGCAGAATCTGTTTACGACAGCACGGCAGTAGACGCTGCTTATTATCAAATGTGTGTGGTATGAATGGTTGTAGTTTCAGACATCATCAACTGTTGCATCGTGCCAATGCCAACAACGTTAACAGTAGTAGTAACAACTTGAACACTGTAACTCCAAACCACTTTGAAGTAAATGGTGAAAACTGCAATTTACATGATGGCCAAGGTTCATCCGCAATTTATAAAATTTTACCCGTCATATTGTATAATGGCGAAAAAGAAATTGAAGTATTCGCCTTCCTCGACGACGGTTCGGCTGTTACACTCATCGATGATGAAATCGCACATGCTTTACAACTAAATGGCGACACAGAACCATTATGTTTAAAATGGACCGATGGTAGGCATCAGCCTATTCCTGATTCACGAAGAATATCAATGAAAATCTCATCTAATAACAGAGGTACGAAAAGAAAATATAAATTTTTAAATGTTCGCACTTTATCATCAATCAATCTACCTGAGCAATCACTTAACATTGAAACGATTGTGCAAACCTACCCTCATCTTCGAAATATTCCACTAAAATCATTTATAAATGCAAAACCCAAATTGCTCATTGGTGTTACTCATAGTCACCTCATATGTGGCTTGAAGTCAATTAATTATGGTGAAGGTAAACCTGTGGCGACCAAAACCTTATTGGGATGGACAATTTCGGGACAAATTGGAATTAAAAAAGTTAACGATGTTTATCCACTTTATCACATATGTGAATGTCAATCTAACGTTGACAAAGAGATGAACGAGATGATGAAACAATTTTTTGCAATTGAAGCGGTAGGCAACAAAGTGACGTCAAAGATTTATTCAATAGATGAACAAAGAGCCATTGATTTACTTGAAAAGAAAACTACATACGATGGACAAAATTATTCTGTTCCGCTTTTTTGGAAATATGACACTTTGTCATTGCCAGATAGCATGCCTATGGCAATAAAACGTCTCAACTGTCTTGAAAGCCGCATGAAAATGGATCCAGCGCTTGCGGAAAGCCTAGAAAAGCAAATTAAAGATTATGAAGTAAAAGGATACACTCGAAGACTGACTGATAGCGAACTAACTACCAATTATCAACGCATATGGTATTTGCCGACATTTCCCGTGATCAACAAGAATAAACCAAATAGAATTAGAATGGTTTGGGACGCGGCAGCACGTGTGGAAGGCATTTCGCTGAATTCGATGTTAGTGAGTGGTCCAGACAACTTACCGTCGCTTTCAGGTATACTCTTTCAATTTCGCGAAAAGAAAATTGCAATAGGCGCCGACATCCGTGAAATGTTTCATAGAGTGCATATTTTACCTGAAGATCATCATGCACAACGATTTTTATGGAAAAACAAGACTTCTGGCAAAATCGAGGTATATGTCATGCAGGTAATGACCTTTGGGGCGACATGTTCTCCCTTTTGTGCTTCCTTCATAAAAAACAAGAACGCTGCACTTTACGCTACTACACATGCTGAAGCTACAGAAACAATAATCAATAATCATTATGTTGATGATTTTTTGAAAAGTGTTGACAATGACGAAATCGCAATTAAATTGGCAAATGATGTTATTTTCATAAATGGAAAGGCAGGGTTTGAAACTCATAACTTCATTTCAAATTCACAACACGTCATCAACACTCTTAATGGAAATACTAACGGCGATGAATCAAAAATGCTAGGCAAAATCATTGCGGCTACAGATACTGATAAACTCCTAGGGATTTGGTGGTGTGCAGCCACAGATACATTTCTGTTTAAATTCAATTTTCACAATGTACCAGACTCCGTCTTAACAGGTAAAGAAATACCTACAAAACGGGAAGTACTTCGTGTACTCATGAGCATTTTCGATCCACTCGGCTTAATCTCTCATTTTCTTGTCATCCTGAAGATAATTTTTCAAAACGTGTGGCGGTCAGGAGTGGAATGGGACGCTCCAATTCTCGAAGAAGACTTCAAAGAGTGGAAGAAATGGATTTTATTGATTCCTGTTATAAAGAATATTAATATCAGTTGCACACATTTAAAAGATTTAACATTTGAATTGTGTGAAACTGAACTTCACGTATTTGTCGATGCTAGTCAATATGCTTATTCGGTTGTGGCATATTTTCGAGTAAACAACGGAGATCAAGTAGAATGTTCGTTAGTGAGCACCAAAACGAGAGTTGCACCTATGAAGATGATCTCAATTCTAAGAATGGAACTTCAAGCTGCAGTGCTAGGAACACGATTAGCAACAACAATTAAAGCAAACCATAAAATCTTAATAAGCACAACTACATATTCGTCCGATTCTAGTACAGTTTTATACTGGATTAAAACAGATATGAGAAAATTTAAACAATACGTTGCCTTCAGGATTGGTGGAATTTTAGAAACAACGGATGTTCGAGAATGGAGATATGTACCCAGTCAGTTAAACGTAGCCGACGATGCTACAAAGTCCAAAAGTGAATCAGCTTACAAATCTGAGAGTCGTTGGTACAATGCACCTCCATTTCTCTATCTGCCTAAGAATGAATGGCCTACAAATTTATCGCCTACAGCGGAAGAAAGTTCTTCAGAGATATGTTATGTACAAATTGCAGCGATCAATAAGATGATCCCTCAAATCAAGTACTCGGATTTCTCTTCATGGTGCAAATTACTTCGTGTATTTGCAACTGCACTACAATTTATCGAAAAAGTAAGAAACAAAAAGGTCAGCTTCTTCTATGAATATGTGAAACTTACCGAAACATACTTTTACAGATTAATTCAATCCGATTCATATGAAGATGAGCTGTGTTCAGTAAAATCAGATCAATCCTTACCACATGAACTCCAAGTTAAAAATACAAGTAGTATTTTCAAATTGTCACCATATTTGGACGAACAAAGAGTATTACGAATCAAGGGTCGCATTGATGCTTGCAGTAGTATCCCAACATGTATGAAGAGACCTATAATACTATCACCTCATCATTACATTACTAGGCTCATTGTAGCATCATACCATGAACAATACCACCATCTCTTCAATGAAACAGTGGTGAACGAATTACGTCAGATTTACTACATTCCTCGGTTGCGCACTTTTTAAAGAAAAGTGAAGAATGATTGTCAACAGTGTAAAAATGAGCGCGCCGTTCCAAAACCTCCCATAATGGCTGAACTGCCGTTAGCACGCCTTAAGGCCTTTACACGACTTTTTACATATGTCGGAATCGACTATTTTGGTTTGATTATGGTCACAGTTGGACGTCATAGGGAGAAACGATGGGGAGTTCTATTTACCTGCTTGACAATACGTGCAATTCACATTGAAATTGCCCATTCACTAAATACTGACAAATGCATACTGGCTCTAAAAAGATTTATTGCACACCTCTTGAAGTCTTCTCTGACAATGCCACAAATTTCCGAGGAGCTAGCGAGGAATTAAAAAAAATAGTAAAAGTGTTGGATGTTAATGCCATTGCTACAGAATTCTCGTCAACTCTGAAGTGGAATTCTATTCCACCTGCCTCGTCACACATGGGAGGCGCGTGGGAGCGGTTAATACGATCTGTGAAACAAACGCTTGTACATATCCGAACCACAAATAACCCAAGCGACGAGCTTCTTCTTAGCATGATGTCACAAATAGAAATTGTCATTAACTCGCGACCATTAACCTATGTCCCTCTCGACACTGACAATGACGAAGCCCTAACTCCAAACCATTTTCTTTTGGGATCTTCATCAGGGCAAAAGATGCATACCAAAATTTCATCAGTGTCCACCGGAGTTACGCTCAGACGCAATTGGTTAGCATCTGAGCAATATGCAGCTATGTTTTGGTCCCGATGGATCAAAGAAATTTTGCCAGATATGACGGGCCGAACTAAATGGTACACCCATCAGAAGTCTGTTAAAATAGGCGATGTTGTAATCATAGTAGATAATAAAAATCCAAAAAACACCTGGCCTAAAGGAAGAATCGTAGATGTGTTCCACAGCAAAGATGGTATCATCCGAAGTGCAGCCATTAAGGTTGGGGATGCTACTTATACTAGACCAGTTTCAAAACTTGCCGTACTGAATGTAACTAGGCTTGAGGAAAATGGTAAACAAGTAAACACACCTTGTTTACCAGGGGGGAGTGTTGACAAGCCTCTCGAAGATGAGTTACATCTCTAGTTGTTGCGTTTGATTGTTAGTGTTATTTATTTTATTTATCATCAACTATAGCAACGTTATTTATAGAATTATAAATAAATTGAATTAAAAAAGTCAAATATTAATTTGAAATTCAAAACCTTTCGATTATCTATAATTTAACTTGAGCAATCTCTTTTAGAAATGAATAAGCAACACAAATGTAAGAATAATTTTAATTTAATCAATCTTCATAACTAATACATAAATTATATCTTGTAGCATAATTTTATTATATATATGGTATTTACCTATTCTGCAAGTCAAAAATAAATCGAGTTTTTAAAACCAACTGGCTTTGATTGAATCAAAGTACAACGCTGAGGCGCGTGCAGAAAATACTTAGAATTTATTTGGTTGTGTAACAACAGTGCTGTCGATTCGTCCACGATTCGATTACTTCTTCGGTGTGCCGGATGTATTTCGCCCATTCTTCTGATGTGCAGAGTGCCAAAGCCTTATCCCATAGCGAGCACTTTATCGTCACCGAACCCATCCTCACCGATATGAGCATCGTAATATGATTTTGCGCGTGCCAATGCCAGTTCGATTACGTTGAACTGACAATGGTATGGTGGTAGGCGCATAACTTCATGGCCCTGCTCCTTCAAAAATTCATCAGCCTTGTATCTCGGTATTCTGGCGTGCAGCTTAGCGAGATCAAGCAACTCTTGCTTAAAAAGATGTGTATCGAAGGGAATATGATTTGTTTGAAGCCATTCTTTAGTTGCCGACTTAGTCCATGCTGCAGTTGGTTGCTTCTCGACTAATACGGTATGGTATGGATCATTATCCATAACGACGATAGATGGTTCTTCAAGGTTTGGAACAAGTTTTCCTTCAGCCATTTTATGAAAATTTTAGAATCCATATCACCGCGATAGTCGGCAAGCTTACACTTTGTGCCGAAAATCAAAGACGCATTAGGCACAAATCCTCCCGAATGGCCACCATGTAAAACAATGAAACGTTTTCCTTCTGAGGCATTTTTTTTTTCTAACGCTATGCACGGACGTGTCCTGCTAAGAACGTTTCTTCGCTCCTTTAGCAAATATCCATGTCTCGTCCAAGAAGACAACTTGTCGTTTGAAGGAAGATTTTGTCTGTATTGCCGCAGAAATGTCGGTCGCAGAGGAATAATGCTTGGCTTTTTCACGAGTGCTCGACGGTTATTGTCCTTCTTAAACGAGAACCCAATACGTGGAAGAACACGATTCAGTGAGGCTCTGCTGATGTTGATAGTGCCTTCGCGTTCAAAGTGACCCTGCAGTGTATTTAGTGTACTATGTTGACCTGGAAGCAATTGTACAAATGAATATGTTTATTAAACTTAAGAATTCTCTTAAGTTCTCGAACATCGTAAGTACATAACTATTCAGTTATGTACTTACGATGTTCGTACATATAGTATATCGTATTCCGAATATGAGACTTAGCAACTTCCGACAAATCTTCGGTCTATTTCATTTGGTAATTTCTTGATTTACCAGAACTTCTCAACCTTTCATCGGTGCCTTCAAGTAATCTCCCTTCCTCCTTTATCTTATAAACGCTTCTCAAAGAAATGTCCAACGCATTGGAAACATGCTAAAATGTTTGCGATAATTTATAAAAATATGGAATCTTCCGCTTTATTACTCTTGTTGGAAACACTATTAAACAGTATAAAATCACTTGTAAACACTATAAAATCACATAAATAAATAATTTTTGACTTGGGAAGTACACTTTCACGTTGGCATATATCTGTGAAGTTTGCTGCACAAGGGCAATGACTTTTTAACGTTTAATAGTGTTTCCAGCAAGAGTAAAAACTAGTATGTAACCAAGATATTAAACAAAGATGATTATTTACCTCATGTATGGCAGCCAAAAGTAATAAAGGTCCACCGTTATTCTCTTCGCGTTTAAAGTAGTCTATTAAACTGAGCATAGTCTCTTGCTTGAGATTGAATGGTATTTCTTCGTGGCATATTTTAGGTTAAATATACTGGTTGTAAAATCAACGAGGAAATATGGAAATATTAACTCAATAAAAAATCAACTAAATAAACTCAAAAATCGATGAAAACACACAAGCGCATCATAATAACTTGAAGAAACCTCAAAAACAGCACAAAACGAATAACAACGTTCAAACAAATGTCAATGTTCGGAAAATATGTGAGCCACTGAATTAAATTTATAGCACAAACTGGGAAATACTTTCAATAGTTTTCTCTTTCTAACGGCTTATACTAAGGACGACACGTGGGTTGTAGACTCGAATGACTGCTTTTATAACTTCTGTCTTTGTCTTTCATACTAAAACATGGGTTGACACTTCTAAATTATTGTCTTTGATTACTTCTGGATTTATGACGTAACTGCTTTAGTGTTTGAGATAAAATATATTTACGTAACAGTCAGGAAAGTGTTAAAACACAGATTAGGCAGCTACCGATGATTAACAAAGGCCGGTTTTTCAATCTGTAGTAAACTGTAGGGTAGATCTAATTGACAATTAGTTACTATCAACACGATAGCCTCCACAACATACATATCTATGTCGGTTAACCTCCATTTAGTATTAAATAAAGAATTAAGAACGTCCCAACTGTTTAGTAGCACCAACATAATTCTTATAAAATTAAGTTGTCAAATAAACACTTCAACCCCCCCCCCCTTCCTCTGAAACATGAAAAGTGATGGTGTAACCAAATGTTTTACAAAAAGCAACAGTTTTTGCGTTATAAATGAAAACTCTCTCCCTTATCCTAATCTCTTTTGAGATTAAGGGAGGTTATATATGAATTTGAGCATCATCAAATTCATAGAGATATGGATATAGGGGCGCCAGCATAATTTATTTAAATTAATAAAAGGGTGACGTTAATGCTCCACAATACGCAGCTCTAGATCTTAAAATGAATTAGTCGCAATTATGCAAGAACCGACTTCCAGCACTTCGTTATTACACAAAAACAGCACATAGTAAAAGGTATTATTTATTTCACAAAAAAATCATTAGATAGTAAAAAAAGAACTGGAAGGCTTCAGTTGTTATTTAAATAATATCTTAACATAGATTATAATAATATTACAACTAAAAAAAATTACTTTAAAAATTCGTACTATGATCGTTATTAGGTTTGAGATTTATCTATATTACTTGAAAAATTAAATTCAGAATTTCATAAGAATTTAGTTTTTAAAAGCTTTTTTTTTTAATTGCAACTTAAAACTTTTTATCACATAATTATAACACTTCTCTCTTAGATTTCGATAAAATAATCTAATTAAAGCTTCCACAAAAAAATACGATGTAAACAAATAACCCATCTGGTTATTTTTATAAACTTAATTTGGTTTACAAACGTTACTTTAAATGACTCGTTGGAGATGTACCAGGTTGCAGAGGACCTTTTGGAGAAGGCTTCCATTCATTTGTGAGAATTCAAAACGCTAAGGACTGCAAAATAAACAAAAGTGAAGCTCGCAGCTTCAGTCATGGAGATTAACATCAAGTTAAATTATCATCCGCAAATAGAAACGAAACTTGAAACTAAACTAAAATCCACAAATACTTTTCCTGAACTATAGTCCGTATCGACTTTTTTTTGTCAAAAGCGCTTCAAGATGGACGACGAAACGTGACCAAAAAAACTCTAATTTTGTTATTTTCCAAACTTCCAAACAGTGTAAATTACAAAATTAAAAATAAATTACAAAAACATTTTAAGCACTAATTATACCATAATTCACCCATTAAAAGGAAATTTAACTATTAAAACCAAAAATTAGCCACCAAACAAACGTCTTGCTCGTCAAGAGAATTTTACAAGAATAACCGTCTTGTAGAATACCAACGGGTCGCAGAGAGGAATCGTTTCCCGATACAAGAAGCGTCTCTTATTTTATTGCATGTTAACTAATTAGAACACCAGAAAACGTTCATGCCCAAATAGGGATTATTAAAAAAATCGATATTTTGTAGTTGAAATACAAAACCTAGATGGTCTCTATTTTAGTAAAATATTTGAGGCAAATATCACACCAACATTAGCTACTCTTAGTAGCCATTTGATAATATGTTACTAAGGTAATTAGAAACAGTCAGGAAAATATTTTCCTGACTAGTCGTGTAAAGCAATGATTCCGTAATTATTAGACTAGAAATTTTATTAAAGTTTTATATAAGATACATAAACCACGTGTTTTATAAATGTTTACACGCTCGAAAAATTAATCCCAAACGTTCTCATAAATAACTCAAATACTCTTTCAAATAACTTTTTGAACAGATAAGTTATACCTAGTAAATTTTAACAAATAATGATACAGTGGCAATGACAGCGAAGGTTCGTGAATGTGACAATGTGAAAATCGAACAATCGAAATTAACTTGTCTACAGTCTGAGTATCTACAAGTTTCTACAAGTATCTACAAAATCGCATCAAAGCAGTTTTATCAAATACATTTTTAGGGGATTGAGAAGGAGGGACAATACAAAACAAAAAAAAACGATTTTTTCTGAACGGTATCGAACGGTATCCTTGATCTACTAGTTTCAGCTGCCCAATTATTTAATGCACTACTTCGAATATCAGGATTCATTGTTCATAATCTGAACCGGACCATATTCGTTACTGATTTGACCTTAAGTGTCTCATATTCGGTAATTGAGTTACACTAATTTTGAAAAGCTTCCAGATTCAAATACAACCTTGCCTTATCCGCAATATTGATAATAATCGATAAAAACTGATCAGCTCTCACAGCAGGACAATTCGCTACAATCATTGAAGAGTACTAAACACCGTTCTTAAGGACGGTTATGAATTTTATATTCTCTTTGAAATATATTAACGAATAAAATGTCCAAATAAATTGGTGACGTAGAGGTGGACGATGAGTGTCGTCAGAGTAGGCAGTAGGACATAATGATTGCTGCTTCCTACATTTTGTACAAATAAAAATAATATTTTACACATTTTTTGCTACAGATTGATTTTTGATTAGCTTGTCAAAAATTAAAAATGTCAAATCACGTTTGTACGCCGATTCGTTAGTCGATTCTAGTGCACACATTATACTTGACGTTATTTATCTCCGTCAGTGTCTATCAACCGTCTAACAAGGCGTTGCTTAGCTAGAACGGTATGCAGATAAAACATACGTTGTTAAATGTTTTCATTTGCTTATAAACTACTATCCTAGAGTGAAAGAGACGTTTTCAATTGTTTATTAATTGATATACATGCAATTTTAAATTTTATAGACAATATATTTTATGCAACCGACGTATTTCAACTAACACTAAACTAAAGAAACTATAAAAAAATTAGTATTCCCATGAACATCTAACTTGTCATGAAAATGCAACTGTGATGGTTTTGTAC
Source organism: Agrypnus murinus (assembly GCA_929113105.1). Classification (NCBI taxonomy): domain Eukaryota; kingdom Metazoa; phylum Arthropoda; class Insecta; order Coleoptera; family Elateridae; genus Agrypnus; species Agrypnus murinus. The sequence continues at coordinate 135,209,533 of OV816028.1, read as the reverse complement.
GCACAACTATTACGTCTCACTGTACATAGTGCAGAATTAATACGGTTTTACAATTTAGGGTGGTTCAACAAAAAAGCAAAGTCGGAAATCCTATACTCTCACCCCCTAGGATTATTGTATATCGAAAAAAAGTACCCCTAATTTTTTATTTTGAAATCGGACGATGTTTAAGGGTGCCTCAAAGCCCTTAAAGTTTTCCATGTATTTTATATAGGAAAAAATACGTTTTCGTAGATTTGGTATAGAATCCTAGAAATTCAATATTTTTCAACCGAACTACTCTGTTTTTCTTCAGAAATGTTCAGAGAATGACATCCAATAATTTATTTGTTAAATTTTTTATATTAACTATTTCTTACAGACCCGCAAAAAACCCATAAATGAAAGAAACCCATAAAAATCGTTAAAAAGGGCAGAGACTGTTTGATTTTATACAATAATCCAGGATGCCAGACTCTGTCAAATGCTTGACTGAGGTCAAGGAATGCAGCAACACAATATCTGTTTAAAGTCTTGTTCTATCACGTCAACTATTCGATTTATCTGCTCTATGGTTGAGTGATGTTCTCTGAACCCGAATTGGTGATGCGGAATTATTTCTTCATCCTCAATTATGGGTATCAGTCTTTTCAGTATCAATCTCTCTAGAACCTTAGATAGGAGAGGCAGTAAGGTTATGGGTCGATATGATGTAGCTTCGTGAATAGGTTTACCCGATTTCGCTTATTTATTCCCAACATCTGTAGAATTATTTCTAGGATTCTGCAAAATCTCTGAAAACATGCAGATGTTACCCTTAAGTATTATTAACAATGAAAGATATTTATGAAAAAAGAACACTAGATATTATTTAGCAAAAGGGGAAAACTAATTAGGCGTTAATTAGCAGAATAAAGAGAAAGGATTAAATTAACAAAGAATGCACGATATTATATTCGAATATCAGAAATATCAACATAATCTACGATAATATAAGTATGATACTGGCTTTAGCAACGAAAGGATAACACAGTCAAGGTTAATTGAACATGTGTTTTATAACAGTTATAATTCGAAAAAAAATATTTTGGCTTACCCAAAATCAGAATTTCTATTATGTGTGGGATGTGAAGTGATTAGTGCGGGGGTGAGAGATCCGAGTTAGGAGTGCATTGGGGCAGTATGCCAGATTGTACTGTTATTTTAGATTTATATATTTTCATTTATTATTCATTTAGTCTCATTGTTATCTTGTATTATTAAATCATAACATCTACTTACCATCTTTCATTATACGTACGATACCACATATAACTTTTTATAACCTAGAATAACTTTTTAGACTAGAAATAGCTTAGAGAAGAAATGCAGATTTTACTAACATTAACTACAACACAGTTAACATAGTTATATTAAATTAACTAGCTATTATTACGTTGGTCTTGTCTTTTATCTTTCTAACTTGATTGTATCCCATTTGATGCTTATAGCCTTAAAAACCAAAGCACGGAAAACATAATAGCTTGAAAATAGTCTTCACATATCCAAGTCTCATTCATAATGTCAATATCTTTTTTCTGTTAACAGAACCAAGTCATTCGAGTAAAGATTCGTTAGTACCCTTCGAATTTAGAAATATGTTAATTTCGCGCTATTGTGTCATACCACAACGATCAACTGCATTTTACTGCACAGCCGACAATGCATTAAAGTGAGGAGAAAGACCACTCTATCGTCACCATCAATTAGTTGATTCCAATAAAATCAAAACCGCATAAAATCGTTAAAACCGCATACAATCGTTAAAACCGCACGGGCTAATAAAATTATGTAGTCTCGTAATAAAAGCGATGCATTCATTTTAAAATAATTAATGAAAACATCGGCTCTCTTGTTGTTGGTAGTACAAGTTAACACTGTTTTCCCTCAATCCGCACCCAATTTACCAGCCTCGCACAATTAATATAAAACCTATTACCTTTTTATGAATAATTTATGTTATTTTCCCAGTTTTTACGGGATATTTTCTTTCTGTTTCATCATTCAGGAATCTAGGGTAGTTAATCGTTTTTGCTAACCCCTTTATTTTTCTTTTTCTTCTGCTAAGTAAAAAAGAGGGTGCGCGAAAAAATTTAGTGTTAAATTTTTAAATCTGTTAAATTACTCGGGGTAAAAACAAGAATTAAATGCTCTAGGGAATAATTTAATTTTCCTAAATTAAAAAATGTATCTTTCTGCTTTGCGAACCTACGGCTCTAGAAGTGAGGAGCGGAAAAACCTTAGAATGAATTTTATTTTGATAACAATAAATCACAGAAAATGATTAAATGGCAAGGCTATATTTTTATCTGATCACAGATATTACGTAAAAGGCTGTGTATAACGTTATAAATCACACTCCTTTCTTAATATAAGAACAAAACAAAAGAAGTAACTTATTTTATATCATAGCGTCTGTATTAAAACATTATGTGAAATTGAAAAATGTTTAGATAGCTCATATTTTCTAAATGTGTCATACAAAACGATGTTAAAGATTTTTTAGCTTCGGAAAAGAAACGGGATCTAGTTGTTTTCTTATTTATTGCTGTCTATTTGTATTGATTTATTATCTATAAACAAATCCACTTAAAAGAATTGGCCATGTACATTTCATATCGTTTTTCATTGCCATCGTTACCTATTCTCTAAATCATGTTTAGTAATAATGAAGTAGTGTCTGTAATTGCTACTATAAAGTTGTTGCTAAGCAGGTGTAAACTGTTTCATTTAGTGAAGAATAACCTTTGGAAATGCTATGCTGACATCTGCAACAATTATTTTAAGATATAACTTTATTGACGGTTATACTATATACGTCCTGGATGCGTTATATAACAAACACCCCCTATCCACCTTACTTATCCCCCTCGACCTAATCACCCATCTTCTCCGACTTAACCACCCCACCTTACCCCGTCGTTCGAATTTACCCCCTGAATTTAGCAGCGGAAGTAAACCATGTTGATCGCAATGATTGAGGCCGGACGGGAGCGGTGTATACAAGTCGCATTTGTATGTTGTACGTAGTTCCGACTTCTCACAGTGTATACACGTAAATTACGTTACCTAAATATTTAAACACACGATAGTCGAATATTTACAACATATATATGGACTCCAAATACTATGACATAATAGTATATTACGTTATAAGTCCGGTAAACCCAAGTTTACAGTAGCGAGTTGAAAACGTTTCGGGACGAGGCGACGAAGGAGCCGAGTCTCGAATGTTGAAACGAGCTACTGTAATGGTTTACCGGAAGTATGACGTAAGGCGTTTTATTTCATACTGCCTCACATTGTTCATTTTTTAAAAAAATGCATTTAAAATTTTCAGTCCCGTATAATTTTTTTTCTGAAATCGTCAAGAAAGCTTGTCATGACAGAACTCAGGTTGGTCATGAAAGTGTCACTTTAAAGACTAGTCACTTTCATGATTTTTACAAGACTCCTGTCACTTTACAAGACTCATCTGTCATTTTTAGACTGCAATTGAATTAGAAATCGTCACTTATCTTATGAAACGTTTATTTAATATAATTAAAAACACTAACATATTATTATTTATTTATTATTAATTATTTATTAGAACCTTACTCGCCCGCTTATATGTGAGGATAGACCTACAAAACTGAAGGATTAAAAACACTAACAATCAAATACAACAAATATTATTTGATTTGTTGTTGATTCATTGTCATGGATATTAACTTCTCATACGACTCTGATGTTGATATATTTTTTCAGTTTAAATCTATTTTTAGTTTTGAAAAACGATTTCAGAAAAAATATAATACATCACTGGTCATGAAAGTGTCTCTGCTTGACTCGGAGGCTTTAAAGAGATACTCGGATGCTACGCATCCTCGTACTCTTCAATAAGCCTCCTCTTCTGCAAAGTTTCACTTTCATGACTTGTAATGTAATACACTATTACCGGACTCAAATTAGATTTTCAGTCCGGTAAAAATTTTTACCGGACTCAAATTGGATTTTCAGTCCGGTAAAATTTTTTACCGGCCTTGTAACGTAATAATTCATTTACCGGACTCAAATGAGTCCGGTAAATACCCTTTTACCGGACAGTATGAAATAAAACATATTAATGAGTAATAAGCAAATATACAAGAGTGTAACAAAAGTATCAAATAATTGCTGTAACTTCTTAATTTGAAGAGTTACAAACAAATCTTAAATACAAAAGTTTATTCGTTTATTTTGCTGCATATTCTGACGTCTTTGGTTTGTTAATATCTTCTTTGTTTTGTTGCTATAGCTTAGCAACTAACTTTGTTTTTTTTAATGGAAAAGAGTTTATTTGTCTTTATTTAGTAATGCTTATTTATCATAAAAAAGGTAAAATCAGAAAAATGATGATTTTTGAAAATAAAAATGTATGGGTACGTGGTTAGGAGGGCACAAACCAAAATAAGTAGGCAATTTATTTAATCAAATCTACTCACTTACTCATGTTTCTCAAGGCTAATTAAACTAATTAAAAAAAATCGTGAGACTGGTGATGGTTAAAGATATGCATAAAAATTTGCAGGCCCTAATCTGCAACAAGTGCAGATAAAGCGTTGGATGCTTTATTACCTATCGAAGAAGCGCCAAAGTTTTTACAAGAGAAGTAACAGAAAATTAGAAATTACGCGTAGATCTATCCATAGAATTTTAAAGAAAGCAAAATTTCGTCCATACAAACTCCATTTAATCCACGAACTAAATGAAGACGATTTTGACCAGATGGGATTTTGTGATTAGGTGATGGAAATAAGTCAACATCAAGTCCTACTAATAATTACTGCAATATTTTTCGGTGAAAATGGAGGTATTGACAATAGAATTATCTTTTAACAAGTCGGAACAGCACCGCCGCATCTTTTCTATAAGAGAGATCGGTGGAAGGGGACCCATGAAGTGGCCTGTCCGATCTCCAGACACAACACCACTAGATTTTCTCCTGTCACGTAAAGGATAACGTATGCAAAGGAAGACCACGTAATTGGGTTGACTTGAAGGCTAGAATAATTGCTGAAATGCACAGAAGGCATGTTACAAAGAGCCATAATAAATATTAAATACCGATTAGGTCACCCCCTGGTCAATAGAACTCAATTTGAAAATTAATTTAATACCCATATTAGATTTTTCTTTATCTTGCATTTTGGATAGGTATAGATCAGTGTTCCATTTATTTGTGTTATGGTTTAAATAAAAATTAATTCTTTTGTTTGTTTGGTGGTGTTTGCTTGTTGTAACTTATAGTTTTTTAATAAATACTTAAATGAAAAAAAAACATACGGATGCCGTTTTTTTTTATTTGAACAAATAAACTTGATTGCTGTAACAACAAAACAAAAAAAAACACGACCAAGCCAAAACCGTCAAAATATGCATCAGGATAAACAAAAAAACTTTACACCTCAAATTAAAAAGTTACAGCCATTATTTGACACTTGTGTTACACTTTGTATAATAACAAATTCTAAAGCTGCCGAAATAAATTAATTTTAAATTACATCTAAATATCACTCCTACTAAAGTGATTACCTAACCTATTATTTACAGAATGATTGATTACATGATGATTGAGAAGACAAAGAACCATTAAAGAACAAATATGTTACATAAACTTGACTAAAACTCACTATTGACTTAGAGTCACTGCATCTAGTTACCTAGGCCAGCTGGTCGACCAGAGTACCGCAAACCGCCGCCATATTGGGGTAAACGAAGCACGAAATTGTTCATTATTTTTTCTGAATTGAATTTAATCAAATCCACGTTTACTTTAAAAGGTTTTTCTTATTCTGTAAGATCAAAATTCTAATATGTCAAATATGGTAAAACGACCAGCTGGCCTAGGTGACTAAATGCAGCGACTCTATATTGACTAAGATTATTGCGCCATCTATTGTACAAAAAAAATCTTAACAGTCATTATTTGTTTACAAATTGATAATCTAGTCGTCATTACGCAGTGTGAAAATAAATTTAAAACCTTTAAATTACTATTAAATTAACAATTCATATAAATTATAAAATTTCCTACTATTATGACTATTATGAGTAATAAAATTGTGTAACATAATTTACAAAAGTTCAGTTAAATGTCTATTATATAAAATTTGATTGATTTTACATAACTAAATAAAGATTGATAAATAAAATCCCACATGCTTTAGCAAATTTAGATAAACAATAATTAAAACCCTAATTAACCAAGAAGAATATCGCATCCTCGATAAATAAGTGAAAAATAAATTATAAACAAAATAATTTTTTTTAAATAACTTTGTTCCAAAGCAATTATTGTACATGGTACTTTCGATATGTTGGCAATCTTCTGGATTGTTTCCAGTATCGTCGTCTGAAAATTCTAATTCATCAGAACTATCTCCAATGCCGACTGCAATAATGAGCTCGGGAACTTCGTCGATAAGGTGCTGCCGATTCGTCCAGGATTCGATAATTTCTTCGGTGTGCCAGATGTATTTTGCCCTTTCTTCTGATGTGCAGAGTGCCAAAGCCTTATCCCACATAGCGAGTACTTTATCGTCACCGAACCCATCCTCACCGTTATGAGCATCGTAATATGATTTTGCGCGAGCCAATGCCAGTTCGATTGCGTTGAACTGACAATGGTATGGTGGTAGGCGCATAACTTCATGGCCGTGCTCCTTCAAAAATTCATCAGCCTCGTATCTCGGTATTCTGGCATGCAGCTTAGCGTGATCAAGCAACTCTTGCTTAAAAAGATGTGGATCGAATGGAATGTGATTTGCTTGAAGCCATTCCTTAATTGCCGACTTAGTCCATGCCGTAGTTGGTTGCTTCTCGACTAATACGGTATGGTATGGATCATTATCCATAACGACGATAGATGGTTCTTCAAGGTTTGGGACAAGTTTTTCCTTCAGCCATTTCATGAAAATCTTAGAATCCATATCACCGTGATAGTCGACAAGCTTAGACTTTGTTCGGAAAATCAAAGACGCATTAGGCACAAATCCTCCCGAATGGCCAGCATGTAAAACAATGAAACGTTTTCCTTCAGAGGCATCTTTTTTTCTAACGCTTTGCACGAACGTGTCCTGCCAAGAACGTTTCTTCGCTCCTTTATCAAATATCCATGTCCAAGAAGACAACTTGTCGTTTGAAGGAAGATTTTGTCTGTATTGCCGCAGAAATGTCGATCGCAGAGAAATAATGCTTGGCTTTTCCACGAGTGCTCGACGGTTATTGTCCTTAAACGAGAACCCAATACGTGGAAGAACACGATTCAGTGATGCTCTGCTGATGTTGATAGTGCCTTCGCGTTCTAAGTGACCCTGCAGTGTACTTAGTGTACTATGTTGACCTGGAAGCAATTGTACAATGAATATGTGTATTAAACTTAAGAGAATAGATGTACTTACGATGTTCGTACATATAGTATATCGTATTCCGAATATGAGACTTAGCAACTTCCCACAAATATTCGGTCTATTTCTTTTGGTAATTTCTTGATTTACCAGGACTTCTCAACCTTTCATCGGTGCCTTCAAGTATTCTCCCTTCATCCTTTATCTTATAAACGCTTCTCAAAGAAATGTCCAACGCATTGGAAACACGCTAAAATGTTTGCGATAATTTATAAAAATATGGAATCTTCCACTTTATTACTCTTGTTGGAAACACTATTAAACAGTATAATATCACTTGTAAACACTATAAAGTCACATAAATAAATAATTTTTGACTTGGGAAGTACACTTTCACGTTGGCATATATCTGTGAAGTTTGTTGCACAAGGGCAATGACTTTTTAACGTTTAATAGTGTTTCCAGCAAGAATAAAAACTAGAATGTAACCAAAATATTAAACAAAGATGATTATTTACCTCATGTATGACAGCCAAAGGTAATAAAGGTCCACCGTTATTCTTACCGCGTTCAAAATAGTCTATTAAATGGAGCACAAAGTCTCTTGCTTGAGATTGAAGGATATTTCCTCGTGGCATATTTTAGGTTAAATATACTGGTTGTAAAATCAACGAAGAAATATGGAAATATTAACTCAATAAAAAATAAACTAAATAAACTCAAAAATCGATGAAAACACACAAACGCAACATAATAACTTGAAGAAACCTCAAAAACAGCACAAAACGAATGACAACGTTCAAACAAATGTCAATGTTCGGAAAATATGTGAGCCACCGAATTAAATTTATAGCACAAACTGGGAAATACTTTCAATAGTTTTCTCTTTCTAACGCCTTATACTAAGGACGACACGTGGGTAGTAAACTCGGATGAATTTATAACTTCTGTCTTTGTCTTTCATACTGAAACATGGGTTGACACTTATAAATTATTGTCTTTGATTACTTCTGGATTTATGACGTAACTGCTTTAGTGTCTGAGATAAACTATACTTTAATGTTTTTTTTCGTTGACCGCTTGTTAATGTCAATATTAATGAATTATTTTGTCTAAAAAAGGATGCATTAATGGACGCCATTAATAGATCGTTTTTCATTAATCCACTCTTTTTGTGATTTGACGTTTGATATAGGCATGTCATGTCAGTAAATTCGCATGTCATGTTTATCAGTGGTAACTATGTTTTTTTCTCAAAATTAATTTTGATTTGGTATTAATAATTTCAAATTTTGTCACCACAATATAAAAGAGTTTGCGGTCAACGAAAAAATGTTGTAATCAATTCGTTGGTTAATGAGCGATTAATAATCTCAACTATTAAAGCAACTCACTCGCTATCGCTCGTTCGTGCTTTAAACAGTTCGATTTATTAATCGCCTTCATTAACCAACTAATTTATTAAATAACTATTATTTCATTTCGTATTTCAAACAATTGTTTATATACTACAATTAGTAAAATAAAGTATAACTTGATCTCCGTTGTCAATGACACCGGAGTTCAAGACGTTCTTGATCTCCGTTGTTGTTGGCAACGTAAAAATCATTTGATGTTGCATAAGAGCCACACGTGACATGCTGTTTTTTATCTCCTTGGTTACGCGTATGATGACACAGACAAGGTAACTTGCTTCATTATACAATAAATTCGGATGAATTTTAAAAGGGAGAAATTAGGATTGAAATACGAAATAAAATAAAACAACTTATGCAATACGGAGATCAAGCTTCTTTAAATCCTCGAAGATGTTATAACGCCTCGGTTGGCGCCTCGGCGTTATAATACATCTTCTCGGATTTAAAGTATCGCTTGATCTCCGAATTACATAATATATATTAATATAACTTTTCACTAAAGTTTACGGCAAAGTTTAATTACCGAAATTTTTAAAACTTTAAATTGTAATTTTATTTATTATACTATAATATTACCAAAGTTAGTGATTTGTCAAACAAGTTCAAACGTTGTAGGTTATAGTTAAATTTATTAGCAAGAATACGGCAACCGAGAAATTTGCTAAAATCAGGAGTAAAAGAAGTACAATTTATTATCAACACGTGGAATGAAATGAGTACTGCTGCATAAGGAAAACTAGAATATGCAGTAGAATATGTAATAATTATTTAGTAATATTACTAAATAAAATCTGAAGCATTAAAGTAATAATAAATTACACTTACCATTTCAGTGCATGATCTTCTGTTTTATACCGGGTGGGGCAATAGTGTGGGGAAGTCCGATAGCTCCTAAACGGTAACAGCTAGAAAGATCGTTCTAATACGTATGTAAACAGTGGATAGAGGCGCATCTAGAGAAATTATTTTAAAATACTCAGGGTGTTTCAGAAAAGTGTGCCACGCTTAAGGTAATTTTTTTTAAATAGAATGCCCCAAATATTTTTGCATATTTAACACCTCTCTTGGCAGGTTTATTCATATCTAAAATTTTAGCTCCATCTAATGACCGGTTTAAAAGTTATAAGTTTTTTTCAAAAAAATTGAGTGTTACATTATTCCACTTAACAGTTTACCGCTTTCATAGCTGCAACTGTGAAGACGAATTTAAGTAGGGATTTTGTGTTCTTCTTTAAAAGAAAATGGACCCACCATGTACAGGGTGTTCAAAATTAATTTTTAAATTTAGAGAACTTCAAAGTTAAATTCACAACTTTTTCAAATGGAACACCCTGTATATTTTGTACCTTAGTGATGCATAATTAAATAACGAACATTTTTTGTATGTACGTCCCTATAGCTATCTGTAACCACTTTTGATTTATTGAGAAAAAACTGCAAGAAGTACACAATTAAAAACAATTATTTATTTAGTTGTCAAGTGTGTTGGTTGTTTTTGTTCAATAAAACATTAAAGCATCTAGCAATTGTTGTGCACGTATGCAAAACGTACATTTCTCGCAGTTATCGACCATCAGTGTTTAGTTCTAGTAGGTGTTTTAGTTTTTCAAAATGAATTTTAGTAATAAAGAACTTGTAGACATGACTTTTGTTTTGAGCGAGTCAGAAGGAATAGCTTGCTTGCCCGCAGAATTTACCACCAACGGTATCCTGAACGGAGGCTCCCTAAAGTTCACAGCTTTGAAAACCTGCTCAATAGATTTGTGAGGACCGGCAATGTACATACAGTATGAAAAAAGTAAACGAATTAACAATGTTGTGAACGAAGAAAATGAGTTATCTGTTGTGCTGGCAACGATTGAGAATCCCCATGTTAGTCAGAGAGAAGTGAGTTCATCTGTAGGAATAAGTAGACGTTCTGTTGGTCGAATCTTAAAGAAAAATAAGTTTCATGCATATCACATTCAAGTGCACTAGGAATTAACTGATGACGATTTTCTAAAACGTTTACAGTTTTGTAATTGGGCTATAGGTAAAATGCAAGACAATGCTACATTCTTCAACAATGTTTTGTTCACTGATGAGGCAACGTTTCATAAAAATGGATTTGTTAACAGGCACAATTTCCATTATTATGCTACAGAAAATCCCCACTTTTTCAGACAACTTGATAACCAACACAAATGGTCCATAAACGTTTGGGGGGGAATTATTGGAGAACATGTAATAGGGCCACAGTTTTTTGATGGTACATTTACTGAAGCTATTTATCTTCATTTTTTGGAGAACTATCAGCCACAATTATTGGCGAACCTTCCTCAAAGGATCCGAAATGGGATGCGGCTTCAGCAAGACGGTGCTCCACCGCATTATTTACATACAGTAAGAGACCACCTAAATAATATCTACCCACATCAATGGATTGGAAGGAATGGACCCACTAAATGGCCTGCGAGATCTCCTGATCTTACAAAAATGGATTTGTTTTTATGGGGATATATGAAAGAAATTGTTTATACAGAGAAACCAACCACAATCAAAATTATGAAGGATGGAATAATACATGCTGTTAGAAGTATCACGGGGGCAATGTTAAGAAACGTACAAAGATCGTTCCAAAGGCGCATCGAGATGTGTGTCCATGCAAATGGGCAACATATGGAGCATTTGTTATAGTTTTTTTCTTTTGTTTTAATTGAAAAACCTTGATGTTTTAAATAAATAATTGTTTTTAATTCTGTACTTCTTGCAGTTTTTTCTCAATAAATCTCAAGGTGGTTACAGATAGCTATAGAGACGTACCTACAAAAAATGTTCGTTATTTAATTTTGCATCACAAAGGTACAAAATATGCAGGGTGTTCCATTTGAAAAAGTTGTGAATTTTAGCTTTGAAGTTCTCTAAATTTCAAAATTAATTTTGAACACCCTGTACATGGTGGGTCCATTTTCTTTTAAAGAAGAGCACCCTACAAGCCCCTGCAACAAAATCCCTACGTAAATTCGTCTTCACAGTTGCGGCCGTGAAAGCGGTAAACTGTTAAGTGGGATAATGTAAAACTCAATTTTTTTGAAAAGAAAATGATAATTTCTAAACCGGTCATTAGATGGCGCTAAAGTTCTGGATATGAATAAACCTGCCAAGAGAGGTGTTAAGTATGCAAAAATATTTGGGGCATTCTATTTAAAAAAAATCACCTTAAGCGTGCCACACTTTTCTGCAACACCCTGTATATTTGGAAATAATTTCTCTAGATGCGCCTCTATCCACTGTTTACATCCGTATTAGAACGACTTTTCTAGCTGTTACCGTTTAGGAGCTATCGGACTTCCCCACACTATTGCCCCACCCGGTATATTGGAATTATTTTATAGTTGTTAGTGGTTTACAATCAAACAAAATTAATAATAAGCAATTTTAAAGTCTACGCATACTTTAAATAACACTAAAAGTTATAAAAACTAATTGATTAATAGTTTTATTGTATTAATAGTTCTTTCAAATAACCAGCATGACTCTTTTGTCTATATTTTCTCCTGCTTAAGATCTCTAAGCAGGCAGTATAATGTCCATTAAAAAAACTCGTTTGCGCTTTCAGACGATTCAATTGTTTTGTACTTAAAGGGAGCACTATTTTCATAATAGTTTTCAACTCATTTACTTTACAGACAGCTTACCTTTTTACATGCAGGAGCATAGAGAAGTAGAGTTAAGGGGTACTTTAAAATGCAATCAAGTTGTGAAATCTCAGCGAGTGGATGCTGTTTAATGAGGCACCGAAACTACTCGGCTTCACAATACAGTTTTCAAAACAGAAATTTAAATAATCCTTCCATAAACAAATGCATCGAATTAATAATGCATCCACCAGATTTTTAAAATAATTACTAAGGAAGAAAATTGTGAAGATTAAATAAAAACATCCTTTGTACACATATATTAGATGAGTTCCCACTACATTGTGCATTTAGTTTTTTTTTTATTTAAATTTAGTTTTTTGTTTGCACCTAAACAGTCTTTAAGTAACTTAAGAATTTATACGTATTTTATGTAAGACAAACAGGAAATTCAGACCAAATGTGACCGTGCAGCACACTTTACCATACCCTAGACCATTACAATACCATAGACTAGAAACAACCGAATTGTCGTTAGATTATTTGTAATAATTTTATAGAATGTCTTATTTGAAACTTAAATGAAAATAATTAAAACATTTAATTTAATAAAGAATAGTACGCAGCAACTGACTTCAATAACTTCTTTCAAACGTACGAAGTTATTCATAATTTTTTTGCAACATATCCTCTGCTATTACAAAGTTTTTTTTCTCTATGTTTATGTTCAGATCATCATTCCGTTGTCGATTTTTGTAGTCCTAATGTTTATAATTTAACCTAAAAAGAAATAAATCAAGAATGATAAAATCCGGTGATTTCGCTGACGACGACAAAACTTCGTGTCTCGTAATTGAAAGCCAAAGTGTAGTATACAAAATTTATTACACATGGGAATTTAATACTTACGTTAACACAGGCTTGATTGCAAGTTTTCATTAAAATTCTTTACGTACATGGGAAAATTAAAAAGGTTGGCTACCGATTTAAATTGAACTTGATTGTCTATGGGCGCCACCTCGTTTTAGAGTAAAATTAAATCATTTTAAATAAATTCTTTAATCAAACGTTAAATGTCTCCAACATCACAACACCACTTCAAACGGTTGATTGTAAATGTAAACGAAGAAATTTTCAGAATAGCACATTCATAAACAATGTAAATTATGATCAACATTTATGTTCATCTGTATGGCTGTGCGAAGCCAACCAACGTCTTTAAAATTGGCTTATATATATTTACTTCAAACTGTCAATTCTATTACTAAATATTCTATTTATCATCTTACATATTAGAATATTATATTAAATAAACGAATTCACTTGAAATTAACAACTAAGGATTAATAGCTAGCAATTAATAAGAAACAACTAAGAAAATCCTGACGATTTATACACCGATTATAAATTAATGAATTTTTTTTTATTTTTCAAGCATAACTTCATAATAACCTAGTAGTGGCTAACCTTTTTTGAAATTGCGATTTCAACTAACAACTATCATTATTAACTATCTAATTAAAATTTATCCATCACTTAAAATCTAACTAAAAAATTATCCATCCACTCCACTTTTTTACGTTGCGAGTCTCGATAATATGCCTACATCGTAGACGTTTTTTATTCTTGAGCATACCTTGTTATAGAAAGCCTAAATAAAGAATAATTATAACACAAAAAAATGCAAAAACAACAATTATTATCAACGATTTTGAAGTAGTTTAACATAAATTTCTTTCTTTCTTGACTTTCTTTGCTTTAAACATACAAAAATAGTTTTTACACATTTATTTCACATAAGAAAAATATAGGATTGAACAATGATTATAACATATTTCGAATGCTTTCAAAAGTAATATTATAAAAGTCAAACTTAGTTTACTATTTTTTTTAATTTTTAGGCCTTTTAAAACTGAATTAAATTCAACAAATTAACTTTCCTTCACTAGGAGTATTAAAAAGATTAATCTAATTATATTGGTAACATGTTATTATTTATTCCAGATGAAATTATACTTAAAAATTTACCGGACAATGAAACACATTAACTTTTCGAATTTTATTGAGATTCGTTGTTCTTCGGCAATTAACAACAATTAATAGCTTGAATAACTACTGAAAGCAAATTCTAAAATGTCTTTGCTCCATCTATTGATAATTAATAATAACTAATTTTAAGATTTTGATTCCATTATTTAAGTAACTGAAAATCATATCAATCCAGCTTGCAAATGATGCAATTATAATTTAGTCAAAGGAATGATCTCAAAAAGCAGGTATTAAGAATAGAATGAAATCGTAAGTAAAAACCTTCAATAAGCGAATTCTAATTAAATTGTTATGTAAACACAAATTGACTAAAATTCATTAAAATGAAAAGATAAATAACTACCTTCTACATTTTCGTTTAGTTTGTATTCCCTTAAGGGCAGATGAAACAAAGGAAATTATAATTGTCGTCAAAGAAATCTGCAAAAAATGCGATGACTTTTTTGATGACCAAACCTTTCGCCAATCACCACATTTACCAACAAAAACAACTTTTTACAACTCACGAAATGGGTACTTATGATGTATCTTGAAACCAAAACAGCTCTTGAAGCAAAATGTCATTGTTTTCGGACGGGGCGCATCAAGTGGAAATACGTTATCAGGAATAAATCAACCTGATTGGCAGATGATTTGAAAGGACTCAAGTGGAGTTTGACGTAATCGAATTTTATAGCATCATGCACTTTAAAGCGATATGATCAACATCTTACCTTATACGACGATTAGAATTCGAAGGCCGTGTGTAAAAACTTTTGTAAAATTAGTTTTATGACATTCTATAGCTCACCAAGTTTTAATTTAAGTTTAGTAAGTAGTTCAGTATGTTTTCATGACTTAATTAATCTACACTGATGACTAATTAAACACATCAAAGCTAGATTTACGGAGACTTTATGTTATATAATAAAGTTTATTCTCACACTGCAATATGTAAATTAGTCTTGTAAAATTAACTTTTTTGCAACAGTTATTCATACGGTTTTTTCATGGATGTGGTCTGTTTTGACATAATATACCCCACAGTATTGTCCTAGCACACATTAAATCTTGCAGCCGAATGTTCCATATATCTGTAAAGAAAGTTCCCATTTTTTAACAATGAATAAGGGAAAAATAAATTTAACTGAACAGAAAAGCCCTTGCGTCTTATTTTTCATAATTTAGTTTAAGGAAACGCATTTTTTCAGGAAACCGTGGTTTAGAAGCTCCCTACGCGGTTCTGGTGTTTACGCACGGAGAGAGTTTCGAGTGGGGCTCTGGAAACCCCTATGACGGAAGCGTCCTAGCCTCCTACGGACACGTTATTGTGGTAACCCTCAACTTCCGGCTTGGAATTCTTGGTAAGTTGTTTTCATCATTTATACTATTGTACCTAAAAGAATTAGTAGATACAATTTTCATTTTACCTAAGCGGAGATTTCTATCTTAACGAGATTTTCTCAAGAGTACTGTTTTTTTATGAAAAAAGATTTAATTGCGAGTTTTATGTTAACCTGTAATTTTTTTTCTAGAGCCGTGTAAAAATGAAAAGTTTTTACATTATTTTGTTTGAGCTTTCCTAATGATATACCTAATTACCATTCCTCTGCATAAATTGTGCTTGACAGCACTAAGCGAAACTTTCTCAATTATCTCCGGAAATTATAAAAAGTTTCTTATGTATAAACAAAACAGAGTTAGGATAAAAATAAAGAATAATAGAAAGCGCATCCGGGTAGGCAATAGCTAAATGAAACCAATTTAAACTAACTTCTGTTTTTAATTAAAACTTCCCCAAAAAAACGGGAGGAGCGGACGGTCGAAGAAGAAGGCCCAACTATGAAGAGAACATTCCGGGAATGCCATAACAAAACTTTTAAGTTGCAAATTAAAACAAATTAAAACACGATCCACTCGTTGAGTAAACAGGAGGGCGATGAGTTTCTGATATCTCAGGAATCATGGGATTTGCACAGCGCCTCCCTAGTGCCGTGTGTGCTTAAAACATTAGAGTAGCTCTGTGAATTAAGTTCCCTAATGTGATTTATGCCTTGTTTAATTGGATGAGTGAGAAAGACTGCGCCAACTTCTAACAAGAACACCAAGAACTGCTTGGTTTCAATTTCCTTCAAGTTTAACAAGCTAACTTTCCATCTCATAGTTAACTCCAAGGGAGGATTTATGATTTTTCTAAAACTTCATTTTTTTTATTTTAGATTTCCTCTTTAAGGAATTTCCGTTTCTTTTTTTTCTTATTTTCTGTCGCTCTCGTCGTAGTGAGCTTTGTTTTCGTCCTTTTTTAATGAATACATCAGTATAATGAGCATTACCATTAAGGAGGAAAACAAACATGAAAAAATTAATCTCTTTAAAGTAAAATGCTAAAAACGGTCCTGTTTTCATCTTAGTAAGTACGTCATTAATGCGCTTACTATGTAATTACTTTAGCTACATTTAATTATTTAGATTTACTTGTACTGGATGGTACTAAACTTACTAAAAAGTCTCCAACATTTATGTAGTTCACGTAATTTATTTATCTAATTCAGAGTCTGATAATAAACTAAACATTTTTCCAAAACTGGTTTATGAAAGCCATATCCTAATTCCTAATTTTAATCGTATGCATACATGCACGTCCTACACAATGTTATTATAAAATACAGTAATCATTATTACTCCTCCATGAAAAACACCAATTTGCTTATAATCTTTCGTTTGGCACAATCCTACAGACCCTATAATAAATTATGAGTGCTTATTATAGTTTTATTTAACTAACATTTTTATAAATCGTTTTGTATTATTATTAATCTACTAATTACCGATATTTTACACTTAACTGGTATATTCGATAAGTACGCGTACTTTTGTTTTCGAGTGTTATCTTTATTCTCAGTTCTCCTATGTGTTAATGTTAGAAAACGATAATATTTAATGTTATTTTAATAATTAATCGGATTTTTCCTACATCAAATGTTATGTAAATGCAATTGTCCCTAAAATATAAAATGACTAAAATTAATATAAAATAAAATTATGATAACAAATATTAATATACACAAATTGGATAAAAAATAATTCATATTCCGTGTATTAGCAAAGCTGGCAACAATAATGTTGATTTTGTAATGTAGGACAAATATTACATAATTTAGGTACGTAATGAATCTCTTCTAGAATATATGCAGATGTGTTCAACAAGTACCTTCAATAAGTACTCATATTACAGTTTTTAAAGTGTATTTGTTATGTTTTAGTGTAGTTTTACAAACATCTTTTTCGTGTTATGTTTGCTTAACAATTTAATACAAAATCTAGCGTAATATTAAGCAAAAAGACTCCTAGGTCGGCTCAAGTTTGGTGAATATTATTGAGGGGCCTCAAAAGTTTTAACGAAAAACCTTTTTAAATTTTTGGTTTGAATTTTTGTGATGTATCCACCTTTACGTTTCACGCTTATTATACAAATCATAAATTCTTGTTCTTTTAATATTTAAATTTCTGAAACGTTACTTCATAAAACAATGTTTTTAAAATAATTCATTAAGAAACTTTTTTCTAATTACAAATTAGGTTTCTTAAAACGCTTCTGAGAACGGGGTGTTCGAGCGAAGAGCTTTCTAACTTCTGCAAAAAAGCTAATTACAATAAATAAAAAATAAATAATAAGTAAATAATACCACAATTTTATTTTATCAGCAAGTAACAATGAAACAATAAACAAAACGAAAATTAATACCATGATGATTTATAATTTTTTTATGTTATGTTTGTTTTTTTTATGATTTAAATAGCAATGAAAAATATGAATACAAGTTATCTCTCTTTTTAATTCTATAACTAATTTTCATTAATCTCAAAATAATTAAATATTATTTATTTAGAGATATATTAAATTAATTTCAAAACAAATAATTGTTTTAGTTTAACTTTAAAAAAATTACTTTTTGAAATAAAGAGAATAATTTGTTTACAATTCTTTATGCCCTTTTTGATATTATTAAAACCTCTTATTACTAATTAAACTAATTACGATGGAAAAACTCACAGTTTTATAATTACTTGGATTGTAATTCCTTCCTTTTAATTTTTAAAATTGGCGCATTGTAAATATCAACTTGATATGCTGAAGCCCCTGGTAGGTATCAGCGGTTTGCTATTATTAAACTCGACAAAGAATTGAAGAAAGAGGTGTGGCAATCATATATTCATAAATATATCCAAATCAAAAAATGGTTTACTAATTGGAATTCCAAATCCAATAATTGTTATTTATCAAGAGTAAGTAAATAATAAGCTTTCTTAATGTAAGAATCCATTATAATAATAAAAAAATTCTATAATTTATCTTGTTAGCAAAATTCAATCCTAGAATTTATTAATCACTTGTTTAAATTGCGGCACCTTTTATTTTAAAACTTTTTTAATCAATTCACATTGACGTTTAATATAAATAAATCTAACCTCAAAACTTTGACATTTCTAAATGAGGTCAACATAACCTTAGTTTTTAATAATCTAAACAAGACGTGTGCACCTTCTGCAAGATGTAAATTGAAATAAAGTTTGTTACAAAAATGGTCGTGCTTTGATATCTTTTTGGTAAACAATTGAAATTTATACTAAATTTGCATTGAAACAAATAAACACTGATATTTCATTTATAACATAAGCAAATTATTGCTTATAACTTTTAATTCAATCTAAAACTAATTAAATAATCTTATAGGAAATAAAATTTTGAATCCATTGGTATGCTGCACTAATGTGTTTATTACAAAATAAGCCCTCCTTTGAATGTCGATGAAAACTAATTTTCAAACAACTATTTATTAACTTAATTACTTAAGAATATCTATGTACACCTCCCTAAAAAGATTAACTAAATAAAATATATGAAAAATCCAATTTTCCAAATCTGCCTAACGTGTTCAAGTGTGCATGTTAATTTTAATTACCTATATTCTAATTCATCAAAAATGATGATTTTAAAATTGAGTTGTGCAACCCATAAACCGGTTAAATATGAAATTGCCTAAATTTGCTTAATTAAAATTATTGTGTGAATGAATTCCTTTTTGATATGTCAAGAAACCGAACTGAAGATTTAATCACTTGTCTTCGTGCCACCAAAAGCTAGCTTGCGACGCATGTTTTTTAATGTACTATTTTAATCGTGTTATATAGAAATTATTTCCTATCGTTGCAAGTTTTAAAAATATATTAAAATCAGTATGCGAAAATAATATTTTAAAATTAAACTAATTACTAGAGCTTACTGCGGCTTTTGGTAAATTTGCGACGACCTGTATGGCCGGTATATAAAATTGTACAGACTGTAAGGGGTGTGAGTACATTAATTTTAAAGGGTGGTAGCGGACATTAAAACGAAGAAAAACTGCCGAGTGAATTTCATTTAGCATAAAAGAAAAACTTAATAGTGTGTCTTCCTGACTAAGATGATTAATGATTAATCATTTATGCTTATTAAGTTTTTTATCTTTAGAAATTTATTTTATTTAAAAATAAGAAACGTGACAACCCTGGAGCGGTGTAATACAATACGCTATCGAAAACAGTTAATCCTCATCCTTTACCATACGTATGCAAACTGCATTTTATAATTCAAAATACAACATAGAATCCTTAGTGTAATTCCTACTATAAAATATAAAACGAGACACGGCATCAACCTTATATTAAAGTGCTTGATTTCGCTTGAAAACAAAGCAATCACTTTATCATCCCCAAAATGTTAAAATAACTATGCAGTATACTATGTAAACGATTTAAATTAAGATTCATAGTTGGTATCAGGTATGAAATGCAATAAATTATAAGCAGTGTTGCCAGATATGACAAATAGTTTTTAGAATTTTTTATTATTCCAGTGTCACCCTTTACACTCTGTATACATTACTATTTTTTGTCACTATTATATAGGTACTTATTTTTGACCCGTATCGAACAGATAAACTCAACTAAAATAGTCAGTTTTTGGCGTCTGTTGTAGAAAAATGAACTAAATCCGTATCAGACATCAGAGCCAGTTAAAACTGAGAAGCTTACTTTTAACTTTAAACCAAAGGAATAGTTCCGTTTGCTTTGAGAACCAGCGGAATTACTTAGATAATGTGTGAAATGTTTCCACGAAGTGATAGCTAGCTCAGAAAAAGTCGATGATCGTGGGGCCTGTACCTCAAATTCCCGGAGAATTAGAAGTTAGTTAGGTACCTTTACAGAACAAAGACATACATAAGACGCCACTGGCTCAGCCGCTAAATAAAAAGGGAGGCTTTTAACGGCTTCACACGCCGGAACCAGACGATTATCTGATAAATACCCAAATAATACTCCCAAAATCTCGCAAGATCTTTTGAAGAACCGGGACCACTGCTTATAATCTAATCGTAAATATCTAAATAATATATATATATACTTACTATACACTGACCGGCAAAGGGTATGCACTATATGGAAAACTGTTTTGTTTTCCGTTTCTGAAAAAATGTATTCCTGATAGAATTAAAAAAAATTTATTCCCCAATTATGGTAGCGCCATAATTAAAACTTTGGGTGGTATAGATTTTACAATAGATAGATATGAATTTAACCTGATGACAATTCGATACAATTTATTGTATTAAACCTAACCTTAACCACTTAAACCTAAATCATCTCGTTTCCACCATGATTAGGGAAATATTCTTACCGCTACGACGCACACTGGATCGAAATGGGAAAAACATGGACATTTGACGAAACAATCAAATGTTTAAAATCAATGAGATTTTAATGTAGACGTTTAAAAGACTGTATATAGATTATAAAAATGTAAATTTGTTTGCTTCACTTTTACGTTATCATCCTCTTTCTAACAATCGAAGTTGACTATTTGAGAATGGATTTTATGAAGCAAAAATGTGGGTTTACTTAAATTAACTAAATTATTTTTAAGAAATTTTTTTTTTAAATTGATTTTTTCTTTGCTTGTTAGTATGATGTTTCTTCTGTAAATTACATTTTTTTTTGATAATAATTATTATTCATCTTCCTTAAAAAAAAAAAACTTTAAACGTAACTCGTAATTTTAAAAAAACAATTGACTTTCGGTTGACTTTTAAAAATATTCCTAACAGAGCCCAGTTGGAGACTGTCATATTTCGAATACGTAACATATTTACTTTATATATTCATTTTTATCTAGTACAAATAGGTACAATTAAGACAATTATCTATCATTTTATCTATAAGTGCTGAGTACTACATTAAAAACGGTCTTTCATAGGACGCGTCTATTTTGACATCGATATCAGCAAATATAATGTCTATTGTGCATTAGTTAGAAATATCATTGTGGACATGGATACAGGTCCATTTTAATGTTCACTTGTTTTCTAAATCCAAATTGTGATAGGGGAATCAAAATAAAAATGGTATATACTTTTACCATTCTGTGTATATAAGTAAGTTTGTTTAAGTACTTGGCTAATAGTGGCTACTTCTAATAGAAACCTGAAAGTATTAGCATGTAAATGTAAAATATCTTTTGTTGTTATTATTATTAATTTACAATATGAAGGGATATATTTTCAGTATATGAGGAATCGTGAATTCTCTTCTCATTGATTACTATAATAGGGATTGTATATGTCCATATAACTTAAGTAAGCTTTACAGGAAGCACTTAAATACATTTTTGCCAAAAGCAGATAATTTAGTTTGTTTACCGTTGTTTAGTATTTTCTAACAAAGAAGCATTTTAGGATTTGCTGATTTTGCAAACATCTGTATATTCCATTAAGGGATTATTGTAGCTGTAAAACTTATGTACCTTTTAGGTATTTCATTCTTGTCGATAAGTTTTCAAATGTAATATTTGCATTCCGAATAGTCGGATATTAAATATATCCTCTTTCTAGAAATTTAGAAATTTATAAATAATATATTTACACTGTACACAAAACTAGCCGTGTTTACTCCTTATATTCCGTACATTCAGTATAACAGGTATAACCGTATAACAGCCTTGGTAGTGTAATGTCTGGCGTGGCGGACTTTCACCCAAGCGGCCCGGGATCGACTCCAGGCGCTGGCAGATCTGGGTAAGGTTTTCTGCAGTTTTCCTTAGCTGTAACACAAATGTGGGATTTGCGCTGTTCCATCTATAAGTCGGCTGCAGCCGCACATTGGGCCTACATACTAATAATAATCGCCCCCTCCCTCCCGCACAAGCTTATAGCTTCTGGGGCCTTGGTTTAGGTTATGAGTTGTAGTAATTATTATTATTATTATTATTATTATAACTGACCGTATCGTTTCGTTATTTTGGACGTTTTCTATTGTTTTGGTAAGATGTTAATATGGAAAATGTGTATACCAACAAAGTTTTATATATCATTCTTCGATCTACAAAGGCAAGCTTCAAAGACTATAACAAGTTGTATGATATCACTCCGTATAGTTTTACATATTTTGCGAAATGATATTGTCACGTGGGGTTTTCGTGACTAGGGAACGTAGTCAGAGGTAGCAAGAAAAATAAACACAGGACATAGAAAACAACTATATACTAACAACAATAAAGAGAGTACAAAGGTTCACATACATAATGGTTATACATCATGAGGACG
Source organism: Agrypnus murinus (assembly GCA_929113105.1). Classification (NCBI taxonomy): domain Eukaryota; kingdom Metazoa; phylum Arthropoda; class Insecta; order Coleoptera; family Elateridae; genus Agrypnus; species Agrypnus murinus. The sequence goes on along the minus strand of OV816028.1, from coordinate 135,186,443 downwards.
TACATGTCCTCCTAAAACTAACACAATCATGAGGGTGGTCGGAACCAACCCTGCTCTAGCACTAGATTTACAAACTAAGCGTAGGAGTTAAACTCCTGGTGATCTACAACTAAGCGTGGGAGCCTTGTCACAACTTCCCATAACTAAGCAGAGAGGGTTGTAGCGCACCCACTCAACTAAGCAAACTAAGCCATAATTAATTAAAAGACACTTACCCGCTTGTTTCTTGATGAGGCTTCTTCTGAGTCTTGGCACAGACTAACTTTCAAGCCAAACAAGCGAGTTTATATACTGCTGAACGCGGAAGATATTAGCATCGTAGTGGGAATCAGTGGGTTGGAGTTCCAAGTATGAAACTAAAGAAGCTCACGCTTCCGTTGTAGGCTTGTGGTTAGTTTGCAATTGAGCTGCCGGTACCTGGTATCAATCTGTGGGTTGAGCGGAAGTGTGCTGGTTTCTGCTGTAGGAATGTCCAGCAGTTTATGAATTATGTAGGTTGCCCAGCAGAATATGCAGTTGAGATTAGCATAGGAATGCCCCGTCGTGGGTGAAGCGGGAGCGCTTCTACGAAGGACCTCCCAGCTGGCCGCGCAGATTGTCGAACAACGTGGGTCGTTGCTGCAGACGGGTGAAGAACGTGGGCCGCTCTTGTAGATAGGAACGTAACCTTGGCGTAACATTTTCACTAACGGAATAATATATATTATATCATGAATTGTTTAATTCGAAGTAATTTCCGTTTGTGACAATATATCAGCATCATATATGTAAAAATAGCTTGTCTATAACAACTGATATAAAAAAATGCATTAAATATCACAAAATCAATGCCAATGCCCATCGCTTAGCTGTTTCGACCCACTGTGCGACGTGCCAATAGTTGATTAGCTGAAGAAAATATAAATAAAAGACGGGTAATAAACAGCTTTTAGAATTGGCGAAGGCAAAGTTATTTTTACTAAAAATTCTCTTCACGAGACCAACCAAAATACTGAACCACAACATCCACAACAATCGTAAACGGGAAACTATTTGAAACCCATTGAATCTGTCAAAAACTCAATTAAAACTTCCTCTAACAGAAAATTTTTGAAAATGGCTTTCAATCTACTTGTACAAACTACATCTTAGAACGTGTACAAATCTCTACAACAAGCCGGAAATAGTTAGGATTAATATATTCTCTCATTTAAAAAGTTACATAAATATAAGCCATAAACAGACACAGAACACGTATAGATGGAAAAAGATCAAACGCATAAAATTACTTTGAAAAATACATAAACAAACGTATAATGGGTAGCCTGTGTTTTTGGAGAAAAACTTTTTTACCGCACAACAAAATATAATTGCATAGTCGTATTGTAAGTTCTTGCTGTACCTTTAGAGCGCTCTTCCAAGTGTGTTAATAGCGTGAGCTCCTAAAGCTCCTAAAGCATCTGGTAGATTAATTCACGGTATTCTTTTTTTATATTTGCGTATTGCGGGAATATGCAGGAAATACAAAATTAGGGACTCGTCCGCCAAATAATAAATTCTTGTTTAAATTTCCAACTTGTAAGGTATGATAGAACACTTTTTACGAGCAAAATGTGTCATTTTATAGTTTAACCATTGACTTGTTGGCGTTAGCCTCGAATGTCTTGATAGATTAAGATTTATTGGTATGTTAAACATTTCTAAAACATCTGCGGAGACACTTAAACGGGTACAACTTTTGTATGATATTTACTATGCAAAATGTAGCAACTTATAGATCATATACGTTCTTAGGTCCTTGACAGAGCTGTTACTTTTAAAGCCTTTACGATAAATTTCACTGATATCCTAAAGTTATTCTTTTCAAAATGACAACCTTTTTTTTGAAGATTGGTTTTTTACAGCTTTGCTTTTCACTTTGTAAACATGCTCAGTTGTAAAAGTTAAAAAATATTTTTCAGCTGGTATGTCGATATGGGTATCCCTATGCCATTATGTAGTAGTAGTATTATAGTATAATATGTATTCCTTACAGAGATACAAGATACTAAATTTTAATTGTATATAGTGTAATTAATGATCATTTGAGGTGATTATTTAACGATATTAGAGACCGTTATTTAATAATTTTTAGTTATTTATGTACTACTCTTTTTAATACTGTTCTATTTACTTCTAAAACGTTCCATATCGACCCCAAGCGTCACCTGAAAATATAACATTTCATATTTGTATTAATTCCATTCATCATATTGATATTGATACTCATTCTATGGTGTTCTATACACAAAATATCGATTTTATCTGAAAAGTCCCTTTTTACGTTAAAAAAATCGTGTCAAACACACATCTTAATCTCTTTCAACACCACCCTCTTTTTCAAAAGCTTCAAAATACTCGACAGCGTTTTCTTTGCTCTTACAAATACTTCACCTTATTTTATTGTTATCTCTCTGATACGTTTAAATCTTTACAAGCACTTTCATTTTTTTATAAATCTTGCCTTTCTAAACATTTTGACAGTTTTAAGTCGCACTCTCCCTCCAGTCAGTGATGTCAGAATCAAGCCGCTGTTGCTGTTTCCCCTTACGGGCCGTAGCTCCTACCATGCCCACCCGGCGGGCTATCTTCGGCCGCACTCGACCGACGGCGACAGCGTTCGTTGAAGTACATGCATTATCTTATCTCTCCAAGCTATTTTAAAAATTATTATTTACTCAGCGAATTATTTATAATACAATGTTGAAAAGAAATTGAAAAATTTAATAAAATATCCACATTGCATATTAATCGTTAATTTTAATATGAAAACAATGGTCACTCAAAGTCGATATAACAAATTAATTTTTAATTATTAATATGTATTTCATATCGATAAACGAATTGTTATAAATCTAATAAAATGTTATTGTTCAATGGAAACCGTGAGAAAGTGGTGATTTCTTCCATCAGGAGAAAAACGTAAAGAATGTTTCTCTTTACGTTTAGTTAGTTAATAGAATGTAAACCAGGAATTAATTAAGAAAGTTAACCTCCAATAAAATAATTGCGGACAACTAATTTTGGCAAAATAAGGCAGAACATTTCTTTACACTTCCAAAGGGTATCGGATAAGATACACATTACCCACGGAAACAAGAAAAATGGAAATTTTGCTGGTTTCTCGGAAAACGTCAACTTTCTTTTCTCTATAATTATGACAACTGAAAACTCTTACTTTCAAATGAAAAACATATCGTATTTATAAAATAAATCTATACAATATTGAATGCGTTAAATAATAAAATTAACCAACTAAACGAACAGAACTACTTTTAAATGCAGCATTTTTAAATGCTTTATGTTGATAGTTCACAATTTAAATAATTCAGAGAAAATTGTACGTACTACTTACTTAGGCAATTTGAAGCATTTGTTAATTAACTACCATAAGATGCATAAGATTAGCATATCAAAATTTAATATCAGAATTTAAATGTATCAACTGGAAACCCAAAAATATTAGAACACAACAAACCGAGTAGTATGCGCGCAAATGTTAAATCAAACGATATTCAATGAGGCATCTAATAAATCGAATTCTTCTAATTCATCAACACTACAAAGACGTAGCTCACTTTTTTCTGAAGTCTCATACTTGTACAAGTATTTAGATGACATACGAGTCAAGTGCTTTTCTTCAATGGCCATGGTCAATGCAGTTTCGTTCTTAGCTTTCAATGCTGACTTAACAACGCATATTGCATTGACCGTTGAAGGGTCAAGTCTGTTGCGTTTTTTGGTGACAATGTCAGTTAACATGGAAAACACTCTTTCTGCATCGGCATTTGAGTTAGGAAAAGATCTTACGGTGTTAACAAATTTCAACAAATTGGGATACCTGGGCACTTCGTTTGGTTCATTTTGCGAAAGAACACTTTTCCAAAAGTTATCAAATTTTAAATTAATAAGTGTTGCTTTCTCTTTTTCTGAAAAATCTAAAGGTAACGAAGACCATTCTTTTTTCAGACCATCAATGTCGAGATTACCAATCTTTGTTGCTACAAATTCAATGCTTTCGAGGGAAAGAGTCCTGTTTGACGAAGATAGTGCCGTAGTTGGTTGAAGGGCACTCAACTTAGCATAAAACTCGTCATCGAAAGGTAACCTTTTACAAATACCCTCTGCGGCAGCAATACAAAAGTTGAGACAGTTTTTTCTAATGATTTCAACGATCTCAGATTGAGTTCCCAAGTTGTTTAAATACAAATTGCATTTTGGCCCACAATCAATTTCATAAAGAGGTAAGTGATTTTCGTGTGAAGAAAAGCACACCTTCCGAATCGAAGTTATGTCCTTAGAAAGGTCTGGCTTTAAGAAATGTCTCAGCACCCCTTGTAACAATTTAGCCGATTCCATTTGAAGTGCATGAATTCGTGTTTCTTCGCTTTGAAATTGCAGATTAAATCTATCGAACTGCTCCAAAACATAGTCGAGAAAGTAAAGATAGGCTTTCATGTCTGGTTTTTGCATCATAGATAGCAGATGTTCACCCGATTTCTTTTTATCATTCTGAATATTTTCTAACAGGAAATGGAGCAACGCATCCCAATTTTCCAATATTCGTTCTATGCAAGCACGACGAGATAACCACCGCGTTTCACATAGTCTAACAATCTTCCGATGAGATTCCGAGAAGCACTCTTGAAATTCTTGAAATATTGCAGTCCGTTTGCTGCTGGTGTTAAAAAAACTCGCGATTTTTCGAATGAGTTTTTCGCATTCGTCCGGAATCGCATCACAAGCGCCGTTAGCAATTAATGCACAAGAATGGCAAGGACAAGGCATAGTAATCAATCGCGGACATTTTTCTCGTAGCAACCTACTGAACGCCGACCTCATGACGCTTGCATTATCGCACGCCAAAGCAACAACGTTAAGCATGGGAATTTGGAGTTTGTTCATCTCATTCCTCAACGCTGCAAACAGATTCTCAGCACTAGTGTTCGTTGCGTTGAGATTGATTAATTTCACTAATTCCGTCTTGACATCTAAAGACTGAGGATCAATGTATCGGACAAGAAAAGTCATCCATTTTTTAAGAGTTAAATCTGACGATTCATCTATAAAAATGGAGAATGACGCGTTTTGCAAAATGCTAACAACACGATCAGTCGCAACGGGGCTCAAGACGTTCGTTATGATGGCTTTGGTTTTATTTCGGCCCATTTTCATACTTTGCACAACGTTGGGATCTTGATCGACTTTCTGAAAAAAATCGAGGAATTGTTCAGCAACTTGAAGAGGAATGTTATGTTGAGCAATTAAAGCTGCGTATCGAATCTCAGCGATATGTACCTTATCGTCGAACGAAAATGATGAATCTTCGTCCCATAAATTATTTAGAAAATGTTCAACTGCAATGCCTTGTTTTTTACACTCAGCTAAGTGAGTTACAGAGATGGCATGGCGTTCTAATTTGGAAATTCCACAACTTAATGATATGCCACAAACAGCACATTTACACGAATAAGGATCTTCTGCAACCTCTCGAAGCCAAAACTGAAACCTACTATCGCTCAACCATTTTTTAAGAAATTTTTGTTTATACGAATCTTTAGCCGGTGTACTGACCGCCGAATCGCCACTTTTCGCATGGAATTTAGCGTGACTGGTCACATGACCACTACCACAAGAAAATTCTTTGTTGCATATAATACACTTAAACCGATATATATTGCCCTCGACTTCGCGAATCCATGATTTCGACTGCTCGTCAGTAAGCCACTTTTGCACAAAAGATTGTGGTTTGCGTTTTTTCTTTGGAATTTCACACAAAGAATCGGCCATTCTAGCGATAATAATAATTCTAGCCTAATATTGACCTTTTCTTTAATAGAAAATGTATACTAATATACATATATGTGTACCATAAAGAATATTATATACCCTGACTTGACATAGATTCGAAACTTAATCTAAATGTAAGTACTATATACAAGAAAATTAATTAACAGTAGTAAATAAACTAAAATAAAAGAATTGTTCGACTAATATTATAAATTTAGGTATATACAAGAAAATTAAATAATAGCAGTAAACAAAAATAAAACCAAACCAAAACCATAAATATTAAATGGTAATAAATTACAAATATAAATAGAAAATACTAATGTAAATATTGAAGTGCGTTCGTTCAAGCAAGTACAATATAAGTAGGTGCACTTGCATTCTCTTATATCGGGCTAGAATTATTATTATCGCTAGAATGGCCGATTCTTTGTGTGAAATTCCAAAGAAAAAACGCAAACCACAATCTTTTGTGCAAAAGTGGCTTACTGACGAGCAGTCGAAATCATGGATTCGCGAAGTCGAGGGCAATATATATCGGTTTAAGTGTATTATATGCAACAAAGAATTTTCTTGTGGTAGTGGTCATGTGACCAGTCACGCTAAATTCCATGCGAAAAGTGGCGATTCGGCGGTCAGTACACCGGCTAAAGATTCGTATAAACAAAAATTTCTTAAAAAATGGTTGAGCGATAGTAGGTTTCAGTTTTGGCTTCGAGAGGTTGCAGAAGATCCTTATTCGTGTAAATGTGCTGTTTGTGGCATATCATTAAGTTGTGGAATTTCCAAATTAGAACGCCATGCCATCTCTGTAACTCACTTAGCTGAGTGTAAAAAACAAGGCATTGCAGTTGAACATTTTCTAAATAATTTATGGGACGAAGATTCATCATTTTCGTTCGACGATAAGGTACATATCGCTGAGATTCGATACGCAGCTTTAATTGCTCAACATAACATTCCTCTTCAAGTTGCTGAACAATTCCTCGATTTTTTTCAGAAAGTCGATCAAGATCCCAACGTTGTGCAAAGTATGAAAATGGGCCGAAATAAAACCAAAGCCATCATAACGAACGTCTTGAGCCCCGTTGCGACTGATCGTGTTGTTAGCATTTTGCAAAACGCGTCATTCTCCATTTTTATAGATGAATCGTCAGATTTAACTCTTAAAAAATGGATGACTTTTCTTGTCCGATACATTGATCCTCAGTCTTTAGATGTCAAGACGGAATTAGTGAAATTAATCAATCTCAACGCAACGAACACTAGTGCTGAGAATCTGTTTGCAGCGTTGAGGAATGAGATGAACAAACTCCAAATTCCCATGCTTAACGTTGTTGCTTTGGCGTGCGATAATGCAAGCGTCATGAGGTCGGCGTTCAGTAGGTTGCTACGAGAAAAATGTCCGCGATTGATTACTATGCCTTGTCCTTGCCATTCTTGTGCATTAATTGCTAACGGCGCTTGTGATGCGATTCCGGACGAATGCGAAAAACTCATTCGAAAAATCGCGAGTTTTTTTAACACCAGCAGCAAACGGACTGCAATATTTCAAGAATTTCAAGAGTGCTTCTCGGAATCTCATCGGAAGATTGTTAGACTATGTGAAACGCGGTGGTTATCTCGTCGTGCTTGCATAGAACGAATATTGGAAAATTGGGATGCGTTGCTCCATTTCCTGTTAGAAAATATTCAGAATGATAAAAAGAAATCGGGTGAACATCTGCTATCTATGATGCAAAAACCAGACATGAAAGCCTATCTTTACTTTCTCGACTATGTTTTGGAGCAGTTCGATAGATTTAATCTGCAATTTCAAAGCGAAGAAACACGAATTCATGCACTTCAAATGGAATCGGCTAAATTGTTACAAGGGGTGCTGAGACATTTCTTAAAGCCAGACCTTTCTAAGGACATAACTTCGATTCGGAAGGTGTGCTTTTCTTCACACGAAAATCACTTACCTCTTTATGAAATTGATTGTGGGCCAAAATGCAATTTGTATTTAAACAACTTGGGAACTCAATCTGAGATCGTTGAAATCATTAGAAAAAACTGTCTCAACTTTTGTATTGCTGCCGCAGAGGGTATTTGTAAAAGGTTACCTTTCGATGACGAGTTTTATGCTAAGTTGAGTGCCCTTCAACCAACTACGGCACTATCTTCGTCAAACAGGACTCTTTCCCTCGAAAGCATTGAATTTGTAGCAACAAAGATTGGTAATCTCGACATTGATGGTCTGAAAAAAGAATGGTCTTCGTTACCTTTAGATTTTTCAGAAAAAGAGAAAGCAACACTTATTAATTTAAAATTTGATAACTTTTGGAAAAGTGTTCTTTCGCAAAATGAACCAAACGAAGTGCCCAGGTATCCCAATTTGTTGAAATTTGTTAACACCGTAAGATCTTTTCCTAACTCAAATGCCGATGCAGAAAGAGTGTTTTCCATGTTAACTGACATTGTCACCAAAAAACGCAACAGACTTGACCCTTCAACGGTCAATGCAATATGCGTTGTTAAGTCAGCATTGAAAGCTAAGAACGAAACTGCATTGACCATGGCCATTGAAGAAAAGCACTTGACTCGTATGTCATCTAAATACTTGTACAAGTATGAGACTTCAGAAAAAAGTGAGCTACGTCTTTGTAGTGTTGATGAATTAGAAGAATTCGATTTATTAGATGCCTCATTGAATATCGTTTGATTTAACATTTGCGCGCATACTACTCGGTTTGTTGTGTTCTAATATTTTTGGGTTTCCAGTTGATACATTTAAATTCTGATATTAAATTTTGATATGCTAATCTTATGCATCTTATGGTAGTTAATTAACAAATGCTTCAAATTGCCTAAGTAAGTAGTACGTACAATTTTCTCTGAATTATTTAAATTGTGAACTATCAACATAAAGCATTTAAAAATGCTGCATTTAAAAGTAGTTCTGTTCGTTTAGTTGGTTAATTTTATTATTTAACGCATTCAATATTGTATAGATTTATTTTATAAATACGATATGTTTTTCATTTGAAAGTAAGAGTTTTCAGTTGTCATAATTATAGAGAAAAGAAAGTTGACGTTTTCCGAGAAACCAGCAAAATTTCCATTTTTCTTGTTTCCGTGGGTAATGTGTATCTTATCCCATACCCTTTGGAAGTGTAAAGAAATGTTCTGCCTTATTTTGCCAAAATTAGTTGTCCGCAATTATTTTATTGGAGGTTAACTTTCTTAATTAATTCCTGGTTTACATTCTATTAACTAACTAAACGTAAAGAGAAACATTCTTTACGTTTTTCTCCTGATGGAAGAAATCACCACTTTCTCACGGTTTCCATTGAACAATAACATTTTATTAGATTTATAACAATTCGTTTATCGATATGAAATACATATTAATAATTAAAAATTAATTTGTTATATCGACTTTGAGTGACCATTGTTTTCATATTAAAATTAACGATTAATATGCAATGTGGATATTTTATTAAATTTTTCAATTTCTTTTCAACATTGTATTATAAATAATTCGCTGAGTAAATAATAATTTTTAAAATAGCTTGGAGAGATAAGATAATGCATGTACTTCAACGAACGCTGTCGCCGTCGGTCGAGTGCGGCCGAAGATAGCCCGCCGGGTGGGCATGGTAGGAGCTACGGCCCGTAAGGGGAAACAGCAACAGCGGCTTGATTCTGACATCACTGCCTCCAGTGTGTGAATAAATGTTAAATCTCGTTCCACTCTATCAATTAGGCCAAATTTGTTTTTCGATAAGAGCTTGATAAAAAGGTTTTTTTTTTAAGAAAATTTAAAATAAATGGAGCAAATTTAACATATTCTTATTAACATTATCGACCAAATGAATTTGTTTAGATTAGGTTAGTCAAATTTACTATGGTAAGATTTTAAAATGTATTTTCAGCAAAACAAAGTTTCTATAAATTCTCCGTTTTTAATGGTGGTTGGTTGGTGGAGATCCTTACAACTTTCATAATTTACATTCTGCCTTAAAAGTTCCTGTTTCTCCTTTTTGGTTTTCACCTCGCTGTGTTTAAACACGCAGCATGAAAACACAACTAAAAATCTAAAAGCATCTCTCATTTGAGGAAGACCAAGGCGGCACTTTATTCTCCATTATTATTTGTAAATGCAAGAACAGTTTGCATAGAAGATATCGCTCGAATTTAATTACATGGCTATAATGGAAATGTGAAATCTAACCGCAATTACAGATCGTATTACGATAGTCCCTCATCTCAAATAATAATAGATTTGTAAGCTTAAGGAAAGTACATGTCGATTGCAGTATCAAAGTTAGATGTACTTTCAGGTTCTGTAATGAATGTTTGAGCTAAACTGCTCAACACTCTGATTGCACTGCATTGCAGTTATTTCCTTAGTTGTTCACTTCGAGGAGGTCGAGGTAATCTAATTTAACTTAAATTTCGAAGTTATGTAGTGATAGTAACATTATGTTTGAGGCGATGCGGGAAAAGGAAAGTGCAGCACAGTGTTTAATCGTAAAATTAGGTACCTATTAAAATTCATATTACATTGCTTTTTTCAAGGAGGTTCTAAGGGGGGCATGAGGCTATGCCCACCTTATTTCACCTAAAAATATGACGATAAATGATATATTTTATTTAAAATGGTCTTATTGTTGCACGTGACAATTATCATGTAGCGCGGGCTAAAATTTCAGTTCTAAAAATAATTTTACAATTCTAATTTATACAGCATTCACCTGGACGATTTTTAGGAGAAAGCATGATTAGATCAACGCCCATGTGTGATAATGCTCATGTAATATTGTAAAGGCATGTTAAATATAATAAATTATTACCCCAGCAATGACTTCATTTAGTTATTTTTATTTAGTTGGCTGAATTATTGAGACCGAGATAATTTACGAAAAAGCGCTAGCGATGGTTAATAAAACATTGTACGCGGCATGCTTTGCAACTAATCTTTACTAGGCTAGCTGGCTTATGTAGGCTCGCTGGATTATGTAATCTCGTCACACAAACTTTCCAGCTTGCCCGTAAAGATTAATTTACAAAACTTGCCACGTAAATAACTATTATATTGCAGTCCCATTCAAAGACAAACTCGAAATTAGTCTGAACCCCTAATACCACTAAAATTCGGTCCTTTTCCTCTTTCGTGAGGTCCACAACCGTCCTTTCATTGAAGGACGTCATTACGTGACACGTGACACGTGCCACAATAAGCACTAATGATATTAATGCAAAATTGCATTGTAATTCTTAATATTTTATTAGTATGCATTAGTATTAATTAGTTTGTATTATGTTGTCCTTTCTGACTTTAAAAGGATTGTATAGGGTCTACATAATCTTTTAATCAATACCGTATTATGTACCTAACAAGACTTATTAATTTTGTCACAATTCGAGGCTGTCTTATTTTAATCTTCTTGAAAGAAGGGATTTGGAGACCAGCAGCAAGCACTAGGTAAATTTTCTTGAGGCCACACAACATTTATATCTTACTGTTGTATTAAAGTTAAACTATATTAGAGTTAAAGGTAAGTTAATTGGAGACTATTATTTTTTTAGATTACTGAGCACTTGCTTAATATGTCTGGCGCCAGCGGCGTGGTGCCATTATAGGAACATTCCATTATTTTGATAAGTTTTAGTTTGTTAAGAAAAGATTATCTGTTTCAGTGTATGGAACATCTTCAATCCCTCAAAGCATACGCCGTATACCTTATTCGTGTACGTAGGTGTACGCAGCTCAATAAAAAAAAGCTGTTGCTGACCAGTTATTGTTATTATTTTTATTTTCACTAGTTTAATGACTGAATTTTATCGACATATAGGCAATATTATACACGGACGGCATCTATTCATGTCATCGAACTCATTCAACTTCTTGTCGATCTATTCGATAAGGCTGATATTACACTTACACACGACAAGCCCCAGTCAATACCGACATTGTAATTTTTAAGACTGCGCTTGAGGAGGTCTCTTATTGACTCTTCACTATGGTTTTGCTATAGAAGAAAGCGAGATTCTTTGATTCTGGAAGCATTACACATCTTGGAAAGATGTTTAAAATTAGGGGATTCTTTCTGATCTAGGACACTTCAAGACATATTTACTCTTCACCCTCGCAATGACTAATGACTCGCCAGAAATTGCGATGACTTATTCGCTCTTAGAAATGAACTGAATTAATGAATTCTACATAGTTGATGTATACATGCATGTCTTTGTCAGGACTAAAGCACGACAACTACTAACCACTGCAGCAGATCTGGTAACTTTACCTTCCAACCAAAACAGCGTGTGCACACCTGAAATGATATGAACCTGCAGATGCCGTCTATGCAATTTATACAGAGCATGTCAAGAAATTCATATATAGATTTATACTGACATCGTAACTTAATTTGCACATAAAAATAATCAATTAGATGATTAATAAAAATGATCACTAAATCGTATGTAAACGATCGTAATTACAATGATGTGAAATTTTTAACATGTTAATATTCTAGATTCAATCTTAATGCAAGTTTAAATGCATTTATTGTAAAAAATCTTAGTACGACCCTGTACATTTAAGTATATTTTCGTCGGTTTAAAAAGTATAGACTTTATTTTAAATCAAACAATGTTTTCGTTAATGTGAAAGGTCATCTAAAGCGTTCTCACGCAGATGAAATTTGTTTTTGTAAGAAATAAACGAAATAAAACTGACCTTTTGACGAAATGATATGTCTAGAAATGCATTAAAGTCAAATTTATGTTTCCTGGAACGTGCTTATTTTCGTTTCTGATGAATAGATTCTTCAACAACAGACATACAAAAAACACAGTCTGCAACAAATTTTAAATATCAGAGTTCATGCTACGAAGCAGATATTTGCTCCGGTAAAACCCCGTAGAATATTCTGGAACAAATCTTTCATTGGTTCGAAATGTGTCAGTGCTGTCTCTGATAGGAATTTTATGTTACCTTTTTTTAAAATATTAGCGCAAAATATAGTTTTGCATTCCCAAAAGTCAGTCTAGTAATGGGGTATGGTAAAGTCGGTCAACAGGGTCTAGTCTAGCGGTTGACGACATACGTTGATGTAAAGTCACCGTGTTGGAAGCAGAGTGTATACAGAAGGTCCCGCATAATTTGCTCAAGTGACGCGAGGTTCTATTATCGGCCGCCAAGTGAATTAAGTTTGTTTCGCTGTGTTTAAACACGCAGCATGAAAACACAACTAAAAATCTAAAAGCATCTCTCATTTGAGGAAGACCAAGGCGGCACTTTATTCTCCATTATTATTTGTAAATGCAAGAACAGTTTGCATAGAAGATATCGCTCGAATTTAATTACATGGCTATAATGGAAATGTGAAATCTAACCGCAATTACAGATCGTATTACGATAGTCCCTCATCTCAAATAATAATAGATTTGTAAGCTTAAGGAAAGTACATGTCGATTGCAGTATCAAAGTTAGATGTACTTTCAGGTTCTGTAATGAATGTTTGAGCTAAACTGCTCAACACTCTGATTGCACTGCATTGCAGTTATTTCCTTAGTTGTTCACTTCGAGGAGGTCGAGGTAATCTAATTTAACTTAAATTAAATTAAATTAAATTAACTTAAGTTATGTAGTGATAGTAACATTATGTTTGAGGCGATGCGGGAAAAGGAAAGTGCAGCACAGTGTTTAATCGTAAAATTAGGTACCTATTAAAATTCATATTACATTGCTTTTTTCAAGGAGGTTCATGCTACGAAGCAGATATTTGCTCCGGTAAAACCCCGTAGAATATTCTGGAACAAATCTTTCATTGGTTCGAAATGTGTCAGTGCAGTCTCTGATAGGAATTTTATGTTCCCTTTTTTTAAAATATTAGCGCAAAATATAGTTTTGCATTCCCAAAAGTCAGTCTAGTAATGGTGTATGGTACAGTCGGTCAACAGGGTCTAGTCTAGCGGTTGACGATATACGTTGATGTAAAGTCACCGTGTTGGAAGCAGAGTGTATACAGAAGGTCCCGCATAATTTGCTCAAGGGACGCGAGGTTCTGTTATCGGCCGCCAAGTGAATTAAGTTTGAGTTTCCCGTTCCATTTTACCGAACAGAAATTTAAAAGCTTAAAAATAGAGCTTAATATTTTGTTTTAGTAACGACAAAAAATAATCTGAATCCAATAATTAAGTGAATTATAAAGATAACGAAACTATATTTTTGTTCCACATCGTATCGCTAATATTGGGAATTGCGTAAATTTGTGCCGGATTAAAAATATTAATGAAACGATAATGCAACTATTTAAGAAATAAAGTTGTGTCAACGTGGTAACTTTTACATGATACACGTTTCTTTTGAAAGTATATGGTTTAATTCTTTATTAATGAAAGGATACTGGAAACCTAAGTACAACATAATCACCATAAACTTTAGTTCATAAATAATTGTTATGACTTTAGCATCGACAGCAATAGTTCAAACTTTTACATCTATAATATGTGAGGTACTTGGTACCTAATGTTAAGTGAGTTTAAGGGCATTATTGTGTAAGTGATATTTGTGAAATTTAAAGAATTGTAAAACTAACTATTTATCAAGAATTAACGGATAAACTGTATGATAGAAGTAAATTCTGTGTTTCAAACTTATTTGTACCATTTCCATGAAAGCTTTTTGTTAATTATGCAAACATTTTCTTTTTAATAAGGATCCTTATTAGAACACTATTACTATTGTTCTTATCATTTGAGACAAAATATTAGTTTATCTACCAATAAATGAGTATAAATTAACTCTTGTTCTGATAATATTGGACCGTTGATCATTAGTTGAAGTTATTCAATTATCCAACTTGCTTTAACGTCAATTTAACTAATGATGATTAGTTTTTTAATTTATTAATTTTAATCAATATAATATGGATCCTTTTTTTACTCGGGGGTTCAGACCAGAATTGTAATGACTTCGAGTAAATGGCGCCCATATTCCTTCTTATTTCAACAAATCTTGTTTTTCTCTACAATCCATAAGCTAGAGAAGCCACTACCTACGCCTTAGGGATAATTTATCACTAAGAGATCTTTAGCCGGTGCATTAAATTACAATAAGTATCATTGTTCTCTTTCAGTGAGCTTTATCGATGTTATAGTTAACGTCCATCGTGCGACGTTTGTTTTGTGTATTCAGAGAAATTTAATGTTACAATTGACAGTACCATCGTGGGGCATTTGTCTTCAATTCAGTATAAATTGTTACAATTGGCGCCCATGCGTGGGACTTTTGTGTTTAGTAATTTAAATTGTTACAAATTCATGTGCTCGCCTACAATTTATAAAGAGTTGATATCGATAAATTTTTAAATTAAATCAATATAAGGCAATAAATATTCAAAGTCTTCAAAGATTTTGCGACAAACAATTTGTTCCACAAACATCACAATGCAGTTTTTTTATTTTTGACTTAATTTATCTGTTAAAAATGTTATGTATTTTACATTTTATATCTTTGAAAACTGTTTAGTTAAATATTATATGAAACTTACACTATTGGGATTTGATAACAAACATTCGTTTTCTTGTCACGAAACAAAATACAAAGTGAACACCGAACTCTTCATTATTAATTTGGAACTTTGCTAATACGTAAATCTTTGTTTTTTAAATATGATATATTTAAACAAAAGATCTTCGTCTACACCTAAAATGCATCTAAATTATTGTGCGCACGGCAGCAACCAAATTCAACGTTTCTCTGGCTAATTGAATTTTCTTCGCATAAACATGTTGTACGCGTTGTTAGTTGTTGGAAAATAGATACTTTGGAAAGTACGGAAGGTCAATTCATCAGAATCTGCAGATAATTTGAATTGATTTAAATTTAACAAGTTTTAAACTTGGAATTTAATAACCATTACTAAGTTGAATTAGAAAAGTATACTAGGTACGACAGGAGAATTTCTGAAAGTCGCATTGTTTAAATTCAACCTCAATCTTTTAAAATTCAAAAATACTTTAAAAGATCAAAGACAGCTGAATTAGATTAATAACCATCAGGCGTTAAGCCAAACTAGCTCGCTAATTAAAAAGGGAAAGAGCTGGATTTTAGATGGATTTGAATAGCCCGACAATTTAAGTTGATATAATTTCGACGAATTTACTAACATTTGTACACCACTTGTTTAAATACAGGATAGTTACTTCTTCTTCTTCGACCAATTTCTGCTGCTTGTATGTTTCATATTACTTCGCAAATATAAGATATGTTAATATTTAGGATCTAATGTAATCAAAACAGCAAGAAATACAGATGACTACCTTACTAAAGCACTGAATCGAACTTTCGCTGTTCTAGTTACGAATAACTATTGATAAATACTTTTTCTGTCCAGTAGGTATGTACTACTAGCTAAACAGAAGTGACTGTAATAATCAAAGTAAATTGAACAGATTTAATCTAATAGTACAATTAAGATAAAGAAATGAAAATATTCAATAATCAGTACCCATATTGAAGTGGAATTATATTCTAACTAATTTTGAAATCAATGTCAATTTTTCAAGGGTAATTGAAAAGTTCTCCCATGAATCATGACTTAATCCCTATTTCAACCTCGAAGTATTTTAATAATCTTTGTTAAATTTATACGTTATTACTTTGGTACGTATTAAATTTATTACTTTGGTAGATTCTTAGTAATATTGCTCTTGTCATAATTAACTTCGAAAGTTGATGACTTGCTGTAAACCCCTTTATATCACGGAAACGCATCATTAGTACATCTATACTTTTACATTTACGTACTTTTCAAAATTTCTATCCCTAATGATTGTCAATTTCTTTTAACACATAATTTGCCTTTTAATGCTTTCGTTAATGCATTTTTGATTGAATTTCATTCTGTCCATATTTACTAAAGTTATCAAGGTTGCTTTTAGTAAATTAAAAGGCAAAAAAATACATTTGTTTGGTAAAAGCAAACAGAAAACAGTTTGTAAAATATGTAAACATCTAAAATATCGTTTTTTTCTCATTTGTGTAGAACATCAAGATTTTTTTCTTATTTAAGTTTCTTTTAATCCTCCGGATATTGCTCCGAAGCACGGAAATTAAAGTCACAACGTTATATTTATCAGCACAGAATTTTTTTTCTTAAAAACATCGCTTCTTTAGAAAAAGGAAAATATCCTTTAAAGTAATTAAATTTCGGGGTGAAAGCATTTAACACTTTACTTCGAACCCGCAGGAAAAACTTAAGTCATTGACTTTTATGTTTATAACGTTAATATCAGAAAACAGTTTTGAAAGCAATATTGCAATATATATTTAAGGGCAAACCAAAAGAGGTATTCATTAAGAGCACGGCTCCAGGCAGCAATTTTACGATGAGTTCGGTCGTTTAAAAATAATGAACCATAAAAAAGATTTTCATTTATGAACGATTCGCCGATAAAGTCATATTAGCAGCTCTCAAATGGCTCCATGTTCGCTTTTTCCCCTGCAATGATTCACCATTAGCTTAGTTCTCCCTTTTGTTAGAAATTCGGTGCACTTTTGTATTCTGTGACAGCCTATTTTATAGGAGTGCAGCAAATTTACGTAAATTTATATTAATGGCTATCTAATTATGATTAAGCACTGTGCTGCACTTTCCTTTTTTCCGCGTCGTCCGGAGCTTAATTTTACTAGTACCACTTTATGATTTCAAAATTTAAATTGAATTAAATCTCCACCTCGACCTCCAGGAGGAGAACAACTGGAGAAATAACTGCAATGCAGTGCAATTACAGTGTTGAGTAGTTTAGAGAGTTTAAGCATTTATTATTTTATTCATATTACAGTTTAGATTGTACTAATTTTATTTTAAATGTTTCGTGAGATGAGATGAACGTGGAGAATTGTAACTTGCAGTCTGAAAATTACCGTAAATAATCATGCGCTGCATTAGGAATAAGAGAAAATAATAAGATACACTAATTAAGCATTGCACAGATACATCATTTCCACTGAATTTAAATTTTGTAGTAAAATAATGTCTATTATAATCTTCTTAGTGTTATGGGTAACTTTTAATTAATTCCTAAAATATGCCTACACTACAATTTTTGTAGAAATTTTTGTGTGGGAAAAACCGTACAATTTTGACAACACTGGGTTGTCTTTCTTAGTTATAATTAGTTATATTATGGTTATAATTAAACCATATTTGATTTGGGCCGTTTAAATTTGTCCCGGCATTATAAATGATTCTTAAATTTGAAGATGGTATTAAGTAAGCTTTTGTGTATTTAATGAATATTTCAGTTGGAAAATCTGGTTAGAAGAAGTTAACACGCACATATTGAGATGTCTAGATTTCATCTCATTGAAAAAGATTTAATTTCCCTGATTAAATTCTAGGTCTACGATCATTAACGTAGGAAGAATTTTTCTGTTTTCCATGAGACTGACTCAGTTTCGGGCTGATATTTAACTAAAATTATGTAAATTAGGTCAATTTTGTAATGACTAATCTAGCACAATAAACTTACAAACTCTTATGTAATAATACAGAGCATTTATTGTAATGAAGGTTTCGGTTTTGCTGATATGCTTCGTGTTTTACAAATATTGATTCTTATACAACATTTCTCACCATTGTTTTAATGCAAACACTTGGAGGACTGTATGCTGGACAAGTTGACTATAATTTGACTGCATTTAAATTGATTTGAAAATGGATTTTGTATAAAGCATCGTTGGGTTTATAAATATCGTAAAGAAGAATCTTAATGTATGTTTTTCTAGTAGACTTGGTAGACTTTGGAATATGAGTGTCTTATATTGTTTTAATCGTTATTTTGCCAGCTATAATCCTATCTTTTTAGAATTAAGATCCGTGTTAATCATTATCAGCTGTGTCGGAACAGTGACGTCACGAAAAACTTTCGCATGGCGGTTGTTTGGAAAAATTGACAGAATTTTTTCATTTGTTTCGTCAAATCATATATAAACCCAAGCTAAAATTAACAAATTCAGTCGATCAAAAGCACTTGGAGAACCCCTGCTCGACTCCGGATTGAAAATATGTAAATTAAGTGAGGTTAGAAGAGTTGACCATATGGTTTATGTCAACAAAAGAAAATTTAACAAAGTTTTAAAGAATAATTTACCTGGATATTTGAAAATTAAAAGAAGATTTATTATTTATTCAACAATTATATGGAAGTGTGAACGAGTTGTTTATTAAAATAAATTCAAGAAGATTTTACTTCCATTATTGATTTAAAGAATCGACGTATTTACGTTTATAAAATCATCTGACAGTTTGAAAGCAGTTGTACCAATTTAAAATAATATTGGAATGAAAGAGATAAAGTACATCAAGATCCATTTACTTTATATACAAGGTTGGTCAAAATATAAGGTTTTGATTTAATTTGTCAATAACGAAAGTATAAAGACAATCTGAATAATTTCAGAATTTATCTTTCTAACTTTAAAGGTTTTTAAATAATTAAATTCTTATGAATAAAACAAATTAAATTTCTTTATTAAATTTTTAATTATCATAAATTAAATTTATTTGAACATTTGTAAATATTCTTATTTGACTACATTGATTGATGCCAGTTTGCTCAAGTGGAGAACTGCTATAGCCCTATGTCAGGTTATTAACGACTAATTAACACACTTGAGCAAGCTTAGGAAAGAATTTCCCATTTTATTTTACTGTTTTGTTCTGAATAATTTTCCTTTTATTTTTCTTGGAATTTGATATTGTTTTATTTTCATTAATAAAATAAAGACTGTGTTTTTCAATTTATCAATGTGTTTATTTGATGTGTATACAAGCATCCATTTCTTTTTCTTTTCATATTTAGAGTTTAGCTTGCTGTTGTCCAGTTGCGGAAGCCCAAGTGTCTTTATTGTAAAGTTTTTCTTTTCTTCCAGGTATACGAATCAATAAGATTTTATTATTTCAACTATTTCATGCTCTATCGAATAAAACCTGAATTAACCGATTGGGAAAAGGAAAAATATTGAGGGGTATTTTATTTTATTTTATTAGATTTCAACGTAGATATTTTATGGGTAACCCTAATTGTGGCACAGATTAAAAATCACCTCAATATATTACAAAGAATGTCCCATATCTGTCTTTTTTGTCAGTTTATACATATCCTCCACTTTTTTGGCCAGACCTTGTAACGTCACGTTTTTTCAATTTTACTAAATACAATATTTACATGTATAAATAAGAAAGGAATCCTTAGTGCGGTCCTGGTAGTTTAGCAAATTCATTTGTGTCGCAACCATAGATATTTCGTTAAGTAAATAATGCTTTCTTTCAAGTATAAAAGAGTCACCTTTGTGCATTTATAAACAATATTTTAAATTTCAGCGAAGTTTTCGTTGGTGCGAACATTCATTTTAAGGCGTTCCCATGTATATAATCTTAGTTTCTTTAAAAAATACATTAATGAAATGAATTAGGTTTTTATTTATGGCTTCTTGTACGTGTTATTTGAACAAATTCTTCTGAGCCCAGACATATAATAATACATTGATAAACACGTGTAAATGGTATTGAGTTTTTCCGACGACGCAGATCTTAATATGGGTAAAGTTCCGCAGATTCAAATGATATGTTCTAGAAAGATGTGACGTGGTCACTTTTTTAAAAATTCGGATCCCTAAGTTGAGTTGAATTTTTTGGTCAGTCCGCAATAACCACTACTATAGTGCGGAGCTCTTCTGTTTATTAACAAGGGTTGTTTTGCCGACGGCATTTCCAAAAATACAGTAACGTGTTTAGTTGTTGTGAAATATACAGAAGTATAATTTGATTTAATTAGAATTGTTATTATAAACATCGTACCGAAATTTAATAAATAGTCCGCACAATTTATAGATTTATAACTAAAGTGTAACAAGCATTTTGTTACCGCAATCCGTTCCTTTAATAATCTTCATAGATTAATAATACAGTTATTATTTATTAACGAAAAATTATAATTATCGACTTAAAAACGTAATGTGAACTAAGCCTAAATGGGATCTTGTTTTTAAATGAAATTTAAAAAAACGGAAGTTCTAAAACTTAAATAATTTCTGAAACGGCGCATTTCAGTTTTGTGTTGCTTTTCAATAAAAAAAATCGGTTTACAACTGACAATATCAACCAGTGGTGGTTTAAAAAAAACTTTTATTCAACAAAAGTAACTAACAATTGAACTTATATGGTTGTTCCGGTTACCCTAATAAGGAATATTATAGAAATAGTTTTAAAACAAAATAATCATTGTGAATTTTAATTCTTTGGTCTGAAGTAAGAAGCGTGTTTTCCAGATTCTGCACTCTCATCGAATTAATAATTTTGTTATTTGGTGCTTAATATGTGAACAAAAAGGTACTAATCGTTAATTATTTTGTGAAGTGGTAACTAATTAAATAATTTGATCATTGTACTGTGAACTGAAGGATATTATTTTGTTAAAGTTTGAGTAACTTGCATAATTATTCATATATCAATTTTGATTTTTATCTGTTTGTGTATATATTTCCCGCCGTTAAGAATTCTTACGTTGGGTATTATTTTTTAATTTTTATTTTTATATTGTTTATAAATAAATTTATTTTTGAATCCAATCACATTAGATGGTATTGGACCATATACTTACGAAAATCTTTAAATATATTTCAACTAATTTGTTTTTAATATGACTAAATATGACTAATAATTGAAATAAATTTAATAGATTTGATACCGGTTTCTGTGTACGAGTATCTTATTATTTTTTTCATAATTCCCGGACTTTCCTAAACAGATGGCGCCCAAATATACTTATTTTTTACTATAACCAGCCTTAATCCTTCTTTTTTATAATCTGTGAGTTATGGAAACAATACCCGCGTCCTGAATTTAAATTTGTTAAAAGAGATGTCTCAAGCAGCCGGAGCAGTATAAGTTGTACAGTAAGTATCAAATACTTTGTGTGTTAAAAATATAACATTTCAACCTTGCCACTTTTCCAAATGACTAGGAAGTGGGGCATAATAGAAAGAAATGTTATAATTTAAAATATGAAGATTCATTTGTTCCTAAAATATTGTTTTGCATACATTAGTAGGAAATCAAATATTGCAACGAAAAAAATGGAAAAGGCAATTGTAACAAAGATAAAGATGTAGTAGTTTAAGTAAAATGCTAAAGAAACAACAGTAGTTGAGTGATGAAGAGCAAAATTAAAGAATATAAGCAAGAAAACAGAATGTGTAATAAAAGATAGAAGGAATTAACGTAGTGAGTGTTTATAATAAAGGTACTGATAATGAGTGCAATTATATTATAAAGGATACGATTAAAATATCGAAGATAAACCCTAGGCAGGTGTAAGCACGTAATGCATGCACGAATGTTAATATGTTTAGTCTTAATTAAAGTATACATAATGATAAATTGGATCGCGGTCGTCCTCATTCTCATCTTCCACGGAAGATGCAGCATGTGGTGCAGCTTAGCCGTCTGCAGCGAGTACACTGTAACGATGTTACTTAGTTAACAAATTTAAAATATTTTAAATTTATTAAATAAGCTTTCGTACTATAATTTTTTTTAATTCATAGTCCGCTAGCGAAAATACACTTAAAACGACTTTGTATTATAATATTTTTCGAATTTATTTTTCACGCATTATAATAAACTGAATACGAACCTTGTATTACAATATTCGAATTTATTCCGTACCGTTTAAAATAAATTTAAAATTGAGCTGAATTTTAGATTTATTTATTATTCCATTTGACAAAAAATGCATTTCGTCTTAGTTATCCTTGTAATAAAAATTTGATAGTTGGGTAAAATAAGATGTTTTGATGGGACCCAGCTTGTTTTATTCTAAGATTTTATTTATTATTGGTGAACCGTGATATGGTGAATCGAGCAATTTTGATGGATTCTTCTTTGTTCGTTCAATGGATGTTTATTTCTTCTCATGCGAAAATCAGAATGTAGGTAGAGGAACAAGTTTAAACTAATTCGAGGATTCCACTGCGTTCGGATACACATATGTTATGTGTATCCGTAAAATTAAAACACTGTGACGTGTTTTAAGATTTTTCAATCCACTCTGTCGCGATTGTTTTGAATCTGTTTGCCAAGTGTGCCAAGTGATGCCAATCTTCTGGTTACGATGTTTCTGTTTAAAACAAAAACCTATCATTTATGAGGTTAACATTGCTGATATCTAGGCTTCTGATTTTAAGTTCTCATACCGATTCGTTTAAAATTTTATCAAAAATATCTGAAAATTGTTGTTTATATAAGTTTTACGTTAGTTTCAAAGGTAATATATATTTTCTATTGTTTTTGTGTTATCAAGCATGTTTACGTAAGCTACGACCACATGATTAAAATAAACTTCCTTAGTTCTGCTTTAGTAAATAACTATCCCCATATCAGCCCTTCTCGTAATTAATTTAACAGATAGGTAAGTGGGTACTCTTTAATTAAAGTTTTGTAAGATTTTCGTACTGCTTTTTGTTGTAAAGATCATTGGCCATTAAGTTTTTCCCTAAGATTTTTTTTCTTGTAAACTTAGGATGTTAACATATTTCTTTAGGGAGAGCCCGATAACCAAAAATCGCTGATTTGGCAACACCGAGATTTAGGAAGTCAAGGAACTAAACCCGAATCACAAAATAGATTTACCACTGACAAGAAACCAACTAATCATTTAAGAAGAAATTTAAGAAACATGTTTTTTGATATATTTGTAGGTAGTTCGAAAGATCTAGGAAACGCAAGTATTTAACTGCTCGTTTTTCTTTTGTCAAAATAATTATGAGGTCTAGATCAACTTGAGTAACATTTTAAAATTTGGTTTAAGGTAATGTTATACTATAGGCTTGATGTAAACTTCAAGACGAAAAGTGAATATTTAATAAATCGCAATTTAGTTGTCCGATAAAACAATTAAGTATGTAGTAAACTTTGTATAAACAACTGATTAATATCTTTCAGATTTAAATGAGAAGCTAACCTTTTTGAATAATTTATTAGTAATGTGTTGCATTAATCCACTATTTTAAATTTTGTCTCTTTAGTTTTAATAGATGTGATTTTGGCTCTAGTTTCTGGAATTGAGAGTTGTAATGACAATTAAAGCTGAAGAAAAACAATAATTTTTATTAGCATAATTTTTATTCAGTCTAGGTGGCGCTCAAGATATGTAATACCCAAAAACTTAACACCGCGCAACCAAAAGTATGTAATGAACTTTAATACAAACAATACAACACTAATAATGCAAAGAAAATTTAGTACTTACATTTACAGTGACTATTGAACACTCGAAGCGGTTTATACTACAGAAACAAGGACTGTTATTCTTTTTTGATAAATTATTTTTAGGTCGTAAGCGTTAATTGGAAGTCTTACTTTCAAATTTAGTAAGGAATTATAAAGTTATACTAAAAACAACATGTAAACGATCGTGATTAAAATGATGTTAAATTGATATCTTTCCACAATTTGGAAATGGATGATATAAATCAAGTTTTAAAACTAAATTAATATACGTTAAAATTTTATAAAAGTGTCTCAAACATTGCGCGACATTGTTTTCAAACATCGTTTTATTATTATAAGCACTTTATTTATCTTTACCTCTTGTTGGCACAATTAAATATAAAAACACAGTAGTAGTACACAGTTGTAACAAAATATTTATGAACAATATTATTTCGTTAGTTGAAATTAATTTCTACTTACTAAGAATTAAGAAAAGGAATTTCAATGAATTGAATTCGATAAATTAACTAGTGAACTATTACTACATTTTAACAAATGCTTAGAAAATAGCTGTTGACATTATCTCTGACATAAGTTACAAAAATATTGTTAAATTTAATTTTACAAATAACTTTGCTCGAAAATACTTTTCCATGCAACTCACACAGTAGAAATTCAATAATAAAAGTACGTTTTCTTTGATCACTGAAATTCAAATACATTTAAATATCCACAACTGAATTAAATTATAAAAATTGGAAACGCACTAGTCAGACTTTCCACTTCACCAAATTTTGTTTAAACTTAACAAACATTTAAACCTCGAAGAAATTTTAACGTCTATAACAGAATTGACTTAACATCACATGACCTTCAGCGGGGTGCATGACCGTACCGTATTCCAGAGCCTAACGGACTTTTTCACCGGTCGAATACCACAAAAGAGTATCACTCCATAACATATGGGTTAAAAGTAGAAAAAAATGTTTTTAATTTGCGCAGGTGAAATACATTCTGTCATCGTTAACCAATTATAGACTTATATGCTTCTTAGAATAAAACATGCTTGTTCTTGACAATGAAATGTTTTTTCTCAGGTTATTAATTTTTATTGACTTTTTATTTGTCAAATGAGGTCATAAATAAACCAAAAATCAGCTTAATGTGAAATTTAATATAGCAATTAGGAAATCAATTCGAAATCACGGATAATTTAAGTTCATCAACCAAGGAACGTCGTTATAAAGGAGGAAAAATGAACTGCTTAAGAAGAACGTCAACAGACATTTTATTTCCACAATCCAAATTATTACGATGTAATTCCTAATAAAAAATATATATGTTTAATATTTAAAGATAGTGAAAAAAATCCCTGCGCTGTGTTTGTTTGCTAGATCAATTTCTCAGATTTTTCTAGATCAGATTTTTTCCCGATTTAGATTCAAGGCAACAAATTACATCCAAAATGGTATGCTTGAATTTGCTATGATGTCGAAAAATATATGCTCTTTGAAAGTCGATCTACATCAATTATAAACACTTCTGTGTAAGAACTTCATAAAAAATAAATAGCACGTTGTAATTTTATAATGCCGTGAATGATATTTCATAAACCTGAAACACCTCTTAAACTTGATGTACAATAAAAGCTGGAATATAACTATAGCTTTCTGGAGTTCTCAGCTCTAGATGTTTTGGTGCAGTTTATGTAAAAATATTTTGATTCCATATAAGTACACTATTTTGTGAATTTTAGTGCCAGGTTTAGGAATCTAACTCATTTTTCAGGAAGAACAGGAATTTTCAATATTTTCATAAAAATACACGATGCAGGTACGCAGAGGTCTATTTTTATATGAAAATAAAAAATCCATAGGTCGAGAAAACAACTGCAAAACTATGCGAGAAATTTATCAAACGCTTTTCATGTTTTTCCTCAAAAACGATGTCACGTGATGTACCTGAAATCGTCATATATTTCATACCTGCTTCTTTCGTCTGAAATACACAAGCATTTTGTTGAGAATATTCCTATAATATATTATACCAACTATTACAGCAATTTGTATTTTGAACGAACCCAATTCAATAAGTATGAGAGCTGATTTCGCTGAGGGTAAAATAGAACACATTTTCAAAAATCACAGCATTTTCCGCTCAATTTGACGCGAAGCTTGGAATATTAAGGCAATATAGATAGTGTCATAGCAACTCGCTTATGGAAAACGTCGCAAAATCTGAATGAGCAACCTCTCGGTGAAGTTTAAATTAAACCTGTCACTACTTTGAATCATGTCGGGTTGTGTGAAGCGCAATTGCTTTTAAAACCTCCGAAAAGGTTCACTAAACACGAAATTAAGCCCAATACAAAGCTGTTAACTTTCACCGTTGACATTTTTTGTTTTCGCAAACTAGTAGCCTTCTATCTCAAAGGAAAGGGGAACAAGACGCAAAAAATCAAGCAAAAGCAATTCAGGGTTTTTAATTTAAAATTTAGTAAAACATGCATAGGCAGACATGAAACATTTATCTTTATTCAATTCATGTATGTAAGCTCAACAACGTGTCTAAAAACAAATACAAGCAGTATTAAGGTTTAGTGGTGCTGCATGGAATTATAAATTAGTTTCCAGTTCCCAACTTACGTAGAAGATAACTCCTATAAGCCTTTTGGGAATACTAAACTCATATACAGCTTCTTACGATTAGAAATTTCGTGTTACTTAGACTTTTATTTTATTCGAAACTTGGGTATTACTTTGAGATTTAGGATTAGCTTTCCTCATTTAGTCTAGAAACTATTACGTTGCAAGCAAAATTTACTAAAATCCTTAAAATAATCATTTTATGGTCAAGACTGAAGGTGAAATCTTGAAATTGAAATCATAAATTGCTGATTTTATATTAAATATAATGAAATGAATACTTAATACAGACTCAAACTTAATGTTCAGTAATACTCAATATTGTTAGGAACGTCGAATGTTGTCCATTTTGAACAAAATTAGCTCGGTTTAGGTATACCGTAACTCATTTGAAAATCAAATATAGAGCTGTTAAAGAACCGTTTGTAAAATCTCAACAAATAAATATAAAGTTATTATTTTATCATTTTGTTGAGTAGTATAAACGTACTTATATCTTGAAAATGGCAAAAAAAGTATTACGTTTCCTCCATTTTGTTGAAGAAAAGTTATATTGGAATAACCTACTTTTAAAAGTACTCTCATGTGCTATAATGTACTACATTTATGTACTATAAAATCATGCCGCTCCGGCATGATTTTATAGCTCAATTAACCAGAGCGGGGTGATAATAATACCAAGTAACTGCTGCCGCAGGTTTCATTCTAGCCGGAAGCTAGGTAATTTTTTATTTTATTTTTTTACTTAAAATAACATAACATTTGAAATGACAATTTACCCCAAAATTTTAATAAATTGCAATTCAAATTGTAATCTTGGTCAACAATATTGCACACGAACAAAAGAGAGAAAATTTTTTTTAAAGAAGTTGGAATTGAACCTGGAGCGTAAGCAACTTAAGGTTATTGTCATTATGCCCTGGCTAACTTAGCTATGGGATCTTGTCGGCGCCCAAACGCATCACACATATTTTAAAAGTAATTTGTACTAGTTTAAGTGAGTTTTATTTAAAACAACGGGACTAAACGTATTTTTTGCTATTTTAAGGATATCGGTTCTGTTTAAACTAAGGAACAAAATGATAATTATATGATATGCGAATTCTTAATTTGCTTGTTCTGTGTATTAATAATATTCATTAGTACTTGCAACTGAAATATAATAATTAGAGGATATTATATTTAAAATACTAAACAAAGTCTCTTACTACATAAGAACAAGGTACATTTTCACAGTTTACAACGTTTTCTTATTTCGTTGAATGAAACGCGAACGGTTAAACCTTTGATTTTATTTTGTTGGTTGTATTTCTTTTGAGTCTCTTGAGTAATGGTTGCGTGCAGAATTGTAGAGAATTCGGAGACGGACACCAACCTAACGTCACTTGTTAAATATAACTTGTGTATTGTTTATATAAATAGTAACCTAATATATGTTCTTGCCGATTCAGAGACAGATACATTCACCAAAAAGGTATTGAGATGATATAGAATCATCAATTGAAAATTTATAAAACATTAAAATATTTGAGGGCTACGATTAGGCTCCGAAAACACAAAAATAATTATTTCAGGCATAAAATAAAAGGTAAACATGCTAGGATATTAGGTTTATTTAATCTAAAAGCTACATGTTAGGCTACAGATAGAATTATCAAGTTAGAATAGGTTTTTAACACTAAGAAATTTATCACACACACATAACCTCAATTTCATATAAAAGATTTATAGTTTATAAGAAGGATACGAGGGTAAATCAAATATAAACGGTAATTTTGCTATTCCGCTTAGAATGCAGTTCCGAGGTAGCTGATGTTGTGTGGAGTGGATGTTTGGTTTATGAGGAGTGGGGAGCCGGCCGGGTTTGCGCACATCCTTGGCTTTGTCGTTAGTACAGCCATGACCGAGCAAGAGGTACATTCGTCTGTAGCGCAACGGATTATCATAAAGTTTTTAACCAATGAAGGCGTTAAACCGTCAGAAATTTTAACTCGTTTGAAGGCACAGTTTGGGGACAGTACACTGTCTCAGCATCCTGTGTATACGTGGGCGAGAGAATTTAAGGGCGGACGAGAACGTGTTGAAAACGAAAGTCATAATCGACGCCCAAGGACAAGCCTTACAGATGACAATACCCGTACCGTTCGAGAGCTTATTGAACGTGATCGCCGGTTAACCGTGGAAGAAATTTCATCAGAAGTGGGTATCAGCTATGGAAGTGTTCAATCCATTATAACTGATCAACTTGGTTTTCGAAAAATTAGTGCTCGGTGGGTTCCGAGGTTGTTGACTGGAAACCAAAAACAGGTTAGGTCGGAGATCGCTGAAAGGCTTCTGAATCGATTTCAGCGAGAAAGGGGGCCCTTTTTGCAGCGCATCGTGACATGTGATGAGACGTGGGAACATCACTACACCCCCGAATCTAAAATGGCAAGTAAGGAGTGGTGAAGAAAGAATGAAGGTTGCCCAGTGAAGGCCAAAAATCTATATTGCATTGAAAATAGAATATCCAATAAAAATGATTAAATTTGTAAAATCCTTTTTAGAACAAAAAGGTATTGTTCAATCTAGTGTCGAGTTATTCTGATTTTCGCTGATCTGTAGTGAAAATAATTAATTAACGCGTCTTGCTATATTGTTCATTATAATGAGAATGTCACATACATATATCGTAAGTTGTAAAGTGTCAAAGCACTTAAAAATTTTACACAAGTTTTTGACTTGCCTGTAAAAGATATGTGTAAGAAACAGATCAGCTTTCCTTTATTATAATATTTCGCACAATGTTTAAAAAATTCTATCCATTTTAAATTAAATTAAATAGCTTAGAATTAAATGCCCATCGGAGTGAAATTGATTAAAACAACTTTTTGCTTGCACTGAGTGATTTGGTTATTTAAACATGAGTCATTTTTCGCCGAGACTATTCATTTCTTTATTAGATATTTCTAAAATAAATGTATGTTCACTATAGGTATATTTATTAAATAAACACTACTATATAATTATTGTTGAATGTTCTTAAATGTTTGTAAACTTAAATATGTTATATCTAATATTGCTACGAAAAGAAGAAGTCTACCGTACCGACAAAAACTCACTGAATCAGTGACACTGATAATGTCTTTTTCATAGTCATTGTTAATGAATAAAATATTGAGATGATATCTTATCATCAGTTTGAAAATTTATCGATTTAATAACACTTAAAGAACATTTAAAGGCTACGATAAGTTTTCGGGAACTAGGGATAATCAAATTATATTTATATAAAGTATTCATGCAACAGAAAGAATGATGTTTTAGAAGAAAAGATGTTTTATGCAACACAGGAAATTGTAAAGTGAAGTTAGCGACATATTTGGTTTGTTGGACTCTATATATATAAGTTTGATCGTTATAAGCTTTTGGTGAGGTAACCAGAAATAGAAACTAGATGACATAATTTATTTGAATCAATTTCTATAAATGAATCTTGTAGATTATAAGTAGCTCTTTAAGAACAATAGCAAACCTGCGAGTGATATTGAGTTACACCGAAAGTTTTCGTTGAAAATGTTCTAGAAGGATGTGACGTGGTCAACCCCTTAAAAATCTTGGATCTTTTGTTGAGTTGAATTTTCAAGTCAGTCGGATAGGGTCTGTAACCTAATGTGGTGTCCGTTCGGACAGTGGGTGTTCTACGCTAAGTGAGCGGGCTTGTCCCAGTATTTTGTTTTCGGTATTATTATCGTATAAAATTATTTTCGCAATTAGAGTTCTAGTTGAAGTATTTTAGTTAAAAGTTTGCAATGGAGCACCATCGAGAAGGCTGGTGCCTTAAGGCAACGCCGGGCGCTCTGCGCTCCTGCAAAAAGGGTCGTTAGAATGATTGTACGCCCTTATTAATAAATATTTAGTTCGGAATTGGTGAATTTGACAAAATATTCCGTACTATTGTTAATTCCTCAATCTAAGTTAGTACTGTATCGTACCGATTCCGTTGTTTGGAAATAGATCCAAAATATGAAAAGTTTCCTAAAGCTTTGTTAGTTTAACGAAGAAAATAAGACCGTCTTTTCGTATATTCAAGTGTACAGTTTTGTAGTACAGTTACCGTTATAATTCTTGAGAATTTGTTCCCTTCGGAAGTTAGTGTAAATAAAATAATTACCGTTCCAGTTATGATAATGCTAATAAAGAATTATTAGTTATTGGAAATTGGAAAAAATAGTCTCCAGCCTTACTGTGTGGAACTACATAATCATGAAATATAAAACAAATTAAAAGATTAATTCAAAGTTTCAAAATAATAATAGTTCATAATTCAGAAGATTTGTTCCCATATTGGTTTTTCAGATCAGCAGTTTTGTTGTGAAAAATAAGTTAATGTCATATTGTGCTTTTTGTGTTTGAAGTTATTTGTGTAAGGAATCTTGAACTTTGTTGAATTATTGAAAAGGTAACGTATTATTTTTTGTTTAATTAAGTTTTTATGTAAAGTCTATTTGGGATCCCGAATTTTAATCAACTTTTTATGTAACAGTTTTTTGATTATGATGTGTTTTGTGTTTTCATTTTTTTATTTCAATTTTTTATGTTTTAATATAGAGATTTCAAATTAATTTATCGTATGGTACGGTTTGGCCCAACAAATTGCTGATCTTTTTTTTAATTAAAATTTATTAGTATCGATTGATACGTGTTTTTAATTAAATTAACGTCAATTTTAAATAAAGAATCTTTCCAAATTTAGATTCTGAATATTTGTTATCAATTTGGTGGCGCTCAACATGTTTTTCATTTTGTTCCTGATTCCATTATTTAATTAGAAGCTTTTGTGGTTAACGCCCACACCTGTATTTAAAGTTGCATAATAGAGATCTCAATAGCCGGTGCATTTTTTAATTTTACAGTAAGTTTTGAATATTTTGTGTTTAGAGGAATTTTGAGTGTTATAAATGACACCTGATCGAGGAGAATTTTTTTTGGTTAAAATAACGTTGTTTCAATGTTACCCATCGCGGAGGTTTGTTGTTTTTTGTATTGTTTCAAGGTACAGGGATTAATAAGATCAATATTTTTTTTATCTTATCCTCAACTGAATTAAAGCTGAGTTAGCGAAGGAGCAAGGAAAAAATGTTAGGGTGTTATAATTTATAATTGTAAAAGCTAGCCGGAATTTATTTCATTATTAGTATTAGTATCAGTAGTAAAAATCCTTTCTTATATAATTTATTTAGTTTATATCATCCCAATATAGTACACACTCCATAATATAAATAGAATGTAAAAATATTTTGCGTTAAAGATTCTAAATAAATTAATTGCATACATTTATATAGGTATATACCGTGTGTCAATTTGAAAACTTCCCACCCCTAGTATCGCTAAACTGGCAAATTATTTCAAAAATCGCTGAGACCCGTTAAATTTGTTTTCAAGGGGGAAGAATTTTGACGTATGAATTAAAAGGAACAACTGCCCCCAGATCCACTCCCCAAAGATCTTAAATTGGAAAGGCGGTCGAGTGAGACATCATTTTGAAGGGCTTTTTATTCTCTACATTTTTGTGTGCCATTTTTTAAATTTGAGTGCTGCGTTGCCAAGTTAGGCGTCTTTGAATATTGCAAAATTGAATTTTTGTAATTATTTGTGTGATACATTAAACTAATAAATTCTCATTGAAACAGGTTTTGACGGTGGTACGTTGTTTTAATAAATCAATTTTTACAGATAAAGTACCATTATACTTACTATATTAACGTAAACCACAAACCAAACCAAAATTTTGCAATATTCAAAGACGCCTAACTTGGCAACGCAGCACTTAAATTAAAAAAATTGCACACCAAAATGTAGAGCATAAAAAGCCCTTCAAAATGATGTCTCACTCGACTGCCTTTCCCATTTAAGATCTTTGGGTGGTGGCTCTGGGGGGCAGGGGGTGAAGGGGGCAACATAATTTATACGTCAAAATTCTTCCCCCTTGAAAACAAATTTGACGTGTCTCAGCGATTTTTGAAATAATTTGCCAGTTTAGCGATACTAGGGGTGGGAAGTTTTCAATTTGACACACTGTATATTTTTCCGACTTGTTGAAATTGAAATATGTTACATAATCCATACATAAATGGAATGTAAAAATATTTTGTATTAAAAATTGAAAGATTATTGAACAAAAATTCATATTTATATTCATTATGAAACGATTGACGATTTTATCAAACACTATTAATATAGACATCAGACTATCAACCCGACCGTCAGTCCCTCTTATCAGCCGGGTTGATGAGCGTGCCTGACAGTCGAACTCTGTAATGACGCACTGTTTACATTTTCTGTAATTTGTTGCAGAAAACAAAAAAGGTAGACCTGTTAAAAATCGTAAAAATAAATTTTATTATTTGTGTTTTAAATTTAACATTTAGTTAGGTCTTGTAACCTTCATTAGTATTAAAATTGCATTCAAACGGAAGTAAACTACGAATTAATTAATTTGAATTACAATATAATATTTATCTTAAAAAATAGCTACTTTGTTTTTGTTTGTTTATTAATTTCTGCTCTGGCAGTTTAGCAACGATATCAATTCATAGTTCATCTATTGTAATATTATTACCCTGGTGCTCAAAATAAGAAACTACCAACGTGTCTTAGCCTCAATGGTCTTTCTATTCTCGGGACTGGACACATTTTCTAGTCGCGGGAATTTCAAATCATCCGGAACTATGGTAACTTTGCATATAATTACACAAACAAAAATTCACATTCGGAAACATAAATAAATTTCCTTTCATATTTTTTTCTCCCTCTTATTGCATAACCTTACTTTATAATTTTAATTATTTGTTGGCAAGTTTTAAGTCATTGATAGCGTTTACAAAAGATATTATTCCTGATTACAATAATTCAGCCGAGTAAATATTACTTAAAAAATTCGCTGGAAGTTTCAAAATAAACAAAGTTTTAAATTAATCTTTGTAACTCGTTGCTACTTGCTAAAAAATTCCTGGTATTGCATTCATAAAGTAGGAGGGTAGCAGAGGCCGGTTTTTGGCCTAATTTTTTTTGAACTAAATAAATAAAAAATCATTTTTTCATCTACCATCAATATTTAATCGATCTAACCCCAAACAAAACCTCCCCGCACTCACCCATATCTCTTGTACCTTTCTAAACTACTAGAAAACCAGAATTCGAGAACAGTCTCGCTAAAATATTTTTGCATTTAAAAAATTTGTACCCCAAGCAGCATTTCTAGTCACCGCTGCGTACCAGCAACCACCGGTGGAACTATAAAGTTTTTGCCGTTAGTCACAAGAACGTAATTGCTACGGTATTGTTACGTGCCTGGAACCAAAATGGGGAACAATACTCGGGTAGCAGATACGTTGTAGTAACCTCTCCGAAACTGGTCCAGCTACCTTTAGGCTACGTAGCGGGAACGTGGCGGCGTAGTAATTGCTACATTCGTGCTACATACAATTTTTTTTCTTTTTGACACATCGTGTCGCGTACTTGCTCTCTCTTACTCTTGCAACTTAACAAATATTCTTTCACTTTCTCTACTAATGCTGCAGTCGTGTCACAAAATGGATTACTATTTTATTTATAATACGTACAGAAATAATACATAAAGAGATGAAATGTTTCGTTATTTTGTCAATCTAGCATACCAAAATTATAAACCATCGCAACTTTTCTGTTAAATGCGATGATGATAGATCGAAAAATAACAACGCTCCTTCTTTAAATATATTTTTTAATAAAAAATGTCTTGAATAAAGTATGACAAAAATACTTATAAATTGATAAACATGATAGAAACCATTTTATTTTATTCCTAAGGCACAATTTGGCATCGATTTGTTATCTTTATTGAGAGTTATAGTAAAACACTTTTTAACAATTGCAACAAATTGCAAATTGATTAATAGCCTTCAACATTTTACAAGTAAATATGGAGTAGTTTTGAAAAAGTCACCTTAAAGTATTATTAACTGTAAAATGTGTGTCTAAAGTTTGTGTCACTTTATAAACAGTAACGGGAACTAAACAAATTCTACTTCTAGGTTGTTGTTACCACGAAGTATAAAATAAGTTAAAAAATTCTGGATATTTCAAGTGACTCTTACTATAAAACGACGTCGACGTTTCCGTAGCCACTTTCTAGCTCCTAATGTCACTGCAAAATTCCCATTGGAACTTAATCTCAAATTTAAACGTCAATCGTAAACAAACTACCAGTATTTTTATACTGATTGCTACTTAATAATAATTATTATTTAATTATGGGTTATTTTAAAGTTGTAGCGACGAAAGAAAAAAGGGGAATATACTTCACCCTTGTTTACTACAGGATGGTTCACCAGTGATCTCATCCCTATTTTTTCTATTTTGTATTGTAAACAGTTCATTTTGTTTCCACTGATTTCACCTAACTGCTGTTTTAATTTTCTATAAAAGGTGGACGTATATCTAAAATTATTCTTTTTTCTTATTGCCTTTGCCTTTGACATTTTTAGTAAAAACTTAGTACCAAAACTACTACCACTACAAAAACACAATTAAACTCCAAATTCCAAACTAACCTACAGGAGATATGCCTCTTTAGAGTTACTGTCACTTCATTATAATTTTTTAATAGTAACTGGAACTTTCTAGTAATTCCGATGCAAAATAAGTAGAGAAAATTACTTTCAAGTGATTCTCCTGGGTAGCATAAACGTAAGTTTTACTTTCAATACTACTGTACAGTTCAGTTACTTTAAAGGTTAAGCAATGGTTTCAGTGCAGCAATTAGACATTTTAGAAATTTTTGAGATATATAAACATAAACGCACAGTACCTTTAATGAATGAACAAACTGAGCTTAGTAGTTCTGCTTTATTATAAGTGTTAGATATTTAGTTTTTGTATGTATTGTATTTAGTTACCTATTTTTTTGTATTTATCATAAGTATCATATTGTATTTATCAATCTTATCCGCCTCTGACAATGACATTTATTGTCGAAGCAATTGACAGTTTAAGAATTTAATAAAACTTGTGAAACTTTTAATTAACTTTTTTCATTTTTATTATATTTTACAAACATATTTTAAGTCGAAACCAAAAAAGAGAAGTTCTGTATAGAAGAGAAATACATAGTTTTACCAACCATGAGCTCTGAAGACAGCTTTTAAATAAAAACACAGTAAAACTAAAAATAGTATTATTAAAAATTGACTTAATTATCATTTAGCTACATTTCACAAGATAGTTATGGATGAGATCATTCTAT
The DNA here is from genome assembly GCA_929113105.1 of Agrypnus murinus. NCBI lineage: Eukaryota > Metazoa > Arthropoda > Insecta > Coleoptera > Elateridae > Agrypnus > Agrypnus murinus. Next base: position 135,150,450 of record OV816028.1, on the reverse strand, counting down.
TAGCTTTACCGGAAAACTATGCCGCTTCTTCTTTGTGGCGGGCGTAGAAAAACAAGCAGGAAATGTGACTATGAATAATTAACGCAGAACGCAAAGGAAAATCCCGATCCGGTGGAGTAAACATAGTAACCTTTAAAATTTCAGGGAAAATTATTTAAATGAGGACAAAATTCCATTAACATTAACCTACAATTACTTTAAAGCCGAAGATGGGGTCGTTTGAGCTGCAAGAAAATAAGTAAGTGTACATTTATTTGTGTAACCCATCAGTGGTCTTCCAAAATTCTGTATTGTAATTCAAAATTATTTTTGAAATTGACACTTTTGGGAAAACATCTTTACAGATTTATCAACGTTTGCAGACTAGATTGTTAAGCTTTTTATGTCTGCACTTTTTTATACTTTGTTCTATTATAATTTATTACTTATAATTGTCTTTGTTGCAAATACTATTACTACATATTACAGTACTCTTTTTTAATGGGATGAAAGACAAATCTATAATAAGTACCATACGATACGTAGCGTTTAATAGTTATTTATCTATTAAGGGTATAATGAAGCTTTTATGGCCAGAAGCGTTATTTCTAGCCCGAGGCGTTAGCCGAGGGCTAGGAAAAGGCTGTTGGGCCATAAAAGCAAGTTATGCCCGCTATACATACACTATTTTATGCACAGATTAAGTTTTTATGTCAAATCTATTCTTGTGTAAAAATATAATTAAATAAGTACGTAGATACATCAAGCCCCTGTGCGTATATACTGATGTGCTTATACGAAGTACGTTACTATAGTTACTATTCCAAAATATTGAATTTCAACTCATTTTCATTGGTGATAAGTTTGCAAATTATATTAAAAACCAATCAAGTTCTACAAAAAAGCTTCTGACACTTAATTGACGTTTCGTTATTGCCCGTCTGACCATAAAGAGGCTCTTGGGCCATAAAAAGACGTTTATGTTTAGATGAGTCTTGCAATAATAGTCTAATTATAATGCATCGGTGCATAAAAATAATTATAATACTGATGGGACCAGAACTAGGTCGAAATAGCAGTCCTCGAACTTTAAGAATAATTTGCGTGTCCTATCCTTAAAAATAGCCTATTGTTGGGAGAAGTTTTCCTATAAGTTTGAATACATAATAAATCAGAGGAACTCACAAGTATTACCTTAACGTGTAAAAAGTAGTTGTCACGAACAAAGCGCGCCCGTTATATTATTATCACCCACTCCTGTTCAAACATTTGACGCGTGCATGCAATATAATTTACATCTCGCTTCTTAAAATTCATGAGTTCTGGGACGTCTGCCTTTCTAAAGCTAATATTTTCTTATACTACCTCATAAGCAAATTTACAACCCCAACTTATAACTTACGATGAGGGGTGTTAGTAAGTTAGATTTTTTCCCCGGGTCTTCAGTTCTTGCAAACTCTATTCGGTCTATAATGATGCTAGTCAGTATTTTTTCATAACAACAGAAACACAACACATATAAAGTCCAAAAATAGAATGCTTTTACATCAGTTGTTTAAAAGCTCGATGGAGGAGCACTTACGCCCTAAAACAAACACCGTAATGGCTTAAAATGCTTACGACAAGATTTTAGTAAAAACAGCATTTTCCAACAATAATTTTTGCGGTTAGATGCTGCGTTTTCACTTTGGTTTAAATTCTACCATAGCAAAATTTACGATCTGTACAAAGATGCGACACGTGTTATTATTTATCGTCCAATAAAGTGTGCCGGGGGAAAATATAAACCGCAAGGAGGTTTTATTAGTTGCTCGTACTCGAATGGGCATTATCAAACGATCAAAAAGCTATATTTCATTTTCTGTTCAAAGCATATTTCTTATAAACTACCTGCTTGGTTTCTGCAGAAATATGGCGTATCATAAAAATCAAATATTGTATAACGATCGCTTCGATCACGTTTATGTTAATTCCTGTCTGTACAACGGTTATTTAAAGTATTGTGATACTACTATTGGTTAAGGTTGATATTGCAAGATAATTATTGGTATTGATACGTGACTTATCACGTATCTATTTTATTACGATAAATAAATCTTAATTTATTTATCATAATTAGAAAGCCAGGAAAGATGAAATGATAAGAAAATGTATCCAAAGTTGTTTAGATAGTTCATATATGTAATTCACACACAAAATGTTTCGTTTTGTACATCCCTTGTCAGATATTGTAAATTCTAGTAAGATGTTTATGTCACATTCACAGCTGTCCAATATAAGAAATCATTTTAACTTAACATAAATACAAAAAGCAATTTATTTAATATTTACTTGGTCCAATATTCATGAGCTGTGTTGATCTTAAAAATATCAGTTTACAGGTCTGCAAATTAACACGTGTGGTGACGTGAGTGGCGTAACATTGTAACAGTTGAGGAAGGTGCACCTAATTCGACAAATTGATGAGTGCTATGCCATTCATATCTACAATGTAACGTTACATTTTTCGAAATTAATAAATATCAAAAGAAGCCCAGTACGGTCCTAGCAGTTTAGTAAAATTCAATTGTGTCGGAACTACAAATATTACATTAAGCTAAATAAAGTTTTCCTTCAAGTACAAAAGAGTCACCTCGAAATATATTCGTAAGTAATATTTTAAATTTTAGCAGAATTTTTATTGGTGCGAGTGTTTATTTTGAAGCGTTTTCACGCTAACCAAATGCTTCTTTTCTGACAAATAGAACGTTTTAGAACAAAGTTGTTTTTAATTCCGTACCTATAAGGGTTAAAATATAATATTAGTCTTAATAATTTCCTATGGTTAAAATGTATGAAACTTCAAATTTACAGCTTTAAAGCGTACTGGGTTGAAATCTCTTCTAGTAAACAAAATGCCGACAAACAGAATGTTTTAGAATAAATTCGTCTAGACGGCCACCTGTAAATAACATCATGTTTTCTAGTAGGCAAATCTTAAAGGGAATCCCCGAAAGTTTTGTTGAAATTGTTCTGGAATAAAATGACGTAAATATACCTCATTGGCAAAGAAGAATCCCGCCATATGTTTTTGGTTTATTTAAAATTTTGCCCTTCTCAAAACTTATTCTACCGTCGAAATATTCTTAGTTTAGCAGAATTTTAAACAAGAGTTCGAAATTGAGTTCGATTGCCGTTGGCACTTCTCAAATATTCAGTAGCTTGTCCAGTTGTCGATAAAGGTGCAGAAATTTAAGTGAATAATTTAGAATTGTTCCTACCACAACCTAATATTTAATTCCGTGCGATTTATCGATTTATATCAAAGAGCAGTTAGTATTTTGTGGCCGTATTCCAGTTTGTTGAATAATTTCTTTTGATAGTAATACAGTTATTATAACGAACAATTATATTTACCGAATTTAACTTATCGTAAACCAAGTTTTTACAGGATTTCGTTTTAATGTAATTTAAAATCGGACGTTTTAAAACTAAATAATTCTTAAACGGTATGTTTAAGCGTGGCGCTACCATTAAAATAAAGAAAAACCTTTTCTACGAACATTATTATTAACGAGTGGTTATTTAGGAAGAATATTTCAAATATACAATTAATAATTGAATTAATATGGTTATTCCGGTTATTTAAAAAAAGAAACTTTATTAACCAATAGTTCTAAAGAAAGACAGTTATTGTGAACTTTAATTCCTTGGCTCAAACTCCGTAGCTGTGTCAGTAATTAAGGTGATTTCCATATTTCTTCAGTTTCATCAAGCGGTTGATTTGGGTGATTAGTGTTTGTTTGTGATTGAAAAGGCAATATTGTATCAATTACTTTGTAAAGTGAAGTCGGATTGAATTATTTGAATAAGGTATTGTAACTTGATGGATTTTATTTTGTTAATGTTAATGTAAATTAGACCATTATGTATGTATCGAATATCTTTGATCACTATTTGCATGTGCATTATTTCCCCGTCGCTAAGAATTCTTACGTTGGGTATCATTCTTTTTATATTTAAATTTATAACGATGTCCTAAATGAAAACTTCTTATTTTTATTTTTGTTTATAGATAAACCTATTATTGAACCTAACTAAACTGAATAATATTGAACCATATATTTATAAGTCTTTTTTATCCAACCTAATTTTGACATATCTGATTATGACTAATATTTGAATTAAATTTAATAGATCTGATGTCGATTTCTGTTTGCGAGCATCAGGTCAATATTTTTATAAAATTCCCGGACTTTCCAAAACAGATGGCGCTCAACTATATGCATTTTCTTGTGTCTTAAACCTATATCAATTTCTTTTATAATTAGTGAGCTATGAAGGCAATGCCTGCGACCTGAAATTAAATCTGTTGTGTAGATATCTCAAGCCGAGGCAATCTTGAGTTGTACAGTAAGTATCAAATATTTTGTTTTGATGAGAGTAATTTTTGGTGTGTTTCACTTTCGCCCAATCGCGGGGCTTCTTTGTTTTTAGTTTGTTCTAACAATTACAACTTCTTCTAACAACAAGTGTAGGTGTACCTTTCAAATATGTCCGTTCTGATTGCCGAAGTGTAAAAATGAATTTTTCTTCGGAAACTTTTATATTATACTAAAAATATAAACTACCTGGATATAAATTATTTAATTTTCCAACACCCTCTCATGCCATCATTTAAGGGATATGTATCACTTATGATTTTTAGGTTCTGAATATTTTTTCGCTTGTTTTTCGAGATGGTTGAGTAAATAATCTATAAATATAATTTTGCACTCTTTGAAATATCCACATGGTTAATTAAATAGATCAAATTATTTACGAAGAAAGTCGGCAGGCAACCAACAGCCACCGGACCGATAAAACATTGTATTGTACATTTTTATGATGGTATTCACATCAACCATCACGAACATGGACCGTTGCCAACAGTTGTCGGTCAACTTTGTTTGTGAGAAAGTTTCGCAGGTCGGTGTCGGTCCGTTCCTGAAAGAAACGGTTAGTGTGAGCAGTCGGTCGCCGCAATCTATCGTGTTGTTGACCGTAACATTTTCTTAACTTTTCTGTAATCAGTGTTTGTTTTTACATTCTACGAGGGCAAATCAAATATAAACGGTAATTTTGCTATTCCGCTTAGAATGCAGTTCCGAGGTAGCTAATGTTGTGTGGAGTAGATGTTTGGTTTATGAGGAGTGGGGAGCCGGCCGGGTTCGCGCATATCCTTGGCTTTGTCGTCAGTACAGCCATGACCGAGCAAGAGGTACAGTCGTCTGTTGCGCAACGGATTATCATAAAGTTTTTAACCAATGAAGGCGTTAAACGCTCAAGAATTTTAACTCGTTTGAAGGGACAGTTTGGGGACAGTACACTGTCTCAGAATCGTGTGTATACGTGGGCGAGAGAATTTAAGGGCGAACAAAAACGTGTTGAAAACGAAAGTCATGATCGACACCCAAGGACAAGCCTTACAGATGACAATACCCGTACCGTTCGAGAGCTTATTGAACTTGATCGCCGGTTAACCGCGGAAGAAATTTCATCAGGAGTGGGTATCAGCTATGGAAGTGTTCAATCCATTATAACTGATCAACCTGGTTTTCGAAAAATTAGTGCTCGATGGGTTCCGAGGTTGTTGACTGGAAGCCAAAAACAGGTTAGGTCGGAGGTCGCTGAAAGGCTTCTGAATCGATGAAGGCCAAAACACGGCAATCAGCTGGAAAAGTCCTTGCAACGATTTTTTTTACTCTAGGGGAATTTTACTGATCGATTTTCTACACAATCAACGTACAGTGAATGCGGCTTACTACTGCCAGTTGTTACGGTCTGCAAAAGCCGCCTATCGAAAAAAAAACGAGGCATGCCCATCAGAGATGTCATTCTCCTCCATGACAACGCCAGGCCTCACACCGCGGCTTTGACAAGGAATACACTGGAAGAAATGGGCTGGGAAACCCTCAAGCACCCTCCTTATAGCCCTGACTTGTCCCCCTGTGACTATTTTTTGTTCGCGCCTATGAAGGAATCACTGGGAGGAAAAAGATTTGGAGGCAATGAAGAAGTCGAGGAGCACGTGCGCAATTGGCTTACAACTCGCCCTCAAACTTTCTATAACCAGGGAATACTGAAACTTCCAAATCGGTTGCAAAAGTGTGTAGATCACGCAGTAGACTATATTGAAAAATGATAAAACAATGATTTGTGTATAACGTTATTCAATAAATGATGAAAAAATTACCGTTTATATTTGATTTGCCCTCGTACAATGAACGATGAAAAATAATCTAAATAGTCTGCGGACCTGTGGCTTACGAAACGCATAGTTATTTGAGTTTTGGAAGAGACTGTCGGTCGGTGCCTGTTGTATACAGTAACAGTATAGTATGAATCAATATGTCTGGTGGCTATTGGTTGCCTGTCGCCGTCTAACCGTATAGTGAGAATCAACTTTAATTATAATTTGTGTTGTAACACAAAAATAGGCTACGAATTTCAACAAATTCGTTAATTATTTCTTTAATTAGTTTGATCCGCTAAAATATGCCGGACGCTTATGATTTAAAGAGCTTTTCGACAATATTACTCCTTATCATTTCATCTTTCATGGCTCTGATCATAATAGAAGAAAATGCGTTACTAAAGTAATTGTTCAAAATAATAATGAGCTGTAGTAGACTTATTACAATATATTCGATTTAATTACATTCAAACTGCTTAGGGTTTCGGTAGGAAGGGTCGGGTTGACCAAACTAACTGACGTCATCAACAGTTAAAGGTCCCATAAATTAGGTCACGACGATATAAAAAACCACACACAACCCCTTTACATACTTCGCAGTGCACACTTGTGAAGAGGAATTAATATCGGATTGAAAAAGGACAGTTGAACAGTTGCATCTGCCCGAAATCGGTATCCTTTAAACAAAAATCTTTGTGAGAAATTAAGACTTACATAACTGCAGTGTAGGATGCGCATACGTTTGCACTCTAAATTTGAAAGAATTAAAAATGCAAAAGCAAAAAAAACTAGTTTTTATAAAAGTATATTTTGGGTGAAATGAGGCAAATGCAAGTGGTATAGCTAAAATTTAATTTTGTTTATATGTCGTTAGGAAACCCGTATTAAGGTAATCTCATCGAGTATAAAGATATTTAAAATTCTATATTAAATATGGTATACTAATATGATACAAATAGGCCAAATTTTGTAGCAATTAGGGATATTATAAAATGTACGATTTATCGTAAAAAATAAAATTTATTCATCATTCATGATGAAGTTCAAGTTACATAAAAAATTAAATAAACATTAGTAGCAAAACATGCCAAAGAAGCTAGTTTATTTATTGTAATCATTTTACATCCAATGTAATTTTTAAATATATCAAAATAAGAAGTTTACGTGTGTTGAAAATAATATTTTCAATATAGGAATCTTAAATAAAACATGTTAGGCTTATGGAATCAAAACATGCATTAAAAAGCTAATTAAAAAAATATGGGATACAGTATCAGCTGTTATTTTTATAGAAATAAGTTTCACTTCAAATATGTGGACCACCGCAGACAGGATTTGGCAACTCGTTGATAAGCCAACTCAGTCACGGGCCTCTCCTTAACGATATGATGTCTTAATCGTTGGAAATTATGTTTTATTTTATGCTTTTTGCCCAATGTTTCATTACAGTTGGATGGAATATTGTACAGGAACGAGAACTGTTTGAGATTTTTCTAGTTTAAGTTGTTTAAAGCCATCAAAATATTGATTCAAAGTTATTTCATTAAGACATAGCATCGTCAAGACCTGGAACCAAAAAACAATTGAGTTCGCATATTCCACAGAGGCGAAACCACGTCTCGATAATTCAAAAATCATTAAAATAAATAGGGTTATGTGTCCTTTATTAATATGGTAAACAAATAAAATTTATGTCAGGCAAAGGTTTTACTTACCTTTATGTAAATTATTGCAAGGAAAAAAATTATTCCTACTTTCTATGGAATTTATTCGAATTTCTATTATTTTAGAGTCAAGAAGGATCATGAATTTAATAAAATCAATCCATTTAACTGTTTAGATCGATAATTGTTTGACAGCTGAAGTTTGTCAAGGGTGAATACTGTTTCCCGTACTTGTTTAATTTCTAACGGGCAACTAAGACATGTTTGTTTTTGAGAACAATTTTAAACAACGTAAGTGTTACCGTTTATTTCTAATCAGAATAGAAACAGAAAACAAAAATTAAAATTAAAGTAAAGAGCTCATTAATATTAACATTAATTTTATTAACAGTTTTTAGATATCAATTTTTGTCTCAATAATTGTGTTGTTCTTTTATAAAATAGTTATTTATCACACTAGTTGGGCATACCGCGGTCTTACTAAATCCACTCATTATGACATCCTTCGAAACGTTGCTTCAGGTTTCACCCAACAACTGAGAAAACAATGAGAAAGCTTTTGTTTAATATGTTGTCTTTGCCAAGTTGTAACTAACGCCATTCTTGCCTAAAAACAAAAACGTGACTTAAAAAACGATCACTAGCCTGAATGATTTCGCACATATTAACATATTGTCCTACCAACTTCACAATTTCCTTTCGAGCGAGTCCAAATCCTCATTGGGTCAAAATATTAACAGTAGCTGTTAATTTTCGGTAATAACCAACTGTAGTTATACATTTTGAATTGGAACTATACGTACAATGTGGAAATCGGGATGCCGTAAATTTTTGATGCCCTATGAATTGTAATTTCGTGAGTTTTTTTTACTGATAGTCCTTTGCGACTTTTAATGGGGTAAATGTAATAAGAATAACTAATTTGAATAACAGAGAATAGCATTTGCCCCGTTATTATTACTGCACTACTAATTACTTACACCTAGTAGAAAAATATTCTCAGAGAAAATGCAATAGGGGCTTCGACTTTAAATTTATGAAAAAACCCGCACCACGTGCAAAATAAAATATCGTTCACATCTAGGTCGGCGAAACAGCTGTGACAAGTGATTGTCGCGTAGGTGAAGAAGTACAGTAAACATTGCAAAGATGACTATTTCGGTCACGACGGAGCACTATTTTGGGTTATATAAGGGTGATAAGCAAACAGATGACAGCTATTATTTTTACTCCGCTATTATATTTACTCCACTTGACCCTATTAAAAACTCTCCAACTATGATGATCAGAAAGCAGATTATTAAACATAACATAGTCCAAACCAAAAAGAATAAAGCAAGGTTGTCAGCACGTCTGAATGTTATCTACTTCCAGCAGTACAATAATTGGACTTTTAGCAAGAAAAACTAATTATAGAAAATAAAATAAAATTTCGTAACAACACACTCGTATATTTGAAATAAAAATGCTGAAAATTTTAAATACAAATCTATGATTGATTTATTGAAAAATGATTGATTTATAAGAGATTTATGCAGTTGAACAATTAAAAGATTTAATTGAGAAAAATAAATTTGTTGATTTAAATTACATAACTTGAAATTATCTCCCTCAATTGAATATACAGGGTGTAACTAATGTAACTAAAAATCTCGTAATGAGGAGGGGTAAATCTGTAATGATTTAGAACCTACTTTCCTTATCAACATACGGTCGGTTCCAGCTAGTTTTCGAGAAAATCGCATTTTTAATTTTAAGTACGTCTATTGTATACACATTAATTAATTAATTAAAAAAAACTATAAAATGCAAATTCATATCTGGAAAAGTGTGGCAGATTCTTTGAAAAACAGCATCAGAAACCGTGGACTTAATTTCTTACATTAGATCGTTTATCTTTGTCTCAAAATTAGAAGTGATTAGAATTATTTCCGCAAAGACGCTGCTGTAATTGGTTCTTACAAACTAAGTTGAAACCCAATAAATTTACTAGAATTAGAATTTATTGTTTTTTAGAAATTAGATTCTTTCACAATGTTGGTTGATAATATCTAATATATAAAATAATATAGAAGTTATAACGAAAGTTTTATTTCTTACGCTGAGGCCTACCTCATGCTATTATATTTAAATATACTTAAAGAAGTTTTAAATAGTTATATCATTGAACTAAGATATTCAAAAAAATTAATGGCATATTGATATCAGTGGAAAAAAATAAATAAATTTACTAATTTTCTTTACATGAAGAATTAGAAACTCAGTCTAACACCTCAGTCTTTGGCAGCCGATGTTTTTAAAATTCATACATTAAATAATTCGAATAATTTTATATTGTCTACACTGAATAAACCAGTGCAGCACGTCGCTTATTTTTCCATAGTGTGATGTTTTTGAGGTTAGGTCCGTTGTTTTGCACTGAAAACAAGAAATTCTATTTTAAGCATTTATTATAATTCAATAATTTAAGATTTATTCTGTAATGGCTTTATTCAGATTTTATGATTTCGTATTCCAAATTTATCGTTAATGACGGCAATGAATTTTTATTGGCCACTTTTTGAAGGACTGTCAACAATTTTTGACTCTGATCTCACTGTATGTAATCTGTACTGTATATAACATGAATTGTACGTAATATGATCAAATTTGCCGCTAAATTGTTTTCTATTAAGCTATGTACACCTGTCCTGTCTCAGCTACTCCTCCTGATTTTGAGACCAGGTATTGGGACTCGCCAAAGATTGACCTGTATTCTGGTGGAATTTTATAAAAGCTAATTATGTAGAAAAGTGTGAAATTGGAAGGTTTGAAGATTATGTTACAACTAAAGCATGCGTCTCATTGGTTACCTGCATAATCACCTATCGCATATAGAACAGAGTGGGTCGAAAAAAATTTTTTTTTTTCTCCGGACTCTTTAGTGCGGAAAAGTTGCCTATTGTAATAAGAAGAAAAACGATATAAAAAAAATTAAAATCGGTTAACATTTTCCGTTCGCGCATCGTACTTAAAGTTTATGAAAAATTGCAAAAAACACGATATTTTTGTAATTTTTTCCTATTAGTTAAAACTTTTCGAATAAACACGCTTTAATTTTTTATGCTTGTTTTATGGTTTAAATAACCTAACTAAGTGAAATTCTGATCAATAATCTATTTTTTTCCGTTCGCGCAACGTCTTAGAAAAAACAAAAATTTACCAATATTTCGCAATTTTCACTGTGCAACTTTTTGTGCTGTTTTGTTCTAGCAAAGACGTTTTGCTAGAACAAAACAAACCAGAACTCACTTGAAATAGATTGAGCCGTGGCGTGGTCTCTCCCTACTTTACCGCAGCCCTCCCCCCACCAACTCAGGTTTCTACTCGTCACGGCGTCCACGTCCAGTGTCTACGGCCTTCATTAAATGATATAACTCAAAGCATTATTTCTCGTTTGTATGAACTATCAATATCATTAGAAAAACTAGAAGTAGTAGGGTGTGATGGCACTGTAACCAACACTGGATGGAACTCACCACTTGGAGGTGGTTGTACGTCGAATTCCACCCACACCCTACCCAACCAATCATCCAATTATTAGGTGAGGTATATATATTTATATAACTATTTAACTACATTACATACATTTAAAGTCTGATTTTGTGGAGAGATAAGGCATAACCGATCTAGACTTCAGTGTTGCTCGAATATAGCCATCTCTAGCTTCATGTCCACATACTTTATTCGAGGCCTCTGTTACCAGCTTGACGCACCTCTCCACAGCGTGGATGTGGCAGGGAAACTTTTGTATTTATCTGATGAGCGTAGTGTCAGAATTGATGAGTGATTTAATATCATCCTCTTGCATCGACAAGCATTGGCAACAGAACATTCTCTGAATGCGCAAAGAATGCATTTCGTTGTATTACTGGATCGACAACTTGAAGTAATTCGTCGGATAAATACTGTGATGTTTGGATTTCTGGAAAGACATGTTTTGGTCCGTCAGTGAAATAGGTGCTCTTTTTTATGGCAAACCACACAGGCAAGTATGATTTTAAGATGAAGCCAACTATTTGTTTTAAGTTTCCTGATGGATCTGATGAACTTATATACAACCTAAGGACTCGGTTGGCCGCACTTAGCCATCTGGAATGGGACAAAGGACCAGGGTCCCGATTTGCCAAGTCTTCTGGACAATGTCCCAAGGTAATTGCATTTGCAATGTCCAAAAAATACTGTTGGTCTTTGCTCAACAAATTCCTGTCTATATCAGGAATCGAAGAAGCTATGGGTTCATAATCGTCCACAGCGAGTTTTTCACAGCAAGTGAGCTGCTGTCCGATGAGCCGACTAAAAGATTTAGGCCCTGCAGTTTTACCGTCAATATGTTGGAAAATGTAGCGAAAAGATAGCTCATTAAAATGCAGGAGGCATATGCTTCACTGTAGAGGGAGTCCTACATGAATTTCTAGTCGGTTGATGACACCGTTCTTCCATCCAGTGTTGGTTACAGTGCCATCACACCCTACTACTTCTAGTTTTTTTAATGATATTGATAGTTCATACAAACAAGAAATAATACTTTAAGTTATATCATTTGATGAAGGCCGTTGACATTGGACGTGTACGCGGTGACGAGTAGAAGTCCGAGTTGGTGGGAGAGGGCTGCGGCAGAATAGGGAGAGACCACGCCACGGCTCAACTTCAACTCTGCTTCAAACCAGTACAATCTATTTCAAGTGAGTTCTGGTTCGTTTTGTTCTAAAAAAAAGTCTTCGTTCGTTGCACAGTGAAAATTGCGAAATATTGGTAAATTTTTGTTTTTTCTAAGACGTTGCGCAAACGGAAAAAAATAGATTATTGATCAGAATTTCACTTATTTAGGTTATTTAAACCATAATACAAGCATAAAAACTAAAGCGTGTTTATTTGAAAGTTTTAACTAACAGGAAAAAATTACAAAAATTTCGTGATTTTTACAATTTTTCATAAACTCTAAGTACGGTGCGCGAACGGAAAATGTTAACCGATTTTATTTTTTTTATATCGTACTTCTTCTTATTACAATAGGCAACTTTTCCGCACTAAAGCGTCCCGAAAAAAATATTTATTTTTTTCGACCCACTCTAATATAGAAGTCACTTTGTTTAATTTTGTAGATGTACAACGCCATCTATATTTATTGGCGTATCCCAATATATTAGTAACATTTAAAAAACTTTTCGTCTAAAACATTACTAATCCCATTAAATTATTATCTACTGCATCCATCCATTTTAAAGTTTGAATTGTAATCTCAAATGAACAGTTCCATATAATTCTATGTGTATTATAAATTCGTAAAACGTATAGAGAAAAAAACATTTTCCAAAATAGGGACATTCAATCGACCTAATGGGGGAAACGAAGTGGTAGTTCAGTTTTGTCATACTGCTTATGATTCGGCATGACAAGATGAGTGGATACGCGACAAAACATCAAGGTCGATTTTTATCCGCTTTTGTCGATGCTTTCGATACTCGTTATCCATCTGCTACGGTTTTGAAATTTAATAACATTGATCGTGCATTTATGATTTTTGTTGCTAAAAAGGTTTTTAAGCAGTTTATCCCATGTTGATGGTGCTCCATGGAAATTAAATTACAAAGTGCTTCGTTGAGTTAATAAAATGCAGCGTTATACAGAGCATGAGAATTTGACCGGGTATTCGCTCTGTTCGTTTTTTATTTCGGTGTATTCTTTTATTGGAGTTTTATAAAAATGAATGTTCGAAACACTACTAATTTTGAAGAGGTGATTAAATGAAAAACAACAAAATTGCGGATTAAACAGGATTTCTGTTTACGAAAGAATTAACAACGGATTACGAAATTTTACGACTTTGAATTTTTCTCAAAACTGTACCCATTTTTTTAAAGCAATTTAGAATTTGTTACTCAACCAAAATGAATTCCTGTTTTTCATACAACAACATTTATGTAGTTATGAACTTTTTACGACTGGCTCTCTACAAATTGCTGTATTTACTGCTTACAGCAATACTTCCCAGTCATTCATTTACATAGACTAACTAAACTATTTAAATCTAATTCTGTTCTGGTGTAATTTTGGCGCAGGATTATATTCAAAGAGATATCTTTTATAATGTTACTTTGTATCAATCTTTATTCTTCATATAGCATGTAACGGTAGATGAAGTTTTTATGGGGCTCTTCTAGAATACGTATCGACTTTCTTTTACAACATTAAGTTATGTGATTAAAAACATAAGTGCCCTTTATTTTACCTAAATTATTTAGAAAGCCTTCGAAAGTAATTAGCTACGATCATTTTTCCAGATTAATATTTTACCTGACATTTCCTTATTATAAATTAATAAATTTACCTTTTTCTCAGATTTACTGTAGAGATGAAGGCAAGCTTGTTTTGTGCTTGTATAGTTTGTTTAGCCTCACATTCTGGGTTTAGTGTACCTTAATTTCAGAAAAACAAAAAATTCTTGAGAAATGCAAAATGTCACTCCTGACAAGTGAACAATACATAATAAGTAGATGGAAGGGAATTTAATGGAGGCTTTAATGAGATGGAATCAATCAAAATAACCTCTTCTAATTTTAAGTGCCAATCTATTTATGCTTTATAGTTCCATTATTATATGATTTCTTTGTGTGTTTTGGCTTTTTGTATAATGGTCTTCCATTCTTTTCTATTATTTATTTTTTTTCCACTGTGTAATCATTAATGTTCTTATGTCGTTTCGATCTTCTCTTGATTAGGTTTCCACTCTAACAACGCTCTTATACGTTGATGTTTCTCTCTTCTTGTAATGTTATATTTGTTTAATCTAATAAACATCATTTTATATCCATAAATATAAAGAAACCCCAGTACGGTGCTGTGTAGTTTAATAAAATTTAGTTGCGTCAAAACTGCAAACTTTGCGATAAGTTAAATAATGCTTTCTTTCATGTATTAAAAGTCATTTTTGTATATTTATAAATAATATTATAGAATCAGCAAAGTTTTAGTTGAACGTGTCGTGAACGGTCATTTTAAGATGTTCCCAGGTTTATAATCTTTGTTTCGTAGAAAAAAAACATTTGGCGTTAATTTATGATTTTCCTGTACGTGTTCTTTAGTAGGTTTTGGATAAATAAACTCTCGATCCCAGTGTATTAAATTACTGCAAATACTGCAGACCTCAATTACGGGTGAATTACCTTTATTTCAAACATTCTTTGTTCCGAAATAATAATCTTTGATTGGCTTGTGAAAGTCACGTTGTTTTGCTATTGGCTAGTTTAAAATGTTCCTCTTAAAATCATTTGTCAAGATATAAAATTCAGATCCTTCTTAGTTCAGTTTAGAGTTCTTAACAAGACGGTCGAAGAGAACCATCAAAGAGGCTGGTGCCTCGAGGCTCCTCGGGGCGCAAAGCCCCCGGACTACGAAAATCCAAAGAGATCTAACTATAGATGTTAAATGGTGACTTGTTCATGAGTTCTTATTAATGGAACTCAACAACAAACTCACTGTGCAATGGGAGCAACAATGAATCCCACTTTAAAATACTTCCAATAAAATTTCTCTAAAACACACGCTGTAAGCTGTACGACAGCTGTGTCGTTTCAAACTTTGCCAATCACATTCTGACATTTCAAAAGAGGATAGAAACAGTTAGCTTTTTGCAATATTCATCAGTCAATTTGGGCATCATTGGCTTGAGATTTTACACCTTCTCATGTAAGAAAGAAAAGTGCTTTAGTCAGCAAATTGTATAGACCCATTTAAATTTTTATTGTGTATGGGAATATCTACAATGCCCAAGCATGACACCAGCATTTGGGCTGGCTTTTTTTACATCTGACTTAAGGGTATTTATTTCTATCCCATTAGAAAATTTAGAGTAATGGCGAACAAATAAAATGAAAAATGCCACAGGAATTCGACTATCAGCATCGAAAACTTTGAGCCGATAAGCAGCACTAAATTATATTAATTTAGGGATTCACAATATTTTTTCTAGGTTTTGCCAAATGTTGTCTAAGCTGATTAGGTTATATTCAACTGGAGGCTATTTAATGAAAAATATTTTTTTATTAGCCTGAGCTCCCTGAGGTTGATTTTTACGTACAGACTGAAAGTTGCCGAAATTAACTTTTAACAACTGAGAACCCATTCTTTTAAAAAGCATATCAGATAGGAGTCTAAGGAAGTTACTGTATAGTATTAAAAGCTGCATTAACCTAACAGAAATACGTCTAAGGTTGGAATCGAAAAGTCATATGTAGGAATATATAGAAAAGAAATGCTATTTTGTTTATTTATTGTTTAATAAACGATTAATTCAAAATCAATTGTCTTGGTAAGAAATGGAACTACTTCTGAGTTCGTAAGCAAAAATCTTTTACAGGATTTTTCAGTCTAGCACAAGTAAAAAAATAAGAAGATATGAAACTTTAGGTATCATTGGTAGGATATAAGATTTAAGTAACTGTAATTCCATTTAGTTTAATTTGAGAGTTTTAGAAGCTTCGACCTTCACTAATTGTTGTTATTGCAACTGTACGTATTTAACTCTCCAAGATTTAACTGGATTTTTCTCCAGCCATTGATTTGTTCCCTCACATTCAATTTAAATCATTTTTGCGTTAGATAAAAATTCCGTAAAATAGAGTGATAATGGTTTCTGGCAAAAATCGGAAACTGTTTCGTCAGTTTTAAGCGTAAAGTACCCCAAGAGTCATTACTCGATCCGTTGTTGTATCATGTTCATGTCATATACGCAATAATTAAAATATATCCTATGGATATTGTAATGTGTTAAATACACTGTATGGTATGTGATAATTTAAATCCAATTTATTTTCATAGAAATTAAAACTGAATGTAACCACAACGATGTATGCATGCATTTCATATTTTAAATTCATTAACATTCTTTCAGATGTATAAAATATGCTAGTGCTACATGTACTTGTACATACATATGTTGCTAATAATAAAAAGGCAATAAAACTTTCAGTTAAAACCACAATTTGCTATTTTTCCATTATGCCAACAACAATTCAGTTCGAAAAAGTAATATATTATTCAAAACAAAAGAAATAATAAATGCAAGCGCTACAATAAAGATTGTAAACATTTTCGTGTAGTTTAATGGAAATATCGTTGAATAAAACATTGCGGTTCTTGCTATGCAAATTTTCCACTGTGTTTTACTTCTACTAAAAATATAATGTCAGTTGTCATTTAGTTTGCAGTTACTCATAAAAAGCAATTAGAAAAATGTCATTCCTTCTGAAAGAGTATGAATGATATTGACTGTTATAAAAATCCACATTCAATATGTCAACGATTGCTTGGATTTATAACCTTATAAAGTTAAGTTCTATAATCGTGGCAAGCTTTCAAATATCATTGCTATATTTTTCTATTGCTTGCTTTTTAGGGGCCTTTTAATTCTAATTTCTTAATCCAAACCGACTTATAAATATAACATAACATGGCTTAGTAAGCCGCGCGGTAAATTTGGCTATAAATAACTGTTGACAAACAAAGCAAGCTTGGAACTTTTTTGAAATCTTACTTGAAATTTCATTGAAAAGGAAAACTGTTTGAAAGTAATATTTTGATTGTTGCAAAAACTCAAAGTCTTTGCTTTATGAAATAATTAAAGATTAATAAAAAGTTTCGCAGTTTTTATTAAATTATAACCTGACAATATTGTTTCATTCCATAGAGCAATTTTTATACATATATTAATGTTTATTTAAGTACTGTTGGTGAGATCAAAATATGATTTCTCAAGCAAATAGAAAAAATAAAGAAAATAACAGTCAAACTCCGATTTACTATAGTATTAAATTCTTAGCCGTTTCAAAACAAGATAAAATTTAAACATACTCTAGGAGTATTTACAAAGGTTAATCTAAATTAATCAAATTTATGATATTAATAAATTTATTATTTGTTAGTTATTGAGGACTGGCAGCCTTTAATAAAACATTTATAAAATTAATTTAACGTTTCGCCCCTCAATGGAGGCTTTTTCAAAAAGTTTTTTTATTATTTATTTTTTTTTTTTTTTTTTTTATATATAAATTGCGGCATCAACGTCTATGGTTATTAGCCGCATTTGAACATATATTAAAACTCTTACGTTCTTGTTGCCTTCTTGTTTTATACACAGAAAATTCGATCACGGACATTTATAAACATACGATCTAATAAAATATACATGTATATATAGACATACTTTTCGGGAAAGGTTTTACGAGGAGACACAGATAAGTACATTAGTTTAATAACAACGACTTCAAAGAAAAATTCGTGAAAATAGGAAACTAATGGAAAAAGAAGAGGTTGCGAGACGAAGACAATAAAATGTTTGTATAAATAAAATTGTAAAATTAAGTAATAAATAAATAAATATAGATATGTGTATAAAATAAATAAATATCAGGACTCTGTATCACAGACAAAATATCACAGTAAAAGGAGACTCTTCTATTTGGTTCATTACAAGCTATATCTTGCAATACAAATTTGTTGCTTTTAAGAACCTGATTAGTTTTTTGATGGACTCGAAATTATTCTCTAGGCATTCTGTTAAATTATGCGAGAGTTGGAGATTTGCACGATGGTTTGCGTATTGTGGACAGTCTATGAGCACATGACGTACATCAAGTGTGCCCCCACAGGTGTCACAGATAATTGGTTGCCTACCTGCCAGTAAGTGAATATTGGTTAGGCGCATGTGTCCTATTCTTAACCTGCAGACTACCACCTGTTCTCGTCTTGTTAACTCCGGTGGGTATCGCAACTTGCCCACTCTCGGTTTAACCACTTTTAGTTTTGAGTGGTGGTTAGACCACATGTTCTGCCAGAGAGAAACTATTTGTTGCTTAAAATGGCAGGATACGTCACTATGTCGAATACGAATACCCTGATCCGTCGCATCACTATCTGCAGCCTGACGGGCTGCCTCGTCGGCTTTTTCATTTCCACCGATGCCAATATGACTAGGTATCCACACGAAAGCAACTTTTTTTCTTATGTTTTCTAGCCACTTTATAAGATTGACGATATTCTGTACTAGGGGGTCAGTAGTATAGCTATCCGTTACACCATCTATAGAACTTTTGGAGTCTGTACATATTAATACCTCCGTGTATGCAGACATATCAAAATACCTCAAGGCCTGCCAGATGGCATATAGTTCAGCGCTGTAGATGCTGGAGGCTTTAGGTAATGACCAGGAGTAGGAATTATCCTGAACGTAAATGGCAGATCCTACTCCCAGATTTGTTTTTGATCCATCTGTATAGATTATTAGGCCTTGAGGATAATTGTTAAGAACCGACATAAAGGTTGAAACATAAAAGTTGCGATTCATTTCTCCTTTTTTAACTGCAGTGCACTCCATGTGACACTTTGGTCTTCGAAGGCTCCATGGAGGCTCTTCACATGAACTTGATTCATACACATAAGGTAGACTAACTTCTATATTATTTAAAAGTTCCCAAAATCTAATCCCTGATGGTCGTGTAATAGTACGACGCGACGAGTAGACCGTGTGCAATTCATCAGAGAAAAAGGTGTTGTGATTTGGGTGATAGGGTTGTGTCCATGTTCTTACGGCATACTGAGTGAGAAGATATGTTCGCCTCTGTTCTAATGGAAGAAATCCCGACTCACAACACAGGGACAGAGAAGGGCTGGTACGGAATGCCCCAGTAGCTAACCTAAGCCCCATGTTTTGTATCGGTTCTAATATCTTTAAGACTGATTTGCGTGCGGAAGCATATACAAAAGATCCATAGTCCAGCTTAGAGAGTATTGTTGCTCGATATATGTTCAGCAACGCTTCTCTATCACTTCCCCAGTGAATATTCGACAGAACTCTCATTACGTTTAGGGATTTTTGACATTTTGCACGTAGACTGACGATATGTTCTTTCCAATTCAGCTTGGAATCAAATGTAAGGCCCAAATACCGGACCGATTCTGAAAACTGAATCGGAAGGTCGTAAAGAGTAAGGCGTGGATTGCCTTGGCAAGACCGCAGACGACAAAAATGTACGCAGGAGGTTTTCTGCGCCGAGAATTTAAAACCTATGCTACTAGCCGCAACAGAGATTTGGTCTATTGCGGTTTGCAGGTCTCTGGATATGTCTTCCATTGCCACGGCCGATTTATATATACACAAGTCATCTACGTACAAAGTCTTTCCTACAGAATCTCCAACTGCATCTAAAAGTTTATTCACAGCTATAATAAACAAAGTGACACTTAAAGTCGATCCTTGAGGAATTCCATTTTCCAAGAGCACAGACGATGACACTGCAGTACCCATTCTGACACGTATTTTACGTTCTGACAAGAAACTCTCTATCAAACGACCCATTCTCCCCCTGATTCCCCAATCATGTAGTGTTTTTAAAATATTGTGGCGGCAGGTCATATCATACGCCTTTTCGATGTCAAAAAACACAGCGACTGTGTGTTGGCGTAAGGCAAAACCGTTTTGGATGGCGTTGTCCAAGGCTACTAAATTATCCATTGTGGATCTGTTTCGCCTAAACCCATGTTGGTATAGAGATAATAGATGATGCCTTTCAATATGCCACATTAGTCTGTAGTTGACCATTTTTTCCAGTAGTTTACCCATACAGCAGGTAAGAGAAATGGGTCTATAGCTTGTTGGATTTTCTGGGTTTTTCCCCGGTTTCAAAATTGGAACCACTTCCGCGGTTTTCCAGTTTTGCGGATATTCACCCGAAAGTCATATCTTGTTGTACACCTGTAGCAAAGAGTTCTTTCTAGAATAAGGGAGATGCGTCAGCATAGAATACGATATTCCATCTGGGCCTGGAGCTGATTCTTTGCAAGACCTAAGTGCGCGTTCTAGCTCCGCCATAGTGAAATCCTGGTTATAGTTGTAGGAGGCTTCTGTACTGAAGTCCATATGCAGCTCCGTATCGGCTATAGCGTGTCGAAATTCTGGAGTATAGTTATTAGAGCTGCTAACGGTTTCAAAATGTTTCGCCATGATTTCAGACATCATTTCTGGTTCTGTTGCTGCTGTGTCGTTGATAACAAGCCGTGATGGCAGATTATTTATTTGTTTTCCAGAAATTTTTTTAATTTTATTCCAGGTTTCACTAGGTGGAGTTGCAGGTGTGAGAGATGGAACATATTCTTGCCAGCTTTGACGTTTTGAAGACTGTATTAATCGCCTTGCTTCGGCGCGGCATTTTTTAAAAATTATACAATTCTCGGGTGTAGGATTTCTTTTAAAGTTGTTAAATGACTGCTTCTTCCTTCTAACTGCACTCGCAATCTCATCATTCCACCACGGAACTGCTTTCTTTGGTAAACGTCCCGACGACTTCGGGATGCTTCCTGAGGCTGCCTCTATAATAGCTCTTGATATATTGCTAACGCATTCACTGACGTTATTTGTAAGAGGAACCTCGGGTACAGCCGATGTATATTTTTCCCAGTCAGCCTTTTTTGTTACCCACCTTGGTGGAAATGACAAGTTATTAGCATGATGAGGGAAAGACATGCATATTGGGATATGATCTGAGAAGATTTCTCCTTCCATCGTGTTCCATTCTATGTTCGTGGATAGAGGTGGAGAGCACATCGATAAATCCAGATTGGAAAAGGAATTGGATCCCGAGTTAATGTAAGTAGGCTGTCCCGTGTTTAAGAGAAAGAGATCGTTTTCAGAAATGATATCTTCCATAATTCTACCGTTCAAGTCCGTAGTTTCGGACCCCCACATCTGATTATGTGAATTGAAATCTCCTAGAAGGAGAAACGGCGTGGGCAGCTGGTCGACTATGTTTTGCATAGCTGCTCTGTTCCTCGGTCCATTTGGTAAATACACATTGCAAATACTCATCTTAACCGGGTAAGATACCGTGACTGATACTGCTTGAACGGTAGTATTGAGGACGAATTCCTCCGCATATATATCATTTCTAACGAAGACAGCTACACCTCCACTTGCTCTATCACCGCCTATGTTATCAACCCGAAAACATTTATAACCCCTCAAATTAAAGGTTTGGTTGGGTTTCAACCTAGTTTCTTGGAAACATAGACAAAACGGACTTTTTTCAACAATGATCTTTTTGATTTCCGGATAGTGGTATATAAGACCGTTACAATTTATTTGTATAAGGTGGTTGTTGGATCTATCCATGAAGTGAATGAAATGAATTTGCAAATATGCGTGCATATTTAAGACATTGTGAAAAGGAAGGAAAAATTATTCTATTACCAGTAGGAGGAAGAAGAAAAAATATATATAATGACTATAGAATATTACTATGAGGATTTTCTTGAGCCTCTCGGCTTGCCTTTAGGCCATCCTTTCTTTTTTATCTTTGACGACACAAGTTTTATAGCCGGCGATTCAGAATTCGACAATAGATTCTGGGATGGAATTGTATTTCGGGTCATGGGGTCAGGGTCTGGAAAAATGGGAAAAGGAGATTCTTGAATAGGTGGTGAGTTTTCAGAGTCCGTTGTGGGTTGGGACATCTGGGTTGTTTCTGTGGATATAACAAAAGGAGGAATGTTTTGGGATATGGATAGGGGTGGGTAAGGTATGATAGCAGGTGGTTTGGGCTGAATAATCTTGTAGTTCTCAATTGTAGTTCTGACTGCCTCTACAATCATCTTTTTTATTTCTGGCAACAATTCTGAGACTAAAGGTTGTTGTTTTTGTTGCACTACTCTCGCGTACGAGACTTGTTGAACAGGCGGAGACATTCTCAAATATTCTTGCTTTGCCTCAAAGTAGCTCAAGCGCTTCAGAGTTTTTATTTTTTGAATGGCAATCTCCTGCTTATATACAGGGCAATTAAATGATCTGGCCGAGTGCTCACCCTCACAGTTCAGACATTTTAAGGGAACTTCGCAGGGTGTTCCTTGATGCTCCGGCTTGCCGCATACACATACAGGATCTCTTCTGCAATTCATCGCAGTATGCCCAAACCTCTGGCAACGAAAGCATCTAAGAGGAGCTGGAATGTAAGCTCGAACAGGTAATGAGTAGAATGCCACTTTAATTCTTTCAGGTAGGTGACTACCCATAAAAGTCAAAAGGTATGATGACGTATTTTGGACCTCACCCTGTCGTCTAACTGTAAGTTGTTTAACATCTACTACTTTCTGGTTTTTTAACTCGCTTTTAATTTCGTCTACCGAACAGTTATTTAAATCTTTGCAGGTAATGATGCCTTTAACAAAATTTAAAGTTCGATGAGGGTAAACTTTAACCTTGAATTGATCGAACATCTCCACTTTATATAAACGCATCGTCTGCTCTTTATCAGTTAGTTCAACTAACAGACCTTCCTTTATCTTCCTAACATTCCTTACTTCACCTACTAAATTTTTCAGCGTGCGGGATATAATGAAAGGACTTACACTCGAAAAATCTCTACCATCTTCTCTTTCAACTACGAGATAGTTTATTTTTGAATAGCTTATACCTACTTTCATTCGAGCTGGCTCCACAATCACAGGCGATAGATTGCCTTTTTTTCTCTTAGTCGAAGGACTATTATTGGGGACATTATTAGAATTGTCACCACTAAAACTAGGTTGGGGATTAACAGGGTTGGATGGGTGATCCATCAAAACTGGCGGTTGGATAGTAGAGGAATTGGGAGAGGTTGAAGGGTTGGTAGTAGGGGTAGAGCCGGGAAGCTCCGGTTGCGTAGCAAGGGGCACTTTTGAAACGTTGTTTTCTGTATCGTCTTCCATGTTTGTAATTAATAAAAAAAAGTGTATTTGTAATGTGTGTGTGTGTATATAAAGTGTCTGGTTTTTATTCCTTTTTGTGTTTGACATCTTAAGGAACCAGCAACAGCCAAAGGATTCCTGTGAACCCGACTCTGGTGGCCTCGACGGAGCCCCCCGCATTATACCGCAAGGTTCCCGGTCCAGGCGCCACCTGGCATTACGGCATAAGCGAGATTTTCGCAAGTTGATAGGGCAGCCAGGTCATGTTGGCTAGACCGACCCGGGCCCCTGTACTACCTTGCAGCCTGGGAGTGCACACCCCGGAACCCAGTTTTATCCGCTGTACCCTCCAGCAGGCGAGCCCAAGGATCCCAGACTGAAACTAGTTCCCCGCGCTGTCAAACAAGGAATGAGTGTGCGTGTTGGTGACCTGCCCGTATGCAGTGTACATGTGTGTAGTGTATGTGTGTTTGGGTTAAACTAGAAAAACTGTGTGTTTATATGGTTGTGTTTACGGACAGGTATGTGTGTTGGAACGAGGTGTACTGAGCTGGTACCCGTGGGGGCGCTACTCCCCAATGGCTGCCCGCTTTCAGCCACCCTGCGGGTTTTATTATTTATTATGATATTAATTTCTCTTTCAATAAACTAACCAACTTAAGTTTTTTGTAAAATACTGTTAGTTTTTTATTGTGCGGGCAAAAATAATAATGATTGCTTGAACAATTTCTTTAAACAAATTCCTGCTTGTGATAACTTCTATTACTTGATAATCTTTAAAAATGTGGATTCCTCAAGCTCTTTAGATCCTCATTGCATATAGTGCATCCTGAATTGATGAAAGTCTTTCATACGAATCGATTTCAAGTTAGTCAACCAAGCAACGTCAAAACCTTTAATAAAAGAGTTTAAATTAGGTTGCTACTAAAACAAAAATTGACTAATAACTTTCTAAAAATGAAGGAGTGGTGAATAGCGAGAGACAAATCTTTGCATTAAAAATGCTCAAGAAATGCAATAACCAAACTCAAAACAATTACCAACCGATGTAAATAGATCAGATCAGCCAAACTATTACATTCAGCGATAGAAAAACCACCACAAACAATTATTTTACTATTTATAACACGCAAGCTTGTGAGGCACTCTGTAGACAATGACTCTTGCTGAAGAAATAGCGTAGTTCTTTAACAAACGCACCAAGAGGAAATGCGTCATCAGGCAAAAGTCAACCTGATTGGAAAATAGTCTGAAGGGATTTAAAACTACCTAGTATGTATAGCGATGTGAAACATGATACGATTTAGTACCTTTTAAGGGTGGACATAGATTGTAAATAAATTTTTAGACTTTACCAAGAAAAATTTTATAATTATTTGTTAATAGCTTTTATAAATTAAAACAGAAAATGCAAAAATTGTTCAAATATATATTAATCTAAATACAAGGTAGATTTCTTATATAATACAGCCTCATATAAAGGATTTATTAAAAATACTATGTCGACCTACAAAAATACGAGAATGCATTGGTATACACTCGAACGAGCTGACTGTTTTATGCCTGTTTATTAATATAAATCTTTTTATCACAGAATTTTAGTTGCCAACTAAGTAAAATTATACGGATAGTTTAAACAATAAAACTTATTTCGTTACACATGTGATAACTCTATTATGGTATGGAAATTCGATAATAAACACAGGTATGGGAATCAAGACGTAGTAATGGAAGACGATTCAATGGTAACAACAGCCCGAAAAAATTAAAACGAAAAGAATAAAAACAATAAGAAGTACAAAATGCTTTAGAGCGGGCAGCTGTCAACCAAGACCAAAAAAGAGAAAGTGGCTTGTAGCACCAACGATGCGATTACTGAAGCATAATTATAGAATAGAAAATCGTAAAACATACAAAATTACTTCAGGGATTGTATGAAACCGATATCAAGTGTGAAATTTATAGATTTCAAGTAGTGATCTTTTGAATTTGTAATTAGGGGACAACTGATTAAATGCATGTTGACATAAATAGAGAGTTCTTGCGATCATTTGGAGACAATTAATTGAAAATGAAAGAACTATACAAATTGGCCAAGAAACTCCACAGGTGTCAAAACAACATACGTTTAGACATTACAGCACACTAAGAGTTAATAGTAAGCAGCTTACTGGCTGTGAGTTCAATTGCAGGTTAGGTATTAACTTCTAATTAGAATAAGTACTATCATACGTACACTACATAACTTGGTTAATAATAATTATTGCTCCTAAAAAAGCTAATGAGATAAAAATAACATTAGTGAACTAACGGAATCGTGTAGTATTGCATTAAATAAAAAAAATACCCCAGTAAAAAATACTTGAAGTAAAGACCTCAATAAAAATTCAGCATCTTTATAATATATCTACCTCAGTAGCAATTCCAGTAAAAAAAACAAACTACCCTCCTCTTGCTGCTAATATAAAAATTTAAAAGAGATCGAATTTAAATTTCAAAACATATTCCTAATGGAACGTGAAGTAATTTACGTATGAACGAAACGAAAAACAGCTCATTTGTGAGTCCAAGTGTGACGTAGAGCTTTTGTCCTTTTGTGTGTGCATGTGGCTTCTTGTATAAATAGGGCAAAAACTTTTTTCGTTTTAGTTTTTCCATATGAAAAGAGTTCTATTTAAAGTGAAATTTTTTTAAATTAACAACAACCAGTTTTTTATATACAGGCTGTCCACATATGATATCTTTCTACTAGCTGAAATGTCTTGCTTATATAACCTTGACGTCAGGGCCGGATTATGTCATTTGTCGCCTATCCTATAGGCCCACTCATATTTACGCCCTTAATAAAAAGACGTTATTGTTAAGATTGCATGCAATTTATTAAATAGGCAAGCATATTGTAATTAAAAGGTATTTTTTTTAATTTGACATACGGAAACGTGAAATTGTTTTTATTAGTTACTAAAAAGATGCGTACCTACTGATTCGCATTCGCCACACATACGCATCACTTTGAAGAGGGCTTTATTTTCTTTTATTTTTCTTCTACGGGAGCAGCTGCTCCCCTGGCCCACGCTGGATACGCCTTTGTTACTACTATAAAATAGATAAACTTTTTAACAGAAAAAGAAAGTGTTCCAAGAATTATTTCGCTTCTTTTAGATTTCCAAGAATTCATTTTAATATTCGAGGACAATGAAGGTTAATAAAAAATATGGGTTAAATTCTTTCAAAAATACTACTATGAAATAGTTCCAAGAATTATTTCGCCCTTTCTAAATTTCTACGAATTCATTTTAATATTCCAGGATGTAACATACCAATTCGATATTTTATGTACATAAAATATCAGATTATTAATACCTAATTTTATAGATTTTATACACACGTAAGTATAATTTATGCGAAACGCAAAACCTACATATAATGGTAAAAATAAAAATTTCCAAAAGTCACTAATCCAGCAAAAGTAAAATTACGCGCAATTGAGATAACTGAACAAAAACTAGTAAAGGAATAAAAGAATTATCTAAAATGTGTTTTATTTTACTGAATGACCCAAAATGGCTAATAGTTCCTGTAAAGAGCAATAAATTAATGTCGATCGGTTTTTCGGTTCTATTGATACCATTGACGCCTATCCACATGTGTACTTATTAAGCATTTGTTGGAATTTATTTGGTTAGTTTCAGGTCAAAGCCTTTTGTGATGTATGAATATTGACACTTTCCAATAATTATAAAATTTCTTTATCTGTTACACCTAACTGTTAGCACCTGACAGCCGTTGATCTCATTGAGCACTTTGGCAAATTTCCTCGTATTTTGAAAGACCAACTGACATATCACTGATTTTGGACCAAGGAGGCAGTTAACCTTGCTCAGTGAGTCATTGCTTAATAGCGGTATATTCACTTGTTCGGAGATGCCAACCAAAAGGGATATTCTGCTACGAAATATAATATAAATACAAAGATTAGTTAAAGTTTCACAAGTTGTATTAATATCTTAACCTGGCAATATTGTTTCGAGACTTTGTGTCATTATCAAAGGTAGATAAGATTGATAAACAAACACGTTGCTAATTATAAATACATACAGAAAATAGGTAACTAGATACAATACATAACAAAAACTAAATATCTAACACTTCTAATAAAGGAGAATTACTAAGCTCAGTTTGTTCATTCATTAAAGGTACTGTGCGTTTATGTCTGTATATTTCAAAGGCTTCTAAAATGTCTAATTTGTGTTTGTTGTTGCAAAAATGTAAGAATTTAATGTTGTTTTGAGGTGTCATTGGGTGGTTCTGTTCCAAAATGTGTTTGGCATAATTCGATTTTTCTGTCTATAAGAGCTTACGTGTTCTTTGTATCTTATGTCGAAATTTCTAAGTGTTTGCCCAATATAAACCGAGTTACAAAAAGAACAATTCAAACGGTAAATGCCGGATTTCATGATATCTTGTGTTTTGTATTTAGCATTGAATAAAAATGTGTTGGTGTTAGTTTTATAGGTTATTTTGTAACTAGTGGTTTTTCTTATTATAGTTGCAATTTGTTCTGATATCTTGCCAAAGTATGGTATTGATATGTAGTTTGTGTCTTGTATTTGAGTGTCAATTGGAAATGTTCTTTCGATAGCTAACCTATAATCTTTTTGTTGAATTAAAGTGTCAATCATGTTATGGTTATAATGGTTTGCATGTGCTAATTGTTTGATGATTGAAATTTCTTTATCAAAATGTGATCGTTTCATTGGAGTAGTTAAAGCTTGGTGTACTAAAGACCTATAAGCCGCTAGTTTATGCATTTTATGATGACATGAATCGTTAGGAATAGTGAGGTCTGTGCTTTTGGGTTTTCTGTATATGGAAAAATCAAATTCATTGTCTGTATTAATTGTAATAGTTAAATCCAAAAAATTAATAGCTCTATTTTGTTCTGTTTCTAGTGTAAACGTGATGTTTGTGTGAAGACTGTTAATAAGAATTAAAAACTCATTGATAACCTCAAAAGAACTGTCAAAACAAACTAAAATGTCATCAACGTAACGAAACCAAAACATAATGTGTTTAGAAAGATCTAATTCAAATATTCGATCTTCCAAATTATCCATAAATATGTTAGCTAATAGAGGACTTAGAGAATTACCCATAGGTAAACCATCTTTCTGTAAATAAATTATATTATTAAAAGTGAAATAATTTTGACTGATACAAAGATCAAATAATTGAATTAACTCTAATCTTTTTACTAATTCTACATTACTATTAACTAGGAAATTATCTAACAAGGGAATACAGTCTTGTGGTGGAATCTTTGAAAACATGTTACAAATGTCAAAGCTTACAAGTTTTGAATGTGCTGGAAGATGTATGTTCTGTAGTTTTTCTACTAATTCTAATGAATTTTTGACAGAGTATTTCGATTTGTATCCTATGATGTTAATAATATGGTTGAGTTTCTTGGACAAGGTGTGATTAGGTGCGTTGATATATGATACTACTGGTCGTATAGGCATGTTGTGTTTATGTGTTTTAATCAGTCCATATAGTTTGGTGGTTGTGGGTTTTATGTATGATTTGTTGTTTTTCTAATTCGTTAAAGCAGATATTGCAGTATGCTAAAGCTTGTTTTATTTCTTTTTGGAATTTTGTGGTAGGATCTTTGTTTAAAACATCTAAATTTTTTTTATTAATAAAATCATTAACCTTTTGTGTGTAAACATCTTTCGAAAGGATTACCAAAGTGTTACCCTTATCTGCTTTAACAGAAATTAAATTGTTTTCTGTAATTTTATGTCCGATAGATTGAAGTAGTGACAGGTTAGATGTTTTATTCTGTGTTTTGTTCTTTTTCAAAGATATTTCTTTTATCAGATTCAAGATTTGGAATTTTGCATAATTGTTGTGATCTTTTCTGAGTATAGTTTCACATTCAACAGCCAAGGTTTCTTTAATTTTGTTAGTGAATTTTGGAAAAGGACAAAATTTGAAGCCTTTGTTAAGAAATTGTGTTTCTCTGTCATTGACTTGTGTATCTGATAGATTTTTAAAACGTGGATAGAAATTTATCGTATTCTGGGTATTATAATTACTTTGTATTGAGCGTTTTTGTTGGGTAAGGTTTTGCAGTTTCTTTTTCTGAGTATTGTATTTTTGAAATTTAGTATGACTGACAGTTTCTGTAACATCAAAATCTAAAATGTGAAGTACCTTTATATAAATGTGCAAATTGTCTCTAATTCTAAACCATTCTTAGCGTCTTCTTTGTCCCATCTTCTTTTTGCATTTTTGATAATTTTTTCAGTAATGTAATTACTAGTCTTGGTTGTGATGTTGACATATTTGGGAATGACTTGACGTTTAATACATTCTTGATTGAACCAAACATTCTGGCTAGCGATTCCGTGTTTAATCATCAGTTTCTTATATAGCTTGGCTTGTTCTTCCAACGAAGATGAAAGACAAAACACAAGATATCATGAAATCCGGCATTTACCGTTTGAATGGTTCTTTTTGTAACTCGGTTTATATTGGACAAACACTTAGAAATTTCACCATAAGATACAAAGAACACGTACGCTCTTATAGACTTAAACATCCAGAAAAATCGAATTATACCAAACACATTTTGGAACAGCACCACCCAATGACTCCTCAAAACAACATTAAATTCTTACATTTTTGCAACAACAAACACAAATTAGACATTTTAGAAGCTTTTGAAATATACAGACATAAACGCACAGTACCTCTAATGAATGAACAAACTGAGCTTAGTAATTCTCCTTATTAGAAGTGTTAGATATTTAGTTTTTGTTATGTATTGTATCTAGTTACCTATTTTCTGTATGAATTTATCCTTAGCAACGTGTTTGTTTATCAATCTTATCTACCTTTGATAATGACACAAAGTGTCGAAACAATATTGTCAGGTTAAGATATTAATAAAAGTTGTAAAACTTTAACTAATCTTTGTATTTATATTATATTTCATGATTATGGAGTTCCACAAAGTAAGGCTGGAGACAGTAAACGCTATTCTGCTACGAGTTTATTAAACTTCCAGTCAACGGTCTTCAGCATAACGCAAGCTGTCGATCACTGTCATGACCGCGCTCGCTGTAAGGGTAGTGCTCTCATGTGAAGTAGCACCTACGACAGTGTTCATTAATTTATTTGGCAGCCCACTGTCATTTTCCGCGTCCTTTTGATGTGTGGTGTTCATTGATGTTGATGATGGTCGCTTCAGTTGATTTTTTTCTGCTTGACACATTCTTCTTAAAGCATGTTTTATAGTATTGCCTTTTCCTAATGACCTGTATAGATCACAGGCTATTTTGTGAATAGTTCATAACACACTTGATAGAGGTAGTCGGACCATTCGCAGTCCTTCCGACAAAATGTGCTGAACTGCAAGGGTAAAGCCACTTGACTCTTGCAGCCCTCCCGTCATTCGATGCAGAACCAGAGCTGCTTTCGCATGTCGCACGCGGTCGACTCTTCCCGGATGACGTCTATTCCAAATTTACTGAAAATCCGTGACGTGAACCAACATGGCCCATCATTCTCTATCATTATTCTCGCTAGAATTGCTAGTTTTGAGAGGCCACTAAAGAAACCGCCCGATGCCCTCGTTTTGTACTATAAGACATCGCGAGAAGTTAATTCCAAAGATCAAACAGCAGAAGAGCAGAACTGTTGGTCATATTATTAATAGACGATGCGAAATTTGTACGAAATAAAATATTATTGCTGTTATTCATTATAACTAATGCAGTATTATTTTCTGCAGCATTTTGTGCAGAGCCGTTGTTTTTTGGACAAGGGACTAATTTCTTTTTTTACCACCTTAACAGCAAGCTCTCGAAATCTGGGAAAAAAGTAGAAGCTTGCCATTTGTGGGAGGAAAAGTATTCATATTCTCTTCCTAGAGATGAAAAATACAATTTTGCTCTCTAATTTCGTAGAGCAGAATTTATGTAACGTGTAACAAAAATATCTACTAAGGTTGTTATTTGCCACTATCGTGGTACCCTTTGTCTGGCTTGGTTGTCATAGATTGTGACACGTGGAAACTGTTGCTGTAGTTGTCACTTCCAATATTTGCAAAGACCTTGCAGAAAGGCTAGAGTGTTTTTTAACTCCATACACATTTTATTTGACACTCACGTATTTCACTGTCAATAGTTTTTAAACACTTCCACAAGATATCTTCTAGATTTTTCATTATTTCGAATAATAATAATAAGAGAAAGCTAAATCGGCACGTCAGCTACATTGTACATGTGTAGGGGCCGCTTCAACATAATGTACTCTAATGAGTACACGCAAAATTTTTGACTTACCAGACTTCAGATATCCATACTACCTTTAAATTAAACTAAAATGAACACCGCTACACATAAAACGTGCATGCAATAAATACAGCTAAAACAATGCACTGATTCAGTAAACAACCACGTGTTACTCTTGTCTGAATAATGCCACGGCATAATAATAACGTCACTCTGGTGTCGGAACTTTGATGTTTTTCAGCCAGTCTTGAATATCGTACACACGCACGAACAGTTCGCCGAAGTATGCCGATGAGTTTCATCATCGTAGTATATGGCAGATACGTACTATTATATAGGGAATAGAATTGCGTGTAAAAATAAAATTGATTGGCGCCTTTTAACAATTAGCTTTTCTCTACTAATTTAAATAGATACATAATTCAACATGTAGCAGGAAGTAATAACAAATATTATACCAACAAAGGGTCGATATTTAAAAATACAATCTTTTATTAAATGCTATACAATAACATTTTTAGAACTTATAAGTATAAACTGTATAAACTAAACCGTTCCAGAAAGTTTAAACTCATCTATTAGTCAAAAAATGAATAACCAGTGCAGCTTTTGCCGCCGTACTCAAACGAATACAATGGGAGATAATGGGTTTTGAAATTACTGTCAAACTAACCACGGAAAACAGCATAATAGATTATAAAATTTAATCCAAAATACCCCATTTCAGAAAAAACTAATTTTAGCTACGATCTGAAAATTGCAAAACAGTCCACAAACAGGAAACAGGAAATTTATAAAACCCAAATAAATCTGAATTGTTACTAAAATGCGATATAAAGAACATGTAGCACACTTATTCACTCAAATCCATATTAAATTTAAAAAAAAGCTAAGTTGCACGGGTTTTTCCAGCTTTATAATAACTTGCATTGCATAAGTGTACTTGTTTGTCAAAGCTTTTAAAATCTCTTTAGTTGCACGCGTCTCATTTTCAGGATATCACGTTTTTCCCAAGTTGTTTGGTAAAAGAATTGTTATTACAAACTTATTAAAATTATCTCCTGGACACTGTGTATATTAACGTTAACGCCCTTTACCGTTTGTCAGAGTACAAAGCCGTTTTATCATATTTCGTTTATGAAATTCTTAAAACAATTTTCCAACAATAAAATTTACTCTAACCAAAACTTTTTAATTTGTTTTGCTTGTGTAAGTGTAAGCTGCGTTTTATTTAGTTTTCCTAAGGCTATAATTAAAAACTTCTCTGAGAGTTCAGGTATTATCTATCTGTATAACTAAAAAGTTTTCCCCCGTTTTATCAGAAGCAACAAAAATAAGAACTGACAGTAGGAAGAATAAATTGAAACAAACCCCTCTCATATCGATTACTTTTAAATAAATGGGAAAGACATTCCAGCAAATTCTGGTTACGTAATGTAGTACCCCTAAATAGGAATTTTGCAAACGATGTTGGTAGCCCTGACGGCGCCACTTGTCAGAATGCATGTTAGCGTCGTGGGGGCAAAGCTCGCATTGATCCGACAGGTCGCACACCCATTCTTCAAAATCTTTTTAAATCCTCTACTTTTTTCTGATGCTCCCTACATTATTTTTCTCAAGATGGAATCGTAAGTTCTGGTTAAGGGATATTCATTCGTCTTTGTCCAAAGAAATATGTTTTAAATATCATCATCCACACTTCTATTTTTTAAGGTGAATAATGTAGGCACGGATGTCTATTATAAAAAGAAAATAAAAATAAACAAGAACATGATAAATTGACTATTGAAGGAATTTCCACTTGGTAAAGAGGGAAATTCCTTTTCTCAGACGAAAGTAGGTTAATCTTGTAAGAGGTGTGATGATGCAGAAAGAATTTTCCAACCTTTTAAGTACAAACGTTGCACTTGAACGGTTTATCCCGATCGTTTCTCCGGATCGGAGATTTAAAAAAAAGATAGTTTTAGGAATGCATGGCGCTGTAATATAATCCAGATGTAAGTTAAAATTTTTCTCGTCGTTGTTTTACATATCCGTGTCATAGATCACAGCGTCAGCTGGCCTTTTTCACAGTGAATCTAAATTTCCAAAACAATCACGTCTCGTATAGAAATGTGAGAGAATCTTTAGAAAAAGGGTTAGAAATTCAGTAGAACATGTTTGACGTCGACGGTTTATATCAAAGACTTCTGCTCAAATTGAAAAGGTTGCTACAAAATTCTTAGAGAAGTGATTGGAGTATTGTTTGATAGATCTTAAAGCAACCAGTTGTTTACTTCTTCGAAACTTGGACATCCTTGATGATGGCATGTTAAAATTTATAAAGAAAGTGTCCCTAATTCGTAATGTTTAGATTTATTATTCCTTTATAAAACCTGTTATATATACGTTTATGCAATCTCATTAGTAAAAGTTCTTATTGAAATTATTTTTGAGCGTGGGAAAATTGAAAGGTTAACTGATTCGAATTAAAAAATGGTTAAACTTTGAGCGTCACCTCGTTTGAGTTTAAGTAATTCTAAATATTTTTTTAATTTATCGTTAAGTATCCCCAACTGAGAACAAAAACTTCAAACTGTTGATTATAAATGGAAACCTGGAAATTTTCAGAAACTACCATTTATTAGCACATTAAATAACCAACACATTAATAAAGGAATATACAAGATTAATTTTCATATCTAATACTCTTGAAGTACATGCATTGTGTTTTCATTCATTCATTCATGTGTCTCGGTATATTTTTTGTGTGGAGACAGCCAGCGCTACCTAGCGCTGGATGAACCAAACCCTATTGAACTACGCGATGTAAGAGAGAGAGGTGAGGATCCGAGCTTGAATTCTTTTTTCGTATTTCAACAAAAGCAACAAGCAGTAAAAACAGCAGTGTTTTAAGAGTGCGTTAGTTACTGAAGCTTACCCATTAGGGTAAGCAGTTGGCACCTAGTATTTATTAATCTCATAAAAAAAATTCTAAAATCAAACGACAAATATAACGATTTATTTAGGTGATATAGTCAGAATAATAATAATAATAAGATATGGCTTCTTAAGCAAATAGGTTATTAAAATTATGGTCTTCTGAAGTAAAGTTACAAAAGTCAAATAAGTTGTATTGATATGAAATTTTTAGCCATTTCAGACTTCAATAAAATTAAAAATAATCAAAGCTACATATGTCATAAATATTTATATACGTCATATATAAAATGTCGTTCTACGTTCTACTAACAGAAATGTTCTGAGCCAATCCATCTAATATTTCGGAATAGGGAAGACGTACTATAAACCTCTCTTTATCTTTAGAAAAATTTTCAGAATACTCATTTTTCAAAGTTATAAATTTTATGTTTGTTAATTCATTATTGTAATACTTGTTTTTCATGGACATCCTAAGAATTTAGCAGTAAGATAAATTAACGACGAGATTTTATGTTGATTAGACGTGTTGCTAGTTATTACTGTTACATACTTTATTGGTTTAATGTGAACGTTGATTACCATTTTCTTTTTATAATTAAAAAGATCAAAATCTGCTAGAACGGACCAATTCACTCTCATCAAATCTACTTTACTCCACTAGGAGTATTACAAAGATTACCCTAAGTTCTTTAAAATGTTTTCAATTATTTTACCTCAGACAAATTTTTGTTAAAGTTTACCTTCGCAGTTAAACACATTGACCTTGAGTTCTATGAAATTAATGTCCTTTTTTTATAAACTTTAATTCTTTAATTATTCCAAACTAGTCTTTATAATAATCTTTTGCACAAAATTTAAAATAATTTAAAGACTATCATTCTTTTATGCTTCAAGATTCTTCGCACAAGGCACCTCAAATTTGATTCAAAACATCAAATTCATTTTTGCAGCCATTTAAATTTCCAATTCATCCAATTTCCAGGTAAAAGCCAGATCTATACAAGTACAATTTACTCAAATTCCCTGCTAGAACACTTTCCACAAATGTGTAGTTCAGGAAGGTTTTCTATTAGTGGACCATTCGCTTTAGGACAGGTGCAAAAAAAGAGACTCTATTCGCACCAAAATTGCGATAATGATATTCAAAACTATCGCTTGTCATCATAATCACCAACAACTTCAACTAAATCGTTAAATCAACGATGGAACAATCACAAAATAACAACGTTTTTACAATTTACAAATACAAGATAGATTTCTTATGTAATACAGTCTTATATAAAGGATTTATTAAATGAGGTACATATATCAGGCAGATCGGACTTGTATGTTCTCAAACGAAAAGTTTTATGCAAGTCTAGTTATCACTATGTATATATAAGTTTATTAAAAAAAATTTATTTACGTACAGAGTGAGATCAGATAATCTAAACAATAAAGAGTGTTCCGTTACACTGCCTGACTCTTGTACCTAAGTTCAGGGAAATGTGAAGATAATGTATTATTAGAACAAAATATTAAAATTTTAGGACTAGGTACTATTTTAAGACTAAACATCTCCATGCATGTTTATAGCGATCATGTGAACTGAGTAAATTATTAGATCTATTCCGAATACAATTTTTGTAAATCTCTATAATTGGAGTGATTCATATTAATTATGTAAAAGACTAATTTACTTAGTTATAAATTAGTTAGTTATAATGTTTTCCATGAATGCACTCGAACAAGAAACAGCTCCGAAAAACTTGCTTTGTATGAGAATACAGACATATTGGCGCCTGTCTACTGCCGAAGAAGCTTAATTTCGATGTTGGACCTTTAGTCTGTGAAACATTTCCTACCGCAAAGATGCTATGAGTCGGGGGTAGAAATGGGCGTTGGCACATGTTTGTTTTTCAACACGAAAGTCTGAATCGTGAAGAACCAAATTCAAATTGCATGTTTCTTTCCTAGATCCTTCAGAGACCCACGTAAACAACTTATATTTAAAAAATATGTTGGACGTTTGTAGTATAAAACTGTTTTTAGTGGTAGATTAGATAAAGCCAATCTCGCATTTATCATTATCCACTTGGTACTGACTATAGCTTGGACAAGAGACTATATAATTAGGGGGTGTAAGAGTGATACTGAATGTTTTGTAAATAGTGTTTAAATAAATATTCCGTTTATCTAAGGATTAACGGATAGATCAAGGAAACGTAGAAGCTGTCGTGTCGTGGTAGAGGACAGACTTTCTGGAGTACTTATGGATTTCGGACTGTGGCTTGTGTTCTTCTGAAAAATGTGTGAATGAAACTGTTAAATTGCTTTTGAAAAACAGAGGGTGCTACTAACAATTTTTTGGTATTGTGTGAAAGTTTCAGTAAATGATAATAAAAACTAAACACAACTGATCCCCCATAAATCCAACAGCCCCTCAATAAACAGTTTCTTCAAATCGCTGAGGATCACAAAAAAACGTATGATGTATGTAAACTGTGGTACTGTAATGATCTTGCCATTTACATGAATTATCAATAATCAACACAACAATCATTACATACATAACTTCCACCAGGAAAGCATTGAATCATAGGGATTGCCATAGCAACAACATAAACAAACAGTACATAAAATAAAGATCTTATAATTCAGACGCTTTTTTATTGCTCAAGCAAATATTACAATGATATACCTAACTTTTTAAAATAGTGCAGCTAATGGTAAACTAACATCTAGTACACTATAATGGTGACTCCGATGTGATGGGATCACTACCTGGGGAATACTCAACCCTACACCAACTTCAGCGCATCTCAGATAAAATAGAAAAGCGCTTTAAGAACAGTAGTTGTACTGTGGCGGTCTTTCTCGACATAGTCCAAGCTTTTGACAAAGTCTGGTTCTAGGAAGAAATATGATAATGATTTAATAAATAGGAAATGATCACTAAAACCTAACCGTGCCATCCTAATATATACGAACTCTGTCTCACTGAAGTTCGCACACTCTACTTCTGTTATTTAAAGGACGCCCCGCATTTTTTTTATATATACAGTAACTGTTTCTTGTTGTTAGAGTGAAGCACTGTCTTTGCACTTATTCCATGTTAAGTTTCATGAAACTCTATCGAATGGTTTCCTCACGCCGCCCCTTCAATTCTGATCAATCTGCGGGCGCAAAGAAGTGGTAAGAGGGATCTCTGCCTCAGTAAAATTTAAAAAAAAACGAGACATGGAGTAGGTGCAGAAGCAATACCTTATTTTAACAATAAGGAACAATCACCTTGAAGAACAGAGGAAATTTTTGTGAAAAAAAATGCGCGGTGTACTTTGCTTTAAAATATAAAAGATAAATACAAACGAAATATAACACTAAAACAACATAACTTACAATATACGAGGTCAGTACTTTACTCTAGCAACAAGGAATAGCTACGTCGAAAAACCAAAAAAATCCAGGGTGAAAATTGCGAGACGCCGTTTAATAGAAATAGAAGCGTGCGAACTTCAGTGAGACAGGGCTCGTAAAGATGTCTAATAAGGTCTTTAGCTTTATATGCATCACCGTACTTGGAGTAACACGGCCAAATGCAATCTAGAAAAATTACAAAGACTTTAGAACAAAATACTTCGAATATCAGTCAGCGCCCTTTGTTGTTGTACTTACAAAATACTTTTTCTGCAGAAAATATAGCATTAAATTAAATCGCACAACAATGTAAATATTCTATTAAACGGTGTGATATAAGTTTTGCTTATTAAACACTTAACCTGAAAAGTGGGAGAAAAAGATTTACAAATTTTACAGTAGGAAACAAAAGGTATTAGTAAGGAAAAAAAGTGTTGTTTATCTTTCTCCTGGTGTTAGCTTGAACTGGCTATAAGGTTTGTTACCCAGTGATGTTGTTTCATTTTCAGTGCAATACAGGTTCATCTACGTGAAACTATAACTAAACGCACTGGAAAATGTTATAGCTTCTATACACTTAAAGGCACAGGGTAAATATAAAATTTTGCAAAGTTCAAATTCATTACATTACAAGAAAGACATCCACCAAAAGAATTTATAGGAAGTAAGTTTTATTTTTTATAAAAATTGCAGGTGACAGTGATAAGACAAAATCTATCAATAAATAACCCTAAATTAAGAAATTAAAACACAGTGGAGGAAGATCTTAAAACTATAAATTGTAAAATTGAACTGGGAAGAAGGCAAGAAATTTTAATAAGTGCAGTTCAATAAACAATTGTTGTAAAATAAATTTTATATACAATTAAGTTGTTAATTTAAAACCCGAAGTACAGAAAGTGGGTACTAAACGAATGAAAAACACAAAAACGTAAGTGATGTTATAAATAAAATAAACCCACCCCAATCGAAAAAAGACTATAGATTATATCAATGCACCTAACATAATAGGGTAATTCTTCAGAAATATTAAATTTACTGTCCCTGTTTAATTAATATTATATTACGAATACCTTTATACCTGTTAGTTCAGTACAGTGAAGATGTAATAGCAGTCTATTTAGCCAAGTATGTATGTATTAACAACTGTCCTATTTTTTTAACAATAAAAAATAAACTTTATTATGTCATATATCATTTACGTGGCATGTCGCTAGTAGGTATTCTCAAAGTAGAAAAGCAGTTTTTCTAAGGCATCAGGTAATCATTATTGTTCTAATTAAGGAGACTTGTAAAACAAGTATAGGGCTCTCATCCAGAGTCAATTAATATATAAAATATTAAGCATCGACTACTACACAATCAATTAAATGTTGTCCCTGATAGTTTGGCATTTGCGTGGATCTAAGAGAGGAGAACATTAATAAATTTCACGTATAGTATCAGTATTTCTACAATATCAGCATTACACATATATTGCTTGCATAAGTAATTTTAATGAAATCAACATGTAGTGTCTTGTTCAGTTGATCTATAAACTTTATAGAGTTAGTTTATATGGTTTAATGTAAGAGTACATTTATTTCGCATCATTCACGTGGTTATCATAATTTCTTACTGGTGCTGAATTTAGAAATGAATTTTGCGTAAGTTGATACACTACTTGTGTTGTTTCATTATAGCTAGTATGAAGCCTCAAAAGAAAATAGTCTAGGCGCTATGTTATATTAATGCTCTAATAGTCATCCGCATGGCATTTTCATTGCATCATTTGCGTGGATTTATAATTCGACGTAATACAATTTGTTTACGTAAATGACAACTCCTACATACATTCACGTTCTTACATTATGAGGTGAAAAAGAAAATGTGGAAAAGAAGAAAAGAGGAGAAAAAATTAAAAATGATCCATAAAAGAAACAAATCCCAAGCAGCATTTTTAGTCACCGCTACGTACCAGCAACCGCCGGTGGAACTATAAAGTTTTTGCCGTTAGTCGCAAGAACGTAATTGCTACGGTATTGTTACGTGCCTGGAACCAAAATGGGGAACAATTCTCGGGTAGCAGATACGTTGCAGTAACCTCTCCAGAACTTGTCCAGCTACCTTTAGGCTACGTAGCGCGAACGTGGCGGCATAGTAATTGCTACTTCCGTGGAACTTTTTTTCTCTTTGACACATCGTGTCGCTTACTTGATCCCTCTTATTCTTGCAACTTGACAAATATTCTTTCCTTTCTCTACTAATGCTGCGGTCGTGTCACAAAATGGATTACTATTTTATTTGTAATACGTACAGAAATAATACATAAAGAGATGAAATGTTTCGTTATTTTGTCAATCTAGCATACCAAAATTATAAACCATCGCAACTTTTCTGTTAAATGCGATGATGATAGATCGAAAAATAACAACGCGCCTTCTTTAAATATATTTTTTAATAAAGAATGTCTTGAATAAAATATGACAAAAATACTTATAAATTGATAAACATCATTTTGTTATCTTTATTGAGAGTTATAGTAAAACACTTTTTAACAATTGCAACAAATTGCAAATTGATTAATAGCACTCAACATTTTACAAGAAAATATGGAGTAGTTTTGAAAAAGTCACCTTAAAGTAGTATTAACTGTAAAATGTGTGTCTAAAGTTTGTATCACTTTATAAACAGTAACGGGAACTAAACAAATTCTACTTCAAGGTTGTTGTTACCACGAAGTATAAAATAAGTTAAAACATTCTGGAACTTTCGAGTGACTCTTACTATAAAACGACGTCGACGTTTCCGTATCCACTTTCTAGCTCCTAATGTCACTGCAAAATTCCCATTGGAACTTAACCTCAAATTTAAACGTCAATCGTAAACAACCAACCAATATTTTTATACTGATTGCTACTTAATAACAATTATTATTTAATTATGGCTTATTTTAAAGTTGTAGCGACGAAAGAAAAAAGGGGAATATATTTCACCCTTGTTTACTACATGATGGTTTACCAGTGATCTCATCCCTAGTTTTTTCTATTTTGTATTGTAAACAGTTGATTTTGTTTCCACTAATTTCACCTAACTGCTGTTTTAATTTTCTATAAAAGTTAAAAGTTTAAGTTAAAAGGACGTATACCTAAAATTCTTCTTTTTTCTTATTGCATTTGCCTTTGACATTTTTATTAAAAACTTACAAAACTACTACCACTGCAAAAACACAATTAACCTCCAAATTCCAAACTAACCTACAGGAGATATGCCTCTTTAGAAGTTACTGTCACGTCATTGTAATTTTTTAATAGTAACTGGAACTTTCTAGTAATTCTGATGCAAAATAAGTAGTGAAAATTACTTTCAAGTGATTCTCCTGGGTAGCATAAACGTAAATTTTACTTTCAATACTACTGTATAGTTCAGTTACTTTAATGGTTAAGCAATGGTTTCAGACCGATGTCAGGAACTTTCGGTGCTACTTTAAAGTTTTAAAACTTTAAAGTAACTTCAGGAAAGTTACTACTACAATCATAATATCACTTAAAGTTGCAACAACATTAAAGTAATTATACTAAGTAGCAATACCGTTCTACATATTTTAAAAAGCTACTTAGAAGTAATGGAACTACATAGTTCTAATAAATAGTAGAAGTTACTACATAATTACTAAAATATTCCAAATTGAAGTAATTAAACCTATAAAGTCATAAATTTAGTTGTAGTTACGTAACAGCTACCCAATCAAAGTTCCAATCTCAATTACCGCTACTTAGATGCTGCTTAGGATGGAGAAACTAAAACATGATGACTGTCATATCACGTAAAATAAAAATTACTAATTTTTATTTTACTTGTTATCCATTACTAAGCCATTATTAAGCATTATCGTGTTAGAAATATCTTTTTATTATAATATTAAAGTTCAGTTTTTTTATTAAATATAATCTTTTCTGTCATTTGCATGTTATTTGGATCATTTACGTGGATTTTAACACTGTAAAGGTCGAAAATGTCCAGATTAAGCTCTACTAATCAACAGTATGTGTTATATACAATCAATTAATCATACTATTTCTTAGAAAAACAGATTTCAACAATTTTCTTTTCCGAGAATTTTTCACGTCCAAATTGTGATTTTCGGGAGAAACATCCAATAACACAAAAGACAAGATAGAAAAGAGAATGAAAGGAACACCGTCGTCTAAATAAACTTAAAACTCTTAGAAAAAAAAGTATTAACTCTTAATGCAAAACTCAGAACTAATAAACTTAGTGCACGAGCAATACATTTCAAGTGAAAACAAAAAAGTTACTTTCTAGAACACTACATTCAAGCGCAACTTCCTCAAACGCCATTATACTTAATGAATTTTAAAGTCATTAAAATTTGAGATTTCGACTTTTCATTTAACACATTTCTCTCCTGGAAACGGATACATGAAGTAAACTTTAGAGCTCTGATGATCCACTTGAGCCTTGTCACTTCCTAATTAAGTTTCATTCACATATTAACGCTACTTTGTTGGTTTAAACTCGGTTGCTCGAATGCGTTATCATTTTGACGGCAAATCCTCAAATAATTCCCATTGTAAGTATTTACCTTCGCATTAATCACCTGCTAAGCTTTCATAATTTCCAAGTCCTTTGAAAAAAGTAAAATTACTTTAAAATTAAGTAAGCAATGAAGGCCTATGAATATTAAACAGGGTCTCAAAAAAGAAGAGGCTTATACTTGTAAAATGTTTGATAAAAGCACTTTTTGTAGCTTGCCTATAAGGTGAAAGCCTTTTCACCTGTAAAAATACAGTTAAAAAGTTTTCCATCAGTAAGGGTGCAAGAAGTCAAAAGCTGTTACCTCTTATTCGCATAAAACCACCGGCTAAAGTTTTAATGAAAAGCCTTCTTCGCGTATTTAGCCAGTCATTCTACTTTAGGCCATTTATAAGCCATAATCCGAAAAGTGGAGCCCGTAATACGAAATGAGGTCGTTACAAAAATTTAGCACGCCACACACGCATCCGTTAGGGGTAGACGATGTAAATTTTAAGGGCCATCAAAAAGTATTCATAATGTAAAACATAAACGCACAAAATACTCTGCATAAGCGAAGCATATTTTTGGTATTAGATGGGGGGCGAATTTTACTAACGGTACAAGATAAAAATTGACAGAGGCAGTTTTTAGATTATGCAAACTGATGAAAAGAAGAGCGTGCGAAGATTTACATGTTGGGGTTGAGAATTGATTGTGTTTGAATTGGGGACAACCACGCCACTCTAATTTTAATACACGTTCCATTATAAGAAAAGGGAAAATAAAAAAAGAGAGGGAATTTCAATTTTATAATGCCTTAACATACGATAAGCTGTTAACGAAAATCTGTGTAGTTCGTTGCGGATTATTTTTTAAAACCTCGGATCAAGGAAAATTGAAACAAGAAACGTGGATGTTTAAAAAAGCTTTTTCGTATAGACTTTAATTACATCACAGTATATGAAATTAAGCATTTTTCTCTTTTTAATGAGAAAAGATATATGAATGTAATATTTAATTTTTAGGGACGGTAAAATTTTTAATTAAACGAAGCTTTTAAAGAGAAAGCCATGGCAGGTTTCTGTAAGCGAACTGTCTAAAATTCTTTTAGCTTTTTCTTTATGTTAAATTTGAAATGTCACCCTCTTATTGAGTCCATACATTAGGGTGTTATGCTATTTTTAATAACGGGAATAATAAACGTAATGCGAGTGGTTGGTTTATTCGTTCAACCGTGTTTGGGGTATATTTTCCTTTTAGTGAGATTGTAAAAGACAGGATGAAGTATGATCTGAAGGATATGAATTTGACATGCATTGCAAATCTGTATTTTACTTGACAGATCACCTATTTAAGATTCACTGCAAGTTACTACTTGATGTCTAAACTAGGCCTGCGCAATCTGCGGACCGCTACACATTTTTATGCGTCCGAGTAAGTAAATCATAATGTGTTCTATCTTCGGGAAAATTTCAAATTGGTTCGAATCGGATAAAAACTAAAAAAAAGATGTTAAAGTTTACACTCTGAAGTGGGACACACTGTAGATGAAAGAAAAGGTGATGTAGAAAGCTTTCAGTACTTTATGAATTTTTGATGACCTCTACACCATAGGGTAGAAGAGAAACGATTATGGATAGATGAGTAATTTTTGATTCTTCAATAGTCCAGGTTTTTAACATATTTTTAAGAAATTCTATTGCAAATGACGATCGAAGAAAAACTGTTCTAGCTTCTAGTTCAGATGGTCAAAAAACAATTATAAACACAATTCACTTCAGTTTTATTTCAAAAATACAATAAGCGTTAAAGTATTTAAAATAGATCATTCGGAACG
Source organism: Agrypnus murinus (assembly GCA_929113105.1). NCBI lineage: Eukaryota > Metazoa > Arthropoda > Insecta > Coleoptera > Elateridae > Agrypnus > Agrypnus murinus. Next base: position 135,105,867 of record OV816028.1, on the reverse strand, counting down.
TTCACTAAGAAAAATAGTATAGGGAAAGCTGTACATGTGATAGTCCTATAACATCTGAGGACACCTATTAAAACTTTCTCCGCATATTTAAACTCTGCAATACTTTTTTGGTTACAAAAAGATACCTTTTGGAAGATATGTTACAATCGAAGCTTTATTTTAGAAGGTATTCCTTTCGATCCTTACTTTTTTAACATCTGTACTTGACTTTTGAATTGACGTTTTTAATCCCGTCTTGACTTTTGTTGAAAAGATTAGGTTATTACCCACCAACGTAAAGATAGAAATTTGATAAAGAATTTCTTGCACGTTTATTTTTTTTTTCGAGTGTATTATTTTCCTTTGTTGTGTTATGGAGTTAAAATACTGTGTATCTGGGAGCTCCGTTATCCTAGCTGTGTAATATAGCCTGTGTTTTATACTTATACATTTCTTTATTGAATTTTCTTTTTAGATGGTCCATTGTTTAAATGTAAGGATTTAATAAAAATCTTCCTTTTGAATAGCAAATAGCTAATTATAATACTAAAGATAATTTCGATCAATTTGCTTTCTAAAGGTTTCATGTCACTATGGCAGTATTAGAGTCACTGCATCTAGTCACCTAGGCCAGCTGGTCGATCAGAGTAACGCAAAACGCCGCCATATTGGGGCAGAGAATGGTGATTTTTAATAATGGGTAAATTAAAATCACGTTTTACGTGTTTGACATATTAGAGTTTTGATCTTTCAGAATAAGAAAAACCTTTTACAGTAAACGTGGATTTGATTAAATTCAATACAGAACAAATAATGAACAATTTCGTGCTTCGTTTGCCCCAATATGGCGGCGGTTTGCGGTACTCTGGTCGACCAGCTGGCCTAGGTAACTAGATTCAGTGACTCTAGGCAGTATTCGACTTCGACGACATCTACTAGTGTTAATAAGTACCTACTATTACCATAATGCAGATAATATAATTCAAATTCAATTAGTCCATGGAAATGATAAAGCATTAGAACTCGGTTAAATGTTTGCTGGGCACCACTGTGTTTTTGACATTTCTTATTGATAAGTGAACAATAAAACAAGTACCTCATAATAGAAGAACTTAAATTGTTAAAGAATGAAACGATTATTACTAAAAATAAATATAACAACACTTTGAACGTAAAAAGACCATTTTTAATACTACAAACTAAATATTGAATATTAAAATGATACCTAGAACGTTAAAAAGAATATAATCGAATCATTAATTACGTTCAATCTTAAAAAAACTCCAATGGATTCCTATTGGAGATCATTTCATTTCAATTAAATGTAGAATTTACTAAAAAAACATTTGTAGTGAAACCTCGCTTTGTGGATACCTTTCTAATAAGGACACATCTATAATATGAATAGTTTTGAAAGTCCCAACTCATTTCTATATGGATTAATGTAAACAAACCTTCTTTTATGTAGATACATGGACAGGTTGTACTACAAACAATAATTTTCAAGAAGTTTTATTTATATACATACATATGTGTCATTCATTCCTGTACCTTTATACTATAAGGTATGCTTGTAAAAATAATTCTTACCTGGCTATATATGGCTGGCTATACATATACTCATATATGTATTTTCCTAAACTAAGAAGGCGCCTCTACACTGTAAACACCTCCCTCATGTGGACAATTTATGTAATCCCGAAGGTGACCATATTTGAGAGGCTTTACTGTACTATAAACCAGACTTGTTTTTATCGCAATCCAATACTACTAAAGTTGATTTGTATGTGTGTCCGAGCCCCATTCTCGCGTTCTATAAGGGCTGGAGAGATGGGCTTGGGCTCATTCATGGGATAATGCACGACCGAATTTTTTAAATTAGGTTATGTTTTGAAAAATCGATAAATGCTGATTCTATCGTACTATTTAGTGCTATTGAGTGTTATTTGGTACTCATATGTGCTCTATCGATAGAGAATCGATTGGAGATTTATGTAGGTCATGTAAATACTGACCTACTTAAAAAAAATCGATAAATGCTATTTCTATCATACTTAAGTGCTTAGGCCCGTAGGGCCCATTATCCTAGTATATAACCTATAGTGGTCTATGGTATATTGTTAAAAGACTTTAATCACGCTGCAATACACATCAGACAGTCGTAATATGTTTGAAGTTATTTCAAATTCCCAGAAATAACCTAAAATGTATCCTTGAATTATCATTCCAAAATCTATAAAACCTCCAATACTTTACAATATCTTGCAGATATGTTTTATATTCTCTAAAGTTAAAACTAAAGTATTAAAACACACTAGATATTTCAAAACAAAAACAAAAAATAACTGATTTAATAATTAAACAGGACAAAAGAAAATATTTTGGATACTTGGGAAATTATCTTAATTGATTAAAAATTGCACAACGGTAAACTTTATATAAGTGCAATCACATCAAAAGGGCCCTTTCAGCTTGAATGAATTCTAGTATCTATATACTTAAAACACAAGGCTGATTTTGTTCCAGTTCGTTTGGGAGTTCTGCTGGGTCAATTTACGTAATTCGTTTTTTATATTGAAGCTTATGTCGTGCAGATTAGTCAACGCTCCTGAATTATTATATTTTATTTATTTTTATATTTTTAAATGCATAAATTAAAAATATTTATTTCGAGTCACTGGAGAAAGGACATCCACTTGCAGCGCCCTCAAAGTTCCCAGCGCGTTAAATTTCTGAATTACTCACGCTTATACATTAGATAGACGACTTCCATGACTACATGAATGATACAAAAAAATAATTTTTCTGAAATTGTGGCGTTATAGAAAATTTAAAACAACAGTATTTAATTGTTAGGTTAGTACACATCACGTAAATAATTATAAAAACTACAAAAACGTATCTATTAAAATATTTGCAACTTAATTCGTTAATTTTATATTAGAAACATACTATTTATTGATATTTATTCAATTTTTGTTTAAAATATTAGTTTCAACTTGCATAAAGCGTAGTATAATGGATTATAATGGATGCTTTTGAAATACTAATAGATGTATTCGTGAAGTTGTTTAAACAAGATCTATTCGAGATTTTTTTCATCATTTTTTAATTTATAGGCGTGCAGTATTTAAAAGTACTACAATAAATTAATTATAAAGGCTAGAAATAGCATAACATAGAATATAAATACAAAGATTAGTTACAGTTTCACAAGTTTTATTAGTATCTTAACCTGACAATATTGTTTCGACATTAAATGTCATTATCAAAGGTAGATACAAGAAAAATAATTAAAAATAATTTAAAAATAAAAATCTACCTTTGATAATGACATTTAATGTCGAAACAATATTGTCAGGTTAAGATACTAATAAAACTGTAACTAAATCTTTGTATTTATATTCTATTTTATGATTATGGAGTTCCACGAAGTAAGGCTGGAGACAGTAAACGCTAGAAATAGCCATAGCGCATGTCAGCGGCTATTGCAGCCTCTAGAGTCTAGCCTTCCGTCATCCATCACTGGGTGTTTAATATTCAAATTGTTCTGATATATAGACAAACCCCTGCATGCCGCCATTGTTCTCCTTTACGAGATCTCTACAAGACCGAATTGTTAATTTTTTTTTATAAACTTTGGCTGTATATTGTTAATCTAAGACAAAGGAATTTGGTGTAAACAGCCGAATTTGATATTGACGCGTCCCATTGCACTGCGATAGCCTTCCTACGTTTTTGCGTTTGAATTGCAAGGTTACACTACATACATTAAAGATGTACGTGGCTCGGATAAATAAGAGCATAGTTTTGGTTTTCTTCTTACACATTGCACCCTATTTACACATTATCTTATTTGCTAACACCGGTTAACCACAAACAACCTGTTTAAATTTAAAATTCGGAAGATACGATATGTCGTCAAGTTAGTCTGTTTGTTTATACAACAGTTTAGAAACGCGGAGTAGCCAGACGGTTACTTTGAGTTCGGACAATGATCTGGTTTAGAGTAGATATCGTTAAGTGTTAAGTGCTTACAGTTCATAGAAGTTGATGTGAAAACTGATAGGCATTGCTACACTAGCAAATATAATCTGCTTGAAATACTTTTTGACTATTTTTTCTTTGGAAGGAAACTTTTACATGATTATATTAGGAACTCGACAATTTGAGCAGACTCCTGCCGGTCCGACCTGTCCCTTGATTATACGCGCGCATAGATAGGCATTCACACCTACAACAATTTGACGGAAAAAAGTCATTAGAAAAATTGAAGGGAAGAGAACAAAAAGGCGGACCTCAATTACCAAAAATTTTAAACTCAACAAAACGGAACAAATTCAATACACGACATCGACAATTTTCAATACACTTATTATATGTGACACCATGAAAGGTATGAAAAGGTACCGAAAAGATGCGATACTTAAGATACCATACCATTTAATACTTTAATACCATTAACGTATGGTATTAAAATCACTTACAAGGCAATATATGTAAATTGTTATAGGAGCGAAAGTTTTTATTATAATAAACCCTTACTTTAAGAATTGCAGTTTTTTTAACGAATTGCGCTATTACATTAACATTTGGTTTTCTCCGTTAGAATCTTGAAAGTTTATTCTAAATGGTGGTAGAACTAACTCAAAATCCCATTTTTCACCCCTACGGTACCTTTTCATAGTCGGCGTCACATATTACTACTGAAAATAAAAGTACGTGTAGTATCGTCACGTTGGAGGATTTGAAGGTTATGTTACAATTAAAGCAATATTCTCATTGGTTGCATGCATGATTACCTTCTATATATCATGATAGAGGTTATTTTGTCTAATCTTGTTGCTGTCACTTACGAATTTCTAGTTGTCTGTGTTCCTGTAAGACTATATTTTCTGTACGTATATTTTAACATGTGCGAGTGAAAAATCGATTGCAAAATCTAACCCAAGTCAATAAAGTTATTATTTCGGTTTATCGTTTTATTTATAAGCTTAAAAACACGCGCATTTCCTGAAAATGGCGAGTAAAATGGCATTTAGACCCATTTCAAAACGAAACAATTTAAATTAGAACCACCGACTTTTAAGATAAGTGTGCCGTACTCGACTGCCTGCATGATACCATAGCTCAGTTAGTCGGAGGTGGGTGTTAATAGCACTAAGTCGCTGCCGCCCCAGGTTTGATTGCAGATGGCTGATTTTTAATTTGTTTTTTTACAAAACACCATTTAAAATGCAGTTTTACTCTTCAAGAATGTCCATTTTCTACATAATTGTAATCAATTGCATAGTTTTGTTTTTTGTTTATTTTTGCAAATGACTGATAATTTTGCTGAATGTTTTATTTTACTGTTCATTAAAATTTTTTGCCCAATTAATTTAATCATTTTCTCCAGTTATAGTTATGTTGTTAATGCAAAAAGATCATAATTTTCACTTAACCTGTGTTTTAGTCGTATGCAAAATTGCAACGTTAAAATGCAATTGATTAGAATTATAAGAAAAATGAATATTATCGAAGAAAAAAAATTATCATTTTAAATTTTGTGTTTTGTAAAAATATTAAAAAAGAAAAAATGGTCTACCAGCTAGAATCAAACCTGGGACGGCACCGACTTGAGGTTACTCCCTGCTCCGGCTAATTGAATTATAGAAACATACCGGCTCTTAAGCGAACCACACACTTACTTTAGATTGCACTAATTTAAACAATTTTTTTTATTAAAAAAAATGACTATTTTTATTTTCATGATATGATGAGTACCGTTTAAATTAATAAACAAATAATAATAATTATAGTTACTTGAAGATATTTTAAAAACATTTGTTTAAAATCACAGATTAATCCCTAAATTCGTTTTCCAAATAAGATACAGTATAAGAAATTTTGATTTTTTACGTTGTATTGTTATTTATTGTATGTAGAAGTTTAATTAATAAATTCTTTTGAAATACTTATTATATGCAGTCGGTGTTTGATACTGTTAGTATACAACTCTGAACTAATTCGCTCTCATTAAGATTTTGAATAGCTGGGGCCTTTGTGATTATGTGCATTTACTGTATTCATAAAATATACATTCTACTAGTAAACATAAAATATACATAAGTACATTCGTAAGTAGCGTAGGTAACTTTAAAAAGTAGTTATGGTAGATCGTTACGTAATATCTATTACATAACCAATAAATCATAAAACACTAGAGCAGTAGAGTAGTACTAGAGCAATAAATTACAAATATGAAGTACATTGATTATTTATTTATTATCAAAATGTGATAATCAAAATAAGATTTTAAATTACGACACAAGCAATAAAATCTAGTACCTTTCATCGAATTACCGAGTTATAGGGAACTAGCCAATTTACACTAGACTAGCGCAAATATATTTTACCGAGGTATTGTAGCTGTAAATGAAATTGAAAATGTGTGGAGTAAATTGGTTTCACAGTAAAATATCTTATAAAAGCGGAAATTATTTTATAAAACAGACCTTGTTCGGTCGTCAGCCGTTGTTGTTGATAAACCCACCAGAGAAAAGGAAATATTCTAGAAAATCAGCAATATATCATGTTTCTTGTCAGTTTGATGCATGGCTAATACTGTACAAAACGGATTCTTTTTGAAACGCCCTTAGAAATCTTCTAATCCCTCGTAGAGTTGATAAGCACCATTTAGCAATAAAAAAATAAAGAGGTCCATATTAAAGGAATTAAAAAGGATTTTCGTTAACTTTTTTTATTATATTAAACCAGGTATGACAGATTTCTATACCCTTCTTTACCTAAAAATTAGATACATTCTTATTTCAAAAATTTAAAGAGACTAAATATTAATTGTTTGATTAGCAGCCGCGGCCCGCGATCGACTCCCGGCGCCGGCAGCTCTGGTTAAGGTTTCCTGCAGTTTTCCTTAGCTGTGACACATGTGGGATTTGAGCTGTTCCATCTGTAAGTCGGCTGCAGCCGCACATTGGGCCTACATAATAATAATCGCCCCCTCCCTCACGCACAAGCTTATAGCTTCTGGGGCCTTGGTTTAGGTTATGGGTTGTAGTAGTTATTATTATTATTATTAGAAGTTGTAAAAATAAAATAATTGATCTGTTGTGGGTGGATTTTCCAGCTATTGAAAGTTGCAAAAGTACTTGTAATTTTACAACTTGCAGCTTATAGTTAGCTTGTAAATGGATTGGATCTCTTGTAACAAAAAAATACTTTTAATTTAATTGAAATATGCTCACAAATATAGGCAAATAAAACACGAAATTACGAATGACCTACTTTAACTGCAGTTTAAGGTCAAAGGTCATGAGGTGTATGGGAATTCTTAAGCACTAGAGCAAGGATTTTTACAAATATCTGTGACCTCAGTTATTGTCTTGTCAGAAGGTCAAAGATCACAAAAGTAATATTGTCACGTTGGGTTTTCGTGACTGAAGGACGTAGTCAGAGGTAGAAGGGAAAGAGAACACAAGGCATAGAAACAACTATATACTAATAACAATGTAATAAAATACAAAGGTGTTACACATGGAGGTTATATAGTTTTGAGGGCGTACAGGTTCTCCTAATTCTAACAATAAACTTCAGGGCGACCGGAACCACCCTGTTTAGCACTAGATCTACAAACTAAGCGTGTCTTGGCACAATCCCTTATGAATTAAGCAGAACTAAGCGAGAAAGAGCCTTAGCACAACCCTTTCATAACTAAGCAGAACTAAGCGCAGTGAAGGATATGGTAATCAAGGTCCCTGGACCCCAGATTCCAACCCTACACCAATAATAAATTAAAAGGTACTCACCAGCTTGCTTGGAGATGTTGTTGTGTTGGAGTAATTTTCACTGACTGAATTGTAAGCTCAAAGCAAGCTGGTTATATACTGCTCAACGCGGAAGAGATTAGCATAATAGTGGGAATCCGTAGGTTGGTGTTCCAAGTATGGAACCAAGGAAGCTCACGCTTCCTGGTTGCAGGCACTTTGCGACAGCAACTTTGCAGTTGAGATTAACATATAAATGGCCAATCGTGGGTTGCGTGGCCGCAGCTGTTCGCGCAGATGGTCGAATAACGTGGGTCGTTGTTGCAGACGGTTGAATAACGTGGGCCACTCTAGTAGATATACGCATAACCTTGGCGTAATATTGCACGAACGAAATATAACTTGATTGTTGTATGAATTATTTAATTCGTAAGAATTTCGTTTTTTACAATATTCTTAACTCCTATCAATCCTGAGTATTATTAAAAATGCAAAATTTCCAGACCAAGTATGTAGTGGAGCTTGCAGCCTCACCCGTGACCGTGGAAGTCGAGTTGAATAACCTTTCATCTGGTTACCTGGTAACTGATGGTTGTCATTCGATTTATCCTTATCAATGACGTCTATTTACCTATCCCTTTTCATCTACCAAACGTACTGAAAGGTTAGCTAAAAAATATTTTAGATGTGTGATCATTGTCGGCTCGTGCTGTTCAAACATTTACATAAAGGTAAAAGGTAAAAGTATATCGACTATAAATTCGGTTGCCGGTAGTTCCAGATTTCCAATACACACTACTAATTAAATTAAAATAAATTTTGTACAACTAAAAATTAAATCATTTTTAAGTAAACAAGTACTTATGCTACGTAGCATGGATTACGAAACTTCTAATTAACCAAGATAAAGAAGAAAGGTAATACTTTATAAACGGCACTAAACGTCACTGATTTGATAACTTTACTCACACATAATTTTAACTACATCAAAGCGTATTTAAACGACAATGTACATAGAAGTATCTTCATCTGTGGTAAAATTACTCAACACAAAACGTGTACTAGTGTGCAAACGACACTATTCAAAAATAAAAATGTTTTTATATAGAAAATTATACTAATAGATATTTGGTCAGAATCTTGATGAAGTGTTCTATTAATTCATGTTTTTATAGTGATCAAAATTAAAATACAACTTCAACCATCAAGAATCAAGAAAAAAGAATAGTCTAGGATGCCTTGGATTTAATTTTATACAATTTATTTGGCAGTGCCACTACCAATTGTCATTTGCTTCACTATACTCTTTAATAAGTTTTAATCCTTCCAAATGGGAAACAGCTGGGAAATGATTTAAACTTAACCTCAAACTGAATCGCTTGAAATGTTGATCAAAAGTAATAAACAGTACTAGTGTTGCCAACACAGTTTTTCTTTAAATAGATCCCAAGGCCTCCTAGACGACTTTTTCCCGATCATATATTTTTCTCACAAAATTGTATTTTAATAACTTTTTGGTGTCAGATATTAATTCGTAATTAATTAATAATAATAATTAATTAAGTGTTTTCGAACGGAATAGAAACTGATAGACACTAGATTGTATAAAACATGTTGGTTAGGCAGAGCGGGCTGGCAGGCAGGGTTATGTTATACGGGCTACGGTGTTACTGGTCTTATCTGATGCTAACTGGTGGTTAATGTTGTTGACACAAACATCGATGGTATAGAGGTGATGTGATGGCGCGGTTAACATGTTAATCGTCATGATAGTTCATGTTGGCAGCGTGGATGGTGGAGAAGCGCTTTGCTGCTGAAGTGATTGATTTGAGATTTCTTGAGGATTTCTTGGATGTCATCTAACTTTCTTCCGGATGGAAAATTGTTCTGGAGAAGGATAGGTGATTGTGGGGGGCGATTTTTTCCAAGCTAAAAGTCCCAAATGGTGACTGTAGGTGTCAGTCACGATTGTGAAGGGATTTTCTGCGTGCCTGAATCCCACCCCGTGCATCGTCGCGTATAGTGGTGATAGCCTGGGTGTACTCGGTGGGTGCTTCCACTTATCAGGAGTTGTCGGCGGTGACTTTGGTAGAATGAAAGTATTGTCTATTGACCGCTGCGTAGCTGTGCAAGTGGCACCTCCAAACTGAGACTTCGCGGTATCTTTTAAAAAGTGGCACTAGCCGGTGTATACTCAACGGACAAGACACAGGTACTGTGTACTGGTACGGTGCAATAACTATATTATTCAACAATTAAGAAGGAATGCTTACTGCCCTTCAAGTTACTACTGCTCGATGTTAATACCTAGAAGTCACAGACTTAAGTTTATATTCAAGCCATTAGCGATTTTTATAACTTTTTTTAATTAATGCTTCGGTAAAGTATATGTTCCATTCCTTTTTGTTTTCTAGTATTTTGTTAAGTCCTAAAAATATATTAAGCGAGGGGTTTGCATCAAAACGGTTTGCCTTCAATCTCGTCAGAGAACAAATAATTTAACAATTCTTGTTATAAGTATCCTACCTTTCTTGTTTTCCATCTTACAGAATATTAAAATACCCTGACTAAATAACCCCTCCTTCTAAACTGTGACTTTAATTTAACTCTCAGTTAATTACAATTCGGTTACGTAGGTATTCTAGTACGATCTCGACTGTAGATAATTTAAAGTTCTTATGTAGATTAGCTGACTAACTTGTACTTAATGGTACTTAAAAGTTCTCTGTAATAATTTTCCTTTTTTGGTTTTCTAGAGTACAGTGAATACTTCAAGATTTCTTGTGATTAACTTCATTCGCCTATGCGTTGGATTGTATCTACACTCTCGCCAGGTAGCGCTTTTCCAAAACATACTTGAGCACAGTAAATGACATTCCTACAAAGAGTCTGATTGGTTCTTTCAAAATATACTGCGCAACAACACTCCGTTTTAAAATATACTACATTACAATGTTTTAGCATTAGTGAAACAATCATCTCCAAGATATACGCGGCTATAATGAGATGTCCTAAATATATCTACCCTCAGCAACAGGCAAAAAAACATTAGCAATTTATAAGGGCTTATTGTATTAGAAAAAATAGTTGTGCAGATTGTTTGGTAAAACTGTTAACCGTGTAAAGTCCAGCGATTATTTCACACTAATTACTGTTGGTTACATTACGTACAATTTAAGTTATAATCTAATATAAATACAATAAAAACACGTTCTGACTGTTGATGCCGCGTATATTATGGTATGTTAAAACTATAAATTCTAGCGTGGTGCGTTAGCCTAATTTTTGACACCTTATTGTAGCTGCGCATACTTTGGAGTAGATTGTTTTGCTATGCTGATATTGAAGGGACCAACGAAGTTCTTTGCGGGCATACCTTGTGTTGTTTCAAGTATGTTTTGGAAAGGCTGACTTAGCATTAATTACCATGACTTAGAATTCGGCATGTACCGGAGGAAAAAAGGATCACGCCTATAAAGAGCAACTGACACAAAATATAAATTAACAATCCACCCAAAAGTCTCGGATAGCCATGAAGTTACTAGAATCATATGGTGTCCCTTGTGTAGGTAAGATAGATGGTTTCTTGTGTAAAAATGAGATAGGTAGTCCTTGAAGAAAATAATACTTTACTTATTTACCACTCCAAAACCAAAATGGACATGACCAATCCCAACAAAGAACTTTCCTCATTATGAGAGAAGGTGTCAGAAACCTCTAAGGCGAATGTACTAGTGAAGTGAAGTGAGCGAAAGAACTACTGTGCTTATGTGGGTTTAAAGAAAAATTTGTACTTCGAATTTTGTTTGGAAATAAAGCATCAGATCGAAAAAATAAAAATAAAAACCTTTTATTTTCTAATACTGTTTCTTATAATATGAACACTTGGAAAATTCCTGTTCAATCTCATCGTACAAATTTTCATTGGAAAGGGATTCTAGCAAAGTTGAAGATATTTTTGAATACCAGGTAATGAAATTATTTAAACAGCTGTTTGTAAAAGTTTGTTCATCTAGGGAATAATTCGTCTAAGATAAATACAAAAAAACCTCCTCCATAGATTTGAAAGGGTAAAAAATGCGTGTTTCTAAAAGATAGAGTTAGGTTAAAAAGCTTCAGTATCTAACTGAGGGTAAATGCAATAACACAGTTCTACTAAGTGAAATAAGTTTTGAAGGTGACTGACAGACAGCCTTGACCGCCATTAAATCGAGTTTCAACAACTAAGTTACCATCGTCGCCATTTTTTTTTGAGAACTTCTCTGCGCTAGCCGTCTCTAAGGGGAAGTAGATACCAAAATCGAAAAGTGTCATGGGAGAAATCTTCTAACGAATTAGTATAACAGAATTAGTTAAACTCAACTGTTAATTATGTAAATGGAAAAATCTATATCTTTAATTACCAATTATTTTTGACTTTCATAGATGTTAATATTGGACTATTTGAAAAGTTCTCAAAAAATTGATTGTAACTAATTTTATATCAGCATATTGTTATCATAAGCCCCATTTATTAATTTCTTTTAACTGAAACAAAAGTTTTTCACTGATAGATTGATCTTTCATAATGTAGACGAATTACTCACCAAATTTAGCACCATGCACGAAATTCTGCAAATTAAAAAATAAAACTTTACAAACTAATTTAGATGCTTTCCTAAAAACAAGATTCCGTGTACATCAAAGTTTTATCAACAAGATAATCAAGATCAGAAAGACTTCATTAAATTACGCCGCATTAAGTACATCAGGGGAGGGTGAATTGCTATGCTAATCACGACTCTTCGGCAAGCTTCGCGAAGCTTCAATCACCTGCGGCGAATTCTGTTCTACTTCCGTACTCTCTAAAGATAAATCTGGTTTTCTAAGCGGGAAACTCATTAAATGTTTATGTATTAATTGTCACTCTAATGTTTTCTGTTTTACATCCATAAGATTTAATCTGCTAATGCGAGGCAGCTACCGGAAGGAAAACAACGTTTTTGTTGTGCCAAAGTAGTAACTTCTCATTCAATTCTAATTCATATGATTCTGCAGGGTGAAATTATTTATGTGTCTGGGAATTCCGATTAGGAAGCTTGTCCCACTGTGAACTGTCAAGGCATACAAACCTCATGTCGTAAAACGAATTCGATTAAATCAGAAGGGTCAAGAATGAAAAATTAATGAAGGATTCAAACATGAATTCCATTGTAGCGTAGAATACTCTCTCCTTCGTGTTTGCCGATTCATTCCTGACATCTTCTAAAATTTAGAAAAAAGGAAACGTGAAAAGAAGCTAATTAATTAAAAAATTAAATTACAGATACGGTTGTGAGATGAAAAAATAAGAGATGAGATTTGTTTTTCCTTGCATAAAAAATAATTTGGTTTCTAAAGAATCTCAGGTTTAATAATAATCCACGCCGTGTAATTATAATAAGATTTTTATACTTATTACTCTTTGTCCACTTGAGAGTTAGTTTCATTAATCATTTTAAGATATTCTGTCAGAACCTAAAATTACACTCCACTTTTTCATTTCTTTATTTTTAAACCTATGTATTAGCGAAGTTTAGGGAAGCGTTTCTTCTGGCAATGAAACATCATCAGGGTAATCAGTAACGTTCAACATTTGTAACGAACAAAATTTTTTATTTTGTAATAACCAATTCTTCTTAAATAAAAGCTTTAATAGCAAAGGTTTACTAATTTAAAATAGAACACAGGTATAAATGAATCAGGTAGAGGACGCCATCCAACTTGTCTGTTATCAGTAATAATTTAAAAGCAACTTTGGAATCTACAATTCAGAAAAAGACTTACGGTACGTTAGGTACTTTAGATTCTATTATGTCAAGTTTAACTTGATTAAGATGACTAAAACAATATGTCGTCTATGTAAGCTATAACGAGGGATTAGTAATTTTAAACTTTGTTAATTAATCTTGTTTATTGTTTGCAGCCTTATTTTGTGGAACTCCATAATCATGAAATAAATAAAGATTATTAAAAGTTTCACAGTTTTATTAAAATATACCTGACAATATTGTTTCGACAGCTATGCTGTCATTATCAAAGGTAATATAATTATAAACAAACACGTCGCTAAGGTAGATACAAAATAGGTAACTAGATTATTATTATTATTTTATCTAGTTACCTATTTTGTATCTACCTTAGCGACGTGTTTGTTTATAATTATATTACCTTTGATAATGACAGCATAGCTGTCGAAACAATATTGTCAGGTATATTTTAATAAAACTGTGAAACTTTTAATAATCTTTATTTATTTCATGATTTGTTAATTAAAATTCATAAACATCAACTGCATTACAACCCATAATTCGGTGCACACGTAAACAGCATTTAATGATTATCTAAAAACTACAAGAGTTATGAAACTTTACAATTTAACTTATTTTGGGATCCCATTCTAGATACATCTTGAATAAATTTTTAAACCAAAAACCAATAAATTTTTTGGCAATTGCGAATGAATTTCGAAAAGTATAATTACAAATAACTTTCAGAAAGTGTGTTTGATAGTAATTCTATTTTCCTTATATTCTTGCTTTAACTTCAATCCAGCTTGCCACCGCTACATAAAAGCTTCTACTTACAATAACCAAAAGACTAGCGATCACAAATAACCAAAAGAACCTGCAAACTGGACATAATAGCTTTACTGAACTAAACTAAATCTTCGGATGTTGCGATAATTTTCAATTTGTATAAATCATTTTACTGCCTAAGTGCTTAACTGCCTATAAAACAATGTTAGGAGCTATTATCCAAACTGGTTTGCACTTGCACTTGCACTTGTATTAACCATTCTTCTAACAGAATTATGGACGGTAACTCGTCAGTACTATAACGCGTAACTTTCAAAGCAAACATTATCGAATAACTTCGGCAGTTTTCAAAAAGGACGCTCCAACTTTAATCGATACTAGCACAGTAAAGACAAATTTTCAAGTCCTTTGGCGTTAATTTAACACCTTATCAAAAGAAAAACCCGCTGCAAATTACTATAACAGATACTTTGACAAAAATAATCCCACGGTACGATACGAAAACGACAAATGCTCTATTAACCACAAACTCAACTAATAAGATAATCCCACAGGACTTGGTCTAATTCTTGTCCCAACCAACCACGCAGTATTCTTTACGTCAATAACTACCAACGATCAATTTAGACGAATTTCTTTCTTATATTTTATAAAAGCCATTGAACACAAGAATTAAAACAAGTTTATCACAATCCCACCCCATTACAATACTATAAAAATGTCTCGAAAACATGAATTATGTTTTTAAAAGCAATTTTTCCTTTGTGTGAACATTTAATATTAAGGAACTTTGTTCCAAACTAGCCTAAGTTGGCCTAGAACGGATTATAAACTGCTATGTAGTTTAGACAAAACTAAAATTATTAACCTTAAAATTGAGGAATTTCTCAACACATCCTTCATAAAGGGTTTATGATCTAAACATGTTACAGTATCAGATTCTAGATTAATAACCGTAGGCTCCGTAACTCCTTAACTACTCCGGCTTAGAAGGTAACATTGTGGAAGTGTACTTTCGGCTACAAACAACAGTGGAAACGCGACGACGTGAATAACAGAACTAGTACTGACATGTAGTTACCGTCGTATTCATAAAAATCTAGGGCACTGCATTTACTTTTAATATTTTAAGTTGGTTTAATTAGATAAGGTTAGGGATGTTAGGTAAGGTTTTCGCTCTTTTCCGCCTCGCTATTTCACAAGCCTTATTTTCACTAATTACTGAATAACATAGGGATCTGTGCAATACTCTGGAAACGTAACACCTGGTTAACTGCTGATAAATTGACAGGACATGCTAGGGGCGGGAAAGAGCAAGAAGGAACTTCAAGAAAAAAAGGGAAATTTAGGTCAAATTAAGAAAGGTTAAATGTTAGATTAGATTAGGCAAGAGGTTAAAGGTTAATTGATCAAATAATTCAACTCGGAATCTTCTTCTCAGAATTATTTTATCAGTCAATATTACTCCATTTTGTGATGGATTCATACATGAAGATGGTTAAAGGTTAGATTAGGTTAAGTTAGAATTTAGAGAGGTTAAGCTTATACCCTTTCCTATCCCTGGCCTACCTCGATAGGTTAGATTAGGTAAGGTTAGAAATTAGGTTAGGCTAGTGGTTAAATTAGGTTAGGTTATGTTACAAGTAAGTTAAGTTAGGATATGTTAAGTTAAAAGTTAGGTTAGGTAATGTTACAAATTAAGTAAGTTAAGTTAGAAGTTAGTTTAAAGAAGTTAGTATTTTGCTCTTTCCCGTCCATGACCTGCCTCGATACCGATACCTCGAGTGCCGATCTAAATGCAAGTTTTTTTTAAATTCCAATCGCGCAACTTCTTGAAGAAAATGTATGTAAATATAGCAAGCATTCGCAAGATGTTAATATCAATTTTCCGTTTTAACAATACTATTACATTTACACATTGTTAACAATCAAAAATTTGAACTGATTTAAGTCATCGAACAGCTGATACGAAAATAATATTTTCCACATTGGATGTTGGAAGTGTTATTACCATTTTTCACGCCGGCGACGCGTCGCATCGGTCGGGCGTATAAGTAATAAATGTCTTACACTCGAACATGTGAATAGCCACTGTGCAATTAAAGTACAGTTTAATACTTAAAATTAGACGCAAATATTTAAAGAGGTTACTAAATTTAATGGTGAACTTTATTTATTTATTAACTTATCGAAAATGCCATATACTTCTTTGGGTTCAGTTCCAAGTTTTTCACTAGTAAAAGCCTGAAATATTATACTTACCTCTCGTGGGTTATTGAGACAAGCGTGTATGGTTTTATTGGTTAAGTTTTGTTTTCATGTGATCCCAAGAACGTCGCAAATCTTCAAATATATTCAGTGTCGATCTGGATTTGTTTATAGAGAAATCCATTTTACAGTTAGAACTTAATAGGTTACTTAATTATGACAAAAGTAACATCTGCTGCTTCTTGTACTACATTTTATTGAATTGGTTGATTTACAATTTAAATCTTTAGTCTAAAGTAATGTTTCGTGCACATTTTAAAAAATGCACCACTTCAGGTAAAATATACTTACACTTATTATTTATTTTAAGAGTTTTTTTACCATTGTGAAAGGACAATAAGCTTTTGCTTTGTAGCAAACTACTTTTTTTGCAAGTATTACCTGCATATTTGTTGTTTATTCCATACTTATTATTCGTAATTGGCCATTATGTTGCATAAATAACGGATGTTTAAATATCTGGAATATTTTAAGGAACAAATTGAGTTTGTACAAATGGACATCCGTCTAGTTTCGGCTTCCGTTTATCTAGGATTGTTTCTGTGTATATACTTCGAATACACAGTTTACAAAACCCTTCTTGTATTTACATTAGCGGCTTCTAATTCTGTCCAGCCAAAGGATTGTAAATTTAAATCGAAAGTTAGCAGAATTGCCCTGGTTTTAACAGTATTGTCTTTGCCATCATCCTTGGGCTTTTCACAATAACGTAACTTTTTGTTTGAAAATACGAGTATATAAAGAATTGCTTCTATTATCAAGAAAAAGCAATTAAAGAGGTTTTTACTTCTACAAGTTACTAATAATGCAAAGCTTTACTGAAAAACAGTTACTAAAAAGTTTCAAAAAATTCCAAAATAAGTGCTTTGTTAGGCCAAAATGAATGATGTTACAAATTAACAAAGAAAATGAAAACTGTTTAAGATTTTCCTAGTTTAATTTGTTTAAAGGCATAAAGATCTTGATTTAAAGTATTCCATTAAGAGTTTTTCGTTATTTATTAAATTACAGATAATGTAAATTTATTCGTAAAAGCTGTAGAATGGTGTAGTGTAACTGTACCATAGGTTGTTATAGGTTCGGGTTGTGAATTTAAGATGTAATTCATATTTTTGTTATCCATTTGACAGCTATCATTGACGTTGATTTATCAGGTTATTAGCCAATTTAAGATACAAGTATCTTATATCATCTTGTTTGTAATTTTATGGGCTAAATTTTGTATGGTATTTAGAATTGAGAAATTTGATAATTTTTAGTTTTGTAAAAATTGTGCTGATGCCACTACCGTCGAAATTTGTTATTTTTTAGGTGTTTTTCAAAAGGAATTTTGTTTGTAGAACATATTCTAGCAAATGTGTGATCGCGTAAGTTAACTCCAGAATTATTGTAAATAAAAGTAGGGTTATGTGCCCATTCTTGTTGTAAACAAAGAATTTTAAATCAATTTCAAGAAGATTTACTGACTTTTGTAATAATTCTTATTGAAATAAGAAATTATCATTATGGTTTATCTATATAATTTATTGGTTTCCGTTGAAATTTATTCTTTGTTTATTTATTAACGGCTAAATAAGAAGACAGTGTTTGATGTTGTTAACAAACTTAAACAACGTAAGTGCGCTTTATTTATTTCTAATCAGTAATTTAAAACTAAATAAAAGACAAACATAAAGAGTTCATTATTATTACTAATTTTATTAAGAACATTAACATAGAATTTTTTATAATTTGTCTTTATGTAAATTTACTTAGACTCTATGTAAGTCACATGTTTGTTCAAATAGAAATTGTTCAAGATTTACTATTTAACTTTAAAATATAGTTTAAAGTCATAAATCTAATTGAATGATATGATTATAAAACAACCTTTCCTAGGTTTCAATTGATTATATGTCTATCAATACATTTCTATTAGAATCAAAATTCGTTTTAAGTTTCAAAATAAACAATAACATTCTTTAAGTAATCAGAGATTTAAGTCAAATGAAACAAATTCAGAAATGCAGTGTGCACACTATAAACAATATTAGAAACGCACTGTTGTATTAACGAATTACAAAGTTTGTAATTTAGTGTTGTGAAATCTACGAAAAAGACCACCTGGATAATCAGATCACATGCAACAACAATAACTATTAAGATTGCTTTTTAACGTGATCAAGACCATACTTTAATATGAATTTTTAAGTGAAAACATTATGTTTAGTATGCCACAATTTAAAGATATTAGTACCTGGTTATAAATAAGATAGAATTCTGGTTGTTAAACTTGAATATAATTGAATAGAAAGTACAAATTTACTTATTGAACGACAGGTGACGTGTCTAACGGTAGTTTCTTGCTGAGACTAATTCCCTTTATCTTTATTGATTATTTGTAGACTGATTGTAAATAATTTATATGTATCTTAAACGGCTCTTTACTAGTTTTTTAAAAATGCTGGATAAGAAACCGACCTGGGTAAGGTCATCTTGTTCAATGCGGTTTTTTAATGTGTCTCACTGTAGAATACGAGACTGTTTTGGTAATATGGTAGGATCATCTGGTGTTGCACAAGATGATTTCCTGATGAATGCCTTAAATACACCAGCACTTGGAGGGGTATGCCTATTTACCAGAAAATGTAATGTAATATTTGTTTCTATTTTTCTCAACACTATTATTTTCATGTATTCATGCACCTTTCTTGTATTTACATTAGCGGTTTTTAATTCTATCCAACCAAAGGATTGTTCATTTAAATCGAGTTTTAACAGAATTGCCCTCGTTTTAACAGCATTGTCTTTGCCGTCCTAAGGCTTTTCACAATAACGTAACTTTCTGTTTGAAAATATATAATAAATTGCTTCCATTATCAAGAACAAGCAATTAAAGAGGATCTTTACGTCTGATATAAAAGAGTAATTAATGACAATAGTTACTGATACTTCAAAGCTTGCAAATAAAGTGTTTTTCATTATGCAACAAGCGTAAATTTACTTATTCACAGTCATTCAAGTGACTTTCGCAAAGGGAAGGCAAAATAATATAAATCAAATTACTTAACTACTGAGTTTCGCAACTTGCATTTTAAACTTGTACTGTTTCTATTACAATACGAGAATAAAGGGGTTTATTTGAACAAAAAAGTCATTTCCTATTGTAAAGTCTTCCCGCCGAGTTGGTTTATTATTAATCTTATGCTTCAGTGTTGTAAAATAATGCATTTGTTGCAGTTACATAAAAGAAATAATGAACCTACGCTTAGTTTCTTTCTTCTATGTAAAATAGTAACATCTTTTAATATTCTGTTTCATAAAATCTCATTCTTCATCATATTTCCAGATCCATAACTGATTCAAGCAATTCTATTTAATGAGTCTTTTTCTTAGTAATAGTAATGGGGGAAACCTTTTCTAGTGCAATACGGAATATCCACATTTCTCTTGTTGCACTTTGCTCTTGTATGTAATTACTCTAGAATATTCAATTACGTTCCTTGTTCAAGCCCGCTTTAATTTCGCGCTAGAGTACTTAATATTGGTTCAGCAAAATTTATTAAGCTCTAGCTGGTGCAGCATATTTTTGCTTATTTGAGGCAAATTGTCTAGGAATTTTTAATTGCTACAGAAATTATTTACTTTTTCTGTTTTGCTATATCATCCCAGTGTACTAGTTATAATAATTAAGTCGAAATTTCAGTAATTAACTTTGAATCTTAGCAGGTTAAGGTGTACTAGCGTAATTAGGTTTGTTGCATGCAACTAATGCTTAAAGCTAATAACAATCTCCTTCATGCTCAGACTGTGAGTTATGCTTCTTGAAGGAGTTACGAGATTTAACTATTAACAATATAAGTAGAGGTGCTTTTACTACAAAATGTTATCTAGCTTGTGCAATTTGCGCCTTAATAAGAAAGATAGTGATGTATATACTATATCTCATTTTTATAACTCAAATCCATTTTAATTTCTAGGGATTTGTAGATAAACTATTCTACTCCAAACTTTGTTGTAACCATCTATTCTGACAAAGCCCCAGGATTGAACCAGCAATTATAACACTTGATTTCTCCCAAGCAACTTAATAGTTAAACTAAATACAAAAACAAAAGCATCTTAAAACACTACACTTATTTTAAATGTTATACCCTGGCAGAGATGTCTTTCTAATTCGAATTGGGTTCAGTGGTTGTAGGTACTAATTACCAAAGCTTATGAATGGGATAAATAAACAATAATAAAGGCGCCGCCCAAACGTTAGATGTTTTCCCAATTGGATTTCCTAAGAAAATTATTGTTAAATTGAACTAAAAAAATCTTGTGATAGGGAAAATTAGCTTCTAAATAAAACACATAACAATTTGTTGTGCATATCTGCCATCACAAGAGGTAGTTTTAAATTGATTTACTGTTTAAGCGAAAATTTATTTAATACAGCACTCATCCAATACGTGTTATATGGCTTGAATTTATTTATTTCCATTAAAATGGAAGTATACATTCTCTCTTACTATTAAGGATTCCATTCCATTCCAGAACAAAGTAACAGTAAGTCACAGTAATCCCAGTTTCAGTAAATTCGGCATTTTATTTCTATGCCGTTCAAAACTTTACAAATAAATGCCACAAAATCACATACACTCAATAATTCCACAATAGCGAAAATACAGGAAACCACCACCCATAAACATATACTTCCTCGAATTCCTCAAATTGAACATTGTAACCTAACCAATTCAACATGCTATCAATAAATTAATATTGCACCAAAGATAAAATTTGATGCATTTACCAGTAATTCATTTACCTCAAATTTCAGGTGGGTTATTAAACAGAATCTATGTCAATATTTCCATGACGTGGTCTCATATAACTTGATTTATTGTTTTCCCTTCTAGGTCTTATCTCGTAATACTGATATTTTAATATAAACAAAGTTTGTTCTCAACTAGCAGGAAATTTAACTCGGTATTAATAGTTAGAATAAAGTGGCAAATAAGACTATATTTATGTTTTATGTTTATGGTTGCAACAGGGTACATGTCTTGCTGTTAATAAGAATCTGAGAAAGAATATGCCCTAAACCAAGGTTTCAATCATTAGAAAATATTTTATTTTCCTGCAGAATCGAATTTAGTCGAAGTTGATACCCAAGATTGTATATTAGGCGAGGCTGTCTGCATTCCTGAATGTTTACTTAAATGCAGCTGCCTTTCATATTCAACGATGAAACCTTTTATATTTTATACATCACCTTAAATTTTAGGCAAAGCAGAATAATTCATTTTTATACTTCAAATTTAAATGGCATAAACTAAATAACCACAAATTTAATCGCGGTACAATTTATTCATGTTGGTAGGCGTTTACGAAAATTGTATCGGATATACCGGGTAGTTATAAAGTCTCGGTCCATTTTCATGAAAACGTTAATATTTGTTTTTTGTATCATGGTCTACATAAAGTATGTTTCACCATAGAGGAAAGAGTATCTATCGCCATCGTGCGGATACACGGATTATCGTGCAAGCAAATACGACAAAGTTTATGCCTAAATTCACAAAACTGACCTCAACTAGAACCAACATTTGACTATTACTTAATAAAATTCAAAGAACGGAAAGGGTGAAATATGAGAAACGTTCTGGTGTACCATCTGTATCAGACAGAGGTGTGCTTAGTGTTCAACAAGCCATCAAACGCAGTCCGGATACGTCAACTCCTTCTCATCTAAGTAAGGAACTTATAACGTTTAAACCACTACATTTGCGTCCTTTTGATTTTTTCATCTGGGGGTTTTATTAAATCTAAACTATACAATACAAAGGTTATGGACATTCGTGACCTCAGAAATCGAATTTATGCATCAGCAGAGGAGATTACTCTACCAGTGTTTCGATCCACACAGGAACGTTGGAAACAATGTTTTGCAAGGTGGTCAAGTATAAAACTATTAAAATAAATTCGTTGATAATAATTATTTAATATAAACAAAAAAAAATCTAACTTTTTATTTTTTCGCCAAAGTAAATCGAGACTTTATAACCACCCTGTAGATACCAATGTGCCGAAAGGGATAGAAAATTGGTGCTCTACCAGCGTTCGGAAATTAGCCGGTATCATGATTCGTGGATCAAGATTTATAGTAGGTAAATAGAAATGTACCGATAAACATAACCTAAAATGGAAATTGTTTCATAGGTGTGTACGGTTTTTTACGCAGGTTCTCATTCGCCACAGCAAACATGAACAAGGTGTTAGGGATATGTTCTCTCTGTGGTATACAAGGAGACTTAAACACGATCGCACAACATTTTAATAAACACACATATGATTTTGTAGGTTATGTTGCTATTAAAGTTGCACCGGATCGATTTACCTTATGTATTAGCTGTTAATTTTGTACCCAACTTTTAAGTTTGTCCTCATGCATTCGTTAGCTTATGACCACGCTCCCCCATAGGGAACAACGAATTCAGTTACGCTGAATTAGCGCGTCAGTTACATTTGTAAGAGCTGTCAGTAGCTCACTGATGGGAACGAGGTTGCCTATCCACCCTCGACTAGCTCTCCAGGCTAGTGCTGGAGCTATTACTGTGCTCACCCGTCGGGGTCTCCGACGGAATTCCGTCATCCCTAGTCTAGCATGCAGACTCTCACTGCCCGGGCGAGTCCAACCTCAAGTGCGCAAGTGTGGCTGGGACTTGGAAACTGTGTCTGCCTAGGATATTCCAGAATTTAGCCAGCCTACCCTACCATATTAGGCTTGGTGAGCAAATACAGATAAAAACTAAGAATCACATTAATTTTGCGCAAAACAACGAAAGATATTTCGAAGAAGATATTGACTAATATATCACATCGAAAAACAACGTCTACATCGAAAATATTGGCGAGAATTGGGTAAAATTACGATTATGCTAGAAAACATACAAATGCAAACACAATGGACAATAAATTGATATGACAGATAACAAACTCGTGATAAGAGAAAACGAAAATAAAAAGTTTTACCTTATGTATCAGCTGTTAATTTTGTACCCAACTTTTAAGTTTGTCCTCATGCATTCGTTAGCTTATGACCACGCTCCCCCATAGGGAACAACGAATTCAGTTACGCTGAATTAGCGCGTCAGTTACATTTGTAAGAGCTGTCAGTAGCTCACTGATGGGAACGAGGTTGCCTATTCACCCTCGACTAGCTCTCCAGGCTAGTGCTGGAGCTATTACTGTGCTCACCCGTCGGGGTCTCCGACGGAATTCCGTCATCCCTAGTCTAGCATGCAGACTCTCACTGCCCGGGCGAGTCCAACCTCAAGTGCGCAAGTGTGGCTGGGACTTGGAAACTGTGTCTGCCTAGGATATACCAGAATTTAGCCAGCCTACCCTACCATATTAGGCTTGGTGAGCAAATACAGATAAAAACTAAGAATCACATTAATTTTGCGCAAAACAACGAAAGATACTTCGAAGAAGATATTGACTAATATATCACATCGAAAAACAACGTCTACATCGAAAATATTGGCGAGAATTGGGTAAAATTACGATTATGCTAGAAAACATACAAATGCAAACACAATGGACAATAAATTGATATGACAGATAACAAACTCGTGATAAGAGAAAACGAAAATAAAAAGTTTTACCTTATGTATCAGCTGTTAATTTTGTACCCAACTTTTAAGTTTGTCCTCATGCATTCGTTAGCTTATGACCACGCTCCCCCATAGGGAACAACGAATTCAGTTACGCTGAATTAGCGCGTCAGTTACATTTGTAAGAGCTGTCAGTAGCTCACTGATGGGAACGAGGTTGCCTATTCACCCTCGACTAGCTCTCCAGGCTAGTGCTGGAGCTATTACTGTGCTCACCCGTCGGGGTCTCCGACGGAATTCCGTCATCCCTAGTCTAGCATGCAGACTCTCACTGCCCGGGCGAGTCCAACCTCAAGTGCGCAAGTGTGGCTGGGACTTGGAAACTGTGTCTGCCTAGGATATACCAGAATTTAGCCAGCCTACCCTACCATATTAGGCTTGGTGAGCAAATACAGATAAAAACTAAGAATCACATTAATTTTGCGCAAAACAACGAAAGATACTTCGAAGAAGATATTGACTAATATATCACATCGAAAAACAACGTCTACATCGAAAATATTGGCGAGAATTGGGTAAAATTACGATTATGCTAGAAAACAACAGATAACAAACTCGTGATAAGAGAAAACGAAAATAAAAAGTTAAATCGAAAATAAATCCTAAGAAAGGAAAAAGAATATAATAAATCTTATAATCTACAGCTAATATAATATACAGAGAAAAATATACAGCTGAAAGGAAGCAGAAGAAAACAAGACACGGAAGAGAAGGGAAAAAGTAACGAGCGATCACCACAGGAACAACCAAACCAGACAACAAAAATCAAGAAAACAACGGCAAATAGAAGAACAACAGTGCAAACTCTATTTGTGAGTTTTTCCCAAAAATCTAACTACCTATCCAAGATCTAGTAAATAATAATTATATAGTAAGAAACACAAAAAAGGGTTCAAAAAATTATAACCCTTTTTACAAAGTCCAAAGTGCGCATAACATAAAACTAGCTGACCCTA
Source organism: Agrypnus murinus (assembly GCA_929113105.1). Classification (NCBI taxonomy): domain Eukaryota; kingdom Metazoa; phylum Arthropoda; class Insecta; order Coleoptera; family Elateridae; genus Agrypnus; species Agrypnus murinus. The sequence continues at coordinate 135,080,698 of OV816028.1, read as the reverse complement.
CAATTAAAATGACAAAGGATATGGGATAAGAAATAAAAGGAAAACAAAACATAAACGAAAAAAAACACCAAGGAAAAAGCAAACTCACATCGCAACATGCATGGCCACAACCAGGAAAATAGAAACATAGCAGAGCAATAAAAAATAAACTTACTAGCTATGCAGGAAGTGAGGTAGGCAAAATCAAGGGAATTCAACAAAAATGGCTACACATTGTTTTGGAGTGGAAATGATAAACAAGGAAAAGACGGAACTTGCTTCCCTATAAGTGAGCAATAGAGAGAAAACATAATAAACTTTAACGCAATTAATAACAGAATATCAAGCACAAAGACAAGAGGACAGCGGAAAAGCTATAAAACGAATGTGAACAACTACTAAAATATGAAACATTAATAATTTTAGGTACAATGAATGTACAAATAGGGCAAACAAAATATCTGGAAATACATAAGATGGTTAACAAATAATTCTTCAGTAACGATAATAGCCGAAGAGTCTGCAGTGGGGTTTCTTTGCATATACATTGTGATAATGGCGTGAAATTCAGTGTGCAGTTTATTTCAAAGAATTACATTTTGTTTTAAAGGAAGGATAGGTGCAGTTAAACGACTCCAAGAGCAATGACCTTCGTGGCTCCTCTTTCAAAAAACACTCGATTGGAAAAAGTGATCTAGGGATTGGACTGGCAAAAGATTTTTGATGACGTTCCTGGTTCGAACCTCGGAGAGGTCAAGTATAGCAATCCAACGTTACTATAAAAATTTACATCAGTAATTGCAGTACAAGCTGCACTAATTGCAAATACGCCCGAAGACAGGAGCATAAATCAATTTTTGAAACATTGTATAAAACAAGCCCAATGCTTATCAGCGGTTCTGTGGTATATTCCATGACAATATAAACCGTTCAACTAGCATATTGCTGCTTTTACATACATTAGCACTACAAAATATAATGACCGTTTTAATCTAGAATCCAGAAAATAACCATTTAAGACAGCTAGGAATGCAATACTATCGAAATAACATAGTTCGAACATCAATTAATTTAAATAGCGTCTACATGGCGTAAGTACATAAAATAAGTGGTTAAGGAATAAACTTAACTACGTAATAAAAGAAAGAAAACAAACGCCATAAAAAGGCAATTAAGAACGAAATATAACAATAAATTAATGGGGGAAATACCAGGAGATTGTTATCATGTTAGAATAAGGCTATTCGGAAGAGAGGAAATCTGATAATTTCTATCTGTATTTCAGGAAAAATCTGTGGCCAGAAAAACATGATATATGATATTTTATTATAATTTGGAAAATATTTTGATTACGGTCAGAAAATAGAAATATATTACCCAAAGGGTAATTTACACGCTTACGGAATACATATTTGAAGCAATTAAAAAAGGGCTTAGGTATACAATTTTCACCTTATCTCTTAAAATAAAATTTGCTTAGGTTAGAGAGTACCTGATCAAACTAATTACATATTTTAAAATGGAAGCATCTTCCTTTCTGTACGTAACCGACACAGAACGCGGTAATTTTACATTTCAAGCCCCCATGGGATTGTATTGTACCGAGCGCCAATTCGTCTTTGGTAATAAATTAAAGGGCAAACCGATTTGACACACACAGGGAACAAAAGAGGCACAAATATGTGCGAATTTCCCGAAAAAAAAGAGGACGGAACAATGGTGTATAATTTTAAAACCCCACCAAGTCATTTTCATGTTTTGGACAAATAACAACTAGGAAATGCAGGGAAAGCTCCATCCTATATCGCGGGGCGATATTTCCACAGAGACTTGATTTAGAATCTGGTCACATTTGGCGAGGGCAATTATAACTATAACGACTTTTTTAGCTTTTTTTAGTGGCTTCAGAGAAACGAACCAATAAAACTCAATTTAAAAAGTAATTATACGTCATCCACCATTTCAAATTAATTCTAATAACGGGGATCAAAGGGCTTTCATGTGGATGGGTGGTATCCGATCATTAGCGTGAATTTGAAAGAAGGAAGAGAAAATGAAGAGTTAAGAGGGATGAGCAATTATTATTTCAAAGCTGGAAGTTTTGAAGCTCTTCGAAAAAAAGTTAATTAATAACTGTCGGTATTGCAAAACATATTCGTGTTATAAATTATACATTGGACGGCTATGGTTCATAAGCAATAATTTATATGGCTCTAGCATTCGCCACCATATGTGAGTTGCCAATAACTCAATAAGTGAAGAGAATTTGGTCGAACTTCAATTTCCTATTTATTTTATTGGGTTGCAATACAAATGAACTTTCGTATATGGGGAATGCTCAGCAAACGTTAACAAATGACTAACTTAGTCCCTTTAGCTTCTCTGTAGGAAAAAGGCAGTACTGTAAAAGTTATAATTATTATATTAAATAAGTCGAAATTGAATCTAATTTAAAGCAAGCATTAAGTGTACTGAGGCTTTATCGACGAGAAAAATCACTTTACCGGTTCCGGGAATCGAAGCCTGAGTAAGAGTCGGACTCTTTACCGTGCGGCCACCCACTTCAAAATAAATCGGTAGAATAATATTAAATTCCTTTCTACATTTATATCTTCTGGGGATCGTGGAACTTGCGCTCCAGGTGGTGTAAATTATCTACATTCACATCATTTCAAATGAACTGTAATTTAACATTTATTTTCGAGAGGAATCAATCACATTGTAAATAGATATGTATTAGAAGAATTAAACTCTGGAAACATTTATAACCTGCCACAGATGTGATGTAAAAAACAGAAATTGGACAAAACTCTCTTAAGACGCGCAAGCGAAAATTTACAGTGGAGAGAAATTCCATATAAATAATTGGCATAACCCTCAAAATGCTAGAAAGAAAATTACATCAGCTTTCAGTAAAAAATAAAAATGGCAGTGTTTGATTTTAAATTGGGTATTAAAACAATAGACAAATAGTTGTGTAATATTATCATTTAAAACAGTATTTATAATTATGTAAAACTTTTCTGTGCTGATTTCATTACTATATAAGAAATAAGAAATTATAACTTTTATTAATTTGTAAATCGCCAATAGAAATGACGTCATTTTCAGGATCATATGACCTATTAGATGTTTGCACCCATAATTAGGTCATGTCATAAAACAGATATGGAAACTAGATAGCAAACATTAATTTTTTTAACTATAACTCTGTTCTTTTCAAAGTATACTAAGCACTCACTCTGATGATTTTATCTGTTTATATTTTAAAAGTCTGTTTTAGTATTGTCACAAACGGAATTATTTAGAATTGAATACTTTCATAATTCCTCAACTTGCATTCCGTCCAGTGCAAATGTTACCAAGGTTACACTCGTCTGTTCAACGTCAGCTTACGCTATAAGCCCACCTGCATGCTGCAGCGCCCACGAGTCGCCCTTTATATTAAAATACGTATATCCTAATATTATAATATATTCTGATATGCATTTATATATTCATCTCATTATAAGTAATATAATTATGCATCAACGGCTTCCGCGATATTCATGAGGTTACCATATATAAACGGGCTTGTTTCAAGTCAACAGTCAGTCGTGCAATTGGCTCCATCTGACCATGTAACCAACCATGTAAGTAACTTTATATTCATTAATCGTAGGGGTTTCTAGAAGCTGGCGTCCAGGGTTGCTGCTTACCTGATTCCCCCTACTGCTTAGTATTAGAAGCTTGGAAACTGGTGTCGTGGGACACCGTTTACCTGGTCTTCCTAAAAGCTTAGTTGTAGTACATAGTTGCTAGGGTGGTTTCGACTACTCTAGTGTGTAATGTTAGTTCTTAGGAGGATTCAACCGTCCTCATACGTTGTGTAGGTTGTAATCCAACTTGTTATTTAGTATATTGTTAAGTTGAACCTTGCGTTATTCTCTAGCCTTAACTACCTATCTAGTCAGGACAACCCCCACGACAACCACTATTCCTGTCTAGTTACGGCCTCACATTTTGTCTGTTTTCTGTATAGTTTTAGGGTTTAGCTTAACTTATGGAGAAATTAGAATCGATTGGAATTTACACCATTTAAAACATGTTATTGAAGCGTTTTCAACGGATTTTCTGCTTACAGTTTAGAGCACATTGATATACAAAAAACTAACTAAAAGTCACACGTGCTGCCGCTAGCATTGGCGCGCACTCACTCGCATCCGGATATGTAACTAGAACTATTATACACGTGTCTTATAATTGTTTATGTTGGCATGGTTAAAGTTGAGTATACTCGGCTTAACCTGAGTGTCTTGAGTTCACTGAAACAGACTTGCCATACCCGTGGCTTTAGTTCAGCTCATCAATAACGGCTCTGTGACCAGTCGGCAAATTTCTAAACATTATTTTAGCATTTAGTAGTTTTGCTTCTATTTATTCTATCTATAGCTACCTAATCACCTTCGTCATGTTTGAATCACCTAACAATAATATGAAATCGTAGGAGATAGTTCTGGGGAACAGTATTATGGGGATGTTGTAATTGGATGGTGTATCATACTAGACGACCTGAGAAGTGTATTTGTAATCACTCTCGTAATGAAGTAGCCAGTCGCTGCTTTTGTGCATGTCCGACCTGCATGGATGAATTACATTTTCTAAATATTAGTCTGCTAAATAGAAGTCTAAACTTCTACTGTTTTCTTCATTTCTGTTTGTTGGGGTTTTTTTGAAACGCTATTACTGTTGGATCTTAAACATCAGAGAAACAAATCGCCTTATATATATTTTTAGAATTTTTAAAAACAGTATCACGAATAATATTTGAGAAACGTACTTAATACAATGAATAAGATGTAGAAATAGTCCTTAAAATTTAAAAAGTAACGTAGTAACATACTAACTTTCTAAATACTACTAAGTACTGAGTAAGTGTTGGTACTGGTTTATGTTGCGCTGAACTTCAGATTCAACAGTCCCAACTACATTTTATTTCTTGACTGACTTGTTAATACAGTTTAGTTAATATAAAATACTGTAATAATTACGAGATGATTTATATCAGAAACAATTACATGCTACATCCACTAATATGAGACCACGCCCATCGGATATACTTTTTGGTGCATGCTTAGTCCAATCATACATGCGGTATAGGTCCCACCTTAGATGGGCTGAGTAAAACACCAACCACATAATTGGTTTGGGTATGGATTGTGGTCAAGTCCGTACATGGACAAACATAATGGCAAACAAATTTATCGCACCTGCTAAATAAAAATCTTTCCCGCCGCACCCAGCAGTTGCAGCCCTCCAGTCTATGTTGAAACCAACCATGTAATTAGTTTGGGTATGGAACTTACACCGAAGGACAGAAATCGAGTCCACATAAGAATAAACATACTGATAGAAATATCTACCACGACCGCTACGCTCAGCAGACGCTCGCATCGAACTCTTCTGGTTCATCCATATAGTAGTGAGTCCAACGATATAGTTGGTTTGCGTATAGGGCTTTCACGCACTTTGATTTTAGTATATAAAGGGATGATATCTATATGCAATTGTTAACTATCGTAAAATTACCAATAATACACTAAATTTTATTGAATTAATGTAAATGAAAAGCTTTTGTGTAACTATTATTTAAAATAATCCGAACAAACTAGAGTGTGCTTACCTACACCATACATAATCAATTTGTATATTTAATACAATTAAAATATCAAATTCTTTGGTGTTCAATATTGACCAATTTAGTTAATAAATAGCGTTTACTGTCTCCAGCCTTACTTTGTGGAACTCCATAATCTTGAAATATAATATAAATACGAAGATTAGTTAAAGTTTCACAAGTTTTATTAATATCTTAACCTGACAATATTGTTTCGACACTTTATGTCATTATCAAAGGTAGATAAGATTGATAAACAAACACGTTGCTAAGGATAAATACATACAGAAAATAGATAACTAGATACAATACATACAAAAACTAAATATCTAACACTTCTAATAAAGGAGAATTACTAAGCTCAGTTTGTTCATTCATTAAAGGTACTGTGCCTTTATGTCTGCATATTTCAAAAGCTTCTAAAATGTCTAATTTGTGTTTGTTGTTGCAAAAATGTAAGAATTTAATGTTGTTTTGAGGTGTCATTGGGTGGTTCTGTTCCAAAATGTGTTTGGCATAATTCGATTTTTCTGGATCTTTAAGTCTATAAGAGCGTACGTGTTCTTTGTATCTTATGTCTAAATTTCTAAGTCAATATAAACCGAGTTACAAAAAGAACAATTCAAACGATAAATGCCGGATTTCATGATATCTTGTGTTTTGTCTTTAGCATTGAATAAAAATGAAAAGGTGTTGGTGTTAGTTTTATAGGTTATTTTGTAACTGGTGGTTTTTCTTAGTATAGTTGCAATTTGTTCTGATATCTTGCCAAAGTATGGTATTGATATGTAGTTTGTGTCTTGTATTTGAGTGTCAATTGGAAATATTCTTTTGATAGCTAACCTATAATCTTTTTGTTGAATTAAAGTGTCAATCATGTTATGGTTATAATGGTTTGCATGTGCTAATTGTTTGATGATTGAAATTTCTTTATCAAAATGTGATCGTTTCATTGGAGTAGTTAAAGCTCGGTGTACTAAAGATCTATAAGCCACTAGTTTATGCATTTTATGATGACATGAATCGTTAGGAATAGTGACGTCTGTGCTTGTGGGTTTTCTGTATATGGAAAAATCAAATTCATTGTTTGTATTAATTGTAATAGTTAAATCCAAAAAATTAATAGCTCTATTTTGTTCTGTTTCTAGTGTAAACGTGATGTTTGTGTGAAGACTGTTAATAAGAATTAAAAACTCATTGATAACCTCAAAAGAACTGTCAAAACAAGCTAAAATGTCATCAACGTAACGAAACCAAAAAATAATATGTTTAGAAAGATTTAATTCAAATATTCGATCTTCCAAATTATTCATAAATATGTTAGCTAATAGAGGACTTAGAGAATTACCCATTGGTAAACCATCTTTCTGTAAATAAATTATATTATTAAAAGTAAAATAATTTTGACTGATACAAAGATCAAATAATTGAATTAACTCTAATCTTTTTACTAATTCTACATTACTATTAACTCGAATAAACGATCACATTTTGATAAAGAAATTTCAATCATCAAACAATTAGCACATGCAAACCATTATAACCATAACATGATTGACACTTTAATTCAACAAAAAGATTATAGGTTAGCTATCAAAAGAATATTTCCAATTGACACTCAAATACAAGACACAAACTACATATCAATACCATACTTTGGCAAGATATCAGAACAAATTGCAACTATACTAAGAAACACCACTAGTTACAAAATCATCTATAAAACTAACACCAACACCTTTTCATTTTTATTCAATGCTAAAGACAAAACACAAGATATCATGAAATCCGGCATTTATCGTTTGAATTGTTCTTTTTGTAACTCAGTTTATATTGGACAAACACTTAGACATTTCGACATAAGATACAAAGAACACGTACGCTCTTATAGACTTAAACATCCAGAAAAATCGAATTATGCCAAACACATTTTGGAACAGAACCACCCAATGATATCTCAAAACAACATTAAATTCTTACATTTTTGCAACAACAAACACAAATTAGACATTTTAGAAGCTTTTGAAATAGACAGACATAAACATACAGTACCTTTAATGAATGAACAAACTGAGCTTAGTAATTCTCCTTTATTAGAAGTGTTAGATATTTAGTTTTTGTATGTATTGTATCTAGTTACCTATTTTCTGTATGTATTTATCCTTAGCAACGTGTTTGTTTATCAATCTTATCTACCTTTGATAATGACATAAAGTGTCGAAACAATATTGTCAGGTTAAGATATTAATAAAACTTGTGAAACTTTAACTAACCTTTGTATTTATATTATATTTCATAGTTAATAAATAAATTACATTTTTACCAAGCGTACGTTGTTTCAATAAATCGCCTTTTTATTTATTTCCTTTACACTGCTAACGAATCCGTCTCCGTCAACAAACTGCAAGCTTTCTATTGATATTGATTTCCTCTGCACAATCTCACACACGTACACATACACACTACATTCTCGTTATCCTAGTTCATAAACTTAAAGGAACAAAATTAAATAAAAAGAACTAAAGTATGATCATTTAAAACTAACTTGTCAATTCTTGGGGAGTTATTATCACGTACCATCGAAGCAATTATAAGTTAGACACAGCGCTTTTACATCGACCACCCTTCGAGTTCATAACGGAAACCAGAGATACGAAGTTATAATAACGTCGATGCTAACGGAATACCAAACTACCCGAAAAGCTCCCTAGACAAACTGATAACTAAAAAAAATCTGACGCGACGACGTCGTCGGGACATCCATTTACTTTTAACTTTTTTCTCTCGTTTCTTTTTCTGTCACCGATGACGTGCAAATTTGACGCAGTAGTAAATGGATGGTAATCATGTAAGAAGAGTAAACCAATTAAATTGAACGACGAGATTTCCCAAGGAATTTAGATGGGTTATAAATTTTAACTTGAATTTTGTGGTTTTTCTTAAATTTATCTATAAGAGAACATTATAGATGGAAATTCACGTAGTTAAAGGAAAACGTATAAAACGAAATTTTACATATGGGAATAGTATATTCTGTAACGAGGTTAGAATGGAAATTCGATGCGATTGGAAGGTTCCGAACGAGAGCTGAAGGCGAGCGTGAGGAACCACTACCATCGAATTTTTATTCTAACCGAGCAACAGACTGTACTTTCTTCACGAACACAAGAATTTAAACTTAACAGTATTTACAATTTGAAAACAAGTGAAATATTTTAAAAAGTATAGCATTTAATGTAAACAATCAAATCTTTACGAAACATTCATTCCATATCTAGTTATGGAATGAAATACATGCAAAATACATAATTAGGATAGTGTTTTAGAATATTTATTCAACAACAGAAGTTAGAACATTAAGTTTTTATTATCAAAATTCATTTCACAATCAGTAAATTCCCTAGTGGCCATGGAGAAAAGTCATTAATGACCGGAGACTATATATTATATCTAAAATTTTAAATCTTTGTACAGTTTATATTTATGATATGCCATTAGCATGCTTTTTTATAGCATGTATTAACTTTCCCTGCATTACCGACCTTTATGGTTTGATGTACTGCTGGAATTTTGTGTAAAATCATCTTAGCCACATGATTTAAAGATACTCTATTAAAAAGGTTGAGTTTCTTTGTTGAGATTAATTTAAAACATATTTACCGACTTGCGTTTTTAATCGTCAAGTGGATTTATGCAAATTTTGTTGTATGATTTGTTGTAATGGATCTAAAAGTTTTATAAAAAGTTAATCTAACATGCAGGTATTTAATCATATAAAACAGCTTGCAATGGTATTTAAACTAAAATATAGTAATTAGTATTAAGGAGTTTGAACTTTCTCATTGACATTCAAAAGACAGGTTAAAATGTAATATAAATCTAGAGTAACAGAGAAGAAGGGCTTCATCTCTGTTTATGTTTTTTAAATTTTGGATTTTATTAAAAATTTTGTAATAATAATTGGTTACATGTATTTTCAAAAGTAAAAAGTGTTTTGTTTTTTAGAAATATTCTTTTGTTTTGGTAAAAAGTATAAATAGGGCAAGCATTCAAAACAAACCAGTAGTTCTAATCGCGTTCTATTTAAAGCGCAAGACGTGTTTCTTGGCTACTCAAAAATTAAAATTCTATCGTTAAATATAAATTGAATGTAAGGTAAGAAATATTACTTTAAAAATAATAACAATTGGGTTATAATAAATCCATATGTAATATAACGAGTTTGTTCGAAGCATGCGTCCTACTTTGGAAATTGACCAGCAGAAGGCGCAACTAAACGGTAGTGGTCTTTATAATGGCGTTACAGCAGGTGCCACTACGCGGTGCAAAGTTTAAGTTAAAAAGTACATTCTAGCGAGGAAAGAAACTGACATAAAAGCAGCTTTACGGACTATTACGGACACTCACATTACAATTAACTAGCTATGATCTTGTTCTTGAACCTTTTAAATGTATTGCCACGTGGAGTTTTCGTAACTGGAGGTCGTAGTCAGTGGTAGAAAGGGAAAGAAAACACAAAGCATAAAAACAACTATATACTAACAACAAAGTAATGAAATACACAAGGTATTACACATAATGGTTTTATAGTTTGAGGACGTACAGGTCCTCCTAAATCTAACAATAAACATCAGGGCGATCGGAACCACCCTATCTAGCACTAGCTCTACAAACTAAGCGTAGGAGACTGGCTCCTAGTGATCTACAACTAAGCACATACGGAGCCTTGGCACAACTCCCTAATAACTAAGCAGAACTAAGCGGTAGGGGGTCCGGTAGTCAACGTCCCTGGACGTCAGATTCCAACCCCTTACAATAAATAATAAAAAGGTTTCTTACCCGCTTGCTCCTGGATGTGGCTTCTTCGCGTCATGGGACTGACTTTTAAGCCAGAGCAAGCGGTTTATATACTCTTCAACGCGGAATAGATTGACATATTAGTGGGAAGCCGTAGGTTGGTATTCCGGGTATGGTAGGTGTTTTCTGCAGAGGCGAGTTAGCCGTGCCAGGCACGGAACTGTGGTTGCAGTGGGTTGCCGTGGGCTGAAGCGAAAGGCGGGAGCATTTCTTCGAATGAGTGCTGTCCGTGGGTCTTAGGCGACTTGACTGCACGTGGACGAACGGGGGTTGCTCAGCATAGACGAGAGCAACCTTCGGTCGTGGGTAGTGTGGCTGCAGCTGGTCACGCGGATGGCCGAATAATGTGGGTCGTTGCTACAGTTGTTGGAATGGCGTAGGCAGCCATGCACATAACCTTGGAGTAATATTGTACGAACGGAAGATGAGTTGAGATTTGTATGCATTATTTAATTGCGAATAATTCCGTTTGTGACAATAATAATAAAAATACATGAGACATATTTAAACTTCTATAATTATGTTACACCACTGGATTCACCAATCGATAATCTGCTTTTTTATCTTGGAATGCATTGATAATTTTAAATATTTCGTTTACTCATCAATTAATTAATTATTCTAATAACACCTAGAAAATTAATTTAAGTTCCGAGCGACGCATAGAAACTCTACATATCTGCCATTCATATTACTCTAAGAGTTAATAAGATTTTAATGTTAAGCTTCCCATAGGTGGTTGATCATTAAAAGCAGAGATTAAAAATTACTGTAATGCAATAATCATTTTCATTAGCAACTACACCACGGAATAATCATTTAACGCACGGTAGATTTTAATTTCCTTGGTATATACACCGACATTAAAACACATTTCATCAGAAACTTCTGATGATTATCGGGAACGTTTACGACATACCATTTTAAATCCCCGAAGGGTTCGCTTAGTGGTTTTAGCACACACTTTGTTACACTAATTTTAATAATTACAAGTCAAGTAAATATACTTTGCATCCTTTCCCTTTATGCAGAAGAGGTAGAAATAATTAATTTTGTACAAACAAATTTTCTTCCCTTTTATTATAAGAAAATTAAATTTCATTACTGTGCTATTTCAAAAGATTTTGCTTGCCGAGAATTCTTATTAAGAAATTCACTTTATATCCTAATCTAAAATTTATTTTGCATTTATTTAAAGCTTCAATCTTACTCTATGGGCTCGTTTCGCGCTGCTGCTATTCCAAGTAAATAATCCGCTGTAAAATTCAAAGCGATATGGCGTAGTTCACGGTTTTGCTTTGTTCTTGATAATTATTTTATATCAGTTAACTTTTACAGTAGGAGTAGAGAACACTTTTTGCATAACATATTTAACAGGTTTTAATGCTTACGTCTCCTGCGTGTTATAAATTCCAATCGCACGTTGTCCACCTGAAAGAGAAAATGAAGAATTAGAGCTGACACCATAAATATGGTCATTCCCTAGTTTATATCTGCCGGGAGGTGAATTTTAGATATTTTATTCAATTCAATATTAGTCAGGACATACAGTGCAAAATTTATATCTACATGTATATCCAATTATTAAAATAACACTGCAAACGCATTGACGCACCTAACAATTAGTAAATTAGTAAATTGTGAAGTAGTAAATGACCCTGAATAACTAGCATTTGCAATATGTAGGTTAAACTGGTTTACGTTTCTGTTGGATTAATTTTTTTGTTAAATATTTTAATAAAATTGAGATTAAAAATACCATCTGATTAATGGAGTTTTAAATTGTTGAATGCACGTGTGAAGTTACTGTGTGTTACACAACGATAATAATTAGGTATTTTAATAATTAGGTATTTTACTAATAGGCAAAAACATGATTTCACAAATTCAGTAAAATATTAATGCATACGAATAACAATCCTAACGCTGGACAGAAACCATTTAACCAATAAGCCAAACAATCTATTGACCTGTCAGGATGTTTAGCAACACCCATAATGTAAAATCTCTAATATTCTTTTGTATATGTTATTATCAAATAAACTTATTTACGAAATAATGTGTTTCTGTCAATGAGGTTATTATTTGTTATTAATGCATGACATGTGCATTTGAAGTGTTATTTTAATAATTGAACATACGAGTTTTATTTGCAGGGAATTTGCATGTTTAGAGATATAAAATCGCACTGTATAGTTTTAGGATTAGATAAAACTAAATACTAAAATACTAATACTAAAATCTTGCGTGAAAATAATATTTCGCTATAAGCAACGGAGATGAGAACGTTGAAACAAGTCTGAAACTCAATTAATTCTAAATGAAGTATCCAAGATGATTTTTGCACAATTACACAGTATAAATAAATTTAAATATGGAGATAATCCACCCTCCACCTGCTTAACATGCCATGTTTTCAATTTAAACCTCCATGTTTTTAAATATTTATTTTAATAGTCTTAATTGTAAATTAATTGAAGTTAACAATTCCAATTTTTGAAATATTTAGATTTTGTCATGAATGTTTAACAAACTAAGAAGAATCTTTCAAGGAAAAACTAAATAGAAATTTCTATTCTTGAAGTTTTTATCAATCTAACTTTTTCAATACTACTTGTATTGATTGAATATCTAGGTTAGTGCCACCTCATATATTCCATTTCTTTGTTATGTTGGCCAGTAGTCTTTTGTTGAATATAAGTTATTATGCGTATCGTTCTCTATTCTCTATTATGGTTTCGAACTGATAGCAAGTAGCAATATCAGCTCTCTTATGTTTATTATTTCGAAACGACGAACTCTTCTATTGGTTAAATCTGTCGTAAAATTGTTTTCTCGTGCATTGCCTTGACTCACATTGATACCTCGTATCATAAAAGAAAACAAAAGTAAGAAAAATTCAATCAGAAATTATCTACAGTATGTATAATTTGGAATAGTAATACTGATGAAAAATTTAATACAAAAAGGTGGTTGTTTAGAGTTAATAGTCTCTTTATAAAGACTATATTGTAAGACTTTAAATTCATTTTTATAATTATCTCAGTAATTAAATGAATAAATATCCGTAACAATATTAGGTTTATACGAAATTATCTGAGAGTTTCAAGCTTACAGTTGTATGAGTAAACAATAGTCGACTTGAATTCTGCAATTTTACTATGTCGTAAAGTAAGTAACTCTTTTATCGCACTAGTACTTTAGAGAATTTGTAGAAGTGTAACAATTGGTTCTGTATATCCACATCAGCTAAAATAATAAAGTATAAAAACTATCTCTGTATAAATACTGTGGTGTATTCCGGCTGAATTCTAGAATGATAATAAAAATCCCCTAGTTTCTTTTAAACATTTTATAAAATTAACCCTACTGTCCAGTTGGCATTCGGATTGGCACGAAGTTCTAAATCTTACCACAGTTTTAGTTTCGAGGTTAAATTAATCAACCCCTCTAGACCCTGTCTCAAGACTATCTATTTTTTTATTTGAGTCATATGTCTCTATAGATTCCATTTTATATACCGAGTGAGATTATTCCGTTCATCGAAATTTTCCTTGAGGGATTTATCAGGACGTTCATGCAAAAAGAGCCCCACTATCTTCCATATTTGTTGATTGTGTTTCCTTTGTAATATTTTAGGAAACATTACAGACGAATTCAAATTATACTAAAGAATTCCAAGATCTTAAGAAAATTAGGCCTGGAACGATACTAGTGTCAATTAGCATTAGTTAATGATTAGATTAAATTAATAAAAATAATTAACATTGTTTAACGAGGAATTAGGTATCATGAAAACGACTTCATTTACGAATTCTGTGGCCATTTGCGAATTCTGAAGGCCCACGCGGTTCTTTATGCCAAAGTTTAATGCCCTTTGGTTGCCACTTGCGCAAGTGACTTGCGCAATTATAACTAAAACGGTTGAATCAGACGTTTTCGCTACTTCCGGAATTGTATCTTGAAAACTTTGAGCTTGTCTCAGTTGCATCTTCTCTGCCATCTTGATTGTGTTTAACGACTTATCTAGGTATTTTCGAAGCTTATTATCAAATTTCCCATAACGATATTCTGTTGACAGTTGACAGACCTATGGAACTTCGGACTGAGTTCACAATTTTTATTTCTAATCTGTTAGGTTTAGAGTTGTGACAATCTTCTAAAATGTTGTTATTTTTGTGCTTCTGAAATTTAATAGTAGTCTTGAACTCTTTATTCCACGCATAGATTAAAATTTATTTACCGCGAAGAAAAAGTAGATATAAATAAACCTAATGGGATGATAATTACGTGACGTCGCCGTACTTAGTACACTGTTGGTCGAACTTTATACTTACATACTACTACCCCTCGTTAATCGCTCGCTTGTTATCCGTGCAAGCACGTAGGGTTCGTGTAACGGCCAAGTATTGTGCAATGTTTTATGGTGTACTGATTAATTCTTTCATGTACTGAAGTAGTACAGCACAATAAATATGTTAAATAAATATGTATGTATGCTATGGTATCAATGATAAAGAGCCCGTAATAGTTCTTACGGGCTTCATAACGGGCTAGCCCGTAAAAGGAATTATTACATCTAGAAAGAGAGCTCAATAAACATGTTTACGAATCGGTATACTATAATATATTTTTCCGGATTTAAATAAAATAAACAACCGAATAATGATTGAGTATTCAGCTACCATGGACACTCGTTCTTCATAAATGTCTATATTTGAATTCGTCTAATAGTTGCCATATACGCTCGGTTTTCATAAATCTCCATATTTTAAGTTCAGAAATTTATTTTACATAATTTTTTTAATTATTGTATAAATGTTAATTGTACTTAACATTTCCAAACCACTGAAGTAAATACGTACATGTGCGTGGCATAAGGCGGTTATTTTTTACGACAACCACAGAAAGATGTATGTATATGTGATTGTCGAGATCGACTGCTTAAGGTGCCCATCTGACAGCACGGCGAAGTCTACCGATGCTTTCTCGATGAAAGAAAATCTGCGACATAGATGAGTTTATTAACAAATTAAATTCGAAATTTAGCACCATTAAATTCACGGTAGAAAAAGAAGCGAACAAGCAACTGCCTTTCCTTGACAGTCTAGTAATTAGAAACAATAACAATGAACTAGAAATCGATGTTAATAGAAAAGTAACCAGCACTAAAAGGTACATTATAGCGGAATCAAATCATTGTGAGCAGCACAAGATGGCGGCATTTAATTTCCTTTTGAACAGATTAGTAAAATTCCCATTACACAAAAATCGGTTTAACAAGGAATTAAGTTTTATAGAAGAATTAGCCTTATATAATGGTTACTATTCTTAAAACATTGACGAATTATTACAGAAAATCAAATATATAGATAGCATTCGAAACGCGAGTACATTATTACCAATAGAAAATCAGCCAAAGAAGTTTATTAAACTACCTATTCACACAATCACCAAAGGTTTGAATAGTATATTTAAAAACGACGGCATGAAAGTATCTTATACGTCAAATAATTCTTTAAAAAACCTGTTAGGCAATCCAAAAGATAAAACTGATAAAAAATTGAAATTGGGAATCTGTGACCCTGCCCAAAGAAAGGGACCTTATGACGAAATTTGCCTATTTTGAGATTTTACCTGTTTTGGTGCCTCTAAACTTTTTTTTTTAATAAAATTGGTTTGAAATCTGTATCTTCACAATTGACGATGATATAAAGAAATAAATAAAACACTGCATTTTCTTATTTGTTATTTAATTTACTTAAAATACATGGAATAAAGATCATTACAATTATTTTTTTCATTTTTAATTTTTTAGATTCTTCCTTTGGCTTCTGTATAAATGCGTACAATTTGGAAGGATTGCTGCATAAAGGTCGTAATTCCTGCTACAGATACCATTTGCCTTTCTATACAAAGACCATTCGGTTTTATTTCCATCGGCGCACCTTCTGCAGTTCTAGATTTTATTTGAAAATAGCGGGATGGTGAATTAGCAAATTCCTTGCATTCTATTCCTACAGCACAGGCAATTATAAAATGGCGAAACTTCGTAATGCCTGGTAGTTTTTTATAAAATTCTTGTAGGTAGTTGTCCCATTTACACCATATGACATATGCTGTGCCCTTTCGAAGAAGAATTGGCAAAACATACCATAAAGTCCTCAAAGGTGTCAATGGTACTGATGGCGTACTTCATTTTTATTAGACCGAAGATACGGTCAGGAGCAAATTTAGTGTGCCCAACTAATAAGAAGTTTAGCGTAATTTCTTGATTTTGCTTTGTTTCAGTGCGCCAAACTAAATACTGAAAAACTGCATTCTTTTTATTCCGACTTACAGTATTATCTGCAAACAGTACTATTTGATTAACACCTTTACTTCTTTCAAGAAAGTTGTGCAGCATACTGATAGCTGTGTTGGCTCCTTTACCTACGTGGTGAGCTTCATCAATAATGTATGTATATTGCTGATTTTCTCTTTCATTATTGATGCCGAACAGTTCTATCTTGCGAGCAGTCTTAAAGTAGGCACTACCAACGGCCTGAGGAGACGAAGAATAGTGCACATTTTGCGCGTAATCAACAGAAAGAACAAGAAGTGACTGGTCATTGTTTATATGTTTGAATCTTCTGACTTCGTCTCTATAATGATTTCGCTGAGTATTAACTCACCCTAAATGATCCAGTGCGCTTCGAAGTTCTTCATTCTTCACTTCATCTCCCATGTTTTGTACCTGTCTTATCGCCGTATTATTTTGCTGACGTACATCGCAGATGTCAGATCGTTGTGATGTATGTACAGTACTTCAGTCATGTCTTGCAAAAGACTCGTTCACCCATTGGCGTGTTTTTCTCCGTGGCACAGGCTTCAAGATAGTCAAGATAGACACTGACTTTCGTTTCGGAAGACGGCAGTTTCATCACTCGGTAGTCTTTAAATTGTGGTAATCTGCCCGGTAATGGCATGGCTACTTTATCAGCAAACATCTGAATGAAAGTAGTCACTTGTGTATCTTCTGCTAAATATAATTTGCTATTTCGAGCTGGCGTCTGTCCCGTTAAAACATGCGCACACGCTGTTAGACCAAACTGATCGAAGTGGCTAAGAATATTTTTGTAGCGTTTAATGGTGAGGTCATGCAGAAAAAAATACATTTTATGGCAGATACGAACTTGCCTAAATGAATACGTTATATCGCTGTGATGTTTCTCAGTTGTGGCTAATTGTATTTCCTTTTAGTTCCTTACTGCTTCCTCATTTTGACTTGATACGCTTGAGATAATCGCTGGTCTTGTCTAAAGTAATCCAAGTGCCCTTTAATAACCCATTCCTGTTCTTGCTTTGTTAGCTCCAAAAAAGGCTTGGCGTCTTGCAACCGCAATATCTTTAGGAATCTTTTCATTACATTTCTCATGGCAGCATTCAGTCTAATACATGGTATTTATGCTTTGTTCTTCTTCATCATCTTCCTTTGATTTCTCAACGCTCGCATGATTGTAGAACGTGAAAGACTGCTTGCGAAAAGGAGTTGAAGTAGCTGTAGCACGACTTGGTCCTGCAACAGGTTCGAGTTCAGAGACCAGTTGAACTTCTGATTCTTTGCCATCTGAGTTGGACTCCCAGTTTTTCGCTACTTCTGGGTCGCCATAATCATATAACATACGATTAACAACAGAAAACTCGCCACTTGCAACCATATCCATACATACATGGATGAATTGCATGAATTAAGAGAAATGTCAGTCAATAGCAAATAACAACGAACGAGGTAAAGGTAAAATAACAAAACTGACAACTACTGAACATGAAAAGCTGGTATACAAGATTTATTGTTAAGAATTTAATATTACTAAAATGTTACAAAATACGATATTAAGAAATAAACAATGCTAAGTTAATGTTATACATTAAGAAAAAGCATTAAAGAAGAGGCTCATATCAATAAAAAATAAATAGGGTGTATAATTTGCACGATAGAAGCAATTCAATATTAACAAACTTGAAACGCGTTTATCTCGAAAAGTTACATTTCGTCATAAGATCACTTTCTTCGGGCAGGGTCACATATACCAAATTGCATGCAATGATTGTAATATGAGTTACATCGGAAAGACTAAAAGATCAATTTTAACTAGGTTCAAAGAACACATAGCTGATCTTAACTACAATCGCATAGAAAAATCAAGTGTAGCGAAACATATTCATGACACAGCGCACGCGATTAAAGTAGAAAAACCAAAATTACTTATAAATGTTCATTCACCCAGAGAACTTGATGCAAATGAGATTATTTTTATTAAAAAGAACAAGAATTTATTAAACAAAGACCAGGGAAATATAGACAGTTCGATACTATTAACGCTGATATAAAATCCGGGGAAAATTAGCAAAAGCAGTTTAAAAAACATAACAAATCTTGCTGGGTGGGATACATTTTCTGCAGAGAAAATGAATTACTCTCAACATTTTGTGTTCAAAATAACGAAATTTTCAGTAAAAGTTACATGTTTTAAGAATAGGACGGACGATTTGTTCAAAACTAACAATTTTTAAACTGTTTTTAGGTCAACCTACCCTCCGGCCTCGGTTTCAAAACATGTGGGTGTCATAAAAATATTTTTTAAGCTTCCTTTTTCTTTTTCCTTTATGTATGAAAAGATGTTTTTATCCTTAGTTGCATGTTTGTCTTAAAATTGCTTTACATGGTTTTTGATTGGTACTTTAAAAATGCACTCAGAAGAGGGTTATTGAATTTTAGCTTTTAGAATTATGTATTCAGACGCTTTTATACCGAGAAGAAGGTAACACCGTTACCGAAATACGTATTGGCAATTAGTCAAATACAATGTGTGGTTAGGAGACACCGTTATATATAAATATTTATGTTAATTAAATTATTCTGTCTGTTATTAAGTTTGTTAATAGTTTATAGTTGTTTGTAATTAGTGTTAGTGTAAATATTTTCTTCTGATAATAGACAATTAAAACAGCACCTTAAGTATTATCTAAAAAGAACGTTACACTATTAAAAATCGGCTGTTTTTAGAAACACAAAATATTATTGCAAAAATAGGTCTAAAATGTTGGAAGTTTCCGTAAGTTGTATATTTGTGTGCTTAGGCACAAGGTGTAACTACGCCCCTTTGTTTGAATAACTGCCTTTTAGGTGTAAATAAATTATTAGAAATGCTACTTCACAAAGAAATAATTTTTCTTTAATTTTACCATTGTATAGGATACGATGGGCTATGTTCCGTGATCTATCCGCATTTCAAGGTCTACATCATTTTACGTGAGTAGGACGGACACAAATGTCGGGATAAGGATATGCGGTCGGTGCGTGAAGCTAGCCACTTTACCATCCGTCTGTATCGTACAACTCTAAGTAATAGCAGCCTACTCGGCGAATGAGCCTTCATGGCTCAAACTACTAACTAACTTTGTGAAAATTTTGTAAATCTTTTTGAGTATATTATTAAGCAAATGGTGTTAAACCTTTAACATAAAGTACTTTTTTAACATAAAATCAATACATTCTTAAAACTTTATAATTAAAAAAACATTTAATGTTGGCACATGAACAGCACAACCACTAGTACTAAATATATATGAACGAGTGGATTTCCTGCGCATATATGCAGAGAGGGTACCATAGTTACAAGCTATCGCTCCGGTTGTCAGGTTCGAGTCACCTTTATTCTGCACAGTTAACTGCAGCGCATTGGTTATGGTTATGAAATTATTTTATTTAGGTTCTAATCAGTCAAATAGTTTTCTCTAATAATTTTAAACCTTTTATAAATCTTTTTGAGTATATTATTAAGCAAATGGTGTTAAGACTTTAACATAAAGTACTTTTTTAACATAAAATCAACACATTCTTAAAACTTTATAATTAAAGAAACATTTAATGTTGGCAGATGAACTACTAGTACTAGATATATATGAACGCGTGGATTTCCTGCGCATATATCTAGAGAGTTTACCAGAGTTACAAGCAATCGCCCCGGTTGTCAGGTTCAAGTGATCTGTATTCTACACAGTTAACTGCAGCTCATCGGTTGTGGTTATGAAATTATTTTATTTAGGTTCTACTCAGTCAAAATAGTTTTCTCCAATAAATTTAAAAATAATTTAATTTAATTAGGATAAGCAAAGTGAACAAAACTTTAGAAGCACCCTTTGATCATTTGAAACAATGTTTTTTAAAATTTTTAAATTAAATTTGATAATTTAATTTTAAGAAAAATTTTAGGATTGAATTTTAACGATTAACAAACCCTTTCTAATATTTAATTCGTGGTTGTACATTTATATTTACTTTATTTATGCTAATTTAGTTTAATTAGCTTTTAGTCTGTTATTAGAGAAAACTGTTTTGATTTATTTTGATGTAGAAAAAACATTAGCACTATTTTTATTGAGTGGTTTCTAAATAATATGATAATTTTATAAGCACAGCCGATGTACTGCAGTAATATAGCGTATTGGAACCTGGGAACCGGAGTTACCTTGAGGATTGTAACTCTAGCACTCGCTCTATATTGTTAAGAATATTGGCCAGATCCGTTTTTGTTTATAATATTTCTTTTTAATAATTGTTACCAAGGTGCACAGAAAGGGGGATTTTATAAATAAATTGAAGAACTCTTCTTTTGAAAAATTGTCAATTTATTAACAGAAATTTGTCGTTATTATTGTATACCAAGTTGGGAGATATATAAAAGCAAACGATCTTACTTGAGCCACCAGAAATCAGTGTTTTATTATTTGCATTGAAACTAGCTGAAAAACAACAAAGTGGCCCCGCGGCGGACGCCAGTGAAACTAACATTTTCTTAACACAAAAAAACAAAGCCCAGCGGTTGGGCGGCAGTGAAACAAACTTTATTCTAACTTCAAAAAATCTTGAGCAAACTGTACAACACAAAATATTTAATACCTACTGTACAACTCAAGATTACCCCGGCTTGAGATATCTACACTACAAATTTAAATTCAGGTCGCAGGTACTGTTTCCATAGCTCACAAATTATAAAAGAAATGGGTTAGAGATTTAAAGACACGAGAAAATGCATATTGTTGAGCGCCATCTGTTTAGGAAAGTCCAGGAATTTCATAAAGATAATGACCTGATGCTCTCAAACAGAAATCGGCATCAGATCTATTAAATTTAATTCAAATATTAGTCATAATCAGTTATGTCAAAGTTAGGTCGAATAAAAATATTTAAAGATTTTCATAAATACATGGTCCTACAATATTCAGTTTAGTTAATTTTAATTATAGATTTATTGATAAATGAAAATAAAAAATAAAAAATACGAAGTTTTCAATTAAAACATTATAGTTTTAAATATAAAAACGATACCCAACGTAAGAATTCTTCAACGTAAGAAGCGACAGGAATTAATACACATACAAATAATGGTCAAAAATAATCAATACAGAAAAATAATGGTTCAACTTACATCAATATTAACAAAATAAAATCCATTAAGTCACAATACCTTAATCAAATAGTTCAATCTGACTTCACCTTACAAAGCAATTGTAACAATATCGCCTTTCCTATCAGAACAAACACTAATTACCAAACTCGACCGCTTGATAAAAACCGCTTGAAGGAATCAGGAAATCACCTTACTGACGCCGCCACTGAATCCGAACCAAGGAATTAAAGCTCACAACAACTGTTTCTCATTAGAACTAATGTTTAATAAAGTTCTTCTTTTCTTATAAAAAGATAACCGGAACAACCATATGAGTTCAATTATTAATTATTTATTAAAAATATTCTTCTTTAATAGAGGTAACGCCACACTTAAATGTATGATTTTAAGAATTATTTAGTTTTAAAACTTCCGATTTTAAATTATTTTAAAACGGAATCCTCTAAAAACTTAATTTACGATAAGTTAACTTCGGTAAATATAATTATTAGTTATAGTAACTGTATTTCTATCAAACAAAATCATTCAACAAAACTGAAATGTAGCCGCCAAATATTAACTGCACTTTGATTATAATCGATAACTCGTACTGAATTAATTATTAGGATTCGTTAAGAGCGATTCTAAATTCATCACTTAAATTTCTGCACTTTTATCCATAATTGAACACACAACTGAATATTTGGGAAGTGCCAACGACAATCAACCCCCGTACGACATTTTTTAAGAGTTCCGCACTTTTTCAAGTGTTTCTTGCGAACCCTTCTTTTGGACTCTCTCTGCTAAACTAAAAACTATTTCGCGGTGAAATGATTTTTTGAGGAGGGCGAAATTTTAAATAATCCAATATAAATATAGCAAGATTTTCATTAGCCAATAAAGTATGTTTACGTCATTTTGTTCTAGAATAAGTTTCAAACGAGAGCTTACGGGGATTTCCTTCTGAATCTGTACATTATACTTGCAGGTGGAAGGTGGAAGGAACTAGAAGGTCTCGTTTGACGGAATTTTGTTTACTAGAAGAGATTTCAACCCAGTATGTTTTAAAGCTGTAAATTCGAACTTTCGTGCGTTTTAACTACAAGGAAATTTTTTGTTAAAGCCAATATTAGATTTTAGCCCTTATAAGCTCGGAATTTAAAACAATTTATTCTGGAACATTTTATTTCACGGAAAATAAGGATTTGGTTAATGTGGGAACGCCTTAAAATAACCACTCGCATCAATAGAAATTCTGCTAAAATATAAGATATTTCTTATGAATATGTTTCGAGGTGACTCTTTTGTACTTGGAGGAAACATTAATTTAGCTTAATGTAATATTTGCAGTTTCGACATAATTGAATTTTACTAAACTGCCAGGACCGTACTGGGATTCCTTTAGTATTTATTAGTTTCAAAAAACGTAACGTTACAGCATTCAGTATATAGAATGAAATTCTAAGGGGATTTTATAATTCTTAATCTCCATCTTTGAAAATATAAAATTTGGATCATACAACATATTACAGAGACACAAAGAAACAAAATAATAGTGATGGAACTGTACTAATTCTAAAAAGTTAAGTTGATCCTAAAGTTAGGTTATCTTTTATTTATAATTTTTTTCTATATATAATATATTTTTCTGTTATGTCAACACAGTTGATTTAAATGGCACTTTTTATTCAATAGGCACTAACGGACCCGCAGAATCCTTATGGGAAATGGCTCTAGGCCAAAATTCTTGAAACTTCAGTAAATGATAGTCCGTCCCTAATGTGTAGATCAAAAGTGTTACTGGACACAAAGTCCAAAAAACTATAGTTTTCAGATACTATCGTTTGAAGTTAACAATTTTGACTGAAAAGTGGTATAACGTATGCTACCGAATATTTTTTCTCAGCAACGTTCATTTTAGTTTTATTAAGTTTTATATAACAATAACAGACTAATTTATTTAATAAGTAATGCTTTTTCCTGTTCCAGAATTAGTCGAGAAAACCCATCTTTCAATTTATTATCTCTGCGAAATCTTCATTAAAAATATTAGCATTTCGTTCACGCTACATTATGATTGTTTCTTAAAGACAAGATTAAGTCTAAGACCTCAAACAAATTTGCAGCTAATAAATGGTTTTGTACTATGTAATACTCTAGTAAACTTCTAATCCTAATAACAAATCTTGGCTACTTCGATTAGATTAATTACTTGAGTAATAAACTTCAACTGAAGTCCTACTAACTACACACAAATATTCATTAACCGCTAATAATACTAACGATAGCTAAGGTAAATGGTAGCAGTCCACTTTAGCACTTTAGTTAATAGCACACCGCGGCTCCGAGAAAGCTGCTTTCTTATTTTCCCTTTTTACATCCCCTAACTTTAGCACTGACAATGAATGGTGTTACTTACTTTACTATTTTCTATTAAGATGGTTTTTTTGTACATTTCCAGTAGCCAAAGAAACCCACTGAAATTACCTATTGGGAAATCTTAAACATTGCGAGTTTAATTTTTTTTTATTATCTTGAGAATCTTGATTAAAAAGTAATTTCCTTTATATAACAAAGAAAATTTTCTTGTTTACAGAAATATAAGAGCTATTTTTTCAGGATTTTTACGAACCCGTCCGGGTTTCGACAAATCGGACTCATCTGGCGGGAACCTCGGCATCAAAGACATCGCAGCCGCTTTGAGGTGGATAAAAACGAATATAGCGTCTTTTGGGGGAGATCCCAAGCGAGTTACTCTAATTGGACACGATACGGGGGCTGCTTTGGTTAATTTCCTTCTCGTTTCTCCTAACTCTAAAGGTAGGTACGGAGTTAAACTTCCATAAAGTATTCTAAATATATTTTAACGCTCTATTCATTTTATCCTCCTCGCAAAATTTTTGTATGAAAAGGTATACGTTCGCCGAACGAACGGATTTAAGGTGATAAATATTATTTTTATGTGCATAAGGTCTTTTCCACCGGGTCGTGCTGTTGAGCGGGACAGCTTTAAGTCCCTGGGCGACCATTCACAACCCTGACAGCATCCGCATTAGCGTCGGCCAACAAACGGGTTGTCTATCTTCGGCGGAGGGTGAAGACGAAGACATTGCTCCCTGTCTGCGCTCTAGGTAGTAATTAAAGTTTGACTTCCGCAGTACTTTTAAAGATTATCGATTCTTTTTTGTCTTCAGGCCCGTTCAAGCGCTTCTAGACGTTCACATGGAAGTCGTTCGTTTCATGCCTAGAATTGCACCTTCGCTACCAGTTGATCCCGATACGTCAGATCCAGCGTACGCGATGGAACACGCTAGTGAAAATTTCATAACCTGTGAAGTGATGTTAGGTACAACTACTACGGAAAGTTATAATGACTTTAGTGCAACAGACATTCAATACGGTTTCGAAGAAGAAGAACGAAATCGTGTACTTAGGACTTACATTCGTAACGCGTACGTTTATCATTTAAACGAAATTTTTTCAGCTGTTCGAAACGAGTATACAGACTGGGATAAACCTATTCAACATCCGATTAACATCAGGGATTCCACCATGGAAGCCCTTAGTGACGGACACACAGTTTCACCGCTAATAAGGGTCGGTTATCTACACGCCAGAAGGGGAGCGAAGACGTATTTCTTCCACTTTGGTTACCAGACAAAGGATAGTGATTATCCCCAAGTGAGTATTTATATAATTAAGCAATTTTCAAAGAGACGATAAATTTTAAGTACGGAATAGAAGCTATTAGAATAATGGGTAGACGTTTCAATATATTTTCTTAGAATGGGCAAGGATTTCAAACAAGGAAACACCAACAATCGATTCGGATAAAGGAAACTAGGAGAACTTTCGATAGATTAGTTCAAAGAGCCCATGATTCAGTCTACTGCGAAAATAAATTGAAGATAAAGTTTCAAACTCAGTTAGTTTTAACATAAAACTAACCCTTGATCTTTCATTGCTCGAAACATCCTTAAAATAGCTTGCTTGAATATTTACAGAATAGAACTTTTGGCATATTTATATTATTGTGAACAATTTTAACGTTTCAGAACTTTGTTTAATAGGTAAAAATCGAAGACAAGTTTAAATTCAGTTGATTGTAGTATGTGCACATCGTTCTAAACTTATGTAACTAAACTTAGGAACACTCTATGCCGTCACTTTAAGGTTATCTAAGTTGTTTTTCTATCGTTTAATTTTACGCTCCTGCAGAGAACGTTTCTGAAACTCTGCAAACTAGTGAAACTGAGTTGCAAGTCATCACAAAGTTCTGTTTACCGGATGCTTTAGCTGTCCTCTATTAAGTTTGTGAGCTATAGTCCATTTCAGATAAGTATTGTTGAAGGTATGTAAGAAACACTTGATTAGTTGCTAAGTAAGACTTACGTTAAGTGACACGACTTAATAGTCTTTATTTAATTTATATAAGTTTTATCATTATTGCATGGTAAGTTTTTACCGTTGTTAGCTGCACAATAATCCATAAAAATATTTTTATTATGAAACAACTTTTTTAAAAGTGTACAATATTATTTTAGGTTTAATAACAGATAATTAGGAATAAAGAGATAAAAAACATTCCATACATATAACATCAGATTCCGATTTACGTGTTGTCTGTTAAGTAGTCTCCCTTCAAGGCGTAGGTCTCCTTTTATGTGTTTTAGCGCAGATAAAATTAAACTCGATAAATCATTTCTTCAATGACAGAACATTTTAAAGTATTTTATCGAATATTTTTTGTTTATCCCAAGTTCGATTGCACCCCAGTGTTAAACCTGAAAATTTCTTCTTAAAAGGCGTTTCCATACTGTGTTATTACATAATCTTGTCATTCCTAATTTTTTAGTCATGCTTTTAACTAAACTTTTTTATTTTCTATTCCATATTTGATGTTTTTCGGAAAACTTTGTAAAATAATTCTTCCTTTTACCAGTTTGTATTTTTGTAACATGTAATGATGTGGATTTCATTCACTTGTGAGGTTTTAAATATAATATCCCTGTTTGAGGTTTTTCAGTAAAAGTTTGGTTTCACGTATAGATTTAAAATTTATTTTATTAGATTTATTTCTATTAATTTCTTGATTTTGTAGAAATACCACAGCTAAAAACGAGAGGTAATTTAGACCTCTGTTAAGAAACCAAAATCATATATTGGGTATAAGGGTGGTCCTACAAATGCTTGAAAATTTTTTTTCCAACAATTTATATTCTCTGACCCCGCAAAATTGTTCTACGATGTAAAAAAATGATGTGTGTAAAATCTCAAACATTTTAATTAACATTTAGTGGTAGCTCAATACGCTCAAAGTTTTACATGTTATTGCATATAGCGTACATTATACAATTATATATCAAATCTTCAATCTTCATATCAGCAGGACTTTTGTCACTCATCTACATGCGCTTAAGAGGTTTGTCGACCCCCACCTTTTCACTAAGGGAAGCATAGCTTTTTCTGAACGTGTGGAAAGTTTTTTATCAACAAACGCCAAAGCCACAAGCTCCTCACTTAAATACCACAGCTGCCCTTCGAGTTTCTTGCTGGCAACTGTAGAGATAGCAGGATTTACCTTTTCATAAGCACTAATTTGTTGCAGTGGTTTAAGGTCATTAGACAGTGCTGCAATAGGAAGAGGAGCTGCAAACCAGTTTCTAAGATAAATATGCACAAGAAAAATGAAAATGTTACACAATCCATTTCCTTCCAACTTGATGACATCCATATTTCCAAAGAATACAATGCCTTTGCCATCCATCTAGCATGATAAAGGGCTCCAAGGGATATAACGAGTACCAAAACGATAATTGCAAGCTTTAGAAATTCTCTGCAATCATCTCTGACTTGAGTTTCCTGGAGCTGGTGAACTGCACATTGGGACACAATATCCTTTTCATTTACCAAAACTGCCATAACTGTTATATTAGTGGTTGCACTTTCATAAGCTGATTGATCGATCTTACTTCACTACTATTTAAAACGTTTAAAAGTGGCTATATCAGCCGAGATGACGTACATTGCGTAGCCTCATTGAACTTGCAAGAACGATTTCTAATATGACGACATGCTAGGTAGAGTAGACCCTTTTGTAACTTCTGCTCAGGTATGCAGCTCCATTCCTGTGACCTGTGTCGCTGGCAGTAGTGTCAAAGCACATTGCGCTTACTTGCTGGATAACCCCCACTCTTTAAGCAAAGTAGCCACTGCTTCAGCCTGCGCTTCTCCAGTGCCTGACTTCTACTTCCGAACATTGGTTCGCAGCAGTGGAAGTTGAAGGTGTTGCCATTGCTTGTTCAGTGTTAGCATGTGCTTTCTCCTCTTCAGGATAATCACTGTACTGTGCTCATCACTGGAGGAAATCAAACTGGCACTTTCAGTCTGAGCCACTTTTTGCTCCTCGTACTTCTGCTCAAACTATTGCTTTTTTCGTTGCCGTTGTTTGGTCCTCGCTTTATTTGATTCCAACACTTTATCAACTTGCCCAAAGCAACCACGGTGACCAGGTTCCCTCTGTGCGAGATGGCAATTCTGGTCCTCTTGGATCTTTATCAGCTGCAGCGTTTGCTGATGAGAAAATCAAATAAGCTGTCAAGATCTCTTGAAAATTGAAACTCATTGCTTTCCTTCTTATTGGAGTTTTATCAGCTTAGTCAACTTTTCATAAAGCTTCTCCAGTTTCTTGATATAATCCTGTTCATGACGAATAGCAAAACTAGCCTTTTGCTAAAACACAGCAGCTTCCTTAACGACAACTTTCACGAATTGTCTTCTTCAAGATTTTATGATGGTAGAAAAAGACAGTCAACACTAGTCTATTGGAAGGTAATTTGGATCCTTTCAGTTCAGTCTTCAAAGCCAATTAACCAAATTGTGGAAACCCATCTAGCATTAGCTACTGCT
Source organism: Agrypnus murinus (assembly GCA_929113105.1). Classification (NCBI taxonomy): domain Eukaryota; kingdom Metazoa; phylum Arthropoda; class Insecta; order Coleoptera; family Elateridae; genus Agrypnus; species Agrypnus murinus. The sequence goes on along the minus strand of OV816028.1, from coordinate 135,051,862 downwards.
GCCGTAGTTAGTTTTTACAATACCGGCAACACAAGATATAGAACCAATTATAGGTGGAAATTTCAACTGGCTTGAGCGACCTCTAAATATGGTCTAATCTGGATGAAACTTTTCACAAAATATTTTTATACATAGTAGAACAACATAGGAGGGTCAGGCAACAATATTTCAAAATTTCGAAAATAAGGACCACCCTATTGGGTATGTCTTTGTTTACAGTAAAGATCTTTCAATTAAGTGCAGGTTTTCCTTTTTAGTCTTCTTCGTTATTCTTCCTATAATTCTTTCTCTGGAACTTTATCGTTTTATCTACTACTCATTGCGAAAGCTATTGGGGGAGCATCTAAAACATGACGTTCTTATTTAATTAGTCCAAGATAATATCAAGAGAAGGGCAGACTACAGTCTTCTCTCCATGAACTACTGATATAGGTTGTTTCCTACTGAAACTTTTGTAAATTATAAAATCTTCAAGCTTAGCTTTTAGGCTATGTGTTAAATATACAACTTTTGTTATTGAATTTAGTTTGGTATAATTGAACGTTTACAAAGTTGCAAGATTTAATTTAAATGCTGCTTTTTCTGCAGAAATCAACCGTATCGTGTAAGTACCCAAGATTCTGGTTGTTTTTCTGTTTAACTCTAACATAGAATTGGTTGGTTGGTACTGACTTATTTTAGTAATTTGAAAGCTGTTGAATTATTACTATAAAATACTGATTGATTTGATATCAAGTTAATTGATTGAATGATTTAAAAAATTATGATAATTATTATAATTTTGAACTTGAGTTTAGCATAATGTATAGACTTCATTTAGCTAATCTCAGCATCTAGAATCTCTAAAGAGTTTGCTAATTAAGCTCCTTGAATCCTCAGATTTAATCCGATTTTATTAACGTACACAAGACCCTTTCGAAAGCTTTATATATTGTTATTCTTGCATGCTATGTATGTTTCGCTATCCTATGTACTGGCTCAATTGGAGGACGCTTGTCTTTGATGGCAGCCCTCCAGTTGCTTGTTAAAGTCAGATTTTTCATAAAACATTCGCTGTGGTTCCTGATCACACTTCAATTTTAATCAACCTGGCTATCGTTTCTTTCAATACACAAGGCTTAGACACACTTTTTGTTATAAGTGTGGACACCTCACCACCTTGTAATCACCCTTTTTGTTGCTGACCCTGAATGGCCGAGTAAGCACTCTAATCCTTCTTCTACTTCGACCAACACAACTTTATTCATTCTGGATTCTGTCTTACCTCACGCGTCAAGTGATAAACGTCCTTATTTGAAAGTTACTACTTGCGATATTCCCTTTATCGGTTTATTAGATTCTGGTGTTTTTTTTGTACCCTTGTTGGTCCTTCTACCTTCGATATTTTATAGCCTATTGGTTTATAAGTCCAGTCTTCTATTGTTCAGCGCACCGTGGCTAATAACCGAACCTACAAGAGTTCAGGATTTGTCTCTACTTCCTCTACTTTACAAGGAAAAACTACACTTATTGATATTTTATATGTTCCGACCTTACCTCACACATTGATTTTAATGGGGTTGATTTCTGACATTCTATAAATATTTTTCCAGTCTGCTTTAGAATGCCTTGCATTTTGCAGAAGAAATTCCTTCTGTCTCTATTGATACAGGGGGGACGGACAAGCAGTCGTTGGAGATGTCCGAGACTAGCCCGAAGACGGAGGGAGTGGGCAACTTGTGGGTAGACCACACGGCGTTCACCCTTAGAACTGGTTGTTGTCTACCCAATCCCAGATTTGTCTGGGCAACGGATTACGCAATCAGAAGGAAATGTGTGGTAAAGTTACACCTAAGTGTTTCTCGACGATGACTCTAAAACGTTGCGGAGGAAGCTCTGCTAATAGGAGGGTCCGGTTTGATTCTTACCTGACGTCAGGACCTTTTATGGAGATAAGTATCCCGGTGTGTGACCTAGACGAATGAAGGAGAATCAAGTGAAGTTTATCTCCGTCAGGGAGTTCGCTCGCTGACCTATGAGAAACTGCATGCCGCCAGGTAGCGTTTTGGAGACGACAGTATGGGGGTCCGGCTTTGGCTGTGCAGTTCCAGTCGTCGGATTCCCAGAAATCGTCTAGAGACCTACACTTAAGGGACGTTGACGCGAATATACATAGCCTCTCACGTTCAAGACCACACGGTACACACCAGGACGTTACTTTGATGGGCCCTATAAAGTAGCCTCGAAACGAAGCTCTGTCAGGGGCACACCAGGCCTATAACTGGGCGATCGGGGTGGAAAAACGCCTCGCCACATGTGAGGTTGGATTCGTTCGGGCAGTGGCCCCAACTAAGGCTGGGTGAAGGAACTTGTGAAGTCATGAAATAGGGCTGCAAGGTTCGGATGTACCTAACCTAGGTTGGAGAATAGTCCTAATGCTGGGCGAGGAACCCGGCGCACGTTTGAAATAGGACGAGTGGGTTCCGACGGGTGAGCACGTTTATCGCTCCGGTACTGACCTGAAGAGCCAGTAGAGAGGGTGAATAGGCAATCTCACTCCGACCAGTGAGTTATATGAAGCATTTGCTAAGCATATGCGCGCTGATTGAGCGTACCTCAATTACTTCCTCTCGGAAGGAACGTGGAGATTAAGTCTCACGCCAGGTGCTCCACGTAAAACACTCTTAGAATCTTTGTCTCTATTGATAGTGTTTGTTAGTTATTTACATTTTTTACATCGTGGCAGCGTGAACGTAGATAATTTAATTTCAGACAAACAACAACTTATGTTTAGTAGTTTCAGTCATACTCATCTTATTGCCCATGAAATTGAAATGCTTCCTGACCCTAAGCGAATAAAACAACGCTGTTACACTGTTTCCCACATTAAGCAGAACATTATCGAAGATGAAGTTAAGTTCATGTTAGAAAAAGATATCATGGAACCATGTTGATCTTCGCCATTAGGTTTCATCCCCAAGTGTGATTAGGGTTATAGATCGACTTTAGAGAATTGAATCAGGTTACTCGTAAGGACGCCTTACCTTTGATATCTTCTGTTCTTGATCAACTCCGAGATGCGCGTTATTTGTGATTGTTGGATATTAAAAGCGTCAATTGGCAAGTTCCATACCGCCTTCACCACTGCTAGTGGTTTATATTTTAACGTTATTTTTAAAATAATAATCAAAATGCTGTTTAAATTCGTCTATTAATAAAGAGAAGATTATTTACAATGCACTTAATTAAAAACACTATAACTATAAACTATTTAACAAACTAAAGCATTTAAAAATGCTAGGTAGTTACAAATTTATTTGAGGACTTATTTATATAAAAACTATTGATGTATTAACTAATTATTAACAATTTATTTATTCAGAGTACATTTCAACACGACGCCGGTTAAGCCTTAACTAACTCCCTTCTACTCACTATCTCCATTTATTTCTATACGATGACTAATACATCTAGAATATTCGATGGCGTGATGATGAGTCATACACGCAGCTGTCGGTGACGTCAATGAGGCGTGTCGATGAGTCATACTTGCACGTGTTGATTGATGAGTCATACAGTTGATGACTCATATATCTAGAATGTTTGATGACGTCATAAGTGGGTTTACTATTCGTTACACTGCCCCCCTCTTCAAGTCTGTTCTGTCCCAGAACAGGTTTTATTCTCTGGTGTCTGTAGAAAGGGTCGTGACGGTATCGACAGTCTTCACCTCGACTACATGTTCCATTACGGTAGAAATAACAGTCTACACTCTTTGTTGGCCTTGATGCGTGCTGGGGATCGAAGCTACAGACCAAGATCTTCACATCCGTGTCTCTAAAGATAACTTCCAGCAGGTTTTGAACGATTCTCCAATCCAACTGGTCCCGCCCACAGCCGAATTTGGGAACTGCCAATTTGTTAATACTCCTGGTAAGCAACTCGGTCCTCAAATCCCATAATGTTTAATTTACCAAGTAGTAAATGGAGCGGTGATGATCAGGCAAGTGTAAGGCTTTGCCAACAGAGGGATTCTGATCTCGAAGTTCATCCAGCCGTCCAAATTTATTCCTAAACACTACTGCGATCCCCCTGGACATGCGGAGATCTTCGAAGACACAGTGGGTAATGGAATAATCACCCGGGACCCGGAAGAGGTCTTGTTGCATCTCTGTCGCGACTCAGAATCGGGCTTTTCTAGTTCCGGAAAACGCATCCATAAATTCTCTAAAGGTTGGCTGATCATCTTCAGGCCTTACGGTATTGACAGCCACCTCAGCATCATCTTTTCGATCCGGGACTACCTTATTGTTTCCCTCATAGTGCGCCAGACGATTGGAGTGTACCACCTTTGGTTTCCCTCTTGGCAATTTCTGGATGCGATAAATCAAGTCATTTATTCGTGTCTTCACCTGGTATGGGCCCTCCCAATTCCGCTGTAACTTTGGAGAATAACCACGACGTCTTTGCGGTTTGTATAACCAGACAAGCTCTCTAGGTTGAAACCCTCCTTCTTGGGCTCTCACATCGTACGTAGCCTTCATCCGATCACTCGCGATTCGACTATTGTTTCGGATTCGGTCGTGAATATCCTCCAACTTCTTCTTTAAGTTAATGACATAATCATTCCCGGCTACCTCCTGTTCTATAGGTGGGGATCCAAATTCCAGATCACACGGTAACCGTAACTCGCGTCCAAACATCACAGACGCTGGTGACTGAGTTGACGCGGTTGTTTCGTGGACCGATGCACGATAAGCCATCAGGAACAGATGCAGGTATTGGTCCCAGTCTCGTTGATGATCGGAGACGACCTTGGCCAAATATTTGCCCAGAGTCCGATTCATGCGTTCTATCATTCCATCGGACTGCGGATGTAGCGGTGTGGTCCGAGTCTTGCGAATGTCCAACAATCGACAGACTTCTCCAAAGAGTACAGACTCAAAATTGCTGCCTTGATCCGAATGCAGCTCCATGGGCACTCCGAAGCGACTGAAAAACTCTTTGACTAGTACGCCAGAAACAGTCGCAGCTTCCTGCTTTGGTAGGGCATATGCTTCTGTCAATTTGGTAAAATAGTCCATTGCCACTAAGATGTATTTATTCCCATCGTCGGTTTCGGGAAATGGTCCGGCAGTATCTATAGCTATTCTTTCCAGAGGACTACCCACATTGTACTGCCTCATAGGTGCTCTTCGTTTCCCCAAGGGTCCGTTACCAGTGGCACAAAGTTCGCATTTCCGGCACCACTTCTTCACGTCTTCTTTACAGTTGACCCAATAAGAACGCTCCCTTACTTTCTTCAAAGTCTTTTTCACACCGAACTGTCCTCTTGAGGCACCGTCATGGAGATGTCGCAATACTGTAGCCACTCGGCTTCTTGGAACCACGAACTGAGACCTAATGGTGGTGCCATCTTCACTCTCCAGTACTCGCTTCAGGAGATCGTCTTCCACCTTCAAGGACTCCCATTGGGCCCAATATGCTTTGAGCGTTCTGTTGAAAGTGCTGACGGCCTCCCAGGCAGGCCTTTCTCCCACGCGCTTCCATTCCAGTACCATTTTTAGTTCGGGATCAGCCTCCTGCTGTCGTTGCAATTCTTCCGGCAACCAATCGTCGTTGACAATGGTAGTTCTTAATACTTGGCAAACCCTCTGTTCCAAACGAGAGCAATGACGGCAATTTGTTGGACAGGGTCTTCTTGAAAGAGCATCGGCATTTCGATGACTAGTGCCCGCTCGATGTTCTGTGTCAAAGTCGTATCCTTGTAATCGTTCGATCCACCTTGCAACCTGGCCTTCAGGATTACGGAATTGTAGAAGCCATTTCAACGCTGCAAGGTCCGTCCTCAATAAAAACTTCCGCCCGCACAAGTATTTGTAGAAGTGCTCAACGGACTTCACGACAGCCAATAATTCTTTTCTGGTCACACAATAATTCCTTTCGGCTTTCGACAAAACCTTACTAAAATAGCTGATGACCTTTTCTTGTCCATCCTGTATCTGAGAAGGTACACCCTCAATGGCCAGGTTACTTGCATCTGTGTCAAGTATGAATTTCCCTTCTGTCCGTGGGTAGCTCAATATTAGCGCTGTTGTCAAGGCACGCTTCAACTGTTGGAAAGCTGTTTCGCAATCTCCGCTCCAAACATACTCGCGCCCATCTTCAGTTAACCTTGTCAGGGTCTTCAGTATATTGGCAAACCCAGGAACGAAACGCCTGTAGTAGGTACATAACCCAAGAAAACTACGAACTTGGTGTTAACTTTCGGTGTTGGCCACCCTTGGACTGCACGGATTTTATCGGGGTCGGCTGCCACTCCATTTCGTGATACGACATGCCCGAGATATTTCACCTCCCTTCGGAATATGTGGCACTTTTTCGGTCTCAATTTCAGATTGGCTGCACGCAGTCTCCGGAACACTTCCTCCAGATTTTTCAGATGTTCACTGAATGATCTTCCAACTACGATCACGTCATCTAGATAGACCAGGCAAGTCTTCCACGACAACCCCCTCAGGATGGTCTCCATTAGACGCTCAAAGGTGGCCGGAGCGTTACATAGACCGAAAGGCATAACCGTAAACTGCCATAGACCGGAACCAATAGTGAACGCGGTCTTCTCCCGGTCTTCAGGTTCCAGGTCTTCAAGGTCTTTACCTTCTTCTTCTTCCACAACGGCCCGAACGCGCCTGTGACCTCGGAACGCTTGTTTTGCATCTTCAAATTCTAAGGCGTCAGCAAGCGCATCATCAGTTGTTCTTGATCGTGCCAGCCTCAATGATTGTTGTGTTTCCCCGTCTCTTAACCCATCAATGAAGGTCTGTACAGCGAGTTGTCCCAGAAATGAATCGGGTGCCGTAGGGTACGCCAATCGGACAAGCCGCGCAACATCGGCTTCAAACTCCTGAAGGCTTTCTCCATTCTTCTGGACACGATTCTTTACTTATGCGTGATACACTTGTTGAAGATGCGCGTCTCCATATATCATCTCCAATCTAGATACTAACAATTGGTAATCATTTTCCTGTCCTGCTGGGATTGTTTGCAGGACGTTCAACGCGTCTCCACGCAAAGCCACAGTTATAGGAACGGCCTTTTCCGTACCTGTCCATCCGTTGGCCCCAGCGGCCGCCTCAAATTGTTTGTAGTAGGTGGACCAAGGTATCTTTCCATCGAACGTGGGTGGTTTTACTTTTATCCCTACGGCAGGACTCTTTTCTTCTTTAACTTGTTTCTTTACTTCATTAAACGGCCACTCAGAAGTTGAGGGAACCCGTAGTTGCCTCATTCTATCTTCCAGCATTTCGGTTATGTCGTCTTAGTCGTTGGTGGTAATTGCATTTGGGCTATTTTCTCTTCTACCATCTTTATTACCCTATCCTGTTTCTCCAATTTAATTTCTAATAATCCTAACGCGCTGGAATTTTCCAACAATTCTTCGAAAACTTTATCTTCTAACGCTTTGACATTGTCCAGCAATTCTCCTTTAAGCCTTCTAGAACTGTCTTCGGATTTTCTGGAATTCTCCAGTATTTCTTCCTTTAGCATTCTAACATTTTCTTCGGCCTTTTCTAGTAATTCTGCAAACCTTCTAGAATTCTCTTCGTGTTTTTCCAGTACTTTCTCTTCCAGTGCTTTAGTATTTTCAAGTAATTCTTGTTTAAGCATTTTAGAATTTTCAAAAACTTTTTGTTCCAGCACTTTAGTATTTTCAAGTAATTCTTCTTTAAGCATTTTAGAATTCTCTTCTGATTTTCTAGAACTTTCCAGTAACTCTTCTTTTATCATTTTAGAATTTTCTTCAGACTTTCTATAATTCTCCAACAGTTCTTCCTTAATTTTACTTAACAACACATTAGTATCAATTGCGGGTCCAGGCATTTCGAAGCGGTAATTTTCAGGGTCTTCCTTCTGTTCTAAAAGCCATTTTCTTAGCCGATTTATTAAAACTTCTTTCTTTCCATTACTATCTAAGTCTCTCTCCTCCAATTCCCGTTTTAACTCTATCACTAAGAGATCTTTTAACAATTTCATCACCATTTTAATTGTTTGTTGAAATTATTTTTAACACTAAAGATTTATTCTCACAGCACTTTATTTAATTATTACGCAATTTTATTTATTTTAAAACTCGACACCTGACAACACTGTAACGTTCTTTTTAAAATAATAATCAAAATGCTGTTTAAATTCGTCTATTAATAAAGAGAAGATTATTTACAATGCACTTAATTAAAAACACTATAACTATAAACTATTTAACAAACTAAAGCATTTAAAAATGCTAGGTAATTACTAATTTATTTGAGGACTTATTTATATAAAAACTATTTATGTATTAACTAATTATTAACAATTTATTTATTCAGAGTACATTTCAACACGACGCCGGTTAAGCATTAACTAACTCCCTTCTACTCGCTATCTCCATTTATATCTATACGATGACTAATACATCTAGAATATTCGATGGCGTGATGATGAGTCATACTTGCACGTGTTGATTAATGAGTCATACAGTTGATGACTCATATATCTAGAATGTTTGATGACGTCATATGTGGGTTTACTATTCGTTACAATATCGTTTTAAAGTTTAGCAGCGTTTAATTAATAATGTTCTTGGTACTGAATTAGAATCGTCAGTCTTCATTTACCTGGTTGATATCATTCTAGTGTCTCAAAACTGTTTTTTTAAGTACCGGTTTTGAGGTTTTTTTTTCAGAATGGCAACCCTGGTTTTCTTTCTCTTTTATTAATTCGATGGAATAACTCTTCTTCTTCTTAGTCTGTTTGATCTCATTACCGCTACCAGCTACCAGTATCGAATAACTCAAAGTTTGAAATACCTAGAGGGTTTAAACATAGCGACGATTAACTGCCGATACCGTACTTAAAGGGAGTTGCAGGAGGAAATGGCAAAAAGGCAAAAGTTACGAGTGTTTACAGAGTATTTTCAGTTGGTATACGATTTTAGTAAATTAGGTTTTAATTTAGCTATTGTCTCTATGAAATAATTGAGTAAAAAGATTTTACAGTAAAAAACACAATTTACTGAGATAACAATTGCTAACGACAGTATTCATGCTTAATTCTTTGATTGCGTGTTGTACTAACATAAGCCATAGCTGGACTCATCTGCCCAAGCCAAAACTAACCTAAAAGAATTGTAACGAAGTTACTTTATTTTTAATTATTATTTGTGTAAACTTATCAACCGTTGCAATCTGTAATCATTTGGATAAGCCGCCGATTCAAGCAAACGTACGCGTCCCATCTCCTAGCGTTTATTTTACGTGCGCCGCTTCGTCTTACTCCTACCTTTTTCCTATAAAATAGAGTGCTCTAGTCGTTTTAGTCAGTTAAATCCTAGAACTCAACTACAACCAGATCCACCAGTAGGACCAATTAGCAGCCAAGCGAACCAATTCGCCTACCAGGAATCTAAGAATAAAACCTCTTGACCGTAGTTTCGATTATTTTTCCTTCTGATCTCATCCGGTTTCCACCCTTTCACAGTACTCTTCCGATATCTCACTGTGCGTGTGCCTGGAGGTCTCATCCATTTTCTCCCGAGGCCTTACTGTGCGTGTGCTGGGGGGTCTTATTCTTTTTAACACTGGCGAAATCAAGCAAATACAACTAAATATGTATACACTTTTCTTTTATGATCCTAATTGATAAAACTGTAATGGTTATGTTTTTGGTTATGGTTCGGTTATCCACAATGTGTATGTACTTACAATCATTTATTGTTAACCCGTGCTATATAGTACTTTGCGTGTCGATGTTCCAATCCAAAACAAATATTAGAAAGAAGCAATTTTTAGATGTTTTTTAGACCAACTCCATTTCTAATCAAATTTATCGTCTACAAACATAAAACCACTATATTGAATTATTATTGTTGTATCATTCAGAATTTATAAATCAAAATTAAGTCAATACGGTTTTTTAATTTTAAAAGATGGCGCTACAGTAAATCCTTTTCGGAACTGCACACATAGGAATTTATTATTTATTGCATCTGCTGCTTTCACAGCACCAAACTTGTAAATTAACCATTATAGTAGCTGGAATTGTTAAACTGTACAATATGTCTGTGAAATTATTATTTGACCACACGGGCATTGTATCCTTGGATGCGATACATCTCAAACACAAACGCTGTGCGTGACGCTTTGTGCGAAGATTAGCTACATAATCTAATGCATTTGTGTGTCAAGTGATAATGTGTTGATAATATTTGTATTTCAATAATTAACAACGATCACGCACTATTCGAATTATTTACTGTTAGCTATTATCAGTTTATGTTGTTTGTTTTTAATAAGGATTAATTTAAACTAAACAACAGTATGTTTTATCTCTGCAAAGAGCGATTATAAAATCATCGACACAATTGTCTTTATTGTTTGTCAAAATTAAACAGATTTTATCATCTATAATAATAAATACTAAATAATATATTGCTGTGATTTCCAGCACTTATGATTGAGTGTGTCATTTGGGTTGCCTATAAATTTAAGGGTTTGGATTGAACTTGCCCAAAATTATTTAAAAATAAATTAATTGTTGCTTAATAGGCAAAGGATAATAATAAGTAGATCTAAAAAGGATTTTTCACTTAAAAATGAAAAATTATTTTGACAAGATACGATTTGCATATCGTTAGGTCGTTGGACTTGGTTTTTCATAATTGAAGACATTGTAAGGTGTAGTTTTACCTGGAAATTATAAAAGGCATAGATGGAAAGGTGTATGCAAGCAATCACCACAATACTCACAGTTCTTGTTGTTAAATTTCAAGCAAATCCCATGCTTGTTTAACGATTCATCTAAATCCATGATAAATGTATAATTTTCATTTATCTATGCGTTTGCAGCCAAAATGTTTTGCTGCAATATTCTTAATTAGATTCTAGTGCACCTTTAGCAATAGAATTTTAAAGTGGGCAGCTTTATATAGAGAAGGTTTAGCCTGTTGAAGTTTATAATTTGTATTGTTTCAACCTTATCTGCTAAAATGATAAAATTCTGTTAATATTTAAAGTTTGGTGCCAAAATTGATGTAAATATTGTGGAATAGAATATGTGGATTCAGTTAATAATTAGAAAAGGAAGTAATAAGGTGTGAAAATGTTATTATCTGTAATTTTATAAAACCATGTATTGTCAGGAAATTCAAGATGGTTGCCATTGAATCCTGGAGTTAAATTTGCTTTTTGTTAGACATGCAATATACCAGAATGTAGAAAAAATTATCCTCTTTCTGATTATATAATTTGTTTAAACATTTAATTTAAATTTCCAACCATATTTTGGTTATTTAGATCTTGTTAGGTTAGATGTTCAATTGTTTCTAGTTACTTACCAAATTTTGTTGGTGGAGAAATGACGTTCGTCATTTGTTTTACAAAAAAAACATAAAAGCAGATCGAAAATCTGGTTACTTGCTTGTTGATATTCATATAAAGCAGAAGCCATGTGGGATTGTTAAAATTTTGAGGTTATGTGTGACAGATTTTACGTCAATGAGATGTCAAAAAAGTGAGGTTATGACAAATGTCATACAAATTGATTTTTTTTGTGTTTAATAATGAAAATAACATTGAACAATTAAAGTAATTTAAATAAATTGATGGTCAAGTGTTGTAAGGTGTATACTGGGACAGCGCTTATCACTATAAAATTTTATTGTCGCGCGAATGTGATGTTTATTTACCCAATAATATACCATAGCAATATGTAATTTGCTTTCTTTCAAAATATGAAGCTGATTAGTTATAAAAGTGTCAAGCATAAAATATATAATTTAGTACGGACAAAAGGTAGTTATTGCAGACACAAAAATTCTAGAACAAAGTGTTTGCTTCGTCTTACTTTCTTATTGCATGTATTCTTAACAAATATGTTTATAGGTATATTTTATACATACTAGTAATTATTATATTAAGTTTTTAAATGTTTGTAAATGTAAATGTATTTTACCGGTTATAACCGTTACCGACACTCAACGAATTAAGTCTCGCAACAGTAAAACTGAATTAAACTAAAAAAAAGCAAAAGGGACATTTTGTCTTGATCATAAACTTAACGGATTACATATTTTAAAAGCACTGCATATAGATAGTTCTTGAGAATATAATTAAAGACTTTCCGACCAACGTTTTATGAAATACTACTTACTACACTCCATTATTTCATCGTATGGCTGCACTAACTTTTAAGAAAAGTTAAAGTGATAATAGTAAAATATTGGAACACATTTGCACACAATAACGGTCTAAATTTATAACATGCCCATTTACTAAAAGGAAAGCATCAATAATGTAAAATTTCGAGGCTTGAATCATTGCTTTATTCTGAGCTTTAGCGCTGATTACATGCTAATTTGCGGCCGTTTTCGGGGAAATTTTACACTCAGTTTGTTAAAGTTAAATTTATTGTAAAAGTTTTGTTGATGGAAATGTTTTCTGGTTGTTAATGGTAGTTAATAAATTTTGTATAATTAATTGGTTTAGAATTTAGCTTCAGGTCTTTCTTGTTAATATTTAATATCTAAATTATTCTAGAAGAGCGTCTAATTCTCCTATTGAAACTCTTTCGAATAGTATTTATTACTTAATTCAATTGCAATATATTTTATTGTTTGGTTTAAATGGCAATTCTTTAATACCGTCTATTGATTGCCATATTTTCAGTTTTGTTTTTCTGTTTAAAGTAAAGGATTTAATGCGAAGAACGCAGTTGATAATACAAATCAAATAAGTTGTTCATAGTATAGCCTTGGTAGTGTTGCGGCTAGCGCGCTGGTCTCTCACCCAAGCTAGAGTCACTGCATCTAGTCACCTACGCCAGCTGGTCGATCAAAGTACCGCAAACCGCTGCCGTATCGGGGCAGAGAAGGGTGATTTTTAATAATGGACAAATTAAAACCACGTTCTACGTATTTGACATATTAGAGGTTTGTTCTTTCAGAATAAGAAAAACCTTTTAAAGTAAACGTGTATTAGATTAAATGCAATCAGATACAAATAATGAACAATTTCGTGCTTCGTTTGCCCCAATATGGCGGCGGTTTGCGGTACTCTAGTCGATCAGCTGGCCTAGGTCACTAGATGCAGTGACTCTAACCCAAGCGGACCGAGATCGACTTTCGGTGCCGGCAAATCTAGTTACAAAATAAACGTATAAGCAGGAGGGAGGAAAATAATAGTGTAAGCTTAAATAAGGAGAAATGTTAACAATTAATTTAAGGCGCTATGTGTTCTAAGAATAAGATTTTAGGTGTCAATCTTGTAGTCTTCAGACTTCTTCTCGTCTCGTCTTCATCTTGCAATCATCGAACGTCGCGATTTTTATTACTTATATTGCTTCCTGCGTAAAATAATGGAAACTTGAGTTTTAAACCTGCTACACACATGCAATACGTACACATGTACTTTATACGTATTTTATAGAATTTTTGTTCGAACCTTTTCCTTTAACTGATGTTGCTTCTTATCATATTTGTAATGCCTATTTTAGTCATCTTTCTTGATTGTTGCCCAATCTAACTTAACATTAATAACATCGTTTGATGGCAAGGATATTTCACACCAAAAAGTAACCTGTGACGCATAAGAGATAAATGTCTAATATATTGTCATGATAAGACACGCTTTAGGCATCAATAAATTAATACGTGTGATTTAGGTTGCCTAACTTCCAGGCGGCATATTTAAATCAATTTAATTTAATTTAAATATGTTTCTATTATGATAAAGAAACACTCTAAAACGTAATAAATAGAAAAAGGATAAAGGCTTAAATTTTGTAATTTTGTTTGGCAAAGCCAACGATCTTCGGCCGCTGTGTGGAATTTGCACATAAATAGATAATGAAGCAATTTCCAGGCTTGTTTTCACCTAAAACATATTAAAGGTATAGTTGTGAAAATGTACACAAGTACTTATCACTGTACTTTATTTTGTCAATGTCAATGTCAATTTGTCAAAATGTTCTTCATATTCAACGATTTGTGTATTTGCATAGTAAATATGAGGTGTTCAATATTATTCAGATTTGAACTGAAATATTTTGTTGTAAGGTGGTCAAGTGAGTCCTTGGGTATAATTGAGACTTATATGCCAAAGTTGCGATCATTTATTATAGAAGATCTTGGCAATTAACCTAATTAAAAATTAGTTTTTATTTATGATTTGAGTACATAAATTTATGTAATAGTTGTTCCATAGGATCTTAGGATTACTTGTATGGTAAGAAAAGGAAGTATCAATGTGTTAAAAAATTTATTTCAAATTTTTAAAAATGTATTAATTTGGGGAAAACCTATATGGTTGCCATTGAATCCTGGGGTCTATTTAACATTTCCAAATGTCTGGTACCTGCAGAGAGAAGAAATCTCCCTCTATCTTTTTATAATATTATTATTAACAATTAATTTAATTTTTATTAACAATTTGGTTATGACAATTTAGTTTATAGATAGTCTTTTGTTTATAGTTTCAAATTTAGTTGGGAACTAGAAAACACACTAAACAATTCTAGTTGTAACTAGGAAAACCACTAACTTATTCAACTGTTTCTTCAAATCTTATATAAACTGCAGAAAATCTGGTGACACTCTCTTGAATGTTTGTATTTCCGCAGAACACGCGTTTTGTTGGAGAGCAGAATTTAGAAAATTTTGAGGTTATGTTTTGAGTAGAAACGTCAAACGTCATTCTTTTGTCAAAAATGTAAGTTTATGTCAACTGTCACAGAAACTTTTTTATATAATGATAAAGTGTTTAGAATTTAAGTGGTGCATTTAGTAATATTTAAATTAATTTGAATGAAATAAAGGTGCAGTGAAATTTAATTGATGTTTGGATTTTATTTGTGGAAAGAAATATTGGATAAATTTTAGACTATCTTATTGGAGTTGGGAATGGAAATTAAAGATTCATTCATGAATAAAAATTAAAATTTTAAAATTTATCCATTTCTTTTCTTCATCGAGTTAAATGGGATGTTCCCAATGGCCGGTTTCACAAAGCTTGATTAAGTCCTGATTATCTTAATCGTGATTAACTTTGAAAACCAGAAATTTCATTGGCTGAGATTTAAGAGACCAAAAATTTTATCGAATTATATTTCTGGATTTCAAATTTAATCATCATTAAGTTAACAAGATCTTAATCAAGCTTTGTGAAACCGGCCACAAGTCTTTTTATAACCCTATACACACACATTTGAGTAGATAGGCAACACCGATTCGAGCGCAAAATCCCATGTTATTTCTTATGGAGGTCCAAAAACGCCGAAAAGATCACAAATCCAAGATGGCGTCGGATCGCGACTCGAGGTCATCCGCGACTCGGTCCGGCGCATAACAACACTGCGTACACCTGTGTAAGATTTTGACATCTACGCGATTTCATGTTAAGACAAGCTTGTAGAGCTATTATAAATACATATTATTTTAAACTGCAAACGTGTTTAAATTGTATTGAAATTGTTTATATTATTAACAAAGTGAAAAGTGTATATATTCTTTCTAAGTGTTAACAACAAATCAAGGTAACCTTTATCATTAGTTTTATAACTTTCTTTTTAAATACTGCTACATAACTATTATAAATATTATAAACATTATTAGAAACAGATCCGAAATATCAAACTAGAGAATTATATTAGTTGAAGTCTCCATAATATCACGTTTTCAATAAATACTAGATATAATTAATCAGCTTCATTATAAATTTAATAGAAAGCATTATATTTGTTTCAAGTCAATTCTTTTTATGAAAAACAGTTCGTAATAGAGTTTACTTTAAGGATACCTTATACCTACGCTTATCGAAAACAAATAATAATAGGCAAGCAGATAACATTTTAATAATTTTGATCTAATAAGGTACTAAACTGATTAGGACTCCTTTGCAAATTTATCAGGCTGAATGTAATTAGAAAATATACTCTGTCGCTTACTAACTAGTAAGCGACAGAGTATATTTTCTATATATAGAGTATATATCTAACTAGATTATTATATATGATGTTAACATATAATAAAGACACTAAAGTACTTTTAATAGTAGGTATTTGCCTATCAGAACAAGATATCATTAGGTAGGTCATTAACGCATTTGTGTATCTAGCATGCCATAATATTATAACAACCTTTTTAATAAATAACACAACATGGGATATATGTAGTCAAATATGCTCTCCCGTACTGATGCGTCTAGGTGAAGACGAAACAAATTTATCCATGTTAAAACGTCAAGCGTGGCTTACAATCATCATCAACTACCTCTTCATTATCATCGTAATATACATCTTGGAGCAGCCGAACGGAACGGAATCAAAATCTTCTATACGCCGTCTCTTGGCAAACGTTATCTTGTAGGCCTTTGATTCCGTTCGCGTTAATAATAGCATTAGATTTATTAAAAATAGATTGTATAAAAGGTCTCTCAAGTAATACAGCTTTCCTACATAATATTCTTCTTGTAATTCGTTATCATTTATAACAACTAACGTTGAACGTTTACTACTACTACGAACATTTCCAAATTACTCTCCTATAAAATTAAAATTGTTGTTACCGCGATGTTGTACATTTTTTTTCAATCTACTAGTTAATAAATGAACATTCTTTATAATTTATAGCATTTTTAGGTACATTGTTTTAAAGCACTCGAGATGGCTCGAGCATTACCTTGTAGCTGCGAGTTGTATGCAAGATCTCTTAGGTTATCAATAAGCTGAGTTGCGAATGACATCTTTTTCTTCTTGTAGACGTTTAAATACGGATGCGAAGAGAGGTAACTGTTACGCGTTCAGTTGCTGCACTGAGACTGAAGTCTAGAGTTAGAACTTCGTTTTATATCCCGTTTACACATACCGCCGAGAAAACAGCTGAAACTGCGAAAAATTACCGAGTTACTGGATGTAATAAGGTGGAATTTAAATAATACGATACATAAATCAGTTCGGTTCATATGTTAAAATGCTATGCAGAAACCTTATTTTAACACCTTTTTATGAATTTAAAAGATGGGGAAAAGATAAAGGTTCGAAGGGGATATAGTCTAGCGCTACCTGAATGCAAGAGGCTTTTATACCTGTTAAATATATAAATTAATCAGATTGTTTTAATAGAAAGAGAACATATTATGTCCGCAATATAGATTCCTTCATGGCTTCATCTTTTAGACCTATTTCATTTCATCGATCGGCTGTGAAAGAGAAAAATGTAGCTAAATAATATATCAACTATATGATCAATCAATCTCATATTACTGTGTTGACGTAAATATTTATTATTCCTGTAAAGTTGCCATTTTTAAGACGGTCAATCCGTTTGCCGAGTGTATCAAATCTTGTTAGAACTCAACGGTTAAAATGAGTTAGAAAAAATGCTATAAATTATAAAGAATGTTCATTTATTAACTAGTAGATTGAAAACAAATATAGTACACCGGTAACAACAATTTTAATTTTATAGGAGAGTAATTTGGAAATGTTCGTAGTAGTAGTAAACGTTCAACGTTAGTTGTTATAAATGATAACGGATTACAAGAAGAATATTATGTAGGAAAACTGTATTACTTGAGAGACCTTTTATACAATCTATTTTTAATAAATCTAATGCTATTATTAACGCGAACGGAATCAAAAGCCTACAAGATAACGTTCGCCAAGAGACGGCGTATAGAAGATTTTGATTCCGTTCCGTTCGGCTGCTCCAAGATGTATATTACGATGATAATGAAGAGGTAGTTGATGATGATTGTAAGCCACGCTTGACGTTTTAACATGGATAAATTTGTTTCGTCTTCACCTAGACGAATCAGTACGGCAGACCATATTTGACTACATATATCCCGTGTTGTGTTATTTATTAAAAAGGTTGTTATAATATTATGGCATGCTAGATACACAAATGCTTTAATGACCTACCTAATGATATCTTGTTCTGATAGGCAAATACCTACTATTAAAAGTACTTTAGTGTCTTTATTATATGTTAACATCATATATAGTAATCTAACTAGTAAGCGACAGAGTATATTTTCTAATTACATTCAGCCTGATAAATTTGCAAAGGAGTCCTAATCAGTTTAGTACCTTATTAGATCAAAATTATTAAAATGTTATCTGCTTGCCTATTATTATTTGTTTTCGATAAGCGTAGGTATAAGGTATCCTTAAAGTAAACTCTATTAAGAAATGTTTTTCATAAAAAGAATTGACTTGAAAAAAATATAATGCTTTCTATTAAATTTATAATGAAGCTGATTAATTATATCTAGTATTTATTGAAAACGTGATATTATGGAGACTTCAACTAATTTAATTCTCTAGTTTGATATTTCGGATCTATGTTTCTAATAATGTTTATAATATTTATAATAGTTATGCAGCGGTATTTAAAAAGAAAGTTATAAAACTAATGATAAAGGTTACCTTGATTTGTTGTTAACACTGAGAAAGAATATATACACTTTTCACTTTGTTAATAATATAAACAATTTCAATACAATTTAAACACGTTTGAAGTTTAAAATAATATGTATTTATAATAGCTCTACAAACTTGTCTTAACATGAAATCGCGTAGATGTCAAGATCTTACACAGGTGTTGTTATGCGCCGGACCGAGTCGCGGATGACCTCGAGTCGCGAGCCGACGCCATCTTGGATTTGTAATCTTTTCGGTGTTTTTGGACCTCCATAAGAAATAACATGGGATTTTGCGCTCGAATCGGTATTGCCTATCTACTCATTTGGAACAACTATGTGTTTATATATTGTAGCAATATGTATGTTTGTAGTTTTTAAAAATGTGACTTTACTTACTAAACAAAGTTGAATATGCTTGGTAATATTTTTTTTCAAAAAAGATGAATATCCCCCCCCCCCCAACAAAGATTATTAAACCAGCCTATTTCTCAATTATACTATTATACTCTTTCTCAAATATAAAATACAATATTTACTCATCTCTTATTTGATCCTTTGCAGTTGGGTTTCTCGCATTTATCCATATAAAATTGATTTGTTTCTGAGCTTTTGCAATATGTGTTCTTTTTAATAAATTTAAGTAAATTTAAAATAAAAAATGTTATTAATTTTAGTTTTCTAAATATGGAATGATTAATTAAATTATAACTTTCATTTGTATAGAATGATATCTATGTTTTTAAATCATAATATAAATGCAAATTCGCATAGCGAAATTGTCACCCTGAATGTGTGTACAGAAAGATCACAAGTTTTAGATTATACTGAACGAGAGAAAAACTGTAAAACACAAATTTACACCAACTGATGCGAAACGTAATTCACAATATGGAATTTCTTTTTATTTCTCATCAATTAATTTCAAAGAAATCCATACCAACTTTTATATTAATGATATGACAATAAGAACAACCTTCAAGTCAACTGAGTTGAAGCCGTTGAAGGGGGCGCGAAAACTCTCGCATTTTTACAATCCCAAGCGACACACAATAGTTGAATAAACGTGTAATTCTCGTTTATACCAGTAGTATAATTATGGTTCAATTTCAACTTCTTATAAAGGATAAAATGTCCGCGAGATATACGTTGAAATATAGTGTACAATATACAAATAAATAACGTTTATGAAACACGCTAAATAGTTGTTGATGCAATAGGTTTATATTCAGTACCAATTAAACGTCAATGCAGATAGGTAGAATGGACGTTTCATGTTTATTTTGTATACTGTAATTAAGAAAAGATAAAAACAAAATTGCAGAAAAAGAAAAAATATTATTTATTTATTATTTAATAATAAAACGGTTCCATCCTGTTTATAATAAAAGTTATAATAAAAGAGTATTCGTTTTTAAGAACAGCTGATCTTGCAGGTAATTGGAGAACAGCCACGGATGGGATGTAGTATACCTTGAATAAAAAACTCAAATAAATTTTACTGCAACATAAAAACAGTGACAAGATATACATATCAAATAATCTTCACACAAACACAAAAATTGAGGCTGAAACAATTAAGTAGGTATGCACAACAAATATTTTAAGATATTTACCACGTTGACTTCATTATAAAAAATTATACAAACTTAAGTCCAACTAATTTTTATATATAAATTAATATCGTTTACTGTCTCCAGCCTTACTTTGTGGAACTCCATAATCATGAAATATAATATAAATACAAAGATTAATTAAAGTTTCACAAGTTTTATTAATATCTTAACCTGACAATATTGTTTCGACACTTTGTGTCATTATCAAAGGTAGATAAGATTGATAAACAAACACGTTGCTAAGGATAAATACATACAGAAAATAGGTAACTAGATACAATACATAACAAAAACTAAATATCTAACACTTCTAATAAAGGAGAATTACTAAGCTCAGTTTGTTCATTCATTAAAGGTACTGTGCGTTTATGTCTGTATATTTCAAAAACTTCTAAAATGTCTAATTTGTGTTTGTTGTTGCAAAAATGTAAGAATTTAATGTTGTTTTGAGGTGTCATTGGGTGGTTCTGTTCCAAAATGTGTTTGGCATAATTCGATTTTTCTGGATGTTTAAGTCTATAAGAGCGTACGTGTTCTTTGTATCTTATGTCGAAATTTCTAAGTGTTTGGCCAATATAAACCGAGTTACAAAAAGTTACCGTTTGAATTGTTCTTTTTGTAACTCGGTAATTGCAATTATCTAGTTCTTATTGAAAAATTATCATATGCTTTCCATTTATAATATAATTCGACGCAACACATTAATGAATAATTAAATAATTTACCTTAAATCTACGTTATTATTTTAATTATTGATGACATGTTGGGGTTTGCTTGTTATATTAATTGGAACAGTTACGGTGGTGGTTTGTGTTAATTTATTAAGTTTTTTCCATCTCTAAGATACCTTATTATTAATTATTATTTAATTAAAAATTACCTATTTACATCTTTTCGTCTGAAGATGGCCATTTAATTAAAAAGATTATTGATTGTGGGCAAAACATATAATTATATATATATTTATTAATTATTAATAACACCCTACCAACAATTTGGTTTGTTATAAACAAGGGATACTTAAACATAAATAACATTATAAACATGACAATACTTACTTAAATAATACGAACTTAATATGTAAATTACAAAAGAACATATCTTAAAATTAACTTGCAACATATACAAAATATAATATAACAACAGAATACATTTATAAAAGTATTACAATGAACATTACAATTAGCATTATGCACATTTGGATAATAAATTAATTGTTTGGCGGGACTTTGTGTCTCAATTCTTCTTTCAGAATATAATTAAATGAGTTGATTTAACTGATGATGATGAAAGATGGAGTAACGCTCATTTAAAAAAGATAAAAAGACTATTGATCGCTAACGATTCAACCAAAGTCATTAAATTAGGGAGCGTTACAAGAATAGTTGCAGCTCTTCTACGACGACAGTAGATCAATTTGGAGATTTTTCAAACCAATATAGTTTGCAATAACATTTTTCTAATTTGCATTTTAAATGTAATTTTCTTTCATGGTTCTGTCATGATTCTATTTCCGACTTTTCTTAATGTAGTGGAAGTTCAAATTTAATCTTCCCTAACCTAAGTAGTGGGAGTTATAAAGTACTAATATCAGAAATCATTTTTAAAGCAACAATACGTTAGAACAGACATGATGAAACAGTAAACTTAGTTTTGTCCCTCGCAGGATCCAAAAAAAATGTGCATTATATACTTGAACGTGCTCTATCACTCTTAAAAGCCACAATAAATGTTACAGAAACAATTTGCAAAAGTCCTTAAGACAAAAACACATATTTTATGGCATGATGTATGGAAACGGTAGCTCCACTGGTGTAATAAAACTTGAAAAACAAAGACCTGTGTATATAATTTCAAACGAAAAACTATAAAACATGAAACAAGTAGCGATAAGGGTTTACTGCTCACACTGACGATTCCGCCGTGAGGATTGGCTCTCATCTCACCATATTTCTTTCTAAGGCGCTTCTTAGGATCTTATAAAATGTAAAATAGAGTATGTATGTGCATTGAAATGATGTTAAAGAACAGACAGATGATTCTATTGCTTTATGCGGATTTTCTTGCCACTAACCCTCTTGCACGTACTATTTCTATTCGATGCAGTAGAGAATTACTGTAAAAAAATGATTGAAATCTGTAATCTTCACAATATCACATCAAAACTATAAGTGCGTTGTTGGTAGAAAATTGTACGAAGGGTTTACCGTGAGTTTTTAAGAACAATTTCCGTCTGCAACAATGTACGAGTAAAGTCTTTATAGAAAATTATAAGAAATCGGGGTATCATGCATGATATTCGGCTTGATAATTCGCCGAATATGTATTAATGTATTAATTAATGTAATTTTTTTTTCGGAAATCAAACACCTGGCGTAAGTTTTAATGCTTACGATAAACTCAACTACTTCAACTTTTGATGAAGTGAAGTCTTGACAAGACGCATTATCATAAAAATCAACCTGATTGGTAAATCCTATGAAGGGGGGATAAAAGTGAGTTTATGCGCCAAGATATTTATAGTACACAATTACCTCTTAATACCCACTAAAAACTAAGAGGACTTTATACATATTGTTTGTAATTTTACCAAAAAGGTTACAATAATATTTTAACAGTTTCTATAAATCGAAACAGAAAATATAAATATTATTCAAATATTTGTAATATACAACATCGATTACCTATATAATACAGCCTCATATAAAGGATTGATAAAGAACAGTACGTTAACACAGAACTTGGACACAGCCAATTACTTTATTAAAAGTTGCTTAAAATGTTCCATTTATCATGAATTGTGTCAATAGCATCTAGAATTTTGGTAGAAAAAGTCGAAATAAAATGAAAAGCTTTACTAAAAAGAGACGAACAGTTTGTTCGATACTTATTGCAAATTTGTAATATAGTAACCGAGACTTTAATTTCAGTAATTCCTAATATATTTGCAAATTTCACGAAATAGTATTTAGATTTAAAAGTTAAAAGGAAATTGTAAATTTTAAAATTAAATTCATCATTAAAGAAATTCTAAAAGAGAATGAAAATCAATTTCGAACAGATTAAAAGGAAAATCGAATATCCATCTGGAATGCACCTGCAAACCCGTCCAGTTTAATTATTACAAAATTCACTACAGCCAGCCTCTACACGTCTCTTTTCTCCTTTCCAGAGCAGAGGATATTTCAAACGGAATTTTAAAACAGTTTCCGTATGCTTTAAACGGAAATTTCTCTCGCTAAGGTGATTTGCTCATCTCGCAGTGCAATTTCAATGCAGTCTTGTTGTGACGACGACGTCGACGGGTTGTGTAAAAAAAAGAAATTGTAGCTCTACATATTTATGATGACGAATCGGAGGCGAATTTTAAATGACCGAATTTTTAATATTAAAATGTGCACATACTAGAATACGAATAGAGAAAATCCGCCTGCATATGCAGACGTTTTGTGTGAAAAGAAGTTTTAGCAAAAAGAAAGTTTTTGAATTATAGCCTAAATTTTCCTTCAGCGGATGTAGATATAGCCGTTCCCCTTTTTCCTTTATTTATTTTAGGGTAGTCAGTCGCATTTGACCGTAGAGTGAAAATAACCGAGCAAATCGTTATGATTTGAGAACTACCAAGGATTTTCAAAAGGTCTTTTTAATTTCAGGGCGTCTCCATTTTAGTTTTTCTCACAAGAAAAAACGTATAGCGTTTTTACGTTACTGCATCTCCTTCCTTCTTTACCACTCAATACAGATTAATTAATACTTAAAACAGGAACACAGCTTTCTTTTCTTACACTTTCCTCCCTCGTGTATTTTTCATACTAATCCTTTTTGTTTCGTTTTTTGCAGAGATTAGGTAGCGTAAGAGGAGAAGACATAACCTACATCTTAGGGATGCCTCTAGTTGGAGGGATGCCGTTCTTCCCACAGAACTTCAGTAGACAAGACATGGGCGTCGCTGAGGCGGTTCTTAACTTCTTTAGTAACTTTGCTAAGAGCGGTGACCCGAACGGACCAGGGGTGCACAAAGATATTCCCGACTACGGTACTTATAAAGAAAAAACTCGATATAGAGGTCTTACGTGGGAGCCTTACGAAATTGGAACACAGCTCTACCTTAGTGTCGGTAAGTTTGTTTGCTTTTTGTCTTTTTCCCTTTTGCATATTATTCTGCGCTACTTCTTCTGAAGCAAAGGCAATTTATTAATTTTTTACACGCAACCTCATTAATAATTTCACTCGTGACGGATTCCCTGTGAAATGGTAATAGTACACCCTGAAAAGGGAAAGCCTGATTTACGGACGTAAGAAATTTATCCTATTTGTGTGCAACGTATGTGACCAGCACCAACTTTATAAGTGCTTTGTCACATTAAACAGGACAAACTCCATAAAGTGGCCACGTAATTTAGTTAGTAGAATTATATGACCTGGGCACTATCGTCATAAAGTCACCAACGGTGAAAAGGGCGGAAGTAAAGTTTATACCATCAAATTTACTATAAGACAAAATGTTTAGAGTAGCTTTGGGTGTCCGGTTACAATTTCCAAGAAATATTTTTAAATAGTTAATACGTTATGTACATATGTATATAAAGAAGACAGCCACAAAGACTTTTTCTCGGTACAATAAATTTCAGAAGAGCAAACTACAATTACTTCTTGGAATTTATAATATGGGGTTTGTTGAACTGAGCAAGATTAAAGTGAAATTGGTGAAATAAATATCAGGATAGTAATTTGCAAAGCATAAATATGGATATTTCTGCAATGTTGGGTTTATCTAAACTTTTTACGTTTTGCTTCAATAACAATAGGTCTTACATTCTTATATAGACAGTAACTCTAAAATGCTTCAACAGATAAAGATTGTCAACCATATTGAAAGGTAGTTATAAGATTGTCTAATATCTAATTTCAATAATAAACATCACTTATTTATACACATAATATAAATATTTATTATTTCTAAATCTCACTAAAAAATATAGAAAAAAAAGTAAACACTAACAGTAAGAAAGTAACAAGTAATTGAAATTAGTAGATGGAAAGTTGTTTCATTATTATTTATTTGTACATAAACTAGAATAATAGTCTATATTTCACTATTTAACTTTTTGAGGAAATTAGGTATGAATAAAAACCACATGATTCCAACATTTCAAGCTGCAGTTTCCACGCAGACCAGATAGTCCAAAAATTAAGTTTAGCATTTCCAACCTATTCAAGTATGGATATAATGCAATACGAGGTATACGTAATATTACAGAACGAATTATTTGTATATGTTACCGAAGAGTTACCTGCACTGAAACCATGTTGTACAAAACGGATTTATGTGGACCTCCTAGGTTCTGTTTTTCTAGAGACATATATTTTTCGATTTTCAAATCTCATACTGCCAGATAATTTAGTTAGACCTAGAGGTAGTAGCTACAGTAAACTACAGTTCGTGGAACTAACTTATTGGGTGTCTTTTAAGATAAGTACTAGTTTAGTACTGTTTAGTGTTTATGTTACCTATTGAGTGTTACTCGTTTTGATGCCTTGCTAGAAATAACAATACTATTGTTAATATAATAAATTATCATTGTTCCACTCAGTATCTTCTAGCAATTCTATCCAATAATATAAAATTCGATCAGTTTTGCCACCAATGATGCAAAGACAAATTTTTTGAGACTGTCATGTATAATTCGTCATAAGTACATAAAAGGCTACTGTACTGTATTAATGTAATTACTTCGATTTTCTTGGTTCTACGGTCCAAGAAACTGAATAAAAAGTCAAGTAAAGCAGTGGAAGTAAAAAACAGAAACATTAAATGCTCGATATACTTTTGTAGTAGCAAGGTCTTAAAATCTATTACTTGACTTAGTCTCTGACTGGATTTAAAACCATCTTTCCTTGATCATTAAATATTGCGCTATAAGCAATCATAAAACGGTAGTAATCATTTAGAATTAATTTGTAGCTT
Organism: Agrypnus murinus; assembly: GCA_929113105.1. Taxonomy (NCBI): domain Eukaryota; kingdom Metazoa; phylum Arthropoda; class Insecta; order Coleoptera; family Elateridae; genus Agrypnus; species Agrypnus murinus. The sequence goes on along the minus strand of OV816028.1, from coordinate 135,025,841 downwards.
TAAGAAGCTCGACATTAAAACCCATTGCGCTAATCAATTTGTAACATTAAAACACAAAACACTAAAACCTTGAATACTTACGGAAGAAAGTTCAAAGCACTGGATGAGACTACTTACTTAATCAAATAAGTTTCAGGGGTTGTAGGTGTTAATCACAAAGACTCACTAGTTTCAGACTAAACACAGAAATAAATTAATAAACAACATTATATAGGACGCCACCTAAATTTTTTGGTATTATTGTTTAGAGAAATTGCAACAGGAATCTATCATTTGTGAAAAGAAAACTGTCTTGTTTATGGTCTGGAAAAATTGACTACAAAGAATTTGTTGAGCAAATCTATAGCAGGTGGTTGACTATGTCTAATTATCGTTTATTAAATCAAGTTTATCGGTCTCAAGTAGTGGAAATAAAGTACAACACATATTATGTAGGCAAACATTTCTTTTTGTTTAAACATGAAAATACAGAAAGTATTACAAAGTAAGCTTAATTAGGGATCTCCTTCTAAATTACAAAGTTTTTTATTACTTTACTAGAAAACATGGATAAAGACGTCAATACCTTCTGGAAATTTAATAATAATTATTTAACAAAATAACAGTATATTAGTTATCCAAATGTATCCAAAGCAACACCAAATACTTAATTGCCTTTTTTAACCTTACTAAAAATGTCACACTTTAATCTTGCTACTAGAAGAACAAAGGATAGTTAATGTTAAACTTTGAACTATGTTGGTACATAACCTCCAGATCTTTCTTCATTGATTAAATCTTTAAACTTTACAATCATTTGTGATTTTTAAGTATTAGGATATTTTTTATAAATTGGTCGATTTAATTATTATTTTGGTAATAATTTCGTTGGATTTTATAAATAAAAAAGACCTTTATTTACGTTCTTGCTAAGGTAGATTATCAAGATTTAGCATGTATTATAAATCCTTTACGCAAAGCTTTCACAAAAACACTTAGATTTACTGGATATTAACTGGGTATTACAACACGAATTTAAGGATCTTTCACAATTTAAAGGGCCAGATTCCACCATTGATTTCTTTGAAACGCTTTTCAAGATAATACAGGAACGTTTAATTTCAACTTGAAATATTAAGCCGTAAACACAAGGATACAAAACCATCTGAGTACAAAACTGAAATCTAAATAGTCTTCCCTTTCAGTTGAAGAAAGTCACCTGACACATTTGTGAAATAAATTTTATTTTTACACAAGCAATACCCTCGTTTAGAAATGTAGTTTGAAATAAAACTTTTTATGTATCTTATTTTAATATAACCGTATTCAACATTAAAACTAATTTAACATTAAAATAAAGCGTAGCAAATGTTAGCTAAAATGGGAGCGTTACATTATTGCCCTTAAAAGGTCTATGCTGTTTTACTTTTATTAAAAAAACCACAAAGGAGACATTAAAGTAACAAGGTTCTTTTCATCTTTTCTCTTCTCCTACGTTGTAATAAAGCTTTAGAGAAATTCTGGAAAATCATCATATAATGTGTAACCCTTTGAAAAAACTATATTTTAATGATAGTACATCTGGTAGTTCTTTTTATTAAGTGTATTGTAATCACAAGGATCGGCAATAATTTTAATTGAATTAAAAACATATTGTAGTAATTATTATGCTTTGTATTATGCTTTATCTTAAGTTCAAAAACTTTTAAAGGCTTAACATTTAATACAATATGAGTTAATTTATTACATTTTAAAGTAATCGATATGACATTATATTGCAGTTTTTGCATTCTAGTAGTTAATTATTCTTTACATACAAAGGTAACAAAGAACGGTATTCAAATTGGCGGGCTATTATACTTTTATAAATAGCCAGTCTTGTAAATAATGATATATAATTACGTATTCCGAGCAAAACGTTACCTTTTTTCCTGCTTTACTTAAAATGTACAGCTTATTTTGAAGTTAGAATTTTTGTCTAAAACCATTCCAGGATATTTAATTTTTGATGTTTTGACCATTAATATTAATAGATGAATTTTCTACACTATTCGCTGATGTTTTATTCCTGCTCATCGATTTACATATTGAGGTGATATAAATGATAAAATAAAATATAATAATTTTTGCCTTACGATGACAGCGTCATAAAATATCTGCGGTGAAATCTAATAAAATAAAATAAAATAATACCCCAATATTTTTCCTTTTTCCCAATTGGCTAACTCAGGTTTAAATCGATAGAGCATGAAATAAACGAAATAATATAATCTTATTGATTCTTATACCTGGAAGACAAGAACTTACTATCAAGACACTTGGACTTCCGCAACTGGACAACAGCAATCTAAGACCAATAGTGAAACCCGCACATTTGTAAGATAACTAATAACCGAGATCAAGCCAATAGAAGTTTGTCAGAGTTCGTTCGTGACGTCGCACAGTGATCGAAATTACACAATTAGCCGCTACTTTGTCCAAAAATTCATAATTCTGAAATAAACATTTTATGTACAAATTATATTCTTAACATCTTAAATCACCCTTTACAAGCATATATTTTTCTTAGAATGACGTAGTTGCAGCGATATTACAAATAAAAGATAGATATGTTAACACTTGGACCCTTGTTACTTGTCAGTTGCTGTTTTTACGGCTTAGTATTATCAGTGATTGTTCAGCCACTGGTTATTATAATTTAAAAATTAATAATAGGTATTGAATTTGAAGATATGTAGACAATATAAGAAATAAAAAACACACATATATAAATTATAACCTAAGTGTATTTGGAAAATCATTCGATCTCTTGTTAGAAAAACAATATTTTAATTATCTTGTTCTTTAGATAGAGTTATATTGTTTAGCACACGAATGCACGAAATAGATTATATCACTATAGATAGGGTATTTAATAAGCTTTCTGAATATATACAATTTATAACCATAAAGAACCATATAGGTGAGAATATCTTATTTCAGTAAGAGCTGGTCCGGTCACCAGGAGAGAATTGTTTGAAATATGTCGAACTGAAACAGATAAAACAACGAAAAAAACAATGCTTTATACGATTTTACTAAACATACTTGGTTTACAAGAGTGTAAAGAAAATATCACCGATAAATTAATGCAAACAATTGATACTATAGCTAGACAGTTTCTTGATCAATGGAAAAAATCCATTATTGCATTAGAAATTTCAAAAACATTCAGCATGAGGGTGGTCATTTTAACTATAGCCAAGATATTTTAGAAACGCATGATAGTGGATCTTCATCACTGAATATGATGAAGCTTCAGCTAGTACTACAGACGTTCGCATAAGAAACCATTTAAAGAATGTTCTGAACCAAAGAAAAGGAGACGTGTAACAGCATTTACTGGAATACGGTACTGAAAAACTTTTTGCGGCTCAATCGGCTTGTTGGCTGAAAAACCAAAACTCGGATTTGGGCCGGCGAATGATGGTAACACTGCTGGTAAATTTTTTCCATATCCAAAATTAGCTTTCGAAATTGATGGTGTTGATGATGAGGTAATAACCAGACTTGCTGTAATTCTAAAAACTATTCCTTGTGAATTTAAGATACATCCTGATAGATTTAAGCAATACGCCTTAGATACTGCTAAGTTATATGTAGAGAGGTATAACTGGTACTATATGCCCATAACAATGAACAAAATTCTTATTCATGGCAGTGAGATCATCAAAGTATGTGTAGCTCCAATCGCACAATTGTTGGAAGAAGCTATAGCAGCCAGGCAAAAGACTCCAAACGTTTCAGAGTGTCACAAACTAGAATAATTTCTAGAAAGGTACCTATGTAAGATTTAATACACATGCTATTAATTACACCAGATCTCTTAATTAATTCATATAGAAAACTTCCTGATAAGCCCAAAGCATCATTATCAAAAGAAGTAATTGATTTATTAGATTTTATTACCGGAAGTACTTTAGTAGTTGATTCGAAACTGGCAGATTCAGACAGTGATTCGTTTAGTCGTAAATTTTGATTTGGAATTTGACTTTAATTTGATGTCTTTTTAAACAGTTAACAGTGTTTCTAATATTAGTTTCGAAGTTGTTTCGCTTCTAGTTTAATGAGTTATTGTATCTTTTAAATTTATTATTATATTTTTTATATTTCAGATGTTATTATATTTTGTGTAATATTTAATTAATAATATATTATTATATGTTAATTTGAAAATCATTTTATAAAATTTGCAGTTTTCTTAAATAGAAAGTAACACATGCTCTCTATCTGGAATGCTAGGTTTCGTCTAAATACGCCGCACACTGGACCGTTTAATACAAGCTAGACGTAAAAAAGTCAAAGTCTAATTTCACTATCAGCCCTATTTCACATCGACCACAGATAACCACTGACCAAAAATGCATTTACTAATCCCCTACCCCAACCTGAAAATGAGTAATTACACCCCAAAGTTGGTTTACAAGAAAAGTGCAACAGGCGATGTTATGCATTTGCAGTTGACGCGCTCTGAAAGATTGTGTGTTTTAGGACTTTGTAGGTGTCGGAAGTGTTTGAAAAAAATGTCATATGCAGGGGAAGGTATCAAGTATCTTATAGGCTTACTTAAAAATTCTTATCGTGTGTAATATTGTTAGAAAAAAAATCTAAACTCAAGCTATATCGCAGTGTTTATTAAATGCATGTTGATGAAATATTTTGGAAAATCTACGTATGTATTCTGCGATATCTTACGATCATATTCAGCTTAAATGAAAGCTTGAAGTGTCTACTTTCAAATACTGTAGTCGGTTGATTTCGCACGAATTTGCATCACACTTTTTTTGGGTTTCAGGGAGTAGGTTTTGCATTTCTCGCAGGGAGTATTTTGACGTTTGGTGCTTTATTTCAAAATGTGAACGACAGGCCAAGTTATTTGGATACATTTCTAATAGAATAAACCTACCAGAAGCTAGTGGTGCCTTTGTACGTAGGATTAATTCACAAATTCTAACACTATCATACAACATTAATCAGAGATGGAAATCAGCTGGTGCGCGTAAAGAAAGGTACTACCTGTTGTAATAAAGACAAAAAAGTATATAACAGGACTGTATTTATTGCGTTCGTACTGAAAGTAATATTAATTGTAACTGTTGTTGAAAAAATGGGCACAAGTTCTTAATGATGTAAATCAAGAAGTCCCTCGATCTCTGCCAGGCAGACCACCAAAAGCATTTTAAAGCTGTACCGAACACGGTAAACGATCCAAAGTTCGTGATCTTCTAGAATCGCGGTCAGCTTCTGAATTGTCATTTGCTGCACAAATGGCTGTACGTGCAAGTGGGAGTCGTGCAGCAGCAGATCTCATAAAAGTGGTTTCAGAACGTCCGAAAGAAGCGAAAGAGTTGCAGAAGTTTAAAGAACAAGTGCAATCGCAACGTGCATATATGGCCTGGAAGCACTTGCTATATATGTAGATACTAACTTAACTCGCAGTAGTTATAAAACTTTAAGAAAAAACGCCATTAAAATAGGTCACTTTATGTATCCCTCTGTATATAGAGTAGGGATCACTAAAAAAAGCTGTATTCCCTCGGAAGAAGCTATCAGTGTTGATGAAACAAGTGCGTCCATTAATGTACAAGCTATAGTTCATCACACAACCGAACGTTTGTTAAGAGTGCAAGAGCTTGTTATTGATAACAATGTCCCTGATGGAAGCACTCTAACTTTAGTCTGTAAATGGGGTGGCGATGGCAGCTCAGGTCACAGCACCTACAAACAAAGGTTTCAGGAACAAGGTAGCACTGATGAATATTTATTCGTTATTTCATTTGTACCGATACAGCTAAGAATAACTGATAACCGAAAACAAATTGTTTGGCAAAATCCACAACCATCCTCTACCCGTTTATGTGGCACAATCAAATTTGTTTTCGCCAAAGAAACCAAAGAATTGTCATTACGAGAGTTAGTTAGTTAGTTGTCATTACGAAACTATTCGCAATCAAATTGACAATTTACAAGACCTGGAGATAATAGTCGCCTCAAAAACAGTAAACATTACATTTCAATTTGTTTTAACAATGATTGATGGCAAAATTGCCAATTATCTGACATCTCATAGATCGACACAGTCTTGTTACATTTGTGGTGCCAAGCCTAGCGAAATGAATACTTTGAAAAGTACCAAAGAACCTAAAGCCGAATACTATGTTTACGGTTTATCTAGTTTGCACGCGTGGATTAAAACGCTTGAATATTGTTTACATATTGCGTACAAAATGGATGTTAAAAAGTGGCTGTTAGAGATCACAATGATAAGGTTTTGGTAGAAACGCGAAAAAAAACATTCAAGTGCGTTTTAAAAATAAAATGGGTCTGATTATCGATAAACCCAAATCAGGTTTTGGTACCACAAATGATGGCAACACTGCCAGGCGACTTTTCAAGAATTATGAGCAAAGTGCCGACTACGGGGGACTCAACTGAGGAGACGTAACGAGTCAAATAAAGCGTCCCCGACCTTGAACGTTAATTCAAGTTTGAACGTTACTTCTAGATGGCGCTACGATTCTGGACAACGCTGACAGTGTTGACAGATTATGCGATTTATCGCAAATTTTATCGCAAATCTGGCTAATTTTTATGAAACATTGCGACCCATATGGCACTCCAGCGAACTGTCAACAATGGCCAGCGTGGTCTGAGCGTTGTCAAGGACCGAAGCGCCCTCTAACGAAAATTTTTTAAAATACAGGCCATTGGGTACGCAAATGTTTGGAACGCCCATTGCCGATTCGTCTCCTCAGTTGAGTCCCCCGTAGTGCCGACATAACTGGATTAGATGGGGGTCTTCTAAACCGGCTCAATGTTATTCTTAGGTGTATATTTTCAGGTTATGACATAGATGTTAGTACATTTGACGTATTTCTGCAAGAAACAAAAGTCCTCTATTTAGAATTGTACAGTTGGTACTCTATGCCCGTTAGTCTACACAAAATTCTATGCCATGGCACCGAAGTTATCAAACAGTGTATTACCCCTTTTGGGCACTGTGACAGTGCTTGCTTAAAGTTGGTAAAAAAATCCACCGCTAGCTCAATGCGTGGGGGTGGGTCCACAGTTGTTATTTATATATTTAATATTTTCTTGTTATTAATGGACGCCAGGTCATAAAAATTTAGAAAAGTTGCTGAGTGACCAGCTCAACAAAATAAACTTTAAGCAAACCCAGTGAAACAGTTCCAACTGAGTGATGAGAAAATGAATAAAACACAAACTTGTTACTTGGAAACATATAATTATAATTGTAGCGTAATTGGTTAATATAACATCAACAATAAAATATATCAAAATTATTAATATAAGTCAAAATTCCCAAAATTGAAATGATAATTAAACTGGAGTTATTACTAGTTGATTAAAATGGAAAGCTATTTTAAATTGAATACAATTAAATGACCTGAAATAGGCTAATTCGCCGAGGCGCACGTACTGAAACGCCTATGCACGAAATTAAATTTAAGAAAAACGTGACGATACTTCGTGAGCTCACTAGGTACGACGCATTTATAAAAATCATAAAACAAGGTGACAATAGTTGTTACCGGCGAAATACCCTGTACAAACTTTAACTTGAATTAACAAAAAAAATCAAAGATCGATTAAAAACTTTATCTATATGAAATATTAAAAATTATGTAGATATTAAGTTATATATAAATATCAGAACGGCTACTAGCTTCAAAAAAAACATATGCACCTTTAAAAAGGTTACTCGCATTTCCAAAACTCTCAACATCTATATCATGATAATGTGCGAGTTATTCGCCACTCAGGCTGACAATGATTTAAATGATAATTGGCTAACAAATTTAACATGTAAATTAGGTACGAACTATTACCATATGAAAAAAATCAAGTAAACTATAAATTTATAATATTTAAACTTAACGAAACATCTAGTTATTACCAAACCTTGAAATTACAAAAATCTAATCTATCTGACCTTTTTTAATTTATTTATCTGCTTGGCCATTTTTTCTTGAAAGGTTCTAAACAAAATCAGCATGGGTTACTGCATGGTAGTATGAAGCTCTAGATCCTCCAGATGAAATCTTATGAAGAAATTAAAGTATTGTTTATATGCTCCAAATAAAAAAACATTAATCACATTCAACTAACGAAATGTGTACATCCACAACCAAATCCCAGACTCCCGGGTAAAACCTCGACACGAGGACAGAGGTTAACCAAACCACAACACCTAGCCATATTTCAATGGACAATATTCATAATAAATGTATCTCCAGGATGACTGGAAAATTTAAAGGAGAAAACTTCGAAGGTGGAGACAGTCCTTCTCCTCGAAGAGTATAACGCCAAAATGGCCGAATTATCAAAAAAAAAACAAAATTTGAAATTGTCATGTGACGTCAGTACCCGACAACAAATGGGTTGCCTAACTAACATAAGTGGAACGAATTTAAACATTGAAAATTGAAATGTTACAGTACCAATAGGTCAGTTGTCTGAGGAGGCACAAGAAGTGCGTAATAAAGACTGTAGACGTTTCCGCTTGTCAAATACACGCAAAACGTTAAAGATCGACACAAACAGGGATTTATTGACTATGCTGCTTGTACCCTCCGATCCTTTGATCAATTCTTTCCGAGAGGAACCATTCAAAGATGTGCGTCCAATGTCCTCTGATGTTTTAAAGTTTTTAATTAAACCTGAATCGCCCAGTAGACAAGAGATATCAGAGTTAATAGTCGAAGAAGATTATACAGTATCTGATAGTACGGAATATTTGGAATCAGATAGGGAAGTTTCGAGTTAATCTGTTTATGTACCTACATAATGCATGCATAGTTCAGTAATCATGTTCTGATGTCCGCACTGTTACTGAGTAATTACTTTTTCTTTAGAAGTGTTTTTGAGAATATTTTAGAAGTTAATTTGTGTAATAAACTACTTCTTAAAAAAGAAACCTTTGTTTTTTTGTCAACACACCTGAGCTTATTACGCATACTTACTAATTTTTTCTAAAGTAGTGAATTATACCACAATTACTTATACTCAGCTAAACAAAGCTATATCTACACAAAATCTGACAACTACGATTGTTTTAGAGCGATATTAGAATTATTTACGTCTAGCTTGTATTAAACGGTCCAGTGTGCGCCGTTTCGATCACTGTGCGTCGCACCGACACGGAGCCGTGAAACCTCAATAGTCCTACATGCACTTTAGATAGATGCACTGCGCTTTTCGCGTTGATCGTATTTCTTTAACAATGGCGTTTAGATTTTAACCAAAATATACAGTCTCAATTAAGGCAAATAAAAGAAGACAAAAAAAAGAGAAGATCAAAATCAGTCGAATATTACAAGATTAAACAATCTAAAATGGTGCAAATGCAATAATTGTATGCTTATGCCAACCGTAAGGAGATGTATTCGCTGCAAGGAATATGCTCTTGCAAATGGACAAAAGTGGAGGAAACATATGCATTATTCTTCACAAATCATTTGTAAATGTAGTTTTACACTTTGATAGTTTAGTAAGAAAGACAGTAGAAGAAAAACAACGATACTAAAATAATTGTTGCGGCATTTAGTTTATCGCAATTTTCTCTGTTGGAACCAAATCTTGACAAATGCTTTTCTAAAAAATATATGAAAAAAATATGGCTGCCTTATTTAAACCAAAAGTAACAGAAATAAATTAGTTTCGAACTACCAATGTGTGATAACACAAAAAAATTTACTTGTTCTGAGATGATCGAGAAACCAGTTCTGGACTACTTGGAGAGTTTTTAGGTTTTTCGAGTTTCATCGCATTTCCCGATCTAAGCGACAATTTATAATTTATAAATGTTTTAGTATTTTATATTTACAACATTTTAAAAAAAGAATCATGAAAAGGCGAGTAGTTTTAACCGGTTCCGAGATAACGACCTTTTTTGACTAAGGCTCTTCCACTATAGTTAGTAGGTAAAAATGTGGGTTAATATCTTTCGTAGAAAACTACGGTATAAAATAGTTCCAGGAATTAGTTCACCCTTTTTAAATTTCCGCGAATTCATTTTTATAGTAGTTTTTAAGTATAAATGTAGGTTAAATTCTTTCCTAGAAAACTACGGTATAATATAGTTCCAGGAATTAGTTCACCCTTTTTAAATTTCCGCGAATTCATTTTTATAGTAGTTTTTAAGTATAAATGTAGGTTAAATTCTTTCCTATAAAACTACTGTATAAAATAGCTTCAGGAATTAGTTCACCCTTTTTAAATTTCCACGAATTCATTTTAATAGTATTGAGTCATTCCATACGAAATCGTCTAAAAAAATTCTTTTTTTGTTGCTCCACTATTTTAGATTTTGCTCATACTTTGTGAGAATCTTCTTTAGGGTTCCAAAGAAGGAAATCCATCGTCATTTAATTTTCGCAAGCGTTATTTCCCGCCTGCTCTAATTAAAGCATTTAAAATCGTCATTTTTATGCTTTAATATTTTAAGCTGTACAAATCTTTCTATTATAGATACATACACGTTCAAGATGGCATTTCAAAGTTAAAAGATAGTAGCTTTTGTGCAAAGAATATAAATTCATGAGAAATTAAAGAGCAAAATACTGACTAATCTCTCAGGACCATGATGCAATTCCTTTTTTTAATTATTTCTTTAACTAAACTAAATTTTGCATAGGAGGAGAAAATTCATGCAACCATTCAGGTATAATACGAAATAAGTATATCATTAAGGCATGTACAGGGTGGCCCACACAAGATCATCCTGTGCCTTATTTTGGAAACTGTAAGAGTTACGAAAAAATGTTAAATACCAAAGTTGGTTGGTGTGAAACAAATTTTTAGTTTTGTATATACAGGGTGAGTCATATTGCTGTGGCTACTATCAACTTTTTTATTTTTAATGGAACTCTGTATATTTTTACTGTTTTTGATTCTACACTTTATTTTAAGTATTTTTGCCTAATGTATATATCAAAAGTCTGCACAGTTTCTGAGCAAACTCAGTTTTTTCAAAAAATAAATTTACATAGTGCAAGTTACATTTAAACGATTATAATAATACACGACGCTTATATATATCTAAATCCGCGTTTCTGCATAAATTTATTACTAAATAGTATACAGGGTGTTCAATCTGATATACCAAAGGTATAAATCTTTGAACAGGGAAATCTCACTTTTTTCAAGTTGGAACAGCCTGTATATTTAAATTTTATGTGATTTAATTTTTGATTCCCTACCAACTCATGTATATATGTTCTATCTAAAAGTAAACAGTTTCAAAGTTATCAGCGTTTTCCTGTTTTTACTATATTTCCGTGCTAATTTGGATGAGAAGATTTTCAGCATTACAGAAGCAGCTCTATCCAATGGCTAATAATTTTTTTGGTTAAGAACTAGATTGACTATCATCAGTTACTATCGATTTCAATGAGTATCGGTTTTTAATTACTGTCATTTGTCACTGCCATGGTCATCCAATATACATAGCAATGCAGGGAGGTTACGTCGAAGATATACTATTATAATCGTTCACTAGTTTATGTTTTACTGTAGTAATTTATTCTTATCCTTCTTATCTGCCGCTGTTTGTTTCAAATAAAAAGGTTCTAACACACATCTTAAGATATTGTTCAGCAATTTGATAATAGCTCTTTAAAATGCCCCATTCTGCATGGGTAAAAATAAAAATCAGTTGAATCCTACTATTTTTTTAGATGATAACTAATAATGAAAGTTGGACTACATTGTTAGAAAACTGTAAAATCATAACCTAGTCCGAAGTCTATAATTTTGAAATGAACTTATTCTGTTCCAAAAGAAAATCGGACTTATGGTAGTGGTTAAATACCGATACTCATTGAGATCAAAAGTAACTGAAAATAGTCAATTTAGTTCTTAACCAAAAACATGATTAGCCAATATACAGAGCAGCTTCTGTAACTTGCAGATTTTTCCATCCAAAATAGCAAGGACAATATCGAGAGAACCTGGAAAAAATGATGATAACTTGGAAACTGACCAAAGTATAAATCTTTGAACAGGAATACCACATTTTTTTCAAATGGGACACCCTGTATATTTAAATTTTATATGCTTTCGTTTTTTGTTCCCTACCAACTCATTTATATATGTTCTATCTAAAATCGAATAGTTTCCAAAAATGAAGTTTTCCTGTTCAAAGATTTATACTTTTGGTCAGTTTGCAAGTTATCCAGCAACAGCAATTATGTGAAAAGAAAAAGAAATGGATGCTTGTATACACATCAAATAAACACATAGATAAATTAAAAACACAGTCTTTATTTTTGTTAATGAGACTAAAAAAAATCAAATTCAAAGAAAAATAAATGAAAAATTATTCAGAACATAACAGTAAAATAAAACAGGAAATTCTTCCCTGAGCTTGCTCAAATGTGTTAATTAGCCGTTAATAACCTGACATAGGGCTATAACAGTTCTCTATTTGAGCAAACTGACATCAATCGATGTAATCAAATAAAAATATATACAAATGTTAAGATAAATTTAATTTATGATAATTAAATTTTAATAAAGAAATTTAAATTGTTTTATTCGTAAGAATTTTATTATTTAAAAACCTTTAAAATGATAAAAATGAATTCTGAAATTATTCAGATTGTCTTTATAATTTTATTATTGAAAAATCAAATCAAAATCTTTTATTTTGACCAACCTTGTATATAAAGTACGCCGAGATCCACTTCATTCTTATTTTAAATTGGTAGCGCTGCTTTTAAATCTGTCAGATGATTTTATATTGTAAATACGTCGATTATTTAAATCGATAATGTAAACAAATCTTCTTGAATTTATTTTAATAAATAACTCGTTCACAATTCCATATAATTGTAGAATAACAAATAAATCTTCTTTAATTTCAAATATCCAGGTAAAATCTTTATTACACTTTGTTAAATTTTATTTGTTGACATATAACATATGGTTAACACTTTTAACCTCACTTAATTTATAGATTTTTGGTCTCGAGCCGAGCATGGATTCTCCAAGAGCTTTTTATCGACTGAAATTGTTAATTTTTGCTGGGCTTTATATATGATTTAGCGAAACAAATGAAGATTATGTCAATTTTTCGAAACAACCGCATCACGCATGTTTTTGATGACGTCACAAGACCGACACAGCCGATAGAGATTAACACTAATCTTAATTTTACAAAGATAGGATTGTAGCTGGCAAAATAACAATTAAAACAACAAAAGACACTTATATACTACAGTTTACCATAACTGAGATAATTAACAAAAACGATTGACGATGAACAAATCTCATTAGGACTTAGTTATACACACAACTCAATAAGTCCAACTTTATCCTTTACAAAATGAATACATAATCACACTATGTAACTGATACATATAAAATTTACATAAGAAGATCTTTACAATAGAAGAAAAACATACATAAAATTCCTCTCTACGGTTTGATAGGCCCAATGATGCTTATACAGAATCCATCTTCAACATCAACTTAAATGAAGTCAAATTATAGTCAACTTGTCCAGCATACAGTCCTCCAAGTGTTTGAGTTAAAATAATGGTGAAAAATGTTATATAAGAATCAATATTTGGAAAAATCGAAGCATATCAGCAATGCCGAAACCTTCATTAAAATAAATGCTCTTTATTAGTAAACAAGATATTGTAAGTTTATTGTGCTAGAGTAGTCATTACAAAATTGACCTAATTTACATATTTTTAATTAAATATTAGCCCGAAACTGAGTCAGCCTCATGGAAAACATACAAATTCTTCCTATGTTATCATTCGTAGAACTTAAATTTAATCAGGAAAATTGAATCTTCCAGACAAATGGAAAAACCATCCTAATATGTGACTTGGATTGCATAAAACATGTATTATTACAAAACAATTTAAACGATTGTTATCCTTTTTATAATTTAGACTTTTTATATATAAAAATCTAGTTTATGTCTTCATGAAATTTATCCTGCTTGATTTCTATTTTTAAAAATTGTTAAAACTATCTGATCTAACATGTAGCCTTTAGATTTTATTTTATTGCATGAAATAATTATTTTTAAGTTTACGATCCAATCGTCTAATAAATTTTCAATGAGATGAATTCAAGACATCTCAATATATTTATGTGTATTTAATTTTGATTTGTTGTGATATAACCGTTTGTATATATTTTTTAGTTCATTATTTCGAGCGGTAATAACATCATTCACAATTTCACTTATTACAATTTTGTACACGCTTAACAACATATACAAAAATTATAAATAACAAAGGACCCAGTACTGGCCTCTGCGGCACACCTTGTATAGTTTGCAATTGTGTTGATGTACTATTACTGAACATAGTACAGGGATACTTGTTATCAATATATTTTCTAAACAATAATAAAGAAAACTTCTCTATAACTTATCTTTTCTAATGTTAATATAAATAAATCTCTATTAATAGTTTCAACGGGCTCTTTTAAAGTCCACATATACAGAGCCAACCACTATTATGTTGTTTGCACTAATTCTTTCACTTGAATATTTGAATTGGAAATGAGTGGAATTATAATTATATAATGTTTAGATACATTTTTGAACAGATTTGAATATTGGATTACTTTTTGAAATAAAGCTGAATAGCTCGATACTCCCTACGAATGACGTTTATAGACGATGTACCTATCATGAGTGCTTGTAATAAATAGTTGTTAATAATTTAGATTCTTTATCTAAAGGTACCTGTTGATATGCTCTATAAAACTCGACACTGTCTCGTAGTATTTCCAAACAGATAAATACATTTAAAAGTTTTGATTGAAACCAAGTTGTAAACCAAGGTTTACAATGAAATTCTCTAACCACCTTCTTAGGGTAGTGGACGCAATGGGAACTGCTGGGATTTTAAGTAATAAATGGTTCCACCATTCTGAAGATTCACTGCACGTGTTGCAGGTTAGGCAGTTACACAGGCAGTTAGTATACGTACTTTGATTGATGAACACATCGAACACTTTATTTTAGTTAAAAATTAGTTAAGATAGTAATAATAATAAATAGTAATAATATTAACAAACGGGTTTAAATAGGGTTGTTTGCTCTATATATTGTTAATTAGAAAACAAATTGTTCACCGAAATCACGAGGGCGAAATTGTAAAAAGCATCAAGAATCACGCGGCTGAATGCTGGGCAATTTTCTAATATTTCTTTGTTTATTGTTACATAAATAAAAGCTTAAACCATTTCATGGGTATAGCAGCAATTTAAACAATTAGAATAAAAATTCTAATAATTATTATGAGAGGTAAAGAATTTCAAACAAAACACCCCTAGGCAATTGTTTCGCCCTCACTCTGGGCATCTCAGTAGGGTAGGTTTGTCTAGAGGTGTTTTGTTTGAAATTCTGTACCTCTCAAAATTATTATTAGAATTTTTATTCTAATTGTTTAAATTGCTGCTTGGTAATTATGTATGTGTACGTTATAATAAAATGTTATGATTTCATTGTTATTTTTTTCTAATATATTCTCATCGTGGTGATTTTTGGTTTTAAGTGGGGGTGCTAAATTACCCTCTCGCACGGATGAAGATTTTACCTTGAGCCGGCCCTGTCCTTAACTAATAATAAAACTAACTACTATTAAAGACTCACGTTTTTATTTTAATTCCTATTTAAATATCTGTCGCCACAAGATTGCGAACTTTTTTATGTCCATTTCCAAATATCAGCTATCCGCTTTCATTAATCGTGACAAAGAATTCAAGAAACTGTTATCAACGTCTTTTTATAATTATTTCCAAATAAAAGGGTTTTACTAATTCTTCTGCAGTAATGGCAAGTAAATTAATTTTTATTAAAGTCCAAATCCATTTATAATCCACTTAGATTTTCACATTTTTTTCTTTCTAGTTATATTTCGATCGAAGAATAAATTAATCGCATGATTATCTTGAAACACTTGTTAATTAATCACTTAGACTTACCAACTTTCTTAAATTTCAAACACTGACGTTTCAAAAAAATCATTAACCACAACATCTTAACATTGATTTGTTTGATTTGAACTCATAACATAACTTTAAATTATTTTATGCTTTCCAAAAGGTTGTGCACTTCTGGAAAAAACATGACAAGTCATTTTAACATAACCAGATTATTTTTTATAAATATTAATTAAGCCTAAAAGTAATTGGACAATTTTATAGATAAAAAATTCCCAATATAATGGTATGCTACACTTATGTCTTCATTACAAAATAAGCCCTCTTTTAAATCTCGATGAAACTTAATTTTCAAACAACTATTTATTAACTTAATTAATTACTTAAAAATACCTTATACACCTTCCTATCTTCACAAATTTAAACTTTATATCTTAACAAACATTATTTGAATAATTTCAGGCATCAACAACATAAAGATTTAAGTCAATTAGAATGATTGAACGTTCCAAAGCCGCAATAAAATTATACGTTGTTTAGCCCCTACATTCAAGATAATAACAATTATGTGACGAAGAAGCAGCTTTACAAACCACCACAAAAATAATTTAACCAAGAACTGTAAGTTTCTGAAATACAAGAAACTTACACAATTGGGGCAGTCTCGTTAACGAAAACACATTTGTAACTATTAACTGATAATGTAAGCTAGTAAATACCTACTTGTATACCTCCCTATTACAAGTACACCTTGTCTATTTTAGGTTAAATCTTACATTAAAATTGACATAAACTTCATTAAATTAATAATTAGATAAAATCGTCACCTACATCGTTAATGAGAAAAAAAAACTAGTTTTGCAGATATCATTTATCTGACTATAGGGTACAAGTATTCATGTTAATCATAAATAACCATATTTTACTTCATAAAAAAAAAATCACTCAATATTATTATTTTGAAAATTGAGATTATGCAACCTATCTAACGTGTCGCTTTGAAATATGCTTAGTTAAAATTATTGTGTGGGTGAATTCCCTGGTGAAATTCAAAAATTTAAATTAAAAATAACAATTCATAAAAGATCCTTAGGAAATGCTTTTATGCACCTTTTACTCGCTTGAGTTGTGTGCAATCTACATAAGAGCTCTGCAGACGGTTCACAGATCTATAAATCGCCTCTGTATTGTTTCTTCGGTCGTGGAAAACAGAATTTTAATTTAGAAGTGTTTAAAATTCTATAAACGAAATTTATCGTCAAGAGCAGCACTTTATTATTCTTTATATCGACAGCCTTATAGTAGCACTTAAAGTTGCGAACACAAGCATTATCTTTAACAGTTGTTCTAAAACAAAATTGAATCGTTTTAGTTCGAAGTAAGATATATTGCTATTAGTGGTTATCGACGATATAGGTTTAGTTTTCTAAACGATTTTATTTCTCGAAAAGGGAGAATTGTATTGGAACTCAAAGATTTCTGTTCAATTTTTAAACATTATTTATTTGAGAGAAGCCCAACAGTACGAGAAAAACTGATGGACAAAATCATTCCAACCTAAAATGTGATTAGGTTACTATAATTCGAGTTTTATTACTTTTATCCTTTTTTAAATCTTCTTTGTAGTTACAAAGCAATATTTTTTACTTTTTCCGCAGAAATAATTAAGTTCGTCTAATTAAGACTTTTAAATTTACAGCTTTAATTACACCATTTACGCCGGCTTTTCATATATTTATTATACTGAAGAGCTACCTACCTTCTCCTTAAAAGAGAAAATATAATCTCCTACTTTTAAATCCGTAAATTAGTTCGTTACTGAGTCTGACACCTCTCTTAAAAACACAAAAGCATGAAAGATAGAATGTTCTTATACAATAAAGTACTCTAGGAATTCACTTGGAAATGTTAAACTACTCGAAGGAAAATCCATAACGTTCTCGTATATTCGCTCGTTATTCGAGAAAAAGTGCTGAAAACACAAAGGATGAAGCCGAAACCGGCTGCGGTGATTAGCATTTAGCATTTAACCGAGCCCCATTTGAAATTAGCATTTTGAGGGTGAAACTGGTAAACAGTTTTTGTGTTAAACTCATCACGGTTGAAAAAAGAACATCGAAGAACTGATTAATATTGTATAAAGAGAGAGCAAATCCCTGTCGACCCATTAGAGTGCGTGCACGTTCTGGCGTTAATACAACTTATTTACCAAGGGGAATCGTCACGTCAGTCCTTCCCTCCCTATTCAACTCTTTTCGGGTTTGCTCAGTTAGAAAACGACACCCAATTTAAGGATAGTGCGGAATTATCAGGCGGCTCGGCCAAAAATTGACGACGTCAAAATTGATTTTTCTGCTGCGAAAAAGACGAAAAGTTTCGTTTTATGGATTTCTATAGGGTATTTAATCCGGAGGCGAACTTGTGCTATCGTATATAGGTTTAGCCTGCTGGAGATTAATAGCCTACTAAAATAAATGAGGTATTTGTTATCTACCGTGCTTTTGTACGACGAATGCGCGTATCTTACTTTCACTTCCCTTCTTAATACCTTTGTTCGAATTTAACACTGCCAAAACTTAATGGCATCCTAAGAACTTTGAGAATAAAAGAAAGTCGACTTCACTAGATCGTGTACTTATTTTAGAAAAATAACATTCACATCGTAATGGACTTTAGGTATAGCTACAGATCTAAATGCTATTTACCATTCACTTCCTCAATTTTGTGTCGAATTGAGCAAGACGAGTGGGAATCCAATGCATAAAATTGGTCAATCGCTCCGGATTTCAACTTCACAAGTCTGTGGATGAAACGCATCTACAAACACAGATCATAAACGTTTTCTGACCTGTAGCTTAATGAGTCTGGTTATGGAAATATTTCTTATATGGACGTGACACGTGTCCTATAATTATATTAATAATAATTAAAGCGTATAGAAAATAGAAAGACTACTCAGGAATTTATATCCTGTTTTGTTTCGAAGAATATTCTTAGTATCTATACAAAAAATAATAATGAAAACACCTTTGATAAATATTACTTAGCGTGAGGTAGTCTAGCTTCGTGACTGTTTGACCGCATTCTCTGAACCTGGATAATAAAACTTCAAAAATTCTCCACCAAATCCACAATCTTATATTATATTAGACAGAAAAAGAAAGAGTAGTGTAAAAGAATCAACTTGTGTGTTGTTTTGTTCTTATCTTCTGGTTTCTTTAACCATCTTTGCTGCGTGTATCTGAACCATGAGTATTAAAAGTTATTATTATTTCATTATAGGTATACAGATTCCTTCTGAAAGCAATTAAAAGAAGGATTTAATTGTTTTGAGTTTTTAGGTTTCTGTTTTCTTTTCACTCTTTTGAATAATGCTTTTTAATTAAATCTACGTATGGCTTTTAACAGCGAGGACTATAACAGTGGATGGCAAGTTAAATTGTCAACTTTTCTCGGCGTCAAAGAAGTTGGTTATAGTTAGTTTTGGAGATATAAAATAGTTTCGAGTACTAAAGAAGCATATAGGTTTATTAGTTCATTAATAACCAACAAAAATTCAGGCTAACCTTAATCTAATCAAAGAAAAGGTAAATTTTGGTTCACACATCAGCACATCATAAGAAGCATTTTTCCAAATATTCTTAATTTGATTTCTCTATGTGTGTTCAAAAGATTGGCAATGAAGCTTTTGGACCCCATGTTATTTTCCAACAATGGCTTTTTTTTATTAATAGGGTTACATTCAGCAACTATATCTACAAACAGAAATATGCATATAAATCAGCACTCTGGCAGGTTAAAATGATCCCTTTTCTAATTCTGAACTATACTTGCAGCTTGCTGATAAGTTTTGGAATATTCTTATTATTTTGCTCGTTCATCGACTTTATATTATTATTATTAGATTGTTGTTTTACTGTCTTCGTTCTGCTTATTATTATTATTTTCGTACACTTTTGAATGGTAAATACATATTCACATACACATACATACAATTGTATATTCAAAGCTGCTATTCATTTGTTTACATCAATTTTAAATTAATATTGTATTTTTAAAAGATCTTGTAATAATTAAATGTAAAACCTTTATTATAATTTTTCAAAAACTAAACTTTTTGCTTCTTTTTTATAAAAGTTTTTCGAATCTCTATTTGTGTACAATTCCTCTATAGGGGGCGTTTATTGCAATTAATTACCTTTAAGGACTAAACACCTTGAAATTCATTTATCGTCTTGAAAGACAATTACATATTACACTTGAAAAAGCTGGTTAGCGAGCTGTTCTATGGATCTCTGAGGCTACGTACGGAATTCTTAGGTCGGTGTGAAAGGTTTCATTGGTGACGTACCATGGAGCGTTGGTTATTGTTCGGAGGATTTTTGATTGGCATCGCTGCAGGATCTTGGTGTGGAAGGCTTTAGCGCAGCCCCATAATTGGATCCCGTATATCCAGATGGGTTTAATAATGCATTTATAGAGCAGTAGTTTGTTGAAGACTGTTAGTTGGGAGTGTCTGCCGATGAGCCACTGCATTTGCTTAATTTTGAGATCTATTTGTTTCCGTTTGATTTTGATGTGGGTGATCTAGGTTAGTGTGTAGTCCAAATGTGTCAGAGGTATACAGAAGATAAAGTAGCGGACCTAGAACGCTGCCCTGCGGTACCCTGGAGTTAATTTTATGGTATTCAGAAGTTGTGTTATTAACCATGATTTAGAATGTTCCCTCGGTTAAATATTATTTTAATATTATAACTGGCTTGGTAAATGGAGTTTAATTTCATACAGCAGATCCGTGTGCCAAACTTTGTCAAAGGCCTGTTTTATGTCTAGGCATACCGTTGTGGAAACTCTCTTAGTCTCTAAGGTCTCCATAATACTGTTGACAATTCGATGTTCTTAATGGATAGTTGAATGATGTTGTCGGAAGCCAAACTGATAGTTTGGGATAATTTGGTGTAGGTCTGCAGTTTCACCACGAAATTAGCCTAACTATCCGAATTAAGGACGCCAACGGCATAGACGAAGCAACTCAGTACTTAACCACAACGATACAAAATGCGGCATGGCAAGCCACACTCAGCGCAACAAGCACCCACTCAACAGATATCAACATTCCTCGTCACATACAACATCTTGTCACAGAAAAACGCAAGGCACGAAAAAAGTGGCAGCGAACTAAACAAAGACAAGACAAAACAAGACCATATACAATAGGCTTGCTCATCAACGCCACACTAAACTACTAAAAGTCCGAAACGACACCTTCCAATATTACATCACTAACTTATCACCTGTCGACCACTTTATATGATAGGCAACAACAAAATTCAAAAGACCAATAGTACCGATACCTCCAATCAAAATTCTCGACGACACTTGGGCTCGATCCAACAAAGAAAAAGCAGACACATTTGCCGACCATCTCGCTACTGGATTTACAACACCCCAGCCAGTAATAAACAACGACGACACCGAAATTGATTCATTTCTTGATGTGCCCTGCCAAATGTCCCTACCGCTCAGACCATTTTCACCAGCCGAAGTAAGCCAACAAATCAAATTAGCTAATCCTCATAAAGCACCTGGCTACGACCTAATCGGCGACGTTTTCCAGAACCTCCCCCGAAAAGCCCTAGTACTCCTTACCACCATATACAATAGCATCCTAAATATAAATATAAGTCAACAATAGCTTCTGGAGCCTGATTTCCAGGTTATGTCCTTATGATCCTGGTTATAGGTAGTCGTTATTATGTGTTATTATATAATTAGAAATTATTTGAATAATTCCCTCCTTATAAATGAATATAATATAATAATTAAATTATCCTTTAACACATGACAGTTTTTCACAGAATTTTTTAATCTTTTTTAATAAAACTTGGAACTCTTCATTGTCATTCGATTTTTGTTTTAAAACTTTAAAGGCAATTATCCCGAAAATTTCAAAATATAGTTTCCCACCTATTTTCAGCATATTTGATCTTCGAATTCCATGCTCTTTCCAAATTCATCGTAAGAAATTAGCGTTTTCATTTACAAAAGTCTTCACTATCGCCAACTCATACACAAAAAACAATCTAAAAATATCACTTACACTAAAATATGTCTCATTTAAGATAAAAGTTTTTTCGTGTTCGAGGGTTTTTTCAAAAAGATTTGTTTTGATAGTTCCAGACTAGATACGAAAAATCCCTTGTAAGATACATAAATACTGAACAATTCTGCACTCCTCTTTCTAATTTATAGGAAGTTTTTAACATTTTCTCTGGTAAATCTAAAAAGCTATTTACAACGCCATCTAAGAACTTAAAGTGTTATAATAAAGTACACCAGTTCACCTATCCATATAGGGCAGGCTTTTGCTTACATTGCTTCATGATAGATAGAAGGGCCATTAAAACATGACGTGTCCAAAATTCATTTGAACTGTCCTCCAATCTCATTGATTTCCTTTTGTTGTTATTTTTCAATATTGCACTTCTTAACATGTATTCTTTCTTCACTTACGATGCTGAACATCGATAACTCTTATGCACTGTGGTAACATTTCACTAATCTTAAAAAGTCAAATTAGAAAGCAATTTGTAGCAAACCTTGTAGAAATGAAAACATTCCTCGTATGATGATATAATCGTTCTTTCGTTAGGTGGCCGCGCGGTAAAGAGTTCAACTCTTATTCAGGCGGTCCGGGATCGATCCCCGGAACCGACGACAGGATTTTCCTCGACGATAAAGCTTCACTGCATTTCGCCGTGCTCTGATGGACACGTTAAGCAGTCGGTCTCGACAGCCACGTAAACATCTCTGCCGTAATATAGGAAAATCTAGTAACATAGTTACTATTTATGTTACGACATATTATGGATATTTAAAATAAGCCCATAAGATTTGTATGGGTTTATTTTAAATATCTATAATGTTTGATAACATATAGTAACTAGACTTACTAGATTTTCCTATATTACGGCAGATCTTCCTGTGGTTGTCGTTAAAAATAATATCGCCCTATACCACGCACAAGTATATATTTATTTACTTTAGTGCTTTGGCAATGTTAACTACAATTAACATTGCTTCCATTGGTGTATTTTTTAAAGCAAATTTTCAATACTTTGGAAAGTTACCGTTTTACTTATGTTAATTCACAGCAGGTTTACAACTTTTCAATTTTGATGAGTTCTAAAACAGCTTGAATCTCTGATGACCAAAGAATCTTGTTGTTTGGCATAATAACCTTATATCCCCGCGTTATATCAAGTATATGTTTGTCAATGTTTGAGAAAAGATTAAATGTGATGATGTGATTTGCGGAAACGGTGATTCAGTAAACTTTGTGAAATACAAAATCAAACTGTAGAAGACAACGGAGGTGTGTAGAAAATAATAGCAGTATCGGCTGTATAACATCTAGCCCGCGAAAAAAAGGCTAAACTATACCAAGTTATTGCAAAAAAGACATACAATATATCCCATAGAGAAAAAGGGAGAATTTGTTATTATCATTGCAAGTATGATCTAGAACATATTCCAGCTACAAAGAACTGTACAGGACGTTGATCTTTTCAATAGTTCCTTAAATTACGTTAAAATAATGAGTACTTAAATAATTAGCGCATGATGACCTAATTAAATTTGGCCTTGGCTGCCCATAGAAAAATATTGAGGGGCATTGGTTGTTGATAGCAAGATAATGCGGGTTTATAACATTGTAAAACTACACCTAATTATAACTATAAGCAGTGTGCACATGTATCACTCTGTAGATCTTCTTGAAATTCTTACTAGGGTGATAGAGGCACAAGTATTAGAATCATCGACAAAAAACAAGAAATAACAATACAATTTTTGTTCACAAGTAATAACTTGTAACTACTGTTGTAACTTCGTTAATTACTATATATGAAATGAATATGTAATGAATGGGAATTACTTAGAACGAATATCTAGCATTCGGGATTTAGGAGTTCACCTTAAGGCTGATTTAAAATGGGACGATCACATAAATCAAATAGTAAACGCAGCTACAAAAAATATCGGTTTTCTCATAAGAGCTACTAATGATTTTAAGAATACAGCAACGATACAACTCTTATACAACTCTTTAGTAAGATCTAAACTAGAATTCGCATCGGCAGTATGGAATTCAGGCATAATTATATATCGAAACAAGATCGAAACTGTTCAAAATAAGTTTTTAAAATATTTATACTTTAAAGCTCATGGTAGATACCCTAACTATAATGAATATCAGGACATTAGCAATGAATTTAAAGTTGTTAGGTTACACGTAAGAACGGAAATGGCAGACATTTGCTTTATTTATAAGCTCATAAATAATAGAATAGACTGTCCCAAATTATTGCCTTTAATACAGTTGTATGTACCAGCTCATCGGTCCCGTCCTCGAAACCTCTTGTACATCTCAAGATACAGAATTTATTTGAAATTTTATTCTCCAATGACGCGAATGGCAACAACAATTAACCGTATCACTGGCAAACTCATAGTGTATTTAGTTATTTACATATCACATACTAAAAAATATATATTCGTCTCTTTCCAATTCCAATAAATAATTTCTTTTTTGTTTCCTAGTTTTTAGGTATATATTTTTTAAGCAAGTATTATGTTTTTTTATAGAAATTAACCCTTTTGCTGCTATTGACGTATTTATACGTTCTTGCAGTATACTCTGCAAGTGCTAAGTCCGTAAATATACGTTCGGTGACTTTAAAATGATGTGCTATATCCGTATCTTTACGTGCGAGAGTTTTTCCCATTCCATTGAATTCTGCCATCTTTTGGCTTTCATTTGATACCCAATATGTTTGATTGGTGTTGATGCATTTACGTGCAACTGCGGTTTTTATAATGGCGTGTTCTTCATTTATAATGTTAGTAAAATGAGTGGTGGTTATGTTGGTCTTGATGATAAAGAAGCAAAACATTTGCTTGAAATTTATAGCACAATAGAATCTGCTGATCTGCTGACGAAGACTCTGATATTATTGAATCATCTGATAAAGAATTTGGGAAAAACTCTTCTAGCAGTAGCGATGACGATGATAGGGTTAGATCTCTAAACGGCGGGAAAGTTGAAAATGAAGGTAATAATAACTTTCAAATTATAATTGTTTTTTGCATATTGATTATGAACTTTGACTTTTTCTTAACGAAAAATCGCAATGAAAGTAACACTTTTTTCATTCTTTAACAATAAAAAAATAATGAAAAAATATTTATATAATATTTTACTGAATCTTGCCCCTTCCTCTATAATTTTCTAAAACATCATCATTATTATTATTTATAATATCCTTTATAATATATTTCCGTATATGTCCGAATAGCTTTCATTATTCTAATATGCTATGAACGTATATACACGTGCGAAATATTATAGTCCAACAAGCTATCAACGTAGATATACGTGCGAGAAACTACAGCAGTGCTAAGTCTGTCTTTATACGTTTTGAGGATTTTTAACGTAGCACAGGCGAGTTGCAGGCAATTTAAAACGTAGCAGCGAAAGGGTTAATTATTTTACATGTATGTAGATATATAAGGCAACTCCCCCACAATGTAATTGGGCTTGCCCGTTTTTGGGAGTAAATAAATAAATAAATAAATAAACTAAAGATACCTATGCAAACTTAGTCTATAAAGTAAGCAGTAGCCTAAGTATTTAGTTGTTGTTAAATGTAACGAAGCATGATTCATGGTAGGTTTCTTTGGAATAAATACCAGGTGAATGACGTGTTGGAGAGTGATGCCTGATTAGCATGACTTACACACAGTGGTTCATGATTAGTGTAAATATGAAAGTCTACACTCTACATAATGCTAAAAAGTTTTTCGCGAATTTGCATTGCTAAGTTCGCGTACATTGAGCGGTTTTTGCAAAATCACGTCAGGGCTCACCAATTATAACGTTTATGGCCGTCAGAATGTCCTGTAGTTATATTTTATAAAGATATTAGGTATTTCAGATCAACATAATAAAAGATTTGCTTTTTCTTGAAATGTTTACAATTATTGTGCACAGTTTACAATTAGTGTTATGCCAACCTTTTAGTCTGTTGAATGTCTTCTTGATCATAAATATGTAGTTGGATCACTACAGTAATAAACACTTTGTTAGACGAAGAAGAAAGATACAAGTCACCTGACTTGTACCTTTCTTCTTTATCTGCTTTGTCACGAATATTACTCGCTGTAACTACAGCGAGTAACATTCGAGTGCTTACTCTGTTGTTAAAACTAAATGCTTTGGCCCCGAAAAACAGATTTATATTAGTTAGTATTTGAAATCGAAAACGGAGATGTAAGAGCATTAAACTAACACTTCTTGATAATTTCAGCCGGTTTCATCAACTTTGTTTAGACGAGGGAACAAACAAAAGAATCAGAATCAAACTGAATCTCTATATGGTCATTTATTTTAGAATAAAGTTGAAGAAGATTTTTCTGTATTGACTGGTCTTCTGTCTGACACTAAAATCACTGTTGACCAGTGTAATTGCTATAAGAGTACTTCTAACACTAGCTAGATTGTATCCGCTATATTGCTTTTGCTCTCTAAAGTTGCCAGGTTATCCGTGAAATTACTTCGTTTCGTTTTTTTACTTTTTTTTGTATAGCTGTCTTTACATTCAGCCCTAGCATTTATTTTTCCCGATGAGGTGCAATGAACAATACAAGAAAAAATAATAAATTTGAACATAATGAGCTTGAAGATAATCAAGATATTGTATGAATTGAGATTCTATATTTTAGATTTTTCTAAAGCTGGTCTGTCTATTTGTATTAGGAACCCAAGCAGCATCTAAGTAGCGGTAACTGAGATCGGAACTTTGATTGAGTAGCTGTTACGTAACTACAACTAAATTTATGACTTTATAGGTTTAATTACTTCAATTTGGAATATTTTAGTAATTATGTAGTTACTTCTACTAT
Source organism: Agrypnus murinus (assembly GCA_929113105.1). NCBI lineage: Eukaryota > Metazoa > Arthropoda > Insecta > Coleoptera > Elateridae > Agrypnus > Agrypnus murinus. Next base: position 134,998,925 of record OV816028.1, on the reverse strand, counting down.
GTATTAGAACTATGTAATTACATTACTTCTAAGTAGCTTTTTAAAGTATGTGGAACGGTATTGCTACTTAGTATAATTACCTTAATGTTGTTGCAACTTCAAGTGATATTATGATTGTAGCAGTAACTTGCCCGAAGCTACTTTTAAGTTTTTAAAACTTTAAAGTAGCACCGAAAGTTCCTGCCACTGGTCTGAAACCATTGCTTAACCTTTAAAGTAACTGAACTATACAGTAGCATTGAAAGTAAAACTTACGTTTATGCTACCCAGGAGAATCACTTGAAAGTAATTTTAGTTTGGAATTTGGAGGTTAATTGTGTTTTCGCAGTGTTAGTAGGTTTGCAAGTTTTTAATAAAAATGTCAAAGGCAAATGCAATAAGAAAAAAAAGAATTTTAAATATACGTCCACCTTTTATAGAAAATTAAAACAGCAGTTAGGTGTAATCAGTGGAAACAAAATTAACTGTTTACAATACAAAATAGAAAAAAATAGGGATGAGATCACTGATAAACCATGATGTAGTAAACAAGGGTGAAATATATTCCCCTTTTTTCTTTCGTCGCTACAACTTTAAAATGAGCCATAATTAAATAATAATTGTTATTAAGTAGCAATCAGTATAAAAATATTGGTTGTTTGTTTACGATTGACGTTTAGATTTGAGCTTAAGTTCCAATGGGAATTTTGCAGTGACATTAGGAGCTAGAAAGTGGCTACGGAAACCGTATTTTATACTTCGTGGTAACAAGAACCTAGAAGTAGAATTTGTTTAGTTCCCGTTACTGTTTATAAAGCGACACAAACTTTAGACACGCATTTTACAGTTAATACTACTTTAAGGTGACATTTTCAAAACAACTGCATATTTACTTGTAAAATGTTGAAGGCTATTAATCAATTTGCAATTTGTTGCAATTGTTAAAAAGTCTTTTACTATAACTCTCAATAAAGATAACAAATCGATGTCAAATTGTGCCTTGGGAATAAAATAAAATGGTTTCTATCATGTTTATCAATTTATAAGTATTTTTGTCATATTTTATTCAAGACATTCTTTATTAAAAAATATATTTAAAGAAGGCGCGTTGTTATTTTTCGATCTGTCATCATCGCATTTAACAGAAAAGTTGCGATGGTTTATAGTTTTGGTATGCTAGAATGATAAAATAACGAAACATTTCATCTCTTTATGTATTATGTACGTATTACAAATAAAATAGTAATCCATTTTGTGACACGACCGCGGCATTAGTAGAGAAAGTGAAAGAATATTTGTTAAGTTGCAAGAATAAGAGAGAACAACGACGCGACACGATGTGTCAAAGAGAAAAAAAGTTCCACGAAAGTAGCAATTATTACGCCGCCACGTTCCCGCTACGTAGCCTAAAGGTAGCTAGACAAGTTCCGGAAAGGTTACTGCAACGTATCTGCTACCCGAGAATTGTTCCCCATTTTGGTTCCAGGCACGTAACAATACCGTAGCAATTACGTTCTTGTGACTAACGGCAAAAACTTTATAGTTCCACCGGTGGTTGCTGGTACGTAGCGGTGACTAAAAATGCTGCTTGGGAATTTTTTATGTATTTACCAATTTGTATAAAGAACTGGTTCCTTTGGTATCTATGTTTAGTCACATGTTTAACCTAATATTTTTGTTCAGTATCGAACATTTTTAAATTACAAGGAGAGCTAAGAATATGAATGTAGTACCGTGATAATTAAAGATGATAATTTGGAGGGATGATATATAAAAAAACGAATAAAGGAAATAGCAGTCTTTCGTGTTTCGTCGTCGTTATATCCTGAACAAGTTTTTAACTCTTTTTATGTCAGTATAATCAATCTATACCTTCTCAAGTTCAAATTGCTTCTAATCAGAGTCAAAATAACATTAGTCAAAATCAAATTGCCAATATCAATTTCAAACTGGCATTAATCGAAAGCAAATTGACAATAATCAAAATCTTAATGGCGTTACTCAATTTCAAATCGACAATAAACAAAATCAAATTGCCCTAGTCAATATCATATCGGCAATATCAATTTCAAAATGGCAATAAACAAAACCAAATTGGTACTAATCAATTTCTAGTTGGCATTAAACAAAATCACATTAGCATTAGATAAAATGCAATTGCGAAAACACAGCACCAGCCTAGATATTATTAAGCTGCTTAGCCATGTCTGCATTTACTCCTGCCTTTAATACAGACCATGCTTGTTTATAAAGATAGGGCTATATGGACTTCTCTCTATATGGAGTTCTAAAAGCGTGTAATTCTCAAATTGGTTCTCTGCAAAAACCTCTTCAATAGTGAACGACGAACGCAACACCAGTTTGGTAAGTGTTTTGCGCTCTCCTTAAGCACTGCCTCACAAATTCGTGCGCTTCCGGCTTTTTGAAAGAACCTCTTCTAAGCTCTAAAAGAATAAATTAACCCCATGTTTCCAATGCATTCTATTAGGCCCCTCTGCAACCTGCAGATATACCTGTGCAGCGATTTTTCTTTTTTGGTTTCGCGATATGAACAAATTATATGATAGGTGTATTTTATGCTTGAATATCTAATACATCTTTAGCATAATTATGCCTACTTGTTTTCACTTCAATATTATTTGCGTTTTCAGGGGCTCTACGAACGACCTTCAGAGTACATTTAAGTCCGACCATACGCCGTCGAACGCATTCCCTGGAAACATTTACTGGAAACTTCGCCAATTAAATCTTGCTTCATGCCAAGTTGATTTTGTTTAGTGCCAATTTTGAAATTGCCTATGTGATATTAAATAGGGTTAATTTTATTTTGTTTACTAGGGAAACCTCGTCAAGACATGACGGTCAAAAGGATTGAAGGATTTCCTTATATGTATACAACATTCGTTGTTTGATTACAATTTTTTTTTATGAATGATTATTTAAATAAACAACCAAACATAACCAGTTGAAAATTCTAAGCCTTACACTCCTCTCTTCCGATATATCATCCACTCTGGCTTATCCCTCCCCACCGGTTTATTCTACACACATACAGAAATTCTACCGTACGAAATGATAAGAATAAAATCAAATATCGATATTTTTTAAAAAATTTTTGAAAACGTTTATTAGTACATATTTCAAAAACATGACATAAAGATAGTGTTGGCAATTTCCGGAAACTTATTTTTTGGTAGCTTTCTATGGAAATATTTTCTAAAACTTATTGAAATAGCAAATGTCAAAAAAAAGTTGATTCCAAAGTGTGTTCCGTGAAACCCTGGGGTTTCGTGTAAATATATAAGTTGTCCTGTAATATAACAAAAGGATACCACTTGCAAAACTTTAAACTTTCCTACAGTAACGGCCAAACTAGTATTTATTTGTTGGTACCCTTTGGTACCACATATTTATGTGAAATACAAAAAGAATATATCGAGATAAGCTGGATGCTACACAAAAATCAGCCTTGTATTTTAAATAAATCGTTTTCTTTAATATGTATCTAACAAAGGCTAAGTGAATGAAACATCTAAGTAATAGAATTTTCATTAATTATATAAATATTATAATAATATATGTTATTATTATTATTGCATTTTGTTGTTTTTGTTAATACATATATGCAGTTTAAAGGAAAGAAATGCGGGTTTGTCTAAGACTTAATAATCGTGAATAGTTCCAAAAGCTGCCAACGCTGGGGACTGATAGGGCGCTGCAAGTAGATTGTCCTTCTCTTGCGTATCAAAATGAATGTTTTAGATATTATTTATTTAAAAATATAAAACTTGGAAAAATACAGATATTAAGTAGTGTTGACTAATATACAAAACGAAAGCTTCAATATAAAAAAGAAACACGTAATTAGACCCAATAGAACTCTCAAACGAACTGGAACAAAAATAAGCCTTGTGTTTTAAATTTATAGATTGTCAATTTGAAATTGACTAACGCCAATAAGATTTTGGTTATTGTGAATTTGCTTTCGATTAATGCCAGTTTGAAACCGATTTGATATCGCTCATGTCATTTTTATTATGATTAGTGTCAATTTGAACTTGAAAAGGTATAGTTAATCCTGGCTGTGAACCTCAAAATTTGTAGTAGCATGTAATTAAAGATGATAATTTAGGGTGATAATTTATTTATACAAGACAAAAATTATATTAAATGTACAATAAAAATAAAATAAATTTGAAATAATAGTAACGAATAAAAAAAATAATAGTAGGTAAGCGTCTTTCGTGTTTATTGTCTTAACAAGCCTTCAACCTGTAAATGCAACTGTACAATTACTGCTGCCACTACTGTCTCACTGCACTCTACTTTTTAGTTTTCATTCCGCACTAATCGCTTCTCTACATGAGATCCTACACGAATCTACATAAATAAGACACTTACAAATTTGAAGTAGCTTTCCCAAGCTAACCATTTGGTAAGAGCATTACCACAACTGCTAATGTGTAGTATATATGATAATTAGGTATAGTTCAAAAATAAGAGTTTGTTGTAAAATGGTCATTCATTGTCTTTTACATGCAGGTTAGATAAAAAGAATTGCTACATGAGACACTCAACAATTCTGAAGGTACTATTGTGATAAGACAGTTTATATGGGTCTTGGTAAACAATCTTGGAAGTTATATCTTTTAGAAGGTAATAAAAGACGTGTGGATTGATGAGATATTTTATTTATTCTTGTTGATTATCGTTGCTATGGCAATATATCCATCATTCAATGCCTTACTTGTGACTCAATTGTATGTACTAGCATTTTTAACGTATACTAGCTACAAAAAATTGAGGTGATCTTTTCAATGGTTCCTTACATGCTAAGACAATAAAACGTATGCTAAGAATTAAGTGCTAATAATCAAAGAATTGAAAGGCCATTGCCGCTGATAGCAAAGAATCAATTGCTTATGGCAAGAACATGTGTTGCTGATTGCAAAGTAATGTCGCAAGACTTAATCTAACGAAACGATCTTGATGATACAGGAATCACTTGTCAGGACGTTCAGTAATTCTTACTAGAAAGAAAGAAATAAAATTTAGGAACGTGAGCAAAACCAAGGAACAACATAATAAGTGCTTCGTGAGCAAGTGATGCTTGCGTTACGATTTATTTGTTGTAACTTTCAAAATTAAAAATAAGTATGCTAATTTAATCTAAAAGCGTTGGCCTAAGTAGTAAGTTTGTGGTTAACATTGATAAACGTAGTTGTATTCATTTTGTCCGTAGGAATGGAAGAAGTGGGGTTGTATCTCATAAACGGAAGCAGCATTCACAGCAGTTTCCTAAGGTAATGATCTCTTGCTATTTACTATCAAATAGACATCATTACATACATATCAAATCAGGATGGCATTGAATGATGTGTATTTGATATGTAAATAGCAAGAGATCATTACAGTAGAACCATGTAGTTACTAGAAATTCAAAACTGTCCTAGACCGAATAACCTTTGTTATTAGCTACAAACTCCTTATCTTTAGTATAGCTAATATTTGCACCCGTTTGACCACTAATCTCATACCCACTTGGCTTTGTTAAGTTTAACATTTGCTATAAAAGAACTATTTTTGTTCGAAATTCAACAGTACCTAAGAGCCCTTCTAATTGTAGATATTTTACTTTTAGTGATTTGTCAAAATTGCAGTTGAATTGCCAGACGAAATTGCTTTATTTAAACCTTAATGCAACCGATTGCAGCTCTTGCTTGCCAGGTGTAGAACGACATCGTAAGTGCTAGATTTGGTGATCTATATAAGAACAATAGTTCCATTTCAGGTGAAAACTTCCCTTTAAACTTGAAGTTGACTTTGTAGTGACAACGATCATAATTGAATCTACTAAGGTGCATGCTATTTATTTACAGTTTCTCTTGTTAGTTGGTTAAAAAACAGAAGTTTAAATATTATTTTTATTATTCCTTTCATTTGTTAAAAAAACACTGTGTAATACTAACATCAGGTATATTACATACACTGAACAGGTACACGTTTGATGATTGCTGACACCAATGATAAATCATTGGTTCCAAAACGACTGAGTTCGTCCACGTATAATTGGCTACAAAAGTTACCTTAAATCTTAAATAAGAGGTTAGTCCATCAGGTGGTGCAGACCTAACTTGCCACCTAAGCTTTATATTACAGGTTCGAGTCTATCTAGGAATGGTGGCTTTTTCATTATTAGAAAAACTTTAAAGGCAGGGGCTTAAAAGTCTTTCACTTACGATTGGATTTACGAATTATAACACTGAATGTTTTCGGTAATTAGAGAATTTTTATAACATAATACATAGATACAAAATTAAAAAAAAGTTTATTTTTTGACAGTATTTTGTTCACTTGTTGCTGTATTTGTCTTTGATAACACAGACTACTTTCTAGAAGATGCTTACAATTCCTTGACAAAATTCAAAGTGAAAAATTCCGCTCACTATGACACTTTTGGTGGAGGCGCAAAATATCAGACTTTGTAAAACTTCTTTTTCTACTCAATTAACACTATGTTTTCTTATTCAATAAATAATAAATAAACAATATGAAATGACTTTGACACGATGCAAATACATAGTAAGTTCTTAAATTTGTTTTAATTAACTAGAAATAGTTTCATGAAAGATCACATTAGTCATAATTACCGATTTTTTTCCAGTATGTATAAATGCACAACCTAAACATTCAAAAATGAAAACTTTCAATTCGTTCTACTTTAAAAGTAAGATTACAAAGTTCTCTTAATGCCTCGATATATTTAAAAATAAATTCATTCCCCTTGGACACGTTCCTTGAAAAGATAAAAAAAATGAAAATTTCCTTTTTATGTGGACATAAACTCAATATTATGAAGTTTCACTGCTGAAATCCGAAAAAGTTTTTCCGTTTGGCTTTATGTCTGCATATTACCGTAATCGAAAAATGAAGATAACATGTAAAAAGGGATACTTACGTTTGTTATTGATTTTACTATAAACGGATTTTAAATGTAGAACACATAAAACACCAACATCTCCCATCACTTCCATAATTCAATATAAATTTTAAAACGGTTCTAAAAGCAACCTCTTGCCTCATTATTGTTATATTTACGTATACCGGCCAGTAGATACTACTATACATGTAAAACAAATTAAAAAGCAACAACACATCCATTTAAAGTAGCGTATTACTAGGGTAGCAGACGTTTACATTAAAAAAACAACTCATCCCGTATTTTTCAGTTTAATGAAAAAAAAAGAAGTGTAATTTATTTGCACAAGTTTAGATCCACGTTAAAGTAAATAATTACTAATACATAGACATAAAACGTAATTAAAAGTAACTACAAACAATGGGGATTTGCTGCCATTGTTAGTGCAATAAAATTCTGGGTTTTACATTAATTTATTAAACTTGTCCGCTAGACACAGTGGAAAAGAAAACGGTAGAAAGGTATTTTCGTTTAATGAAATGTTTTCAAATATTGAAGATTTACGACTATCCTTACCTTTGCCACCTACAAAAGCTTTGGTATTTTTAAACTTTCCCAAAATCTAACAATTACAAAATAACCTATAAAACTAACACCAACACTTTCATTTTTATTCAATCCGGCATTTACCGTTTGAATTGTTCTTTTTGTATCTCGGTTTATATTGGACAAACACTTCCGACATAAGATACCAAGAACACGTGCGCTTTTATAGCAATAAACACCCAGAAAAATCTAATTATGCCAAACATCTGTTGGAACAGAATCACCTAATGACACCTCAAAATAATATCAAATTGTTACATTTTTGCAACAACAAGCACAGACATTTTAGAAGCTTTTGAAATATACAAACAGAAACGCATAGTACCTTTAATCAATTAACTAATTGAGCTTAGTAATTCTCCTTTATTAGAAGTGTTAGATATTTAGTTTTTGTACTTATTATATCTAGTTACCTATTTTGTGTATTTGTCCTTAGCAACTGTTTGGTTATCAATCTTATCTACCTTTGGTAATGACATTTAATGTTGAGAAAATTGTATGGTTAAGAATTTATTAAAGCTTGTGAAACTTTAACTAATCTTTTGATTTGTATTATATTCTATTCTTCATTTTAACCTGCAATAGCAATTCTACGTAAATAGTAAGAATTGGCATGCTCTATGCTGCTGTTGATAAAGATAGATTACCTTCGAAACCCTTTTGGGTCTAAATCTTAAGCTCGTTGCAGTCCAGTAATATACGCAAACCCTTAAACAGGTGATGCCTTAGTGACTCTAGATCGCACTCTAGGTCGCTAAGATTGAGATTCTAAGTAACATTGCGAGGTCGCGAGCATCTAAGTCTAGGTTAGCATGTCTTGTATTTTCCTGCGTGTACATTCCAAGACAAGCCAATTTGTACACGGCACGAATAAGATATACAGTTTGCTAGAATGTAAAATAGAGTTTAGAATTTTAATTATAGAATAGAGTTTGCTACGGGGCAAGACTATGTTAACCAGAGTAATCGCAACTGTGGTGAAGATTTACAAATAATCATTGAAGTTTTCGAAAAAAGAAGGAAAAGTGTTCTGCTTTGCGAAGCATCGTATAAGGTGGCTAATAAGGGCTGTCCAAAATTTTTATGTTTTAGACAAAACCCATAGACATTATTCTTTTCTTTCAATAGTTTTCTTTCTTTTACTATAGAAAATCCAAAACCAGCTTTGGCATCTCGCACTGCATTTACTCTACCGAAAATACTTAAACTTGACAAACTGAAGAACAAGAACGATACTTACTGTACTTATGCTCCGGCTAAGATCTTAATTCTGCAGATTCAAATACAGGTGTGGGTGTTAACCTCAAAAGCTTCATATTAGATAATAGAGTCATAAACGAATAAAAAATAGAGGGCCCCACCAAACTGATAGATGTTTTTATAAGGCGAGAAGTCCACAGTTTGGGAAATAACTTACCATTTAAAATTCACGTTTAATTAATCAAACGTATATCAATTCATAATAACAAATTTAGGTTGGCATAACATCAGCAATTTGTTGAACCGAACTATATCAAGCGATAACTAAATTTGAAATCTGTATATTGAATAAAGGTAAAAAAGTTGAAAATACAAGTCCTCCGAGTAAGTCCTCATATTATATAATTCCGGGATCTTAAACCAACTAATCTAACTTAGACATATCTAAACATACTTAAACTGGGACACAATCCTAATACAGTTCTCCTTAATACTTCTTCATTTTCATAAATTCCTTGCACAAACAGAAGGCTCAAAACATAATATACTAAAGCACAATATTGACCATAACACAAAATTTTACATAAACTGCAAATTGAAGCAGGAACGTTTCGGGAACACTTTTTAAATCTTGAACAATTTCACCTTAACGAAAATAAGTTGAACTTTGCAATAATCTCAATTACGAAATGAATTCTTTATTTTTATTACATTAACTGGAACGGTACTTAGACTAACTTGAATGTTGCTTGAAGATACTTGTTTTATATTCTTGTACTCCGATTATTAATTTACTATCAATAAAATCAGTCAATGTGTTAATATAAAATTTACTGTTTATTAGCATTAAACAGATTCTTTTAAGCCAATATAAGTCCAAATAAGGGGGAATTAACACTGATCCTCTAATAGCAAATACGCGGCATTGGAATACTGATCACTATTCTCATGTGGATGAAAGTTCACTAAACTGAGGTTTCTTAATAATCCTCTTCACTGGATTAATTCTCTATCGGTATCGGTTCTCTAACAAAATCGGCACGGTATAACACTAAAAATTGCTTCATTGTACACGGTACTGTAAATATGTGGCGTTAGTATGACTTGCACGCGACGGCCGTAGCCGAGGGTCTTGGTTCTTGGTCTTGGCTCAACTTTGGGCTTTGAGAGCCGCTGTTAGACTGCTGTCTTGGGGATGTGAAACTATCTTCCTGTTAATATTTTTAAGAAAGGGAAAAATGACCACCCTATCGAAATTTAAAGTGACACACATTACACCAACCAGAAAAATCTTTCTAGAATGTTCTTAATTTTATTTTAGTAAGACGAAAGAATACTTTCTCGCCGGAGGTCCGATAAAAAATGGGCCACACATGCCCCTATCTATATTTTGTAATGAATCTATTCAGCAAACATGAAATAAACATATAGCGGAAAAATAAATTTGATATAAATGCATTTATACGTATTATTTTGTCTCTAGAATAATTTTTATATTGATTTTATTATTAAAAATAGATTTATCTACATGGGAACGGCTTTAACAAAAAACATTACTATGATCAGAATAGAATCTACAATTTTAAACTGACAAAATATATTCGAATATACAGGGCCGTACTAAGATTATTTATAATAAATACATTTTCAGGTGTATTAAAATGTATCCTGGAATTTTAGCACGTTACAATTTTAGGCACAAAGATATGAAATAGAAATCATTGAAGTTGGACCTAGATGCCAGTATCAGACATCAAACGTTTTTTCGGCCGCATTTTTTGAGTCGCCTTCCTGCTAGAGGTTGCTTGTAAAATTGATTTACTAGCAGGTTGTTACGGTTACTACCTCTTTCTTTAGATTTTTTGGATGCACGGCTATTAGATCGTTATGAAGGGATCTCCGAGATCCGCATAATAAGTCTGATAAGACACATACCAGGGTACATCTTTTAAGTTAAATTGTCTCCTTTTTGATCTTAATGTAGTCTTTCCAAGTGAGTTTTCTATCTAGCAGGAGCCCGAGATATTTTACTACCGTTTTTTTCTGGGATAGCATCATTTTTAGGTTTAAACTGGGACAACTACATCGTCTTGTTATAAACGATATTAGCGGCGATTTCTCAGAGTTTACTTTGATTTTCTACTGCCGTATCCAGTTTTGTAGCACATCTGAATGATTCTGCAGCTTTTCAGAGGCTCTGTCAGGGTTACTATCTGATGAAAGGATTGTCGTGTCGTCGGAAAATGTAGCCATTATAGCCTCTTCTATGGTAGGTTATATCGGTTGTAAAAATTTGGTAGAAAAAAGGTTTCAGGACATTACCTTGAAGTACGCCGGATTTAATAAGGTAGTATACGATATGGAAAATGCGTTGTTGACTTGAACTTGAAAATATCGTCCATCAAGGTATGATTTTAGAATAAAGTATATTTGACTAGGCAGATGCATCTTGATTTTAAATAATAACCCTTTGTGTCATACCTTGTCAAACGTCTGTTATATTGTAGAATTATTTTTTCGAAATCCGAATTTAGGTTATTTATAGACATAGTTTCCTTTATTCGAGCAAGCAGAAGTTCCTCAAGTAGTTTGCTTATCAACCGATGGTTCCGTAGGTGGATTCCTAGATTTCGCAATTTTAATTATTTGTGCAAATTTCCATTGCATGAGGTAGTAGCTTAGATTATAACTCGTTGTTAGTAATATTGGTGCTTTACCGGCAAGATGTTTCAATACTTTTCCAACCGCTAAATCATAGCCAAGAGCTTTGAATGAGTTTGTCCTATTTATTTCTTTGTGAACTGAGGTTGGTGAGAAGAAATTTACACAAAACACAATGAAAATCTAGAAAGTTGTTGATTTCTTCATCTGATGACTGGATGAAACCGGCTTTAAAGACCAAATTTCACCAGATGTTGCGTCAAAACCGGTATGAGCGTTGATGACGGAAAATCTCCTGAAACTGAAAACACTCAACTATAAACAAAATCTCATTCTGATCCAAAAATATTTGAAAATTAAGAGATATTAGTTCTGCAGTATCCTAGGAATCAATAGTTCTTCATTCTTCAATCTACAATTCCTCAGTATCAACAATTCAAATAAAGATGCATTAACCAATGTGAGATTATTCTCACTGTTCTCAGCAAAAACATAACAATAAGAAGATCTTAGAGCTTGGATTATTGAAATTCGAGTAATTTACATATTTCATAAAATGTTACATTGTGCCCCTTTGTAAAAAAATAATTATAAAAAGTACGTTACATTATGGATTTTACGGTTTTTACGAGAGATTCATTCTTAGAATAACATCATTCTAATAAAAGTACATGTGCGTAAAATATAAGCATAAATATATTATGCAACGTAGTCCACTGAGCAATAGCATTGTAAAGTCACTACCTTTAATTAATAAGACGCTGCTGGTGGATCACACTACCGCAAATGACGCCATATTGAAGCGAAAGAAGCACGAAATTCTTTATAATTTTTATCTGTATTGCATTTAATCAAATCCACGTTTAATTTAAAAGATTTTTTGCATAATTGTTAACTTTTCTGGAAGTTCAAAACTTTTATTTATTAAAGATTACGCTTCTTTGCCTCAATATGTCAGCGGTTTGTGGTACTTTGCCAGTGTGGCCTGGCTGATTAGATGTAGCGGCCGGCATACAGCATTGTACAGTTGTGTAAATCTGGTGGCGATGCCTTTACTTCTGAGGTGTAGAAAGAACTTTTGTACAAATTTTTGAAAAAGTTTAAATTTTAAATCTAAAAGGAATTTGATTCTACGCGTAAACGATTGATCATACGAAAAAGTGTTATAAAGGTTTTTTGTTGTGCTAGATGAGATGCATCTTGCGATACCATAATTAAACTAATATTAAACGCGGCAAGATGATGTTAAAGTTTACAACATTATTATTTTTTTCTGAAAAAGTGGTACGTCTAAATTTGCACATTGTACATTTTGATGTCTTTTATCATCCCTTAAAATTAATGCATAGTAACCCCTTCCACCCGGTCCATATGAAACAATTTCTATTTACCTTGAAGCATGTTATTTGTATCATCGAAGTTCTCTCTCTTCGAATTTATTTTAAATTAGTGCACCAAAATAATTACAAAGCATTGAACATCTAATCGATAATTGATTTGTGGTTGTAGTCAGCTTAACATATTTGATTTATAAATTCTTTATATAACCTAATTATTCCTTACCGATCCATTATTCTTTTTCATTTAACGAAGCTTTTTATACTAAACTGGTCGTTTGTGTTTATACCAATAACTTATATACAGGATTCCTTTGTAATGTTTTTGTCTAACACAGAAACAAACCGGGTTTTCTACACGAAACAAACCTTTGTAGAACTTTTGATGTTCTCTGGTTGGTACTTCTTGTTTTATAAATAGTGGTAATATTGGACAACAATGCACTATCTAAATGGATGAAATTTCGGTTGACACAATGTGGTTTACAAAAGGAAATAAATCTAAGCTCGAGAAAATAAATTGCATTGTCAGTAAATGTTTTACGTTTTGCAATCCCAAGCGATTTTCTTTTCCACCCTGCAACATAAGGATTTTTTCCAAAAAAAAGTAAAACAATCGTCCTATACATTAAAAGATCACAACGGTTCACCTCCGCCATTTCTTGCTTCTATTCTTTTATTATAAAGTAAGCCACAACAAAAACAGCATCATAGCTTGTGGTTTCTACAGTAGTATGAATTATGGAAAAAAATTGAGAAAAAATTAAGTACACGTGTGCGTCTTCCTTCTACTAACCGAAGAACCTACATAAGACTAATGCAAAATCAATTCAAGTAGATATATAAAACAGACTCAAGTATTCGGGAGCTTTCAGCAACGCAGCTTTCATAAAAGAGAACAAAGGCGTTTGTGTTTGTCATAGAATTCGCAGCGAATGTCAGAAAAATCCAATTCCTTCACGATGTGTGTGCGTATATGTGTGAAAGGCCATACCTCTTTTGTTATGTGGGATCACTCGGTTTCACCAAAAATTTTATTTTACGTGCACGTTTTTATCAATCAAAGCCAAAATAAAATTGTTTGCTCTTTTTTCAAAAAATTCCTTGTAGGGACGAAACTCTAAAAAGAGTTTCAAAAAGTGGTTCTTGTTGAAGGTAGCGAAAGAAAAGTTATTAGGGCATTCCTGTCAAGATAAACACTAAAGGTGATGAACAAAGATCGATATCAATGCTCATCTCTATACAATTCTTAATTTTAATTGGTCTATTTTGTTTCTACTGGCGATTTGTACAAGAGCACACCATAGTAGATTATTTAGGTTGGTTAGACTTCAACAGACGCAGAGGTTATTATTAAGGAAGATTTTAAAATATAAAATTATTAACACTTCGATTATAATTTAAAATGAATAATAAATAAATAATGAATAAACTTCTAATTAAATGAATAGACTGAATATTTTCGTATTAATAAAAATACTTTTTTACGTTAACACTGCACATTTCGTTTCAGTGCAAGTATAAATTTATTTCAGTGGTAATGTTCAGTGTCTAACTAGGTTTATTGAAGTTGTTCAACTTTTGTTTACTGACACTAGACCCATTCACAGTAAAACCATAACACATGATTTTATAAAGTTATAATAATTAACACTATCTATGACATTTTAGGTTTGCTTATGTTTATTTTTTCAGATTTGGAAACTCTATTCCTTTATGTACCTCCAGAACCCTTTGTGTTATAATTCCTGATAGTAGATAAGGAATCTAATTATAGTGTTTGATTCGAGTAGCTTCTCCAAAGTTTCAATAATTCAAGAGCTAAATATTCATGCTCATTAATTGCAGTAACTGCAATGGTTTATGTTGAAATTACGGCAATGTAGAACCGGACCACTGTGACATCAATTTTAGACTATTCACCATTCATTTACTGATTGTACTGTTTTATACAGTTAAACCCTTACTCCCTTTTAGAAGAAACCTGATAAACGCCAAGTATTAATTTTCAAATATGTTCTTTTTGCTATATAAGGTAATTCTTCTACATAATGTCATGATATCTAGGTGTTCTTTAGGAGATATGGTGCGTTTAATAAGATTTACTAGGGAAAAATCATGCATAATTACAGATCTCCGATCTAGAAGGTTACGTAACCTCAATTTATAAAATAAATTATGAAAAAGGGTTTCTTAAGTTAAATACATTTAATACGTACATGTACAAATGTATTGGCTTGTATTTTGGTAGAATTTTATCTAGAATAGATAAAGCAGGTTTTTATTAACATGTATGCATAAATTCTAAATAAATTATCTTATCTTCATAAATAAATTATAAATAAAAAAATAAATAAATTAAACCGACTTCTGAATTTCATTATAGCATGTAAGATGGATTTGTTGATTTATGCTTAATTTGATAACTTTGTGATAGAATGTGTTGTAGAACTGCATGAATTTTGCGTAATTTCATCTTAACCGCACGATTTGGGAAGATCTCATTGAAAGGTTGAATTTCTTTGTTAAAATTACTGGAAAACATACTTCTAGGCTTGCGATTGTTCATGATAAAGATTTATATAATTTGGGTTGCAGATCAAGTTAAGATGCCACTAAAAGTATTTTAAAACGATTAAGTTAAACACGTAATGAAAGTATTTAATGATATCGAACAGTGTACAAGTGTGTTTAAAAATAAATTACTTTAATTTGTGTTATCTAATTTGAGATTTCTCTTTGACAATTAAAAGGTATGTTAAAATTTAAAATAAACCCTAAGTGTTATACATTTCTGGAATTAAAGGAATAAGACCTACACTTCTGTCATTTATTTAGTCTTGTATTTAATTATAATTTATAAAATCGGAATTTGATTAGGTTGATTTTAAAAATCAAAAGTATTTTGTTTTTAGCGGAAATTATTTTGTTTTTATTAAAACTATATATAAGGAACTTCTCTAAAAAAACAATTAAGTAGCATTATTTTATTAGAGGAACAAGGTGTTACTGGCTGCTTCAAGAATTAAAGATTGTAAGGTTAAAATGCGATAAAGTGAGGTTATAATTAAACGTCGAAAATAAAATAAAGTGAGGTTGCAATAACTGTCAACGAAAAAAGTTTTGAGTTAATAAAAAATAAAAATGTATAACCCATGTTATTTAAAAATATAAGCATTTAAGTCTACAAGTTAAAAAATTAAATGAAGAAATTAATTCAACATCGTTAGTGGTAAAAGTTATTTGAAGAAGTTAAAATAATGATTTGTTGGAAACTGGTTCTTTATTGTATGGAATTTATACTTTGGTGGATCGATAAAATTTTGTCAAATATTTCGACTAGATAATTTAGATTAGAGATGGAGAAATTAATGAGTTTGTCAAAAAACTCAAATATAGAGATGGAAATTATTTTGAGCGCCAATTTATAAAAAATTGAAAAGTGAGTTGTGAAACAATCATTTATTTAATTTTATTATTATTTATTATTAATTTATTTTTAATTAATTTAGATACCACTTCAAAGAAATTGACTTGTGGTCAAAACATTTAATATAAAAATAGCTGAGAGATTTCTAATTATAAAATTAAAAAGATTATTAATTTTTATAATTTTTTTATTTTTATTAAGGCTGTTTTACCGCTTTGCAAGAATCCGTAGATAACATGGGTGTACCACTGTTTAGTGGTCAAAATCATTCTATCTATTACTGACAAATGACGTATATACTTGCTAGAACTACTTACACTCCTTCTGTACCACATTTCATTATGAAATTTCTTCGCATCGCAAAATTTTCGTACTAACTTTGTGTACGTTTTTCATGATTATTATTAATGCTATCGAAATTAATTTTTTTTTAATATCAAAATTAAATAATGGCCGATCGATTTGTGGTTTTAATTTTTTTATGTTTGAATAAAATCTTATATAACTTTTTAACAGATTATTTTTTGCAAAAATGGAGACCACAAATCCGTTTGTATCATCAACACCATCACTATTTGAAAATTTAAAAAATATTGGTCCTATAGCAGCCGAGAAAAATCTACACAAAGTTCATACGCTTGGGAAAACAGCCTTAAGGTTAATTGAATTATTTTTCTTGATTTCAAATTATAACTCTTTTCGTAAAGAAAAGCAAAAGAAACAAGAAAGATTGACTATTATTTTATTTCAGCATTTTTATATTTATTAGAAACAGTCCTTCTAAGTCTAATAAAAGAAATCAATTGGTACAAATATTATTTATTTTATTTTCTTTTTGGTTATTTAAAAATAAATGAATAAAACATTGTATTCTTCATTTTGTATTCATTTTATTTGTATATGGTAGTATTTGTTGCTTATTATTTTTGTCCATTGTAGTTATAACAATTTTAAAAAATATCAAAGCGACTCACCCTGAAAGCAGTCTTATACATGTTCTATGGGAAAGATCTACCCACAGCAATACATCAAAGCCGAAGCAAAACATGTTTTTAAAAGGTAAGAACGTTTACTTACACTACTTACAGTGTTAGTATTCAATTGTCAGTATTTCTTTTTACAAGAATAAAAGCTAATAATAAATATAGCAAAACAATATTTTATAAATTTACATTTATTTTTATTGGGCGGGCTACTTTTTCTTTCTTAAAGTTACAATAAAGAAGTTCAGAATTATCCAAACTTTGTAACGATCACTGTTTTTTACAATTATTTAAAAAAAATAATTTCGCTAATTTGTGTAACTATTGTGTTCACTAAGTTCGGTTTTGTTTAAGAGAATTGCTTTTTTAATAAATAACATGCCTTGAAGCCACCTCTGTTGTCGTCTTTAGTCATCCATTGTTCTAGCTGTCGTAAATTCGGATTTTTTGTTTCTTAGCAGGGTTACAAAACGTTTTCTGTATTAACTTGCCACTTATGGTCACTTATGATAAATAACTTCTTTTCATATCTTGAAGACGCCATTAGTTAACGGAACAATAGTCTTGATGAATTCTTCACCTGAGTTATTTGATAAATATTTTTTTGTGCATCACTCGTGTTCCAAGGGTCGTGGGTTCAAATCCCACTTGGGGCGACGGGATTTTTCTAATTGGAAAATTCCGCCACCTTAACTATGGATGTATGTATTCGTGTTGCATGTTAGATGGGGGACAGATGACCTTAGCTGTTGGTTCCCCCGTAGTGTAGGCGTGAAATTAAAAAAATAATTAAAAAAATTTTTTTTCTACAAATTGCTTGGTCTGTTCGGGTTATATGAACATTATATGGATCTTATCTGGCTGGTATTTCTTGTCCGATTTGTGTAAATTTGACTAAAAATGCAACATTCCACAGGTAGGTGGATGACGTTTCCTTAGAATCAATATTTGTTATATTTTTGAATTATCGTTAACACTATGCTGTCACAACAACATTATAACATGTATAACAACATTACAGACGGCACGGCACCACTTAGATTGTTACTATTGTTAAAAAAGTTGCGATGACAATCTACAATTTTAGAAAACAATTCCGTCTGGTTCATGTTTTTTGAAAGGATTAATTACAAACAATTTCTTGAGTCAATCTACAGTAGGCAGTTGTTTTATTTAAATTTATTAGATCAAGTTCATGAATTTCAAATACTTGTAAACAAAACCTAACCTAATGTATGACAAATATCCACATTTTCCTACTGTTTAAAATACAAAAAAATAAAATAAATACAAAGGAACTAATAATAGATTGTAAAGACATTTGGTCTATCACAACAGTATATTTTAAACGGTATGTTTAGGAGACACCGTTTAAAATATAATATAACAAAGGAAGCTTAATTAGAGATCCATTTCTAAATTTTACATAGTTTTATTGCTACGTTAGTACAAAACAAATCAAAACCTTCATTTTTTGGAAATTAGAAAATATTCCTTTAACAAAATCACTTACGGTATATTCGTTTTTAACTTTAATTTAAAGAGATATTAAAACTCTTATTGGACTTTATTTAAACTACTCCAAAAAACCATCACATTTTAACGTTGATGCTGAAAATTATAATAATTTTTGAGCTTCACAATCATTTCCAGTTTTTAAGTTACTAAGGGCCGGTTGTTCAGTACGTGGCTAACTTCTGGTTACTAGTAACTCGGCTTTAACTGTGAAAAGCGAGTTGTTCAGTAAGAAGTTAACTTTTAACTATAATTTATTTTTGTCGTTAACTAAACCACCGAGGTTGAGGGTTTAAGATGTGGTTAGATTATGAATAACCTAAAATTATTGAAGAGTGAGAAATAAAACTTATAGACAGTTGTCAAGAAATTATAAACAGAAAGATTGTTTTAATAATTATTAAAACAATTAAAAATAATAATTATGAAGGTGCATTTTCAATTAGTTTTTTATCAACGAAATAAATAATGCTTCCCCTTTTGCCGCGTAATTAACATCTCGATCTCTGGCAACTTTTATTATTTATTACTTGCGCATGTAATTTACTATTAGATTGCATTAATAAAACGATAGAATTCAGAAAAATAATTGCGTTAGATAACATACGCAGCAATTTACGTATAAATTATTGTATAATTTATATTAGCTAATAAGTATTATTCAAGTGAGTCCCCTAATGAAGAAATTGAAAAATATATATCTAACACTTGACTTAACAACGAAACAATTTAAGGTTAAGACAACCAATTACGTGCATGAAAAACGGTGTAAAAACCATAAACCATAGAAAAACCTAGAAAGAGCAACTGTAAAACTACAAAAACATTCTACCAACATAACGATTTCGAGGTTTAACTAATCTTAAAATATCTTTGTACTGAACAACACAAAACTTATTTACACCAAATTTATTTATAACCAGAGTTTAGTAATGCCATAGGATATATGACCAACTGAACAACCGGCCCTAAGTGGATAGATTAAGTTACTAATTCCTATTTGATAAAGGAATTATTATCAATACAAATTCGAATCGCTTATTTAATGGTTGATTCTCAAAAGAACAGGAGATTTTTTTGTTCCCATTAAAGCTGGAAATGATTAAAAGCTTGTATTTATTAAAAACTGTTTACGCAGAATTTTCACACATCACACTCAAATTTAGTGAATATTAATAAAAGAAATAAACCTACACAAAGCTAATTCAAAGTTCTTTCACAATTCAAAGGGCCAGATTACATCAAAAATTTCTTTAAATTGATTTATCACTGCAGCATTAAATTATTAAATATTCTAAGCGGGAAATTTCTAAACTGAATACAGGAACACTTAATTCCCTATAAAGTCTTAAACCATAAATACTTCGATACGATGTTATTAAAAACAAAACTGAAAATCTAAAATTTCAAAAATTCTAATGAACAAGTCGAAAGATATTTCGTTCTCGCGAAAACTACGATGTTTTTCCTCTTATTTTATCAAAAGGTGCAGACAGCTAATTTAACGATGAAAAGGCTTGGTTCAAGATAAACAATGTATTTGCCTGAAATGCGATTATAAAATGCTGTATGTTTTTGATACAACAAATTTATTAGTGTGCTTCAAAGAAATAACTTTTATTTAGCTGGTCTTGTTGCTATGCGATAAACAAAAATGGTTTAAATACGTGACCAAAAGGGGAATTAATTACATGTATGTACATAACAAAGCAGTAACTTTATTTAAATATGAAACAATTTTGGGTCGTAACTAGACCAAAATTATTCATAAGCTAAACTTGGTTTCACCTACCAAGGCGATGATATTTGAATTAAAACGAAACGAATTAAATATTCAGAACAATCAGCGTGTTACAATTGAACCCACAGAAATTATAGAATTTATCTATTATCTCATTATACCTAAAAGGGTTTATTGCAATGAAGGGCAGAAAACTAGTTTTTTTTAATCAAACTTTAGTAAAGCAAAATGGTAAACTTGTCCAACTTAGTGTAATAAAAGATTCCTTTGTTGGGTTGTTAAACTTTAAATAAATCCCCCTGAAATTCTTTCTGTCTAGGGCCTTGAATACATGTTCCGTAAAAACTACAATTCAATGAAATTTTACCAATAAAAGTAAAAACTGCACTGTTTTGTTTAGAAAAGCATTTAAAAATTTCTAAAATAAACTAACTTTAATGAAAGAAATGGAGTCGATACGGAAATTAAACAACGTGCTCGTCCAGCACCACTAATTTAGCAATTCCCTCCGTATTCATTATGTCTACCAAAAATTTAATGAAAGAGCTTGCCGACTCGAATGCAAATATACCTTCTTTTTTGTAGAGGGGTCCGTGAACGCTTTTACAGTATGTAGTTTTGTATGCGTAATTTTATCACAGTAAAGTAATCAAAAGCATTTCAGAAGCGAGGCAACAGCTAATGTATAGTGAGAGCTTCCGAGTGACGTCTGATAAAAGGCGAACGATATTTCCTCTTGATACTTCAGGCCAATCTTGTGCTCCCTGTTACCTGTTTCCGTTGATAAGATCAGTGAAAATTTGCAGTTGACGTTCGCTTAGAAAAGAGAAAAAACTTTGAAATGTAACATTTAAGTTTTTCTTTTTACAGCTCTTAGAAGGAGGTATCTGATAAAAGTAAGTCATCCGAAGTGCCAAAGAAACCTCCTTATTTGGATACTTTTAACGCAAGAATCTTCTTTATATATAAAGAAAAAATTTTCTCTCCTTTTGACGCTATTGAAACCGTCCTTTACTTTTCTTTCTACTGAAAAAATTTTCAGATTTATTGGAACGTCATGCTGAACTCCAAAAAAGACCAAAAAACAAATTAAAACTTTTTATATTGCATCAAACTGACACAGGAAGTCTGCAATATTTTTTTGTTGTTCCTACTGCTGTTGTTGTTGGATCGCAGCAGGCGAGTTTTAGAACTTAGCTCACAGATAATTCTGATTTCTGATCTCGACAAGAAAGAGCTTCCCTAAAATCGATATTAAGATAATAATCGAGTGAAGGCATCCCGAATTTCAGTTTCAATTTTCAACTTTTTAATAACTTGTTGCCTCAAAGGTTCTATTATTATTATTGAACTCGTTAATTGAAATTTGTAATTAATGTTTGTGAGCTTTTCTTTTTTGGCTGATGAGAAATTGAACGCAGCTTAAAAGATCCTACAGGGTTAATTACTTTAAAACGAAATTATAAATGTTGGATTCAGTTTGATTAAAAACTTTGTTGTTTTCCTTTTTTCCCATTAAAACTCTTCTAATCAAGACATACATAAATCTTCATTAGAATTGTTGAAGGTACAACAATTTCTCTTTGCATTTCATGCACATATGTTGTTGTGCATGTACGTTTGTATAATAAATTACCCCTGCACAACTTTTTGCCAAGTTATACAACTCTGAAATAGTTGAAACATATGCACATGTGTCACAAAATCAGCGCAATATCCTTTCCGGTTTACAGCACAATAAAAAAGCGGTAGCTTAGTAAATTGTTATAAATATTCGCCTCTTTTTCGCCTTCTTTTTCTGTGTGTACTGAAAAACCTCCATCCAAGTCGAATGAAAAAGGTTTTAACAGTAATCGGATATTCTAAAGAAACGAAAGCGTCGCTTCTTGTATTGGATGATAGCCTTCTGAACCTTCTTTTTTTATTGCAAACGGCAACGTAATGAACGAAAGCTGCTAAATTTCCTTCAGTAGGACTTTTTTTGTTTTCCGAAAGTTTATTTTATTGAACGCGCGTCGGTTTACAATTATAAAATGAAGTTTAGAAAACGATTCGTGTTTTGGTGTTTTAGAATTAACCAGAAGTTGAACCGGAATTGGAAATCAAATGAGACAGAATTTAGCTCAAAGCTTTGCCTTAAAGCACAGAACACGCATTTTAGAGGACGAGTTGGAAGCAATCTGCGATACAATAACCTTGACTAAACACAGCAAACCCCTTTCTAAATACACACACACACATACACTAAAGTTGGCAGCTCCCTGTGTTTCTCTCTGTATTTCGGTCATTTCAATTTACCAAGGATTATCTTAATATTAATCACCCGACTAGAACATGCGAAATAAATCTTCCTAACCTGCACTAAAACTTCATATAAAACCCCCTGTGATTAATTCCTGGACTATTTTGGCCCAGGAAATTATTGTGTAATTTATGAGTGCATCGTTCCGCCACCCCCTGCGCCAATGCTAGTGGACGACGATTCAACTTAACTAGAATCCGGGGAGTTATAAAAGCAGATAATTGGCCATTGTATTCTGAACTGACCAAACTTTTGTTGTTAGTATATCGTGGCTTTTGTTATTGGCAGCTTTACTGAGTACTTTACTTCAGGATAAATGTTAGAACCTCTTGGTTTTTATTGAAAAAAAGAAAATTGTTTCCTGTAACAACCGTATTGTATAATCCTAGTTTAATTGGGCGAGGTGTATTGCTAACAATATGTAGCACGATTCTCATTCGAAACACAAGCGAACTTTTATAAAATTAGATAGAATTAAATTTCCTGCTATTTTATAAAATAAATTGTCAGTTGCTGCTTTTCTTTCCTTACACAAATATGATACGCAAATTTCCACATTCAAATTAATGTTGTCTCCTGCTGAACTGCATTAATTGAATGCCAATTTTAAGAAAATTTAAGGCTCATTTAAAAATCGGAATTCGCATATCTGTAACTCTTCTGATGTAGTAAAAATAAGTAAAATAAGGATTTCAGGATTTAGACTGAATTCAATTTTCCCAGATTTACCTCGAATCCAATTTATGTCCACCGTTCAAACTGGTTTCAAAGGTTTTTTTTTCTCAAATCCGAATTTTTGCTTGGGTAGGTGCAGTTTTGCTCTGTATTTTGTTTCTGTAATATTTTTGTTAATTAAAGTAATTTTCTCTTTTTAATCTTCTTTTAAAGATGGCAAAGACAAGTTCCAAAAACACTTTTACAGGAATTGATGGTGGTGTCAAATAATGTGACTTGTACCGTCTATTTGCATTAAATTATATAACATACAAAATGTATTCCCCACAATAGGGCGTCAAAGTGCAGCGAGCTAAATTTATGCTATATAACTAGGCATACAATCTTTTATACTTACAATAAACTCACATTTGCTTACCATGGTAACGCTAAGGCAATTTCTTATTACAATTTTTTTCGGGCATGGGAAAATTGAAAGGTTGGCTAATTCGAATAGGATTTTGGTTGCCTATGAGCGGACAAAGTTAATTTGTTTGCATTCTTGTTAGTTTTGAAATAATTAAATAAATGAATAAAATTATTGTGTATCTTTTATTTATTTTGTATTTGAGTTCTTGGTTGTCTCCGGGTTTTGCCTGTTCGACCCAAGGTCAACTATTGCATCTGTCAAATTGCGTTTACATATTGGGGAAATTTAACAATAATTAAAGAACTTATTTAAAACTATTTAAATTTAAAGTAAAAACAAGATTTCGCTAGAAGTATTACAAAAGTTAATCTTACTCTTTTAAAATTTTTATTATTTACTCAAAATATAAAGACACGTTTACTTAAAACTTAAAATATTTCTTTTAAGATTCCTGTTTATAAATCTTAACTTTTAATGATTGCAAAATATATATTCTTAGATTTTTTTTGTTCAAGAGGTTTGAACATCTCAAAACTATCACCTACTGTTCCTATTGTTCAACCAATAATGGTAGTAACACTTGAATAAATTTATTTCACCAGATTCGTTGCACAAGCCAAAACATTTTCTTCTAATTTTCAAGTATCCTAATCTGAGGAATGACTCCAAAAACAGCGCATTCAGAGTAAAACGAAACCCCACATCAAAAAGCTTTAATAAACGCTTTTACATTAGAGCAGCAACTTCCGTAAGAAAAATAAAAAAGGAATACCAGAGAAATCCTACTACCCTATCTTCAGTAATTTTTATGAAGGTTCCGATTCCCATTTCCGTTGAGAAATTCCTTAAGAAATAGATAATCTATAACGTGTAAAATTTTTAATTACACTAAAACAAAAGTCCCACGCTTGAGCGTCAATTGTAACACTCAAATATTTACTGAAAACAGGCCCGTACTCACTTTACTTATGCTCCGACTAAGATCTCTTGTTGACGAATTGTATTTCAGGGTAGGTACTGGTTTCTTAAGCTCATAAATTGTACAGAAAAAATATGGGTAATTGAAATAACAAGAAATATGGGCGCCACTCATTTGAAGTCATTAAAATACATTGTCACCTAACACGTTATGGTAGAAAGGTTTCCGATTATATGTAAAATACATTGTCAGAATCCACAAATGGAAAGAGATTCTGAGGAGGTTGATTGAATTGAATAGACTAATTGTAGTTAGTTAGGTTGACATTAAAGCAGGTTAATGTGAATAAATAACTTCAACAAATGATAGGTCCAATATTACCACAACCATGTCTAGTTTAATTCTTATTTATTGGTTGATAAAAAATCTTGCCTTTAAAAACAATGGGACAACATTTTTATTAATATTCTAAGATGAATACCTTTTTGTATAAAAATGATTCTTTCATAACAGTAGGTTTTCATTCAAGAAGTACATATAAAATTTTATTAACTAAGATGACTTAGAAAATATTGTTTATCAGCTAATCCTTGATAGACTGTATAATTTATTTAAACCCATAAATTGCACAACACTATAATGTCTTTTTATTCACTGTTAACTATAGGCACCAAGTACCTTACACATGTAGAGAAGAGAGAACCGTGTAATACTGGTAAAGATGACGAAGATAGTAACTGGATTTAAGAACTAAAATTTGCTGGAATTATATCTTGCATAACTTGGCATTTGCCTTTCAATAATAAAAATTGTTCCAATAGAAACGTCAATTATTTACAAGTTTTTATGTTAACACAATTTTAATTACCAGAAGTTTGCGTTATTTTAACTCATTAATATTTTGATCCTGCACAAAATTCGGCAATCCCACAATATTAGTATTGCAATAGAAAACGAAGAAATGAATCTTATTAGATTTAAAATTCAATTTATTATGGAATTCCCTTTACTAATCATCAACTAACGGCACACTGGATTAATTATTAATTTTATTAACACGAAGTGCTAAACTTTAATATGAAGCACTTAAGCTTCTCTTTACTGTAGACGAAACGGAAAAACAAACGATACGGAAACTTATTCGCACTTGCCGGACCGTATCAGAATCTTGCGTGTGTTCTGCTTGACGAATTGTCGGAGATTTCCGTGCGTTCCACTTGGCGAGACTCTTGTTAAAAATTCCACTTCTACCCATGTAGTTAATATTCTTAAGAAGGGGAAACACTACACCCTATCAAGTGCCAAAGTGACGTACTTCGCACCAATGGGAAAATACCTTCTAGAATATACGATGGGTATTTACAGAGCAAGAACAAGTTTCCTAGCAAGGGATCTGATATCAAAAAATCAGACTTGTTTTTCTTCTATAGATTTTGAAAAATCTATTTAACAGACACGAAATAAGCACGCAGCGGGAACATAAATTTGGTTTAAATGCATTTTATACGTGTCATTTTAACTATAAAACAAATTTATCTCGATATTTCGTTGCTAAAACAAATTTATCTGCTTGAGAATGCCTTGAAAGTTAACGAAAAAAACATTATTATAGTTGGAATAAGATCTGCAATTTTAAACAACCAAAATATATTCATATATAGAGGGCCGTACTAAGATTATTTTTAATAAATACATTTTCAAATGTATTAAAATGGATCTTGAAATTTAAGCACGTTACAAACGGGAACTTTCGGATCGACTACCTCGAGGTGTTAATAAGGAGTCCCGCTGTATTAAAATTTATAGCTCAAAACATTAACTTCAAACTGTTACTAATTTCTGGGTCCAGCAAACGTCTGCTACAAAATAACAGCCGCCGTTTGAACTCAGCATAAGCAAAAACAAGAACAAAAAACTCAGGATACAAACAACACAAACAGAGATTTATTCTGTAACAAAGTAGTAAACCAGTAAAAAAGTAAATACAGAACTAAAATAGACAATCAAAAGTTAAATTAATTTAATTATTATATCAAAGATTCAAGTTAAGATTATAATAGTTTATACAAAAATCAGAATGTAAACATTTCCCAAATATCCCCTTTACTAATATGTAAAGCAATATAAACAATAATTATTTAGTTCCTATACTTCTAAAATCAATTTTTTAAATCATTCAGTCGATTAAATTAAAACACATAAAGCAGGATTCTATACTAATACTTAAACAGCAGTTCTTAAATCAATAAAATTAAACATTATCAATCAATTAAAGATATTTTAAAGCTAAACAGAAAATTATCCAAAAACTTCTGATCTTTACGTACGATTTCTGCAGAACATCTAGCTTTAAATTAAGTCTTGCAACCGTGTAATGTACAATTATATCCAAATCAAACACAATAACAAAGTTTGTATATTTAATACATAACCTAAGATTTAGAGATAATATTTCCTAGCTAAATAATAAATTAAAAGGATTAACAGTAGTTTGTGGATAAAAGATGCAGTCTGTCTTCTGATGTTAATATCTGGGCGTTGTTAATAAACACTTGATGTTATAGATGATGCTTTAATGGTTTTTCGAAAGGTTGTAAATAAAAATCCTAAAGTTCCGGAGAAAGACTTAGAGTGAGGGTAAGAAAGAAGCGTAACGAAGAAGCCTAAAAAAAATTATTGCAAATAATTAAAAGGTTATCACCATAAATTGCCTCTTGCGTTATGGAAATGGTTTTCCTACAAAACTAGGAATTGATAAAAATAAATCTACTATAAAATGCAATGTTCTGAGCCCTAAGTTTGAATGAGCATTTAAATTCAAACAAAAACAGTTAGATAGACGACTTATTTTTGTATAAAATAGTAAATTGGAAAATAATCTAATTGTAGGTTTTTGGATTTTTGCGAATTATGTTATGCGGGTTTTGACGTAAAGCCTGTCTTTAATAATAATTAATATTTCAATAACTACTTGACAGAATTGAATGTAATTTTATATGCAAGTAGCTAATAGTGTATATACAATTTGATTGAATGGGAAATACATCACTTACTCAAAGTCTTAAACGGCTTGTCTGGATGTTTTTTAGTTCTTCGCGCATTCATATGTTAAGTTATTGACTAGACATTCAAAATGATGCCAGAAATGGTAGTAAATGGAAAACTATCCATCACAAATTCTTCATGTTTTCAAACCAGGAAGTTAAAAAGGGTTTCTTACACACACAAACTACATCATAGAGCACCCAACAGGAAGAACTTATTCATTATTTCAATCATTATTATTTTGAATCATGAATATTATTCATTATTATTTTGAACATTTCCGAGCTCTAACAATGTTTAAGAATCTAGAATAATCAGACACTGTTATGTGCGGCTGGAGACAGATTACAACAATAACAATAACAAGCTCAATGTTCAAATTAACAACACATTTTTTGTAAGAAATCGAAAAGTCTGAAAACGCACAGCGTAGAACGAGGTTAGCATTTAATTCAGCCGTGATCCAATATAAAATTCTTTCTTTAATATTCCTTATCCGCTGGGGATAGTAGTATAATAGGGTCCGTAGTTTCTACAATCCTTTACCAGACCCAGACGTGCTTCTCCAGGTATTGACAGTTTAAACGTGTTCGTTCTCTATTCTGTATCTTTAATTTCTGTTATTAAACTTAATTACAGGAATCTGTTGCAATTTTTCCTACGCTAT
The DNA here is from genome assembly GCA_929113105.1 of Agrypnus murinus. Lineage (NCBI taxonomy): Eukaryota > Metazoa > Arthropoda > Insecta > Coleoptera > Elateridae > Agrypnus > Agrypnus murinus. The sequence continues at coordinate 134,970,537 of OV816028.1, read as the reverse complement.
CTATTTCATTTTAGAATTTAAATTTTTTTAAAATAATTGACGAATTACTAATGTAAATTGCTGAACTGGCATAACATTGAGGATGATATCAAATTTACTACGAATTCTAAGTATGCGCGAATGTTATGTGCATTTAAATTCTACTTTAATTTTAAAAATCAATCGGTCTGTAATATTGCGTAGAAGAGCAGTAAAATCTTTCCACTACTTAATTAACAAAGATTTAAAGACGTCATTACTTGGAAGAGTTCTCGATTAACTACTGTTTCCATGTAGTCCAAAAATTACAATTTTATTCCTGTTATAATTATGGGATAGGTTGGGTAGTCAAGATCACTTTGGCGACTATGGAGGTTGTCAAATTAGGTGTATAAACGAAAAAGTTTATATTTATATTTAGTTGTATACCTCTTTTTCGGTAATGTGTCTGACAAAACTGTACTTTGAGCCAGAATACATTGTATACGTAGCATAAAATGCAAACATTTGATATCACAAGAAATACATATTATTATTATATTATTTATAGGTTAATGAAGAGGAAGACTAATCTATTAACTTTTAAAGAATTATTAATCAATCTGTCTGCGTTCTTGAATTTGCTGAACACAAATAATTATAACCTTACTAAAAAAACCGCAAGTCAACTCTTATATTAATAATAATAATTAATATCAAAATTCATTAAGATCATTATTAATATTTGAGTGTCTTGACAAACTCGAAAATAATAATTCTCTCCCATAAAAATGGTATTAGACACCTGCATAATATTGATCTAGTAAATTTGTATCGATTAAACAAATTATTACGTCCATACAATTGAAAACTAGTTCGTTTGTAACTTAAATGACAATTAAAGAACAAGGCCCCGCGATTGGGCACTAATTGTAACACTATATTTTTAACACAAAAATCAAATGCAATGTCCACAAAATATTCGATACTTACTGTACAACTCATAAATGCTCCGGCTGCTCGACACATCTCTTTAACAAATTTAAGTTCAGGACGCGGGTATTGTTTCCATAGCTAACAGATTATCAAAAAAGGAATAAGGCTGGTTATAGTCAAAAATAAGTATATTTGGGCGCCATCTGTTTAGGAAAGTCCGGGGAAAAAAATGTAAATGTAAAAAAATAATAATAATAATATGGTGCTCGTAAACAGAAACCGGTATCAAATCTATTAAATTTAATTCAATTATTAGTCATGTTCAGTTAAGTCAAAAATCAAATTAGTTAAATATTTTAGTTAGTCAAATATCTAGTCCATTATCATTTAGTATGGTTAAGTTCAAAAATAGATTTATTTATAAATGAAATAAAAATAGCAGTCAAATATAAAAAGTTTTCATTTAAGACATAATTGTAGATTAAAAAAAAATACCCAACGTAAGAATTCTTAACGGCGGGAAGAATATATGCACATACAGGTAGAAATTAAAATCAATACATGAATAATCACACAACTTACTCAATCTTTAACAAAATAATATCCTTCAGTTCACAGTACATTGATCAAATTATTTGATTCGATAACACCTCACAAAATGCCTGCCTAGTGCCTTTTTGTTCACATTTAAACACTAAATACCAAAATTAATAGCTTGATGATGTTGCAAAATCTGGAAAACACCTTAATTACTGACACCGCTTCTTACTGCAGGCCAAACAATTAAAATTCACAATAATTGTTTTGTTTTAAAACTATTTGCAATAAAATTCCTTTTTCTTAAGTAATCGGAACAACCGTATCAATTCAATTGCTAGTTACTTTCAGTTAGTAAAAGTTTTTCTAAAGCCGCCACTGGTTAATATGATTGATTATTAAAATATTTTTCTTTATGAAAAGGTAGCACAACACTTAAATATGTTGTTTTAGAAGTTGTTTAATTTTAAGACTTCTGTTTTTGGATTTGTTTAAAAACAAGATCCCATATAAACTTAATTCACATTACGTTTAAATCGATATTTATAATTTTTCGTTAATAATAACAGTATTATTAATCTCTGGAAATTATTAAAGGAACTGGAATACGGTAACAAACACTTATTACACTTTAGTTATAACTCTTTAAATTATACAAAACTAATTATTAAATTTCGGTACGGTATTTATAATAAGAATTCAAATTAAATCAAATTAGATTTTAGTATTTTTTACAACTAAATACATTACTGTATTTGGGAAGTGCAAAACAACCCCTGTACGTATATGATAATAGACGGAAGAGCTTCCCACTCTATTAGTGCTTATCGCGGACTTTTCGACGAACAAAAAGTTCGTCTCTGAATTCGTGAAGTCTGTCTGTCGGTCTGTCGCCTTTTTCCATGTTGACTTTTTTAATCTTCTTAATTCTTTCTGGAATCTTATAGTACATCAAATTCTAAGAAACTTTTGGTTGAAACATTTTTTTGTATCTCTTCGGGAAAGTGGTCAAAATGACCACCGAAGATTTCTTGTTTATTATTATTATTACCGAAGATTTCGGTAAATTTTTGAAAAAAGAAAAATTTTGTATGTTTTTAAGTTTACGAAAAAATAAACATTTTTAGCAACTTTTTTTTAACGAAAAGTCTTAGGACCTAGAATTTAAGTTTTTATGACAACTAATGTGTTAGGTGAACATTAGTTTTCAAAAATAAATTAGTTTATTAAATATACAGTTGTTTTTGTTCGTCATGGCAATAGACTTAATCGTCTAGCTCTGCGCATTCTCAACTGGTTTAAAATTGGAAATCTTTCGGCGATCGTTTGGTTTTTAACAGATTTTTAAATGAACCAGTCAAAGAAATGGCACGATTTTCCTAAGTCAATGAGGGATAATTACGTCACATTATTCCAGAACATTTCCAACGAAAACTTTCGGAGATTCCCCTTTGAATTTATACATTACCCCAAAGCACGTTATAGTTGCAGGTGGTTGTCTAGACGATTTTATTCTAGAAGATTCTGTTTGTCGGTATTTTATTTACTAGAAAATATTTCAACCCAATGTGTTTTAAAGCCGCAAATTCGACGTTCAATGCATTTTAATCATAAAAAAACTGTTGTTAAAGCGAATATTATATTTTAGCCCTAAATAAATACAATATTGAAAACAATTTTGTTTTAGAGCATTCTATTCCACAAGAACAATTCCTATTGTCCATCAGAACATGAAATAATAAACATTAAGGCTTGCAAAGACGGTACTTTTTTAAAACGAAATCTGCAGATTTTTCTAGAAGCAAATTTTATTAGTCTGAAAATATTTTTTTGAAAGTGACCTTTGATATTTAGTAGGACTCTTATTTATACAGAATACCAACTGTAATTTGAAATCAAGAAAAATATACAATAATATGCAGGGCCGCACTAAGGGTTTTTCTCTATTGTACATACAAAATTGCATTTTTCGGAAGTTGAAAAAAAAACGAACCGTTACATGTTATGGTTTAAATAGTATCTTCTTTCCAACAAACAGGTAAGTTTTGCTTTTCATAAACCTTTATTTACTTCTTCAAATATTTATCCCTCATTAACGATGTTAGTTAACTTTCTTAGTTTAATATTGGACATTTAAATGTTTATTCTTACATAACCTTGATTATAATCTTTTATTTATTATTACTTTAAACTTTTATCATTGACATTATATTATAACCTCACTTCGATTTATTTTTGAAGTTTAACTATAACCTACCTCACTTTAAATTCTGCAATCTTATCTTACAATTTCAACTTTTGGAGTAGCCAGGATTACATGTTGTTCCTTTAATAGAATACAGCTACTAAATTGTTATTTGGGATCAGTTTTATTTATACTTTATAGTGAATGCCCGGTTCAAACAGGCTAAGTGCCAAAAAATCACTTTTTCAGTTTTTTTGGTCCAAAAATTGCCATCGACTATATCGTACAAATAAAATTGTACATCAGTCTATTCTGTAAATGTAAATAACTAGTGACTTAAAACACAATACCTCTATTTAACCTTCATGCACAGTAAGGTACCCGGGTACCTTTCGCATTTTTAAGTCCAATTTTTTATAACTTCTCGACGAGCTACGTTGTTTAAACTTCTGTTTATCCTAAATCAATCCCTCTCATGTTGATTACACAATGTTACAAATATACAACTCAATAAAAAATTGAGTTTTTGCATAAAATAAAAGTTTACCCCTTAAACGCACAGTCTAGGTACCGTGGTACCTATAAACATTTTCTATAGGTTTATCCTATTTTTATTTATGTGTATAACAGTATTATCTGTAAATAAGGTAACTAGTCGCTAAACAAGAAAAAAAGTAATATAAAGGAATTTATTACTTAAAAATAGTTTATTACATATAAGCACGATTTACAAATTACAATGACAACATTTCGTTATTGTTACACAATGTTCGTTACAAGTCGGTCGTTTACGTATTTCGCAACATTTTCGGGTCTTCCTTTGAAATGACGATGTTGATCTACAAACAAAACAGCTGCCAGCATGTTTGCTGCGTCCAGAAGCATCCTTTGGTGGTGGCTCTGTCGAGGTCTGTGGAGGAAGCATAACAGGATGGCCTAGTATAACCTCTATTCCAGATTTAGTAGCAAAATGTTTCAAAAACTTGCTCGTTTTTGAACGCGTTTCAATTTCAGGCATGGATAATTATTTTCCCAGATCTTCAAGAAAATTTCGCCGGCTGTGCGATAACTTGCGTGTTGTAGAATTGTTTTCAAAATAAATTATATAAGCTGCTAGGGCAGCTACGTCTAACATATTGAAAAACATTGCTTGTGGCCAACGAAGCGTCTTTCTTTTTGTCGAATAATGAGTAACCATTTTGTTCGTATTGTCAACACCTCCCTTAGTTGCATTGTAATACATAATAACTTCCGGTTTATGTTTAGGTCCAGTAATATTTACATTGTTGTGCATTGTTGATAGTAAAGTAACAATGCGTTCCTTCTTTGGAACATAAGAGCAAATGGTAACTTTGCCATCTTCGCTGAATCCGAATATAGACGACCCTTCCTCTTTATCTTTACTCTTCTTCATCTCCTGTGGGATGTAGGGCTTATTTTGCTTAAGTGTTCCAACAATTGAAAGGTTCCAACTGAGCAACAAACGAGCCAATGGTAATGCCGTGAAAAGTTGTCCATGGCGACATTTCTTCCAGATCCTTTGAACTGGTAGCACAAGTCCCTCACAACTCGCTGTCCCTGATCTTTTTCTGGACCGTTTGGTCCTTTACCAGTATATATTTGTCCAGTAATTGGATACGATGTTTGTGCATCACAAACCCACCAAACTTTTATACCGTACTTCGCAGGTTTGGACGGAATGTACTGAGTAAACCTTGTCCTGCCTCTGAAAGAGAAAAGCTGCTCATCTATCGTCACACAATCGGTTGGCATACATTTGGATGATAGTTTAGCATTTAACATCAACCATAGATCCGTTATAGCAGCTGCCTTGTTAGCTGCATTATAGGCATTCTTCAGGATAATGGGTAATTACATAGTCAAATATCAATTTGGAAATGCATTTTATAAAGTAACTTAGAGTAAATATGAATGTTAAATACATATGTAAACACAACTTTGCAAAAAAATCAAGCAAATACTGCTTTTCCCATTTAAAACCTATGTAGGTACCCGGGTACCCTTACTGTGGACAATTGGTATAAAAGCCGACTGTGCACATGAAGGTTAAAGCTGTTTTATTCAAATATCTCATATTTTTATAATTTTGGCACTTAGCTTATTTGAAACGAACATTTTTCTTTTGACAAAAACAAAAGAATTTTTCTTTGAAACAAAACAATCTTGAGTTTTTAAAATTTACATAACCAAATTCTTTTTTATAACATTAACATTAAATACAAAACTAAAAAGACAAAAATATCGCCTTTGTTTTACAAATTCCAGGAATTTACAACACATAAGGTTTATTTTGGATATTAGCATCCCTTTTGAATGTCAATGAATAAATTTCAAATCACTTACACTAACTAACTTAAATTAAATTATTATAACTTATTAATATACTTGAAGAAATTATATTGAGAAGATACCTGCATATCCTTTGTGTGTCATACCCACAAGAAGAGGTTTGTGTGTTGTGCGGGTGCAGTGTACACAACTTAAAAGTATTTAAAAGTTTAAAGTTAACTTACAAAGAATTACTAGAAGTTCTCGAAGTCATTACTCTTGAGGACACTTTTTCTAATAGCTTATACAGCAAGGAGTTAACATTGACTTCTGTAGTGGAAACGGTCATTTAGGGATAAAACTTTAACAGTTGAGCAGGACTTTCTACTAGATCAATTTTCAACGGTTCTTGTTGGGTATTTTTCTAAAGATTAACTCTTTCTAAAGATTAAATAACAATGTATATAGTACGTGTGTATTCAGCGACAGCTTAACCAAACAAAATTAAGATAAAGCATTTAAATTCACTTTTAAAAGCTTAATAAATACAAATACCCACTTAGTTTCGTACACTTTTTTGTATTAGTGATTTTTAATGTTTATTAAATATTAGGAGATTAATTATTATTCGAGGATGAAATTGCTGTATTCATATTATGGAAGATGACGCGCTATAACTGAATATGAAAGCTTCTATATGAAATCTGTATAGGTTGGGCTTTCAGCAACAGAAGTCCGACAAGTTGTAAAAGTGTCAAAGCACTTCTTAAACGAACCCGAGTACAAGATGAAATCAAATTTGGCGTAGACGTAGTTATGGACACATTGTGGACATGGCCATAAAATATATCATTTAGTATGTGTAATCTTACGCACAAATAGGTATTGCACTTACTTTTAAAATTCTAAACGAATTTTATCTTCTGATATTGTGTGACATTTAACTAACTACTAAATTGTGATGATACCTAACAGAATTTGTAAATTTTACCAACGCACCTATGTAATCGTTAAAAGTTCTTAACTACATATTTTATGCACTAAGGTAGCGAATTTTAAGATTTATAGCACAGTGAGCGGTTAAAACCAAATGTTTTAATATCAGAGTTTATAAGATTAATTCCAGCACTTTATTTTTACAAATGTGTACACTCAGTATTAGTGTTAAAAGAGATAACAAAAATAAAAGCAGAAAATAGCAAGATCAGTGTGTATTTATAAAATGTCTTGTATAATACCTACCTACTATTTTGATATGCACATGTATACACCGTCTATTACAAATAATAGGATTTTCCTTAATGGGCAATATATGAATACACGAAGAAGGCAAAAATGCAAAAAATCGTCGCATTATCTCGAAAACAAATTTTCACTAAAAAGTCTTGGAAACCCGGAAAATGTAGCAATTCGAAACCGGCGTTGGTGTGTGATTCAGTTTACTTGCTAGTGACTGGTTTGTTCCAAGCAAAAGAATGTTTACAAATTTGCTAATAAGTATGACAGCAACATAAAAGTTAGACTAAACAGAAGCAGCATCTTTAACAAGAATTCTAATGGATGTCCCATTGAAAAAAGAAGATCGTTTGCTTCTACTATGTAGTACCAAAATATTACTATTTACTGAATTTCATTAACATATCCCTGAATTTCAAGAAGGGGCCTGTTTGAAAAGGTTTATGACTTGTTTATTGAATTACCGACAGCTAGAAATTAGTTCCACCTGTATTTTTACAAAAATTCCATAAATATTTGTAACGTTATTTTTTTAATAATACTAAAGATGCTGCTTTAACCGTTTATTAGAAAAATATTAACAAGAACTAAGGTTGAAACTTAACTAATTAAAAACACAAATTATAAACTATCAACGAACCTAAACTAATTTATTTACAGACGATTTATTTATTTAATTAATTACAATATTTATTTTAAATACACCAATATTTATCTATACTAATTCACGTTGCGAGCATCGAATTAACTGTTCTTCTTTCCCGCGGCGGGCGTTATATACAACGTGCGGAATTTTCTAGAGTCCTCGACGGGACTGTTGAACGTCTAGCACTCTCTACATGTATGCTTCCGCCGCTAGTTTATACATGAGGTTTTCTCGTTCATTACATATTTATGGTTCACCTGCATATTATTTGTTGTTTTTACCTGTGATAAGAACTGTATAAACAAGTCCATAACAACCACGACATTATGCTTTATAACGCCCGATCATGTTTACTTTAGCAATCGGAGCCGGCATTACGTTCAATAGTAATTTGAATCATTATTCTAGAAACTATACGTTTGTGTAAGAGTGTATTACAACACAACAGGTAACATGAGAATTTGCAACGTATAGCTTCTGGGCGCGTAATCCACGAATTCTTTTGTGCCGGCTTCTGCAGAAATTTCTTATTCTAACTAAATTAACTTATTCTTTATTTGACGTCTCCCAAGCAGCATTTCTAGTCATCGCTACGTACCAATTAAAACGAACTATTAAGTGTTTGCAACTAGTCGCAAGCACGTAATTGCTACGGTTTTATTACACACCTGGAACCAAAATGGGGAACAATTTTTGGGTAGCAGATACGTTGCCGTAACCTCTTTGGAAGTTACCCAGCTACGTTTCGGTTACATTTAGGCTACATAGCGGGAACGTGGCGGCGTAGTAATTGCTACTTTCGTGGAACTTCTTTTCTCTTTGACCCATCGTGTCACGTGGTTGCTCTCTCTCTCTCTTACTTTTGCAACATCGTAACCTTCTTGCAATTATCATCATTCTAACGCCCTTGGTACATAAATAACTATTACCTTACCTACTCTTTTATGCATTCATTTATACGTCAAAACCTTTAGAAATATGCAAACATGTAATAGTTATTTATATTGCAAGGCCGTTACATAGAACTTTACGTGCGAGAACGATCGCTCACTTGTTATCCGTGCGAGCACGTAAGGTTCATGTAACCGTCGAGCATTGTACAACGTTTTATGGTATACTGACTCGTAAATCTTTAATAAATAATTCTTTTATTTACTGAAGCAGTACAGTTTGCAGTACACAATACGTAAGATATATATGAACGTTTTAAATAAATACGTATGTTGCTGTGGTATTGATGATAACGAGCCCGTAATAATTTTTATTTCATACTGTCCGGTAAAAGGGTATTTACCGGACTCATTTGAGTCCGGTAAATGAATTATTACGTTACAAGGCCGGTAAAAAATTTTACCGGACTGAAAATCCAATTTGAGTCCGGTAAAAAATTTTACCGGACTGAAAATCTAATTTGAGTCCGGTAAAAAATTTTACCGGACTGAAAATTTTAAATGCATTTTTTTAAAAAATGAACAATGTGAGGCAGTATGAAATAAAACGCCTTACGTCATACTTCCGGTAAACCATTACAGTAGCTCGTTTCAACATTCGAGACTCGGCTCCTTCGTCGCCTCGTCCCGAAACGTTTTCAACTCGCTACTGTAAACTTGGGTTTACCGGACTTATAACGTAATATACTATTACGGGCTTCATAACGGGCTAACCAGCAAAAAGAATCTTTACCCATAGAAACAGAGCTCAATAAACAGATGTTTACGAGTCAGTATACCATAAAAATATATTACGTGTAATTAACGTTGCGATAATAAATATCTAGGAAAAATATTTTTAAAATGTGCTCAAAACAATCAATATGACAACATAAAAACAAAATATTTGGACCAATATGTAATTATTGTTACATACGAATGGGATGGTTTTTACAAACGCTATTGTTAATTTCATTAATTTTTCTTAGTTTAATTCAATATTCCTTTCAAACTGCAATATGTTTTTAATAATAAACAACACTAATACAATAACAACCGTGTCCAAAGCAATTCTTTCTCACTAATTGCAGTAATTGCCAGTCATTTACAAAATGTTTAATTTTGCACATTCCTAGCTACGAATTCTAAATACTAGTGAAATAGTAGTTTATGAAGTTTGAATCGTTCGCAGCTGTCCAATAAAATGGAACATCATAATTTCATAAAGAAAGACCAACAATTTATGCACTACTGACGTGGTCCTATATGTATGTAATTTGGCACTAATAGTTTATAAACAGCACGTACATCCAAAGGTGTCATATTTCTGAGCTAAATTTGTAGGCATTCCAGTAGGATAGTGTTACAGGGTTGAACTCGAAAATCAATGAAACTTTAAAATTAATTTTCTCGGAAACTATTCATCTAAGAAACAAACTTTATAAAGAAAATTTACTATATTTCACCTACATATCTAATAACTACGTAGATCTTTTTAATTATTATACATCCTGTATACAATACTCATGCATCATAGGAACATAATTTAAAATAAAACTAAGACAAGCATACGTATTATTTGTAAAATGTTAATGTCGAAGTGGGGTATGTTTGCAATTTTAAATAAAAAACAGAAAGGTTTCCTTACTTAACTTGTATATACGTAAATCACAATCACTTTTTCTATTAGCATAAAATACATATTAGAATGAAAGCGAATACCAGAGAACAGGTCTTCTCATCTTTTTTTTAAGACGAGTTCTTTAGACAAGTTCAATCTTAGACAAGGTTGTTTTTCTCACAAAAGTTTTCGATTAGGCCCCTCCTGATGTGATTTTCTGCGAGAACCTGTGCTAAGACTAAAACATTTTTCTTCTTTATCATTAATCTCTATGAAATAAATAAAGATTAGTAAAAGTTTCACAGTTTTATTAAAATACAACCTGACAATATTGTTTCGACAGCTATGCTGTCATTATCAAAGGTAATATAATTATAAACAAACACGTCGCTAAGGTAGATACAAAATAGGTAACTAGATAAAATAATAATCAGAATTAAATATCTAATACTTCCAGTAACGGAGAATTACTGAGCTCAAGTTGTTCATTCATTAAAGGTACCCTGAGTTTGTGTTTGTATATCTCAAAGGCTTCTAAAATGTCTAATTTGCGTTTGTTATTACAAAAATGTAGGAATTTAATATTATTTTGAGGAGTCATTGTGTGATTTTGTTCTAAAAGGTGTTTGGTGTAATTAGATTTTTCAGGATGTTTATTTTTGTAATGACGTACGTGTTCTTTATATCTTATGTCAAAATTTCGAAGTGTTTGGCCAATATATACCGAACTACAAAAAGAACAATTTAAACGGTAAATGCCCGATTTCATGATATCATGTGTTCTGTCTTTAGCATTAAATAAAAATGAATAGTGTTAGTGTTGGTTTTAAATGTTATTTTATAATTGTTGGTTTTTCTTAGTATATGTGCAATTTTTTCTGATATTTTGCCAAAATATGGTATAGATATGTAATTTGTGTCTTCTGTTTGATTGTCAATGGGATATATTCTTTTTATAGCTAACCTATAATCTTTTTGTTTAATTAAAGTGTCAATCATGTTCGGATTGTAATGATTTGCATGTGCTAGTTGTTAATGGTTGATATCTCTTTGCTAAAATCTGATTTTGTTAGTGGAATAGTTAAAGCTCTGTGTACTAATGATCTGTAGGCTGCTATTTTATGTGTATTATGGTGACAAGATTCATTTGGTATTGTTATGTCTGTTTGTGTTGGTTTTCTGTATATGGAAAATTCAAATAGATTGTCTGCGTTAATCTTGATATTTAAGTCTAGAAAGTTTATAGCCCTGTTTTGTTCTGTTTCTAGTGTAAATTTTATGTTAGGGTGGATACTGTTAATAAGAATTAGAAATTCATTGATAACCTCAAAACCATAAAATAGCAGCCTACAGATCATTAGTACACAGAGCTTTAACTATTCCACTAACAAAATAAGATTTTAGTAAAGAAATATCAACCATTAAACAACTAGCACATGCAAATCATTACAATCCGACAGTGTCGGACTGGCGACATTGGGGCTCACCGGGCAAACAGCGGACGGGGACCCACTATTTTTTGTTAGTAACTTGAGCATATGTCAAATCGCTTCAATAACTTAATAAATATTACGGTTATTTTTGCAAAATTATGAAGATTTAGCAAAAAGAGTGATACGTAGTGCATTCTGGAAAGTGCTGTTTCAGACAAGGTTTATGTAGATAAAGAATTTTGAAAATTAATACTAAGTTTCCCAAGATCTTTATTTATTAGTTACAGTTTCCAAAAATCAAAAACAAGTTGAATTAACTTTATTTCATTCATAAAATTCAATTCAATTTGTAAGAATCTTTATTGAACCCCGTTTATGACCCCGGTCTTTATTCAATCATCAACTCGTTAACACAACTAACATTCAACAACATTCCCGTCTTACTCTTGCCTAATAAAATATGCAAAAACAAATTACAAAGAATTAAGCCATTTGTAAATTAACTAATAGTTTCAAAAACATAAAAAGATACAAAGCGACAAAAGAAGGAAAATAGTAAAAGAAAAGATAAGATAAGGAGTTATAAATTGAAAAACGAAGAAATTAGAAAGAAATGTCAGGAAACAGAAGATAACAAAAATTGAAAGAACAATTTGAAGAAAAAGGAACAGAAGAGAAATAGGAAAAATGTGCTAGAGTCGGCCAAAGAGTACCGTGGGATATCAAAAATAGTAAAACCAAATGTAAAAAGAACGGAATCGTGGAATAAAGAAGTGAAAAGAATTATAAAATACCTAAGTACAAAACAGACCGGACATTATGAAAAATACAAAGAAAAGAGAAAAGAGTCACAAGTCGCAAGTTCAAAATAAGATATATAGTAAGAACTTGACAGAACTAATGTTCGCAGATGACATGATCATTTTATCTGATTCAGAACAAAACCTACAATTTAACTTAAACGTATTAAACCAGAAATTACAAAAGTATAGTATGGAAATAAACGTGGGCAAAACAAAGAATATGATAATATCAAGTATAAAGAAAACACATAACGTACAAATACAGGGAAAAAGAATTGAATAAGTCGAAAGTTATATGTATTTAGGATCAGTAATAGAAGAAAATGGTAAGATGGACAAAGAAATAAGTGAAAAACTGGGAAAAGCAGTGAAGGTACATAAGATAATGAAAACAACAGTTTTGTGTAATAGAGAAGTACTAAAACATAAAAACAGAAGTTATTAAGAAAATAGAAAAATCGACAAAACTATATAGCAATGAAACATGGACAATAACAAATAGGAATCAAGAATCTATGCAATGGACATTAGATTTTTTGAATTTTTGGAATCAATGGAAATTATGAAAAATACAAAGAAAAGAGAAAAGGGTCAAAGGTCGCAAGTTCAAAATAAGAAATATAGTTAGAACAAACAATGAAGAATCAAAGAATTTTACAACAGAAAAAGGAGTGAAGCAGGGAAGTGTCCACATTCCCTTATTGTTCACGTTAGTGACGGATGAGTTAATTAAAGAGATAAGAAACAAGCTCAAAAAACTAAAAATAGGATACTGGAAGATGGAGGAAGTGAAATTGACAGAATAAATGTTCGCAGACGATACGATTATTTTAGCTGTTTCAGAACAAAATCTACAATTTAACTTAAACGTATTAAACCAGAAATTACAAAAGTATAGTATGGAAATAAACGTGGGCAAAACAAAGAACATGATAATATTAAGTATAAAGAAAACACATGACGTACAAACAAGAAAAGACAGAATTAGGAACGAAACCATCAGAGAACAATTCAAAATCAAACCAATATACAGAGGCGTAGCTGGGGTTTGTGGTGCTCCTGTGCAAGGCAGCGCAATGTCCCCTCTTATAAGAAAAAAAATGGTTGATTAAAAATATAAGCTATAATTTATTAGTAATTCCAACGTTGCACTGGTCGTATTTAATTCATATTATATTTTACTTTGTCAGGAGGCTGGCATCCCCCTGACAGCGGCGCCTCCGTGCCGCGCAAAGGCTGCACAGGCGCTAGCTACGCCTCTGCCAATATATGAAAAGTTAGTAGAAGGACAATTGAGATAGTTTGGTAACCAGAAGAATATATGGATGGTAAGAACTGAAAGGGAGGAATGGAATGAGGGAATCAAAGAAGAGACAGACAGAGAAGGAATCAAATGGAAATACATCAGACAAATGACAGAAGATAGAAAAGGATGGAGAGAAAAGTGCACGAAAGAACAGTAAAGTACATATGGCCTTACACTTAACGATTGAATTAAGAAGACGAAGAACTAATGGTCTAATTCTTTGTAATTTGTATATTGTAGGTCTTGATAAAGAAAACAAATCGTTATCGAAACGTCTTAATGAATTTGTAAAAAATAAATTTGAGGACTGAATCCCATGAAGTTTTATTCAATTTCAAGAACTATTACTAATTATTTAACTTTTAATTTAATTTTAATTTTTAACAGGTAGAGTTATATTCTTATATTCACCATGCTATTCGCCAAAGTTAATAAAATATGAATTTTGCAAATTGCTCTTGGGGTCTTGGGGGCCCACTTTTCGGTCTTCAGGGGGGCCCACCGGGCATTTTCCCGGTTGCCTGGAGGCCCAGTCCGACACTGGAATACGAACATGATTGACACTTTAATTAAACAAAAAGATTATAGGTTAGCTATCAAAATAATATATCCCATTGACAATCAAACAGAAGACACAAATTACATATCTATACCATATTTTGGCAAAATATCAGAAAAAATTGCACATATACTAAGAAAAACCAACAATTATAAAATAACATTTAAAACCAACACTAACACTTTTTCATTTTTATTTAGTGCTAAAGACAGAACACATGATATCATGAAATCGGGCATTTACCGTTTAAATTGTTCTTTTTGTAGTTCGGTACATATTGGGCAAACACTTCGAAATTTTGACATAAGATATAAAGAACACGTACGTCATTACAAAAATAAACATCCTGAAAATCTAATTACGCCAAACACCTTTTAGAACAAAATCACACAATGACTCCTCAAAATAATATTAAATTCCTACATTTTTGTAATAACAAACGCAAATTAGACATTTTAGAAGCCTTTGAGATATACAAACACAAACTCAGGGTACCTTTAATGAATGAACAACTTGAGCTCAGTAATTCTCCGTTACTGGAAGTATTAGATATTTAATTCTGATTATTATTATTTTATCTAGTTACCTATTTTTGTATCTACCTTAGCGACGTGTTTGTTTATAATTATATTACCTTTGATAATGACAGCATAGCTGTCGAAACAATATTGTCAGGTTGTATTTTAATAAAACTGTGAAACTTTTACTAATCTTTATTTATTTCATGATTATTGAGTTCCACAAAGTAAGGCTGGAAACAATAAACAAGATTAATATCTATGATTAGAATTATTTCTTATTCCCTTATATAACTAGGAAAATGTTTTATTATGGGCTTTTCTAAACGATACTCCAGTTATTTCATATAATTTAGGTGTTGTCTTATAACTGAACAGGATTGGAGAGAGACAGAATGATTATATTTGGAAATTGAGACTGTCAGGTCGATTTGAAGGGTTGATTCTAAGCACTCCTGAAAATTTTGTAATTTATATATTCTGTAATAAACATTCCATATAATTTACAAAATGAAGAGCAGGTTAATTTGATTAGCAGATGATCCAATTATGTTTAACTCAAGAGGAGACCTCAGAGAAAAAATTCTTTAATTAATAAAAAAATGAAAATAAAGAAGAGTATAATGTTTTTAGGTCATACAGTAGGGTTTGTTACCATCTTCAAAATAGATAAAGTAAAGAACGTTTTTATGATTTGTTATGTTTATGTTGCTGATCTTGCAATCTGAAATTTGATCCTTTATAATACAGTTTCGAGGTCAGTTAGTCAGATGATAATTCGCAGACCGCTATAATTAAGAAAAAGATATTGGTGTAGGTCAAGTCTTTGTAAACGTTGATTTTGCTGGACATTAAATCTGGAGTTCTTCTACTAAAATATTTAGTAATTTAATTAATGTAGTCAAAAGAAAGTATCATTCGGTAGGGGAATCCCCCTATTGAATCACGGATATTATAACCTAATAAACAAGTAAATGAAGAATCTGGGTCTACGCGTGATCAACACTTGTGTAAACAGATAAAATTAGATCAGATTAGATTAGATTTCAAGCAACACGCTGATTTTATTTAAGCTGTTAAAAATGTCAGCGACGTACGATATTACTAAATATGGATGGAGGCAATAGATGTTTGTTTTAATTTTACTTTTCTTCTTAAAATTAACTAAACTAATGTTACTGTAATTAAATTACATTTTTAAATTTTGCATTTTTGATCTCGTGATTTTTGTCACCCAGATTCTTCATTTGCTTGTATGGGTTAGCATCATTAATTAATACTACTTTATTAGTATATTCCATAGGCGATTGTAATTCGATGTGGGAAGAATCTTACCTAATTAGTTGTTAGATTTAACCAATTTTACAGTAAAAGATATGCAAGGTCATGATTAAATAAAATTAAAATCCCGTTGTAGAGAAATGCATTGTAAAAATCAAGAGCTTAATACACAATTGTGTATATTTACGTTTTGTATTGCAATTAGTCATCATTTGAGACGTGCGTTTTAGTAAAGCAAAACTTTAGTGAAGCAATTTAATTTTCAATAGTACAATGTATCACAACTGGGCGCTTGAAAATGATGGGTTTGGATTAGAAAAATACACAGTGAAATGTGATCTCATCATGTTTGTCTGACTTTAAAATTTCAAACCATACACTTACATATTCATTTAACTTTATTTTTTATTAATGATATCAATATCACATGCATTATCAGTGATAAGCAGATAGAGCACTATCAGTGCTCTATAATTTTATACGTATTCTTGTAAAACCGTCGGTCAAAATTATTAGAAATTTGAATTTTCTCCAATCAAAAAACTTTATTAAGATTTTTTGTTCCAAATGCCATCGGAAATGCACTGGTCAAGTCTGATGCATGCTTAATCAAACAATATATTTTCCAAAATATCAAGTATTAAATAAAATTCAAGAAATAATGTTAAGTATCTTAGCAATGAAACTGAGAAATAATATAAAAAAGTAACATTAACAACTAAACAGTTATACTAGTATATACATTTTCAAGTTTACTGAAAGTGGTATGTTTTCCAAGAACATATTCCTCTTTAAATATGTTTTTGTGTTATATGAATAAACTGAATACAGGTACAAAGTAACCCCAAGTTTAAACTGAACTTGCAAACTTGAAATTCGGAAACTACTAGGTAGCTAGAAATTTCCGAAGCCGTTGCTATTTAGGTTACTGTTTTTCTAACAAATTATACTTCAGCAAGTTGACATTACTTCTGCGTAAAGGACAATTGGACAGGAATCGAACCCGGGTCTCTTGAACCACATTATTTTCATTATAGAGTAAGGTCCTACGCCTAGACAACCCATGCCGTCAAAGTCTGAGAAGTTCTTTCTCCAATCATTAGTTAATCGGAAGTGCTGTTTTGAAAGTTATATACGTAGGCGTATATTAACATTACTTTGAAATCATTTCATTTCTAAGCAATATGAAAACCTTAAAAAGGTTATAAATAAATTCTTTGATATTGAAGTAATTAATTTAAATTGAGTTTTAGCCACGGTTTTGAACACGTGCGTAAGCGAAATCAATAAAGCAGTAAATATAATTATCAGCTAAAAATCTAACAATAATAATTGGTAACATGTTTAGTATTGAGGTAGTGAAGGGTATAGTAGGATTTAAATGAATTTTATATGAATAATTTAAAGACTGAAATTACAGAACAAGTGTAATGCAAAAATGCAGTACACATGTGTATGATTTGTGTCGCTTTGCATGGTACGAGTATTTCCCACAAGCTCAGTAGGTATTTCTGTTGTCCTTCGAACCCAAGATGGCGTCCAAATGCTTAACATTTTTAGTAAAAGAAAATTTAGGAGAATGCATTGAAATTTATTTAAATATCTTTCAAAGTACTTTTACGAAAACTTCTCAAAATTCTTGCGTCAAGATGAATATACAGCGTGGGATTAAAGTATGGAATATTAGAAAAAATGCGAATTCAACCGGTTTTTTTAAAAACGCTGAAACACGTCGATTTTGTTTTTTAAAAATACACATTAATATGTGCGATTCACCTTCCGACTTTCATTTGTTTCTAAGTTATGACGTCATCACAAAAAAATTTAAATGACAATATAGATTTTTAATAGTGGAATCCGATAGTGATTTCTCTTCCCTTTATGATCATGCAAATAAATCATAAGGTTACATAACAAAAATTCTGAGAAAAATCTAGTTGGACTTCGTAAATGTTTGTTAGTTATGACGTCTTCACAAAAAATTTAAATGACAATATAGATTTTTAGTAGTGGAATCCGATAGTGATTTATCTTCCCTTTATGACCATGCAAATAAATCATAAGTTTGCATAACAAAAATTCTGACAAAAATCGAGTTGGACTTTGTAAATGTTAGTTATGACGTCATCACAAAAAATTTAAATGACAATATAGATTTTTAGTAGTGGAATCCGATAGTGATTTCTCTTCCCTTTATGACCATGCAAATAAATCATAAGTTTGCATAACAAAAATTCTGAGAAACATCGAGTTGGACTTTGTAAATGTTTGTTAGTTATGACGTCATCACAAAAAATTTAAATGACAATATAGATTTTTAGTAGTGGAATCCGATAGTGATTTCTCTTCCCTTTATGACCATGCAAATGAATCATAAGTTTGCATAACAAAAATTCTGAGAAACATCGAGTTGGACTTTGTAAATGTTTGTTAGTTATGACGTCATCACAAAAAATTTAAATGACAATATAGATTTTTAGTAGTGGACTCCGATAGTGATTTCTCTTCCCTTTATGACCATGCAAATAAATCATAAGTTTGCATAACAAAAATTCTGAGAAAAATCGAGTTGGACTTTGTAAATGTTTGTTAGTTATGACGTCATCACAAAAAATTTAAATGACAATATAGATTTTTAGTAGTGGAATCTGATAGTGATTTCTCTTCCCTTTATGACCATGCAAATAAATCATAAGGTTGCATAACAAAAATTCTGAGAAAAATCGAGTTGAACTTTGTAAATGTTTGTTAGTTATGACGTCATCACAAAAAATTTTAATGGCAATATAGATTTTTAGTAGTGGAATCCGATAGTGATTTCTCTTCCCTTTATGATCATGCAAATAAATCATAAGGTTGCATAACAAAAATTCTGAGAAAAATCGAGCTGAAATTTGTAAATGTTTGTTAGTTATGACGTCATCACAAAAAATTTAAATGACAATATAGATTTTTAGTAGTGGAATTCGATAGTGATTTCTCTTCCCTTTATGATCATGCAAATAAATCATTAGGATGCATAACAAAAATTCTGAGAAAAATCGAGTTGAACTTTGTAAATGTTTGTTAGTTATGACGTCATCACAAAAAATTTAAATGACAATATAGATTTTTAGTAGTGGAATCTGATAGTGATTTCTCTTCCCTTTATGATCATGCAAATAAATCATAAGATTGCATAACAAAAATTCTGAGAAAAATCGAGTTGAACTTTGTAAATGTTTGTTAGTTATGACGTCATCATAAACAATTTAAATGGCAATATAGATTTTTAGTAGTGGAATCCGATAGTGATTTCTCTTCCCTTTATGATTATGCAAATAAACCATAAGGTTGCATAACAAAAAATCTGAGAAAAATCGATCTGCAGGTGGATTTAATTGTAAAATATGGCCACGTATGCTGAGAGCACTATAAACATACAAGTAAACCTATTCGCCATGTTACCACTTTCGTCAATACGGAATAGAGAAAGTTCACAATTCAGTAGCCTAGCTATACCTGCTCGATGATTGGCAAGTTGAGGAAAAGATAATAAAGTCTTGAAGGTCAAAATAGCCATTTTACATTTTTGAGGCTAGGTTTGGAGGTTAGGTTTTAGTAATTGGATAATTTTATTGTTATGACGTTTGAGGTTAGGTTTGATTAACATCCTCGTTTTCATAGTGTTATAGGTTAGGTTTGATTAATTTAATATTTTTAACAGTGTTGGGTGTTAGTATTTTGTCAATACTTTGTGCCTTAAGAGAAGACAAGGTCATGTAATTTTACGTTTTTAAGTTAGTTTCCTTCAATTAGCCAATCCAAACAAATATGGTCGCTGTAGGTAATCAGCGCTATAAAATCACCATTTGACCACAATAACGTTATTTGACAGGTCGTTGGAGGTTAGGCTATGTTAAATTATATTTTGCATATCATATAAGGCACGAACATGGAACCTGTTGTGTGCTGTTACTAGTGATCAGTAGTTGTGTGGGAAATTAAGAAAATCTTCACGATCACGTTCATTGAGCCCGTAAGGCGTTTACGTTTTGAAATATATATTTTTCACCTAGCTGACATTTTGAATCTAACAATGTATTATATATCAATATTGGTTTTCACAGTTACAAAATATTGAATATTTAATTTTTCTATTTATGGAAAGTATCTCTTGAAAGTATACACCATATGTTGCATATACAGGGTGGGGCAAAAGTCCCGCAACGGCCAAATATCTCCCGAGGGGAAGGTTTTTTAAAAAAATGTTTCAGGCAAAAGTTGTATGGCTTTGAAAGAGGAATCATTTGCATACAAAACCATCTCCCACCCCTTCACCCCCTCCTGAGGGGTGGGGGTAACTTTTAAATTTTAAATGGCCAACCCTATTTTTTTTTGCTGATTAATATTCTCTAAGAAAAAACAAGAACTTTTGTCCGAAAAATTTTTTTTTAAAAAGACGAATTTCGCGATTGACCCAACGAACAAACTTTGGATATTCCAAAATATTCCGACTCTTTTACGCGAAAATGACGGGGTTTTCAGAAAAATTACAAGAGGTAAAAAAGGCTTAGAATTTTGCAAAAAATCTAGGAAAAAAAAATAAACAAAAAAATTTTCAAAAATCATGTTTTTTTTCAAAAATTGTTCAAAAATTTTTTTGTTTATTTTTTTTTCCTAGATTTTTTGCAAAATTCTAAGCCTTTTTTACCTCTTGTAATTTTTCTGAAAACCCCGTCATTTTCGCGTAAAAGAGTCGGAATATTTTGGAATATCCAAAGTTTGTTCGTTGGGTCAATCGCAAAATTCGTCTTTTTAAAAAAAATTTTTCGGACAAAAGTTCTTGTTTTTTCTTAGAGAATATTAATCAGCAAAAAAAAATAGGGTTGGCCATTTAAAATTTAAAAGTTACCCCCACCCCTCAGGAGGGGGTGAAGGGGTGGGAGATGGTTTTGTATGCAAATGATTCCTCTTTCAAAGCCATACAACTTTTGCCTGAAACATTTTTTTAAAAAACCTTCCCCTCGGGAGATATTTGGCCGTTGCGGGACTTTTGCCCCACCCTGTATATCTCATATGCACGCTTTTCAATGTGTTGATATGGAACTGTTGTTCTTGCCAACGTGTTTGCCAATTGTTTTTAAATGTATAGTTTCGAATATACTCACAGAGATACTCGCAGTATACATTTAGTTTGTAAACCAGGTTCTGACACCGGGAAGGGGATTGAAACACTCATTTTTTGTATCTCTGCTGAGATATGAATCTGAAAAATCCATCAGCGCCATCAGTTTGGGAGAAATTGAGAAAATATGAGACGGTGATCCCCTCCCAATCGAAGGGTTGGATCGGCACCTATCATTTTAATATTTATCTTTATTTTGCTTTTTTTTCGAATCTTGAAACTAGTTACTCTTACCTACTCTACATATATTTTCTTTGCAAATTGCTACACTCCGCCACTACAAGTTTTTAATTTAAACGTAAGGGTGTCTGTGTTACTTTCTAATTACTAACTTCTACTTGCAGAACTTCTTGTATAGTGCTTGTACTAACAAGTGTAAACCAAAACAAATAAAACACGAAAATGCTTTGCAGTTCTGATTAGATAATCTAACATTGGTTCACAAATTAAAGAAGAAAACAGTACAAAAATAAAAAGTTGGTGTTAGCACACAAACAGTATAATTTATCTGGAATAGTAATAATAATCTGCAGGTGGTACAATTTTAACCCTCCCATATCTGCTATAGTAAATATGAGAATTTGACCACGTAAAGGGAAGCTCGATCGAAACCATTTAGGGGTTACCAAGAGCAGTTAATTTGTCGGTTACCGTACGTGCCTACTGAATTACTAAAAGGAGAAACCAAGAATCGTTTGTTCTCCTATCTGTCCCTAATAGCCCCGTTTTAATTGAGAAATTGGTCTCTCAAGCTAAAACCGTTCTCTCTTCCTCCTTTTTTTTATTTCGCCCCATTATGATTATATTTTTTATGAACAAGAAACGGGGGGTAATTTAGGGATTAAAAACTTAATTTGCACTCAAAGAAGCTAACATAATAAAACCTAAGAGTTAATCGCCTTACACCAAAACAACAACAGGGAGGGAATCTCAAGAATAGACAATTTATCAGGCGCTCTGGAGCCGTCCGCAGCAACCCTCACTCAAGTTTAACGACTTAATTCTATTACAGCATTAAAGCCGAAGATGAAGAGCCACTACCGGGGCCACAAAATGGCCGTCTGGCTGAATCTCATCCCGCAGCTACACCAGCCCGGAGATGATGATGTCAGCATGAGACACCACCATTTTCACGAAAGGGAACAATATTACTATGCAGGTATGTACTGCTAGCTAGACATATTAAGTTTTTTGCCTAAAATACGATTTCCTTCTTTGCAAATCTTTTATGAAAGTTTTTTTTTCAGCAACTAAAGGAGAAAGATTTGAATTTTCTTAGATATCGAAAAGTTCCCTTTAATCTGGTTAAGTACGTCCTAAGAATTGCTAGCTAGAACGTTGCAAAAGCCGCCTAACCGAGCTGATTAGTGAAACAGTACACGTATTCAAAGAAATTAAGAAAGTTGAACAACAGTTTAAGATTAGCTTTTCGGTGTAGTTGGCCTTTTAACCAATATTTTATTTTCTTTTTATAGGCAAGAAGGTATAAAAGTAAACGATTTTGTTTTTTTTATAGAATTTTTTAGATCGCATCTAATAGCAGTAAATAGAAATTTATAAATAATTATTTTTTTTATTTTGTTAAGTGGGCGAAACTAATATTTTTAGCTCGCAAATGGAACTAACAGAGTCGTTCGAACGCGCTAAAACATTTGGCGCTCAACATGCAAACGATGTTCTTTTTTACAACTGTGTTATCCTATAAAAAATCGATTTAGATTTTTGGAAATTAACTTACAACCGTTAAAAAACGTTTATCAAAACCGTGAAAAATATCTTTTTGTCATTGTCAAAAAATTCTCGTTGTCGTGACATTGTCATTGTTAAGCCTCAATCACTTACGACATTCAAGGTGCTTCCTGAAAGAGAATTGTAGCAAAAATTGTATTAATTATAAAACTGAGAAAATCTCCAGAACAAATAACTTTTTCGGTCCATCAGCTTGCTATTCGTATAATATCCAAACTCTCTCTTCAGCGATTGAAACCATTAATATAAAATTGCAGTATGGTACCAAGCCATAATTTTGGTTTTCAAAAAGTAGCATTTCATAAGGATTTTGAAGCTAAATAATATTGCTTCGCTGTTTCCCTTAAGGTTAAGTCAGGCTTTTGTAAAGCTCTCTACAATTGCTGCTAATTATCTGTTAATTAAATCATAGTTCCGGTATGCACTTGTTTGTCCAAAATGATAAATAAACCGCTTGCCCAACTAAATCAGGCGTACTGCCACTGCTGCATTCATTGTAGTATACAGCAGACCTCTCCCAGTAATGATCGTCAGCTTTAGTGACTTTTGCACAGCGGTCCTAGCGCCTCATCTTACTCAAAACAAGGCGTCACAAAATTTATACGGCCGCCTACATCAAAATCAAGATTTGTTAAAAGTGTGACGTATAGAGTAGGTTCATATTATGTTTGCCCTATAAAAACCAATATATTCACCTATTTTTCAATAATAAACAAAATAGCGGCTTACATAGAAACATCACATATGGACAAAACGCAGACCATTTGGGTATACAATTTAGAAGATTACCGACTTCGGACAAAAATCTCCAATTTATCGGCTATAAGATTAAGGGATCCAGCTGTGCGGTGCAGCTAGTAACCCAAACGTCGATATTTTTAGGCAATTCCAAACAAAGATATTTGGAGCTATTGTGAAAGCAATGTTCGTGCTGAAACTGAAGAACTTTCTACTATATGTAGCATTAAAAAACTACTAAAACTAAGGTGTCGTGGTTGCTAATCGCAAAGGCTTACTTATTTCAAATTACCCACAGGAATCAATAAACAACATTATACAGGGCGCCACCCAAATTTTTGGTTATTATTGTTTAAAAAGTTGCGATGGGCATCTACAATTTAAGTAAAGTAATCCGTCTTGTTTATGGTTCTAAAAGATTGACTACAAACAATTTGTTGGGTCAATCTATAGCAGCTGCACTTGTTAAATAAATTTTATTGGTCTCAAATATTTGTAAATAAAGTGCAACACAAATAATATATGACAAATACGACCGTTTCCTTACATTAGTTATCCAAATTTATCAAGACCGACACCAAATACTTAATTGCCTTTTGTTTAAACACCACAAAAAACTTTCACATGTTAACGTTGCCGCTAGAAGAACAATTGGTAATTATTCGATATACGGACCCCTATGTAACATGTTTTTTAAAAAATGCACTTACCAAAGGTGCGTTGGGCGACTTAAGACACACCAAACTTCCCCGGAAAAAGATTATAGTAAGGAAAACTTCGAAGAAAATCGGAAAAACTATGATTTGTGGAATCAGCTGTCAGAAAGTTCGGCCATGTTGTGACATAAACTCAGCTAACTTCGTGTCCGTGTTTGAAACAACGCCCCCCGCAATTTCAAACAACAGGAAATGAAAGGCCATTTACTTACATACTTCTTGTTTGCAATATTATTACAGGAACATGCTAATGTTTACTATTGTTTTTCGAAATAATCGCAGAGCTAACGCGTAAGCTAACTTCTAACCTAACTCACATTCTTTTTTAGTTATTTAAATGTATGCTTTGCGGGGCTACCCCAAGGGTCGTTGATTTGTGAAGATATTTTCTATTATCACAGGAATGTGGTGATAATTACTATTGTTTTACAAAAGAATCGTAGAGTTAACTTTTAGACTAATTTTGAAACCTAGTTAGAGAGTACCTCCTGGTGCCCGCATTCCAGGGCACTGATTAACAGTCATTGACTACGTATTATTAGAAGAACGTGATAATCACTTCGCACGACGCAGCCATCTTGGAAAGAATGAGTTAGTTAGAATGAGTTACAATCATTTCCACTTCTTAAATTATTAATAGTTTTTATTATTATTATTACTTGATCGATTGATTTATTATCAGAACGAATTCTAATCACCTATTTGGTGGTTGGTTTTCGAAAAGAAACATGACAAATGTTTCATCTTTAGTACAGCTGGAAATTATTAAAATCCAATGAATATTATGAATTCTTTACGCAGGGTTTCCATTAAATTCCGTACATTCAAGTCTAATAAATATTACCGAATACATTAAACGAATTCAAGGTTCTTTCACAATTCCAAGGGCCCGATTTCACTACTACGTTGTTGATTGCTTGTCGCATTAAATTAACCAAACAAATAAACGATAAACTTCCTAATGAAGTACAGGAACGCTTAATTTTCACTTGAAGATTTAAACCGTAAATACAACGATACAAAAGGTTACTTAACCACCGGAACACAAACTGGAAAGCTCATAATGTTGTTCTTTTTGAATTTTACTAAAAGACCACCGCGATAATGCGGATCCTGCATCCACTAAGATTGTTAGTTGGGTCACAATCATCACCCCGAAGCCAAAGATATGTATATCTTTAAGATTTAGAAAAATGGCAAATATATTGCAGAAGGTCTTATTCCACTACACGTTGGGTCTTGCATTATAACCAAGAACAAACTTGAACCAAATTTGCTCTCAAATTTTATCGAAAGGTGTAGGCAGGTGCAAGATTTCAAAGTCGAGGTTTATCAGAATGAAACTCATTCCATGATGTAATTATGCTTTATAAAATATAAAATATAGATCCGCAAGCAGTATATTTTTTGTGAACATTTGACATCAACAAGGTTTGGCTGAAATTTATAAACACTATTTACTATAAAAGGGATCATAAATTGTGTATAGCTTTAATACGAAAAATTAGTGTACTTCAAAAAAATAATTTTTATTTAAGATAATTCTTTTGACTGTACAATAACCGAAGTTGTCTCAGTACGTTACCATAAGCGCGACTGAATACATCTCGGAAACGAGTTTATTTTTACACAAGCAATCTGAATGTATAGCTTGAAATAAACATTTTATTCAGTTAATATGAGGGTCGTAAATAGACTAAAATTATCAGCAGTTTAAACACAATGGTATGTAGCAACGAGAAAACATTTTCTTCTTTATGCAATAACCGGATTTATCGTTAAAATGAAACAATTCAATATTCGCATTAATGAATTATTTACAAATATGAACAGCTGATGAGACGAAATTAAAAAACAATTTAACATAGAATTTCCGATTAAATATCTCCAATTCCTCGAGTGGGAATTTTCCTTTAACAATAAAGTGCCTTTTATCTATATTTGTACACTACAGTAAATTATAACAAGCATTGAATTATTCATTTATGGTCGAAATGGAACCGATGAAAAATTGTGTGAAAACGCAAGAAAATGTACGAAAATGGAGTTTTCATATGACTAGAAAGAAGGTTCTTCTACACAAACAACCAATAAACAAGGTGGGAAACGTATTGTGAAATCAAATTCATATAATCGTTTTAATGTTTCCGCAACTTAAAAAATCCTATTTCAGGTGTATTTCTCCAAGGTACAGAAACCGCAAAACTTTTCACAAAGTCTGCGGGGGAAACTTTTTATATTATTCTCGTTCTTCACCGTAATCGTTTTCAAAGTGCAAACTCCTGTTTACGTGTGTTATATGTTTAAATGAATTTCAAGAAGACTTTTTCTAGTTTTCATAAAAGTATTCTTTGCTGCATCTTTCAGGGTTTTCCTTGTCTTTCTTTTTTTTTCTATCTTGAAAGATTTAGTTTTGCGATATTGGTTTCTTTTGAGAAAAATATTTTTTCTTCCTCGTGGATTGGAAGAATCGATTGGCGATAGATGGGAAGCTTTTAAATTATACGTCAAGAGGAGAAATCTACATCTTCGAGTGCGACAAGCAAAAAGTAATTATGAAAAAAATCAATTGATATTCTGGTCGCCGTCTTGTCTACCTAAAGGGATTATAATATCACAAGAGCTCGTAATTCCACTTTTTCCTTCTTCTCCATTTGTTTCGTTCTTGTGACAGGAAACTTGATATGAAACGACGTTGGGGATGTGTTTGTTTACTTTTGGGATCTTTGTTTTGTAACTGCGAGATTAAGACGTTGATGCAGAAGATAATTAATATCCTTGAACCTTTTGCTTCTCAGTTTTCAGTGTGCTTAGGCTTTTTTCAACACCTTACAAAAGCTTGATGAGGTAGTACGAGCGCCGTACACGTTGAGTATTTTTAATTAAATTAACATTTTTTTAATTATATATTACAAGCTCATGCTGTTGCCGTAAATAATTTCATTTTAAACGTAAAGAATTTCAGTTTAGAATCTGTAGGGAATTCTATATTAAAATTAAATGCGTTATTTATGAATGACCTGGCTAGCGTCTTAAATATTTCTACAATGAAACCTACTTCGTCTTAATTTCACTATGCTTTAGTAGTAGCAAAGAATTTCTAGTACTACAATATGCACCATATACGTACTTCACTGTTTATATGTTAATGCATTAAAACAAAACAAAAATATATAAAGCTCAATAAGCTAGAGTTTTACGATCGTTCTAAGATAAACAGGATGGTTATTGAACTAAGGAAAGTCCTAGGACAAGGTAGATGGGTAGGCACTAGAAAGTAATATGAAATGCATTGAATGACATATGCTTTTATGAAAACTGAATGTAGTACGAACGTTAAAAACGTGAAAACTTCTGTAAAACAACTTCATGTAAGATCAAGACTGTTATTAATTAAACAGTTCCATATCATAAACTCTAGATTCTACCAGAGCTCAAGATCTAAACCTTCTTTCTCTAAAACTACCTTCCGCGCGTCGGTCCGAGAAGAACCACAGTTGGAATAATATATATAAATAAATATAGATCTGGCCGGCAGCACGACAGGGTGGTTATAGTGGATTTATACCGCTTAACGGAGTTAAGTCGAGTTCTCTCCGGAAAGTACTCGGATGGGTGAACCACGAGCGCAGTGTACTTGCCTACATGGCTCCGCTGCCTCGTCTCACGCCCACATATCCAGTCTGTGACTCTGTGCGTCCGGCACCTCGACACCGAAAGGAATAAGGGGTTAAAGATTATGTATGCATGTATAAATATAGATCTAGGAAACACAAGTAATGTACACAATATAAACTAAATTTTCTTTAAATTGAAATGACAAAAAAATATTTAACAATGAACACAAACAACAAAATAATTAAAATATTAAAAAAATCATTTTGGATACCATGAACAAAAGAAAAATCCATCCTAAGACTATAACGTTGAAATTCACAACCCATTGTTCATACCTGCGCGGTTAAACTCCTTCTCAATAGTAGAGTTGAGTAACAAAATGGCTGTCTGACATTAGAAGTTGAATGTGCGAGATATATTAGGAAATTGGTTTTGGATATAATTCGCTTCAGCGGAGAAAATCTCGCATTCAACAGAATGATCGCTTGATTATTTGTATGCGATCAATCGTCAAATTAGACGGATTACGTTCTAGCGCAGACCATTTAGGTAATATTTCCCTATCAGTTACCTTGAGGGAATTGTATTGTAAAAGACCTTTCAGTTTATAGAAAGGTCTTTTCTTTTGGGTTTTGTTGCTCGTTGTCTTTTATTCCTGTTCCTGCCCCCCTGACCGTGGGTTTAATTAGAAGGTTCTTCCCCTTTGGGTCCGTACCTGCATCTATATATGTACCGGGTCGTAACAAAACAACAAAATATCGAAGGGTGAAGCGAAAACCCCTAAGCAAGGCTTTAAATTATACTAAAACAGCCGTGGGTCTTCGAATGGTGGGATGTTTGTCTAAAATTGTATGTATTCTGTGTCATTCTATTTATGTTTATATATATTTATTAAACGTGTATACAATTTATTCATGCATGTTGATTTTAAGAACTAGTTAACACGAGATCTCGAGTAGTGAAATTGTCCTAGGGTAGTTTTTAAGTTTACAACCTGCTGTGATACAAATCACCATTTATTCATTTTTTTATTGGACATTTAAATTTTTGAACAGCATAATAATTACAATTACAATACAATAAAGCCCTACTTAGAAAGTTTACATTTCACTACGTGTGTTTTATTTATTTATTATTTATTTATTTGTGTGATTACAATATTGCTTTCCAGCTCGTCAATTATAAGTATATATGCACTGTACGACCAAAATTGTGGAAGTTGCCCATATTTTAGTAAAAGATCTATTTCTTCGTTTATCTGATAAGCTTGAAGCTTTAGTAGTAAGCATTGTTTTAAAACTAAGTGGCGCTTGTTTTTTTATCTTTTATATCTTGTATTACCCCACCCCTCTCCGACTTATTGGGGTTAGCCGGCAAAAACTAAAGCAGTGTTATTTAGATCAAGCTGATACTTCCAGCACAGCTATATTTTGGTAGGTTAGGTATTTATCTATATAAAAATAGCCTTTGTGTTTCTGTAGGCTATAAGACAGTTAATGCCTTTTATCCGAGGAGTAATATTGCTAGTATCATCATAAACTTAATTACTAAATTTTTATTTAAAATTAACTAAAACCTTAAATTCTTAAATCAAACCAATATTTGACGCCAACAGTTTGCCAACTGAAATTGTTACAAAACAGCAATCCTCTGTTATTCATATGGTTTAAATACTAAAATGATAGAACAGCCATCTACCTCTCTTTCAAATAATATTCAAATAAATAGTATTAATAAATTAAGTTAAAATTCAACTGCTTTTTTTTAATATGGTAAGTCCATTTAATGATTAATTTTTTTATAAATTCCCTTCCAACATCCAAATTATAAAGTTCCATTATCCAAATAAAATCTTCTTCCCGTAATTAAATATTATTCCACAAATAAATTCATAGCACTGATTATTATATTAAATAAATGTAATTTTTATTAAAAAAATTGTTAACTTAAATGAAAGATCTTTGATGATTATTATTTAACACTTTGACGTTTCAACAACATATATTCTAACATTTTTGACGTTTGGTTTGTTTACATTTTTTAAACTTACAACATAACCTTAAAATTTTAGATTTTTGCTCTAAACATGTGTGCACTGTTTGAAAATTCTAAAATAACAGAGAGATTCTTACTAAAATGGTCGTTCTTTTTATACTCTTTTTAAACAAAAGAAGACTATAGTATATTTTTGGTTACAAAAAAAGAATTTTTAAAACTAAATGCAACATACCACATAATTGTTTATTACTATTAATTATTTCATACATCATCACTACCATGCACCTTGTCTGTGTTAGGTCAAAACTTGCCTTAATTTGGCCTCAACATTATTTTAATTGCCTAATTAGGTCACCATTTCATATAGTTAGCTGAATAATGAAAAATTACGAAGATTCTAAGAAAAATCAGCTTTAAAATGTATCCTTTTACTGCTTGGTGTGTTCTAAAGTGCATGTTTGTTAAATTAAAACCTTTTCTTTGTCTTCATAAAAAAAATAATTAAAAATATTTTTTTCTTCTTGAGGTTATGCAATCCATCTAACAGCTCGTTGGAAAAATTTTACCTTGGGGGTGCATACTTTGTACTGCATGTCAAATATCATAACAATATGTTTTGTTGTATATGAATCTGTACAATTAGAATCGACACTATATGGATTAAATAACTGTACGAGAGCCTTAACAGCTAAAGAGGATTTTTAGAATTTAAATTTTTAGGTTAGAGAGGTATTAAGATCTCGAATGAAGATGGTGTTGTCAAGCATGGGTAATCAGTGTAGCCTAAAATTAATAGAGATTTTTAAGTGCAATTTCAGAAACCTTTGGGAATGTAACACCCTCAAGGAGCTAGAAAATCAGATCAACATGGAGCATTGGATATGTATGTAAAAGTCTTATATCAGACTAAATACTCACTATAGGGAATATTTAGTCGAGTTAAACGTCAACAAGCATTGAATCGAAGTTTCACATATGTTGTCAGTCATTGGTGGTTATAAAAGCCTTTTTGTGAAAGTTCTATTAATGCAAAATCGTTCCTGCATCCCTTATTAAACATATGATATTTCACTTCCCTTGTTCTGGGTTTTTGAGGGATCTATTATTCTGAGAGTCGGGTAATTTGCATTGTGTGCTGCGCATCAAATATAATGTCTTGATTATCCCTCATAACGCACTTAAATATGTAACTATAAAATAAATTCTCGTGGTTGATATCGTGGTTGATTGGGCCACCAAAGATGTAAGGTTAGGGAACCAAAAATTAAGTTTAAAAAGTTACCACGGCTTAATAAGGTGATGATTAATAATAATAATAATAAAAAAGACAGAAACAATAAAAGAGACGATTTTCTCATTAAAATTCGTTGTAGACGTAAGGAAATTAGTAGTTTGGCTGATAAGGAATGTACTATGGTATTTGTTTGTAAAGACCACTTCGATTGAAGTGGTTCTTTAGGTTCTAGGAATTTCTAAAACTAGGTAACCTTCCAAAGAACACTTACAATTATATTAAATGAAACAAAAAATAAACTCATAAACAATAAAATAAAAAGAAAGTGGTGGGATAGCATACGAAAGAGTATTGATATCACAGCTAACAAAACAGTACAACGGAGACACATAGATAAGAAGGTTGATTGGTTTGATAGGGTTTGTGATATAGCAGTAAAGAAAAAGAACGAGCCCAGAATAATGTGGTTGAAAACAGGACAATAAGCTGATCATTTATGAAAAGTATAAAGACTGACTAAGGAAAAAGAGTACAGGGTTAATAACAAGAAACAGAGTGAAATGGTTAGAAGAGGTAATGGACGGACTAAAAAATGATAATAAGAACAATGTCAAATTATACCAGTATGTCAGGAAACAAAACAGGACAGTGACCACGGAAAACATAGAGAGTGATGAATGGGAAATGCATTAACAAAATGTACCTACAGAATTTATTGAAGTAATTAAAAACCTAAAGCAGAATGAACTTCTTCAAATGGGCGCCATTTGTGACTTACACTTTTTACTCAAAAAACAAATTACATTGAAATCAATCAATAAAGTCAAATAACACTATACATGCATAATACTAACGTTACTATACTTACAAAAGATCTTAAACCTCCCGCCGAGACATCTTTTTAAATCAAATTATACTCAGGCGTCGGTCGTAGGTGTTAATCACGAAAGTTTCTGATTAGATAAATAATAGATTCAGGAACAACTAAAAAAATAGAGGGCGTCACCAAACTAAATAAATGTTATGAAATAAATAAAGATTAGTAACATGTTTCACAGTATTTATTAAAAGATAATTGTATTGTTTTGACAGCTAAGCTGTCATTATCAAAGGTAATATAAATAAATAATATAATATAAATAAATAAATGATACATCATTTTAATAAACACGGCAAGTCCATAGTTTGGGAAATGACCACCCTTTTAAATTTGCTTTGAATTGATTTGAACAAATTTTCTTAATAATCAATTGTTAATAAAATAAACATCAGCAGTTTGTTGTGCCGAACTATATAAGAGATAATTAGGTTTGAAGTCTGTATATTAAAAACATAAAAATCGAATATAGATCACATAAAAATTATCATTTCTTACATTCATTTCAAACTACAAAAATTTCGGGATCTCCACAAAATAAAATTTACGCAAAGAACTTAA
Source organism: Agrypnus murinus (assembly GCA_929113105.1). Classification (NCBI taxonomy): domain Eukaryota; kingdom Metazoa; phylum Arthropoda; class Insecta; order Coleoptera; family Elateridae; genus Agrypnus; species Agrypnus murinus. The sequence continues at coordinate 134,937,642 of OV816028.1, read as the reverse complement.
TTAATGTTAAAACATTTTGGAATTTAACCAATACCAAATACAATCTTAGTTATACAATTACAAAACATACCTAAACATACATGATCGTAAGCCATTAAACAGTTATCCTGTACAACTCGTAGTTTTCACTAAAACTTTACTAGAACTGTAGCTCAAATCGATAAACTACAGACCAAAGGGCATAACACAAAACTTTACTTAAAAAACTGCTGGAAGGAACTACAGTTGCAGGATACATCTTCTGAATTTTGAACTATTATTATTTTAACGATTTTACCTTTAGCGATAAATTCTATTATAGTAATAAAATCGTTATTAATAATAATTCACATAAATTCACTGTTGCATGGCGCTAAATTGATTCTTTAAACCAACACAGTGTTATGTATGTGTCACAACAACATGAGAGTACCTAACACTAAGATCTATTCTCAATAAACGGTACCGAAATACAAATAACTCCTTGCCGGTCCGATTATTTGTCTATACACTAACTATACGGAACGGAAATATACAAATTCATCGTATTTATACGACCGGAATTCACATATTCGATTTATTATCAATTCTCTACACTGAATTAATTCTATAACAACATGTTCTTTAATACGAGACACTCAAAGCAAACCAACCAAAGCACGCCGTCCGGAAGACCGACGAGAGCTTCAAAAGTTTTACCCTAATCTATTCGATGTCTATTCGAAATGATTCTAAACGATATATTTTCAAACTAAAAAGGAAGGGATTGTTGGAACTTCTAGTGAAATAAAAGTTGACGGCATTAACATCCAACAAAAAAATAATCAAAATTCGATTCATATTAAATATTTTAGAAAGGCTGATCAGCTCTACAGGAAGTGACAAGCTTTAAAATCCAACGCCTAGACACATTTATTTAGTTGAAAACTGTTAAGATTTCATTTGTAGCTTAGAATACAAAAGAATATGACAATATTTTAATTGTCATAGGCCAATAAATTATTTTTATACGAGATCTGTACGTGCTTTTCGACCAAGGCCCCGATATTTTATTTAAAGTTATTTTTTGCTGTATAAGAACTTTACCTGCAAATTTTTTCCAGTGAGAAACAGTATGAAAGCTCTATCAGCTTAAACTGTCTACAATTTTGAATGCACCTATTTGTAAATATATGAAGCGAACGCATATTTAGCTTGAGAAATGAATTTCAACTTAACCTAAACGAAATATCTCACTATACACAGGGTCATAGTAGGTTTATTTTTATAAATTGAATCTTCAAATTCTCTGCACGTTACAAGAAGAAGGCGGAAAATCCAAGCAGCATAATAAATGATGCTCAAGGACTCTGGTTTAATAGTACAAAGGATATGGAGAAAATGGGAATACCTGCAAAGTTAAGAAGACTAGTCAACAAAACAATGAAAGAAGCAAAATCAGCAGTAGTGACCCAAAGAGGAACATTCAAAGGAACTGTAGCAACATTGTTTAATATAGCAATGTTGGGAGTGATGAAGGATTATAACATTAACGGTACAATAATAATTAATAAATCAGCACAGGTGATCGCGCACGCTAATGAGTTAGCGATAATAGCAAGAGATAGGAGTTTAAAAAATATCACAACGAAAATTATAAATGAAGGCAAATATAAGAGGCATTAGATACACCAGGAAGAACAAAATGTATGGTAGTAAACAGGGAAAATATTGAAGACAGAATAAAACAAATAGACAATTTTAAGTTTGAATTAGTCGACAGTTTCAAATATTTAGGGGCGATAATTAACAACAGAAATGAAGGGAATATCGAAATACGTAAAACATAGATATAATCAGGCCATAGAGCATATTATAAATACAAAACTATCATGTAGAGCAAAAGAATAAGTAGAGATATAAAGCTGAGAATCTATAAAGCAGACATCAGACCAGCGGTTGCATATGCTGCGGAAACAATAATAATTGCCTTTATTTACCCAAAAAAAAATTATAAACAAATAAATATAGATGTAGAAAGAGGCGAAGTTCAGCATCAGCACTTTATACTGACGCTGCTCTACCACTTAACCTCTTTAAAACAAAAATTTAAGTAATATAATATAATAATGAACAATTAAAGTTAATAAACGAAACAGGTAGACTTAAGTATGCTATTATATGCTATTCAATAACTTAGCTCATGAACTATTAACTTGAAATATATGTAAATGTGTATATTTACTGTTTGCTGAACATTTCCAAAAACATGACTTTTTTCAATTTAGGTACAGTCATTGTTCTGTAGTCATACGGTAGTTTATTAAGATACGTCGCTATTGTGTACGAGAAAGATCGTTTGAACAATGAACAATGAGCCTAAGCAGTATAGACGAAGAGGGACAGAATATATCAGATGAAGACCTCAAAAAGAATATATGGACCGAAGAAAACGGAATATAGGAAAAACCGAAGACTTTTAAAAGGAGATGACATTGTAAGAGTAATAAAAACCCGCAGACTAAGATGGTATGGACACATACAAAGAATGAAGGACAGTAAAGAATTGAAGAGGATTACACAATGGAAACTATACGACAAGAGACCAAGAGAGAAAATTAAACGCAGATGGGAGGACCAAGTACTAAAAGATAAGTGGCGTGCGGTCCATGGAAGCAATGGAAGCAGTGCTTCCCTTGAGAATTTATTAAAAATAAAAATCAATGCTAACAAAATATTTTTATAAAATTATGGTTATCGTTTTAAATTAAGTAATGTTTAATCAACTTAAAGCTGAATATCAATTCAGTACAGCAAAAAGTATAATTATTTAGAGTACTATTTTAAATTAGGCTCATTAAACTTGCACGGAAAGGTAATACCGATTCAAATGTGTTACATACACTGTATATAAGCACTGATTTCGTTGCTTATAACTGCTCTTCTCCTAGCCTTGACGTGGATCAGCGGGCGTGGTGATACAGACGATGTGTTAGCATTGTTTGGCCGTTATTTTTAGTGTGTTTCATGCCCAAATGTTTATTTATTATAATTATTTGGTTATTATAATTCGATATAGTGTTTGTAAAAATTTAATGTTACTTAAGTAATGTAAATCTGCGAATGAGACTGTATTTTGTCTCATTCTATTATTTCAATTTATATAAGTTGAATTTTTTTAAAGACAAATCATTCTATTTAGTTTGCTCTGTATGCAAATTTAAAATTGCATTATCGTCATGACTGCAAATTCAGCTGCTTCGGTGGAAGGTTCGAGTACTTTGATTTTACGACAATTTTTTTGTAAATTATTAATAAAAAAATTTCTGCATACAGTTTTGGAGAGAAATTACAAATTATTAAGAAAGGCAGATCAAAACCAGAACTTTCAAATTTAACAATAAAGATTAAAACCTGCATCGGTATTTTGCTAAGACCGGAAAATCGAGTTGCAGTATAAATACATAGTAGGTAGTAGTTTTTTTTAAATAAAGAATAATAATCAACAAATTCCATAAGTATCAAGTATAAAAGTTCTTCTTTGAAAAACTTTTCAGCTTAATAATTATAACACTGTTTTTTATTGTATCTAACAGGGGCGGATCTAGAGAATTATTTTGATAGGGAAATTTTTGCAAAAATAATTGTTTTATTAATCAATAATAATTAAACAAACATTATTGTTTCTATTCTACGTATACTTATTTCTAAATTGGGGGGGGGGGGAGGAATTCCTCCCTGTGAATCCGCGCCTGTACCTAGATATATTAAAATAAAAATCGTGGTTGCTTCCCTAGCCTAAATTCTCACCGCATGCCACTGTAAAAGATATAGAAAGTATGAAAATACGAGAAATAGTAGCAAAGGCTAATCAGATGAATAATAAACTGTAGAACAAAGTTGTGAAGAACGTGGAGCGATTCATCACAAAAAATGAATTAAAGAGCTCAATGGAGCGAATACTGTTCCAACTGGAATGTACAGCATTGCATATAAACAATAAACTCAGCCACATACATATGATTAACAAATCATTACTAAAACATATAAACAGCCTGTTTAGTAAATTCTAAATAAAGAACTATTATATCAAAATTTGTGGCCAAGTGAAAGAGCTTGCCTCAGCATAATTTAAATTTAGTCAAATATTTCTTATTTATTTAAATTAGAATAATTACTTCGATAAACACAACTTTATCTGAAAAGACATTGATGATACAAGCACATACAGAGTGCATAATAACCTATTTAAAGGTCAGGTTATAAAAAGAATCTGGAAATATTCCTTTTTTTTGTTAGAAAATGATATTATTATTTATTTATAGTCTGTTATTTATTGATGAGGATGATTAATTATCGCTAACTAACAAATAAATAGTTTTGCAGTTATTTAGATTTTTTTTAAATTCACTTTTCTCACTTTACATGTAATTGTATCACGTGTTACTTCAATTTACACACCCAAGCTTGCTGAAGGACTAATTATTTTCAAACATTAATCCTAATTTCTAGTAGTCCTAATTTTCTAATGTTTCAAGTTTCTTAGTAGGCTGGATTTATTGTGATAATCTCAAATTTCTAGTAACCTCAGATTCCGTAAACAATACAAAGAAACACTTTTAATAAAAGAAGGAAACCTTGAGATTTTTATATTACTACAATGGATTTATGTAGCTTGATGATAGAACCACGTCTAAGGCTAATTTATAGATGATTTTCGATAAAGATTGCCTTGAAGATTCACTTCTCACAGATAAATTAAGCTTATTTGAATTTCATGAGATGATATCATGGTGTTTAAACACACGGTATTGCCATTTTGTTGTTGACAGGGAGAGGCGTGCTTAAAGACAAATTAAGAGGTAAAAAAGCAACGCCAGTAGGTTTTTTATTAAAAATTAACCGAACAGTAGGTTTAACTTTATACAAATGAAAATGGTAATGAAAATTTCTTTTGCACGCATACCAAAATTAGTTTGGAGTATACCTGAATAATTATAAATAAATGGTATAATCGTTGGGTACACTGTACGACACTGTTCGAGTTTTAACTAATTATGAAGTGATTTGCAAATTCTGTCGCATATTTTAAGCTAATTTAAGTAAAGTGTAAAACTATTATTCGAATACTACCTTTTGTAATAAAGCTTAGAAACAGAAAACTTAACAACAGGTACGGATACTAAGTTTAGATGAATTACTTGAAAGCTTTCAAATACCAAACTTGATTCTGGTCATACTAACCGGTCTTATATCTGAAAGGTTTTCGAGTTTTGGCTCACAGGCATATAAATATTGTATCTGAGAAAAGTTTTCTTATGCAAGTTTTTTTGTATTTATTTTACTTAAATTAAATAAATCCAGCAGTCAAGCTGGATCAAAGCTTTGGTAAGATCCCTGGCGCTGTATAACCTTTTTTAAATATTAAAAATATTAGCTATTTGAAGTAATTAAATTAAAATGTTTCACATTGCTTATGGATATCTATTTAACTCAAAAGTATTGATAATTGAAACATTCAAGTTCAAATATATAAACTTTCTAAAATTAAACATCTACACTACAAACATCAACAAAATTTACACTTTTCATTTCCTCCCAATTTAATTAAAAATGATGGATGGAAAATCAGATAATGCGAACATAATTTTAAAGTAATTAAAATTCATGAGGCTAATAACTCCTTTGACTTTGTCTCTAATGTAAATTACAGTTGCAACCAACTTGGTAGATGTCGTTATGAACTGTTAAAGTAAATGCACCCCATACATAATCTATGCATACTAACGAAACCGAGGGAGTTATAAATATACAAACATTTAAAACATTAGGTAGTAGAAATACATGCATGTAGATAACGTTCGAAATACAAATATTTATTACTCTATCTTAATTAGCCACATTTCATTCTTTGTACGTTAGTTAATACTGCATGTACATGTTTTGGGAAATTATTGTCATTGGTATAAAGTATTGGAGTAAAATTTATAGAATATATAAATGAATAGTTTAAAAAGAATATAGTTAGATTGATTGTATCAAAATAATCTTGGTAGGGTTGTGGTTGGGTTTTATTTATATAAACATAGAAACAGTGTAAAAGAAGAGATAAATTGACCATTAAATCAAATCAATAATATATCAATTGTACACAATCAGAAATTGAATGTTATAACTATTAACTATTTTTAATAATAATTGGTATACAGATTACGTAAAAAAGAATTTGTATTTTAATTTAAAGTAAACGGAAAATTTAATGTTACTTCTGCTGAAAAGGTAGCATTAAATTAAATCATACAACAATGTGAATATTCCATTAAACGCCAATCAATATTTTTGCTTATAAATCAGTCCTAAAAAGTGAGAGAAAAGATTTGAAAATTTCACAGTAGGTAACAAAAGATAATAGTAATGAAAAGCAAAGGTGTTGTCTGTCCTTTTCCTGGTGTTAATGAGGTTCCTTCGTAACCATTCCGATTAACAACCTTGAACTGATTAAAAGGTTTTGTTATTCCAGATGTTCCGGACCGTTGTTGACAACGGGCAAAAGAAGTATTTCAAAAATCAAAGGTAAAAAGGAAAAAGCTAAACAACTAGTCTTTAGCTTAGTATAATCGAATTTTCATAAATCACATAACAATGGATGAATGCTGAGTCTACCTGTACGATCCAGAGACCAAAGCAATGAGTGAAAACATTTCTCCTCCCCTCCTAAGGTGCAAGGAGAGTGCCTAAAGGCTAAGGTGCAGAATCCTGCAGCGAAAGTCATGTTGTTGGTTTTTTTTTTTGGATGATCGTGGTGTGATTTCCCGCGCATTCCTCTCAACCATCCGAAGTCCAACCATCAATAAGAATATGGTTGCGTTGTAGTTGCGTTGGGTTTTATTTATATAAATACAGAAACAGAAATGTTATAACTAATAACTATTTTTAATAATAAATCATAAACAATACTCAATTGGTATATAAATTACTTGAAAAAGAAATTGTAGCTTAATTTAAAGCAAACGGAAAATTTAATAGCACCTGTGCAGAAAAGGTAGCATTTAATTAAATCATACAACAATGTAAATATTCTATTAAACGCCAAACAAATTTTTGCTTATAAGCCTAAATTAGGAGACTTTCGTATATATACATTAGCGGGTGAAATAGTGTAAAATGCTAAGAAAAGCTACATTGATAACATAACCTTATGAACACAGTGGAGAAAAGCCTTTTAACAAAACTTGTAGTTAAGCTGTGCATTGTGAAATCGAACTAGGGGAGAAGGCAAAAACAAATTGTAAAAAATATTTTATCAACATATCAAAATGCGTCAACACAAAATGGGACAAATTAAAGAAAATAAATTGCTTCAATACGACAGAGTTTTAAAGTTTCAGAGTGTAATACAATTATATTAAAGTTTCTACTATAGTGGTGAAAATTTCAAAATTCAGCACGAAACTAAAGTTTCCGATTTAAATATTAATTAAGATTTTAAACATTTAGAGTTGGGTACAAGTTTCGTACAAATTTTACTAAGTTTCGTAAAATCTTCAGTGGTTTAGGCTTCTATCATTTCAAAACGACAGGAAGTCGACATTGTAAAATCTCAATACTCCAGAAATTATTAAGTCATTCCGCTGTGTATGTATATTTAATCTCGAAAGTGGAAAGCAGGTATGATAAGCGTAAGTAGAATAATCCTTTAATTAATATATGAGACTATTGGTAAATTATAATAAGGTAGGGGACGGGGTCCTATTTCCTTAAGTTTCAAATATTTTTTGATATTTCTCATACTGGTTAACGATTCACGTTAAAAAGTATTAAAAAAATGCACACATTAAGTTTGGTATCTTTTTGCTAAAATATTTTCACACATACATTCTTTTTAATAGCAGATCCAACGCAAACTGTGCTGAGCTGAGAAGCTGATGATCTTGATCCATAATCCAATTCTTCCAAATGTTTCGCTGCAATTGCTGACGCCACAGAACCCATACACACGGTCATTTCCTTGCGCACTACTGCATTTAAAAAAATATATTGCGTGTATAAGGTCTTTTTCAGTGCGTACTGAAGTTTTCAGAATACAGTGTCGCATTTCATATTTTATCTGTTCTCTTATATCTTACGATTAATCGTGTTTGGTTAGTGCAGCAGCCTTCTGGGTAATTTTTGTTTCTTGAGTGGTGTTTAATTTTCAAAAGGTTTTTTTTGGAATAGGTCTTGTCGACGAAATGTGTGAAGTTGCACTATGTCTAACTGGGGAGGCTTCACTATCATCACCTGTCGATGGCTCATGAACTTCTGCAGATGTTTCGGATACTTGTCCAGAATCTGCTTGCCGTTGCAAGATGCTTATCTTGATCTAGCACCGTCAATTATAATCGTAGCTGTCTTGGACCATGCTGCTGAAAACACTTGGAAATCACAGATTTGTGAATTTGCGGGTGGCATAATTTTTTAGCCACTTCGTGCCTTCATCAGACTGAAAGTCTGTAGTCACGTCGAGACCAGTAACTTAATTTTAAAAGCTAAAAAAGAACTTTAGACTAGATGGCTCTAATTTGTGTGTACAAAGTGCTGGCAGACACAGAAAAGAATTTTTCTTGAAAATTGATGCATATAGTAACAGATAGTTTATTTGTGCGGTCGAAACATGACTGTCGACATTTTAAAAGAAAAAGAATCATGATTCTTGGTGAAATTACGAAAAAGAGGTAAGGAAAATATAAAAATGTTGAATACGGTGTATAAAGACTTTGAAGAGAGACTTGAAAACTTTGAAGAGTACAAGTGGATCAAGAGGTGTAAAGCCGGTAGAGAAGAACATCTTAACTCTTTTTTTAACCTCGATCTTAACCCGATCGAGCAGGAGTGGGATGCGTTAGAATGCATTCTTCGAGTGCGGGGTCAACCACAAAACTTATATGAGCTGAGGAGACATCTTTCACAAAAATGAGAAGAATCACCACAAGGACAATTTATAAATCTTTTTGGAAATATGCTTGATACGTGTCATACGGTCTTAGGTTCTAGACCGAAGTTTTTGAAGATTACGTTTACATCTTACTGTTTATTTCGAGTATTAATTTTTTATAATCAAATAGAGAATATTTAAATATAAACCAATATTTTAACTTTTATTTTAATTAGTAAACTCAGTAAAAGGTAATGCTAAATGGTCGTAGAAAGAAGTATTCTATTCAAAATATATGTACAGGGTGGCTCGTTTATTATAAGTCTATACATTGTCTCAGAAACTATAGTTTTCTGTATCTAAAATCTAAAAGTAGCTTTTATTAAAATAAATTATAATTTTTTAGTTATTTCATATAAAGTGAAGCTACTTTCTTTTAAATAGGACACCTAGTATTTTATTACATTTCTAATAGCGTTTTTGAAGACAAGTTTAACTACGTAAGGAACATGGATCACAGACACACCGTTTTGGATATATTAACCATTATCTTCAGTAAACGGTCAATATTCAAATTTAGCTAGCAAAGTTGTTAATCAACTAAAGTCAGCTTTTATTTGCCCCAAAAAGACTACAATTCTGATCATATACAATTACAATACAAAACAATACAATGATCTTTACAATTCTGAGCACATTCCGATTATTGATTCTGTTCCATTATACTGTACTTAATAATTTTTGCATTTACACCTAAAGTCTAATTCAATATGGTAAATGTTGTTAACGAATTTCCCATTTACAATGTTAATTTCCTATACCAAAAGACCGCCTATTCTTAGCAACTATTTACCGCAGAATGCTAAAGTGAAGTGTTTTGAACAGTACTCAAGAAGATCTAAAACTTAGCTGTACTGGCTTTTCCTGTGAAATAAGTAGAGAACACGATATTTGAGACAATGTGTTTTTACATGATATTCCCTATGTAACAAAACCGAAAATACACCCTGTATATGTGGGGCCATAGAGATGAGAAGTTTTTGGTACCTCTATATACGATAATACCTAGAATTATATTATACCAATTTGAAATTCAGTATCAAAATTGCCCTTATCTTGCCTTATGTCAGATTAAGTTAGGTTAGATTACTTTTGGTACTTCAACCTCCTCTGGAGGTTACTTGTACTGGATAAGTAGTTAGCTCCACGATGGTCAAAATCATAACGTAGATAAAAAGTTCATCTGAAGAAGTAATAGAAGAGTTATTGATGTTGATTTTCTACGGATATTCGTTGGGATAATTTTTCGTAGATACATTTTACGTAGATTAATTTTACGTAGATATTGCTATCGTCGACGCAATGGGAGATTCCGTCAAATGGTGAATCAGAAGCCGTTTGTTTTTGTTTGGGTATGCAGAGTGCCTTCCAGAGGTAAATCAGAATGCATTGATGTAACGATAGTTTTCACAAGCGGGTTAGAATTGAATACGCCGATTTTTAATTATTATCGATTAGAAAGATACAATGGGCAAGTATTTTCAAATTGTTCTTTTGATATATTTTTGATAATTCTAGGTTAAATCTTTATTACAAGGTGCTTTTTTATGATAATAAAATGGAATATAATTTGCAAACAATGCTCGACCCATTTAGGAATGCATTTGCAGTTAATTGAATTTACTGTAATTTCTCTTTTTTTTAAGAAGGTGTGTGATTGAAGTAATTACTAGATAGATTATAGACTTTAATTCATTATGTCTTTTATTCCCTTGTTTTGGTCTACTCCATGTACCATGTATGTACCAAGGGTTGTTATTAATTACTTATTTATATTTAAATCAATTGTGCTGGCGCCCATCTCCATAGCTCTTCAAACAAATTTATTGATACTTCAATTGATGTACCTCCTACATTAATTTCAATAGAAATCGTGTCATTGTGTCAATGTAATAATATTTAGGGTGTTTTATTTAAAAGAAAGTAGCTGTATTTCATCACTCTGTATATAACTAAGTAAGAAATGCGGCATTACTAAAACACTTTAAATCATTTTAAAACAACTTTTATATGCAGTACTATTTAATTAAATTGCAATATGTGCAACTTACCATAAGTATGTTGCATTTGAAAATAATCTAGTAAAAGCACTATGCACATATAGGCAACCACATATACAAGTTATAGTGTCTGAGATGGTCCATAATAGACGGAGAGTATTATTCGGGATAATTACTATTATATGTTTGGTATATGTGCAAGAACTTTTTGGCATCTTTAAATTACGTATTAAAATAAAAAATATGACTAATAGCTTTCGTTCACATAAAATAAAGGAAAAGTTAATTTTACGCTTTGAAGATTTTGCATTTTGTTGCCAGAAAATGGAAAACAAAATTTTTTGCGGAAAGAATTTGTTAACGAATTCAGAATTTTAAACCGATATTTACATTACGAAAGCGTAGCATATTTGGCTACTGTAATATTCTATTCTCATCTTTAGTAATAACGCAGATTAGTTGTTTTATGCTTCACATTCTGTTTTCACTTTCAGCTTTAACAATTTATTCTCATTTTGTTGAAAACTTTCCTTGTTTAAGTTAATTCCTGTCATGAGTATGTCATTTTGCTATTTGTTTCGTTTAAATTCTCACCTCTTCGTACTTATTAAAGCTGGAAAAGTGAAACAAAGTTAGCACTTTGTATTAACTTCCGTTCTAAACTTTCCTAATAACTGTTTCGTTTCAAAATTTGCATATTTTAATTTTTACGCGTTTTTAAAGCTGTGCTTTAAAAATCAACAAAAATATTCGTAAGTCAAATCGAACATTTAATCCCGATATCTGAAATTTATAGTATACCGCAACGAATTTTTTCTTCCTTCATTTTATTTTCTTTTTTTATTATAGGTTTGATTTACTCTTTCCTCTTTTTTTGGTTGACGATATTCGTAAATGATTTTTATTTTCTGTTTGGCTTATACAGTTGGAGCAATCACAGAAATTTCATTTTCTTTTTCGTTTCCTTTCGCAATAAACACGCTTAAGATGTGAATTCCAGAGGTACAATCTATCTCTAGCCTCGACAAGCTTGTCTTGAAGTTTGATTCACCGTTCCCTTATGTGTTTCAGGACCGGTCCGTCCGGAGTCTTTTACTCGTCTTCCTCCACCCCTACATCCGGCGTCCATGGCAGATCCTCATCTTTCTGCAAGAGACAGCACGGAATGCATACCAAACACCACATCCGAAGAGGGTCTTGTAGATGTCGACGAGGTTATCGAAGGCGACGAGGACGACTCTGAACTTCTCCAGCGACTGGCAACGAGACATTATTATAGTTATACTACTGCTTTAGGTGTGACCGTCGGTGTAGGGTGTTTACTTTTAGTGTTAAATATGTTAATATTCGCCGGTATTTATTATCAACGAGATAGAGATCGCCGGAGAAAAAATCGAGCGTCCAGAGCCAGCCAATCGCCATCTACAGAAAACATTCCCATGTCTCAAAGGCCCGCAACTCCTGTGGGATCTTCTCGGCCACAATCTCCAGTTATAGCACATAAGGAGAAACAAGAATTGCCACCATGCTACACAATGGTATCAAAAAACACCAGCATTCCTGAGCCACCACCTCCACCCAAGCAAAACACTCTACAGAGAAAGAACAAAGCAGACAGACCTATGCCACCCATGAGGACGTCTAGTAATCCTCCCGCAGGCACCGTAAAGAAAAGAGTGCAAATACAAGAGATTTCTGTATAGCAGTCGGTGAACAGGGAGTGCCCTAATCCAATTAATCCCAATCCTAAACCTGATGTGACGCCCGAACACGAAACAGTGGACTTAAACAGCTGTGATTTAGTGTCTGTCCAATTATAACAGGAAACTAATTGCGTGCTTTTATTTGTTGATTATTAAAAGTGTAAATGAGTAACATTCCGCAAGATGTGTGGTTGAGTTCTTTGTTCATTCGTAAAGTTTGTAGAAAAAAAGAAAAAAGTGTTCAATATTCGTGAAATATACGTAAAAAAATAAACTTACTCGTGAAAAGGAACAACTTCAATTTTTAGACTTTCTCTGGAATCTCTCTTTTACTGACTTTTAGAAGGCAGATTTTAAACGATATTCTTCAAAAGATTACTTAAACATTGAAATACTTAGTTTACATTTTTAGGTTTTTATAAACATGTATTAATTATGAGAACGAAATGGGTATTATATTAATTAATAAAACTAATTATTATATCACAAGAAATGTTCTTTATCATGTTATCAAAATTTAATATAAATGAAAGAAATGTTTTATTATTAGATTTGAATTTCTAGTTGATAATATTGTTAAGATTTTATAAACTGTCACACATCTTTCATTCTATACTTCGTTTGTAAATAATACAATAAATCTGTTTTTTTGTAAATAAATATTAAACGAACTTTTGTAAATGTTACTTATGTTGATATCCTTAATAATTCTACGTACTGATCATTTATCAGTATAGATTTTTTTAATGTTTACAGATTTACATATTTAATAGTTGTCGTGAAAAGAGCCATAACTCTTCCAACTGTTGCTCAAACACCGTTGTCATTGATGTATTGGTGCTAGTGTTACGTTCTTCTTAAAATAATAACAAAAATACTATTTAATCGTCTATTCACAAGAGAGATATTATTTACATACGCTTAATTAAAAACACTATAACTATAAACTATTTAAATGCTAGATATTTACAAACTTAAAGTAGGCTATTTATATAAGAACTATTTATGTATCACAACAATTATTAACATTTATTTATTCACTAATATTCGACTATTAACTAATTATTCAAAGCACATTTCGATATGACGGTTACACACTAACTGAACTCCCTTCTGACCGCGAACGTCAATTTATGTCTTCCATATAAATGTTCTGGAACGTACTGGATTAAACTAGTTGGTGTATTGTTTTGTGCAGCCGTCGATGACTCACGCCGATGAATCATACATGCAAGTGTTGATGAATCATACATGCAGCTGTTGATGTGTCATACATGCAGGTGTTGATGACTCATACATCTAGAATGTTTGATGACGCCGTATATAGCTTTACCATTCGTTACACTACCCCCTCTTCAAGTCTGTTCTGTCCCAGAACAGGTTTTATTCTCCGGTTCCTGTAGAAAGGGTCGTGACGGTATCGACAGTCTTCACCTCGACTACACGTTCCATTACGGTAGAAATAACAGTCTACACTCTTTGTTGGCCTTGACGCGGGCTGTGGATCGAAGATGCAGACTAAGATCTTCACGTCCGTTCCTCTAAAAATAACTTCCACCATGTTTCGAACGATCCTCCAATTCAATTGGTCCCGCCCACAGCCGAGTTTGGGAACTGCCAATTTGTTAATGCCCCTGGTAAGCAACTCGATCCTCAAATCTCATAATGACCTCCACAGGTCGGCGTAACTCGGTTTCTGGTAATAAAACTGTTTGGTTATCAAGTAGTAAATGGAGCGGTCATGATCAGGCAAGCGTAACGCTTTGCCAACAGAAGGATTCTGATCTCGAAGTTCATCCAGCCGTCCAAATTTATTTCTAAACACTACTGCGATTCCCATGGACATGCGGAGATCCTCGGAGACACAGTGGGCAATGGAATAATCACCAGGGACCCGGAAGAGGTCTTGTTGCATCTTGGTCGTGACTCCGAATCGGGCTTTTCTAGTTCCGGTAAATGCAGTCATAAATTCTCTAAAGCTTGGCTGATCATCTTCAGGCCTTACGGTATTGACAGCTACCTCAGCGTCATCTTCTCGATCCAGGGCTGCGTTATTGTTTCCCTCACAGTGCTTCAGACGATTGGAGTGTACCACCTTTGGTTTCCCTCTTAGCAATTTCTGGATGCGATAAATCAAAGCATTTATTCGTTTCTTCACCTGGTATGGGCCCTCCCAATTTCGCTGTAACTTTGGAGAATAGCCACGACGTCGTTGCGAGTTGTATAAGCAGACAAGCTCTCGATGTTGAAACCCTCCTTCTTGGGCTCTCACATCGTACGCAGTCTTCATCCGGTCACTCGCGATTCGACTATGGTTTAGGGTTCGGTCGTGAATATCCTCCAACTTCTTCTTTAAGTTGATGACATAAGCATTCCCGGCTACCTCCTGCTCTAGGTGGAGATCCAAATTCCAGATCAAACGGTAATTATAACTCGCGTCCAAACATCACAGACGCTGGTGACTGACCGGTTGTTTCGTGGACCGATGCAGGATAAGCCATCAGGAACAGATGCAGGTATTGATACCAGTCTCGTTGATGATCGGAGACGACCTTGGCCAAATATTTGCCAATTGTGGGATTCATGCGTTCTACTTCTTTCCAGAGGACTACTCACATTGTACTGCCTCATAGGTGCTCTTCGTTTCCCCAAACGTCCGTTACCAGTAGCACATCATTCGCATTTCCGGCACCACTCTTTCACGTCTTCTTTACAATTGACCCAATAAAAACGCTCCCTAACTTTCTCCACGCTTCTTCACGCCGAAGTGTCCTCCTGAGGCACTGCCATGCAGATGTCGCAATACTGAAGCCACTCGGCTCTTTGGAACCACGAACTGAGACCTAATGGTGGTGCCGTCTTTACTCTCAAGCACTTGCTTCAGGAGATCGTTTTCTAGCTTCAAGGACTTCCATTGGGCCCAATGGCTGACGGCTTCCCAGGCAGGCCTTTCTCCCAGACGCTTTCATTCCAGTACCATTTTTAATTCGGGATCAGCCTCCTGTTGTCGTTGCAATTCTTCCGGCAACCAATTATCGTTGAAGATAGTAGTTCTTAATACTTGGCAAACCTTCTCTTCCAAACGAGAACAATGACGGCAATCCGTTGTACAGGGTCTTCTTGAAAGATCATCGGCATTTCGATGACTAGTGCCCGCTCGATGTTCCGTGTCAAAATCGTATCCTTGTAATCAATCGATCCAGCTTGCGACCTGGCCTTCAGGATTACGGAGTTGTAAGAGCCATTTCATCGCTGCATGGTCCGTCCTCAATAAAAAATTCCGTCCGTACAAGTATTTGTAGAGGTGCTCAACGGACTTCACGACAGCCAATAATTCTTTTCTGATCACACAATAATTCCTTTCGGCTTTCGACAAAACCTTACTAAAATAGCCGATGACCTTTTCTTGTCCGTCCTGTATCTGAGAAAGTACACCTCCAATGGTCAGTTTACTTGCATCTGTGGAGAGTATGAATTTCCCTTCAGTCAGTGGATAGCTCAATATTGGTGTCCTGACTGTTGTCAGGGCACGCTTCAACTGTTGGAAAGCTGTTTCGCACTCTCCGCTCTAAACGTACTCGCGCCCATCTTCAGTTAACCTTGTCAGGGGCTTTGCTCTATTGGCAAACCAAGAGACGAAACGCCTGTAGTAGGTACACAATCCAAGAAAGTTACGAACTTGGTGTTTATCTCTCGGTGTTGTCCATTCTTGGACTGCATGAATTTTATCGAGGTCGGCTGCCACTCCATTCAGTGATACGACGTGCCCGAGGTATTTCACTTTCTCTCTGAATACGTGGCACTTTTTCGGACTCAGTTTTAGATTTGCTCCACGTAGTCTTCGGAACACTTCCTCTAGATTTTTCAAATATTCGTTGAATGATTTCCCGACTACAATCACATCATCTAGGTATACCAGGCAAGTCTTCAACGAGAGCCATCTCAGGATGGTCTCATTAGACGCTCAAAGGTGGGCGGAGCGTTACATAGACCGAAATGCATAACCGTAAACTGCCATAGTTTCGAACCAATAGTGAACGCGGTCTTCTCCCGGCCCTCAGGTTCCATTTGAACTTGCCAATAACCACTCTTTAAGTCCAAAGTAGAAAACCATCATGAATCAGACAGGGTATCTAACGTGTCGTCGATGCGTGGTAAGGGATAGCTGTCTTTCTTGGTCACGTTATTGAGCTGCCGAAAGTCCACACAAAATCTCGTTGGCCCATCCTTCTTACTGACCAGGACCGCCGGTGATGCCCAGGGACTGCTGGATGGCTCGATGACCCCTTGTTCTTCCATATCGGTAATAATTTTCTCGGCTTCTGTTCGCCTTGCTAGAGGTAGACATCTCGGCTGCTGACGGACTGACCTGGAGTTCCCTGTATTGATTTTATGTTGTACTATATCAGTTAGTCCCTTCTGGCTATCGTCAAGAGCGAAGATATCTTGGTATCGGTGAACCAAGCCTCTTTTACTTGCGTTCTATTAAGGTCTTTGCACGAACTAGTAACCATACCCAGTAGTTGTCCACCATGGTCTTTGGGCACTCATTTTTGAACTCAGCCATACACCTGGCTACACAGAATACTAGTACACACTGTTCCACAAGGGTGCTCTTCTTCAATTTCACCGGTTCCACATTAACGTTCATAAGCCTCACCGGTACTGTCTTTCCATGATCAGCGCTTTTCCCACCAGTATGCCACTATGGATCTTCTTATCACAGACAGGTCCCATCATTCGCACACATCCTAGCCGAAGATCTCCATCAAAACATATGCCTCGACAATCAACTCGCTCCGACCCGGCAATATTACGTCTTCTGCCAACAAGACCCTTACGACGGGGTCTTCTCGTGGGTACAAAGAAAGTTCTTCGTTACCGACGTTCAAAACATTCTCCCTCAAGTTCAATGTAAAACCAAATTTTCTCAGAAGGTACATTCCCAAGATGAAGCCGTCAGTGATATCGGCTACCAGCACCTCATGATTACTCTCTTCACTTCCAATGCCAATCTTCATCTTCACCACTCCGCGTGTTGGTACTACTTCACCTGTCGTTGTACGGAGTTGAGTAGTTGTCGATAACAGCTTCATACTTGTACGTAGAACGTCAGGACGTATGATGGATTTTGTCACTCCCGTATCAATGAGTAGTCGAACAATTCAGTTAACAATCTTCCCATCTACAAACAAACTGCCGGTACTATTCTTTGATGTTACGGCATGGATGGCGATCTCCGGGGCATCTCTACTCAAGGTCAACGTTCGCCCTCTCTCGTCGACCCTCTTTAACTTTTCTGACGGCTGAACTTGTTTTGGCTTAGGGCAACGGCTTCGTATGTGCCCTTGTTCGCCGAAGTTCCAGCAACGAGGCCCTCGAACTTCTTGAAGGTTCTTCTTACGACTTTCTTCCTTCTGAAGAACTCTTGTTAGTAACTCCTCTAGGCAATCTTTGGAACCTTCCTCTTCTTTGACAACGGATCGAACTCGCGCCGCGTGGCCTGGAGACGGTTGCTTCGCGGCTTCAAACTCTTAGGCGTGGGTAAGCGCATAAGCAGTCGTTCTTGGTCGTGCCAGCCTCAATGATTGCTGCGTCTCCCCGTCTCTTAGCCCATTAATGAAGGTCTACACAGCGAGTTGTCCCAGAAATAAATCGGGTGCCGTATGGTACGCCAATCGGAACAACCGCGCAACATCGGCTTCAAACTCTTGAAGGCTTTCTCCATTCTTCTGGACACGATTCTTCACCTACGCATGGTACACTTGTTAAAGATGCGCGTCTCCGTATCTCATCTCCAACCAAGACACTAGCAGCCGGTAATCGATTTCCTGCCCTGCCGGAATTGTTTGCAGGAAGTTCAACGCGTCTCCACGCAAAGCCACAGTTAAAAAAACGGCCTTTTCCTTGTATGTCTATCCGTTGACCCGAATGCCTGTCTCAAATTGTTTGTAGTAGCTGGACCAAGGTATCTTTCGATCGAACATGGGTGGTTTTACTTTTATCCCAACGGCAGAACCCTTTTCTTCTTTAAATTGTTTTTTTACTTCATCAAGCGGCCACTCAGGCGTTGGGGAAAACCGTAGTTGAGTCATTCTATCTTCGAGCATTTTAGTTATACTATCTTTCTCAGTTGTTGGTAGTATTTGCATTTGGGCTATTCTCTCTTCTACCATGTTTATTACCCTATCCTGTTTCGCCAATTTAATTTCTTATAGTTCTAATGCGCTGGAGTTTTCCAACAATTTTTTGAAAACTTTATCTTCCAACGCTTTGACATTTTCCAGCAATTCTTCTTTAAGTATTCTGGAATTTCTCAGTAATTCTTCCTTTAGCATTCAAGAATTTTCGTCGGACTTTTCCAGCAATTCTTCCTTTAGCATTCTAACATTTTCTTCGGACTATCTAGAATTTTCCAGTAATTCTTCCTTCAACATTCTAGAATTTTCTTCAGATTTTTTCCAGTAATTCTTCTTTTAACATTCTAGAATTTTCTTCCATTTTATTTAACAACACGTTAGTATCACTTGCGGGTCTAAGTATTTCGAAGCGGAAAGTTTCGGCGTCCTTGTTATATTCTAGAAACCATTCTTTTAACCGATTTATTAAAACGTCTTTCTTTCCATTAGTATCGAAATATCTCTCTTCCAACTCTCATTTTAGGTCTGCAACCTTAAGTGCGTTTAATAATTTCGTTGCCATTTATTTGATTCGTTGGAATTGTCTTTAACTCTAAAAGTTTGTTCTCACAGCACTTTATTATTACGCGATTTTATTTATTTATTTTAAAATCTCGACACCTGACAAAACTGTAACGTTCTTTTTAAAATAATAACGAAAATGCTGTTTAATCGTCTATTAACAAGAAAAATATTATTTCCATACACTAATTTAATCTTAACTAATTATTTAACACTATAATTATAAACTGTTTAACGAACTTAAATGCTAGATAGTTACAAACTTAAAATAGATCATATAAGGACTATTTATTTATTTTTACAACATTTATTAAACATTTATTTATGCACTAATATTACTAATTACACCAAACACATTTCAATTCGGAAGTGTGTAGAATGTACTAGAAAGATCGGTTGTCGATACGTCATACACGCGACCCAGCTCGAACATTGTAGATTCTTCTGGAAATGTACGTTGCCCGTGCAGTTTTCCCATTCGTTACAGTATATTCATTTATTATAATAATATTAATACTCGATTACCTGATTGAAAGTTAAAATTGCATTTCCCACACGGTGTTGTGGACAATCTGAAAAGGAGGGATGTGGATTTTGGGGATAATATCAAACGCGATGAAAGTGGGATAGTAGATAATCTAAATGAGTTCAGTGATATATCGTCCCCTTCATAGCGAAAAGGAGTATCTCATTTTTTATAACTTTATGCACAGATGCATTATAATTAGACTATTATTGCTAGATTTATCTAAACATAACTGTCTCTTTATGCCCCAAGGGCCTCTTTATGATCCGACGGGCAATAATGAAACGTCAATTAAATGTGAGAGCTGTATTTGTAGAACTTGATTGGTTCTTAATATAATTTGTAAACTTATCACCAATGAAAATAAGCTGAAATTAAGTATTTTAGATAGTAACTATAGTAAAGTACTTCGTACATATGCACATAAGTATACGTACAGCGGCTTGATGTAACCTACGTACTCATTTAATTATATTTTTTACACAATAATAGATTTGATATAAAAACAATCTGTGCATAAAATAGTGTATGCATTTCGGGCATAACTTGCTTTTATGGCCCTACAGCCTTTTCCTAGCCCTCGGCTGACGCCTCGGGCTAGAAATAACGCTTCTGGCCATAAAAGCTTCTTTATGCCCTTAATACATAAATAACTATTATAACAGGAGAGCATTTGAAAACGCTTGTAATAAAAATATTTAAGATCAACCGAGAAACGACTAGCAAAAACATAATCTTACTTTAATAACAAAGGTTTTTAGATAAATCACTTGATTATATTAATGGATGTATCTCTACAAACTGTTACAAACGCACTTTTGAAAATGTGAGTTACGCCTTTTCGTTTTGAATGGGACGATATCTAGTATACAGTCTGTTTGATTTAGGGGGAGAAGTGACTGTATAAAAATACGCTATGCAGAGTCTCTGAATTTACATTATTTTAAGAAAGAATATATCATAGATTGTGTATCCAACATTAGAATCTTGTAGATCAAAGTATGAACTAAATTTTCACAAAAGAATTATTAAAATTTGTTCGAAAATAACTAAATAAACATAAAAACTGTAACAATAAGTATAAATATTTTTCTTTCTTAAAACTAAAATATCTCTTTATAATAATTTGAAAGTACTCGAGTAGTTCACAGATCAACAAAATTAATTGATAAAAGTTTATTTATAACAATAATAATCATGTTACAATTTCGGTTACCATTATTATCATTTTTAGGCAGTTTTGGTGGACAATAGTTCAGTTACTCTAAAAAGGATGGCGCTGTATTTGCATGTTTTTGCTGTATTTTAGTATTTTTAATTTTAATTCACAGCAGTGGTTATTAATCTTCGAATACATATTAAAATTTTTAAATTGGTTTACATTTAAACGTATACATTACCATAACTAGCTTAGAAAAATAACAATTAAATGGTCAATTATGTAATGCAAAACATAATAATATCTCTGGTATTTTTTTTCATACATTCTAAGTAAATATGTAAAAATTATATTCTTAATTATAAAATTATAATTCTGTAATATTTATACAAAATTATTATTATTATTACAAATCATTGTACTTTCCGACGCGAGGGCCACCTATGGTTTTGTAGTATAATCTTAAAGGTCTGAAACTGAACTATATGAATTAATGTTTTTATAGCACCTCTATTTCATATAGTAGAGACATCGTGGAGCAAACCAGGCACAAACTATAATAAAGAAAAAATCACCACATGCATATTGTTTCGTCATTTTAATAAAAATTTGTTTAAAAATTACAATTTCGTAGTTGTATATTACATTAATATGATCGTTTTTGCATAACATGAATGTCCGTTATCAAATTCAAGTTAAATTGTGAATATTTTTGTGCTTGATGATTATTAAACCTAAGATTTAGTGTACAAAGAAATGTCAAATCTGGTAACTTTCAATATCACCAACATACTTTTGCTCCAGCGGCGAGATCAATCGTTGTCGCTAAGTAGTTAGGCTATACGGGTTCGAGCGCAAAATCCCATGTATTTTCTTATGAAGGTTCGTTTTGCATTTCAAGGTCATCCACGAAATCCGGGGTTCATTTTTTAAATCTCGCGGGGTCATTAGTGGATCATTTGCATATCATTCGCGGTGTTATGTGTATATCATTAACGCTATTATTTGCATATCACGATCTAATTAATTTAATTCTCGGTGTCATTTACATATGTAAGTTTTTGTATCTCGCGAGGTTATCTGCACATCTCATTTTTATATCTGTTATTTTGAATCACTTTGTCAATTTTTGTATCTGTCATTTCCAACTTGTCATCATTTCCCGCTGAAAGATTTGAATTCCTAGCGCTGCTAATGCCATCTGTCGGTGACGTCATATGATCGGTATAGTAGACTTCTATACGCCTGTAATAGGCAATCCGTTACACTTTTTTATGAAAATCAAAGAGAGCCGACTAGTTTCCAACCAGGGTTCATATAACATAGTCCGTCTGTTTCCAAGTCCCCAAGTTTAAGCACTGCTCCACGGAGCTTGTCTATTAATGCGCATCAAATGAGTTATAAAAAAAGAAGAGTCAACTAAACAATAATTCAACCAAATAGTTTGTTTTTAAAAATAAACTTTTAAACGCTTTTGAATCCTTAAAATGTATTTAAATAAAACTTAAAGATTAAAATACTGCGTTTTATAGAAAAGGCGGTTCTTGTTCAATGATATAAATAATTTACTTAAAATATTTCTAAAGTTATATGTAGTTGGATGATGTGTTATGAAAAATTCTTTAATCTATATGATGTCTAATAAATAACACCTCCATTAATGTCTTAAATCAAAAATTTATTTAAAAATAAAAATTTATACCGTTATTTAAACATTCTTAATCGCAATGCATAGTTTTAATACAATCTTTTTTCCATTTTCCTAAACATAAACTACGTTTTATAGAAAAGACGGTTCTTTTTCAATGATATAAATAATTTACTTTAAATATTGATAAGGTTATATGCAGTTGTATGATATGTTACGAAAAATTCCATTGTTTTAGCTGTAGCTATTGCAGCCGAAGAGTAACTATTATTTATTTAGGGATAACATAGCTTTCAAGTCACTAATTGCAGTGTAATTACGGTTGATTGCATTCATAACATTCCATCCTCGAAATTAGCAGCCGGCAGAATCTTTCATCTTTTCAGAAAAAAAAAACAATCTCGAGTCTGTAACGATGTTTTAAACATAAGAAATAGAGGCTTTACACATGATAGTTTAGAGGTTTTATTAGCTTTAATACAACATACTCTTTTAAGAGTTAAATCAATCAGAATCCGTCTGAACCGTATATCATTTTGACAAACTGAAACATACAATTTAAAATAGATAAAAGATTACATCTTCAGATTTTAAACGGCAAATTTCAGAGATTGTTAATTAACTTAATAGTCCACTGTTTTAATAATAATATATCAAAATTAGTTTGTTACTTATTTACTAAAACTAGTAATAAAAATATTTTATTTTATTCTTGCATTTTTTATTTCAGATTGTATAAAGTTAAAAAGAGTTAAAAAACAGTTGTTTTATTTTTTTTCCCATACAAAAGACTGCTACCTCCTAAACATCCTCATCAGACCATTCAAGCTCATCATCATAATCACCACCATCTGTACCACTCCATGAGGCGTACCCCTCATCCTCATTATCCTCATTATCCTCAAACGGATCCTCTCCAAACTGAGGACCACGCATTTCTATGTGTATATATGGTAACTGGTCCCCGAAGGTCTCTGGTCTCTAACACTCTATGGAAGTTAAGTCCTAGATCCACAACAATGAGTCCTTGGTTGATAATTCCCTCCATTTGCTCCCGAACATTGTCTGCAACACCTGCACCACCTTGCTCGAAAATCTGCAGAAGCAATTCATTGAGGGCTCCCAAACCCTGCATCTCCTGCGACCTGCATAAGCATCTCGTTTAAAAGCACAACACCTGCTAATGCCATTCTGTACAGTATTCGGGTTTATTCTGTTAAAAAGAACACACATTTTTAAAAACAAAATAAAATACATAGACTAAAAACTTTTCTTACCAATTAAAAAATATTCTTGATCTATCTTTTCAACCTGCTGTTTCTGCGAGTATTGACTGCATTGACTATGATTAGCAAAATCTAAAATATATATACCATAAACGTCGTTTAATAATAATTAAAAAGGCTATTCAGCCATAATTTCTTAGAATCTTCTAACGATATTGAGGAGAGAAATAAAAATATTTTATCTTATTCCTGCATTTTTTATTTCACAATGTATAACTACATACTATTTATTTTAAAACCGTTTTTCTGAAATTTCTAGATTTTAATACAATCAAAATTGAATTAGGCTTCAGGAGATATCCAAGCAGATTTACTCAGAATTTACGGTTGTTATTAAATAATAATTAGCCATCGTCAACTTTTAAAATATTTCGATTAAAGCAATAGTCTTTCATGTTTGAATTTTAACTTTCTACACCAGCTAATTGGAAATTCATTAGCAATGGTGAAATCATCGTTACAGAAAATAAATTTTACAATCAAGACGTCATGTTTTTACCTTACCATTTTTCATATAAGTTAATAATGATATATTAATTTCCAGTAATTTAGTTTAAATTTCAAACGCAACATAGTGCACGGTCCGTTTGTTATCATTGTTTAAATAATTTTGTTAGAACATGTAGTTCATGAAGATTGTTTATTTTGTTGTATTCGTATATAACTAATATGAAAATGTGAATAAAAGATTATCAGTTTGATATATTTGCAACAATCTGCGGTTCAGCGTCTCTAAGATTTTCCCGTTGGAAGATTCTTTTCAAAAAACTGAAATGAAGCAATCACTACTTCTCCCCTAGTACGAATTGCAATCAAAAAGATAACAACAAAATATTTATTCTTTATAAATGATTTGAAATTTAAAAACTTTAAATTCTTTATGAAATTGTTTCATATTTCCTGACAAAACCTTCCAAAGTATTTAGTAAACAAATGAATTACCTTAAGACAGGTTTCATGTTTCTGCCGTATTCTATACTGCTTGTATTATAATGTAGTGTTACTTAATATTTAAAATTAGTGGTTGGATGTAATACCTAATTAATGAAATTTAATTTTTAGAATTGTTAACCTTTTAAGAAATTAGTTAAACCAATAAAATATAATATTTTATAAAATTGAATCAGTAAGACAACAGTTTTAAATGATTGTATCATCACGATCCATGAATTTCAGTGATTAAGGTTGATCTCTCAAACTGTGTCCAGTATTCTTTTTGTCATAAACATGTTTCGAAAAAAAAAGTTTAACTTATGAATTATTATTATTAAGAGTAATATGTGTTCAACGAAATTAAAAAACACAACTGATATTTATATTTTCAGAGTCATGTCTGTTTCATGTACGTTATTTTCAAAACTCTGCTAGTTACAAGCTCTCGTTTAACAATTCAATTTTTAACTTTCACAGAAAAGGCGACAACAAAATATTTATTCTTTTATAAAAGGCATTAAAATGTGAAAACTTTAAAATGTAATCTTGTTTATTGTTTCCAGCCTTATTTTGTGGAACTCCATAATCATGAAATAAATAAAGATTATTAAAAGTTTCACAGTTTTATTAAAATACAACCTGACAATATTGTTTCGACAGCTACGCTGTCATTATCAAAGGTAATATAATTATAAACAAACACGTCGGTAAGGTAGATACCAAAATAGGTAACTAGATAAAATAATAATAATAATCAGAATTAAATATCTAATACTTCCAGTAACGGAGAATTACTGAGCTCAAGTTGTTCATTCATTAAAGGTACCCTGAGTTTGTGTTTGTATATCTCAAAGGCTTCTAAAATGTCTAATTTGCGTTTGTTATTACAAAAATGTAGGAATTTAATATTATTTTGAGGAGTCATTGTGTGATTTTGTTCTAAAAGGTGTTTGGCGTAATTCGATTTTTCAGGATGTTTATTTTTGTAATGACGTACGTGTTCTTTATATTTTAGATTTTAGCAAAGAGATATCAACCATTAAACAACTAGCACATGCAAATCATTATAATCCGAACATGATTGACACTTTAATTAAACAAAAAGATTATAGGTTAGCTATCAAAAGAATATATCCCATTGACAATCAAACAGAAGACACAAATTACATATCTATACCATATTTTGGCAAAATATCAGAAAAAATTGCACATATACTAAGAAAAACCAACAATTATAAAATAACATTTAAAACCAACACTAACACTGTTTAAAACTAAACATAAAATTTAATTTTTTTTAATTTCTTTCAAAAAATAATGTAACATTAAAAGGTTAATAATTTCTAGGCCAACTCACATTTCAAAATATGAACAAATGCTTTCTTGCAATATAAACACATTTTTTCTAATAATTGCAAGATATGCTTACTAGTTAAAAATAGTAGGTTAGTATAAAATGCTATTATGCTAAAATAATCACTTAGTTAAAGAGCTAACTAGACAAACCAGAAAATAACAAAATGTTAGAATAAAAATTTCTTGTCAATTAATGTAATTAATGTAAATGTTTTAGCATCACAGATTTATAAAAATAATTATAATTTGTATATAAACAAAGGGAATTTTCAAATAACTCATTAGTAACGTATACTGATCAATCAACTATTACCTCCTTTAGAATCTGATACCAAGCGGTATTGATTACCTAAGGAGGTAATCATCCTACCACTCCGAGAACAATGGACCACTGTACTTAAGTCAAATATAACCTCGGCGTATGAGACTGTACGTCGGCAGTGGTCCAAAACTAACGAAGATCGCCAGTCACACGGACTGAAGAAATTACTTACATTTCGGAGTGGTAGGAAGCTGGATCTTGCATTTGGTGTCCGGCAGGATGTTCTACGAACATTGTTAACGTCAACAATTCCTGGTACCACCATCATCCTGAGGACATCTAACCAACCATCTACAACTCAACATTTGGTCTCTTGTGCGGTAACATCACCAAGGGACCGTGAACGAAGATCCAACCAACCAAGATCCAAGCAACCATCAACAACTTTACATCTGGTCCTTCAAACCGAGAAGGATCGTGCACTAGTAAATGTTTTACAAGCATTTACTACATTACCAGTGAAGTCTTCACGCTGGACTTTACATTTGATCCTTCGAACCAAGAAGGATCCTATCAAGTAGATGTCTTACAAACATTTACAATTAGTCTAACCGCCTTGCCGAGTTAGAAATAAAGTCTTCACGCTGGACTTTACATTTGATTCTTCGAACCAAGAAGGATCCTACCAAGTAGATGTCTTACAAACATTTACCATTAGTCTAACCGCACTGCCGCGTTAGAACACACACCACGAAGGACTTTACAATTTGGTCCTTCGAGCCTGTGGGTAGTTCATTTGAAATCTACAGACGTCAAGATGTCCACCACCAACATGGAACAAATGAATCAACTCAGCAGCCAGCAAGAGCAATTGGGCCAAAAAATTGCTCAGATTCTAACCAACTCCAAGAAGGATGCTACATCCCGAAAAACAGAAGCCTACATCTCTAACCGCCTTGCCGAGTTAGAAAAACTATGGAAAGAAGTTCAGGAAAAGAACGAGATAATCCTGTCCCTCGATCTTCCTCAACATAGTTACTGTACAACAAAATACGTCAACCAGATCGAAACAATTTATAAGGAAGCCTCAAATCACCTTATGAAATGTCCAAGGGCACCTTCATCACGAATTCCCAGCGAGAAGACACCGACAGGGAATGCCCCTGCAAACAACTTCAGGAAACAACATGGAGAACCATCCGTCATCATTCACTATTATCCAGTGGCATTACCACCATCATCATCATATCGATGTTCCTGCTGCTGTTCTGGGGTACTCGTCGACTTTGGAAAAAATATCGTCATGTCCAATCAACACGAACTCCACCTGCAGAAGAAACGCCACCCAGCCATCCTGAGATGATCGAGCTCCGGCCGTTAAGATCACAATCTCCCCATTCCGAGAGCCACCAGAATGTTTAAAACTAAACATAAAATTTAATTTTTTTTAATTTCTTTCAAAAAATAATGTAACATTAAAAGGTTAATAATTTCTAGGCCAACTCACATTTCAAAATATGAACAAATGCTTTCTTGCAATATAAACACATTTTTTCTAATAATTGCAAGATATGCTTACTAGTTAAAAATAGTAGGTTAGTATAAAATGCTATTATGCTAAAATAATCACTTAGTTAAAGAGCTAACTAGACAAACCAGAAAATAACAAAATGTTAGAATAAAAATTTCTTGTCAATTAATGTAATTAATGTAAATGTTTTAGCATCACAGATTTATAAAAATAATTATAATTTGTATATAAACAAAGGGAATTTTCAAATAAATCATTAGTAACGTATACTGATCAATCAATTATTATCTCCTTTAGAATCTGATACCAAGCGGTATTGATTACCTAAGGAGGTAAAAATAACAGTCACCCTTATGAAGAAGTGGTGACCACAGAAAGGTCGTAGTACCAATCTGCTTTAACGTAAAATCTACCAAGAGATTTTACATTTTGGTCCTTCGATCCACAGCGACCTATGGATCTACAGTCCACCGGTCCACCATGGGCGAATTAGTAACGTATACTGATCACTTCAACTATTACCTCCTTTAGAATCTGATACCAAGCGGTATTGATTACCTAAGGAGGTAATCATCCTACCACTCCGAGAACAATGGACCACTGTACTTAAGTCAAAACTAACCTCGGCGTATGAGACTGTACGTCGGCAGTGGTCCAAAACTAACGAAGAGCGCCAGCAACACGGACTGAAGAAATTACTTACATTTCGGAGTGGTAGGAAGCTGGATCTTGCATTTGGTGTCCGGCAGGATGTTCTACGAACATTGTTAACGTCAACAATTCCTGGTACCACCATCATCCTGAGGACATCTAACCAACCATCTACAACTCAACATTTGGTCTCTTGTGCGGTAACATCACCAAGGGACCGTGAACGAAGATCCAACCAACCAAGATCCAAGCAACCATCAACAACTTTACATCTGGTCCTTCAAACCGAGAAGGATCGTGCACTAGTAAATTTTTTACAATCATTTACTACATTACCAGTGAAGTCTTCACGCTGGACTTTACATTTGATCCTTCGAACCAAGAAGGATCCTATCAAGTAGATGTCTTACAAACATTTACAATTAGTCTAACCGCCTTGCCGAGTTAGAAATAAAGTCTTCACGCTGGACTTTACATTTGATTCTTCGAACCAAGAAGGATCCTATCAAGTAAATGTCTTACAAACATTTACAATTAGTCTAACCGCCTTGCCGAGTTAGAAATAAAGTCTTCACGCTGGACTTTACATTTGATCCTTCGAACCAAGAAGGATCCTATCAAGTAGATGTCTTACAAACATTTACAATTAGTCTAACCGCCTTGCCGAGTTAGAAATAAAGTCTTCACGCTGGACTTTACATTTGATCCTTCGAACCAAGAAGGTTCCTACCAAGTAGATGTCTTACAAACATTTACCATTAGTTAGTAAGACATCTACTTGATAGGATCCTTCTTGGTTCGAAGGATCAAATGTAAAGTCCAGCGTGAAGACTTCACTGGTAATGTAGTAAATGCTTGTAAAACATTTACTAGTGCACGATCCTTCTCGGTTTGAAGGACCAGATGTAAAGTTGTTGATGGTTGCTTGGATCTTGGTTGG
The DNA here is from genome assembly GCA_929113105.1 of Agrypnus murinus. Taxonomy (NCBI): domain Eukaryota; kingdom Metazoa; phylum Arthropoda; class Insecta; order Coleoptera; family Elateridae; genus Agrypnus; species Agrypnus murinus. The sequence continues at coordinate 134,908,014 of OV816028.1, read as the reverse complement.
TTGGATCTTCGTTCACGGTCCCTTGGTGATGTTACCGCACAAGAGACCAAATGTTGAGTTGTAGATGGTTGGTTAGATGTCCTCAGGATGATGGTGGTACCAGGAATTGTTGAAGTTAACAATGTTCGTAGAACATCCTGCCGGACACCAAATGCAAGATCCAGCTTCCTACCACTCCGAAATGTAAGTAATTTCTTCAAACACTTTTTCATTTTTATTTAATGCTAAAGACAGAACACATGATATCATGAAATCGGGCATTTACCGTTTAAATTGTTCTTTTTGTAGTTCGGTATATATTGGGCAAACACTTCGAAATTTTGACATAAGATATAAAGAACACGTACGTCATTACAAAAATAAACATCCTGAAAAATCGAATTACGCCAAACATCTTTTAGAACAAAATCACACAATGACTCCTCAAAATAATATTAAATTCCTACATTTTTGTAATAACAAACGCAAATTAGACACTTTAGAAGCCTTTGAGATATACAAACACAAACTCAGGGTACCTTTAATGAATGAACAACTTGAGCTCAGTAATTCTCCGTTACTGGAAGTATTAGATATTTAATTATGATTATTATTATTATTTTATCTAGTTACCTATTTTGTGTCTACCTTAGCGACGTGTTTGTTTATAATTATATTACCTTTGATAATGACAGCATAGCTGTCGAAACAATATTGTCAGGATGTATTTTAATAAAACTGTGAAACTTTTAATAATCTTTATTTATTTCATTAAAATGTAATCTTTTTAATACTAAATTTATAACACTTTACGATATTGCTTCATATTAGTAAGTTATAAATAAATATTACAAATAAAATGTTGTATCAACATCACCTTCCGACAAGCTCTGTGAAAAGATACGAAACTTATTCAAACATACACAAGTAAAAACTTAAAACTCCAATCAGTACGATAAAACTTGAAAAAAAAATGTTTTTTTTACATCAAGTTGTGATATATATAGAATTGTAAAAACCGTAGATAGTGAAGATTTAATTTTTGCGAATGAATTTAATAATTAATGAAATTCAATGTTTACAGTCTGAAGATGTAATCTTTTAACATTTAAAACTATAAACGTTTAGAATTTACACACTTTAAAATACGTTAATCTTTTCAATATGTGATAATAAAAACAGCAGACAGCTGACATCACAATCAAAAATGTTTTTGTGAAAATTAAAGTTTAAAGTTCCTACATTATATGAAAAATGAGATCGGTAAGTATGCGTAAAAACATGACGTCTTGATTGTAAAATTTATTTTCTGTAACGATGATTTCACCATTGCTAATGAATTTCCAATTAGCTGGTGTAGAAAGATAAAATTCAAACATGAAAGACTATTGCTTTAATCGAAATATTTTAAAAGTTGCCGACGGCTAATTATTATTTAATAACAACCGTAAATTCTGAGTAAATCTGTTTGGATATTTCCTGAAGCCTAAATCAATTTTGTTTGTATTAAAATCTAGAAATTTCAGAAAAACGGGTTTAAAATAAATTGTATGTAGTTATACGTGAGTTATTTTTATTTTGTTATTTCTTTGACTTGTGTGTTAATTTATCTTGATATTTTTGGATTAAATTATTTTTATTATTTTCTTAGACTTGTTTGTTAATTTATCTTGTTATTTTTGGTTTAGATATCTAAAATGTCGACAAACAAATCAACAAGTGTTAAGGAAAAGAAAACCAGATGGGAACCCTACCCTGAGCGAGGAGGATGTGATGAATTGAAACCAACAGCTTCTTCTCCGGTTTTTCAAGCTACAGCTGAGGATTACCGGAGTTTTCAAAACGCTACAAGAAGAGAATATCGTATATCCGTTGAAGACAACACTCTGCCTGCAATAATTTATGAAAAATCCCGTCTTCTTTTAGAAACACAGTTACCGTTAAACAATAGCTGCTCAAAATACTTACATATAGGGATAGATCCTTTTTCTAATTTCTCAGTGAGTATACGAATTTTGAAAAAAGGTGTTGCTTGTGGTGCATGCTTTACTGAAGAGACCTTCCACAAATTTATAAATGATCTTAATTATATTTTAATATTGTCACAACATGGTGATAAAGAGTTAGACGGATATGAACTCGACGATTTTAAACTGTATCGTTTCGGCACGGGGTGTGTGAGATTTGTCCCTAAATCAGACAATGGATTCCAACTATATATATCAGATTCGAGTCTGTTAAATTTGCTGAAAATGAAAAGTTTTATAACGCTGAAAGTTAAAAATATCAAAAACCATCCTATTCGTTATTCACATTTTCAGCACATTTGATCGTTTCGAGTTTATGATGTCCGAAGTTGCTCTTACAGTATTATCACTATTTTTAAGGTAATCATCATTAGCCTCTTTTTTTTGCTTTCTTTAATGCACAACGATATAACTTACGATAATCTTTAATAACATTCAGTATAGCCCTTGAATTAGGATTTGCTGATTTCAATTCTAGTAAGAAAATTAGTTGCTCCCTCATGTTGCGGAGAGTATCATTAAACCAATTAATTTTACAATTGGTTTGATTAGTTTTATCAGATTTAGTTAAGTCTGATAGCTAATATCAAAAATTCACAGTTAATACAAAATCGGGGGCAAATGCCCCATTCACCTTTAATAGGAAAGAAAGATCTCAAAATAATAGTAATAAAGTTTTTTGTCTTTAATTGATGATAATAATAATAATAATAAAATCGGTCCAGGTGGTCTAGCTGTGAAGATCTCGTCGCTCTACTCTTCTAATATAATATACTAAGACTTACTAAGCAAAGCCGTCCAGGCCGATGTAAGATCGAACTTTGATCTGGAAAAAGATCGAACTTCGATCTGGGAAAAGATTGAATCAAATTTAACAAAATAATAATAATAATAGTAACAGTAATGAAACCAACCAGCAGCAACGAATAGTGCAACTAACAGACAAAAATCAGACAAGTTTGCGCGCGGCTACTGATGCCTAAAGCAAAGCAAAAATCTATTTAACAAAATTTATTGATATAGTTTCCTTTTTTTAGTTAATATTTTAAGAAATAATTAATAAACAATAGTTATAAACAATAAATACGATAAGAAATAATTATATAGAGCAGGTACCGCTGATTTCAAATAAATCTAGGACAGTCAGCACTCCATAGTGTAAATCTTGCTTTTTAGTTTCCTTGATATTTTATAAACCTTATGTAGGTACTTATGAAAATATAATTTAAAGCCTGGTTCACACGTTGTTAAAATCCAGAAAATCGCTCTCAAGGCTTATACTAAATTTATTTGAAATCAGATGCACTTATCTACAGAAGTATTCAATGGGAAATATGTGAATTCCAAATTTGCAATGAGTATTTTTCCACTGTAAGACCAAACATTTTAATATCTATTTGATGCATTTTTAAAAGTGGTGCCTTTCATTTTGTAAGATCTTTCTTGGCGATAATATTGCTTGTTGTTTTTATTAGAGGAGGGAATTGAGAGGAAAAGGTAATTGGTGCAAAACATTTATTTTTATATTTTTTAGGTACTAGTATACACAAACATATACATTTTTTAGCTTTTAATCTTGGCCTTTAGAAATCAGCAGTCAATGCCAAGAATCTAACAAAATAGGTTTTTTATAATAGAAGCTACCAAAAATGCTGAGCGTCAAAAGTTACAGCCGGTCAAATGTCAATATATGACAACAATATGAACAATATAACACTCTGCACACAATGTACATACACCTACTTGAATACCAATTTAGGTTTCAATGACATCTAGAGCTGTATTTTTTGTAACCATACTTCTCTTATAACTGACAGGATGATCTGAGAGCACTGAGCTGTTACCTCTAAGCGATGAATTAGCATTTGACTTACCTAAAGCTTTTGCTGCAGTTTCTTTTTGTGTGGCCAATTTGTTAACACTTCGTGCATTTCGGCAGTTTCTTTTTTTTAGTCTATCAGGTGTAAATGACTTTATTGCTTTCAGCTATTTTAGAGCGACACAGTAGATAGGCTAAGAGAGTTCTAGCGCAAAATCCCATGTATTTTCTTATGAAGGTTCGTTTTACCATTCAAGGTCATCCGCGGTTCCCCACTCCTATCCCCACTACCCCCTACTTAGGCCCCCCACTTAGCCCCCTACTTAGACCCCCCACTTAGCCCCCTACTTAGGCCCCCCCCCCCCACTTAAGCCCCCCACTTAAGCCCCACTCCTATCCCTACTCAGCGGCCATTTTGAATAGCCATTTTGAATCGCCATCTTGGATCGCCATTTTGAATCGCCATCTTGGATCGCCATTTTGAATCACCATTTTGAATGTCATTTACATATCCGCCATTTTGTATCTGTCATTTCCAACTTGTCATCATTTCCCGCTGAAAGATTTGAATTCCTAGCGCTGCTAATGCCATCTATCGGTGACGTCATATGATCGGTATAGTAGATTTCTATACGCCTGTAGATAGGCAACCCGCTATATTTTTTTTATAAAAATCAATGGAGCCAACAGGGTTTGAACCGGGGACCGCTCGAATGGTAGCCAGCCAATGCATCCACTACACCAACGAGGTAATCTATTAAAGCACTGTAAACTGGTTATAAAAAAAAATTGTTGACTAGCGACCACGTACTCATAATATAATACATGTTAGTAATTTGTAGTATTATATCATACGGCTCCCTCTTCCTCCTGCATGTGTCATGATTGATTGATTAAGTAGATGATTATTCCTGTGCTGTGATTGATTAAAGGGTCAACATATAAAATAGGTATAAATTATCATATGTAGAAAAAACAAGTTAAAAATTCAATTAAAGAATCATTTAAAAAAAAAACATATTAATGGATAAATACTTAAAAGCAATTTAAAACATTCGATTACACAATAAACAGAATTTGTTTGCTAAAGAATCAATTACAATAAGATTAATTAGTTTTTGGATAAATACTTAAAGGAATTTCTTATCATAACAAAAAGGAATAGCATAATACGAAAATGCTTTTTTAATTAGTAGCTCAGGATGACTAACGCATCATAATTTTAAAAATATATTGTTATATGTCGAAGTTTAGTGAATGTTGAATATATAACAAAAGAATTATCTTTTCCTGGAAGCGAGTTCTTGTTATGACATGGAAAAAAAAACCAATATAAACCAGATGGTATCCGTCAACACAAATCATTATTACAGTGCTTTTAGATCTGTTCAGTTCATCTGAAGCTCTCATCATCGATTAATATATGTTTCTTGTTTTATTCTGAAATCCAATTTGGTAAGTTACTTTTCCGATTTTAATGATATTATGAAAACTAATGACTTTGAACTTTGTTTTAGATTGCACCGTACCATCTGGAGTTCACAGCTTACTGTTTTAATTACTGTGTAGTTACTGTTTTATTATATCCCTTAGCTGTTAATATTAAGGTAGGTCTTATGCTAATAATTATTTTGTTTAAAACTTAAATATATTCGGAATGGTTTCTGATCTAATTTTTTAACAATATATTAAGCTTATTACATAAGTCTTTTTTTTTTGTCTAAAACTTCAATATATCAGTTAGATTTAATAATCCGATAGAACATGTAGGTGTAAGTACAGTCAGAGGGATTAACTTTAACACATCTCGTACATTTTAATTCCCATAATTTAGTTTTCAATGTTGTACGCACTTTTATTATCGCATTATAATTCTAATATTTAAATCTCAATGCCTAAGACTTTCATTAATTAAACTTTTACTTTCCGATTTTAATGATATTATGAAAACTAATGACTTTGAACTTTGTTTTAGATTGCACCGTACCATCTGGAGTTCACAGCATACTGTTTTAGTTACTGTGTAGTTACTGTTTTATTATATCCCTTCGCTGTTAATATTAAGGTAGGTCTTATGCTAATAATTATTTTGTTTAAAACTTAAATATATTCGGAATGGTTTCTGATCTAATTTTTTAACAATATATTAAGCTTATTACATAAGTCTTTTTTTTGTCTAAAACTTCAATATATCAGTTAGATTTAATAATCCGATAGAACATGTAGGTGTAAGTACAGTCACTGAATATAGAAATAGGTTAGAAAATTATATAAACGCTTTATATGTATTACGAAATGAAATAAAATCGTATTGTGTATTGAATAAGTTATATAAGAAATTTTCGCGATTGTCTCTTACAAATGTATTTAATAAAGAATAAACGTATAAAAAATTATTTGTGTTTTACTACCACTAGCAATAGCTTGAGACAGTAAGTTTTTGCCGAGTATAAATAGAGATGGATTTGTTCTCTTATCTCAGTACGTGATGTTGACTCACCAGGATAACAGTGTTGTTAACAAGCTCATCGACAGGCTCCCGATCGAACTACACCTGCCTTCTTACCAATATTGCGGACCCGGAACTAAATTATCTAAAAGATTAGAAAGAGGAGATAAAGGTATAAACCCCCTGGATCAGGCGTGTATGCAGCACGATATTTCGTACGCTCAAAGTTCAGACTTGGATAGTAGACATAAGGCAGATCATGTTTTAGAAGAAGCTGCCTGGAGACGTGTTAAAGCTAAAGACTCCAAATTAGGGGAAAAGGCTTCAGCTCTGCTTGTAACCGGTATAATGAAGGTTAAACGAAAGTTAGGAATGGGTGTGAATAGGAAGACTAGTAGGAGAAAGACAAAGAAGATTGCAAATACAAAGAAGATTGTCACTTTTAAAGGAGGTATTTTAAAGAAGCTTGTAAGTACGGTAAATCGAGCAAGTAAGACCCTCACGGGAAAGGATTTAATACACCATGCTTTGAACGCCGCTAGAAGAATCATTAAAAACGTAGGAGGTAGGAAAAACGTTAAAGTACCTCGAATTATTCCGGTACCTACAGCTACAGGGGGTATTTTACCTCTCATACCAATTTTTGCTGGCCTCTCGGCTCTCGGTGCAATTATAGGGGGCGCTTCGGGCGTAGCAAAAGCTGTTAACACTGCTAATAGTAATAAGAGGCAGCTAGAAGAAACTAAACGACATAATAAAAGTATGGAGGCTCTCGCAATAGATAGAAAGAGCGGAAACGCTCTTTACCTGAAACCTTATAAAGCAGGCGGTACAGCATTGTATCTGAAACCGTACAGGTCAAAAAACTGAATAACCTGCCTCGGAGACCACTTACAAACCTAGATTTAATAAAACATGCTAAAGACATACCCTTTTTCAGAGGTGTCTATATGAGAATAAGTCTACCAAATAAACCTTTACGATTTGAAAGAGCTATTGTTAATCTCGATGATGCTGGAGGACCCGGTACGCATTGGGTAGCTTATAGAAAGGATCGAAATGTTGTTTTGTATTTTGACCCCTTCGGAGACCTAAGACCACCGGCTGAACTTGTGAAATATTTCGGTCCTCGTTGCAATGTATACTATAATGTTGCTCGAGAACAAAAGTTCAATACATACAACTGTGGGCATCTGTGTCTGAGATTTTTGTATAAAAGAGAAGTGTATGTATAATTCGAACAAGTATGGCTAGAACCATCTCTGTGTACGGTAATGGAAATGTCCTCTCTACCGGTAGTATTTATCCGAATATACAACTAGATCGTGAGCAATACAGATATTCCATAGGATTAGTTGGCCTATATACAAGTCATACGATACGGAATATATTTCCGGGGAAAAATAAATTTTATTACGGAGATCAAGAGATAACTATCACAACCGGTAGTTACGAATTGTCAGAAATCGCTAACTATATAAAGAATCAAATTAATACGAGCGATCCTGAAGAAGGAGATTTACTACTACAAATCAAGGCTAACACTAATACGGGAAAGTGTGAGATTGAATCTGCCACAGCGGTTATAGATTTTAGCAAACCTAACAGTATAGGCTCTCTATTAGGATTTAACAATCGTGTATTACTACCCGGTATCAGGCACGTATCAGATCGAATTGTCGATATACTCTCTACCCCGAACATCTTTGTAGACACGAATATTACAGGGGGCGCGTATAGAAATAATCAACCGTGTCATACAATCTTTGAATTTGGTCTCTGCGTACCACCTGGATACCTGATTGAGAAGGAACCAACACACGTGATTTACTTTCCTGTCACTGTCAGTGAAATTGATAATATTTCCATTCGATTAGTAGACTCGAGTGGACAACTGGTAAATTTTTCTGAAGATACCTTCACAAGTATAAGACTAGAACTTAAACGTGAAAAATGGGGATAAACTTTAACTATAAAAACCATGCCTCGCATCATTCGAGGGTCATTCGTCTTCGTACACCGACTAGTGCGGACCTCTTACGTATAAAGTTATCTAAAGAGAATCAGCTGTTTCTTGAATCTCTAGGTTTTAAAGTACAACATCAACATGTCGAAAAGAAGTAAATTGCATATTAACACAGAAAGCATCTTTGCTACTGATAAATTAAATATATTTCAAAAACCTCGTGTCGATACAGATATAATAAAAGAGGACTTCTATACCTATTTGCCGTTTACGTTAAATGTAAATCATTCAGACATCATTAGAATCACCATACAAAATTCGGATAATGTTTTAGCTTTGTACGATAGCTACATTTTTGTTAAAGGTACTATGACTCGAAAAGTCAACGTAGAATTCCTACCGGTAAACAATTTTGCTTACTTTCTGTTTGACGAAATTCAACTAATATTAGGTACGAATCAAATCATCGATGTGTGTAAACATCCGGGTATTACAAGTACTATAAAAGGTCTCGTTTCACACGGTGCCGAGGATCGGGCTTTATCCAGTAGTGCATGGGGAATCGAACTCGAAAACGGAAATGGCCTGCTACATAATGCGGGGAATAACGTGTTCAATTTCACGTGTAGAATTCCTTTAAAGGATATCTTCGGGTTTGCAGATGATTACAAGAAAGTTATTCCTCATATGAGCGGTCAGTTAGTTTTGATACGTTCTAAGAATGATTTTAATTGCTATAAAAGCGCTGCTGGAGATGCAGGTACTGATGTAGAAATCAAGATTGATAGACTGTCTTGGGAGGTTCCTCATATACTATTATCGGATGAAAGCAAGTTGAACTTAGTTGAAAGTTTGAGAGATAATTCTTCTATTATCATTCCATTTAGGCGTTGGGAATTACACGAACTACCCTCGCTGGGAACTACTAAAATTCAGGTTTGGCGTATAAAGAATTCAAATGAATTGGAAAAACCGCGTTGGGTTCTTGTAGTTTTACAAGACGAGCGTCAGCTGGGTATAAGAACAGGTAACCCTACTACATTTACTCATTCGAACCTAGTCGATATTAAGCTGTATTTAAATTCGCAAGTGTTTCCACAGCAACGTTTAAATCTCGATTTCAGTAGTAAGGATTACATTCCTGCTTATTTAAATTATACACGCTTTCGCGAGAGTTACTATGATATAGGTAGAGGATCGACTGATAGCTGTTTAATCGATTATTCAAAATTTGAAACATACCCCGTTTTTGTAATTGATTGTTCGAGACAGGTAGAAAGTTTTAAGGATTCCACTGTCGATATTAGATTAGAACTTGAATCTTCCGCTGCATTTACCAATACAACAAAGGCATATTGTTTGATCCTACACGACTCCTTGATAGAATATAACCCGTTCACTGAAACCGTGACTAAACACGTACGCATACCATAATGAAAACTGTTAAACAAAAGAAAACGCTAAACATATTTAATTTAGACAGCGATGTATCTCTACAATCTGACGATGATCGAAAACACGGTGACTTATTACCTACGTCTTGTCGAGCAATTCTGAGCGGTCCTTCTTCCTGCGGTAAAACTAATGTTATGTTAGGTCTACTGATTAGTGAAAACGGATTAAAATTTGAAAACATCTACCTGTTTGCCAAATCCTTATTTCAACCGAAATACGAATTCTTAAGGGAAGTTATGAAACCTATTAAAAGCATTGGTTATCAAGAGTTTAGTGAAAACGATGACGTAATCAGTCCTAGCAACATCAAACCTAATTCAGTATTCATTTTCGACGATATTATTTGCGATAAACAGGAAAAAATTAGAGAATATTTTAGTATGGGTAGACATAAAGGTGTTGACTCGTTTTATTTAGGTCAGACATATGCAAAGATACCAAAACATTTGATAAGGGATAACGCAAACTTGATTATTCTTTTTAAACAGGACGAATTAAATTTAAAGCATGTGTATAGGGATCATGTTGTAGGAGATGTTAGCTATGAAGACTTCAAAAACATTTGTCGTATGTGTTGGAAGGATCCGTATGATTTCCTAGTTATTAATAAAGATTGTTCCCTAAACAGCGGTAGATATCGGAAAGGTTTTGATACATATATAAGTTTATAATTAGATTCAATTCGCTTAGTCGTCTTTTAGAGTTGTCAACATGTCGAGCTCATACGATATGAGTTTAAAACGTAAAATAATAAACGCACGCAAGGCTATACGTAGAAAATTTGCTTACTTTCGTCGTGATAAATCTGAAGCAGAACGTATTTATCGTGATACTCATAAACAGGTTATATCTCCTTTGGAAACTATTGCCGAATCAGTTAACGTTCCCCTATTGAAAATTAAAACACAACCATCTACTACTACTACTGCTAGTTACATTCCCCTGTTGAAAGTTAAAAAACAACCTGTTGCATCATCATCATCGGAAGCAGATGAAGAAGAAGAATCTACTAAAACTCATGATTTCCCTACTCATTACGGTATGCTAATAGCTAGGGGTGGTAGCAACATAGATAGAACTAGATTCGGTATTAGATATAAAATTGATCGAGACGCGTGGACATTTGCATCTTCCCCTGTGACTATACGTGATACAAACATCATAATTAAAAACAACGCTTTCGAAGCAACACCCGGTCTGTTTGACTTACTCACGTTTAGAGAATTAGAGTCTACACCACCGCAAGCTGATATCAATAATTATATGCAGATAATAGCCCTTACTAATGCGCATAAGAAATCCTATAGACCACAGGGTAAAATAACAGCTGTTAAACATTGGAAGTATGATTATATAATTAAACCGAACTTATCCAGAATCAAAGGTTTAGGTATTAGACTATCATCATCATTGTCAAATTTTAAAAAATTAAGCGATTGCAAAGTCGAATACGTCTACTGGAATAAAGCTAACGAACTTGTCGACCGACTTCGTTTGTTATTTGCTGTAAAAGAAGCCGGTAACAGTAGTCCTCTGAATGAAAACGAAATAATTTCAATTATTTCCGAGTTAAAAGAAGAAGGTATTATAGAATAAAAGATTTCATCACGGTTGTAAGTAGTCAGTTCGTTACCATTAGCAGTATGAATGCTACTATAGATTTGTTTGGGCGTTCAATAGTTGGAGGTGCTGTAACAGTTCCAGGTCCTCCCGGGGTAGGATTTAAGCTAACAGAGGATCAGAATTTCGATTTAGAAAACAAAAGAATTACAAACGCAGGCCACGCTATTAATGATTCAGATCTGGTAACAAAGAAACATGCTTTAATACTAGAAAATAAAACTATTGACTGTAAGAAACGAAGATTAATCAATTTAGCTGACCCCGTAGATGCAGAGGATGCAGTTACAAAATGGTATATGGATAGCGAGATATCTAACAACAGTCACGACGCGCTACGCGATAGTATTAAAACTCTGACCACACTTTGTATAGAACTATCTAAGGCAACTTTATGGCTTCTAGCTAAAGCAGATTCTAGATCTAAAAATTTTGATAGATCACCGCTCGTAGACCTACAAAATTTGTTAATTACTCAAAGAACCCCGCAATAGTCGTAGGATATATTACTTTACATTCTATTTAATAGTTCAGTCTTACATAACTTATAATTTGAGTATCTGCAGTTATTAGCAGAGATGAACGCAAAACAAACCGTTGTCGATGAAATACATAGATCTGCTAGAAAAAATTTTCAAAGACGTAGTACTATAATAAAGGGTTATGATGATTTGTTTCAAATAGATTTAGCGGAGTTTATTCCCTACGCTAAAGTAAATAAGGGTTATCGTTACATACTGATGATGATAAACTGTTATTCGAAATACTTGTATGTACGTCCGTTGAAAACTAAGACCGGAGAAGAGGTGACAAAGCAGGTCCGTAGTATCTTTAAGGATTCAGTCATACCTAAAAATTTGCAGTCTGATCTCGGGAAAGAGTTTTACAATAAACATTTTAAAAAGTTAATGAATGAATATAACATAAATCATTACTCTACGTATTCCGTGATTAAGGCTTCAATAGTCGAACGAGTTATTCGTACAATTAAGCAAAAGCTGTATAAGGAGTTTAGCTACAGAGGGAAATTTAAATGGGTTGATATATTACAACGAGTAGTTGATAGCTATAATACTACAAAACATAGAACAATAGGTATGCCTCCTGCATCTGTTAAACCTACGACACAGCTGTCGGTGTATAACACTAATGTAAAAACTATCAGTAAACGTAGGTTGGATTTGAATGACATCGTACGTATAAGCAAATTCAAAGGAGTCTTTTCCAAGGGATATACACCTAACTGGTCAACAGAATTATTCAAAGTAGTTAAAGTTCAATTTACAAAACCTATCACATACTTGTTGGAAGATCTACACGGAGTTCCCGTTCGAGGTGCTTTCTACGAGTTTGAGCTGCAGAAAACCAATCAACCAGATGTATACCTAGTTGAAAAAATACTTAAACGCCGCAGCAATGGTGACATTTACGTGAAATGGCTCGGCTTAAATGAAAAGTCCTGGATAAAGAAGGAAGATCTACTCACTCACTAGCTCCTTTATAGTATTATTATTAGTATACTTACGTATTATTTTAGATATAATTTAGTATTATATATCAATATGAACTGTATTTTCTTCTTTCAATAAAAGTTCTTATATAAAATATATATTTTTTTTATTTTTTTTTACCTTAAATTACAGAAATAAAAAGACAAGAAATAAATCATATTCTCTCTATTAGACAACTTTAGTAATGTTATAACATTACAAAATAATTATCACAATTATCATAAGGTATCATAATACATGAGATGTGTAAAAAGAACTGACAAAAATTCTTAGCAGAAACGATTATATATATAATACAAAGCTAATTACAAACTAGAAATCTACTGAAAAATACAATTATATACAATATACAGGATAACTAATGTTAAAAATAAAAAAAAAACGATATAACAATAAAATATTTACATATTACAAAACTAGAAATCTTAGAAATACAAGGTACTACTATTACATTCAACTATTTTGAGGTATGCTATAGTGCCCCCACGGTAGAGTGTCATGCGAGCCCGGTATAATATAGCGCTTATCATCGTGAGGACTGAGCGCTATTTTAGTCTGAGAGATAGTTGAAACTCGGTGTTTATCTGAGCGGAATAATTTTTGCTGTACAGATGTTTCTTTGCCAACTGATAAACAACTCACATAGTCATCAAATGTGATGATGTTTTTTACTATATGCTTCTTAACACCCTTCGCCTTCTTAACAGTTCTTCGGTTTTCAAGCGCTTGTCGAATTTCCGTCTCGCTTTTACCGGTCTGCATCATTTTATGCTGATCTAGCATCTCTTCGTCTTCATCTCTAAAAGTTTTAGAAGAGTACATTTTTGATCGAAGGCCGACGAAATGTGTCATCACCTTACCGGCGTTCTCATCTTTCATCAACCCCAAAACTTTCTTATTAACTCGCGGGATGCCGTAGATGTTATCGTCGGGGTAGTCGCTGGTGTCAAAATGTTCATGAGCGTCTTGTTTGATTACTTCATACAGATTAGGTGTTTCCACGACGTATACTAGGGAATCTGTGTCGGTGTAACAAACGCGTGCCTTGTCACCGAAACGCCTTCTCATGTATGAGTAATGGAAGTCGTAAAGTTTCAATTTTGATATGTCCAATATACACATACCTACATATATGGGTTTGTTGAAGTAAACTTCCGTTTTATTCAGTTCGATCGCTACCAAATCCTCCGCGAAAATCGTGCTAGATTTAAAATTTGGCTTTGAGATCATTGCTTCAGCACCGTAACGCCCCTCCCACCTGCTTATTAATTTGACTATCGAGTGTTTTCGAATGTCTTCCATCGTCTTTCCAAAAACCGCGTTATTCATAAGTTTAAACAGGTTTTTCTCGAACTCATTTTTAGCTTGCTTACGCAATTCTGTGTTTAAATCGATGTAGGATCTCAGCCAATCGGATTGTTTAAATTTCAAAACGCGGTGGATTTTAGTTAATTTCAAACCGTTCTCTAAACATTGTTGTAAATTTCGATAATGTATGATGTATCGCTTCTTATCAGTAAGTGTTGCCATTAATTTTGTTTCTTTCGAATTTGGTGGTGTACGATGCTCAGGACAAAATGGAAGGTCGGCATGGGCATCGTGAATGTCTTTAGGATAATCTAGATTAACCTCCAGAATGTACCCTTCTGGATTATCTGCTGATACATTGAAATTGAAATTATCTAAATTATCACCTTCTACCCATTCAAATCCTCCATACGGCAGGTACTGAGACATCGCCCAACCATATTGATTATTAATGTCCGCGTAAAGTAAAAATTTTGATGGTTCTTCCGGATTATAATTTGGTAAAAATTTGTTGTTGGCTTCAGCATACCGTTTTGAGCATTGACTTAGACCCCCGCGAATACCGCGTTCAATAAACAAAACTTTATCAATATCCGTAAGCAGTTCGAGATTAATTTTTGTTGACTTGAGCATACAATCCCAAGTGTATCCGGGTAGAGTATAGTAATGCGCTGGGTCTAAACCGTATGTTTTCAAACTACTTGACCGAAACTGCTCAAACACATCGGCTAGAAGCAATACATCAGTTTTCAGGTATAAATCGCTGTACTCGCCTAAATTTTGACAACCAAATGAGCCCCATACATGTTCGGCATGTGTATAGTGTTCGTCGCTTATAGCTGTGTCCGTTAAACTATTATAAAATTTTGATTTATCAGGTAATTGGGTCTCATCAAGTTTTGTCCAGTCGTTGATATAGTCATAGGGAAAGACCCCCTTCCTAGTGAGAATTTTGAATCTTGTGTCATCTAAGTCCGGGAATTGCGATTTTAAATTTGGATATATGTCTAAGTATGATGCTAAAGTTTCTAGTCCGCTAGCCAAAAATCTAAAAGAGTCTATGAATCTAAATTTAACCAAATTCTGTTCTATATTCTTGGTGAATGAAATGTATCTTTCTTTATTGATAGGAAGGAGATCTACTCGTCCGTCAAAGTCTGAAGCTAGGTTCTTAATAATAAAATGGCTATCATACCCGCTTAAGTTATGAAAAACTACTGGTACGACATGACTGTCCTTGTAGTTAATATTACAATTATCATGGGCAGATCCGCGATACCTTCCAGTAAGGTGACAATGGTCTCTTACTTTAACGTTATCTACAGCAAATGGTTCCAGACATATGTGACAATGTGTAGCGGCACGGAATTCAGCGTCTTGCTCAGGTGATAGGGTGTCCATAGGTAGAGGACAAAGAAACACTGTTTCAACATCCTCAGCAAACTGCTGCATCTCCCGAGCAAACCATTCCTGACAGTCCTCACCACGATAAGCCCGGTAAAAGGACAAGGTATCATCATAGGAGCATTTGACATAGTATGCTATGCTATGGGGAATATGATCTTGTACCTTATCCTTTTCCGTAGTAGGTACAAGCAAACACTCTAGATCTGCATATATGACGAATGGAGTCGGTTCTTTGTTTTTATAATTTTTAAATACTACATTAGCTTGTTTTGTTGTTGGTAACCTAACTTTGCAATCGTTCATTTTAACACAGTCTATTTCATGCATCGACAATTTTTGCTGGGTACTAAAGTAATGCAAGCATCTATCACAGAAATATTTTCTACCTCTACGTCTGCTAAGTTGAGTGGACAACAGCCGGCTTAGATTTTTGATCCATACATAATGAAAGCGTGGTTTAAAATCTAAGTCGGTTACGTCATCATCTTCATCATAGTATACATCCTGGAGAAGCAAGAGGTTGACATGTTTGTCTTGCTTATTTTTAGTTAAATATGTAGGAACTACAATGAACTTTTTCTTACCCTCCTGCTTCTCTAAAATGTATACATTGATCGATAAACTGTTTTGATGTTCAAATCGTGAAACTTGTCCTAACGTCATGGGAAACTGTATACCCTTCAAGTTCAAGACAGTCGAGTAATGAGGGTATTTTGATATGCGTTGAGGATCTTTATCAACTGGATATAAAGCACTCACCACGGACCATGCGAAGCACGCCTCATCGTCATTCTTCACATTGATGCATGCTTTCTTCATATTTATTTGCTCGGGCAGATCGATGTAAGATGACCCAAGCTGAGGTATATATTTATTGATATTAACTTGAAGGTTGATAATCGACTTCAGCGTCCACCCGCTCTCTTTTTGCTGGAAAAAATATGTATACATTAGTTTATTTCCATTTTATGAAATTTCTATACTTACTTGAAACTCTTCAAGATCTTTAAGAATAGAATCTACAATATTTATATCGAACCACTGAGTTAAATCACTATCTCGATATACTGGAACATTTTTCGTATTCATATACTTGGTTTCCTCGATTATCGCATCACCCTTTTTGGCTTCAAACAATCCACAAAAAGTCGCATTCACTTTCAATGCTACATCCTTCTTTAACGCCTTCAGTATGCGTCGTTTGAAAATGACTGAGCAGTCAGACATGAATGCCTTCGGCTCAATATGCTTAATGTTTGTGATCACACCAGTTCGAATACGTGACTTAAAGGCTGATTTCATATCAACCCACTTCACACGATCACAAGCTGTTTCTTTTCGAGGCTTATAGCCCTCACCAACAATCTTTAGAGCTTTAGCAATCTCTCGATAGGATTTTACTTGACTCAAGCAGGCTGATAGATGATTCTTCACACCTATACTTGTTGTTTCCTTTAACACCTTATTAATTTCACGTGTTACCTTTGTACATTGTTTTAAAACACTAGAAATGGCACAGGCATCACCCTCTAACAGGGGGTCATAAACCTGTTTTCTCAATTCTTCAACAAGACCGCTGGCGTGAGACATTTTTTTTCTTTATTGAATTAACGAGCTACAGCTAGCGCTGAAAACCGAAAGAAATTAAGTGTATTACAAAATTTATATTTGAAAGGTAAAACGTAACATATATTAAGGCAGATTTGAAAAGTTGAAACTGAATACAATTTTACAAAACGTCAGTAAAAGTTTAATTAAAGAAAGTCTTAGGCATTGAGATTTAAATATTAGAATTATAATGCGATAATAAAAGTGCGTACAACATTGAAAACTAAATTATGGGAATTAAAATGTACGAGATGTGTTAAAGTTAATCCCTCTGACTGTACTTACACCTACATGTTCTATCGGATTATTAAATCTAACTGATATATTGAAGTTTTAGACAAAAAAAAGACTTATGTAATAAGCTTAATATATTGTTAAAAAATTAGATCAGAAACCATTCCGAATATATTTAAGTTTTAAACAAAATAATTATTAGCATAAGACCTACCTTAATATTAACAGCGAAGGGATATAATAAAACAGTAACTACACAGTAACTAAAACAGTATGCTGTGAACTCCAGATGGTACGGTGCAATCTAAAACAAAGTTCAAAGTCATTAGTTTTCATAATATCATTAAAATCGGAAAGTAAAAGTTTAATTAATGAAAGTCTTAGGCATTGAGATTTAAATATTAGAATTATAATGCGATAATAAAAGTGCGTACAACATTGAAAACTAAATTATGGGAATTAAAATGTACGAGATGTGTTAAAGTTAATCCCTCTGACTGTACTTACACCTACATGTTCTATCGGATTATTAAATCTAACTGATATATTGAAGTTTTAGACAAAAAAAAGACTTATGTAATAAGCTTAATATATTGTTAAAAAATTAGATCAGAAACCATTCCGAATATATTTAAGTTTTAAACAAAATAATTATTAGCATAAGACCTACCTTAATATTAACAGCGAAGGGATATAATAAAACAGTAACTACACAGTAACTAAAACAGTATGCTGTGAACTCCAGATGGTACGGTGCAATCTAAAACAAAGTTCAAAGTCATTAGTTTTCATAATATCATTAAAATCGGAAAGTAAAAGTTTAATTAATGAAAGTCTTAGGCATTGAGATTTAAATATTAGAATTATAATGCGATAATAAAAGTGCGTACAACATTGAAAACTAAATTATGGGAATTAAAATGTACGAGATGTGTTAAAGTTAATCCCTCTGACTGTACTTACACCTACATGTTCTATCGGATTATTAAATCTAACTGATATATTGAAGTTTTAGACAAAAAAAAGACTTATGTAATAAGCTTAATATATTGTTAAAAAATTAGATCAGAAACCATTCCGAATATATTTAAGTTTTAAACAAAATAATTATTAGCATAAGACCTACCTTAATATTAACAGCGAAGGGATATAATAAAACAGTAACTACACAGTAATTAAAACAGTAAGCTGTGAACTCCAGATGGTACGGTGCAATCTAAAACAAAGTTCAAAGTCATTAGTTTTCATAATATCATTAAAATCGGAAAGTAAAAGTTTAATTAATGAAAGTCTTAGGCATTGAGATTTAAATATTAGAATTATAATGCGATAATAAAAGTGCGTACAACATTGAAAACTAAATTATGGGAATTAAAATGTACGAGATGTGTTAAAGTTAATCCCTCTGACTGTACTTACACCTACATGTTCTATCGGATTATTAAATCTAACTGATATATTGAAGTTTTAGACAAAAAAAAGACTTATGTAATAAGCTTAATATATTGTTAAAAAATTAGATCAGAAACCATTCCGAATATATTTAAGTTTTAAACAAAATAATTATTAGCATAAGACCTACCTTAATATTAACAGCGAAGGGATATAATAAAACAGTAACTACACAGTAACTAAAACAGTATGCTGTGAACTCCAGATGGTACGGTGCAATCTAAAACAAAGTTCAAAGTCATTAGTTTTCATAATATCATTAAAATCGGAAAGTAAAAGTTTAATTAATGAAAGTCTTAGGCATTGAGATTTAAATATTAGAATTATAATGCGATAATAAAAGTGCGTACAACATTGAAAACTAAATTATGGGAATTAAAATGTACGAGATGTGTTAAAGTTAATCCCTCTGACTGTACTTACACCTACATGTTCTATCGGATTATTAAATCTAACTGATATATTGAAGTTTTAGACAAAAAAAAGACTTATGTAATAAGCTTAATATATTGTTAAAAAATTAGATCAGAAACCATTCCGAATATATTTAAGTTTTAAACAAAATAATTATTAGCATAAGACCTACCTTAATATTAACAGCGAAGGGATATAATAAAACAGTAACTACACAGTAATTAAAACAGTAAGCTGTGAACTCCAGATGGTACGGTGCAATCTAAAACAAAGTTCAAAGTCATTAGTTTTCATAATATCATTAAAATCGGAAAAGTAACTTACCAAATTGGATTTCAGAATAAAACAAGAAACATATATTAATCGATGATGAGAGCTTCAGATGAACTGAACAGATCTAAAAGCACTGTAATAATGATTTGTGTTGACGGATACCATCTGGTTTATATTGGTTTTTTTTTCCATGTCATAACAAGAACTCGCTTCCAGGAAAAGATAATTCTTTTGTTATATATTCAACATTCACTAAACTTCGACATATAACAATATATTTTTAAAATTATGATGCGTTAGTCATCCTGAGCTACTAATTAAAAAAGCATTTTCGTATTATGCTATTCCTTTTTGTTATGATAAGAAATAATAATAATAATATAATAATAATTACTACAACCCATAACCTTAACCAAGGCCCCAGAAGCTATAAGCTTGTGCGGGAGGGAGGGGGCGATTATTATTATTATGTAGGCCCAATGTGCGGCTGCAGCCGACTTATAGATGGAACAGCGCAAATCCCACATTTGTGTTACAGCTAAGGGAAACTGCAGAAAACCTTAACCAGATCTGCCAGCGCCGGGAGTCGAACCCGGGCCGCTTGGGTGAAAGTCCGGCACGCCAGACATTACACTACCAAGGCTGTTTCCTTTATTATTCCTTTAAGTATAAATTTATAAATTCCTTTAAGTATTTATCCAAAAACTAATTAATCTTATTGTAATTGATTCTTTAGCAAACAAATTCTGTTTATTGTGTAATCGAATGTTTTAAATTGCTTTTAAGTATTTATCCATTAATATGTTTTTTTTAAATGATTCTTTAATTGAATTTTTAACTTGTTTTTTCTACATATGATAATTTATACCTATTTTATATGTTGACCCTTTAATCAATCACAGCACAGGAATAATCATCTACTTAATCAATCAATCATGACACATGCAGGAGGAAGAGGGAGCCGTATGATATAATACTACAAATTACTAACATGTATTATATTATGAGTACGTGGTCGCTAGTCAACAATTTTTTTTTATAACCAGTTTACAGTGCTTTAATAGATTACCTCGTTGGTGTAGTGGATGCATTGGCTGGCTACCATTCGAGCGGTCCCCGGTTCAAACCCTGTTGGCTCCATTGATTTTTATAAAAAAAATATAGCGGGTTGCCTATCTACAGGCGTATAGAAATCTACTATACCGATCATATGACGTCACCGATAGATGGCATTAGCAGCGCTAGGAATTCAAATCTTTCAGCGGGAAATGATGACAAGTTGGAAATGACAGATACAAAATGGCGGATATGTAAATGACATTCAAAATGGTGATTCAAAATGGCGATCCAAGATGGCGATTCAAAATGGCGATCCAAGATGGCGATTCAAAATGGCTATTCAAAATGGCCGCTGAGTAGGGATAGGAGTGGGGCTTAAGTGGGGGGCTTAAGTGGGGGGGGGCCTAAGTAGGGGGCTAAGTGGGGGGTCTAAGTAGGGGGCTAAGTGGGGGGCCTAAGTAGGGGGTAGTGGGGATAGGAGTGGGGAACCGCGGATGACCTTGAATGGTAAAACGAACCTTCATAAGAAAATACATGGGATTTTGCGCTAGAACTCTCTTAGCCTATCTACTCGACACCCTTTTGTTTTAGTCTCTTGTTTAAATAATACTGTATTTGTTAAAGAGTGGATATTTCTAAGTACAGTTGCGATCATTCGCTAAGGAACGATGAAACTTCACGAATTTTGTCTCAGTAGGTAACACTTATAAATGTGTGTCCAGTGCTTAAAGACAAAAAGTACTGGAATAACACAATTTAACCAATCCAAGCGAAACTCTGGAATTAAGAAGGTGTATGTGTGTACATAAAAATAAAAAAGATGACTCTGATAATAGGGTAGCTTGTCCCAAAAAATTAGACTAATGGTCCAAAAAAACGTTTTATTTAAAGCTCTCCGAAAGTTTTACTCTAATTTGCTGCGGAAAAATGTACATGCCCCGTACTGCTTACGCCTGTGTCCCGGCGTCGAAGTGTGCCTGCGCCGAAGTGTCCTTGCGGCAAACTGTCCGGCGCCAAACTGTACTCGCGCCGGAACGGCCGCGGCTAAATGGCCGCGCCTAAACGGCCGCTCCCAAATGACCGGTTCCACTATATTTACTTCTGTAACCCCAATGAAGATTTTAAAACGGATCGAAATATATATTTTATTTCGACTACGTAAACTTGTTTCGGTTGATTGCCTAAGAGAAGAACACATGCAATATGCAATTAATAAATAAATTATCATACATGCTCTTGATTTCTTATTTCATAAAATAATAAATATCAGCTTCTGAAGTGTATAAATTATATTGTCATTTAAAATAAAAATTATTAAATTTATTTCTATTTTAGGTTTAGTTGGCCTACCTTTGTAATCTTTACAACGCATTATACGGGACACAGGGAAAAATTATAACCTTTTAGTACTAACAATTATCCCTTTGCCGTGAAGGAACTTTTATTTGACCATCGTAAAATACATAGAATTTTATTGAAAATAAAGTGGGAGATTAAATTACAAAAAAAATATATATAAAAACCTATCAAATGGAGAAACCCGTAGCAAACATGTATTATAAATAGCATTGGGAAATTACGACTAGTAATATCTCTAGAAAACATACACTGTATAAAAAGTATAGCTTGATATCTTTCTTATACCAGTTTCTGCCAAGTCTTGTAGATGTTAATTCCTCAGTGCCGAAAGGCAATACTTGAATATTTTATACGAAATATCTAATAGCGTTAAAAAATATAGAAATTACTGATACATTTACGAGTATTAGTAGAGGGTCGAAAAACATGTCTTACAGTGAGAGTGTTCCATTTGTTCGTTTTTATTCAATTATTTTATGTAAGTATTACGTTTGTTTGTTTGTGTGAGCGGAATGTGTTACTTAGGACTGTGTTATTAATACAATAACTCCCTTTAGACTAAATGGATTTTTAGCAATTCTTATTGAAAATAGTCGTGGTCCGACCACATCCACTATATAGAAAGTGAGAAAAATCTCCTGCTCCCAAATAGTTTCTGCTGAGTTATTTTTTTAGTTGCTCGTTTTAAAAGTAGGATTAGCTAGCTCAGCACCTCAAAGAAAAATCTAAAAGAGAGAAATTCATTTATTTAAACTAGTACCAAACTAGATTATAGGAAATACTCGTGATGGACGTTTGCTATTAAACAATTTAATAAAGCTTTGTTTAAAAAGTTACTACTAACCGATTGATACACCAGTTCGTAAACAGTTTATGTAACTAATTCTTGTGTAATTGATATGTTATAAATATATCTTCAATTTTTTGTGTGTAATAATCCTGCAGTTAGTAGTTCGTTAACTCCAGAGAGATGATGGAAAAGCAGCTTATGCTGAATCATCTCCTTGCGATTCTGATAATTAAATAAAAATAAATAATTAAATTAGAAGAAATTAAGTATCTTATGTATATTATTTATTGTTATCTTATGTATATTGTTTATTGGTTATTGTCAGAATAAATAAATATTATTAGATATGATTATTAGAATCGATACTAAAATTAAACGAATTTATCTCACAAAATTATAAAGTATTTTTAAATGTAATTTTAACGTTCAATCAACCATTACGTATTCATGAAGTTTTATGAGTAAGCTGGAATGAATACAAAAGCATCTTATTTAACATCCATAAATAGTATAAACTGTAGTATATGTAATTGTTTAAAGAGTAATGATGTTAACATTATAATAATAATCTTATTCGAATTTAATTTCGTGAGCAATTTCGAAACTCTTAGACATTTTTGCTAAAATCTTAATGTTTTACAGGTACAACATATTTTATTAGTGCAAACTGTGAAGTTTGGACTGAACAGTTTCCAAAAAATGTAAATCGATTTAGACGTGAAGCAAATTGTAGGTATGTATGGTTTTTATTGATTATGCAATGCATTTTAGTTCTGTTAATAAATTTTTAACCTTCTAATAAATCACACATTCGTTTGGTTGCGTTAGGTTACATTTACACATGTAAACTTAAAAATTGCAAACAGAAAAACTACTCTTAAATAAATTTGTTTACTTGCTGCCCACAGGCAGACAGACAAGGAGTATGGAGTCATTTACAATTATACGACCTAGATCATCTAGAATCTTAATAGTATAATTAATCTTATAAAAGTATAATTGTTAAAGCTATACAATTTCACAAACCACATTATTCTCAAATGCTACAAGTGTTATTGAAAGAAGGAATCATTGATTTAAGTTACTTTTACTTCTATATTTATGGCAGCAGTTGTCAATAAATTAATTATAACTAAAGAAATGTCAAATTGAACCTTTTTGATTGGTTTTCATATCCACACACCGCTTGTTGGAATTCCATACTTTTTCCATTACGTGAAACGTGAAGAAAACAGGTGATTTACAAGTAGGAGTAGAAAAACCTTTTCGGGGCAATCGCCTCAACTTTCAGAAATACTCCAAAAACGCTATGTCAAGGTTAACAGGTGACACTAGGTATCTGTCAAATTCGCTATTTTTCTTAAATCAGTATCCTTAAAAAGATTACCTTATTTGTAAACATTTGGAAAAGACTTATAAGAAAAAAATGTTTCTAATGTCATTTTACATTCACATACCGAGTTTGAACGGAATATCCCGACATTAGAAACATTTTCTTTTTCAGCATTTTTAATACACTATACAACTACAAATAAAATAGAACTTTCTGAACGATTTTAAAATTTCCAAGAAAATTTAATGTACTTTATAAAATAATTTTTTAAATCTTTTTATTAAGTCGCATTTGAATAATACAAGAATTGTAATTATAATTTAAGCAACTTAGCATGAGATTACTACTTTAAATCATATCCATTCAACTTTATGAGACACATTGTATACGTACAAGGTAAGATATGTACTCACGTAATATGACTGTACCTTTTATCTTGAAAACTGTAAGAATTACAAAATATGTTGAATAGCAAACTTAGTTGATGTAATGTAAAACAAATTATAATTTTATATGTTTGTATGTACAGTCTGGGACTTTACTAATGATTCGGGTCTAAATCTAGCCATACGCACCACATTTTACAAGTTTGCTTTATATTATTGATTCTGTCTTAGAATATAAAGCTACGATATATGACCGGGATGGGATCTCAATATGGCGCAGTTAGTGTTTCCGGTTTTGAAATTAGATATTTCCATTGGCGGTTTTCACTGTCTCGAAATGCGTACATAAACTACATAACCTCAATTTTAAAACATAGTATTTTGAAATTAACCTTAGAATATAAATTTTATATTTAATATTTTAAATAAACGAATACTTACTTATGAAATATATTTCCCTTCTTCATATTCGTCGGAATTTGAGGAAAAGCAGGAATTTGAGTTGCGCTCCTTCCTACAGTTTTATATTCTAAGGTTTCTGTATATTTTTTATATTATTTATATCCTTTCTAATAGTTGTAAAATAATTATACATTTCCTTCTAAAGTAATTTTTCTTTGCATAAAACTAGTTTCAGATCTGAATCATTATTAAAGTCCCAGAATGTACAGGGTGAGTTGTTTACTACGGCTACTATCAATTTGTTTATTTTATTTTATTTATGATTCTAGATTATACACTTTATTATATAAGTATTTTTCGATATACTTTTTTTTTGAGAATATAACATTTAAAAAAATTAAATTAACATACTGCAACTTATATTTAACCAATTATTATAAATACACACGACTCTTTATAAATATCTAAGTTAACATTTTTTCATAAACTTAATTTTTAATAAAGACTGAATAGTCGGATCATCTAGAATATAAATATACAGGATGTCCCACTAAACAAAAATGAAATTTTCAAGTTTAAAGATTTATATCTTTGATCTAGTGGACTGAATACCCTAAACATTATCCAACCATAAGTTTATGAAGAAACATTGAGTTAGATATTTGTAATTAAGAAAGTTTAACAAATTAAAAAGAAAGATTAATAACTAATAATTATATATATTTTTTCAAGCCAAGGCTTACGTTTATGCAAAACAGATGAATGTGTTACTGAAGATGCTTTCTGTGATGGCAAAGAAGATTGCAAAGATGGGTCAGATGAAGATGATTGCAATAACAACCAGCACGTTAAAAAGTTAATTAGAGAGCCACCATCTCCGTAAGTTAGAAAGCTAAAATAAGGTAGAACAAAGATTTGAAGCTTTTGCAAATATCCATCATTTTAAAGTACAGGGCATTTAAGAAGTAAGTGGATTAGATTATCTTATATGGGAATCAATATTTTATATTTTACGATATCCCTGTCCATTTACTTTTTAAACGCTGGTTGTTTATAATGCACACTTATTAACACTTACTTTTCATTTAAAAATATTCATATAAAATATTAATTAATAATAATGTAATATAATATTTTTAGTAATCACTGTGTTGTTCCTGCAAATTTTCCAAATGGTTTTTATAAACTGTCTAATGAAAGTCCCGCCGAACCAGGCAGTTTTGCAGCACCCTTTACAGCATTAATTGTAGTATGCAATAGACGGTATAATATGAGTCCTCCTAAAGCGTCTTATCCTATTTGTTTCAATGGAAAATGGTCATCGTCTCCACCCATATGCGCACGTAAGTTGATGCCCTATATCTGATTTTTGTCGTTTAATGCTGATTTCGTGTATCAAACTATCTTACTATAGTATATTAAGTATCAAGAACAGTAAGGACAGTTTACCGATCGACGACAATGTTTGGCGACTGAGCGAAGCGAAGTCGCCAATATTGGAGGAGATCGGTAAACTCCTTACTGTTTGAGATGCTTATACTATTTTTTGTACGACCATTATGAATACAAAGGTATTAACTAAGGAAATATCCCCGAAAAAAAATAGATTTAAAATAATTTATTTTTGCCCTGTATATCCACCAAACATTAAGTAGGTTTTGTTGTTACCATGGATACGTTTGTAATTACTATTATTTTTGAATGTCACGATATTTGTCAAACTCGTGAGAATGAGTGAATCTGAAAACGAATATAATTGGGATATTGAAGAGGCCTGAGCAAATTTAAATAAACAATATACATTTTTTTAAATAGTCCAATTATTTAGAAAATAAATGATTTCTCGCGAAAGAGACATCTAAAGATCATGCATTTATTTTATAAATTACATATAATTTACTTACCGTTCTGTTTTTGACAGAACTGAACGGTAAGTAATTACTTACCGACGCGTTTTTGCTTAGCAACCAGTAAATATAACCTACTGTTCTAAAACCAAGTATGGTAAACAATCCGAAATAGCATGGTCGTACAAAAATATAATATACTGAGAAAATGACAGAGTAGGATATTCGAAGATGCAGAAACCGGCCGCTTTTTACAGTTTGCTTTGTTTATAGTACATTTTTATAATATTTATCTTTATTACTAAAAGGTCTAAAAGTAAAAAAGAACCCGTTGTAAATGCTAAGCCGAGACATTGCCAGACGAGTTTCTGGACGCATTATTTAACAAACACTGCCACCTTACCATTACTTATTTTCATGTACTACTTAACTTAAAATGTGTTTAGAACTTTGAACATTATCGAATTAACTTTTGAGATTTGGCAATTCGAGACTCTTTTCTAAAAGTGTCAGTAATTCACTGGAATCTCAGGTTGTATCCTCTCATAACAGCCCACCAAAATTCGTTTTTTAAACTCATTTTAATCAATCCTATGATCACTTTCACCCAAAGATTTCTAATGAAAAATGAAGATATAATCAATGAAAAGTACCGCAGGTACATAAAAACAGTAATTTCTGTAAACCACTACATACTAGAAAAAGTTATGGTATTGTACCGGTAACTTTTATTATATATATTTTATTGAGTAGTTAAGGTGCATTACCGGTCTAGGACATTTGGGCGCGGCCGTTTCGGCGCGAGGACAGTTTGGCGACGAACAGTTCGGCGCAAGAACACTTTGGCGCAGACACACTTCGACGTAAGAGCTTTAAACCATTAGTCTAGATTTCTGGGACACGCTAGTCTATTATGAGAGTTTTTATGTCTGTTATGAGACTGTTTTACTTTTATGTAGACATATACACCTTAATTCCAGAATTTTGCTTGGATTGGTTAAATTGGGTTATTCCAGTGCTTTTTGTCTTTAAGCCCTGGACTAACTATATACACTAAGCAGTAGATATCCATTTATAAGTGTTACCTACTGAGACAAAATTCGTGAAGTCGGACACGTATTTATTAGTAGCACAATATTCAATTTTCCTATGTCATTTAATTGATTTTATTAAATTTTGGATTTTTTAAAAGTTATATTAACATGAATATCAAACATGATATTCTTATAAACAATAAGGGATTTATAATAAACAAATTGAATTCTTATTACAGATTAGTCCCTTATGCAGAGATTTGCAGAAGAATTTTGATTTTAATGCTTTAGCAGCTTAGAAAAATGATTTTTCTCAAATCTGGCAGTAAATACGAGCTTTTGTGGTTGGCAAATATTGAGTTTTTTTTTTCTCATCATACCCTATTTATCAAATACTGTATTTCATCGATCATACTGTATTTATTACCTGTAAGTACCTATTTTGTTCATTACAATAATACTAGACAATTTCTCGCGCTGAAGTGTCCCTGCGCCTAAGTGGTCCGCGCCGAAGTGTCCCTGCGCCAAAGTGTTCTCACGTCGAAGGGTCTCGCGCCGAAACGACCGCGCCCAAATGTCTAGCTTTGGTGCATTACCAAGTACTTTGTCAAGTAAGTAATAAAGTGGTTTACAGGCATGAATGTGTCTAAAACTTTGTTTAAATATTTTGAGAGTTCACAGGAATTTTTTAAATAATACTTGCTAGGCTCAACCACATAATGGAAAAATATGTTTCGTAAAAGCTATGAATGACTTAAAACTTGCCAATAGACATCGCTATGACTATACAGGAAGGGTTTTCCCAGAATAGAGGGAAAAAGGGGAATAATTTTAGTATAAGCCATGCATCTGCTTTGCCAATTATTAAATATAGCTATTTTTTAATGGAGATTTTTGGATGAAACTGATTAGCAATTAGTTGTGATTTAATAAAAACAAAGATTTGATTTAATTTTGATATTTGATTAAGCTGCATTGAATTTTGTGAAATAAATTCTTGCAGTGTAACTAAGTAACATATCTTTATTACCACCTACGCTTGTTTTTATGTAAATGTCGGGAAATTCGAAGAAAAATCTACTAAAGCTTATTTCTTAACTTCCAGTTGCCTGTGACACTGTAGAATCGACACCTACTACTAATATTACTTGCAAATTCAATGGATTGCCTCTAGAAAACTGCAACAATCCTGTGGATGGAGTTGAAGCAACTGTTCTTTGTGCAGATTCTCATGAAGAACCAGGCCTCGATTTAGCTCCTTTCCGTTTATGTAAAAATGGATCTTGGGATAATACATTTCCAAAATGTCATCCAAGTAAGTAACATTCCTTGTACTTAGTATCAAGGTGATAGTTTTTATTATTGTACCTCTTACAACAGATTACAAAATACTACAAGTACAATTTCAGTGAAATGAAAAATCATACACTTGTTAATCATGCACAAATTAAGTGATCATGTGCTTGTGTTTTTTAAGGCGCCACTTAATGAATTACGAAGAAAGGTGTACGACATTTCACTGAAACAAACTGTACATTTTATGTCGTACAGTGTACGTTGGATGTTAGGTTCGGTCGATTGTGACATTTTTAGTTTATTCAAGGTTATATAAGATTTAGACTAATGAACCGAGACTTGGTTGGATGATTCGCAGTTCGTCACGATTTCAAACGCAACTTATATTCTCATAGCAATAAACACACAATAAATAGACAACATTCAATGCTTGCCACACATTAATTGCAAAAAAAACATTTAATCAGAACGTTTGATTTAAATGTAGGTAATGTTATAGATTGACTAGTCAAGAATGATCTTTCGAGCAACTGCATTTTATAAAAAAATAGAAATAAAAAAATGTTTCGCAGGCCGGAAGAGATGTTCTACGATCAAACTTATTTTACTGGCATTAAATTCTTAATTCTTTCACAACTAATAAATATACCGAAAAATTTATTTTATTTATTCATTTATTATTTAGAATATTACTCAGAATAGAAATACACTCAAAGTTACAGTTAGAACACATTATAACGTTGAATTTTGTGATCTCTTAATCTTCCTGTTTTGTAGATTTTAACGCTTTGATTATATTATTATTGAAAAATAGTTTTCTTAATTCTCTTCCCACAATAAGTCCAAACAACTTAAAAACTATCACTTACTTTTCTTATTGATAAACCAATATCGAGAATTACAAGGATTTTTTAAACAAATTCGTCAGTTTTTTAAGTTTAGAATAGAATGAACCTGCAGGCCAGAAAACCTTTAATAAACGAGTTTACATTAGATTGTTACAAAAACAAAGACTGACTAACAACTTTCTGAAAATAAAGAGGAGATGCTAATTAAAGAAACATCAAACTCCAACTAATTATGTGGATGTTTCAGTTCCTATGTTTCTGTTCCTATGTTCCTATGTTAATACGGCATTTAGTTGAAAACACAGATAAATCAAAGGAGCTTCTATTTTCATCACGGGACTCTTAAAAAATATAATAACCCATCCATCATGATAAAGTAGATTTCCACGAAACCTGCACAAAAGTTCAACTCTTAACGAAGAAGTGGTGGCGAAAAAACGCCTTCGGACGTAAGCGCGTAAGTCAACCTGATTGATACAGCCTATAACGAGATTCAGCGTGAATTTGCGCGGCAAAGAATTTATGACGAAACCACTTGTAACGCGAATCAGGCAAATTATGACATTACATGGCAAGGTGAAAACTTTATTTATTTTAGTACCTATTAAGGATTTAGGAGTGCAGTAACTAGATTTTAAATGTTACTGTAGGGGAAATTTATAGTTGTTAAGCTCTTAATGTTTTGATGACTTGATGATATATTTTAATACAGACGAGACTAGACTTGGGATTAAGATTTCTTAGGAATCTTTATTAATTAACATACACAGTAGTGATTGACAATAATAATATTATTATATTAATTCATTTTTTATCATAGCCTAGTAAATTCTAAGATGTACAAGCTAACTATACATGATTAACAAATTGAACAAATGGATCTAGATGCAAGTACACCATAATATTCCCCCGCCAAAAAAAATTGTTTAGATAACAAAAAATCTAACAGTTTTCTTATTATTCTTAAGCATATCATGTTCTACCTCATTTTCGTTAAAAATATATGCTGGTTTTGTTCGATCTATACTTACAGGGACAGTATTTGAATTTTTGTTAATATACATTATTTTATCGGATCGTTTTTCTACCTTATATGGTCCCTCGTAGATAGAAGATAAAGAAGCTCTCATATTTTCAGGGATTTTTACGAAAATGTAATTACCAGTCTTTAAATCCAAAGGAACGAAAGGTTTATCTTGTTGATGTCTGTCTACTTTTGTTGGTTTTAACTTTGAAAAGCTTGAAAAACTTTCGCGGATTTGACTTTGTATTTATAGAATTGGTATTTGTCACAATGTTATTGTTATTTGATGGTATAAAAAATTCATCAGGAAGGCGTAACGGCTGACCGTAAACTAACTCGGTAGAAGAACACTCTAGGTCCTCTTTGACAGCGTTACGCAAACCCAATAGTATCACAGGTATTTCATTAAACCACTGGTTCGTTTTACCTCTAGCCATCAGTGTGGCCTTCAGACTTCTGTGAAATCTTTCTACCATGCCATTGCTTTGGGGATGGTAAGTAGTGGTATGAATTTTATGACAACCTAAAAATCTCACAAGCTCATTTGTAATACTAGCCTCAAATTGTTTGCCTTGATCCGTTGTGATCGTAACTGGTACACCAAACCGAGAAATATATTGATAAAATAATGTTTTTGCTATGGTATGTGCTGTTATATCTTTGACAGGAAAAACTTCTTGCCAACGTGTGAAACGATCAACTATTGTTAAAATATACCGATATCCATTTGAAGGTTTCATGGGTCCAACTAAATCAACATGGATGTGTTCAAAACGACATTTTGGAATATTAAAACTAGCTATTGGAGATTTCGTGTGTTTGTACACTTTTGAAGTTTGACAACCTAAACAAGATCGAGTCCATTGTGTAATATCCGTGTTTATATGTGGCCAGTAATATCTACTACCAATTAACTTGCGTGTTGCACGTATTCCAGGATGAGATATACCATGTAAATGATCAAAAATCAGACGACGAAGTTCCTTAGGAACACACGGTCTCTGATTTGGAGAAGAGATTTCGCACCATATTTTGGTGTTCGACAATGAAATATTGATTTTTTTAAGAATAAACTTTGATGTTTCCTTTTGTTTGATTAGGTTTTGCAATTCAAGGTCTTGCTTTTGTAAATTGTGTAATAAATTGATGTCTAAGTGCATGTTTGTTGAGTTTCTATGGTTGAGCAAATCTCGATGCGTGAGAGGGTGTCAGCAACGACATTTGTTTTACCCTTTATATGTCTTATGTCACTTGTGAATTGTAAAATGTACTCCATGTGATTGATTTGTCGTGGGCTCTTTTCAGACTTTGAAAATAGTGCTGTTGTTAGTGGTTTATGATCTGTAAATATTATGAAGTCTTTAGCTTCTAAAATATGTCGGAAGTGTTTTATAGCTAGGTAGATTCCTAATAATTCTCTGTCAAAAGTAGAGTAGTGTTTTTGTGTTTCAGCTAGTTTTTTAGAAAAAATGCTAACGGTTGAAATGAATTGTTAGAAAATTGTTCCAATGATGCGCCTACAGCGACATTCGATGAATCTACTGTCAGATACAGTTTAAAATTTTCATTTGGATGTGCTAATAAGGCTACATCTGCAAATTCAATTGTAATTTTCTCGAAAGAATTTTCCCAGTCTTCTGACCAGTTAACAATGTTCTTATTCTTTTGGTTCTGTAAGTGCGTTATCAGTGCATGTAAAGGTAATAAGGTTTGAGCAAGATTTGGAAGAAAACGGTGATAATAATTAATCATACCTATGAAACGTTGCAATTCGTTTAATGTGCGTGGTGTTGGAATGTCTTTGATAGCTTTTACTCTATTGCTTGACGGTTCAAT
This sequence comes from Agrypnus murinus, assembly GCA_929113105.1. Lineage (NCBI taxonomy): Eukaryota > Metazoa > Arthropoda > Insecta > Coleoptera > Elateridae > Agrypnus > Agrypnus murinus. The sequence goes on along the minus strand of OV816028.1, from coordinate 134,875,278 downwards.
ACCTTTATAGGAAATAACATGACTTAAGTAGTCTAGCTGCGGAACACCAAACTGGCATTTTGTTGGTTTAAGGTTAAGACCGTACGAGTCTAGTCTTTCAAATAATAACTTTAAATGCTGTAAATGTGTAGAGTCATCTTTGCTTGCTACAAGAATATCATCCAAATAACAAAATACAAAATCTAAGCCGTCAAGTACCTCGTTCATGAAACGTTGGAACGTCTGTGCTGAATTTCGTAAGCCAAAAGGCATCCTAGAAAATTCAAACAAACCAAATGGAGTTCTAACAGCAGTTTTGTAAATATCTTCTTCCGCTACTGGTATTTGATGGATCGCTCGTACAAGGTCGATTTTTGAAAAAACAGTCACGCAAATGTAGATTAAAATTGTGTATATGAGGTAGTGAGTACCTGTCAGGAATTGTCACAGCATTTAGTTGTCGATAGTCACCACAGGGCCTCCAATCGTTTGGTTCTTTCTTTGGTACCATATGAAGGGGAGATGATGCTGGTGAAGAGGAATGTATCATTTGGTTGAATTCTGATTTTGCAATTCTTTGTTTATTAGAAACTAGTCGAGGTGGTCTAACAAAAGGTAACCTACCATTTGTTATAATATGATGCTGAATATTATGTTTAACAGGTAGAGAAAAATTCGCTTCAGCAATCAAAGAAGGAAACTTTTTTAAAAGTATTAAGTATTTATTTTCTAGAATAAAAATTTTTGGACTAGATACTTCCGAATACATACTAATACCACTTACAGATAAAGAAGTTTTTGTATCAATAAGACATTTATTTTTAAGGTCTACTAACAGACCAAAATGAGCAAGAAAATCTGCCCCGAGAATAGGCCTTGGCAAGGCAGCCACTGTAAAAACGAAAGAAAAATCGCGATGTAACCCGAGATTAATATTTAAAAACATTTTTCCATACGTTGGAATGGGAGTTCCATTGGCGGCTGTAAGAAAAACATCCGTATCTTTTTTGAAGTCGGTAAAAGAGACGACGGTTAGCTTTATTAACACAACTGTTGCTCGTCGTCGCAGTATCAGCTGTATCTAGTTTTTTTTGTTATCATTTTTGAAAGTAGTATTCCAAATGCACCATTTTCCAGCTTTACATTTTTTGTGATAAAAGCAAATTGATGAATTTTTGTAAAAATTATATATTTCAGATGATCTGCTTCTACTATGACACCCTTTGCAACGGTTACTTGATTTATAGTTTCTGTCTTCAGATCGCGAAATTCTAATTGAAGAAAGTTCTGACTGTAAATAATTCAGTTTCTGTTCAAACTCTTCATGTTTCTGAGACAACATGTCAAGGGTTTGAGAGCATTTAATCGAAAGATCTGAAAATAATTTAATTACGTTTGGGTTACTTTGAGATACGACTCAGTTAAATTATCAAGCATGCACTTAAAGGATCTCTACTTCTTAAAAAATGTACATCCTGAATTAGAAATGCATTATAAGAATTCTAAAAGAGAGCATTCTGCTCTAGTTAAAAAATCCAAAAAGGATTATTATCAAAATAAAATTAGCATATCTGAAAATCCTATAAAGACTGCTTGGAATGTAATTTCCGACTTATCAAACAAAACCCCAAATCAAAAAGTATGGGCAATAGATCTAAATGGTCAAAGAATACATGACCCTGAAGCATTGGTTTCTTTGTTTAATAATTATTTTGTAGAAACTCCCCTCAATATTGTAGGTAAAACTAACTGTACAAATCCATCTAGTAATAATAGCAATAATTTCCAGACAAACTCATTGTTTTTGTTTCCATTTACGGAAGAACAATTGTTTAAACTATTACTGCATAAATTATCAACCAAAAAATCATCAGGACCTGATGGTGTTCCCCCGTTTATTGTTAAAAGAGTAATTCACTTATTAGTCAAACCATTAACACATTTAGTAAATCTCTCGTTTACAGAAGGAAGGTTTCCTAATTTCTTGAAAGATGGAAAGGTTGTTCCAGTTTTTAAGAAAAAAGACCCTAACTGTTTAGACAACTACAGACCAGTTACTCTTTCCTATACTTTTTCAAAGATTTTTGAAATTTGTTATTTAGAACGATTAATGAGTTTTGTTAACTCCTTTAAGATATTATGCGAAAATCAACATGGTTTTCGAAAGGGTATGTCTACTATCACTGCTCTACATTCATTTTATAATGAGATTGTTACGTGCATGGAAGCAGGTAAAAACTCAGTTGGTATTTTTTTGGATCTAAGTCGTGCTTTTGATTGTGTTAATCATGATAAACTGCTAGCTGTACTATTTAATTATGGAATCAGGGGTACATCCCTACAATGGATAAAAACATTCATTGAAAATCGTAAACAATATGTTTCGATTCAGTGTAGCATTGATAATTTTATTCATACGGTAAATTCTAATTACTTAACTACCAATATTGGTGTGCCTCAGGGAAGTGTGCTGGGGGCCTGCACTTTTTATCCTTTATATCAATGAGATAAGTTCAGTTTTACCTAAAAATAGCTGTTTTTCCATGTATGCTGATGACCTGTCAACTATAACTGCAGACAATGCTCATGATATACTGGAGAAAAAGTGTATTGATATTATCAAGCGAGTAACGGAATTTTTTAATGAACATTACCTGTACATTAATGCTGAAAAAACTCAATTAATGCAAATTCATAATTGGCAGAAACAGTGTCTTAGTATTGATTTAAATATTGATTATATTAACATTATTAGTAGTAATATCTCTAATGTAAAGTTTTTAGGGCTTTATATGGACAAACATATTACATGGAAATTCCATTGCGAGTTCTTAATAAATAAGTTAGCTTCAATAACGTACTTAATTAAAAATCTCAGAGAAGTACCGACTATCAAACAGTTGTTGAATTTGTATTATGCCTATGTCGATTCCAGAATAAGATATGGAATTTGTTTTTGGGGGACTTCTACTCTTGCTCAGGAGGTTTTTAAATCTCAAAAACGCATCTTAAGAAGTATTGCTGGAGTTGCCAGTACCTACTCCTGTAAGGGGTTATTTAATAAATACCAGATTCTTACTTTACCATCTTTATTTATGTTTGAAATTTGTTGTTATGTATATAGAAATAAACTTAAATTTGTGATGAACAGTGCAATACATAATATAGATACTAGAAATAAACATAAATTTTATGTAACATGTGCAAACCTTAAAATAACTGCTAATTCACCCAACCATCTTGGACCAAAATTGTTTGTCTTCCAGTCAGTATTAAAGAGGCAAATAGCTTTAATTCTTTTAAAATAGATTTGAAGAAATTTTTGTTAACCAAAACGTATTATTCTATTAATGAGTTCTTTTAATGTAGGTTAATTTTTGTTTACTCTTACTCTTGTACCTGACAATACTATACACTTATTTTTATAGTTGTAAACTATTTTATATTTTAAATTATTCTTAATCTTATATTTTAAGGATGCTTGTATATTGACTATCCCAATATAATTGTGTAAAGATTATCTTTTATGGGAAATAAAGATTATAGTATAGTATAGATAGACCAGTGTCATTTGTAGAAGGAATAGCAGATTTTTCATGACGCGTTAGTGTTGAAATAGTTAAATCTTTATAGGTTTCCCAAATTTTATCAGCTATATTTAAAATTTCATCTGTTTGCTTTTTGTCAGAAGTTGTAATAGCAACACTGATGGTTTTAGGCAAACGCCTTTTCCAAAGTTTTATAAGCCATTCAGGACTTACCATTGAGGAACCGCCAGCTAGGGCAGTGATGTCTCTGTAAAATTCAGAAGGTTTACGGTCGCCTATTTCGATACCTGAAAGTAAGACATCCAATCGCTGTTCCTCACTAGCCGTGAGTCTTTGAATAAGTTTCGTTTTTAAATTTTGATATAAATCTATTTGAGGCGGTTGTTGTATAATATAGTAAATACTAGAAATAACTTCAGATGGGAGACTTACAATTACGTAATCGTATTTCGTTCGATCAGAAGTAATTTTTCCTAAAGTAAATTGAGACTCCACCTGGTGGAACCATATATCAGGTTTAGCAATCCAGCATGGAGGTAGTTTTACATTATAAGCACAAATTGTAGTAGAAATCTCAGTAGAATCGGTATTAAGCATGACTTAAGGAAAACAAGAACAAATATTTATAATAAAGGTATAACAAAGTATTTTATTTAAAAAAAATTTTTTTTTAGCGGGTAAACAAGTGATGCACTTACTCCATGAAACGAAATTCAACGTTCTGTAGACTGCTGATAAAATATCTTCTAAATCGTCTTTCAAGGGAGTTTATATTAGAATTCCTCTATAAAAGTTTTTGTTCTGAAGCAACACTATTAAATTAACAACAAAATATATATTATTTTTGACAGCTGGTTTTTGTAGGCTGCGCTGATTAAATATTTTTTGAAATCTTCTTTCAAGGAGGTTTACATTAAAATTTCCCAATAAGATTTATATAGATATAAGAGCTGGTCCTTTTCCAAAAAAAAATGTTTTTTGTAGGTTCTTGTTGTCAAAATTCTAGTTCAATTCTGGTTCAACACGAGGGGTCACCATTTTGTAGGGGAAATTTATAGTTGTTAAGCTCTTAATGTCTTGATGATATATTTTAATACAGACGAGACGACTTGGGATTAAGATTTCTTAGAAATCTTTATTAATTAACATGACACAGTAGTGATTGACAATAATAATATCATTATATTAATTCATTTTTTATCATAGCCTAGTAAATTCTAAGATGTACAAGCTAACTATATATGATTAACAAATTGAACAAATGGATCTAGATGCAAGTACACCATAGTTACCAACAGAAAAAATATAATAATATGATAAGAATTGCTATAACTAGAAAGAGAGAAGAAATATTATTAAATATGTATTTACTTATCAACATACAAGGTAAGCTTCCTATGTAATACAGCCTTATATAAAAGATTTATTCAAATAATACGTCGACGTACAAAAATACAAGACCGGATTTGCTTGCCCTCAAACAAGTATTGAATACATACAAATGCACTGAGACGAACTTGCTGTTGTATGCATTTCTATTAATATAAATATTAATATCGAGAGTTATTATGAAGAAGAATCACACCTTTTCAATTGATTAGTGCTGGATGCGTTTTCTTCTACACAGTACAAACGCTTACAGTACTTTTCTGCTGTTATTATTTCATCCGTTTGCTGAAAGTTTTTGTAAATCTATATACTGATAAATAAATCAGTTTTAGCTACCACAACAAAGAGTAGGATATTATAAGAGGCGAAACTTCACGCGGCGTCTTTACGCTTGGCCCTTTAAATTGGATGTGCAGAAATACGCGCCAAATTTAAATATTTACCACACCTGTATACTCAACCAGCTAACGTTCAGGGTTGTTAATTTCATACGTATACTAGTTGGGCAATATATGAGGGATGATTTTAATAACACTATAAACGAATTGTTGTCTTTATTTAATTCAATTCCTTATTGTATATAAAGTTTTACAAACATAAAAAGCTTTTTATAAGTGGTTGGTAGATTTACATATATGGTATTCTCTCACAATAAAATAAAATATTTAATTATAAAATTATATTGTTTAATTATTAATATTTTTGGGTACTGTCAGCCTATTAAAAACTTGTTAGTTTTTTAGTATATACCTATATTTCGATTATTTTTACAATCTTCGTCAGGGTATAACTAATTAAAGTACACATATGTGTTAAATGAACTAGAAAGGTCAAACAGGATTTGACATCTGTAAGAAACTTTTTGTTCTATGATTGTCAATAAAATGTCAATTCTAAAGTGTCAATACAATCACTACTTTCCGGAAAACATCACATTCTTAAATAACAACACAGTATAACAAAAAGTTTATATTCTTACATTATTATTACTAGGAATATACTACAATACGTATCAATGAACACTACCAATGTATTCAATGTCAACAGAAAATTGTATGTGGTATGTAAATTTTGTAGGTCCGATCTAAAGTTGATACTATTAGAATTTTGATTGATGTAGCACATTTCTAAAAATAACCGTTTATTATAATTGTCCTCAGTCGCTAATATTTTTGTATTCTCAAAGTCAAATTTGTGAGTTTCATTTTTGAAATGTAAAGCCAAAGCAGTCGTGTCTTTGAGGTTCTTAGTGTCATTTTTGTGTTGTTGTAATCTGGCGGAAAGTTTCTGACTTGTCTGCCCAACATACACACCAGGACAATTGTTGCAAGGAATTTGGTAAATAATTTTAGATCTTTGGTGTTTAGGAATTTTGTCTTTAATTTTAGAATGTAGGTCACTACTATTCAGAATGTCCTTTTTAACTAATTTAATGTTAGTTGCTTTTATAATTTTTATGATTTTATTGGTCAAGTTCGGAATGTAAGGTATTGGTTTAAATTAAGATAACAACAACACAAAAATGACACTAAGAACCTCAAAGACACTACTGCTTTGGCTTTACATTTCAAAAATGAAACTCACAAATTTGACTTTGAGAATACAAAAATATTAGCGACTGAAGACAATTATAATAAACGGTTATTTTTAGAAATGTGCTACATCAATCAAAATTCTAATAGTATCAACTTTAGATCGGACCTACAAAATTTACATACCACATACAATTTTCTGTTGACATTGAATACATTGGCAGGTGATCATTGATACGTATTGTAGTATATTCCTAGTAATAATAATGTAAGAATAGAAAGTTTTTTGTTATACTGTGTTGTTATTTAAGAATGTGATGTTTTCCGGGAAGTAGTGATTGTACTGACACTTTAGAATTGACATTTTATTGACAATCATAGAACAAAAAGTTTCTTACAGATGTCAAGTCCTGTTTGACATTTCTAGTTCATTTAACACATAGGTGTACTTTAATTAGTTATACCCTGACGAAGATTGTAAAAATAATCGAAATATAGGTATATACTAAAAACTAACAAGTTTTTAATTGGCTGACAGTACCCAAAAATATTAATAATAAAATATTTAATAATCAACTAATGATAACATTTCGCATAAATTACAGTTCATTATAGAATGATATTATACAAACTATAAATTACACCCAAATGGTTTCACACCAGTCTGAGTTAACATATGTCTTTTAAGATGACGTCTTAGTAAACATTTATAATCACATAGATTACACTCAAATGGTTCTCACCAACACATGTGTGTTTTAAGACTAGCACTTTGAGTCACATTTGAAACATTTGTAATCAAGCATAAATTACACTCAAATGGTTTTTCACTACTATGAGTAAACATGTGTGTTTTAAGATTGGATTACACATATTTTGAGGTTAGAGAATTAAAAAGATTTAATCTTAAACGTGTTTTGGAAATCGAAAGAAGTGAATGTCTATGTTATCCAAATAAAATTTATTCCTACAGTTCTTGCAAACATCCGCAGTGTTTACGTTTTTCTCGACTCATGTTTTGGTTCAACTATAAATATTCAATTGTTTGTTTATTTAACTCGCACAATCACCAAGAAAATACACAACTCATTAACTGTTTGTCGCAATATGGGTATACTTTCGCAGAAGTTCCAAAGACCGCCTTATCCAAAATAATGGAAATTTCGGGCCAACTGATAAATTAATTTCATATCATTATGTCACGCTATGCACCTAAGATTTATTTCCAAAACTTGTCTTTTCGCATTTATTTCTAGGTTAAATGTTTCCAAACTGCGTCTAATCCGGCCGAATTGTAGTGCCAAACACCGCCAATTACGGCACTGCCTGAAGCAGACAAATTCGGCGTTATCCAATGCGCAGTACGTGTGACTACAAACGTACTTTGTAGTAACTTTGTTTTGAAACTGCGTCTTATCCATCTTATAAAATTCGTTTACTACTTAACTTACTAAGTTGCACTTCACTTTTGAATGGCATTTTTTGATATGATATTGGATCAGTTTTTACTATTAATCCTGATTCAAGACTTTGTGGCCATAGACTGAAACTGAAGAAAGAATCTTTCCTTGTAGCATGTCGGCAATCATTTCTAGTGAACAGGGTGTTTCAAGTGTGGAATAATTTACCAACAGGTGTCATTGAAGCCACCTCTGTCAACAGTTTCTCTAGCTTGCTCTCAGTTTGATCTCTAACGTTGAAATTAATCCACACTGATTTCCTTAATTATGTACTATACATAGTTAAAGAGGTTAACTATACATAGTTACGTTACAAAGGTTATTAAGCCACCTAGTCAGTGGCACTTCCAATTTGCTCCATCGAAACGTATCATACTTGAAAAATTTCAAAAGTCTAGTAATATTTTAGTAAAAGGTGAGATAAACTACAATAGTGATTCTGGTGTTTTAAATCTGTTTTGAAGAAGGGAAAAAGTCTGAATAATATTAATCCAGAGCAAATAATATTTCGACAATCCGTAAAAATGTTAATGCTTAAGAACCGTGATAATCTAATAAAAAATAATCTTAGATGCACATATCAATGAATTATGTCATTGAGTTGTTTCTAAACTCATTGAGATAACCAAAAACAGTTTTTATTGAATTGTGGCATTTTACTTAGAATGGATAAGTTGAACTTTGGAACTACACTTCTCAATTGACTTGACATATTTAAATGAATTAAATGTAAGAATAAGCCTCTATCTTTGACATTGCTGTGCTCCCGTCTGTAACAACCCGCCGATAATCATTTAATTATCGTATCCAAATATTAGGACACCAGGTATATCTAATTAAATTGATTAATCTTTATTAATTCAGGAAAGCTTTCATAAAATGTGAGGTAATGTTGAATTAATAAAGATTAAACAATTTAATTAAATATACCTGGTGTCCTTATATTTGGGCACGATAATTAAATGATTACCGGCGGGTTGTTACACTACCCCCGTGTTTCTAAAAGAAGGCATGTTCTTATGGACATGGCTTTCTTTTGATATTGGTTCCAACTGAACCTATGGACACCAGCGTGAGTATGTATAATATGTTAGTACCAACTGTGCTAGAAGTGCGTGAATGAAAAATGATAGTTATAATAAAAATAATAAAATCGTTACTTAGGTAACCAATAAGTGAAAGAGGGCCGACGGTGGACGAGTGGTGTCAGTGCATCACTCGTATTCCAAGGGTCGTGGGTTCGAATCCCACTTGGGACGACGGGATTTTTCTAATTGGAAAATTCCGTCACCTCAACTATGGATGTGTGTATTCGTGTTGCATGTTAGATGGGTGACAGATGACCGTAGCTGTTGGTTGCCCCGTAGTGTAGGCGTGAAATTAAAAAAAATAGTGAAAGAGGGATATCTGACTATACTCCCTGATGAGTTGAAGTAACAACAATGAAAATAATTTAAATATAAGTAAATTCAACTATATAGTCCCAAGATGATACGATTGTGCAAATTCTTACTCTTTGCGCTTATAATAAATTAATCCAATTTCTCTGTCTGGAATTAGTTAATTAACACTTTAATTATGACGCTCTCGTGTTTAAGCGCCCGATTGTAAGGTATACGTTAGTATTATTGTTATTTTTTGTATGAGTTATAATTTGGAATATTTACGATTAAATTTATATTAAGATGCTTAAGTGCACAATTAAATAAATGAGTCCCGAGTGTTTGCTCTTTTTGTTAGAGCTAATTAGTGCCAACCGTTCAATTGTAGATCTTCCCGGGAACTGACTTCTAAGTCGAGCTTTTTGAGCACCTCGCCGAAAAGCTGATTCTGTCAAAACTTCAGTAGTTTTCCAACATGTTATGCCAAATTGCAAAACTGAACCCGTGCATTGTTTTGCTTATCAGAACGCGAGTGAGATTTGCATCATCGTTTCCTGTCTTACGATAACCCAACTATTATATTTCGTGTGAAGTGCCTATTTAGCACAGTTACATTTTATTAAATTACATTTTATAATTTAAGTTGATGCAGCTTAAGGTTTCCTATCTTAAGTTTATCAAAGTTCAAAAAGGTATATTTCCTGTGAAGCGCAGCGTCAGCATTACCTTACATTTTATAAAAGCTTTCCTGAATTAATAAAGATTAAACAATTTAATTAGATATACCTGGTGTCCTAATATTTGGGTACGATAATTAAATGATTATCGGCGGGTTGTTACACGTCCAATGGGATCGCAACAAATTAAAAGCAAGCCCAAAGTAATCGAGAATCGTCAATGGGCCCTTTAAATTGGTAGTGATATTCTTTCTTTCTCGGAATTGAGGTTTTTTTATCAACCTTCACCTCTTATAACAACTGCTCTTTGACCACAACTCGTACACCCACAACGCGCAGGTGAATTATTCTCGTAACATTGCCCTTCTGCGCCTTTCATATGTCAATGTTTTAACCCCCCCTTCTCCCGAATGTTGAGTTTAATGACACAATGACACATCAATGAGTTTAAAAGACACGTGGAACACTCCCCGCTTCTCTCGTCGAGTTTCAAACAACTCGTGCTACAATAGACCGTTTTATACAACTCGTATAATAATATACTATTGTGTTTCTAGAAAACCAGTGTATTTATAAAATAAATGCCAAAAAATGCTCTATTCAGTGCTATTGTTATAGTATTGCTAGAATTTACAGGCATGTTTTTAGGTGTTTTGCTTTAGAAATAATTTCCATTGCCATAGATTGAGGAGAATAAATATTTGAAAACAACAAAGCAATTACAACGTTTATCGGTAAAGATCGGGATTCCCTAACCTCACTTTTTTGTTGTACGCTCTCCCGTAGACGACGAATCCCACGATTCCAGTACAATCTGGTGCCTTGCTCTCACCCTTTATTTATTTTTTTTTCATTTATTCGTTGTCGTGTTGTTACTTCTAACCTAGGTAATACATAAAGTAAGAACAAACCATATATATAAAACCATCAACACTTTTCTGTAGTCAGTTATCCGCCGAATTAAAAATATTTAGGAATAAAACAAATAAATAAATATTAAGTAATATTTTAATATTAATTATTAATTAATTTCCAGTAATTAATAATTTATTGTTATCTAAATATTATTCTTCTTCTTATCTTAGCTTCTAGTCTGAGCAGTTATTATTTCTTTAAAGCCCATTTTTAAGAAAATTCCCACTCTGGTGTTGTAGATCGCAAGTACCGCGAAAGCGACAGTAAATGGTGGCAGTGAGCATATGCGCAGTTATGCATATTCGAAGTTCTCAACCAGTGGCATTTCAGTTGCACTGTCTCTTCAATCGACGAGTTACAGAATACCAAAATCAACTTGAATTGTTATGAATCCACATCAATTCCATTCTTAGCCTTCTTAGAGGACACACGTCAACTGACTTACTGGCTTTCAACAGCTTGCCTTATCATCTTTGCCCTATCTATTGCCTGGTCATCTTTTGCCTTAGGAAAATTAATAGTGGATACTGGTGCGGATATGTGTGTGTGAGTGAGGTTCTGTTTTCCTGATGCCTTTTCTTATAAATGGCGGGTTTCACAAAGCTTGATAACTTCGATTAACTTAATTGTGCTTAAACCTGAAATCTAGAAATATAATTGGATAAAATCTCAGGTCTGTCAAATCTCAGCCAATGAAATTTTTTTTCGGCGGAGCCCCTTACGTAGTGGCGCTAGTGTGCTTTCGGTGATCTCGGTATCGGCGGTAGTTCTCGGGCGCCAGTTATTTTTACGTGGTATGCTCCACAGCTCCGGGTACCTACAAGTGGAGAAAAGATAATCCAGGGAACTGCTGTGGTAGCTGAGGCCGGCCCAGTCTGGATCACTCCTATCACTAAAGCTCATAGAAAACCAGAGGGTATTAATGCTAATAAATAAAACACACAATCATCAAACCAAACAAAATTTATTATTACCAAAACTCTAACCCTCAGACATGTCTCAATCCTAAACCTAAAAAAAAAACATACGGTTACCAGCGTTAGCCACAGCAAGCGGGGTGCAATACAGCGTGCGGTATCAAGCAACCGTGCGGGTTGTGTAGGGTAAAATAACGGACAACAGGAGAGGCTCCTAATTTAGGGTAATGGGTGGAAATTACGATGGAACCCCCTGGCACACGCACAGTGAGGTCCCGGACAAGGTACAGTAAAGCGGGTGGAAACAGGATGAGACCCCCAGGCACACGCACAGTGAGGTCTCGGGTAAGGTACGGTAAAGAGGGTGGAAGTAGGATGAGACCCCCAGGCACACGCACAGTGAGGTCTCGGAAAAGGGGTAAAGAGGGTGGAAGCAGGATGAGACCCCCAGGCACACGCACAGTGAGGTCTCGGATAAGGTTCGGTAAGGAGGGTGGAGGTACAGCCGGTGGAAAGGGGATCGGTTTATCGGTCAGAGATCTTACTCTTATATTTCCCCAGGAACGGTCTGGTCGGTCGGCTCTGGCTTGCTGGCTGGCTGGCTGGTCCTGCTGGGAGTCCTGCATGCGGACTGAATAAATCGTCGCTCTGTGCCTGTTTATATTGGCGCTCTCGGAGCGTGGGAGAAATGGCAGGAGTGGAACGGAGCGGCGCACGCCAAATATCGGTTAGGGAAGGGACGCGTACACTCGCTCGAGTCGGTCTCTTATCCGAACGGAATAAGATTGCACGAGAAGATATGGATTTTAATTCATATATACAAAATAAACAACCAAAATTAAGTAACTTCGTTACACTACATAATCGCCATTTTCTTTTGTGCATTGCGATTAAATCAAAACAAGCATAAAACTTTAGCATAATTTAAAAATGCTTTGTGACAAAAAAAACATTAGCAATTCTGATTTGAATACTTGTTTGGTTGCCAGCCTCGGTGGATTAGTGGTTTGCATGTTTGCTTCATAATCCAAGGGTCGCAGGTTCGATCCCCGGCCGAACTGGTAATTTTTCATAGCGGAGAAAAATTAAAAACATGCCTTCTTCTCGGATAGGAAGTAAAACTGTAGGTCCCGTGTTAATGCGATGTTTGGCACGTTAAAAATCCCTACTGGGGGTGGAATTCCACCAGATTCGGCTAAATTCTAGTAGGGTCGGCCAAATTATCATAATAATCGGTGCCATGAGGTACGAAGGATGCTCCGCCATTTTGATTCCTCGCCCAAAAATAAACAAACAAACTTGTTTGGTTATGATACTACACAACCTACAAAATTTTACCCATGTGCCGACTTTGTGCGATTAGAGTAGTTAATAATGTAAAGATTGCTTAGTAGTACCTACTTATTAATAAGAATATTACTTTTTAATTTAATGTATTATTAAGCGGTAAACACTGGAAAGTAGTTTCAATAAAAAAATTAAGTTAATAAGTTAAGTTAATTTAATAATTAATTGCGGTGTGCCTTTTTCCACTTTTTCTTTAATTTTTACAAATTCTTTTGATAATAACAAATCAGAGCTGGCGGTGGACAAATAATCTTAGCGCACCGCTTGTGTTCCAAGGGTCGTGGGTTCGAGTCCCACTTGGGGCGGCGGGGTTTTTCTAATTGCAAGATTCCGCCACATCAACTATGGGTGGGTGTGTGTTCGTGTTGCATGTTAGATTGGGGATGGCCTTAGCTGTTGGTTTCCCCGTAGTGTAGGCGAGAAATTAAAAAAATAATAATTATTATATTTATTGATACATAGGGTGCGGTCACAAACGTCTACAACCGGTATACCATATTCCCACCCCACCTGCCGCGAGAAGTGATTATCCATGGCACGTTGGAATCTATAAAGCATCAGATAAAGAATATATGTGTGGAGGTTCCATTATACAAGATGATGTTGTTATATCAGGTAGTCATATTTGTTACTGTTAATTTCAAGTTTTATTATAAATATGCATTTATGCACGATTTACAGTGGCTCATTGCTTCTCAAATCTTAATAATGGTAAACCATATCCTGCTGAAGATATCCTGAAATCTTGTAGCAGCTGGTAAATATTTTCGAACCTATGATGATTCGAGGGATGCTTCTGTTCAATATTCAGATGTATGTAAATGAATTAATTAATATTAAATGTTTAGATTTCTAAAAGTAATTACGTTTTAGGTAAACGCCATTTATATTCCAGAGCGATATAGAGGTCAGATTACACAATTTGGAGAAGATATTGCAGTACTAAAGTTAAAAACTAAATTTAAATTTTCCTCAGTTGTACAGCCAGTATGTATAGATTGGAGTAACAGACTAGAACATGAACAACCTTTTGGGGATCAAGAAGGAGTTGTAAGTTGCTTATTCGTTTAATATGTTATGACTCTTGCTTAATTGCATGTGTGCGTGGGTGCACGTGCAAAAACAAGATTAGAAATAAAGTTACAAATTATTGATACAATTTCAAAAACTTTTAAGGTAATTGGTTGGGAACAATCAGCAGGAAGTTCTGAAACATCAGAGGAGTTGATAGAAGTTTTTGTTCCTGTGATACCCTATGAGCGATGTTTTGAGGAAGTTCCTAAAGATTTTAGAAGATATTTAAAACATGATAAAATTTGTACTGGACGTTCGAGGAAAGGTAAGCTTCATTCCATTAAAACTTTCATCACCTACAACTAAAAAAGCGCTATTAAATAAATTTTTATAGGGCCATCATATTGTCAAAGTGGTGGTGCAGGTCTAGTATTGGAAGACACAAACAATAGATTCTATTTGAGAGGAGTCCTTAGCACCTCTCCTGCTACACCTCAACAGTTATGTGATCCGGATCAATCTAAAACTTATACTTTAGTATCTACCCATATTGAATTTATAAAAGATAAAATAAAATAAAAATTTATGTAACTATATGTACGATAAGACTAAACTTTAATTAACTGGAATGCAGTTTTTCATGTGGCTGATTCAATTAAGGTGTTTAGATTTTTAAAAACTTATGTGAAAATAATGCATTTTTGGATTTGTCACTCTGTCTGTGGAACACGCTGTATATACAATACAGTTAATGCAATATGTTAAAAACTTTGCTAATTATAACTAATTTTTTACTACATTATCTACTAGTTGCTTATATCTACTTGTAATTTACTTAATACTGTAATTAAAATTCTTTCTCTGAAAAGATGTAATTAGAAATTAAATTTTTCTCGGTTGCAATTCATGGTATTATTAATTCTATCTGTATTCTACAAAGTACACTTGTAAAGGTCTGGCTTTACGTGAAAAGTTAAAGCGACGATGCCTTTAAACCTTCTAGGGTCATTCTTGTGTTTGTCTGTCCAATATAAAAGAGATTACAACTATTGCACCCAACTTTGTAGATCATATTTTGTTTTAAATTCTTATAAACCGTAAGTGAAAATCTATCAATCTGCCAGAATAGCAGAAACTTAAAAGCTATTAATTAAATCAAGTTAACTATACCAATTCAAGGTGACAATGTAATCCGGAAATTACTACTTAAATATCTATGCATTTTGGGAGTAACGTGGCGTTTTATTCCTGAGGAAACAGACATTTTTCAGGAGAGGACCACGACTTCTAATGTCAATAATGTAATTGATTTATTAGTTTCATACTATTTAATATTAAATATTAAGTAATAATACGTAGATCTGGATTTAGACATAAGAATCACATGTTGGTGTTATTTTCAAGGTATTATTATTAAAAATTAAATAAATATTATATACATATGGCTCACATGGTACATAAATACAAATTAATAAAAACTATAGGGCCGGCGCGGCGGTGGACGAGTGGTATCAGTGCATCACTCGTGTTCCAAGGGTTGTGGGTTCGAGTCCCACTTGGGGCTACGGGATTTTTCTAATTGGGAAATTCCGCCAACTCAACTATGGGTGTGTGTATTCGTGTTGCATGTTAGATGGGGGACATATGACTTAGCTGTTGGTTCCCTCGTAGTGTAGGCGTGAAATAAAGACTGTAAAAAATCAGTTTTACATCTACAGTCCCGTATTAATTTTATTTTATTTTATTTTAAATATTTTGGGAACCCAACAGTTTTACCCAATTATAGGGTTCCACTAAATTACAAGAAAAGTAAATAAATTCAAGATAGCGGTCTAACATGACTATTAACACACATAACTTAAATAACTGTTATAAATGAAATTATTAATAGAATACAATATTTTACATTTTGACACTAATGCGGATAAAATTAGAATCAGAATAGTATATTAGTATATTAGATATGTTTGTAATTTGTAAATTAGTTAATGTATATGCAAAAAAGAATTAGTATTGATACGATCTAGCTTTGGTAAATATATAAGTGTCACCCTGATTGCTTTAAGATGTTTTTAAACCGATTAAGAGATATAGTGAAGATGTCCAGCTCTATCCTTCCCAATAGATCATTGAGTTCTACCGAGAAACGTGCAATTGGTGAGTTAGAAGCAGAATTTGATCGATTAAAACGTAAAGAGAATAGTTGAGTATTTCTGGTTTGTCTTGGTGGAATGTGAAAGTAAAACAAAGAAAGTAGTCTAGGGCAATCGATTAAGTTATTAATTATTTTAAAAGCCATAATTCTGTCAAGATATATTCGTCTGGTTGCTAAGAAAGTGAAGTTAAATTTTGATTCGGAAATTTGTATTGTAAGCGATTATAGAATTTGTTTTCAATAGCTTCTAGTCTATTGTTGTAAGTGTTGTAGTAAGGAGACCATATAACGGAGGCATATTTGAGGTGGCTTCTAACCAACGAATTAAATAGTGCGATGTATGTTTGAGGTTGTTTGAAGTCATTGGAGTTACGTAGTATAAAACCGAGGGTTTTATTAGTCTTTTGGGTGATAAAGTCTATGTGATGGTCAAAAACTAATTTGTTATCGAATATCACTCCGAGGTCCTTTATACAGTCCTTTTTTGTGAGTTGAATGTTATTGATTTTGTATGTAAAGTCATGTATATAGCGATTTCTGGAGAAAGTTATTGAGTGACATTTGTCTGCATTAAGAGTTAGTTTGTTATTTTTACAGTAATTTTCAAAAGAAGTTATATCCAGTTGAAAATTAATGCAGTCCTGCATGTTATTGATTTTCATGAAAAGTTTACAGTCGTCAGCGTATAAGAGAAACTGTACGTGTTTTAAGCAATTGACTATGTCATTAATAAATAAGTTAAAAAGCAAAGGACCCAGATGCGAGCCCTGCGGGACTCCTGAGGGAGCACTGTAAGGTTCGGACCGATACCCCTTAATAACCACTAGCTGCGATCTATTCGAGAGGTATGATATCAGCCACCGCAGTAGGTTTCCACACACTCCGATTTTTTGTAATTTTTTGAAAAGAATAAAATTTCAGGGCCTGCTCAAGGTAAACCTTTCACCTGGGCAAGAGGGTAATTTGGCGCCCCCTCCCCTTAAAACCAAGAATCACAACGATGGAGAATAGATTAGAAAATAATTACAATGAAATCATAACATTTTATTATAACGTATATACTTTATTACCAAAAACAACAAACAAAAAAATATCAGAAAATTGTTATCTACAAAAAAGATTTGCGAGCTTTTTTATTTATCGGCAAAATCTTTAATAAATGTTTTAAGGTCTATTTCTTGTAATAGTTCATGTTCAATTGACATCATGGCTAATCCGACCAGTCGTTCTTGTGATCACTGCGTGATTCGCGATGCTTTTTACAATTTCGCCCTCGTGATTTCGGTAGCCTAGATTCTTCTTTTGTTTGTTAGACTGTTAGAGTATAGGTATTTCTGGCGATGAACAAAACAGTGACTCTTCGCACGACCACACGGTAATTAATTTCGAGCACCGTAACACTGTAACAGTACTTAATACTACGAAATAATCGTTGTAATGAGAAAATTATTTTTTCATGTTTGAACTTTCAATTTTTTCATCGCCAATTTAGCGCCCCCCAGACGCGACACCCTGGGCAGTCGCCCGGGCCTTAAGCAGCCCCTGACTTCTTTGTACAACACTGTTGTAGCTTTCATATAGCAGAGCAAAAGCACTAAGCCTTTTCTTTATTTATTTAAAACACTTTTCATAAAACAAACTTGATGAACTTAGATGCGGATTTCTTCCTGGCTTCTTTCAGGTGTTGTCTGTATTGAGTGGTGTAGTTGGACCCCTTTTTACTGTCATTGCTGGCACTCAGTCTTCTGCCTCGATGTCTGGTAGTTGCTGAAACGTGTAGGTAACTTTGTGGAAGAGTTTATTTTACCTTCCAACGTCAACAATCAAGTAATCAGCTTTTTACATCAGTTTTCTAATAATGTTCTCAGGCCGGTACTAAAGCAACTTTATTTATGTTTGGACGGCTGCAAGTTCGCAAAACAAAAATTACGTGTTAGTTCAGTTTCTTTTCACCATTGTGAGACTGGAAAGATTTGGCAGTATTGTTCATCGATTTCCTAAACTGGGCCAGCGTTTTCTGCCTTGTAACAGCAGTTTTGAGACTACGTAGATTAAAAAGAAGGCATAAAATATATTATATATTTCCTGAAGAATATCACAAAATTATCCGTGATGCAGGGAAAGTTTGAAATTACAAAACTTTAAGGATCACTTCTCATCCAAATTTCGTAAGACTGTCACTACAGAAACAAAGATCTATTCACCATATCAAAATACAGATTGTTTAAAGATGGTTCCTAGGAAATTCCTAAAATACTATGCAGTGAAAGTGTTGGTATGGGGTTTATATTCAAGCTGAAACTCCTTCCATGCTCGGTGATGTGAAATTAGAAACTCATTTCAAAACCAAAAATGTTTAAATATGTCATGGAACTTGCTAGAGAATCTAGAGAATGCTAGAGAAAGTGTCACACAGTGATATGTGGTTTTATAATAATACAGAAGAGACAGCTTCAAGGTTCCGCAAATTCCGAACATTCTGAATATACGTAGTGACTCGTAGAATAATACAACAAATGAAATAATTATTTACGAACGACGCGAAGTTTTTATTCGCGCATGTTTTGAAGCACGAGCGACGAAGGAGCGAGTGATATATTTGCGCGAATACGTCGAAGATGACTTCGTGTATAGTTTTTTGTGTCTTTCGAGTTTTGTACAAAATTTTCTTAAACAAAGATTAACAATAAAAAACACAATTAACCAAAACCTTTATTACTGTTTCGAATTCAAAGTAAACATAAAACCAAGTAGGCAATAGCATTCTCTTGTTGCCAATAGATGGCGCTCTCGCATTTTTATTATTAATATACCTGTTTATTAATAAAGAAAATTGTCAGTGTATCACTCTTTAAATACCGGACAATAACCAGGTATCTCCATAATTATAATTTTTCATTTCTGAAAATTGTTTAAAAGGAGTCAAACTTGATGTAATTTCCTTTTAAATTTGAACATGACATAAAACGAAAATATTTCCGTCTTGGTAATCATTAAAATAAAATTATCATTTGTAGAAACATATTTACTTTTTTACAAGATCACATTCCCTTTTGTAGTCACGTATGTAAAACATTTCTGCTTATTGTTGTATTGTATGTAAAAGAACGAGCAAAATAAAAGTTAATTCTATTAAAGTTCAGTAATACATTTGTTTTGTCAGAAATATATAGCATTCTACAAATGTTATTTTGAATCAGATGTCTTCAATATTAAAATGTTCGCAAAGGAACAAAATGCTTTTAGAATCATAATTCATGTTTTATGAGGCACAATTATTGTTTAGATAATGTTACATTTTACTAAGCTTGTTTCTGATCCTAAAATTGATGTTTGCATCTTTTAATAAAAATATGACTGGAATCTTGGTCGAGTTTGTCATTGATAGTACGTATGTCATGATCACTATGTGGTTGGTTGGAATATAATCGCCTTCCTTAAAACCTTAAAGAAAATGAATCGAAAAATCTTAGATTTAGTAAAAAAATGATGTAAATATTGGGGTGGAATATATTGGAGTCCTAATATTCAGTAAGTAAAAAAATAAAATTATTCAAAAATGAACGCTGTTTTACAGAAACATAAGACTGAAGGACATTGATGTATTCAATTTGTCTATACCAAAAAAAAACTTCTTTGTCTTTGTACCTCTGTTATTATTCACTAGATGTTGTCTGAATGACTTTTTATTACTTTGTTACTTTTTTGACAATAACTTTCTTGGTATTACCTGTTCTATAGGTGAAGTCTAGTAAGCAATAAATAAATAATTAAAAAACAATAGAAAATAAATTTTTATAGTTCTTTTATTTGCTATAACTAATCACTTTAAGACTATGTTGCAATGTTAATTGTCTGAAATGATGTTACAGGAATAAGATTTGGCAATCAACACGTCTTCAACATGAAAAATACATTTTCTGCCTTAGGTCTTGTAGTTGTAACAGTGTCAGGTAAGTGAAGTAGGTACCTATAAAAAATATGTACAACGGGCGACATAAAAAATGCAGACGCCTTAATGCTCTATTATGAATGAAGGTTTTAAGAAAGTGTTGCTATGATACAGAAATTTAATCTACTTTTAATTTGTTTGTTAAGTTTGTTAGAACAATGAAAATCTGATGGTCTAACATTGCTATAGAGATGAAAAAGGTATTTAGTTGGATAAACGAAATTTTATTTAACTCCAAGGAACTTAGACAGCAAAACTAAATTTTATTTGATTTAACTAAATATTTAGTTGATTTAACTAATGTTTAGTTGATTTAAATAAAATTTAATTAACTGAACTTGAATTCTTTTCTCGGTGCACCAAGCTTCGTTTAAACTAAAAGACGTCCTCATTTTTTATTTCGCCCGTGGTATAATTTAGACAATTTAAGATAAACGACATTATTTAAGGGTTTCATTTTTGCTAGTAAATATATATTAAGTTAGTTTACATTAATCAATAATGTTTTTGTATAATGCAGCAATCGTTTAACTATATTTTAATTATTTAGAATGTACATTTTAGTTAGTTTGTCTGTAGAAGACGCTTCTGAAAAATGCAACGAAAACGAAGTTTACAAAAAATGTGGTAGACAATGTACTTGTGAAAACACAATTTACAAATGCAGACTCTGTGAAGAAGGATGTTTATGCAAACGAGGCTATTATCGTCACTTTCATAACAATAAATGTGTTTTATCAAAGGATTGTTTTGATGAAAGAATAACAGCACCACCAACTACAACAGCAGCAGCAACAACAACAGCAGCAACGACAATAACAGCAGCAGCAGCAACAGATGTAACCTTCTCCACTTTCGAGGACCTAGAAGGTTAGTAGAAGAGTTTTAAGTAACCTTTACCACTTATCATAAGTCTCAACACTAAATTCAATTTCTCAAACGTCCAAGATTAATTGTTTAATTACAAGGCAGGGTGTAACAACAAATTACAGCTTGATAATAAAAAAGATCTGTAAATCTACGAAATCTAGTCTATACTTCAAGCCTTCGAAAAAAGATTTATAAACTTACGAAATCTAATTGATATTATATATTTGGTATTAGGTATTATGGATTCCATAATTTAATTGTATTACCCAAATAGTAATTAATGCAATTACATACTAAAATCCAAAATTGTTTAGAGATTTATTTAATGCTAAAAGTCTAGAGTTCAGCAATTACGGTCCTGTATTTTTCCAGCAGTAACGTCAATGTGTGAAGGTTTTCTGTGTTGTTTAAGTAAAGGCCATTAAGTGATATAGGGTTTTTAAAAATAAATTTTTTATACTTTTATTTATTTGATTGAGATTTTTATAGTTACAAATCGTCTTTCACAATCGCGGGCTTTTTAGTTTTTTGATATAGTTGTAATGTTAGGAATTAGCGCCCGATCATTTATTCGTTTGCTTTTTTTTCGTTTACAGAGTATAATTGTGCCATTGCGAGCTATAAGATTACTTTGCTCTTAATTAACATAAATATGTACGTTTGTTTGCCTAAGTTCTGCAATTTCAAATATAAATGCTCCAAGTTAGAGATTAAGCACATTGGAAAGTTACATTTTTTTATTATCAATTGCAAGACAATATAAATACTAGAACTTTATAAAAACACCCTAACAAAAAAACGGAATGATTTTATATTTTAGCTTATATAATTTCTTAATGCGTTTATTTCTAGGAAACGTTACGACAGAGAGCCCGACGTTGAATGTGACGATGGCCAACTTCGAAACGTACCTAAGCGCACCTTCGCTGAATTCTGAATCACCAAATATTAATTCGAGAAGGATGACGAGTAAGATATTACGTTAAGATATGAATAAAATAATACAATGCTATTGTTACTACCGCTAATGCTTATCAAATTTATATACGGCTTTTATAGCCTTACAGTCACTTCCAAGTTACCGAAAAAACAGTGCTGTAAGTTTGCAATCAAGTCAACTAGGTTTTCTTCAATCTGTAGATTAAATTAAATAAATAAATTTAAAATTAATTATTTTATTAATTTTGCTACAGCCAGCTCAAGTTCTTTAATGCAACCTCTTATTGCCTCTAAAGAATGTGGCGAAAATGAAGAACTAAGTACATGTGATAATCGCAGGACATCGTGTACATTACTTTGTCGAGAAGAAAAATTGTACGATTCCCGCCAGGTATGCAATACACCATGTAATAAAGGATGCATTTGTAAACCAGGCTATTGTCGACTTAGCAACCGTCAGTGTGTTAAATCTAAGAACCCTCCATCAAAGGCCAAACATCTTATAACCGGAAATTTTAGACGATCAGAAATTACTTCTATAGCACCAAACCTCGAAAGTAAGTCGGAATATAATTTTGAATGGTAAGGGTTCAAAACTAAAATATTGTGATAAATGTAATATTAGTAAAACAACTGACATTCTAATAATACTTTGATATGTTTGTTCATTGTAGATGTTTCTGACTGTGAGAAAAATGCTCAGTATTCGACATGCGGTGCTCCATGTCAGCTCACATGTAAAAAGCGCACACCAGAACCATGCACTCCACCATGTTTACCTGGGTGCTACTGTATACCAGGATATGTTAGAGATAGCTACAACAACTGTATTTCTACGTGGGCATGTCCAGATTGACTTGTCATACTCGTTAGAGTAATAAATAAAGAATTACTATTTAAATGAAAATGTTTTTAATAAACAAACGACTTTAGACTTAGAATTTATTTTTCTTTTTTGTCAAATTAGTATTCTGCTATCAAGAATTGGAAAAGGGCAAACGCAATAAAATGGCAATCTGCTAAATTTGAGCATTTGATCCTACTGTATCTATGGCTGTCTCAACTTCATTTAAGTGCTAACCTGTTACGTATGAGGACTTGAAGAGTCTTGGTCAATGGTCTTTAGATTATCTCCAACTAAACAGATTTCAAATTCATTTTTATAAAATGCCAGTTCTCCTGGAAAGTAGCCATGTTAATGTCTAATTGGCAATGTCAATCACATTCTTAAAGCAGGCATTAATATAGCTTTTTTTATATAAATAATTAGCAGTCTGATATCAAAATTGTATGAATAGATAATGCTTAACGAAATGCAAAAGTCAAACAGTTGATTACTGTTTCTATTCCTACTGCAAATTAACAAACATTCTGATAATGTTTTGCTAAAAGAAGTGGGCAAGTTACAACGACATTACAAAAAGTAGTAGTTTTATTATAGACCAAGAGCCAGCAACATATTTCGAGTTGTCATTTCAACAGTCGTGAAAATCTTGGTACTAAATCTTATATACCTGCTGAACACTAAAAGTCAATTCTGGCAGCCCCCTGTGACCGGGTTATACTACCCCAAAATTACTAAGAGGGTGAGAAATAAGATTCTCTCTCTAACCCGCAGGCCGCTATATAACTGTCTCGCTCGCATTAACATGTGAACCTACATATACCTACTTTATTTATTGTGTCAAAATTTCAAGACTTTTAAAATAACAAAAATGGCACTTTTTTAAATCAACATTTACAGCGTTCTCGCAACATTTAGAAGGGGAAGAAATATTCTGGCAATATTTTTTATAAATAAAGAATACTATCGAAAGTAACCTCCTGAAATTTCATGACTGTTACTTTAAATAAATTGAATATTATTTCTCACCCTCTCAGTAATTTTGAGATAGTATAACCCGGCCGCAGGGCACTGCCAGAATCGACTTTTAGTGTTCAGCAGGTATATATGAATTAGTACCCAAATTTTCACGACTGTTGAAATGACAACTCGAAAAACGTTGCTGGCTCTCCCTCTATTAAGAATGAAATCAAATTGAAATGGTTTTTTACGATTATGGGGTTGGTAATAAAAATATATCCCTTAAACTTGACTTAATCCTATTGGAGAAAATAACTTGTTCAAGTCGCTGGTAGGTTTTAAAAAATTGCTAGTGTGCGAAAAGGGTTCTGAAGTTGCTGCTTATTTAATATGTTTTCTCCAAATAAACCACGCAGTTATTCTGCATTAAATACTAGTAAATTCAGCCTTAAGTCCATCTTCAGGAGTAGTTTCTCGATTTTTTCTCTTGTTTCTCGATTAGTTCATATTCTTTATGTATGTACCATTGATTTCATAATGATCTAGGACAGCAAGGCTAATATGATGCTATTTTTTATTATTTTACCCTATGTATTTACATTATATTTTTTTCTACATACACAGTTAGTTAGTTTGGAAAGCACAGAATTAATCCACAAGCGGCTATCTTTGTAAAACAAAAGATTGCACATTAATTAGTATTTTGTTTTCAATTCAAAATAATTTAATTCAATCTCAACCAGTTTTGAGATAAAACAGCAAGAATTAAACATTACCAAGGAACTTATTCTATTAGCTATTCAAAAATGTATCAATATAAGATCAGTGGTTCCCAAACTTATTTTTCCGCGGAACCCTTATACAATATTTTACTTATGTGGAACCCTTGCCATATCTACAAATATCCTAATCTTAACAGGGCATTAAAAAAATTAGCTATAAATAATTTATTCTAACATGCATATATAAAACTCATCACTTAAACTCTTTATGAATCATTTTTAACGATTAATTTTTCATGAAAATCGAAGTAAAAGAAATTTGTTCACATGTGTTCATATTTTACTGATCATGCTGAGACTGGTCAGCTACCATTTCATTATTTCAACAAACGGCGTCAAGTAAAAAGTTAATACCACCTGCTATTTGCTAATATATCTGCACTCTGAATTCAAGTGAAATTAATAAACAGTTTTTTCGCCTGTGCAAATATGAATACAAATTCAAGTTCAGAGACTGTAATTGATTATAATAATATTTACAAAACGTATTGCATCTGTAAAAAATGAATTCATTTAAAATGCAGGTGTTCTCACTGTTCATTTTGTTTTCATTTTTTAATAACGATCATTAAAGGTGAAAAAGTAGAACTTCATTTTACTTCTAGTGAACAGAAAAAATGACGTTTAGTCGTACTGAATTAAGTGTTCTGATGTTTATTTTCAATTAATCATTGGAAATGATTCAATAAAAATGATCCGCAGAACACTGTTTCAAGAGGAGTTCTGACGAATCATTTTCACTGATTCATTTTTTATGAAAGAAATTTGCTCAGATATGTTCATATTTTACTGATCATGCTGAGACGGATTAGCTACCATTTCATTATTTTAACAAATGGCATCTAGTAAAAATTTAATACGAGCTGTTATTTGCTAATATTTCTGCACTGTGACTTCCAGTGAAATTATAAACATCTCTTTTGCCTGCGCAAAGATGAATACAAATTCAAGTTCAGAGACTGTTGTAGTTGATTATAATAATATTTATAAAACGTATTGCATCCGAAAAAATAAATTAATTTAAAATGCAGGTGTTCTCACTGTTCATTTTGTTTTCATTTTTTAATAATGATCATTAAAGATCAAAAAGTAGAACTCCTTTTCACTTCTAATCAACAGATAATATGACGTTTAGTTGTACTGAATTAAGTGTTCTGATGTTCATTTTCAATGAATCATTGGAATTGATTCAATGAAAATGATCCGCAAAACACTGTTTCAACCGGAGTTCTGACGAATCATTTTCACTGGTTCATTTTTCATGAAAGAAATTTATTCAGATATGTTCATATTTTACTGATTATGCTGAGACTGATTAGCTACCATTTCATTATTTTAACAAATGGCGTCTAGTAAAAATTTCATAAGAGCTGTTATTTGCTAATATTTTTGCACTGTGACTTCCAGTGAAATTAATAAACAGCTCTTTGGCCTGTGCAAAGATGAATACAAATTCAAGTTCAGAGACTGTTGTAGTTGATTATAATAATATTTATAAAACTTATTGCATCCGCAAAAATGAATTCATTTAAAATGCAGGTGTTCACACTGTTCATTTTGTTTTCATTTTTTAATAACGATCATTAAAGGTGAAAAAGTAGAACTTCATTTTACTTCTAGTGAACAGAAAAAATGACGTTTAGTCGTACTGAATTAAGTGTTCTGATGTTTATTTTCAATTAATCATTGGAATTGATTCAATAAAAATGATCTGCAGAACACTGTTTCAAGAGGAGTTCTGACGAATCATTTTCACTGGTTCATTTTTCATGAAAGAAATTTGCTCAGATATGTTCATATTTAACTGATCATGCTGAGACTGATTAGCTACCATTTCATTATTTTAACAAATGGCGTCTAGTAAAAATTTCATAAGAGCTGTTATTTGCTAATATTTTTGCACTGTGACTTCCAGTGAAATTAATAAACAGCTCTTTGGCCTGTGCAAAGATGAATACAAATTCAAGTTCAGGGACTGTAGTAGTTCATTATAATAATATTTATAAAACGTATTGCATCCGCAAAAATAAATTCATTTAAAATGCAGGTGTTCTCACTGTTCATTTTGTTTTCATTTTTTAATAATGATCATTAAAGATGAAAAAGTAGAACTTCATTTTACTTCTAGTGAACAGAAAAAATGACGTTTAGTCGTAATGAATTAAGTGTTCTGATGTTCATTTTCAATGAATCATTGGAATTGATTCAATGAAAATGATCCGCAGAACACTGTTACAGAAGAGCTGTTATTTGTTAATATTTTTGCACTGTGACTTCCAGTGAAATTAATAAAAAGCTCTTTGGCCTGTGCAAAGATGAATACAAATTCAAGTTCAGAGACTGTTGTAGTTGATTATAATAATATTTATAAAACGTATTGCATCCGCAAAAATAAATTCATTTAAAGTGCAGGTGTTCTCACTGTTCATTTGGTTTTCATTTTTTAATAATGATCATTAAAGATGAAAAAGTAGAACTTCATTTTACTTCTAGTGAACAGAAAACGTTTAGTCGTACTGAATTAAGAGTTCTGATGTTCATTTTCAATGAATCATTGGAATTGATTCAATGAAAATGATCCGCAAAACACTGTTTTAAGAGGAGTTCTGACGAATCTGTTTCACTGATTCATTTTTTATGAAAGAAACTTGTTCAGATATGTTCATATTTTACTGATCATGCTGACACTGATTAGCTACCATTTCATTATTTTAACAAATGGCATCTAGTAAAAATTTGATACGAGCTGTTATTTGCTAATATTTCTGCACTGTATCTTCCAGTGAAATTATAAACAGCTCTTTTTCCTGCGCAAAGATGAATACAAATTCAAGTTCAAAGACTGTTGTAGTTGATTATAATAATATTTATAAAACGTATTGCATCTGCAAAAATGGATTCATTTAAAATGCAGGTGTTCTCACTGTTCATTTTGTTTTCATTTTTTAATAATGATCATTAAAGATGAAAAAGTAGAACTCCTTTTCACTTCTAATCAACAGATAAAATGACGTTTAGTTGTACTGAATTAAGTGTTCTGATGTTCATTTTCAATGAATCATTGGAAATGATTCAATGAAAATGATCCGCAAAACACTGTTTCAACCGGAGTTCTGAGGAATCATTTTCACTGGTTCATTTTTCATGAAAGAAATTTGTTCAGATATGTTCATATTTTACTGATCATGCTGAGACTGACCAGCTACCATTTCATTATTTTAATAAATAGCGCTGAGTATAAAGTTAATTAGAACTGCTGATATGTCTGTACTCTGACTTTAAACGAAATTAATTACCGGCGATCTGGCCTGTTCAAAGATAAATATAAATTCAAGTTCAGAGGCTGTTGTAGTATATGGCATCTGAAAAAATGAATTCATTAAAAATGCAGATGTTCTCGCTGTTCATTTTGCTTTAATTTTATTAATAATGATCATTAAAGATGAAAAAAGTAGATTTCCTTTTCCACTTCTAATGAACAGATAAAATGACGTTCAGTTTTACTGAACTAAGTGTTCTGATATTTATTTTCAATGAATCATTGGAAATGATTCAATGAAAATGATCCGTCGGAACACTATTAATAGCGTTCTGACGTATCATTTTTAGGAATCATTTTCACTGATTCATTTTTCATGAAAATCGAAATGAAAGAAATTTGTTCACATATGTTCATATTTTACTTATCATGCTGAGAATGATCAGCTACTATTTCATTATTTTAGCGCTGAGTAAAAAGTTAATTCGAGCAGCTGTGTATATATGGCATCTGAAAAAATGAATTCATTAAAAATGCAGATGTTCTCACTGTTCATTTTGCTTTCATTTTATTAATAATGATCATTAAAGATGAAAAAAGTAGAATTCCTTTTCCACTTCTAATGAACAGATAGAATGACGTTCAGTTTTACTGAACTAAGTGTCCTGATGTTTATTTTCATTGAATCATTGGAAATGATTAATACAAAAAACTCTGTCAGAACCGCTTTATAAAAGATACACAAGAAATGTAATAAATAACTATACAAAATACAATAAAAAAACACAAACTGTACAAAATAAAGGACAATATAACATAAAATATAGAAAAACTTTATGAAGTAAAAGTAAATGATTAATGAGAGAAATGTAGTTTTATTTTAGACTTCAATAATCGTTGAAAATTTAGTTTAATATTCGATAGTTTAATTTGTTATTATCTGGTGCAGCACAGGGACGAACCTAAATAGTTTTTTTGGAGTGGGGTAACCTTAAAATTGCCAACTTATTACGATGAAAATACCAACTACTAGTAAGAAAATATTTTTATTTGTACCTTAATATGAAGCAAAATTAGTATAAATCTTATTTTTATTTAAAACTCTCCAACGTGTATGTATGGCAATTAGATTAAATTTAAAAAATAAATTATTTTGGACACATTTTCTTATCTTCTCATTTTTCTCAAATTGTGAAATTGCCATCTCTCGCTCAAAATTATCAACTTTGAGGGGGGAGCTTCCCCTCCCATCCCCCCCCATGGGTTCGTCCCTGGTGCAGCATCCAATTTATTGCGATGCTTCGTTTTTATATTTACATGATTGGAAAATCCCGATTCACATAAGTATGTGGTAGCAAAAAGTAACAACAAATAAAATGGTAACTAGAACGCTAATGTCGGAGAGCTTAAAAGCTTTGCAAATCTCTTTGTTGTAAATATTACGGGATTTTCATATTTTAACCTTAAATTATTTTTTTTCTCTCTTCTTTTTAATATTATTATAAGATACTTCGATTTAGTATATTGTTTTTTTAGTCTCGTATAAAATAATGATTTTAGTTTAATCTAAGAATAATGAAAGTCTCACATTTAAATGTACAATCTTTACTGCCAAAAATTTTTGATTTTTGAAGGTTATACCTTTCTGATAAAAGATAGATTGGGAAGGGGTGGTGGTGTAGGACTACATGTTCATAACTCGCTCACCTATTCTACAATTGACGTAAGTAACAGTAACATTGAACAGTTATGGATTCTAGTGAATGTTTCAGGAATCAAAAATAGCTGTTGGATCGGTATACAGGCCTCCCAAATTTGATTACAAGTTATTTTTAAATGACATTGAAAACTAGTTTTCTGTTTGTCTTTTGATTACGGAGTATGTTCTGTCTTGGAAATTTCAACATTGATTTATTAGAAGTTGATAGTAATCTTGTGATTCATATTAACTCAATGTTCGAGTCTCTAGGCTTAATTCAGATTTTTAATCAGCCTACCAGAAAAACTTCGCTTATTGACCTCATCTTGGTATCTGAAGCAATATCAATAACAGATAGTGGTGTGGTTGAATGTCATTTCTCTGATCATGATATGCCTTATTGTAGTTTTAATTTACAAGTATCTCTTCTGACTTAAACAGTATCCCATTTGATATTTCATATGAATAATGTCAATAACAAAATAAATTATCTTAACACTAGTATCATACAGTTATTTGACTAACATGTTCTATTAATAAACCAGGAAATTCAATAAAAATATAACTCCATGGGTCACAGAAAGCTACTCATACCTCTGAGAAATGAAGCAAAAGCAAAGTTTAGAAATTAAAAATTGTCTAAGCGTTGGAATTATTATAAGCAGCTTCGCAATTATACCACTACTGCTATTAATAATGAGAAGAAGGCGTACTTTATATATCATATTTTATATAGTCATATATAATATGATTAAACTGTACTGTCCTCTGATTCTGCTGCCATACATTATACACATCATAAATCTATGCATTGAGAATAATAATATTCCAGATTGTTAGAAGCAAACTATTATTATACCTCTGTTGAAAATAAAAAAATCCTTTAGAGCTAAAAGATCTTAGACCAATTAGTATTTTATCGATCTTATCTAAGATATTAGAAAAGTTCATTTTTTGCAAATATGTGAATATGCCAATAAGAATAAAATTTTGTCCTCAGGGTGCATGTTACAGTACTACTACAGCATTGTTACGAGTAACTAGTGATATATTGATTGCTAGTGATAGAGGTAATGCCACTATTCTTTTATTGTTAGACTAACTGCAGTAAGGATTTTGATACTGTCAATCATGATACATTATTAAACATTTTGCAGCACATGAATTTTGGTAAAAATGCGGCATTGTTAATTAAAAATTATCTGATTAATCGAAAGCAGAAAGTGAAGCTACATAATAATGTATCTGAACCTTTATCTGTCGTACATGGTGTTCCGCAAAGGTTCTGTTCTTGGACCACTGCTGTATTCTTTGTATATTACAGTACCAATCAATTCAATTCGAGATTGCTGTGTTCATGTATATGCTGACGATACGCAGCTATATTACTCTTTTAATCCTTCTGATTGGGTACAAGCTGTTAAAACCGTCAATGATGTTCAAAATTTGATTCATTTGGCTTAGCTACAATTTTTCCTGAAAATCAATCCAAACAAGTTTGTTGTTCTTTTATTTGGTAATAAAAGATGCTCTGAAGACTTGACCAGTAATGATTTCTATTAAAATAAACAATGTAGAAATTCCAATTTTAAATAAAGCTAAAAGTTTAGGCTTAACGTTAGACAATAGCTTTAGGTTTAAAGACCAAATTTCTAATTACACCCAACTCAGAAAACTTTATCCTCATAGACATTCTTTAGCACAGGATACCAAGAAGAGGTTATGCGAAGTGCTTGTCCTTTCTTTATACAATTATTGCGTACCTGTTTATCATCCAGCTATTGTTAAAAAGTACAAAACACTTGCTTACGTTACATTTATGCAATACGTAAATTTGAACATATAGGTAAGTATAAGATGCTTTGAAATTGGTTGATTAAATATGAGTAATGGAAGAAAATTGCAAATGCTGTGTCTCTTCCATAGTATTGTTGTTAATCAAAACCCACCTTACATTTGCAACCTAATTACTTATAGAGCAGATGTGCATAATATCACTACGAGATACCGTGGTCGTATCCCCCTCTCCATGAAACTGCTGTATTTCAGAGAAGTTTTTCATATCAAATTTATCACGAGTACAATGAACTGTCAGATAATTTGAAGAATTATACTATTAGAATGTTTAAGTCAAATTTACGTAATTATTTATGGAATTAGCAAAGGCAGTAGTTGTGCATGTTATAAATAGAAAAGTAGTATGGTAACCATATCATCACCGAATTTAGGTTTAAGTTTGTTAAATTAACTTAAATTTAGGCATTAACATTGTCATGTTTTCTTTTCTTGTCAGATCAAGGTTTAGTTGGAAGAACAGTAACTAAACTGAACCTCGCCTTGGAATTGACCTTATGATTAAACCTTATTTCATTAGTTTTGTTCTCATTCCTGCTGTACATACATAAGAGCAATAAAGTCATTTATTATTATTATTATTATTATTATTAAATTAATATAAAAATTTATTTCATGAAATTCTTGTATGTTGTCTTTCTAATAATATGGCAATTCATCCAACTCCAAAATATTTTCACGGAACCCCAGGGTTCCACGGAACACAGTTTGGGAACCATTTATACAGATATTGTAATTTTTATGATTTCTTTACATTTGATTATAAAAATTACATATTTGAATTCGCTTGGCTAGGCGGTTGTAATGGCAATAATTCAATAAAATAAACAAACTCACTAATGAACTAAATGAATTAAAAATACATATATAAAAATCATAATATATAATTATAAAAAGTAGCATAAAATACATTCATGTTTGCCATGGACAGCGACAGCATTAAATTGTTAAGACATTTTTATATATTAGGGTGTGCACAAGTACAATTCTGAATTGTTAAAGAATTAATGATGTACCAAGATAATGGATTATTATTTAAAATACATTAAAACCAAATTATTTCAAGTTTTTTCAATAAAATATATATGATTAATATAAAATTCTATGATTGATGTAGGTACATTAAAATAATAATTTTCAAATTAATTTCTTTTATACTAACACATGCATTATATTTACGAAATTAATTTCTATAAACTAAATGTTTATAGAATATTTTATTTTTATGTACTATATTATAATAAATATTATTTTCTTATTCTACATCTTTAAATTAAAAAAGAGGAACTAAAATTTAATAAACTTGTAATTACAGGACACTGTTGATTTATAAATCATTACAGTTATCTATTTAGAATGTTTAATATATATATTTGTTAGTGCCATCTGTACTTCTTTCTTAAGACTAGTAGAGAAGCATTCAACACCGATCAATACGCTTTCCTGTAACCGTTACAGAAACGTTCGCCTATGCTAAACAAATTGCCTACCATACGTGCTGCCAACGACCTTTTGCAATATTCCATTTGCGCACGCCAAAATGCGCACCATAAAAGTCAACTAACAAAAATCAATAAACATGGCGGTTTGTGTGTTCGTGTGTCGTTAACTTTCAGATGTTTTTTGAAAAACCGGTAAGTCTGTTTTAGTTAGATGCATTTCGTTTGTTTTTTATTATAGTATACAATGATACAGGCCCGGTTTAATTAATTTTTAACGTTGTTATTGCGTCTAACACGTTTAATTTTGTGACATATTCAAACGTGACAGCCGCATGTGGGCGTTATCTGTCAAAACTTTTACATCTAACAATATTAAATTGGGCATATGTTTATTGGTATCTTAGGAATTTAACTGAAAACGAAATTGTTTATTAAAGGTTATCATTTTAAATAATATTAGGTAACTTCTGGTTTGAATTTCGTTGTGTGTTATTTGTAATTTCATTACAAATTGACGTTAATGTTATAAGTTTGCAGGTTAAATTGACAGAACGATTTAATAATTGTTTATGTTTTTGTAAATAATAAAACCTTATCTTTTCTGAGTACAGCTGATAAATGTTTACCCGTTATATTATTTAATAAAATATATTTTCGGATTGAGCGATGACTTAAAAACCATAGAATCAATCTAACAATTCCAAAAGGGATCCTCCCTAACTTTTCAGACTATTCATTTTCTTGGCATATTTTGATATACTGTATATAATTAAAATAATAAATTACATATTGCAAATTAAACGATAAAAGTCCTTGAAAGTAAACCTATATATTTAATAAGTTATGTGTATTTTTATTATTCGAAAACAAACGTAGTTTCAATGCAAAAAAGAATTACATAATTTCGGCATACAAACTGGATTTTCAATTTCGAAGTCTTAAAACAACTGAAGATTCAACGATTCAAGGTTCAAGTGTCATAAATTTTGAAATCCAAAGTTTTAACATCCATTTAATAGTTACCTCGGTTTTTAAACTTCAAAATCAAAATGTTAACTATTTTATGTTTACCAACCGTTTTTATGTCGCGGCCCGCATTCATCAACAAATTCTTTTGGTGTGCCACAGAACCCAGTCATTGACTAAACCCTATCGGGCTACACTTGGTCTTAAAATTTCAGCTCGAGGGGACGGACAAGAACAAGAGAGCGAGATTAGAGCGTCGTGCATTCTTTGATAACGGCTGGATTCAATCCTTGGAGCCTAGTCAGATATATCTCGTGCAACCTCCCCTAACCGTTGAACCTACAGAACCTACCGGGTTGCTAAACTTTGGTCTTGAGGTCTCCTTCTTAAATGACGTTGACGCGAACCTAACACCCTCTCACGTCTAAAACGACTCCACCGTCTCGGAGTACTGCTGGGCTTGTACTTTAAGTAGAATTGAAGGCAAAAACCACTGCTGGAATATCGGGTAGATAAATGTCTAAGCTCTGCAGAACTGCTCTGCTTGCCAACGCTTGAGTTGGATCCGATGTGCCAGTGAAAATCTGTAAGCTTGTCTGGGGCACCCTAGCTCGAGACCTGCCTACAGAGTTAGTAGAGGGTGGATAGTACCTCCTTCGCACCTGTGCCGAGCATATCGGGAGTGGGGGGTGATCGGGAGATCACACGACGTTCACTCTTAAAACTGGCTGTCTTCTACCCTATCTCGCTGACGGGCAACGGATGAAGCTGTCAGAGTAAGTGTGTGGTAGAGAAATTCGTGAGAATTCTCGACTGCAACTCATACCGATCAGGGGGAGCCCTGGTATATGAGACCGGTGTGGGCGGATTCGAATCTAGCCTGGGATAAGGTCACTTATGGTCACCAACGGAACCCGCTGCTTGACCGAGGTCATTTATGGTCACCAAGGAACCCACTGATTGACAGAGGTCAATTATGGTCACCAACGGAACCCGCTGCTTGACCGAGGTCATTTATGGTCACCAAAGGAACCCGCTGTTTGACTGAATCTCAAGTGCGAAGAATCGAAGTGAGGTTTATCCCGCTTTTGGGCATATGGGAAACTGCAAGCCGCCAGGTAAATGTGCTTAGGAGCTATCCCGACCACCCTATGATCCGGATTGCAGCCGGGTACAGTGATTGGGAGAAGCTCTGAAAGCCATTACACTTAAGGCGAGTTGAAGCGAAGACATAGCCTCTCACTATTAAGACAACTTCACCAAATACGGGTACACACCGGGAGTCTATAACGTGTAGACTTAAACGAAGCTCTGACGAGGGCCCACCAAGCCTATAATTGGTATCTGGGTGGCAAAACCATTAAAAAACCAAGTCCCGCCACAATTGAGGTTGGATTCGATCGGGCAGTGGTCCCACTTAATAACAGCGTTAAGCTGGGGAATAGTCCTATTGCTGGACGAGGTACTTCACCCCGTATGAAAGAGGACGGGAGGGTGCCGGCGGGTGAGCAACGTGTTAAGTCAATTGCTCCGGCACTATGCCTGCGATAGCTAGTAGAGGGTGGATAGGCAACCTCGCTCCGTCCAGTGAGCTGATCTGGTAGCAATTGCTGTACTGCCGGTTATGCAACTTGCGCGCTGATTGGGCGTATCCCAATCACTTCCTTCTGGAAGGGAACGTGGGGGTATGTTCACACGGGTACCCCACGTAAAATAATCTTGACATTCAATGTGCCGAGCATATCTCAATCTCTTGCTTATGGAGGCAATGGCAGTAAGGCTTCCTGTCAGGTAGGTCACCCAAATGAGCCTTACGCAAGCAATTCGAAATATAAGCTGCTGGTTCTCGGTAGCACCAGTAGGAGATAAGGGTGTCGTACTCGCATAAAAGACGGCTCATAGAAATGAATATGTCCCATGTGCCCGCGTTGCTCAATCGGTGTCTAAATGTTTAATGATGTCATCCCTGCACAGGAATAGCGTTTAGTTTAAGTTAGCGATACTTGCCCAAATCGAAGATTGGGTTTTTTATTTAGGCTTTACTTATTCGGTTCTGCGAGCTAAACACTTTTGATACCAAGTTCCGTGAGTAAAGAACAACGCTGTCGAACTATACACTAGAGAAAATGCATTATATTATAGCGGCGGTAATTAGTTCTTATCACATGAAATCATTTGGAGGACCGCAGGTTTGAACCATCGAGCTTTCTACGTTTCTAGTTTTCAAAGTTCAAACTTTCAGCAATTCAAGTTTTCGGGCACCTAGAGCTTTAAAGATTCAAAAGTTTTGCTACTCAGGTATCCAGCAACTCAAAAACATAAGGTATACAGATATTTATTGGAGGTTCAGAATTCAGTAAGTTTTGAACACAAATTCCGATTGAATATGCTAATTTTCAGATCATTTATTTAGTTTATAATAGTAATATTAGCTTCTGAACTCCATAGTTTGAGCAGTTTCAGACTTACGCGTATTCAGTTTTATATTTCATATGTTTTTGCTGTTGAAGCTCTATTGTTGTAGTTAAAATATTTAGGTCAGTGGAAACTATACAAACCGAACTCTTTGAGTAAACAGGTCTGGAATACTAAACGCAGCTTTGGTTATAGAAAGATAAGCAGTTTTAAATCCCAAATTCAGTATATACCCTTTAGGTCTCAAAGGTTCAAAGATTTCGATATTAAATCTTCTGAGATTCAAAAGTTAATTTCTATATGTCAGAGCGAAGGAGTTCTAAATTTCCACATTCAGATATTTCAGACTTTTAGGTATCAGTGCAATTATATGAAAGGAATTGAATTGCGGCTGCTGAAATTTCATGTCTTGAGAATTATAATTGAATCTTTAAGTCTAAAAGTTGCTAAGAGTACTCGAAGTGAACTTTAAGGGATTCATAAGATTGATTAAAGGTTTCGCGATTTGTTTACCTTTATGGACCAACTTGACAGCGAGCATATCAGCCTCAAATCATGGGCTCTTCCTAATTTATTTCGATTTTTCTCCTATTCGGAAATAGAAGTAGTATGTAACTAACAGCTCTTCCCCATCTCATCTCGTGCTTGTTAAGCTTCTCTCAACGAGATCAAGGTTTCAAGATTTCAAAGGTTCAGCTTTTTAATGTTTTAAACTTTGATAGTTTCAGATATTGAAGACAGAAAAAATCACCGCGATAATTTTGCAGCGTTTACTTTTAGATGTTTAAAGTTTAAAATGCTATATTTTACAAAATTCAAGACTATCGGTCTTCGCAATGTCAGACTATTGGTTTCAAATTTTGTAAATTTCAAAAATTTAGATATTTCAGAGTTTAAAGTTCAAGAGTTTTTCAGAGCTTAAAACGAGTGATATCAATTGTCTGAATTTTAGAATTAAAAGTTTTGGAGTCTTCTAGATCCTAGAATTTCGGATTACAAACTCTTGCAGTTTGGAATTTTTTTTTGGAAGATACCGCGTTTTAAAGTATAAGATTTTATCGAAAAAAATCAAGATATTGAATTTGAAAACTTTAAAATGTTAGGATAGTCTAATTGAAAAAAAACTTATATATTAAGGTGTCCCAGTCCCAGTTGGTATCAATGTAGTGAATTACAATCGAACCAATTCTGATGTCTAGATAACTTTATTTTTATTTTAGACAAAATGCACAGAATTTTTTTTCTTGCAAAGATTAAAGATTCGACTTGAAGGGAGCCCTATGGCAAGTACCTCACTAACAAATATTTATTATGCCAATGTGTATGTATGTTAGCCTTTAACTGCCCTGAAGGACCATGGTTGTTTAGTCACCCTATTAGGCCACTTGGTTGCATAACACTGGTCGCATTTTACTTGATCATGTCGGGTTTGATTCCCTATCCTGAACAGTTGATGGTCCTAAATAGGAATATAAAACTTAATGTAATCAAGTCAAGATCCATGTATTAGTTGTTACCAGTCTCGGTGGATTAGTGGTTTGCATGTTTGCTTCATAATCCAAAGATCGCAGGTTCGATCTCCGGCCGAACTGGTAATTTTTCATAGCGGAGAAAAATTTAAAACATGCCTTCTTTTCGGATAGGAAGTAAAACTGTAGGTACCGTGTCAATGCGCTGTTTGGCACGATAAAGATCCCTACTGGGGGTGGAATTCCCCCAGATTCGGCTAAATTCTAGTAGGGTCGGCCAAATGATCATAGCAATCGGTGCCATGAGGTACGACGGATGTTCCGCCATCCTGACTCCTCGCCCAAACACAAACAAACAAACAAACTCCAACTTGACTCTTCTGATGATAGAGTATGTAAAACTTAAAATTTAGGATTTTATACCTTTAAAATTACCTTCAAAGTTTGCTTAATACCTTTCAACCTTTTAACCTTTCTTTCCCAAAGCTCCACATATATGCAGACTTGCTGGAGGAATGAATCTCCACTGAATTTCTCTAGCAACCAATCTTCTTTCAATCAAGTCTGAATCAATCTTTTAATGCATCATCTAGTTCTTTGTTAGCAGAAGTCAAGTTCGAACCATTGTCACTCGACATTATATAAGGCTGTCCTTTGTAGGCCGTAAACCTTATTGCTAAGATAGCAGACTTAGTAGTTAAGAAATCTGCAATTTCTATGTGCACTACCCTCACAGACGGACATGTGATAAAATTCCCATATTTTTCTCTCTTCTCTCATGTATCGCTTCAATGACTCCAAAATAATCTACTGGCGTGTAAAGTTGTGCTTGCTTGATGACCTTTTAATTCTTTCGATTATTAACTTCCATATATAAGACAGGTGAATTATCTAGTCTTCCATCTGCACATATATAAAATCTTCACCTAAGACCTTTGATAAATTGATAAATAGACCCAACACTCAAATAATGACATAATAACTTTCAATAACTCTCTTTTTGTAGATATATTTTCTCCTAAAATGATTTCCACTTTATGTGAATTTAAAGAAAAACTTAGAACATCTTTTGGTTTCCTCCAAAAGTCAGAAATTCTTTGACTACTAGATGAATCTTCAAATACCTTCTCTTCACTTCTTAGTTTTGATGATATCCATCCTCAAAGTTCAAAACTTGTCATTTCATGAATTATAATCACTTCATTTATAAAACGCTTCTTCAGGTGCTTTCTCACTGTCCAGGTGACTGACTACCTATGGATGACTATCTATGACTAATATTGAGCATAGTTTTCTTTAGATTGCAAGGCATTCTTTGTATAATGTGCAGTGTATAGTGATGACACAGCTCCCCGCATAACAGAGGTTTGTAAAACTTTTGATTCTTGATTTTCTAAATAAGATTTATTGTGCATTCTAATCT
The DNA here is from genome assembly GCA_929113105.1 of Agrypnus murinus. Classification (NCBI taxonomy): domain Eukaryota; kingdom Metazoa; phylum Arthropoda; class Insecta; order Coleoptera; family Elateridae; genus Agrypnus; species Agrypnus murinus. The sequence continues at coordinate 134,836,089 of OV816028.1, read as the reverse complement.
TTGTCTCGTATAAGAATATGGTGAAACATCTATTTGATGTCAGCTGAGACTGCAATAGACATTTTTCCAAACTTGTCAGCGATACTGACCAGAAAGTTGTATACATCGAGGACTTTTGGGCAAAAGAAATTTAAATCCTTTCGGTGAAATGAAGCAAATACCAGCTTCTAAGTCACTTGCTCCCGATCTCTTCTTTGACTGATGTTTATTTTGGCTAACACTCCTATTTTTGGAGCGTAAGTTTGTGAAAATGTTTTTACATTTATCGTTTCTCGTTATATACTTACAGTTATATTACAGCCCCAGTCTAGGGACTAGCGTGCTCTTCTCTTACCCAAGCGGCCCGGTTCGACTCCCGGTGCCCGGATACTGCAGTTTTCCTTAGCTGTAATATAAATGTGGTATTCGTGCATATTCCATCGGTTAAGGTGGTCCGGCTCCTTCCTTCCACTCAAGCTTCTGGAGCCTGGTACGCCAGCTAAAGGACAGTATCAATTATTATTTATTTATTTATTTTTATTTATTTTTGGGTGAGGAATCAAGATGGCGGAGCATCCTTCGTACCTCATGGCACCGATTGCTATGATCATTTGGCCGACCCTACTAGAATTTAGCCGAATCTGTGGGAATTCCACTCCCAGTAGGGATTTTTAACGTGCCAAACATCGCATTGGCACGGGACCTACAGTTTTACTTCCTATCCGAGAAGAAGGCATGTTTTTAATTTTTCTCCGCTATGAAAAATTACCAGCTCGACCGGGGATCGAACCTGCGATCCATGGATTATGAAGCAAACATGCAAACCACTAATCCACCGAGGCTGGCATCAATTATTATTGTTGTTATTATTATATACCGTGAGGGTGAAAAAGAACGTACCATGTAGAACTTCTTTATTATCAACTTAAAAAAATATGCTATCATAGAAAGTTGGTGTATGTTTTAATAGTATATTATATATTAAGGGCTTAATTGAGTATCTTAAGCCCACAGAGTCTAAAATGCATACGTTAGTTTATATCCGGTTTAAGTTTAAATTAATATTTAATTTTAAAATAAAAATAATTTAAAAAGTGCAAAACTTCAAGTAGGTAGGTACAGTGGTATATAATTACTGTTATAACTATGGAGACGCCGTAAACAAGGGTAGCTATTTTTCTAGCGGGCTTTAAAAAGTTTGACAGCCTTAGAGCTGTTTTTTAGCAATTTAGCAATGTACGCTCTAAAAACAGGCCCATAAACCGTTCAAAATCGCCCGACTGGACATAAAACATATTAAACTCCATAATAATCTTCTTTTCCAATCTTTCTTTTGATTTGTTAAGCATTTCCTCTAGATCTATAGAATTATCAGTTATCAGCATGCATTATCGGCATACCTTAAATAATTTAGTTGTTATACATCGATATTAATAGTATTCTACAACACGATTTTTCAAATTTAACTTTTTAAATATATTTCCATTGCCAATGTCACACAGTTTGGGTGATAACGTGTCACCCTGTCTTATACCACTGTGGAGTTGTGTAGATTTGATATAATTTGGATTTGTATTTCATGTAGTTGTATTTCATGATATAATCATGATCAATTTTCGGGAATATTGCCCAAAAAAATACCACTCGATCTTCGGTCTCGTGGAGTTTTAGGCATCACGTGCTGTTTAATCGAGAATTTTGGAATCGTCTGTTTGTATAATATATGACAATCACTTTCTATTATAAATTAAACTAAATATTTCTATCTATTTTATTTTAGATAAGTTGCTATTTTAATTAAATAATTGTGATTAATTTTAAATATACCATACCTACTCTACTATCAATGTACAATGCATCTTTTCATAGTGCTAACATTAACATTTCATTGATATTTCAAAACAATTCTTTATAACATTATATAAAAGCAAAATTACTATAATTGCAGTAATTGAAACAGGAATGTTAATAACGTCTTAATTTCCCGTTTATAAAAAACCGGACAGTTACAAACTGTGAAAATGATATGAAAATAGCTGTAAAATGTAAGCAGATATGCAACAGTGTCATAAACTAGAACTAATGTCTCATATTCACATTCAGTCTCACATTCAGAAGGTTTCCTTAGTGGATGGTTTCAAATTCATAGCCGCAGTGAAGCTAATTTTCTGTTGAATACAGATTTCTGGAATCCCTCTTCTGGTGCTTTGAACTTGTGACATTTAAACTTGTAACAAGGGTTGTTTAGGCGATTTAGAATACCTGAAAACGGTTGAAAGACTTCTAAACCACCAATTAGTTTAATTTTCACGCAAATTCATACACGTGCTTCAAATTTTCAAATTCAAGCTTTCATTGAGGACCTTTTAATTAAACATGCTTCAGAAACCCGAAATTTGATTTTGTTCATTTCAGATAAAGTCTTAGACATTCGATAATGAAAGTGGCTAACTAGATGAGAGCATAGCTGGCATGAGAAGCAATACTAAACAGAAATATGAAATCTTAGTCCAAGGGTTCTCCTAATGTAGATGTTTCTACTTCTCTAACTTGGTGTTTGTTGACTTTTGATCGATATTATTACTACGTTCATAATCTGTGCTTTAAGCTTAATATTTTAACATGAAGACCACATGGACCAAAAGATTATGAAACCATAAGGACACGGTCTCCATGGCTGAGGCGCCTATTTTTTGTGGTGTTATACATAGAATTATGCATACGATAGAATTGTACTACGCAGCCGCCGCTAATGAAATATTAGTCAAGCATACAAATCTGCTGCGCAGAGCCTACATGTGTAAAATATAGTGGCGGTCCCATAGCCGCTGCAACTAATCCCATAGGAAGCACCGAATTCCGAGGAACACCCATGTAGCACTGTTTTGATTTGATGGCATCTAAATCATAAGTTCCTGTATGGCTTGTGTTAGCATTGTACTTTTAGTTGTCTAAAAATACAAAGAATAGATCTCAAAGAATAGGCAAGGATTCAATTAAATAAGAAATTGGAAAGCAAAGCCCTACCGGGTCTCAAAGACAATAGCTTCTTGCGATTCGTGCTTAAATTTGAGAGTCTCGGCCCTCAGTCCACCATGCTTTCAAGTACTGTTAAAAACTATTAATTATCTCTGCCCTACTCTCTACTTCTACTCAGACCTTTGAAGCAACCTATGAATGGTTTTGCAATCAATTACTATCAGTATTCCGAAAATACAGTTCTACAGTTTTTATATTATTGTTTTTATGTCCAGCGTGCTGGACTTTCACCCAAGCGGCCTGAGATCGACTCCCGGTGCCGGCAGATCTGGTTAAGGTTTTCTGCAGTTTTCCTTAGCTGTGACACAAATGTGGGATTTGCGCTGTTCCATCTGTAAGTCAGCTGCAGCCGTACTTAGGGCCTACGTAATAATAATAATCGCCCCCTCCCTCCCGCACAAGCTTATAGCTTCTGGGGACTGGTTTCCAGGTTATGGGTTGTAGCAATTATTATTATTATTATATTATTGACCCAAATAATGAGTTGCAATTCTGTTTTTATTCATTCGCTTTTATCGTAATCTTCTTTATCGATGCTCATCTATGAATGTAGTATAGAGCAGGGGTCGCCAAGCATATTTAACTGTCAAGAGTTTATTGATTTTTTATCGACCTTCTCTGTTTTACTATTGGCCTCGAACTACAATAGCTAAAATGGGTTACTAACATAACTAAAATCGCTTAATTGACTAAAATAACTTATACTCGATTGGCCTCTGAAACTATTTTCATGATCCTGCTACATCTTACAGATTCTATTTATGTCACTGTTCTTACGATTCGTTCCTTAATTGCTTTGTCATACCGGATGCAGATAATCCAAGTTACGCGAATTAAATATTCTCCGTACAATGATATCTTATATTTTTTTATCGACTCATGATCCCGATTCGACCCATAACAATGTTACATTGACCCCTGGGTGGTCGATATCAACCATTGACGACCACTGTTATAGAGCTATCGTCTACACTGCTCGGATTTTTCGGTTATGTCCCCTATTTCAAACCAATGAATCACGTAGGGGTACGTCACGTAGGCGCCGTTTCTGGATCCACCCCAACGCTTTTTTTAAGGTCAGGCTTCAAATCTGTGTTTTCTGGATCCACCGTCTACTACTTTTATCAAAGTCAAGGCTATACAACAAAGATCCTTTGATCGGAATCTACAATTGCATCAGGTTCGAATTGCAGTTCCTATCACCAGTGCCTAAGGCATTCTTCCATTCGTTCTCCTGTGTGCAACCAACATCTTCCACCGAAGGTAGCTTCCATGTTGGGGATGATTTGTCTATGAGTAAAACGAAAAGTCAATATTGGAATCAGGGTTTTCTTCGAAGTATTTCTTTAAAGATGAAAAATGCAACATCGGTTTCTATGTCCGTTTCAAACGCATCTCCTTTGTGTCGAAATGTAACCTCGCAAAGAAAAGGCAACGTTTTCTTTTTCTTCAAGTTTACGATTTAGACAGTTCAGATGAGGAGTCATGTCTGGTCAGGTCAACCGCGAAAGTAGAATTTTTGGAGCCTGCCTGGATTCTTCTTTTGTGCTTTCACTTCCCCGAAACAAGATGCCAATCGCGTTATTACAGGCCATCTTGATAGCCGCCGCACTGTTGTGATTCACTATTTGTTGTTCACTTCTTCAAGAGGTATACAGAACAGACTGTTATTAAGAGCTCTTGCCATAATTTTGTTGACATTAATAACAACCATATCTATCACCATCATTATGTCGCCTGGGAGGCTTTGAACTAAAAGCTTTTTGATAAGAGTAACACAATGGAGAGAAATAATATCTTGGTCGATTTGCTTTTTAACTAACGAAACAAAACCTTTATTTTGTCATGCTTGGTCAGTAGCTACAGAAACAATTTAGCAAACGTCAATAATTCAACGACAACCCTCAATATCAATGTCCTTTTCACGAGTACGCCAGTCACGTCCTTGAGTTTAAGTTCTTGTAGTCTATAAGAATTTACATATCGACAAAGAAGTACGACTTGCACAGTATCGTTCATGTCACACGATTGGTCACAAGCGATTGAAATGGTTGAAGCTGAACTAATGTCACTAATTTATTGGTTTGTCAGGACGCAGGTCATTTTAATGGTTTTTTCCTTTATAGTTTTCGTAGAAAGAAGCACATCCCCAATCTTTCTCTAATTCCTTGAAATCGCAAAATAGTTATTCTGCCTCTTTAAGGTATTCACCATCCGTGGAAGGTTTTGGCTGACCTGTGTTGCGACGCAAGTAGCTAGTCGTGTTGCACCACTTATAGGGCACTATTTATGATGAGACTGCTTGGCGTTGAAGCTGTTTCACTGTTGTTTTACGAAAGTCACATTCTAAATAATTTTTAGGAAATTTAGGCCGAGGAGTGTCTCCCGTTGTTAGACTTTTGTCTTTTCCGTCTTGAAATACCCTGTGTTCAGTTTTGACTTTCTCTTCCTCGGTAGCATAAGCATAGCATATCTCTTTTGGGATTTCCAGGTAGTTATGGGTAGTAGACGTTATTATGTCAACAGTTAACTGTAAATGTATCAACACCGCGGTTCGAAAGTGGAGCAAGCCGCCTTCTACTGAACTATCACGGCAATGGGTTTGCAGACTGCGGATAAAGGGCGGATATGCCGTGATCTGTGCCGGGCGTAATGGTGCGTTAAGTCTTGCCGTTAAGTTAAAGTGCAAATGAGCCTCAGAGAGAGCATCAAAGGGCCGCATGCAGATCTGGAGGCGCAGGTTGCTGGCAGCTGCCCTAGACTAGTATCACAACCTACAGTGACCTTAACTTTACTTGGAACCCTAAAAGAATAACCTTGAAGCATAGTCTCAAAACATGCTCAAGAGGCATAGATTAAAGGGGTCAAAGTTCAAGACCTTTAGCCGCTTTAATCTCTGCCCTTTAGCCTAGACCATTAACTTTTGACATAAAAAGAAGAGTGGTGACGAAGAATTCAGAAACAGCGAAGCATTAACATTCAGAAAAGTGGCATAAATTTCAAATGAGAAATTGTAGGTTATGTTGGTTAGTAATCAGCCAATTTCGAAGTTATTGAGACATAAACGAGACTAGACGGGTAATAAACAGCGTTTTATTTTGCGTGGACAGTAGTTGCTAACAAACTGAAAGAGATGTGAATGCGGGCGGATAATCCGCGTCAGATTTAGATTATATTTGCTTTGCTTCGCAAAGCGTGTTTCGGATTAACAGTGCTCATGACATAATGTCAAATATTGTTATTATTATCTAACCGTCCGTTGTCATTACTTTCTTCACAATTATATTTAATTGCCAATAACAGCAACACCAAATAAACAGCTGAATTATGATGGATAATCTGTGGCGATTGTCCTGTTTGTTATGGAACTTAAGCTGGCGGAAAATTTGTGGCGTATTTGCATTGTGTTGTAAGTTGATCACATTACCAGCTCATGCTATAAAATAATGTAAATACATACAAATACGCCACAGACAATCCCTCACGTACTGTCCGTTCTGTTAAATTCGTCGTCTATCCGCTCATTTTCGACGGTGTTAATACAAAATAAAACTGAATCAAGGTAAAATAGGGGTTAATTTTTGTCAGTTACTTACTGCTATTTACTTACAGTTCGTTATACTTATTACGTATAAATGCAAAGATACCACTGATCAACGGATATCGATTGCGGATTATCTGTTTATTTATCATTGCCTTCTGTTTGTAACTCAAGATAAAGTTCAAATGGACAAATGATTTCTGAAGAATTCTGTTTTATATATCTTGAAAATCCGTCACAGATTATCAGTTCCCTTTTTATGATTCTTTATACGGTATCCGCAGTTTTTTCTGTATTATTTGCCTGTTTTTATTCTGTCCTAAACCAATACAACGTTAAAGGAAAGCGGATGAACAATTAATTAGTGTTTATTGTGAAGATCCGCTGCGGATTATCTGACTATCGCATTCATGAACACTCGACATAAAATAAATGGTTGGCTTCTGGCGGATTATCAGTTATTGATTTTTTACATATTTGTCCACGGCTTAAATGATCAAATCGTAAGAAAAAAGATCTGCAGATAATCCGCCACGGTTCCCGTCTGTTTATTATGTTTGAGTAAAATGCAGAATATGAAACATTTAAATATAATAATAAAAACAATTGTTCAAAGTGCGAATCTATTTATTGTACTATTGATTTCATAATAATATAGGACAGCAAGGCTGTAATGGTGCTGCTATTTTATTCTTTTTTTACTGTAGATACATAGGATAAAATAATAAAAAATAGCATCATATTAACCTTGCTGTCCTAGATCATTACGAAACCAATACTACTTAAGAATTGCCACCACTTTCGCTAGATAAACAAAGGCTCAAGTATCGTGTCGTGTTCGGAATTGTCCTAGATTTTGAAGAAATTTGCGTGTTCAAAAGTATGCTAACTTTGATACATTTGGATGATAGAGGCGCATTTTAATATGTCATTTTCTCTTTTTTTATCCTGAAGATGGCTCTTGGATGAAACTTAGGCATGTATAGAATGAAATTATAAATTTGTTCATATGACTTGTACTAATGGGTCTGATGGGCTTGAACGGTAGGTTAAGTAAGTAGATAAGCATAGTACATAGTGGTAGTTATTTTATATTGTTAATATCTACTTATGGCATGATTTGAGTTAAACTAATTGAATAACTGAGATAAATTGGAGTTATATAAAATATAACGATTTTAGTCAGATTTTTATAATATATTGGAAATTGAATGTACTGTATCGTAATAGCAACGGGTATTTGCGAAGCAGTATGAGCTAAACATAAAAAGGTCGTGAAATTCGAAAGGAAATTTATAGTCGAAACAACTGATACTTTCGACACAAGACAACAGTAACGAAACTAATTTATGTTGTATGTAGAATATTGGGTATCAATTTTTTTCTGTTTGTTTAAAAAGAAATAGGTTGCTATCTGTATATTTTCGCATAATACATAGAAAATTTTACCAAAACCTGTAAAACATGCTAGAACGCACAAGCTGTCATTAAATCTCTTAACTCTTATTGTACTTAACTGTTTTCCTTTAATCTTTTCTTCTTTTTTTTACTTTAGGCCGTGTTACTTGATGTGGTGCTTGAGTCTAGCCTACCTTGGAAACGTGGTCCAATGAAATCCTGGGAAGGAAATTTCTTGTTCTACCTTTTGTAGTTTGGAATTCTGCATAGCTAACTGTTTTTAATTTTGGAAGGTCGGGGCTTTGAAATTATCCATACTTATCCATAATTAGTGCTTATATTCCAAGAAGAGGCTTCAGAAATTTTGACCAGAATGCAGATAAACATCCAGAGATGACCATACTCAAGTCGCCGACTTATATTTTAGTAATATATTTTTCTTACATTATTTATTGTATTATTTTATCCTATCCTTTACTGAATTATTAGAAAATTGAGGCAACTAAAGTAGATTAGTGTTCTATGTTTCACAGAAGTGGTTGCGATTTGTTCTTCTTAATTCGACATCACTTATTGTTTGCACGTATATAGCTTATGTTCATAGACACATTGTCATCCGCTCATAAAAATATCATATTTTTTTAACGTTCTGTTTCATGTGTGGAAAATTGACAATTATTACATCCAATCGTTTCCATTCGACCCTTCATATACAATCACATTTCAAAGAGGTAAACCATATTTGCAACATAAAAACATCATCATTTAATAAAATACTCATTTTCCAACCAGTTTCAGCAAACCCTCCAGCTATGTTATCTTTAGTTGAGTAACTTCAATAGGCATCAAACCCATACGTTTTATTTGAAACAGAGAGGTATATTCAGTTTTTTTAATTATTTTAAGCACGTGGTCGCACCTGATGCTATAGGCCTAAACAGTTGGTAATTAAATGCCCGTATACACCAATCAATTACAATTTATTTAACTTTAAGCAAAATTTAGAGACGTAAGTAAATTCTGTAAAAAAATTATTAGAAAGAGTGTATGATACAACCTGTGGATACTTAGAGTTTATCATAGTAGGCAATATTTGGCCCTTTACTTGATTGCACTTTTTCGTGTTGCAATTTTGATTGACAAAAAAACTTTTACCTATAAGAAGAAGGCATGAAGTTCAAAATGAATTCAGAGCCTTTTCATTATGTCGAGTTGTATAGCCAGTTGTAGCACACAAAAACTTTAGTTTTTGCCAATGAACCCGCGGAAGTGGGTACATAAAAGGAAGAAAATGCCCAAAATCAGTATTAGAAAGGAATATAAGCACCGCGTTGGAAAGTCGGTAGTGTTTGCTTAAGGAGGTTTTTTGGGCGTTGCTTAGTAACAAGTCAGCTGTTTATCTACTGTTTTAAACAAATTGTGTAAAACAGTAACTGCAATGGGCCGTGGAAATGCTTTGTCTGCTCAAGAAATGGGAAAAGTAGAAGCTTTGAGACTTGGGAGTTTTTCAAATCGTCAAATACAACTAAAACATAAACATAAAAAACAACTACCTAAAAGATATGGTTAATTATGGAAAAAAATTGTAGAGGTCAAACTTTAATGACTACTACAGTAAGGGATCGTCGTGCCATTTTAAGGGAAGCTTCCAATTCTAGTGAGACAACAAGAAAAATTGCTCAAACGGTTGAAATAAACGCAATAACTACGAAGTTTCCGCATTCACAACGATAAAGATTACATCAGAAACCGCAGCTACTGCGTCATCACCGGGAAGGCAGGTTACAGTTTGCCCATCGTCACATAAATTGGAGCGAAGAATGGAAAAATGTTATTTTCACCGACGAAAAGCAATTTAACCTGAATGGACCAGATTTGCGAAAGGAAAAGATATGCGTCGCCATAGCGAAGGCAGTGGTGTTATGATCTGGGCTACCATCTACAATCGTGGACTGATAATCTAGTCATCTTAGAAGGCTCAACAGTACTTGACACTTCTTCAGCATCAAAAAGTTAATATTGACGCGTTATTTGGTAGATCAAGGGATTTTGCTGCAACGCTCCAATTCAATGTTACCATCTGGCTTGCAAGTAACAATGTTGGAAGTTTTACCATGGCCTGACATCATCTCACTTGGCTTGAACATGATCGAGAAACTCTGGGGATGGTTGCTTAAAAAAATGTATGAAGGAGGAAAGCAGTACGAAACAAAAAAACAACTTATTGTTGCGATAAGGGCAGCTTGGAACGTTAAAATCTCTACCACAACCTTCCTCATAGGATATTGGCTTTGTGGGAGGAAAATGGAGGTTATGTTTGTTATTGAGTTTCAAAGATAGTTAATAAATTAATCGGCATTTGTTTTTTGTTTTATTTTACAGTGATGGTAATCAAGTGCCGCACTTAAATGCCGCATCAAAACAACGAATGGTTCTAGATTTTTTTATGTTTGATATTTTCAATGTTATTAAATTAAATTCAAAATTTATAAAGTAGTCTAATTTAATCTATTAGGTAAATGGTATTTCTTAAGTATAGATATTTTAAGAGATTAATCACATTTGTAGGGTGAGATTAATAGTGTCGCGCTGTGTATATTCTTAAAAGTGCTATAGAATCAATATTTTAGAACAAGTTTAAGCCAAGACATGTCAATTGTAAACGCACCAACTGAGAATGAGCAAATTTTGCAGAATCCATTCTTAGATTCTTCTTGTAATTGACTGTATCGATATCGTAAATGTACAGGGTAGGATACGTAAGATCCTCCTCCTAAAAAGTTAAATACCAAAATTGGCTGTAGTAAAAGTAAATGTAAATGTTTTAATATTTTTGTATATACAGGGTGAGTCGTTAATTAACTTTTTTTTATTTTAAATGAAACACCCTGTATATTTTTACAATTTTTTTTTAATCTATACTTTATTATAAGTATTTTTGGTTAATACGTATATCCCGGAATTTCGCATAGTTCTTGAAGGAATTCAATTTATTTTATTTTTTGTTTGAGAATGCAACATTCGTGACCCTGCCCGAAGAAAGTACCCTTATGACGAAATTTTTCGATTTTGGCCTTGGGCCTTCTAAACCTTCCTTGTTTAAAGAAAATTAGCTACAAATCTGTATCTTTAGAATTGATGGCTATATAAAGAAATCAATAAAACACTTCTTATTTATTATACGAGGTGTGTAAATTAAGTAATGAGACTGGCAACGTAGCGTTCGATCTGGCGACACTTGGGACGCGGGACTTGGAGGAGCGGCAAGTGAACATGTGATACGCCTTCAGTACGAGTTTGGTTGTCCGTATCGATTTTTTTCGTGAAACAAAGTTTTTCTAGTGCGTTCTAAAAATGAGTGACATCAATTTCGAGCAACGGTGTGCTATCAGGTTTTGCTTCAGACTTGGGCACAGTGCAACGGAAGTTTTGTCAAGAGCCCAGGTTTTTAGGTGGTTTAAGGCATTTTCAGAAGGAAGAGAGTCGATTGAAGATGAACCACGAAGCGGAAGGCCTTCATCTTCAAGAACCGATGAAAATGTCAACAGAATCCGGGATCTTGTGCGTTCAGATCGTCTGTTGAAAGTCAGAATGATCGGGGAAGAATTGAATTTGACTCCACCGTTCATCAGATTTTGACCAATGAATTGGGGATGAGAAAAATCTGCCCTGCCAAAAAAAAACCTTTCGCAAGACCAAAAGGACATCAGGAGGGAAAGGTGCCTTGACTTTTTGAAATCGATTGAAAATGATCCCCATTTTCTGGAACGTGTCATTACTGGTGACGAGTCTTGGGTGTTTGAGTACGACCCGGAAACCAAGCGCCAGAGCATGGGTGGCACGCTTCAATCTCTCCAAGGCCCAAAAAAGCAAGAATGAGCAAGTCGAAGATCAAATGCATGCTGATTTGTTTTTTCGATAGCCAGGGAATCGTCCACAAAGACTTTGTGCCTCAAGGCCAAACGGTCAATCAACACTTTTACCGAGAGGTTCTTGAAAAACTTCGAAAAAGGGTCATTCGTGTGAGACCAAACATCTCGAAAAATTAAATTTCGTCATAAGGGTCCTTTCTTCGGGCAGGGTCGCATTTCTTAAAAGATTACATTTAACTAATTATAATAATACGCTGCGCCTATAAATAGCTAAGTATGTATTTTCTTATGAATTTATTGCCGAGTAACAGGCAGGGTGTTCGATCCACTAAACCAAAGCTTTTAAATACAAAAAACTCATTTTCTTCAAATGGGACACCCTGTATATTTATATTATATAATTCGCTTTAAGGTCTCTATCAATTAATGTAGATATTTTATATTTTAAAGTTTATATACACGTCAAAATAAAAAAATATTCAATAAAAAAATTATAAAATAAAAAATTAAGTATATTTTAAATTATAAATAATAACAAAATTATTATTAAAGGTGAGACAGCATAGAAACGTTTACTTCGTGAACGTTGTAAAAAACTTTGAAACTGTTCATTTTTGAAATGGACTTAGACTCAAAAGGTCAATCATATAAAATATAATTATACAAAAATATTAAAACAATTAAATTTATTTTATACCAACCAACTTTGATAGTTATTTTTTCTTGTAACTCTTACACTTTCCAAAATAAAGTACTGGGTCATCTCCGTGTACCATCCTATAATCAAACCTATGGATATTTTTTCGATCGAGAGGGCAACTCACCGGTAGCCAGCTTGGCATGGATGATAAAAATGGATCCAATGGGAGAAGTTTAAAAATTGGAAGAAATGTATTTGGGCTGTTGAATCGTTTTTATAGAGGAAACTTATGTAGATTTGCAATTAGAATAAAATTATAATATAATAAAGTTTATACTCGAAATTGCATATATTTCTGCTCAGTGTTTAAATCAGCTCATTATTAATGTTGGAGTTACAAGATACAGAATTTTAATATGTATTTAGAACTCTTATCTGCGTTATTAGAGATTGAAACAGCTTAAAAGAAGACGAATAAAAGAAGAAGTTTCATGTTGATGATCCTGACGCCATTTTGTTAAATTAGTAAGCATTTGGGCATTCAAAAATAAGATCTTGATTGATAAGATTGATTTTCTGCCAACCATCTTCGGCAATAAAGATATTCGGCGTGGATAAATAACTGGATTTGTTTTTCTAATGTTCACATGTTTGTTCTCTCAACGGACTTGAACTAGTACTTTTCTATGGTGAAAGAAACTTCTAGCAAAAGCATTCTTTCTCAGTCAGAAAGGAAGTAAAACCGTAGCTCCTGCGATAATGTGCTGTGAGGCAGTTCGTAAAATTGTACTTCGGTAATTTTCCCAGGTTTGGTTAAATTCTAATAGAGTCACGCTCAAAGCAATCGCTTCCAAAAGGTACAACAGATGTTCCGCTACTCTAATGCCTCCAAATCTGTTTAATTGGAAAAAAAGTTATCGCTGGGAACTGAAAATTAATTTAACATAATTAATTGATTTTTGTTTTAGTTTTAACTAGCTTTAATATGAGAAGAAACTTGACTCAATTCTGGAAGTTGTGGCAATAATATAGAAAATTCATTTCGCCCTTGTGGTAATTCGATAAGGAAAACAAAATTCCAAATTCCTTAACGCAGTTCTTATTATTTCAAACTAATTACGAATACCTCAGTATCGCAAAAATATTGAATTCTCCACTAATTGCAAATTTATCGGTTTTCCAAAATCACAAATATATTGGTTTTTCTAGATGTTTTCGGTTTTTAGATATTCTAGTTTGCTCACTCGGACATTCTTAGCCGTTTTCCTCTAAAGATAAATATGTTACAGTTTATAAACCTGACAAGAACTTTTTAAAACATTTTCATAAGGGCAAGGAACTTTCAACAAATAGATAAATAATTTAAAATCAGTTACATAGAGGGTAATTAAAAGAAATTTTAATTTACCTCTCTTCACAAATTAATAAGAGAAGCAAAATGGTCGATACAATGACCAATTGGGGGTACTGGGAATTAATTTATTTAAAAAATGATAAAGGAATTTCCATTAAGAAATATGTCTGTAGAATGCAAACGATTATTAACAAAAAATAAACAAAAGGCATGCTACATGTGAAACCAACAATTTGTATCGATGAAGCACGCATTACTAGACATTTTCAGATATAATTTATAATGAAACCACTAGTTCAACTAAGAAACAACTAAAATATTAGCATTTCATTAGCACGTATGAAGCTTTGTCACTAAAAAAATCCGCAATCGTATTGGCGCAGAAAGTGGCGTCGTGTAGCTTTGTTTGTGCATGGCAAGCTACTAGCATTAAGGTAAATTAAAGATGTGCATCTATTGACATCTCAACAACTAATTCAAAGATTGGGACCAAACTCAAGCTAGATATTTAACTAAAATATTAGCGTTTATAATTTAATTATTTAATACATTTCTGAGTTCAAATAGTTTAGTTCAAATCTTTGTTTTAGTTGTCGATGAAAAATGACGTTTTCATAGAATGAGACTGCCATACGAGTATGACGTTCGCTTTAATATGGATACTTTATGCGCACTTTGTAGCCAAATGGAAGCTGAACTATGCAAGAGAGTAGTTTTTCAAACAACGTCGACAGACGATAGTAATACTGATCGTTGCATGCTTTTTTGTTGAGTAGTAGCATTCACATTTCCACCTGTCAGATTTCCACGACGTCTGAGCAGACGACTTTATATTTTATGGTTTTTGGCAATTTTTGTGTTTTTATCGCCCTTCGTAATTTTATTAATTGGTACGCCCCGGCCGTGATCAAGAAGTCGTTTTAATATCTGAAAGCGTTTGTTTTTAAAGATTCCTATGCCGGACATCCATTATAATAATATAATAATAATAATAACTACTACAACCCATAGCCTAAACCAAGGCCCCAGAAGCTATAAGCTTGTGCGGGAGGGAGGGGGCGATTATTATTATTATGTAGGCCCAATGTGCGGATGCAGCCGACTTACAGATGGAGCAGCGCAAATCCCACATTTGTGTCACAGCTAAGGAAAACTGCAGAAAACCTTAACCAGATCTGCCGGCGCCGGGAGTCGATCGCGGGCCGCTTGGGTGAAAGTCCGGCACGCCAGGCATTACACTACCAAGGATGTTTCTATAGTATTCTATAGTATGAGCAGAAAGTAACTCCATCAAACGTGCCTTTGAATTTTGAACTCATGTGTATTATAATACCAGAAAATAATAACAACTGTCACTGTCAAAGGATTCGGATTATTTTGTATAATTTTCTGGTGTTATAATACACATGAGTTCAAAATTCCAAAGGCACCTTTGATGGAGTTACTTTTTACCCATACTATATTATTAATGTGCGATCTTGATATCAGTTAAGCCGACCACTTAGAAATCTGAAAAATATTTTCCAAACAATGCCAATTTCGAATCAACCTAACAATTTCTTGTAATTTTCTAATATTTGGTAAAAAAATGTATATAATCGTATTAGCCCAAAAATAATTTTAGATGAGAATAAAATGCACACGTCATAACAAAATTCACATAAAAAAACATTAAATTAATCAGTGCTATTTAAACATCCTTGTGGTCTACTCGATTTCTACACACATTTGTCGATACTAATTTAGAAAAAAAATTAGTACAAATAGCTGACAAGAGAAGGTTCCCACATGTCCAGTTTTGATTTGAAACTGAAAAAATAAGATGAGAAGAGGTAGTTTTAAGCATACCCTTAAACTAATTTTCCCGAAAACCGTTCCTAGGAAAAGGGCCTAAAAGATCAGCAAAACAACCCGTAGGTGAAAAAATTTAAAAGCATTAAAAAATTGTAAGGCGGGACGTGCCCCAGTGTGCAAAATCCTTATTGATCTATGGGTCGCCGTTTGAAATCTCAAGGTAGTCATTTTTGAATTTTTTTTTATAGTTATTTTATTATACTACATTATAATTTTTATATTATATGTATATATATTTTATAAAGTACTATAATTTTTATTTATAATAGTAAAAGGAATTTTATTTTTTTTTAATTTAAGAATTTTAACAAATTTTAATTCAATTTGGATGAAGGAAAATAAAAATTTTAAATTTTTCATAATCAATCTTGAGATTGTTATTTAATACATACAGAAATTAATTACACCATCTTTATTTATTAAAATTTCAATTTATGATTAAATTACCAACTTATTATAAGGAAAATGTTGTAAGAACTTTCTTACTAAATTAATTAAAAAATTTATAAATCCATTATTTGTTATTAATTACTTATTGATACTAAAAAACTTGGCAGATAAATAATTGTTGTATTTAAGGTCCAAGTGTACCCAAAAAAAATTTAACGGTACATTCAAAAATTCTAAACAAAATCACAGTGGATTTACTTATATTGTAAATAACTATGCCAAATTAAAAAAAAATCATTAGAAATGGGCCATTTAGACACTCCAATACGGTGCATAAATCTTAACCGCATGATCAATAATTGTTGTTTTTCCATGAATAATATAATAATGTGATAATTTTGATTTTAAATTAATACTCTAGGAATGTTAAAACTTGCTTATCTAACCTGTTTTGAAAAACCATGTTTATTAATTAAATTATTTCACATTTTTTATGTGAAAAATTAATTTTAGAGAAACTGGACATTCAAACTTAACCAAAAAAATACCACATAAGTTTCATAGTATTTCAACTATTTTACCAAAATCTTAAGAAAATCGTATGTATAGTGACTAAATTAGTGCCAAAAAACCTGTTTTTTGCCAAAAATAACTTGCTTTGGTAATAATTTATTCCCTAGACATACGATTTTCTTAAAATTTTGGGAAAATTGTTCAAATATTATGAAATTTAAGTGGTATTTATTATAATGTACAGTTTCTCTAAAATTAATTTTTCACGTAAAACATGTGAAATAATTAAAAAATTTCTTTTTTCGAAAACAAGTTAGGTAAGCAAGTTTTTAACTTTCCTAGATTATTAGCTTAAAACCAAAGTTATCCCATTCTTAAATTATTTATGGAACAAACACACGTTTTTCTGGGTACAGTTAAGAGCGAGATGAATGAGGGTGGAAAGAGAAAAAGAGTGTGCATTTTTGAAAAATTTGTTATATTTTTACTTTTTTCAATTACGTTTAAATAATTTTAAAAAATTCTCAATTAAAATAAATAATAAATGAAAATTAATTTTAAAAACTGACCACCACCATGGGATTTGAGCCGTCCCATATGTCAACAAGGATTTTATAATTTTTAAATTTATTTTTACTTAATTGATAATTTGAACCATTTAAAGCTAATGCAGTATATTAAACGTATTCTCTTTTAGATTTTTTTAAATTTCTTTCTTTCAAATCTGACTCTTACGACGATTAGGAGAACTAACTTATAAGAAACACGTTTGCGCTTTTCTGATCTGTTGGGCGCCACTTCTTTCTTCATCATCTTTTGTACGGTATAACGCTACGTGTGATTGACGAGATACGTCTAATATTTCGCAACACAAATTTATTTTTTTTTTTTATAAATGCTATTAGAAAATGTAAAGATGACTTTACACATATTTATTAATTCTATCAGTCCCCGTATTGTTCTTCTGTGTTTATCAATGTAGATTGTTTATAGAATCAACCCACTAAAAAATGTAAACAAAGCGTTAAGAAATTAATCACTGATTATCCTCATAATTCTGTAATTAATCATTTTATCTATACTAAATACCAAAATGGTATTATAAAAAATTTAATTTTCAAAAACAAATTAACAAAAGTATCGAAACAGCCGATCATAAATTCATTATCAGTTCATGTTTTTCTTATCTCAATCAATGTTTTGCATTCTTTTTAGCGATTTCACAGTAGAAACATTTCTAAGAAATTTATAATCGACTAATACAATTGAAACAAAAGAATGTTCCAAATTTTAAGAATCATTAAAATTTCAAACTGATTTGCGTTTCTAACGAATTGAAAAATAAGTCTATAAATGAAATAAAGCAATTATTGTTATTATTGCCAATTTTTGTTTATTGATTTGGGAGGCTTATTTATTAAGCATTATTTGTATTAAAATTTATTTTAATTTTTTGAATAATTAACTATTACTTGTTTTGTTTAAACTTAACAATACCCCCGTACTAAGTTGAATTTATATGTATACTTTTTAAAAGTCGTTGTTTTTAAAACGAGTTCATTGTTATAAAAGCCGCTTTATAACAATGGGCAACAATGTGTTATCAAAGGGACGTATATGTTTGCCACGAGCAATATCCAGAATTGGAGTTGTACAATACGAAAACCACACACAACCGCAAATTGAATGAATTAGCAATCGAGCGCGATCAGGAACCAAAACAAAAAATGTTTATAAAGGGGAATTATAAAATAAAAAATGTTTTGTTTCTGATATGAGGTTATGTGCGTATGCATACGGAATGAATCATTAACCAGATATGTTTCGACGTAAACAGCTATTTTAAAATACTACTTTTATAATCAATATATTTTTTATTCAAATAATATCTTATAATAGCATTGAATTTGTTTGGAGTCAAAATTTCTATGAGGTTAAAAGTGTTGAGTGCCACCGCGATTGGATCTCTATTAATTGATACAATTTTAAAAAATTTAATAACGGCAATAAATATTCATAAAGAACACTGGAAGATCGCACAACGCCGTTACATAGGGGCAGAGGGGAATCAGTGTTACACGTACTACATTGAAGTACTTTGGTGTTAACCAAGTGTAGGTGTATTTTGTTTAATATTCACTGATGGGTTTTCAAGAAATTAAGGTATGTATATTTTTTAATAGAAAAAGTAATTATTTCAAGTAAAATACAATTTACTTCAGGATTAAATTATTTAAAGCTAGATTATTAAAAATTTATTTATAAGTAGTTTTTAAGCTTATTTACGCCGGAGAAGCACGAACTTATCCTCAAAACTGTTTGTGTCCTTATTAACTATTCGAGTATAGATTTTTGATGATTGGGGTACAGTGTTACAGTGGATAGTGGGGTTCGGTGTAACATTTATGTAACACTTGTGCAGAGAGTGATCACTCCAAGTTGCATCTAAGTAACAAAGATACATTATTCCATTCAAATGGTATCGATGTTGGAAAATTTGTGTTAATACGAGAAGAGGCTACAATAACACACAGAATTTTGTTAATTAGGGAAATTACACGTAAAACGAATACTTAACCTTTTCTTGTAACTCTGTACCCTACTATTAGGATACAGTGTTACACAGAGCACCAAGTTGAATAAATCTTAATTTCTCTAAAACCTGATTTAGGTATAGGATTTCTATGCATTTGCATGTTTTTTCTGCTTATAGCAAACATATGCAGAGTTATATTTCTACATGTTTAAGCCACATATGAATCACATATGTCAATTTGAAAGTGCATATAAATGCATATTTAGGTGTTTTTTATAAATGCATGCATATTTTACCATTTTTGAACGAGTGTGCATATTTTACCACTTTTTGAGCGTTTTACATGCTTTAATTATGAAATTTCTAATATTTTTTATATAATTTTAGCATTTTAGACAACCAACCAAGGGCGGCTTAGTTGAGTCTAGGGGAAACCCATAATTTAAGCTTATTGTTAAATACTAGGCTTTAAAATATTTTACTGCCTTAACCATCTGTGTACTTGTTAACATTTTCTAAGAAAGAAAAAGTTTCAACTAAAATTTAAATACTTACATCCTGCGGTATTGTGATAAATAGGTATTAGGAAATTCCAAAGACCCTTTGACAACTTCCTGTTCATAGAAAAGTCTGTCTGTACTTTTGTTTACTAATCTTGTAATCTTTCCATTAAGACAGTTCAGAAATTGTAAACTGCATTTCAGTTTGAAATTTTAGAGTGTAAAGATGGGTAAAGAAAAACGGTCTGTGTCTGTTACACTTCGAAGTTATGTTAAGGAATTCAGTGTTCTTACAACTGACGATAAGGTGTTGTATTGTACAGCGTGCGACGATAAAGTGACTGCAACGAAACGCTTTCAAGCTACACAACATCTGAACACGGTTCGACATCAAAAGACTGTTGCCCTGAAATCAAAAAAGCAAACATTGTTACCGTGGTTCATTAATAATTCGCGCGGTGAGTCCAGCAAATCGATCGAATTAAATAAAAAACTATGTAGTGCATTAGTGGCTGCAGATATCCGATAAGTAAAATTAATCACTCAGCATTTCGTAATTTTCTGGAAGAAATTTAAAAAATACCAATACCCGACGATTCTACACTCAGGAAAAATTATTTACCTCGTTTATACGAAGAGACCATAAAATCAATTAGAAAACATGTAGCGAATAACTACATATGGGTTTCCATTGGCGAATCTACTGACACTACTGGAAGGTGCGTAGAAACTTCATTTCCTTCGTTTTGTTAGTAAAATTTAACTAATTAAAGACAGCAGAGCAATTTACGGATGTTTTATTTTCTATTTTGTTAGTTACATATTTAATCACAACAATATTTTTGCTTGATTAAAATATAATTTTTTTTAAATAACTGTTTTGCGCTAATTGTTTGTAACCGACTAATTATGTAGTTCGATAAAATAAAAATCAGATTTTTGTTTTCAGATACGTGGCTAACGTTATAATTGGCGTTTTAGATTCGGAGAGCAATCTCAAATCCTATCTATTAGCAATGGACGTTTTCAAGAGCACCAATCATTGTTCTGTGGCAAAATTGTTTAATGACTCGATGGCTATTTTGTGGCCGGACGGCATACAGTACAACAAAGTACTCCTGTTCGTCACCGACGCGGCACCGTACATGATCAAGGCTGGAGCAGGCTTACAAACTCTGTACGAAAAAATGATCCACTTAACTTGTCTTGCCCATGCAATGCATAGAGTTCCGGAAAAAGTGCGGGTAATATATCCTAACGTAAACTCTATAATTTCAGATGTAAAAAAAATTGTTTGTAAAGCTCCATATCGCATACAAATATTTAGGGAAACTGCTCAAGAAGTACCTCTCCCACCTGAGCCTGTAATAACAAGGTGGGGTACTTGGCTTTCTGCAGCAGAATATTATGCAACTTATTTTGATTTGATTTACAAAGCATTTGTAACTAAACTTAATAAACACGATGCACTATGCATACAAAGCGCACAGGATGCTTTTAATACTGAGGAGGTGAGGGCAGAATTATTGCTTGTTTTGACAAATTTTGTGCGTTTCAAGTAATTCAGAAATTAGCAAGTCAGGGAAATTCATTAGATGAATCTCTTGAGCATGTAGAATTGTTAGGTGTTTCTTTGAATAAAGTAAAAGGGCCATAGGGTTTGACTATAAAACAAAAATTTAAATCCGTTATAGACAAAAATCCTAGTTTTCACTTAATTAAAAGCATAAACGATGCATTATCTGGCCAAGACATTTTAGACGTGCTAAAACATTATTCGCTTGTAGAATTAAACAATTTTAAGTATGCCCCAATTACGTCTTGCGATGTGGAACGGAGTTTCTCAAAATATAAAATAATATTTAGGGATAATAGGCATATGTTTACTTTTGAAAATTTAAAAATGTACGTCATTGTGAACTGTAACGCTCTATGTTTAGAAAATATAAATTAATTAAATTATTGCATAGGATGTCTAATTAAAATAATTTCTGTAAATAAAATGTAAATAACGCTAAACAGGTGTTTTTTTTAATAATGAAAGTGCATATATTTATTAAAAATTTCTAATAAACGCATATTTCATGATTTTTAAGTGCATATTTCACGTTTTTATAGTGCATAAGTGCATGCATATTTCAGCATTTTTAAGTGCATACAAATCCTATACCTACTGATTATTAAATTAATGACCTTTTTGGTTTTGATAATTTAATGCTTAATAAATGGTGAGTTTTAATTAGTGAACTTATTTCTATTTCCAATTTACAAACATTTTAAACTTTTCATTTTTATCTTCAAATGTTAGTACCTTTTGTACCAAACATGCAGATGTTTTGAAAAGGTAGGAGAACACATAAAAATGCTTAGTAACTAAGCCTTTAAAGTGGTTTTATGGTAAGATACGTTTTAACAAAAATATTTCAAAAATTATATCAATATTCTGGGTGAACCTATATCAATTTCCAGGTCTGTAGTATTAAGTCATAGATTTTATTGTAGAACATGAGACATTTTTGTAATGTTTGGCCTATTTTAATAAAAACCGCATCTGGAATTATTTCAGTTGTTTTTGCTTCGAGTGGTTTTGTTACCATTTATCCATAATTGAAGTAAGTGATCGTATGTTTGTCCAACACTGCAGTATGGTTATAGAATGTATCTTAGCAACTGTAAATGTAATCAAACGTAAACCTTCTGGGTGACCTTGAATATTAGAGGACGTAGTCCAAATAAGTCTGCTAAGGTCATCTGTACGTATATGTATAGAAGGTTGTATTAAAATTAAAATATCCAAAATTTATTTTACAATTTGATTTATTTTAATACTAATAGAACTTACCAAGGAATTGTTAAAAAATCCTAACACATGCATCCGTATAAGATACCTTCGATACAACAATCTTAGCTTAGATTTACAGAGATACCATTGCATCCCTTGAAGCTTGGTGTTTGGATTGAAAAGTCGAATTGCTGTTCTAATATTTCTTAACGGTACAAATAATGCAGAACGGAACGGAAGTTTAATTTCGGAACCCTCTGCCCTCCAACCAGATGTTTACAAACCAACAACAGTATATTTCCAACAAGACTCAGCCACAGCTTACACTGCTCGTGTAGCCATTCAATATCTACGATAATTCCTTCCGAAGCGACTTCTAGTTTGGCTCCTTTAGATTTTTTTCTTTATGTATGTAAAAGACAATATTCTCAATCTATGTAGACACTAGAAGAACAACTATTTTTTGTTTCTGATGGATTCCAATATGATCCTGGGCGAACTTTAGTATTCTCATACTTTAACAATAGGTTAGACATAAATGGAATAATTGTTACGAGGCCACTACTTAAGCTTATGCCAACAATCTGCTGATCATAAGCAGATTTTTGACCTCTTGAAGCCCTTTGCTAAATCCAATAACTATCTGGCTCGCCTTGCTGATCAATCAGAACTGCGGGACTGCTGATTAGGTTGTGAGTACTTTGGATATTTGAAAGTCGAATGTGTCCTTAGTATCAAAATTTCGATTCCAGGAATTAACTTCTAATAAATAATAATCAAGCTCTAATCTACAAATGTTAAGCCAGTAATCATACCCAAAAAAGATAGTCCTTTTTAAACAATGATAATACTACTTTATACGTAGCTTATTCTTTAATTACTTAATTAATCATCCAATACCCCACTCCTAAAATTACCAGATGGCTGATTTCACAAAGCTTTATTAAATTCTGATTAACGTAACTGTGATTAATTTCGAAATTCAGAAATTTCATTGGCTGATATTTTATCCAATTATGTTTCTAAATTTTAAATTTAATCACAGTTAAGTTAATCAGAATTTAATTAAGCTTTGTGAAACTGTCCATACGAGTTATGAGCTTTACTGTATCAACCTCTGCAATACCTTTAAATTTTATAAGTTAAATAACATACGGCAAAATTTAGTAGCGGTTAAAAGCTTTATTAAAGCCTATTTAAATAACAATACAGATTTGTTTATAAAGTATAATAAACAATACGCATCATATGATCATCAATTATTGTGCAAGATAATTAATTAGCTGTTTTGAAAATAAATCAGGCAATTAGCAGAGCAGAGAGAATAAAGTTATTAAAAATTGAAGAATCGTTACGTCATCATAAAATTGCGAAATTCTCAAAACCAGGCGCCTGTAAATTCGAAAAAAAATCCCACAAGTAATTAATTCAACAACAATCAAAATCGAATGGCAAAATATCTTGAGATGAAATAACAGTTTCCCGATACCTGTAAAAATGAAATGAAGCTATCAAGCAATGCACACAAAAATAAACGAGGGTGAGCCACGAACGAATCTTTCTAGAGCAGGATTGCAAAACAATTTTTGCTAAACGTCTTTAGTAG
The DNA here is from genome assembly GCA_929113105.1 of Agrypnus murinus. Taxonomy (NCBI): domain Eukaryota; kingdom Metazoa; phylum Arthropoda; class Insecta; order Coleoptera; family Elateridae; genus Agrypnus; species Agrypnus murinus. Next base: position 134,812,085 of record OV816028.1, on the reverse strand, counting down.
GAAAATTAGTATAAATATTTAATGCTTTTTCTGTAAGTTCACTCCAGAAGCTTCTTAAGTAGGGGAGGCTTCGTTTGAAATCCTGCACCTCGTATATGCGGTTTTGTTTACATATAAACCGCGAAATAACATTAATGTTAAAATGTAACGGTAATGACATGTGACGATGTCATTCGTGAATTACAGTGGTCTGAGTTTGTACCCCGGGCTCGATGTATAAAAGTTTTATTTCAAATACTGACATGGGCGGTTTTAGTGAGCAAATTCTAAGTATTTAATAATTTTACAAAACCAGACCACCGTATATCATTGATGACATCGTTTTATGGCTTACTAGGGCTAGGCGATTACTTTTTGACTAATGATGGTTAATGTTTCGCGGTTTAATTCTAAAATGTTGACGTTCCAAGTCACTTAAAGTTCAAGTTTGTAGACCGGTCCTGCTAGACATTCTTCTTATGTAGCATAATGCTGAGTATTGTAGTTTGTTGAACTTGAAATAATTTCTCAATAAAGCACAATTATGTCTATGCCGTAGACTGAAACTGTTGATCTTACATTCGTAATCTGATACATTCGTAAATAAAATACATACCCTTTCTACTTATGTTGCCGTTTGTTTAACTTAAAAAGGAATTCAAGGTCTAATAACAGCTTTAAAATACAAATACCTGATTTTTAAAGAGACCATTTGATTTCCTAATAAGACAAGTTAATTAGATTAAAGTGCGATTTTTCTGACCGTGGGCGGCTTTGAATTTAATTTAAAAAAACAAAAACCATTAAGCAAATTACATTACAGATATTACATGATCTGCGATGTTAATAGATTGTTTACATACTGAATAATTAGTTGATTCCAGTAATCATTTTACGTAAAACTGAAACCATCGTGGAACAAATAAACATTAAACGCTAGGTACTGTTTATGATATGATAACAGCAATTTTTCTTCAACTTTCTTTGATTGTAAATAAAATATTTCGTTCTGACTTATGAGTTATTTTTGTTTATGAAGAATACATAACTTCACGCCAAATTATCGTAGGCACTGAAGTTTTGAAAACTTTACAGAAAAAGGGCTGAACTTATTGTCCTGGCAGTCAATTTTTTCGGTCCACGATTTTTTTGGTACACTGTACAAACTTCTAACGTTTGACATTTTTTGAATCTAAATTTTCTCTTCGGGGTTGACGGGAGGCGGAAAGTCTTACACGTAACATCGCTCGCACGACCTTAAATTAGCACCTTAATATGCAAAGGTTCATCTATTTTCGTCCAAAATCCGCCAAGTTGTGACGATTTGAAATTTTGGTATTTTTGGTGCGTTTTCAAGTAGTGCATTTTTTTCCTCGAGGGTACATATATTAGACATAATTAGTATCAATTCTTTCCTATCCTCCATTTGAAACGAATGCGGTGTCGCAGAAAGTAAACAAACAAATACATAAACGTCAACGAAATTTCAACAAAAGTGCAGTGGAAACACTAAAATGAGATTTCGGGATTTCGGAGCCGAAATCCCAGATATCATACCAGTGGAAACGTAGTATTACTAGAAGTTTTACTTTTGTCACGTGCAGTGAGTTGCATGCGTGATTTTTTTGTGCATTTTTATGATTTTATTGATTTTATGTTTTCCAATTCGGGCCCCTCTTGCCGTTGGGCCCTAGGCACGCGCCTAATGGTAAAATAGGCCCTGATCTCAGCCAGAGAATCCAGACACCAATCTTGTTCCAATACCAAACCCAAATTTATAATAGCACTACAGTCACTTCTGAATATTATAAAAGAGTACGGATAATGCATCCGTACGTTCGAAGAAGTACGCGTAGCGGAGCGAAGAAGTAGTAGGCGAATGCTCCAGCATTCGCCTACTTCATAATCTAGTCAAATTGTGCTCAAAAAGGGCAAATAGGGGAAAGTTTTGGTGTAGTTTTGATATTTTGCTTCTTTATGTTTTTTGGGCTGCTGATCACGAATTTCAGGTTTGCCAACAAGAATTTTACCTGGAAACCCGTTTTTTTTACAAAAAACGGACAAAAAACGGTTTTTGTTAGTTTTTGTAAAATAACTTGAAAAGTATACATTTCTCACTTTTTTAATATATATATGTATATATTAAATTAAAGAAGATTACATTTCCTACATTTTATGTCTTGGGAGGTTTTTTGTACGATTAACGGTATAGCCGTCAAGGTGGCGCGAAATCGGAGGTTATAAAACAAAAAAACGGGTTTTTCCAATTTTTGTAAATTATAGCCAAAAAATCAGTCATTTTTTTGTAATAGTTTACCATATATCAGTATCGTATAATAAAATAAGTTAAAAAAGATATACCTACAGAAGAAGGTATACACAAATACGAATATGTACCTACAAAAAAATGATATCTCATTGTAGTTTATCAAGTATGTACCTACATATTTGATAAACTATACCCAGTGGATGTACTTTTTATTAGATTTCTTCTAGTGTTGATGGGTACAATGAGGATGCAGCTTTCCGTGGCTGCCCTGTGGGATCTGAGTATGGTGTTCCCCCTCCACAAGCCCTGTATGGGTGGTTAATCTATCTAAGGGGGTTGACTATTACAATAGAGTTTATAGGGTGGGAGGGCTAGGACTGTGTTAAGAGACCTGACCTCTTTTTTTTACCTAGTTAGTCAGATTAGCTATTCAGCACTCTCGGGCGACTTTGTCGGTTTTCAGTATTTTGGTTTGTGATATTGTTTTTTGTTGCTGTTATTTTACTTTACTTTTTTTATTTATTGCTTTTTGTGCGGATCGAGCATTACTGCCGATTTCATTGCAACTCAGTCAAGGTATCCAGCAGGTGAACATACTACTGTTTATAGTATCAGACACATTGGACTGAGAGACACAGTGCTGAAAGCAGCTGCAGCTCGTAATGATGATTTTGGACGGACTATAATTTATCGAATTGAGTCGCTAAAAATCTTGATAGCAGCGGATGCACAGTACCACATTAATTGTTATAAATAGCTGTACGGTCGACCAAAGGTCCAAGAACAGAAGAGATGTGGCCCATTAACCGAAGAAATTGACAGAGGAATGCAACATATTTACGATTACCTTGAAAATAGTGATGACGAATGTCAGTTCAGCATGGAACAGTTAATGAAGCAGTTTACAGTAAATTATAAACCTGAAGTGAAAACCGTGAAGGCTCAACTTTTACAAAAATATGGAGAAGACATACTTTTTACAACCACGAAGAAAAAAACTGTGGTGTGTTTCAGGAATACAGGAGAGAAGATCTTGACTAATGCATGGTATCAGTTAGCCTGTATATCTGAGGAGGAGGAGAGACTTAGAGTTGTTAAAGCAGCAGTGAAAAATATTTGCGAAGATATAAGATCAGAAGTGTACTCCACTACAGAGTACCCTCCACCAGACCGTTTCCTGGAAGAAAGTGAATGTGTTGTTCCTGAGGCCCTCAAATATTTTCCGAGCACTCTTATAATGAAGAGGAAACGGGGGAACACTGAGAAGTGGAAGACAAAATGTAATGCAATTTATAACAGTATTATTACATCTGTACGGCCCAACTCGTTCTTGTCAAATGTACAAGAAGGTTTGGCAGCATTTATTTACAAGAAGCCCTGATCACGGAAGATAATTGAAGTTTTATCATCTATGGGGTTTTGTAGTTCATACTCAGAGGCTGTACGATTTGAAGTGTCATGTGCCATGAAGCTTGAGAAAGAAATCAGTCGCGAAGCATTTTTTCAGTTTATTTATGACAAAGCAGAATTCAATACTCAAACCATAGATGGTTGCAACAATTTCCATGTGAAGGGCGGGGTTTATACTGTAGCCCCAGCCACTGCAATACCTGCAGATAGAAGTATTTCAAGAGTGACATCCAAACGGTTTATGAATATATTTTTAAAAGTAGGTATTAAAAAGAAAACAATGATTTGAAAATATTTTTTTTACATATATCGCTATGTCTTTTCTTTTTCCTCCTTTTTTTTGGTCGGAAATATGGAGGGGATTTAGGAGGGTGGAGAGGTAGAATTTTTGCGGGTTTAGGGAGGAGGAGGAGGCCTAATACGTTTCTGAACTACGGTAAACAGTTGTAAAAAAAGAAAATGACTGATTTTTTGGCTATAATTTACAAAAGTTTAAAAAAACAGTTTTTTTGCTTTTATAACTTCCGATTTCGCGTCACCTTGACGGCTATACTGTTAATCGTACAAAAAGCTTCCTCCGACATAAAATGTAGAAAATTTTATCTTCTTTAATTTCATACCGAATAAAAAAAAAGCGAGAAATGGATAGTTTTCAAGCTATCTTGCAAAAACTAGTAAAAAAACCGTTTTTTGCAAAAAATGGGTTTCCAGGCAAGATTCTTGTTGGCAAACCTGAAATTCGTGATCAGCAGCTCAAAAAACATAAAGAACCAAAATATCAAAGCTACACCAAAACTTTCCCCTATTTTCTACCATTTGACTAGACTAGCAGTCCTCCACAGCAATACCTCGTTCTGCATACTCTAACGAATGTTTTATCTGCATTATCAGCACCTTCGGACCATATGTCTTGCGGGATGCTAGCTGTCTTCGACAATAATACTTCTAAAGGAACCTTTAAAAAATGCTAACAACTATCCCAAGAAGAGACCAAAAGTATGCAGTATTCTAATATTCTAGTCAGTGATAGACAGTAATTTAGGAAATAAAAGATTAAAAGAATAGCAGGTAAGAATAGTTAACATAAAGATTAAATGTTTGTATAAACTAATTTATGCTACGGTGTCTTTTATAAAATAGTAAATTTGTAAACTTATCTAATTTTTGGTTTTGCATTTTCACAAATTATGTTACAAAAAGTCCATTTTTTGTCCAATATTTTGATTGCGGCATTAGAAGACCAGAAAACCAATAACTTGAGAAATAATACAGGTATCAAATTACAAAAAATTCCACATTCATAACACTATTAGCTACTTGCATATAAAAGTACATTCAATTCTGTCAAGTAGTTATTGAAATATTAATTATTTTGTAACATAATTTGCAAAAATTGAATATCCTAAAATCAGATAATTTTACAAATTAACTATTTTGTACAAAAATAAATTGTCTACTTAACTGTTTTTGTTTGAATTAATTTGAGCGCTTAGTTTTTTTTGGTATACACATTCAAACTCAGGGCTCAGAACTTTTGCATTCGATAGTAGTTATTGTTTCTGCCTTAAGATTTAGTTAGGTAAGCTATAGAGTATATCAAGATCAAGAAATGTAGAAGATAGCTGACATTCGACAGAAGTCTCTTGTGAAGCATAGAGCGCAGAAATTTATTGGACATTTAAGTTTTAGATTTGTGCATATCGCGTAGGCTATGTTATTAAGTGCAATGAAAACAACGTCAGGACTGAGTGAAATAAACAAAAACAGATGAAGGTAACTAACTATTGATTGTAATTGGGATGCGTATTGTACGTTAAAAGATCACTTTTCATTGATGTTTGATCAGTGCCTGAGTACAGAGACTAATTGGTACTGTAGTTAACTGTAGACATACTGTTCTGACTAAAATAAATAATACAGAATTGCAATGAAGAATGTTTTAAAAAGTGTTCGTTAACGACTAATTTACGACGCATCAATATTTCCTGTAATTAAAAAGATGCTTTGGTATTAAGAAATTATTCCAAACAGAGACAAAAACAATGAACAAACAATATAATTTAAGTGTAAACACTAAATAAATCGATTCAATCTATGGGTATTAAAATTCAACATATCTACATTCGCATTGAATTTATTCTTTGCAGTGAAGTGCATCGACCCACACAACTGGGATTATTATTGGATAACCGGATATTTTCATACAGATAGAACGATTAGATCTTAGCTAAATGGAACTTTAGGAAAAGCCTGAGAAGTTTGTCTTTGCTTATGAAATAAATGCAACCCTGACAACACTACAAGAATAAGTAATTATATCCAACGTTCCATATGTCTTTTTTAAATCTTATCACCTGTTAACGGCTTTAGAAACTGTCAGTCTTAAGACGGTTATTTATATAGGCAAAGTCAAAATTGTTTGATCTCACATCAAAAATCGAATCAACATACTAAATAACTGGTGAAAGATTTGAGCAATTCTGGATAGTAATAACCCGTACCACCAAGGGTGTGGGGTTTTAAATGAAAATTACATTGTTTTTTGCACATATAGAGAATCTGATGTATTAATACAACATTAAGATTTTTAATATTCGGCTTGAAGATTTGTACACATGGATTTTTAGGGATGGATTTTTTACAACTGCAATTTCAAAATGGAGTTTCGACTATTGACAACTGTCAAGCTTGCAATTACATGAAAATAAATCTTTCCAGGAATTTTAGCACCGTTATGTAGGGTTTTTCGGGTTGCTCAGTGCAAATATAAAGCAGAGTTCCCACTTGTCCTAAAATAATGAGTTGTCAAAAATCTAAGAATTTAAGAAATTTTTAAAACGACCCTAAAACTTGATTTTTCTTATTGTGGTTTTCTCGTTTTATAAAACCCGCCACACACTAGTAACTTTTTCCGACTCGTCGAGTATGTTTTAGAAAAATGTGGATCTGTGTTTGGATTTGATTGTGTAAGCTAAGGAAAAATATAGTCTAGTAAAATCTAAACTGGCGGAATACTAGCACTGTATTAGTTATTTATCATATTAGTAGGATAAAAGCATTATTAACATACGAATGCGTTGAGTTGCACGACGAAGGCGTTAGCGTGAGTACGTTAGTAGCCCTTATCACACGTGTTACGATACAACTTTTTATCTACGACTGCCCATAATTGAAGAAAACTGTATTATTTAATAAGTTGAAACAGTTTTTGGACATACTAGTGGTTTCTTAATGATCTAGGACCGCAAGGCTAATGTGATGCTATTTTTTATTATTTTAACCTATGTATTCACACTGAAAAAAAAAGAATAAATTGGCATCATATTAGCTTTGCTGTCCTAGATCATTTTAAAATCAATAGTAAATCATGAAATTTTTTATTTTAATTTCCTTATTTCCTTATCCCACTCAGTGTAATAATAAATAAACTTCATTATATAATTCAAATGAATGACATAATGAGTTCTTATCCAAGCAGACGTAGATAATAGTTATTTATGTACACTGGCTTGCAAAAAATTCGCGTACACCTATTTTTGATTGTATTAAGTCGGTCTTAATTTTTAAGTTGTCAGTGTCAATCAGTTAAAATTATTTTTTTTTGATTTTTCTAATGACAGATCTATCCGTCAAAAATGTAATGCCAAAAGTCAGAAGGGTCACGTTTACATAGCAAAAACTACATAAAAACTTGGTTAGTAGATTTTTAAAGTGTATGCGATATTTTTGCAAGCCAGTGTACAAGGGCGTTAGAATAATGATAAAGCCAGGAGGACGACGAAGTCGCCCGATGGGTATTATCATCTAGTAACGCTCGTGATGCATACAAAATTTTATTTTTCATGAGAATATGTATAAGTGGAAAATTAGTTTTTATATTATTTATATTAATGTTTATGAGATGGTAACAACTTTTACTAAATTTACAAAAGTCAAACAGATAAATGACAGTTTAAATTCAAATGGTTTTTGTTATTGTTACTAACATAAAAACAGGAAAAATCCTAATAGCACTAATTTGATCTAAAAAGAAGTTAATTTTAGCTAAGAAGTTTTTGTCGGTAATTAAGTCGGCACAAAAGAATTCGTGGATCACGCGCCCAAAAACTAAGTGCAAAAAATACTCGTTAATTGTTGTGTTGCAACATACTCGTACGCAAACATATAGTTTCTGACCTAATGATCCAAATTACTATTGAACGTAACGCCACGCCGGCTCCGATTGTAAAGTAAACCATTAGCCGGCGTTATGAACTAGAACGCTCGCTTATAATGCCCTGGTTGTTATGGAGTTGTTTATGTAGTTCGTATCGCAGGTATAAACAACAAATAATATGCAAGTAAAACATAAAAACAATTATAATAGAGTTGCAGTTTTGTTTATGGTATGTACCATTTTGGCCAACATAAAGCGGACACTAAAATTTCGCTAACATAGGGGGGGTTTTGGGCTTAATAAACATTGCTATGAATCCTAATTGTCATGAAAATTAATACCTAATTCGTTGCAAACAGCTAATATAGTAAAACGATTTCACAAGTAAACGCACCTTAATATAATTGGAACAAATTAATCGAGGTAAATGACATGACAGATGACCGCGACTGTACCTACAATTAGATAATTTCAGTGAAATGTCGTACAGCTTCATTTTAGTTGATTGAATTGTACTTTAACTTTTTGTGTTTTTAAGGTTATCTTGTCAATGACATTCAAGATTGTTACTCAACACGACATTTCAGATTCAATTCTAGCCTCCTTAAAACACAGTACATACTATATTAATCTCGAAATAGGATACGTTTAAAACACTAAGGCATGTACTTGTACTACACACGTGTCCAAAAAAATTCTTAATTTTTGACTGAAAGAACCTAAAAAATTGAGTATGAGAGTGGAGATCTCTGCTAACTTATTAAAATTAAGTATTAAAAAATTCTAAAAAAAATATACGAGAATTGAAGCCCTGCTAATGTCAAAGTGGAGTTTTGAGAGTTGACAATTTTTCAGAATTTATATAATTTATGATTTTTCTCATGCACATTATATGTTAATTATGATATTTCAAGTTTCTCGGTAACTTAACAATGATTTTGAAGCGCTGCAAAATGCAATGACTTTACAACGCTAATTTCGACGGATAGTCAACTGCAACTTCCCGTCAAACGTAAGTGGCGCTCAACTGCCATTTTACGTCGGAGGTAAATGGCGTTCAACTGCAAATAACCGTCGAACGTAAGTGGCCTTATATTGAATTATTTGCAGATTTGTTTTTTACATTTTTTATTTGAAATCTTTAAATTAAAAAAAATAAAAGTCATTAAAGGATTTTTTTATAAAAAATAAGGTAAAAATGTTTATAGAAATTTTTAATTATCAAAATTCAAGTTAAGTCACTTACGTTCGATGGCTTGTTGCAGTTGAAGACCATTTACGTTCGCCGTCAAGTCGAACTTATACCAAGTCACAGTTGACTATCCGTTTAAGTCATAACGTCGGCGTCGTTGCACTTTGCAACACATGAAGACGCAGGTTTGAATTTGAAAATCAAAATTTTACGTAAATTTTAAATACTGTACAACTGTTAAAACTTCATTTTGACATTAAATTTGAATTGAGCAAAACAAAAAAACCTACAGTATAACAGCGTCAGTTTCCTTAAATTTGTAGCCTCGGACTGCTCTTGGGGTTGTGGTTCAATAACAACAATATTGAGAGTGCGTAATGGGCGCCACAATATTTATTTTGGAAAATATTGAAACCCGTTTACTGTAAAAGTTATGGTAAATAGCAATCAGTTACTCAGTCTATCGTCACTAAAAGAATCACAGGGTTTAATAATACTCAAGGTTTATTGGAATCAGGTACACCGTGCTATATTGTTAATGTATGCGAGCTGACATTTGTAATAAAGTTAATACACATTAATTGTAAAGACAATATTTAAAAGTGACGTATAGAGATCTCTATATTAACAAAAGAATATTTATAAGTTGATAATTTAAGGGCTTTTTGTTTTTAGATAAATAGTTTAAAGAAAGAAAATTATGTCACTCGCAGTTCTGACAATATACAGTATGAAAACATTGAAACGATTATGTTTTGTAAATGTCCAACATATTCACTTAGCTTTCTTTTTATAGCGGGTAATATTTTCATAAAGTTCTTTTATTCTGACAGGTTGGTTTCTCAATCTCCATAGATATAATGGCAGAAACGAAACTTGGGTAGAATGGGGTATATACTAGATATAAAGACTAGATATAAAGGGCACTGCACTCCTACACCAGCCACATGCAAATTACGAGTCCAATCATAAAAAAGGAGTCTTCCTCAAAAGTTCAAGAAGATTGGTCGGTATATATATATATATATATATATATATATATATATATATATATATATATATATATATATATATATATATATATATATATATATATCACCAAATACTTAACAAGGAATCTCTGTGCATATCTTGGGATGACTACTTCGAAATATCTCTATGTAAATAAATCCCTTCGTAAGTCCCTAAAAGAACATAGATGAATATAGCAAAATAATAGTATCTCGAAATATTACCTTTCAAGAAGGATACAGTTGCGGCAAGGTAATATCGGCACACTTTATGAATTCCAATCAAAAAAGGAAAAGAATTATTTCAAATGCAAAAAGTATTGCTTTTTTATATTCGCCTTATTTAGAATTGGTGCTTGATCCTGGAAACAGCTCTATGGAAAAGAGCAATATACGACTAAGAAGGGGCTGTGCTTAAAAATAAGCTTCATCGCAGCATAGAAATTTAACCACTCCTAACATAAGAAACTGACCCTATTGATAAACTACTTTGTAGGCAGATGATACTAGGTTAGTTTTGATCTGCTCCGGACAATACATTTCTCCGGTACCACCCACATGTGGAAGGCAGAAAAGCAAAACTGTTAAGTACTACTTTTACATTACAGGGTGGAATATCTATGAAATAGGGGAACCCCGTCAAAACATGGTAACCAAAAGTTTAATTTATTTGAAGGACTTCTTTATATAAACGTTGGTTGTGTCTACAATCTTTGGTGTCCAGTTACAATGAGTGACTATTTAATAGTAACATGAATCCAAGATTTTGTTTAACGTGGCCCACCTACGTTCAGCTTAATGGCAACGGCCTCCTTAGGTACCAACGATTTCAGTTACGCTTAATGAATGGGTAACTTACTTTCATAAGAGCTACCAGTACTCACTGGTGGGAGCGAGATTGCCTATTCACCCTATGCTAGCTCTCCAGGCTAGTGATGAGTCCCATCATCCCTAGTCCAGTCCAACCTCCAGTGTGGGTGGAATTCGAAAACTAGGGCTACCTAGGATATCCCAGAAATAAAGGATTATTATTATTAATATTAAGTGTTCCCCTAAGTGACTAGTCTACGGCAAGGTTTCCCTCGCGCTATCCAATCCACAGTTTAATGCTACTACGAAAGAAGCATCGGGCGAAACAGTCTTCACTTAGACAGCGATCCCCTGATCGCTGTCTAAGTGAAGACTGTTTCGCCCTAATTCGCAGTAACCCCCTGGTTACTGCCAGGATAGACTTTGCTATAGTATCATTCGCCTAGTAAGTCTAGCCCTGGTCTAGCGTTTAATAATAACAGATAATAATCCAAAATTTATTTAAAGTGGTCCACCTGCGTTATCTTATGACTCCGCCCCCCCTTACAGAAGTACGAATTGAGTTACGCTCAATTAGCGCGTCTACATTTGTAAGAGCCACCAGTACTCACCGAAGTTGCCTATCCACCCTCTACTAGCTCTCCAGACTAGTGCTGAAGCTATTAATGTGCTCACCCATCAGAATCCGTCTCTAAGGGAGTCCCAACGCCTTTAGTCCAGCATGCGAACTTTTACTGTCCAGACGAGTCCAACCTCAAGTGTGCTTGGGACTTGGAAACTGGGTCTGTCTAGAATATCCCAGAATTTCGCCACCCCCTCCCTACATATTAATTCTTGGTGAATAGTAACAGTAAATAAATGCAACCAACCAAAAACAGTTAAAGATTTAGAATCTTTAGTATTGTAATACGAACTCATGGACACGTTATTTAACAACACCCCCAGCTTAAACCACCCACCATCCTTGACTTCCCCACCTAACGAAGCGAGCACTGTAAGTGGACAGTCGGTCTCGAGCGTATCTTAAATGCATTGATTACCATTAATAATGCTTTTAAAAATATAAATATTAATTATACAATTGCGAAACTAAGCAGAATTGGCAAATTTACATCGCAGAAAACTGCTTTAACTTAAAAATGGAATCACGTAAATCGATCCAGTAGAACTCAAACGAAACAAAACAAAAAAACCTTTCGTTTTAAAAAGATTAAAATAAAAAGTAGTTATGGCTAATTTCCAGAATCAAAGCTTCAATATAAATCAGAATAAAAAAATCGGTCTTGTGGAAGCTATGGCGGCATACGGCATTTGTCTACGCATCTGAACAATTCGAATGTTAAACACTAAACGATGCATGAAGAAAGTGGTTAGGCGTCGTGAACTACTTTAAGAGTAAGTAGCTCCAATAGTTATCATGCAGCGAACTTGGGGGTGCTACAAGTGGATAGACTTTCTTGATTTGATGCAAACAAATATTTCAAATTTGCGGTTTTAAAAATCTAAAAACTTAAAAAAATAAAAAGTAAGTAGCGTTGGCTGATTTACGGAAGTAAAACTTTAATAGAACAAAAAGGATCATGCAAATCGGTCTTTCAGAACTCGTAAACAAAATTAAACAAAGACGAGCCATGCGTTTAACTCAGACACTGCATATACGATAACATGTATACATGAATAACAAGCATCTGTTTTACAGGGCATATCAAAAAATAGCATCACCTTTTTATTACAATAATCTTGATGTTTACACCATACACATACTATCAATATTGGATTTTACCATGTCCTTATACTCTTTTTTTCTTGAAAATGGAAGCTGAAAGCAAATCAGTATTGAGAATAATGAAAAGTGAGGTTATGTAATGATATCCTTTCTATAAGAATATTTTCTTATGGTAATTATCCTTGTAATTTAGAATGTTATTGACTCATTAAGCAAATAGCATTTTATTAATTCCTATAACAATAAAATTATATGAGTAATTAACAAATTATTTGTTCTCAAACACGATACTTTTTACACACAATAGTAATTTTCACATAAACAAACTAGAACTCTCACTGCCAGCCAAAAATGGCATTTCAATTGGAATATAAATTAAAATCACAAAACATAATAAACAAGATAAAAATACATTAAACTGGTCTTTGTTTGTTTTTCTGAATAGCCACTTGTCTTTAACCTGAACTAATAGGAAAGAAGAATTATTTCACTGATCGTTATCGGCCAATCAGTGATCTTAGTCTGATTGGCATTTGAAACTTCTAAAAGACGTTTGCGTAAAAATGCAGGAGTTTGTTATTATTTTACTGCATCGCAAGTACTAATTAATGAAGGACGTATTAATTAGGCGGTCGGCTTTGAACCTACCATTCTACTACTAAACTATTCAGCCAGGGACGAACTGCATAGTTTAAAGTTTACAAACATTACCTAGCAGGATTGTTCTGATTAGCAAAAAGTAGACGGCAGTGGTTGGTAATCGAGGCTCACTTTGCACTTGTTCGTTGGTTCGCTACAAATTCTAGAACTAATTGCCATTACCAAGTCCCCCAACTAAATTGGACTAATTTCATAATCTAATAAGACGACATTTTCTAAAGAAGAAAAAAGGATTCTTATAACAAGCTTTTTGTTTTAACGATGAACTTTTCCTGTATTTTTGTTGCCTTAGTTTGTAGTTAACTACTAAGAAGTTAACATAAAGTTACTCTCGTTGTTAAATTGACCATATGATTTAAGCAGCTTGATTGAATAAAACTTAACAACGAGTATAAAAAAACAATTGCACTACTATACCTGCTTTGGATTAACCACACTTATAAAACAGTTGTGTTAAAAATGATTTTCCTACTCCTATAGAATGCAGTTCCGAGGTAGCTTATGTTGTGTGGAGTGGATGTTTGGTTTATGAGGAGTGGGGAGCCGGCGGGGTTCGCGCACATCCTTGGCTTTGTCGTCAGTACAGCCATGACCGAGCAAGAGGTACATTCGTCTGTACCGCAACGGATTATCATAAAGTTTTTAACCAATGAAAGCGTTAAACCGTCAGAAATTTTAACTCGTTTGAAGGCACAGTTTGGGGACAGTACACTGTCTCAGAATCGTGTGTATACGTGGGCGAGATAATTTAAGGGCGGACGAGAACGTGTTGAAAACGAAAGTCATGATCGACGCCCAAGGACAAGCCTTACAGATGACAATACCCGTACCGTTCGAGAGCTTATTGAACGTGATCGCCGGTTAACCGTGGAAGAAATTTCATCAGAAGTGGGTATCAGCTATGGAAGTGTTCAATCCATTATAACTGATCAACTTGGTTTTCGAAAAATTAGTGCTCGATGGGTTCCGAGGTTGTTGACTGGAAACCAAAAACAGGTTAGGTCGGAGATCGCTGAAAGGCTTCTGAATCGATTTCAGCGAGAAGGGGAGGCCTTTTTGCAGCGCATCGTAACATGTGATGAGACGTGGGTACATCACTACACCCCCGAATCTAAAATGGCAAGTAAGGAGTGGCGAAGAAAGAATGAAGGTTGCCCAGTAAATGCCAAAACTCGGCACTCAGTTGGAAAAGTCCTTGCAACGATTTTTTTTACTCTAGGGGGAATTTTACTGATCGATTTTCTACACGATCAACGTACAGTGAATGCGGCTTACTACTGCCAGTTGTTACGGTCGGCAAAAGCCGCCTATCGAAACAAAAGACGAGGCATGCCCATCAGATGTGTCATTCTCCTCCATGACAACGCCAGGCCTCACACCGCGGCCTTGACAAGGAATACACTGGAAGAAATGGGCTGGGAAACCTTCGAGCATCCTCCTTATACCTTGACTTGTCCCCCTGTGACTATTTTTTGTTCGCGCCTATGAAGGAATCACTGGGAGGAAAACGATTTGGAAGCAATGAAGAAGTGGAAGAGCACGTGCGCAATTGGCTTACAACTCGCCCTCAAACTTTCTATAACCAGGGAATACTGAAACTTCCAAATCGGTGGCAAAAGTGTGTAGATCACGCAGGAGACTATATTGAAAAATGTTAAAACAATGATTTGTGTATAACGTTATTCAATAAATGATGAAAAAAAATTACCATTTATATTTGATTTACCCTCGTAATATATGCGTTGACGGGCGGTGAGTAATAACTTCATCTTGATAAAAAAATGATAAAATGTGTTCACCATTGGACATTTTCAAAGAGCTAAAAGTAACCTCTATAAACTTATGCCATAGAAAATCAAGAAAGAAGTACGAAACGGCATACAACATCAAGATTCGAAAAGTACAGCTTTCTATTGAATAGTCATAGAAAAAGTGTAGGATTCTACTTGTGTGTAATGACTATTACTCATAAGAAAGAATTATGACGCTCGCCTGAGTCTCACGTCACAATTCATCCTCTTGAATAATAGCCATCATTACACGCTCTTTCAATAGTATACTATTATGCAATAGATTTAGAGAACCGTAAACTAACAGTTTCGAGTGAGTTTACCCATCAACCCAATAACAATTACGAAAGTAAGAAAAATAGTTAGCTATCTAAAACATAGATTTGAACTAATATGACAATATACGTAGTAAGGTGCAAAAGCCCCTGGACCCTGCCCACAAGACGACGACAGATGACCAGACATCTGTTGTTATTGTGTGTACCACCGCGTCAAACAATTTTTTTTCTACATCTGAGATGCCACAGGACTCCAACCTTGGCCCTCTTTTATTTTCTTTATTTATTAATGATTTAAATAATGGTATCAAACGCACAAGATTGTTTTTTGCCGATCGCTTGAAGAATTTTTCCCCCAATATGCAATAGTGATGGCTGTGCTGCTTTACAAATAGAATTGGTAAACAGGGGCGTGCTGGTCCACCGGGACAACTCCCGGTGGCCTGGGGGTTGGGATAGTAAAAATTAAAAACAGTATATGTACCAAAGTATTAATTCTGAAAAATATTGTTGTAATTTCTTTGGAGATTAATCATCAAACTGTTGTCAAAAAAGAAATAATAAGTAGATAAGCACCTCCTAGTAGCTAATACCTATCTATACCTAATTAACTATTTAAGTACAAACTTTTTTCTTTACATAAGAGTTTGTATTGTCAAGCGCATTTCTTCATTATCAAGTTATTTAATGACCTAACCTGGCAAAACACATTTGACAGATTATAAAATTAATAAATTATGTTTATGCACACTATGTACAGATACATAATAATTAGACTATTATTGCTAGACTCATCTAAACGTCTCTTTATGGCCCGTGAGCTTCTTTATGGCCCGACGAATGAAACGTCACAGCTGTTTCTTGTAAAACTTAATTTGTTCTTCATACACTTAATTTGTAAACTTATCAATACTTGTAGTTCAAGTGCAAGCACAGCGGCTTGATGTAGCTACGTTCTCTTTAATTATATTTTTTACGCAATAATAAATTAGAGATAAAAAACATAATCTGTGCATAAAATAGTATATGTATAGCGGGCGTAACTTGATTTTATGACCCTACAACCTTTTCCTAGCTGACGGCTGACGTCTCAGGTGTTAGAAATAACACTCCCGGACATAAAAACCTCTTTACGCCCTTAATACACAAATAACTATTGTAAGTAGTTTAATTATGTACTCCTAATTGTCCCTAAACGATAAAACGATGAGTTGAGTACTATCGCTACAAGGCGCAACAATAAATGGAAATCGCAATCAGGAACAGCTGATACTTCGAAAAGTAAAAGAGCCAGAATGTAATACTGTTATTGCGTTGAAAATAATTCTAGAATAATAGAATAATAATAATAATTTTATTGAAATTATTTTTACTGAAAATAGTAATTAATGTGACCTGAACCTAAAGTCTCCTGGCCTGGTCTGAGAATCCAAGACGCCCCTGAATGTAAATAAACTCTCTTTAAACGCATCCAAATGTAAAGTTTTAAGTTTTACGAAGAGAAAATCGTCTATCATGTACGATTATACTATAAATAATACTATTTTATCACGTTGTAAGCGTACTAAGGATCTTGGTGTATATATTGATAGCGAGTTACATCTTGTTGTTAAAGTCAATGAAGCTTTACAGTAATGGATTTATTGTACGCAACAGTAAATCATTTACAAATATTGCAGCTTTAGTTTTTTGTTCTCCGCTTTTGTCAGATCTAAGTTGGAATATGGCGCTATTATATGGAATCGTTTATACAGTTGTTATAAAATAATGATTGAAAGAGTTTAACGGCGCTTCTTAAAGTTTGTATGTTTTAAAGTGGATGGTTTGTATGCTGGCATCATCTTTTTATACAAAATATTGCATAAACAAATTGATGCTAGTGACATTTTGTATCAAATGATTTTTTTGTGCCACCCTTAAGAACGCAAAAATAGTAATTTGTAAGTAGTAGTTAGTAATTTGTAATTTAATTTCTTCTTTCTTGGTATTTTGTCCTATAATTGGAAAACTGTTGGGCAATAAAAGTTATTATTATTATTATTAATATGTTTAAAATGTAGTATCGCGCGGTGATCGAAGTCTCGACTAAAGAAGGTTAAAAGGAACGAACCGAACAAGGAACCGATTAGATAACATATGTATGGGGAATATTCCCCATCATATTGAACTGTGAAAGAATGGGCTAAATTATTCAAGTTGGGGAAGAAACTTTGGAAGACGATCATCGCCCCCTCGAAATTTATATTCATCCAGAAGGGAAGAGATATTGCTCTGCTGCATTCTTAGATCTAGTATCGCAAACTGATGTATTAACAAGTTCAAATTTGTAGGAAGATGCTATGAATCTTCAACATATACTTATCATCAAGAGTTCTTCAGGGTAAGAACTAGGAACTGAATTGTACGTATAACCTGTACAACTTCGGTCCTAGTGCATAACCCTGTATGTACATACAACCGCCTACCATCGACGAGGTTAACTGCAACTTTTGTTAAAGTGATTATCTTCTTATATTTTAATTAGTTTTAGACGTTACATAATTATCACTGTAATTATTCTTCTGATATTCAGCAATTTACACGAAATCTGAATTTTAATTAACAGATTGTTACATTTTGTACAATGGCGACCATTAAAAAGTGAACAGTTCTGTAATTTAGCCCTATAGCCCCTGTTAATGTTTTTTTTTGTTTGTTATTGTGTCAATGTTGTGTTCAAACTTTTTTTTCTTGGTCGACATTGTACAATACTAGCGTGAAATAGGTATCATATGAAATATTCCCAACATTTATAAACACAGCAAATTTATAGAAAAATGTAAATCAAATAAAGGATTCTATGTCCTTTCAAAAAATAACTAAACTGTAAATATTTGTGAGTGATATAGCCTAACATACAAATATAACACGTAGCCGCGATTTTCCTGTGATAAATTTAGGTTTGATAGCTAATTCGTGCTAGCCAAGTTAAGAAAATATCGTCCTGGCTAGCACTAACTATCAAACCCAAATTCATCAGAAAATCATGGCGACTAGTTATGTTTTGATAATAGTGACGTAATTTATTAGAGAATTAAATACCATACAATTTAATGTATCCACCACTTTGAAAATAATTTAGAATCAATCTGGCAAGATTTTAAATAATTTTTATAGCTGACGCGCATGCTGTTAGGAGCACACTTAAGATGTCCCCTCTTTGCCTTTCCGCCTCATCTGTTTCAATTAATTATTAGTTAAAATTGTAGGTTAAATAAAATCTACCCAGCGCAATATGCTAATAACTTTTCTACGATTTATTGTTGGGGGTCACTGCGATCATGGGCACCGGCAGGATTATTCGTAGGGGGGTTTACGAAGAAAAAACTAAAGACGGATTCTTCGCAGTTCATACGCATGTTTTTGTTAACTGATTTCTAAGTAAAATTAAAATTTATTTCAAAAGCCAGGGGGGTTGCACCCCACTCCCGGAGGCCATGAGTGCGATTGTGCGCACGCTCACTGGTGCCAATGAATAGTCTTTAATTCCCCATACTTATGGGGATTTTTATAATCTTTTATCTTATGATATTATTCATGGGGGGGGGCTTACCAATTTAGGGAATGATTTTAAAAATTGGTTATGTGCCAATGATTAGTCTTTAATTAGTTACAACACAGTTTTTGCAGATTTTTACGTATTTAATTTGGTGATGTTCTGGGGGGACATTGATTTTATGCCAATGAATGGATTTTAATTAGTCCCAAATTAAATCGATTTATTGGGATACTAGCTTGCGCTCGAGTCAGCATCCCACTTTAAAGTTTTCATTTAATTTTTGAGTTGGTCTAAAATTAGTCCCAAATTATGGTACTAAAAATTCGACAACTAGGGGATGCTAACTTTATTACATCCACTACGATCGGCGTGAGAAGTGATATTCAGAAAAAAGGCATTCAACTATTGGAGAGTTACGAGTTGTAGATTCACTAACTAAAATTTTAAAAACAGATTTGGTAATATTGACGTTACTGTGTAAGTCAATAAGTTTTGTTAACTAAATTAAGATCGTGGCTAAAATCTTTGTTGGAAAACTTTATAGCAAGCGATTTCATATACTTTTCAGATGAACAGAAAAGCTGATTTTTAGTAACAAGCGGTTTGGACAAAAAACCATCTTTTGTTATTGCCTTATAACCTACAAAAACACAAAGGCTATTTTTATATAAATAAATACCTAACCTACCAAAATATAGCTGTGCTGGAAGTATCAGCTTGATGCAAATAACACTGCTTTTGTTTTTGCCGGCTAACCCCCAATAAGTCGGAGAGGGGCTACCCCGCCCATACAAGATATAAAAGATAAAAAAAACAAGCGCCACTTCGTTTAAAAACAATGCTTATTACTAAAGCTTCAAGCTTATCAGATAAACGAAGAAATAGATCTTCTACTAAAATATGGGCAACTTCCACAATTTTGGTCGTACCGTACATATATATATAATGACGAGCTGGAAAGCAATATTAAAATCATACAAATAAATAAATAATAAATAAATAAAACACACGTAGTGAAATGTAAATTTTCTAAGTAGGGCTTTATTTTAATTGTAACTATTGTGCAGATCAAAAATTTTAATCTTTAATAAAAAAAGGTGAATGTTGATTTCTATCACAGTCGGTTGTAAACTTAAAACTACCCTAAGACAATTTCACTACTCGAGATCTCGTGTTAACTAGTTCTTAAAATTAACATGCATGAATAAATTGTATACACATTTAATAAATATATATAAACATAAATAAAATGACACAGAATACATACAAGTTTAGACAAACATCCCACCATTCGAAGACCCACGGCTGTTTTATTTAAAGCCTTGCTTAGGGGTTTTCGCTTCACTCTTCGATATTTTGTTGTTTTGTTCCGACCCAGTACATATATAGATGTAGGTACGGATCCAAAGGGGAAGGACCTTCTAAATGAACCCACGATCAGAGAGGCAGGAACAGGAATAAAAGACAACGAGCAACAAATCCCAAAAGAAAAAGACCTACAAAGAAATCACCCTGTATATTGTATTAATTTTAAATATTTGAAGAATTTTACCTTTCTATAAACTGAAAGGTCTTTTACAATACAATTCCCTCAAGGTTGTGACGGTACGTTTTCAATCTAAGATTTTATATCCCATGAACCTTTATTTAGGGTTAGCGTCGATATCCGATGAACTGTTATTGTAGTTTTGTTTAACTCACATGCGCGTTGAGCTTAGTAGATTGCAGGTGAAAACGTTCGTTTTTGCAATTTTGGGCATTTTTGCGTCGTATTGCACGTGCTCGAGAAGCATAGGCTATTCTAGTGATGAATTGAAATAATTCGATTTTTAAGCCACATCTTTAGATGGATATTTGCTTTCTCTGGTATTAATAAGAAATTAGCTAATTATAGTTGTCTGCGACGCTAATTTCATCTTTTAAGGATTTGTATCGTGCGTACGATGTAATCTTTTCTAAAAGTCCCGCACAACAACTCAGGGATTTCATTTCACTTCATTTCATTTTATTTTATCTTACTCCTCTTATGGATTTATTCTTATCGATATTGTAATTGATATGGTTATGGTAGTTGGAGTATATATACATATATCAATTGGAGCATAACTAGTTTATGTTATCAACATTGTAAGATAGTAGATGAGTTCAAGGCTGTTTTTGGTAACCGTGAAGACTGGTTATAAAGAAGCTGGATTACCGAACAGATCCCCCCTTGGAGATCAAATCAATGGTTTTGAAGACGAGTAACTGATAGAATACAAAAACTTCCTTTGAGGTTTATTCTGGTATTCGGGTAACATGTTTTTATTTAGTTTTTAATTATTAATCTTATTTGAAACAAATGTTATGAATGATGAGTGATTGTTGGTTGTTAGAAAACATTTGGGGTAAATAAGGTATTGATACAAGACGATCATATCGATAATTTATCTATACCTCAAACTAAGTTGGGTTAATATTGATTAATTTATGAATTATTTTTTTTTTATTATTAATTGATATTTAAATTTCATAGTTAATTGATTACATATATTTCATTTCTTGTTGGTACATATGAATTATAACTATATTTTTGAACGAATAAGTATCTTATGTGTTTATGTTTAATTCTATTTGGGGTAATAAATATATGAAACGATTGTTTGTACTGTTGATTATATTATTTGATTTGCCTTTTGATTATTTGTGTGTTAGCAAGATTTATGATCTGTCTTGGAGCCGATCAGCTGCGTTTGAGATACTAGTAATCGAGTATTTGAGGGAGTCAAGGGCAAACGATTACTGGCGCCCATGATCATCCTTTTTTTTTGTTGTTTTGCTGTAGCTCTTGCGAGAAACAAACCGCACGACCACTCTCCGACAGCTTAGCTTGGCTTCCATTTTCTTTTGTTTATTTATTTTGCAACTCCAAGACTGCCAACACGTTTTTCTTTTTTAAATAGGTAGCTACCTGGGTAAAAGCCCGTCGTAAGGTGACTGCTAGGGAAATATTACCTAAAATAGAAAGACATTTTGTAAGATTTTAGCGCATGGAAATGAAATGAAAAGAATTTACCTAAATGGTTAGCGCCAGAACGTAATCCGTCTAATTTGACGATTGATCGCACATAACTAATCCAGCGATCATTCTGTTGAATGCGAGATTTTTTCCGCTAAAGCGAATTATATCGAAAATCAAATTTCTAACATATCTCGAACATTCAACTTCTAATGCCAAATAGTCATGTGTTACTCAACTCTACTATTGAGAAGGAAGCTTAACCGCGCAGGTACGACTTCACGATAAACAGAGGAAAAGGGGCAACCAGTGACAACCAAACAACGGAGAAGCTTGGTTTTAAACAGTGACCATCAAACAAACAATGGGTTGTGAATTTCAACGTTATAGCCTTTTTGTTTAAATTAGGAACATTTTTTTAGGAAAATAATGCCCATATATGAAAATGTTGATTTAGCGAAAGATTTTTACGCTATGTCTTATTAATAGACAAGAAAAAATCGTTGGTTTTTCATATACTTAAAATCTTAAATAAAACGTTTTTTTGTCTGAAAATTAAAGGCATATGAACCGCAAAAATGATTACTTTTTATTACATTTCGTCCGATAAAAGCAAAAGTATAGCATTTATAAATATAATATTTCACTGTTTCTTGTACAAATAAATTTACCATTTGCTCATTTTTGAAATATTTAATTTGGTTCAGTAGTTTACGAAGTTTGTATTAGAGTTCATTTTCGAACATTTGCTGGTGCCGGATACGAGGAGCCTAGATGCAATACCCGCTAAGTCACAGTAAACAACTGTTTTAGAAATTACAGAAAACTAATTCAAAAGTGTCTCAAGCGATAGTTGAACGCAAACTTCATAGATCATTTTACTATAGCAAATGTCGGTTTTCAGAACTAAAATAGCTTTTATATTATTCGAGACTAAAAAACCTGTTGACCTATATAACAAATTTTTTGTCATTTGTGACTTGGCGTATTTTGCACCTAAAGCACTTATGTGACGTTATCGGGATTTTCTTAGATGCAACCATTGTGTTTAAAGTGTGATTCTGAATAAAAAAGTAGCAAGGTACCACATTTCTAAAATGAATAATAACCTATAAGCGGGTTCTGTCCTGTTTAACAGTCTTCCCTCAATCATTTCGGTAAGCTTCTAGGTATAGAATGTAATTAAAGGATTTTGTATATTCTGCTTTTAGTTTACAAAGATCTCGATGATGTCATATCCGGCACCAGAAGATGTTCTAAAATGGGTTCTAATACCAATTTCATAAACCAGAGGTCAAAATATATAAAGTCCTTTGAATTTCATTGCTTTAGCCAGAAGCTTGCTCGATTGATTGAGTATAGACTGTTAAACGGGACACCCTGTATAACATACACATATGTTATACAGTACCAGTAAATGTTCTAAAATGGGCTCTAATACCGATTTCGTAAACCAGAGGTCAAATTATATAAAGTCTTTTCAATTTCATTGCTTTAGCCAGAAGCTTGCTCGAATGAATGAGTGTAGAGGTGTAGACTGTTAAACGGGACACCCTGCATAAAATAAACATACGTCAAAAATTTTTATTAAGTATATCTTAAGTTTTTCTTCTTGGGATTTATAAAAATTCCAAACATAAAGTTTTGTAATGCAAGAAATATGTATTGGAATAAACACGATCCAATTAACATGTTGTTAAAGCTTTTGTCTTAAAAAAGTAGTTGTTCCTTTTTATTCTTAAAAATGCAGAATAAAGTCACATAGAATAAAAAGAAATTCGAGAGCCACCGATACAATATTTTTAGTTATGTAAACGTTTACATAAATAGACCATCCAGACACGTGCTGTCCCACCGGGATACTGGGAGTTTCCCGGTGGGCCTTATAAAGTTGCCTCGAAGGGCCCTTCTACACGGCAGAATTTAAATTACCAACAATTAAATTATATTTAAAGTAGAAACAATATACCTCGCCGCTGTTCAACTAGACCGCACCTGATGAACAGTGACGATTGCATTACGCCCACTCCTCCCTCCCAACCCTTTGACAAGTTGAAGTGAATATCTCATAAACTATTTTCTTAGTTATGAGCAAGCCCAACCAACTGGGTGCTGAATGGGTAGTTAATTGCACAATTTCGTGTAGTCGAATGTATAGTTATAAAATTACGGTAGGTTACGGTACGGTTAGGTATACATGCGACTACACGAAATTGTGCGCTTAACTACCCATTCAGCAACCATGTGGTTGCCCTTGGTTATGAGTATTCGGAACACACGTCACAGGCATCATATTTTTACGTTGTTGTTTATAATGTAGTGCTTATTTGGTTTATTGTTAGAGGCTAAAGATGATTTTCAAAAACATTATTTTTGGTGTGTTACTATTACATACGAACCAATTATATCTATTTCCATTCTCATGCGGCCATTAAGATGCAAAACAGTAATGTAAAGATTGCACGAGTTTCAAACAGACAAAATGTAACCGGAAACTTAAAGATGCCATTCCAATTAAAGTAACTTATTAAATAAGACGTTTAGAAGAAATAATCTTTAATACAAATTGAATTATTCCTCTTATGGGGCTATGCTATGCAGGAACATTTATCGTTTTAGACTAATGTACCATATTTCAACAAATAGATTTTGAAAGCATATTTTATATTAACAGGCGCAGATGAATTAATATTAATTGTGTTAATATTAATATTAGTTAATATTAATAAGTTGATAATCTACTATAATTAGTACTATTGTAAAAAAAGAATTAAAAAGTAATTAATAATAAAAAAGAAACAGTAACCAAAGTATGATTAATGGACATTAATCATTAAATTAAATAGTAGAAAACAGGGCGTGCTGGATTTCGAGTTCAAAAACCCGAGTTCTAATCCCAGCTTGGATAAATTCTCTTTTTTTAATATTTAATATATTTTATAAATAAACATTTTTTTAAATATAATATTTATAAAAAGAAATAATTACATAAATTTATCCGTTAATTTTATAGTCATTGTTTAAGTACGGCCGGCTGGTTTAATTGGATAATCAAATAATGTTGACTATATATGTATGTAACACCTAACAAGCTTTATTAAAACTTTATTGGTTTAAAATGTCTAATAATTAATTAATCTAAATAAATAAATTATTCTTAAAAAAAATTGACCGAAGTGGGGTGGTGGGTCCCTCTAAGGGATATCTTCCCGGGCCCTAAAATTGACCCAGCACGGACCTGAGACCATCCAATATATTTTACCCTAACACAACATTTTTATAATATTAGGCTAGCGACTGATCTTTAAAGAATGATGGTTTTTAGTCACTTTCCCTGATGATGACAGATGATTACACTGCGATAGATGCAAATTTAATATTATCGATTTTTATCACTTGAGGTTCTATTTAGATACTGCACCAAGATTCTGAAGGAAATTTAAAACCCATCACATTTGATAATTGCCCTAATAATGCGTTATCAAAGATATTTTCTTTGATATATCTTCATCATCAGGACCGTATCAAATATTTGACGACCTGAGGCCGTACATCCATTATAACAATTATTGAATTTTTTTCATTATTATTATTTTGGTTTTTGTTATTGAACCTATAAGAGACTCACTCGGGAAGGCCCTGAAATTTCTAGTTAATATATGTGTGGCTCGGGGCATATGAATTTCAAATAATAGGTATTTGTCAGTTTATACATAGAAAGACATTTAATAAATCATAACCTAGCAGTTGATTTAAAAGGGAATACATTTTGCATACAATTTTAGCTTTGGCAATTATTATTAATGGATAGACCTAATTTCCTTGATCCTACGCTTACAATTTTTCAAGTGTTGTGTAATTTATACTTGATGATCTGCTATTTATCTCTGCTTCCATCTGATAAAATGAATTACTGCATTACCAATAATGTCTGTATTTACCATCATCATTAAAAAAAATCTAAATAGAGCATCTACGTAGGCATACTGCTCGCTTCCTTAATAAACAACTCGAAATTAATTCAAAGAGAGAGACTTCGAGCAAAATCCAAGACGAGGTTTGTCTATTCGTTCATTTCGCATAAAATACCTGATACCATATTCCCAGACTTCTTTCTCTCTTCTGGTGTTGATATTAAAACAGCAGGCACACCTCCAGGTGCAGGACGTGTTGCAATAAATAAAATTATATATTATAACTAAAAATAGATACCGATTGCCATTACAATCGTTATTGCACTACAGACAACCTTGGTTGTCAGTAACCTCTGCGTCAATATCCACCCCTTAACAACAGCAACTCCTCCGCAGGCGCCGGGACGCTGAGTTTATTCTCATGTCTGTATGTATGCATAGCAACAACATGTAATTTTATTTTTTTTTTTATTAAAATACCAAAAAATGTGTTAATTGAGATGCTGCAAGAGGAATTTGCAAGTTAAATATATTATGGCAAAGCTATTAAAATATTCTTACAAATTAAGAGAAAGAGGTTTTAGTATTTCTTAGATTTTTTTGATTAGAAAAGTACTGTTATGGAAAATATACACTATACTATAGCTAAAAATAAAGCAGACGACCTTGTTTAAAATCCCAAGGTCTCTAATATTGCATAATGGTGTTTTAATTGTCAAAAAAAGGAGTCGAGTTGGAAAGTGTTAAAAGTGTTTAAAATAATTACTTCTTACATGTCATGCAATTTAAGTGAAAAAAAGTGTAAAAGAAAAGTTTCAAAACAAAAGAATGTCAATGAGATAATAGTTATTATACAGATCTTGCTTATATTATGGTTATGATGAAAGCAGAGAACAAATTATGCGATTGTGGGATAATACTTTGCGAGCATGAATGATAAGTTTTGCTTCAAATTAGGGGGAGGTTCGTCCCTAAGGACTGCAAGTCACTTCTATTCTTTCCAACTAAACTGATAAAAAAATTCTTTGCAACTATACGTATATGCTTTTCGGATTTTAATGATTTTACAATGCCCGTCAAACTGTATGATGCGTTGTATCAACCAGCAAACTTTTAAATAAAGTATAATAATATATAATAACATTTTAGACTTTTTAGTCAAATTACTGACAAAAAGCAAAATATTTACGAAGACAGATATTCAAAAAAATCCTTCGAGTAGCCACCGATTTGTTAATAAAAATTAGCTTGATTATAAAAATAACAAAACTGGTGCTCCGTCTTGTTGACTGTGTTATTTAAACGGGATCGCCAGTGACACGGACTGGAACGTATGGAATGCAGTTGGCCAAGGAGCCGGACCTAACACACTGCATATATACAGCTAGCTATCACTTCAAAAGAAAAATCTGCTGCCTTCCACTTGGTTGCACACATTTTCAAATACTTTTATAAGAACAATATACGTAAAACAATTGAAACACTTAAACCGTAATAATGTTCGTTTAAAGTTTAACGTTACGGTTTCTGCATGTGGATATCAACCTGTTCTCTGCTATTACTGAGCTGCTATTCCAATTTGAAGCATTTTTTGAATTTATTCAAGCTTAAAATAATATGTTTATATGCAAAACTGACGACTATTATGCAAAATTAGATGTAAAAGAACAAGATCTTGTTAGGAATAATAAAAACTAGAATGTATATTACATTATGGACTCTAAAAAACAGAAACGAGCAATCAAGATAAAGTAAATTGAATTTTTCCCTGTTTTCCTGGGCAGGGAAATGGCATTAAGTAATTTTTTTATGAAAAAGTTTAAATTAAACATTTTTTTTCTTTATTTAATACGCATTTATGTAAAAGAAAAGTTATGAATGTCAAAGTTCATTATGTTTTTAAATCGTGTTTAGCCGAATCACAATTTCTTATTAGTTGATTTTTCCAGTTTCCAACTTTTTTTTATTTAATTGCAATGTTAGTCCAAACAAGGTGTTAATATAATAATAAATAATTTAATATAAACATAGAAAGCAATCAAATATACGCTAAAAATATTAAAGATGTTCGACGTTAACTATATCTATGCCTAGAACATCGGAAACATCAGGCAAAATTCAGTATAAAACCACTCATCGGAATATATTATGAACTAATTGTCACGAAAACAAGTAAATCAATTTATCTTGTCTAAAATTATTTTGACGTGCGCTATATTAAATTACAGCGTGCAACCTTAAATATTAATATATCAGTAAATTCATTGCCCGCGAAGTAGTACGAACTGACAGATAAACTTATGTAAAACATATATTAACAAATCATTGTAATGGCCACGCATAGTTCAGGAATGATAAGCAAAGAAATTAGAAAATTATTGCTATCAAGAACAACCAATGCAAATATAATAAAAATAAATTTTATGATACTTTTAATAAAGTCCCTCTATACTATAGTTAAAGCTACAAAAGGTAAATTATTAATTTTGCAACGACTATTTTTTATTTCAGTAGAATTTATGGGTAAGGGATTAAGCCCGTGGCTACTTTTGTGAACTACTAAGCCTGAATGCATTTTAGTGGTTTCAAAACGCTATCTCCCGAATAAACTTTACTTTATGTAACAATCTATTTATAACTTGAATTAATTTTTTTATGCATGGTTGATGAGATAATTTAAAATAATAAATATAATAGTAGATTGTTTTATTAGGATTAAAGGTGCCCCTTTTTTTGACGAGCAAATTTTGCATTTGCGAGGCGAAGCGTAGCGAAGCCGAGCGGATGCTTAATTGCGAGTCACAAAAAGGCACCTTTAATCCGAATGAAACATGCTACTTTTTCTCCAACCGAAATCACCCATTGAACTATTAATTTGTGTTTTGAACAAAATTATTCAAACTACATTGGGATAATAAAGCAAAGTAGGTATCGATGTGTAGTCATGGACACTTTGTCAAACATTGGTCGCCATTTTGCTAATTGAATTCATTTGTGATTGTTTGTGGTCTAATTTGTTGAAAACTGTGTAAAAATGGAATCTGATGAAGATTTAGGTGTACCTAGGGAGATACTGGAGTGTGCGAAAGAGGTTTCTTTGAATCTTCTCCCTAAGAAATCTCGAGAAATTTATGAATTTGCGTATCGACGTTTTATGGATTGGTGCAAAGAAAAAAACATTCAGTTGTATTCAGAAGATGTACTGATGGTGTATTTCTCAAACTTAGCAAATAAAATGAAGCCGTCAACGCTTTGGTCACAATATTCAATGTTGCGGTCAACGTTGGATGTAAAGAACGGGATTGATATGAGTAAATATTCAAAGCTACGTGCTTTTCTCAAGAGACAAAATGAGGGATATTCATCAAAAAAATCGCGAGTATTTACAAAGGAGCAAGTTGACCGCTTTTCGAATAGTGCACCTGATAATTTATATTTGATGATGAAGGTAAACGCTTTCAAAATGAAAGAACAAAATTCTTAAAAAGCTTTTTTATAGGTTGTCCTAATATTGGGGGTTGCAGGCGCATGCCGCTCTGATGAATTAGTCAATCTAACAATTGATAATGTTGAAGATGTGAAATCCGCTTTAATTATCAAAATTCCCACTACCAAAACTAAGAGACCACGATCTTTTACTGTGCTGGGAGAAAATTATTTAACTTTATATCGAAAATATGTTGCTCTACGTCCATCCGGATTGGTAGAACGTCGATTATTTCTCAGATACGTTAGTGGAAAGTGTCATCGAATGGTGGTCGGTATTCATAAAATCAGTGCCGTCTCGCAAGAAGTAGCAAAATTTTTGAACCTGGACAACTGGAAGAGTACACGGGACACGCATTACGACGAACGTCTGCTACTCTTTTAATTGACGGCGGTGGTGACCTCACTTGTCTAAAAAGACACGGAGGATGGAGATCGAGCACTGTGGCGGAAGGCTACATCGAAGACTCACTTTTGAATAAAGAAAATATTGCGAAAAGAATACTGCAGGTTGATAGTGGTAATAATAATGATAAACCAAGCACCACTGTCATTTCTAATGACACAGCATCGGAAAATAATATAATTGTTAGTGAAAACGTGTTGGACTGTGTTAAGAATTGTTCCAAGAATGAAGGTGCTGGAAGTTCCAGTGGATTATTTAATTTTAATACCTGTTCAAACTGTGTATTCAATATCAGTGTGAATAAACATCAATTGTAAAGATTGTTGAATAAACTTGTTCAGATTAAAAGTACCAAGTTTTAATTTAAATCAACACTTTTAATACTAGGATTAAAAGTGACAACTTTAGCTCCTAGGATTAAAAGTGAATACTTTTGTTGCTAAGATACCAATTTTTGTTTACTGTATGGAAAATGTCAACCTTAGGCCTCCTGACAGTCGTAAAATGTCATACTTTTGTAACGGTTGGAGAAAAAATGTATTTCATGCACAAATGTTAAACCATGTTAACTAATCCTATTAAGCCGCACGCGCATAAAAATGCTAATAATAAAAAAAAACTTTTATTTATGGATTTCTGAATGACTTATCGATAAATTTTGCAGGAATAGAGAATAACTTTGCTATTAGAACAGATAATCAGAAAAATATTATTTTTAGTTCTTTTAGAAGATGCATAGATAAAGTTCACAAACAATAAGCAACACAGAGTCATAAGTGAATCTAAAATAAATAAAACAAATGAATAATACATATTACATAATTTATTTTCTCATCGCTATTACATAATAAATATTCTAATAGAAATATATAAGATTTAAATAAAATAAATTAATCTAAGGTACACTTTGTCTTTATGAGAAAAAAATTGTTTCTTGGAGATATTACCTATTTTTTTTATTTATTATTATTTTAATTATTGATTTTTGAAATAAATTGATTTTCTAAATATCTGGTGTCTAATGATATTCAGCAAAGAAAGATGAATTTATTAAAATAAAGCGTTATAAATGATTTAAGACAAAATTCTATACTCTTTTAAGTATACTATTTGTGGGCAGAGCTGTATATTCCAATATTTCATCCCATTAAAGAACAGAACCGATAAAGATCGCTATCACTACAACAAACAGTGACTCCCCATTCAGTATGTAAGTAGCAGTAACTAAGATCGGAACTTTTATTGAGTACTTAGTTGTAACTACAACTAAATTTATGACTTTATAGGGTTAATTACTTCAGTTCGGAATATTTTAGTAATTATGTAGTTGTTTTTACTATTTAATGGAACTATGTAGTTCCATAACTTCTGAGTAACTTTTTCAAATAAATGTTTTGTAAAGAATAAATTGATTAAAATAATTATTTATTATTTCATGGTTATCAATGTATTGTTATTTATTAATCAAGAATAGTATATTACATTACTAGTGTGGAAAGTGAAACTTTTCGCACGCACGAGGCGCAAGACGAGTGCGGAAATCACACGAGTGCAGAAAAGTCACTTTCCAACGTGTAATGTACAATATTTTTCCTACGACCCCCCAAATTTCGAATGTTTAAAAAATTTAGATTTTTTAAATTTTCAAGAATATAATTTTTGAAGATTTTAAAGCAAAATTTTTATGGTTAGGTTTAACAAAGAAAATCACACTTAAAGCTAATTTTCTTAAGCCATTTATTTTTAGGATATAAAGTTTAATTTTTTAAACAATTTACAATATGAATAATTATAACGAAATTTCTATCAAAACATTTCCAGAAAAATAGAATTAAGTTATCTTGACAACTTAATTTTATTTTTCTGGAGCTGAATAGAACTTAAATGTAAAAGTATTGTTATGACAATTGTTAAAGTGAATGGATGTTTGTTAACATTTTATTTAATAGATTCTTTTACTAAATATAAATTTAAATTTAAAAAAATCATCAGCACTTCAAAAATCAAATCTTCATAACTTATTTAAACATAGTATAAAATGAAACCTTGGGTTTAGCAGCAAAGTTAATTAAATGAATTAGTATTACAATTTATAATATAATAATTTGAGAGGCACATAATTTATTTTTTATTTATATTTAATAATATCTTCATAATTAACAAATATAACTTCAACTAATAACGTAATGACAGATGTGAAAGAGGTTGCCTAACTAAATTATTATTTTTATTTTTCTCCCATTTGGCATCGCTGATTTTAATCTTGGCAAACTTGCTTCTATAGATTTCTTGTATTATAGTGAGGTTACGTTAAGTGTAATCTATTAGATATTTCTTTTTGATAGCTAAACTAACTAATTAAACAATAATTAAAGCTATATTTATGAGAAAATTAATAGATACATAATAATGGTTAAACTGCTTCTCAAAATTGGATTAAACATTAATGTCATCATTTTAATGTAAACAAAACTCATGGATTTCTAGGTATTGCTTAGCGTGACGTATTTTCCTAACACACACGTGTGTTATGTTCCTAACATACGCGTGTTATATGACTCACTTTCTTAATGTCGGTAGTGTTTGCTATTGTTCACTTTCGTATGGGGTCGTAGGAAAATACCATTTACTATATTCAGGCAGGTTATTATTAAACTTACTTGAATCATATCAGCTCTGGTACATAAAGTATAGGGTTATATCATAAGATCAAATACAGGGAAGTGTACCGTTATTTCAAATTTCTTTCGTGTATTTGTGAATTTCCAATGAGGAGCCCAATTGGGAGTTCATTTGTTTTCTTTTAAGTCTCATAAAAAGATTAAAATATAAACTAGAGGTTATAACGCAATTGACGGTCTATTATTCGGCTCTGATATATTTTTCTTTTAATATGTTTGTGTGCAGTTATTAAACAAAATTGCAAACATAAATTATTATAAAAATAAAATTGTTCTACACTACAATGCTATACCATCTGTTTTTTAACTTTAAACACCATCAAATGCAATAGCTTTGAATGGGCATATCGATATAATGTTATATTTCGATATAACGTTCTAATTTCAAATAAGACAAATTTTAGGGGGGAATTATTTCATAGAGTAAAGTTCACATACAGCTCCAGAGAAATAAATGTAAACTATATTTCCATCACAACGAGATAATTAAAGACCAGCAGTACATAATAACTGCGTCTCACTTTATGAAGATTATCTTGCGGTAATGATCTCGAAGAGAGTACCGAATTCCGAGAAACACCAATACTTTTACTGAAGTCGTTAAACGTTAAGAGGATATTGATAAAATATTAAATGTTGCTAAATTTTTGGAAGATGAAGTAAGACTCGAAAGAAATCGAGTAGACAAAATATTTTTAAAGCTGTTAAAAAATTTTATTCTAATCAGAATGCTTAGTTATTTGAAGTGGTATAAATGATTCACTTTTGAGAGACTATACCGTTTAATATAAATTACAATTTAACGGTTATAAATAAGTACATTTAAATTAAATTTTGAAACAGACTTACACCCTTACACGGTGGGTTGAAATGTTAAAGCAGGCGTCAAAAACTGTATTCATTCAAATGTATTCACTTTGTATTATGTACTATGTATTATTATTATTATTATTATTATTATTATTATTGTTTATTTCTCGCATTTCTGCGGCTACTCCACTTTACGGGTCAAAACCAAGGTAAAAGTGGTATTACTATTGCTACATATTATTATTGAAAAATTTTCTGGCAATGTTGCATGTGCTCAATATGGTGGATTTTTGCATAGGTACATATATATTCTTGTTAATATTGAGCTTTGCTATTGACTCGTGGAGGTGTTTGGGTATGATTCCAGTGGCCGATATAACAATAGGTAGTATATGCACTGCTTCTAAGTGCCGTAGTTGTTGAAATTCGATTGCAAGTTCCGCGTAATTCCTGAGCTTGTTAGTATGTGCCTCTTGCAAATTTGACGTGTCTGGTATTGTTACATCTATTAAGTAAGCTTTCTTGTTACGCTTATCAATCAATGTAATATCCGGCCGATTGTGTGGAATCGTTGTCTGTGATTATCCCCCTATCCCAATATAATAATGCTTTATTATTTTCTAGTACCTTTGGTGGATCATATTTAAAATAAGGTACTATTTCATTTAGCAAGGAATACTGTACTGCTAGTTGAACATGTATGATTTTAGCCACATTATCATGTCTTGTCTTGTAATCTGATTGAGCCATGGTTTGACATCCAACGATAATAATAATAATAATAATAATTATTATTATTATTATTATTATTATTAATGTCTGGCTAGGTCCCCGGACCTGTTACCGTAAGATTCACTATTAGACGGGTAGACGGTACAGTTATTATTGTTATTATTATTAATTCTTTTCAGCCTTACATATGGTAAATGAACTTATCACCAAGTAAATACTACCATTTCGAAGGTTAAAAGTTCTAACCATAAAGTTTGGTTCACTTTACCTATTTATATGGTAGCTTGAATCAATAAGTAAAGCTATTTTAGTTTGACTTGTAAGTTAAAATAGCCAACTGTACATGTAAATTTAACCCAAGTAAGGTAAAATCCTCGTTAAGTTGACATTACCCATACTATGTGGCTGATTTTACTAGAACCCGGGTAAAATCTACCAAAGAACGGTTAACTATAAATAGATAGTTCACTTAACAAATCGCTTGTTTATTCTGACGTTGATTTTTAGTTAACGCTGCTAAACTATAATATAGTTATATATTTTGTTAATATTTTTCTCAGTGAGTATATCTTAATTTCATATAATTAATATTTCTATTTATTCATTAGTTTGCTTTTAATAAAAAACAGTGTATTAAATAAAACATCAAGTATTCTAAGGTTCGATCATTTTCACAAGGACTTACAGAGACCTTCGTTCAGCTTGAAACTAAAGATAGTTTAAACGTAATCAATTGGTAATTAATGATTATAGTAATTAATAATCAACGAATCACGAGGTATGATACCATGGACATGACCAGAATGATATTGTTCAACTTCTTCGTAAAAAAAACTTACAAATAAATATTCTCAAAATACCCAATACAAGATTTTATATCGCGTGGTTGATTGGTTCTATTTCAATTCGACTTTCATAATAATGGATCACTAGTGCAAAACACCTGGAAAGTTTTATGGAAGAAATAAATACCGAACTTTATTTATGCATTCCTCGAATTAACTTTAATCGCAAGAATCTATAGAAGAAACTTTTAAATATAGTTGGTACTTACTTGATACAAGGGTACAAAAGACTTATTGGACCAGTACGATAACTTATATTTATACTTATATACCATTTTCGTATTTTATGATTGTAAACAAACAAGATTACGTGATCCTTATATCTTTCTGAATTCACAATTTATTTTCTAGATTTCTTTAACTAAATTAGAATATTGGTTGGGTTTTGTAGCGTGGAAATGGTTCTACTATTAAATAATTGATGTTTTTTTTTTTGTAAAATTATTATATTTTTCTAGAAAAATTAATTTCTCTTTTTTGTTTCAGGTAAGTTTCATACAAGAAAGTGGTCATATCATTTGTGGTAAGACATGTAGCATTTTAATTTATTATTATTACGATTATGTACATATTGCTATGATTTTTAATCTTGTTAGCAAGATACAACTCGTATTAAAATGCAAATTTTAGAAATTCCGTTCTATGAGTGACATAACCTCACTTTTTGATATAATTGGCGGAAAAATGTGTTGTTAATGTAAATAAAACTAGTCACTTAGGACTAACCTGCACACTAAAACAATTTAAACATAAAAAGGATATAGTGAAGCCCTGTATTTCTATCAATCAATTTAATATAAATATCATTCAATTTAACTATTTGGGGATCTTGCTGCGCACTTTTTAAGATGTAATGATGTTTTGGTGCGTTTTCAAAATCAAAATTTAGATGAAACAGACAGAACATGTTGTGTTTAAGATGTATTCAAAATTATACATAACTACTCACCTGTAGTATTTATTACAGAAATTTGTGTTTCATTTTCAGGAGATATTTTGTTTGTGTAGTACCTTTGTGTAACATTCAAGTTTGATATTTTTAAAGCTTTTTGATAAGATGTTTTATTGGAATTGAATAGAGTGGCATCTTAACGACATAATTGATACTAAATATCATAAAAAGATTGGTTCGTTTTGAAATAGTATGCGAAAAAGATGTCTGGCAGGCTACGCTATTGTAACCTGCAGTGATTTTAAGTAGTTTGAGCTACATAGTGTTTTGTAGTACCTAGAAAGATATTTAATAAAGATCATATGCATAAATTTATAAACAAGGAACATTGGGAAATTGTGTTATTATAAAGAACCCCGCACGTTTCTTATAGAAATTGGATCCCGGTCAAATTGTCATAATAGTTTCGGAGTTAAAGAGCACGAAAAGCAGGAAAAACAAGTACTTTGGTTTATGGGTTTTTAACACGTACAACCTCGGTAACGTCATTTTTTGTGTATATTTTTTGTTTTAATTAGCACAGGTAATTATGTTGGTTTGCTTTCGTGCGAATTATGTGAAATTATACCGGGTGTCCTATTATATTTTGACCCTTTATAAGCCTATATAACTTTTGAACTAATTGAGATAATGAAATGCGGTGTTTACCAGTCTTCTTAGTTTTTAAAGTTTTTTTCTGAGTATCCGTTTTTTTATCCACTTCCGGTTTATCCGGAAATGACGTAGCGTATTTTTGTGGGATAGGGCAACTTTGTGATTTCAAATGGAACAACCTGTATATTTTTTCACAGTTGGAAAGTCCATTGCCCCCCTTTCCAAAAGTACCAGACTTGCCATGGTTATTATACAGGGTGATAGTTTTATAAGCTCTTAAAGTGAATACTGCATGTTATTACCTTATGGAATAACGATGACAAGAAGACCACGTTCGGAAAGAGGAGACAATGAACTTTCCAACTGTGAAAAAATACACAGGGTGTTCCATTTGAAATCACGAAGGAGGACGCGGATTTATGTGTGAAGAAAAAGAATCCGCGTTTAACGCATTGAAGGAGAAGCTAACAGCGAAAGTAACACTAACCATCTACGAGACGAATGCCGAAACCGAATTGGACACGGATGTGTATAAATGAGGAATTGCTGGAATTCTTCTGCAGTCTCAGGGTAACCGAGAATTAAAACCAATCGCTTGGTTAGTTTACACAAGTAATCCTATCAACCAATAGAAGCTAATCAAATCAAAGCACAATTCATGGATTATATTATTTCTTATGTTATTGCCAACTAATTCTTCTACCTATATTAGTTAGAAAGAGTTTTCGTTAAATTAGATGGATTTATATATTGAGGTAGGTTTATTGTTATTTGATCGCTTTGGTATGTACCTTGGTAGAGTGAAATCTGAACATAAA
This sequence comes from Agrypnus murinus, assembly GCA_929113105.1. Lineage (NCBI taxonomy): Eukaryota > Metazoa > Arthropoda > Insecta > Coleoptera > Elateridae > Agrypnus > Agrypnus murinus. Next base: position 134,775,031 of record OV816028.1, on the reverse strand, counting down.
TATTTCATTTATTGTATATTATCTGTAGTTTTTATCATTTTCCAAGAAACTTTATTGTTGTTACGTCTGACATTATTAAGTTTCAGTTTATTTTAATCTAATAATAAACTTACTACTGATAAGCTAGGTCACCTTTTATCAAGAATTTGATATTGGTTTGTGCCTCTGTAACCCAAGATGAAAATAATAAATTGTGGAATTGTTTCAAACGAAAAATGTCAATTGGCTATGAGAAATAATTGAATTAGTATTATGAAGTTTGTTTTTACAAGGCAATACAAAGAAAAATATAACATGTTCTAAGTTTTTTAAACTATACAAAGGTTCATTTTGACTGAAAAGACAGTTTTTACTTTACTTTTACTTTTTATTTGGCCTTCTCTAAACGATCATTAATTGTTTTTAATGAATGAAAATAGTGAAAAGATCTGACTTAATTTTTCTTTTATTATCATTCATGTACATCTATGTAAACTAAAAGGCCATTAAACATTTAAAAATACTGAAAAGAAATTCCTGGTTATGTTGGCTTTCTAGTTAGCTTAAATTAAACATAAAGATGAAATTGTAACACTTTGCCGACCGTGGACACTACGCCGACCGCAACCGATAAACAATTTGCCAACCGTAGACACTGCGCCGACTGGCTGATTTGGACACTTTGCCGACCGGGTACACTACGCAGACCCTTGAAATAAATTTTGCTACTAGACGCTTTGCCGACTGTTTAAGCTTAATTAGTTTTAGCTTCGGAACTTAATTTACGTTAAAATCCCAATAAGAATTGTAACTATGGATGGTTCTTAAGGGCCGACGTAGTGTCAACGGTCGGCAGTGACCAGTAGCGAAACCTATTTTAAGGGTCGGCATAGTATTCACGGGCGCCAAAGTGTCGAAAACCAAAATCAATAAATTATCAACGAAATTATAAATATATAAACTATAAAGAGTATTTTAACAATTTTTCAACATGATTTGCCAATGTTAACGTTTTTAATTTTTTTTAAAACGGCTTAATGTTGAATTAACATTATCAATTGTTTTCCTTTACATCGTTGGTGTAAAATAAGATTGAACAAGATTGTTTTCAGCAGAAAAGAACATAAACATAATAAATCGATTCGAAGTTATATTTCCGCAAAAGTACATTGTTCAATGTAAATTTAGCACTTGTATTTTTCTCTGATTGGATAAGATTTTTGTCGTTGTTAGTGATATAATTTATGTTTATCTTGAAATGTAACACTGTGCTATGTAAAATTATTTTTCCTAACTTTTTATATTGACTAATAAGTAATCACTTAATACATTTTTCATTCTTGTCGTGTTGCGCTCGAATAACATTCATTGAGATGAATTGTTTGCCTGCCTGGAAATTCTTGGGGACAGATTAGCAGAAGATATTAATAAGAATAAAAAATACATCTCTGATGTACGGTTTCCTCATGTCATATGGCAAAGCGTCCAATCCATCATTTCCTATTCTTCACATGAAGTATCGTTCATAAAAAAAATCCGAAAAAGTCCAAAAGGTACTGTAGTGATCTTAGTTGGCGATCACTAAATTACTCCGGGCAACAATATAAAAACAAAATGACTTCTAAACAAATATAAGAATATTAAACATATATTCGTCAAATCTTTCATTTTTATTTCTTCCGTCATTTTATACAACATAGTATTGCAACGAGTCTATGGTATATTATATATCCTACTATCAGATCGTTGTTGTACTGCCCTAGGGATCGTTGGTAAATTCCATAGACTTCGTCATTTTGTGGGTTCTGTCTTCATTCCAATTATTATTATTTTTACTGTTTACCTTACGAATAATAATAGATGAGTGCAACGAGTGAGAAGGCGGTGCATATGGGTTTTATTGACTAAAAAGGCTTTGACAGGGCAAAAATGTGGCAAATACTTAAAAGAAATATGGAATACCAGCTAAATATATCAACCCTTCTAGGATAATTACAGTTTGTATAATGCAAAATCAGCAAATCAGACAGATCTATTATTATAGAAAATAACGTTAGACAGGACTGCACCCTGTCACCTTTGCTGTTGTTGATAACTATGGACTGGAAAATGAAAAGAAAAATAAATACCAAAAAAAAGGTGTAGTGTTGAGATTTGAAATGAACTTAGAAGATCTAAGATACGCGGACGATGTTTACATAATAACTGCGAATAGAAACCACTTACAAGAAAAATTAAATTTATTGAAGTTAACACACAAGGCAAAGGCACTAAGAACAATACGCACAGATATGGCTGATGTAGAGCTGGAATGTCAAAAGCTTTACTTAACTCGGGAGCATATTGGATGAAAGCTTGAAGGCGGGTCACTGTAATGTAAACAGAAGGATATGTAAAACATAAAATCTAAAAAAACGAACTATCAGAGAAAACAAAGCCGCAAATATTTAACAGTAACGTAGTGTTCCTTTGTAGATCAGCTGGATAAAGCTCGAACAACCAAATCAAACCTACTTTATAATTTATTGCTATTTATTTGCTAATTAATTGCCACAATATCGATTTTATTGCCACTTATTTTAAAAAAAACGTGGTTGTGCCAGCTTGATATCAAGCTAGCACAGCCATACGGTATTTCTATACGAAAGTGACGGAAACTACATTATATTTTTTTGCTATTAATTTGCTACCTAATTGCCACAATACCGATACTATTACCACTTGTTTTAAAAAAATACCATGGTTGTGCCAGCTTGATATCAAGCTAGCACAACCATAAGGTATTTTTTTAAACAAGTGGCGGACACTACGTTATATATTTTTTTGCTATTTATTTGCTAACTAATTGCCACAATACTACATTTTTCAAATTAATTACCACGCAGAAATTAGGGTAAACATCTTAATGAAACCGTCGATACTATTACTCTTATGCAACCACGCCAAGTTGGGGTATAATAAATAAATGCTACAACACAACCAAACTACTTGCGGATTACAAAGTAGCTCGGACTCTAACCTACCCATACTTTTTCAATTAATTGCCACTTGGAAACTAGAGTAAACACCCTTCAAATGCCGACTATACTATTACTCGTATTACGCGACTAAGCACAAGGTGCGGTATAATAATTAAATGCCATGGCACAACCAAGCTGTTTGGGGTTTACAAAGTAGACTGGACTCTAAGCTACCCATACATATAATTTTTAAATTAATTGCCACTTGCAAACTAGAGTAAACACCCTTCAAATGCCGACTATACTACTACTCGTATTACGCGACTAAGCACAAGGTGCGGTATAATAATTAATTGCCATGGCACAACCAAGCTGTTTGGGATTTACAAAGTAGACTGGAATCTAAGCTACCCATACATATCATTTTTAAATTAATTGCCACTTGGAAACTAGAGTAAACACCCTTCAAATGCCGACTATACTATTACTCGTATTACGCGACTAAGCACAAGGTGCACTTGTGTTGTTTGTGTTGTGTTGTAGCATTTATTTATTATACCCCAACTTTGCGTGGTTGCATAAGAGGAGTAATAGTATCGACGGTTTCATTAAAGGTGTTTACCCTAATTTCTGCGTGGTAATTAATTTGAAAAATGTATAGTATTGTGGCAATTAGTTAGCAAATAAATAGCAAAAAATATAACGTAGTGTCCGCCACTTTCGTATAGAAATACCGTATGGCTGTGCTAGCTTGATATCAAGCTGGCACAACCACGTTTTTTTAAATAAGTGGCAATGAAATCGATATTCTGGCAATTAATTAGCAAATAAATAGCAATAAATTATAAAGTAGGTTTGATTTGGTTGTGCTGATTTGGTTATTCCAGCTTTATCCAGCTGTACAGATCCGATACCTGACCCTTAAATAAATAAAAGATAAAAGAAACTTCAAACGTTTACAAATAAACGTCTAAAAAAGATAATAAAAATAATTTCCAATACGAGTTATGGGATATTACTGGTCACCAATAACAAAACTATAAAGAGGAGACTATGGAACATACATTAAGGGGGGAGTGACTGTATAAAAATACGCTATGCAGAGTCTCTGAATTTACATTATTTTAAGAAAGAATATATCATAGATTGTGTATCCAACATTAGAATCTTGTAGATCAAAGTATGGACTAAATTTTCATAAAAGAATTATTAAAATTTGTTCGAAAATAACTAAATAAACATAAAAACTGTAACAATAAGTATAAACATTTTTTCTTTCTTAAAACTAAAATATCTCTTTATAATAATTTGAAAGTACTCGAGTAGTTCACAGATCAACAAATTTAATTGATAAAAGTTTATTTATAACAAGAATAATCATGTTACAGTTTCAGTTACCATTACTATCATTTTTAAGCAGTTTTGGTGGACAATAGTTCAGCTACTCTGAAATGGATGGCGCTGTAACATTTTTTACTGTATTTTAGTATTATTTTTAATTTTAATTTACAGCAGTGGTTATTAATCTTCGAATACACATTAAAATTTTTAAATTGGTTTACATTCAAACGTATACATTACCATAACTAGCTTACAAAGATAACTTTAAGTATCTATAAATTAATTATGTAATGCAAAGCATAATAATATCTAGTATTGTTTTCATAAATTCTAACTAAATATGTAAAAATTATAGCGATCGACCTTGTAATCTATCCTAAAATTGAGGCGATACCGACGTTTTAATATGAATTCTGTAATATTTATACAAAATTATTATTATTATTACAAATCATTGTACTTTCCGACGCGAGGGCCACCTATGGTTTTGTAATATAATCTTAAAGGTCTGAAACTGATCTAAATGAATTAATGTTTTGTACCAGTAGCAACGCCAACGGCAATTTTCCGAAGTGTCTCAATTTCCAACCTTAAGGAAACGAAGTACATACTATATATTCACGATAAGCTCTTGAGTACAATATTAAAGAAAAAACAAAACAGACCAGCTCCAACTTGGAGAAGATATACAGCGTGTTTGGCGTTAGAACGCATTAATTTTAAGGGGTGATAGAAGACACCAAAAGGAACAAAAAAGTCTTATACAACTTTGTTCTAGAACAGTGATGGCGAACCTTTTTGAGAAGTGGGTCAAATTTTGTTCATTTTTTTAATACTAGTCCGTGGGTCACTAATAATTTGGAAACACCAACAATTTATTAACAGAAAAACTTGACAATTGACCCTTTTTTGATTCTCCAAAGGTTAACGCTTCCTTTTTGTTTTACAACTTTTACTTTTGCAAGTGAAGAGCAAAAAATAAAGGTCGATGTCAAAAAATTGATATTAATGGGATGACACCATGGAATACCGCAGCAGATGACATGACCAGTGGCGCCTCTGAACTGAGTATATCCTGTACATCCCCGTTCTATGATGCATCGAATATGAGCTCTAAATTTATAACCGATTGTCATGAGTCATACACATGTGCAGTGATACGATAGAAAATCAATTAGCCAACATCCGCTTGGAAATATATTTTTTATAAATTCGACATTAGATATTTATACTTTAAATTTTTAATATTTTCGAGTGTCTGTTCTCTCTTTTATGATATAAAAAATAAGTTTATAGAAATCAACAACGTGTGGGTCATTTAAAAATCCTTCGTGAATCAGTGTCTGACCCGCGGGTCATAGGTTCGCCACCACTGTTCTAGAACGTACTACTTTTTCAAAAAAAAAATAATAAAGTTGGAAACTTTAAGATCATTTTGCCGCGTTAATAATAGTACTTTAATTATGGCGCTTTGCCGGCAGATGCATCTCATCTATCACAACAATAAACAGACATTTTATCGTATCGTATGTCGTTTCCGCGTAAAATTGAATTCCTTTTACAATTAACAATTCATTTTACTTAATTAAGAAACGTGACAACCCTGTAAAGTTTGTAATACAATTTGCTCCACATCCGCACAAAATGCTGATCGGGAAGTTTGTGTTGACATTGAAATAAAGCACGTTTTGCTTACAACATTACAATTTAAGAATATTTGGATCAATGCCTGATCACAGCTTTGTAAATAATACCCTTAAGATAATACTGAGTTTGTAGTTCGTTGAACTTTGAAATAATAATTTGTCAATAACGCAATTCGCAACTTACGGTTTATTTAATAACAGTTTTTAATGATTTTATAAGAGAATATATTTTAAAGAGAAGATTTATCTAATTTAAATTAGGTAATTAGGTTAAGGGATATTGTTGACACCTTGTTTTGGTTACATTAAAAAATCTTTAATTTTATGGTAATTAGATGCCTTAATCAAATTTTGTTTTACATAAGATAGTATTTTTTTAATAGAATAACAAATACGTCAAGAAATTTTGAAAATATTCCGGAAATTAATAAATATAAAATGTAGGTCAATTATTGTTTTATTTTTACAGTTGGTTTGTTATGAATCAGCGTGTTTTTCACGTACTACTTACAAATTTTGTTTACGGAAAAACAGTGCGGTTTACAATTTTCGTAGAATTAAGTCACCCGACTAATCTACTTTGGATGTTTATTATTTTTTAACAACGACTGTCATCATCAGTTTGTTTGTTTGATTTTCTAAAACAAGGTCAAGACCCAGCTGCGATTATACTTAAGCAAGGTTGCCAGATATGGCAATGGTTTTTTTTTCTAAATTACTCGAAAGCCTATTAACATAGAAAAAAGTTTATTAAGACTTTTTTGTTCCTTTTGATGTCTTGTATCACCCATTAAAATTAATACGTTCTAACTCGACACCCTGTATAAATAGTGAATGCAATGCGAGAAATAAAACATGAAACCAAGTGAAACAGTTAGCTTAAAATAAGATTAAGTGGAAAGACTTTGTTCACAATTAATAAAATTTAGTGTCCACATTTTATGTATACCCTTACAATTAAATTAATAAATTAGCCTGATTAGTGGATCTGCATGATCCACACTTGTTAAAATAATACGGACCGGGAACAAACTGATAGGCACGTAGTTCAAAATATCAGCGTCACATCATGGCGAAGTGTACTCTTCATTTAAGGATAGTTACTTTTCATGAAACAACATAAATGGGAATCAAGGACGCAACTGAATGCTGCATGACCTTGCATTGAGTGATACGCACGTGATTCTGGATACATACGACTATCTGAAGCAGGTGATTTGTAGGTTCTTAATGCATAATAAATCGCTAAAATTGAATTTGACGCGAAAAAGTCAAAATGACATAACATGGCGTCAAGATTTCGAAAATTTCACCATATTTGAATAAAAATTGGTATTTATACCCAGCAAGTCAGTAAAAGCGGATGAATTATTTAAAGCTTTTCGGACTGTGTTTCGGTAATGGAGCGCGTGCTTCGGTTCATTAATTATTTTTCGATACACAGGAGATGTGTGGTAAAACGTGGTGGATAAAATGCGAGTACATTAAATCTATAACAGATTAGTGTATCAATTTCATTGATTAGATGCGGAGTTTTGATAGGTTACATATTTAAAGTGGTACAAACGTATTAACCTTTAATTTTTTTTTAATTTGAAGTTTTATTTCATCGTGTATCCTAGCTCTCTGTGCGTTGTACACTAAAGTTTATAGTTAACTAGAATATGTATCCATGTAGCTAAGTTTTATGTTTTCTTGTTTATTGTTTCCAGCCTTATTTTGTGGAACTCCATAATCATGAAATAAATAAAGATTATTAAAAGTTTCACAGTTTTATTAAAATGTAACCTGACAATATTGTTTCGACAGCTATGCTGTCATTATCAAAGGTAATATAATTATAAACAAACACGTCGCTAAGGTAGATACAAAATAGGTAACTAGATAAAATAATAATAATAATCATAATTAAACATCTAATACTTCCAGTAACGGAGAATTACTGAGCTCAAGTTGTTCATTCATTAAAGGTACCCTGAGTTTGTGTTTGTATATCTCAAAGGCTTCTAAAATGTCTAATTTGCGTTTATTATTACAAAAATGTAGGAATTTAATATTATTTTGAGGAGTCATTGTGTGATTTTGTTCTAAAAGGTGTTTGGCGTAATTCGATTTTTCAGGATGTTTATTTTTGTAATGACGTACGTGTTCTTTATATCTTATGTCAAAATTTCGAAGTGTTTGTCCAATATATACCGAACTACAAAAAGAACAATTTAAACGGTAAATGCCCGATTTCATGATATCATGTGTTCTGTCTTTAGCATTAAATAAAAATGAAAAAGTGTTAGTGTTGGTTTTAAACATACATCTTCCACCACATTCAAAACTTGTTAGTTTTGATATTTGCAACATGTTCTCCAGAATACCCCCACAAGAATGTATTCCTTTATTAGATAGTTTCTTGATCAATAGTAATATAGAATTAGTTAAAAGGTTAGAGTTAATTCAATTATTTGACCTTTGTATAAGTCAAAATTATTTCACTTTTAATAACATAATTTATTTACAAAAGGATGGTTTACCTATGGGTAATTCTCTAAGTCCTCTATTAGCTAACATATTTATGGACAAGTTTGAAGATCGAATATTTGAATTAAACCTCTCTAAACACATTATCTTCTGGTTTCGTTATGTTGATGACATTTTAGCTTGTTTTGACAGTTCTTTTGAGGTTATCAATGGATTTTTAATTCTTATAAACAATATCCACCCTAATATAAAATTTACACTAGAAACAGAACAAAACAGGGCTATAAACTTTCTAGACTTAAATATCAAGATTAACACAGACAATCTATTTGAATTTTCCATATACAGAAAACCAACACAAACAGACATAACAATACCAAATGAATCTTGTCACCACAATACACATAAAATAGCAACCTACAGATCATTAGTACACAGAGCTTTAACTATTCCACTAATAAAATCAGATTTTAGCAAAGAGATATCAACCATTAAACAACTAGCACATGCAAATCATTACAATCCGAATATGATTGACACTTTAATTAAACAAAAAGATTATAGGTTAGCTATCGAAGGAATATATTCCATTGACAATCAAACAGAAGACACAAATTACATATCTATACCATATTTTGGCAAAATATCAGAAAAAATTGCACATATACTAAGAAAAACCAACAATTATAAAATAACATTTAAAACCAACACTAACACTTTTTCATTTTTATTTAATGCTAAAGACAGAGCACATGATATCATGAAATCGGGCATTTACCGTTTAAATTGTTCTTTTTGTAGTTCGGTATATATTGGACAAACACTTCGAAATTTTGACATAAGATATAAAGAACACGTACGTCATTACAAAAATAAACATCCTGAAAAATCGAATTACGCCAAACACCTTTTAGAACAAAATCACACAATGACTTCTCAAAATAATATTAAATTCCTACATTTTTGTAATAATAAACGCAAATTAGACATTTTAGAAGCCTTTGAGATATACAAACACAAACTCAGGGTACCTTTAATGAATGAACAACTTGAGCTCAGTAATTCTCCGTTACTGGAAGTATTAGATGTTTAATTATGATTATTATTATTATTTTATCTAGTTACCTATTTTGTATCTACCTTAGCGACGTGTTTGTTTATAATTATATTACCTTTGATAATGACAGCATAGCTGTCGAAACAATATTGTCAGGTTATATTTTAATAAAACTGTGAAACTTTTAATAATCTTTATTTATTTCATGTTTATGTTTTCTGATTGCCTTTTTTAATATATTAACTATTCTTTGATATGAAGGAGTTTAAGTAATAAGTTAATTATAACAAATCCTTCTATTAAAAATTACCACACAGTCATAATAAACATATTTAATTATGCAGACACACCGTCTCTAGTTAAATAAACACACTTAAATTGAAAATCACTGCAATAATTGTTATCCCGGGTGTTTTCTAGTTAGTAATAATTATTTATCTTATTATTAACTTTTAAGTAATGAATGTACAATAATAATTGTTGTTAGGTAACTTTTTTTTTATTTAATATTGAAAAGTTGTCAAGGACGTATATGGATAGGTAATGGTTATTGTAGCGATACAAAATGAAAGGCTGTATTATGAATGTAATAGACGTCAATTTATCTCATTATTACGTTTATGTTATCAACTAAAAAAGGGAAAAAACGATAGTAATATCCATTACCGTTTATTACTATTTGATTTAAGTATGTAATATTATATATGTATACAAAGATGTAAAATAGATTTATTGCAGTCATTATTTAGAATACGGAAAAAATGTTATCACTTTCGGTTCCTTTCTGATGAAAAATCCTTCCCTTTACTATTACCACATTTTTTATCCATTAATCTCCACCAATACCACTTTCTGCATTCCGTTCATATCTATACGAAAAAAATAACATTTCAGGTATTGGAAATGCTTAACCGTTAATCTTGAGCCCTTATAAGGGTTAACCACCTTGAAACGGCAAAGCAGAAGAAAATCGCTTCCAATTTTAACAATGAGAAAGTTTTCTTCATTTAAGGGAAATGCGGCTTTTTTCTGCTTTGTTTTGGTTGATAAACCCACTCTTTGAATGGATATTCAATAACCGTTCGGTCCTTAACCCATTAGGAAGCTGTCAAATGCAGCTGTCGTGGTATCAGTTTATCATTTCTTGGGACCACAAATCAATATCCGATATGTTTTAGTGTCATACCTAATTCGATTCACTAGCAAACGTATCATTATTTGCGTTTACAGACTTGATTGGGCGATCAAATTGCTACGTTAAACGTCGTAAAACACAACAGAGATTTAAAAACTGTTTTCATTATGTGCTATAATTTACAGTATTCAGTATTGTAATGTGCCCGCGAAAAGAAATTGCAGATATTACGTCGATATGATTTATTGATGTCGTTTTATATCGCTTATCTAACTATAATGGAGATTTAATACTATGTAACCTTGCAATGCCACACAAATTGTTAGAAAGGTAATTTTAAAAGTGGCATGAATACAACTTTGTTAAAACTGCTTTGAACATTATATGTTTATTTAGTTCAGAACTGAATTGTATTGGTTTGTACCTTTCGTAGTTTCTTAATTTTTTTATCAACAGAAGAATTATTCGGAGTCAGTTAACAAACGGTAATCACACTTGTGGCTCATTTACTTCGTCTGCATGCAAGTCAAGGAAGATATAGAAGGACAAATCTAAAAAGAATAAAATAAGTAACAAACAGTTCGCAACCAAAAGTAGGAAATTCCCACACCTATGATGCCTGGAGGTCGATGTCCAAAGCTAATGTTAATAGGCAGTATAACATTAGTAAATGTGTGTAAACGAATTCAGGGGTGCCACTTGTCATAGTTTTAGCAAATGTGCCATTATTTTTACATTCTGTCATAATTTTCTTAATTTTTATGTAGAAATAATGATTAATATAGTTTTACTCCATTCTGACACCACTTGGACACAAAAATAAGAATACTGCTCCAGCTCGTCCAGAAGGAAGAGTTGGGTGGTAGATTGTCAGTTTGGCTATTACTAACAAAGCTTTCAATAATACAACAGATATGCAAGTAAATTTAAATACACAAAATTCTCAATATAGATCTAAAGAAAATTAATAATGTTTAAGCCTGAAACCCTAGAGAAAAATATTATTAATTAGTCCAATCAGATAATAACAGCTGGCCAGTTGTAACACAGGAACAGGGTTGATTATTGATGCAATAACCCAAAACCATAATTTCTAAAATAATATCCCAATAATCTAAACAATCAGTAGCTGACAGAAAGCTAGTCAAATCTTATGTTAAGCATTTAACATTTATTAAGCAAAGGACCAAAAAAGTCTCAAAAATAAAAGCAATATACCAATCTTCTAACTACCTATACGGGTTGTTACCCACAAAATGGGGACTGCTTATTGGGAAACGGTAACAACCTTTAACTGCAGTTAAATCTGTCGGCTGCCAGCTAACTAGTGTGAGGTTGTAGGTCTCACTAAAGGTCTTCTGTAATGGGCGCCAAGAATCGTCTAAAATAGCTCTAGTATTTGCCGACAAAATCTGAATAGAACAACACATTTGCGACTACTACCAATGTGGTCGACTTTTCCCAATATTGGCTTCTTGGTAGCTGGAAATATAAAGCCCAAATACCAAACATATAAATAATAAGTTTCAAGTAAGAGATACACAGTGTTTTATTATTAATTAAACAACTTATCAGGTAGATCAATTAAAATAAATCAGTCAACTATGGTTATATTTTAACCAAGGACAAATAACCTTGGCAAAGATTAAATGTAGGCTATTTTTTATCTACAAATTTAAACGGAGGGAGAATTCATGCGAGCGATTCATTTACTCTAGATCTGACTAACAGTTCAAGTCTCAAAAATGTAACTGGCACGGTAAATTAACGCGAATACCTGTGATGTAGATAGCGCGATACAGGTGCGTGTTCTTCGAACTGAAGAGGAACGTCACCAACCAGGTTGAACGTAGCTTGTTCCAACGAGACAACAGGAACCAAGTAACTATACGTCAGCAAGCTCAGCTTAGTGGTGTGTTATCAACCCAAATATACAACGAAGTGTATTGAGGTAAAAATAAAAAGTATATAAAAAATTGAGGTAAAACTAGTGAGAATGCGCAGAGCTAGCATTGCCATGACGAACAAAAACAACTGTATACTTAATAAACTAATTTATTTTTGAACTAATGTTGACGTAACACATTAGTTGTCATAAAAACTAAGTCCTAAAATTTGTCGAATTTTTTTTTTTGCTAAAAATGTTTATTTTTTCGTAAATTTTTAAAAATACAAAATTTTTCATTTTTCAAAAATTTACCGAAAGTTTCGGTGGTCATTTTGACCACTTTCCCGAAGAGATACAAAAAAATGTTTCAACCAAAAGTCTCTTAGAATTCGATATACTATAAGATTCCAAAAAGAAAAATTCAAAACAGTCAACATGGAAAAAGGCGACAGACCGACAGAGTTCACAAATTCAGGGACGAACTTTTTGTTCGTCGATAATATAAACCGGAAAGAAAAAGGTCTGGAACAAAAAAATCAAATTACCAGAATGCACCAAGCAAAAATTGAATAAATACCTTAGATGAAAGGTAACCTTCTGAAAGATTTATATCGCTTCCAAATGCGGATAACGTCGATTAAATATCGAATCCTGTCAAAGAATTATAGTGTAAGAGACTGAATGTAAAGAAAAGTTAAAAACAATATGACTTACGAGAACGTGCTCCTAACCTTCAAAAAGAATGAGTGGAAAAGCCTTTACGGTTCCAAAAAAAATTGCAACTCCACCAAAAATTAATTATCGATCTGCACAAAAGCAATTCCCACTTCACAACATAAAGGAAAAACTAATTTAACGATGATGCCACTAAAATATTCTTTAAAGAATTTTCTTCACACGAACGATCAAAACGAAGTGACAAAATCTCTTATCAACAACAGGAAGTTGTTGGAAACAAAATGGCAATCAAAAGGAGAGAGAATGCGAAAATCCCTAACGCTATACAATATAACACAAAAGCATAGCTATACAGGGTGCTACAAAATTAGCACGTAACAGGATCTCGTTTAATTTTTCTGTCAGTTTACATATATATTAGAGCCAAAAGTGACGATTTAAAGAATATCTATTAAAGAATAATACAACCAGAAAATTAATTAAATTTGACTTGAAGTATGCAAATATAATACAGTTTCATTGGATATTCAAAAGAATTTCATTCCATGGTTTTTAGTTTTTTTATTTAATTAATATTAAGTTTTCTACACTTAAAAAGGACACGTCAATTCGTTTTATGTTACAAATAGGTAGTTTCACAATTACTTACACCTTCTGGCTTAACAAATTATTAACTACTTAAAAAAAAGAAGGGTCTTAAAATAATCTTACTTAATTTACATCATATTAATTTCGAAAGAAATTGGTGGAGGAGATTGGGAGAATTTTATTTATTAGTTAAATATATTTGATAGAAAAATCTGAAAATTAAATATTATATAATACAATAATAATAATCATTATTACCCAGAATGTGATTTTTAAGCTGTTTTACAACTGCATTTGAATTTTAAGTAATATTGTTTTATGTATAATTATTCTTCATAATCTGCTCTGATATTTTTTAAATCAAAACCGGATGTAATTTACATTAAAATTGTAATTATTAATTAAATATAAATAAAAATTAAAAATTCATTTATATATTAAAGAATCTTAACTATAAAAAGTTATTCACTTACTAAAATATTGTAATCGTTTTAATTTATTTTTTTGTTTGTTTGTTAATGCTTTGTAAATAATTAAAATGAAAATGTGTTTTACGAAAAAACGTAAAAAATTAAAAACCACGAAACTGATTTTTGCGGATATGTTCTGTAACCATACTTTAGCCACACAATTTTAAAATAGTAAATGTCTTTATTTGAAAGATAAATATATAAATCTATATATTTAAAACAAGGCTTATTTTTGTTCCAGTTCGTTCGAGAGTTCCTCTGGGCCGAATTACGTGATTATTTTTTTATATTGAAGCTTCGGTGTGTGGATTAGTCAACACTACTTAATTTTTATATTTCTTTAATGTTTATATTTTTAATTTATAATTTATTTAATAAATGTTACTATTAAATAATCACCCTTGGAAACCCGAATGATTGTAACCACACAACGTACGTTGTATATAAGGAAATTGTTTAATATGTCCCTAGTAGTAATTTATTTTTCTAATAATGAAAATTTATAATTTGGAGTTTTTAACCTAAAAAATTAGGTGTCCATTCACTTTGTTTGCTGGACTGAATTTAATTCAAATTCTAATAAATGGACAAAGTGTTCATTCACTATGCATTTCTTATTTTCACAAAAAATAAAAATTAGTATTAATTTAAAAGTAAAATCATATAGTAGAAGGAAATAAACTGAATATCCCTAATATTCCTCAATCCAGCAGCAAATGTACAGCATTTGTTTTTTTCTAAGTAATTTTTTAGGTGTTCCTTACTAGACGTCGAAAAATTCTTTTAATTAAGTTTATTTATTTCTATTTCTATAATAACTTTTTAAAATAAAATAAAATAAAAACTTTTTAAATTAAAATAAAATAAATACATACAGAAGATAAGGATAAAATTTACTAGTAACTAGATGAAGTTATGCAAAAATTGAGCAATCTGGATAGAAAAATAGGGGTATATTTGTAGTACCTGAAATGTCCATTCAAGTTTATATAGGTTTAGGGTTAAATGTTGCGCTAATTTTAAGTTTCTATCCGAAAAAGTCCGTTGATTTTGTAGTAGTTGGCTTGTTTACTAAAAATAATTTTTTTACAATTAAATTATTTTTTATTATGTTATTGTTTTTAGTTTCATCACGTAACCTCTTTAAATAAACAAGTAAATAAACAAAGATAAATTTGTGTCCATTTACTGGACTTTGCTTGTTCATTCATTAGAAATAAAATAAGTGTCCATTTAACTAACTTTTTGTACATTTTATAAAAAAATATTTCATTTGTATACAGAAATGTTTTGTTAAACAATGAATTTTAAACTTTATTTGAATAATGTAGCTTACAATCATACTACTATAATCTAGCAAAAGTTAAATATAGTCAATTTTTTCCTCAAGTACCCATTTACTGGACGGTTTATCCTAATAGATCGTAGTTTTATGAATTAAGGGCGGTCAAGCGAAGATCGAACTATAGTCCCTACATTTTCAAATTATAGTTATCAAGTTACTAGATTTGATATTCCGTTTTGCAATAAATTTTGGGTTTAATTTGTAATTAAACAATCATTTGATAATAGTGTTTCATGTTCTATAATAACGATCATATTAATATAAAAGACACTATACGAATTATACGAAATTGTAATTTTTAAAATAATGCTCGTATTTTGTGTAAAATATACGAGTAATAACACCGTGGAGGTTCTTATGACCATACATCGAGCTACTGTTAGTTTCTGCGCAGGTCGGTAGTGCGCACATCGTGTTTTTGTGAGTCGTCATAGAGTAACGAGTGCGTATTAAATTTTGTTGCAAATTATGTAGGTAAAACTCCAACAGAAACCTACGGGATGTTAAAAAGTGTGTACGATGATAACTAGTGTGTTTGAATGGTTTAAGAATTTTAAAGATGGACATGAGGATATTCAACATGTCGATAGAACCGGACGTTCACCGGTCTTCCGAAATACAGACTCGATCGCAAAAGTTCGTGGATTTGGCACAAGATCGCCTAATGACCCTTCGAATGATCAGTTTAGAACGAATTTGCAATTATTTTTGAGATTGGCTTTATATCAATGATATGAAAAATGAAATGAAAATCAGTTATGAAAACACTTATGTATTGAGTTGTGTGATTCTACCTATGTATCGTTCAAAAATTCAGCAATAAAGTTGCTCTTCGAAAATACTTCCCCAACAATGTAAGGTGGCTTTGCCCGTTTTGGTTGGTGGAATAAATATTAAGAAAAATGTAACAGCCGAATTAAACTCAGTTTCTTTGGACGCCTTTGCCTGTTGTTTTAAAAAATGTTTAGAAAGTTGCATTAAGTGTATTATTGTAAGTGAAGATCACTTTGAAGAAATATCAACCATTTTTTGTATAGCTTTGATTGTGCCAATCCGCGTATTAAATTGTCAATTCTCTTATTACCCGTAAACGCAAATCTAGTTGCTTTCAGTACTATTTTTGTTAAGGCCGTGATTTTTAAGTTTCAAAAATGCAAAAAAATTCAAAAGTTTCAATGATTTTCTTGCAGATTTACTGCAGTCATGATCTCATGATGTAAGAAATAACACATCGTTCGATCATACATTTTCAGTGTCCGTTTGCTAAGTTTTTGTAATTCTTCTAGAATTTTAAGGAAATAAGTCTTATTTGTGGTTATTCCTTGAATGTATTTAAGGTACGGCAATCTGATGATGTTCATAGTATATCAGTACATATAATATACAGCCTTTAAGAGGTGTCATTATGTTATAACTATTAATCAATAAAAAACGGCATACATCTTCATCAAAATTTTATGAAGCCCAACCGTTTAAAGAAAAACTAAAGTGATAACAAGACAAGGTCAACTTTTCAGCATTGATGCCGATAAACCAGGAGCAACATCAGACATAAACCGGATCTCTTTTAAGTGCGGCCTCTCTTAGTGTAGGCGTTAAATAAAAATAAAATGAAAGTAGAGTAATATGAATGAAAAAATGACAAATTATTATTACCCATCATTATAAATTCATTGCTTATCAAATATGTGTAAGTAGGAATGAGATTAGTAAATATTGTAATTATAGAAGTACAAAAACATTACACAACAAGTTAAGCAAAATAATTTAGTAGAGAAAAAATGTTTAGCCGTACTTTGGTGTTACATAATTAAAATAAAAACAGAAATAAGAAAAATGCAAAATGTTTCAAAATGGTCAATTCGTAAATTTTATTCCTTCTTTAGTGGATACTTAATGTTCAAAAGGAAATGCAGCAATGATTTTAAAGTTATTACATAATTCCTCGTTTTATAAAACTAATTTTCAAAACATCAAATGATACCGTCTCGGTTACTTATTTGTCCAGTCTACACTCGCACTACTAATTTTATTTCAGGTGGCGCCATCTAATAGCCGACCGGTAAACAATATAAAAAGTCTATTACCGAATTACCGAAATAAAGTTATGCTCACTACATGGGCGTATTTTTACTTTTGTATTTTGTTCGAGAGACACGGTTTAAAAATTTACTACGCAAAATTAAATTTACAGCATTGGGTTTATGTGTGTGTGTTGGGTTTATGTAAGAATTAGTTAAATAAAGTAAGTAGGTACATATTTTGTTTTTTGTACATTATTACCTCAATACTTACCTTACATACCTTAAAAAAATGTCCTACATCTACTACAAATTCTATGGATTCCTATGTGAAAATGACAGGTAAATTTAGGGATTTAATAAAATTTCATCTGGCAACACTGCATAACATTATAATTCATAAGTTGTAAGGCACGATTGGTGGGTGTTTTTTGTTTTTAAAAAGTGATGTTATGCTAAGTCGCATTTGCAACTAACTGCACATATGTTTACAATTTTTGATACGTTTGTTAGCACAGATTGATTACCAAACCAAATACAAAAAAGCATTATCATCTCAAAATGTTCAAGTCTGCGTCAGCATAAATTTGTTATTTCATTAGAAACATGTTTATGAATACGGACTTTTCAGACCACAGATTTTATAATCAAAGGATTATACAACTTAACATAACTACACTATTAAGAAACCACGGTAACACACAAAATTACGAACAATAAAACACTCAGAACGAAAACGCAAGAAATTATTATTAGAGTAAATGTTAAAAAATGGCCACCATTTATTTTCATACACGCACGTATCCTTCTTTGTAAATTACTTTGGACGTTATGTAAATGGTTTGCGTTGCGAATTTAGTTGACGGCAACCATTATTCGATGCTCTAGTTAGTAAAACAGCGGCGTACTTAAAATTTGAAATGCGATTTGTCGAAAACTAGCAGGAAGCGAGCACGCGTTAATAAGGAAAATAGGTTATAAATTATTTCAGCTACCTCCCATTTCGAGATTATTACTTGTATTAGTTACACCCTGTATATATTACGAAATAGAGAACAGGTATTAAAAATCAGTCATATAAATACAGCCACCAAAATTATTTTACTAAATAAATTTAACAAAGATCTCACCAAAATGACGAAAAATGGAACATTCACTCGTAAGAAAAGACAGTTTAACAGACTCTGCGAGCATAAGGACCTTCAAGCTAAAGGTTAGTCTTACATATCTCCCTTAAAAAATATGACACGGAAATCGAAAATCTTTTTTTTGTCTAGTATAATACAATGGTTACCAAGTTTCATTTAAATTGGTGCCTCACATCCGTGATAATTCCCTTGTTAATAGAATTTTTACCACACCGTAGAGCTTTCAAGAATACATTGAAGGCTTTCAGGAATACTTAAATTTGTTTTTCGTTTTCAATATTTATCGTTTTACGTAAATAGTTTTATACTCGGACTTTTCCTGAAACCGAAAAATGCGGGTTCGCGCTAAAGCTTGGAACGAAAAAATCAAGAATGTAAGCTTCGGAAAAGTCGGGCATTAAAAGCGTTCCAAATTAGTTCTTAAATGCAATCGCATTACCGAACGTGCGCAGCCTAACAAAGAACAAAACCCAACACAATAAAACAGCACAAGTTTTCTTTTAAGCTCACACAATGGAGTTTTAATGATTCATTTAGAAAAATCATTATGAACGCGGTGAAAATCCTTGAAAAAACAATTTTATCTCTCCCCTTGTGAAAATATACTTATGATTATCTCACTAGTCTGTATAGGTGAATTTCATGATTTTTCGTGAAAATTCCAGGTTTTTCAAAACGCTATTATGCTATAGAAATTCTTATTAAAAACCGACTGGTTTATCAATCAAATTCAACACTTTTCATTTGTTTGCACATAATAAGTTGTTCGTGGGTATAACGATTCGTAATTTGTTATCTATGTTGTGTTTTTTGAGTTTCCTGCGAAAAACAATTGGTTATATTAAGACTTTTGAAAAATAATTAACGTTTAAATAATAATTAATTCCAAGAAATTTTTATTTTGTTTTCATTATAAAACAAAAACATCCTTATCGTTGGTCTGTTTTATTATTTAAATGATTTCATTAATTAGCAGTTCCTACAAATTTATTTACGTAAAAGTCTAGCGATAATATTTTACTTTATTATGATGATGCGGTTTCTTAATGTTTCAAAGTAATGTAGGTAACAAATATACAGATGCATCCAAGAAATTCCCTCGCCGGTAATCATTTCTGCAAAAGTTATTAATTATATTTAATTCTTCAAAATATAAAAGAGAAGTTAGCGGAGCTACGTAAAGGTATTTTGTGTTTTTCTTGCCGCAATTTCTGTTTTGCGGTTACACTATTATAACGGCGTAAGTTGAATAAAGATAAAACCGTTTCAGGTTTCCGCATCGGTTCTGATCTTTGCGTCTGCAGAATGCTGGTTTTCTTTTTAAAACCTGTTTACCTATTTTTAATTTATTTTTATGCTGAAGATCGCGACCTTCACTAAAAAGTAATCGTTGGATATACACATACACATATAACGTTAAGTGTATATACAGTACATATATGTATAACGTGAAGCGGTTGGCTGCACAACTTTAAATAACTTCCAGCGAGCTTTTTTGATCTTTTTCAACGCTTTAAATTCTCTTGTAAATGATAAATAACATTTTTTGCTTTTATTTAAAACTTCGTGTTACAAAAATGCAAATAATGTTGAGCCATTCCTCCAACCATTCAGTTCTTTTCCTAAAACAAATCCATTTATGGATTTTCAATAAATAAATGTATTTCATAACACAAAATTGATTAGAACTTCCCGTACCACTTCTGAGTAAAAAAAAACAATATGTCAACATTTTATTTCTTAAAAACCCACTTTTGTCTGTCTCTATTGTAAAATAGTAGTGATGGCTATCTTTATCATCTACACAGATTTTAGTCGAGCTTTTGACAGTATTTCGCATAACCTACTGCTAAACAAGCTAGAAGAGTTTGGTTTTTCTACCCCTTTTCTCTATCTAATAAAGTCGTATCTTTGAATGAATTTCGTATTTTACAATGCCTTTCGTTCCTTTGAGTTTAGTGCTACCTCTGGAGTGCCACAGGGTTCAAATCTTGGCCCCTTATTATTTGATTTGTTTTTAAATGATCTTTTATCCTTTTTTACATGTCATGCTTATGCGGATGATGTTAAGATCTTTAACTGTATACAATCTCCTAATGACACTGTAAGTCTGCAAACTGATATCAATAATCTTGTAAAGTGATGTGCTGAGATTAAACTAAACCTAAATGTCTCCAAGTGCTTCACAGTCACATACACACGTAAAGTTTCTCCTCTAGCCGTTGATTACTACGTTGAAGGAACAGCTTTACAACGTACTACTGAGATAAAAAATTTAGGTGTATGGTTTGATGTAAAGCTTTCATTTCAGAAACAGATTGCTGAAGTTTGTTCTTGTGCTTCTCGAACTCTGGGATTTATTTTTAGAACTTCTTAAATGTTCAAAGATTCAGATGTACTTACAACCCTCTATTTTTCTTTTGTAAGAAGCAAACTCGAATATGCTACAGTTATTTGGTATCCATTTTATATATCGGAACAACTCTGCAGCGTCGGACTGGGCCTAAGAGGGCCGGGTGGCATTATGACTTTAAGGCAGGGCAGATGATACCATCAGGTCAACCAACAAACCAAATGATAATAATAATCAAATAGGCTTTGAGTTTTTGGAAGTTTTTATTTTCAAAGACATACATTTTTATGTAAAAAGTTCTAATTAGTTATAACTGAAACTGGTCCATCAACATTTTCCTACTTTTCGTCTTCTTTCTCACTCTGAGATTCTGAATCATTTGTGCGTTGCTGCCTAGGTGGAACGTGTTCGCCCCAAATAATTTTCGGAAGTTCATTAAAACTTTTCGAAAAAGATTCGAGTTCTTTTGAAAGTAGTTCTAGATCGACATTGGCAATTGATGCGATTGACTTTTATGCAGCGTTCGGAATTCCGTTTTTCTCAATTCCGTAGAAGTTTTTCGGATCCAAACAAGCGGCACCCTCCCTTAAATGTTCGTTGTAGTTGAATGTTTCATCTATTTTAACTAGACCCGTGTTGATGATGACTTTGTACGCGGTAATAGAGTAGAATGGAGAAGTCCCCAAGCTTAGGGTTAGCTTAGGTAGTCCAGTGAGGAGTTTGGAGGTATTGGCTTACCGGGGCTGATAAATCGAACATTTTCTTGAATGCGAAGGCTGTCAGAATAGTTTCAAATTTTAAAAAGGAATTCATCAATGCCTTTGCTTGAAATGAAACCATTGGCTGGAACTCTGTGCTCGAAGATATGGCAGTTAGGGTCTTTATCAACGCAACGTATCGAGTTTTCTCCATGATGGTGGTCAAGGCTTAGTCTTTGGCCCACCATCTCGTTTTTGCGATGTTCTGCAATCGTCTCAACCTGTCTCTACCAGCTATTATTTACGCGATTTTGCCCATCCACACAGAGGTGCGCTTGAATAATTCGTGAATAAATAACACTTGTAAACTCCAAGAGGTCCAATAAATTCTTTGCTTCAGTTAACTTGTTCAACATTTCCTTTCTTTTTTGCTGTTAGCAAGGCAACCACTGCAAACTTGATGATTGTGGCTTTCCTCGTGCTTGACGAGTTGTTCATAGATATGTTTTTTGGACGGAGTGACACCATCAACGAACGGACTTCTTCGTATCGTCAGGCGCGAAGCACATGCAGGCGGTACAAAAGATCTTATTTAAATCTAGCGAGTAAGAGACGGATTCTCGTCGAATTGCAATTCCCGTTGAAAACTTTTAGTAGTAAACTCGACTTCCATCAAAAGGCAAGCTGTTCTTATCACCCAACTACTGGATTGGGTGGACAGACAAGAAAAGTTTTGCTTAAATTATTTTTTTATGAAATCGATAAGGTTTAAAAATACTAAAGCAGCCTTATCATTATTTTTTTCTTCAAAAAATGTATGTATTGGTGTATTTTTAATTGTTTATAAAAAATATAAACAATTAAATTTGAAAGTATTAATTTTTGAATAAAAATTTTAATTTTTCATTTCTCTACCAGACTCGTATAGTTAACTTTAAAAATTACTTCTCCACTTTAATGACTTTTTTATTCATATCAAATAATTATCAATATTGTTTATTCTTTAGATCAGTGATTCTAAATGTGGGGGTCGCAAAAAATATTTGGGGGGTCGCGGGAAAATCGATGACAAATCATTTTTTTAAATATTTTATGAATTTACTATGGATTCTGTTTAGAAATATTAGAAATAAAACATTATATAATTATTTTATTATAATTAAAAAATGATTTAAATAATAATATAATAATTATGTCCATGCATAAAATGGAAGTTGTATACTTCGCAGAATTAATTCATTATCGTTTCTATGACTTTAAAATACTTATGTTTATTTGTTGACTTTCTAGTAATTTGAGTAACAACCTTATAAATTTTTTAATACGAGCCTGAACATAATATTCAAAAATTTGTGTGCTATTGGGAATCCCTTGAGCTTCCACTCCCCTCCTAAACGATGATACAACAACGTTGGCATTTGTAATGGTGTTCGCTAAAAAGTTCAAACAAAAATACAAGCAATGTGTCACCCGCGTAATAACACATTCACATCCACCTGAATAAACAATAGGAATCGAAAACACGTTCATCTGGCATCTATCACCACATATCAGTGGCGCATCGCAATGATCTGTACTCGTGTTTAGGATAGTTAGTTAGGATAGTTTCACAAGGATCTATAATTTCCTCATTGAACGTATGTTAGATTTTGATATCGCCGAAGAGCTATCATAACTGAACCAGTTAGACTCTGGAAGTATTTTGGGTTACTCAACTTTCATATATACTTCCCTGTATTTAAGATGTCACATACAAATTGAGCAGATGCATTTCTCTCCTCCCTTAAAAACACCGAAAGCCTAACTATTAAAACACTGATGAACTGGAATTATAAAATTAAAAAATGTAAATCTTGACTCTAACCCATGAAAGAGATGAAATGTGGTCAATTCACAAATGCTCCAAATACTCCAGGACAGACTGTTTGGAGTTTATTGACTCTCGTCAGCAGAGCTAATCGCTTGTGATTTATACACACCATCCGGTCTTTATGTATAAACCCTGAATAACATTAATATAAAATGATAAATAATGCGACACCTATAGAGAACCAAGCGCACTAAGCAATAACATTATGGCCTCTACAGAATGTCAGTCCTGACCGTCAACCAATTTAGATAAAAATAAAAAAATATATAGAAATATTTATACAACTATTTAATAACCAATGTGGGCTTTGAATTAATTAAAATGTTGTTAAAAACAAATTCCGACGTTCACCCACAAAAGCGATGAAATGTGTGCAATTCACAAACGATACTCCAGGACAGACTGTTTCGAGTTTATTGACTCTCATCAGCCAGAACTAATGGCTTGTAAATTGTTCACACTATCATGGGTTTATATATAAACCCCTAATAACATTAATATTAAATGATAAATAATGCGACAGCGAGAACAAAGTGCACTAAGCGACAATATTATGGTCTCTATAGAATATAAATATTAGAAAAAGTGTATTCTGTAGAGATCATAATTTCGTCGCTTAATGCGCTTGGTTCGCTATAGGTGTCGCATTATCTATCATTTGATATTAATGTTATTCAAGATTTATATATATAAAGCCCGGATGATGTTTATACAATTCACAACCGATTAGATCTGGCTGATGAGAGTCAGTAAATTCAAAGCAGTCTGTCCTGGAGTATCGTTTGTGAATTGCACACATTTCATGGATTTTGTGGGTTAACGTCAAAACTTATTTTAACACCTTTTTAATTAATTTAAAACCCACATTGGTTATTAAATATTTGTATAAATATTTAGATATATATTTAAGTATGTTTATATTTGAACTGTAATACAAATATTTACAAATATTTAGTGTTTTTAGCTACAAAGCTGTGAAACTCAAATTCTGTGTTTTTAAATTGGAATGCCTGTTAATCTCTAATTGTTAAGATCTTTAAGGGCCTTAAAACTTTAGTAAACTGAGTATGAAGATTTTAGATGTAATGTTTTGACATTCTATGTACCTATTTAAATTTTTGAACTGCACTTTCAAATCTCAGATTTCAACATTTCAAATATTCACTCTGAGATTTTATGCTCATTGGTGATATTATCTTCATCTTTCTGAACAAAAACCCGAATTTGGATGGATTTTTAATATACTTACCATACATTTTTTCAACTCGTTTTAGGAAACTAAAATTGAAAGATTGTGACTTTTTTGTTTAAAGACTACGTTACAGAGTTGTGTTGTGCTGTACTAGTACTTGATTTATCCAGTCTGGGAAAATTAAAATCTCTGTGGGGTAAATGTGTGGGAAGTGACAACAACTAACTCGATATGGGAGATTCCCATCACTTGAACTCAAGTAGGAAGACATATACAGCCAAAAACGACAAATAATCGTATAAACCGTTAAACTGTATAAACGAAAACACGGAAGTAATAATGATTTTATGACCGTTTTATAATACTTTAGCCAGTAGCGTTTTAAATGCACTGTAATTTGTCGATAGCAATCACATACAGTAGCAATACTACAGTTACAATATCCACCCTCTCATTTTGGTGTACATATAATGATGTGATGTATGGGCATATATGTAGTAGCAATTTACAAAAGTTTGAAATTCGTCCCATCTTCCTACTTTTACAACTGTAAATGCTAACAATACTGAACACAACGAACAGACTACCACTATCGAATTTTATTTCAATTAGAAGGAAGAAACCTCCCATCATGAAACCGTCAAATTGAAGTAACCCCCATCAGTAGCAGATATCTAAAGTTTTTTTTAACGTGGCTCACCTGCGTTAGCTTATGACCACGGCTCTCTTTAGGGGACAACGAATTGAGTTACGCTCAATTAACGCGTCAGTTACATGTGTAAGAGTTACCAGTAGCTCACTGGTGGGAGCGAGGTTGCCTATCCACCCTCTACTAGTTTTCCAGGCTAATGCCGGAGCTATTAACGTGCTCATCCATCGAGATTCGTCTCCGAGGGAGTCCCATCACCCCTAGTCCAGCATGGGGACTTTCACTGCCCGGACGAGTCCAACCTCAAGTGTGTCTGGGAAACTGAGTCGGCCTAGGATATCTCAGAATTTAGCCACCCTTGAGACCGGTATAGTCATAGTGTAACGATACCAAACGCCGGCTTTTCTATCAGTAACTGAAATTCTTGAATTTATCACAAAATGAAGTTGGTTTGACACACCCTTGAATATATCATGATAGGCTTCCTTATCTAAATGCACTTTGGTAATCTGCATTTGATACGCTGCAGTTTCTTAAAATTTTCAGTTGCTTTATTACTTGATCTGT
This sequence comes from Agrypnus murinus, assembly GCA_929113105.1. Lineage (NCBI taxonomy): Eukaryota > Metazoa > Arthropoda > Insecta > Coleoptera > Elateridae > Agrypnus > Agrypnus murinus. Next base: position 134,748,974 of record OV816028.1, on the reverse strand, counting down.
ATTGGTACAGTCAATGCATGGCAGTCTAAGGGGTTTCAATAAATAAATCTCACCTTCATACACTGCTCAAAACAAAAGTTCTAATTGACTCTAATCTAAATAGATTTACAAGAGTCGATAAAACACTAACAAGTTGAAAAAAAAACTTCGTTTTTCGAGTTCGTGCAAAATACAGAAATACACTTTGTTTCTTTATACCTAGCCAGACTAAGCAAACCATAAACTTGAACTGTTTTATATTTATACAAACTGCATGCAATGTTTGTAAAAAAAGAAACCAGAAGTCAATTTTCATTTCAGAACCAGAGAAGCAAAATATTTTTATTTTGCAAACCGTGACACAAACAAATTAAATTTTCTGGCACAGTGAAGGAAGGAAATTCGATCGCTACTGGAATTCTAAGTCAAGTTCAAAGAGTAGTAAAGTTGTTTTTTTTCCCTTTCCAAAATTAATTATAAATGCTCGTTTTAGAGTTATAAATTCTGTTAAAACTGCTTTAAACACATCAGTGTTGCGTAAGATTTAAAATAAGATGGTTGTGGACAGACAATACAACAATATTTGTTTATAAAAATGGATAATGATAACCAAGTGGCTGACAATGTAGGTCTATTCTAAAAACTCGATTCTTCCTACGGTTCTTATTAAGCTTTGTATTGCTTGAAGAATAAAGGAATTTGTGAATGGCAATCGAACACACAGAACCATAAAATATTGCAGAAACTGTTAATTACAGGAAAAAACAATGGATATCCTAATTATCGATCTTTTCAATAGGGTGCTTCATTGAGAAGTTGTAGTGTTAAGTGAGATAAAAAACCTATTAACACACACTAAAACGCTCCCATAAAAAATTGAGATCACTAATTGTAAACAGGCGCTCTAAGAAAAGTTTCCACAGCCAGTTGCTGTGTGATGATTACACATTAGATCGATATCAGAACAAATCGAAAAACATCAAGGTATCAAATTCCGGTGTTTCAATATACTATTCGAAATATGTTCATGTTGTAAATTAAACCGAATGGTCATCAAAATCTTCAATCAATTTTTATTAATCACATCTCAGACATCATAGATCCAAGAGCTCCATGAAAGTCTTGTTATTGATGAACTCGGTTATCACCTAACATCATCACCCTGTCTTCATATATCTACTGAAGAAAATTAAAGTTGGTTATCATTGAGGTACCTAAACTATATAATAATATCATATACCTACTTCATGTCCGTAGGCAGGGTAGTTATGACTGTTTTATTACTGGACTGATCTCAAGCCCACATTTGGCCCATACAGAAGGTCTAATCAGATCTATCCCGGTGGATGTCCATCTGATCACTGACCTATGGAAGCCCGTGTCGTCATGTAGTTGCCCAGTATAGGCAAAGCTGTGGACCTACTACTCTGAACTTTACTAGTTACCTTGGGCTCTTCGGCGCGAGGGGTAACGGAGCAAAATAGAGTTTCTTCCGAACTAAAGTTAAGACATACCAGTACGACAGAGCCCAGTAAGGTTATCTCTGGTATTACCTTAAGGGATGTGCATGCGAACATATAACCTCTCGCATCTTAGAAAACTCGGTCTTTTCACGGTAACCCCCGAATCTCCTTTATCCCAGCCCACACTTGGGATGGGCTCAATGGGACAGTAAAAAGTCCACATGCTGGACTAAGGACCTAGGAACTACCAAGGGGGTAGTCCCCGACGGGTGAGCACGTAAATAGTTCCGGCACTAGCTTGGAGAGTTAGTAGATGATGAATTGCAAGTTCACTCCTACCAGTGAGAACTGGTGACATTCACGTAAATAAGTGACTCTCTAATCGGATTACCTTAATTCCTTGTCCAAAAGTGTGCCGTGGCAGATATGATATAACATCTATTCCCCCAGGTTTGGTTAATTAACATTTACAAAGAATTGAACATTACCCAAAGAAGTTTCAGTGTAAGTTTATGTAAGATTTGCAATGCAGCCGTTTTTGATGCTAATTCCTTTGCCTTTAGTCGCCTAGTGTAGTTCAATCTAGTAAAATTTTTGAAAACATTGAAATAAGACAGTTTTAAGCGAATGATTCTTGCCTACAAATGATAGAGTACGAACTGCTCTGAATTAATTCTGCCATGATGTTATCTGCTCATCCACAATAGAACGAAACGAATTTTTTCCAATGCTACGTGTGGAAATTCGGCTTTAGACGGGTTTATTAAAAGTTGCAGGCGCGCTACGAAGAACAAGCACTCTTTAATCTTCGAGGCCCTTTATGTCGGGTACCTTTTTTTTATCTCGATGAGCAAGAGTCTGAATTCTACCTGGTAAAGGGAAAAGAGGAAGAAGAAAACAATTCATAACGAAGAAATGCATAGAATTACGAATCATTCCAGAGAAGTTAAAAATTTATACCAATGTATCTAAGTTCCATTTTTTCGCTAAAGAATGTTTAAGTTTAATAATTTACGAATATTGTTGAAATCTTTCGATTGGTTTCCAACCTAAACGACTTAAGGTTATTGGTAGACACTACACTGTATGGCAATTTAAGCTCTTATTTAAATTGGTTACTGACGAAAGTCTCAAGATTTCATCAAAATGAAAATCTAATGAATATTTGTTTTCTTACATTTTGATCTTGAAACGTGAGCGCGACTCTAGTGAATTACTGACAATTTAATATGTATTAGAGATTTTATTATTGGAAATTCCACTTTCTTCCCATAATTTTATCAACCATTGACAAGCTCGTTTTCCTGGTTACAAACCATGAGCAGCAAGTGTAATGCAATCAAACGTGTTATTACATCAATGAGAATCGCTACTTTTAATCGCGAAACAAAAGTCCCATGCATGAGTGCCAATTATTACGGACTCTTTTAGTCGGTAACTTAAGTACTTCAAAATCAATCAAAATCTTAAATAACTAATGCTTCTGCAATGATACTTACTTTAAAACTTGTGTCCCAGCAGAGACGTCTCGTCAAATCAAATTATACTCGAGCGTCGTGGGTGTTAATCACAAAAGCTTCTGATAGAAAATAGAACACAGGAACAAATAATAAAATTAGTGGGCGCCATCCAAACTGTAAAGATGATACATAATTAAACAGAGTTGGAAAATTCACAGTCTGGGAAATAATTTCCCTTTAAAAGTTAGATTGATCTAAGCAACTCTTTCTTATAACAAAAGTTTGGTTTTCAAATGAATATCAACAGTTTGTCGTGCCGAACTATATCAATAATTACACAGGCCCACAAGCCCAGGCCCCCATGCCCAAGCAGCATTTATAAGTTGATACACATGACAGAAACCATTTTTATATTATTCCTGTTATGTTCTTTTATGTGTTGAAATGAAAGATACTCAATTATTGTCATTAATTAACTTTATTAATATTGAGTGAGCAGGGCGAATTACATACACCATGCATAGACTGCAGAAGACTATGCTCCAACTATTCTATCCTCCAAGCCGGCTCAAGTGTTACTGACGCTCGCCCAGGGGACGGGGCCAGGATTGGTTAGTTACATCACTACAAATAAATGTTGCCAAGTTCAAGCTACATACATAACAATCCCTAAGGCACAATTTCGCACCAATTGTTATTTTTATTGAAGGTTATATAGTAAAACATCTATTAACAATCATAACAAATTGCAAATTGATTAATGATTATTGATTAATCCATTTTACAAGTAAATATGGAGATGGAGTAGTTTACGAAAAATTACTATAATGTGATTCTCCTGGGTAGCAAAAACGTAAGTTTTACATTCAATACTACTGTAAGGTTTTAAAAACTTTAAAGTAGCTTCGGGCAAGTTACTGCTACAATCATAATACCACTTTGAAGTTGCAACGACTTTAAAGTAAGTATACTAAGTGGCAATACCGTTCCACATACTTTAATAGTTACTCAGAAGTAGTGAAACTACATAGTTCCAATAAATAGTAGAAACAACTACACAATTACTAAAATATTCCGAATTGAAGAAATTAAACCTATAAAGTCATAAATTTAGTTGCAGTTACGTAACAACTACTCAATCAAAGTTCCGATCTCAGTTACTGCTACTTAAATGCTGCTTTAGTGAACTTCCCAAAGACATATACCATTTCTTTTAGATTTTAAAATTTTGAGGCGTGTATTTACAACATCAATATATTAATCTCGTAGGAATCTATCTGTACTAACTGAAGAAGTACTACTGTCTATCAAAAAACGTACACTTTTGAAAGTGGTGGCTTACTGTAATGATATAATACATTACTTTAATATGTCTTAGACATTACATGGTTACATTTTTATTTGTATATTTGATTTATTTGCTTATATGCCTAGCTATACACATTATATTATTATTAAAATTAAATTGCAATATTTAGAATTTGCCTATGTTGCATTTGAAGTTAATCGAGTCAAAGCATTATGCGCACATAGGCAACCTCTTTTGTACTATTTACATATATTGCATGGTAAATAAATAGCACTGTATATAAAGCCTAATACATACCACTAATTACAATAATCATAAAACTGGGTTTTTGCTGTAAAATCTTGAAATAGCAATAAACAAGATTATTAAAAAGTGATTAAAGCAATTTATTCATGTATAATGCTTATGTTGGTAGATAACAGATGCCGTTGGCTTCACTTCGATGATCAATGTACTACTGTGTTCAGCACAGAAAAATATAACCTTACATTTTGTATGCATTTCAATGATAATTAATCATTAAACTAATTCCGATCTGAAAAAATATTTAGAATAAAATTCCACTACTTAATTTTGCAACAATGCGATATAAGTTTTGTGATAAATTATCCGATTGATACATCGTTAATCATAATCATACATTAGGCATTTAGAAATTTAAAACAATTCGATAACAATATGGATTTATTAAATTCCTTAGAAGTTAAATATAGATATCTACATAACCGAAGGGGAATATATAATCTAAAAATAAAATTAAAAATTGGGGTTGAAATTTAATTTATTTGTTGCGAACTTTCCTGAAAGCAGGTAATTGTTTTATGTATATTGTAAAAGAGTGCGGGCGTACTGTACGAATATTTTTACACAAGCATTGGTAGTGGGCGCTGAAATAAAGATAAAAGGAAGCAAAAATAAGTCTCATTTGTTTTATTATGGTTAATATAGTTTATTTGCAATTTGTAACGCTACAAAAAGTTCATAAATTTAGAATAGATTTTTATCACAAATAAAATAATGCTTTATTGTGAAATTAATTACTCTTATAATTCCAATTGAATTGTTATTAAATGGAAGAATTGTTGGTATTTTAACATTGACCTTCACCTGCTTGAACATTATTGTCTCTAACTGGAATCTATATCAACTATAAAAATAACAATAGTCTTTAAAAGAAATTTAACGCATTTTTACATTGTGTAAAGTCATTGCGTGTTTGTATTCGAGAGTTTAGTGCACAATTTGATATAACTTCCCATGTATTGATGGAAGTAGTTTCCAAGTGTTTGTCCTATGTATACAGCGTTACAAATTATACAACGCAGCATATGCATCTATGTACGCTTCGAATTTCACAAGCTAATATTAAATTTTTCTGTGAAAAAATAAATTACAGTAATATCTTAAATGTTCTTTATTGAAAATATAAAATTCTGAAACTAATAACCAAAATAAATAATAGACATATTGCGGAATTTAATGACGAAGAATGAAAGAAATGACCAACGTGAATATAACTCAAAGAGTTAGTGAGAATGATTGCAAATAAAACAATTAATTTAATAAAACAACAATTTATTTAAAGGTAAAGAATACGTAATAAGAAATGTTACAAGTGCATTTGTTAAAAGAGAAAGGGGAAATGAATCTTTTCATTACAGAGAATGAGTAAATTGTCTTCATTAAAATTATAATGAATTTAGCCTTACATTTGATTTCGCAATAAATTTGTAAATAGGGGGTTGCCGAGACCATGTTTTATTTATTAAACCAAATTGTAACAGTGTTAAAACGTTCTTTATAATTTATTTACCACAAAAGCTTCGTATAAAAGAGTTCTAATTTAGTAATCTCCTATGGAATCCTTTCACAGAACGATGGATATCTATTTTTAGTCGAGATAAATTTAAAGTTAATAATAATAAAAATAAATTTTGTTTTGGATGTAAATATTATTAAGTTCATTAAATGAGCCTTGCAAAATTAATTTTCTGGGTGTTGTTTAGTAAAAGGGAATATCGTTTTGTATTATACCAGTACGTATACAGTCGTCCCCTGTTAATCGCGGAATCACCATCCGCAGCTTCAGTTATATGCTGTTTTGAAAATTAAATCATAAAAATTTGTAAATTTGAATTTATGTAAGTATTTTGTGCGATTTATGCAGTTGATTTATGGGGATTCGTATTAATCTGAATTCTACCCCCAACCCCATCCATATGCAATGAGACTGTCATGGCTGTTCCTTAATTTGGGTTGGATGTTGAGACATCACCCTTGTCTCTGGTGCTTCGTCAATATTTTGGTGGATTTATCCTGAGACCCATCAATCTAGCTTCGTATGATTCGCTCGCTATGCAATTATGGGTGCCTATAATTTTATACGTCACACACCCGATCTAGCATCTGGTATTTAACCTTCTGTGTGATTTACTCACTTCGATCCCTGTCTGGCTGATTTGCCCACTCCACAAGATCGTGCACCGTTTGTTTTGTAATGGATTATTGTGTTCTTATTCACTTAAGAATAGTTGCCTCTGATGCTTTAGTCAATGTGTCGTAGGTATTTCTTAAGACTGAGTGCAATAGTTTAAAAAGTTTAAAATAGTTCGTCGCTTCATTTCTAACAGGCAAGCTATGGAATATTTTACTAAATCGTTGTTAAAGACCATATCAAAAGAACATAATATTGCAAGGAACCAATACTAAGGCAAATTAACAACAAAGCAAGTTTTCTTTGTAGTATTTATAACCTTCGTAAAAATAATATTACAGAAAACAATATCTTCTCTATCAAAAAACAACTTTCTTTTGTTTGTAGCTTACTTTTTTTAACGCCCACACTACGGGTGAACCAACAGCTTAGTCGTATGTCCCCAATTTAACATGCAACACAAACACACACACACCCTCAGTTGAAGCGGTTGAACTTTTCAATTTTGCAAAAATTTTGCCGCCTCAAGTGGGAGTCGAACCCACGACCCTTGGAACACGAGTGATGCATTGACACCACTCATCTACCGCCGACCCTAATTTACACTTTTATTTTAAACTATTGCTTAAATTGTAAATTGTGCTAAGGATACTCCTATTTTACATTGAACCAATTTGTAACACTTGATAGTCCCTATTAATAACAGCTGCTTTTCTTTACGGAGATCAATCACAGTACTACGATAGTTTCAGTGACCCAATGTGCCAATAGTAATATGCTTTTAAATAAGAAACTGATAAATAAAATGGTTTATATATTAAAAACTTGATTAATTTTTATATCGAAAATTTATATTTGCATAAAGATCCGAGCCTATTTATAGATGTACAAAAAAGGTAATTAAAAAAATTAAAAACGTATTTTGTTCGACTTTTTATTTAAAATGTATCACTTTTCCATATATTAGTAATCGGTACAAAAAAACACAATGTTTCAATTAATAAGTCTAATAAGTATAAAACGTACTTGTTTATTGAATCTTTTAAAAAAAAACTGTAAACCTTGCTAACTTTAAAATGTTAATAATATAATAATAATAATTGCTACAACCCATAGCCTGGAAACCAGGCCCCAGAAGCTATGAGCTTGTGCGGAAGGGAGGGGGCGATTATTATTATTACGTAGACCCTAAGTGCGGTTGCAGCCGACTTACAGATGGAACAGCGCAAATCCCACATTTGTGTCACAGCTAAGGAAAACCGCAGAAAACCTTAACCAGATCTGCCGGCACCGGGAATCGACCTCGGGCCGCTTGGGTAACAGTCCAGCACTCTAGACATTACACTACCAAGTCTGTTTAACTTTGATAAAAACTGAGTTTTACAGTAATAGTATTATTAAGTTAAAGAATAAAATATTTTCTTAACCACAAAAGCAATTTCATTATATTTTATCGTACATTAGAACCTATCATTATTATCAAGCTAAGGAATTTTCTTGTACCAGTTAACAATACTGACATATTTATAATTTTTGCTTATCCTTAGGTAATTTCGCGGATAGCACACCAGTAATTGATGATATATTCACCTTATTTTACACTTTTGTTTATCAATTTATGTTTACAACACTGATAAATAAATGCACCAAGTCATGGTGCACAGTGACGATGGTAGAAGCCGACTGACATTTTGAACTGGCAGATGTCTTGATGTCGACGCATACACTATTTTCAATTTAATTTATACAATAAAGATACTTACATAAAACAAAAATCCTTGTAAATTTTTAGTGATTGATACAGTGTTACTAACTGCTGCACTTACTTTATCGTTTCTAATTTTCACATTTCAGTGGTTGATATTGTTTTCCACCACGAGTTTCGTCAGTGCTAAGCAAATATGTAAACTTGTTCAAATATCTATCACTTCATGCGTTTTATAAATTAATTCTAATTTATTATTAAGAAAATGAAAGTGATTTTGTATATTGCATAAATTTTTTGCAATTTGTAAAAGTAAATGGTTTTTCATATACTACACATTGATTAATTAATTAAAAGTGATTATAAAAAGTGCAAATTATAAATTAGTACTTAATTCACTGAAACTTTGCTTGTACAGCTAGAAAGAAAAGAGATAAAGAACAATTCTTAATTGCTTTAAACACGGTGCAGAATTTTATATTTAATTATAATGATAATTATAGTAACCCACGTGTCATTAACACTTAACGCAGCTTCATTTAATGCATAATATATAGAGAAGAAGACTGAACGCGTTGGTTGCGATAATAGAGTTACCGTGGGAGTGTCAAGTAAGAGACGTCACAGCCACCACTGCTACCACCACCGTCGACGTCGCTGCCACCAGCGGAGGTGTCCCCTTATAGCTTTTCACTATGAGTGAGTAGAGCAAAAGCGCTACAGCCGCCCGACAGAAAAGCCTACGTGTATATGTAAATGAAATATTTCCATCCCACTCTGAAATTTATTCAGAGAGAGCGAAATTCCTAGAATTTTAGTTAATGCCTTAAATGTCATTAATTATTTATTGTTAGCTCAACAGTTTCAGCCATTTTGTATTGTGTTGCCAATTTAACTTGGAAAATGTATGAATGTACCTCTCGAGTTGACTCGTCTTAATGAATTTAATAATAAGAGTTGACTTTAAGAGAGTATTGAATGAAAACCAAGGGAGAGATTTATTTTGTAACTTTCTTTATTGAGTAGTTTACATATTGTTTACTTTAATTTGGAAAACCCAATGGAATCGTTGCATCCTTTTTCTTTATTCCGTAAATCAGTTTTGTACACAAGAATATTTAATTCACATTAGAATAATAATAATAATACTAATTGCTACAACCCATAGCCTGGAAACCAGACCCCAGAAGCTATATAAGCTTGTGCGGGAGGGAGGGGGCGATTATTATTATTACGTAGGCCCAAAGTGCGGCTGCAGCCGACTTACAGATGGAACAGAGCAAATCCCACACTTGTGTTACAGCTAAGGAAAGCTGCAGAAAACCTTAACCAGATCTGCCTGATGATGATACAATACAGAATGATAATACAACTGCAAAAGACTACTTTTTAAATGTGTGAGATTTTTGTAACTAAAATATATCAAGAAGTAATCCGAGACAGGTCAGAGAAGCAACTTTAATAAGGTGTCCAGCTAGCTTGTCGTGAGGGAATAGGTCCCTCACAAGATGTTTTACTCAGATAGCGACAATTGCTAATTTACGACTACTACAGATATCGTTGTAGGCAATTTTAGATATTTTACTAATGTATGCTTGATTTAGGTTTCGACCTATCGTTAAGATAAGACTGTCCACGCTAATTAAAGTCGCCGAGAGTTAAAATCCTGTAAATTATGTCGACAAAATACCGCAAAATACTCGCATAAATACCATATACCATAATAATAATTACTCTCTTTGTTAAGGTATTCATGCATAAGCTATAGTGCTGTCAAACTAAGTATAATAGTAACCTAACTAGGGGAGTGTTACCACCATACAACTTCTTATAAAACCGCAATGTTTTGATAATGAAATGCAGTTTTGTATCTGTTGCAGTGTTGGTAATATTTTAGTTGCCAAATCTGTATTACTCTTGCCATCTCCCAATCACATCTCTTTCTCTCTTAAACATTTAATTGTAATATTATGTTGTCCTACTTTCTGACTTTCTATCTAGAATTATTAGTTGACTTTTTGTCTTGCTCGTTTCGTTATAAGTTAAATATTAAAAAAAAAGGCACATTAAAGCATCTTTCATTTTTGTATTGTATACAACACTGTAATAGTTATAGAAACTGCAACGCCACCCATAAATAAATTTTAGTAACATTTATATACCTTTAAGTAATCTATAATTGTAGCCTTTCTTCGTCTGTGCGGCTTTTTGATAATGTCATTTAAAATTGTACAAACGAAAAAACCAGGACTTAATCTCCCGTTCTTCTTAATAATTATTGTGGTTTCGGCATTATCTTATTCTTTTTCCCCTAGGCTATTTTAACAAATTTCCTTCTTTAGTCTTTCTGCTGATTTAATTTTTCCATCCCTTCATTTTCTGCTATCATTGTTTATTTTCTAGTTTGCAGTAGATCTGCATAGCGCATTCTCTGCTCATAATTGGAGTTTTTCCTCTGTCCCGTGTTGCTTCTTTGTTTTGTTTTGTCCTATCAGATTTGTGTGCAGGATCTTTGTCTGTTTTCTTTGTTGGTACGTATACATCAAAAGTGTTTTGCGTTTCTCTGCACGCGATTCTATTATTTTTCTAAGTCTATTAATTTGTATACCCATGACGGAGAGTTCTTTTAATGTTTGAAAATTTCTCCACATATTTTCACTACCATTTCCATTTTTTTTATTGTGACTATTCGCTAATATAATCAACCTACTTTCCTTGTGCCATCTCTAACAGTTCGGGAAATCTCACGGCGAGTTGTTCTACACCTGTTAGGAGGACTGCCACATCACTTTGTATTGAACAGCTAGTGAGTCTCCTTGTTTAATTTTATTGTTTATGTTTTTTATTGTGACCATTGGTTCGTTTCAAGTCTTTTATATCATTTACTTCTTCAGTCTGTTCTATTCGTCTGCCAATCTCGTTTGCTTGTCTTTCTCTCTTCTTGATCTATTGTTTTGAGTACCTAGCTTTTGTTACTGTTTGTTTTGTTTGTGTTTTTATTGCTATTTCTTCTTCTGTTGTATATGCATTTGCCTGCGTTCCCCTGTTTATGGGTATAGATTAGTGTTCCGTCATTGGCAGCCTCTTCTCGCATCTTGTTCTTCCAAAAGTTTTTTACTCTGCACTCGTAGCTACGCCCCGTAGCGTCAACACTATACACCGAAACCACGTCATTATCCAGATCATATCCAGTACTTAGCAAGCGCGTCGTGTTCTTTTCCGTCCAAAGAAAGAAAGAAAGTGAAAGAGGTCTTCTGGCCTTCATTGACCTAATAGTATCGAGATCTGAAAAAACAAGAGTTGAAGCAAGAGAGAGATCGATAGGGCAGAATAAAACTTAACCTAACCTAACCTCACTACTTTTTCCTCCATATTTACGCTTCAACGCCACGCCTCTGGGTGCTCAAGTCCTAACCACAGCACTTCAGACGTCTCTGAAGAACATGCTTCACGGCTACACTTTCCGTATACACAAAGTTAAGAGGTGTTTCTTAAGAGCAAAGTCAATTAACGAGAGAAAAATGGCAGAAAAAATAGTGGAGGAAGTTCCAGAATCGCTATGCTAAAAATGATAATGCGCCCATTACATTATTATGTTATGATATCATTATTCGCCGTTATTGATAGAATCAAAAGAAAAGCCGTTGAGAAAGGTCTTGATACTAATACCAGAATCACAATGAGAATTATACTACAATCTCATTAATAAAATTATACCACGATAGCGGTAATTGTACCAGTGGGGATAATGCTGGCATTATTTCCGGACTAACACTAGAGAACTGTCAGTATGTTAATCGGTAACGCAGTAAGTATACTAATGATATTGATATTACAATAATTCCCCGAATACCCGTGCGAAATAACACTGACTGATTCCAGTAAAATACAGATAGTGAATGCGGTAGTATTTGATAATGTATTATTGCAAATTTAAGGATTACCAGTAATTCCAAAGTAATTATATAGCATATTTATGGAGGGGACTCATTCCCGGAACCGGCGAGAATTTTTCGTCGATACATAAACACTCAGTACACGTCTCCACGTTGTTAGAGGGCACGTTAAACAATCGGTCTCGACAACCACGCAAGCACCTCAGTATAGTGAAAACTTCCTAACTATTGCACTAATGTAATTATTACATTGATCTAAAATTGCGCTGATTCTATACTGTAATAATATGAATATTTACTAATACTACAATAATATCAGAGAATTACCAGTAATTCCAAGATTATATCAATAATGCCGCTGCAATTCTACTAATGCCATTATGTCATTACCGTAGTAAATTTAGTAATAAATACCGTAATATTCTAGTAGCAATATCATTCCATAGCAGTGTACAGTAGCCTATGTAATTAATTAACAACACTACAGTTATTCAGTAAAATATAATTCTATTAAAATATAAATTTCAACAAGTAAGAAAATCAATACAAATAATTATATACATTTAAAAAAAGAAAAAAATAAAATTAATTGCACTATTTTTTGATCACCTGTATACGATAGATTCATTTTAATGGCAGCATTTGAAGTTTTAAGTTAAGCAAAACTTTCTTAAACAGTGACTTTTTTTGGAAAACCTATAATAGTTCATAAGTTTTCAGGTCTACACTTTTCTTTGACATAACAGTAGATTTTGTTCTGAAAACGATAGGACACCAAATAAATAGCGAAAACAATAGTTCTACTGTTAACAAAGTAGATAATATCATGTTAAAAGAATGAGAGACAAAGGGAAAAAAGAACTATACTTAGAACTATAGAACTACTAGCTACAGCGTAGTTGTACAATCTAAAACGTAATGAACAACTAACATAAATTATATTAAGTTTAGATTAGTAAAATTTTGAAATTTCCGCTAATCTTTAAATTGCCTCTTAGTGGAAATATCTTCACGTCTTTTTACTGCGTGTGAATGTGAAACTTCGCAGTTGGTTTAAATAATTAATATAAGATAACTTAAAGCAATTTTAAACATTTTATTGATACATGTATTATTTTATAATTTTTTAGTAATTAATGTTACTTATGATGAGTAAGGCGGGAGCACTTGGAAATTTACAATACATGTTCAACAGTAAACTATTTAACATTGATATCTAACTCAGTTATACTTGTTTCAATAATTCATATTCAGTGTTTTATTTCCACGCAATAAACAGAGATATTAAGAAATTAGGTAAGTAAAAACAATAATTATATCTAATTACATCATAATTGTAGTAATTTTGAACTTTAGCGGAGTTCACGGAATGCTGCAAGGGAATCTCCTAATAGAAATTTTATGAGAGTTGGTATAGAGTACGAGCAATAGCTCTCTCTAGCAACAATTAACATATACCAAGGACCAAGAAAAACAATTTCGAAATAACGGTTCTGGGGTGTCCTTTAACCAAAATAGAAGTGTCCCAATAGGGCTCGTATATCTTTTGTTCAATACGTTTTTTTTTGCTGTGTTTGTATTTACATATAATACTTTTTATGTATGTTTGCATTGCGATAAATAAATAAATCACTTATTGTATTATTGACCTTGACCTTCAAAAACTACACTTCATTCACACTAAATTTTAATCTAAATAGAACAAACAAAATAGAAAAAACAAATTATACAAAAGTTTTATAACAAAATCCACTCTAAATAGGCAATATTCTTCCCATGTAGAGTAAAAGGTTCAAAAGTTAAGAGTAAAATCTTTGAATTCACTAGAAATTTTACTATTTTAGTGTAGAAAAAAGTTGCGATATAAATGATTAAAGATATTATTGTTGTAGAGAGTAATAAATTTACACTAACATTGTATTGAAGTTAACTCTATGGTCTACACGCAGGTACATATTAGATATTTTACTCTAAATGTATTATACCTAAACACACACTTTTTATAGTGGTCTAGTGTTCGATTTTTACACTAAATTTTTTACTGTGTTGCAGAGGTAATTTAAGCCCAAGTTAAAGAGACAAATGGTACTGTAACTAACATTTGAGAAGGTGAATCTCATAATAACTACTTTCAATACTTATAGACTGACACATTTTGTCTAATGACATGACACATTCCTTCTTATGAATTCCCATTATTTATTACCACTTTACAAATACATTTTAATAGTCGTTGCTAAATATGAATGTTGAAGACCGCAAGCAATAACTAACTGCTAATTCCAAATAGTTTGCGAATTATGAAATGTAAAACAACCCCATTGCGAAAACATTTGTGAATAAAGCCAAAAGATTGCAATATACCGATTATAAGCGATAAATTATAAGAATATTATCGTAGAATAGTGCAATTAAAATGCTTTATTAACAAGAATTCACTTTTACAATAGCCGAGCATAAACAAATCAAATAATTCTAATGTCAATTCCCACAATAAAATTTAATGACGAACATATAAATAGGACAAGAGGGTATCCATATTGAACACGTCAATCGATATTTGCAATGCTCTCGTAATAAATCAAAATGCACAGGTATTTTGACGTTTGGCTGATGAAATTTCATTTTAAAAGGTCGCCGGATTTAAATTGAAGGAAAGTAGTAGTTTGTTTTAATTAATGTTACATTACCCATCCAACCGTATTTAAAATGGTAAACAATATTTAAATAACAATTTTTTAGGTTAAGTGTATTCTTTCAGAAATTATTATTAATGATTTCGTTCTGTGAATAAAAACTTCAGAATAGAAGCCAATCATTTAATTTCCATACGTAATTTTGAAACTATATTGAAAACACTAGGTTTTGGATTCCCCGCCTAAATATTGATACAGATCTACAACTAAATTAAATAAGCTGTTTTTATACAGTTTAAACGAACTTGAATAACTCAACACGTTAGCCTTTGAAAAGCTCTGGGTTCAAACCACGACCACCAATCTTGCTGGAAAGCCCAACATAGACTCTTCCCTAAAAGGCACTTCTATAGACGCATACGCCCGCCTGACCAGATATCAATAGAAATTCTTCCTGGACTGTAACAATAGCATTGCGAAAGAAAGTTTGTGTTGACTGTTGCAGCAATTGAGTGTTTGTGAACCTTTAAATTTAACACGGCTAGAAATAGAGTGCAGTTCATAAACATTCTCATCTATTAATAGAAAATAGTCCCATTTTCAATTATAGCGTTAAAGTTTCCGGATTTTGCTAATCTATTTATATTAGTAAAGAAACCCACCTGTAATTTCTAAGTGGGATTTTGTGCATTGTTTTTTTTAACAAACAGTATGTACTATTGCTTAGATAAGGCTTTAGGGTCCATCAGATAGATAAACGCTAGTTTAACTGTGAACCAATCTGTAAAGGAGATCCATCTGTAAGTCGGCTGCAGCCGCACGTAGGGCCTACGTAATAATAATAATAATAATAATCGCCCCTTCCCTCCCGCACAAGCTTATAGCTTCTGGAACCTGGTTTCCAGGTTATGGGTTGTGTAGCAATTATTATTATTATTATTATCCCATATACAATATTCGTCAGACCTTCATATATACCGTGATGGATTTTGGGTGTTTCAAATTTAGATCTCTGGGGTTCTTGAAACTATCCAAAAGATATTTTCATTTAGTTGCTTTATGAAAAACTGTACGGTTGATGCTGTTGAATTCAGAATCTTACAGTATATCAAATAGAAATTAAATTTCAATATTTAAAATATTTTCAATATTCGAAAATAAGAAACTTCTTAAAGCGGATGCCCTCGCGATAAATAGAAAAAAAACTATTTACTATATGGATCCAAAATTGTAGGAAAAATTAGTTGAAACATAGCTCAGATTCGTGTAACAATTCTTTTGCGCGGGAGGAAAAAGTGGCTTGGAACCGAGTCGACGATGTAGCTTTTAAATCTGATGAAAATCGCAGCAAAAGGCAAATAAACTGAGATTTTGAGATATACTTATCAGGAAACAACTATCAATTTAGGTAAGGCACTAGAAATCATCTGCCAACAACTATAGTGAAATTAGTTCTGGGTATATCTTAGGAAAGCATTTAGTGAATATAGTCACGTCAGCAATTTGCACTAGTATGAAGAAAATCTAAAAATGTAGTATGAAAAACCTTCAGAATTTTGCCACTAGAAAGCATTTAGTTTTCAAACTACTAACCTGAAATCATTAAAAACTATTCATTGGTAACTGTAAAAATTATGAATGGCATCCTGCATAATTTTTTGTCTTTTATTTTTTCACGTACAGAAAAATATATATACAGAAAACGTAAGTCTATTGGTGACGAAATCTTTCCACGTAAGATACTACCTGCACAACAAACAGTGATACTATAAATAAAATTAATGTTTTATCAAAATTGAGCAAAATACCAGGAGCAAGTAATGGAAAAGGTTAAATTCAACCTTTTTTAGTTTCATTTTATTTTAACATTTATTTTTATTGCGATTTTTGCACATGCTTATCCAAAATATTAATATCTGAGAAGCAAATATGCAAAAACGATAAATTAAGTTTTTATTAGTTTTGAGATAATCGGCGAAAACTTCTCACTTGAAATCGCTTTTAATTTCTTTTCTCATCATAATGGGCTTTTTAAAGCCCCACATTAATTTGTTTAAATTTAAAAAAGTTTGGTCTTTAATAAAAAAAGGTTCTAAATCTCCAATTTAAGAGACGCTTGCTTTTAAATGCCAAACCTTCAGCATGTGTTTTATATGGTAAATGTCGGATTATCCTTGAACATGACTTTATAGATCGATAGAGCACCTTTTCTCAAGTTAAAATTCCCTATAGATTTCCACAATGGTTGCAAACAAATTGTATTTAAAATAACTTTATGTAATATAATACAGTAATGCCACAAACTATTTTCTTTTCAGAAAAATTGATTTAATTGAAATAAATTAAAAATGGGGATATACATAATTAGACATTAATTAGTTTAGAGATACCGAAAAATACATTTTTAAATATAATACTATGTGAAACTTGATAAGTTTAAATTTAGTTGAGAAGTTCTATGCTGTGCGGCAGTTCTATCAACAAACGAAAGAAGGCATTAGTAGTAGTATAAGAAATTGTAAAGATAGTGTTTAGAAGTCGACATAAATATCCTAGAAATGAGCATACGTATAGAGAATTACCTTTGCATTCTAAGTACTTTTTGTGGATTATTTCGGAAACTGTTAGAGATAGTGGGTTATTTCTTCAGACATTCATATTCTACTTTTTGACACGTCCAAATATATCAACAAACTTAAGGACAAACATACTTTTGCGAATTCTTAATTGAACTTTCATTTATTGATTGTATAGGGTATTAACTTATGTTCGAATAGTAAATCCTTTTTTTTCAAAATTTGCCACTTCTGGATCTTTTTAAATATTCTTAAAAGCAACTAGCATGAAAATGATGTTCACGAACGACTTACAGGAACTTCCTATGAGAAAGCTCCTTGTTTTTAGCTGAATATATTCCTAATTAAAGAATTGTATTGAAGTTACTTGAGATTCGTGAAGAACAACTCGAAGAAAGAAAAAGAAGGTAACAAAGAAATTATGAAAATTCCCAAGAACAAGAAACTAAGTCGCTTGGATGATAATCACGCCAATGCCATATTTGAATGCATCACTTAATTGGATGCCTGAAAAGCTGAATATTATCAATTTTTTATATTTCGAAAAATAAATGTATTTTAATCTACCTATACAATGTTGCAGTATATATTGAAAAGGAAAGTAGAAACTAACTATCCAAAAGGTATCAACAAGTAGCATTTATACCTTTTAAAACTTGAATGAATAACATATTTCTACGGGTATATATACTAATAAATAATTATTTCAATGTGTAAATGTCCAGTGGGTGGCCCTTGATATGTACTGTGTGAGGTTGCGAAACTTTATTATTGCACGCTATGAATGCCATTTAGTGGCAATATAATTGTTCACTAGGTTTATCTGAAGTAATCGCTGCCGTGGGAGCGACTTACACGAGTTCGCGATTTTAATGCCAAATAAAACTTGATAGATGTTTCGTGTTGTAATAAACTCGATAGTCGCATTTTAAAAATGTAGGTTGTTAGTGCTTGCCAATTTTATTCATTAATGTCGCAATTTTCGTTGCACTTTTATTTTTAATCATCACCGGATTTTATTACGTTGCAGTTTCTAGTGTAACTTTTTCTTTGTTGGACGTTGGATTACCGGACGCATTTTTATAACTATACATCAAACGGTTGTAATTGTCACTTTCTTTTCTCATTTTGATTAATAGATTATTTATGTTGTTATTTATTTAACATTAGTAACAATTAATCTTTCTTTTCCGTTCAATTTTTATGATAAATTTAACGATAACTGTATATAACAAGAAAAATTCGTATGTTAAATTTATTAAAACAAAATCATGTAGCGAAGAATTCTACTGTTACTTTTAATTAGTTTATTAACCCGACATATTATAAATTATGCAAGTAATAAATAGTAAGTTAGTAATCTTTTAGGTACTTTGATCAAATCGATTTTTATTATTATTTACGTAAAACTTTCATAAAGTTTATTATATTACTATTATTTAATTCACTTCCTGCAATATAAATATCAGCTTCCATCTTACTACAACTTAGGTATTATCTGTTTCCATGTGTTTTAAAGAAAAAGTGATCAATGTATGTACTTGAAGTCGCAGTTACTCTAGTTGGTGAGAATAACAATCATAGTGCCTCAATTTGACCCAACTGAATTGTTAGTGTTTATGATCTTAACAAATTTCAAATAAATAAATAATCATTGATGTGCAATGCAATTATAATATTTTTGTTATCGAGTTCTTTAACTAATTTATTATTCTGTTATGAAAATTATTTCGAAGAGCAGGACTGGTGTTATCTTGGACGAGATGGTTATAACTACTGCGTTATTTTAACCGTCCTATTAAAGAAATGTTTTGGTGTAAGCATCTTAGATTTGTGAAGATACAGTTTGTCAGGTTACGATGAGTTTGTGTTACAGTTGATCACTGTCAGCATAACATGGCAAGGAAGTGCCTCAGTAACTAAGTCTAAGGTCACTGTATTTTCATGATTTAATATTTTTTACTTCTATATTACAAATCGATACGTCAGCTTTTGTACCATTCTGGCTTAATTAAAGGTTCATAGTTCAAAATGTCAGGTTTTCAATTTTTTTATTTTGAACGATTTATAGGGTTGGTTTCAGAAATTTATACTTATATAATGTTTCAAAAGATTAATAACTCTTAAACTATAAAAAAAATTCATTGGAAAACTTTAAAGAATATTTCTCTAACTTTTCCAAGTTTCGAAACTTGGTTACAAAGGTTAAAAAATTCAAACTTTCGTTCGTTCTGAATAAAACTCACTACTCTCAGAATTTTGATAAACATTATTTAAATATTAGATGGTAGTTTCATTTGTTCAGAATTTCACAAGATCCGAATTGCATATGTTTTTGGCTTTCCGAACTTCAAACGACAAACTTTTTTGAAATTCAAAAAACATTTAAAGTAACTTTAATGCGTTTGTTGACTGTTGAATATAACATTTCAAAGTGTCAGTGGTTCACAATTTATACTTTGACATTATAATTGTTAATTTCTAGTGAATAATTTAATTGAATTAGTTAAATTATTTATCAAAGCTTTGATTTATGATAAATAAATGTAAACCGATTAAATGCGAATCCAAGTAACTCAATATAAAAAGTTCTTTAGATCTCCAAATCATATATGAAGTTCTTAAATTTATCTGAAATTTTATATTATGAAAATGAAGTATCTCGTTACCGGTCCGGATAGTTTAACGGTGAAGATTCCTGTCAACACCACTCCTAGTTAGTACGGAATAAATGACCTTCTGAGCAAAACAATCTCGGACCTGTATAACTTTGGGCTTGGTATTTCGTAAAAGACTCCAGCTCTCAATTGAACTCAACAGATTATTCGCTGTATATCCAAAGGAACCATCAATTTAATTGTCGAACTACACTTTTCAGAAATGTTAATAGAGTTGACATTATAAGATCCAAGAACGAATTCTGAAAGGTTAAGCCTAACCTAAGTCAATTGGTCAGAAACTTACCCAACTAAAGTCGAATACATTGACTGAAGTAATATTTAACAATTCTTGTCTCAAACTTGATTACATATCCAGCTAGAGTTAAAAGTCTTTTTTCGAAATTAGTTTACTTGCCTTCGATACGCTCGAGTTAGATCATGATTGCATGTTGGAATCTAGATCCAAACTCTTTTTTAGCGTCTGATGTCTGATTGTTTCTACAACGTGATGCTTTTGATGATTTTTTAGAGATTGATAGATTGATTCAAGACAAATATTAATTACAGATCTGTTAACTTTAATCTCAAGCTAATGATGCGAGCATGTAAAAGCGAACTCATCTGTTTAATCTATTTATGTTAGAACAGTTGAAATGAGGAGAAGAAAAAGGTAAGATGAGATTAGAGTACCCACACGGTCCGTTTTCTTGCATATTCTCCCGGACATACCCGGTTTTGTCCGGTAGTAAGGATGTGCTCCCCATCCGTGCTCAACGTTTATGTTATAACCACTCCTGACCAACTATACACCAGCCAGCCATCCCCAAAGAAGAAAAAGGCTTAAATCGGGAAGTCGATTTGCCATTACTTTTATCATTTTTATTTAATCGGCAAGTTGCAGGCATTCCGAAGTAACGGACAATGGTACCGCATGATTAATTGCATAAAAAGTTAATTAAGCAAGCAATAAATTCAGTCAGTCTTGCAAATAGTCTTTAATTAACCTTTGATTAATTAGTCTATAATTAGCTACAAAGACTGAGTTATTATTAATAAGCAACGGGGATAACGCACGAAGTGAACCATACCCATCCGCACTCGGTCCGCTATTTATGAACGGAAGCCCGCACCGCACATGCTTGATCGAACAATTTGCGATAGCTGCCCGACCCGCGCGGACAGGCGGGCTGGTATATGCCTTTTAAATCGGGCTAGGCTAGCAAACCACTATTAATGTAGATCCTTTTGATTAGATCCACCCGTCATTTTGTTTATATAGAAGTATTTTTTTACAAATGCTGTAGGTGCAAATTATAAATACAATACTTACATTAACTTTGATTGCATTTTTTTCTGCAAAATTTAGGGTTTCTAGGGTCCCAATTTAAATCTGAATATTTAAAAACATCTATTTAGTTTTATACTCAGGTTCAGCTTTTAGTGCTTAAATAATAAAATTGTTGTTGGATAAATGTTGAACAAGATTTATAAAATTAAGAGAAAGAGAAGTGACGGATCAACGGTATTTCGGGTTCGATTCGACTATCTTCTCTTCGATCTCTAACATCTGCTACGGACTCTGCACCTTGCCGTCGGGGAATTTTACAGGGATTTTATTATAAGGGGTCGGCGAAAGTATGGAATACTCTTTATTATTTCGTCTTGCTTGACTGTTGAACAAAATGCCCCGACATGCGGATTTTCTTTTTTGTTGAGAGTGTGTTTCGTATGAATTGGTTCTCACCCCCTTAGGAGCTAGGAGTTATCGGCTATTTCTTAAAATGAAATTCGATTTACTATCTCTAGAATCGGAAAGTACCTTGTTTTTTTCTAGTTCCGCAGTGGCATAAATGGTTTACAAAATGTGGAGGTCTACATATCCGGAAAACCATTTTTGTTTTCTTGTATGCTCTTATATGAAGATTTCTATTCTGTGGTGATTTTCAGCTAAAGCTTTTGAAGAAGTAGCAGTATTTGGTATCAACAAGGTAGTGTGCCGCCGCATTTTGTTGTTCCTGCAGACAATTTCAAAGTATTCTCAGAAACAGACTTAAAAAAAGTGAGAAGCGCTTTTTTTGTAGGTTTCTCGTCTTTAACTGGATGATATTGGACAAAATACCTAATTTTGACAATATTTGGCGATATAAAAATGTATTAAATTTTTCGAAAAACAATCTGGCAATAACCAAAATTGGTTAAAACAGACAATGGATATTCACATACGGGGCCAACATATTTTTTGCAATTAGGAAATTTTGGAACAGAATATCTGCAGTGGGTTGGCAACGAAATGCCATTATTTTTAATGGAATTAATTTTCAATTCTTTCTTCTAAAATAAACGTATTTTAACCACAACTTTGTGTATGAGAGTGTAATAGTTAACGGTATTGTACCAAGATTGCTACCTATTGTCTGAGGATACCATAAAATTGGGAAACATGCCTCCAGAATGACAGTCACAGTCTTTTCCTTATTAGTAATAAATATAGCCCGTACCCATTCCATAGGCGGAAAGGAGTTTTTGAATTCCGAGAACCGGCAGGTAGAGCCGCTATTGTTTGACGTGTTCATAGTGTAGCAGTGGCGTACTAAAATACACAGTGGTTTTAATTATTGAAAGTTAATTTGATTTTGTTTCATCAGCTTATGTATAATATATAGATTTAAAAAATAGGTCATATATCTAAACATACTTTTAACATGTAGGTATAAAGTATCAACGTGTTTATTAATTGTAAGTATAGAACAGCACGTCACTGAAAAGCTTACAGCATTCTGGGGATACCCTTCACGACACGTCACGATGATGTTTCGTTCCAAGAATCTTCTGCCAACGGAATTTGTATCTACTGTGCTTCCTTTCCGTATGTCTTGGTAAACCACTGCTGATGAGGAAATTTTTTGAGGAAAAATAAAAAAAAATTGATGATCGAAAAAATGATTTTGTATGGAGGGAAGACATGCGACCTGGATTAGTATGGCTATGCTTTAAGTTGTTTCAAATGAGGTTACTAATGTACAAACAAATATAATTTTTTTGTCAGGTATTGATTTAATCAGTCATTTATTGAACATAAACAGGGTACATTTAGGCTGTGCGAAGGCAGAGAAAAACGAAATAAATCATCAAGCATCATTTTAACCAAACCAACAAGATAACAATGCTAATCGGTTAAATAACTATATAGTTATAACTACTTTAACAAATGATGATTACTAATCCTAAAACAAATGAAATAGAATACAGAATATTATCATTAGTTATGGCTTACTGGATAACACCTGTAACAATTGAAATCCTTCCGTTTTATTGACCGTTTAATTTTATTAATTTGTTATAAAGATAATAATTGCAATACAATAGTGTTTAATAGTTTACGGTATTTGGTATTATAACCTCTTTAATTATTTTCAAAACAAAAGTAGTACTGATATTTTAATTATTTCACCCAAGTTATCAAGGCATACCATGATGAATGATGATGCATAATATTTATGCATTATTAATGTTATCCGGTATCCTCTTAAGTTATCTATAAAATGATTCAGAAACCACTCGTATTATGCAAACATTAAATCTTTTATGTATTGTTTTTAAGGAATTGTTTATTATAAAATATTTCTTCGAATTTTCCTAACGCAGACTATAAAGCTCTCTTGTTACATATCTTGCAATATGACTGCGTAGAGATACCTACCTATTTAGCCATCGTTATATACGTACATGCATAATGCATATGTATGTTGTATAGTAAACCTAATTCCCCTCGAACTCTCGATTAAAGACTATATTTAAAACGGTGTCTCCTAACCACATTTGTATTTAACTAATTGCCAACACGTACTTATGACAAGCTTATCATTCTAAGATTTGAATTTTGGATAGTTATATAAAACAGCAAATTGCAGGTGAACTAAATCTTTAGATGCTGTAGATTCAGAAACGTTAATTTAGTGAGGCATAGGCTCTTCTGTCTGTTACATTTTTGAATGCCATGGCATCTTTGAGAACATCCTACATATACAGTACTGTTTATTTACTATGCAATATAAATCGTATAAAATAGCGTGCTGTATAATTATTGGTTGCCTAAGTATCCACAATGCTTTTAGTTGATTATATTGTAAAATGCAATATAGAGTATATTGCATTTTAATTTAATAGCACGGTATACACCGGATGAACTGTATTGCTAGTAATAATTTTTTTTATGCAAAAAAGTTTTTGAATTTAATATTTTCCTTCTATTTCAGGTATATATCGCGTTACGGATCGGTGAGAAAAACGAATGGTGAAAGTAAAAGACGAGGCGGCGATGGCAGAGCCGAAACCTGCAGCCGCAGCTACTCACCATTCTTCAAGTGCAACTACCCGTAAACCTCGTCACCATAATCACTCGCACCATCATCCACCATATCCTCATTCGCACATCCCTTACTATTATCAAATCTCGTATCCAACCGAAAGCACCGAACCGAATAGTACTAACGGGGCTACATCCCCTGCTAAATTTTATTTTGGACCTGGTTTCGAACCTCAGACTCAAGTGCACAATGCTTTCGGTGGTGGAGCCGGTCCCAGTCAAGGACAGAATGGATCTGAATATGTTGTGCTATTTCATGTTAATCCAGGTGTTACTATTAGTTTTCAAATTGGAGATAACTTCGAAGTGCTCAGAGGTAAGTTGATATTGATTATTCAGTTTTCTAGTATGTAGTGCAAAATATTGTAGCAATCGTTATGATTGAAGTTTAGTAGAGCCTGCTTTACTTTGCAGTCTCCTAATAGTTACCGTTTCAACTACAATTCAAATTCTTCCTAATTACTTCTTATCACGAGCTAGTCTTCAAGCTTTTGTAAAGCGATGTGAAGATTCAACCAAAGAGATAATATTTCTCAGATTTTTTTATCCTATTGCTTAAAAGCCTCTTCTAGTAGATTATTAAATTTATATAATGTAAAACAAAAGGATCAGATTTTCCAAAATGGGATACAAAGTCCTACAGACTAATATTAAAAAACCTGGATGGGTTAGGGTAGTTTCATTTTATCTTAATTGTTGAATGAAACAACACGAAAACGTAACCATTTCCTGTAATAAATAGTAACTAGACTAAATATCGGCGTAATCATGCTAACGTAAGAGGTAACATAATAGTCATAAATGTACCTTTGTGGTCAAAGGTATTGTAGCAGACGGAATTATTCAGAATTAAATAATTCATTATTACTCAAGTTGCATTCCAACAGCATAAATGTTTACCAAGGTTGCACACGTCTTTCCAACATGGTGTAGGATGTAACCTACGCCAAGGAACACCAGCATGCTCAACAGAGGAATACTGACGAATACGTGGAACCTTAAACTCGAGCAGCAGCTACCAGTTAACATTAATAAGATAATATATTCAGTCCTAAACGATAATACATTCGTGTATTCAGTCATAAGAAATAATACATTAATTTATGCATCAACAGCTTCCGCGATATTCATAAGGACACTATAAAGGCTGGCTCGCTACGAGGCATAAAGCAGGAGAGTAAAAAAAATGTTCTTACATTCCTATAGAGAGAGCTATTAAAAATTTTTTGGATACTCGTTTCTATTAAAAAAACTTTATTTTCTTATATTTTCCAAAGAATCATATTTGTGCAATAAACGAGTAAAGTGTCTTTACGTCTCTCGCGTGTTTGTTCGCCCTTCACAAAAGTCCAACTTTCCTCTCATGCTGCACAAACAACTATTTCTTACTACCGGCAACTACGATCCAATTGTAATAAACAAATTGTGAGTAAAAATTATTTTTTTGTTTAGATTAAATATTTCAATGTATTCGTCATGTATACAGACACCAGTATTCCAAATCAACCGTTATTATAAAATTATTAAAATAAATTATTATCGTTGTTATAAAACATATAAATTCGTACATAGAACTTTAGCTATTCCACTGACAACCAGATTTTTACAAAGAGATTTTAACTATTAAACTAGCACTATAATCCCAACATGATTTCTAATTAAACAAAAATACTTATAGGTTAACTATGAATGAAGTATGAAGTGCGAGATGTTCGCGCCATTTTTCTTCGACGAAGATTGAGTCACAGTAACCGTTAATTCAGCTCGATACGTAAACATGTTTTTCAAACCCGAACTTCGTAGACAGGCGAGATGTGTGGTTGTAACAAAATGGGGCCACTGCTCATACGGCCAGAGCTTCCATGAATGTTCGAGCTGCATTCCCTAATCTTATTTCTCGCTTTGGTGATGGCTTCTTTGATCACCTGACCTTTCCGTCTGTGATTTTTATCTTTGATGGCACGTGAAATGTCGCGTGTATGAAGGCAAGCCTCGCACACTGGAAGAATTGAACACCGCTGTACGTGATCAAATTGAAAAAATCGATTAAGAACCGTTGGGAAGAGTAAAGGCAAACTTCAAGAAGTATATTTATTGGAAGAAAGAGTAGTTTTTTACCACAACTGCGTTGTTTTCTTCTGACTAAAATGGCTTTGCCTCTGGTTCTAAATGTATTCCGTTTTGAACGCGAGGAAGAAAGGATTGGTCATGCGGATGGCATATTTCTTTCAATATGGACTTCGTATCTCTCTAATTAGCAAGAGTGAACACTCGGCTACTATCAAGTACTGTAGTGATGTATCTTTCAAAATCTCATTATAGATTCAAAGTCTGTCTCATTGGTTGCATCCTCTCTATTCGCATCACGACTTTGTTTACCATACTTTTGATAATGATATAGGTTGCATCAGGCATACAGATCGGTCTTTTTGCGAAAAGTAGGAATTGCACAAAATAACCTATCAAATGAATAATAACAATAATATGACTACTATCCATTACCTGGAAGCCAAGCCTCAAAAGCTATGAAGCTTGTGCGGGAGGGGAGGGCAAAGTTAATAATCAATGATCTATCTTAGAATGAATTACAAAAAAACTTGTGGTTTTCTAAATTTGAGATTTAAATTCAATTTGTACCTTCCATCTCTGTGACTTCTGCAAGAAATGTATTGGTCTCACTTTTCAAGCCTTGGTAGTGTAATGTCTAGCGTGCTGGACTTTCACCAAAGCGGCCCGAGATGGATTCCCGGTGCCGGCAGATGTGGTTAAAGTTTTCTGCGGTTTTCCTTAGCTGTGACACAAATGTGGGATTTGCGCTGTTCCATCTGTAAGTCGGCTGCAGCCGCACTTAGGGCCTACGTAATAATAATAATCGCCCCCTCCCTCCTTATAGCTTATAGCTTCTGGGGCTTGGTTTCCAGGTTATGGGTTGTAGCAATTATTATTATTATTATTATTCAACTTATTATTCCCGATTTCCGCAAAAAGTTGACCGATCTGTATATTAATAAATATTATTAAACTTTCAATAATTATTTCTTTCTTTTATCTTGATGATTACGGAGTTTCATGAAGTTAGGCTTGAGACAAACTCAGTCGTGCTAAAGCATTTCTTTTGGAAGGTAGGTTTATTTATATGGTTTATGGAGTTTTGAGACTATATTTTTTTTGTTTCTGAGATTTATTATGGTATTTGGTCCAGCTGCTTGCTTCTTTTACAGGAGTTTTAGATCAGCTGCATCCTTGGACATGTTAGCAAACAACTGTACTGTCAACGGTAGGCGTACCACCGGTTGAGAAATACTAATCTGTAGCATCTTTATAAGCCGTTTTCTATCCTATTTTGGATATAGGCCTCCCGCATAGTTTTCCGTTTTTTCCCGTTTTTATGCTTCTCTGTACCAGTACAACCTCGCCGCCCTTTTAAGGTCTACCTATGCTTCGACCCCATCCCCCCATGGTCTCCATCTTATGATCTTGTTACACCATCCATCTTGTTTTCTTGCTGCGTGGTCAGTCCAGTTCCTTTTCAGGCGTGCTGTTCGTTCGACTACATCGGCTACTTTTGTTTTCTCTCGGATCCATTCATTGCTTTTGTGATCTTTCAGGTTTATATTCAGCATTCTTCTCTCTATTGCTCTTTAATTGACACGGAGTTTGTTTGTGATGTTTTTGATGAAAGTTCATGTTTCAGACGTTACTATCGGTAATATCCACTGGTTGTAAAGTTTTGTTTTTAGGTGCATCGGTGTCCTCATCTGCATGACGTCTTTCAATTTGTCATGTACCGCCCAACCAAGTCTTGTTCTTCTTTAAACCTGTGCTTTTCGATTTTCTTTACTAATGCTCACATTTGTCCCAGATATTTATATATAATTTTGTACTTTCTCAATATTTTTAGATTCTATTCTGACCTCTGCGTTTGTTTCTTCATTTGGTATTGCTTTTGTCTTATCTAAGTTCATCTCAAGTCCCACGTTGCTTGCAGGCTTATTCAGCTCATTTATGATTGTTTCTACTTCTTCTCTGCTCTGTGTTATCAAAACGATGTCATCTGTGAATCTTTTTTAAGGTTTTTAAGTCGCTCTCCTTCTATCAGTACTCGCTTTCCTTCCCAATCTAACTTCTTAAACACATGTTCCAGGGCCAGAGTAAACAGTTCTGGGGACAGTGCATCTCCCTGCCTTACTCCTCTTTTTATATTTACTTTTTCGGTATTTACGTGCATTTTAATCCGGACAGTTGCTCTTTATTTATAGATTTATTTAATGATATTAATACTAGGCTTGCTCGATATATATTGCGAATTGGCAACCCTGCTTTTGCTAGGTGCAATCTGACATTTGCAACATAAAGTTTGACATTTTTGACGACATACGTATTCAAAACGTTTTGTCATACGGACGCTATTTGTTTTATTTACATTGAGTTGAAAATTTCCTTTCGGCCAAAAAATGGAATTAACTCGTGAACATTTTCGTGCTATGATTTTCTACGACTTCCGACGTGGATTATCACAACAACAGTGCGTCGATTAACTTATTTTAACTTTTGGTGATGAAGCCCCACACAGAGCAACTGTATATCGTTGGTTCAATGAATTTAATCGTGGTCGTAGTTCGCTGGCAGATGAATCTAAAGAAGGTCGTCCAAAATCGGTTCTGGTGCCAGCAAACATCGATGCAGTGCGCGAACTGATAAAGCAAGATCGTCATGTGACTTATCGTGAAATTCAGGCATCTTTAGGCGTTAGCATGACTAGCATACTGTAACGTTCTTTCTAAAAATAATAACACAAGTGCTGTTTAAATCGTCTATTCACAAACAAATATTTATTTCTATACACTAATTAATACACTATAAATTAACGCTATGATTATAAACCATTAAAAACTATTATTTACAGACTATGAATTTCTAATACAACATTTATATTCACTATTTATTTTGTAATACACAGTTAATGACTTGCTATTGACTGCCTCTCTTTTATCCGCCATCCGCTTTTATATCTTCATATAAACGCACCAGAAAACGCTGGAACCTTCTATGTATTCTTAGAAAATGCTAGAATAAACCACGTCTAATTTACATGCTTGTGCGATACGTCATTTTCTCGAAGGCGGCAGAACACACCACCTGTCGCTCGAAAAGAGGTTCGTTCCTTTTCTCTCCCGTTACACTGCCCCCCTCTTCAAGTCTGTTCTGTCCCAGAACAGGTTTTATGCTCTGATTCCTGTAGAACGGGTCATGACGATATCGACAGTCTTCACCTCGACTACACGTTCCATTACGGTAGAAATAACAGTCTACACTCTTCGTTGGCCTTAATGCGGGCTGTGGGTCAAAACTGCAGACGAAGATCTTGACGTCCGTACCTCTAAAGATAACTTCCAGCATGTTTCTAACGATTCTCCAATCCAGCTGGTCCCGCCCACAGCCGAGTTTGGGAACTGCCAATTTGTTAATTCCCTTGGTAAGCAACTCGATTCTCAAATTCCATAGTGCCCTCCACAAGTCGGCGTAACTCGGTTTCTGGTAGTAAAACTGCTTGGTTACCAAGTAGTAAATGGATCGGTCATGATCAGGCAAGCGTAAGGATTTACCAACAGAGGGATTTTGTTCTCGAAGTTCATTCAGCCGTCCAAATTTATTTCTAAACACCACTGCGATCCCCCTGGACATACGAAGATCCTCGGAGACACAGTGGGCAATGGAATAATCACCAGGGACCCGGAAGAGATCTTGTTGCATCTCAGTCGTGACTCCGAATCGCGCTTTTCTAGTTCCAGAAAACGCAGCCATAAATTCTCTAAAGGTTGGCTGATCATCTTCAGGCCTTACGATATTGATAGCCACCTCGGCCTCATCTTTCCGATCCGGGACTACGTCATTATTTCCCTCATAGTGCGCCAGACGATTGGAGTGTACCACCTTTGGTTTCCCCCTTGGCAATTTCTGGATGCGATAAATCAAGTCATTTATTCGTTTCTTCACCTGGTATGGGCCCTCCCAATTTCGCTGTAACTTTGGAGAATAGCCACGACGTCTTTGCGGGTTGTATAACCAGACAAGCTCTCCAGGTTGAAACCCTCCTTCTTGGGCTCTCACATCGTACGTAGCCTTCATCCGGTCACTCGCGATTCGACTATTATTTCGGGTTCGGTCGTGAATATCCTCCAACTTCTTCTTTAAGTTGATGACATAATCATTCCCGGCTACCTCCTGCTCTATAGGTGGAGACCCAAATTCTAGATCACACGGTAACCGTAACTCGCGTCCAAACATCACAGACGCTGGTGACTGACCGGTTGTTTCGTGGACCGATGCACGATAAGCCATCAGGAACAGATGCAGGTATTGGTCCCAGTCTCGTTGATGATCGGAGACGACCTTGGCCAAATATTTGCCCATTGTTCGATTCATGCGTTCTACCATTCCATCGGACTGCGGATGTAACGGTGTGGTCCGAGTCTTGCGAATGCCCAACAATCGACAGACTTCTCCAAAGAGTACAGACTCGAAATTGCGGCCTTGATCCGAATGCAGCTCCATGGGCACTCCGAAGCGACTGAAAAACTCTTTGACTAGTACGTCAGCAACAGTGGCAGCTTCCTGGTTTGGTAGGGCATATGCTTCTGGCCATTTGGTAAAATAGTCCATTGCCACTAATATGTATTTATTCCCATCGTCGGTTTCGGGAAATGGTCCGGCAATATCTATGGCTATTCTTTCCAGAGGACTACCCACATTGTACTGCCTCATAGGTGCTCTTCGTTTCCCCAAGGGTCCGTTACCAGTGGCACATAGTTCACATTTCCGGCACCACTCCTTCACGTCTTCTTTACAGTTGACCCAATAAAAACGCTCCCTAACTTTCTCCAAAGTCTTTTTCACACCGAAGTGTCCTCCTGAGGCACCGTCATGGAGATGTCGCAATACTGTAGCCACTCGGCTTCTTGGAACCACGAACTGAGACCTAATGGTGGTGCCATCTTCACTCTCCAGTACTCGCTTCAGGAGATCGTCTTCCACCTTCAAGGACTCCCATTGGGCCCAATATGCTTTGATCGTTCTGTTGAAAGGGCTGACGGCCTCCCAGGCAGGCCTTTCTCCCACGCGCTTCCATTCCAGTACCATTTTTAGTTCGGGATCAGCCTTCTGCTGTCGTTGCAATTCTTCCGGCAACCAATTGTCGTTGACGATGGTAGTCCTTAATACTTGGCAAACCCTCTCTTCCAAACGAGAGCAATGACGGCAATCCGTTGGACAGGGTCTTCTTGAAAGAGCATCGGCATTTCGATGACTAGTGCCCGCTCGATGTTCGGTGTCAAAGTCGTATCCTTGTAATCGTTCGATCCACCTTGCGACCTGGCCTTCAGGATTACGGAATTGTAACAGCCATTTCAACGCTGCATGGTCCGTCCTCAATAAAAACTTCCGTCCGTACAAGTATTTGTAGAAGTGCTCAACGGACTTCACGACGGCCAATAGTTCTTTTCTGGTCACACAATAATTCCTTTCGGCTTTCGACAAAACCTTACTAAAATAGCCGATGACCCTTTCTTGTCCATCCTGTATCTGAGAAAGTACCCCCCCAATGGCCAGATTACTTGCATCTGTGTCAAGTATGAATTTCCCTTCTGTCCGTGGATAGCTCAATATTGGTGCTGTTATCAGGGCACGCTTCAGCTGTTGGAAAGCTGTTTCACACTCTCCGCTCCAAACATACTCGCGCCCATCTTCAGTTAACCTTGTCAGAGGTTTCGCTATATTGGCAAACCCAGGAACGAAACGCCTGTAGTAGGTACATAACCCAAGAAAACTACGAACTTGGTGTTTATCTTTCGGTGTTGGCCACTCTTGAACTGCACGAATCTTATCGGGGTCGGCTGCCACTCCATTTTGTGATACGACGTGCCCGAGATATTTCACTTCCCTTCTGAATATGTGGCACTTTTTCGGACTCAGTTTCAAATTGGCTCCACGTAGTCTTCGGAACACTTCCTCTAGGTTTTTCAAATGTTCGTTGAATGATTTTCCGACTACAATCACATCATCTAGGTACACCAGACAGGTCTTCCACGACAGCCCTCTCAGGATGGTCTCCATTAGACGCTCAAAGGTGGCCGGAGCGTTACATAGACCAAAAGGCATAACCGTAAACTGCCATAGTCCGGAACCAATAGTGAACGCGGTCTTCTCCCGGTCTTCAGGTTCCATTTCAACTTGCCAATAACCACTCTTCAAGTCCAAAGTCGAAAACCATCGTGAACCAGACAGGGTATCTAACGTGTCGTCGATGCGTGGTAAGGGATAGCTGTCTTTCTTGGTCACGTCATTAAGCTGCCGATAGTCCACACAAAATCTCGTTGACCCGTCCTTCTTACTGACCAGGACCACCGGTGATGCCCATGGACTGCTGGATGGCTCGATGACCCCTTGTTCTTCCATATCAGTAATAATCTTTTCGGCTTCTGCTCGCCTTGCTAGAGGTAGACGCCTCGGCTGCTGACGGACAGGCATAGAGTTGCCTGTATTGATTTTATGTTTTACTATATTTGTTCGTCCCTTCTGGCTATCGTCAAGAGCGAAGATATCTTGGTATCGGTGAACCAAACCCTGTACCTCTTTCACTTCCGTTCTGTTAAGGTCTTCGCACGAACTAGTAACCATACCCACTAATTTTCCACCATGGTCTTTGGGCACTGGTTTTGGAACATCAGCCATACACCTGGCTACTCGAAATACTGGCACACACTGTCCCACAAGGGTACTCTTCTTCAATGTCACCGGATCCACATTAACATTCATAATTCTCACCGGTACTCTCTTTCCAACCTTGATCAGCGCTTTTCCCAACAGTATGCCACTATGGATCTTCTTATCACAAACAGGCTCCATCATTCGCACACATCCTACCCGAAGATCTCCATCCAAACCCGCCTCGACAACCATCTCGCTTTGACCCGGCAATATCACATCTTCAGTCAGCAAAACCCTTACAACCGGATCTTCTCGTGGGTGCAACGGAAGTTCTTCGTTACCGACCTTCAAAACACCCTCTTTCAAATCCAACGTAAAACCAAATTTTCTCAGGAGGTCCATTCCCAAGATGAAGTCATCAGTGATATCGGCTACCAGCACCTCATGATCACGTTCTTCACTTCCAATGCCAATCTTCATCTTCACCACTCCGCGTGTTGGTATCACTTCACCTGTTGCTGTACGGAGTTGAGTAGTTGTTGGTAACAGCTTCATACTTGTTCGTAGAACGTTAGGGCGTATGATGGACTTTGTCGCCCCCGTATCAATGAGTAGTGGAACAGTACGATTAGCAATTTTCCCATCTACGAACAAACTGCTGGTACTATTGTTTGATGTTACGGCATGGATGGTGATCTTCGGGGCATCTCTACTCAAGGTCAACGTTCGCCCCCACTCGTCGACCTTCTTTAGTTTTCCGACTGCTGAACCTGTTTTGGTTTAGGGCAACGACGTCGTATATGACCTTGTTCGCCGCAATTCCAACAACGAGGCCCTCGAACTTCTTGATGATTCTTCTTACGGCTTTCTTCCTTCCGAAGAACTCTCAGTACTAACTCCTCTAGGTGATCTTTAGAACCTTCTTCTTCCTCCACAACGGCCCGAACACGCCCGTGACCTCGGGACGCTTGTTTTGCAGCTTCAAATTCTAAGGCGTGAGCAAGCGCATCATCAGTTGTTCTTGGTCGTGCTAGCCTCAATGATTGTTGTGTTTCCCCGTCTCTTAACCCATCAATGAAGGTCTGCACAGCGAGCTGTCCCAGAAATGAATCGGGTGCCGTAGGGTACGCCAATCGGACAAGCCGCGCAACATCGGCTTCAAACTCCTGCAGGCTTTCTCCATTCTTCTGGATACGATTCTTCACTTGCGCGTGATACACTTGTTGAAGATGCGCGTCTCCATATCTCATCTCCAATCTAGACACTAACAATTGATAATCATTTTCCTGTCCTGCTGGGATTGTTTGCAGGACGTTCAACGCGTCTCCACGCAAAGCCACAGTTAAAGAAACGGCCTTTTCCTTGCCTGTCCATCCGTTGGCCCCAGCGGCCGCCTCAAATTGTTTGTAGTAGGTGGACCAAGGTATCTTTCCATCGAACGTGGGTGGTTTTACTTTTATCCCTACGGCAGGAACCTTTTCTTCTTTAATTTGTTTCTTTACTTCATTAAACGGCCACTCAGAAGTTGAGGGAAACCGTAGTTGCCTCATTCTATCTTCCAGCATTTCGATCATATCGTCTTTCTTAGTTGTTGGTGGTAATTGCATTTGGGCTATTTTCTCTTCTACCATCTTTATTACCCTATCTTGTTCCGCCAATCTACCTTCCAATAGTCCTAACGCACTGGCATTCTCCAAAAATTCTTCGAAAACTTTATCTTCCAACGCTTTGACATTTTCCAACAATTCTCCTTTCAGCATTTTAACATTTTCTTCCAGTGCTTTAGTATTTTCAAGTAATTCTTGTTTAAGCATTCTAACATTTTCTTCGGACTTTCTAGAATTCTCTTCGGACTTTTGCAGTAATTCTTCTTTTAAAATTCTAGAATTCTCTTCGGACTTTTCCAGTATTTCTTCTTTTAGCATTCTAACATTATCTTCGGACTTTCTAGAACTTTCCAGTAACTCTTCTTTCATTTTACTTAATAACAAATTAGTATCAATAGCGGGTCCAGGTATTTCGAATCGGTAATTTTCAGGATCTTCCTTCTGTTCTAAAAGCCATTCTCTTAGCCGATTTATCAAAACTTCTTTCTTTCCATTACTATCCAAGTCCCTCTCGTCCAATTCCCGTTTTAAATCTATTACTAAGAGATCTTTTAATAGTTTCATCACCGTTTTGTTGAAATTAATTTTAACACACTAAAAAAATTTATTCTCACAGCACTTTATTTAATTATTACGCGATTTTATTTATTTTAAAACCTCACACCTGTAACACCACTGTAACGTTCTTTCTAAAAATAATAACACAAGTGCTGTTTAAATCGTCTATTCACAAACAAATATTTATTTCTATACACTAATTAATACACTATAAATTAACGCTATGATTATAAACCATTAAAAACTATTATTTACAGACTATGAATTTCTAATACAACATTTATATTCACTATTTATTTTGTAATACACAGTTAATGACTTGCTATTGACTGCCTCTCTTTTATCCGCCATCCGCTTTTATATCTTCATATAAACGCACCAGAAAACGCTGGAACCTTCTATGTATTCTTAGAAAATGCTAGAATAAACCACGTCTAATTTACATGCTTGTGCGATACGTCATTTTCTCGAAGGCGGCAGAACACACCACCTGTCGCTCGAAAAGAGGTTCGTTCCTTTTCTCTCCCGTTACAATACATTCGATATTGCATGAACATTTAGCCGTGAAAAAGCTGTGTGCACGTTGGATTCCACATAAGTTAACAGTCGCTCAAAAAAAGGCTCGTGTCGATTGGGCGAAAGAAATGCTCGAGAAATACAACCTCGGTGCTTCAAAACCCGTTTATAACATCGTCACAGGTGACGAATCTTGGATTTATGCGTATGAGCCCGAAAATAAACAGCAGTCGACTGTATGGGTCTTCCAAGATGAGCCAAACCCAACAAAAGTCTTTCGCGCTCGAAGCACTTCGAAGCAAATGGTCGCCTGTTTTTTTGGAAAAACTGGACATGTCGCTTCCGTGGTTTTAGAGGATCGTAGAACAGTCAATTCAGAATGGTACACAACTATTTGCTTACCAGAAGTCTTCGAAGAAATAAGAAAAAACAACGCGAGACGCCGGATCATTCTACACCATGACAATGCGAGCTCACACACATCAACGCAAACAACTGGTTTTTTGAGCACTCAAAACGTCGAATTGATGGGTCATTCGCCGTATAGTCCCGATTCGGCACCTAACGATTTCTTTTTGTTCTCACACGTGAAAAAGAAACTGCGTGGACAACGATTTTCGACGCCGGAAGAGGCTGTTGATGCATTCAAAACCCATGGAAAAAATGCTACGAAATTTGGTTTCAACGTATGCAAAAGTGTATTGATCATCGGGGAGAATATTCTGAAAAACAATAAAAAAGTTTCCAACACTAAATATTTGTTTTTGTTAGTTTTTCGCATTACATATCGAGCTTCCCTCGCATATCTATGGTCGATTCTTACTTTTTTTAGTGATTTTATTACTGCCCACATTTCAATACTATCGAAAGCTTTAAATCAATGAAGCATAAGCATAAAATTAATTTCCTTATTATCTGTAAATGGTAAATGGATAGTGCTGAAACCTCTCCTAAACCCCACCTGCTCTACTGACTGATAGAAGTCTAGTTTGTTTTCCAATCTATTCAAATTATTCTTGAGAATAGTTTATAACTTTTGGTAACAAGCTAATAGGACGGTAGTTCTGTAGATTTTTAGTGTCACTATGGCGTCCTATGTAGTGCACATGTGGATTTGTCGATAGATACCATCTTCACCCGCTTCTTTTCCATTTTTTGTCTGTTTTAGTGCATATTTACTTCTTCTAGGTCTGTTGGCTGTAAAATGGCCGGAGTTCACGTTTATGATCTTAGTTTTAGGTTCTGTATTGGTTGGTCATCATTTATTTGCGATGTGTATAATTTCTGATGGAATTATTTTGTTCTAACTAGCAATTTATCTCTTAAGTGTTACAGCTGCTCTATCCTCTCCTTCCAATTTTATTATTTCATTTTTGATTCCAGAAAATCTTCATGCTTTTATTTTCTTCTAATAGCTTTTCAACTATTTCTTCTTTATATCCTTTAATGTCTTCTTTTGCTATTCGTTTTGTTGTTTTATTGATCTTTGTATATTATAGTGTGTTTTTTATTATCTTCTGTTATAAGTCTTCTTTTCTCTAACAATTTCTTTGTAGCTTCGCTTAGTTTATCTTTTTTGCTTTGCTACCTGCTGTTTCTCTATCTGATTTTTCAATTATCTTTATTATTTTTTGATACGAGTTATTTATTTCTTCATCTTCTGTTTCTGTTTCATATAGATCTTAGCTCTAACCAGTCATGTCTCTAACGTTTGTTATTACATTTTTAATATTTGTTAGTGTATAATCTATTTCATTCTTCGTTCTTCCATTCGGACTTATCCATGTCCACTTTCTCTGTTATTTCTTTTTGAAAGATGTATTCATACCAAACAGCTGTTTTTCTTCTAGAAACATATTAGTCATTGTCCTTGCTAGTTTCTTTTTTAATTTATATTTTCCTACAAATACTTCTGAGTTGTCAGTCTTTCTACCGTTATCTTAACATTGAAGTCACCTATAGTATAAATGTATATTGCGATCTTTTTTTCTTCTATAGCCTTTTTTAAATCTTTATAAAACTCTTCAATCTAAGCCGTACATAGATAAATTGATTAGTTATACATATTTTTTATTGGGATGATTAATTAACATTTCATGTAGCGATTTGTAACGACAAAGAACTTTTTAGAAACGTTCTGTAAACTTTCTTCGGACTAAATTTAGGTACAATTCCTGGTTATGACAATATTAATGGCAATTATATTAAAATATATTATTTGTGAACGGATTCTGCAGCTGAGACAAATGTAACTATTACTTTTATTGAACATACTTAACAACAGTGTACATTATTAATAAGCTATTATAAAAATTAATCGTTCATGAACCCGCATTATTGAATTGAATTCATAACCATTTTATTACTTCTGTACTGTTATACTGACAATATATAAATGGCGCATAAGATCCATTTTTTAACCATTACGTCATTGCACGCATATAAAACACTACATTTCTGCAAGGCTGATACATATTATATACAGCCTTCAATAAAATTGTCCTAAATGTCGTAGATAAAAAAGTTTGTTAAACTCATCCGTCTGCAATGATTTGCACATGTGATGATGTGCTTTAAAGTAGTTCTTTCTCTTAAACATACATAATTGGTTAATAACATAAACGCATCTTGCCGCTCATATGCGTTTATGATTTGTTCTAGTTCAGGAATGGATTAAGGTTGGATTTAAAGCAGCTCAAGATTTAAAATATGGCTCTTTTCTCATTCAAACTTCAATACTTTAGAATTGGAAAATGGTAGTAACTATACTGAATATTTCTCATTTTGGACTATAAATTCTTTCGCATTTTGTTAATTGTTGCAGAACGATTTATTGTGCCAAACACAGCATTGACACGGGACTACGGTTTTACTTCCTTATTCGAAAAGGTTATAGTGAAATTTCATAAACGATTGTTACTAAATTGCTATTTAGCTAGGGTTGCACGTATATATATATAGCATTTTTATATTAACGGGAGCGTTTAAGTCTATTAATTGTTTGGTTATTTATATTTATATCAATCAATCAAGGAAGTGAATGAAGTACTGGCCCACGGTCCCGATAACTGATTATGATTATGTCTGTTTAAATTTGGAATCTAATTTTAGAACCTATAAAATGCAATTATAAAATTTAAGTTTATAATAATATAAGCACCCAATCGTTAAAGATGAAACCTGAGTGTCTGTAACTATGATACCCTCCAGACTTGACGCTTGAACACTGCAAAACCTGGTTTTTAAAACGAAAGGTTTTCAAAAAACTTTAATGTCAGTGTTCCAAAATAGAACTCCTTTAGAAACCTTAAAAATAAAACACTGGAACTCAGAATTTAGAAAGCGACCTAAAAATTTTGGGTCATTCCATGCCAAATCATCCAGAGGGTTGGCAGGTCAATCTCACGGACTTTGTTTATTTTTAGTACAGTTGTAGAACCAGTCTTCCTAGTTAATTTGCCAACATTGTAAGTTTGTAGACGCAGAGGTTTCTGGCATGTTTTTTTTGCCGAAGCTCAACCGCTAACTTTTTCCGAAATGGCACTAATATGCAAAAAAACTGTTATGGTAAATAACTTAAAGTATCGCTCAAATCAGAAATTTTGTAAAGGCAAAATATGTTTGATATGTGATTAATAGTAATTGATCTTTACAGTAGGATATGCGAGTTTTTTTTTTAATTTGGAGCTCTAGGAATTTTCGTAGTCATATCTTCAATGCCATGTTTCATATGGTCTGACTAAGGATAAAAGATTCACATAAAATAGTTTTACCAACCTTGAATACCTTCTTGTGTTTTTTTATCAGGGTTAATGCAGAACTTTTATAAATTTTCAAAGCCATCAATAATAGTATACTTGTGATGTTTGCAGATATTATGACTATCTAAGTAAAGTTTTGATGATTTGATTCTGCTCTCCAATTCAACAATCTGACATCTTTGGGATCAATTTCACTGAGTTTGAATAAATCTGAACCTTTCACGTGGCTTTTCAGGTGGTATTCTTCATTTACCAAAATTCCAACCGTGCATTGCTCTAGAGCAGTGTTCTCCATAACTATTATTAACTGCAATACCAACACAGACGCTAAAATATTTAAGATGTCCAAGCAGAAGATGCCCCTTTTTTATAAATATCACCAAAAAATCTAAATGTAAAACGAGAAAAAATATTTGAAACCTTAAACACAAATTACATAAACGAATCTTTTTATGAGCTGAAAGTAGGAACATTGAAATATCTTCTGAAATTTTCATAAAAAAATCTGTAGTCGACCATATGAAACATGACATGGAAAATATGGCTACGAAAATGTGCTTCGAAAAATCATAGATATCCAAATTGAAAAAAAATCGCAATTCCGACTATACAGAGAGATTAACCATTGCAAAACAAAACATATTTTGCATGCACATAATTTCCGATTTAAGTGATACTTTAGGGTATTCACCATAACAGTTTTTTGCATATCGTACTTCGATTAAAAAGCATATCTCAGAAACCACTTCATCTACAAGCCTAAAATTTTGGTAAATTAACTAGGTATGGTGGTTCTACAACTGTACTAAGAATCAAGAAAATCCGTGAGATTGACCTGGCAAGTTTTTTCCGAATTGGATGATTTGGCATGGAATGACCCTTGATTGAGCATCACTAGGCTAAGATTTTATAAAATTTACAATTTTCGCATCTTGACATTTTAAAAAAATGTAGAAAGCTAAAGCTGCGAAAACTTCTGAATTTCTTAAAAGCTTTCTCTACTGTAAGAGTTTTTTTTAGTGTGAAGTAATTGAACTTCTGCAACTTCAAATCTATAAAACTGAAACTGTATTTCATATACTTTGAATTTCTGGATCTTTTAGTTTACTTAAAAGAATTAATAAATCTTGGTCTCAAAGATCAAAATTAAACTCGGTAAACAAGTCGAAGTCAAAAATTTTTTTTTATTGTCATATAAAATTAGTTGTCAATAGTAGTCAATAGCGTGTGGTCTTTCTGCTCTGTGGTGTAGAAACACTTGTTGTCCCAAGTGTCTCCCCCACAAGGGGAGGGGAAAACAGCCTTTCCAGCCCACACAAAGAAATTTTAAAATAAGTATTTGTTTGGAAAAGGAAATCGAGAAAGGTTTCCCTATACAGGGTCGTACAGAATTGCTAGCTGAGGTCGAAAAGATGATGTTTTTCTGGTTGTTCGGAGCGTTGGCGGAGTTTTCCAAGCTAGAAATGGAATTTATTTGAGCCACGGTATCGAGAGTTTGATAAAACGCCTTTGTAACACCAGGTTTTACAGTAGCGCTTTAATTTACTTGGCGTTTGGACTCGACCTAGCCTGTACTAGCGACCGGCCCTGTTCTTCTTGTTGTTATTGGCTTTCAGAAAAAAAGACTGAAGAATAATACAGAGAAAGTGCACGATATAGAGGTACCTTTGAAAATCACAGCGTTTTTTTTTAATTATTCCATTCAACTGAAATTTGGCATTATTATAAAAGAAGGTATGTGCTTTCATACCAGCCTAGCCACAAGGTCTGATTTGTTTTCGATTCATTGGCCAAAAATCAAAGATATTTCGGATCACTCTGTATAAACCGGTAGTGCAAGGACCACACCATAAACATATTAGTAGGTATAGGATTTGCATAGGATTTGTATGCACTTAGAAATTTTGAAATATGCATGCACTTATGCACTATAAAAACGTGAAATAGGGGAAGAGGGGGCAAAGTGGAAAGGTTTAGCCATTTTCCCTCTAGGACCTTTATGTCGGCCTTTCAGAAATTAAAAAAATCGCGAATGTATTTTCTATAGACTTAGCTACTTACCAGGTTAATTTTTTTAATGATATTTTACGAGGTGTTTGTAAAAAAATAAAAAATCTACAAGCTTGAATTTTTCCACTTTACCCTCTATACAAGGGCAAAGTGGAAATATATTAGAGGCAAAGTGGAAAGATAGTAAAACCTTTTATTAACTGCAAATATAACAATAATGATCATTTACAATTATCGCACAAGTAATTTTCCTCCATACCAGTAAGGTCAGCACACATTTCATGTGCCCAATCTCTGCATTTACCACACTGAATCCAAGTTTCAGTTGGAGGAACTATATATTCTTCACCACAAACCAGGCAAAACGTGTCTTGTTCTTTTTCTGTGCCCTTAATAGCGGTCCCCTTATTAGTACATGGCTTAGAATGATTTTTCCCTTCTATCTTCGATAAAAGATTGCATGATTTTGGCCTTTTCCTTTTTTCTTTCTCTTCAACCATTAACTTGTAAGGCGAGCTTGTAAGAATTTCTGATTTCTGGCATTTTGCTTTCCTAGTTACATTGGCAGCATGCGTTGCTTTAGGTAGAGGCAAGATGTCTTTTGGAGATAGTATTCGCACCACCTTCTTCTTTTTCAGTGGTGGTGGAGTTGAATCAGTTGTAAACGTAGGCTGTAAATTGCTGTAAGATGTTTCTGGAGTTTTGTCTACATTTACTGAACCTAACTTGATTGGTGTCACATTTGGATCCGAAGCTAATGTTTTTGAAGAAATACCTGTAGGACCAGCTTCAGGCTCAAAGTGCACCAGTGCTTCCGTGGTTAAAGTTGCATTTGGTGATTGATGATAAGACTTAACATTGCAGGTTACGGTAGAAGTAGAAATTTTGTGCCTTTCTTTAACAGATGCCAGTGGGATATCCTCATCCGATGAGTCTGTGCCCTTCTGCTGGCGTGCTTCGTCCTCTGAAGGAATATGATGAACCTCTGCAGGAGCAAAATCAAGACTTGTAAAAATATCTCTGTTGTAAGGAAAAATACCACATTTTCTAAACCCATTTGATGCCGTTTCAATTGTAGCACTTTTTTCAAATGCAACTTTAACAAGTTGTGCAACTTCAAACTGAGTTATCCGTCTACCAGGATGATTTTTTTGGTAGTTATCCACAGCTCTTTCAAATGCAGTCTTAAAGGGTTTGTACACAGCTACGTCAAGTGGCTGTAGCTTGTGTGTTGTATGAGGTGGCACAGAAAGGAGTATCACTCCAGATGATCTTGCTAAATTAAGAGCATCTAAATTTTGATGTGAAATGTGGTTATCCAAAATTAGTAATGCAGGTGATTCTTTACTTGGACGTACACAATCAATGAAAAACTGCAACCATTTTACAAAAAGATCGCTGTTAATCCATCCAGAATCAGAACACCATGCTTTAGAACCTATTGGTCCACCATCAAGTAGCCTTTCATTAATTTTCTTTCTATTTCCAAATATCAAGC
Source organism: Agrypnus murinus (assembly GCA_929113105.1). Lineage (NCBI taxonomy): Eukaryota > Metazoa > Arthropoda > Insecta > Coleoptera > Elateridae > Agrypnus > Agrypnus murinus. The sequence continues at coordinate 134,705,834 of OV816028.1, read as the reverse complement.
ATGGCGGAATGAATCTCCCAGCAGCACTACAGCAGCATATAACAGTAGTGAGCTGACCCTTTTCGGCTGAACTTATAACTCCAACTTGACGTTTTCCTTTTCCGGAAAGAACTTTTGGAGGTTTCTGTGCGGATGTTTTGACACCGGTTTCGTCCATGTTAAATATGTCATCTGGACGTTCTTGTAGGTGGTATTTTTCTATAACTGCCCATAAGTTATCGTAAAAATGGTCAACCTGTCTTTTGTTGAATGCAGAACAACGTGCAATGCTGGTTGGTTCTGGAGTGCGAAACGACAAGTCAGGATTTCGTGCCATAAATCCTTTCAACCATGCCTCACCCGCTTTATTATTTTTAAATGGATGTTTTATGCCATTTTGGTTAGCAACCTTAAATGCAAGCTCTTTCAGGGCCTCTTTTGTTAGGCCATAGAATCTGTTATCAAGATCTTTAGCATGATCACTCAATTCTTTCTCCTGATCTTGGCTAAACACACTTCTAAATCTTCCAAGTTTCTTCTCATGTGTACCACTTCTTACATGGCGATGCAGAGTTCCTAATGGAATTCCATAGATTCTAGAAGCACGTGCTAAAGAAGTTTTTTTTGCTTCTTCTATGGCTAAACGCATATTTTCTTCTGTCCATGAACCCTGATTAGTTTTTCTTCGATATTTGTTCACCATCTGTAAAAGTATAGATATGGTTTAACAAACAAATACTTACCGATACAATTATCTGTTCAATGTATAAACATCAATTTGTAAGTTTTATATTAATATTATCATTACTCTTATTGAGAAATTTACTACTCAGGGCAAAGCGGAAACCTTTCCACTTTACCCTCTCTTTCAGGTTTCCATTTTGCCGTTCTAGCAACGTTTCATATTTTGTGGTTAAGCTAATACAAATTTTAACAAAACCTGATTGTGAACATGTTATACTGTTGAGGACATCTCGAGGCAAATTTTGCTTAAGCAATACTCAGAAAAATATTCTTACAAAAGGTAAAATATCAGTTTTTAACTCACCTTAAATATCGTTGACACTACTACGAAAACACAAACCGCGTTGTACTGTTGGAAGAGTGGCTATCTAGAAACTGATTTTATACGACATCTAGCGGTATGAAAAGGTACTTTTGAATTATGCATTCAATTTCTTTGCAGTTCCCTAGAAAGAATTGAAACTTGGACTTTCCAGTTTGCCCGCCCTTTCCACTTTGCCCCCTCTTCCCCTATGCACTTAAAAATCATGAAATATGCGTTTATTAGAAATTTTTAATAAATATATGCACTTTCATTATTAAAAAAACACCTGTTTAGCGTTATTTACATTTTATTTACAGAAATTATTTTAATTAGACATCCTATGCAATAATTTAGTTAATTGTATTTTCTAAACATAGAGCGTTACAGTTCACAATGACGTAAATTTTAAAATTTTCAAAAGTAAACATATGCCTATTATCCCTAAATATTGTTTTATATTTTGAGAAACTCCGTTCCACATCGCAAGACGTAATTGGGGCATACTTAAAATTGTTTAATTCTACAAGCGAATAATGTTTTAGCTCGTCTAAAATGTCTTGGCCAGATAATGCATCGTTTATGCTTTTAATTAAGTGAAAACCAGCATTTTTGTCTATAACGGATTTAAATTTTTGTTTTATAGTCAAGCCCTTTAGCCCTTTTACTTTCTTCAAAGAAACACCTAACAATTTTTCATGCTCAAGAGATTCATCTAATGAATTTCCCTGACATTCTAATTTCTGAATTACTTTAGCTAAACGCACAAAGTTTGTCTAAACAAACAATAATTCTGCTCTCACCTCCTCAGTATTAAAAGCATCCTGTGCGCTTTGTATGCATAGTGCATCGTGTTTATTAAGTTTATTTACAAATGCTTTAATAATGTCAAAATAAGTTGCATATTCTGCTGCAGAAAGCCAAGTACCCCACCTTGTTATTACAGGCTCAGGTGGGAGAGGCACTTCTTGAGCAGTTTCCCTAAATATTTGTATGCGATATGGAGCTTTACAAACAATTTTTTTACATCTGAAATTATAGAGTTTACGTTAGGATATATTTCCCGCACTTTTTCCGCAACTCTATGCATTGCATGGGCAGGACAAGTTAAGTGGATCATTTTTTCGAACAGAACTTGTAAGCCTGCTCCAGCCTTGATCATGTACGGTGCCACGTCGGTGACGAACAGGAGTACTTTGTTATACTGTATGCCGTCCGGCCACAAAATAGCCATCGAATCATTAAACAATTTTGCCACAGAACAATGATTGGTGCTCTTGAAAACGTCCATTGCTAATAGATAGGATTTGGCATTGTTCTCCGAATTTAAAACACCAATTATAACGTTAGCCACGTATCTGAAAACAAAAATTTTATTTTTATTTTATCGAACTACATAATTAGTCGGTTACAAGCAATTAGCGCAAAACAGTTATTTAAAAAAAATTATATTTTAATAATAGCAAAAATATTGTTGTGATTAAATATGTAACTAACAAAATAGAAAATAAAACATCCGTAAATTGGCTCTGCTGTCTTTAATTAGTTAAATTTTACTAACAAAACGAAGGAAATGAAGTTTCTACGCACCTTCCAGTAGTGTCAGTAGATTCGTCAATGGAAACCCATATGTAGTTATTCACTGCATGTTTTCTAATTGATTTTATGGTCTCTTCGTATAAACGAGGTAAATGATTTTTCCTGAGTGTAGACTCGTCGGGTATTGGCATTTTTGAAATTTCTTCCAGAAAATTACGAAATGCTGAGTGATTAATTTTACTTAACGGGATATCTGCAGCCACTAATGCACTACATAGTTTTTTATTAAATTTGATCGATTTGCTGGACTCATCGCGCGAAATATTAAGGTACCCCGGTAACAATGTTTTTTTTTTATTTCAGGGCAACACACTTTTGATGTCGAACCGTGTTCAGATGTTGTGTAACTTGAAAGCGTTTCGTTGCAGTCACTTTATCGTCGCACACTGTACAATACAACACCTTATCGTCAGTTGTAAGAACACTGAATTCCTTAACATAACTTCGAAGTGTAACAGACACAGACCGTTTTTCTTTACCCATCTTTACACTCTAAACTAAATCTTTAACTAAATCTTTCAAACTTAAATTTTAGTTGAAACTTTTTCTTTCTTAGAAAATATTAACAAGTACACAGATGGTTAAGGCAGTAAAATATTTTAAAGCCTAGTATTTAACAATAAGCTTAAATTATGGGTTTCCCCTAGACTCAACTAAGCCGCTCTTGGTTGGTTGTCTAAAATACTAAAATTATTTTAAAAATATTAGAAATTTCATAATTAAATCATGTAAAACGCTCAAAAAGTGGTAGAATATGCACACTCGTTCAAGAATGATAAAATATGCATGCATTTATAAAAACACCTAAATATGCATTTATATGCACTTTCAAATTGACATGTGAAATGTGATTCATATGTGGCTTAAACATGTAGAAATATAACTCTGCATATGTTTGCTATAAGCAGAAAAAACATGCAAATGCATAGAAATCCTATACCTACATATCAGCATACCCACTCGATTGTCGGCACTTAGAAGTTGATAAGACGCTATGCAACAGTGGCAAACCATGATCAGTTCGCCGAGACTTGTCGATCGTCATTGTATTGCATGCTGGAAATAACGAGGATGTTCAGTAGCCCGCCAACCCGTTGTTTAACAGTCCGAGAATCAACAAGGTCATACACGACGGCCTTCAAAATTTGCAAGACTGCACCTACTGGTTATAAGGGTACGCCATTAAATCGCGGAATAGGGGTAAGGAGTGTAAATAGAAATGCAGAACTATATTTCTTTTTCAATACGTTCACCCTTAACCCTAATGCGGATCTTTCAAATAACTCGTGTGTGTGTCTCCAAAGAAAAATTCTCAAAACCGTCGTCAAAATACGCTGAAATAGCACCCTTCGCTTCTTCACTGATAAATTTCTTTTTATTCAGTTCTTTTTTCATTTTTGGGAACAGGTAATAATCGCTGAGTGCCAGATCCGGAGTGTAAAGCAGGTGATTTAAAACATCGAAGAACGCCTTGCGCAGAGCATCCAGTGCAACTTGACTCCTGTACACGGGGTGTTCTTTGAAGGATTTTATGCCACTGCATGGATTTGTTTGGACTTGGGTTCATAATGATGAACCCAAGTTTCATCCACAGTGACAATCCGACTCAGTACTCCATCCTTGTCGTCGCTGCAGATGCTCAAAAGCACATGCGTACATGCTCTATTTTCTCCATATACGATGCTTTCTGCCGGATTGACTTGCTTGCTCGACGATATCTTAAAAACAAACTAATGGCCCTATTATGCTAGGACTTGGTATTTATACTAATCATGAGTAACGAAGAGAACAAGGCGCCAGATAACTCTCACGCTTCGCCAACCCCTCCATTCAGCGAACTTATAAATGCACCCTTAACTATACTGTGCTAGGACGGAACCAAAAGCACATTTGGACAGTTTTCGATGCCGTCCGTGGTATGAATTCATCTTTCTTTCAAAAAGAAGTCTATTAATAAATAGACTTATCATAAGGTATCAAATCCGAAATTGGCTCCCCCACCTCCAGATCAGGCGTTTTGAAAAGTCGGAATTTTTTTTTATGTAATCGAGTCGAGTAACTAATGCAAACGTACCAGTTTCGATCATCTGTCTGCCTTCGTTTGTTGTCGGAATTACGATCGTTTCTGCAGCCGTTTTTACATTTATTGACCCTGAAGGTGGTCTCTACAAGGTCCAAACTCTTCTGAGAAACCTAGAAAACGAGGAAAGACTGGATTTTTTTGATTTTATTCAAGAGTCAGCGTATTCAATTTATAGTCAGGGAAAATTCGAAAAATATCATTTTTGAATTCACGGCCGTGCGTCATTTCTTCTGTCGCCTCCTTCCCGTCATTTGGAGTCCAACGTAAATTTAAGTTAACTAATCAATTAACATAAATTTACGTTGGACTCCAAATGAGGGGTAGGAGGCGACAGAAGAAATGAAGAAAAGAAATGGAGCAATCGCTCAAAGGTACATAACGTTTACTATAATGGATACCGTCATAAGGTGCACAGAAAACGACGTTTGGATGAATTCTGATGTAATGATGTATTAGCAATTGCGACTGTTTTTGCGTGTAGAAAAAATAGTATATCATATACGAATATTTTTCATCCAGAGTTTGATGTTTATTTTCTGGAACATAAGCGGGCATAAGTAAATATTGGAGGAAATATACAATGTTAGCAAAATTTGACTTTGGATTTGAATTTCTATATATGAGCAAATAAAAACAGCGAATAGCAATTCACCTGATAAATACATATCATTGCATACTTGCGAAGCTTTATGAAGCAGAATGACAAACGTCAATTAGTTTTAAAGAATTTTACCTAACGAAGAAATTGCTATGGCATGTATACGATAAATATCTTCCTCAAATTCTTCTTTTGCTCACATATGAAAATTCAAATCCAAAGCTAAGTTTTACCAATACTAAATGCTATTTTTTCACTACCGATTGGACTTAATCGCGAAAATCCTCAATATAATTTATCAAATATCCCCGAAAAATATTTTCAAAACTATTGTTAAATGTTATCCTGACGATTGACCTCTGCAAACACCAAAATCGCATAGTCTTAATAAACCCTAGGTTTGTCATGGAAACACTCTACTCCCTAGGGTGTAAAATTGTTTTGAGGGAATAAAGTGAAGTTTTATAGATAAGTCGTGCAAAACGTTATGTCGAAAGTCATCTTCATTAGGCAACATGGACAAAAGAGCAACCAGCCTCATCAGCAATTCACGATTTTCAGTACTAAGGAGTTAACATAGGCTTTATCGTTCTATGTAAACGCAAAATGAGATTGGGTTTACTTTCTGTTTGAAAATATAAATGTCTATTAAAGTAATTTTAATCAAATAGTGTTTTACTTATAAGTTAGGGAAGTTTCTTGCTTTAATCAGGAAAATTGAAGAGTAATTTTCAGTGGAAACCCTGCTCTATCGGGGAAGATGTATAGAATATTTACTGTAGAGGCTACATTAGGTTATCGTATGATGTAACTTTCCTTGATATGCGTTTATAAATAACGATGCTATAAATATCCAAACTTGCGCTTTTGTTCAGCATAACTGTCGGTAAAAACAAAACAATTTGGGATGGGTTGTTCCACAATTTTTGTCATAGTACGTTCTAAGAGCTACTCAAGAGTTTCATACTAGTGGAACGTTCCATTTCCGAGATACATATAGTAAAGAAAGTAGTTCTTGAGAGGAGGAGGGGGAAGTGAGACGAGAGCGAATGGGACCAAGTTAGGGCCGATTTCATCCCAAGATATCACCTGCAAGTCATTTTGGATTTTGCTGCTTCCTTGCTAAGTCGGAGTGGGGGATGTGAGGGTATTAGAAGGTTCGGAACTTTATTCAACACCATCCACCCGAAAACGATCGAAATCGGAGCTACGGTTGTAGATATAAGCAAAAAAAGTGCAAAAAGTCCTAATATAGAACTTTGAGCTCCTCCTCCCTTCCTAATTGACGATCGCAGAAAAATGAAACGGTGCATACTTTCGTTAAATACTGTTAAATATTTATTTTAAACTTACTTTGTGTGAAATTCTATATAACTCAAAGTATAACTTATGGAAGCTTATGTTTAAAGACTTTGAAGAATAAAAATGCCAGAGTTCTACAAATTTTTGGATCTTCATAAGTTTGAAGCCCTTAAACATTTTGTTTCTCGTAACCTTCCATGTCTTTCGTCAATACGTTTGGTTAAAACTGGATAGCTCTGCAAGTCCGACCCTGCATTATAAAAAGCAAACGAGAAAGCTTTTTTTACTGTAAAAAGTCATTTTTATTATTTCAGGAAATTAACATGAACTCTTTGATGACAGCAAAACACTATATTCTGTAACTAAATGAAACGAAAACATCGCAGTTCAGTACTATTTAAAATATGAGAGGGAATTTGCGCGCATAGAGCTGTTGTTGAATTGTGCAGGTCGTTTCCTACTTTCACTTTTACCGCAAAAACTTTGTAACATTTTAAAACTAAATTAAACCTTCACATTTGTTTATTAAAATTAACTTATTTTCTTATTATTATAAATTATACACACTCAAACACATTTTTTCCTGTTTTTCTCAATTTTATTACTTATTTTATGGTCGCACTTAAGTTTTATGTCCGTTTTAGCTAATCGTTAATTTTAATAAAATTATTATGATCGAGATTAATACAGGCTCTTTCCTCCAAATGGGAAAACTGCTATGTTGGAAAAAACTTAATGTTTAATAATAATAATGAAGAAATCAAATCAATTATAACTGTTCACAGTTAAATGAATATAATTATTACTATAGGTACGCGTATAATAATTATTTAATTTTTATTCAGATTTGACCTCGCTTTGCCAAAAATGATCGTCTAGACGGGACTAAAGCATTCCAATAAGAATCCAGGGCCAAGTTTTATAGTGAAAGAAAACGAAATAACCAAACTGGTTATAAACAAAATTATTTTCATTTAAGTAATGTAAAAGAAAACGATTACGATTCATTTCTTTGAAGTTTTTTCTGATCGATCAATTGCTTTAGAGCTTTCTTTTTGGCAATCTTTGTACAAATCATTTTTTAGTTTCCTAAAAAATAAATCGGACATTTAGAACGTAATTATTCAGTAATTGTATGAATAATATGCTAGCAATTACATAATTGATGCTTTAATGGTTAACGTGGAAATACATTATGTCCAATCAGCAGGAGATATCTGCATCTTTGTAAAGAAAAAAATTGCTGTGTAAATATTCTGTTTGATATTGTAAGTTTCTTACCTTGAAAATATAACTTACAATTAGATCCAACCACAAGTTCAGCATTTACCGCAATATCCTACTGTATACATCTCCCTGATGGGACAGCTCATGGGGATACATCACTAATCATCCGATACTGTATTATACATTACGAGCTACCAAGGTACAAAACAAATTTCTTGCAAGTCACAACAAGACAAGTGCAAAAGTTTTCTATGCCGCTAAACATTTTAGCTGTCTACTATCCACCAAAATATAAAACCATAATAAAGCAGATGCTTCAACCTTTCGTTGATTCTATAGAAGCATCATCTATCACAGGCGGCAACTTTTTTGCCAAACACATGCACAAAAGTAGAGAAATGCTAAGATTAATACAAACAACAACTACAATTGTGCTTCTACAAACACTTCCCATCTATTGGCGAATGGATTGTAACAATTTGTTTGTTACAACTGACCTTTTTTCAAATTACATATTGTCGTGATATTTGACATGCAAAATAAGGAATTCACACACTCAATAGTTTTAAGTAAGCTTAGATATGAAATATCAAAGCGACACGTTAGATTGGTTGCATAACCTAACTTTCAAAATTGTAATTTAGAGAAATCTTATCTTTTATGCAATTAGAAATGATTAATTATAATTAACATGCACACTAGTATACAATAGTCAGATAAAGGATATCTGGAAAACTGATTTTTCCATAGAATTTAGTAATTTTTCCTTGTCCATTAACGATGTGAGAGACGGTGATCTAATATTCCATTTAAATTAAGTTTAGGCCAAAGGTTATGCAAGATTTAACCTAAAACAGACAAGGTGTGTTGTAATAGGGATGTATACAAGTATTTACTACCTTACATTCCATTGGAAATTTGATAATCTAAAACTTTATCTAATTAGTTTTAGGATTAATTTAAAATTTCTAAACAATAATTTGGTTATATTATAAATCAAATGTCAGTGTTCGTTTGTTTCAGTGAAAATTTAGTATCGAGTTCTTTTGTTTACCAGAAAAGTACAAAAACCCGCCCATTTTTGTAACAAGCTCTTTCAATTTCATCTTTAGAGAAGTGCAGATCTATTGTAGATCATTCAAATAAATTGAAGGTTATATCGTGAGTTAAAAACATGTAAATAAAACAAATGTCAAAATTTCGAGGTTGTTTATACTACAAACGTCAAAGTGCTCAAATTTTTCAGAAAGTTTAGTAAATCTAAGTGATTTGTTTTATTTTGAATTTATTTCAATTTAGATTTGATAAATGGTTGTGGAATTCAACTTAAAGTCATTTATATGCAAATATTTGAAACAGGTCAGTGACAAATTTTTTTCGTTTCATTGTTCAACTGAATGAAGGCAGAGAGCAGATACTGGGAAAATTATAACAATACGGTTGGTAAGCTGATGGCGCCAAAGGTTTAAATATATAAGTAAGAAATATGTTGATGCCAGAAGTATTAATCCCCAAAATAATGTAGATTGAACTATTATTTAATAGGGATTAATATAAAAAAGAATTTTGGTACTTTTTTAAAATTTTCTTTTTGTTTCTTTGTTTTGTTTTTCGTTAAAAGTTTTATAAAAATAAATTTGTGTTATTGTTGAAAAAAAATTGCTATAAAAATTATCTGTTGTATAATACTGTGTTCCTAGCTTTATATAATCATTTAGTGCCTTATTGAAGTGACCCACCTGTGGGTCTCAATTTGTGGATACCATCTATATTACGAATAAACCCATTTTTTCTGTCTATATAAAATTATTATAACATTTTATGCAACTTTATTGCAAGTAACTCCTTGTCTGTATATATAAAATAATTATAACAGTATGTACACGTACAGTTGCGGTCGAAAAATTTTCATTCACGTTTTTCTGATATTTACATCGAATGAATCTGGCTTGTAGGCCATTTATGACATTTCGGATAATTAAAAGTGACGTCTCTTATGAGAATTGAAAAGTCGAAATTATGTAGTCGCAATTGACCGTTGAAAATTTTTCGGCCGCAAATGTTACATAGATATCGTTCCTAATTGCAATTTATTATCTGATCATACTCCAATGATAGTAGCAATAAGTGCATCGATAATAATTTTTAAGCCACCGAAGCATACTTTAAGCAATAGTAAAACCGATTGGGAAACCTTTAAGGGTATTTAAACGGACATCTTGACACTAAATAACTGAAAATGATTGGCGATGTAGAGGACGCACCAAATCACCTTATAAACACCATCCGAGAAGCAGCGTGCAATGCTACTCAACAAAATTTAAGAATCGGTTCCCCATACGTTATCTGTGCATGCCAATACAATTTGGAGTGCTGCCAGAGGCATTAAACAACCTTCAACTCATATATCACCCTTGCAAAATTAAGCAGGAATCTGGACAGGAACTGAAAAAGAAAAAACAGAAGAGTTCGCCCGACATTTTGGGTCGGTCTTTACTCCCAATTTTTAAGAATTGACAAGGCAAATTGACAAGTTGAAGCATATCTAAACGCTCCATTGCAAATGTCACTTCCAATACCTAACTTTACCTCCGTCCATATAATCCGCATCTTCACGCCTGGAAAACCTCTCAATGATGTCCTATTGCCCCATAAGCTTGCCTCCATTGATCTCTAAGTTGATGGAGAAAATAATACCAAAACGAATTATATCAAAGTGAGATGCATGAAAACTGGTTTCCAAACCACCAATTCGGCTTCCACGCTCAACACTTAACCATCCAACATGTCATCGAGTAGCAAACACAAATCAAACTTCTCTTGAGAATAAGATATAGATACTGCTCCGCAGTATTCTTGGAAAGCGAACGTTTGATCAAGTCTGGGTCACAGATTGCTGTTATATAAAATATTTCCCCGCCAATATTACCAACTATTCCGATCTTATTTAAGTAGATAAATCTAAACTAAGACAATTCGAAGCAGGTGCTTCAGGGTAGCATACTGCTAATATGCTATTATTGCACCTTATTGGTAAAGATTCAGCTACAGCATTGAGCAGGGTGCAAGAACATTTAACCCTGATAGAAGGATGGTTAAGAAATGGGGAATAATAATTAACGAAAAGAAATCTTCACACGTCATATTTACGAAACAATCTCAATATCAGTAATAATAGTCCACTGATTCCTCAAGTAAATGAAGTCAAATACCTTGGTTTGCTACTTGATTGGCGCTTCTCCTGGAAGACCCATGATGTTACAAAAAAATATAACAGCAGTTGGTTTAAAAATTAGAAATACGTACTGGCTCATTGATAAAAGATTTATAAGTATTAAAGTTCCTTCTATTATAAAATAATTATAATTTTTTATTTTTATGTACAGGATGATGAAATAAATTTTTTAAATAGGAGACCTTGTATTTTTTCTGGATATTTTGCCTTGATAGGTGAACACAGACCCGTGTTCTTATATATTAGTTCTAATTGTTTTCAAGAGCGCTATTCGAAAAGATAATAATATACAGAGTGTTCTCTTTAAAAAATCGAACCTTATTTCATCATCCAGTATATAACAATGCAAAATACCGCGTTATTAAAGAGTGTACGAGGGTCATTTTTTAAGTAAGAACCGATTGCGCATTGTGTCTGCGCATTCAGTCAGGTGACGCCAGTTCAAGGTCAGCAACTCTTGGCCGGTCCTCCACTACACCGCCATTACGTTTCACGTCTCTGCCAGTGCTGGTTGTGTGGTTATACTGCGTAGTTTGTCGCCATGTCTATCAGTAATCCCGCCGATTGTGAAGTGCGTGCCGTTATTCGGTTTTTGAATGCAAAAAACGTTCGTCCTGCTGAAATTCACCAGCAGCTTGTTGAAGTTTATTGTGAAGGTGTAATGAATGATGGTAATGTGCGTAAATGGTGTAGGCGTTTCAATGAAGGGAGGACAAATGTTCATGATGAAGAACGATCTGGAAGGCCAACTGTCATGAATGAAGAATTGACACAAAACGTTGATGAGGAAATCCGCCGAAACAGGCGCTTCACAATTGACGAGCTTCATCAGAAATTCCCTCAAGTTTCAAGGTCGGTAATTTATCACATTGGTAGTGACAAACTTCACTACAAAAAATGTGTGCGAGATGGGTGCCAAAAATGTTGACAGAAGAACACAAACAAAAGCGAATAGCACATTCTTTGTCCTTTTTGGAGCGCTACCACAAGGATGGTGATAATTTTTTGAGTCACATTGTGACTGGAGATGAAACGTGGATTGCGTACTACACTCCAGAGACAAAACGTCAATCCAGTGAATGGCATCATTCAAACTCCCCGTCACGCCCTCGGAAGTTCAAGAACTTTCAACACGAAAAATCATGGCCACGGTGTTTTGGGACCGGAAAGGCATTCTTCTGATAGGCTTTTTGCCAAGAGGAATGACAATAAATGCCGAGAGGTATTGTGAAACAGTGTTAAAGCTTAGGCGCGCTGTTCAAAATCGCCGGCGGGGATTACTGTCTAGCGGCGTCGTTCTGCTTCACGACAACTCTCTGCCTCACGTTGCAGCAAGAACAAAAACGCAACTGGGGACAATTTGCACTGGGACGTACTGGATCATCCGCCTTACAGCCCAGACTTGGCACCATCAGAATTTCATCTCTTTCCAAAACTTAAGGAATTTCTCAGTGAGAAGCGTTTGGACAATGATGACATGCTTAAAGAAACAGCTACGAACTGGTTTAATAGTCAGGCGGCAGAGTTCTTTGATGAAGGGATCCAAAAGCTGATGCCACGGCTTGACAAATGCTTGAACGTTGATGGCGACTATGTTGAAAAGTGAAAAATGTTCATATTTTAGTTTTTGATATAATTTGTGTTATTAAATAAAGTTTCTTTTACTCCATTATAAAACGGTTCTTACTTAAAAAATGACCCTCGTAGATTATTTTAATAGGGATAACTTGTATTAGAAAATTCTTTTCACAAAATTTATAGTTCCCGAGATAAAGCAGTCAACTGGCCAACCCTGTACACTAGTTTTTGAAAGTCCAGGTGTTATCAGTAATACTGAGGCCGCATTAAAAAGTTTTGAACATTTTTTCCTGCATTGGTTGCTTATGTTGAAACCGCTTTTTTGTGCATATTTTAAATTTTCATTGCATTCTACAGAGTGAACAGTGTGCTGTGATCACAAAAAGCATAGATAATTTACCATATAAATAATATGTTACCGTTATTCTAGGCCCTGCGAAGGCGTGTCAGTTAGGTTAGGTTAGTTTCGTGGGTTGTTTTCACGGGGCTTTAACCGTTCCTTATCTATCAAAGAACAGACCAAGGTCATAGATCACAGAAAGCGATGGAAGTTCTGTGATATATCTAGCAAATTGAGTAGGTGTTCGATTTCATACACTGGAAAGTAAATAGATTTTTGTTTGCTGTATTCGATGCGCAGTAAAATTGCATGCGAGGACAGCGTGCACCAAAATAAAGATACAAAAACGTTTATTGCTTTTTTAGTGACATGTTTATTCTAGATTTGTTTCTTATCGTTATTATAATAAATCAAAAACAATGAGCAATAAAAATTTTCAGTGCTTTTTTATTTCTGCATATTTTTATTTATGGTTCCCACAGCCCCAGTCTCATCACTCCCATGACTAAAGTCTAACACCCACTGCTGTTTGATAATGTCCATTAATAAAAGAAGATTTCAGAAATACAGGAAATAAACAAAATTGGGTAACTAATTTCTGCAAATACCTTTATTGTTCATTATCACATCTCGTAGGAAAAGCGGGGACAACTACTGATCAGACCATCGATGACTTGCAAAATGAATTTTTTATAGTAATACTTTGGACTATTCATTTCTGAGTATCTATTCTTACAGAATGTTTGTGCATCATGTTGAAAGATTTCGCATTTTGAAAATCGTTCAAATCAAGCAATATGTTACAGTTATGTCAATTTAGAAAAATTCTATGGATGCCCAAAAGAACGCGAGTTTGCGTGAGACAAGATGCGATATCTGGAACAATCAGCGTATTAGATAACTGAGAAATGTATCGCTTCCCAACAGTCATGGTGGAGCTGCACAAAACAACTGACAATGACATACAGTTGGCAGAAAGTGATCATAAAACAAGTTTTTGTGCAAAGCATAAATGATTGAATAAGATTGTATGTCACCATATGCTTGCTAATTCAGAATTTTGGTAAATTTTCACCAGATTGAATAATCATTCCAACAAATAGACACGTTTAATATGAACTATTACATTAAGGACTCTGGTCTGCGACATTTTGCAGAACTGGGTTTATTCTATGATTTGTTTTATCCTACTCAATGAATAAAATACCGAATGAATAAGAAACCGGTTCAACCATTTGTCGATGAACAAATTGCTTAATGTTTGGAATATTTGTGTTCTCTGTTTCCTGAGATATTGGAGCTGGGATTAGCAAAAACTTGCAGTTGTACTTTGTCTTTCCCAAACACCCAACTATGCTGACTATAGTATATCAGTAATAACAAAATGAGTCATTGATGGACATAATCTTTTAATAGCGGCTTGATTTACTATATATAGCAAAATAATAATAATACTAAAATGTAAATAGAAAAATAACGAGAGTGGCTCGAATGAGTAATGTTACAAAATACTTATTCGATGCATACATCACTAATCAGATGTTTATACTATAGCTCAGCTGATAAGATTTGAAATTCAGTTCATTTCTCACAACAGATATGAAAGTAAGCAAAAGACATTTCATTTTGTGTTTTTATAATGTACAATAGGAATAATAACACCTGCGGTTCAAAGTACATTTGTTTGTATAAATAATACCTTTTTAATTTTTTATAATATTTAATTGAAGATAGCAACAATTAATGCGACTTAAGTATAACTGTTAATTTATCGCTTATACTGTTCTCTATAACTATCACTATACGGTTACTTTATACTATGAATATAAAGTAACTCATTTTTTGTCTTTATTTTAAACAATATTTAAAAATGTCAAAACATGCATGACAAAACAGCGAGACCACTTGAAACTCTTACATTATCATAACTAAAAAAATCAAACTTTTTTTAGCCCTTCTATACTAAAGTGTATATATGTACAGCATTGGTAAAACTTCGCTTACTGGCTGGGTTTTCATGTGTGAGCAAAGGAAAAATAGCGAATACTAATTCATCTGAGAAAGATCACATACTTGCCAAACTTTACAATTATAGTAACTTTTTTGTTGGTCAGGTTGGTGCTATAGATAAGAATTTTTAAATATAACTGATGTTGGTGTTTTTGACACAATAACCTAAATTGTGTTTGAAATTTTTTAAAGTCAACAATAACACTTGTACGTTTAGTAACTAAAGATAAACTTCAGTTATGTCAAAATGAAAAACTATTTCTCAATTATTTTAATTTTTTACCTACCACCAACTTTACAAAAAAGTTACTACATTTTAAAACTTGGCAAGTATGCCAAAGTATTTATCTTTCTCAGATGAATTAGTATTCACTATTCTTCCTTTGCTCACACATGAAAACCCAATCCCTAAGCGAAAGTGTTCAGTGTTCATTCGTTCGGTCTCCGTCTGACCGCATTACAAACTTGACTAGGAACAATGAAGTGGTAAAATGGCAAAGGTGACGCAGATAATTAACTTTGAAGGGTTCAATTCTGATATCAGATTTTACCTGACTTTGACCTTCCTCTGACGGAAGCTCAAAGGTCAGGTTCGATATTATTCTATGGAGTATGTATAAATATATTAATTGTCGGACTGCTGCGTTTAGATCTTTTTTTTTCTAATAAGGCCGCCCATTTCCCCTCCGAGCAACTCGTCAGAGGTAGGACTGACCAGTTGCGAGCTTTTCCCTTACCTCCATACGCCCATCCTATGAAGCCTTGAAGACTTATTTGTGGAAAAGTTTAATTAAACTAATTTCTAACGGAAAGCTAGAAGAACATTTAACATCCGGTAGATCGCAAACAAGTGGATTAAAACTAACAAAGGTCAGTTCCCGGCAGCGATCACAGGTAATTAAAAGCCGTCTACGAACTAAGATCCCAGTCTAAACCCATCCACCTCCATGCAACCCGCTCACAATATAGTACTATATAAACGTAATCTAGAACACACTTAATGTAGTTGGATTCCAATTTTTAATTTTTTTTTAAACGGAAATTTATTTAAGATCTGTTCTCCAATATGACATGACGAGAATACAACCCCTCCCCGTCTCTGAAGAGTGGTAATAGAGTAATCTCTATTTTAGTCATGAACATCATGTAAGTAACGCGGCCCTGCGAGTTAGATCTCGCAGCCGAAAAATCTTTTTGGCAAAGACAGTTTGGATCGAACTCACGGCACCACTTCTATATGGTCAAAACTAGAACTTCCTAAAATCAGTTGGCGTTGATAAATATAAGATTCGGAGCAATGTATTTGATACAGTATATATACAGTACAAATTACATACAGTGAAATCAAAGTCAAAATTTGTTTGCATCCCTTTAAAAAGTGATCAATAAAAATTCATTGGCGTCACTAAGGATAAATTGTGGGATACAAAAACATGCAATTAAATAAAACAACTTCAAAATAAATCTCAAATTATTGAATTATAATAAATTCTCAAAATGTAATCTCTTGTTTTCAATTGAAACATTAAATATTGATTGATTATTGATTTTATTTGATTATATAATTAAATAAAAATACAAAATAAAGAAGTACCTATAACCTCAAAAAGGTAACACGATATCAAGATAAAGCTACGTGCGGCACTGGTTTATTCGGTATAACGCTGTAACCTGTGTTCTATGCTGTAATCAATAGAAAATTATTGAAATTATTTAATATAGGGGTTACAAAAACACTTGCTGCTAATGTATGCGTTGCTAGACTGCATTCTTAATTCATGTAAACAAAATTAGAAATTTACTGGGTTTCTACTTGGCTTTATAATAACCAATCACAGCAGCACTTTTTGCGGAAATAATTCGAATCACTCCTAATTTTGAGACAGGGTATAGTAACGTCAGAGTTTTCATAATATTTTTTCATTAATGAAATTTTTCTTTGAATGTCTTTTAAGTTTCTTCTTTCACTATGTGTTTACTTTGAATACTCAACTACAGACCATTATAACTTCATTTTCTTTACTATTTTGTTCAGGACATTCGTAAACTCGATGGCAATACACTTTAATGCTGTTTTTGTCGCCGCCACTCCCATAAATTGCTCCTACTCATAATCGAAATAAAATAAATTACGAATTAAACAAATCTAAGCCTTGCGAGACACAGTAACATAAAAAAAATTAAAAAGGATTTGTCCTCCTTATGTTACCACCCGAACTTTGAATTTAAAAATATATTATGAATTATACAAATTTGAACCTTCTCAATAAGACCGGAGCCGGACATTTGGGCCCGGCCGTTTAGGCTCGGCTGTTTCGGCGCAAGGAACTTCGGCTCAGGGACACTTCGGCGCGGACAACTTAGTCGCAGGGACACTTCGGCTAGAGAGATTGTCTAGTATTATTGTAATGAACAGAAATATAGGTACATACAGGTAATAAATACAGTATCATGAAAAAAACTCAATATTTACCAATTACAAAAGCTTGTATGTGCTGCCAAATTTAAGAAAAATTAATTTTTCTAAGCTACTAAAACATTAAAACCAAAATTCTACAAATCTCTGCGTAAGGGAACAATTTGTAATAAGAATTTAATTTGTTTATTATAAATTCCTTATTGTTATATTCATGTTAATAACATGATAAACATGATAACATCAAAATTTTATAAAATCAATTAAATAACATAGGAAAATTGATATTGACATTGAATATCGTACCACTGATAAATACGTATTCCACTTCACGAATTTTGTCTCAGTAGGTAACATTGATAGATGGATACTGCTTAGTGATTATAGTCCAGTGCTTAAAGACAAAAAGCACTGGAATAACGCAATTTAAGCAATCCATACGAAACTCTAGAATTAAGACGCTGTATGTGTGTACATAAAAACAAAAAAGGTTACTCTGATAATAGGGTAGCTTGTTCCAAAAAATTAGACTAATGGCCCGAAAACTTTACCCTAATTTGACGCGGAAAGTTTAGTGTCTGTGTCCCCGTGCCGAAGTGTCGCCTGCGCCGAAGTGTTCTGGCTCCGAACTGTCCGGCGCCAAACTGTCCTCGCGCCGAGATGTCCGCGCCTAAACGGCCGAACTCAAATGTCCTAGACCGCAAGAAGACAAACCTGGTCAGATGTAAAAGAACAAAATATTTTTTTTAAACTTACCCCCCTTAAATGGAGTGTGGGAAAATAAATAAATATGAATTACGCATATTTCCAATATTTTCAATATTGGAAGTAAACAAGGCTAAATTAGAAAGTGCCCCCCATTACGCTCCTCGCCAAAAATCCGAATTTAAAAAAAAATAAATTAAACAAATCCGAACCTTGTAACAAACAAAAGTGTGGCAAAACCAATCCTAAGAATGTAAATTTTTATTTGAGTTATTGATCAAGACGGGCTATGTGAAAAAAAAGAAAGTTCAGAACAAGTCTAGTTGCCCTGTCATTCGAATTGTGTGAAATTTGTGAACCTGAAGGTTTTTTATAATAAATACACCAATAATTAAAATTGTTGAATTATTTGCATCCTGGTCACTCTTTTAGGTAAGTAAATGATGTAAAGATACCTCATTTACTAAATATATTCTTTGTCATGTGGAACAAATAGTTCATAAACATTTTGCAAGATTTTGATTGTTAGGGTAGCACATACATTGTTGTAATATTATTTGATTTATATTAACTCTTTTAGACAATTTGAAACAACCCTGTGTACGGCATCCAGATTAGCCCTCAATAAAACATTTCCTCACGACCCTACGTTCATTTCCTGCATACAGCTAACCTGCAATCTCAGAACTGCAAAACAAACTTTGTTTTGCCACAAAAGGAACTCCACTTCTCCATAAAAGAGTGTGGTTATTTAATTAATTTTTTTGAATCCAACATTCATAACGTTTAATAAAGGCTTCTAAATATTATTCTTTACATACTGTAACAAGAGAGAAAAAGAAAGAACCTCTTTTCGAGCAACAAATGGTGTGTTCTACCGCCTTCGAGAGAATGACGCATCGCACAAGCATGTAAACCAGACGCGGTTTATTCTAGCATTTTCTAGAATACATAGAAGGTTCCAGCGACTTCTGGTGCGTTTATATTAGGGTATAAAAGCGGATTCGCGGATAAAAGAGGATCAGTCAACAGCAAGTCATTAACTGTGTATTACAAAATAAATAGTGAATATAAATGTTGTAGAACATAGAAATTCATAGTCTGTAAATAATAGTTTTTAATGGTTTATAATCATAGCGTTAATTTATAGTGTATTCATTAGTGTATAGAAATAAATATTTGTTTGTGAATAGACGATTTAAACAGCACTTGTGTTATTATTTGAAAAAGAACGTTACAGTGTTGTCGGGTGTGGAGTTTTAAAATAAATAAAATCGCGTAATAATTAAATAAAGTGCTGTGAGAATAAAATTTTAGTGTTAAAATTAATTTCAACAAACAATTAAAATGGTGATGAAACTATTGAAAGATCTCTTAGTAATAGATTTAAAACGGGAATTGGACGAGAGGGACTTGGATAGTAATGGAAAGAAAGAAGTTTTGATAAATCGGCTAAGAGAATGGCTTTTAGAACAGAAGGAAGATCCTGAAAATTACCGCTTCGAAATACCTGGACCCGCAATTGATACTAGTTTGTTGTTAAGTAAAATGGAAGAAAGTTCTAGAAAAGCCGAAGAAAGTTCTAGAAAGTCCGAAGAGAATTCTAGAATTTTAAAAGAAGAATTACTGCAAAAGTCCGAAGAGAATTCTAGAATGTTAAAAGAGGAAATACTGGAAAGTTCTAGGAAGGCCGAAGAGAATTCTAGAAAACTAATGGAAAACACTAAAGCATTGGAAGAAAAAGTTTTGGAAAATTCTAGAAAGTCCGAAGAAAATGTTAGAATGCTAAAGGAAGAAATACTGGAGAATTCCAGGAGATCTGAAGAAAATTCCAGAAGGCTTAAAGAAGAATTGCAGGACAATGTCAAAGTGTTAGAAGATAAAGTTTTCGAAGAATTTTTTGAGAATGCCAGTGCGTTAGGACTGTTGGAAGGTAGATTGGCGGAACAAGATAGGGTAATAAAGATGGTAGAAGAGAAAATAGCCCAAATGCAATTACCATCAACAGCTAAGAAATACGACATAACCGATATGTTGGAAGATAGAATGAGGCAACTACGGTTTCCCTCAACTTCTGAGTTTAATGAAGTAAAGAAGCAAATTAAAGAAGAAAAGGGTCCTGCTGTAGGGATAAAAGTAAAACCACCCACGTTCGATGGAAAGATACCTTGGTCCACCTACTACAAACAATTTGAGGCGGCCGCTGGGGCCAACGGATGGACAGGCAAGGAAAAGGCCGTTTCTTTAACTGTGGCTTTGCGTGGAGACGCGTTGAACGTCCTGCAAACAATCCCAGCAGGACAGGAAAATGATTATCAATTGTTAGTGTCTAGATTGGAGATGAGATATGGAGACTCGCATCTTCAACAAGTGTATCACGCGCAAGTGAAGAATCGTATCCAGAAGAATGGAGAAAGCCTGCAGGAGTTTGAAGCCGATGTTGCGCGGCTTGTCCGATTGGCGTACCCTACGGCACCCGATTCATTTCTGGGACAGCTCGCTGTGCAGACCTTCATTGATGGGTTAAGAGACGGGGAAACACAACAATCATTGAGGCTGGCACGACCAAGAACAACTGATGATGCGCTTGCTCACGCTTTAGAGTTTGAAGCCGCAAAACAAGCGTCCCGAGGCCACGGGCGAGTTCGAACCGTTGCGGAAGAAGAGGAAGGTTCCAGTTCCAAAGATCGCCTAGAAGAATTATTAATGAGAGTTCTTCAGAAGGAAGATAGTCGTAAGAGGAATCCTCAAGAAGTTCGAGGACCCCTTTGCTGGAACTGCGGTGAACAAGGGCACATACGACGCCGCTGTCCTAAACCCAAACAAGTTCAGCCGTCGGAAAACTAAAGGGGGTCGACGAGAGGGGGCGAACGTCGACTTTGAGTGAAGATGCCCCGAAGATCACCATCTATGCCGTAACATCAAACAATAGTACCAGCAGTTTGTTCGTAGATGGGAAAATTGCTAATCGTACTGTTCCACTACTCATTGATACGGGGGCGACAAAGTCCATCATACGCCCTAACGTTCTACGAACAAGTATGAAGCTGTTACCAACAACTACTCAACTCCGTACAGCAACAGGTGAAGTGATACCAACACGCGGAGTGGTGAAGATGAAGATTGGCATTGGAAGTGAAGAACGTGATCATGAGGTGCTGGTAGCCGATATCACTGATGACTTCATCTTGGGAATGGACCTCCTGAGAAAATTTGGTTTTACGTTGGATTTGAAAGAGGGTGTTTTGAAGGTCGGTAACGAAGAACTTCCTTTGCACCCACGAGAAGATCCGGTTGTAAGGGTTTTGCTGACTGAAGATGTGATATTGCCGGGTCAAAGCGAGATGGTTGTCGAGGCGGGTTTGGATGGAGACCTTCGGGTAGGATGTGTGCGAATGATGGAGCCTGTTTGTGATAAGAAGATCCATAGTGGCATACTGGTGGGAAAAGCGCTGATCAAGGTTGGAAAGAGAGTACCGGTGAGAATTATGAATGTTAATGTGGATCCGGTGACATTGAAGAAGAGTACCCTTGTAGGACAGTGTGTGCCAGTATTTCGAGTAGCCAGGTGTATGGCTGATGTTCCAAAACCAGTGCCCAAAGACCATGGTGGAAAATTAGTGGGTATGGTTACTAGTTCGTGCGAAGATCTTAACAGAACGGAAGTGAAAGAGGTACAGGGTTTGGTTCACCGATACCAAGATATCTTCGCTCTTGACGATAGCCAGAAGGGACGAACAAATATAGTAAAACATAAAATCAATACAGGCAACTCTATGCCTGTCCGTCAGCAGCCGAGGCGTCTACCTCTAGCAAGGCGAGCAGAAGCCGAAAAGATTATTACTGATATGGAAGAACAAGGGGTCATCGAGCCATCCAGCAGTCCATGGGCATCACCGGTGGTCCTGGTCAGTAAGAAGGACGGGTCAACGAGATTTTGTGTGGACTATCGGCAGCTTAAAATACGTGACCAAGAAAGACAGCTATCCCTTACCACGTATCGACGACACGTTAGATACCCTGTCTGGTTCACGATGGTTTTCGACTTTGGACTTGAAGAGCGGTTATTGGCAAGTTGAAATGGAACCTGAAGACCGGGAGAAGACCGCGTTCACTATTGGTTCCGGACTATGGCAGTTTACAGTTATGCCTTTCGGTCTATGTAACGCTCCGGCCACCTTTGAGCGTCTAATGGAGACCATCCTGAGAGGGTTGTCGTGGAAGACCTGCCTGGTATACCTAGATGATGTGATTGTAGTCGGAAAATCATTCAACGAACATTTGAACAATCTAGAGGAAGTGTTCCGAAGACTACGTGGAGCCAATCTGAAACTGAGTCCGAAAAAGTGCCACATATTCAGAAAGGAAGTGAAATATCTCGGGCACGTCGTATCACAAAATGGAGTGGCAGCCGACCCCGATAAGATTCGTGCAGTTCAAGAGTGGCCAACACCGAAAGATAAACACCAAGTTCGTAGTTTTCTTGGGTTATGTACCTACTACAGGCGTTTCGTTCCTGGGTTTGCCAATATAGCGAAACCTCTGATAAGGTTAACTGAAGATGGGCGCGAGTATGTTTGGAGCGGAGAGTGTGAAACAGCTTTCCAACAGCTGAAGCGTGCCCTGACAACAGCACCAATATTGAGCTATCCACGGACAGAAGGGAAATTCATACTTGACACAGATGCAAGTAATCTGGCCATTGGGGGGGTACTTTCTCAGATACAGGATGGACAAGAAAAGGTCATCGGCTATTTTAGTAAGGTTTTGTCGAAAGCCGAAAGGAATTATTGTGTGACCAGAAAAGAACTATTGGCCGTCGTGAAGTCCGTTGAGCACTTCTACAAATACTTGTACGGACGGAAGTTTTTATTGAGGACGGACCATGCAGCGTTGAAATGGCTTCTACAATTCCGTAATCCTGAAGGCCAGGTCGCAAGGTGGATCGAACGATTACAAGGATACGACTTTGACACCGAACATCGAGCGGGCACTAGTCATCGAAATGCCGATGCTCTTTCAAGAAGACCCTGTCCAACGGATTGCCGTCATTGCTCTCGTTTGTAAGAGAGGGTTTGCCAAGTATTAAGGACTACCATCGTCAACGACAATTGGTTGCCGGAAGAATTGCAACGACAGCAGGAGGCTGATCCCGAACTAAAAATGGTACTGGAATGGAAGCGCGTGGGAGAAAGGCCTGCCTGGGAGGCCGTCAGCCCTTTCAACAGAGCGCTCAAAGCATATTGGGCCCAATGGGAGTCCTTGAAGGTGGAAGACGATCTCCTGAAGCGAGTACTGGAGAGTGAAGATGGCACCACCATTAGGTCTCAGTTCGTGGTTCCTAGAAGCCGAGTGGCTACAGTATTGCGGCATCTCCATGACGGTGCCTCAGGAGGACACTTCGGTGTGAAAAAGACTTTGGAGAAAGTTAGGGAGAGTTTTTATTGGGTCAACTGTAAAGAAGACGTGAAGGAGTGGTGCCGGAAATGTGAACTATGTGCCACTGGTAACGGAGCCTTGGGGAAACGAAGAGCACCTATGAGGCAGTACAATGTGGGTAGTCCTCTGGAAAGAATAGCCATAGATATTGCCGGACCATTTCCCGAAACCGACGATGGGAATAAATACATATTAGTGGCAATGGACTATTTTACCAAATGGCCAGAAGCATATGCCCTACCAAACCAGGAAGCTGCGACTGTTGCTGGCGTACTAGTCAAAGAGTTTTTCAGTCGCTTCGGAGTGCCCATGGAGCTGCATTCGGATCAAGGCCGCAATTTCGAGTCTGTACTCTTTGGAGAAGTCTGTCGATTGTTGGGCATTCGCAAGACTCGGACCACACCGTTACATCCGCAGTCCGATGGAATGGTAGAACGCATGAATCGGACAATGGGCAAATATTTGGCCAAGGTCGTCTCCGATCATCAACGAGACTGGGACCAATACCTGCATCTGTTCCTGATGGCTTATCGTGCATCGGTCCACGAAACAACCGGTCAGTCACCAGCGTCTGTGATGTTTGGACGCGAGTTACGGTTACCGTGTGATCTGGAATTTGGGTCTCCACCTATAGAGCAGGAGGTAGCCGGGAATGATTATGTCATCAACTTAAAGAAGAAGTTGGAGGATATTCACCACCGAACCCGAAACAATAGTCGAATCGCGAGTGACCGGATGAAGGCTACGTACGATGTGAGAGCCCAAGAAGGAGGGTTTCAACCTGGAGAGCTTGTCTGGTTATACAACCCGCAAAGACGTCGTGGCTATTCTCCAAAGTTACAGCGAAATTGGGAGGGCCCATACCAGGTGAAGAAACGAATAAATGACTTGATTTATCGCATCCAGAAATTGCCAAGGGGGAAACCAAAGGTGGTACACTCCAATCGTCTGGCGCACTATGAGGGAAATAATGACGCAGTCCCGGATCGGAAAGATGAGGCCGAGGTGGCTATCAATATCGTAAGGCCTGAAGATGATCAGCTAACCTTTAGAGAATTTATGGCTGCGTTCTCTGGAACTAGAAAAGCGCGATTCGGAGTCACGACTGAGATGCAACAAGATCTCTTCCGGGTCCCTGGTGATTATTCCATTGCCCACTGTGTCTCCGCGGATCTCCGTATGTCCAGGGGGATCGCAGTAGTGTTTAGAAATAAATTTGGACGGCTGAATGAACTTCGAGAACAAAATCCCTCTGTTGGTAAATCCTTACGCTTGCCTGATCATGACCGATCCATTTACTACTTGGTAACCAAGCAGTTTTATTACCAGAAACCAAGTTACGCCGACTTGTGGAGGGCACTATGGAATTTGAGGATCGTGTTGCTTACCAGGGGAATTAACAAATTGGCAGTTCCCAAACTCGGCTGTGGGCGGGACCAGCTGGATTGGAGAATAGTTAGAAACATGCTGGAAGTTGTCTTTAGAGGTACGGACGTCAAGATCTTCGTCTGCAATTTTGACCCACAACCCGCATTAAGGCCAACGAAGAGTGTAGACTGTTATTTCTACCGTAATGGAACGTGTAGTCGAGGTGAAGACTGTCGATATCGTCATGACCCGTTCTACAGGAACCAGAGCATAAAACCTGTTCTGGGACAGAACAGACTTGAAGAGGGGGGCAGTGTAACAAGAGAGAAAAAGAAAGAACCTCTTTTCGAGCAACAAATGGTGTGTTCTACCGCCTTCGAGAGAATGACGCATCGCACAAGCATGTAAACCAGACGCGGTTTATTCTAGCATTTTCTAGAATACATAGAAGGTTCCAGCGACTTCTGGTGCGTTTATATTAGGGTATAAAAGCGGATTCGCGGATAAAAGAGGATCAGTCAACAGCAAGTCATTAACTGTGTATTACAAAATAAATAGTGAATATAAATGTTGTATTAGAAATTCATAGTCTGTAAATAATAGTTTTTAATGGTTTATAATCATAGCGTTAATTTATAGTGTATTCATTAGTGTATAGAAATAAATATTTGTTTGTGAATAGACGATTTAAACAGCACTTGTGTTATTATTTGAAAAAGAACGTTACAATACAATAAATACTAACAGCTTGGGACAATCCTCAATTGATCCGCAATTACTGGTCACTACTATAGCCAACGTGATTAAATACAAATAAGTTTATCTTGCCACGTTGTGACATCGACGCAGAGTTGACTTGCCGAGTTAATGCGCAGTGGCACATTCACAGTTCACAGCATGGGTTGACCCAGCAGTGGTAATAATAAAATCGAAGACATGTGAGAAAGTAGTCCAGAAAATAGTAAAACAAAAAATCTTTCTTGGATTTCTTGCAGTCTGGTGTGCGAAATCGTTTCTTTAAAAGCCTCTAACGAGATGCCACGAATTTCTTCGCCCAAGACACCAAAATCCCACCAAAAGTGTTCATAAACGGGAAAACTATATTAAACTCATTAAAGTCGCGTAAATGCGATGCAAGATTTTCCAATTAAGGCAATTTAAGAAAGGAGTTTTCGAAGACACACTAACCACGTCGTAGAACGTTTCCTTGAAAACGAAACCGGAAATGAGAAGAATTTATCCTCTATCTTTTCTAGCACAGTTTACCACGAAAGTAAAATGAAAAGGAACTAGAATAATCAGACAAAGTCATAATAATGGTGAAAACAGACCACAAAAGCCAAAAATTAATCAACCCTTTAAAAAATATTTATAAATATAATTAATTAACAAAGGGGGGAAATTTATTCGTCGCCGCCATAATTAGCTAAATTACTTTTTAAAGATATATGAAGCCAGATTATTCTATGAAACCCAACTGCTAATACACAAATTAGCAACCTGGTATTGCAAAGCAGATAAAAGACTAAAAGAATAAAGTAATAATGTGGTATTTAAGGAGTACAAAGTATTGCCTAATTCTAAGGGAAAGCTCCAAAAGCGATTAAAGAAATAAATGCTTTAAACTCGAAAAAGGCAATTTCATGATCTGTGGCAGAAGAAACGTTAACAAAGCTACGTAAAACGCATAACTGTAATTTAATTCGTCCAAAATATTATATTATTCTCTTTATATTTAATTGGCTTCTGCACATGTTTAAAAAATATTGAGACTGTCATTATCAGTTTTGACATTTTTATTTATTTTAATGTATTGTTGGGAAAATTGGGTTATTTTTTAATTTGAATATATTAATATAATCACGGTCATTAATAATTAGAAAAATATTATTAACTTCATCACTCAAAAGCTTTGGCTAATAAAAATACCTACAATGTACCATATAAGACACTTTCTTGTTTGATACAATACATTGACATTAAACAAGTTCCACCGATTTGGACATTTGAAAAATCCTGCCGGCTTAAGTAGGATTTGAACCCACGGCAGTTGGAATACGAACCGTGCTCTAAGCAACTTGTCTACCGCTGGTTCTTATTTTACTATTTTCAATATTATATATCTTCAAATTATCCCTAATGCATTCCTTTAACTAGTTTTATACTATAATAAAATGCATTTGAGCAAATTACATAATAATTATTATACTTCATAATTTCAAAGGCCAATCATCATTCCAAAAAGTTTTTCCTTCTCTGATTTTAATAACATGCTAAATATAACTCCATAAAATTACAGAAAGGAAGCTGATTAAACAGTGAAGAAAAACCGATAGAATGTAAATGCTCATTAGATCGAGTACATAATTGCAAGGAAATATTGGAAAGATGCGAAATCGATAAATGGAACGTTTCTCACACGTCACCTTAAAACATTTTCCATTTATCTCCTTTCCTCTAACATGGGAGTTTAATTAATTTATCTCGCTCCATTAGCGCGGTCTCTAGTAGTAATAGTAGTAGTACCATCCATGCTCGCGTAATTTGACTTCGATTAAAAATGCAGCGAATGTTAACTATATTAAGCAAAATAGTGATTCTAATTGATTGAAAATACGATGCGTATTGATTTTTCTTAATAAAATTAATTGAAGATATTTATATGCAAAAACGATCTTCTGGTTTTATTTATTGAGGAAATGGATAATTGGCAGTCGTACAACTTAATCAACAAACCACTTCTGCAAATCAGGAGCAGAAATTAATTTCTTTAAATGGATATTGTATTCAATTGCTTATTGGGAATTTATAGATAGATTTCTTGCGATAATCTATGAATAGCTTAATGTTTTTATAAGTTTATTGAATGGACCTTTATTTAAGTGCTTAATTTAAATAAAATTGAAATACTTCTCAAAATATTGAAATAATAGTGGGTCAATAGACTAATATTACATAACTATAGTTTATGCCAATTGGATTATATTAAACTATACGAGCTCGCAAGTTACATCAAGATTTAAAATCTTGCCTTATCAGTTGAAAGTAAGAGTTTGAAACTAACTAAAAATCAAGGCCCACGTTGGACCGACAGTGAAACTACAAAAAAACTCTCAAACGAAATAACGCCCCGCGATTGGGCGACAGTGAAACTAAGCTTTTTTTATCGGACTAAAAAACTATAAAATTATCATACTTACATTGTCATATTTGCTCAAAATCATTGCCACAGCTTGAGATTTAAACTCTCTCTTACAAATTTTAAATGTTCAGGTCGCAGGTATTGGTTCTGCAGTTGTCTTATTTTGTGAAAAGGAGTAGATAAGGGTTTAAAACACAAATAAAAACACTAAAAGGGCGCCATCTGATTATGAAGCTTAATATTGATGTTTAATTAAGCCTGATTTGATATTAAATTCATTAATCAGAAAATGAATTAAATATAATAGGTTTTTGGATAAAAATTTAGAAATGTTTAGAAAATTTTAAAGTAAAATTTAAACAAAACTTTCATAATTATATGGTTCCGTTTAGATCATTAGCATAAACTAAACATATTTATTAAATAATAAAAGCGGAAAATAGTTCAAACACAGGTATAATAATAATATTCAAACACATAAAAAAAACACATAAACAGTATAAATTTATTATACTTAAGACTAAGCATTTAGTAAATAATCGTTTACTACTTTAAAATTGATAGACTTAAGGCAATTCCAAAGATAATCTGAATATTTTCCCAGAATGGTAGTTATTAGAATTTTAATAAATATAAATTGTTCTAAAAGTTCAACAAGATCTGAAGGATATCCGGATTTATTAGCCAAAAAGCATTCCAACATAATATTAAACTCAAGAATTTATTTAAACCAGAAATCTTTTGAAAAGTTTGACGGACAAATATCCATCACTTTAAACTAAAATAAATCTATTAAATATTTCGAAGATTTATAAATTTAATTTTCACTGTTAATAATGGACTAAAATTAAGTACTACTGAGAGCTCTCTTCTAGTAAAGAACAACAAAATTCACTTATTTAAAATAATCCAACCTCAAAATAATAAAGATAAACAATTCTTAAAGTACAATACCTTAAACCTTGGTTTATTTGCTGTACAAAGCAAATCAAACTGATCAGTTAGAAATTGGAAAAGGCCTCTCTTGGAAAGAGCCGTAGTTGATTCTCGATGATTTGATGGTATTAAATTGCAGTTTGATGGTAGCAGGTCCAAAGAAATACTTTATAACAATAGTCAATCATCCATACAATTTTCAGCACCAATGTTCGTTAAACACAGTTTAAACAATCTTGTTCAGTTAATGTTTAATGTTTAGAATTTATTCTCGAGGAGTAATTGTAATCTCCTTTATTTAAAACTCGGCGGATTAAACCAAATAACTGACTGTCATTATCGGCAGATAAAATGACAATCCACAATTTTAAACTATTACCCAAATTAAGTGATTTTTAATAACAACTTCACTTTCTTCTGTTAACGCAGGAAAACAGCGTAATCGTTTTTAATGGTTCATTACACATAAACCAACTATAAATCATTATTTATCACAACTAAACTATATGGGAACTGTACTCAAAGATTGCATTAATTCCGACCCCAAAGTCGACTAACTAATCTCAAAGATAAACTGCAAATTTCTTAATATCGACCTCTTTGCTCGAAGATCAAAAATGGAAGTCCTCTGATTCGAGGCACAGGCCGCCAGCAAGCAAGTGTGTTCACGCTGCTCTGTCGAGGCGCGAAGAATGCCAGCCTCTGCAACCCTACTCGTCCGCGGAATACTGCATTTTATTGATCCATAAGGAAGCTTTTTGGTTGACCTTCTGCAGGAATTCCGATCTAAAGCAATGGAAAGTAGTACTTGAAAAAATTGCGCGCAAACTGGTACGGAATGGCACCCAGGTGTAGTCTAGCCAAGATTACTACGCCAAACCCGTTTTAGATTTCAAACACATATAGAAGACAAAGAAAAATTTGTTTTTTTAAGGCCTGTATTCTCAGAATATTAACAGAAATGTTTTTATGAAAGTAGATGACCAAACACTTCCCACAGTTTTTTATCAAGGTCTCTCGCGAAGTAATTGATATTATACCAAAACACAAATAAACAAAATACTAAAAGACATCATTTTTATGCCGCTACGTTCTTTGAATGCATCAAATGTAAAACAATCATTTCTAAAAATATTTTTGTAGAAAATATTTACATGACAAAATTTTATTTTGAATAAACCGCAGTCTTACAGGACCGAACTTCGGATTTTTAATAAGTATAAATGTAAAATTTTACAAACTGAATGTCGATAGAAAATATACCGTTACAAGTTTTATCAATTAATGAAAAAAGTTGGATTTTGTTTTCGCATTACGATGCCTAGAACAAGGAAATCTATGTATTACAGAAATCTGGAAGGCAACAAAACCATAAGTAAGATTTTTTTTGACAAGATAATTTGAAGGTCAGTATTAAAAACGATCCAAATATATTATATGTTACTTTCAGAGAGCTGGTCTGAGTGGCTGACTATGAGTAAATGTTAGTAAGTCGGCCCTTGCTATTAAATTATGATATTTAGAATAACCAAACAAGCCATACTACATACATACTACAATACAAGAAATACTGTATGGAGGAACAGGAAAGAAATAGGAACTTGAGCTTTGATAAAATTTGCTATTATAAGTTATTAAATTATACCTTTTTTTAGCAAACACAATAATTATTTATTGTTGTTGTTAAATTAGAATCTTAGAGAAGTAGAAACAAAGTTCACTACACGAACTTTGAGGCAGGAGAACTATCCTATTTATGCTTTTTACATTTATACTTCACGAGCACTGCTATACCGTTGCTTATAGCCGCTGGTAATGTCGCCTTCATCGTCGAATTCCAGTATTTGTTTCATTACGGTTGAACCCTATGCTGCAGGATCTCTGGAGGGTCA
This sequence comes from Agrypnus murinus, assembly GCA_929113105.1. Taxonomy (NCBI): domain Eukaryota; kingdom Metazoa; phylum Arthropoda; class Insecta; order Coleoptera; family Elateridae; genus Agrypnus; species Agrypnus murinus. Next base: position 134,674,940 of record OV816028.1, on the reverse strand, counting down.
TTGAAGTGTTTACAGGGACTCATTACAAATGATTTGATGAAATGTGTATTCTTGTTTGCGAATTGAATTTTTTCGCATGAAAATGAACAATTAACAAGTTACTGTGGATGTATATCCACAGCAATATTGCTGTATAAACGGCAGTTAAGGATCATCCATTTTAGGTGTATAGAGAATATGGTTGTAGCAAAGTTTAAGCTGATAAATATGTCAAGAATTATTTATGACAATTAATAAAACCTATAATATTATTAATATATAATTAATAAAGACTATTATAAAATGACTATTAAAATAAACCAGAAATATTGAAAGTTGTGGGTGCAATACGAGGTACTATTTCTAGTAAGCACCTGATGAACGTATTTAAAGCTTTGTTTATCTTGAAACATCATATGAATTAAAAATTATATTTGCTCGTTTGGATTATCATATTCAGGAGAATTATCTTTTATAAAAGCTGTAAAAAAGTTAAGACTTGCCGATAAACAATTATTAACAGGAAAGGTTCTGCGATAAAAGAGAAAAGTTAAAAAAATAATTTAATAGAATTTATGTATGTACCTGCTGGGCTTTTCATTAACTACAGTTTATTTCAATAGAAACTTTTGTAGAAAAGTGATGAAATGAAGGATTAAGGAGTGGTGTAGCGGTTAAGTAGAAATTTGAGAAAATAATTACTCATTAGAAAATCTGTTGGTTATGTTACTTTTGCGATCAAGTCAGGGTACCGATGTCTTGGAATGGTAGGGATGATGGCAGGAGTGTGTCCGATAGGAGTTTCCTTAACGAACCAGCGACCTGGACACTAACGTCGGAGACGTGGGGTGTCAGAAAGAAAATTACTTTACAGCAGCGTGCGGATATGTACGAAACAGTGGAAGCACTTGCGATATAACGTATGCGCGATCACGCTCGTACATATTGCGTACGATACGAGCGTAATAGTGCATACGTCGTATCGCGACTGCTTTGTACGGCACCCTGCTGGTATTTTTAATAATTTGGCGTTGTTTATAATAATTTATATGACTGCGGACATTAGGTTCCTTCGCCAAATTTTTAATAATTATTAAAATAGATTCTAAAGTCATATTGTTACTCCCAACGAGAAAAAGCAAAAAATATGTTCATAAGATGTTTTTCAAAAATCCGAAATTTTTAACACCTTTCATTCTTTTAGATTTAGATTTTAGATTAGCTGCAAATACTTCTGTGGTCAATTTCCAATGAAATTTCAATATAGGCACAGTTAAAGTTCATTCAAAAGTACATCCAGCATAATTAAAAGAAAGTCAAATTTCTCTTCACGAATTAATAAAAGAAGGGACAATGATCGGTACGTCATTATTATGGCGCATACTATATAGTTGTATGTTTTTTCTATAAGAACATGCGGCCGTTGAAACAGTTTTACAATACTTGCACAGCTAAAATGCTCGTTTCGTCCATCTTAAATATACGATCTGCTAGGTGGGCATGTTTTTAAAACTGGGCTTAAGCAAAATTAACTGCTAGAAGAATTAGCGTGCATGCGCTTCAGCACTGCTAGAACATTTTAATGGTGGTTCATGAAGATCGAACCAGGCTCTTCCTGTAATTTCATTCGAAATTAATGAATAACCACCCCATTTCTCTCCCAAAGTTGATAACCTAATCATCGCTCACTGTTCAAAGTTAGGCCATAATAAGTAAATATTGTAGAGTAATTAGTTTAGTTTAATTAGTTGTCGTCTCACTCTAATGGAAGCAGCTGCTTCAGGAGGCATTGTGACAGGAACAATTCTTTAAACAGTAGATGTAGGCGCCGAAAAGAGTTTTTCGCTTTTTTAAACCCAATTTTCTTTGTGATACGGTGTTAAAACCCAAACCTCGCAAAAAGCTAATAAGCAATAAACAAATAAAAGCCCCGCGATGGACATCAATTGTTACCACCTTAGTCTTGAGCTAGTCAATTATAACTGGCTAAAATTCCACCAAATCAAATAAACAGTCACTTATACTTGCGTTAACGTCCCGGCAGATAAGTCTTATTGCTTCAGATTATGCTCAGTGTCGTGAGTGTTAATCGCAAAGGCTTACTAATTAGGAATAGATAGAACACAGGAACGATTTAAAAGGTAGATGGCAATTTTTTGATGTTATTGTTTGATAGCAAAAGTAGAGAATCTACAATTCGGGAAAAGATTTCGCATTAATTCACATTAAAATCATTGTGACTAATCTTTCTTTTATTTCCTAGATTTATTTGGTGAACAGAACACCAACAATTTCTCGTGTCAATCTATAGCACTGAGTATTAAGTTGAATTCTCATACGCGCCCGCAGAAATCTGTCGAGGGGGGGGGGCAAACCTAGAATGAATGGCATGCTAGGGGGGCAAGCCTACAATAAACGACATGCTAGGGGGGGGGCAAGCCTAGAAAAAACGACATATCATACAAAATCTTCAATAAAATTCAAATTGTTCAACTTCCTGGGGGGGGCAAGTGCAAGGGCTTACCCCCCCTTCCGAGCGCCTATGTGAATTCTGTATATTGTAATCAATTCAAAAATAAATCGGATACAATACAAAAATACACCAAAGTTAATAAAATTAATAAAAACCTACTTGCAGCATGAACTTTTTGAATTATTTCTTGATTTTCTTTTTATTTTATTAAAAGTACACAGAACGATTAAACCCAACATTTAAATAAAATATAATAAAATCATGAAATAGATCAGGGTTCGTTTGTTATATCCCATTGTTTGTTATTGTTTAAATAATATTAAGGGGAATTTTAAATAATACTTGCCTAAAGCAAGATTTCAACTGTGAGAAATGGATTTTGTTCGTGCAAACGACTTGGTTTCAACTGGATACCACGAAATTTACATTAACTGAGACTATCTGTATTTTAAAATGTGTTATCGAGAAAAATAAAACATTTTATCTTTTATACACCAAATTGGATTTTAAACAAAGCGGAATAAATATAATAAATATATATACACAACGGATAGGATGATTTGTACACGCTGATGATTTTCTCTTTGGTTAACGGCCTTTTTTGCCTCAATGGAGTCTTTAGTAATACTCTGATCCTCGAGTGTGGCCTGGCTGATTAGATGTAATCTCTAGTCGTAATATGTACAGAGTAGCCATGTTAACGACAGGGGCTCAAATTACCGCCATTTTTCTCTACTTCATTCAATACTGTTGCATTATTGCTACCTTTAAAAGTATTGGAATGCTTTGTATATGCATTTATAAGTGAATGAGTTGTTCTTATTATACAAAGAAGATTAACGAAATGTAGGTTGTTGCAAACGCATTGAAAGCTCCTTTTTATTTACTATAAACATTCCTACGACCAATAAAAGCAATAATCAGAGGGTTTTTCATTAATTAAAATGTTTAATTACTTTTGCTGTTGTTTCTGACAGTCCATACTTGCCATGTTCCACAAAATGAATGAGAAGAATTATGTTTGTCTAATAACGAAGAATGTTTTATTCTACGATTAAATTAGGTTCGGTTCAGTTGGTGATTGTTCATAGCAGGGAAAAATTAAAAACATGCCTTCTGCTCGATTAAAGAAGCAAAACCGTAGGCCCCGTATCAATGCGATGTTTGGAACTGTGAAAATGCTTACTGATGGAGGATACTACCAGATTTAACTAAATTCTAGGAGGGTTGATCATAACAATCAGTGCCACGAAGTGCGAGGAGTATTCCACAGCAACAATTCCTCGTCCAAAGATCAAATAAACAAACAAATAACTAATAAAAGTTGATTTTTTAAAAAGGATATCTGATATCTTAAAAGTTTAATTTAATTATTAAAATAAAACCGGTTCTGATTAATATTTCTTAATGCCAGCCATAAATCTATCAGTATTAGGATATAACACTTCGAGCATATTAATTACCAGGGAAAATCAAAGTAAACTAATAGCGCTATTACATATTATATACATCACTTTGCAATAATTACAAATTAATCTAATAGTCAATTAAGAAAGCGATAAATTATATAAAAGTACAAGTTATAAAAGTAAATTGCATTTTTTCCTTGAGATTAACAATATTGTAAACTTGCCTACTGTAAATGCGTGCAAAAAATGTAAAAATGCATTCATTTTTAAGTGCGTTGTAGATGTTGTGCGTTTCGTTTTGAATTAAAACTAAACCGTGAGAAAATGCCTACACGCGGTTATGACAGTTCATGCAATTGACAATAACACCTACGTATTATCGAATTACCCTCCATCTTTCTCGTGTGAAGTGATTTTAAAATTGCATTGACAAGGACGTGTTGATGGTTCTACCTACAATACAAAGTGAACGATATATGGATTGTAACTACTAGTTTTAACCTGATCTGATCTGTAATTAACTAATTATAATAGTGTTACAAAATACAAATGAAAGTATATACATTTACATAAATGCATTTTGCTTACATAATTATTAGGTATCAAGCCTTGCGGTGTGAACAACTTTTCTCCTTTTCAGTTTCTCTATTATTATTTGACAAATAAATTATTTTGTAACTTAATGAAGAATATGTTTTATTTACAGCCATTGAAAAGTGTAGTTTTTACGTACTTATATTAGGTAGAATCCATACCGACTGAAACTAAAATCCATGTTAGCTTATCTTGATGGCATTTAGAAATAGAATTCCATTATTGTGGCATGTCAGCTTCTCAAAATTTTAAACTCATCTAGTTTTCCTTTAGTAATGCAAATACGATGCAGTAATAAGTGACAGTAATAAACTAATTGGACATTAGTTTATTACCTAAAATGTATTACATACATCTATGCTTACATACTATGTTACCCAGACTTTTATTCCGGCCGTTTGCTCACCCGAGCAACGCGACTGCGATCAGATGAAGAAGAAACCGTAAGCGATAATCGCAAGGCGACCTAACGATCTGTTCTTCGCACATCAAAGCGATTTTTATATCAGTTGCTTTCAAAAATGTTTAGCAGTTCGGATGATGATATTGTAGTTATGTACTGGTATAGGCGTAAGCGAAGATTTAGGAGGAAATGGAGGATACCAGCAGCGTGCGGTGTATAAGAATTAGTGGAAGCGGTATGCACTATCACGCTCGTACGTAATGTGTACGAGCGTGTAATAGCGCATACGTCATATCGCGACTGCTTCCACTGTTTCGTATGCACCGCATGCTGCTGGTAGGATACATCCAATGCTTTTAAGGCTATATAAGAAATGCTGAAAGACTAAAAAATTCATACATTATATAGAATGTCAATAGAACTTTTCTATGAATTAACTGAGATAGTAAGACCATATATATTGAGATGTCATGAATTCATCTCATTGGAAATTTATTGGACGATTTGATCGTAAACATAAAAATAATTATTTCATGCAATAAAACAAAATAAAGGATAGACATGCTAGGATGTGAGGTTTATTTAATCTAAAGGCTATATGTTAGGTCACAGATAGATTTATCAATTTTTAAAATAGAAATTAAGCAGAATAAGTTTCATGAAGACGTAACCTCAATTTTTATATATAAAAAGTCTGATTTATAAAAAGGATATCAATCATTTAGATTGTTTCATGATAATACATGTTTTATGCAATCCAAGTCACATATTAGGATGGTGTTCCATTTGTCTGGAAGATTTAATTTTCCTGATTAAATTTAAGTTCTACGATTGACAACGTAGGAAGATTTCTTCTGTTTTCCATGAGACTGACTCAGTTTCGGGATCATATTTAACTAAGATTATGTAAATTAGGTCAATATTGTAATGACTACTCTAACACAATAAACTTACAATCTCTTGTATACTAATAAAGAGCATTTATTTTAATGAAGGTTTCGGCTTTGCTGATATGCTTCGATTTTTTCAAAGATTGATTCTTATATAAAATTTTTCACCATTGTTTGAATACAAACACTTGGAGGACTGTATGTTGGACAAGTTGACTATAATTTAACTTCATTTAAGTTGATTTTGATGATGGAATTTGTATAAGCATCGTTGGGTCTATCATATCGTAGAGAGGAATCTTTACTTATATTTTTCTTCTATTGTAAAGATGTTCTTGTGTAAATTTTATATGTATCGGTTACATAGAGTAGTTATGTATTCAATTTGTAAAGGATTAAGCTGGATTTAATGAGTGGTGTGTATAATTAAGCTCTAATGAGATTTTTTCATTGTCAATCGTTTTTGTTGATTTTTTCAGTTATGGTAAATGTTAGAATATAAGTGTCTTATATTGTTTTCATCGTTATTTTGCTAGCTACAATCTATCTATTTGATACAAAAATTGATTAGCACAGTGAACTCTCCTGAGAATTAATTTGCCAATACGAAACTTTCATCGGACTGGCACCAAGGATAACGATAATATCGCCTGATGGATTTTGCCGAAGAGATGCTAAGGTAACATACGACTTGATCACGATCGCGTCCGGTTCTCAGCGAATTTTTCTTATCTATTTCATGACGAATATGAGACCACAAATCGTTACGTCCGAAAGTTCCTTGAACAAATTTACTGGAGCAAATTACTCATTTATGTATGACATATCTTCTTTCTTCGATAACACAAAAAGAAGGCAAGGTACGAAAAAACATTCGGACATTTCTGGTAGGGAATAAACTTTAATTTACCTAACCTCCTTCATCTCGATAAATCTAATAGTTATCGAGAAAAACGACAAAAGCCGTTAGGGGGCGTGGTTTACCCTCATTATCTCCTCGAGCTCGCCACCTACAGACGGTGACTTTTAGGGGGTTATTTAACAGCCCTCCAGAAAGGTCTACGCAAAAATCCACGAACTTCCCTCAACTTTCCGTTTTTTTTTCTAATTTGACTGCACTAGTAGTAAATATCAATAAGATTGTTAGTATACTTAACTAAATATAAAAATTACTTAAAAAGGTTTCTTAAATATTGTAAATAACATGAATTAGAAAAGATAATAAAAAAGACAGTTTACAGTACTTCATGAATAACTTAATATTTAATAATAAATGGTCAATAGTTAAACTTTTAGCTAAAAGTTTAAATAAATAGAGCGTTATAAGAGTTTAAACTAAAACTTGTTTTGATGCGATACTTAGAAACTATGATTAATAAATAATTCAATGGTTGACTAACTTTGAAATATCTTTTGTAAGTTATTATAATCAATCTCCCGAATTTTGAGCCAATCGAATTATAAAGATCGCTGGAACGTTATTAAGAAATCAGAAATATTCTATTGTTATTATTGAGGTAAGCCACAATAGGATATTCCTTAATATTACGCTCAAAACTATTATTCTGCTTATTTGAATCTAATGTCCGCTAAAATGAATATCAAAAGATATTCGTTCGTAAATTCGTAACCACTACAGCTTTACCAATATCTATGTGTACTTGAAATCCAGTTGAAATCCCCAAAGGGTATATCTCGTTTTTATCAAAAATCAACAATATTTCTGAACAAAATTTAGTACTTAATTATTTGAAATGAAAGAGAAGACTAATTATTTAATTATTACGAATTATTGAGAATCTTCAATATATTGACTAGAAAAGGGCACTACTTATCTTTTCGTAATATAAGATCTTAGTTACCAATAATAAATTAATCCAAGTATACCACATTGGACTACATAGAAGAGAGAAAATAACACAATTGGTGTTAACTGACCATGCTTTATAACATCAATTATACTTTTCATAAAAGATTTTCGAATTATTCTAACAAATTCGATATTCTATTTCAATAGCAAGTAATCAAGAAGCCAGAAGTAGCATCTGTTGAGTCCTACAAAGTGTTGCTCTTCAAGTTTACATTCTTATTCTTTTTTAAAATTAGATATTTATATCAATCTGTATACAAATTAAATTTTTGCAACCAATCACTCATTTTAAATTTCTTAATTAATTAATTTTTTTATTACTATTTTACAACTACCTTCACGTATTCTTATACCGTTAGCATAATAATAAAAAGAATTTAATTTTCTTAAAAGCACTTTCCTAAAAATTGCTTCATTTAAGTTGATAGCTCATTGCAAAGATTGCCTTTTTAAAGGAAAAAATGAGATTGTTACATTTTCATTTTTTTCTTCCCTTTTTAACACTTAATATAAACCTTTTTAACAACTTTTATATCCCTTTTCAACACAAACGCATGCAGGAAATGACAAGAGATTTTTACTTCCTCCTTCTCAATTGTGTAATAAAATGTGATAAAATTTCAGTCATTGTATTATGTGTATAAAAGAAAATCGGCCAGATTACGCGAATGAATTAATTTCGATCATTTCTAGTGTTTTAATTAAAAAGTACAATTAAGGTTCTCTCGCCTCTCCTTCAAACTTTATTAATTATTCTAAGAGGTTCTAAAAATAATTAAAAGCAAAACTTTTCAGATGGGACGACTTTTGACTTTTTGGTCGAGATTATTACTTATCTGGGTAATTCATTTTAAAGTTATTACTTTGAACCTTTTTCGAAGGGTTATTAATAGAACTCGTGATCAAAAAGAAAAAGTATTGAATCAACTGTTAAAACAAATGAAAATTACTTTTGTCAGCTGTTATTAAAAGGATTAATACCATGAATTTAGACAATTAGAAACTTGTTGATGTCAATTTAGTAATAATACAGGGGAAGCTGCAGCAGTTTGCGTTTAATTGATAATTAAATTTATTTTTTGCTTATCATTTTTTTAAATTTAAAAAGATTACTTTGTAATTGTATTGGCTAAGTGAGCCAATACATGTTTTTAGGTCATTCCATTAAAGTAAATTATAAGTTCTAAGCAATCACATAAATTGTGTTATTTTAAATAATGATGAACAAAATCTAGAGGGCTTAATTATACCAAGAATGTTCGTGAAGTAATAGAGTATGTAGATGCCTTAAAAAAAAGTACAGATAAGTAATTCAACGAAATTACTTTTCAAAATACAATTAATTAATTATAGAGGAAGGCTCTCACACAAATCATTTTTGAAAATGAACTTCTGGAAATTCATATTTTCTATACATTTTTGAGGCCTTATGGTTTCTTTAGTTGGAAACTGGCATAAACATCTACTTCATTTTAATTCTGATATAGTTCAACCCTGGAAATAATACGATCCTACTTTACAAGCTTAAATTCTGATACACTCCATTCATTATATAAATGGGTACTTTAAATCCACGTTATAGACTAGATTAGCTGTTGCAGAGTGTTACATATAGTATTTAATCTTAAATTTATTTCTGTGCACGTGTAGCTAATGCTATTTTTGTCCAAATTGCAACAATGCAGGCAGATGTACATTCCATGGTTTATTTCTGGTATATTCATATATTTACAACGTCACAATAAAAATATTAACTGTGATTTTTTTACTGAATTGTTATATTTTATGGTATGATTATGCAGCTTGAAGAAGGCTCGTAACAATGCAATATTCATGGCAAGGTTCTTGGGAATATCCAAGAAGGCAATGAACACACAAACAGCTTGCTATGCCATAACAACACAATCTGTATGTTTAATGCCACCCTGATGTGTAGTAGGAGCACTACACTTCAGTTCAAAACAGGAAGAGTAAAAGAGAAGAGGATGCGGAACAGTACAATGGGGATGTGAATTTGTCAGCGAACATGGTGAAAGTACACATGGTCAAACCTTCACAGAACACAAACGTACTCTATACTTTTTCTAAACTGTTGATTTTTTGTTGACTTACGTCCAAGAAAGAGACATCAGCAAATCAAGAATACCGAGTATTAAGGATTTGTAGAGTAGTAGGTGGATTCATTTGGAAAGGATTCTCTTCAACTTCGTCTCACTGAGTGGACGGTAGCAAATAATATTTTTGTTGCCTGTTTAATATGTAACTACAAACACCAGATTTCGTGCAGTTGCTGACTAGGGAATTACTTCATTATTTATTTTGTAATTGAAAAAGTTGCATCAAGTGTAGTCAATGGAATAAGGGCTGGCTCCCGATAATATTTGCTTAAAGTTTGGAGGCTTTTACTGCCAGTTCATTATTTAATGACTAGATATTGAATTTAAGGCCCCATTCATTTGCCTTATAGTAATGTCTAATTGTCCCAATCTGTATGTAGAGCAGCAAAAGCATCAACATAGGGGTGATACCGACTGTAACGTTACGTTTTTGAAACTAATAAATATTAAAGGGATCCCAGTATGGTCCTGGCAGTATAGTAAAATTTAATCATGTTGAAATTATAAACATTACGTCAAGTTAAATGTTGTTTCTTCTATGTACAAAAGAATCATCTCTAAACATATTCGTAAGCAATATCTTATTATAACAAATGGGGAAAACCCCGTATTCGCCGCCGTCGAATATTCGTAACTGCATGACTCATTGACACTATTCATCGACGTGACTCATCAACAGCTGCATGTATGATTCATCAACACCTGCATGTATGATTCATCGGTGTGAGTCATCGACGGCTGCACATAACAATACACCAACTAGACTAATCTAGTAAGTTCCAGAACTTTATATGGAAGATATAAATTGAGGTCGCGAGCAGAAGGGGCTCAGTTAATGTTTAACCGGCGTATTGAAATGTACTATGTGTAAATTAGTAATCGAATGTTAGTGAATAAATAAATGTTAATAATTGTTGTAATAATACATAAATAGTTCTATCTAGCATTTAAATAGTTTATAGTTATAGTGTTTTTAATTAAGTGTATGTAAATAATACCTCTCTTGTAAATAGACGATTTAAACAGCATTTTTGTTATTATTTTAAAAAGAACGTTACATTATATTTCTGCAGAATTTTTATTGATGCAAGTGTTTATTTTAAGGCGTTCCCACACTAACAAAATGCTTATTTTCTCAGAAATAGAACTTTCTAGAACAAAAATTGTTTTTAATTTCGTGCTTATAAGGGCTAAAATCTAATATTATTCTTAAGAAAAATCTTCTTATGGTTAAAACGTATGAAAGTTCGAATTCATAGCTTTAAAACATATTGGGTTGAAACATTCCCTTGTAAACAAAATACCGACAGGATGTCTAGATCACACCTGTGAGCGATATTGAGTTGCCCCGAAAGCTCCTTCGAGATTGTTCTTGAATAAGATTGAGTTAAAAGAAATCTCGCTATATTTCTATTGGATTATTTAAAATTCCGCACTCCTCAAAATGTCATTCCACAGCGGAATAGTTTTAGTTTAGCACGAACAATCAAAAAGAAGGGTTCGCATGTAACACTTACAAAAGTGCGGAGGTCTGGACTGTCGAGGGTGGATTGCCTTTTACATTCCCCAAGTATTTAGTTGTGTTTCGATTTCGATAAATGTGCAGAAATTTATGTGATTAATTTAAAATCTCTCTTGCCGAATCCTGATAATTAATTCCGTACGAGTTATCGATTATATTTACAGTGCAGTTAATATTTGGCAACTGAATTTCAGTTTGTGAATGATTTTGTTTGATCGTAATACAGTTATTAAAATGAACAATTTTAGTTATCAAATTTAACTTATCGTGAAACAAGTTTCGTACAGGATTCCGTTTTTAATATAATTTAAATTCGGAAGTTTTAAAACTAAATAATCCTTAAATGATACGTTTAAGTGTGGCGTTATCTCTAATAAAGATGAATATTTTTGGTAAATAATCAATAAATAATTGATCTCATATGGTTATTTTGGTTATATTTAATAAGAAAAGGAGAACTTAATTAAATATCAGTTCTAAAGAAAGACAGTTATTGTGAACTTTAATTCCTTAATTCAAATCCAGTTGCTGTGATAGAAATTAAGGTGATTTCCAGATTTCTTCTGTTTCATCTGGCGGCCGAGCTTCGTGATAAGTGTTTGTTCAGATCTAAAAGGCAATATTGTATCAATTGCTTTGTAAGGTGATGTTGGATTGAACTATTTGAAAAAGGTATTGTGACTGAGGTATTGGATCTTATTTCGTTAATGCTAATGTAAGTGATCCATTATTATTGTACCAAATATTTTCGACCTATTTTTTGTATTATTTCCTGTCGCTAAGAATTCTTACGTTGGGTATCATTTTTTATACTAATATTTATAACATAATAATATTATGTTTTATATGGAAATTTCTTATTTTTTTTGTTTATAAATAAATCTAGTATTGAACCTAACTAAATTGAATATTATAGGACCTTTATTTATGAAAGCCTTTAACATATTTTTTATTCAACCTAACTTTGACATAACTGAATGTGACTAACAAATTGAATTAAAGATTTGATTCCAGTTTCTGATTAAGGGTATCAAGTCATTATGTTTAATAAAATTACTGGACTTTCCTAATCAGATGGCGCCCAAATATATGCATTTTCTTGTGTCTTAAACCTTTATCCATTTCTTTTATAATTAGTGAGCTGTGGAAACAATACCTGCGACCTGAATTTACACTTGTAAAGTAAAGATCTCAAGCCGAGGCAATCGTGAGTTGTACAGGAAGTATCAAATATTTTGTGTTGTACAGTTTGCGAAGGTTTTTTGAAGTTAATGTAATCTGTTTTGTTTTGTTTTGTTCCGGAAAATAACGTCTGTTACACTGACGTCTGACCGTGAGGCATTTTTTGTGTTAAAATAAAGTATGTTTTACTGATGATCCAACGTGGGCCTTGTTTTTTAGAGTGTTTCACTGTCGCCCATCACGGGGCTTTGCTAGAAAATTATGTTTCACGACAAACAGAAGGAAAAGCCCGATAAATAAGATTAATGTAGAAGGAGAACAGCAAAGGACCAAGCACTGAACCCTGTGGAACTCCACAGTTAACATCTCGCCTTGCCAAAAGACCATTCTGTGTTTGCACACGCTGATTCATTTCATCCAGATTTGACTTTAGCGAAATCAGGTAGTTCTAGCCACTGAAGCGCTTAAGCAGAATGTCAAAGTCCTTGGAATTGAATACAGTGCAGAAAACCAAGAGAACCAATACAGTACAGCAACCTGACTACCCGCTCATGAAACGCCCACACCTTCTCCTACATGCCTGCCAATCTATGCACCGCATTACAATCAAGTCATCTGGCATCAATCTTCAGCTTCAACTGCTTGCTATTTTTATAGTTGCTGTATATTATAGCCCTCAGTGTCGGTCAATGTTGGACTGATCGTTCACAACTTTATATAAACTGTATATAATTTATACATTTTCTGTTCTGCGGTTTGTTGAATGTTAAATGTTTGATGTGCTCAATATTGATAGTTTCCAAAAGAGAATTCTAATTTAATAAATTAATCAAGTGTATAACGTTTTCCTTTAGAAGATCCGATACACCTGAAACGACATTTCAGCATTCAAGAATTAAATTTATTTATTGAGAAAGAATACTCTCCTTATATCTTTCTCTTTCCAAGCTAATACTTTAGAATGGATAGATTGTTACAAGATCTGTTATCAGAAATAGTATTGTTGTGAGTGTTTTGTATTAGAAATAGAACGAATCAGAATTTCATCGGCTTATAAAAAATGAAAAATTCAATGACAGTATTTCAAAACAATATGTTACGGTTTAGTTAGAGATTATGCAATCTTTTATAGATTTCAAAATTAATATTGAACTCTCTGAAGTCTCTGTCCAAGTGCAGACGTTTCATTGGTCTGCATGCAGATTTTCGTAAACCTTCGTTTAAAATACAATTTCTCTTTTCGATTGTACTTGGAAACATAATGTTGAATGATAATCAGATCTTATCAGATATACGTTCCTGAGGACAACCACATGATACTTTGTTTAGGTCACTCATCTAATTTTCAATTGCTTTTGCACGGTTGTTAATCACAAAGCCTGTAAATTTCACCATACTCTGTCTGTAAATCCACTAAAACTATCTTTTTGTTTTTTAAAATTCAGGTTTCTGGGGGAGGGGGCATTTCAGACACCTCTAAGATTATCTTTCTTAATTTAATCCAATTATGATCTTGCCAGATTTTTGGCTTTTTAATTTTACTTCCCTTTTAATCAAAAGCAATAATGCATCAAAATGACCTAAAGGCACAAAATATAGCGTATAATGGTACTACTAGAGCCATCGCATGCTTGTTATATTTTTGATACGTTACTTAGATTAAGATCTGGCATATAATAATTACTATTTTTTGTTTACAGGTAAGTCGTTCGACAATGGCAGACAACTAACAGCAAGTACGTATATGACCGGAATTGCCTGTTTCAATTTGTCTTTGTTTAATAAACATCTTATTGTAATTAAATTGCACTTTTTGGAGTACACGCCCTGTTGTTGAATTTCTTATAGAGCTAGTATAGGCGTTACAAGCATGCTTAAAACGAATAAAGTATTTGCTAGAAAAATTAAAGGTACTAAAGGACATATTTCAGTTTTGGTTGACAAGTTTCATAGTTCACAGTAAATACCTACAGACATTACCGCGTACAAACATCTTAAGCAGCCTAATTGTATTTAAACAGATCGGGAAGAAACAGTTGTTTTGAATGCAAGTTATTGGTTTATCCGCTTTATGTACAGGATGCATGGCAAATTATGGTAACCAACGCAACCGATAATACCTTAATAGAAGTTTTCTAGTTTTTGAGAAAACATACGTCTAGGGCTTGTTACGTCTTAGGGCTTAATACCTTGTTTGCCGATAAATTACACAAATAAGTTTTTCATTTTTAGTGACTACCGATCAGTAGGCCCTTATTTTAAAAAATGATAACTTTGTGATGTCTTACGTAAGTCGTATAAATGACTCCAGTGTCGTTTCTACACATAGTACGTAATAAGAATTTAATATTAACCCTTGTTTCCTGTACACCCTGTATATACATCCCCTATACAGAGTATGAGTTAAAGATTTTCCACCGCAAACGATAGATGATAACAAGGGGACGACAAAAACCTCTGATTCCCATTCCATTCTCTAGATTCCATTAAATAAAATAAGATTTTAATATTTTATTATTTCGAATTTATTCCCAAGCAGCATCTAAGTAGCGGTAAATGAGATCGGAACTTTGATTGAGTAGCTGTTACGTAACTACAACTAAATTTATGACTTAATAGGTTTAATTCCCTTAGCTGTAACACAAATGTGGGATTTGCGCTGTTCCATCTATAAGTCGGCTGCAGCCGCACATTGGGCCTACATAATAATAATAATCGCCCCCTCCCTCCCGCACAAGCTTATAGCTTCTGGGGCCTTGGTTAAGGTTATGGGTTGTAGTAATTATTATTATTATTATAATTACTTCAATTTGGAATATTTTAGTAATTATGTAGTTACTTCTACTATTTATTAGAACTATGTAGTTAAATTACTTCTAAGTAGCTTTTTAAAGTATGTGGAACGGTATTGCTACTTAGTATAATTACCTTAATGTTGTTGCAACTTCAAGTGATATTATGATTGTAGCAGTAACTTGCCCGAAGCTACTTTTAAGTTTTTAAAACTTTAAACTAGCACCGAAAGTTCCTGCCACTGGTCTGAAACCATTGCTTAACCTTTAAAGTAACTGAACTATACAGTAGCATTGAAAGTAAAACTTACGTTTATGCTACCCAGGAGAATCACTTGAAAGTAATTTTAGTTTGGAATTTGGAGGTTAATTGTGTTTTCGCAGTGTTAGTAGGTTTGCAAGTTTTTAATAAAAATGTCAAAGGCAAATGCAATAAGAAAAAAAAAGAATTTTAGATATACGTCCACCTTTTATAGAAAATTAGAACAGCAGTTAGGTGAAATCACTGGAAACAAAATCAACTGTTTACAATACAAAATAGAAAAAAATAGGGATGAGATCACTGATAAACCATCATGTAGTAAACAAGGGTGAAATATATTCCCCTTTTTTCTTTCGTCGCTACAACTTTAAAATGAGCCATAATTAAATAATAATTGTTATTAAGTAGCAATCAGTATAAAAATATTGGTTGTTTGTTTACGATTGACGTTTAAAGTTGAGGTTAAGTTCCAATGGAAATTTTGCAGTGACATTAGGAGCTAGAAAGTGGCTACGGAAACCGTATTTTATACTTCGTCGTAACAACAACCTAGAAGTAGAATTTGTTTAGTTCCCGTTACTGTTTCTAAAGCGACACAAACTTTAGACACGCATTTTACAGTTAATACTACTTTAAGGTGACATTTTCAAAACAACTGCATATTTACTTGTAAAATGTTGAAGGCTATTAATCAATTTGCAATTTGTTGCAATTGTTAAAAAGTCTTTTACTATAACTCTCAATAAAGATAACAAATCGATGTCAAATTGTGCCTTGGGAATAAAATAAAACTGGTTTCTATCATGTTTATCAATTTATAAGTATTTTTGTCATATTTTATTCAAGACATTTTTTATTAAAAAATATATTTAAAGAAGTCGTTGTTATTTTTCGATCTATCATCATCGCATTTAACAGAAAAGTTGCGATGGTTTATAATTTTGGTATGCTAGATTGACAAAATAACGAAACATTTCATCTCTTTATGTATTATGTACGTATTACAAATAAAATAGTAATCCATTTTGTGACACGACCGTGGCATTAGTAGAGAAAGTGAAAGAATATTTGTTAAGTTGCAAGAGTAAGAGAGAACAACGACGCGACACGATGTGTCAAAGAGAAAAAAAGTTCCACGAAAGTAGCAATTACTACGCCGCCACGTTCCCGCTACGTAGCCTAAAGGTAGCTGGACAAGTTCCGGAAAGGTTACTGCAACGTATCTGCTACCCGAGAATTGTTTCCCATTTTGGTTCCAGGCACGTAACAATATCGTAGCAATTACGTTCATGTGACTAACGGCAAAAACTTTATAGTTCCACCGGTGGTTGCTGGTACGTAGCGGTGACTAAAAATGCTGCTTGGGTTGTCATTGACTTATTTTGCAAATCAGACACTTTCACTTGCTATAGTAGGGAATATTTGCATTATATATTGTGTAGTGCATTGAATGCGTGTTATTGCTGCGATATTGAGTAATACTGAGATATTAAATAAGTCCAAATCTTTATGCTCTACATATATTGCAAATAATATTATAATTGTGATGTTTAAGTTAGCTGTATGAGAATACAGCTAACAAAAATGCCATAAATAGAAATATAAATAGCCTTAGCTAGTGATACTTAATATAAGCATTATACGTCCATTTTCTCAAATATAATAAAATTAGTAAATTCGCATTGACTCGAGAGAAATTAAACGAACATTATCATTGAATTGAACATAACAACAATAATAACAATAAACATTACAAGTTTTACATTATACAATACGAGATAATTAACCAGTAACTAAAGTATGGAGGTGTTAAGGGACAATGAGCTTGAATACCAAACAAAAACAACTGAATGCCATTTAACAGATAATAGGATGATAATCATGCAACAGAACATATAAAAAGAGATAAATCTACTTAAACCGGAAGAAATAGGAGAGATCTAGCTAATTATAGCGAATAAATTTGATAACTATTTATTTTTTGCTGTGGGTACATTTTTTCGACTCCATATTCATAGTTGGAAAATTCTCAAAACCATCAACCATGAATGGCATTATTGTAATCGTCTTTAAAATAATGAATATTAAACAAATACAGATACTGAACAATATACAATAGCCTTTATTAAATAGTTTATGAAAAAGGCGTTGCAATCTCAAATTCAGGAAATAATAAACGAAGATAAAAATATATTTTTCCAGGACGTCCTTGTGTGGACGGTTTGTTTATTATACAGTGTAATGAATATAAAAGAGATGAAAATAAGGCAAAGAAAAACTGATTTATTATCGTTTTTTTGGCAAACTATTCGATTAAGCTACTTGTACTAATCTCGGAGTGGCGAATATAGATGCACATGGTAACTATAGTTCATTCAACAAACGTTTGACAAACAAACGTCGAAGAAGTTTTGAGGTTATAAATAAAACGTGATTGGTAAAATTGTTTTTGCTCACAAAGTCGATATGGCGATTTCGTTAAACCTTTTTATACAAAATAAGACATGCAGGAGCATCACATATGACATTTGTTTCTGCAGAAACAAAATAGGTGCTTTGTGGGCGTGGCTAAAGTAGCGATAGCTTTGGTTACAATTACGCAAGAAATATTTAGGCATTAGGTATACCTCTCGACCACATCTCCTTTCCTGATTTTGGCGTGGACTGTAAACAGTCCAAAGCGGGGATGTCGAACGGACGAGAGTTTAGGTAGTTCTGACCACCGAATTCATATTCAACCTTGCTGGAGATACATACTGAGCCTACAATAGGCACTGTCTTGTTTTGCAGTCAGAAGTCAACATTGGCAAATCAAGTCAAGGGTATACTGTACAGAGGCGACTCTTATAGAATCAAAATGGCGAGTGATATCTGAGTGCCTTAATCTAGGCCAAGTTCAATATATAGCAAAACAAAACGTTGAGGATACTTAAAATAATATCTATTTCAGAAGCTGTTTGTGACTAGGCATTTCTAATATAAAATGACAAAAACTTTTTTACAACAGTTATTCGAAGTGTCTTCCGCTTCTTTACACAAACAAATAAATTATGTTATGTATGCCTTACTAGCATAAACAGGGTTACTAACTGACACCTTTACTGATTATTCCATCATCGCTATACTTACGCCAAAATGTTTATCCAACACTATTGCAGTAACTCCATCTTGCTAAAACGATCCCAGCTACAGTACGTCATTTATAGTAGATTTATGAAAACATTTATAATGTGGTTTTGATTCTCTCCGCACCATAGACGCCTGGAAGTTGAACAATTTGAATTTTATTGAAAATTTTGTATAATATGCCGTTTATTCTAGGCTTGCCCCCCTAGCATGCCGGTTATTCTAGGCTTGCCCTCCCCCCAGCATGTTGTTTATTCTAGGCCTGCTTCCCCTAGACAAATTTCTGCGGGCGCCTATACTCTGCACGGTATGGTTAAATAATAATTGCTCTACCAGAAATAGCTAACTGTAAGGAGTTTTAGAGACTATTGACTATGAATTGTGGATGTGCACAATCCGTCATGAGTAATAAATAGTGTTAATCTGTACTATAGGTTTACACTATTTATTACATATGGATTGTTAACTGTGGAATAGTCACTCCTTGCTGTGAACTGTCCTGTTTAAACTGTGAAACATGGGCTATAGCCTAGGAACCCTCCAATCTAAGTTCAAGTACAATTTGAAAAAGATACAAAAGAAAGAAAGTTTTATTATAAAAGGTAAATTGTTGAATGTGGTGGATCTGCTAATTGTGTCTGACCTACATTACTTAAAACAACAAGATTGTCTTTAAAATTGTTTGGCTAAGGGTACTGTAACCTACTGACAAAAGATTTCTACTAGCCGACTTTTGTGCTTCCATGTTTCCCTTTACTTAACCCAATCATCTTTTTGTAATTTTGTATAGTCTACATAATCACAACTAAGCACATTATTTCGAAAATGAACATCGAGTGTGATATATGGTTGAATTGAGAATTTTAGATCGAATAAGAAGACTACACAGTAGGCCGAAGTAAATCTGCAAGAGTTTTTGTTTCTCCTATATGACAGAAAGTTGTATTTGGGTTCTTTGAATTATCATACAAAATTTGAAGCCAAAAAATAAGGTTTTGAGGTTCCTATACGAAAAAAAATAAAACACAACAAATTTTATTGTTTTTTTAATCCCTATATAACTAAGATTACCATTTTGGTGTTGAGAACAATGTGTTAAAATTTGAATCCATTAAAATAAGTTCTTGAGGTTCCTACGCATGATGAAACCAACATTTTTAGCCATTATTGTGATTTTTATTATTGATTTTTAACCAAACTTTTTTTAGAACTAATTATTTAACTTACAGAAATAAAAATATTTTAAAATTAGTGACGTTCATTGTCCAAGAATTTCAACGAATTCTTCCTTTGTTTCAAATTGCGGTAAACTTTGACGTGATGTGACCCTTGCATGTATGAATTCGTCTCCGGATTCTTGTCCACGGACTGAAGCCGAAGCTTCTGTCACCAATTTTATACACCTCTCTACTGCTCGAGTATGGCAGGAATATTTTGATAGTGGACTTTTTCGGGTATACCTATCCAAAATCATCATTTGCAAGCTGTCATCTGAAATGTCTCTTGTTAATGGAGGTTTAGTTATAGTGAGAGAGATCCAATCAATTAAATCAACATAGTTTTCAGCCTGAAAGTTCAATTTTGCTACCTTAAACTGTCGAACTCTTTGATTATCGTTGCATTTGGATCTAACATACATTTCAATACTCGTCTTAAACCCAATTTGCAAGCGTACTTTCTTCCATCGGCTAACATTGCTAATACAATGTTCTGTGGGTGACAAAAATAGCCGTTGTGTTCAGTAACTGGATCCACTATTACCTTACGCTGATTAGGTAAGAAATGAGATTTTCTGATGATGGTCAGAATATGTTTTGGACCATCAGTGCACGAGGGTTTAGTTTTACTTAATCTCGAACCAGAAAAATGCATATACTGTCACAACATATACTGTTAGAACCCAGAGTTCTTCGGAAGGTTTCTGAGTTGCTACATCTCAGAATTCTAACCGCGGTTGTAAGTTGTAAGCCACCTTGAATAAGCCATTTTCCCTGGCGTCCTTAAGCCAAACCAAAGAATACTTTGCCTTCTGAAATTACTGAGCACATTTCATAAAGATACCGTTGATCTGTACTTAGAATATTCACTGTTATCTCACGCAGTTCTAAATGTATCTTTTTAGAAGTAACTACAGCCCCTTTCACATTTATCAAGAGCTCTTCCAATGACACGAGTGAAACCTCTTGGGTCATTAGTGTGTTAGTCATCAAGGTGTTCCATTAAATGTTGGAAGGGTCAGTATGGAATTATATTGTTGTTGTCACAATAAATGGTTAATTTACGAAACTAACCAAAAATTATTATATGTAATGTAATGTCGTCTAGGAACCTAAAAATGATGGCATATGATGAAACTCGGGTTTTACACACATTAAATGTTTCAAGTAAAACTGTTTCATGTATAAGCATAGAATATTTGCAAAGAAGTTTTTTAATTCTTAAATTTTGTTGATGTCTAGGAGCCTGAAGATGACGTCATATGTAACTCAAATTTTGCATACATATTATGTGCCCCAAAACTTTTGCACGTAGAGGACTCAATGATTTCAAAAGATTTTTTTTACTTCACCCTTCTACTCAGTATGCCATTTAAAAGAGCAAAACTAATAATATTTTTGACGGAGAAATATTTAGTTGGACGTAAAAAGCTCCTTCCAAGTGCATATTTGAAGTAATCTGAATCGCTATGACAATCTGTAAGTTAAAGAAAAAAACACAAAAAAATGCTACATAAATAAATAAAAAATATATTAAGAAATATTTGTGGAAACTGGGAAGACAATCAAATTCTCATTTAACTAATCTTGTAATTTGTATAATTTTTAATAATATTTAATTACTGGCCTTTTTTGCCTTTCTACAACAACCGCTTCCAAAAGTGCTGCTCCAACTGGTTCAACCGAAGATAATGTAACAATCTGAACACAACTCAAACTCATTTGCGTTGATCCCTTCCTTGCAAATTGTTAGTAAAAGGCGAAAGGTTTATTCGCTCTGAAGTAGGTTGTACGTTTGTTTTAGCTTGTTATTAGCAATAAAGTTTGTACCATTGTCTGAAGGGATTTATTTACAAAAACCTTTACTGGTAAGATCACCTACTAGCTAAAAATGAGTAGATTTAGTACATAAACATATGAATAAAAATATAGCATTTGGCCAGTTTACTGGATTTAAGTTTACCACTTTTATCCAAATATCGAATTGAGAGTAAAATATGATTTTACTTTCTTATTCGTGAAGGCATATTGCCAATTCGGCCCGGGATCGAACCTACGACTCTTGATAACAAGCTTACCACTATGTTTTCTTATTATTCTTCCGTTTGGTGTAAAATCTGTTTATACTTTTATGGATTTTACAGATCCACGATATAATCTACCAGCTTTGTCTTTCAAATATGATTGATCACTGACTACCATAAGTAGGTTTTAACAATTTTTCAGATTTATTTAAATACATGTATTACAAAAAACTGTTTATTATACCAACCGTAACATAAACATGTCAATTTGATAACAATAAACTTTGTGATAATTCTTGTTGTGTTCTACTTTCCAAACCATATAAAGTTTTATTGGGCACAATAACTTTCATTAATATTTATTATTACATTAATAAATGTAAGACCAATCTTGTTATTAGTTTATTATGTCTATGCGAGCAGTTGATTAGTGAAAGAATAAAAAAAAACTAAAAAATGATGTTAAGGAGCCACATTTCCAGCCACATTTTATTTGAGATGGTATTATGCAATGCGTATATTTCAACTAGAGTTATAATAACATCCTATGCATTCATTATTTAATTACTCGAATGTTAAATAATGTTATTATTAATACTAGTTCTTTCACTTATAACCATCGGATATATAGTTAGAGTGTGTTTGCCAATTGTGCTAATTTTTCTGTATAATCTCCATGTTTTGTCTTGTGCCGTGAAGAAATAAATATATATTTAATAGTTAATGCCAAGTAAATATTCTTGTCATCTAAATTATCTTTGTAGTAAAAAAACTGGAAATTCGAAAGTACAAAAGGTCTCTAGCAATTTGTTCGTGAGATTCTACGCTCCTGCAGACGCTTTTAATGCCGTACGAGTGCTGTTGGCTATGTCGCTTTTATCCTTACAATTCACTATTATTATTTAATTTATTCCTTCGTAACCACTGCACTGTTTAAAAACCATGCAAAATTATTACAAATCTTATATGAAGCGACGTTTTGATAAAATGCTTACTTTTCTAGATATACGTACGTATACAGGGTGGCTGGTTTTTCATTGATCAGGTTATATCTGCTGAAATATTGAAGGTAGAGGAAAAAGTTAAATGAGAGATTTGCTTCGAGTAAGCTGATCTATAAAATAGCGCAAAAAATGTTTTTTTCATGGTCAAGTTATTTTCCGGAAAAATATCCAACTTAATTTTTTAAATGGAACGTCTTGTATATTTTTCGTAAACACATTTCTCTTTACAATGATATATTACAATTGGCTTTTCCTTTAAATTACATCTTATAGTCTTGGTAGTGTAGGAACTAGCGTACTCTTCTCTCACCCAAGCGGCGGTCGACCCTTGATACCAGCAGATCTGGTTAAGGTTTTTCTGAAGTTTCTCTTAGCTGTAACGCAAATGTGGGATTTGTGCTAATACCATCTGATAAGTCGGCAGCAGCCGCACATTGTAATCACCCTCCCTCCCGTACAAGCTTCATAGTTTCTAGGGCCTACTTCACCAGGTAATGGGTAGTAGTAATTGTTATATCATTATTATTATTAAAAAATGAAATTATCAGAGTGGCTATGATTTTTTTTATTTACTCTTTGATTACAAAATTATAGCAGCTTTTATTTAATTACTATTTAACAAATCGAATAATAATAGTTTTAAAATGCATCAGTAGATGGAGTAATTTAAAAGCAACGAGTTTTCTTATAATGACTGCTCAAATTGTTTACCTTGAAAGTCTAAACCTGTTTGGGCCTATTTGATTAGGTTTCCTACGGCTTTTCGCAGCATTGTAGGTGTAATTACCAAACAAACTGTTTTTCAGAAAATCCCATACAAAGAAATAAAGAATATTTATGTACAATTCAGGTGACTTAGGAGATCATAAAATGGGTCCTCTGTTACACATCCGTTTTTGTCCAAATTCATTGTTTAAATCTTTAAACAATTTACTATTGTGAGGTATGGGTCGTGTTTCGTCGTGTAGCTAATGCTAGATTGATGTTCTGCAAGAATAATAAATTATGTCCTGAGTATCCCAAGTATCCCTGTCCATACATTCATTGAAAAACGTACTTGCGCACGAGTTTCAACAATTTTTGCAAGGTATCTTTCTGCAAAAATTGCGTTCGTTGTTGTTTCTCCTTACATTTTAGACAGTATGGCAGTTTTGAAAATGCATCAGTAGATGGAGTAATTTAAAAGCAAAATGCCACTTGTGACATACAGGCTGGAAGGAGTTACCATGCGTTAATGTTAAGGAGTGATAGAAGACATTAAAAGGTACAAAAAGTTTGATATATATTTTTGTTTAAGGACTTACCGCGTTTTCAGAAAAAAAAATTAAGTTGTTAACTTTAACATCATTTTCCTGCGTTAATAATATTAGTTTAATTCTTAATTGTGGGGTTCATCTAGCACAACAAAAAATCTTTAAAACATTTTTTCGTATGATCAATCGTTTACGCGTAAAATCAGATATTCTATTTATTTAAAAATATATTTAAAAACTTTTTCGCGTAAACGATAGATCATATGAAAAAATGTTATGATGGTTTTTTGTTGTGCTAGATGAGATGCATCTTCTGACAAAGCCCTGGAAGTAAACTAATATTATTAACGCAGCAAAGTCATAAAGCTTTCTCTACTTTGCGGAATATGTAACCTCCAGGAGTTTGTTATACTGCATTGGAATTTATATGAAGAATCATAATTATTTGTTACTATTAAATTAAGAATGGACAATTGAAGAGATGGAGATCACAGTTAGATTCTCTGATACACTTCTTCTTTAGGTGCCATCTTCTCTTAGAAGGTTGGGTATCTTTCTAGCTATTTGTATTTTCGATTTGCAGCTCTGAACAATTCAATGCAACTGCAATTGTACCAGTGTCTCAGAATATCTAATCTGGAGATGGGTCTTCTTGCTCTACTTCCTGCATTTTTGTACGAGTTTACGAGTTACGAGATTTTGCAGAATTTCATCTCTCTTCTTGCATTACATGGCCTGGGTACTGTAATTTTCTCATCTTAACTGTGTTTAATACTTCTTTTTCATTCCCTATTCTTCTGAATAATTCATCGTTTGTTACTCTGTATACGCAGCTTACTTTCATCCTTCTTTGATAAGTCCACATCTCAAATGATTCTAGTCGATCACTGAAGTTTTTCTTCATCGTCCACGCTTCCATTCCATAAAATGTCACTGAAAACACATAGTATTTCAATATTCTGATTCTAAGTTGTAAGCCCTAGTCTCTACCGCATAATACATTTTTCATTTTTTATTAAATATTGTCCTGGCTTGACCAATTTTTTATCTAATTTTCTGTACATTCATTGCTTTCGTGGACAATTATTTATATTTTTGGACTTTCTTCACTTCTCACCTTCTGTTTTTCATCAATTTTAATATTTCACCCGTTATTCATGTTTTCTTCGTGTTATCGACCGCTGGGGCACAGTTCTGTTTAAATGTGGGCAAGGGCCCACGAAATCGAAACGGCATCCGCTCACGAAATGTAACAGAAGCCTTATATGATCTGTAAGGATTTCTGGATGTCAGATATATATAGGTATTAGGGTGGTTCTTATTTGGGTCATGTTGGAATTTCGATTTTTCCGGGTGCCCATTTGATTCTAAAAAGAAAACTGAAAGTTTTAAAACCAATACGATTAATACGAACTTCCTATCTCTATTCTAATCATTCGCTGTAACAACTAGAAGTTACAGATATAAGATATTATCTAATGTAACGAATGTAACGTAATGAAACAGAATCAGACGAGATTCACTAGTTATTGAAACGTCCATCACTAACACTGCATACCATACTATAAATCCGTCGTATTTTCTAGAAAATTTAAATTGAAGATTTTTTGGAATTGGACAAAAACTGAATGAAACTTGGAAGCGAGTCTGTCATACCAGACAACCCTATAACTCCAGGCAATAAGAGACACTACACAAAAACTAAAAAAGTAAACCTCCCAACGTAACCTTGCAATTGAAATGTTCTAGAGTAATCTATCATACATGCTCACACTAGACGATTTCTTCGCAAAGCCTTCACAATTCAGATCTGACTGTTTAGATAGACTTAGTTACACTAGATTTGACTGCATTAAGCATGCATTCTATAGCATGCATGCCTATTTTAAAAAATAATAAGACACCATAGAAAAGTTATTTTTGGAAATGTTTAATATTTTAATAGATAACACCACGGTCATTTATAAATAACTATAAAGAAATATTTTAAATAAAGAAAGTAAATGAAATTTTCGTGTCCTTTTGTTCTTTATATTTATTTATTTTTATTCATATGTTTGAATCCGCAGTTTATCAATAAGTCCTTTTGGTTTTTTATTGTTTATTTATATACACAATTGGAAAAGAGTGATAAAGGAACAATGAAAGTATGGCTCTTCTTTGTTTTCATTTTGAAGCTTCTCTTTTATTAAAATTCTTAAAAGGAAGAATGTCACGTGACGATTACCGAATCAAAATCCAACATATGTCGAAGCAATATGTCTTAGTGGAGCAGATTCGTCGGTGAAGTTAATTTCTGCT
The DNA here is from genome assembly GCA_929113105.1 of Agrypnus murinus. Lineage (NCBI taxonomy): Eukaryota > Metazoa > Arthropoda > Insecta > Coleoptera > Elateridae > Agrypnus > Agrypnus murinus. The sequence goes on along the minus strand of OV816028.1, from coordinate 134,648,522 downwards.
AATGTCTGGTTCAGATACTATAAGAGTCCACTGAAGATTCCACTTGCGTTTGATGTGAAAATACAGCAAAATTAGAAACAATAAAGGAAAAAGTGTGCAGAAGCTGACATAGATCTGTATCAATGCATATACCATTTAAGTAACTAATGAGTCCCGAGTAAGAAGAGGGAGGTGTGCTTAAGCAGCCTTATTGAAAAACATATCATCTATGTCAAGTGTAATTTCCAAGATATCTTTTTTAAGACCTTTTTATTATTTATAAGATTTCTCACCATCTGGTTAATGTAGATGCGTTTTGGAGATATAGCACCAACAATTCTGAATGTATTTCAGGGGCATTTCCTGGGCAAAGTATGTCTGGTGGTTTGCCATTGCCTTCCCAGAAAAAAGCGATTTTTATAAATACGGTGATATTTTGGCCGGGGTTTTCCACCCAAGTCTCGCAACTAACCGACCCCCAGCCGCTCTTTGAAAAATAGATTTTTCTAGTTTTAGATTGAGCACTTCATTCACTTTACTTAATAAAATATTAATTTAATAAATTGTATCAAAAACAGAATTAAAAGTGTAAAATTAATTGATTTTCCTTTTATACTTATTATCCACTCTCATAGAAAATTCTAGTTTACTTATCACACCTAGTAGACCCACCAATTATAGCCTTCTAGTCCTTGCTTAATCCAACCATATATGTGGTTTAGGATTCGCACCAACATGAACCGAGCCTATAAAGAGAAAATATGCCAACGTACTTTTTACGCCCATTATCATTAAAAGACTAGATCTAAGCCCGTTCTTTGAACGGAAGCATCTTCATTTGACTAAATTATTTAGCACTTAAGGGAAATATGATTGAGAAAATGATATGATGATATTTTTGAACTTGTGAGCGATCAAGTTGTTTATTTTATAACTCAACATTAACTATATACCTAACACAAAACTGTTAGTTTTGGATTGAGTGCTTCTTTACACAGTATATGTGATTTGGGGGGTGAAACCTACACGGGCGAAGTCTATAAATGAATAAACATACTGATAAAACAAATTTTGAATTTTAGTATATAAAATACTAGGTTTTCGGTGCGTTCTTCGGACGAAAGAGCCTTCTTTTGAATAAATTGTTTAATACATAAGACAAACCTGATTAAGCAAATGATTTTAAGATTTTTGAACTTGTGATCGAGTTTGTAAAAAAAATTGTCACTTAACATTAACTACACTCCCTACACCGAACTCTTACTTCTGGATTAGTTGTTGGTTCACTTTATTTAATAAAATATTAATGATTGCTAGACGATTTGCATTAAAATGCTTAGTTCAACTGTTAAATGTAGTTTGTAGGCGAAACCTACATGAGCCGAATCTAGAAAGGGACAAACATTCTGACAAAGAAATTTAGCACGCTTACTAACATGAAGCCACACACCTATCAGAGATTACCTGAATGTTTTACGTGGAGTCCCCGTGTTAACATACCTCCACATTCCTTCCAATGAGGAAGTAATTGAGATACGCTCAATCAGCGCGCAATTGCATAGCAATTGCTCCCAGTCAACTCACTGGTCGGAGCGAGGTTGCCTATCCACCCTCTACTAGCTATCCAGGCTAGTACCGGAGCGATCGACTTAACACGTGCTCACCCGCTGGTACCCTCCCGTCCTCTTTCATACGGGGTGAAGTACCTCGTCCAGCAATAGGACTATTCCCCCAACTTAACTCAGTTGAATAGAGAGAGCCCTCCAGTCCTATTTCATACCTTCACAAGCTCCTCCCCGAGACAGGGGTTGGGGCCACTGCCCGATCGAATCCAACCTCAATTGTGGCGGGACTTGGTTTTTTAATGGTTTTGCCACCCCGATCTACTAATATATAGGCTTGGTGGGCCCTCGACAGAGCTTCGTTTAAGTCTACACGTTATAGACTCCCAGTGTGTACCCGTTAAGGTGAAGTTGTCTTGATTGTGAGAGGCTATGTATTCGCTTCAACTCTCCTTACGTGTAATGGCATTCAGAGCTTCTCCCAATCACTGTACCCGGCTGCAGTCTGGATCATAGGTGGTCGGGATAGCTCCTATGCACATTTACCTGGCGGCATGCAGTTTCCCATATCCCAAAAGGCGGGATAAACTTCACTTCGATTCTCCTCACTTAAGATTCAGTCAAACAGCGGGTTCCTTTGGTGACCATTAATGACCTCGGTCAAACAGCGGGTTCCGTTGGTGACCATAAATGACCTTATCCAAGGCGAGATTCGAATCCGCCTACACCGGTATCATATACCAGGGCTCCCCCTGATCGGTATGAGTAACCGTCGAGAATTCTCACGAATTTCTCTACTTGACCTGACAGCTTCATCCATTGCCCAGTTTCCACACACCTATCAATTGCATCTCTCTGGTTTGTGTTAACTCTAACCATATCTGTAGTTTGGGTTTGGAACAAACATATTGATATGAAATCTCACACCCATCAAACCCACTCGTAGAACTTCTCCAGTCCAAAAGGTCAGCCATATAGGTGGTTTGAAAATGGAATTTACAGGGATATAGTCTATAAACGAACATACATACAAACAAAATCTGGATTTTTAATCAGATTTCATTGAATTTGAAAAATCTGAATTTCTTAAACAGTACGAATTCACGCACATCTCCAGAATTTTGTGACATAGTTCATTTCTTCCTTAAGAATAACTCTTTTGTGAAGATAACAATATGCTGCTTGATGCTGATGGTTCCCATCACAAAGTAATTCGTGGTTTAGGGCTTCCACAAGATTTTTTTATAGGTTAAGTATATATTTTTGTAACACCGATGTTGTGCACCTGTTATAATATATTTTATCTTCAGACTATTTTTCACAGAATTTAGCCAAGCCAGTTTAATGGTGATCTTTCTTCGATCAGTATTCGTGAGTGATTCCTTAAACTTCTTAACTATATATTTCAAGTTAGTTCCATTGTCGGACCAAATCACTTCCGGGTTACCACGTCGACTGATCAATCGTTCCAAAGTCCTGATGAAAACATCTGCTGTGAGAGCGTGAGTCATTTCAAGGGGCACAGCTCGGGTTTGCAGGCATGTACTCCGTACCGCTTGAGTTTTTTTTAAGATGAGAAATCTTCAGAAGACCGAACCACCGTGTCACTTTGAAGTCGGGTAGTAGAGTCATTTGTGAAAAGACATCACCAATAAGCTGACTCAGCATGGAATTGAGTGGCATGTCATTCCACTTGCACGACCACACATGCATAATGTTTGTGTCCTTAAATAAAGATGTTCTGGACTTCCTAACCTCGAATTTTGACGAAGACCATCAACATCAAGCAGCTCCCGGGTATCTTCACAAACAAGGAGATAATCTTAAGGAAGAATTGGAAGATGTCAGAAACTCCTTCTGACCACTTCTGGAAGCGTGCACTCCCTCTTTCTCCTGCAATTCAGGATGCATCGATTTTTTAAACGGCGTACATTCATGCACATCTATGTCTATGTCATATCCCGGTGTTCAATATTATTTTATTATGTCAACTAATCCCTAGCTAAAAAACATCTAGTGCATATAGATGGTAGGAAATGACACCATAAGACTTTTTGTCGATAACCCACAAAATGAAGCTGCATATTAGACGCAGTATAGCCATTTCATCCTTATTTGCAATCATCAGAATGTCTGTATACCATGCAATACATTTTTCTGTATTGTGATTTAAATAAATCAGGGAAAACATAAAACTGTTTGATGAAAATGACACTATTTTTCATAGTAACTAACTAGATAACTGGTCAGATGTTTTTCCTCCATTGGTGGAAATTAATTTATTAATTATTTTAAGTCTATAATACACAATAAAAAATTTAAACAAATAGAATTTTCTGAAAATTGGGTCTTTTCTTGAAGTGGTACGGTTGCAAATAATACAAAAATTTGTTTAGAGTTCTTCTAACGTTTTTTTTTACTAATATTGCTAAATAATTTAAATATAAAAAAGTACAAATTTGGTGAAAGATTTTCTATTTAACATTAAACTTACTCTTGCAGGCAGCACCTTATACTGTTAAACAGTTAACTACAAATGAGCAGTAAGCAAGCAAAAGTTGTTTAGTAATCCGATTATCTTTCAGGCTCGAACCCTTGTCATTCTCTACTATCTGTTTCCAATAAATGAAATAATAGAAAGTTATGTTAGATAAATTAGATATTTTATACCCTTAAGCGTGTTTCTTTTAATTAAAGAAAAACGAAAGTCCACCTTTCATTGGGTGATACACCCATTAAATAAGAAAGGTTGATAAACGGTGGTTTAGAAGATATGTACTTACACAGCTTCAGATCATTCTCAATCACTGAAATAAACCTTCTATTAGTATCTAACTAGCAGCATAATTCTCTAAAGATATAATACCGTTAAATAGAATCAAATGCTGAAACGATTATGTTAAAACCATACGAGATCGTATATCACAAAGAAGAACTAGCAGTTACAAAATAACACCCAACTGGTACGATAATAACAATCTTAACGTGTCGATTAGATATGGGCAGTTGGGTTGAGTTTGTTAATTAGATTTTAACTCCAAAAAGTGACAAAAATATGGTCACGTTACCGAAACATAACCAGGAAGATTTGCTACCAAAAGGTAGCCAAATAAAGATAGAAAGGCAAATAAAGCAATGTCCAATTTGCACATTATTTAAATTAAACTAAGGTAATGGGAGTAACACAGTGCTTCGAGCACGTTGTCTGTTAGCGTGAGCCATGTGAGCAGTTGATACCATGAGTTATGCTGAGATATAGAACTCAATCTCTTTTCGGCTGTATCTGGTAGAAGGTTAAATTTGGCTATTTAAATTGTATTAGCTCTACACTTGTGTAAAGAGTCAGTATAAAATGCTTTAACATGAAGCGAATTGCAGCAATTAATTAAAAAGTATGGAGACGGCGAGTTATTGTCGTTAATATTCATTTTAGGAAATAATGTTGAAATACAAAAGTTTTTTTATGAAATTTTTATCTACATTTGAGAATACTTGAAATTCGTTTTCTTCAATTGTTTTTGAGGGACGCCTTTTCGCGAAATTTTTTAAATAGGAACTTGTTAATTTTACGCTACCATTCAATAGAGCATTTTTTTCTCTTTACAATAGTACTACATTTTTTTTATTTTTTTTTATTTTATTTTATTTTATTTTATTTTAATAAACTTTTTCGAGAAAACGTCAGTTCAAGTATTTACAAGTACTAAGTACCCCATGTAGAATTTGCCGATATTGAACAAACGGACCAATATTGGCAGCCAATATTGGACCAGTGCCGAAATAATAATACTGGCAAGCACTTGGACCATTTTACATAACCAAGATTGGGGCCCAATGTTGTTGATATGTTGGTATAACTCTGGTATAAGTTTGGAAAATTCTACATGGGCGTCTAAGATCGACAAAAGCAAAGCGATTAACAAACTCAAGCGAGGTAACTTTATCATTGGTTATTATTTACGTCAAATACAATTATATGCAATTTATTGCTGTTAATATTATCGATGGCGAGATAATCTATTCGCCAATACTTGAACCGACTTTTCTCGAAAAAATAAAATAAAAAATGTAATACTGTTATAAAAAGGAAAAAGTGCTCGATGGAATGGTAGCGTAAAATTAAAAGTTCCCATTTAAAAAAGTTTCTCGGAAAGGCGTAACTCAAAAACAATTGAAGAAGAAAAAATTCAAGTATTCTCAAATGTAGATAAAAATTTCATAAAAAACTTTCTAAAATGAATATTAACGGCAATAAATCGCCACTTCCATACGTTTAACTAACCCTGTATAAATACCAGTTATACTTGCAAGGCCTGTGGATTGTTGATGAACCCCTCCCCTCACCCGTTGCAATCTCTCAAGTAGTAAATATACAAATGTAACAAAATCTTGATATAACCTAGCCTACCCTTAGGGTAACGGGTAGACACTCTTCTATATTCCCGATAGATGACAGGTCTGCTTCAGGGAAATGACCCCGCCCACGTGAGTCTCGACTCCCTCCCACCTCCCAATACAAGGAGGGAGTCGTACCCAACCCTAATCCCCACCAATACCTTTTTATCCCTCTACACCCTATAGCACTCTTTATCACGGCAAGACTGATGTCGAAGCTTTGGTCAGCAATCAGATCTCCGGGGTGGGGGGGGGGATGTACTGAGCCCTGTCATGAATGATAAAGAAACAAAAAGATCATTACGGAAGAAAGTAAAAGTTGCCACTTGGAATACACAAGGTTTGTTACAGCCTGGAAAACTTGCTACTGTAGAAATAGAAACGGAAGATATAGAAGTGCTGGGATTAAGTGAAACCCATTGGAAAGGATCTGGTTATTTTAAAACAAAAAACGGAAATACAATATACTTTTCAGGCAACGACCCAAAAGTATAAACGGTGTAGCAATCAAAATAAGTACCAAATGGACAAACGCAGTGCTAGGCTTTAACCCGATCAACGATCGAATTATGACTGTAAAACTTAATACGTACCCCATAAAAACTAATATCATACAGATATATGCTCCAACAAGTGTCTCATGTGAAAGAGTCATCCAAGAATTCTATGAACAGCTAGACAGCACAATAAAGAAGCTGTCTAAGACAGAAATAACCATAATCCAAGGAGACTATAATGCAAAAATTGGCTCAACAATATTAGATGAAAATATGAGAAGCCACATAGGTAAATTTGGTATTGGAACAAGAAATGATTTACCTTACTACAATTTAGCATAGAAAATAACTACGCCATAATGAACACATTTTTCCAACATCATATAAGACGACATTATACCTACCTACCATTATAAATCACCAGGTGATAAATATAGAAATCAAATTGACTTCATTCTGATTAATATCAGATTTAAAAGCACAATACAGAATGTGAAAACATATCCGGGGAAAGATTGTGGGTCTGACCATAATTTACTAACAGCTGAACTAAGAATTCATATCAAAAACATCAAAAAACCTAAAACAAAACCAAAACTAAAAGAAGAAATGATACCCATTTACAAGAATCTGTTGGATAGAAATATCATTACAGCAGATCAAAAAGTTGAAGATCAAAACCCCAACGATATGTGGGACGAGTTGAAAACTATAATGTTAAACACAAAAAACAAGTAATTCAGGAATATAAAGACCACGAGACGAATAAAGACCAATTACACAAGAAACACTGGATGACCGAAAAGACATGGGAGTTAATAAGAAAAAGGAAAGATATAAAGATGAGAGGAACCGACACTGAAGAAAACCGAATAATGTATCGAAGACTAAGTAAAGAAATTCAGAAACAGTCCTGATCTGACAAAAACAAATATTTGAGTAAAATATGTGCAGAAGCTGAAGTACACCAAGAAAAGAATGAAACAACAGATTTCTTTAAAAAATAAAACAAATAACGAGAGAGTTTAAACCACGTACCTGGGCAATCGAGAACGAAAATGGCGTAACTTTAGACGAAATTGATCAAATACTTGATCGATGGAAAAGATATTGCTCAGAATTATATAAGAATATAACTCCTGAACAATTGAGGAAAAAAGCCAAAATATGCGATCAATGACTCTGGAACCTCCAATACTTAAAGATGAAGTTGAAAACGCCATCAAAATGTTACATAATAATAAAGCCGTAGGAGAAGATGATATAAGTAGTGAAATGTTAAAGACACTAACTAAGGAGGGCGTGACCAAGATGACGAACTTGTGCAACAAAATATGGATTACAGGCATCTGGCCAAAGGACTGGACTAAATCGACTATGATTACGATTCACAAAAAAGGCTCAACTAAAAAATGCGAGAATGATCGAACTATATCTTTGATTTCACATGCAAGCAAAATAATGCTATACATCGTATTGAGTCGGATAAAGAACTATCTGGAATGGCAAATACCTGCTGAACAAGCAGGATTTGCAAGAGGCCGGGGGACCCGAGAACAAATAAACACTATGAGACAAATAATTGAAAAGTGTAGAGAGTTTAATGTACCAGTATATATATGTTACATAGACTATGTCAAGGCGTTCGATCGTGTAATATGGAAAGAACTATGGGATATCCTGCTTGAAATGGGGACCCCACACCACCTTGTCTTTCTTATCCAACAACTGTACGAATCAGGGTCCGCTACAGTGAAAATTAATGACCGCACTTCAGAATCCTTTAAGATACAAATGGGTGTCCGGCAAGGTTGTATATTATCTCCCTTGTTATTCAACATTCATGGAGAACAAACAAACAGAACAAACAGAATGGAGGAATTACCATTGGGGGAGTTAAAATATCGAACCTAAGATATGCGGACGACACAGCGATAATTGCGTCAACCCCTGAAGAAATGCAAGCTTTCATTAACATCATTGAAACACAAAGCAAAAAACTAGGGATGGAACTGAATAAAAACAAAACAAAAATTATGATAATAAGGAGAGATAATGTGCAGCCACAAAGAGACGCATTTGGTGAAATCGAAATAGTAGAACAATACGACTACCTAGGCTCAACCATAAGTAACACGGGAAATTGCACATATGAAATTAAAAGACGAATCGCAATAGCAAAAACGGCCGTAACAAAACTTGTGTTAACGTTTTGCCGTAACGATGAAAACACTTGTGTTTCCAATTGCCTTATATGCAGCTGAAACTTGGACATTGAGAAAAATCGATAAAAACAAAATATCTGCCTTTGAATTATGATGCTGGAGAAGACTTCTGAGAGTCTCATGGACAGAACACAGAACAAATGACTCAATAATACAAGAAATTGGTGAAGATACAAGATTATTAACTACTGTTCAAAGAAAAATACTACAATTCTTTGGCCATATATCACGGAGGACAGTAAACAACTTAGAAAAATTGATGGTTCAAGGAAAGATTGAGGGCAAAGGATTAAGAGGCAGATCACCTAGAAGATGGCTGGATGAAATTGAAGGGTTAACGGGTAGCAAACTAGAGGAAAACAATAGGAATGCTCAAGACAGAAAACATTGGAAAGAGATCGTACAAGCCACAAACTGATTACGTCACACAAATCACGATCTTCGGAAACGAAGAATACGAGAATGGAGAGACCCTGAAGAAGGGTATTGGATTTAAATTAAATACGCTGAAGATGTTTGACGGAAGTTCACTTTACAATTGACAATCGATTTTAAGATCGCCCCGGTAAGTAATACAAATATCCAATATATTAAGGAAACGAGTAATTACCATTACATAGCACACAAAACTAACTTGAAATCACAAAGGATAATTTTACAAAAATCCATTTTTTTAAAGATTATAGCATTCAACCAAAAACATGAAAAGAAACGGAATATTCCTCTATGACTATACCAGAACAGATCCATTAAGTTCATCATAGAAAAGTGTCATGGTGATTAAGACCTAAATTAATTGTGTTAGAGACGCTTCCTTCATATGTGTTTGTCTAATAACGGAAATGTTTTCAAATTGTCAACTACTTGACACTGGTTTGGTTTGCTTGGTCATCCATAGTTTCCAAATTGATGAAAACTTATCTGGAGATTTTTGCAAGATTTTTCAGTTTTCTGCCAGTATTTGGTAGGTATTGAGACGAAGGAATTAACTTTGTACGATAGAATAGTAACAGTAAATCAATATGTATCATTCTTCTATTGTATAGGTATTTCTATTACGCAATCCTCGAAAGATCGACGATATTTTAAGCAAAGAATTTTAATTGTCTTTTTTATTCTACCGACCTTGTTGAAGGTTACTGCAATAATTAAATTTTTTCGAAATAAAAGATGAGCCCACTTATGTACACGGTTTACTAAATCATTGTAGGAGAGTGTAAAAAATTATCAATAGGTACTTTTGTTTGATAACACTGGTTACACCTTTTTTAACATTTTTATTACCCGTAGTTTAGTTCCTCCATTTCAAAATATTTAAATTCCGTGGTTGATATTTTTGATTTTCTTACTTTTTATGATGAAACTCGATTATTCAGAATCGATTTTAATGGCTTTTTGCAATTTTGTATCTTTTGTTATCTTTAGTGTTTATTGTGTGGTTATAAACAAAAAAAAAAAAGTAAAATGAGACTTTAATCAGCAGATTTTGATTGTTTTGATGGGATCTCTTTAAAGCATTATTTTTTTATGTACTGGAAAATTATTGTGATTCAGAAAGTAAGAAATTTGTTGTCAACTTTGTACGTTTAACGATTGTGAATCATGACAGTAGTTTTTGAATATGGTTTCTTGTTGGTATTAAATGACTATGATAGTTGTTTTTATATTAGATTATGTAAAATGTCATGGTATATCAAATATCTGGCTCAAATATAGCCTTACTAAAAATGTAGTCATATCATGAAACATCGTCCACCCATAGTGCCGTTTTCTCATAAGATAAATATTGACACATAGCTTATAGTTTACATCCAGAAGAAGGCATGTTTCTGAATTTCTCTCCATCCATCCCGAATCGAATACTTGGAGTATGATGTATGATGGCTAATGTCATTTTCACCCATAGTTAAAAGATTACTTTTGGTGATTTGCTGGACTTTTGGTAATGTTTGCGAACTATTTTCCGCCCGGATTTGAAGCTGACCATTACGTTACTGTACACGAAGATTGAAAAACCAACCTAATGAAATTTATAATATTTTTCACTTTTTGAGCTCTTATCAATTCTTTTTTGGAGGTTTGCCAAACTTTTCGAGAGTAGGGTTTGTTTTTGTTGGATTTGTCCTACTTACATTTTCTGGGTTTTACTTTTTGCTTCGGTTTAGTAACTTAGAAATGTTTCAGATTTTTTGGAAAGAATCACTAAACTAAAGGACCTGGATTAAAACAATTTTCATCAGTAAGATATCTAAGATGTCGGAATTTTCGGATAGATTAGTGTTTTATTGTTACAAGTATTTATTTCATTTGCCACAAGTAGAGCCTAGCCTTATAACTATGACTCATATGTGGTGCTAAATAATATGAGTTTCCTTAGCATTACAAGACCCAATTCCAAAATTCAAGAGCCAACGTTCACAAACTTGGCGCCTTCACTTTGATAAAATCAAAACAATTGTAACTGTAGATTATGAGCTAATTTTTAGCAAAAAGTCAAAACTTTGGGCTCCGATATTACAGCCTTAATTTGTAGATTTTAAAAGCACATCTTAACACAGTATCTCCGCTATAATTTCATTTCTCGTTATAGTATTGCAACTTGAGATTTTTACTTTTTGGCTCGAAATGCTCATAAGTATCTCATAATTTTCATGTAGATTGGAATCAGTTAAATTTGAATTTCTGTTGAAATTTGCTTGGTAAAGGTGCTGCATTAACGTTACGGTAACACCACCGCGTAATAGATTTAATTTCCAGACATAATATTGCAGCTCAAAATTATACTTTTGACTCAAAATTAGCTCACAATTCTCATGCAGTTGAATTTGAATTAAAATTTGCATGGTGAGGATGCTGAGTTAACGTCAAGGTAGCACCCCCGTTTATAAGATTGAATTTATAGAGCCAGTATAATATTTCAGCTCAAAATTTTTACTTCATGATTCAGATGTCAAGAGTCGATATTCGTACCATTTTATAGGGAATACCATTTGACTATACCAAAGCCGCGGGTAATCCTTGGATTATTATGAAAACCTTTTGATTAACTGTAGAACTTTTTTAGGCTTTTTTCCCTGAATTTTTGGACATGTCTTCTCGTTGTAAACATCGAACCAGGGCAGACTAGAAAACAAAACCTTTAATTAGTTCAAGGTTGTGAACCCGGAGTGGTTGCGGAGGTACTTCATTAACACCAAGAGAAAGACAGACAGTACCTTTTGCCTATTGCTTATCTTTTGCTTTCCATTGCTGATATTACCTTTTTTTACCGTTGTAATAATTACTTTTTTTTTAACTTTCCTTGTATTACAATCTGCCTAGGTGTGTAGTTTGCATTTATTAAAGATAGCTGTTCTCAACGCCAGTCTTTGGTCTAGATGCAACTCTAGGTACTTTGCAGATTATGTATGTTTGAGTTGTCGATCATTAGGAGTCAAAGTTGCGGTTGTAGTTAGTTCCGTTGTTCGGAGGTCGATTGTCTGTAGCAGATATAACACAAGTCCTAACGCGCTACCTTGAGGGGCCTATGAAAGTATAGGTTGGATGTTCGTAGTTGTTTCTTCTTGACATTTTAAGAGAAAATGCTGCAATAATGTAATTCTTTCTTTTTAGCCACTTTTAAGTTTATGATCAATAAGCAAAACAGTTACTTATCTTTCTTGGGATACTGTTTCATTGAATATTTACATTGTTGCACAATTTAAATTAATGCTACTTTTTCTAGAGGGAAAAGTATTCGTAAGTACTACTGGAAATTTCCATTTGTTTAAAAAAAAGTAAAATACGCTTCCCTTATTGGTAATTTAGTAACTGATTGATTATTTATTGTTGGATTATTGAAAAATAGGTAACAAATAGTCAGAATACAACATTCGATTTCCTGTATATGAACTGATAAATTATTGATTAACTAATTTTTTACATTGTTTCAGTGTATATATAATAAAACTCCAACTGTTTCTTTTGTCAACTAAATATTTTATTTCTATTTCGCTTATGTTGTAGAGTTGGACGGCGGCTGTTATTTCTGTAGCAGACATTGGCTAAACTCCTTGTTAACACCGCGAACTAACCGATCAGGCAGTTTCTGTTATAGAAGGATTTCCACTAGTAGAAGTTACCCTCTTTAACAAGTTACTTTTTTAATTTTGGAAAATTCAAATAACATATATTTTACATCGTGTTATTTTCAATCGAAAAGTTAAGCTGCGTTTTAAACTATTTTGGAAATTTACCATCTAAAAAGGTTGTGAGCGTTCAGGTGGTCACATTGTGTATACTTTATATTTGAAGATCTGGTAAATGACAACAGAAATAAAAATGATATAAAGTGAACACAGAGAATGTCATCTAAAACGTTTATTCTCTTGAATAATCATTTATGTACATATTCCTAATTCGTCCAATTTTCTTTCACTGTAGACCCAAGCGCATATTAATAACATTTACATAACTGTCATACTGAGCCTTAAAGAAATTTCCAGCTATGGGACTGCCCAATTTATATTTCTTAGCAAATCCTCTCGTTGAAAAATTCGCCCTGCCATTTGCAGAACGGTCCATCAATTGCGGAAAGCTAATGCACAGCTTCTTGGGTTGCAAATAAATCAAAAAGACATAACGATGTAATCCTGTTCCCTTTGGTGGTGCAGCTCCTATATAAGCGGAACGTATTTTGCCTCTATCTATATCGCTTCCTGGTATATCAGTCACTAGCCAATGATGCCATTCGCGAAACTTCGGACATTGTCTGCTTGGAGCATCTGGATCTATCATAATTAGGGTGTACCAACCTTTGCTCTCACCTGTCCATAGAACGCATGGTATATCTTTTGCTTGTGTTGGAGTCAGTTCGTTTCCTAATTCGACGTTGGCACCGCTTGGATATTTTACATAGGCACACTCCGTTGGAGCACTATCTATAATATCAGGGACAATAGATTCTGTTTGCATACATTGAACAACATTAGTGTAAGGAACAAATAATAAACGTTTCCTGATATTTTGAAGGTGAAAGCTTTTAAAAAATCCAAACATTATAAATTATGACATATTTAAATAAGTTTTATGTCAATAAAAGTGTCAGCTTGGTGACATATGTCACGATTCACACTTCCATTCGCTAAGTGCTGCTGCACAGCAGTTGGTAACATGTATTCACCGTTTCATATGATTAAATAAAAGTTAAAAAGGTAAATGACGTGATTTTGTCCAGAACGAGGAAGAATATTACCAAAATTGTAGTAATATTAATGAAGAATTAAAGACATACATATATCGAAACGCTCTGCCATGTCTGGCACAGAACCACAGACCACAGAAAAGAAGATACAACTCTAAGGTCAGGAAAAATTCCAATATGTTCACCAATATTGGGATTTTTCCTGGCCCTAGGTCTTTGCTTCTTTTCTCTGCGGATATTCTTTTTCTTAGACTTTTTTAGTTTTTTGCGTGTCTAATACGTGTCTTATACACTTAAAAACATGTTTCGATGAAGACATGTAGAAAGTGTTCTCGAAGAATATAATAATCATAATAATTACCACTTCCGTAGCCTGGCGAACCAGGCCCCAGAAGCTACCAAGCTTGTGCGGGTAGGAGAAACGATTATTATAATTACTCAAGCCCATCGTGCGGCTGCAGCCTACTTACAAATGGTATAGCACAAATCCCACGCTTGCGTTGCAGCTAAAGAAATCTGCGGACGACCTTAACTAGATCTGCCGGCACTGGGATTTAATTCCGGTCCGCTTGAGTGATAGATCTGTACGCTAGCCGCTACACTACCAAGACTGTTTATATCATTTTTAATTTATTATCTCTAGAAGACCGACAGAAACAAAAATAAAAACAATTTGCTTTTCAATTTCAAATTATGTAATTACTACCACCAGTTCAAATTATATGTTATTGGGCTCAAAGTAGTTATCATTTCATGGCGAACTCGTGGAGCAAACAGATAGCTAGTTATTTTCGGCACATTTTAGCAATAGAATGGCAAAAGCAAATCAAGGAAAATTAGCATATATTAAGGAAGTTGGATTAGTTTTATTAAATAAGTGTTTAAAAGACAACTTTCGCGTGTGTAAGAAGAAAGAAGAGAAGAAAGCAGAATAAAGGTACACGCACACTTATCGGAAGCGCAGTGCAGAGTAGCGTAGAATATGTGAGATATAATAAGATGATACCACTGCAGTTAATGATGCCAGAATGGGATGTACACAAAGGCACGGGATCTCCCTCTGGTCAGTTATTCTTAACAACGCCGCGCCAACGGGAAATGCCTGCGACGGTCAGACATGTTTGCTGATATTGTTTATCTTGTTATACCTGTTCTTTTTTAAAACAAATGCGATTTTTATCTCACATTTGAATAACAGTAAAATTTTACATACATCCTTAATACAGTCGACTATTATAGTTACAACAAAAATGGGGAAAAATGTGCTAACTTTCAAAAACTACACTTATAGTTTTGCATTTAGACGTCAGATGGCCATTTGCATTAACACTACTTAACTTTAAGCAGAGCTTAATTTATGATAGGTAACATGGATTTATGAACGAACATGTTTGTTGAAATAATTGTTACCGTTGAAACTGAACTCTATCTAAGATGAAGTAAAGTTGATGCTAACAGAAAAACTTATGATAGTAAAATTATGTAAATAGGGTTACATTGTGGTGTCAAGCAGTCTAGCCAGCAACATTACGGGCAATTACTACAGGAAAAATAAAGAAGAAATCGAGAGTTTGGAGACTTAAAATCGGAAATGAACGTCTGTTGTGATATAACTTAAGTATACATTATGAAGCTTTGAACCCTGTATATGTGAACCACAACAGATGAGATCTTGGAAGATTCTAATACTTAACGATTCAGAACTAAGATGTCTCAATATCATTGCACCTAAGTATAAGACCTTAAAGATAAGTCTTTGAAACGCTTAAATTACTTAATCGTTAAAATTTTTCACTGCAACAACTAGGAATCTCTGATTTATAAAACTCTAAAATCTAAATATGTAAGTAAAGTAATTAAGTAAGTATTATTTTGAAACATTTATTTTATCTCTAAACTAAAAGTAAGCTTTCAGAATACTGTAAGATTTAAGACTTAATTCTAATCTGAATCTTGTAATTAGAAACTTTAGAACTTGGAGACTCTGAAGAACTGAATAGTAACAATTAGAAACTTTAAATTCTGGAGTTGCGAAACTTTAAATGTTGTTAACACAAATGTTAAAACATTTTGCATCTTTGAAAATTAGGCATTTTTAATTGAATAGTTACAGAGTTCGGGCACATTTTATGCCGGAAGTTCTGAAAACTTGAAACTTTAAAATTTGCGCATTTTCAGATAATGAAAAGAAATAAATTGAAGTTCTTTAAACCGCTTTGAATTTACTATATCTGTGAAACTTCGAGTCTTCCAATGTATCAAACTGAAAGATGACGATGTTCGAATCATACTCTGAAAAGATTTTAGAAGTTTTAATACCTTTTTTTGACATTTTAGAGTTTCAAATCGAGAATTATGAAACAGATTTCTGAAGACTTGTGTTCTACGAGAGAATACGGACCTGTACTCTGCGAAATTAAAACTTTATCAATATTGCGGTGATATCAAATCACCGTATTGAAAATTTTAACGACCGAACTGAAACGTTAACACAAATATTTTTATATCGGATTTAAATTAAAAGAGGGACATGCTATGTCATGGGCATAATTAATATAAAGGTTATAGATAGGACCACAGTTAGGTTCATTAATGTTTAAATTAAAAACTTAAGAATAAAGACTTCATGCAAACATAACCTAGCTTTCTCATGCATAATAATAATAGGTTTCATTTTCATAAAAAGGATATCAATTAGTTAGATTGCTTGATCATAGATACGTTTGAGCAACCCATGTTACTTTGGGACGGTTTCCCACTTGTTAGGAAGAAGTAATTTACATATTACGATGTTTAACGTTAGATAGATTTTCTATATTCCAGGAGACCAGCTCAGTTTCATGTTAATTAGCTGAAAATAGATTAATTAGGTAAATCTTATTATGACTGATACAATACAATTAATTTTTGAATTTGTTTATAAGATTCCTGGTCACTACAATTAATGAAGGTATTGAATCCTCTCGTTCGTGTTGATATGACTCTTATAGACTCTTATCCTGGTTTTCCTTACCATTGTTTTGATGCAAGTGCTTAGAGCATTGTATGCTGGACATTTTGAGCATAAATTGATTAACGTTGATTTAATATTTAAGCTGGCACTTGTATATGCATTAATTGGTGTATTTATGGTAGTTCGTACTGTAAAAATCATGTTTATACTAAATTGTAAACATGTTTCTATGGAGAAATTATTTATTTTACCTATATCATGTATTCCTGTAACTAGCTTGTAAAGGATGATCCTTGATTTGTTGAACTTTATATGTAATTAGATCGTAACGAGATTTGTACATTGTCAAACGTTTTTCTCAAATATCTTCGTTACGATACATTTTGGGATAATGAATGTATTATACTTTATTGATCTTCGTTTCAAGTGCTACAATCCTATAATAACAGAATTAAGATTAGTGATAAAAAATATCATGTTTCATCAATATGTTTCATTGTTTTGAAAAAGTGTCATAGCTTTCTTTTGTTCTGGCATAAACTATATAAGCTGGGGCAAATTGTAACAAAGTCAGTCGATAAAACGTTCAACGCAAAACCCATGCTCGACTCCGGATAAAATATCTGTAATTAATTTGAGGTTAGATAGTTAACCATATGTTTTGATATAAATGCATTGTATAAATAAAGTTTAAAAATTAAACTAAAAGTGTTACCTGGACAATCTTCAAGGATTAAAAGAAGATTTAATTATTGTGTAAAAATTATTGAAAGTGAAAGTGATTATTTAAATAAATTCAAGTGAATTTATTTTTTGACATCGATCTATGCATCGATATTTTATAAACAAGAAATCAGCTGACAGGTTCTGTCACAGTGTTACCAATAATAAGGATTAACTTTTAAAAAAGGAAAGTATATCGTAATATACAAGGTTGGTTATAATAAATGATTCTTGTCAAGTTCATAATAATAATTAACTTGTAAAGTTCATCCTCAAATATAAAATTATTTGGTTTAGTTTATTAAGTTCTTTTCAGAATTTATTTGATTTGAAGTAAACAAAACAACTAAATTTCTTTTATATAAAATTTATTTTCATTTGACAAATATTTTTATTTATAAACAAATTTCATTTGTGTTGGTTTGTTCAAACGAATGACCGTACTGATCCTATGTCAGGTCACTACAATTATTTCTAACGTTTGAGCAAACCTGAGAATTTATTTCTCAATTACCAATTGTATTATCTTGAATAACATTTTTTTATTTTGACGTTCCATTTGGATTTTTATTTTTGTTCGTTAAATAAAGTTTATGTGCTTTCAATTTTACATATGTGTTTAATTGATGTTAATACAAGCATCCAGCGTTCTTTTCTTTTAAATTCAGAGTTTAGTAGCAGTTGTCCAGCTTGCAGGAGCTTTAGTGCTTACGATATAAGTTTTTCTTTCTTTCCAGGCATAAAAGTAAATAAGAGTCTCGTAATTCAAATAATTTATGCTTTACTGAGCAAACCTGAGCTAGCTGAGAGGAATAAAGAAAAATATCTGTGGTGTATTCTCATTTCAATCCACCGTATATAATTTATGTTTATGTTTGGAACGGTGGATATATTGTATTTTGTTTTATATTCAAAGATCACCGCAATATATTAAGTTTTTATATTTCAAATCCGCTTTCAAAATGTATAATCTAAAAGGGATTGTATACTTTGGGAAGTTAATGATTTTAAAATGGGCTATATTCATACTCTCATGTTTGTATTGATTTAGGGTAGCTCTTTACTTATTTTAGTTTTTTGAAGGCATAGAAACGAATTTTGCTTGAAAAAACAAATGAAAGAATCTATTTTTTTCTTTAGCCTAAGAAACATTCTTTTCTAAAAGTTATTATGTATGTAGAAATCTCTTCCTAAATTGAGTCCAGTGTGGTGCTATTGTGGTTTAATATTTTGATAACAAGAAAATTGTTACAACATTTCCAGAAAACTAACAAACGTAGAAACAAGGCAACCACTGATGACGACGACCGAAGGAAAAATTGCTACGAATAAGGATAAAGATCTGGACAAGAAGAAGAAATACAATTATAAAGGAACAACATATAAAAATAATGCAGAATACAAGATATCAAAGAAACACGAAGCAATAGTAAAAGAAACAGAAAGTAAACACAAAAGAAAAACACCAGCAGTAAAGAAAGAGGTTAATAAAGTAAACATAGGGACATGGAATATAACTTCATTAACCGGAAAGGAGATAGAAATAACAGAAGAAATTAGCAGATTCAAATAAGATATGTTAGGAATAAGCGAAACAAGGAAGCCGGGAAAAGGAAACATAAAGTTAACGAATGATTATATGTTATATTACTCAGGTACAGATCCGGGACAAAGAAGTAAAGAAGGAGTGGGAATTATTATTACTGATAAGCTAAATAGAAGGGTAACAAAAGTAGAAGCAATTAATTCAAGAATAATAACAATAGAAGTAGACTTGGGACAAATTCTCTACATAATACAAATATATGCTCCGGAGGGAGCAGAAGTAAATATGAGGGATGAACTACGAACAATTACAAATCGCGATAGATAGAGCGAAAGAGAAGAGTAACAAAATAATTATTTTAGGGGACTGGAATGCAAGAGTAGGGTGGAACATAAATACAGAATTAGGCAGTTTAGGGCCATTCGGAGAAAAGATACAGAACAGAAATGGGACAATTATGACTGAATTCTGTATAGCAAATGACCTAATAGTTGGTAATACGTTGGTACCAACCACTAGAGGAAAAGTACACATTTGTAGCAGACCAACGAGGGACAAGAAGCCTCATACATTACGTCGTATACACGAGGGAATTAGAACAAAAAATAGACGAAGTGAAAACAATAGGAGAAGCAGAACTCTCCACCCAACACAGACTAGTAAGAGCAGTAATAAATGACACAAATTTCACAGAAAAAGAGGAAAAAGAATACGAGAGAATACTAATCTATAAACTAAAAGATACGGAAAAGTCAGAAAAATACTAGAATAACACAGATGCCGAACTTGGTAAATTGGAACTAAAAAGAAAGGAAGGGACAGTAGAAGAAATATGGAAAATATTTAAAGAAATACTGATAAAAAATGCCAGGCAGATCTGCGGAATAAAGAAATTTAAACAAGATAGCAAAAGGTCCAGATGGTGGAATGAAGAGGTTAAGAGAGCAGTTAGAGAGAAGAAAGAAGCATGGAAAAAATAATTATATAAACACCAAAAACCATGAGGACAAAGAAGAATATATAAGAAAGAAATAAAACCAAAATAGACATAAGAAAGGCAAAGACTCAGTGCTGGGAAGATTTCGGACGAGAATTAGGTGAACTTTATACTAAGAACAACAAAAATTTTTGGGGAATAGTAAAGAAGATAAGAGGAGACAAGAGTAGCGAAGTAAGAGAATAAGAAACAAGAACAATGAATTAAAAACGGAAATAACATAAATTCTACAAGTGTGGAAGGAACACTATGAAGAAAAATTCGAAGAAAACCGAAACCAACAGATAGAGCAAGATGAATATGAAGATACAGATGAAGAACAACAAGAAAACTCAATAGATATCGAAATGAAAGACGTGGAAGAGGTAATTGGTACACTTAAACTAGGCAAGGCAGGGGAGCAGATCGTGCCGAGGCAGACATGGTAAAATTCATAGGCCCTATAGGAAAGATATGGTTACATGAATTATTTAGGAAAGCATGGGAAGGGGAACGGATACCAGAGGATTGGGAAAACAACATAATTATACCAATCTACAAAAAAAGGAGAAACAGGAAAGTGTGAAAATTACAGAGCCATCTGCCTTTCCTCTACAGTATTTAAGACGTACACGATACAAGATACTACAAAAGATACTTATACACCACATAGGACATAAATTAGCCGATGAACAAGCAGCGTATAGACAAGGAAAACAAACAACAGACAACATACATATAATAAGAAATATAACGAAAAAACAATAGAAAGAGTTTATTACACTTATAAATTTAAAAGCAGCTTTTGACAATATTAATAGAAGTCACATATGGAGGCAGTTGTTGGAACTACAAACACCAAGAAAACTCATCCGAAATATTAAGAACATATACCAGAATGTCAAAGGGAGAGTACATATGAACGGAAAAGCATCTGACGTTTTATATGACAAAAGGAATAAAACAGGGAGACAGCCTAAGTCCATTTCTATTCATAACAGTGATGGATAAAATTTTAGTAAACACAAGAACAAAAACACAACACATGCAATCACAAATAGGACATTACCAACTAAGGCCAATCAATGTATACAACTTAATGTACGCAGGCGATATAATACTTATAGCAGATACTCACAAGAAAATGAAGGGACTGGTTAAAGTATGGAATGAAGAAATAGAAAGCATGGGAATGGAAGTAAACACTAACAAAACAAAAATTATGATTATAAATAACAACAAAAAGGAGAAAGTAAGAAAAATAGAAATAAATGGGAATACAATAGAAACAGTCACAGTAGTAGAATATCTTGGTTCAGTAATAACAGATGACGGAAGAATAGAAGTCAACATAGCGCATAGAATGAAAAAAGCAAGGAGCATATACTATGCAATAAACAAATCAATATTACAAAAACAAGAGATAGATAAGCAAGTGAAATTTAAAGTTTACAACACAATAGGGGGACCAACATTAACATATGGTAGTGAGGCATGGACCATAAATAAAAAACATGAAAACAAGATAAATGCAGTAGAAATGCAGTTCCTAAGAAGAATCGAGGGGAAGACCAAACGGGATAGAGAGACGAACGAAAGAGTTAGACATAACCTAAGACAAGAACGAATAATGGATTTTACAGAAAGAAAGCAACTAAGATGCTATTTACATATAATAAGAAAAGATGAACAATCACTACTAAAAAAGATCACAAAGACAACAGGAGGACAAAAGAGGAACAGAGGAAGACCCAGAAAACGTTGGACACAAATATTTGAAGAAATTGGCATCAAGAGGCGCAAAACATTGGCAGATTTGAAAAGAATGGCAAAGAATCGAAAGGAGTGGAGGGACTGGACCTCATATCCGACACCCTGAAGGGTACTAGGATAAAAGAAGAAGAAGGAGAAGAAAATTGTTTTTTATTTTTGTTCTCTGATCAACAAGAAGAATTTATATTTCTTTAGTTTACGAAAAATTGGGGTAAGCATTTAGAAATTGGGTAATATTGTGTGATTAGAAAATATATTATTTTAACTTTTTCCTTTTTCTCTGGACATTTTTTTCACTTGATGCTTTTCAACTAAGACGTTTACCTCCTATGGTTAATTTTCCAAAGGTTTTTTGGTGAATGGCGAATTGGTGAGGTTTTTTGTAAAGGGTTTTTTAGGCACGTTATATTTTATTTAAAAGTTGTCTATTGAAGTGTTTTATTTGTTCCACCTTTGACTTAACCATAAAGGTATTCCTATATTCCATTATAGGTTTTATTACTATGATTCTGATCCATTAATTTGCCAATGAACATTATTTTCCGTTTATAATTTTGCGCGATTTGAAACTGCGTTTATAAACTGCTATAATAAATAGGATGCAGCTGAGGATCGCCACAAAATGACGAACCCTACTAGAATTTAGCCGAATCTGAGAATTCTTCCACCTCTGGTAGTAGTGTTAACCAAACCAACCATCGCATTGACACGGGGCCTACGGTTTTACTTTGTTATTTTTTTTAGCTTTTCTCTTCCATAAAAAATTACCAATGTAACCGTTGGCGATCGAACCTACGACTCTTAGATTATGAGGCAAACATGCTAATCACTAATTTAATGAAGCCTGGCTACAACATATGAGGCTTTTTAGAATGCAAATTGAAAGATTTAGTTTCACACAACTACCGTTCTGCTGAAAAACTGATTTTAGTAATCTTGTATAATTATGCTCTACATTTCTTTGTTTATGTTAGAAAATATTGTATAACGTACCAGCAACTGCATAATAAACATTTATCAAATAATTAATATTTGTCTGTGTAGCAAGTAAAGGAACTAACGCTTTTCATCGTCTAGCAAAGCGAAACTGAATATCTATGCGTGCAAGACAAAGAAAGTTTCTTCAGGTATTGTACATCTTATTTTTTCTACAACTATTAAAGAACCGTATTAGAGTCCGTATTCAAATAACCAAATATGTCATTAAATTTTATTAATTAAAATTTAATTAATTAAATTTTAACAGATGTGTTAAGAAATGTAATAAACCAAATATTTACTTGTTATCCAAACAAATCCAAAATCAATTAAAGTTGCAGCGTTTAGAAGGTCGGTTATGAGTCAACGTGTATTCCCATCCATAGTTGAAAGCAGGTAATTGTCTTTTGTTAGTTCGTTCTTTTATGTTAATTCGAACTAGATTTCTACTTATTTGAACCACAAGACAGGGTTATTAGTGTTCTGAAAAGTAGGCAATTTCACGGTGACTTGAGATACGCGTTGCATAGTCAAAGTTTCAGCTGTTGTTGAATCTCGTGATGAAGACTGTTTCTTTAAACACGATTTGATTTATCAAAGCCTCTTATTTTCAGGCCCCACATTGGCCACCAATTTAAACAGTTCAAAGCCGATGATAACTTTGAATTATTTCTCATCATTTTTTAGATTGATCAATATATTTATACCGGGCTAGACCGGAAAAACTACACAAGGGATTGGTAATAGTAGCTTACGTGACAAGTACGGGAAAAGTAACTTTACAGGACGCGTAGGCATATTTCAGAACTTTAAGAAAATTTTGAATAATTCCCAGTCAATTTATTCTTACTTTTACCTAAATATTGCAGCATTACAATAATGAAAAAGCACAATTACAAATAAATCATAATAAATAACTGAAAATCTTATTTATTTCATACTGTGTCACATTTGTCAGTTTTACGTCAAACTTTTTAGTCCAGAACATGCGATTTTACAGGCTAGTATGACTGTAATAGTAATTTACGTTATGAGTCCTGGAAATGGAATTTTACAGTCGAGTAAGATGTTACGGACAAGGCGACGAAGGAGCCGAGTCCGGAACATCGAAACGAGACTGTAAGACCATTTCCAGGACGTATGACGTAATGCGTTTTATTTCATACTGCAATTATTGGAATATTGGTTTAATTTAAAAAAAATTATATAAAATTTCCGAATGCAAAATATGGACATCTATGAAGAACGAGTTTCCATGGTAACTGATTACGTACTAAAACGTTGTCCAGGTGATTGATTGTATTTGCGTCCGGTAAAATTTTTTACAGTCACAAGTCCTGTAAAAATTTTTACAAGCATACTAAACCGTAAAATCGCATGTTCTGGACTAAAAAGTTTGACGTAAAACTGACAAATGTGACACAGTATGAAATAAAAAAATTTACAGTCTAGTATGACTGTAAAAAATTTTACCGGACGCAAATACAATCAATCAACTGGACAATGTTTTAGTACGTAATCAGTTACCATGGAAACTCGTTCTTCATAGATGTCCATATTTTGCATTCGAAAATATATTTTATATATATTTTTTTTAAATTAAACCAATAATTGCACTATGAAATAAAACGCATTACGTCATACGTCCTGGAAATGGTCTTACCGTCTCGTTTCGATGTTCCATCTTACATCTTACTCGACTGTAAAATTCCATTTCCAGGACTTATAACGTAAATTACTATTGCATGACTAGTTCTGTAAAGAAAGCTTTTCCGGACTAATCTTGGAAGAAAATACTTTTTGGTCTAAAAATTGTACAGCAATGCATGATTTTCATGGGAAAATAAAAAAAGGGTACCTAAAAAAGATTTTATTTCATACTGTGTCACATTTGTCAGTTTTACGTCCAACTTTTTAGTCCAGAACATGCGATTTTATGGTCTAGTATGATTGTAAAAAATTTTATTTGTTACTCACTTGTAAACGTCATTTTATGCGACGGAATACAAACAACGAAAGGTTACTTTTACAAGCTACTGACTTGTAAAACTGACAGCTGACCTGTAAAAGTTTTACAAGTTAGTAGAATATGACATTCATAGACCAATTGTCGTAATAACCTCTACGTCTACGCACACTTCCACGGCTAATAAAATTATTAAAAAGTGTAACATTTTATTGTCATTGTTAGGATTAGGGCCAGGTTTTATAGATACAATAAATGTTGTGTGTTGTTTACGAATGAATAACAAATAAAATATTATACATTATACGCAAGGTAACTGTTTTTACTGTCTCAAGAAGGTGACAGGCTCGCCTGCCGGCTCGCCAGTCATTTCCCTCTATCGCCAGTAAAAATAGGTTTACCTTGCTAATAATGTAAAATACTATTACCGGACGCAAATACATTCAATCAACTGGACAATGTTTTGGTACGTAATCAGTTACCATGGACACTCGTTCTTCATAGATGTCCATATTTTGCATTTGGAAATTTATTTTATATATATTTTTTTAATTTAACCAATAATCCAATAATTGCATTATGAAATAAAACGCATTACGTCATACGTCCTGGAAATGGTCTTACAGTCTCGTTTCGATGTTCCGGACTCGGCTCCTTCTTCGCCTTGTCCGTAACATCTTACTCGATTGTTAAATTCCATTTCCAAATAAGTTTGATGAGTTTATTATTAAAAGTATTTTTTGTGTTATTATATATTTGAGTCTTGGACAGCCGCAGGGAAGATATTGTACGTAACACAACCGGCAAATGTCTTTACTGGTTTAGTAGACTTGTAGTCAGTAAGGGCTTGTTACGTAAATAACTGTCTTGTGATCAAACCAGGTGACTACAACACAGCTTGCCTACTTACTAAGGAGAACTGGCAAATCTACAGCATAAAACCTTTAACTTGGAATTGCGGAGATAGATCCAGATAGGTTCCAGAACTGTGAAACAAAGCGTAACAAAAATAAATCTTGTATTTTAAATAGGTAAAGACTAAAGAAAATATAATATCAAAGCTTAAATAAAAGAGTTAGCAAATCGTTATTGTAGAACTCGTAAAGGAGAACAATGGCGGAATGCAAGGGTTTATTTATACATCAATCATCTATACAGCCTAGACTGTAGGGGCTGCAGTCGCCTACGCGACATGCGCTTTTTTTGCATTTGGAATTAATTTATTGCGGTACTTTTAAATACTGCACGCGTACAAATTAACCCTGAAGTACTATCATGAGGTGTTTCGGTACCCCAGGCACAATGTTTTGCTTAATATCTTCTAAACTATTATACTCGTGTTCTTCAGCTTCAAGGTATTCTTTTACAAGAACAAAGCCTTTAACATGTTACAAATCACGATCTGCTGCTTTTTACAGTTTTTGAAAAAAAAGGGTCTAAGTCGCTGCAACGCCCAAAAATTTCAGCAGACAATTTTTATATGCGATGATAGCGCATTTTTCTTTATCAGTTAATGAAGTCACCTTCGGGCACCATCCAACAAAACATTATTCCACGAAAAGCGTGTTTTTAGTTTCAAACATATTTTTTTATGCACACATGTATTTTTATCTAAAAACAAAAAACTATGGAAAAACATCTATTATCACAAAAAAAAGCTCACTATAAAGAGTGGGGTGTTCACACACCCCATGATAGTAAATACGTTTGCTTGAAAGCACGATAGTACTTGAGAGTTAAGAAGTGAGGAGAATAAAACAATGAAATCTAGAATCGATCTTGTTTAGAAAAATTTTGAATACGTTATCCTACACATGTTAGTATATATTTCAAAACCATGACAAGGAAGGATGGTCTGTCTATAAACTACAGTTCCAAAAGTTAACAAGCTGGAATTTAAGATGGAGCCCGAAGGGGATGTCCGATCTTGTGCGTCTCGAATTAAACATTTCAGATTTATTTAATTTAACAAATATATAAATGAAGTGCCAGCCTCGGTGGATTAGTGGTTTGCATATTAACTTCATAATCCAAAGTTCGCAGGTTCGATCCCCGGCCGAGCTGGTAATTTTTCATAGCGGAGAAAAATTAACAACATGCCTTCTTTTCGGATAGGAAGTAAAACTGTAGGTCCCGTGTGAATGCGATGTTTGGCACGTTGAACATCCCAATTGGGGGTGGAACTCCCCCAGATTCGGCTAAATTCTAGTAGGGTTGGTCAAATGATCATAGCAATCGGAGCCATGAGGTACGAAGGATGCTCTGCCATCCTGATTCCTCACCCAAAAATAAATAAAATGAAGTAGTGTTGACTAATCCACACAGCGAAAGCTTTAATATAAAAAAAGAATCTGATAAATCTGCCCAATTAAACTATCAAACGAACTGGAACAAAAATAAGCCTTGTATTTTAAATATATAGATTAAGTAATTGGGATTTACTTCTTTTTACAAAAAAGAAGTACATTAAACACTTTTATCTCAAATTTATAGTAAATAATAGTACACAATGCACAATTCTGAGACTTGGATAAAAATAAATCATCGAAAAAGTAAATTAACTGCACTTCTCTACGAAAGACTTCCATTGCGGGATAAACACCTAAAGTCTTGATGGAAATCATTAATATATTTACCATGAGGCGTCTACCACGATCTATTTGATTAAAATCAAATCACCATGACTTAAATTTGACATTTTGACGGCTAAATCTGAATTGCGTAGAAAAATAGGAGACAGGTTTCCTGTGGTGACTGTGTTTAGATTTGCCAAGTAGTTCAGCGCGGGAAATAAGCGTGAACAAGCGTTAGGTGCTGATAACCAGCGAGCAGGTACCCCGTCAAAACCCGCGGATTGACCGCAGAAATGCAGAACTCTTTGCTCGCATCTTTTACTACATTTCAATGGAACGTTTTTAAGATATAGAACTGAAGATTATGGGCCTTTAAATGTTGTTTATTGTTTCTAGCCTTATTTGGTGAAACTCAATAATGATAATAATAATATTTGCTACTACCCATTATATGGCGAACCAGAAAGTTATGAAGCTTGTGCGGGAGGGAGGGGCGATTATTACAATTACGCAGGCCTAATGCGGCTGTAGCCGACTTAACGGATGGTATTAGTTACAACTAAGGGGAACTGCAGAAAACCTTAACCGGATCTGCTAGTACTGGGAGTCGAATCGGGCTGGTTGGATGAGAGAAGAGCACGCTAGTCTCTATACTACCAATCATGAAATAAATAAGACTGATTAAATAGTTAAGAGTTTCACAACTAACTGACAATTATTCCGACAGCGAAGCTGTCATTATCAAGGGTTATATAAATATAAACAAACACGTCGCTAAGGTAAATACAAAAAATGGATAACTAGATATAAAGATAAAAATAATTGAAGTTAAATATCTAACTCTGCCAGTAACGAAGGATTACTGAGCTCAATCTGTTCATTCGTTAAAGTTGCCTTGAGTTTGTGTTTGTATATCTGAAACACTTTGAATATGTCTAATTTGCGTTTGTTATTATAATAATGTAAGAATTTAATATTATTTTGGGGAGTCATTGTATGATTATGTTCTAAAAGGTCTTTAAACATCCTCTTATACATCAAAGGTCTTATACATCCCTAATCCTTGAACCGTGAATATTTTGATTTCTCTAAGCTTTAAAACTAGAATTTCTGTACTATTGTGAAAAGTATAAAGTTTCGATGGCTATATTTGAATGTATGATTATGTAGAACTATTAAAATCTTGAAATTTCGAAACTTAGCAGCTACAAGAAATATACACTTTTTATGACTCCATAATAATATTCAATACATAATTCTTAGGCATACGTAAATAAAAGCCAGCCTCGGTGGATTAGTGGTTTGCATGTTTGCTTCATAATCCAAAGATCGCAGGTTCGATCCCCGTCCGAGCTGTTAATTTTTCATAGCGGAGAAAAATTAAAAACATGCCTTCTTCTCGGATAGGAAGTAAAACTGTAGGTCCCGTGTCAATGTTGATGTTTGGCACGTTTAAAATCCCTACTGGGAGTGGAATTCCCACAGATTCGGCTAAATTCTAGTAGGGTCTGCCAAATGATCATAGCAATCGGTGCCATGAGGTACGAAGGATGCTCCGCCATCCTGATTCCTCGCCCAAAAACAAACAAACAAACAAACGTAAATAAAACATAAATAAAAGAATGAGTACTTTCTACGATGCCGGCCCGATCCGCAATTTATTTTTACGTCGTGACGCTCTGACTAGCCATAGCGATGCAGATCTGAAATGTGGAAGGTGGGTTACAGTATGACCCTAAAAAATTTAAATTATCTCTTTAAATTGTTTTAAAGTAGAAACATTTCCTTTAAAGCGTTTTATTCCGACCCTGAGTATCATATTAAGTTGCACAATCTAATAATTTGTTAATAGCATTGATAAGATCATATAACTTCTGTTTAGAAAGCTTAATTTAGTAATCTTAATAATACAGAGAAGAGAGAGAATTGCGATAGTGGATCCTTCACTTCCTAAACAATTTCCCGTCTGATTGCTCCCTCTTCAATCTATTGTTTTGGCGAAGTTATTATTGAAAATTAATATTCCCATCAGTGAATAATAATGGAAGATTCGAATCAAATTTGAATGATGATAACCTCTTCCTCTTCTCAACATAAACTTCGCCGATTTCTCTTCTTGAATTCTCAGAAATTATTATTTCACAGTCCTTGTGAATGATTCTTTGTAAATGTAAATAAGTTTATCATTGAGAATTTATTAATTAGAATGCAATCGAAAATCGATAAATCTGTTTATAAATATGTTTTCGCGATAGCTTGCGCGGCACTTCGTAATTCGTAAACAAAGATTCAATAGAAATTCGCAAGGAACTAATTACCATCTTGACATTGATTACTTTTCGACCTCTTGATCTTTTTTGAATTCTTAAGTAATTTACGTTTAATATTTTCTTTAGTGAGTAGATTAATTGATTTTGTATTGTATTTTTTTAAGGAGGTATGAAAACTGATTTAGTTGCGAAATAATTTATAATAAAATTTCATTAAGAAAAACAAATCATTCAGTAATAATGATAAATATGAATAGTACATCTGTTGCAATATCAAAAAGTTAAGTACAAAAAAGATTCAATAAATAATAATGGTAATTGAAATTCCGCTTGCGCTGTTTTGATATCGAACTAGGTTAGGTTATGTTTAATGACACCCACCACTGAAATTCCAGTGCAACTCGTCATTTTGATTACCTCAGCCTTGCTGCAAAATGAAGTTGCTATTATTTATCAAGGTGTAAATCACTTGGTGTCTGTGATTTGAACTGAAAATGGGCTGTAAAAAGTCAATCAACTCGGGTTATTTATTGAACAATGCTTATTAGTATTATTATATTGCTCAATACTTGTGTACAAAACTTATCGCTACGATTGTTATTACAAAAATAAAATATTTTGTATCCGGATCGGTTCTGATTAAAAATATTAAATTAATTATGCGTTTTCTAGAAATTTAAAATAACAGGTTTTATCGTTTTCCACTAATTAATAAATTTCTGGAAAAGAAATTAGATTAAAAAATTAAACTTTTAATTATTAATTATACGAGCGTGTTTAGCTGACTTGTAGGAATTTAAAAAACAAAATTTCCTAACCACACATAAAAAATAATATTTATCTTACATGTGTTGTAAAACAACTCTTTAAACATTATAATTATTATTGACATTAATATCCAATCTTTAATTTATTTAATTAGTCTTCGATAATTTTTTTTATTAAAGAAATTATTTAATAGTAAAAATTTAAATAGTGTAAATTTCTGATCTGAATTTCTTCAAATATCCCTTCAAATAAAATAAAATAACGAGTCGTCTATGTATTGATTCATACAAGTCATTCTAGTGAATTGTTAACGTCTAAAAGTGTCCTTTCACTTGCAATCTTTTCTTTTTTTTAATTTACTAGGCAAGAATTATTATACAACAAATATTTTTAATAAGCGTTACTTAATTTGTATTAATTAATTGTTAAAATCCCGCCATAACTTCTTATTAAACACTTGTCTTAATTACGTCGATTTAAAAGTTTCGCGTTTGCATTGTTTATTACTTGCTTACAAGCTTGTGTAATTTTTTTTTTATAATTTATTTTTAGTATACTAATAAAACAATTAATATGTTAGGTTTTTTAAATGAAATAAAAATTTTATGTTCCTTTTTTAATATCTTTTTGCTCTTATCGAAACGGCCATGGAATTTTAGACAACGTTCATTTTTCTTCTCAACTTTGTTTAGTTGGTATTTTGTTGGTTAGATAATACGACCAAAAAGATTTTTCCTATTCGGGTTTTCATCTGCTTCCGGGTGATGCCGTCTGCTGAACACTTTTATGTTGAAGTTTTCTGGACTTCTTTTAAAACTTTATCTACGCCAGAATTATTTTATTTAAATATTTTTTTAAAATAATCATTCACAACGAGTGGTATTTTTTTATAATAGTTAGTTAGAAAACACAGTTGGAATTTTTCCAATCTATAAAAATGGTAAATTTGAAAATAGTTTAACCCCATCTATATCTAGATGAGGGATATCCATAATATTTTAATAAATTTACTACGACAATACGTTTACTTTTACCTTTATTATAGTTTTTTTAAATTGTTAGTTATTTTGGAAAGAACAGGATAACTGACACTGACTATTCCTAAAACAAGAATAAGTTGTAAATAAATTAGGATTTCGGAGGACATTTTTATTAAAATTACAACCAACCTTGACATATACAGGACAAGAATTAAACATTACTAAGGAACCTATTCTGTAATTGTTCAAAAATGTATCAATAATTATTATAGTCATGCAATTCTCACGGTTTCCATATGCTCCAGAGTGGGTGTTGATAATAGAATTATTAAAAAAATTTATTCTCCAAGAATAGGGGTTATTCCCAAGCAGCATCTAAGTAGTTAGTCTCTTTATATGTTTAATTACTTCAGTTCGGATTATTTTAGTAATTATGTAGTTGTTGCTACTATTTATTGGAACTATGTAGTTCCATTACTTCTGAGTAACCTTTAAAGTATATGGAACGGTATTGCCACTTACAAAGGGACTTTACGAGACGTGTCGCCGATTTCTAAATGTACTTAAATTCGCAGGTTTATAGTTTTTGATTCATTTTTAGGAATAATTTAAAAAGCAATAAATACTAAACGTTATGTCAATTATTTGAATATATATATAAATAAAACATTTTATTAAATTTATGGTAACTCTTAACTATATATTATTCGTAGGTTCTTGTTCCAATTTTCTGCATAATCATTAACAATTACAATTTAGGCAATACACGACTTATAATCGTAATAATTTTTATTGAATTATTTAAAAGTGTAAGAAAAGCCCAACTGTAAACAGGTATGCCTTTTTACTAAAAAAAAACATTTAAAAAAAGTAACGGAGCTAGTGGGAATCGAACACTAGGCTGACCGTGTATAAAAAAAGTACTACGTTAACCACGCGGGCACCCCGTCTGTTGTGAGTAACGTTTTTATTCCAAGTAAATACGTTGTGTCTTGTTTGTGTCAATTTGTTATTTTTTTAAATAGGCCGTATGAAATTAAATGTAGAAAAACGTATTTCCTTATTTTTTAACTTTTGATTAACTATTAATTTACTTATGATTTACTTTTATTTAAAAAAAGAATTTTTGAAATGAGCGACACTTCAGCTGTAAGCTTCTGTTGTTAGTATAATTACTTTAAAGTCGTATTGCAAGTTACTGCCACCAGTCTGAAACCATTGCTTAGCCCTTTCAAGTCACGGAACCTTACAGTAGTATTGAAAGTAAAACTTACGTTTTTGCTACCCAGGAGAATCACTTTAAAGTGATTTCTCGTAAACTAAAAATGTAGGAGGCCATTAATCAATTTGCAATTTGTTATGATTGTTAATAGATGTTTTACTACATAACCTTTAATAAAAATTACAAATTAGTGGCAAATTGTGCCTTAGGAATAATATAAACAAATAAACATTGTTTCTATCATGTGTATCAACTTATAAATATATTTATAAGTTGTTATTTTTCGATCTATCATTATCACGCTTAACAGAAAAGTTGCAATGGTTTATAATTTTGGTGTACTGGAATGACAAAATAATTAAACATTTCATTGCTCTTTGTATTATTAAGTACGTATTACAAATAAAATAGTAATCCATTTTGTGACACGATCGCTGCATTAATATAGCAAATGATAGAATATTTGCTAAGTTGCAAGAGTAAGAGAGAGTAACCACGCGTCACGATGTGTCAAAGAGAAAAGAAGTTCCATGAAAGTAGCAATTACTACGCCGCCACGTTCCCGCTACGTAGCTGGACAAGTTCCAGAGAGGTTACTGCAACGTATCTGCTACCTAAACATTGTTCTCCATTTTGGTTCCAGGCACGTAACAAAACCGTAGCAATTATGTGCTTGTGACTAGTGGCAAAAATCTAATAGTTCCACCGGTAGTTGCTGGAACGTAGCGATGACTAGAAATGCCGCTTGGGTTAGCTGGTAAAATAGTAAAAAAAGTTTAAGTTTATTTTATCTTTGGAAAAAAAGTAACAAAATATTTGGTTTAATCGCAAATTACAATTATAATACTAAGAAATACATATTGCAGTGATATACTCATAAAAAGAAAATTCCAAGTTCTGGGCACCAATTATAATTGAGGTGAAATTCAATAAGACAATAGTATAAATATATATCACTACAATATATTTTTTTTATTTTTTAATAACAATTCTGCCCTGTCACTAGCTCAGATTTAATCTCGGTTAAGCAATCGACAAATATCTCTTTTATCTGAAATAAATCAACCTTACCTTGCCAAATTTTGTATCAATGGGTCCACCTGTAATGATGACACCTGGGCTGGTAAAATTGTAACAAGCTGCTAAACAAATTATTTCCACACAAGAAAAAAAATAAACAACAAACAAAATCCACAATTATAAATATAAACGCAATTTTATTTAATCATAAATAAACAAAACAGAAAAAAATGGGAGAGAGACTAATTACTCTACTAACTACCAATTAGCCTTTTTTTTATTGTTGGGGATTTCTACCTACTTTTTATTTTATCTAATCTACAAATCCAAAATCAAATAAAAATTAAATATTTTTTTTATAAAAAAAAATTATCTGATTTTAGTAAATTTTCTTTTTCATGAAATTAGGTTAAGCTTTCTCAAAAATTTTTAATTATACAGTTATATTCTTTAATGGTTTCAATGTAAAATAGTTCGATATCTATTTAATAAAATGTTTGTCCGAAATTATTTTTGACTGGCCAGTATAATGAATTTTAAATCACTTACGATTTTCCGCACACTAGATACATCCTTTAACTGATCCCAGGAACAACAGACTGCTTTAATAACCACTGCCAACCTCTTCACTGGTGGAAGTGTAAAATTGCTTGATTGCAATAAAATTAAATCTTCTAAAAAAAATTTTTATCAGATTAAACTTTTGATTCATTATAGAGATTTAAGGTTAAGGTTTGAAGTTAGAATATGCTTATGCACGTTGGCTTAACCTATGTGCATCCGTGCTACTAGGAGATCACAAGTATCAAGATTGTACTTGCTCATTTGTAAACAAAATTTGTGAAGTTGCTGGTGGATGAAACATCCTGAAATTTATTATATAAAATTAATAATATCAAGTATCTTTTTAGTGAACTTCATTAAATTCTTGCCTGTTCATGTGGTTCATTCAATGCAGAAAACCCTGCATTGAGATTTTTCCTAAACAGTATATTCCTAAAAAGTGTCTTATGGTAGAGCTTAGCATAGCAGAGCAAAATGTTGTGGTATTTTTGCATTTATGTACAACATTTACGAAAAACTAGAACACGTACGGCTTTAAACGTACGAAATCGTTTGTTTACAATCGCTTAAGAGGTGGAGACAGTTTATTGATGGGTTTTTTAACTCTGGCGAAGGTTAAGGACGCCACTGGGACCAGGCAGAGCTATTAACCAGTTGTTCCAATTAAAGAAAAATTCTAAAACTTATCTTTCCCTTGAAGTTTATTAAGCTTACTCAAATGCACAAATAAATAAATGAATACATAAAATAAACAAGTCAATAAACAAACGCATGTAAATAATGAATAAAGTCGTTTAATGGTTAACAAAAAAGCTGCAATATTGTTC
This sequence comes from Agrypnus murinus, assembly GCA_929113105.1. Lineage (NCBI taxonomy): Eukaryota > Metazoa > Arthropoda > Insecta > Coleoptera > Elateridae > Agrypnus > Agrypnus murinus. The sequence goes on along the minus strand of OV816028.1, from coordinate 134,613,543 downwards.
CTTGAATTATTTCATAACCAATTGTGAATTATTGAATAAACTAATACATTTTGCCAGTTCACGTATACACGTGACAGATACTATTACGTTTATACTATGAGCGATCAAAACTTACAAGAAAAAGATACAAATTGATAAAAGAATATTGATCTGTTAATTATTAAATTTCATCTAATCTATAATTAAATTAATACAATACAAATATAATTAAATTTCTTGAGATTTGACGTTTATTTTCAATAATTTATTTTTTATACTCTTTACAAAAAATGTATGAATACTGACATTGCAGTTCCAGGAGCATGAGTGATCATCGTCCAAATGAAGGAACTGCTTAGGGTTGTTTCACCATTATTTATTTGTCAAAAGCTTACAGAACCATAATGAACAAATAAAATCAAAATAGTACTCACAAAAGGCTAAAACAACAACCATATGTAATAATAACGATAAAAAAATCCCTAATATAACGAGTGTCCAAAGGATCTTAGAATCAAGCTTTGCTGTGATTTGATATAATTTCTAGAACAGAGAAATAAAACGAAATGCAGTTTATATTAATGTCAAGAGACATATCCAACATATTTTGTAAAGTTTAGAAATTGTATTGGCGTTATAGTTAGAATTATAGGTGAAGGTTTATAATTAAATCCGTAATTAACAAACCTCAAAATGAGGCTTTGTGTTTTGTGACCTAAAAATTGACCATTTCTATTTATATGAAATCAATGGCAAGCTTTATCAAGACTTTTGGGGCACTTCCCTTTTGTTATAATTTTCCTCATTAGTGCTATGCTTACCAGTTTTGAATATAGTGCTTATAATTTATGCTTATATAACAACTACATGCCTCTGGGGCCAGACAGGGCCCATAATTACCCAATAACTCAATATATATAATATTTAAATTCATCAATAAAATTTTCCGACAATCCTTGTTTTTAAAAGTTAATAACTTTAGAAATTCCTACTATTATCATTATTAGGTTTGAAGTTTACTAATTTTACTTGAAAAATTAAATTTAGAAACTCATAAAAATTTAATTATTGTAAGTATCAAAAGTTTTCTTTAAATTGCAACTTTGAAAATTCTATCAAATAATTATAATAATCAACTTTTAAATTTTGATAAAATGAACTAATTAACGCTTCCTCATAAAAAATATCATATAAAGAACCCACCTGATTATTTCTATAAACTTAATTTGGTTTTTAAACGTTACTTCAAATGACTCGTTGAAGATGTTCACCAGGTTACTAAGGACCTTTTGAACAAAGCGTTCAGTTATTCACTATTAGAGATTCAAAATACTGTAGCTTACAAGACCAAAATTAGTGCTTCACATACAAATGCAGGTTTCGAATTTCCGAAGCAATACAATTAACGGACCTTCTTTAAAATGTAACAACAACGAAGGGGAAAACTTGCAGTTTCAACTATAAAAGTCAAACAGTAAAATAGGTTTTAAAATCTGTCGCTTTTTTAAACTTGATTGTAAGTCTGCATCAATATCCCTATAAATATTTATTATTGATTTTGTAGAAATAAGTTTAGATTTCATCGGTAAAAGAAGAAGAAACTTTAATTAAATAAAAAGATGATTACCTTCCGTATTCAGAGTGATTTTCAAGTTGGAGGCAAAGCGTGGCTTCACAGCAAGAAGAATTTTTAATTGCGTTAGTGCATAAATTCCAAACAATAGAGTTGATTGATAATTTCAAAATATTACAAAACCATTATATACACTAATCAAATTATGATTGGCCCATCAAAAATGAATTTCACTATTAAAACCAAAAGTTTAATAAACCACAAAACTAACGTCTTGCATTGTCAAGGGAATTTTAGAAGACTGCTCGTGTTGTAGAATACCAACAGGGTGTTGAATTGTTTCCCGTTGCAAGAAGAATTATTTTATTGCTAGCTAATGAATTAGAACGTCGGAAAACATTTATGCCCAAATAGGGATTATTGAAAAATTGATATTTTGTAAAGAAATGTCAAACCTAGATGGCGTAATAAAAATATTATTAATTTATTGAAAACGGACAACCAAAGGGATTTGCAAAATCGATAATTAGCAATAAAAATGTTAAACTTAATTAACAGAAGAGAAAAATACAATAAAAATGCACTTATCGCAAAGATAAGTTTGATAATTTTTAGTCAATAATACTAGATCTAGATGGCGTTGCAAATAAACATTGAAAGTCGATTTTTTATAATATACAGGGTGTCTTCTAAAGGATATCCCAATAGCATCAATATACAAGGCGCTTTTAACATAAATAATAGACAGAAAAACTGTCTTTTACATACTCTGAGCTTCTCAGTTTTTCAAATAAGTTTAAAATTCTGGAACTTTTTGGACCTAAAGCTCACCAAACCTGTTTTTAAGTTTTAATATCTGACAAAACACTCTATTATAGGAAAATAGCATTGCACTTTAATGGTAAAATATATTTCGATAGCCGCATATAAAGAGCCAAGGGTAACATATGGACCCTTGAGGAACGCCAACTCTCAATCTATGCCTAATTAATTCATGCGCTACCACCACTATCAACTATATACAATAAACGTAGATTGGTTCGATTCTCAGATTTAAAATATACTTTGTATAATGATTATTATACGTACATAGTTTGTTTTTGTTACGCCATACGAATTGTTGAGGTTTCGTTTCCTACACTATAAAAAATGTTTTCTCCTAGAATACTAATGCTCACTGTTTTTCCCACAAGATGATTTTAAAAACAAATGGGTTTAATTACGAGAATAAACAATAATAAAAGTTTGAAATGAAAATCGCATTTTTTTCGATTCTGGAATTCATACGTCAACAGTCATTACATTATCGTCATCCCAGCAATGTATTGTTATTCTCTCTAATGTTAGCCTTATTGATGATAGACAAAAGCGAGATGATTCTAAACATTAACAATGGGATATTTTAAGCGGAATGATTCATTTGAAATAGAAATTAATTTATGCAGTTTGCATCCTGTAAATGCGGTTTATTTAACCGCCAAATGTAAATTAAATTTTAATTTGAAGGCAATGATAACAAGAGTTTATTAGAATTTCTCTTCAACTTTAGAGAAAGAAATCACTGTCGTATTTAAATAAGGGTACAAAAAGTTGCCTCTGTGGTGGAGTTCGCCAAATGAAATCAAAATTATAATTAAGGTGTAAATATGAAAACGAATAACTTCCGGATCTAAATGAATAAAATGATGGATCCTTGTGAAAATGAATATATATTAGTGAATTATAGGTGCGTGACGGAAAAATGCTGACAACCAAGGAAAGTAGAAAATTTAAGCATAAAAATGTAAATTTTGGGTACAACCCCTTTTGTGTGTTTGGGAGGCGTTTCCTTTAATAGTTTGGAAAGTGAAAATAGAACATATCGAACATTCTTAACGGTATGCATTGTTTGTAAAAATTAATTGAATAATACGGATATTTATCTAAGGATGTAATATTTGGTAAACTGATTACAGAGATTGTTAGTCGTTAATTGTTTCTCGTAATTAATGCTTTTGTTTTAATATCATATAATGGGAAAACGCTAATGATTCGCATAGCATTTTCAACTGAAATCAATGGTGTAGGATAACGATTTTCTGATCCGATACCAGCTTAGCGTACAATTCATCGGGCAAAAAAACAAGGTGTAGGAGCCCTAAATCGGTGTTCCTCAAGTCTCTGTACTTTCACCTTTACTATTTATTTTGATATTCGTTTCAAGAATTCCGGAAAAATAGATATTCGAAAATGTATTACTATTGTTTTTGATTGTCGGTCATCTCTGACGACTCATGATTCTTGACTCATCTGTATTTTCTTTGTTGTGTTAAGCCTTAGAGGAGGAAACGTTGAAAAGTTTCAATATCATACTTTTGTATTATAATTTCACTTAACTGAATTAATTTATTGTAATTGGTTTTAATGATTCTCTTTGTTACAGGTAAGTCCATCTTCAGCAAAACATGAAAGAGGAAGCTGGATGTAAGTGTTTTTCACATTGTTGTTTGCCATGTGGTTAGTGTTAATCTAGAAAACGAGACTCAAGTTTCATGTTACCAAACATTAGTGTTGGGGGGGGGGGGGTGTAAAAATTTCATAAATTTGTTTAGTGTAGCAATGATTTCTAATGTACCCGTTGCGGGTACGTGAACGTCTTGATGAATAACCATTTTCTCTATTCCAGAGTATTATTCACCCGATTTTAGGTCCGTAGTAGGGGTACGTGGTTGATGTTAAATTTGACATGGGATACGTAGGTAGAAATAGGTTGAGTCCACTTGTTTAGAGTGAAATAGAAATAGTATGCAATGAAGTGTTAACTTCTAAAGTTCAGTAACTTCCAGTGGAAAAGAATTCTCGTCTGTAGTATTGATCTGATGGGACCATATAACCTAGATATGAATTGAATGAAAAGCTTGTGCTATACCACTTAAATTACATAAACAAAAAATAAGATCAAACTTAAAAGAATCAAGTACTCCTAGTTCTTCGCCTGCTCCTGCATATAAAATGGATCAAAAGTTGTCCTAGGTACCTATTTGTCTTTAAGTACAGATTTTTATATGAAGTTGGCATAATTATTGGAGAGCATGATACCACTTACCGTCCACAAACGAATGAGCTGCATGATGACGCAGAATTCTCGAACATTGGACAGCAAGAAGCGATTGGCGCTTTGAGTTAATTTTTTCTAAGGCATTTAGTTTCTGTTTACATTAGTCTGGTTCTCATCCTGTAATGTCTGATTGGTTAGGTGTGGTGAGAATAAGTTCACATGGTTGCTGTACAGCTTGCTATTTAGGTTAGATTAGATAAACAAGATTAGTTAGTTTCATGTGGGATGGGAATAGATCATATTCTCTCAGTATATATGTAGTAGTTAGAACAATGAATAACTGTAAAAGCGCGTTAAAGTTTCCCATTTTCAGTTAATCTAATGTTTCTGAACTTTTTAACTGTTCATCGAAACTTTGAAAACCTGAGAAATTTATTTGCCCATAAAGAAATTATAATATAATGGGCTTACCTAAGACACACAAATTGGTTTGGATTTATAGGTGATAATTTTATAGTTTCAGAAAAAACATATTATGATTGAGTTCTAGATTTAACGTTTTTTTCCTACCGCGATATGAAAAAATCAGTTTTTTTCCTTCTTTTTGGAGAAGTTTGTAATTTTCTTCAGAATGAAAGATTTGTCTCTCCTTCTTTCCATAGAACTCGCTTTACAGTCAGTTGTTGTTAGTTTAACATATCTGTCTGAACAATAAAATCAAGTTTCTAATGAGGCCTTTAGAATTGTTTATTGAACTTTACAAGTTCTATAGTTTTCAAGTTTCGAGGTTTCAGATTTCACGAAACTTCCTTTAAAACCAAACAGAGTTTTTTTACTTTTGAGTATTTCCTTTTAGCCATGTCCAAGATTTTTCAATAGGGCGGATATTGAGGTAAGTTAGGTATGTTTTTTGTCCTGGATAAAAAGTGGATGTTTCGCCACGTAAAGTACTATAAAACTTTTTTTTTAAATTAGCTAGACTATATTTGGCCAAAACAATAAAGCAAGCTGACAGCATCTTTACACCATTGACTCAATGGGGAAAATGTAGCTTCTATCCGGGACTTCTCAGTTTAAACAAACATCTCAACTTAACCACTTAAATTGGACGAGATAATATCAGATGGGACCAAAGTATCAGAGCGTGTGGTGTGTCACGCTAGTAGTTCTCCATTGCTCCAGGGTAAAAGGGTCATCGCATCTACTCGTTTTTCATAGTCGGGGCTAAGGCCCATTGGCTTCAAAGCAGCATAAGTTTTAGCTGTTGACAGAGCACGGCAAATTTATGTCATTAATTGAGAAATGCCCTTCCGATCTATAACATCTATCTCCACAAGATCATTTGTGAGGACATAAACATCACTTTTAAAACTAATAACAAGAGCGATTCGTCGTTTTCTGAGACCGCCATATCGAATTGGAAATGTTATAATAGTCCATTGCGCATCATTGAATCTTGTGTTTATCATGCAATCACTCCTTGTGAATGTCTTCATAAAGCTTATGATTAGAAGTTATCCCAAGGAGATAGAGATAGCTTAGGAAACTAATGGTAATTATTGAAGACACTTATTCCTAAAAGCGTTAGTTCATCATCTACTATATACTCCTAGATACTCGGAGAATGTGCCTTGAACTTTCTAACAGGGTCGGAATCAACGTTGAAAACAAAAAATAACAAAAAAACAGCACTAAGCTAGGTTAATTTTAAGGCTAGGCTTTTTTACCGTTTTTCCTTCAAACGGTACTTCACTTTCCAAAATATATTTAGTTCTGAATATAGAAAATTGATGATAGGGTGAATAGTGAGTTGAGCTCTAACTTATGATAGTATTATGTTATTTCCAAAGAAAAACAGGAATGCTGGATGGATTTTTCTTGTCGATAAAACTTCAGTACACTTCGCGGTGCTGTCAGATGAGCACGTTAAGCAGTCGGTCTCGACAATCACATAAACATCTTTTTGTGGTTGTCGTTAAAAACAACACTGCCCTGTACCACGCACAAGTATGTATTTACTTAAGTGGTTTGGCAATGTTAAGTACAATTAACATTTATCCAATTTTTATTATTTAACTTTCAGGTGTAACATGAAAATTTTAAGTTTAGTTATTGAGCAAATAATGGGTCTTATACCTATTGTCTCAAACGGCTTACTAAATACATCTTGGAGAGTAGCATTGTGGAGCCATGGTACCTCAGTGGGTATGGCACTTGACTACCAATCCTGAGGTCCTGGGTTCGAATATCAGGATGATACATGGGAATTTTTTAAATATCTAAGGCTTCCATGTCTACTCAGCCTGTAAAAATGAATACCGGGGTGATAATAGGCGGTCGGTGCGTAAAGCTAGCCACTTTATCACCCTTGGGTACCGAACGGCTCGAGTAACGTTCGTAATAGCAGCCTACCCTGCATGGGTCATCATGACCTGTCAAAGGGGACTATTATTATTATTATTATTAGCATTCCTGATTTGTTTCTTCGCTACTGCCAGAAAACCGGATAAACACAATATTACAATACGACATGGTGTTACCCACAGCCATTGTTACCTGATTAAGGTGTAAGAGAGTCATTTGAAATTAATAATCGACATTTGAGGATTACAAGATTTGCTATGGAATTGGACTTTTCCTTTATCTGCATTTAGTTATTGTCTTCTATAATCTCCGATTGATTGATAAGGAATGAAGCAAGTTACTTCGATTTGGATTACCTTTCAGGATGCGTATGCGAATTTCATTCAGAGGTTCATCCAAGCATTTAAATCATTATCAGCCTCACATCCGTGTATTAAGCAGTGTATTAACTTTCGGGATTTTTTCAAAACTTTGATCTGGAAGTTGTCAATTCTAAGCTGTGTTGTCTTTTCGCTTTGGGAAGCAGGAATCTTGAACATATATCTCAGCGTGGAAATAAATACTATACATCCTTAAACTGAGTCCTTTGTATTTCTTCTTCTTAAAAGTAGCGTGCTAGATTGAACTGTACTTGAATCAGGAGTACCTAAAATGGTTTTCGATTTTTTTTACGGTTTACGAATATCTTTTTCACTGTAAGTATCTTAGGAATATGACCAGTTGGGCAATTACATTTTATTACAACATTTTGTTTGATCTTGTTGATATAATTATAAATAGTTTGAAACATTTAAATGAAGCCAATTTTCATAGCGGAGAAAAATATAATATGCATTCTTGGATAAAGAAGTAACCGTAGGTTCTGTGTCAATGCAGTGTTTTCCCAAAATTTTCTCAGATTCGGGTAAATTCCAATAAGGTCGGCCAAATGATCATAGTAATCGATGTCATGAGGCGCTCAAACGCGCACAGTTTGAATTTTTCTGGGAAAATTAAGGGCACTAGCGAAAATCTCTAAAGCTGAAATTTAAGTGCACTGATTAGATATCCGCGATAACCTTAAACTTTATCTGGTTTGATGATGGAAGTAACTGTGTTACTTATGAATTGAGTTGTTGTGGTTAGTAACACTTAGTAACAATAATCTGGTTCTAGAGAAAAATCTGAAGAGGTATCAAGTCGAACCAATGAAACCTTATTCCTCCCAGTCTAAGAGAATCCAGTTGAAGAGAATAAGTAAGTTTGTAACAATTATCTTGACAGTAGCTCATAAACTTCTTTAGTTTTCTGTAGATTAATAATACTGATCCACATGACCAGTTAACACCTACATCATCTAGCGAAATCTTTTATAGATCAAAGCTTATTTTGCCTTATTTTAGGTTACAGTTGCTGCAGTGACTACCTGCAAGCTTCCCTCTTTATCGAACTAGGTAATAAGTGAAACGTACATTTGTCTTGTCTAGATTTACTAGGACTCGTTAATGAAAGATATACGTCTAATCAATTCACCTAAAGCTCTGGAGTCGGCCCTGCTACCAATTGAGAAAAATAGTATCGTTGTTGAAAATTCAACTTGTACTGAAACATTTTCCTGTGTGTATTTTATTTAATATTCCAACCATCCCGTTACTCGTATCCCGTATGCGTGCGTTGCTAAAAACGTTATTTCCTTTAGAATTTTTAAGAATTCATCCGCTGCCTTCAGCAAAACAGTAGCTTTTTTGAAATATGAATAATAAAGATCGTTTCGTTGATTAACGTGTTTATCCGGAGTATGTCAGTTTTCGCAGGCGTAGATTAAGTCGGAAGTGCTACCAGATCAGTAAACTTCCGGCGATAATTATAGAATTGTCGTCTGTTGTTTCTATTTTTTATGATGTGCCATATTAATAGTAATAATACACATTTTGTTTAAAATGCATTGTTTTGCCATCATGTGATGATGATAATTTACAACAGCCGGCAGTGTGAAGTTCATTTTGTATTAAATAATGTTTAATTATCCTCGCGGGTTCCACAATAATGAGATCAGAAAACTTGCAATTACTGCAAAAGTAATTGTGAGAAAAAGTTACGTGCAAGGAGATTTATTTAGGAAAAAAAAGGAAAGAAATAGTATTTTATCTTAACAATCTGATCATGTGAACTCATATAATCTTAGGAATTTTTCATTGTCAGAGTGTTTTTGTCGGTTTAATGAATTTCTAACCAGATTAAAAGCCTGAATGATTTGCTTAGAAACAGATGATTTTACTACTATAACCTTTCTTTTCTATAAAAAATTTAAAATGCTTCCCTTTATAAAGAATGTCTGAGTGTAGATTAATTACTCTACAGTAGAACTCGTACTCTTCTGGGTAAGAAGAGGAATTAAAAATAAATAAAATTTTACAAATCTAAATGTTTATTCTTGAAATATAATTAGTAATTTTGGCTGGTAAATGACAATACAATAAACTGACAATAACTAGATACTCCATAGACAATCAAATTTAAATGTAAATGTTTTTTCTACTGCACTAGATTAGGTGCATTAGGTATATTAATATTAAATAGCTAAATCTTCGTATAAACAAACTTATCGAGTCTAATTCTTACGCACAGTTGTAAAAAAGTACTATTTAAAGCTGCTCGTAGTCTCTGTCAAGAACAATGCTCATTCGTCTGCCAATGAATGCCCGCGCTGCCTCCTACTATTCTGTTTTTGCACTATGTAAAGTGCATTTTACTTTACTGACAAGCGCCACCACATTTTCTCAATGTAGTACTTTTTCTACTCTACCAAGATTCATTTGCATTGAAATTAATTGATCGATCTTATTTAGAGTATTATATTAATTTTTATAATTTAATGATGGTAAAATACTGAATATGCTGAGCTTTATTAGCACGGTTTCAAAAAATCGAGAAAACTCTAAAGCTATAAAATATTGGAATGTTTTTAATTTTTAATGTTTAAAGTTTCGAAGCTTTGAGCTTTTAGATACTTAAATTCTGAAGGTTTAGAGCTCTCAGCTCTCATAATTCGAAAATCAATTAAAATTTCATAGACTCAGAAATTCAGAAAATTTTAATTTTAGGCTCAAACTTGAAGTTATATGTTATTGATTTTCAAAGTAAAGATATTTGACAACTCGAAAATATATGATTAAACTGTTTTGTATATTCTGTATGTGATTTTCGAGCCAATTTTCTGTCTGTGATTAACAAGAAACCTAGAGCGATATTTAGTTTCCCCTAATGTGACTCTGGGGGACTGACTGTACGCCTATATCGGTTCCAAACTACATATCATTATTTGTTAATCACCCCTCATTAACAATGACACACTTTCAGCACGACCTCAACTGATTGTTCATGTAGACACTACGCCTCTTTTAGTAGCGAACTGATGTCTTAATATGATATATATAAACAATTTCACAGTTAAAGATTTATTTCCTGACAATTGTTTCGATATAAAATACTTCTATATTATTATCAAAGGTAATAGAAATAAACAAACACGTCTCTATGATATTATATTCAATTTGTTCGTAGATTAAAGGTACCATATGTTTATATTCGTAGAAACCTTTAAAATTGCTAATCTGTGTTTGTTGTTATAGTGAAGTGATTTTAAAGTAAAGGAATTTAATGTTATTTTGCGGTGTCATTGTATGGTTTTCTATAGCTCATTGACATTCAAACATAAGATACAAATAGTTGTTGCAGAATGGAATACTTCTAACAGAGTTAGTTAACGACGTACTCTGTCCCTAATGAAAGTCCCTGATCCTATAGGCCTCAAACATAGCCTGATAAAGGCATGGGCAGGATCGAGAATAACGGGAAGCTTCTGCTGTGGCGATAGTTCTGGCGAATGAACAATCCGGAATCTGAGGCACGGCATTCTCTATACGTCCAGAAATGGGATAAGGCAGACCAAACGATCGACTATCGGTTCATTTTAACACACTAATAGCAAGCACTACATGCAGACTCGAAATATTATGAGCTTTGGTTTTTAATATCCGGACATACCTGCAAACACATTCGGCTGTCCTTAACAATCGGATTCAACTCGAAAACTTCGAAGCAACTGACAGTGCTGCGTTTGGATGGTTGGTGAAGGTGAGGTTAAATATTATTTCTTTACTTCGAGTTCGTCATTCGTGACTTCGCGCTTAAATCTTTCTTTGGGCCAGTCTTTCTTTGACTTACTGAGGAATTTCGGTCTTTGGGACTATTTAATGTTGTAGTCAAGCGGCGGTTTCGGATGATCTCATCTCTTCATCGGTTTTATTTTGTTTTTCGGCAGCCACCACCCCCTTCTTCAGCCGTCTTTACTAAAATCTCGCCGACCGATTTGCCACTTACTGGCACAAATCTTGGCTTCCGTTACTTTCTCCAACCATAAAGCAAAGTCGATAACTGTCACTTCTGGTGAGCGGAGTCCAGTTGTTTCTGTAGCCACTGATAGCGAAGGTTGGAGAAAAGTTTGTCGGAGAATTCTTCCAGCAGCTAGAAATATTTAAGGGCTTTCATAAAATCTTCACTATGGTCACCAGATTCCTAACGATGTATCCGAATCGGACAAGGTTTTCGTTTGCAGCTGCAGTGTTCTCGAGCCCGACTCTTTAGACATTTCTGGAATCGGATGAGGTTATGGTTGTCGGGGATTTGGCCTTTAGCTGTCGTTATCTTATAAAATTGGTCCAGCACTTTGCGTCCCTACCAAACTGGGGCAGCTCCTTTCAGATATAACTTATGCGTGCGAGACCTGGACCATAACGGTAAACCAACAAAACAAGCTGAGATGTATGGAGAGGAAAATCTTAAGAAGGATCTTTGGCTGGGTTGTGGAAGCTGATGGAATGGAAAAGATTGAATGCAGAATTAAATTGTCTAATCAGGATTACTGATATAATATGCTTTATTAAATCCCAGAGACTTCGATGGCTAGGTCATTTCCTACGGATGGGTAACAGCAATATCATCAAGAACATAATCGAATGGACCCCAGGATAAGGTAGAACTAGAGGAAGACCGCGTGACATGGTGGGATAAAGCACAAAATGATTTGAAGATCATGAAAATCACCAACTGGAGATCTAAAGCAGAAGATCGAGGAAAATGGAATCGAATAGTAGAAGAGGTGAAGACCCACAAAGGGTTGTAACTCCGAAGAAGTAAGTACTGTGCTTGGAGAGAATTCACGATAAAACTCAAATATTTGAAGGAATAATTATATTATTAACGAAACTATAGCACAACAAAAGGATTTGATTACAATAATTATTATCTTTAAAGTCCTGGGAGTTCCCGGAAATCTCAGATAGTAATTTTACATAGGTACCTAATACAAAAATCTCAAAATGCTCAAAAGTTTCCATTGGAAAATAACAGAATTTTATGAAAAAAAATTATGATAGAATTTATTTATGTACTGCTGTACATTTCATTAAATACTCGTTATTATTTATTTTATTCAGCATCTTATCCGGACGGCTACAGATTGCAACCTCTGATATATGTATAGGATAGAAACCTATTTTGAATATAATTGAGTAGAAAGTACAAGTTCACATTCAATGTGTGGAAGCTTCGTACTGAAACTAATCCTTTTCCCTTTATTGATTGTTCATAGACGAGGACCAGGTCTGAATAATTTGTATGTCTGAAATGGTTGTTTATTAGTTTCTTTCAAAAAAACTTGTTAAGAAAATCAATTGTGCAAAGCGGCAATCTTGTTAAGAATTTCCCATTTTAACTAATAAATTGCTCAAAAAATTGAAACAAATAATTCTAAAGTAAGAATTGTAATTGAATATCGTGTATATAAAAGTTCCGTGTATCGAATTATTTTTCCCGGGACTCGAGACAAAAAAATTGAGGAATTACACTATCACGGAAAGACTACCAGTGACTAAGGGCAGCTGCTGCTAGTCTTTTCAACATCATAGAATTAATGCAGAAATTTACAGAAACAGTATCAATTGGCAATAGATGGCATAATAATAAGAGAGTTTATAACGAAGCTATGGAAATGGTAGTTTTAGGATAAATTGCTTTAGTAGACCAGCAGTTTTTCAGCAGTCAGTGGATTTATTTACTAACGTGGTTCGGGCTTCCTTTGTAATTATCCTTTTACTCAGTGTTGAGATAACAGCTGAATGATCGGAATCTAAGTCCATATTTTCTTCAACACCTATGAAATTGGGTGAGGCTTACCTGAGGAGTGGAAATTGCATCCAAGTTCGCTCGCGGCTCTGTTCAGTTCACGTCTTTCATTTTGGCCAATCTCGATCCCTAATCACCACCCACAATGAAACGTTCGCCAAGATGTTGTAGGACCATTTTATAGTCAGACTTCTTTAAATTTTGTTCAAAAAGTTGTAAAAAAAGTTTTGTTTTGTAGACTTAATACCTACCCTAATAAGCTGGAATTCTGTTCTTTGTAGATGGCATTCTTCAGAGTGGTTAATTGATTCTTTGACTAATACCGCACTACCACCAATGTCTTACTGAACATTTATACTTTTTAGACAATATCTATTTTTCCGATAAGTGTACATTTTTACTTAAAGGAATGGTTAACAGCCACAACTGTAGATATTGAACTAATAGTGACCCACATGTAATGCGGCAAAGTAATACACTAGACTACGAAATTTGAACGTTAGGTGACCAAGTTTTCGAAATTTGCGAAACTTCCCTGAAATTAGTTGAAGATTTAGTAGATCCACATAAATCCGCACACATCCCGTTGTTGACGGTGACAACCTAATTGACGTTACGATTTCAAAGAAAAAGATTATAAACAAAACCTTCTATAACGCCGCTCCTAAAATTAAAGAAATGTATAAATTCATCAACTATTATATTCGCCATAATAGTGATAGGATAATAAACAAGCTTAGCAATGCAAAGTGTAATATAATTTGTGCATATAAAAATAACATAGGGAAAGTATTAATTAATAATAAGGATGGAATGGAAACAACGAGAAAATCGGGCGTGTATAAAATTTATTGTCAAGACTGTGAAGCGTTTTATATCGGGCAAGTGGGAGAAACGTTAAGAAACATCTAGCGGAACATAAACCCGATATTTTATATAATAAAAAACCGTCCGGACTAGCTACCCTTTGTATAAATAATAATAATTTCGTAGATGCAGATAGTGTAGACTTATTGCATGTACAAAAGAAAGGTAAGAGGTTAAGGTTTGCTAGAACAATTAAAAATAAAAAATCCTATAATAAGAATACGTTTATTGTAACCGACCAAACAAGCTTTACGAACACCCCCCCTTAATAGATTTATTTTCTAAGAAAAAAAATTTAAAACCAGATGGTAGGGAGTGTAAAGTGACAAGGGCAACTTCTGTTGAATACGTTAGTTTCAAATCAGAAACTTACGAGTATCTCTTGAAAAAGGTCTAACAAACCGAAACACGTGTAGAGAGGATTCTACATATTTAATTTATGGAAACATTTAAATACCACAATTTTTTTTAAAACTATTATAAGTGATTTAAGATTTGAATTTTGTTAATTGTATGTTTATTTCTTATTTTACCTTTCATAATTGCTATGTTTTATATTGAAACAATTGTCAGGTAATAAATATTTTATTTTATTTCACGGACAAATAAATTCTAGGATGTCTTATTACATAGTTCTGTAGGGTAGTATATATATTTTTCTTACTTCATTGTCAGGATCTTTCACTAATGACTTCTTGAAAAGCTAAAACAGGAAGTTGTATACTTCTTTCATGATTTCACACTCAAAGGAATTTGGAATATTTTTAGAATTCTTGTTTACATAAGCTTTGATTAGATTCAGGAATTTCCCAAGCGTTGTGTGTTTTTTGTTTAAGTTCATTTATATTTGTTTATAATAGTGTATATATATCGATCTTATTTTCTGAATGCACTTATATTATTATAAAATAGTCGAGAAAATTAGGAAGAAAAAGAAATGGTAAACTTTTACTTAATCATCGCCCGAAGACACTATAACCCAACAATTTAAACTTTTCAATAAAATGTCGGCGAGTCTGGTTTTTTAACAAATTAAAGTTTTAAGTCTCAACTAAACCGCATTTCCTCTCTTATTACATAGTGATTGTTAATAATTCCTTGACATTTAACTACATGTTTTTAAAGTTTAAAACTCGAATGCACACATTTTGCTTTCACTGGACGGATAGTAGTATGCAGTAGTGTCAATTTTTGCATTTTAATTTATTTATATCAGTTCTGTCTTAATTTAATTTAATTCATTCGAAACGCAATTTCTGTTGTAATCTTAATTAATTGATTTAAGAGCGAGCTACTAAAAAATTGCGTGTAAATCTCCCAAGAGAGGGAGGCTTTCGTGATGTGTTTAAGGAGGAAACTATTTTTTCTTCTCCCTCTTTCTCTCTCTCTCTCTGCCTTGCAGGCTCTTCTTGTTGCTCGCGAAACTTCAAGCAAACTTACCTATATTTGTCTTACATAACTGGGAGAATGTAAAATAAATACTTAAGGGAAATAATTTATCTTGTAGTTATATCCACAACTTATGGGTGAAAGGAATATTGTGTTTTATGCAGTAGGTATGTATAAATAAATCATGGAGATGATGAATCCAACACCTATCTAAAACAGCACTTACCTTACGTTTGTGTGTCTATATCAATAGGCATGTATACTGTCAATGTCCTAATGATGATGATTGCGAAGTTGATGATGAAATTGCAAAATTAACATTGCATATTAATAACGCATTATGTATTTTAGCAACTTAAACATTTGATTAGAAGGTTGTATACTTATACTCAACTTGCCGCCATTGTTCTGAAAGGGCGCAGAAAGGACTACTTTTCTAACATAAACTTTTAACTTGAAAATCGGAATATTTATTAATCGTGGAGGAACTGCATACCCTATTTCTAAATTTATGACATAATCTTCACGAAAATCATTAGCGAGCGTTTTTTTCTAGGTACTCCAGTTTAATGGGTTTTTGTTTTACATAAATAAACAGATCAAGGGTTACAGACAAGTAACCTCATTGAGAGTTATTGTGGACTTGCTAACAACCAAATACATGGCTGGAACTAAGTGGAATTGGTAGATTGTACCCATTGATGTCGGATAAAATAAAGTGTTGATTTGCAGACAATCAAATTGGGTACAAACTTAAGCTAACTATTTTATGATTTTATTTTGTATTATTAATCTCTTATACTGCATCAATTTTCATAGAATTTCACAACAACAGTGTGCTCTCATGTTATCACTCTTACTTGGTTGGACAGTTTTATTGCTGCGAATGTTGAGTTTATTAGTTCTTTGCACCATTTGGTAAAATAAAAGAGTGAAATTCGTCTAATTTTACTATTGGCGACTCATGTTGTCATTTCTAAGTTTGAGTGGTTAAGTTCATATAGCCCCTCTTAAAACTTTAAAAAAGAATGGATAGTCTGCCATTCTCGGGGAACTTATAAGACTCTCTGGTACACCACAGGGTAAAGTTCACGTCAATTTGCGGGCACGTGAGTTGGTACGCGTTGTGTGGTCAGAATAAATCTACCCCTGGTATTTGTGTAACGACAGATTTTTGTTTTGAAGAGCGTTTGACTAATTTACGTTGGTCCTGTTTTATGGTTTAAACCGAGTATTTGTGAAAAGCAAAATCTTATGATAAAGTATCATGAGTTTACCGGTTTAATAAAGTTATAAATGTCTTGGTGAAACTATTTGAGAATTGGTCTTCATCGAGTTATTAGTTATTAAAAGTTACAGCGTCTTCTTGAGGACGACCACACCTAATAACAAGTGCAAATTGTTGCAAACGCTGTATTTGTTTAAAGAAAAAATGAACTTCCACTGTTTCTGCACTAAGCCTCGTTAAAAACCTCAAGAGCCAGTTATTTGATAATGGTTTTGAATACAGTATAACAAAAATTTTACTTTGTAAAACTCGTAAATAATCCAGAATGGTCCAGAAGACTTAGTTTTAATATAAATCATTCCGAATTCAATTACTTTCATTTTCCAGCAACTTTAACTGGGTTCGTTAGTTTCTATGTGTAAAACTGAAATTGTGTGTCATAGATTTGATTTAGATAAATAAAGGATTACTAGGATACTAAAAACAAGAGAAACCATTTATACAGCATTTTTTCTGTAAGTTATTTGAACAATATTAATTGTGGTTTCATTTTTTGTCAACAACATATGTTTATATCTGCATTAATTAAGGAATTTAATGCAAATGTATTTAGAATAGAATCCCAAACTATCCTATAATGTAGAAAAAAATAATGTGAGTAGGTTTTCAATCATCAGTAACTATGAGTGTTTGTATTGTGTAAACGATTTATTGATTTACTTTAATAAACAGAATTCAAAATTAGTTCTCAATGCTATAGTGTAGCACGTCAAGTTGTTGATGTTCTACTCACGAACTAGATAATAGATTTAAAATATTGACAGTAATTAATATTTAATTTAACGTAAACCAAAAGAAAATATGTTTCAAATTTTAGATTCTCACTTAAATATTAAACGATAACGTCGAACAATTTGGGTGGCGCCCTGTATATTTTTATTTATTCTTGATTCTTATCTAAAATCAGTAAGAAACATCCACGACACCTGAGCACGAGCAATTTCAATAAATAGGATGTCTCTGGGAGATTTGTTAACATAAATATAAAGTAATTTATTTGATGTTGTAAAACTTTAGTCAGTTACAAATGAACCCAAGTGTGGGATATTTTTTTGTTTAATTGTGTTGAAAGTAAGGTTGTTACATGCTGTCATACTCGTTTTTGTATAAGTATATGTATTTGAACCATAAACTAGTAAATATCACTAATTACCAGTTGTCAGTGATATTTACATTAATTTTGTAACAGTATTTTACAGATCTTATGTAGTTTAACATGTATTGTTACCGTGTTTTTTAAGTATCTTTATGTAAAAAAATAAAATATTGTTTTTATGTTGATTTTACTCTTAAGTGGTTCTACTATTATCTGTTTAGTGTGCACCTGGTTCGGCTCATTCTTCATCTGTTTATTTTTTTTATATTTTAAAGATTATTTAAAACATTGACACATATCGTTTTACAAAACAAGAGTGTAGCAGTGTAGCCAATAATGCATATCGCCTCAAGCGCCTAACCATCTTTCTGCAGACTTGGCGAAATGAACACGTGAATTTAGAGCACGGTTTTACTTTGCAATTTCTTGGAAATGGAAATTTCTCCTAATACTGAAAGTATTAACTCAGTGTTTGGAAGTTATAGAATAACGAAATTACAGTTTTCTTTGTATTACCAAGTTACACTGTCGTTCATTTTGGAAACCTTCCCTTTGAACCTGAAAGGGAAATTGATCGATACTTTAATTCAAATTGGCTTTAAGTCTAGTGTCCATTTTGAATGATAATTTAGTTTGTTGCTTGATCTTCATAGTTGAAATTGCGAGCTTTACCATTGGTCATTTAGCGTTAAAAACGAATGCACCTTCGTTCCTGCTATTTATTAAGACGATTCGTTAATTTTCTTAATAGGAAGTTGTAAAACTTGAATTGGATGTAAGGCATTAACAATGGTCTTGTCGTCCGGAATATTTTGAGAACCTAAAAGGTACAACCTAGTGGTCATCTACAATGAGTCATCGGAAACAAAGTTTGTAGACCAAACTTAGTTTATAGAAATAACAATGCGGGTTCTTTATATCTTATTCTTATGTGAAAGAGTTACTTAGTTCGTCGTATCAAAATTTAAGAATGAATTGTTATAACTATGTCTTAGAATATTTATAAGTTACAATTTAATGAAGATCCATGATATGATAAGAAATCAATTTTTATAGGATTCTGAATTTAATTTCTCAAGTAACTAATAAACTTAATAACAGTCAAGGTATGAATTTCTAAGTATCTTTTTAATTTAAATGTCATTATTATCATTATCGTAACATCATTATTATTAACTATAATATGGCATTATAACTATAATAACAAGGTAAAGGAATTCGGTCTTTGCATGATTGAAGCTGATTCATTTTTAAGATCTAGAACTTCGTATTGTGAGCCATTACTGCTAATATTTTATTGGTTTAAATCAATCATGCTGGCGTTCTTCTCCATAGCTCTTAAGAATTTACTGATACACCAATTTACCTACGATGTGTCGAATTTTAAAAGAGAGAAAGAGTACACATTCACTAGTTTAAGCTAAGTCGAGACATAAATAAATTGTATAGCATAAGTATAATTGTCTATTAGAATTTTACGGCTTCAAAGTTTAAAGATGGTACTGCAGAAACAGTAACGGCGCTAGGATATAATTCTGGGATGGTAGAGATGGGGCGAAACATTAGTTAAATGTGGCGGGCGTTATCTGCACTATATTAAGCAAACTAATTTTTAAGTTATTTTTCGAACAAGGGATTGTTTGCGCGGTAATTTTGTAAGACAAAGTAGTAAAGAACTATACAGCTCAGTGTAATATAAAACATCCTGCGTTTTCTTTTTGTCGTGCAGTTAAGGAGCGCTAGCGTCATCCTTATACAGTAAATGTGGTTTTACAGAAATTTGCTGTCTTTTGTGTGAATTGAATAGGAATGGCCAAGTAGACTAACACATTTATTTACACAGGATGTGAAAAACAGCTTTCAGGAACTATTAATTGACCCTACTAAAGTATTAGGTTTAAAGTACTGGTCAGTCTCCAATTCAGCACAAAAATTCTGGTATAAATCGCGTCTCAAATCAAAGTACTCAAAAAAAAGTTTCAAAATTCATTGGGATATTCTAACTTAACATTATTTCGTAATTAGTTTATAAACTGTACTAATAGTAAAGTTATTGCAAGATTAAAAGATTAAATTATTATTTTAAATTACTTAATTGCTAAACGGAGGATATATAAAATATAAACAAGTAAATAAGTGAGGTTAGTGAAATCTTTAAAAGCCGTTGATCGTTTTGACCTCGAGAAGAAATATTATTTGAAACGTAAGAAAATTGAAAATTATTAAAAGACTATCGGTGTTTGATCATAGTAGCTATCCCCTGAATAATTAATCACAATGTATGTAAAATGAAAACTTATATGCATGTACAAATCTTCTGCTGATAAAGATACAGGATTTGAGAAATGAAGACATTAATTTGAAGTAGCAATCAATTTGTTACTCGTTGGAATTGCTAACTGTTGAATACCGGTGGCGACATTTATCAAGAAAGGTTCTAAGTGTGTAAATATAAAAGATGAATTTTTGTTGCACAGCTTATAAACCTATTTTATAAACAAAGATAAATAAGGAAGTAACATAAATTCAGAATTTCTATAAGGAAACGTCGCCTTTACGAAGATATAGCAGAAATGCACCGAAAATATTTCTTCAACGCTTCCAAGATTTTTGTCCTGACGCAACAACAAAAATCGATAATTTAGAAATTCAGAATATCTAGAGTTTCACAGTTCCAGAATTTCAGAGTTTCAGTTTGAAAGATCCGAAATAGAGTTTCTGTTCTTACAAATGTCAAGGTTCCAAACTATTGAAATTTTGGAAAAACACACTTCAAGGCTGCTTAGACCTTTTTAAGTATTCAGATCGGATTTAAGTATGTGGAATTTCAAATTTTTTACCAAGCTTTATAATTTCAGAACTGAAAATGTAAAGGTTTCCTGCAGATTCCCAGAATTTTAGAGTTTTACACTCAAAGACTTTAAAAAATTCAGAACGTTTGACAATTAAGTTTATTAATCTTCTTAAAGTTTGAAATAATCAGACTTTGAAATTTGAAAGTTTCATAGATTCATACATTTTGGTTTCAAAATATTTACGTATGTACGTCCTAAAATTTCTACATCATCACAGAAGAGCTCTTAAGAAGCTTCCTTCTACCTATGTCTTGCCTGTACCTATGATTATTATTTTGAAAATCTTGAATCTGGAAGATCTTTTTTGAATCGCGAATAAATCTCCAATGCAAAAATTCAGTACATTATTAAAACATGTTTGATGAGTTACTTCATGATATCTGGCGTAAGTTGGTATATTTTTTGATAAATAGTGCGGTTTAACTCTTTCCTAATATAAGGTTCCTTCTGATAAGTCAAGAAGGCCATGCTAAACTACTGGAAAAATAAATAAATTGTTGAAAGATTTCTTAGCATCACTCTTTGCTTCTTTAGGCTCTAGTTTTCTAACATATCTTATGTTTTGGCGTGGGTGAAGCAGAACAACATGGCATCTACCCATAGAACTGGTACCGGTACATCTAACCCCAAGCATCTGGGCAACGGTGACTCAGGCCAGAATAAACTGAATGGTGTAGTGTATCTCGACGAATACTCATAAACGTTGCAGAGGAAGCTATTCTAACATGAGGACGTATGGGTGGATTTTATTCTTACCTGGGATAAGATCTCTTATGGTGTAAGTTCCCGATGGGGTAAATTTTGGCGAATGGGAAACTGCATGCCACTAGGTAGTGTGTTCTGGAAACTATTCGAATCATCATATAACTTGACTGAAGTGAGTCCCGTGACCTGAAGAACCGCCGAACACACCGCCGGGTGAACATGGTCATAGCCCCGGTACTAGCCTGGAGAGCTAGTAGAGGATGGATAGTAACCTCGTTCCCACCAGTGCGTACTGGTAGCATTGCATCAGCAACGCTCGCTAATTGAGTGTATCTTAATTCACGTCTTCGGTCGAGAAATGAATACCCAGAGGTTCAAGCAAATTAACAAATCAAACAGCTCAATATCAATAGGGCATATTTTAGTACCTAGATGATAGGCTATGAGGAGGAATGAAATAAACATTCACACACATACATATCCTATGTTTCCATATATACAATTCGATTTCTCGCAGCATTTTTTACGAAATTCTCGATTTCTTCTGCATTTGCTGTGCAGACTAACGGTTGCATGGTTTTAGTTCTACTTTCTGGATATTTTTTTTTTCTCCGTAATGGACCTGTTAGTTCAATTATCATGGAACAATTACTGCTTCAAAATTTCCTCAGGCGGTTCTTCGGCTCTTTTCGATTTTCTTCGTGATTTTTGTCTATGCAGATATGAAAAATGAAAACCTCCGCATGTTGTTCCATGAACTGCCCATCTTATCTTACACTTGCTCTCCATTGACGAATTTTCTTGTTGTCACAGCGAATCTAACGAGAGATAGTTAGGTATTGTTATCCTATCGAATGAGGAGTTGAAGTATCTCGTTGATAATGTCTTGGATTGCCATTTTTCAGGTATCTGAACCTTTTAAAGTTGACTATTTTTAGGTTATGTGCAGAAGAGAACAGATTGTCGACCAATTTAATGTTTTTTACAAGTAAGATCTCGATATTGATGGTTTCTTGATTCTTCTTATAGTTCGTCCACTGCAAGATTATAAATAGTTTGTTTTTCACCGGATAATGTAATTTCTTTGCTTTGCTTTCATACATCTAGAAGCGACACTTTAACGAATAGAGCAAATATTCTCGTATGTCCTCCTGATCTATGCAATATTAACTGGTCTCTGCATGCGGGATGGGCAGGGCTTTGGGATGTGGGCTCTGCACAACATCTTATCTCCTGTGCAGATAATGGTTCTTTTCCATACTTGATAAACAGAGTCTTTTCTCGGTAACTGTTTTCCATCTTTTCATCTCCATCATCATCTCACAGCATTTTTGGGCTTTCGTTCTGTTTTGTTGAGTATATGGTCTGTTTTCTGCTGATGCATTGCATTTTCTGACAAAATCTGCTTTGCCACACGCCATCCGGAATGCTCGCATAAGCGCTCTTTGACTTGCTCATTGCACTTGCAACGCTTAGAGAACTGTTCCATTTTTTAATCTCCACTGAAATGGTCGCTGCAGGACATGTATTAACCAATTACAATTTTAGATGGCTAGGAAACTTCTTTAATAGATCGTAATCATTTTTTTATGTACAAGGAAGGCGTTACAACGCTACGTGCGGAACGTAGTTACTGGTGTACAGAAGATAACTGAAATGTTAATTGAGTTGTATATGGAAATATATCCAAATCCAACTAACAGACACTCTTCACTAGCAGGCAAATATAATTTCTTGATATTTTTGCCGTGACAAAGCAACTAACTTACCAATTGAACATCTACAAACATACTCGAAGCTTGTCGTGAAGCAACTGATTGTAGGAAGAATTGTAAATGCTCGTCATGCCTTGCCTCAGCGCTCTACGAATAAAATTTAAGTGGAAGATACAATCATGCTGTATCTGACTGCACTCGCAAAGAAAGACAAAGAGAAGCAACTTTACAGAGCCCTCTACTAGGAGGTGATGATATTCATATGGCATTTCTTACTACTGTCCAATGATATACAATTATACATATCTTGCTAGTAGTCGTTAAGGCACAGATTGGAAAAGGAATATGAAATGTCATTTTGGAGTTTGTTAGTGATAGTTTAATTGCGGATGTTAACAATTGCTTTTAAACAAGATAAATATTCCCAACCGGGTGGAAAATGACTAACTTACAAAATCTGTAGGCACACACGTAGTTTTAATGGTTAATCTTTGTCTCAAACTTGAGAACCTCAAATTCCTATATTAAGATTCAATGTGTCGACTGTGGGCGTGTTTCTAAATTACTGAACATTTTTTCGCGCACTAAAGTAACAATAATAGTTCTTACGATATTACCGTGGAAACGATTGTTAATGTCATTTAGTGTTCGCGTAATTTAAAAACATGGTCATTATAATACTATCTGTATTAAACAACTTTCGTTATGTGCCATAGATGAGAACTTCAAAAATATTATTTTTCACAGCGGATACGTCTTATATGATGGCTTATAAGGTTTTTATTTATGCACCTCTAATACAATCTCATTGGATAGAAAGTTTCAACATTGACGTTTTGTTACCATTCGATTTTAAAAGAGGCTTAAGTAAATTTAAGTAAGTAACTGACTTGTTAGTTACTTTATAGTTGGTCCCCATAGAAGAAAATAAATATAATCGCTATAAATTGAATTATTATTAGGATATTGATGCTTCTGATGCATACACAGTAAAAATCAGTCTAGTGTTAAAAACTTAGTGTTCCGGTTAAAATAATAGAGTTAATTTTAAAGTGTTACTTTACACTTAATTTAACACTATATATTTTTAGTGTTAAAGTTCCATTATATTTGCTAACAAACACTGTACAGTGACAATTCTCACTACACGGGATAAGTAACACTAAAAGTTTTAGTATTTTTTACGACTTTTAGAGTTAATTGACACTAAAATGTTAATAGTCAACATATAACACTTTGTAGAGTCGTAGTTTTCACTACTAGTGTATATTAACACTAAAACGCTATAACCTACAGAAACACAAAGGCTATTTTTATATAAAGAAATACTTAACCTACCAAAATGTAGCTGTGCTGGAAGTATCAGCTTGATCCAAATAACACTGCTTTAGTTTTTGCCAGCTAGCCTCCAATAAGTCGGTGAGGGGCGGGGTAATACAAGATATAAAGGATAAAAAAACAAGCGCCACTTCGTTTAAAGCAATGCTTATTACTAAAGCTTCAAGCTTATCAGACAAACGAAGAAATAGATCTACTAAAATATGGGCAACTTCCAATATTTTGGTCGTACCGTACATATATATTTACAAATGACGAACTGGAAAGCAATATTAAAATCATACAAATAAATAAATAATAAATAAATAAAACACACGTAGTGAAATGTAAACTTTCTAAGTAGGGCTTTATTTTACTTGCAACTATTTTCTATTGTGCAGATAAAAAAAATATAATGTTTAAATAAAAGAAAAGGTGAATGGTGATTTGTATCACAGTTGGTTGTACTTAAAACTACCCTACAACAATTCCACTACTCGATATCTCGTGTTATTCTTAAAATTAACATGCATGAATAAATTGTAAACACATTGAATAAATATATACATATACATAAATAAAATGACACATAATACATACAAATTTAGACAAACATCCCACCATTCGGAGACCCACGGCTGTTTTATTTAAAGCCTTGCTTAGGGGTTTTCCGTTTCACCCTTCGAAATCTATTGGTTTGTCCCGATCCGGTACATGTACAGATGTAGGTACGGACACAAAGGGGAAGAACCTTCTAATTAAAACCCACGGTCAGAGGGGCAGGAACACGAATACGACAACGAACAACAAAACCCAAACGACAAAAAAAAGACCTACAAAGAAATCACCCTGTATATTGTATTAATTTTATATATTTGAAGATTTTTACCTTTCTATAAACTGAAAGGTCTTTTACAATACAATTCCCTCAAGGTGACGGCTAGGGAAATAATATTACCTAAAATAAAAAGACATTTGTAAGATTTTAAGCGCATGGAAAGGAAACGAAAAGAATTTACCTAAAATGGTTTGCACTAGAACTTAATCCGTCAATTTGACGATTGATCGCATATAAATAATCAAGCGATCGTTCTGTTGAATGTGAGATTTATTCCGCTAAAGCGAATTATATATAAAACCAATTTCCTAATATATCTCGCCCATTCAACTTCTCGTACCAAAACCAGCCATTTTGTTACTTCCACTCTCCTATTGAGAAGGAACTTAAACGCGCCGGTGCGACTTTACTATAGACAGAAAGAAAGGGAAAACCAGTGACAACCAAACAACGGAGAAGCTTGGTTTTAAACAGTGACCATCAAACAAACAATGGGTTGTGAATTTCAACGTTATAACGCGCCGACGCACTTGGCAGTATTGCACATGATGCTCGTGATATCTGCCATTGAAAGCGTCTTTGTTCGTAGGTGCTCTAGTGCGTATATGATTGTTACAGAGATATAAGGTTGTGTACCCTAGAAAGTTGCATTATAGTGTTATCGATCTTCAGTAATTATTGTTTAAGGAACCTTTTAATCTTAGCAAGTGCCACACAAAAACTTATTTGTATTTAGTTCCGAAATACCTACGCGTTCTTAATCTAGTGTTATGCTTCTGAATATATATGTTAATCTCTGTATTCTCTTATAACACGGTATATGTATTAATTAAGTAATTATTTGTATATTGTATTTTTTTGTAAAATAAATGTTTATATCAATTCTCAGCATTTATTTCAAGCTGCCTATAATATAACGTCTCGTGTAATTTAGTGAATGTTTACACTAGTTAACTTCACTACGCTAGTGTTTATTTAAACTGTACAGTAGAGTTACTTTACACTTGATATATTCACTATAATAGAGTAGATTCTCACTAAAAAATACACTATTTTTAGAGTTCAAAAGTGAACACTGTCTAGAGGGACCTATATAAACTCGAGATAGTGTTGCTTTAGTGTTGATTTTTAACACTAAATTTTTTACTGTGTAGTAGAACTCTACTATAAAAACTAGAATAGTATAACCATAAAGTGTATTAAGAACCAAAGAGATAACTGCAGTTATAGGGATGTCACATTAAAAAAGAAAAATCTGATGGATAATTTGGACAACTAGTAAAGAATAAATTTTCAGATGTAATCTTATTGTTGGCTAGTGTAGAAAATATTTAACCACAACAAATACAATATCATGTCAGAGTAATAATAGGATTTGTTGTAATCAGTCACTATTACTTTTTGTATGGGCAAAAGAAAAGAGTTTATATGAGTTTTGTACGAACTTTTTCACTTTTCATAGCCTCAAATAACGGGAAAAGTAAACTGCAGTTTTAATTGTTGTGTACTAAACATTTACAAAAACCAATTACTCCGAGTAAGGGAACGTGCTGGCGCTTACAATACCAAAACAATAGATCCTCTTTAATCTATATTTATACTTCTCTCAATAATAGATTATATCATGTTACATAAAAGCAAAGTTGTTCATCATTATCAAAGCAGAAACCTGTTATATTTACCATTTTGAGTCGTATATGCTCTATTCTATTGAAACAAAACGTTGTTTTACCGATTATATCGAAATTAAAAATTATTTACTGTCCCTGTTTAATTATTATTATATTACGAATACCTTTTTACCTGTTAGTTCAGTACAGTGCAGATGTAATAGCAGTCTATTTAGCCAAGTATATATTAACAACTGACCTATTTTTTTAACAATAAAAAGTAAACTTTATTATGTCATATATCATTCACGTGGCATGTCCCTAGTGTGTATTCTCAAAGTAAAAAGCAGTTTTTCTAAGGCATCAGTTAAGAATTATTGTTCTAATTAAAGAGAATTGTAAAACAAGTATAGGACTCTCATACAGAGTCAATTAATATCTAAAATATTAAGCATCGACTACTACACAATCAATTAAATATTGTCCCTGATCGTTTGGTATTTGCATGGATCTAACTAAGAGAGGAGAACATTATTAAATTTCACGTATAGTATCAGTATTTCTACAATATCAGCATTACACATGTATTGTTTGCATATGTAATTTCAATGAAATCAACATGTAGTGTCTTGTTCAGTTGATCTATAAACTTTATAGAGGTAGTTTATATCGTTTGATGTAAGAGTACATTTATTTTGCATCATTCACGTGGTTATCATAATTTCTTACTGCTGTTGAATTTAGAAATGAATTTTTCGTAAGTTGATACACTACTTGTGTTGTTTCATTATAGCTAGTATGAAGCCTCCAAAGAAAATAGTCTAGGGCGCTATGTTATATTAATGCTCTAATAGTCATTCGCGTTGCATTTTCATTGCATCATTTGCGTGGATTTATAATTTCACGTAATATAATTTGTTTACGAAAATGACAACTCCTACATACATTCATGTTCTTACATTATGAGGTGCAAAGAAAATGTGGAAAAGACGAAAAGAAGAGAAAAAATTAAAAATGATCCAGAAAAGAAACAAATGGAGAAGCTAAAACATGATGACTGTCATATCACGTTAAATAAAAATTACTAATTTTTATTTTACTTGTTATCCATTACTAAGCCATTATTAAGCATTACCGTGTTGGAAATATCTTTTTATTATAATATTAAAGTTCAGTTTTTTTATTAAATATAATCTTTTCTGTCATTTGCATGTTATTTGGATCATTTACGTGGATTTTAACACTGTAGAGGTCGAAAATGTTTAGATTAAGCTCTACTAATCAACAGTATGTGTTATATACAATCAATTAATCACACTATTTCTTAGAAAAACAGATTTCAACAATTTTCTTTTCCGAGAATTTTTCACATCCAAATTGTGGTTTTCGGGAGAAACACCCATTTAGAATGCTGATAATGAAAATGTGTGGTATTTTAAAAATAAAGATTTTGGCCTATTTTCCCAATTTGTTTAAATTTTATCTTCTGCCAATGCACCACTTAGTACTACTCAAACATGTTTTTATTTTATTTATGTTTGTGAAATTTTATGTAAAATCGACCATTTAAACACGTAGAACGTAATGTGTATAGATTAGCATTGTACGACTGCAATAACTATGCTTAGTAAGCATTAAGTTTACGTCATGACTTGTAAAAATAGGCCTTTACCTGATGTATTTCTGAGGTATATGGGTTTTTAACTATTATGCTGATTTCAGAAATAGAAATTATAGACTCTCGGAATAGAAATTCAGCTTTAGGTATTATAACATAATTTACTTTTAAATCCCAACCGATAGTGGATAAATAAATTTATTTTATGGTCACATGATTAGTTTTAAATGAATTGATTTGATGCCTTTACTATTAGCAACAAGTAGTCGATTAAAAGTCTCCCAAGATGAATTAAAGGGTATTAGAGATAAAATTCCTAAGTTAATTTGAGGATCTAAAAACCATTAATTTCTCTGTAAGTTAATTCTAATCATGTTAGAAATGTGCTTTTAGTAAATAATTGGTCACTTGTGGCTTATGTAGTTTAATAACTGTAATAGTTTTATAACTTTTAATAATAATAATAATAGTCAATTTTGTATATGCATCGACTAGCATAAGTTTTCAAATAAAGATGACCACATCCAATCCAATGGAAGGTGGCGAGAGTTGTTCCTGTTCACAAGTCTGGTAACAAGAGTGACTTATCTAATTATAGACCCATTTCTATCTTGAATGTTTGTGTCAAACTTCTGGAGGCAATTGTGACTGAGGATCTTTTCCTAAAAGTAAAGCATCTATTAACGAGACACCAGCACGGTTTTTTAAGGGCAGATCCACGCTTTCAAATTTACTATCTTTTTAGACTTTGTATCAGATAGCATGGACGACCGCATACAGGTGGATGCCATATATACCGACTTCATGAAAGCATTTGATAAATTAGATCACAATACAATGATTTATAAGCTGGAATGTTTCGGTATATATGGCGGACTACTAAAATGGATTAAATCATACTTGTCCAATCGATTCCTATTTGTTGTGGTTAACAACTGCGTATCTGAAAGCGTCTCAGCAACCTCCGGCGTTCCACAAGGCAGCCATATTGGTCCCTTATTGTTCCTATTATATACCTTTGACATATATAAATGCTTTGTTTGTTGTTTATACATTCTGTACGCTGTTGATCTAAAAATCTTTATGAAAATCAGATCACCACAGGATATAGCTCTGTTTCAGCAAGATATTGATAGCTTGTATGCTTACTGTATAAATAACTATTTATATTTAAATATTAAAAAATGTAACCTAATTACTTTTACTAGAAATAGAATACATGTTTTTAATAGCATTTATAATCTAAACAACCAAGCTTTAAAAAGGGTTGAATCAATCAAAGATTTAGGCGTAACACTGGACAATACACTTTCTTTTGAATTGCACATTGATTCAATCGTTCGTAAGGCTTACAAAATGTTGGTTTTGTTATGAGAATGACTAAAGACTTTAAAAATATTAATTGCGTCAAAACTCTGTATTTTAGTCTTGTTCGTAGCTTACTCGTATATAATACCGTTGCATGGAGCCCCCTATATCAGACATACATTGATAGAATAGAAAAGATTCAGAGTAAATTTTTAAAGAGATTAAACTATAGATTTTATCCCGATCTAATAGCTAATTCATACAAACAAGACCTGGCCAGTCACAACTTTATAAGTCTAACAGAAAGGCGAATTTTATTAGACAACATATTTTTACATAAATTAATAAATAGCAATCTGGATTCTAATTTACTTGAGTACATTAATTTTCGAATACCTAGTTATGATAATAGAGAACATGAAATATTCGCAATTGATAGATCTACTAGTAATCAAAATCAGAACTCCA
Source organism: Agrypnus murinus (assembly GCA_929113105.1). Classification (NCBI taxonomy): domain Eukaryota; kingdom Metazoa; phylum Arthropoda; class Insecta; order Coleoptera; family Elateridae; genus Agrypnus; species Agrypnus murinus. The sequence continues at coordinate 134,583,351 of OV816028.1, read as the reverse complement.
CTTTTCAGAGAGTCCCGCATTACTACAACAAAAACTTAAATGATAATGATATTTTTAACTGTTCTTTGGTCCCTTTCAGGCGAAAAGTTATAAGTCATTTAGTTTCAGTAAGGCAAGTTGAATAGAGTTAGTTTATATTCGTATTTTCTGTAGAGATTATTTTACATAGTACATAATAACTATAGTTTTCATTATCTTTTTTGTATTCACAGTATATTCTTAAATTTATTTTTTGTTATGTAATTTTTCTACATTTAACATAACACGTTTTTCTACTTCATGTAAATTAAAATAAAAATAAAAAATAAAATCAACAAATTGTAACAGGAGACATGGATATTATGAATGGGATTAACATTCTGAAATAAAGTTGAAATATACTTGGGGCGCCACTGAATTCTTCAAAAATAAATAACTCCAACTAAGCTAATATTAACTTGAGAAAGCAAAGAGATTATGACTGTGAATTCAAAAGGGACCAAAAATCACTTCCATACTTCTATTTATATTTATTTCAGATCAATGAGTACAACATAAAAGTTGAAAATAAACAAAATAATAAAGTAGTACACAGCTAAGACTAAATTAGAAGGCCTTTTCCTTAGTTAATTATCCGTAAAACTATGAATTAAGTACCTAATGAATTTTAAGTAAAAGTTTAGGTAAAACATAAATATCATCGTTTCATACAGAATAAGAAGCTACACAGAAAATAAAACAACAAAATAAATCATAACGACAGTTTCGGCCTGGTTTTGGTTAGATGGTAATTAAGCTCCGATACTTGTAAAATGCTCGCTTTCTAACCCGCAGTTATATCTCCAAGATTTTACCGACAAATTGAACTTTTAACAGTGCTCTAAAACGAACATAAATCTAACTTTTTCCGGAAACGCCCCTCAAAATACTAACGCTTCAAATACAATAATATAGTTTTTCATTCGAAAAGCAATTTAAATTAAAACACAAAATTTGGAGTTATTCTAGGAAGTGTGCTTTTTGATTATACTTTTCTACCATGTACCTTTTCAGAAGTTAACTTTTTATCCTGTTGAAGGTAGTTTTTGGCAGCTTCATTCATTACCTTCTTTGGAAGAGGGGCTGACCGAACAGCTGCTGCATCAACTGTTTGTATGAGTTTTTTAACCGCGTTTTCTATGGTCAATTTCACTCTTCACATAGTCACTAGCTTGAAGCTAATCTTTAAATAACTTTCGGTTGGTCTTTGCGTTGCAGACCTAAGATCTTTTTGCGTATTTATCGCTGTTGTACTGATAGTTGCTATACTATAGCGTTTTATATATCTCATGACTGAATTCATTACGATGAAGTTACAACTTGGAATAACTTATAACAAAACATGCACAGATTAAGACTCTCCCAGCTTCAAATTCTAGTTTTAAATTCCTATTTCACTACATGGCCAAATTCTTGAAGAAGCGGCTGTCGAAGAGTGAGCTTTTTGATTTGAAGCACTGCACTCTTGACTAAAACTGCGTCATTCCAAACATGAGCAAGGCGACATTAGTAAACAAGTCTTTTGATACATGTAAGCAAGTGACTAACTGAAACTCGACATAGTTTTTGTACAACACTACAACATTCTAGTCCTCAACGAATTAACATTACAAAAAAACAATAATACTCGAAAGCTATGAACGAACCCCTTAGGCTGTACTCCCGAAAGCCGCGTATGGCTAATTGGGCTGAAAATCAATGGACGGAGTAAGATTTTTAAGTTCATTCGTACCTTCTCGAGCAGTGGTATCTTTAATATAGGCCAGGTCAGGTTAGGCTTGGCTTAGTTTAGCTTGCGGTAGTATAAGTTAGCTTTGGTTTAATTTGAGTTACGTTCGATGTGGTTTAAGTTGAATAATTATCGTTATCAATTATCAATTATCAATCAATTATCAACCTAGTTCAGTTGATAAGGTTTTCGGCTATTTTCTATTTATCGCTCATGCGTAGTTTTCCGAACTGAAGACTCCGCCCACTTGATGCGCTCCACCTATTCAGTTTCAGGATGATCGGATTCTGGGGCCATTCTGAAGATTATGATTATATTGAATATTATTAATGATTATCAAAATAGAACACAACTAAATTAATATCCTGTTCTATAATAAGGTTGCTACTAGTTCCGTCTTGTATAGTTATATGAAAAAATGGACACCTGTCTAAACTCGAAGCGGTTTTGGTTCTCTTGAATGGAAATCTTAAAAATTTCCATTACATGGTATCATGAAATATTTTCTGAATAATCGCGATTCTTGCTGGAAATGTTTATTGCTAAGTTATAAAACAGATCGCAACAACCACTAAATCTGATTCGGGTTTTTTTTGGGAATGCTTTCCTCTTAAAGTCTAATAAATATTGCAAAAAGATAAAAATAAAATTAAGAATTTATCTGTTTACTACACTGTGTTTTCTTTCTGAAACGGAAGAGTTTATCGATTTGATACTAGACATGTAAGCAGACATCCCTCCAGTTATTGAACTTCGTTTTGTCTTGAAAGTTTCAGTTTAGCTATTTTCATTGGCATGAGAAATTTAAAATACGTTTAAAGATACTGCAGTAAGTATTTTAAATATGAGTGTCACAGTAACAAGAGCTAATTGCTCATTGTCTGTAAGCTGCTAAGCAGCGTCTGATATAATTATTTACTACACAATTATAGTTTATCTTTTCAGGCTCTGGTTCATATCAATGTGAGACTTATGCAGTCAATAATGTATAAAAATGCACCATCGTAATGTTTAATATGTTTATTAATATTTATAAGCTTTTTCTTCAAACAGGTTTTATGCACAACTCTTTATACCTGAAGTCGTCTGTTTCCAGTTTGCGGTAACGGCAGGTAAATGATAAAAGGCATAGAGTGACAGTTAAGGTATATCCACCTCTAGTTACATGTTTCGCCTCACTAACAGACAAGTTCAACGTGCAGCTTATTTTACACGAGAATTATATTCTTAAATTTAACCGACTATAGTGTACACTATTACTATATTCTCGGAGTATTACAAAGTGCTGCATACTAACAAAAACGAAGAAATGCAATATAACATATCAATTTGATGTTGATGCACTTCTCTGCAATGGTTAGGTAAATGTTAAACTGTAGGTGAAGTATAAACAATATATCCTATATAAAATATTTTAGTGTTTAAGAACTACTAGTTCTGTTTAATAGGTTTTTCCCCAAGCTAAAACCCTCGTTAGATAATGTTTAGAACTTTACATCAGTTAGTTTAGACGTACATCTTTGGTGTATACATGTGTAGAAAAACAAGAAGGAAGTATCTGTGTGGAAACCATATGTGTGTATGATAAGGAACGCGCTAGTAAAATAAAGAAGGGTTTATATCGGGCCCCGCCTTTGTTCTTCTTGTTTAGTTTGTGTTAGTGGGGTTGGGGAACTACACCAACGCTCAGTTTGTGGTTTACTAAACAACTTTAATGCTCGAATGTTCCCCCACTAACAAACTAAGAAGAACAAAGGCGTGACCCGATATAAACCCTTCTTTATTTTATTAGCGCGTTCCTTATCATACATATGGTCATGTACGTACTTCTTACCTATTTTTCTATATCTGTATGATATAGTAATACAAAAAGGATATATAACGTCTAGTTGACGAATGTCTGTCGTTGATTCATACAAGTGAGTGAGAACTCAGGTATAGATCTCTTGATACGATTCGAAAACTAATAACGACTCGAGCTTGAACACAGAATGCAAATCGTCGAAACGAGTACAATAGATTCTCGAAACGAAATGCCTCCATCCTATGATAAAAGTTACCTTATTTATAATTATGTTGAAATCTTCGCTCTGTTAACAGATCTGTGTCAAAACAAATTATACAAAGAGTGAATGAATCATCTGCAAATTCGAAAACTAAACAAATGTCGCAACTATCTAAATTTATAAGTTGGTTAGAAGTGACCCAATTATTTGGATGTACACTATGCTGGTAAAGAGATCTTCACATAGGAAGTTATTATTGTTTATGGAAAAAGTGGATAGTGGGTAGCCTTACTATTTATCTGTTGTTGACTTTTATAGATTTTCCCAGAGAATTATTTTTTTATGCCTACATATTTGAAGTTGTGGAAACCTACTCAGTTTTATTATCTTGTACGTGTGAAGTACTTCTTTCTCAAAACTTCCTGATACTGAATATGTAAGGGTGGTTGTATCAGATTAGTAAGGATCACGCATTTTCAACTTTCAATCTCTATCTAGCACACTAAGAACTCCATGGGGAAACTTTCAGATCATCTGTACACTATTTCAACTATGAATTCAAATACGTTTAATTTAAATAAGTTTCCATTAGAAGACGAGCAGGAAATGCCAAACGAAGAAATTCAGATTTTTCAAGATTGGGATTGGAGTACATACGTCATACATCTTTGTTTAATCACATATCTCTTAATGAACTTTGAACATTTTTATTGTTTTACACGCCCAGGTAAAGTTCAGTATGAATACAGTGGCATTACTCTACACAAAACAGACAGAAAAGATTTGTAAAACAAAAATTATTTTGATGCTTTCTCAAGGAAGTATTGGAATATTATAACAAATGAGTCGTTGATCATATAATAAAAATGATTAATAAATCGTCAATTCGTAATTTACGTGGCGCTTATAAATAATATGGCTAGTCCTATCCTACAAATTCTGATACAATGGGCTTCTTCTAAAGTCCGTGTTTCCGCTTAGATTTTTTCCTCCTCCATAATATATCTAGACTTAGTTTGTCTTAGAAGTGATTTTTTAACCATATACATATTTGTAATATCTTTCGAACCTAAATAAGCCGCATTAAATGCTCAGCATACTTTAGAACAGTTAATTAAGTTAGGCTACTTCAGGCCCTTGGTGGTCGAATGGTAGAGATGCTGCCTCTCGATCAGAGGGACATGGGTTCAAATCTCGGTTGCGACTGAATTTTAAAAATTTATTACAATCGATTTTGAGGTTATTAGGATAAAGTAAGAAAGCTGTATGAATGAAAAGCATGGTGGAGCGTAATGTACTTGCTACGATAGCTCCATAATTTCCGTTGCACCCCCTAAGAGTTTGTATGGAACCTCAACACTCATATGCGGCAGCAAAGAAAATGGATTTTGAAGACATTTTAACTCATATTCATAGCAGAAGAATTGACAATTGAAGAATTAAAGATTTAAACAGAACTACAGTGGTGGTTTTTTAACGGAGACTGAGAATGTAGAGGATTTCTGCAACGATAGTCCCATACATTTTTACAGAACAAGATAAGAAATAAGGCCATGATGTGTCTCATAACTAAGAGATGGTTTTGCAAGTGATAATTCTGCTGCTTTTTTGGGTGGTTGGTTTGACAAAATATAACGGGAACTTCCTAACCAGCTAACTCACGGTGTTAATAAGAAGCCCAGCTATATTAAAATTTATTACATAAAACATTAACCTGAAACTTACTGTATGTTTGGGTCCGGCAAACAGAAATGTATATTACTTGCGATCTCTGCAGAAAAGGTAAATTAGATTACAACTGGCAACTGCACCACAAATATTACCAAAACAAAAATAGGTTTATCTTTATTACATACCCTAAAAAAAGAATGAAAAGAAGAATGGTTTATACAGTTATAAGATAAACGGAAATTCTGTGTGTTGGAAGGATGTTGTTGCCTTCTTGTTGTATGTGACTTAGATTTGATAATACACTTGACTTTTAAGTTGCGGCTCCAAAGGTGGTGGACAATAAAATCCAACGTTCTGGAAAGTACCTTTCTAGTAAGGTGGTGCGAGATGTAGGAGAGGTAAAACTAAAGCTAAAAAGGAAAGCCTAGAAAGGAATTCTGCATTAATTTAACAGTTTAACAACGTAAACTATGGCCTACCGGAATAAGATGATTTCGTCAGCTTAAGAAAATAGAGACTCAGAGGGATGATTATTGCCTTTTGCTTAATTGAAAGGTATTTCTAAAAAAAAAAAGGAATTGTTAGAGATAGCCATAATGAATAAATTAGATAGAAGTGTACCATGGGAGCGATTAAAGACACTTATCACCTTCGTGAAACTAACTAATCACCAGGACTTATTAGATTTCATTCAACAACAAAAGCGAGGAGAAATGGTTATCTTTATCAAAAGTTTCTGGAAAACAGTGATAAAGCCGAATTTACCAATGAGAAAACCGGAATAGAAACCACCAAATAAGGAATAACCAATAAAAGGGTGTACCCACAAACACGACCATATTTGGAGTGACTAAACTGATATTAACACAATGGGGAAAAGCGTCTTAAGAAGACAAGATCTTATCAACTGAAGTTTATTAAAATATTTCTTCCGCGTTCAAACTGGTATTGGTAAGTTTTGCTGTGAGGCTTTGAAGAGACTGAGAAAAGAATTCTCGCTTCTGGTTAAAATTATAATAACCATTTTTAAATTCCTATTTATTTGAATTCGCTCTTTGCGATGTTTTCCTGTTCATCAATATACAGTTCACTAAATTCTAGAGATTCAGGCAAGAATAGCGGAGGGAAATTAAAACAATTTAAATCTCACACTAAAGGACTTCATAATGCACCCAGCATTGAAATTTGTTTTAACATACTGAACAATATGATTCGGAAACTCAAAGACCCGTGTAAATCCTTACAGTAAAGGACTTCAGGATATATCTAGCACATAAATTCGTTTTAGTATACCGAATAATATAATTCGGAAACTCAAGGGACTCGTGGAAAACCTCAGGAAAAGCATAATGGACTTCAAAATCATGGACAAAATTAAATGGACTTGGAATCATAGTTTTGAAATGATATAACAAAAAATATACAAATATATAAATGTTTAAATTAAAAATTTAAACGGTTTATAAAATATAGTTAGTACATGATTTATCTAAAATCTTATTCGATACGGCGCGGCGATTTCTTTTTATTATTTATGTCATTTTCAGTTATAATATTAAACGACTTTATAACGAAGCAATTTTGACAATGCCATCCCATCACGCAACAATCAATATAATACATATTAAATTTTAAATGTGCTGTTTGGCAGTTACCAATTTTCAAAATAAAAATGTGTTATTCTGAAGTACGAAATCCTTAAGAAAAACCCTTCGTTGTTGCGTCTGTCAAGTTAACTTCATCGCAAAATTTTCCTTCACTTGTTTCCTGTATTATGCGTTGTCTTGAAGCAACCCTCTTCAGATGTTATATTAAAAAGTTGATGTTTTTTTTTTCCTATAATTTAGTGCAGCACAATGTTAAAAGACTGCAGTACACATGTACTGGTTTTTTTTCTATAGAAGCAATATTTTTTTATATTAATTTATAAACATCAATTAAAATGTAAATTAGAATAACAACCGGTATAATATGTATACAAAAGTAATTCATAAAAACAGCTTTTAAGAATTGGTGGGCGTGGTTATTACACAAACAGTTTTTAGCAACGGTTGCTTTCTTGAGGTATACTTTTTTCGGTCAAGGTCTTATTATTTTTTTGATATTGTGGGTGTGTTTTAGTATTATCAGGTGTATAGAAAAAAAGCGGGTACATTTTTAAAATCAAATTAGGAATTGCCATTTTTTTATTTGATATTCTTGTAGTTAACATCAAGACCAAACTTCACATTTTGCATAATTTGGGAAACCATTTTGATACTGGAATGATGTAAAGTCAACCAGCACCGGCTTAATTTCCATTCATTAACTATTAACTTCCTCTTGCACGTCCTATCACTTCATTGCTCCATCCCCATTACCCACCTTCATGGTAACGATAATTCTGATGGCTAAGTTTGATAACGCATCATTCAATTTTCGACTTTTTTTCACACGAAATTTGGGTTATCGCTTTGAAGTGTGTGTGTGTGTGTGTGTGTGTGTGTGTGTGTGTGTGTGTGTGTGTGTGGGTGCGTGCGTGCGTGATTGTGTGTGTGTGTGTGTGTGAGAGAGAGAGAGTGTGTGTGAGAGAGAGAGAGAGAGAGAAAGATTCCACTTTAAAGCAAATGCTTTTCATCCCTGTATATCTTAAATGAAGTTTAACACGTTAGATGTTAATATTTGAAATTAATTTGTGTAAAGATCACAATAAAAAAGTCAAAAGAGATTTGAGAAAAATTAGTGTTAAGAAACAGAAGATAAAAATTCAAAACGCGCACGGTACTGCGACGCAGTTTTCAAATTAACTCTTCCATTCCTCTCTTCTCCGCGGACACGGTTGTCTTAATCGCTTGTGATTATTTCTTGTCACATTTTCTTTATTTGTAATGTTGAGATAGCTTTTTCCGTGAGCATCAAAGTGACACGACGACGCAAAATATTTGCAAAATTAAAACTCACGAAATGAAGAAATTAAAACCATTAACAGTAGGTTTGATATAACTTGGAAAATATTACTCCTTACTAATCGACATCGTTATTTTGTGAAATGGCGGATGCACTTTATTGCAAGAGCAAATATAGTTAACGGATTACAGATGTTTAACGTAAATAAAATGATTTCTCTTTGCTGTATAATAACCTAGCAATTGAAGTGTGTAAGTAGCAAAATCAAGATCTGCAGTTTAACCTTCTGAGAGTCTTGCAAGGCTGTTTGTTGCTTATTGTGTGTATAATTATGTGTGTACGTATGATTCTATGTAATTGTTCAACTGTTCTTCTGTGCATTCTTTGTCACGCAGCCCATCTTTGCATATTACATTATGCGTATTTATAATGAGTCAGTTGCATAAAGGAATTTTAAATAGTTTTTGCATTCTCATCTGTAAGTTATCAAAAGTACTGTTTTCTATTTATACAGGGCGATATTGCAATTCTAGTAATATTCTTTTCTACTGTAAACTACTATAGTAATGACTTCTGCAATTCCTAAAGATAAAGAATTACATCGCGAAAATAGACTGATATGAGTTGTTTATTTTCATATAACATTACAGTAATTTTATTCTTGAGAGGATATGGAAGAGAATATTTTTAGTTTTTTTTTTTTTACTTCATTGTAAGTATAGAAATTGAAATTTTGTTATAGACTTTTTAGTGGCTTTGAAATAAGCAAATATTCTTAAAAAAAACCTTTTGCAATAAAGTGAATACTAAAAAAAGTTTTAACAAATCACCTGCCACTTGTCCTAATTTTTCTTTTCGCCAAAATATCTGAATATGGTAAAAATAGTACCAAGTTACTGCTAATGTTGTGCATGTTGTATTAACAAAACACAAAGTACTAGAAGCTTCGTACTATATAAACTGTTAGACAAATTAAATGAGACTTGTATAGGTAATTAGAAAATTAACTGCGCTCACAGGTGAATGTTTGATTGCCTAAATATATCAGAGCCGATCTTGGAAGTATTTAGCACCTAATTACCCTAAAATCCCTTAACCTAATTACCTAATTTAAATTAGATAAATCTTCTCTTTAAAAGATATTCTCTTATAAAATCATTAAAAACTGTTATTAGATAAACAGCAACTCGTGCGTCATTGACAAATTATTATTTCAAAGTTCAACAAACCACAAACTCTTGAAGTTTTATCTCGCTCTTGAAGAGTATTATTTACACAACTGTGATCAGGCATTGACCCAAATATTCTTCATTAAATTGCAAGGTTGTAAACAAAACGTGCTTTATTTCAATATCAACAACAAACTTCCACTTCAGCATTTTGTGCGGATGTGGAGCAAATTTTATTACAAACTTTACAGGGTTGTCTCGTTTCTTAATTGAGTAAAATGAATTTGTAATTGTAAAAAGAATTCAATTTTACGCGGAAACGACATACGATACGATAAAATGTCATTAAGGTTTGTTGTTGTGATAGATGAAATGCATCTGCCGACAAAGCGCCATAATTAAAGTACTATTATTAACGCGGCAAGATGATGTTAAAGTTTCCAACTTTATTATTATTAGAACAAAGTTGTATAAGACTTTTTGCCTTCTTTTGATGTCATCTATCACCCCTTAAAATTAATGCGTTCTAACCCCTGACACCGTGTATATAGAATTTATTTATTCAAAGAACAACTGACCAGCATTCTGGCTTGCCGAATGACACAGTGGTATCACAAATATGAATTATATACTTTACCTTTAACTTTAACAATATATACTGAGGTGATATAGATGATAAAATATAAAATATAGAAATCTTTGCCTCACGATGACAGCGTCATAAAATATCTGCCGTGAAATCTAATAAAATAAAATAAAATATACACTCAAATATTTTTTCTCTTTCATTGGTCGCATTCAGCATACTTTTTAGATTTTAAGTGAATTATGAAAAATTGGTTACCGGTTGATATATATTTTATATGTCAAATATAGAGTGACATAACCTAACTTAATATATGTTTAAAATTATACTAATCAAGCAGCTAATATTAGATGAGGATAACTTAAATATCAAAAAATTCGAAAAAATATTAATAACTATTAAGCAAAACCAAATAACCGTCCAAGGCGCTATTGTAACCTCAGTTTAATCGCACCATTATGTAAACAAAACCGTATTAAAAATGTGATAGGCAAAATAACTACCGGTGACACAGACAGGTAACCGGTCATCACCATCTCTATTAAGGGAATTTTATTCACTGGTTATCAGTCTGCTGAATGCTACCATTGACTATCCAAGCAGCATCTAAATAGCGGTAAATGAGATCGGAACTTTGATTGAGTAGCTGTTACGTAACTACAACTAAATTTATGACTTTATAGGTTTAATTACTTCAATTGGGAATATTTTAGTAATTATGTAGTTACTTCTGCTATATATTAGAACTATGTAGTTCCATTACTTCTAAGTAGCTTTTTAAAGTATGTGGAACGGTATTGCTACTTAGTATAATTACTTTAATGTTGTTGCAACTTCAAGTTATATTATGATTGTAGCAGTAACTTGCCCGAAGCTACTTTAAAGTTTTTAAAACTTTAACGTAGCACCGGAAGTTCCTGCCCCGCACTGTGGGGCCGATACGTCGAAACTTGCGACATAAATACGTAACTCGTAAGATCATCACCATTTTCAAGATCTGTATTATTTATGAGGTTAATAATTAACTATTACTGCAATAAATACAGATGGGCACTAAAATGTTATGTAGTTATTATATATTTATATTGATACCTGCTTTAAACGTGCTTTAAAAATTTGAATATTTCTCTAATTGGAGCATATTTGTGGACATATGTATAGATTTTCTTGCATTACGATATTAGATGGTCTTTACTCATTACTTACAGTATTTATTTTGTTTAGTTTATTAATTGTATACATCAATATTTAATGAAATTATTTATCTGGTAACAAGATGAGTAATTACGTTACTTGAATATTTTGGTGATAATAATCCGTTATCAGCTTATTTTATTTAAAATTTTTTAGATAGTTGCAAAGCGACTTCTATGAACGAAAAGAACAAACCTTTGTACATATAAAATTGAAAATAAACTGAAAAAAGGTATATGGGTCCACACAGAAATGCTTCATTCTTATAGGACCTACCTACTACTTAAGAATTTTGAAAGTACTGTTTTACTTAAATTTTCAAACACTTTCAGGAAGGTTCAAACAATAGAAGATATTTTTTTTAAATATGTACAGAACAAATACATACTATATCCAATAGTTAACTATTTTAGTCTCCGAAGAATAACTTTAAACTGATGAAAATGTTCTCCATAGAGTCAATCCCCAGTATCATTAACTAACAAAACCTATCGCTAACACTAATCCTATAAGCTAATGTCAATTTTCTCTGTCATCATTGGCGTATTCTGTTTGACTTTTTCGTCAAAAACCGAAATTTAAAGTTTCAATATATATTATCAAAGTTAAAAAAATGGTAAACTAACTAATCCCATAGAAACTCTTCATCTTAATTTCTATCTTCTTCTTCATCTTTGTTTTGTAAACCATCATCTTCATCAGAACTCGTTTCCTTGATCCCATATTTGGTTCTTTCAACAATTTCTGGATATCGTCATTCGTATCGCGAATTGTTATTGGTCGTAAGTCTGTGCAGACTAGATCCGAAGATAAAGTATCAGAAGAGTACATTATGTATCAAGTCTCTGATGGTTACCGTTCTAATAATTTTCAGTGAATGTTTTTCACGAAAAGCTCTAACATCTTTAAATCCAGCATATAGTGTTTCTTCTGATAATAAGCCCAAGGGAAGGGTAGCATTTCGAGCAATATTTGCAGAAGATCTGTGAGAAGAAGATGAAGACTCTCTTCATTATCTGGCAATAAAAACATTTCAACTAACCGCTTGGAGTATTTTTCTAAAAACCTTAGTTTTATATAGTGGCATTTTTTGTATGTACTTTTGTTTAACGGAATTCAAAAAGGTATAAGTGATATTTTTAAGATCATTTAATATTTTTCCATCAGATACTCCTTGGTATTCAACTTTTGAAAGGGTAGAATTGTATACAGACTCTATTAGTGTTTTGTCTCTTCGTTCTCCTTTAAATAAAATCAACTCCACTGATTCCCTTCTAGTCACCATTTCGTACATCTGCATAGAAAAAATTGAATAACTCCAAAAAGCGGAAAAAGGTGGAAATAATATTTTCATGACGTGAAAGAACAAACATTAGGCTATCGTTTAATGCAGGTAGCAAACGTGAACTATTGTAGACTTTTTTGTATCTCCAAATGAAAATAATTTTTACGAAATTTTAAATGAACATGAAAAATTAGTCAATTTCTCTATTAATATTAATTCTAATGTTATAAAAAACCGGCAACTTATTATAGAGAGATGTAAAATACTTACCAATATATATTTTGTTTAATATGTATAAACTTAGAAAAGTATTAGAAAGTATAAAGTTACAATTTTAGTATAAACTAAAATTGTAACACTAAAAACGGCGTTTAATTCGCACCCACTTCACACCTTTAGCAAGTTCTAACTTCAACGTCTAACTGTACACAAAATAATAAACCCCTACAGATGTGACCAATATTACCAAGTACTACAATTATAGTACTTCTAAGAAAAAACATAAAAGTGGGTAAATATTAAAGTTCATTTTTCTCATTTTTGTCGCAAGTTTAGATGCATCGGCCCCATAGTGCACCGGTCTGAAACCATTGCTTTACCTTTAAAGTAACTGAACTATACAGTAGTATTGAAAGTAAAACTTACATTTATGCTACCCAGGAGAATCACTTGAAAGTAATTTTCACTACTTATTTTGCATCAGGATTACTAGAAAGTTCCAGTTACTATTAAAAAATTACAATGAAGTGACAGTAACTTCTAAAGAGGCATATCTCCTGTAGGTTAGTTTGGAATTTGGAGGTTAATTGTGTTTTTGCGGTGGTAGTAGTTTTGCAAGTTTTTAATAAAAATGTCAAAGGCAAATACAATAAGAAAAAAGAAGAATATTAGATATACGTCCACCTTTTATAGAAAATTAAAAGAGCGGTTAGGTGAAATCAGTGGAAACAAAATCAACTGTTTACAATACAAAATAGAACGAAATAGGGATGAGATCACTGGTAAACCATCATGTAGCAAACAAGGGTGAAATATATTCCCCTTTTTTCTTTCGTCGCTACAACTTTAAAATAAGCCATAATTAAATAATAATTGTTATTAAGTAGCAATCAGTATAAAAATATTGGTTATTTGTTTACGATTGACGTTTAAAGAGGTTAAGTTACAATGGGAATTTTGCATTGACATTAGGAGCTAGAAAGTGGCTACGGAAACGTTGACGTCGTTTTATAGTAAGAGTCACTTGAAAGCTCCAGAATTTTTTAACTTATTTTATACTTCGTGGTAACAACAATCTAGAAGTAGAATTTGTTTAGTTCCCGTTACTGTTTATAAAGTGACACAAACTTTAGACACACATTTTACAGTTAATACTACTTTAAGGTGACTTTTTCAAAACTACTCCATATATACTTGTAAAATGTTAAAGGTTATTAATCAATTTGCAATTTGTTGCAATTGTTAAAAAGTGTTTTACTATAACTCTCAATAAAGATAACAAATCGATGCCAAATTGTGCCTTAGGAATAAAATAAAATGGTTTCTATCATGTTTATCAATTTATAAGTATTTTTGTCATATTTTATTCAAGACATTTTTTTATTAAAAAATATATTTAAAGAAGGCGCGTTGTTATTTTTCGATCTATCATCATCGCATTTAACAGAAAAGTTGCGATGGTTTATAATTTTGGTATGATAGATTGACAAAATAACGAAACATTTCATCTCTTTATGTATTATATACGTATTACAAATAAAATAGTAATCCATTTTGTGACACGACCGCAAACAGCATTAGTAGAAAAAGTGAAAGAATATTTGTTAAGTTGCAATAGTAAGAGAGAGCAACTACGCGACACGATGTGTCAAAGAGAAAAAAAGTTGAAAGTAGCAATTACTACGCCGCCACGTTCCTGCTACGTATCCTAAAGGTAGCTGGACAAGTTCTGGAGAGGTTACTGCAACGTATCTGCTACCCGAGAATTGTTCCCCATTTTGGTTCCAGGTACGTAACAATACCGTAGCAATTACGTCTTATGACTAACGGCAAAAACTTTATAGTTCCACCGGTGGTTGCTGGTACGTAGCGGTGACTAAAAATGCTGGTTGGGTAACTAACTAGACAATGCAAACCAATACGGTCGTTGAGGGCGAACATACGAGATACATAGATTATTGTTGTTCATATGTACTTTTTAAGTTATAGGAATTGATAAAACAATGTCAGAGCATTATTTATTAAGTGCAATTAATAGTTTTAGGCGTTATGCTTCATATTAATTAGGGGAAGTTTATCTAACTGGTAATAAAAAACTGTCAACCTTCTCCATAAATTCTTTAATAATTAAAAATAAAAATAAGTGTCAGCGTGACATGTATATGTTTCGGCTTTTAACTAAATATAAGGCATTCTCAAACTATTACAAAAAATATTTTGAACAAATCAATTAAATCTATGAACATCCTAAATTAAATAATGAAAATAGTAACATATTTAATAACTTGTGACTTTCATTTTACAGAATATTTTAAACATTTCTCTAGGAAATGTTTAAAATTAAAAATAAAAGAGGATGTATCCTCTGACTTTAAATGTTATGGAACAATCCTAAAACGCATGAGTTTTTCAAGGTACGTAATTCAATTTTCAATCACTTCGCCATGAATTTTATATTACAATGAGAGATTTGAATATTTAAGAAAGAACTTAGAAAATATTTTTAAGTCGGTATTTTTTAAAGGAATTACTATCTCTTAAGAAATAGCAGTATTTGTAACTTTTAACAATAATTGCCAATATTTCATTCATAAATAGTCTCCATTTTACCAAAAGGTTTAAATCATGCAGTTTGTTATGATGCTTTCAGCTTTGTTAAATTTTATTGCAGTTATTAGAAAACCCCATTCTGCGTAGGTAGGGATCATGGTAAAACTTAAATCAAACCAACTGCTTAAGGGGTGGTATTTAGTTATTTCTAACAGTTGGGATATAAGGTGCAAAAGCACAATCATCAACAACTATGCATGGAGTAATACGAATAATACCGGTAAATATTTCTTGCAGTGCCTACAATAACGGGTTTTAACTTTTTAAGTTGGATAGAGTTGGATTTGGTTTTTGTATGAAAATAACCAGGAAGCTTTGGCTCTTTCTTGGACATAAATTTTAAAGCGGACATATGCGGACGTTTTTTTATAACTCCAGCAATATTTGAATTTTAGCAAAATAAAAGCTCTTACAATTTAGGATTTTTTAAAATAAAAACTACAACACATTTTCATGTTTTTTTAAGTTGTGTAGCTACAAATACTATGTCTCTTTTTCATTTTTAATTTTGGTTTCAATATGTTCCATACAACAAAAGTAATTTAATTTTAAATCTCAGCCTCGAAATGTCGAGAAATTGTTAGTTCAAAGTAGTGACAACTTTAAGCTTCAACATCTTTAACAATAACAAAGATTTTTAAATTTTTCCACCGGTTTTAGATGCCCTGAACATTTTATAATCAAACGCCAATATGCTTTTTATTCTGTACACAAGTCGGGTTTTTACCTCTTTGCGCGGTTTTTGTTAAGGCTCGCCCCACAGTGCGTTGGCGCCATAAAATCACCATTTGTCAGACTATTGAATTGCCTAATTGGTCTAATCAATCCCAACCAAAACTGTCGCTGTGGGCAAACATTCCCGTCGGCGCCACAATAACAACATTTAACAGCTCGTTGGAATACTTTACATTTCTAAGTTAATTTATGTATGGCATTTTACTCTCTTTAGGTTAGTTTACGTCAATATAAAACGTTTTTAGGTTACGTTTATGTCATTTTACTTTTTTAAATTAATTTAGTACATTTTACGTTTTTTTTGTGTTAGTTTACCCAATTTCAAGTTGGTTAGGTTAGTTTTTGACAAAACTCCGCCTTTTTATGTTAGATTTCTAAGTTCAGGTATTACATTATTATGTGAAATATTGCATGATGTATTTTGTATTGTGTTACTGGTGATCTGCAGTGGCGTAGCTAGGGGGGGGATAACATAACCCCACATATATAATCTAGTTCAGATTCACGGAAGGTTTTTATTTAAAATGTAATAAAAATGTTAGATTTTCATTATATTTTCATTAATAACTGAAGATTAATGTATGTATAGTATTTAGACAAGATTATTGTAGATTTAAACTATTGTAGGCATCTAAAACACAGAAAAGAAAATCTACGAAGACGACCAATAAAACCAAAAGAAATAAAAAAATATTTAGGGAGAAATCAGAATCACAAAGAAATTAATTAAACACTACAGAAAAAAATATTTAATTAAAGAGCCCGAAATAATACTGATACGATTTTTATTAAAAAGGAAATTATTTAACATATACTACAAAAGCTAAATAGATAGGTACGAGGTTAGTTGTCAAGTAGAATGATGCATTTTTAAAAACAAATCATGGCAGAATTTAATATAGTGCGAAGTTGTTACCAGAGTTATACATACGCTCAGGTTTCAAAGAAAATAATAGATAAACAAATAGCAATGAATAAAAATGCACCTAATCTCCTATTTACAATTCAGAATTCCAATTGAATTCCAGAAATAGATAACTAAATTGAAAGTTTCCTTTTTTTTAAGATAATGGCGCACGTGTTAGGTAGCCGTACGGTAGTAATAACAAACTCGCGAATATGCTATCAATCTATGGCATAGTCCGTTAAAATTCCACAGTCTTAGTAATACGCTTTTATTAACTTGATAATCTTAACATTAATAATACTTAAGATAATAATAATATTTAAACGATTGATTGTTTTGGAATCTAAGAAATTAATAATAATATTGGTAATTGTTCAGAAACCAGAAGTAAGAGTAAGACTGATAATTGATGATTTATCAATAACTCCGTCATTTCAAAAGTTTCAAATGGTATGCAGAACTCTAGAAAAAAAATAAAAGTCTACATAATTACAATGTAGCAATAGAAGATGAATAGAAGAAAGAAGTTCGGTCCAAGACGTTAGACGTAGGTCCAATCGATGTTGTGCAACAGCCAGCTTATTTATTAACAATCTTAATAAGTCCCTAAGTGTAAGTTTAAGAAAAGTACTTTTCTCTGCTTACGTAAGTATTTGATTCATTCTTAATAATTAAAAATGGATTTAGATGTTTATAGTGAGTACATCGATTGCTGTTTTCACCAACTGAATAGCCAAAAATTAGATGAAAATATCAATAATTTTGATTTTTAAATTCAATACCGTGTATATTTTATATTTCTTGGAATTTACTTAACATAGAAGGTCATGATTGAGTAAAATCTGTTCTAAATTCATTCTAATAAACCAGAAAATAGTTATTTCATCATATAGATCAATAGCAAGTCCTCCATGAAGCACTGGCATTTGCTATGATAGTTTTTACCCAAATAGTCATATTTTTTAAATAAAACCTATAATGGGCCATATTGCCATTAAGTAGCAAATTTACTCATGTGCATCAAGTACAACTTTATCTAAAACTAAATACATATTAAAATATTTATTTGTTAGGTCATAATTAGGCTATAAAATACATAAAAAGATCGTGTGAAAAAAAAATAAAAAGGCAACCTCGACAGATGTAATTTCATTTGCAGATTTCAAAGATATAAAAATATAGCGGCTACTACATTTAGAAAATCCAAGTTGTTAGCATTTCCAGCGAAACCGAAAGTCGACCATTTCCACTATATCTATCAATTCATCCTGAATTGCATCGAATATCTCTGTACCAAATTTCACATAAATTGATTCATAAATAAAGGAGATATAAGCTTGGTGCTAGTCTCGTTTTCATACGGTATATAGTATATTGCGATGAAGTGCCCCACGTTGGGCGCCAAATTAAAATACGATGGAATGCCCCATATTGAACATACCAAATAAATACGTACGTAATTTAATCAATGCTCCGTAAGGATTTAATCAATGCTGCGTAAGGCTAATAAATTAATAAAATATAATAAACTTTTTCAAGATTTATTTTTATGATTAGTTTGTCTGAAATGAGTATGATGAATAATAATAGGAATAATATGTAATAGATTTATAATAATATACACTTTAACAATACTTACTACAAAATCATTCCATCATTAAAACTAATTCCAATTTTTTTCTTATAATTAATTGTAAAGAATATTTTTATCTTGATTTTAATGGTTCATAGATGATTCTAAAGTGTCTTATGTTCAGAAATGAAATGTTTACTTATCTTAATCCCTGTAAAGAATTCAAATAAGCTTCAGTGGCTTTGAAGAGAGGTTTTTTATCCTCAACTACAATATATTTTGCCTTTTTCGGATTACGTGGTACATCTTTAGTCATGCAAATTATATTTTTAATCAATGATTTATTAAATGAAAATCATTCTGTAAACAACTTTGATAAGGGGTCTGGTGGTGTCTCAATCGAGATTAAGCAATGTTCTCCAGCATAAACAGGACACTTTTTTTGGTTTTTCATTAGGTATATTAGGAAACTGTTTTAGTAGCTTAAATTCCGCCTCAGATAAAATATACACTATACAGCGCTATTAAATTAAATTGCAATATATGAATTTCCCTATGTTGCATTTGAAAATAATCTACTCAAACCATTATGCACACATTGGCAACCAATTATACAGCACGCTCGATTATACGGTTTACATATATCACATGGTAAATAAATAGCACTGTATATTGCATGGTAAATAAATAACACTGTGTTTTGAATTCATGATCAGTGGCGGCTCGTGAATTTTCGAACAGCAGAAGCAGAAATCATAATGTATGAATTATGTAGTGGCGTATTTAGAGGGGTGATTTTGCCCCAAAAGCACCCTCCCAAAACTTTATATTAGTATTTTTAAAGTTTTATTATTAATGAACTGAATAATAATTATTAAGAAAAACCACATCGTATCAATCATAATTCTCCTAACTCGTTTTTACAGTTTCACGTATAAAAATAGTGGAAGATCCTAGATCGGTGGTCCCTTTTTGAATATAATGGAATAGTACTTTACTTATAAGAACTAGCAGGTAGGTATGCAATCCCCTTATACAATGCCCACTGTAACCGGTCATTGGACAAGTATTGGGAGATGGGACTCTGTTTGCTCTTCTCCGGCAACCATCGTTCGTACATAGTGCACCGATTACTAAATTTATTTAATACATTTATGATTAATACTGAATTTATTTATTAGATTTGATTGTTCATGTTCATTAAGTAGTTTTGAATAATTGCTTATAAAGATATTGGCCAAAGTAGGAGTTTTATTTTTTAACATGATGGGTGGCCACCTTTAGCTTGTCAGAAAACGCTCTTTAACGTCCGAAAAAAATATTAGTTAGTTTGGTAACCTTAATTTTACACAAAATTTTATTTTGGGAATATCTGTTCGGCTTAAATCAAATTGTCGTGAAAAATGTATAACTATATTCCATGTGCTTACCATTTTTGGTACCTATTGTGATGATTTTCGTCATTATTTGAAAATCATGAGATTCTAATTTGGTTACCCATGTAAAAACGTTCAGTGTTGATTTTCATTGCTAATCATAAATTGAATTTTTAAAATGATTAATTGTTAAAACGATTCAGGTTTGAGTTAATTTTATTTATTGAATACATGTATATAGTAACAAACTTTTATCAGGAATACAACTTTGGGGTTTACAGGATTATCACTTCCAGTTAAATCTGAAAAAGAAAATGTATCAGTGATAAAGGTTTACAACACATTACAAATATTATCAACAACAATACAAAAATAGTCTTGACGACCATAAACAGTTAGTCGGTAATACAATTGATAAATAGACAATAATAAAATTACCGAGCTACAGAAATAATGAGCAAGGTCAAGCTATTTTAAATAAAAACTATAAACTATCAAAATACATGTAAAATAATTTCATAAAAACAATATATAAGGTTTCCATGTGGTAGTTAGGTAAATAGAGAGATGAAAAATAAATAACATTAAAAATGGTTGTAAAATTAATGTATCCAAAAATAAATGTAAAGTTTTATAAAGACAATAAATAAGATATTCAAGAAGTTATCCTGAGTTAACAGTGTCTCATTAATTGTAATAATAATAAAAAAAGAAAAGAGTTACAGAAGAAGAAAGAAAATTATTTATAAGTATTCAACATACAGTTTCATCAAAGAAAGCAGTAGCAAGAGAAAAGAAAGTTGACCTCACCCATTTCAGTTTCGACAGGTATACAGTTTGTAACGCTTTGGGCCATAGCAGCCGAAAGAAAGTTCTTGAAGGGCGTAGAACCAGGCACCATACCACTGGAAAGGAAATTGATGTGCATTACAAGATAAGGTTTGTGGAAGTGAAAACGAAAGTATCAAGTATTAGTATCCTCAGTATTAAAGCTATATAGAGGAAAGTGAAAAAAAATCAAAATTAAAAGTTGCATATACTTACCAGCAAATTGAAAAGTTAATTTGTAATAGCCGTAAGTGATCATCTCATAACCTAAAAGAATACATATTTTAAAGATAAGTGCTGAAGTAATAAATATAAATTAAAACTTACCTAATCAGAGTCGTCACTTGTGTTTTCATAAGTGAGGTTAAATATTTTTTCTTTCAAGCAAATGTCAAAGTCGACAGTGCATGGGGATAAAACCTTTTCCATTTATTAAATTTTCTCATTGCATATTATAGTAATATCATTATATAAAATTCCGGAACAACAAAACACTGAATTCTTAAAAGGAACCCATAAAGGAGTTTAGTATTGGTTTAATTAAAATTAAACATCAAAATTCTACAACATCACACTATATAATTCATTTTATAAAAAAAAATAATCCTCAGCGATTTGCACAGTATGGTTTTCGTATGTTGTTTATTCATTCATTACAGTAAATTGGGAAAAACAATTATTAAATCGTTATAATAAAGTCAGTGTGAATAATTTTAGTTAAATTATTATTAATATTAATTATTATTATTATGAAAAGAAATAATTAACCGCAATGTCGACACAATAGTCTAACATTGCACTTGGCAGTTCAAATGAAACAGGTTAAATAGCAACCGTGTTTTCGCCCCGTGGGGAGTAATAATGAGGGGTTATAATAAAGTCAGTGTTAATAATTTTAGTTAAATTATTATTAATATTAATTATTATTTCTATGAAAATAAATAATTAACTGCAATGTCAACACAATAGTCTAACATTGGTGCATTGCACTTGGCAGTTCAAATGAAACAGGTTAAATGTCTGCTTCACTAACATAGCAGCAGTATAGCAGTTGTCATGGCAACCGTGTTTTCGTCCCGTGAGGGGCATGGTACTGATGCTGGGGACTGATGCAGCAATAGTTTGTTTTGAAATCTGCGTCACTTTATATTTTCTATGTGAAAATCTCATGCTTGTCATTTCTTTCTGTGATATGTAGGCGATATGTTGCGGCCGAACGATTTTCAACGGTCTATTGCGACTGCATAATGTCGACTTTTCAATTCTCATTAGCAACGTCACTTTTATTCATCTGAAATGTCATACAAGCGAGATTCAATCGATGTGAATATCAGAAAAATGTGCTAACTTGATAAATTACCGTTGAAAATTTTTCGGCCGCACTGTACTTAATAAATGTATTTTTTGCATGGATTATTTAAAAAATCTTTAGTTAGTTTAGTACCTAATTCAATTTTTAGTTTTTCTGGTTCATAAAATTAATAAAATATGGAATCTATCATTCTAAAACAGTAGTAATTAGTAAAAATGGAGATTTTAAAAGAAAACTTTGGTGAAGCAGCGCGTCATCTGCGTCATGTGACGAGCCGCCGCTTTCATGCTATTGGAACCAATATTGTTTCGTTGGTCTACATACAGGGTGTATTATTGGTTTTTTTACATAGGGAAATAGCATGTAAAAACACAATTTCTCAAATATTGGCTCTTCTAATTATTTTGGAGAAAAAGTTACTGTAGCAAAGTTGTAGACCTTATTTAATACTGTTCAAAACACCTTCACTTTAGCATCTGTGTTAAATAGTTTCCAAGATATAAATGATTTTCTGGTATAGGAAATTAACATTGTGAATGGAAAATTCGCTAATAGCAATTGCCACGTTATAATTAGACCTTAGGTGTAAATGCAAGAATTATTAAGCAGAGTTTCATTGAGCAAAATCACTCATCAAAATGTTACAATTGCTACCGGTGTGGAAGAAATACTCGAGAATTCTCCAAGAAATCTATTTTTATAAAATCTTATTAGCCATGACAATTGCTGTCAGATTAATCTCAAAAATCACATAGAGGTTATGTCATGCTTTTGTATTATGAACATATTTTATAAATTGATTCTCGTTTTTGCTTTTTTTATTGTTTGTTGTTTAATTTTGTTAAATTACTATAATCGTTAAATAATATAAATTATGTAACCCCATAATAAGATTAAAATGTTTTTACTTATATTAGTATCATTCTTATAATATGTTTTAAATTTATAATACAAAAGCATGACATAACCTATCAGTGATTCTTGAGATTGATTAGACAACCATTGTCATGGCTAATAAGATTTTATAAAAATAAATTCCTTTGAGAAATCTTATCTATTTCTTCCACACCGGTAGCAATTGTAATATTCTGACGAGTGATTTTGCCCCATCAATTTGTGCTAAATAATTCTTGCATTTACACCTAATGTCTAAATTTAACGCGGTAATGTTAATTTCCTATACCAGAAAATCACTTATATTTTGGAAACTATTTAACACAGATGCTAAAGTAAAGGTGTTTTGAACAGTATCCAATAAGGTCTACAACTTTGCTATAGTGACTTTTCCTCTAAAATAATTACGGGAGCCAATATTTGAGAAATTGTGTTTTTTCATGCTATTCCCCTGTTACAAAATCGATAATGTATCTTACATGTTAATCTAGTTGTAGTTGAATTGTGGGGCTGAATTCAGTTAATGGTTTTAATGGTTAACTCGTTCTATATTATTTGTATACTTTAACCTAACCTAAAATTAACCTAGTTTGTAAGCATTTTTTTCTTGCACCAATTGTATTTTTGATACGTCTGTAGATTTTGTAATAAAATCTTGGGTAGATCACAACTTCAAACGATTTTTAGTCATATTTCTGTCATATTTAATTGTTTTTAAATTATTCCAAGTTTCAGCACTTCTTTGACGCAACCACGCGTTTGAAGAAGTTTTGGATTTGGCACAAGATTTTGGGAAAATCCAGATTTTGGTGATTTTTAGGCGTTTTTCTTCAAGCCCCCAATTTCCCTGTTCTAGAAGTAACATTTTGCACTCTACTATCATAATAAGCATAAAATTGTTTAGATGCTTTGTTCAGGTACTGTTGATTGTATCATGTTAGTACTTTCAGTTTCAACACAATTCTCACTTAAATAAGAAAAGCCTGACTTTAGTTAATGCACCTTATCTCACGCACCACCTTCATATTCGTTAATCTGTAAATTAGAATACTATTTCATTAAACTTCTGGATTGTTTTGAAACAATATTATAGAGGCCTATATTATGAGTTGTGTAGGTGTCCGTATCCGACGAGTTTTTGTCGCAGTTCAGGCATTTGCTGATATTAGAGTTTTTATTCCAGAAAAATATACAATCCCATGAATTAGAGAAGATATTACCTAAAAAAAAGTTTTTGCAACGATCCTCTTTGTGCTAATTTCCATAAATAGTGTGTTGGTGGGGACATTTTTCTTCAATCCATATCATCGATTTCTTTATACTATAGAATTGATAAAAGTTAATGTAGAACTAATATTTTACTGTAAAATATTTTTTGTTCCATTTAGATAAAAACCGATTACGCAACAAATCAAAATAAGATCAGACATGTTTATAAGGTTTGTTTTCGCAAAACCTATGCTTGCAATCATTAAATACCATTGTCTTGAGCAACCGTAAGATTCGATTGTTAATAAGTTCTGCTTCGGCTGACATTGAATTTTCAATTGTGTGTAGGAGATTTCGAAATTTGTGATTGCACTTTTAATAGATTTATAATTTTTAATTAATTATAGCTGAGCAGTGTGCAAAATTTGTAACTTGGCAATACTTATTCGTGGACAAAACGATCACTGATAAGAACTTCCAACTGTTTTGTTTAATATCTGCACCATAAAATCGATGCTAAGAAAAGAATTTTTTGAACAAATTATGTGGGTGTCAACTAACAATCAGTAGAAGTTATCGTTAATATTTCTTATATCGATAAGGAAAAATAATATGTGGGTGGTCTTTTAGAAGAGTTTTATTTGAAAAATAACAAATTTACTTTGATACAATGTTCTTCCTCAATTTCAAAAATTATGGGTTTTCAATCATTTTCTTATTGGATTTATGAGGATGTGGTAGGAAGTTTATAGTGTGAAATTCCAACAATAAATAATGAAAAATGTTTAATAAAATGATTATTTGAATTAATCAAGATTTATGCATGCAGTATGGTTCACCAAAGATTGTAATTTTTATTTCACGAAATTTTCGAGGAATTTAATCAAGGAATATTTTGTATGCTAAAGATTGGAAATATCTTCTTAAAGAGAATGTCAAACACTTGTGCCCTTTTGTATAAATATGTAATGATTTATTTCATGATAGTTCCATACTTTCAAGTTGAGTAAATATTGTTCCTTCTTAATTTAAATCCAAAGAGATAAAAATCAAGAATTAGAGACCTAGTGTGTATGTAACTAAGAATTTGTGAAAAACTAGAATAAGTTTTGAGATTATTTTAATACTGTTTTAATACGAAATTCTTAGGCAAGACATGCGAAATAGAGTTCGCAATATGGGCCTCTGATGGTAGCTAACGTGTCCGAATTTAAAACTCGAATCTACAGATATGTCAACGTGGTCTTTACTTTTATAAATGAAAATTTTTCTACTAATCTTCAATTTAATGATATTATACAGAATATAATTAATTCTATTAGTTATTAAAAATCTTGTTACATTATTAAATATAATTGTTCTTTTTTTATAGGTAAGTCCATCCTCAGAAAGACATTCGAGTAGAAATAGTAAGTACAATCTATGTTTGTCCTTTTTTAATTTTGCTGATATATCCAGTTCATGTAATTATGTAAATCATGTTGCTTAATTAAACTCCTTTAACCATGGATAGAACTACAAAATGAATAAGAAGAAATGATACTAGTCTCTCTTGCCCCCCCAAGCGCTCACTTTCTTGGGTTTTTTTTCTCGAAAACGAGAAGTGATGTGTAAATTGTCTTAAAGCCATTCGATAGAGAGTAAAATTCTAACTACATATATAGTATAGTACAGTGGTGGGGAACCTATGACCCGCGGGTTAGACGCTGACCCACGAAGGCTTTTTAAATGAACCACGCGTTGATTTTTATAATAATAACTACTACAACCCAGAGCCTAAACCAAGGCCCCAGAAGCTATAAGCTTGTGCGGGAGGGAGGAGGCGATTATTATTATTATGTAGGCCCAATGTGCGGCTGCAGCCGACTTACAGATGGAACAGCGCAAATCCCACATTTGTGTCACAGCTAAGGAAAACTGCAGAAAACCTTAACCAGATCTGCCGGCACCGGGAGTCGATCGCGGGCCGCTTGGATGAAAGTCCGGCACGCCAGACATTACACTACCAAGGCTGTTATAATTTATAATAATAAGATTTACTTAACGAATTGTAATTTCAAAGGCTACGATTTGATTGTAAGCTCAGATTTAATAAATTCGTGCAATAAAAGAAAGATAGACATGCTAGGATACTAGGTTTATTAAATCTAAAGGGTACAGGCTAGGTTACAGATAGATTTATCAATTTTAAATAGAATTTAACTTTATTATTTTTTTAAAAAGACTTAACCTCAATTTGCACAAAAGGTATTGAATTTATAAAATGGATATGTCAATTATGTTGTTTTATACTAGAACAGGTTGTATGTAACCTAGGTTACATGTTTTGTATAGTTTATTCACGTTTTTAGAAAGTTTTATCTTCTTATTAGATTTGAGGTTTGTCGTTGAGTAGCGCAAAAGAAGTTTTCTTTCCCAAATAAGGCTAAGTCAGTTTCGGGTACATATTTCACTGGAAATAGTTAAATCAGTACTTTGATGTTTATAATGTTACAATTAACTTACTAGTTCTTGTATGTGAAAGATTTGAGGTCAAATATGTCGAGATATCAGCTGTGCTTATATTCTTTGGTTTTTCCCAAATTCTGAGTTTATTTTCATATTTTGTACTATTGTTTGGATGTAGGCACCCGGAGTACTGTATTCTGGACAAGTTTAATTCATATTTGAATTCATTTATGTTCTTATTATACTTGCAAAAGCATCGCTTGTTTTCTGAATCGTTGTGAACAGATTTTTAAATTGAGTTTTTTTTTTAGTATGTAATTTAATTTGTGTAAACTTCATATGTTTGGGGTACATTGTGTAACTATGTAAATAGTTGATATACAGGGATAGCAGGAGAGTGAAGGGTTTTCAATGTAAGTTAGTTTTTATGAAACCGGTGACAGCTAATCGTTTTTATTGATTTTCTTTATTATTGTTCAATTTAGACCATAAGTGTCTTATGTCATTTTAATCGTCTCTTTGCCAGCTAGGTTTCTGTCTTAAGAATTAAGATTAGTGTGAATTATAAACATATATTTGGATTAGTTACGTCATGATAAATGTTGATATTCAAGTGTTCTTGAAAATTTCGTTGTGCCGTCAATGTTTGGCGAAAAGATATAAATGGACTTCGGAAAAAGAATAAATTCAGTCGATCAAAAGCTTTGGCTGAAACCACGGCTCGTATCGAAATCCTAAAAATAAAGTTAGGTTATGAAGAATCATATGTTTTTCCGTTTGTAAACAAACTTCGATTATATTAGATTTGGATATCTACTTGTTATGTAAATCAAAGAAGATTATTTTTATTTTTCAAATCAAATATTTGGAATGGTGTTTGAATATATATTATCTTAAAAACGAGAAAGATTTTAATATTGGAAACGTTTTTATATCGATGTGTATGGATTTGGTTTTACCAATTGTACAACAGTTAAGACATTTTTAAGTGGATTCATTGACATTTGGTGTGTCAGTTTACATATACAAGGTTGGTCGAAATAAGAATTGTTGCCCATTGGGAATAATTCATTTAAACAGTTTTATTTCATTTCGAAAAAATTTTAAGAAGTTATTTGTGACTAAAGTTTATTGTCAAGTTAGCAACCACCAAGATTTAATTTAAACAAACTAAAGGAAGATTTTCTTTAATGATTTTTTCTGAAAGAATCTAGTTTTATTTTGATAAAATATTTATTTATGTGTTTCATAAAATAAAGGTGTGTTGTTTTTAATTTGTAAATGTGTTTATTTTATTTTGATGTGGATGCAGGTATAAAATTATTTATACAGAGTTTAAGACTACTGCTTGTCCAGGTGCGGAATTCCAAGTGCAGTGGTAGTAAGTTTATCTTTACAGATACAGGTATTAATAAGATCAATAATTTCTTTATTTCATGCTCAATCGAAACAAAACTGAGTCAGTCTATTGGGTAAAAGAAAAGCTTTTTGGGTTGTTATATTTTCATTTTTAATAATGCTAACCAAAATCAAATAAAACATTTATTTTATTTATTTAGAAATTTCATCTCATAGTTTAATTGTTTGCCCAGAACGTGGGGCTTTCTTAAATATTATTCATTTCAGAATATAACATCTCAGTATAAGTATCTAATGTTGAATTTTGCTCTTCACTTGCAAAAGTAAAAGTTGTAAAACAAAAAGCAAACGTACACCTTTTTAAAGTATTTTAAAAGTAAGAACCAAAAAAGGGTCAACTGTCAAGTTTTTCTGTTAACAAATTTTCGGTGTTTTCAAATTATTGGTGCCCTTTTTACCCCCCCCCCGTCCAAGTGACGCCACTGACTTAGTGACCCACGGGTTAGTATTAAAAAAATAATGACAAAATTTGACCCACTTCTCAAAAAGGTTCCCCATCACTGGTATAGTATAAGCTCTCTGTTATCGCTTTCAACACTTTTACTTTTATAAGGCCCTACAGCCAAAAACTATGGGAGAACTTTCCCACAGCAACCCGTTTTTGTCTGTAACGTTGACAAAAGCCTTGTTACTCAATATTTTTCAACATAAAAAAGCAAAGAACATTCTTTTTTTCTATCGTTTGTGCGAAAGACTTTTCTTGCCATGGAGTTTTTCTTCTGGATTGGAAAGATTAGGTGCCAAATAGCAACTCCTTAACGTCATTTCTCAGGATAGTTAAAGTAAGAGAATTTTTAATTTTAAAGGGTTTGGAAATTGTCAGTATTGTCACTGCATTAGCTTGAAAAATTTGTAAAAGTATCTAAAAATATAGTTTTTGAGATAGTTTTGGGTTCGTTTGAAAGAAATTGAAAGTAGATACAAAAACAAATATAAGTAAAATTTTTGCACCATCAGGGTCGCTTTAAAATGCATTTAAAGCGCTAATTTGAATGGGGTGTAGGGTAGAGAGGGCACGGGGTCGTTTCTTTTTCATAAAAACTTTTCTCCGAATGTCCCCTATAATACTGCGAAATTCCAGCCTGATAGCAACGTTTCTTCATATAACAGAAAAATGAGTTTTTAAAGTAACTGCTGAATTATGGGTTCCAGCAATAGGATTGAACGGTTTTAAAAAGGTTGCTATGGAAATACTGTTTACTTGACAAAGTCAAAGTCCATCGAGTAAACTCAGAGGCGTTTACGTCATAAATTTAATTTGGCAATGCGCGCTCAAGTGCAAAAAAGAAATTCCATTTTGAGATGGGTAAAAGATTTCAACGAAAGGGGCTGTATAAGCTCAAGATTTGTCAGTCGTATCGATATAGTTCATACACAATGGAATATTGAAAGAGTCGCCGTTGAACGGATCCCACAACGTTCTGCAATTCAGCACTCGATTCCACCTCGACTTTCAGAGCGAGATTTGCTACGAATCTTACATTTATATTTGAAGTTCCATCCGTATAAGACACAGATAGTCCAGAGCCTGCATCCTATTGATAAAATTAATCGGCTGAATTTCTGCAATTTTTTGAAATATTGAACAACAATGCAGAAATTCTTGATAAACTGGTCATGTATGACGAAGCTCACTTCCAACTTAGTGAGTACCGTAATAAGCAGAACTTGTGTTACTGTGCAGAACACAACCTAAGAGAAATGGTGTGGAAATGACCAAAAGGTAACGGTGTGGTGTGGAGTGTCCACATTTGATGTGATCGGGTCATACTTTATTAAGAAAACCACCACACCGTTACAGTCACTGCTTCGATATGTTACGATGCTGGAAACACTTGCAACTGTGGAGTTCCAAAGAATGGACCAAGATGAAGTCTGGTTCCAACAGGACGGCGCCACAGTCCCAGATTCTTTCTGGTGGGATTCCTAAAGTCTAAAGTGTACTCTACCAATCCCCAAACACTTCTTGAACTCAAAGAGAGGATTCGTAAAGAGGTAAATTTGATAAACGTAGATTTACTCAGAAACGTTATGCTCAATCAACAGATTGCGGCAATGTATTTTTAGTTTTAATAACAATTAATCCAAATTAGTGGAATAGAGAGGGGATAGAAGGCGTTTTAGTCCGCGGAAACTTTTTTCCAAATGTTTTAAAGAAATATATCAATGTCTCTCAAAATATTTTTTTTAATAGCCACCTAGATATTTTGAGAAGCAGTCAGTTTCCTTTGAGATCTCAATTTGAATCATTGTTGCTACTTTGAGATGCCATACTTCTACTGCAAACATCACATAAGAAGAATTTTATATTAAAAAATATTGCTCTGTTTGGGAATTTGGCCCAGGTTGATGGGTGATTATTTTCCGCGAGTATATGAAATTCTGTAATCGTTGAACTGGTAAGTTAACTCTGGTTG
This sequence comes from Agrypnus murinus, assembly GCA_929113105.1. Classification (NCBI taxonomy): domain Eukaryota; kingdom Metazoa; phylum Arthropoda; class Insecta; order Coleoptera; family Elateridae; genus Agrypnus; species Agrypnus murinus. The sequence goes on along the minus strand of OV816028.1, from coordinate 134,552,860 downwards.
TAGTTTATAAGCTCAACTGAAGACCGTGAATTTAGTTTAATTCACATTTTTTTAAACTAATCTTTTTTCCTGCCTTCCTGTCCCGGTAAGGAGTTCTTGTAGACCTTTCATAAGAAATGGCAGTGCCATCAACATAAATATTTGATGACTTTTTTGAGAATGTTTAATAATTTCCTGTTGTTGATGTTACACCTTATCAAAAGCTTCTCGAAGTCCATGAAATCAGCGAATAGAGCTTATCTAGTTCCAAAGAAGTTGTGATTTGAGCCGGTATTAGCCTGAGAGTAGGTAGAAACTCTTTTGGCATTTATTTTTGGATTTTTAAATCTATCCTTTCCCAAAAAAGGAAGAATTGTTTTAGTTTAACTTAGAAAGAACTTTACCAGCATAGAAATCGGTTGAAAATGCTTTATGAAACATGAACTCAAAGACTTTATTTGCGCATGTTTCTGTCTTCCACAAGAAAAAGATGGTAGAAAAAAATAATTTTCAAAGGGCGTTATCATGATTTCAATAATTCTTGTGGTTTCTAAAAAGTATAGCAATTTATCAAACATACACTACATATGCAACTACAGATTTGTACGCCACTGACTTTTTTATTAAACAAATAATTTTGACAAATTTATACCAATGGATAGCAAAAAGAAGGCCTTTTCTTTTTTTATCTGTTGTAAAACTTTGGTTAATTGGACCGTTTCATAGTTATAATCAAAAATGTATTGCTGTGGAAAAGCCCCATATGACAAATTATTGTTATGACAAATAAATTTCGGGGCCAACATCACGGTAATCCCTAAAGTTAAGAAATTCTGATTTTTATGTTATCGACAGTTTGCTCAGCATTTGTTTACGTTTGCTCACCGATGAAATTTATTTGATTCATTTGACCAACCTTAGTGTAAAAGTTCTGACAAAAAGCCAGACATGTATTTACATTTACTTCCATTCTAATTGATGGACAAACGTATGTTTGCGATGGGCAAACGACCGGTGAAAGAAATAAAAGAAAATTCCAAAATTGGGGGGCTAAAAAGTCCCAGGAAATCCCGAGAATCCCGGATAATGATTTTACATGTATTAGGTAGACATACGAACCTAGAAACTACCGAAAATTTGTTTTTTTTTAACGAATGTTTCTCTAAAACCATGCTCGTTAGAAATATATTATAAAAAGTTTTCTATATTAAATTAGTTTAAAAAATGAAAGCTTCGGCATTTAAAAGACTATTGAATAATTTCGGAGTAAACATTAGTCATGTCATGAGATTTGATGGAAAAAGTCAGCCTAAGATGTATACATTGAAAACATAACAAATTTCGTGAGCATTCGCCATCGGACACCCTCGTACGGAAGTTGAGCGTCTCAGTTTCATAAAATCTGCTGCAAATATGAAAAATAAGTTTAATCGTTCATAGTTTAAAATATATTCAGTTATAATATAGCAAGTGGTGAGCTTAGTATCGACGATATCTACGCGTGAAACCGAGCTGCAGAATCAACGAGTACGTAGGACGAGTTAAATATGTTGCTCCAATTTCATAAATAGAATCATCGATTCGATATTTGATGAGAGAACATAATAAATGGCGTTTACAATTTTTTTTAGATATGTATAATTAAGTAATCAAAATGCGACATTTGAATCAAACTGTGCTTTTAGTAATAGAGCAAAATGATGGTAATATGATGGTTTTTACTATCGCTGTGATAGCTTTGCAACTAAGCAAATTAACAAGTTTTTTCCACTACCAATCTTAAAAAAGAATATTATTGACCTAGTTGTGACTCCAGGAATTGATTTTCTTAACTCTTTGCCAGATGCCGGTATTATTAACCTAGGTTTAATAATTTCTTAAACAAAAGAAAAATATTCTTGTAGATTTCAAACCAAAAGTGTCATGTTAGTACTGGAAAAACTATTATATTAACCATGGTTCAGACACGCTATTATAGCCCACGCGTCCAAAATCGACGATAGGGCTATACTAGCGTATGTATAAATCTTGGTTAATAATGTACTGTTATTTGTTGATTTAAACGTCACGTGACATGATTTATATTATCAAGTTACAGTCTTTTTCTATTGCTTTTCGTCTTTTGTCAATTGCGTTTCAATGTGTGTCAAATGGTTTTCCAATGATTCTATAGTTTCTATAGCTTTGACATTTCATAATCTGGAAAGTCATTTGCTAAACAGGGAAACGCAATTGACAAAAGACGAAAAGCAATAGAACAAGACTGTATTATTAATCACAGCATATTACAGTAGCAACGCCTGTGACCAGTACATAGTTGTAGACGGAATTATCATTGTGCATCTACAGGGTGTATCGTATTACAGCTCTCGCGCCCGATTTGACCAGTGCATTTCTGATGGCATTTACAACAAAAAATCTTAATGAAGTTTTTTGATTAGAAAAAGTCAAAATTCTTAGTAATTTTGACAGACGTTTTTTAGAAAAGTACATATAAAATTATAAACGCCTTTATGGTGATATCATTAATAACTGTAAGTGCCGTGCCAGTTTTGAAATTTGATGGCCAGACAAAATAATTTGTTTATGCTGCATAATACTAATAATGCAGACTTAAACTTGAAATAAATTCAAGGTCTAATAACAGCTTTAAAATAAATCGATAAGAGAATATCTTATCTAATTTTTAAAAAGGACCTTTGATTTCCTAATAAAGTAATTAATTAGATTAAAGGGGATTTTTGAATGTTGGCAACTTTGAATTTAATAAAAAAACGTATTAGCTAGATTCATTAAATATTTTAATAATCAGAACTTTAGATTTAATATCCGACGAATTTTACGTCGTTTGATGTCATCGTTTACAATGGCTTGGCCTACACCAATATCGTTTTCTTAATTATGAGTTTTCGTGGATTTATCATCTGAGTGACTGACCTCATAAATTTACAAGTGTAATACAAGTTGTATGTAAAAAGGATCATGTTGCAGATTGCAGAATCAGCAACATAAACATAATACAACATAAAACATCTTGTTGTAAAGGGATAACGAATCCTACTGTATGTACTAGAAACATTATACCCTTTTTTGCATTTTTTCTAAAACTACTCCTGTAATTAAAGGATATGTATTAATCATTAAGGAAAATCAGCTGTTCTGGATATGTTGGAGATTTTTCAAATTTTGATTTTATTAGAATATTTTTCACCGTTGTTTGAATACAAGTACTTGTAGGACTGTATGCTAGACAAGTTTGAGTATAATTTGATTTCATTTATGTTGATATTTGTATAGGATCTTGTATAGCATCGTTGAACTCCTAAAACGTGTTAACAGATTTTTCATTTTAGTTTTTCTTTTATTGTAAATATTTTTCTATGTAAATTTTATATGTAAGAGTTACCTATTGTAGCTATGTGTTCATTTCTTGTAAAGATGTAGCTGGAGATAATGTGTTTCCATTGTAATTTGAGTTTTAATGAAGTTTTCATCGTTAATCGTTTTTGTTGATTTTCTCAGTTATGATTGATTTTAGACTATAAGTGTATTACATTAATTTGTTCGTCTTTTTGCCAGCTATATTTCTGTTTTTCTAGATTTAAGATTAATGTTAATTTTAAACATATGTTTTTATCCTGTGACGCCACGAATGTAGCGAGTAGATTTTGTTTGTGGAATTTTGTCATAGTCGTCAATTGTTTTGTGAAAACATATAAATGACCCACGGAAAAATAACAAATTTAGTCGACAAAATGTATTTGAAAAGTCCACGTCGACTCGTATAAGATTTAAAAAAAAATAAAGTAAGGTTAAGTTATAACCATATGTTTTGATAAACATACGTCGAATGTAAACAAATTATTTATGGAATAGTTACCTGTTTATAAAATAAAGAAGAAATATTTCCACATATAAATAATTATTTGGGATTGTAAATATTATTTAAACAATATAAAGGAGATTTATTTATTGGTTTGAAGAATCGATTCATTTGGTCAATCGATCAGCTGTGTATTGGAAGCAGTGTATTACCAACAACGCAATTGGAATAATTTAATAAGAGATTTTAAAAGGATCCGGACGATTATATATAAGGTATTTCGAAAGTAAAAGATTTTGTTCACATAAAGAACTATAAAGTTATAAAGACAATTTTTATTTAAATCTAGAATTTGATTTTGATCATTTTCGATTGTTTTTAAATAACAAAGATATAACAATTAAACAGTTTTGAATTTGTTTATTATCAAAGATAATTCAATTTAGTTTAATAAATTCATTTAGTGAAATAAATAAAGATTATTAAAGGTTTCACAGTTTTATTGAAATACAACTTGACAATATTGTTTCGACAGCTATGCTGTCATTATCAAAGGTAATATAATTATAAACAAACACGTCGCTAAGGTAGATACAAAATAGGTAACTAGATAAAATAATAATAATAATCATAATTAAATATCTAATACTTCCAGTAACCGAGAATTACTGAGCTCAAGTTGTTCATTCATTAAAGGTACCCTGAGTTTGTGTTTGTATATCTCAAAGGCTTCTAAAATGTCTAATTTGCGTTTGTTATTACAAAAATGTAGGAATTTAATATTATTTTGAGGAGTCATTGTGTGATTTTGTTCTAAAAGGTGTTCCTCAAAATAATATTAAATTCCTACATTTTTGTAATAACAAACGCAAATTAGACATTTTAGAAGCCTTTGAGATATACAAACACAAACTCAGGGTACCTTTAATGAATGAACAACTTGAGCTCAGTAATTCTCCGTTACTGGAAGTATTAGATATTTAATTATGATTATTATTATTATTTTATCTAGTTACCTATTTTGTATCTACCTTAGCGACGTGTTTGTTTATAATTATATTACCTTTGATAATGACAGCATAGCTGTCGAAACAATATGGTCAGGTTGTATTTTAATAAAACTGTGAAACTTTTAATAATCTTTATTTATTTCATGATTATGGAGTTCCACAAAATAAGGCTGGAAACAATAAACAAAATTCATTTAGTATTTGTAAATAATTATTTTATTGACTGATAAATTTATTTTATGTTAGTTTGTTGAAGTGAATAACAGTTTCAACCCCCATTGTCAGGTTGTAACTAATGTAAGACCTAAAACACTTGAACAAACTCTAGGAAGATTATCCTAATTTTGAATTTCTTTTGGTTAAACATTTGTGTTAATTTTGATTTTCGTTTTAACCACAAAAATAAAAGTCTTGTGTTTGAATTTATTCATGTTTTTTATTTGATGTTCATACAAGTATCCATTGTTCTTATCTTTATACAGAGTTTATGTTCCTGTTGTCTAGCTGCAGAAGTCCAAATGCTTTGGTAGTAAGTCTCGTTCCAGGTACAGGAATTATTAAGGTTGAAGTAAATATTTTTATCTCACGCTCTATTAATTTAAACCTGAGTCAGCTTAAAAGGGTAAATGAAATTTACTGTGTAATTTTTAATTTTTCATTATTGTTGGATTTCATCGCAATAGTTTGTATATTTTAAGCTACAAGAATGAAAATTCAGTCAAAAAAATACAATAGTTTGGAATTCGTACAGGCAATACAAAAACTTTTGATCAATTTTACTTTCTTGGTTCACATGACTTGTCCTGATAAAATTATATAAATAAATTAGTAATAATTTGATTAACATAATTCTTATAAAACAATTCTCAAACCTTATTATTCAGTTAATCTCTTGTTATTATTTGAAATTTAAAACGACAAAAAAAATTCAGTTGAGATTTTCATCTCATTTTAAGGATATTTTAACAATTACAATGTTGATTCAATTTAAATTGCTTCTTTAAAGACTTTTACAATGTGATAGTAGCAGTAATTACATTTAAAAATCGTCTGGAAACATTTAATTTGAAACTGTTTTTTTTTCTCTATTATTTTATTCTTTCTTTTGTACCACTACCAGACCACAACTACACTACTACTACTACATTCAGTCTGCAGCTAATTTAAAAGAGTAATTACTTCCTTCATTACGTTACGTAATACTTTATGTGCTTACTTAAACAAGTGTCATTAATGCTTGAGCCTTAATTAATGTCCCGTTTCACTAAATTTAATTATCTTAAGTGACACGAAATTCTTTCCTTTTTTCTCTCTCTTTTTTAAATAGTAGCGAAATTGCTGAAAAAAAGCAAGGTGTTGCGACAGGCATAAATTTATGTCCGCGAAGGAATTTTCTTTATCGGATTCAATTTTCTGTTTTGTGCAGCTTTCACTGTTCGTTATCAGAAGGTTGTGTGACAGTCCCCAATCCTATTAGAAAATGTATGTTAAGCTATAGATTTTTCAAGCTAGAATTAATTATCACACCAGGAAGCCGTCCTAACATCATGGACGCTTAAAAGACAAAATGTGAATCATCAATTATCACATTATTCTGATTGTTTTGATCGCCTTAATAGAATACTTAAATTGTATTATTATGCTGTATTAGTAATAACGAGTCGGGGCATCGCTTGGAGAGGAATCTACTTCAAGGAATGAACTTTCCAATCTATAATAATTAATTGAAATAAATAAACCGACTTGAAGAAATTACTTAAGTACTTGGAATTAGCTATGGGAATTATTTCGCTTCAAACGTCACTATAGCAAGTAAATAGTGGTGATGTAATCTTACACTACTGGAAAATATACGAATTTAAGTTATTTTACATTTTAATGTCTAATAAATGTGAATACTATATATTAATACATATGCATTTTTGCATTGATTTAACATAATCATAACACAATGATTTAACATAAAAGCGGACATAATTAACTGCGGTTAATAGTTGTTTATCAATTTCTCAATTAACGTAATTTAGATATTATTAGAGTTGTAGGTAATGTAAAAAATCCGTTTGAGAGTTTCGGAATTCTATTCTAGAGGCTTAGAATTCTGAATTTATATGAAAACAGCTTTCGGGATTTTGCAAGGATTTGAAACTCAAAATTGACATTCTAGAGTTGGATTTATTGAGAAATAGCAGAGCCTTAGAGATTTATAAATATCAAGAGTTCTAAGATTTCGAACCAGTTGCATAAAACGTAGTAAACCGTAATTAAGCAACCTGATTGGATGAAATTTAAAACGGGTTTAAAAAAGCCAATCACACTACAGTACTTGGTTTGACTTAACCAATCGCGTGTGTTAAAACGCATCTAAATAATCATGTGGTTTTAACAATGCTGTATGCAATCGATTGCATAAAAATGGATTAAATTTAAAAACAATTCTTAAAAACATTGTTGCCACGAATAATTCTGGTTTAAATTTAATCTCATTTTTATGCAACCAGCCATTAGAGCGTCAAGAGATGGAACTATGGTAATCTGAAGTTGGCGGGGCTTCCGAAATTTGAGTCGCAAGATCTCAAAAGACTTTTCCAACAAAACTTTTGATGTGTATAATATTATCATTTCAAACGCTCACACTATACGTAAAATATTCTAAAGTCTAACTAACTTTATACACTTAAATACTCATATATGGTGTTATACTCACATATTGGAAAAAATATATTAGACTAATCTCTGCGTTACTTTCTTATTATTATTTATTTGATTTCTGCTACCAGGTCATGTGGCTCGGTCGGTTCAATGTGATCACAAAACGAGGTTCGAACTGACGCCCTCCCCCGGAATAGCTTTGCTCAGTGAACGCATTATACCTCATTGAAGTGTTCGCGTGGCTCTTCACCTCTATCCGGATTATCCGGATCGATACGTCATTACTACCAATATTAAGCACAATTATTAAGCAATTTTGAGATGAAGCTAGTGCTTGAGATGAACAGTTACAGGGCCGGCTGACTCTGCTCTCTAAAGATTTATAGTCGTGGACCAAAAAAACCAACCGAAACATTTGACAAATGTTGACAAAAATCGAATTTTTCCAAGCATCCGGTCATACTTTATAGCATTATAGCGTAAGTGGCCAGATTTGAAAGAAAACAGCAAACTAGATAGATAACTTCCTCCCATATTATATATATAGTGTTTGAACTGATCTCAAAATGCTTTGATTTTCGTAGAAATCGAATTTTTTACAATCATCCGGCCATACTTTATGGTATTATAGCGTAAGTGGTCAGATTTTAAAGAAGACAGCGAACTGTATAGCTTTGTTTCAACTGATTATCTCAAAATGCACCGATTTTCGTGGAAATCGAATTTTTTGTTATCATATCCTTTTATTTATAATATTTATTTTACTATCTTGCCATACCTGATATTACAGGTAAGTGACCCGATTTTACACAAACAGCAAACAACCAAAAAAGCGACTTTGTGATTTTTATATTCATACGAAAATACAATTAACACATCTTTATTTCTACAATTTGAGTTTTTACAATGAGAACTTTCTGTGCAACCTAGAGACTTTACTTTTTATTTTTTTATTGAGTTAGAGGATTTTTAATTCAATGAATGTAAGTTATTGAGTGTCTTAACAATAACATTTTTATATAATCTTGGTTAAAGAAGCACCGAAGCTTCGGTATTCGGCCGATAGAAGCAAATTGTTTTAATTTCTTTGTCACAATCTGGTTTATTCAAATATTATATTTTAACTGCAAAATTAATTATTTAGCGTTTAACCAAAAGAAACTCATAAGTTTGTAAAATATGCATCAGAATTTATTTAATTCCTACAATCAGTAACGTAAAAACATTTTCAAGTCCTGTATAGACGATGACACAACGGGTGCGTACATATATTGTTCGGACTAACATGCGCAATAATAACCATACCAATAATAATTAATAAAAAAAGTTACTGTAGGTATTTCTTTAAAAACAACAACGAAAAATATTCAAAAAAAAACAGTGCGATGATGTGATCAGGTTAATAAGGGCTATCTTTCTGTCTTTTTAATTTTGAGTTTTATTATCATCTTTATAATATTAATTAGAGTACGTATATTGTATTTCAATAGTCAGTAATTTTAAATAAAAACGCAAGTACACAAAAAATTAGATAGCTCCTGAAAAATGCCGAAAACCTACTTTTTATCGCCCACAATCTTCCTAAATTAAATTTTAAATACTAAAATGTTTTTTTAATGCTGTTATATTATGTTGTAGCTTCAAAGGGTTGGCAACACTGAATTCACCTTGTTTTTCGGCTTCTTCATCTTTTCAACAACTTCGATTCGCTACGCCAGTTACGTGCCTCTCGAGCGTGTAATAGACGTATGCTAACCTCACATTTTAAAAATCGCGATCCACCAAACCTATACTTCGGGAATCTTTATCTCTACCATACTAATCGTTTCAAAACTAATGAAACCTATCAATAATGACACCAGTTAAAGCTGCTGTGCTATGCCTTTCAGTGTTGTGTTGTCAGGTTCGGTCGATTAGTGGTCATCATGTCGATCCCGAGGGCCTTCTTCGTATTATCAACATCGATTATTATATCAAACTGACAATGAGGTAAACTCCGCAGGAATACGGAGCCTAAGATTGTCAGATATCCAACCTGGACCTCGGTACCTAGGGTTAGAAAAGGTGTATAGCTAAATAAACTTAGCAACTTGACGTTTTCTTCTAAATGTTCAGTTCAAAAGTTATAATGTTTTCGGGTCATTAGTTATTCCTAATCCTTTTTTGAGGGGTATTGCGCATGATTTTTTTTTAGGTTAGGTATTAACAACAATAGACAGGTTATTCCTACCGCTGCGAACAGTTTGCATTTTTGACATCTTGTCAGATAACTTTTGTCTTTATTTTACTTCATAATACAAATGTTTTTTATTTATAACTACGTTTTTTATTAACTGTTAACAATTGCTACAACAGCATCACAAGACAACTGATCGCACTGGCTCATTTGGAGATGATTCTCAGGCAACCACTCAAAATGGACGATTCCTCGCTGTGTATTATCTTGATAATATACAAACTTCCCACCTCAAATATCTCTTAAACTGTAGAAAATACCAATTTCGGCAAAAACACGTCGATTGATTTACCGAGGGGGACAGTTAATTGTAGTATCGTCATAATTTTGCATCTAACTCCTATCATCCCCAAGTTTAAAATGTTAAATGGCAACCCGACTTTTGTGAAACTTATTTTACAGGATATTAAAAAAAAGAAAATTGTTAGTACAAATTGAAATAAGGTCATGGGTTGCTGAAATAAAAGGTCTTTAACAACCCCCTGTAACATCTTTTATTTATGTATTTTGCTCATAGTTATTCTGTATACAATAAGGAGATTGACAACCGTTTTAGTATCACTGGTTATCGATGTATAAGAATTTTTATTGGAAAAAATGGGATAAATTTTCGTTTTTCTTTAAATTTTTTCTGGATCTGTTTTATAAGGCACTTACTGATGTTAGCAAGATATTTTTTAATGTTTTTAACAAAATATATTTTTTCAACAATATCTTTTCGTATCTAACCTAACCTAGTCTAGTTTATCTAGCCTAATCTCTTACATAACTTCTATCCTAACCTAATGTATTAGGCTATGTTAGAGGTTAGGTTAGGATATAAGTTAAGTTAGGTTAGAGTTAGACTAGAGGTTGGGTTACCTTAGAAGATGAGGTAGATTAAAGATTAGGTTGGGTCAGTAGTAAAATAAGAGATTAGGCTACGTTAGAACGTAGGTTAAGTTAGTTAAGAGGGTAGGTTAGGTTATGTTAGGTTAGGTTAGGTTAAACATTAAGGTATATTAGAGGTAAGATTAAGTTAGCTTATAGTTTAGTTTAGGTTAGAGGTTAAAGGCTATTTTAATGCACTTGGGATATTACTGTTGATTATTTTATTATGTATTCATTTATGTTGCGACAGTGATTTATGAATATTCTTATTAGCATAAATAATTATTAATTAATATATGTCATACATTACAACATTATTTTTTTATACTTATTTACTGTATTTAGCTTGATGTATGATATGTGTGTGAACCGATCGGGGTGCTACCTGTAACGATTCTATATTTTTCAGGTTAAATATTTTCTAAACTGATTATTACTAATCTAAGATAATGTTAATTGGCTTTTAATTATTATCTCAATTTTTTAATGTTTTTTTGTTTGTCTTAAGATATGATTTTGCTAGCAATTATTATTATGCATAAATTATTATCGATGTTTGTTCTTGTTTGATGGTTGTGCCCACATTTAAATGCTTTTATGTACACTGGTTAACAAAACATTTGCGTACACCTATTTTTGATTGTATTAAGTCGATCTTTTTTGTCATTGTCATTCAGTTAATATTATTTAGTTTTGTTTGTTTTTTGGGCTAGGAATCAGGATGGCGGAGCATCCTTCGTACCTCAAGGCACCGATTGCTATGATCATTTGGCCGACCCTGCTAGAATTTAGCCGAATCTGGGGGAATTCCACCCCCAGTAAGGATCTTTATCGTGCCAAACATCGCATTGATACGGGATCTACACTTTTATTTCCTATCCGAAAAGAAGGGATGTTTTTAAATTTTTCTCCGCTATGAAAAATTATCAGCTCGGCCGGGGATCGAACCTGCGATCTTTGGATTATGAAGCAAACATGCCAACCACTACTCCACCGAGACTGGCTATTATTTAGTTTTATTTTCGTAATAACAGACTTATCCGTCAAAAATGTAATGTTAAAAATCAGAAAAGTCACGTTGATATAGCAAAAACTAGATAAAACTCGGTTACTTGATTTTTGTATTGGTTTAGTTTCTTAGTTATGTGTATACGTTGTCTCTTCAAGTGATATTGGAAGATTAGTAGTAGAACACTCCGTGCTTTGAAATTCGTTTAAAAATGAATTCTGTGGGGGCCTTGAGCTTACAAACTGAAAATTATACAGAATGAAGCTTAGTTTCTAATGGTTCTAAATCCGAAATTTGTACTATTGGTTTCATAATGATCTAGGACAGCAAGGCTAATATGATGCTATATTTTATTATTTTATTCTATGCATTTACATTAAAAACAATAAATAAAATAGTATCATGTTAGCCTTGCTGTCCTAGATCATTATGAAATCAGTGGTACATGGCGGTAAAATAGAGAAAACCGCCATTGTATCATGTGAAATTCTAAAATAATTTTGTAGCGTATTCATTTCTATAATGATGTGAAATTTTAAAATAACATTGGCGCTGATGGGTCGAAATGCTACAAGCAAATGCATATCTCGGTTCGAACTGCCTCGAAATCCGTTTTAATTTTAATAAATCTGTTGTTTACATCGCCCTATCTTCGAAACGAAAGTGTAAATCGAAAAAAGTATTCTTTATAGATAGTGAAGTCCGCGTATTACTAGCATGCATCTCACTTTCCTACGTTGCTCCATCTCCCTCGATCGCATCGTTTGAAAAAATGAACATGTTAAATTTGCATTCGTTTTATTTGTTTTCAGTTTAAAATTTTTAGTGTTCGTTATTTTATTTTCTCCAAAAAACTAAAAGTACTTTATTAAATTTTGGGAATAAATAAGTTTGAAATTAATTAATGTTGTCGCATTTCCTGAAGAACGTATGCCAATTTCATTTTCTGAAAAGTGCAATGGTTTGTAAATTGTTCAAAAATAATAAGTCGATACTTTTCACTATCAAAACTTCAATATTTTTTACTTAATAGCTTGTATCATTTGCGCCATACAAGATTTTAGCGATTACCATTTTTGAATTTAATTTACACCATCGTGCAATTTTTCGGAAAAGTCTCATTTAATTTCAAAGAGTATTTATTCCCAAAACGTGATAAAATAATTTTTTTTTGAACAAATTCAATAATAAGATAACGAAAAATTTAAATCTGTAAACAAATCAAAAAAATGCAAATTGAGCATGTTCATTTAAAACGATGCGATCGAGCGAGATGGAGCTGCCTAGGAAAGTGAGATGCATGCTAGTAGCACGTGGACTGACCAAGCGGTAGCGTGTTTGTCAAAAAGTAACATTTTCTTCATTTATTAATTGAATATTTTCTTTGCAATTACTCTTAAAAATATAATTCATTCTTCACTGCCTTCGACATAGATAGGTCACAATTTTATAAATAATTTTTTTTTCGATTTAGACTTTCGTTTCGAAGATAGGGCGATGCAAACTGCAGATTTATTAAAATTCGAATTTCGAGACATTTCAAACCGAGATATGCACTTGTTGTATTATTTCGTCCCATAACCGCAATACTATTTTAGAATTTCAAATCATTATAAAAATGTATACACTACGAAATTATTTTTGAATTTTATACATCACAATGCTTTTTTTATCTATTTTACAGCCATGTATAATGTACATATCTCAAATGTTAAACTAAGTTCCGCCGCGCACTCTACTAAAAGTGAAAGAGCATGGTTAATCCTAAAATATGCTACAAAATACATCTACCTTTTTCAGTGTGGGAAATATTTTATTGCGATCATCACTATCCCTTCTAGCTTAGGTAGCTGCAGCATTCTTTGCTAATTGCAAATTGTCTTATAGCAAAAAACTTGCCAATTAATATATTGGTACAAGTATCAAAAGATATAACGGTTTATGAGAACAAAAATATTTCGTAATGACATATAAACGGCCTCACTTAACATAATAACTTGGCCCGTTACTTAGCATAACAACCTGCATGTACTAATAACAGTCATTATTGAAAATGCATTTCGCCAACGCCGACATATTGACCTATCCCATCATAAGGACAGTTTGCCAATATTAATTTGTCTTATACTAATATGCACTAGACTATTGCTTCATATAAGAAAGCATTTAGTGGAACAATACAGAAAAATTGAATAATTACACATTTTGTAATCCTAGTTCAAACAAAACTCGTTTAATACAGAAAGAGAATGTCAGATGAAAAATTTGCAACAATTAACAAAAACCTACCACTCTCTTAATAAAAGAAAACTATGGGAATTATATAACTTCTTTATAACATTGTTAGAAGTTCTTTATTTACTATAAACTATAATTAAAAGAATAAATAGAAAATGTCTGGTCAATGAATGGTGCTTTTAATAGGCTTTAAAATGACATCATCGAAAGTGAGGTTAGGGACAAACAACTAACTTTTAATAATAGATAATGCACATAAATATTTTAACACACAAAGTAAGTTCTCTGGGACATTTAATAAGTTTCCGCTCGTTTTTTAGAAATTACTTTTCGTTAATTAATACTATTTGTTACTCATTTGTAACTGAATGTCATTAACACCATTTTGTTCATTATCATTGATTCTAAGAAATTTTATGAACTCATCTGGAAATTTCGATTCAATCTGCATGATGCAATTCGACTTAAGATGAAATGAAACCCACCGACCCAAATTACTCCGACCATACAATAGAAATACAAATATAAGTTCAAAATGCAGATAGTTTGAGTGGTGACAGTTGAAGTATTCACTTCAACAGATTTTCGTGCTACAAAGTAAAACTTTGTTACCGAAACACAAGTGTAAAAACATTTAATGCAAAACGACCACTGAGACAGCCTTACTAGAGTAAAAGCAAATGCTACACACTGACGTGTAATATAGCAGCTAGGAGGACGACTCCACATCACGTGATGATTACCAAGGGACAACGAAAGAATCTATCAACTTATGAGAATTCACATTATCTTTTGATTGAGAAATGTGTAGTTACCATACCTATGACAGTGGAGACATTGGTTCTGATCACAACCAACTTGACGCCAGGCTAAGATTAAAAAGAGCCAAAGTCATATTTATTTCACTATCTATCATCTAAAGCAGTGTTTTCACCTATCTTTTCTTTGGGAATTGCCCCGGTAGACGTTTATAAGCACGAGTGTTCAAAAACCATCAAAATTGTAAGAACCTTTACTGCAACTTTTATATGAAGCAACATTTCGATTAAATGCTTCACCGAGCAAATGCCAGTAGTGATTCATTTAAATCGTTACATCTCGAAAAAGTAAGCATTTTATTAAGCAATTAGGTACTATATAAAATTTGTAATATAGATTTTTATACATCTGATGGAGAAAAGCGGGAAATAAATAGTAACAGTACATCGTAAGGAAGGAAATCGCGTAGTCAGCAGCACTCATATTTCGTTAAAGGGATGCTGACTGGGGATAATCAACTGAGCTACCAAGTCTGAGACATATAAGTTGAAGTTGGTTTCACTAGTTGTCATGAGATTATGTAAAAAGCAGTGTTGCCAGAATACGCAGTCTTACAGTAGAAGAGAGAAAGTACTGAGTAAAGAAATAAAGAGCGAAGAACGTCAAATAAGGAATGGTTAAAATGAAAAATAGATAGTGAACATGCTGAAGACGAACTCAAATAGTAGTTACACGTATTGAGAAAGCTGGCGAAAACTATGGCGCACCAGATAAGAAACCTTCTATTCAGATGGAAAGTGGCAATCACATTAACGAAGATAAAGACAGTGAGAAAAATATGGAGAAAAAGTAGATTGTATTATGACTCTGTTAGAATTCCTAGCACAACTTCATTAAGTATTCAAAAAGGTCAAGAAGATTATTTACAACAAGAGTTTAAAGATAATCAAAATACCAATCATAGATCGTAGATAATCATGGAATACAGAGAAGGAAAATTTAAAGGAGAGGATAAGAAAGAGAAAAGAAAAGTTGAGGAATTGATAAAAAGTAAGGAATAACAGCCAAAATAGGAAATGCCTACCGAATGGGGAAAACGGAAAGAAATAATATAATAATAGCAAAGTTGGGAAAATGGGAACAAATCCTGCCCTGACGAAAAAAGTTACCAAAAAACTAAGTACATAAGATCGAAGGGATGATAGATAATGGTTTAAAACTGCGGCAAAAGGAACGGCAAGAAAAAATGATGGAATTTATATGAAAATATGGAATTTACAAGGTATTTATAAGGAGGAGACGCATAACATCTAGCACAGGAGATCAATCACAGATATATCTAGACAGGAGACAAACATTAAGAGTAAACAAATACAGGATGTACGAAAATACCGGTGGTGATGGCTACAATAGATTGGAAACGTGCTTTTTTATTAATAACTCAATTAAGTCTTAATTGATTTTAAAGCAATAAATAATAGATTTACATATTTAAGATACAATAAAATAGAAAATTCAGTACAATGTACAGTCATACAATGGTGCTGGAATGATAAGCTGAATACCGTGGGGAAGAAATAAGTAGGGAAGGGTAAAGATTTGGTTCTTGGGTCACGCCCCAAGAGGCGAGGGGGTGCCATTTGAAAGGGTTTTCTACGGGTAGTCGATCGGTACTATATTTAATGTCCGCAGATGTCCAAGAAATAAATTATGGCTCTTTGAAGTCATCGTTGAAATAGCATTAATAACATCTTAAAAGAAACTTTTAGCTAGCATGAGCTCTCATAAACGTAACATGCAGTTGGAATTTCCCCCTTAGGATGACCTGATCTAACCTTACCTCAGCTGACCTGACTTGACTTAACCTAACCCTTACCTAAAACCTTACCTGACCTAACCTAACATAATTTAACCTCACCTAACCTAACGTTTTACCTGTACGTCTGCGGACATTGAAACTGGTACCGATCGACTCAGCTTGGTCGTCCTCATATAAAAAATACCCATTTTGCTCCCCTGCGGCATGACCTAGTAAACGAATGTAAGCCTAAGAAATAGCAGAAACAAAAGATGTACTACCAGAAATTCGAGAGGAGAACATAAGGAAGAACTTTTTAATTTTAAAAGATCTTAGAAAGTCCTGGAGGACTTTTACAAAATGACCTGGCAGTGATTGTTGGAGTTGAGACCTGACCGGATTTGACCTAACCTAACCTAACCACACCTAGCCTAACCTAATCTGACCTAACCTTTTATCGTACGTCTGAGGATGTTGAAACTAGTACCGATCGACTCAGATTGTCGTCCTCATTTAAAAAATACCCGTTTTGCTCTCCTGCGGCATGACCTAGTAAACGAATGTAAGCCTAGAGAAGAAATAGCAGAAACAAAAGATGTACTACCAGAAATTCGAGAGAAGAACATAAGGAAGAACTTTTTAATTTTAAAAGATCTTAGAAAGTCCTGGAGGACTTTTACAAAATGACCTGGCAGTGATTGTTGGAGTTGAGACCTGACCGGATTTGACCTAACCTAACCTAACCACACCTAGCCTAACCTAATCTGACCTAACCTTTTATCGTACGTCTGAGGATATTGAAACTAGTACCGATCGACTCAGATTGTCGTCCTCATTTAAAAAATACCCGTTTTGCCCTCCTGCGGCATGACCTAGTAAACGAATGTGTGCCTAGGGAAGAAATAGAATAAACAAAAGATGTACTACCAGAAAATCGAGAGAAGAACATAGGAAGAAGTTTTTAAATTTAAAAGATTTTAGAAAGTCCCGGAGGACTTTTACAAAAGGACCTGGCAGTGATTGTTGGAGTACAGATAGAACTAATACAAA
Organism: Agrypnus murinus; assembly: GCA_929113105.1. Lineage (NCBI taxonomy): Eukaryota > Metazoa > Arthropoda > Insecta > Coleoptera > Elateridae > Agrypnus > Agrypnus murinus. The sequence goes on along the minus strand of OV816028.1, from coordinate 134,535,436 downwards.
ATGGAGGTGATAGACTGAAGTGCCAGTGCGAGTTAGGGCAGAACACATACGAGTTTAGCCGAAAGAATTCAGTTATCTATCAAGAGTTTAAAATGGCCTATGAGGATACTGAAGATAAAGAAATAGAATGGAGATCAATGATAAGTACAAAAGCGACAACAGCTTTACATACAATAATTATAAATGCGAAAGGGTTCATCAGAAGTGTAAAAGTGTATAATTCGATGATGAGACCGGTGATGTTGTTCGGTAGTTGGAAGTTATGTAAAGAAGATATAAAAAAGCTATTAATCTGATAGAGAAGAATACTAAGAAAAGTTTTTTGGGGAATAAAAGAAAACGGCCAATGGAAGACTAAATAACAAAATTTATGAAACCCTTAAAGAAGCAAACTTTGTGGATGTGATTAAACAAGATTGGGATAAAGTAGCCAACATGTCTGAAGCAAGATTCCAAAGACGAGCCAATAGGAAGAAATAGTAGAGGTAGACCTAGAAGAATGTAGATAGAACGTCTCGAAGATCTTTTAAACAGTTAAAAATAACAACTATAGCAAAAATGGCGCACAGTGGAAAATTGTTAGATGTTCGTAGGTTTAGAGCTATAACAAGGGGTTAAGTGGAAGAACGATGCAGCACTGAACTTCGCCCCTTTTTATTAGGTATGTATAATTTACTTGTATTTTTTCTGTCGTTTTGAATAAAGACATTTATTATTATTATCATTATAAAAATCGAAATCCTGACTTGAAAGCTCGAAGGTCTAAAACGTTAGAACTCATTAGAACCTTAAAATATAAAAACTGGCAGTCTTTCCAATTCTTTCATTTTTTTAATTTATCTGTCCCACTTTATAATCTAAAAAGCATCTAATTATTTACCTCCAAAGTATTTGTTCCTACACGTCCTGTAATAATGTAATTGTTTTTGGCTGATGATGAGTTAAGGTAAGAACCTTAATTCATCATCAGCCAAACACAATAGCATTAATTATTATAGTCTTACTTATCTATTGATACTTGATATAAAATAGAAACTAAATATAATACTTTAATAACCTCATCGGAATGTAATTCTAACATTTAAATCAAATCAAACTCATGTCTTTCTGTCGTTTGTTCAATGATGTTTTATTAAATCATTCTTCAATTAATTAAGATTATTAATAAGGTCTATGAACTATCGAATAAATCTTCTATATAAATACATATTTTTCGATGCTCAAAATTGCAAAATCATCGTTGTTTATATTGCAGAATATAATTAGCTGCTGAAATGAATTAAATAAATAAACTAAATAAATATGTACTAAAACTGACTACCGCATAAATAAGAGATACAACATTAAATCCAGTTCTTATGCCGTCTATATCTATTTAGTTTATCTTTTGTTGACATTAATTTAATAAACGCTTTGTATACTCCGAAGTGATTATAAAACTGCTTATTTTATATTTATGTTAGATTTATATTATAAATGTAGTTTCTTCTCAAAAAATATGAATGATTTTTTAAATGAACAAGAAAACGGTAAGGTAATGTTCAATACAACTTGTTTGGACTTACAGAATTTCCATAAATGATATAAAGTAAGTTATTATATTTAGTTATACTACTTTTATTCGTTTTCTGATTTGATTATCTTCAGAAACAGTTTTTTTAAATTAATAATTATATAGGATAAAGTATGTGAAGTAGCGAGCGCGGGTGTAAGTGCGGCGCGGAAGGGTGATCGAGGGACTTGTCAGCAAGTCATTGTTTAACATCTCATGTTTTCTTCATTTTTATTTTTAATATTAACTAAAAAATTATTTCAAGGGGATCATCGTCATTCCAAGAAACGGGGAAATTATTTTGCAAGAGAGAAATCTTTGCATTAAAGACTTAGATATCTATAGTATATGGAGTGGTATACGTTAGAAAGCAACGGGATTTGCGATTTTATACCGTGTATCAAACCAAGAAAACGGCTTGAGAAATTTCAAAAGTCCATAAGCCACAATAGTAATTTCAAAATAGGATTTCAGATTTCGCAAAAACCGCTACAGACATTAAAATGCCCTTTTACTGAAATAGCTTCAAAACTAAATAATCGTTTACCGTATAAATCTCATATATTTTGAATGGTGTCCTTTTGCACAGGATTATCATGGAACGAATTTGGATTAAGCATATAATAAGCGTAAACTTCAATTTAAAATATGTGTCAACTTATAGTATTTAACTCCCTGCCTCATGACATTTTTCAAGCAGTTTGGCACTGTTCTATTAATTCCATTTCAGTGGGACTTTCTATCACCCAAATATATCTGCAGACGAAGGCTATGTAGTGGTTGTTTTGTACAGTTTATAATCCTATAATAATAATTTATTCACCAAATCGACTAGATGTTGATTAAACGAATAAAAAAATGTTAATTTTAGGTTTTTTGATTGAAGCAAGTTAAAAGTTTGAATAATTCTGGCCAACGTTTTTAGAAAAGTTACAATTATAACGTGACATTCATGAATTGTCAATGGAACTGTAGTGTTAACACTGTAGATTTGAAACCAGACTCAAGGATGTTGGCGAATTTTAATGCAACGCATGTAAATAAACAAAGTGGGCATTAATTTAATTAATTTTATAATTGTTTTATTAATGTAATAAATTTACACTAATATTGTATTCAAGCTGACTCTATGATCTACACGAAGGTAGAGTTTAGATATTTATTCGAAATGTATTGGACCTATACACACACTTGTTAGAGTGGTCTAGTTTTCATTTCAACACTTTCTATGTATGTGCTTGAAGTTGTATGCAATTTACGCGAGTCCGTAAATAAAATGGACAAACTGTACAAGCAGGACAAGGAACTGCTAGACAAGGCTGCTAGAAAGAAGCCAATAAAACTTTTAAATCACAAACATATCAAGTCACTTGGAAGCTTATTCTACATTATTTGTGTAGGTATCTATAATTTACCAGAAAGTGTATCCATTTGATCTTAAGACAAGTCATTTGTTAACAACATTGATAATTTTATGTCAGTTGGGCGAATATAAACGTAAGAATTTTAATAAAAAATTGATAATGCAGTAGTTTAATTTAAAAATAATGAACTGATCAACTTCAAAAACCTCAGAAACATGTTAGTATTAATTGTGAAAAGTCTGCATTACAGGAGTTAGTATTAGATATATGAAGCAATGGGACAGATAAAGGTACATATACATTCCCGATGTTGCCCCGGGTTTCAGTCGCCCGATCTCCGCGCCGTTAACTGCCGCACATCAGCTGTGTTTATGAAATTATTATTTTATTTAGGTGCCACTTAATTCTAATCTAAAATAGCACTGTGTTTTCTAAATCAATATAAATCAAAAAACTTAAATTTAAAATTAAATTGGAAGAAGTAAAGTATTTAAAAACTTACGATCGCGTTTTATACATGTTTATACAATGTTTTTGTTAAAAGATTTAAATTCTTCTTAAAATTAAATTAAATTGAATTCTCAAATAATAATAATACTAAACAACAACGTCTAAACCGTAAATATTTAAGTGATTTTAATCAATGTTTCTAGAATATTGTTTATGATTAATTTATATGAAAGGAGATTTTTAAATAAGGTTTAATAAATAATTTTTATATATTTTGTATAAATTAGATAATAGCTATTATGTAAATATTCAATGGATGATTGTAAGCTTTTATTTCCTTTGCAGATTCCAATTTAATTCAATTAGTTTGAAGCTTATTGGTAAAACTATTTTGATGTAGAAAAAACATAGCACTATTTTAGATTAGAATTGAACACTTATTAAATAAAATAACTGGGGGGGCTTCATGCAATACAGAGCTAACTTACATTTACATAAATTTAAGGTCTTTAAAGATTTTGTATAGATATTTTATGGAAGTTCTATTCATAACTACAGAAATATATACGTATATGGTTACTACTTACTCTTTTTTAGAAATATTCTCAACTTTATAAATAAAAATTAAAAAAAATTCATGAAATACTATATTTATCTCAATTTTACAATTTTACATCGAAAATGTGTAACTGGTATTCCCTCTCAGCATGCACATAAACTGGACCTCTTCATATTATCTAATACTAACGGTTGTGCTGTATGTCTATTACTCTTGCAGTTTTTTTAGATTCGATTTTTTGATTTTCTGTGCTTGTGGGTTTTAATTATTGTGAATATATACTTCTGCGTGATATATAGGGCGATGTTATTCTTAACGACAACCACAGGTAGGTGTTTGTGTGATTGTAAGAACCGATTGCTTATAACGTGCCCATCCGACAGCACGGCGAAGTGCACTGAGGCTTTACATATCGACGAGAAAATCTTTATCAATCTTTAGTTTTGCAATAATACCTTCAAAGAAGTCTGGCTCTATTTCAATAACATCAATTGATGAAAACTCAGCAGCATTACAGAACTCATGAGCATTGAAACCGTTATTATCTTAATTTCATTTTTTGTCTCACAAATGTGAAAACTGATTTAATTAGATTCAGAAAAAACAGTACCGTTTAAGGAAATTTTTATTTTATTTTTTCAAAAGTTGTAATTATGAGTGATCAAAGTCATATGTTACTAACTGTGTTACTATTTATATTTATATACTAACTGTATATATTACTGGTTTATTAAAACTCGTCGTACAATTTGCAGCAAACGTTATTTTTCGATTTTGGTAAACTGGTAGAAATAAGTGTTTTATTTACATTTTAACGAGATTCATTAATTTCTGTTGCGGCATCTTTATTTGTTATTAACTGAATCAATTTTTAATGATACCTGGACACTATAAATAAAATACGTCGTGATATTATCGAGTATTTACAAAACCATCATGAGAAATGTCGCACTTTATCTCTTTGTGTATCTCAGGGTAGATCAGTAAAGTAGAGAGATTACAAATAAACACAGATACATAAACCCATACATATAATAAAAACATATTTACTTTTGATCCGGTTCATCTCCCACATTGTACTACACACACTTATAAATTAATAATAGTTTGCTTTTCTTCTTTACACGTCGACCTGTAGGTACTTACAAACAGCCGTATCTTCCTGATATCACCCACATCCTCAATGTTGGAAGCTCAGGTGCAACAAATTTACGTCATTAGAAAATTAAAGCTGTTTTATTGTGGGTGGATTGTACGTAATATGAAAGGCAATTTTTGTTTTATTACTCCTCTCCTTTTATATACTTAAATGGATATTTATTGTCCGTTTGTTTATTATTGTAATAATAAAAGTAGTAGTATAATTTTTTATCATTGCATTTTAGTAAGAATTTATTCAAAAATAAATATAATTGGATAGTTTGTTTGTTAAAAAGATTTTGTAAATCTTTATCGGTGCACTATTGCTATTTCCGTTATTATTGGAGCTACGAAGTCGTACTGATTAACATGGCGAAGGCAAAAAATAATTGAACGTCGCGTTTCGAGTTATTCGCAACAGTAACATTTTTTTAAATGGGACACTCTGTATATTTTTGTGGAAATGGATGTACAGCGACTTTATTTTTACTAATTATTACAGCTACGAAGTCAGTTAAATTAGCAGTATTTTTCTGCTGGTTATATAACATGGCGAAGACAAAAAAACAATATTAAAGGTCGCGTTTTTGAGTTATTCAATGAATGAAAAATATGAAGAGTGTCCTATAACTTCTTTATTTTTTACTTTAAAAAAATAATGAACATAAACTTTTGTATTTATAATGTAGCTGACCATCCATTTCCACAAAAATAAACAGGGTCTCCCGTTCAAAAATGTTACTTTTGAAAATAAAACGCGACGTTCAATTGTTTTTTATCTTTGACATGTTAATCAGCAGAGAAATACTGCTAATTTGCTAATTTAACCGACTTGCTGCTTTAAACGCTACAATAAAACGGAGATAGCAATAACTGATAACATCGAACAGCCTGTATAACGAAATACGATATGTATCGACTTTTCTCTGGATATATCGATGTATTATATGGAAATTAACAGCCTTGGTAGTGTATTGTCTAGCGTGCTGGACTTTCACCCAAGCGGGCCAGGTTCGACTCCTGGTACCGGCAGATCTGGTTAAGGTTTTCTGCTGTTTTTGAGCACCGCTAAACCTCTCGCTCGTTTATGCTTTTGTTTCTCAACTCTATTACGAGAATTTCCTAACCGGCTAGCTCGCGGTGTTAATAAGAAGTCCAGCTATATTAAGATTTGTAACACAAAACATAAACCTGAAACTTACTTAATGTTTGGGTCCCGTAAACGTCTGCTTTAAGATATCACCCGCCGTTTGAACTCAGCACAAGCAATAATAGAAATAAAAGACAGATGATACAAAAGAAACAGAAAGAGATTTATTCAAAAGAACACAAATATTGAACAGTAAAGATTAATATCAAAATCAATATTCAAGATAGAATAACCATTATCAATATCAATAATTTGACAAAATCAACGATTTTTATACGGTTCTTAATAGTTATTTATGTGTTAAGGGCATAATGAAGCTTTTATGGCCAGAAGCGTTATTTCTAGCCCGAGGCGTCAGCCGAGGGCTAGGAAAAGGCTGTAGGGCCCTAAAAGCAAGTTATGCCCGCTATACATACACTATTTTATGCACAGATTAAGTTTTTAATGTCAAATCTATTATTGTGTAAAAATATAATTAAATGAGTACGTAAGTACATCAAGCAACTGTGCGTATACTTATGTGATTATACGAAGTTCGTTACTATAGTTACTATTCCAAAATATTTAATTTCAGTTTATTTTCATTGGTGATAAGTTTACAAATTATATTAAGAACCAATCAAGTTCTACAAAAAAACTTCTGACATTTAATTGACTTTTCGTTATTGTCCGTCTGACCATAAAGAGGCCCTTGGGCCATAAAAAAACGTTTATATTTAGATGAGTCTTGCAATAATAGTCTAATTATGATGCATCTGTGCATAAAATACTATAATTACACATAATCAAAGAAACAAATTAATTAAAGATCTTAACAGAAACGAATATTAGGATCTTACTAACGATCTCTGCAGAAAAGGTAATTTAGATTACAACTGGTAACTGTGCCACTAATATATTTGAAACAACAAAAGAATAATAAAGTTACTCTATTACATAAAATAAACACAATGAAGAGTGAAAATGTTTATAGATATAGTTATCGATAGGTGGTAATTCTGTGTTAGAAAAAGTTTTGGTTTTTGTCTTCTACACTTGTCTTGCTAATACATACACTAATCTTTTTAGTTGCAACTTCAAATGGTAGCTTGCTTGGTGGATAACAATACCCAACTTTCGAAAGGTTTTTTTTGTCAATAAGGTTAAAACGTAGCTAAAGACAATACAGAGCCTAGAAAGGAATTATGCATTAATTCACAGTTTAACAACGTAAACTATGACTTACTGGAAAAAGATGTTTTCATCGGCTTGAAATATATATAGTATTCATGTTTTCTCTTGATATCTGTATAATTTTTGACATCTGTATAACCTTTGTTATGACAGGGATTTGAAGATAGGCCTGATCCTAGCGACATGGGATTATTATCTCCGAGTTCTTAGGATATCTTGATTTATGCAATGTTCATTTTGATATGTTCAGTATTCATCAAGAGCTTGTAAAGTAACTGTCTTAGTCTTCCTTAAGACATACTTCTTACATAAGATTAAAGTAAGACTTAGAACTAATTAGGTTTCAAAATGTTTCTGAATCGGCAGGCAAGACTGAGCATCGAAATTGTCAGAAACTAAGAATATCTTACCTACCAATCATAGGCAATGTTCCAAAAATATTTACTTACGACACAAACCATAACCAACTCGACTACTTGAAACAATGAAGTCAGCTGCTGGAAAATGCTTACCTAAAACAAAAGAAAAATTAAATTAGTATGGAATTAAGTTAATTACTACAGTGAAGGTAACACGGTGGCATAAATAAAGCTATTCGGATTTGTTTTGGGTTTTTTATGGACATTTCATTGATTTAAAAAGAATCCAAAAGATAACCCATTTTTGCAATCTGTACATTATTTTTTACGGTTCTGTAAAACATTGCAATAAAAAAATCTTTATCATGTCTTATTGTTGATTCGTATAATATCTAAATTCGTTAAGCTACCTACTAATTTAAACCTTAAAGCTACCCACTTTGAAAACAACAATGGTTGGACAAAGAAATTTTTAGTAGCCATGACAGCGACAAACATTCAGGAATGTGAGATCAAAATGTAGACAAAGCGAAATTTTCAAAATGTTAAATATTTTGACCTTTTTATGATTACTTGTTTTGAGAGGATGTCCGAAAAATATTATTTTGATACCGGCCAACGCAATTCGTAAGAAGTCTTTTACAATTAAAAAAAGACAGACAAAAATGGGAGAGTAATTCCATATAGTATGTTAAATGTTGAGTAATACGATGTTATTGTTATAAGTCTACCTTAGAATCTAGAAGACTGGATAAATGGTTGGATTGGAATGAGACAGAAAAAATTGAATTTCTGATATCTGTGTCATTATCATACCCAAGTAGAGGTGGCAATGACATATCGAAAAAATATATCGATATACTTATTTGTTATATTATATCGCTATAACGTTTTCGATGTATCGTATGTATGGATGGCAAAAATTGTTCATTAAGCGATATCAAATTTTCTTTCGATATAGGTACATCATATTGATATATGCTTAGAAGTGACGCAATGTGCAAAGATTTTTGAATTTAAATTATTATTTAATAATTATCAATTTCTGGTCATTTACCTATCATTACATAACGCGCAGATGGGTTGTCGTAAAATTGCCCTTCCGCGCCAGCTCCTTTACCAATGTTTGCTACAATCGAATGTTACAATTTTTATTTGACTTTTCCCCAGTTCAATTTCACTTTAGTGTTTAACCTAAACTCCTTCTTAACACGCTTTTCCTTATTGTGATAATATCAGTTTTATCACTCCAAATATGGTCGTGTTTGTGGGCACACCTTTTTATTGGATATTCCTTATTTGGTGATGTTTCTGTTCAGGCTTCCTCATTGGTAAACAGCTTTATCACTGTCTTCTAGAAACTTTTGATAAGAACCATTTTTCTCCTTTTGTGAACTTAGTTGTAAGTTATCTTGCAAGTAGTGTATGTGCTTTATTTCTGTATTAGAAAATTTTGTTAATTTCCTTCTTTATGAGTTTCTTTGTGGATGAACTACATAATAATTTCTGGTGATTAGTTAGTTTCACGAAGGTAATTGTTAGGTTGTTGGTCTTTAATCGCTACCAAGGTACACTTCTTAACTAATTTATTCATTATGGTTATCTCTAAGAATTCTTTGCTTTGTAGAAATACCTTTCAACTATATATTTACAAGCGGTAATAATATTTCCTTGGCTCAGAGGAAGAGAAGACAAGCAAGAGAAAACAAGAATATCTATATATACATATCTTTATAAATGCCAATCGCAATATCTGTGTACGTAGTCAAATCTTACGCTTCTTCTTCTACTCCTTTTCTATAGTCCCAACTTACCCTACTTTCTATTTCTAACTAGCAGTTAACTATTTGATGCGCGTATTACATTTAATACCGCGAAGAAACTCTTGTGCGTTTTTCTCTTTCTTGGGGGGCATCGTAGTGACATGTGTATGCAACCACTAGCAATCGAAATGAAAGGAAATGTTTGAGAAAAAAAACTATTGAACACTTTGAAACAATGGTTGAAGATGCTTCACAACCGAATTCAGAAAACTTTTAGTACTGGAGGCGACTAGTGAGAGTGACGACGTAGATTTGTCGCTACATGTATTGCTTGAAAAAAGGAGTTATTTCCGAAGAGCTGACCATAGATGAACTAAACAAAGCTGAGAAGTTTTGGAACCGCTACTTACAGATAAGAGCCTATAAAGAAGAAATTATGGAATTGAAGAATGGTCAAAAAATTCTAAAAGCAAGTAAAATATCAATGTTTACCTCATTCCACGATCAACATGATGTCCTGAGATTGACATGCCGCAAATGTCCCTATGGAGGTTAAGTTTTCAGAACAAGACTTTAATCATTGACCATCATCACAGAAGAGTGTAATCACCATAGAGCTATCGTGTTGCCGTTCGAAGTTCAACCTTGAGTGCCAAGCCTGCAAGAACCAAGCCTACTTGTCCACTGATAGGTTAAGTTCCGCTGTCAAGTTAGCAGTCCTTCCTTTACCCATACTGGACGGAATACTTTGTGTTCATCGAAATTACAGTTGGAAGAAGGTACGAGATACGGAGCGTTGTTTACCTTCATGACATATCGAAATTGCAAATTCACTTACCATTGACCTTCTGGATCATGGCAATAAAAAAAACATTTCTCTCGGTAGATCGCCAAAAGCCATTTATTCTGATAATGAAACTAACTTTCGGGGAGCGGAGAAAATCTTGGAGGAAGCTCTTCATGAATTGAACCAATCGAAGATCCGCCATGCTAGGAATTGAGTAGCACTTTATCCCACCACAAGCTGTTCACATGGGTGGAAGCTGGAAGTGTCGGACAAAAGAACGTTCTTTACACGATTTTGAAAAATGCGTATTATCCACACGAAGAAGTTCTGATGACCTTTCATACCGAAGCAGCACACGTTCTTAATAGTCATGCCCTAACTCACGTGTCCCTGAACTCTAGTGATCCAGAAGCATTAACACCAAATCAATTTATTCTTGGTCGATCCAGTAATGTTTAAAGCTGGAGTCTTCACTGCAGCTGACCTGACCCTACAGAAACAATGAAAAGCGTCGCAGCGTCTGGTAGACCAATTTTGAAAGAGATTTGTTCACGAGTTTCTACCATAGTTGACTCGAAGGAAGAAAGAGTATTATTGTCATTGCCATCATCGTGGATTGTTAAAACCCTGAAAAAGATGGAGTCGCCAGGCGCAGTCACAGATGTGAAGACAAGTGCTGGAACCTACCGAAGACCAGTGGTGAAGTTAGCTGTCCTGTTGTCCAGGAAGCTGAAGCGTTCACACCGAGGATGATAATAATGGGAGGAGGGGAATAATGAATTGTTGTTATGGTTGAGACTTGAAAGCTGTTTTTCAGAAAAATAAAACTGTCAAAATATTTAATATCACGAGTAAAATTTATTTTAGAAATAAGATTTAGAGCTATAAAATGAAAAAGGTCGCAGTTTTTAGTCAGTCCACCGAGTTGTAAACTATGACCTGTAGTAACTGTACTTCCACTGTCTCTGAGATATACTCTTGTAGCCGTTTTCAGAAATTCGGTTGAATCCTAAAGATTAAATCAAAGAAAGGGTTAGCCCAGGGTTTCCCAAAGTGTGGGTCGCATGAAAACCTTAAAAATATTTTGCACCAAGAAACACGCAAAGGGGAATTTTTAACATTCACATAAAAATTACTAGTTTAATCAAGGCAATATCGTCATCATCCATACAGCCCTCAGCTTTGTTGTTCAAAGTTTTGTAAAATAACAAGTTGTCTTTTTGTCACATGATTCTTTTCTAACTCGTACAACTGAAATTTGATCCAGAGATGATTTCTAGCATTTCCCAGAGGAAGGTGGCTTTTTACCTTTTTCATCACTTGCTCTTGCCTCTCGTTTTGACTTTTTTTCTGCTTGTGCTTGGGTTCATTCTGCGAATTCTGCTTTATGTAATGTCGAACAGTTAACTCGTTCACACAAAAAAATAATGTGAATGTGAAATTGTGAAATTGTGAAAAACCACTGTCTCTTTTATACCTGGATTTGAATAGATTTTACCGAGAACCTTACGCACAGTCGTTTTTTACTCACGGTTGTTTAGATAAACCGCGATATTGTCAAAAGTGTTCACCGGTTCACAAGAAAACAATTTTCTAAAATTGTTCAGACCACTACAAAATGTTCTTTGTATATTTGAATCTATCTCGTCTAGAGTTTTAAAGCGATACCGAGCATAGTCGTTTTGCACTCACGGTTGTCCAGATAAACCACGATGTTGTCAAAAGTGTTCACCGGTTCACAAGAAAACAGCTTTTAAAATGTTCAGTTCAGACCACTGCGAAATGCTGTTTGTATATTTGAAAATAGATTGTGTCGATAGCTTTAGAACAATATCACTCACAGTCGTGTTGTGTTCATCGTTGCCGAGATAAACCGAGTCAAACGCGGCTGTAGGCCTAGAAATATTGCATAGTTTCCCCGTGCAAGGTGACAAAAGGAAGCATCACACACACGATGTATTGAGTAGTACACGAATTAGACTGCATGGTGTTCACGAATATGTTAACACGATTACGTTCAGCATTTATTTTTACCGGTATAACAATTTCAGTTAGGACCTATTTTTGTCACATGAGGTCTGCCGTATGTCCTTCATTTATTTAAAGAAAGCTGTTGATATTGAATTTGATATTTTATATGCATCGTTTGCTCTACAAAAAATATGTTTATAATTAAAGGCCTGCAATATTTCTGAAGTAGCCATGGCCCTTCTAGGCTCCCTCGTTGGCGATGTGCTTGAAATGAATAATAATTTTTATATTTATTAGAAAATAAGTAAATACACTTTATTAGTATTATTTCAAAACACAATTTTTTATGATTTTTAAAAGTGGATCTCAGTGCACGAAAGTTTGGAAACCGCTGGTTTAACGTAAGCTCTGAAATTTAAATATTTTAAACACACTGTTACTTAATATCTTTCAGCTAAATAATTTTCATCAAGATTAGCAAAAATCATTGGCGCCATAAATTGCGTAATCCTACTGCAGTAAAACATACCCGATATGAAACACATAACCTCACTATTACATTAAAATAATATTAATTTTATGGTTGTAGCATGGTTGAAATCAATATATCTTTAATTTAATACCCAGAAGTATATACTACATACATTTATAATTGCTTCTAGAAACGAAGAAAAACAATAATATCGATAGTACTTGCAAAACTATTTTCTCTGCTTGATATTATTACAAGTTCTAGAAATCTCAATATGTAATATAAGTTTAGCCTTTAGTTTTCAACCGAATACTATGCAATCTGAACTTTTAATGGAAAAGAATATGTGCTTGGTCTTAATCTTATCTTCAATCACATATTCTCTTTGCTCGAAGTAAATTTCCTGTTATTTCCCTAGGGTCAATAAGACAGAAATTTGTCTTTCCTTCTAGAAACAATAGTAGCGGCAATAATAACAGAATTACCGGTCTTTCGTCTAGTCGATTTTCGATCATTTCGTTATCATTCTTATCAGTAAGTCTTTTTATTATGAATTCTTATCATTATTTTTTCATTAATTTGATCATAATCGAAATGAACTCTCGATTTGTCAATCCTAATAATGATTTCAAGGGTAGAATGGAATTCGATAATATTATCAGAAGTCTTTAATACTAATAAGAATCCAAGTTTTCACGAAAAGAATTGTATTTTTCAAACTGACATATTGTACAGAATTTCTTTCGATCTCAATCCGAGCGTTTTTAAAATCTAGTTAACGTGATTTATTACCAAAATCTGCAAAGAATACAGAGAGAGCGAGAGAAAAGAGTAATAAGTACTAAAGTATAAGAAGAGAGATCTTTTAAGCTTTAACGCGGAATGTATTAGGCAAGGTCTGTTCTACATTTTTCTGGAAGCAAGTGGAAAAGAAGAGAATCGATCACACCGAGAGACTCGGGCAATGTTCCGTCCGTCTGGGTCATGATAATTTTTCGTTTATCTCTTCTTTATAAGACCCTCTCTTGTGGGCGGGCGTCTTAAGAAAGTTTCTTTAAAGATTTCGCAATTTAATTGAATAAAAGAAATCGGGAAATGCTTAAATTTCAAGAAAGGCGTTGCTTAGGCGACCTTCTGGTTATCTCATATCCAGTTAACTTGAAGTTATTCGAGCTGGCTTCTCGTTCACAACGAGATACTTGAGATAGAGCCCCCTTGTCTTTTATATAAACAAATTCTTGATATGTGGGGCGTGCATTCTACAGAAACCAAGTCTCTAAGTAGAAAATAGAATTATATTATGATTAAAGCAATTTTGTTAGATAGAGCGCTTCGGTGGATCTCGCAAGCACTCGAGTTCGACCGTGTGAGAGGCGACACGTACCCAAGTCCGGTCGCTAGCCCGATTCAAGCGAATTCAGTCACTCACCAAGAGTGAGGGTTAGTTGTTCTGTATTTTTAGTGTCAGTGCGTGTACGTGACTAAAACTGTACTATTTTTGTTTTTGTGGATTTAACCGATGTAAGTAGTAAATAATTGTTGTTAAAACCCTTCGGTTAATTGGTTACACCAAAAGAAAGTCGGAAGGGTTCGTCAGTTAAGTGAGGAGTTTCTTCCAGAGAAGTGGGATGGGATTACGTGTCTTTCAACTCTTTGACGCGTGTTTTGGAAGCTATTTTTAATTTCGTGGTCAAGTTTTATATACGAAATGTTTCTCCCAGGTGCCTCTAGATACCGTTCTGGCAAAGCTTCTGGCTTTCTTTTGGACAATAAAAAAGTGTGTTATTTAGTGTTAGTTGTTGTGTATGGTAAATGATTTAAAAGGATTTAAATGCCTTCGACGTGGATGGCTCTGTGCAAGCAAGTACTATTGTTGTTAACACCATTTCGGAGTTCATAGATCCGGTAAATTTCGCAAGTGCAATTACAGTATATTATAATAATAATCACATGCCACCCAATCATGAATACAGGTGGTGAAAGTTTGTGTGTATACTCGGGTCGTTGGCGTTCCCATAGAAAATGGGTAATTCTTATTACCAACTACAGTTGGTTGTTTATTGTATCGATCCTTTCGTGCCTCTGCAGCGCCCTTGGTATTTGCAGTTTATCACACATACATCTCTATAAGTATTCACCCTGAATGAATGAATGAATTTTCCCGCATAATTGCACTGAAACCCACCTAGACCATAGACTTTTTTGAGTCTCTTTCGAAACTTGTTCTGGTTTCGTGCCATTTCAAGATAAAAAGTTGCCTACTAGTTTAGCTGCGCTTTCCCGTGTGATGCAACTGGTGCGCCGATTTCTAGTTATAATAGTATTTGCGATTGTGATGGTGGTTACCACTGTTACCAGTAATAATAGTAGGTACGTTTTGCTTTTGACAAACGCGAAGTTTCGGATGCGTGTGATGCGTTATCACCACGACAACCTGTTGCTGGCCTCAATCCGGCGGTCACCCGGACATTAACTCTGCCTGCATCAACACATGCGTAGACTCTGCCTCTTTTCTCTCCTCCGCGGTCGCATTCCTAACTGCACCTGACTCCTCAAATAATCTCCTGGTGACCTCACTCCCTGTTGTTATTACACAAATATTTACACGAAGAAACACTTTTGGTTAATTACTTTTTACTGGAAGCTTGATAAAAAAACAAATTGTTCTTGGTCTTGAAGTATCTTGTGGGGAAAACTTGAAATGGCTTTGGGCGAAAGCTCTTCTTTGATATGGTAACACCCTATTCGCATAGGAACTTAAAAATCCCATTTCTTCTTCAGAATCTTCAAACGAACTTCAAAACGCAATATTAATCAAAGCTTTCTTTGACATAAACATAACTATCATTTGGCCAAAATACGCCCAAGAGAAAAAAGAAATTCTGAAATCGTTTCATCGTCAATTTTATATCTTCTTCTGAAGAAATAACCAATTTCCCGATTGCTCACTCCTAAAAAATGAACTGGTTGACGTCATTGACGTCATAAAATTCCCAATTTGCCTTAGTATAAATAGTTAACATTAAACAGACAATTATTTAATTTAACCACATCTGTTTATCAAATTATTTTTTCATAATATTGAAGTTTATTTACGTTATTATCAGTTCCGTTGAAATTAATTAAATAATTTTTATAAATTTTCCAACATCTTTCTAATATTTTGCCCTAGTTAATACATCTTGTAATTACTTAATTAATAACTAATTAATTAGCAGTGATACTGCATGCTCCAATAAATTAATCCATCCATCCAACCATTTAAAATGTTTGTCAGCCACTTTTTCAAATCAATATACTAATTAGTTATTATTAGTTAATTATTGCTTGTTATTCAAAAAAAAAATCCAAATATTATAAAATAGGTTAGATAAAAAGGTGTATAACCTTATAAAAAATGTTGTTTTAACTAGTTTAACTGTTTTTATAATAAAACAATATTTTAATCTGTTTTTAATTTATCAATTGTGTTTAAATTAGAGTTTAATTAGTGTTACCGGTTGTAATTGCTACAAATCAATGAGTGTTAAAAAAATACTTGTAATTTGTATAGCTTCATTGAGTGTTATTGTATACTAACATATCTACTGTAATGTGCATGTTTTTAGATAATTATTTACTAATTAGGTTATTGAAGTTTGCTGCAAAAACAATGTTTATGCAATTTTGATAATAATTACTTAAATAACTTGTATTTATAATCGTTCCTTTTTGCATTTTTTCCGCTAATTGTTTAGAATTTGTGATAACTATTACTTTCGTGTTAACAAAAAACATAATATTTTACTTACAATTAGTAATAAGTATGAGAATTAACTAATTAATTAGCGGCCGGTCGAATGACCTGTCAATAGTTAGTTAGCTAAGCGACTAATTATTTTTACATTTTTAGAAACGTTCTTTCTTTTAGAAGCTTAACGAACCCCTTAATCTGTTTTGATAACCAAAACAAAACAGTGATAAATTAATTAACGAGCATTGCTTAATTAACTATAATTAATAAATGATTTTCCGTATGTATGTATGTACTAAAATATTATTATATCAACATGTGTTTGAAATTGATAAATACATTCATCTAAATTTTTTTTATTGATTAATCGAACAAGCATAGATCAACCATTGATTAATTAGTTATTTAAAACTGTTAATTTTACATAATTATTAGAGTATTCTTTTTTTATATATTTTTTACCACCAGGAAAATCGATAATATTAACTTCCTTAAGATTAATTAATAATTGTCTAATTAATTGTCCATTACGTTTTGTTATATTAGAGCATGGAGCAGTTTGTAAATTGAATTAGGTCAATTCCGATATCAACTTGAAACGTTTTTTCAATATTATCGTAGTTTTGATTCATGCACTATTACGACACCAAACAAGTAGTTCATTAATACTTAACTTGTCGTTCTTAATTAATTTTTGCTGTAGCTGCTTAATTAGATTTGTTCAACCAAATTTAACTTTTTTTTTTTTAATAATAAGTTATTCAATCGTTGAGTTGTTGGTCTGTAAATAAACATTATTGTAAAATTTTAAAATTGATTGTTAATTAAATAGATTTATCTTTTTAACTTCGTCAATATGGAATGGCTAGATTTTTTACTACGGAGTTAATTAATGGGTTTTTAAAGCTATTGTTTTGTTAATTGGTAAGTTATAGGGCGTTAATTAGTTTAAAATAGAATTAATTGCGTAGATAAAAATTAGTTATTACCAGAATTACTAAGGAGTTTTTAAAAGTTTAATAATTCCACTAATCCTTTTAACTCATTTGGAAGGTTTCCCTGGCAAAATAGAAGTCTCAACATAATCATGCGTAGAGAATTAATTTTGTTAATTAGAATATTCAATCACCCTGAGCAATAAAGTGATCGTCATGAGCTAGTCTAAAAAAGCTAATTCTCTTAATATCTTTGTGAGTCGTCGAATTCCTACTGTACAATTATGCCATAAATTCTGAGGAAGGAAAACCCAAAATTTACTACGACCCAAAACAGACTCATGGATTCGCATGATACCTTATTGCAAATTGTGTCTTGAGTGCTCTTCCAGTCTGATCTCTTCTTCACATCTTCAGAAACCTTTGATGTTTATCCATTAGACGAGTCGAAGCTCATTGGCCAAGATACCAAAAATTGAGACACTTTGGAAGAGAGGGAAATAAACTTCCAAAGTGCATGCAAAAATATCTTCTGCAAAATAAGAAAGGTGGACATATGAAACGGCAAATAAAGATAAGATCTCGAAATCCAGTTTTTGGCATCATTATAATCTCACCTACGAACAATGAAATCTTAAAAAACTTGTATATTTGACTTTTTTTTAAAAGGTGAGTTTAACTCACAACAAAAATTGACAAAATCTTTTTTATCAATGATAATTATTAAAACCTGTTTTTGCTGGTTTTTACAAATTACCATTAAAAATGCTGCCCTTGATATTTTACATTTAATGGATTCCCAGACGTTGTTAAAAAATGTCACCCTTGATATTTATTTAGTATTTTATTGAATTCGCAGACGGTTTTGAAATGTTGGTTTGAATAAATGCAATTTTCTGAATTTTAACGACAGGAAATCTATCAGAAGAATTTTTGTTATCTTGTGATTGGTTTTTAACTCTTTTCAAAGAATGATTTTGATAAACTCTGGGGAGCTTGAGGCCGCAGATATGAGGTATAAAATAAAATAAAATAATTATCAAAAATTTTTAAATATTTATAATATTTTTAATTATTTCACGAAGTAAAGCTAGATATGAGGTAGCTATCTTAACCTAACTTTCCGTCATAATAAATAGATTATCATTATTATAATACTAGTATTTATTCATTACTATGAAACGATTACAACACATCCTTTCACCACAAATAATTTACACATCATTTTCAAGTTTTTCCTTATTTATACCATACAAAAAATTTATTCCTCTCGCCATTTACATAATCACTTAGTTCCCATTTTAAGAGTTATTTTTTATTCAGCATATCTCACCTTGATGGAAGCATTTAAAAACGGAACCTTTTATTTTTCAAATAAAAAGAAAAGTAAATCCAAAACCCAATGGCATAATGCATCCCACACCTTTTTAGCTTATCTCTATTTTTAAAAAAACTCATTCAAAAATTCATCCGATTAATTTTTTCTCTTTCTCCGTTTCTTATAAAAGTCCTAGGCTCTTTAAATCTTTTGTGATTATCGAACTTTTCGAACCCGTAAAAGGCGGATATTAACGTAAATTCCGCTCTTCCCTCTTTCTCACTTTGGAAACTTCATTTAATAGTACACTTCAACATTCAATTCGCAGATTATCCAGAATTAATCCGTTTGATTGATGGATTGCGCTTCAGCATTTATTAGACGTCAAAATATTATCCGACGACGCAGAGAGCGGAATGATTTGTTGGTTAGAAAATGATATCATAGTTTATATGTTGCCCATGAAGTTAACCATTCACATTAAATAGTTATCTTTTTTATAATAACAAAATGCGTTTATACACTATAGCTGCATAATGCAATTTTGTTTTTGTTTTGTCTCTTCATCATTCAGTTCTTAATAGGAAGATTGAATTTAAGAGCGCAATTTTGTTTGCTTATAAATGTTGTACACGATAATCAGATTAAGTAATGTATATAATACTACGCTGTAAAATATTTTGGATTATTCACATCCGGTACGGTCGAACTCACGCTCTCATTGAAGTATTCAAATAGTATGAATTGGTCATAATTTTTCTAACAACAAAAGACGTGTAGAGGTGATTGCATGTGTGTATGTAGTAGGATCTTTTCATGGGATGAGTTTCATTCAGAAAACCGGAAAGAGGGAACGCTCACTCACCATCAAAGTAAACTTTCACTTTCCAAATATTATAACCTATAAATAGTATACAAAAATTATTTAAAGTTTTTTTTTTCAGAAATTCACACGAGTGAAAAGCTTACAAATTCGTGTAGCATTTGCATAAAGACGCGGTAGTTCCAAATCTACAGAACGCTAGAAACCCTAAAACGGTCCACTCTTTTAGTGTAGAACATTCAATTCGAATTTTTTATGTATGTACTTCGGGACCATGAATTCAATGTTCTTAGCTTC
Source organism: Agrypnus murinus (assembly GCA_929113105.1). Taxonomy (NCBI): domain Eukaryota; kingdom Metazoa; phylum Arthropoda; class Insecta; order Coleoptera; family Elateridae; genus Agrypnus; species Agrypnus murinus. The sequence goes on along the minus strand of OV816028.1, from coordinate 134,515,590 downwards.
AAAGTGCGAATTACATAATGAAAACACCTTTAAGAGCCCTTTAAGGGTTTCTAGCGCTCTTCAAAGTCCCCATGCAATCCTGGGACCGTCACTGTTAAATTAAGGGTCCTAAATTGCTTAGGACTGGCCATACTTGAGCGAATTGGCGTATATTAACTGAAAGACCCATACAGTTAGACGATTACTTATTATTACTTTCACGCTCAGTTTATAGAATATAAGATTGAAGACTTTGATAAAGGATCCTGTCTGTGATGACATTGGCAGAATTGAGCATTTGACTTGCCGAAGTTCTGTCAAACCTCTCCCGCAAATATTTGAGAAACTTTCATGAAAGTTCAAACTATCAATCTCTCTCTTTTTCTGTTTACCATTTTCCGCACTTAATCTCAAAATGCATTAGTTTTGCGCTTTTGAGGCATTTAGAATTTCTATCTTCACTTCACCGCTTCCACTCAACCCTCAGCACCCCCCTCCCCATTCCATCTAGTCCAATCCCTTCTTGAGGTACGACCAGGGGCGCCGAAATGGATTTTTGTTAACAGAAATTATTATCGACAACAGTGATCTTTAGAATAAATGTTATAGTACTTATCATCCAAGATAATCTTTCACCCTCCTCTACTCCCTCTTTTTTTTTGAGCATTCAGGACATCGACAACTATTTGTCAGTAAGTCAAAATCTTTCCACCCAAAGAAAAACAATACAAGTCATTTTAATTTACCTCTTAAACATAGTTGGGTGCATTGGAAACGATTACAAGAAATGGTCCGAACTCAAAATTCTCCATTTTATTCAGACCCTGTTACCCTACTGCAGTCGTTGAGAAGTCATATTAAAACGACGATTAAATGTTATTTAACTCCCAGAATAGAGTCGACATTTTTATTAAACTTCTCGCCTACAGAGCAACAGAGCCGTTCGTCGGTCTCAATTAATATTTATTTCTACCCCAAACCAATCCATCCATCAATCAGTAATATTTAAATGTATCGTCTTCTATTTTACGTACTTCAGATTTTGCCTCAAGAATCTTCCACCGTTCAAGATGCAGAAACCCTCAAGGTATTAGGCCATGGTGAAACGAATTAATTTTCTCCATAATGGTTATTCTTCTTTTTTTACTGGAAAGCTACACAACAATTTTTCTGTAGTAATTCTTTTACGCCTGTCTTGGTACTTCACAAAAACTTTGTAGAACCTTCTAGAAATATGCCTAAAGACGATTGAAGAGATGTCATAGTTAATGACACAGTAGTTAGTTATCGTTTTTAGATACTCAGTTTAGTTTCAAATCGTCATTTAACGTTAGATGTAAACATTGTTTAAAGAAGACAACCATAACTTCTTAACCATAACATTCAAACACAACGACGCAGTGGTACCTTCAGAAAGAATCCAAATAACACAAATCCAATCACAGCCCTTTTGGAATGTTCTTTTGGAAAGAGTTGGCGACACTGAACAAAGATGTGGTTAACATATTCACAAGTGCTCTATCAGCCTTCTTTACTAAGTTGCCAATTATTAAATTTAATGTTAAGATAAATTTGTAGAAAAATTATTACCCCCCGACTGGGAATCGAACTCGAACCCAGGATAGAGCCCATCTGCTTGCCGGGCAGATATGCTCTAACCGCTGAGCTATCAATTCTTTTTTAAAGTTTACCAACAAAACCTTTTTTTTTCTTTTTGAACATAAAACTTGGTTTAGTACCACTGTCACATTTCTTTGCAAGTATTGTACTTGTGGTTTGGTATGTACGTTGGGGGCCGAAAAATTTTCAACTGTAATTTCTTAAGATAGCACATTTTTCTGATATTTGCATCCAATGAATCTGGCTTGTATCGCATTCATGACATTTCAGATGAATAAAAGTGACGTCTCTTATGAGAATTGAAAAGTCGAAATTACGCAGTCGCACTAGACCGTTGAAGTTTTTTCGACCGTAACTGTACGTGGTATGATTGTTTTGCATTGCACTGATAGCATGAACAATATCGTATATCGCACCAACCCTAGTAGTGCCCACCATATAAAATATACGTAAACATAGTCACACAGTCTGTATATATTATATTATTTCAATACTATAAACTGATGCAAGGTATGGTAAACGTGAAACGCTAATGCTCCATAGTCTTAATTCATAGTCTATAATAGATTGTTCGCTCTAACTTCTTTAGACAGTGCTTTAACATACCTTGAGATAGGCATATTACAATTCCATGTACCTAATATGAACCGTAATATCCCAAGTACCGACGGCAGTGATGATAATCAGCAAGCAGTAAACGCAGATGTTTTGGGACAATGTAGTTAGCAATATTAAAATTTTTTCCAAAAGAAGAGGCTTAGTCTGCAAACCTTCTTGCTCGTCTTAATCTTATAGCCTAGCCTTACAGATGTAAGGCGAGGGAGTTGAGTAACTGGTCTGGATTTTTGTTCTAGGCTTCTTTCCGCCCCTTTCTAGCTTGTGTTCTCTGTTTCGCTTCTTTCCATTTGATGTCTCTCTTTTCTGCATCTATTCTAACTTGATCTAGCCATGCTTTACTTGGTCTCTCTCCCCCCTTTGTTTCTTTGTGTTACTTCTCGCCTCGTATACTCTTCTTACCATTTTATCTCGTACCATTCACCTCACATGTCCCAATCATCATTAATTGGCCTTCCTCTACTATGGTTTCCATTGCTTTGGTGTTTATTTTTCGTACAACTTGAAAGTGGTATTTCTTTTCTGCCGATTCTAGCCTTTCCCTCTAATATTTCTAAGGAATCTCATTCACATTATAAATGTGTTGTTGACCACACTTCTGAAGCAAATATTAGAGTTGGTGTTGCCGCTTTCTTAAAAATATCTACTTTTATTTCCTCGGTATTCTTTCTTGACTATAAATGTCTTGTTTATCTCATAAGAGTTTTCCCGCAGCTCCTGTTCTTGCCTTTTATTTCCTCGTTTAATCTTCCGTCTTCGGTTACCATTGTTCCTAGATATTTAAAGCTGGTTAACTGTTCTAAAATTGTTTCTCCTAGATTTATTTGGTGTATTTTGCTTCAACCATTGTCTTTGTCTTTTTAACATGATCTTCGTACATTTTTTGCAACCTTTGTTATACGTTCTCAGGGTTTCGTTCATTGTTTTTTCATAGCTGACAATCGGTACCATGTCATCTGCGTATACTATTTCTGGTATTTTTAATTCCTCCAAATTCGAATAACCTACTTTATACTGTTTGACTAGTTCTTTTGCTTCTTTGATACACTCATCTAGACCTATTGAGAATAGGAGTGGGCTCAGAATGCTCCCTTGTCTTACCTGTTTTGTAGTTTTAAACATTTTTCATGTCTAGCTCTGATGAAGTTCTTTGTTTCGCTGTATAGGCTTGTGACGCCATTTATTATCATGCTATCTATTCCTCTTTTCTCAAGGATCGCAAGGCCTGCTCCAAGTCTACAAAACATATATGTACTTCTCCTATTTCTTAGATAGATTTTTCACTTATCTGTCTCAGTATAAAATTGGCGTCTACTATTCCACGGTTTGGCCTAAATCCAAACTGCGAGTCCTCTAAAATTTCCTCCAATGTTCGTCTTTGTGTTTATTTTAATATTCTCGCATACAGCTTTCGTACTGTGCTGACTAGGGTAATGCCTCTATAGGTATTGCAATTTCTTATGTCTCCTTATTTATGTACAGAAATGATTATTCCTATTTTGTAGTCTTCCGGGGCTACACCTGATGTCATTACTTGTTCATAATTATTTTTAGTATCTATCTCTACCTTTTCATAATCTTTTCTTCCTCCCTTATTACTTCGCCATTTTCACCTTAAATATTTCTTTTATTTTTGTTTCTTTCTTTTCGCTGTAACTTTTATATTCTCATTTCACCAATATGTTCTTTTAAGTTCCCTGTTTATGATCTTCGCCTTTCCACATGCTTTCTCTGCAGATGACAAAAGTGCGCCATTAAATAAACTACCCATATCCCCTCTATTGACCCTCCTGTATTTGTGCTACGTAGATCAATACCTACGTGGTCATCACCCTAGATCAATATCAAGATATTCTTGATATTTGATCTGTGGTTCTCTCAGCCTTTAACATCTAATCACTCTGTTTTCTATGAGACATTTTATAACCAGTAAATAATGGTAACTGTCAATCTCCGGTCCTCTCTTAACTCTAACATCTCTCATATTTTTCCACAGTTTTGTACTGACCAGAAAGTAATCTATTATTGGTTTTTCAATCCCCACGTTCAAGTTCTACTATTATAAAGTCTTACCTAAAATGATCTCAAGTAATTGTATTCTTCCCAATGTTTTTATTTCTAAAAAGAATTACCATTAACTCCAACATACGATTATCGATTAACAAAAATGACAAATTGAAGAAGTCAAATATTATATTTGGCTAAAGTACACAAAAAATCTTTTACAAGAACCGCCATACTACTTAATTCCCAAATATTTCTTCAAGGCGCCATTCGTTGGTTAGGCTAAGATTTCTTCAAGGTATGTTGATAGATAAAATATAAATTCTTTGGATGTAGTTATAATACGAACCAAAACGAATTCTAAAGAAGATTTAATTTTTATTTAACTGAAAACGTATTTTGAGAAGAACTGCATCGGATCAGTAATAATAAGTGACTAATTAAAAATTATGACTTGTAAACAAATGCCAAGCATTCTTTAGTACTACTCGTAAACATAACAAACTTATGGTATAACACTTCGAATTAATATTCTTTTACGACTTCCTGATTGTGACATATATTTCGCCATCATTAATCATAAACAGTTTTGATCATTCTTTTGTTGTACTTCAGTTTCAAACTCTCGAATACTTTCTAAAGTATTATCCTAAAGAAGTAATTTTTCAAAGACTGATTCTATTGCAAGTACCTTTTCGTTTTTTTCATTATATTCTTCAAAAGCGTCTTGATCATTTAGCAAATAGATCTGTAAGATTTTATTATGAATTGAAGAATAAAGAATTTTGAAGTTTAAAATGTCCATAGAACAGTGCACCAACCATAAGTCAATTTGACTACACTACAATAACAGTAGATGCCTTCACAGTCATAAACTAGTACAGAAAAATGGGAGCATTCAACGCATAAAGTGCAACAATTAAATGACAACCGTTTTCTGTGCTTCATTTCTCTGCAACACTTGACAGAATCGAGTGACAGTGACAACAATGAAACAACAGCCGTTGTCGTGTTACCTCAAAATTGCTGTTTTTACAGTGGTGGGCGCAATCAATAACGGAATGAAGACATCTTCAATTGTTTTTGAAGAATATGGCCTATTGTAGTGATTGTTTCATGCCCATAAATAAAAATCTTATTAAAAACAATTCAATTCCACTTGAATGTTTCTGCACATATAAATTAACGTTTAAGTCTTGAGGTTAGCCACTTCCTAAAATGATTTAACTATAATATTCACTATTCAAAAAAAATAGGAAACAGCTTACTTCCGTTACGTCCTAACTTTTACGATAAAGAAGTTCATTATTATGTTCTCAAGAAAAAATGTCCCAAATAAATTATCAGCCCTTAACCTTACATTCGTGTTTGCAGGTGTTTGCCTACCACCACCTTTTGAATAATATTTACGCTTCCTAATGATATTTTTATTACGTCATAAAAGTCTTTATTATACTACATATAATAATTTAGATACATAGTAATAATAATCGTTAGGCTCTTTTTTGGGGGTTGCGACTTTTTTTTGTGACTCATTTCCCTACTTTCCTTAAAAATGTAATTAAATAAGCAGGCCTATGCTGTGTGATTATTAGCGGTACGATCTAGAAACAAACAACAGGAAAAAACCATCACGTACCTAAATGGTATTTAAAAACCTGGCATCTTTGCCTTGTAATGGCTAGTTTTAGGTTAAGCACTTGTTCAGTTCGTCTTCTACGTAGTCGGCATACTTTCTGAATGTCTATCCCGTTATAAATACCTGTACACACTCGTGTTGTTGGTTATTGGTTCGTAGTGGACAAGAATGCTTCTTCTTTTTGTATAATATTAGTTTACCAACAAGTACAATAAACTAAATTATTTTTTTTTGGTCCAATTAGTCCGGAAGAAAAAGGCATAATAGTATGCAGAATGGTTTGATTTAAATACAACTTGTGTGGATTATAAATATGCGCAATTACAAAACTAAAGCAGCTGAGATGAGAATGTGGTCTTGTTTCGGGTTCAAATCGCTGTTTTGACCTTTAGTTATACTGTAATGTTCAACTATGCCAACTGAGAATTTTGTTTTATAGACTTCTTAATGCAGTCCAAAAATACTCTCAGTACTAAAAGTCGACTGAGGAAATAAATTTTCTTCAGTCCAATAAAATTGGTGACGTGTTCTTGAAAAATTCCACTTCTAGATTATGTCTAAACTTTTCTGATGAGGGTGTGTCTGATTTACTAGGGCGTGTGGTTTGCCGGTAGCACACGTACTAATTTTTAGTGAGCCAAATATGGCAACTTACTGCCATCTTTGATTTTCCAGAAACTAAAAGTATAGTTTACTCTTTAATCAGGCACCAAATGGATGAAGCAGATACCAATAGTTTTTGATAGTTTTTAATAGAACTTAGAAACCTATAATGATGCCGCTTCTTTATTATTGAATGCATAATATGAATTGGCATCCTCTAAATATGACGCATTAATAATGTATTAAAATAAATAAATGGTCTGCATATAGGTTCAATTTAAAACAAGACAATAATCTTTCGGAATATATTTAATATTCTTAGTCGGCATCGTTCAAATAGTCTTATCAATGCAGTATTATAATATCCAATTGTTATTCCTCTCTGGTTCTGTTCAGTTTAGATCCCATTTTTCTAACTTCTCAGGTCTATGGATTTTACCAAAAATGCTCTGTTAATCCCGAACGCCTTGAATCTATTTCTGTTGAGGCTGAACCGGTTTCTTCGTGTAATATTCTAATTGGGAAGGTAGTAATATGAAATTTGAAACCTATGCAGAACTAGATCCAGTTCCGGGCATTCACAGCGTTCAATCTGTGATTCGTTTGATACAGTTCAGCTCGCCACGGCTGATTCTTAAGACCAGTTGGTTCATAATGACAATATTTTCAATGTTACTGAGATCTGGTTCAAATGACATAATATTCTTTGATCCAAGATGAAAGTTCAGAAAAGCTTGTTGCGGAATATTTTTTATAATGCATATTAATAATGGAACAACAATCAAAAGGATACGAGTAAAGAGATTTCACTTTGGGTCAAAGGTCACTATAATCAGTTTTTGTAGATTTGCAAACAGAGGATCAGGGACTATAAAAATACATATACTTAATATCTTTTCTGGCAGCGAATAACCTTGTCCAAACTTATTTCATAGCTGTACTCGTTAGTCCATTAAGGGCAACTAGCTTTAGTATAAAGCCTCAAGTCCAAAAACATCTATTGTAAATCTGCTTTAAATTTGTGTTAAAAACTGGAAACTCACTTTGATTTCTCAATAATATATGTATTATTGGTTTCATAATGATTGAGGACAGCAAGGCTAATATGATGCTACTAGCGAACACTGTCGGTTCTTCGAATCTTTAAAAATCAAATTCACTTAATTAATATAATAATAATAATGTGGGCACGAATCTTGAAATTGTTTTTATAGTAAAAGAAAGCTGCCTTTATCTAAGGTTTTTTCTTCGCTTAAACTAACTATTTGCACCGCGTAGTGGCTCTAGCTATCGGGACCACTCTGTAGGATATAATCCCCGAACCAGCTCGTTATATTATATGGATTTCGTATTATTTTATCCTATGCATTCACACCGAAAAAATTTATTTTGTCTCCGTTATTATCGCTCGTTATCAACGAGGAATATTTAAAGAATTTACTTGACATACCTGGTAGTCAGTTTTTTGCTTATAGGCCCACACTGAATGCCACCCCTTGCCCAAACTAGGCAACAAAAATTTAAAATCAAAAACATTATGTCTGTAGTGCTCATATACTGGCTGAGTTGGAATAAAAAGCGTAGCGTATAGGCCCAAAACCGATATGCGTACAAGTTCTTGAGATATCCGTAATCGCGATATCGAAGTTTTCTTTGAAAAGAACATAACTATACCAGAATCATCGAAGCATTCAAGTAGAATAATATGCAACCTAAATAACAGATTAAACAGCTGCGATATAAACATGATATCATGAAATAGGGCATTTACCGTTTAAATTGTTCTTTTTGTAGTTCGGTATATATTGGACAAACACTTAGAAATTTTGACATAAGATATAAAGAACACGTACGTCATTACAAAAATAAACATCCTGAAAAATCGAATTACGCCAAACACCTTTTAGAACAAAATCACACAATGACTCCTCAAAATAATATTAAATTCCTACATTTTTGTAATAACAAACGCAAATTAGACATTTTAGAAGCCTTTGAGATATACAAACACAAACTCAGGGTACCTTTAATGAATGAACAACTTGAGCTCAGTAATTCTCCGTTACTGGAAGTATTAGATGTTTAATTATGATTTTTATTATTAATTTTTATTATTATTATTATTTTATCTAGTTACCTATTTTGTATCTACCTTAGCGACGTGTTTGTTTATAATTATATTACCTTTGATAATGACAGCATAGCTGTCGAAACAATATTGTCAGGTATATTTTAATAAAACTGTGAAACTTTTAATAATCTTTATTTATTTTATAAATGAAAACCCTGTACATACGTTTAGAATCACGAATTCTGTATGTATGTAACTGCAATCACACTCTCCTTTGTTTTTTAACGAGCATTGGCTCGTAGATAATGAATGCAGGGCATGAATATTGGTAATATTTAGGGAAATTAAAGAAGATTGTTTGTTACACTAGCTTTTTGCAAGTTACATATGTCGAAAGTCACTTTTCTTAAACAATATGGGTAAATGAGCAACCACTAGCGATAGCGAAACAATCATTTCAGTATTGTAACGACCCGTAACTATCGTAAACAAATACATACGCCAAAGTTCCACATGGGCACCAATTTTAACCAACTTTAAGATCTGACTAATTAAACACACAAAATTCCCACACTGTGGTTTTAATTATAACAGTCAGCTCTTAATAAACAAGCACACTCTAAAAATCACTCAGCAGAGACGTCTTATTAATTCAAATTATGCTCAAATGGCGTGGGTGTTAATTGCAAAAGCTTACTGATTAGGAATAGAACACGGGAACAATTAAAAAGATTAGAGGGCGCCACCCAAACACCAACAATTTGTCGTACCAAACTATAACATTGCTTTTTGTTATTAATTTTGAAATCTGTATATTAAAATAAGTTGATGAATAAATCGTTTACACACTACAAAAATATACATCACAGTTGAAGCTCAGAAAACCTACTCGCATTATTTTCTGCATTATAAGTTAATTTGGGATTCCATTCTAAATACATCCTTTTTTAAATTTATTATCCAAAAATCGATCCAAATTTTCGTTATCAACAAATGAAATTTCGACAAAAACAAGTACAAGCAACTTACATAGTAATCAAATTGTGACATTAATAATATTTTATTGCTATTACTCCTTTATTTCGCTTTTAACCTCACTAAAACAAAATCGGAATGATCACACAAACAAAATATCACTAATAACAAAACGTTGCGGGAACAAGCAGCTTAATTCTAAATGTTTTTCATAAAACCGAATCTTCGTTTAATAAACGAACGTTTAATAAATGATTTCCATTATTAACTATGATTTTATTTTTATTGATTTCGTTGAACTGCGATATAAATAATTATTTGAAATGTTGTTTAAACTTTTATTAGCCATGCTTTAAAATAGATGGTGGACGTTAACTTGTTAATGTTAAAACGCAGAACTTTCCAGGTATTTGCAATATCTAGTAGCTAATACTTAAATTGTTTTTCTTGGAGAACACTCATTAATCGATTAATTCGCCTCCAACTCGAAATGAACTACATCGCACGATTCAATGGCTTCGTTAATTCAACTCCATTAACAAGGAAAACCCGCTGCAGATTATTCTACAGAATCACATCACAAAGACTGGTCTCAACTTAGATCCACAATACTTGCCAAACTGATTCTACTCTGTTGTAGAAACACGAGCAAGTTCGCCGCAAACGCAGGCCATGCGTTGAATCTGGCCCCTAAAAGGATGCCCTGAACGTGAGGTGCCCGCCTTAATAGATAAAGCCAGACTTGAGATTCTACTGAGAAGGGTAAACTAACCCATCTTTTCGTAAAGTTTTAAGGGGGCTACATGAATCTAATCGCTCAGGATTAAGTATGACTATGCATAACTAATAGGAAAGTTTAACAGATTTCTCCTTTATATTATTGTGAAAGGTGCACAGAGCTAATAAACTTAATATTTGTAGCGATAAAGACTGCCAATCAAATAAGAATTATTACTTGAGAGCTCTTAATGTTAGTTCTTTTGTGAAATTCTATGAAAATTAATTAAATATAAGGGATACCATAATTATTATATATACCATTATAATACCAAATAAAATCATCAAATAGGTTTTACGTGGAATTTTGAAAAATACGTGCCTGAAGCAAGATTATAATCCGTTGGAAATTGATTTCATTCGTGCAGGTTTTAACGTGGTTTTAGCTGAATATCACGAAATTCACATTAAGTGAGGCTGTCTGCATTCTTAAATAACTTAAATGCTAAATTCTCAACAAAGCCGAATAATTCATTTTTATACTGGTGATTGAAAATTTAAACGAAATGAAATCACTAACTTCAAATATGAGCTCGTTACATTATTGAGAAGTTATCATAGCCTTACTGAGGCTTTACCAATCAGTATAAAATTGCACTTAAATAAAACTGTTCGATTTTTTGCGTTTTGCTAGTTTATTTTTGAGTTGTTTTTACTCTATTATGCTTAAAAATATAAATATCTGTGTTTTATTCGAAAAATATAAATCAGGGAAATTGAAGAGTTATTTCCAGTGGAAAGTCCTACTGTTGGTGATGCGGGAGGTATCTGGTGACGATTGTTTGACGTCCTAGGAATAGCTAACTGCGTTAGTACGAGATGTTTATGCGTAATGGGTTCGGATGAAGAACCGCTAGAATTTGGATTACCAGCACCTAATTAGTTAGCACCAGTTAACACTGCCTTTTCTGTGACAACAATTTTGCCAATATGCACTATTGGATCTTTTTCTTTATTTATTTTTAAGTTTTGTTTAAAATAAGATTATTTTCGAATGCAACGTAATTGTTTTCAAATTGATTAAAAATCCATGGTAGAAAGTCTTCCCAATCTAACGACCGATCTTGTCTTCGAAGAACGAAGGATTATGGGAAGGCTAAACTCAAGGGTACGAAAATACGAACAACAGTAGCTGTGGTGTTTATTTTCGCAAACGATTTTTCGAATCATTTACGTGTTTCCGTCAGTACATTGTAATACATTGTCTTCATATTTTTAGAATGTACAGTCATTATGGAAAATGCAAACCTTTGCCATCACACAAAGTGGCATTAGCTGCAATTGAAAGCATTTTTTATTTAAGTTAATCGATATAATCGAAATGGATTTACTGGCACGAGTTCTCGTAAAATACAAGTTTTTATAAATGTTTGTGTAAATGCAAATTTATTTTCAAGAACACTTCATTTCTGATAAACGCTGTACAGCTATCGTTTCTTGCCAAAAATCACAAAGTTCAAGGTCCACACATAAAAACCTTACAAGTCAATGATTTCTAGAGAGGAAAAAAAACAAGAAAATAAATTAATTGTGTTGTTCTCCTCTTGGGATGTGTTTACAAAGTAAAACTATAATTAGAAAATTTATCTCCTACATATTCTTGACTGATTAAAGTGAAGTTTAATGAGTATATCCTGCTGTACGAACGCCTTAATTCCGTGCACAAGATATTATTATTCACTTGTACTATTTGCTGCATGATTTTTATAGCAACTGCTTTCAGCTGTTAAACGTTCCCCGCATAAATAACTCGGTGTACAGAAATCACTACTTGGCAACTAAACGAGCAGTGTTTAGTTCTTTATAACTGGTATTCTAAAATTCCACGTAATCATTGACCTTTCAAACGACTTCGTTACCTACGATTTCTAAAAAACGCCCGCCAGGAATTTATTAGAAACTTCTGAATTTGCTGCATACAATTACCGCCGTCATAGTATCTCCCAATAAGTTTTGAATGTTTCTTAAAGTACGGTTATTGGCGCGAGTCTTATTAGTGACTTTCACTCTGTATGGGTGGTGCTTCTAACGCAGAAAAAAGTTCTCGGAAAACTAGATGGTTCTCGCTTCAGTCTTGCTACCTTTTATGTGAACTACTCCAATTATATCATCTGTAAGAATCGATGGCAAAACTCTTAAAACTCCAATTTAAGTTTTCCCACAAAAACTAACCGTCAAGTATTTCTGGAGGCCATTGTACATTTGATGAGATTGTTCCTAATGTTATCCTATCGATGATGATAAATAATAATAAACTTGAATGTTAAAACTATTTAACATTGTGGTTTCAAAAGAGAGAGAGACACTTCCAGACGCATTTATTAAAAATGATGTCATTCGTCCTTCCTTCCAGATCCAGCAACGCAATGGAGACATGGCTAACTGCGATTTTTTTTAACTTGCTAATATTTAAATTTATCATATTTATGAGTATGCATGTGTATCGTCGTCGTATCGTTCACTCGTTCGTGTTCTATTTGAGTCGACTGAATATTAGATCAAACAGAACAATGTTAATATACTGTGACGCCATCCATGGCATGCTATTATTATTACGTTCAAATTAATTAATTTTTATGACACAGACACATGAATGTGTGTCAGTCGCTTTAAATGTGTTAGATGTATGGGAAATTCCAAAAAGTGTGTAACAACTTCAAAATTATTCGAAAGAAGGAAAAATAAGTCATAGTTTAGATTTGACGTTAGCCAGTGCAACAGAGTTCTATAAGCTGTTGACCAGATTCGCGAATACGCTAGGAATTGCAATAAACAAGGTTTTAACTGTTCTTGTTATAATTTATGACTAACCGCTTTTGCTACAATCCAGAACACTTGCTTCCACCATGTTATTTTAATCGAAATGGCGTATCCGTCAATCATACGCCCCTCCTATAGGTACTAAATTTTCCATCGACATTTTTCTAATAGTTCTGGTAGAATTTCGCTAATTGTGTTACTCTTGAAAACGCTCGGAACTGCTATTGCAATTGCGATATTAATGCTATCGGATTTGCATAGCCATATAAATTATTATTAATAAACTGTTTATAATTTATGTAGATTCCAATGTCGAGTATAAGTTACTCGAACATCGCTAATTGTAATTATTAAATAAATACTTGTTTACCATGTTTCTACATAACGGAAATGTGTGCCTTTTTATGATTTAATGTATAATTCTTCAGTAATATCTAAAGGTTTTTAACTTTTTTGATGATACAATGATCTATTTCAGTCGATAATAATTTAAAACTAAATTGGAAGGATTGGGTAGTATTTAATGAAATATTGGGTCTAGATTACAATGGCGAACAAAGGAAGAAAATTGTGTCTGTGGTGCCCTTGGTGGTAGCTATCGAGAATAGCCTTTTTCATGGGGTTTTCCAAGCACTCTTTTTGCATAACCAAAATAGAGTTTACTAGTAAAGTATTATGTAGAGGTTAATACGATAGATTTCTTTGTAAGACAAAGAAATCTACATGGTTGGACAGAACATATGTATTTGGAAACGTACCAATATTTCGAAAAATGGTGCGACTTTAGCTCTACAGCCATTTCCTTTGTCTAAGTATAATCTGATACCTTTGGCTTTTCCTGACTGTCCGAAAAATTGTCTTAGTATCGTTTATGCATTTTAGAAGTACAAAAGAACATTCGCACTGCTTTTCGAATGATCAAGTTGTTGAAATCTCTATCACCAAGAATGCTCAGCTCTGCTACTCATATGGAAGAGAAAAACAAAAAAAGACTTGTTTCCTCAATTTCGTCGGTATAATGACAACCTCAGAGTAAAGTTTCCAATTTTTTGCTTTGTATTCGTTATCATTGACGAAGTCAATGAGCATGATATCTGTGATGTGTATGAGGATACAGAATTGTAATTCCTTCCTTTGGGCGCACAACGCCATCTTCTGTTGAAATTGCGATCAGAAGGAAGGAGATGTCTCAGAGCCACTTGCTGGTTTAACTTGGCCTTAATATAATTTTTTACGTCTTTCTGGATAAACTTTCTAGAGACTATCTGTGGAAAAAACTCCAGTGCAACATTTAGAGGTCAATAAATGTTGTTAAATGGCGCAAACATTTGGTGCTAGCATACCTTTTACTAGCTAGATGATAAAATAACTGATATCTTCGATAGTAAAATCTCTCATTAATCATACAATTCAACTGACAAATGTCTTGCCCTACGGGATGCTAGAGGTTTAGAAGCCTTTCTTGATTGTTCGTTCTCATCTAGTTCTAGATAGTTTAGATTTTAGTTGGAAGGGGGGAGCTAAGCTGCTATGCTACTTTGGTTCTGTGTTCAAGTAAAGACATCCGGTAATCTTTGTTCCTCAACATCTTTTGCCATTGGAAGACTATGAGACCAATGAACAGATTCCATAAGTTTATTTACGTGGGACACCTTTCGTAAGACTTAATCCCCACATTCCTGTCAGCGCGCGTTTGCATAGAAAATGCTACCAGTGACTCCTGGCTGGACCGAGGCTGCTAATCCACCCTCTACTAGTTCTCCAGTCTAGTACCGGAGATATAAATGTGCGTACCCATCGGGATCTATCCCAAGGGACGAAACCTTCGTCCAGCATTAGGACTACTCCCACTACATGTGACTTCACTGCCCGATCGAATCGAACCTCAGATGTAGCGATACTTGGTTTTGAATGGTTTTGGCACCCCGATTTCCCTCTGGTGTGCCCCTTACAGAGCTTCATTTCGAGTCTACCGACGTAGAATGCCGATGTGTACGAGGTGAAGTTGTCTTGAATGTGAGAGGCTATATATTCGCATCAGCGCCCCTTAAGCATAGTGTCTAGACGGTTTCTGAGGATCAGACGACTGGAACTGCACAGCCAAAGCCTGGCTCCCTACTGTCGTCTCCGAGCAATACCCGATGCCATGCAGTTTCCCATAGGTCAGCGGGCGCACCCCCTGGCCGAGATAAACGTTATTTTGATTCTCCTCCATGCGCCTAGGTCAGGCAGCGGGCAACTAGCACCATCAGGCACTCAAGTCAAGGTCCCTTCATGGACGTGATAAATACTGAAAAATTCAGTATGTGTAAAGTCAAAATTAATCTTAAGAATGTAGTATACAGAGTGTCCATTTAGTGTGTAATTGTTCAATATCTCCTAAACCATTAAATATCGAGAAAAACTTTTGATTCAAAGATTTCTAGGTTGCGAACGCTGCATACTTTAAAAATATAACTATACGAGTGTGTCAGAAAAGTGGGACTAATGTACCTACACTTTTTTGAAGCATGAGCACATATCCAGTTGATTAGCAAGAACATATTTTTTTTAATCCGTTGCGATGTTGCCAATTGTTGTAAGAACTTTTAAAATATTCTTTGCAGGCAATAGTATCAAGAGTATTTATTACAAACTATTAAAATGTTTCCAAGAAGTGTTTATAAACAGGATCCTCAAGTTTTAGTTTCAAATTTTGGGTTGGGCATAGCAATCGGTGGCATAAGGTACACGAGATGTTCCATCATCTCGTCCTATACATAAGAAATCTTCGAACGAAACGAAAATTGAAGAAAGAATGAATTAACTGTGACGTATTTTTTAAGATTTTACAAAATTCAGAAAGTTAAGAAAAAATTATATAAATATAGTGTTTCATTTAATAAAAGTAAGTTTGTTCTGCTTTTTCTACACCCTATATGTATGTATAGTTGTAAATATTTTTAAAGTTTGCACCTTTTGCCACCGAGGAACTTTTATATGGAAAGTATTTTTCGCTATTGAATATTTAAGGAGATATCAAAGAATTATGCACTAAATGGACACCCTGTATAATATTTTTTATTTTATTATTTCAGCATGCTTCCTCGCAAAATTTTTAAATTGTACCCTGAACCTGCATCGGATCCCCCTTATTTTGAACTGTTACTTTACAAAAATGGCGTCTCCTTTGTCACAAATAAGAAAGTACAGTTTTGGGCAGTATAATTGTGACTTAATTTAACATCTACTTAGCGCTTTCGCGGTAAGCGGTCGCTTTGTCTATTTTGATTCCTACTCCGTTACCTGGTTACTTATCAGGATAGTATACTGTGAATATATCTTGAGTATTATCACGTTGGCAACAACAGCTGTTTCATATCAACACATTGAAAAGAGTGTATCTGAGATGTCTGTGCAACTGGTGGTGTATACTTTCAAGAGATACTCATGGTGTAGCCTATGACATTTGCAGAATCCCAAGAGATGCGTTAATTGAAATTTTATTCCAATCCAGTACTTTCGGAGACAGCTCCGAAGTTGCTTAGTCGAAGCCAAACCGTTTTTGACCATGAATCTTTTTGGATCACAGTGTAATTAAAACTTTAGAAAACCATCTCAGATGCCTAAACCACCACCTCTTTCACAACATAATTCCACTTCCAAAAAAGCAGCAGTAATAACGTACTCTTAAAACTTTCATTTCCAATCTTCCTGAAGTTATCACAACGGATATTTTTAACTTGTTTTTCGACTGTATCCTGATTAGACATAGACCAATTACGGTTTCTATAATCATGTTTTCAATGGAACTAATATAAGGAAAACCAGTGTTCATAGCAGCTTCGTTAGGAACAGGTATGGGAACTTCAGAAGTGTTTGCCGATGTATGTAGGGCTACAAAATGCACATTTTAATCTATAAATGCCAAATTTCATGACTGATTTAACCTTTTTGAGTGCAAGGTATTATGAAAGTCGTCGTGCCACAACTAATTCATTAAGAAGTCTAAATTTGTTTCAAATGTGGCGTGTTATGTATGTTGTAGGTATAAGAAAATAAAACCATTCCTGTTTATTGAACCTCGCTCATTTTTGTTCCACACATTGCCCAAGTTAATTTATACGTTCAACTGTATAAATGATTTAGAATAGCCATATTGACGTGTATAAGTCATTCATACATGATTTTGCATTATTTATACTTCGGAGAGCACCGTTATGTTGAAACCGTAATTACCTAATGCTATAAACTAGAATGTCTGGTATTAATATTAGTTTAATTGTAGGTTACTTAAATAAATATGTTTTACAGAAAAACACAAAGCCTTCTCTTGAATTGAGTTTCGTCAAAAGCTTGTTAAAATTCAATAAGAAGAAGGCTCTTCTTGAAAATTAATAAAATTTCATTTTAAACTTTAAAGATAGAGTGAACCACGCAGACACAGTCTTCTATTAGTCAATTCTCCCAGGGATTCATTGTTATTCAGTTCTGAACTCCTTCCAGTCAGCAGAACCGTGTCCTCCTCCCGTTATCTGGTCAGGTTGGAAATCCCAGAACGCAAACAACTCGCTGTTGTTTATATACCTTCTAAGAAACGCGCGGTTTCTCATATTTTCTTTTTATCATAATCAACATCGTTACAGCTGGATCTTGCTACATTTAATAAAAGTGCACATACCATCTAGAAATTATGACGAGAAGGCGCCTTGTGTTGGGAGCTACCATAGTTGCTACTTCTAGTATGCTATGCATGCATCCATAGCAGTAGGTACTATATTTTGTTATCTAATAAAAGTTCGCAGGAATTCACAAGAGCGAATTGTTGTAGAGTGCTGTTGCTCTCTGAAACAGGAAACATGGTTCGTGCTTCTGCATAGGCTTCGTTACGTACACCAAGCTAGTGAAAGTAGGGGATTTTTAACACTGTCTCTCTCTTTTACATAGAGGGCAGATAGATTTGTTGTTCTAGAACCATGCATTCTCTGCTATTATTATTCAATATAAAATAACTTTAAATTAGGTTATTACGTTATTATAATTAAGTTCTCACAGGCAGAAACATAATGGAATATTTGTGCTGTTGCAACTTTTCATAATTTTATTGTTATTATTGTTATTGTACCTACTATTATACAGGAAAGTCATAATAATGTCATAAATATTGTTTTTATTGAGATTGCAAATTTGTTAACTTTAATGACGTGTAAAGTCATTAAATTTTAAAAACATTCATCAAACTGCATGTGATATAGTAGATTGTTTGTTAAGGTTGTAAAAAGTGATATGGGAGGGATATATCGGCATATGCTTGAGAATGTTCCCACGTATTTGTATATAGACCCCGTTGTTTTTGCTTTAATGTTGCACAAAATTTAGAAAACAACTCGCCTAAGCAGAGTGAGCAGTCTATAATTTTTCTTCATAAATTGGTCTAACGAAAATAATACCTTGCGATAATGGGCAGGGATTGTTCAGGAAAAATGTTCATCATAGTATGACCTTAATGTAGTATAATTTAAAGTTATGAAGTAATTGAGTTTGGCTAACTTTTAGTGAGAACGACTGTACTTCTCGACTAATTATTGGATTGTGATCGATATCAAATTGGCTCGAATACCTATAGAAATTCTTAAGATTCATTGTAATCAATCCAAGAAACTTGAGATAAATCTCACTCTCACCATGTAAACAGGAATCGAATACAACTGATTCTTCAATTACGAGTTGTTTGAAAAGTCGCTTCCGCAAATATAATGTAACCTAAGGCAACTCAAAGTCAAACCTGACCTAACCTAACTTTTATTATTTTGATAACTTACTATGGAACGATGATTCAACGATCATTGCTCCTATCCTACCCTAACCCAAAGCTACTATTAATTGTAGATAAGATGTAATGATCGCGGAGGGTTTTTACTTCTGTTCTAACCTAAACTTATTGAACATCAAGGAAAAGAAAAAACTACATTTACATTATGGCATACTATACTGATTGTCCTAGATTTATGTGAAATCAACTGCACGATTGGTGGTCCAAAATGGCGATAGGTTCTTGCTCGCAAACCATTGGGTGAAGCTTGAAATTATTTCCCAAAAGTAGAAACATTAACAAAACTTATAGAAGTTAGTAAATATTAGTTTTTTCTAAGCTCTTTTTTGGGCGCAATCATGTATCTACATTTAAATCGATTGCGCTTAATGTAGACGATATAGGGGAACGTAGGGTATTGTCATTCACTTATTAAGGGAAGACTTAAATAATTTATTCAAATTTACACAAATACCAAATCTTTATATCTTCCATATCTCCTAGTAGGCCATCACTACACAACTACAACCATGTCCT
Source organism: Agrypnus murinus (assembly GCA_929113105.1). Taxonomy (NCBI): domain Eukaryota; kingdom Metazoa; phylum Arthropoda; class Insecta; order Coleoptera; family Elateridae; genus Agrypnus; species Agrypnus murinus. The sequence continues at coordinate 134,496,219 of OV816028.1, read as the reverse complement.
CTTTTGAGCTACTATCAAATAACTTCCGCTTTGATACCTTATGTTAATTTCTTGATGATTATTTTTCTTCTGATTTTTTTGATGCCTCCAATTTATCCTCTACTGGAGTATCTGTTAAAATTTGCGAGTTCTGTTTATTAGGTCTACTCGACTTTTGCCGTTTAGTATTGTTTGAAAGACCAGGAACAGGTGAAATATCAACTGCCTGTAGTGGTTTCTGTACTTGGTTTAAAGGGCATGGCATTTCTTCATCAATTTCATCCTGTAGACTTACTTGGTTTGAAGGGCCCATTAGTCCCATTCATTTCTTCATCGGAGCTAATCTCTTCTTAGCTTCTTCCTGTAATATTTCTAGAGTTTGTACGATACAAGTTATCAGAAGCCACGAAATGCACGTTACAGTAAGCAATGAGATTAAATGGCCAACTATCTATCACTCATTTCAAAAGCTTTAATGCTTTTCTATTGAAGAAACCCTAGAATACTCTTTGATATCCAATTCAGCAGTGTTATGTGGCGTTGTTTTTTCAGAGTCACAAATCTGCATGGAAATATTGCACTCATTTAGTCAATGCAGTCTTTAAAGGAACAAACAAGCAAATATCAACAATCAAGTGAAATATGGGGTAGAATAGAAACATTAATGTAAGATTCGATAAAAGATACGTTTCTGTGGTTGTCCATCGCCAATAAAGCAGAGCGATCAATTGATGCATTGATTTCATTTGCAACATGTAGCCATTCTGTAAATAACTCGATCGTCATCCAACCATTTATATTTTAACGGTGTCTCCTAACCACACACTGTATGACTAATTGCCAATACGTATTTCGGTAACGATGTTACTCTTTCTTCAGCATAAAACGTCTTACGAGACGGTAAGATAATATAGCCGAGTAGTCGAGAAAAAGGTAACATCGTTACCGAAATACGTATTGGCAATTAATGAAATACAATGTGTGGTTGGAAGATACCGTTAAAATATAGTGTTGTTAAAACCACAGTATTCGCAATCTCTTTCCCAACTTGTTAGGGTTCCAACCTGATTCATGCCTTTTGGCGTAATTAGAGGAGTTTATTTTAATTTAAAAAACAGTCTTTTTGGTTGTTTAGTGTTTTTGTTGTATTGTTGTAGTTGTGTTGTAAGTACAATGCGAGCATTTAAAATTTAAAATGCTATTTTCTCTACGGTATTTTTATTAGTTGCACCCTGTATAGTTATGTGGAGGAAGTTCAACTTGAACTGGAATTTTTTTCGGCAAACTTAAACGCTAGTTTTTTGAAATTAGAATAGGTCATTCTAAAATATAGCCTTGTTAGAAATAAAACATGATCTTCAATTTCAGCTTCTTTTTCTTTTGTAAAGATGTCCATCACAGTGTCCTGCCTTGATCCTGTCCGTTATCGATGTAAATCGGATGTTAAATCTGTTGGAAGTCTTAAGTGTCGTTGTCGCAGAAGCTGTTGCCTTCAGTGCAGCTGCTTCTGCAGTTTGCTATTTCTGTTGCCTACTCTCTTTTCTATGGCATCTGTTTTGAATAAATACAATTTAACAACAGAGCATTGTGTGTTCATTTGAAATCGAGACCTAACCTTTAAAGGCAAAATTATGTTGGATAAAGTACAAACCTTTTGTTACCAATTTTCTTTAACGCTACGTTGAGCTTCATTATATTTCGGCTTCAGATGTGTTGTGCAGATTTAACTGAAACTAATTGTACTAAGATGACGTGAAATTATATAATAAAATGTCGGTGCGAAACTATCAATCGGATGAAATAAAAACACTTTTTACTGGTAACTTACAATGATGTTCGCTAGGTGGCAGCACCAATCGTGCGTTAAATACTAACTATTTTGTACACAAGTGTAAACTTTGAAGTATGAACTATAAAAATCAAGATATTGTAGTGTTTGTCAAAAGTATAAGAAGCTGAAAATCTGAAAAAATAGAAACATTAAGGAAAAAACTCATAATTTGGCAACGCTGCATCTATTGAAGACAACATTCAAAAATTGGTTAGGGTGTTGACAGAATTCTTAATTTCCGGTAAAACATACATTCCATTTGAAAAATCGAGTAAGCTTAATTTGATCTTATTAAAACTTAAAGGTTTAATTTAGACATCCTAGATACATAAACAAAACTTGGAAGCATTTAATAGTGCTTGTAGGACCCTGATAATACTGTCTACAAAGAATATTTTTAAAATTCAAATATGCCTTACAAAAGTCAGAACTTTAAGAAAATAGTTGATAAATTGACAATGTTGCGATGGATTGAAAAAGATTCTATTGTTGAATAAAGAACTGATAGTAGAATCAATTCCGGGTATAATATACAGGGTGTCCCATTTAAGAAAAGCATAATTTCATTTTTCATATTTTTAAATTGTGCATCTTTAGCAACCAAGAAACTTTTGTATTGAGAGTTTTTCTCGATATTTAGTAGTTTAGGTGATATCGAATAATTGCGCACTAAATGGACACCCTTTATATTGATACTTGAAACGCAACAGAAATTTCATTTTCACGGTCCTGTTTTGTCTACGCATTATTTGAGTCATAATAGTATCAAAATATCGGTTAGGGTTATCATCTATCTATCTATCTTTTGCTGTTTCCTGAATGTCCACAAAAATTAATCTTTAGATATTGCAGAATTTTCTGATTAATACCTAAACATCAAAAGTTGTTAAAATTTAGTCATATGTGGCCAAACAAGAAATGAAACGCTGAATCATTATATTTATAAATAATGAGACTCTTACTGTTAGAAAATAAACAAATACTTAAAACATTGAAGTGCTCAATTCAGACTGATAAAATCTGTTTTCGTATCATAATCCAAAGTACATTCAGCAAGAAAAGATATTTGCACATTTTTTATATAAAACACAAAACAATGTATATAGGAAAAAATTATCGAAATTGCAAATGTTATCATGGCCCAGCTAATTTGGGAAGTTAAAGTAGGGCAGATGTGTTTTGTAAATTAGCGATAGATAATAATTCATATCCTCATAGTATAGGGGAATGATAAAAAACAGTTGTTGTGATACGGCAAAATCGATTTCTGAAATTATAATTTGACTGCTAATAACTTTTTTAGTAAAGGAATGTTTGTTCTTGGTCATGAATGTCTTAAAGGAAAAAAATATGTCTGGTTAACCTCCACAAAAATCGATTATGTATGTACCTTCAGTTTTATTGTAAAAATGATGGAATTCAACCTTCTTTCTTGAACACAAACAAATCGAACTCTAAAATGATTGATAATACTATTTGCATTCTAAATGCATCGATCAACCATCACCACACAATCTTCTCCCAGGCTATCGAAAACCAAATATATTTTCAAACTGAGACGTTATCAAACGACAACAACGAAAAGTGAATGCATTTCTCGTCGTGTTCACATCCTGATGTCGTGAATCCTGAATGTACGTATCTCCATGCACATAAAGTTTATTACTTGATTTACTGCCCTGTGTTTTCATTATTCGCTTCTTATTTTTCGTACACTATGCCTTGTTAGTTGTATTTTCCCGTCTCTTCTTCCTTTTTGTTTACGTTTCAGTCTAAAACTTTTAACGAACACAAAAGGGCGGGCATGTTGTTGTTTATTGTCTTGGAATTTTATTTATCCGGCTAGGGAGGACCAAAAACGCCCATAGGGGGTTTGACTATCTCCTTTCTTGTAATTTCGGTAATTTTGTGTCACCTTAATAGTGTTTGGTTAAGATGTATGGGACATCGGATAACAAAATGTCTGCAATTCGTTATACAACATGCTTTAATTGTAATTATAGAAGTGAATGTACGGGGACCGACTTTCCTATCAATTTAATTGAACACCATTAGACAAATTGGTATTTTTGGAATTCCTAAGGATGTTAATGTTCTAATGGATGGTAAAGAACTGGGAAATATGAGGGCGGACCTATCTAGATGTGTTAAATTCGTACAACGATTCTGGAAGGTAGTGATAACAACAGAAGGCGTTGATTTATGAGTTGTAACCTAGTTAATGGTAGGGCAGCCCACCAGGGATACTATTACAAGGGTTCCATTCTGTTAATTGTTAACCAGTAATTTAATCTTACGTGATACATAAAACCTCATGCACACAACACAGAACACATACTTTCCATAATATTATTGGCTGAGTTAACATTTTGTAATCGTTACTTTTTTCCAAGCCCGTAGTTATTTATGTATGTATCTGGTTTTTTCAGGTTCCCCATAGACGGGTTTTTACTCTTGCAAAAAATGAAATGGTCGCCCCTTTCAAATTAGCAAAACCAGAAATGAGATAAAAATAAATGGCTGTCATTTTTTTCAATTCTGTAAATCCAAACCACATTTTTTTTGGAGAGCAAATTTTCCATTTTAGCAACGCATGGAACATCCAAATCTATAGACACTATCTTCACATTATTATATTAGAATGATTAATGTGACACCTTTCACTTTTTCTTAATCTGGATCTCTTCAAGGTTGATCTATTTACCAATATTTGTGTAAAGGTGGTAGGTGGAGGGCACCTCCATCCTTTAAAACCAGCATAAAGAAAACGTGTATGTGTAGTAATAGCGGTTGAAACCTTTTACAAAGTGCAACAACTTCTGCTTTCGACCTTGAGCAATAAGCAGTCAGTCCAGCATAACACATTCTTTTGATTTCTCTTCTTTTTATTGTTATTATAACTGGCCTTAACAAAAATAATTTCTTTATCTCTTTTCTCCTTCAAACGTGCACCTTTGAATTATAGAGTGCTTGGCGAAAATGCCTAATTATACATTTTTGGTTATAATTGTATGTTTTTAATAACAATTGAAGTGTTTGTAGATTAAAATAGTTGTAAATAAAAGTTGATGTGGTTGAAGAATCCTAGAAAATTTGCCTTACGTTCCAATCACCTCTCCTGAGTATGGTATTTGATTAGGATTGTCTTTGGGTATTTGGGTAGGTATTTACTTTGAAATCTTTTCTTGAGGTTTCATTTAGACACATTTCTCATGATCTCTCTTGTCTGAATATATCTACGCCCATTGAAGGAAATTTCGGAAAACCTGAAATTCCAGTTTTTAGCTTCAGCTTTTTCTAGCATTTTCGATGGGTTGATTGAATCCGGGGAACTGTAGTAGCTAACTTCTTTAGCTTTAAGTGAAGTTTGTGCAAAGGACGTTAGTTTTTCTTTACATAAAGCTGCTTTACTATGCTCTATTGCTATCGATATCGAAATAGATCTAATCAACTGTCTACTGAAATACTTCGTCAACATTTCTTTTACGTTTTGAACTATCAGAATAACGATGGAATACTAAAGGTAACAACTAGATTTGTTTGCCTTACACACATATCTACGAATGGGTTAGTCATAGTAGGTCTAATGGACCTAAGCGAAACAACTATTTTCAGAAGTAACTGTCGGCTTAACCATGGTTTGTTGTTGCATTGCTTTCTTCCATTTAGCCAATGCAGCCATGATTATTAACAATACATTTGGTCAGTCATTACATTACCAGTCATTACAGAATTAGTATGAGTATTAAAAAAACAACTACCTTCACTATTTACTTGCCTTACTCAACAAATTCGGTAGGTCCGATTCCCGACATTATTTTAATGCTCAATGCCTTTTTCTTAACTGGACTTTTGGTGTAATGACGTTTGCTCAAAGGGATATTTGGTCCAACGAGACTTTTCGTCCAATTGGTTCAGGATGACTAGAACCAACAAGATATTGCCGTACTGACCTTTTGATCATAGTAGTTGTACTAAAAGTACCGTTGGGCGAAAAGTCTCATTGGACCAAACATTCCAGGAGTAAACGTTCATTGGACGAAAAGCCCCAAACCCCAATTAATAATATACCGGTTACAAGCTGACGAAGGCAATAAAGCTTTTGCGCAGCGTAACCATACATAGCTTGTTGCATTACTTTCTTCATTTAGCTAAGGCACTTGAAATAATACGGCAGAATGCGGACTATTAAAATACATTTGATTAGTGTACTTCAGTTGCCTTGCTCTGCAGATTAGTTGGATAGTTTTTGGTAGATCCGATACCGGACATTTTGTTCATTGCACTTTTGGTTCAGTGACGTTTTCCTAAAGGAATGTTTGGTCCTACGAGAATTTTTGTCCAACGGAACTTTTGGTTCAATAGACTGAAGTCTCATTGGACCAAACGTCACCGGACTAAAAGTTCATTGAACGAAAGACCCCAAGCCTTATCAATAATATGCCGCTGGCAAGCTGACAAATGCACAAAAATATTACCCTTTTGCCCAGCGCAACCACTGTTTGTTGTATTGCTTGCTTTCATTTAGCTAAGTCTATTGCGATAATACGACAGAATGCGGATTATTAAAATACATTTGGTTAGTGGTTACAAAATTGGTCTCGAGTATTTTCAAAAAGAATGAAGAAAAAGAATCCACATCTTATCTTCGTTTTGTTGTTCAATGGTATTTTGTTTAATGGACTTTTGGTTCAGTGACGTCTGGTCCAACGAGAATTTTCTTCCAACTGTACTTTTGGTCCAATAGACTTTACGTTCAGCGGTATTTTTGATTCCAAGTGACTTTTCGTTCAACAGGACATTGTCCAATCCATATAGCCTTGTTGCTAAATTTTGTAAAGACGAGAAAACACTAGGTTAGGTTAAGTACTAAAAGTTGGCGAAAAGTCTCATTGGATCAAACGTCACAGGACAAATAACCCCAAACATATCACGGCAGTTCACGGCTAACAGGTAGATTGACCGAAACGGTCTTTGGGAGGGAGCCAGATGTACCATACTGCCGTGCTTAGCAAGAAAGCAGTATCTGCCAGAACTGCTGTGTAGAAATATACTGCGTGGTATACTAATGAATGCTAATAAAAAACATGGTACATTTCTTAAATTGCTACTGTGGAGATACTGCTTTCTAGCTAAGCACGGCAGCATACTAGACCATTTGACTATACTGTTTTGTGCTTGTAGAAAAACGATGTATCATCTGAGCTGTTTACTGACCCGAAGAGTAGTTAAACGATTACTTCGACAGATTAAGTATTTAGCAAAGTCAAATTCACGGCCAATTAATGTTTAATGCTATTTTTTCTCGACTCTTTCTGAAATATGAAGCTTCTAGGTAATTGATTAAAAAGTTTTGGGCATGAGTTTTTTTTATTCTGTTATGAAGTTGGTTTAGCAGAAAATAGTAGCTAACGCATCATACCGTTCAATATTACAAAGAATTAGAATAATTTTTGCCTAAGCTGCCATTTTGATCAGTAGCATGATTACATCTAGTTAGATAGATGAACAATAAGAAATTCTTTACAAGGTATGAGTTTTTAGGGATTTTGTCGATAATTAGCAATATTTCCAGAAAATGTTCTATATAAGGCGCTTATTCGCTTTGTATTGGATTCTGCTTTTGGCATAGTTACCAAAAAGTTGAAAGTTCTAACTAATCGTAGTAAAAATAATCATTTCAGTAAAGACAGAACCTCTAAACTGACTTATGACACTTATATTTGATTAACCAGAGAAAATCCGTTTTTCAAAATGTTTTTGTTTTTTTTTTCTATAACACACGAGAATCTTTTTTGGTTGGCGTTTTATGCTTACAATTCATACTAGCAAACAAAGCCGATTCTTCCAACTTTGACCAAGCAAATTCACTAATTCAGGTACAAGTAATTCACTTAACTAATATAATAATTATGTGGGTACGAACCTTGAAATTAAGTACGTTTTCATAGCAAAAGCTGCTTTTATTGCAAATTTTTTTTGCTAGAACTTAAATTTTAGTTTGGTGGCGCCAGCTATAAGGACCACTCGGAGTATAGGATATATAACCCGAACAAGCTCGTTCTAGTAGCTATGAATAGATGGATATATTGCGATTCGAGATCGGTCAGTGCCTTGTAATGGATAGATTGTCATGATTGTTTTACGTGGGGTACCCGTGTGAACATACCCCCACGTTCCCTTCCAGAAGGAAGTGATTGGGATACGCCCAATCAGCGCGCAATTTGCATAACCGGCAGTACAGCAATTGCTACCAGATCAGCTCACTGGTCGGAGCGAGGTTGCCTATCCACCCTCTACTAGCTATCGCAGGCATAGTGCCGGAGCAATTGACTTAACACGTTGCTCACCCGCCGGCACCCTCCCGCCCTCTTTCATACGGGGTGAAGTACCTCGTCCAGCAATAGGACTATTCCCCAGCTATGCGCTCTTGCAAAGTGGGACCACTGCCCGATCGAATCCAACTTCAATTATGGCGGGACTTGGTTTTTTAATGGTTTTGCCACCCCGATCTACCAATTTTAGGCTTGGTGGGCCCTCGACAGAGCTTCGTTTAAGTCTACACGTTATAGACTCCCGGTGTGTACCCGTTTTTGGGGAAGTTGTCTTGATTGTGAGAGGCTATGTATTCGCTTCAACTCTCCTTAAGTGTAATGGCTTTCAGAACTTCTCCCAATCACTGTACCCGGCTGCAGTTCGGATCATAGGGTGGTCGGGATAGCTCCTAAGCACATTTACCTGGCGGCCTGCAGTTTCCCATTAGCCCAAAAGCAGGGTAAACCTCACTTCGATTCTCCGCACTTGAGATTCAGTCAAACAACGAGTTCCTTTGGTGACCATAAATGACCTCGATCAAGCAGCAGGTTCCGTTGGTGACCATAAATGACCTCGGTCAAGTAGCGGGTTCCGTTGGTGACCATAAATGATCTCGGTCAAGTAGCGGGTTCCATTGGTGACCATAAATGACCTCGGTCAAGCAGCGGGTTCCTTGGTGACCATAACTGACCTTATCCCAGGCGAGATTCGAATCCGCCCACACCGGTCTCATCTACCAGGGCTCCCCCTGATCGGTATGAGTTACCTTCGAGAATTCTCACGAATTTCTCTACCACACACTTAATCTGACAGCTTCATCCGTTGCCCTTTATAGGGATAGGGTAGAAGACAGCCAGTTTTATGGGTGAACGTCGTGTGGTCTCCCGAACACCCCATGTAATGGATAGAGAAAAATTCTCGCTTTATCACCACAAGTAAAATTTTGATTATAGCAACGATGAGTGGATGGATCGATGGATAAAGAGGTGACTCCCCTCCCCTGTCTGCGTCTGAAAGGAAAAAATAAAATTGTCTGTGTGCAATATAAAAGCTAATCATCTCTATTTGTGACAGTAGGATACCGACCTCAGATCTAGGGGTTAATGATATCTTATCTATGTTTCAGAGTGCAACATTGTGCTTCTAATCAATGTTTTGAAATGCACCTTAAACTTCTAATCTTTACACAGCAGCGAGTAGATATACTGAAAAATCTTTGTTACGGGATTCTCACTTTTTTAAAGATATAATTACTTTTGTCTATAGATTTTGCTCATATCCTGATAAAGTAGTACTAAATATATATAGAATGACACTTTTAGATAAAATTTGTCTGATATTTGTAAGATTGAAACCCTTTATCGAAAAAATGTCAGAAATAGGAAATGTTGTTTGTAACTGCTTCAATAAGTATGTTTTCTGGAGAAAATAATCCTTACAAATAAAAATTCTCGCACAACTTCAACTCGTTATTGCATTCTTGCTGAAGAAGTAAATAGAAGGGATACATATGTATTTGCTCTACCTTATTTTTTTAGGCGACTGGTGGAAAGTTTGAACTCCAATTAAAACCAAGATGTTTACGTCTACAAGTCCCGATTTCCTTCCGATGCCATTCCAATGAAATAGGTGTTTCCTTTTAGAAAATGCCAACAGAGGTCTTATTTCTTTCATTGGCACCACTAGCATTAAGTTCACGTGCGGTAAAATTTAAAAAAATTTATTAGAAATGACAAGTGAGCTTTTTAAAAAAAACTAGAAAAAATCGCTTTCAGTTTGTTAGAAGAAAGCATGTTTTATTCAAAAGTTCTGCAGTACTTATTTCTCTTCCTCTTATCTCCAATGCCTCAGAGAGAGCGTTTGGGTGTTTGTCTTCCTCAGCTTTAACCTTTCTGAAAGACATTGGCAAATTTGCCATTCCCCTCTTTAAAACTTGTTTCTATGCAGTCGAATACTGCCGTGTCAAGTTGTCAGGCGCCTTTTATTAAAAAGCTAGTGAACCCATTAGCAAGTTTTGCATGGAGTTGCTGCTAAGATGCCAAACGCGGCTGCCTATGGATTATAGGGTTAAGGGTGAAGGTCGCCCGTCGTCCAGACACTGCTTTTTCAACCTTTTGTATCTCTTTTCGGGGATTCTTTTTTCTGCAATCACTGCACGTTCTCGTGTAAACCCCGCCGCCACCTTCGACCGAACCAGAAATTTATGTGAAGTTTCGTGATAGCGATCGCGATCTCGAATCGCGAATCGTCTTCGTAGAGAGAATTTTTAAAGCTCGTTTAATAAGTGCGAGTGGGCGTTTTTATAACAAACAATTTTTTATTGCATATTCTTTTAATTGTATTCTTCGAAATAAAACAATTTTTATTTCCGAAGAAAATTGCTGATTATATTAATGAATCTTTTTCCTCGCGTATCAGTGACTTTCATCATTAAAGTTTTACCGAGTTATCATTATCAGTCACTAGGAACATCTGGAACTCGTGCCAACCGTATATGATTGAAGCTTATAATGAGTAATTAACTATAAAATACGGAAATGTTCGTTTTATCTAATAAACAAGAAGGAAAAGATTGTCAGAAAAAAATTAATGTTCTATAATTGCTCATTAATTGAATTTTCCTTTTCAAATCTAAATAGATTTTTTTTATTAGTGATAAATTTAACAATGGAGTGTTCTTTCGAAATCTCGATTAAAATAATTAGGTGTCAATTATTTCCAAACATTTTAAATGAGAGTGAAATTATCTCCGGTGTACATAGGAAAAAGTAATTTTATAGTACCTCGTGTATATATTTCATATAATTTGTTTCTCAACGAAATATTATAAAAAAACTGAAATTCTAGTTTAAATTAGACAAACAGGCAGATAATGAATTAATGAAGAAAAAATGTAGCGCAGTTGGTACTTGGGACGTGGACATTACTTTATTGCAGTACTGTACATTCTTACATTAGCGAGTAAAATCCTCAAGGTTTAAAGCGATTAATCAGATACAAAAGTTTAATGTTGTTGATCGTATATTTCATCACCATTCATGATGCTGAAAGTTAATTCTTAAAATGTAAACTTATACAGAGCAATCGCTCGATTTCATATTGAACTGTGCAACTAATGACAACTAAGTAGACACTATTATAAAGTAAAAATCACCCGAACTTGATAAACTCTCGAAATCTGAGATTGTAAATTAATGAAACTCGGAAGCCTACTTACCTAGAAATTCTAAAAATCTGAAACTCGAAAGTCACTGCAAATTAATGTTTTGATTTAACAATTCTGAGATTCTGAAACTGTAAAATCTTAAACACCCAAGCATAGTTAGTCGGTGACTTCTTCCAAATTTGAAACTTAATATACCTCGAAATCTTGAAACCATGAGAAAAAGCTTTGTTGGAGAAAAATTTAAATGCCTAAGACGATAAATTTTAAAACTCGGTGTAAGTCCATCCGGAAATCTGAAACACTGGAATGTGAATCTGTCAAAACTTCTTATATCTTAAAAATGACGATTCATTACAACTTGAAACTTAAAGAATCTTAGTTTTGAATGTCTAAATCTGAAACTCTACAAAGGACCATTTAGGTAGGCCATCTCCCATAGCAACGACCAGTCAAAAATCGCACATATAATGGAAATGGATGCGTCTAACGACAATAAAGACAATAAAAAGTCGCAATCATCACATGCGGGTACACCATTAGGCAACCCGTGGCCTAAGGAGTTCAGAAAGACTAACCAATACAGTCCCGATCGTTTTACTTTTCAAGGCCTTTTGAAATATGTCACCTCATGTGGCACATCATTTGACTATACATAAAGACTACTCTGTAACAAAGTACACTAGAGCCACATAACAACTGTTGAACTGCCATTTATGCTTCATGTTTGGTCCAATAACTTTAAAACTCTTTTAAATCTTGAAATGTCTAAACTCAAATCCTAAACGCTACCCAACATGCCATTTCAAATTATTATGTCACTGCGCCACCGCAGCATGAGCATGCATTTTTAGCAAGTAGAGTCATGCTGCGGTGGCATGACTCTGCTTGCTCAAAAAATAATATTTTTAGTTTTACTCTATTTCCTAAAGTTTATTTTTTCTTATTTAAGTGTTTCAAAAGTTAAACCTCTAGGGAGAGGGTACTTTTGGACGCAGTGTATATTCATAGAAACAAAACACTACGAAAAGTTAGTTTAAGCTGACAATTATTAGAATTACAAAATAAAGGATAGAGAGGTATCGTAAATTTTATTGCAGTGCTTCTTCGATGTCAAAAACTCTAGATTAGAAATGCATGAGATTTCCTCTTGCATTACTTTAGTGGATTGTCAAAATGGAAGCTACCAAGAACTTAATAGAGACCGACAGTCATCAAAAAATAGGTACAATAACGACAATTTTTTCCCTGATCTACTTCAACTTTCGCACGACAATAATAAGTAAATCAGTGACAAAATAAGATTGAGAAGATATCAACAAATCGCACTGCTCGATCGATATACATTACGAAATACATTGCTTGACAAAAAAACATGTTTTGCATTTGGCAACAGTACTGCCCCGACACCAAAATGCTGAAATTTGTCAGCGTCGGCTAGTAACATGATTTTCTAGGCGAAAATAGAAGCCGCTTCAGTATCGTGATTTTTCATTCTATTAGATTTCGAAAGATTTCCGTGGTAACCAAAAGCCCAACGGCTTGTGCATTTGTCCCCGAAGATAATTTGTTTTTCGTCTGATGTACTTTTCTGTTATGCAAAATACTTTTTTTTGCGAAGTTGTTATAAACACTTTTCGTTTTGTTAATTTGCTCTCGTTTGCTGTTGATATCTTATCGTAGGTCACATATTTTTGTCGAGCAAGTCATTTTCTTCGTGTATTTTAACTTTTAGTGTAAAATGTTTTCCTGTCGTTTGATACATATTTTTTTCGGGTAATGATATTTTGTTGCGGAAAACACTTTGTGGTGGTTCTCTAGAATTTATTATAGTGCTCAAAATCTTTTTTGTCGTTAATTTTTTGCCGGATTGCTAAATCAAAGATATTTAGAAAAATATTATCTAGAAGTCAAATGTTAGTAAAGTCAGTGCATTATTTCTTTTATATCTGAAAAATGCTTCGAAAATAAAATATCACAGAATTAAGTTAAACGCCACATAATTAAAGTATTGTAAATATCATTAAAAATGTGTGGAAGAGGTACACGCAAGTGTTTTCGACGATTACTCATAAACCTTGCGGATGAAGCTCTGCTAACATGAGAACCGGTGTGAGTGGATTTGATTCTTACCTGGGGCAAGGTCTCTTATGGTGCCTCGTGATACTATAACGTGTAGACTTGAAAACGAAGCGCTGTCGAGGTCGAGGCTTATAACTTGTAGATCGGGGAGGCAAAACCATAAAAAAACCAAGTCCTGCCACAATTGAAGCTGGATTCGTTCGGGCAGTGGTCCCCAACCCAAAAGAGTTGGGAGAAAAGTCAGAAGGTGCCGACGGGTGAGCACGTTTATCGCTCCGATGCTAACCTGGAGAGCTAGAGTAGAGGATGGATAGTAATCTTCCAACCAGTGAGCATTGCGAAGGCAATGTGCGCTAATTGAGCGTATCTCAGTTCGTGTTTTAGAGATAAGACGGGACGGAACACCCGAACGTTCATACAAATAAATAATCATATCAAACAACACAAGTAACAAATACGGCCTATTTTATGTCCATAGATGATGGGCTAATCGTATGCAGTCAGAGTGGTTGACTCCATTCTTTAGTACAGGTTGTGAATGAATGAATGTCCCACGAATATGTGCACCAGGCCTATAACTGGGAGATCGGGGTGGCGAAACTAAGTCCCGTCACAGTTGAGGTTGGATTCGATCGGGCAGTGGGCCCCAACTTGAAAGAGTTGGGGTAATGTTTTATGCTGGACGAGGAGCCATATCCTAGGAGAAGGCGCTGTCGGGTGAGTGTGTCAGCTGCGGTACTAGCCTGGAGAGCTAGTAGGAGGATGGATAATAACTTCGCTCCCACCATTGCGTTACTGGTAGTACTGTTTTTGTCGATTTGAGAGCTTTTGCGCGCTAATTGGGCATATTCCAATTCGTGTCCCCAAAAGGGGGACCGTGGTCATTAGGTATCTAGGTGCGCCACGTAAAAAAACGCTGTCCCGTGCTTGTTGACTCAAGTACAGTGTCGGTTAACTCGTAAATGTCATACGAATATACAGAGGGTTTATTTGCAAAACTTCTCACCCTCAAATATTTTGATCAACTATACAAAATATCAGTTTCGGCAAAAACACGTTGGATTCGTTACTCTAAGGGGACATTTAAATGTAATCGGCACAACTTTGCATCTCACTCCTCTAAATCCTGTTATCAACATTTTTAAATCTGTCCTATTATCAGTTTTAATTTCCTCGATGTTATTAAACACCAATCTCTTTGCGTGATACCTTATTTTAATAAGATAATATAAACAATACAACTTTTCGATTAGAGTTGTTCTTATAAGTCTGATAATATTTTTGTTCTCTGATCCTCTTAAAAACCTGAAGTTGATGTGATATCTTAAATAGTTAAAGAATTATTAAGATTTTATTTTTTTTGTATAACTCTTTTTTACACCTTTTAAAATAAGGTGTCGCAAAAGCGGAGTTGCCATATGGGTTAAGGGGTAAGATGTAAAATCTTGACGATATTACAATTAAATCCCCCCCCTCCTCGACAAATCAATAGACGCGATTTTGCCGAAATTGGTATTTTCTATAGTTGATGAGATATTTGGGGGTGGGAAATTTTTAAAATGAACACACTGTATATTTTTTTAATCAAATTTTATATACAATTACCAAATAAAACGGATTACACAATTATTAATATTGCATCGATTTTTCAGAAAAAAAATGTTTCGCAAGTTGCAAACCTCATTTTGGGTTCATCGACAAGCTGAATATAGTTCGTTTACTGTCGCCCAAATCAAGAGAGAGATATAAATCTAGTAGGAAGCATTAACAGTGCCCCAGATTTATAACTAGAAAATGCAAAGCGAAGAAACACAGAAACACTTATATACACTTTCTACGACCTTTAGATAATTACTAGTCAGGATCTCTGTGATAGGCTGTTCATTTACATCCTTTGAAAACGCATCCGGCTGTTGTTTTAAAAAACGCGATGGTCGAATGATCGAGAAATACCTTTTTTGAAAATAAGAACAGAGAGTGGCATTCTTTATTAACAACTGCAAGAATATAATCAAGGATTTTTGCTTTTCAAGCCGGACGCTCAGGAGACGTACAACATCCGTCTTTTCTGTTTGTTTAACTTCTGTGAAGGCGGTCTTAAAAATAGAAAAACCCATTATTAAAGAGTATCTAGATGAGAAACAACGATTATGCAATCGAGTTTTTACACTGTTTCTTTCTCATTTTATCTTTTTTTATTCATAACATAACCTCTATTTACTAATTACTTTAGAAAAACAAAAGTAAATGTTTTGGTTGTCATTTATTTTTCTGTTTGCTACTCATTTGTTTATGTGCTCGTTTTGCTACCATCAGTTTTTTTTTTTTTTAGAAAAATCACTTCTCCTCTCTATGTTAATCTATTTTTACGTCAATCCAGATGTGTGTGAATCTTGAAAATGTCGGAAGAGTTTTGATACAACAGTGAAAAATGACAGGATTTTCTTATAAATCTCGGCCTCAATTCTTTAACACTTCAACATCAGAATCTAAAATCATTTTTTATTTTTTTTATCTTGTTTCTAAAGTAAATCGAAAAATGATAGACTTTATTGATTTGGTAATAATGAGCTAAACATTCCTTCGTTTTCTCTTTTCATATTTGCCAAACAGATTTTTAATAGTTTTTCTTTTTCAGTCTTTTTTCACAAACTTTAGAAAGGAGCTTGTTTTTCTAATCGCGCTGCAAGTTATTTTTCTCTTTGCGGTCTATTAACAAGGGATGGCCTTCCATTTTTAGCCTTCTCAAAGGAATTGCTCAAATGGAAAAAAGTTTTTTAAGTTAGCTGAAAATAATGTGCAGAATTTTTCAAACTGTGTTAAAATTAGAAGTTTTTCTAAACAGGCGGAAATGTTCTTTTTCCTCTTAATAATATTGTTCTTTTTTCTACTCCTATACTCTAATTCAATTATTATATATGCAATAGCCGTTTCATAATGAGGTTCATTATGTAACGAGGTTCCATTATGCAATGAGTTGTTGACCACTGAGAGTCAACAATAACGAACTGTTGACCAATGAGAGTCAAGAATATCAAATGGTTGCGTAGGAACGAGCCAAAGTTAATATATAAACTAAACTTGGAAACGTACCTCATCCTCCATCGCCACACAGTGAATAATAAATATTACTGATTATTTCATTCTACTTCGTTTTTGACCAATCGCAAGGCTTTATTTTTTGGATTACAGCGATAATTCGATAATTTTTTATTGTCCTTTTCGACTGTTTTTATCTTCGTGACAACGCTGAAAACTAGTGTCACATGTGTCCCATTTTTTACTTTCATGTCAAATACTAATCTTTATGTTAATAACTAGATGCTTAAATAAACAACTGTATCATGAAATAATCTTACCGAATTACATGCTCGTGCTTCTGAAATTATCTGTTGTAATACTCAAGTTGATTAAAACGCAACACTCGTGTCATTTTTTAACAAATTTCCCTCCGTTGCACGTCGGGAAATTAAAACGTCAAAAAATGTCACTCGTGGTTGCTAATCAACGTTCGTATTACAAATCGATAATTTCGAAGCACTCGTGTAATTACAAGTGATAATTACTATTATTTTAAATCTTTTCTAACTCTTATGAATTACAACACTCGCTGCGCTCGTGTTGTAAACGTCATACGCGTGTATTAATAACCATCATTATATGCTCGTTGCATAATATACTATTATTGGTTTTTTGTAGCACAATAAAATAATAATCTACAATATTAGCTGAAAGAATTAAATAGTTATTTGTGTTTCTAGTGCGCGAAATGCTAGTTTGGTGGTCAAGAATGAAAGCCTTTTCACGAAGCGTACCCGAGTAAAAGTCATTTCGAGCGTCGTTTTTTCTACAGCGTTATTGAAATAATCGAAACAGTAGAAAAAAATCATAAAAAAGTAACACAATAGTCTAGTCAATTTAGAACAAATTTTCTTGAATAGCGGAAAGTTGAGGAAAGTCCGTGGATTTTTGCATAGGCCTTCCTGGAGGGCTGTTAAATAACCCCCTAAAAGTCACCGTCTGTAGGTGGCGAGCTCGAGGAGATAATGAGGGTAAACCACGGCCCCTAACGGTTTTTGTCGTTTTTCTCGGAAACTATTAGGTTTATCGAGATGAAAGAGGTTAGGTAAATTAAAGTTTATTTAAATGCCTACCAGAAATGTCGGAATGGTTTTTTTCGTACCTTGCCTTCTTTTTGTGTTATCGAAGAACGAAGATATGTCATACATTAATGAGCAATTTGCTCCAGTAAATTTGCTCAAGGAACTTTCGGACGTAACGTTTTGTGGTATCATATTCGTAATGAAATAAATAAGAAACATCCGTTGAGAGCTGGATGCGATCGTGATCCAGTCGTATTTTACCTTAGCATCTCTTCGGCAAAATCCATCAGGCGATATTATCGTTATCCTTGGTGCTAGTCGGATGAAAGTTTCGTATTGGAAAATTAACTCTTAGGAGAGTACACTGTGCTAGTCAATTTTTGTATCCAACCCAATACGTACAGGGTGTTTCGCTTTTTTAGAAATCCTTAAAAATATTTGTGTAGGTGCAATTGTGTTGTAAACTAGCAACCGAGATACTAACGCAGAATGTTTTGTATCTTAAAACGTCTGTTAACAGATAATTATAAAGATTTTGCTCCACATTTAGCATACATGCAACGTACTGTATCAATATTAAATTGTAAATGTGGACAATATCAAGATCTTAGAAATAAAGGAAATTAGAAGGATTTCTAAAAAAGCGAAACACCTTGTACGTAAGAGAGGTAAAATACGACTGGACCACAATCGCGTCCTGCTCTCAACGAATTTTTCTTATCTGTTTCATGACTAATATAAGACCACAAAACGTTACCTCCGAAAGTCCCTTGAGCAGATTTACTGAAGCAAATTGCTCATTTATGTATGACATATCTTCTTTCTTCGATAACGCAAAAAGAAGGCGAGGTACGAAAAAACATGGACATTTCTGGTAGGCATTTAAATAAACTTTAATTTACCTAACCCCTCTTTCATCTCGATAAACATAATAGTTTCCGAGAAAAACGACAAAAACCGTTAGGGGGCGTGGTTTACCCTCATCTCCTCGAGCTCGCCACCTACAGACGGTGACTTTTAGGGGGTTATTTAACAGCCCTCCAGGAAACCCTATGAAAAATCCACGGGCTTCCCTCAACTTTCCGCTATTTTTTCTAATTTGACTGGACTACAAGGAAATTTTTATTCTAGCACAAAGTGGACAGTTCTGTTGTTGCTACGGAAACGAAATTGCTCCAATATGGATAAATCGCCCATTGTCAAGTAAACAAAATCAATGTCATATTTTGCATGCGGATATTAATGGAGAAATTCACCATTTTTTGACAGAAAGAAAATAGTAAGTTTTCATAGTTGCCTTGGTAACATACACACTCGGAAATAAAAGGAAGCTTAAAATCAAAGTGAACATCGTTCAGTAGCAAAAGCAATATCAAGGTAGACCAAGCTTAAATTTCTTTTTCGTGATCTTGGTCTTAAGAATCATTCGCTTGCCAAAGATAGCCATATTATAGAAGCTGAGTTAAATATTTTTTGATTTGGCTCCAAGATACTAGATTTAGCTAATGATTCATCATACTGGTCATACCAACACTAACCGTACACATCCAAATACATACGATTGCTGACCAGTAATTTTGGCTTTCTGCGCATGCAATAATCATTTTGGCCCGCCACCATTGGGATAACGGCAAAAGGCTATCTAATCGTTTTTTCTCGTTGGACCTCGGTTCAAATCTTATCTTAAACTCTTGCGCTGTTTGTCCAATTTTGGACTATTTAACTATATACCTGTTAAGTTCCTTTAAAACTCTCTGCTTTGCATGAATGATTCTATTGAACGCACTAAGCTACTTTTGTAGTTCACTTTCTCACACATTCTAGTACAACACGTCTATATACCTCCATTTTGGCCTTTCATTCTTCTTTTGTACTTTTTGACCCACTGTCTTTTCACATCAGCTAATTGATAACACTTCAAAGATCCGCCACTTCAGAATGTTCTTGAAAGTTTTTCAAAAATCTATTTTCCGCGATCTACTTCTTTCACCCATCCCACAATTTTTTACCATATTTGAATTTGTTCATACTATGAGTCCTTCGAGCATCAGGAATGGATTTTGTTGATGTGTAGATGATATTTTTGCTAAACTCGATTTCGGCTTACTATAGCTTAAATTGGAACGAGATCTTAAAATTTAGATGCACTATTACCCCTGAATAACTTGTGGGAAGTGCTTCTCCAATCAAGAGTAATTTGGAGTTTTCTACTTATCTTAAAAACGAAGACAATAGTGTTAAATATCAAGATCAATAATGTGAGGGAACCGGCAGAATAACTTACCTATAACATAACTTCTTTTCTGTAAAACAGGGCACAGGTTACAGTTTCTGTTTTTGCGTTTTCTGCGTTTGATTGCACGTCAGAGCAGTGCTTGGCAGTATCTTTGAACGTTGATCGTTGTTGCTTTTAACAGAACACCTGAGCAATATCAAAAAACCCTTTACATAACTTGTGCACTTTTTTGAATACGCTTTTTCCAAGATACTTTGAAATCATGATCTGAAGTTTGTCTCTTGAGAGTGACAACACATTAATGATTCGTCTCCAGTGATTTTATGAGAAATCAGGTCATCTTCTGTGCATTGCGTCAAATGAACGCAGCTGCATTCCTTCCGTTGCATACAGTGAACGTCAATCAAGCGACGAAGCGTGGCAAGCAACGCGCGCACAGTTTTCAGAAACGCAAGTACTCCATATCTACATTTAGTTCTTTGCATTAAAAAATCGAGTGGTGGTACGCGGCTCAAAATCAGACACAGGAAGTCGACGACCATTTACCCGATACCAAGAGACCCATCGGCAACAGTCCACATCCTTCTTCCAATGATTCAAAGATTTCTTCGCCTATTCCTAAGATTTACAAACAGGAAAACCTAATTTTCCTGTTTGTAAGTGTCCTTGATATATACTTATATGTATTTTGTCCCTGACAGATTAGTCCCCAATAAAATTTCACCCCATCGTCCCATAGCATACATCATGACGAATTAAAACAAACGAGATACATTCAGAGATATTTGTTTGAAATGACTTGGAGATTCGCATGAAACCACTCGGCTGGCTGCATGAAACCACTTGTCGGCCCGCATGAAACCACTAGACCGCCCACATGAAATCACTCTGCGGTCCCGCATGAAACTACTCTGCGGACCGCATGAAACTACTCGGCGGACCGCATTATACTCGGTGGACCGCATGAAACTACTCGGCGGACCGCATGAAACTACTCGGCGGACCGCATGAAACTACTCGGCGGATCGCATGAAATTTCTCGGCGGACCGCATGAAACTACTCGGCGGCCGCATGAAACTACTCGGCGGAACGCATGAAACTACTCGGCGGACCGCATGAAACTACTCGGCGGGCCGCATGAAACTACTCGGCGGACCGCATGAAACTAGTCGGAGGACCGCATTAAACTAGTCGGAGGACCGCATGAAACTACTCGGCGGCCCGCATGAAACTACTCGGCGGCCCGCATGAAACCACTCGGCAGGCCGCATGAAACCGGTGAATAAAAAATGAAGTTAAAATGAATAAAAAATTCGGTGGGCAGCTTCTCAAGCAACACCTGCCAACTATATACGTATTTATGGTGTATAAATACGGCATTTCGTCAAAAGTGACAGAACAGAAATACCAGCAACATCCTATATAAAATATCAACGTTCCAAACCTAAACATCCATAATAAAAATTCCTGAAAATAAAAAACTAATGTTGATAAACAAATGGAATCGAATAAAAATACATTGAAAATTGGAATTATGTCTCACGTGCAAATCTAAAACTAGGTTATGTCTAAAAATGTCATAAAATACTTGATATATTACACAAAACCGATGGCTATTTTCATACAGACCAAAACAAAATATAACGCAAATTTTGTTTTTGTTAGACAAATTATAGTTGCTGTTAACACGTCAACCATTGTAATAACAAACATTGCGCATTCGCAACAACCGCCAGTTCATGAAGTGGTTTTACGTTACAGCAGAAATTGAAAATAGTTTTACGACTTCGAACAAAAGATTGCCTTTGAAGTCTCTTGGCGATATTGTGTTAACCTCGATTCTAATGGAACGTTTCCGCTATATTTCTTTTTCTTTTCGTATTGTGCATTCAAAGTATGCTCATTATTTCTTGAAGTCATACCTTACTACTTTCTGTTTGTATGTGTATCCATTGTCTTCTCTTCTTGGTCTTTTTTCTTTTAATTCCAACATTTCTCGCAAAACTTAATTTTTATTTATTCCATTTATTTGTAAAAATACCAAACCACTAGGTATTTAAATAAATCTGTGAAAAAAAAAAGTAAAATTGTGTGGGATATTTAAGGCGAAATTGATTTTATTCAACCATCTAGTCTGGTCAAGTCACAAGACCGGAATAAAAGGGGTTTGGAAGTTTCCACCTTTCTTGCGAGATTTACAGTTAAGTTTCCTTATTTTCTTTTCTTGGCCTTTCCAATTCATTCGTAAAACTGACCCAACACAAACACGCACACAATTTCTTACAATGTATCCGAAAAAGTTGTTTTATTTTTAGTCCTTTCAAAATTTAAAATCGGTTGCCAAAGTAACTTTTGTGATGCTTTGTGGAAAGACGAAAGAAAAAGTAAAAGTTTTATTTTTTCTAGCTTTTTTTCTGGTTGCGCTGAAGGAAGTTTTTGTACAAGTTCAATTGGCGATCAGTACTGAATTGGTGCCTTAATAATTATTATAAATTATTATTTTTCTGAAAAATGAATTAAATTATCTGTTTTTGCTGAATTTAATATATTTTTTTTGTTTTACGTTGTCTGTATATTTTGTTACAAAAATACTTATTACAACAGATGAAATTGAACGTGTGAAAATTTGTAGCACATATATTTTTCCATAATCGTTCCTCTTGGTAAAAATATATTTTTATAAGTTACAACTTGCTTCTGAATGAAGCGCAAAGAAGAACAAATTCAGTCACGGAGACAAACCCAAAGAAATCGACTTAAAAATAACCTTTCAGAAATGGGAAAATACTGTCTGTGTATATCTATTAGTACATGCGCCCGCCTTTATTGCATCCGCCATATAAATACCTAAGTTGTGTATCAAATACAGTTTTTACGAATAAAATCGTTTAAAAAAAGGAAGAAAGAAGAATAGGTATATCAATCTACATAGTTGGTAATTATGTGCTGATTTGCTAGTTATTTTAGAAATCCGCTGAATTTTTGTCCAAAACGCCGAGGAAGTCGATGTCATCACAATTCAATTTCTAACACGTATGAAAATATTTTAGTTAGCTGCAGATTCCTTGTGAATAACAAATTGAAATCAATGCCCAAAAGTTAACTTGAAATAACGTCGTAAGAAACTGAAAAATAATGTGTGTGTAATTGTGTATATCTAATAGTACATGCGCCCGCCTTTATTGCTTCCATCATATAAAAACTGAAGTTGTTTATCAAAAACAATTTTCGCTATTAATAAATCGTTTTAAAAAGAAAAAAAAGAGTAATATATCTAAATAAAGCTTTATTATACCGTTAACGTATCGTAAATCTCATCCAAGTATGATCGAAAGTGTTGTTTTTCTCATTTTGCTCATAAACCTTAATTTAAGTTTCGATTAAGAGCTAAAATTGGAATATAAAATTGTTAGTTGGAGCACTGCATACTAAAAATGTCAAAAAAGATTTTATGTTATGGCGATATACAACGATACAGCTAGCAATAATTTTACAAAGTAATAGCTGCAAAATCCCGAAGCGAGGCATAGTAACTATAGTGGGAGCTGTAGTAAGGAATGTTGAAATATTGTCAGCTTTTATACATGCATCGTTTGCATACAAGTCCTGGTTTATATGCACACACGTACTTTGAATGTATTATATATTGCTGATAGAGCTTTGCTTCTCAGAGTATTATTTTCCGTTTTTACTCGTAAAGCAAATCGTTCAGCGGATAATGAGACTACTTGCCTCTATAATAAACTATTACTACACACATCCTATCTAATAACAGACTTTGAATGGTTTTAATTGAAGAAATCAATAATTTGTTGTTCTCTTCAATATAAATAAATAAATTTGTCATAATAGTTTACTTTTATTATTTAAACATTATCATCGCGCATTACTTAATCGTATTTATCTTGCACTCGATCAAGGTCGCATAAATCTAATTATAGAACCATTCAAGGTTCGACGACAAGCATTTACAGCATTAAAATTTTAATTATCCCACAAATTGATTAAAAACTAATTAAAAAATATTTTGAAAGTTTTTTTTAAGCCAACGCAAAATTTTATTATCACAACAAAACAATTTAGTATAGGAAGTAGCCGCCGAAAAGCGGTCCTCTAAAGCCGGATATGTTAGATCTATCTGGTTAGAATGATAGGGGGTTCATCGTCGTGTTGGTGCAAATAGGCCACGTTAAGGTCAATTCTCGCACGTGGGTGAGATGATGATGATGATAACTCATAGTTCACTTATTACACATCACTACTAATGTAATCGTCAAACCAGGAATTAGATTAGTTCACTTTTGATCATGATTAACTAACACAGTTAAGTTTTGAAGTAATTTAAAAGTAAAGTAAATTTAGTATAAGAATTCCAGGTTGCATTCTGATCTGATATATTCGAATGTGAATGGCGAATAAATAATGGACATTTTGACATTGATTATGGAAGATGTTTCCACAATCATTACATAAAAAATGTAATAACTGACAGAAGGCAAACCTTCATTCTTGAAACTTCCACGTTCACAATTCAATAATTTATGTAATAAAGAATTATTAAGACGTTACATATCGAATTGTGTATTTATACATTACTACAATGTGTTTATGTAGAATATGGAAATGCTGTAATTTTACATTAAAATATCTGATTAGTTCACTTTCATTCGAAACTCTTTTCGAAAGTTAAACGCTCAATTTTGTACATAACATATTGTGTGATTATCATGTAAAAATACAGGTGTTTTTGATGTAGATTTTAAAAGCCGCTAAGATTGCTCTTTGTGACCAACTTGCAAGAGAAATGAAAGGATACAATTAAAATTGCTGAGAATTTCTTGTTATTATAATACGTATTAATAAAATTGTTTAATTAAAAAAATAATAATCATGGACACAATTATTGGCCAATTATGATTTATCATAATAAGTTAGGATTAATTGGACATAAATTCTTGGAATGGTAAACACATAACAATTTTTTTTACAACGCAGATCAAAATTCTTTATTTTACAATTATAATTATCAACATCAGTTTTGTTTTTCTACGTACACTTTTTCTTTGGTATGATTATTTATAATTAATTATGTTTATGAATGAATCTTCCGGTATTCAACAATTTTTCTTTTTATTCTTTCGACGGAATATTAAAAGTTCAAACCATATTAAGCTTGGCGTTGCAGCCAGTATAAATAAACTCATCATTTGCTTAATTGCGTATATAAATTTCATTCAGGAAGTTTTACTATAAAAATACGAACTATGGTTAGAAAGTGCTGTTTCAAACTTTTTTTTATTGTATCCGCGTTATATTTATATGAGTTTTTCAATAAATAAATATACTTAATTTTTTTATGTATCCACAATTTCACTACATTTCCGAATCAAATGATGTTATTGTCCTTATTAGTAGAGTCAATTTTTGCAAAAAAACATGCCTAAGTTCTTATTTTTTACTATCTAAAGATAGAGACTTGAAATCTTTTGTAATGCCTTCAGTACTGGACCAATATAAAATGTTATATGTTTAAGATGGGGGCACGCCCCCTCGGGGGGTTGAAACCCCCATTTTGTACCCCTAATTTAATAACGCAACCAAATTGAGCGAAATTTATGTTGGGAGGGTTCTTGGAGTCGCTGATTATGAATCCAATGAAAAGAAAATCAAAAAATTCGAAATGGCGGACCCAAAATGGCGGTCCTAAGATAACGGCATTTGAGATTGAGAATGCGATTTACGCCGTTTCTATTGATTTTAGAGAAAAACTCAAAGAGTCAAAAAGTGTTTAAAATGTGATTATTATGCAACCCCCTCACTCTGCCCTAGTAGTAGAGTCAATTTTTGCATTAAGGTCTTATTTTCTACTATCTAAATATAGAGACTTGAAATCTTTTGTAATGCCTTCAGTACTGGACCAATATAAAATGTAATATATTTAAAATGGGGGCACGCCCCTTCGGGGGGTTGAAACCCCCATTTTACACTCCCAATTTAATAACTCGGGAAGTTTTCCATCAACTTGAGCGAAATTTATATTGGGGGAGTCTTCGGGGTTTCTGATTATGAATTCAATGAGAAAATTAAGAAATACAAAATGGCGGACCCAAAATGGCGGTCTTTGAGATTGGAAATGCGATTTACGCCGTTTCTATTGATTTTAGAAAAAAATGCAAAGAGCCAGAAAGTGTTTAGAATGTTATTCTGCATAGGAATACGTAATTCCGGTTACTTTATTATACAACCTCTTCACTGAGAAGCCAACTAGGGGAGAGTGAAGGGGGTTACATAATAAGGTAACCAAAATAGTGTATTCCTATGTAAGATCACATTCTAAACACTTTTTGACTCTGAATTTTTCTCTAAAATCAATAAAAACGGCGTAAATCGCATTTCCAATCTCAAAGACCGCCATTTTGGGTCCGCCATTTTGAATTTTTCAATTTTCCCATTGGATTCATAATCAACGACTCCAAGAACCCTCCTAATATACATTTCGCTCAATTTGGCTGCGTTATTAAATTTGGGGTACAAAATGGGGGTTTCAACTCCCCGAGGGGGCGTGCCCCCATTTTAAACATATAACATTTTATATTGGTCCAGTACTGAAGGCATTACAAAAGATTTCAAGTCTCTATCTTTAGATAGTAAAAAATAAGAACTTAATGCAAAAATTGACTCTACTATATAAAAGCTTTTATGTTTCATCCTATAAGATTTTTACTTGTAGCTTTCTATTAGTATTCAAAAATTCCATCAGGATGTAAACGGAATTCCATACCTATTCATGTTACACAGTTAGTATTCTCGATCAGGCAGAGTTTGAACGTCAATTGGAACTCTTTGTACAAAACACAACCGCATTAACCATTTTACGTTGAATGCGGTTTTTGTGATCTGCTGTATCTTACGGTGTCCGTGTTCGTTCACTATTAAAATGACGCACAACGTTGCAATTTGGCGGGCAGCAACTCACTGTCCAAATAAAAGCTTGGAAACTTAGATTGTAAGAATTCTATCAGCACAGGTTTAGATCAATGCAATCAGGCGGACAGCAGTCCCTCCTGTCTAAATTAGGACTTGGAAACCAATTTTTCTGGGCTGAGTCTTAGAAATGAACAACTTTGATCTTTGATTATGTTCTCCCCTATTTCCGAAATCCGGTACCAAATACTACCTGGTTTCGAACACGTAAAAGACAAAAACTGATAGTTATTACTTCTGATACCCAGAAAGGGTCGTTAATTGGGAAATCGATAAACAACTATTAACCGCAGTTAATTCTGTCTGCTTCCAGACGACTAGCGTGATGTCGGAGTTCTGACAGGTCGTGGTGTCATTTCTAATAGGTACCAAGAGTCGACTTCAATAACACTTGCATTTTGGCATCCAACGCCAACAGTATCTGTAAAGCTTCAAAACACATTTGCGAATACTACCAATGAGGTGTGCTAGACCCAATAAAATGTACCTGTAAACCTGAAAATACAGGCATCATATCAGTTTTTGTTTAGAAAGGGGACAATATTTTTATAGGGTATATCGCTTAACGTATTCCTACCTTTCAAAATCTTAAATGAACTATTTTCTATACATTTACAGTTTACACGCACTAGTTTTTAATTCTTATCGTACATATACATAATACACATGAACTTTTTTTCGCTATTAAAATGCGTAGGTGCAAACAAATGAAAACACAATTGATATAAAAATAAAGAAATCTTAATTTTAATTAACAAAAAAAATTATATTTTTATCTACTTAATTATTTTTTTTAAACAAATTTTAAACTAGGAGGGCGGGGCAATTTAAAACTGTGCTGCCTGAAAGCTTTCTGTGCATAAAGAAAACCTCTATAAGTAAACACATAAATAATAGATCACAAATAAGATGCTTTATTGCAAATAAAAAATTTAAATAAGTTAACTAGAACAAGATCTTCAGTTACGCTAATATTATAATGTCTCATTACATCACATCACATCTACATCACAAAATTACTAAATAACCCGCTAAAGTTTCCATACAGTCAACCAAAGAAAAACGTGATTTTACAGAAATGAGAATATCAAAAAAGTTTTCAAGAAGTTACAACGCAATACACGCCAAAGTGTATTGCCAGTTGACTTTTCTTAATCAGATTGATTAAAAAAATCTGTGGTTCAACAAACGGTCTTTCATTGTTTGGCCCATCATGTGTACCATCAGTATAGGCATAAAAGTGAATTTTAAAGTTGACTTTTTTCCTTGCATAGATGTATTAACCAAAGCTTCGTAGTCGTAGATTTATAAAACTACTCAAATTTAGATTAAATAACGGTAGGGGCATCATAATTAATTTTTATCTTCAAACATCTGCAAAACACATTTTAAGATTCAGTTGACCAAGTAAAAGTGTGTCTTTTCTGGCGTATTAACTGCCCCGGCAGATAAAGGTTATTTACCTGGCAAGTTTTGTAAATTGATCTTTACGGGCGAGCTGGAAAGTTTGTGGGTCGAGCGACGAAAGAGCGAGCCTGCACAATCCAGTGAGCGCAGTAAAGATTTATTGCAAAGTGTGCAGCTTACAAGGTTTTATTTGCATCTTCATTGGCGTTTTTTTTAATTAATTTATTGTATAGTTTCTGTAAAAAGACATTTTATAATCTAATCAAAGGCGATAGGTACTACTCACTTACTTAAAATGCCTATAAAGTGCCATTTACCTAGAAAGTGGAAATAAAGTATTTTACATGCCACTGTAGCAAAGTTTTGTACTTATGGTTGGGGATGACGACTTTGAAGTTATTTTATGAAACAATGGCCTAACTATTCACTGACTGATTTGCTACAAAGTTTACTGAAATGAATTCAGTGAATCGATTACAAAACGAGCCAAACGAGAACAAAATTTTTTCTTCATTCGGGAAAATATTTTTGGGATCTATAGATGAATTGAAAACTTTATAACCACGATGTTAATGTTCATAATTCAATAGAAATTAAACAAAATAAAACTTTTTGAGTCCAATCTGCATCTGAAACTAGTTCCAAACTAAGCTGCCATGGAATCCAGACAATTCTTAGCACCTTTCCAAAGTTGTTTATTTGATATCTAGCTCCCTTCATGTTTTTCATTTCGAATGTGTTTTATCAATTTTTTCTCGTGTCCAAAAACATTGCCTATGAGATGCTAGCAGAACGTGGTTACACTTGGGCTAAGGAATAAATTGGGGTACTTTTTCATGGCAAGCTTAATGTTCATATAAAATCTATACTTAAACCCTGTTTCTTTTTATCTTTGGTTGCTTCTTGTTCTTTACACTGAAGGTGTGCGAAGATCAGGTCTTGAACTATCCACCAGGCTTGTACCCATTAATTGTTCTCACTGAGATGTCAGTACTTGACAGGTAGCAAGGATGTGACACGGCCGTGCCTAAAAAACATGTCCACAGCACGGCCCGCTAAATCCATCCGTGATCAGATTTATCCTAGACCACTCGCCCTTTCCAAAATCCATGGGTGCGGACGGGCATGTACGTTAACCGAGCAACCAGTTTCAGAATTGGTTTTTATTATTTTTTTTTAATATCGGGTTGCAGGCATTCTGCAGTTCTGGACAGTGGCGTCGTATGACTAATCGCGTACAAAAATGTAATTAGGCTATCGGTAAATCGGGCATTCCCGACTCATTATTTATTGGGGAAAGCCTGTCCAAACCCGCTTGACCAAACATTTCAAAATGTCCGCCTGACTCACTGCCCGTTCGTATTTCCTCACTAAATTGGACTGACAACGCACCTCTATTTCTACGACGCCAGGGCTTGTGGGTGTGTGGAGGCTAAATGGAATTTTATTTTTCAATTTTGAATTAGCAAGTGAACAGAGTTTTAGGTGATTGATAATTTTCATTTTATTCCCCCTCCCCCCTCAATTATTGATATAATCCATATCCTCTCTGTTTTAAAATGTTCCGTCTTGTAAATTATGATGTGGAAGCTAGTTTTAAGAAATTGATGTTATTATAAGTATATTTTCCCTTCCATGTTAATCGTGGGAATCAATTGTTGGATGATTATTAGACTTCCAATAAGGTGAAACGAGCCTAATGCTATCCAATTAATTCAATTTGACAGGAGGGTTTTGAAGAAATGGCGAGAAAGCGCTCCTTGATGATTGATAAGGGCTAATTTTCATGCCAAATCGACTCGAGTCGTATTTCAATATCTCAGATTTTGTTCAAATTTTGTTCTTGCATAGATACATATGGAATGTCATTAAATTATTTTTTCTAGATTTTTTGGATTAAAAATGGCCGAAGTAGAAGTTTTTGAAAATTTCGATTTTCGGAAAATTCTGCTACCCGTCACTCTACATCATCTAACTGAACTTGTCATAAATTCCTTATTTTTTGAGTTATCGGGCTCATCCAGGTGTCAGATTAAAGCTAGTTCTTGGATCTTGAGCTAGATTACTGTTACTAATCACCATTAAAATCTGGGATGAGCTTTTGCAGGGTAGTACGGAATTGCCCTGCTAGGTACTCCAGTACCCTTAGATCAGTGGAATGCCAAGTTTCACTTAATTCTAATGGGAAGTTGGCTTTTTTTGATTTCTTGGCATTTGTCCGAAAACACCCCCTGTTAGAATTGCATGTGTCGCTTTCCGAGTTAAATGTTACTCGATCTGGGTTGTCATGGTGACATGAAATTCGTGTCATTTGCGAATCCATCCATCCTTCAGGAAAAAGTAAAATGAAAACATTTTTAAATCATTAATTATTACCCCCCTAAAAAAATGCAATGAAATTATTGCTCTCATCATTGACTGCGAATCAAAACTCTCTCCCCTTCAGGTATGCAAATCAAAACTGATTTTTCATCTCACTTTTTTTAATAAAAAGCTACACGAAGCGAATTAATTATTTATGCTAATTAACTGAAGTCTTGGCTTCCGGTGTATACAATTTTTTTTATAAGAGAAACGGACGAATGCCCCCTTTCTTTTCGATAGAAACTTTTCCACGAAATTTTTGCCGCTTGTTTTGCTTCATTAATTACATAAAATTGTAGATACCTTGCTTGAGGTTTACATAATACACAACACCCTAATTTACATAAATGGAGTTTTCTTTAAAAAAGTTTTAAATTCTTTTGTTTTAACAAATAAATCCCCCTACTCTTTACACAATACAGAATTGCTTTCTTATCCGAGAGTGGCTTGCACACTTTCGATTCTTTTAATTATTTAATTAATGAATGAGTTTTTAGACTTGCAAAATTAATTTTAGTGTGAAAGAATACTAAATAGTATTTTTAAGGTTCTAAAACGTTAATTGGAACACGATGTTTTGTTCCAAAATTAAATCGGTTTATTCCAAAAATAAACTGCCGTAGTACATTTCAACCTTTTCTGCCACATTAAAAACAAATTAAATGAAAAAAAGAACATGGGATGATACAGGTCGATGAAAAATTCATGGAGTGAATGCTTTGACGTACTATACAAACAGCCAGTGTATTTTGCGATAGACGTTTGGATTTCACGTCGTATGGACATCGAACTACTAAATGACTAGAATGATAAGTGACTTGGGGGCTAGACAGTCTGATTGAAACATCTCTGAACTGTAACTTAACTCTTTATTTTCAAAGATACCAATAAATGTTGGTGAGAAAAGTAATACGCGATTGCTTCTATGTAATTTCTAACTATTGGGTATATTGATTCATACAGGGAGTTTTTATAACAGGGGTAAGATCTAATATAAATTTTTACACTATGTGATCTGTGTCGGTATTGGATAGCTATGATTCCAAATTATGCCAGATATAATCCTGTACAGCTTTTCTCAATAACGGTTTTTGATATGTTTGGAAATAAGAATCCCACAGCTCGAAGCGTTTTCGGTCAGACAGACTGTATTCTGCGTGAGTCACTACTTAAGCTACGCGGACATGTGTGACTAGAAATTCAAGTGCAATTATTTTATCATATTTAACTGAATTATTGTTTAGAACAGGCAAGTTCAAGAGTTTAACGGCTTTTATAGTCGTACAGCGTTTATACTTTTATAGTCGATGGGTAGGGTATGGCCAACTGGTTTAATTTACTTGGAAACCATGTCTGAGTCTAAACCATAAACGGTATTATTTAGCAAGTTTTTTTTTTGACGTTAAATTGATGTCACACTGACAATCACTTATTAGCCGCTGTAATTGCTGAATCGGAAAGCATAATTGACTGAAATAAGTGCTTCCAATTCTTATTTTTAAACGTTCCAGTACTTGAAGGTTGCTTGCACGCACGATCCATCCACGTTCAATTTTGATAACCAGATTTTACGGAGAAAAGAAATATTCGGTAGTTTAATTATTTCCATTTTTGCACACAGAAATGTCGCTGTATTCAACGTGATCAACCAGCCAGGCAAGAAGAAGTCGAAAACTCGTGAACTGTTCCTCTGTTTCTATTATTGTCGCCGTGTCTTAGTTCGCTTTCTCCACTTCTTCAGCGACGATAATTTTATATAAAACGCAACGCACTCGAAAAAAAAGTGTTCTTATCAAATGCAGAAAGGAAGGTGATTTGGTGTTTGGTTTATATTATTAATTGTGTCTTGATTGGTGATTAGTGCGGATTAAAAGTGTCGCGTCGTGGTGCGTTTCGCGGAGGACGTGCGACTGGTCGGCGAAGAGGTATGGTAGCCAGTCAGAGCGTCGTGCAGGAGCCACAGAATGACATGTACTGCTCTCCTGTGTCCCCTTATGGCGAATACTATCCGGATAACCATTACTACCTGCCAAGTGCACCACCTGAAATGTGCCCCGCACATCATACCAGCATGTGCACTGTGCACGGCGACTATGGTGAGATATTAACTTGATAATAAAAATGTATTTATATTGCTCAGTTTATGTTACTAACACTTAGGCAAATTGGAACAACATTCTTAAGACTTAGCACCAAACTAATATTTTGACAGCGAGGAATCTCTAAACTAAGGTCGCAGCGACCAAAACGCTTCTGAGAGCTTTTCAAAATCGACCATCGGGTTGCAAAGTACCACTTTAACATACCATTGCGATCTGGATGCAGCTACCAATCTTTATCCCACAAGGAACCTTAGGGTTAGGCACTTAATATGTCTATTTCAATTATGGCTGTCTTCACAATAAGCAAAGTAACTTAATCTCTATAGCAAATTAAATATTAAAAATTGTAATAAGATTCCTTCATTTGTTTAGTTTCAAATTTCTGCCTCAAGTGTGCTAAGCATACATTTAAGCCAATTATTGCATAGCTCATCCAGTTCACTCTAAGACTACTTTGTACTTTTGAAAAGTGTGCCAGTGAAGATGAAGAGGTTATAAATTGGACGTTCTTCAAAGCCACTATGCCCAAACCGCTTGAGTTTCAGACTAATATTCCCAGAATTATAGAAGACATTGCTTTCTAAGTTCCTGCGATTATGTCAGTATTATCACTCATTTTCCTAAACAGCTTAGATTTGATTCAGAAATTGATAAGATCTAACAATCCGGCTTGTTAAATTATGTTGGCCTAGAACTACTACTGATTGTATTTGCAGATATTTTTGGATCACATAACTTTATCTAACCTAACTTCACCTAATCTATATTCTAATCTTAGCCTAACCTAGTTTAAGCTAAAATTAGAATAACTAACTTTTATTTTGTGATCTAACTCGACCGATCTTATCTTAGCCTAAGCTAATACCGACCTAGGTATTACCTAGACCATAAATATGATCACTAATATAAATAATAAATATGATCACTACAGGCCTTAAAAGGCTGTAGTGCTCATGTTTTATTGTTTTTTGTACTTAGTTCTGTCTTTGGTGGCTGTCCTCAGTTTTCTATATTTAACACTTTAATCTTCCTCTTCGTTTAACTCCCAGCGGCTCCCTTCCGAGCACTATTTTAGGCACCCTATTACTCAATAACCGCTACACATGACCTAACCGTTATTGTTGCCCTGGAGTGTTGTTAGCAACACTCCTAGGTAAGTAAAGCTGTTCACTTATTCGAAATTAAATTCCTTTTTGCACTTTTATTGTAAGATCCTGCCCATCGTCTTCATCTGTACTCCTCAGAATCATAAACTTTAATTTTTGTTCATTTATTTCTAACCAAAATATTCCATCTGCATTCTCTAAGTCCTTTAGTAGTTTCACTTATTTTAACCTTGGTTAGGTCGAGTTAGGTTACAAATGATAATTCTGTTTATATTTAAATATACACGATCGTGTAGGGGCAGATTATAAGATCAATTAGGGTTTCTAGTCTTATAAATAATTCTGTAGATAGAATTTCAAATTTGTATTAATTCATTTTGAATTTGATATTGAATCCAGGATGCTTGATCAGGGGAAATCAGGCGAAATACTAGACTTCTCAAAGTGTAAAGGGAGACAGTCATGGACGGTGATGATTAGGCTAGATTAAATTATTTTTGAAACTAGTCGTAGTTTGAAGCAATGGCAGTTTAGAGGCTAGATGTAGAGTAGCTTAGATTCTGTTGTATTACAAAGGTTAGGCTAAACTTAGCTAGAGAAATTAAGTTAGATTATAGAGTCGGCTAGATTAGAATTTAGTAGTGATGGACTCGAGCCGAGCTTTCCTAGAGCGCTCGACTCCAATAAGGAATTGTTGAACTCGACTCCAAACTCTGCTCGGAATCGAGTCGATCTCTATAGATGGACCCGAGCTTTCCTAGAAAGTTCAACTCGACTCGAATAAAGAATTGGTGAATTCGACTCGAAATCGAGGCAAGTCGAGCTTGGCTCGGGCTCGAGTCCATAACTAGAATTTATATTTGGCGTTTGAGTAGATGTTGGGCTAGGTTAGAGATAAGTCATTTAGCTTACAGGTTAGGTCAAATCAGACTAAGTTATCTGTTAAAGCTTAGGTTAGGTTAGCCTAAATTGTCTAGCTTCGACTAAAGTTTAGTCCACAAGCTAGATCAGAGCTTATGGCAGATGAAAGTATTGAGGTAAACGATTAGATATAGTTCGTAAGTGTCGGTTTCCCATGTTATCTACCAAAATCGTGACTTAAGTGATATGTATGGTTTCTTCCATCCTTCACTTTGATCCTTAATAAGTTTTTAATGCTTTCGCCCCCCGTGTAAATGTGGTACGAACACATTGCGCCTGCGTTTTGGTGATGAGAACTTTATGAATTATGAGAAAATACCAAATTTAATTTTGAAGTTATAAGAGGTGTAGTAGATTCGTCTTCGTTTCTGGTATCTACCACTGGCAATATAGTTTTCTCTAAGCAGCGACAAATTAAACCGTTGCTATTGATCCGAAATATTTCCATGTTGTTATTGTCGGCTTATGCATTTAGTGGCTTATTCCAATATTGTTCTTAGCTTTTTCTGTGGAATATTAAGCTTCCATTGGTGGCACAAATCGTAGACACATTGTTCCGATTTCAATTTCCGATCGAGCGTTTTTTTTATCTGATTTTTTACAAAATTGTTAAAGCGTAGTGCCTCTTTGCCCCATCCAGAATGAATGGAAGCCGGGATTCGTGATGTTTGGGAGTAAATTAAGAGAGAGACACTCCGGATTATTTATCGATTCCCGAAGTCCCATTCCTAAACCCATTATACTTTTACCTTAATATATTTAGACATTTTTTGACACATTTCGATGTCTGACCCACACCCCTGTACAAAAAAAGCTGGCATGGGCATTTCTGATGTGCTCTGCGACCCCAAATTAATAACATTCCAAGCATTTTTGGTGTAAACCTATTATTCACAATAAGTGGTCTTCTGGTCTAAAAGGTATTGGGACGCGCCAATTAATAGATGGCGTTGTACAGCAACAAGTAGTAGAGTCACTGAATCTAGTTACCTAGGCCAGCTGGTCGACCAGAGTACCGCAAACCCCCGCCATATTGGGGCAAACGAAGCACGAAATTGTTCATTATTTGTTCTGTAGTGAATTTAATCAAATCCACGTTTACTTTTAAAGGTTTTTCTTATTCTGAAAGATCAAACCTCTAATATGTCAAACACGTAAAACGTGGTTTTAATTTGTCCATTATTAAAAATCGCCCTTCTCTGCCCCAATATGGCAGCGGTTTGCATTACTCTGATCGACCAGCACGTCCTAGGTGACTAGATGCAGCTATTAACAAGTAGGCAACAACGATAGGTGATCATGTATGCAACCAATGGGCTGCATAGATGTTCACCTACCGCATATCGACGTCATGTTGTTTAACTTTGTTGCTGTACAACTTCTGATTAGACGCTTGCATTAGTTGCAACATAACCTTCAAACCTTCCAATTTGACAATTATCCTACCGCATAATTGGGTTTAATAAAATTCTGCTAGAATGCAGGTCAATCTTTGGCGCGTCCCAATATGTAACATAACTAAATATATTTAACTATTTGACTTGTTCTATAACTATAAAACTTGTTCAAGATTTATTAAAATTAATTTTTTAGCCTACTCTTCTTCTGTACAAGATTTAGTTATGGCTCTAATGAGTCCATAATATGGATAAATTTCGTCTTGTTACTTTAAACTTTAAAATATTGAGTCCGAAACACCTCAAAGTCACGACAGTGCTCCAGATAAGCCAACGTAGCCATGCACAATCAATAGGCAACTTAGTTCAAACATGAAAAAGCTGTAGTACATTTACTTTTTTAGACTGTTCTCCTAAGGACACTTACAATTATTCAATCGCCAACAAGAAGAAAACGAGACCCAAGAGGGCGAAAGAAGGTATCATATTCCTTTGATGAGATATTGTGATGTAGTGGATAGAGAGATGAATTCATGAAACTCAAACTTATGTTTGCTACCTCTAGTGAAGGCGACACCAGCTACCTTAGCTATAGTAAGCGTACCTTAGCAATGGGGCTAAGTTTTCTAGGCGATACTAACTTTAGTAGTTTCTAGAGCTCTTAGTTGAAGTTCTGACACATTCCTAACACTACGAGTTGCTATTAAATCACATAATGTAGAATTAGTTAAGAACACCAAAATGCAAAATAGTCAATTACTACCTAGTTTGGAGGTATTATGACATCATCAAAACGTTGATGTAACCTTTAGCGACTTTCGGATGTTGGAATTACTGTGAGCTACATCTTCACCAAGTTTGGAAGAACATGTGGAATTAAAATGATGTCCGAGTAGTGCTGCGCTCTGCATAAAACTATAGTTGGTTTGCTTGACATAGTTATAGACATAGAGCTATCAACATGCAGTAATACAATGGATATTGACTTTTCTCCATTGCTAACTGTTCTTTTTCGAATTAAATATACATCTACGCTTTTAATATCCCAGCTACCTATGCAGCTCTTTGTTTTTTTGACATACCTATAGTTATGTTATTATTCCCAAAAATGTTTTTAAGATTTGATTGTTCCCATGACTGCTGATTAAATTAAATTATAAATAATTATAAATAGCTAAATGCTTTTTTTTAAACAAATTGTTGAAATTACAATAACAATAATAAAATTGCAATTATCGTAGGTGGCTAGGTAGTAAATGTACACTTTTTTAACTTCTCAACAAAAGTAATAAACTTTACTCCTACATGCGTATATAATGTATATTGCGATTGACAGCAAAAATCTAAAATGCGAGTTCCCAATTTTTCCACTCGACTTACATTCCATTCCACCT
This sequence comes from Agrypnus murinus, assembly GCA_929113105.1. NCBI lineage: Eukaryota > Metazoa > Arthropoda > Insecta > Coleoptera > Elateridae > Agrypnus > Agrypnus murinus. The sequence continues at coordinate 134,458,834 of OV816028.1, read as the reverse complement.
TTACATTAATAACATTAATAATAAACATAATTTTAAAAATACCATGACATATATTGCGAAAACACTGCATTGTTGTTGATTGGAATAGTTCTTAACTGCGTTGTATTTTCGTTCAAAGGGAAATCAATCAAATTGAGCAAACAATCAGAGGCTTTGTTTTAGATTTTGGTTTATGCTTCCGTGGTGGAGTATTTTGGGACACTATTTGATAATTTTTAATGATTGAGGAAGTTAGAGAATTGTTCGAGCATTGTTGTATTGATAATGTCAAAATATGAATTTATCACAAATTGTTGATAAGATGTTCAAGTTTACATGGTTGGTTGCGTAAAAGATCGGTTACGCCTTAGCTGTAGTTGGAAACCGGAAGTCAAGGGGACGCATCTCAGAAACGGCTACAACTATATACATACGCTTTTAATCATTTGATAAGACTACACAGATCTTTTAGTTGAAGAACGTGAAGTATTGATAAAAATATTAGCACGCAAATAATCTATAAAGAAACATCAGTTAAGTCAAATTTCAAAATGAAGACAGAACAGTCCTTAGTGTAGACCATAGATTCCAAAACTTTTTGAAGCCCCCCCTTTTGGGTGATATTTTTGATCGCGACTCGCCACCTGGCGCCATCTTGTGTTTCTACACTCAAAATAAATAAGCCGCTACTATAGTGTTTTTTTGTTTTTTATTTTGAAAAGTCCCTCATGATTCCCCAAGGACTAAAAGGTGACCAGGCCCACACATTGGAAACCAATATAAGTATACCTATACCAATGTATAGGTCTGCTTTTTTCCAGAATCTTTAACTTCCAAGCGGACCTCACGATTAGTGCTATTGTCTCTTTAGAAAGTTTCTACCTCCTCTTCCTTTTACGACACATTACGAAGTGGCACCGATGTTTATGAGTCTGCGTACAATTTTCGAACTGGTGTGAATGTCGTACGTAACTACTTGTGTTTATGAAGATCTAAAATCTGCTTCCGGATATGCACGCATATACTTCTGTTAGCAAAACCTTGAAAATTTGCATCTCTAGTGATAATATAACATGGAAACATAATTCAGCATCATATCTCAAAACGTAGATTCTTTCTACTGCACCGCCCCCGAATTAGTTATCTCACTTCCGCGTTGATTAGCATTGTAGCAAATATGTTGGCTTAAGGCATGTAATTCCTATGAATTTCGTAATTTTTTTTGCAATATTTTTGTTTTTCTTTTGAGTTGAACTTCAAATGAATAGGAAAATAAAAAGAACATATTCTGAAACTGTACTTTCTAAGGCATCGTTGCCCATTCGCCCGCCAACTTCTAGTTGTAGTGGTACGAGTTCATACGAGTCATTCGTACGAGTCATAGCAAACTGTAACATTTTTAGACCTGCAAGGAGTTTACGTTACCGTTTATTGAAAATTAAACTTAACACATATGAAATTTGAATAACCCACCTTCTAAATCAGGATACTCCCTTGTCTTCAACTTTCTTCCTTTCAAAAGATGTTTTGAATCACGCGAATTTAATTTTGAATGTATCAAGTTCAGTTCTGCGTTTTGCCATTTAAAATAGATGTCGCTGTTATGACCACCTCAATAGAGTCACTGCGTCTAGTCACCTAGCCAGCTGGTCGATCAGAGTAACGCAAACCGCCGCCATATTGGGACAGAGAAGGGTGATTTTTAATAATGGACCAATTAAATCCACGTTTTACGTGTTGGACATATTAGAGGTTTGATCTTTCAGAATAAGAAAAACCTTTTAAAGTAAACGTGGATTTGATTAAATTCAATACAGAACAAATAATAAACAATTTTGTGCTTCGTTTGCCCCAATATGGCGGCGGTTTGCGGTACTCTGGTCGACCAGTTGGCCTAGGTAACTAGATGCAGTGACTCTACACCTCAATAGAGTCACTGCGTCTAGTCACCTAGGCCAGCTGATCGATCAGAGTAACGCAAACCGACGCCATATTGGGGCAGAGAAGGATGATTTTTAATGATGGACAAATTAAAACCACGTTTTACATATTTGACATATTAGAGGTTTGATCATTCAGAATAAGAAAAACCTTTTAAAGTAAACGTGGATTTGATTAAATTCAATACAGAACAAATAATGAACAATTTCGTGCTTCGTTTGCCTCAATATGGCGGCGGTTTGCGGTACTCTGGTCGACCAGCTGGCCTAGGTAACTAGATGCAGTGACTCTACACCTCAAAGTTAAGTTAGAACAGAGGTTAGGCGACATTAAACTAGAATTTAGTTTTGGAGTTGGGCTTCGTTAGACTAGTCGTTAAATTAAGTAGAGGTTCAGTTTGATTGGGTTAGAGGTTAAATTAGGTTGGGTGAGTTATATTGCCTTTGAAGGGAGGATTACCGTTCAGTTCATAAGTATCTGATATCGATAGCGGATATTCAATGTCAAAAATTCCTATGTTATTAGAGAGTAAATTTAATACGACGCCTAACTGATAGATTTAACATAGTCCGCAAAATAACATTATTCCCTCGAATAGTCTGACATTTGTTTAGTTTAATTAAACCAAGTCAGCTGCCCCGAGAAACTGCTGGGTCCAAAATGCTGTAGGTCTGAAAAATTGATAAGATACTATACCGATAAAACTAATGTATTTTATAAATACTTTCAAATATTAACTTCAATTTAAAATTTAGATTAATGCACCAAGAGAATCTAATATCTCTTGAATGGTTTTGGGGAAAAAATGCAAAAATTAGACAGTGTGAGTTGGAGATACACATGGAGAGGAAAAGTATGTGATAATGTTTATTATTTCTTTTTTGTTGACTTTTTGAGATATGTGATGTGTATGAAAATGTATTTTTTTCTCCACCACTTTATTGAGCTATGACCTCATCAACTATTCATTTTTCACTAGAATGAAAATAATAATTTGTTTATATAGTGGACCCTAAGATTTCCAGACTCCGCTAACGCGTCGTTCGGCAACTATTTTATTCGCCTCAAAAACATGCATTTTTGTATGAATTAAACACATTATTTTTTCTCCAACCGCTTTTAACTCATTTTAATATTAATATAATTAAAAAATACTTAAAAATGTGTAATCTTCATCCCCAATTCATTAAAAGTTAGGTTTTCGGCAGGCAACGGACAGAGATATGTGTTTACACGTTAAATAAAAAAAAGTTTCAGCCTGGTTTTTGTTTTCGTGTCGTCCTCACGAGCAGCACTTAAGATTTTAATAGAAACGTTAAATTTGCTTTTTAAATCTTAAGAAAAAAATTAATATATTAATATTTTCAAAGAAATGTTAAATGATTATTATTTATTGAACATTTCTATTTATTTCGCATTATTGGTATAAAAGAAAATGTTTTAGAGTACCGCGAAAAATACTATGGGTGACAAAAAACTGATTACTTTTTGTACAGTTGCAATGGGGACCAGTAGCAGTTCCTAAATGGTTTACTTTATATATAAAAAATTGGATATTATAGTGTTATATTCGTGCGGTTTGAAAAAAGTAACTTTTTCTCCGACTTAAAATAACAAAAGGCGCGAAGACATGGAAAAGACAAAAAAATTGAATAAACTTCTTATTGAAACCAAAATAAGAAAAGATACATTATGTTAATACAAAAATACATAAAATACATATAAGTAATACGCTAAACGCAACTACATTTATACGGGAAAAATACCGTGGGGGACGACAATGTTGCCAAATGTAGTTTAATTTCACTATTCCTGTGGAAATTTACCCTTGTTGTCGCGTATCAACAGCAAAAAATAGATACAGAAAAAGTTATTAGGACCGTAAAAAATATTGGAGGGGGCACGTATAAAACTGATACAGTGATTAAAAAGTGATGATATGGAACCGCTGCTCTATAGTAATTAGTAATCTGAAATAAATGGTTTTTGGTTTCCTGTAACTTTTATATGTATGCATGATTTTTAGACAAAATCATTGGAATATAAAATTACTAGTACTACTTGGTATTAACAAGATGGTGCACCATCACATTTTGCAGTTCATGTTGCAACAGATTAACTTTTATTGATCAAAAGATTTCGATCTTTTTGGCACGAGTGTATAAAGGTACTACATAAGATATTTTACTTTGTTCGCAACGCAGAATATCCTATGTACCTTTATATACTCGTGCCTACGCTTTTGAGCATGTTGGATTTCTGCTGTCGTCGGGCGAAGTGGCGTTGCCAGTGTTAATAATTCAACATAATTAACTAACATTATTGACTGAGAATGTACCGCAAAAAACTATAATGGCCAGCTCGGTCCCTGACCTTAATCCTCCTTGATGTCTTTCTTTGGATATACTTAAAGTCAAAAGCACACCGAAACCGAACTGAAAATCTGTAAGGGCTGAAAAATAGTGAAATTTAGGAATACTGACCAATGCATTACAGCTAATGATTTTAATTTTCAATAGTTTTTTTAGGACTTACCTGATCATTCCAGAGGTTATCGGGAAGTAAGTACTCTGATATTGTCAGTCAGGAACAAATTTATATTTTTTGAATATGTAGACCTCTATATTTTGTAAACCATTTATATCAAACCCTTTGTATGGTACAGTGAAAATCGGAAAAGAGCATTTTTCGATTGTAAAATAATTTCGTACTTAAAGACCTTGTTTTCCTCAAAAGTCAGCGAAAAAGAAAAACCTTTGCCGCTCCCTGTATACTTCGTTCGGAATGAATCAACGTTTGTAGTCAGATTTGGAATCATATATGAAGCAAAGTCGGGTGGTAATATTTTTAGCAGCGGAATATAAAACCTCTGAACGGTCAATTCTGGGTTCATCGATTGGTATTTTAATGGCTAAAAGGGGTACATAAATATAGGGGTTAAGGTATCATCAGTGAGGTTTGAATTTGACTAGAGTTTATTTAATCAAGGTTTAAAGACGTGTGACTAAGTAATCTTTGTGAATGATTAAAAATCGGAGGCGGTTAGATGCGTCCAAAATCTTGGATCATTGGACTTATGAACCCTGACCTTTTCAATGATATATACAAGTTACAGTCAGAATCAACACTGAAGATAAAATAACTGCATCTGGGTCGTTGTATTTTACTGAAAACTACTGTCCGATGCCCTTTTATTATTTGTTTGTAGGGAAGAGTCGGGATCTCAAGAAATCGCAATGATCCGAATTCGCGGAGAATTGGTCCATAAATAAGAGAGTGTCTCTTATGGCCTTCTGTGGCTCATTGTCACCACTGTCTTGGACACTCGAGGAGAGTAGATATACACATCATCTCCAGAAATTTGGCATTCAATGTTACTTACTAGGATCAGTCGTTGGGTTCTGAATAGTATAGATTTTCAGTTAAAAGGGAGAGCAGTTTTGTTTATTAATTGTTAATTATTTGTTTAACAGCGTTGGTAGTGTAATGTCTAGAGTGCTGGACTTTCACCCAAGCGGCCCGAGGTCGATTTCCGGTGCCGGCAGATCTGGTTAAAGTTTTCTGCAGTTTTCCTTAGCTGTGACACAAATGTGGGATTTGCGCTGTTCCATCTGTAAGTCGGCTGAGCCGCACTTAGGGCCTACGTAAATAATAATAATCGCCCCCTCCCTCTCGTACAAGCTTATAGCTTCTGGGGCCTGGTTTCCAGGCTATGGGTTGTAGCAATTATTATTATATTTCCAGGTAGCAAATGAGTTTCCTGGGCAATGTTTAATTCTCTATGGAACTCACTAATTAGTATTAACAAATGATGCTGGTGAAATATCAGGACTCAGGAGGGCGGGAAACTAACAATCACATTTTCGACCCATTATTATCCTTTACCGCCTTTATTAGTTTTAACATTTATAAAGTTGAGAAAAATCTATAATAATCAACCGGAAGTTAAAAATGAAATAATCGGTGTGAACTCTGAGCCCTCTCCGTGATAAAAGATAATATGATTTTTAAAATTTTAAACGTTGGCGTTGCATTCTCGGAATGCTGAACGAGACGCAATAAATAGGTTCGGGGAATCCCCCAATTCGTTCTTGGCTTGCAATCGTATAGATCAAATAATAAGCCAGTATTTTCGCTCTCTATCAGGATCGCGGAAGATAAATTGTTCTTTATTATTAAAAGTTTAGAAAGTTTTTTTTTCTCTTTACAAAAGTAAAATAAATCACACGAGATAAACAATTTCCTTGAATTGATTTCACACGATGCCATAACCATAACCTATAATGGCTTTTAAAGCTTACTAATTATTATTAGTAATTATCTGTGTTTATTATTATTAGTTTTTTTGAGTAGGTATTGGGTCAGTTGAGTCCATCCCCTCTCCTTTTTTTGGCCACGCCCCTTTCCCCTTCTCCCTTCTGTTAGCTCCTCCCCTTGCTTCTGATTGGTCGACGCCATTTTGAATCGCCATTTTGAATCGCCATTTTGAATAGCCATTTTGAATCGCCATTTTGAATAGCCATTTTGAATCGCCATTTTGAATCGCCATCTTGGATCGCCATAGTGGATCGCCATTTTGAATAGCCATTTTGAATCGCCATTTTGAATAGCCATTTTGAAACGCCATTTTGGATCGCCATTTTGAATAGCCATTTTGAATCGCCATTTTGAATAGCCATTTTGAAATGTCATTTTGAATCTGTCAATTTTGAATGTCATTTACATATCCGCCATTTTGTATCTATCATTTTCAATTTGTCACTTTAGATTTCCCGCCCTTGGATTTGAATTTTTAGTACTGCTACTGCCATCTATCGGCGACGTCATGTCATCGGTATAGTAGATTCCTCTCTCTCGCTCTCGCTTGGTTCAGGCCCTCTCTCTCTCGCTCTCGCTTGGCTCTGACCCTCTCTCTCGCTCTTGCTCTGGCCCTCTCTCTCGCTCTCGCTTGGCTCTGACCCTCTCTCTCGCTCTTGCTCTGGCCCTCTCTCTCGCTCTCGCTTGGTTCAGGCCCTCTCTCTCGATCTCGCTTGGCTCTGACCCTCTCTCTCGCTCTTGCTCTGGCCCTCTCTCTCGCTCTCGCTTGGTTCAGGCCCTCTCTCTCGCTCTCGCTTGGCTCTGGCCCTCTCTCTCGCTCGGCTTTCGCTCTGGCTCTCTCTCTCTCTCTCTCGCTCTCGCTTGTCATTTCCAACTTGTCATCATTTCCCGCCATTGGATTTGAATTTTTAGTACTGCTACTGCCATCTATCGGTAACGTCCTGTGATCGGTATAGTAGATTTCTATACACCTGTAGATAGGCAACCTGCTACACTTTTTTATAAAAATTAATGGATCCAACGAGTTTCGAACCAGGGTTCGTAAAGTACGTCTGTTTACAAGTCCATAGCTTAACCCCGAGACCACGGAGCTTGTCTTTTAAATTACTGCATACGAGTTATTTATAAAAATGTTTTCACGTATATTTGATTAAATCCAATTTATTTAAAAATAATTCCCGGAAAATATTTATAAATATTGTACATTAATAATATTAAATCTTTAGGATTCAAAAATTATAAGCCAATTATGATTATTATCATGAGTCATTGAGATGAGACAATTATTAACCTTATATGAGCCAATCGTGAAGAAACTCAAGAAATTTTTCTTGATACATCTTAAATATAACAATTTGAAAACTATATACAGATATTATTGAGGCCCGTAACATCAGTAGATCCGCGGCTTTTTATATCAGTACAAAATAATTAGATATAGTTATATTTACTATCTATTCTTTTAAACAGCAGTTATACTTTCCATGATTACTTTATAGTCGGGTATGTAGTACCATTATTATCCTACATTAACTTATATGAAAAATGAGATCGGTAAGGTAAAAACATGACGTCTTGATTGTAAAATTTATTCTCTGTAACGATGATTTCACCATTGCTAATGAATTTCCAATTAGCGGGTGTAGAAAGTTAAAATTCAAACATGAAAGACTATTGGTTCAATCGAAATATTTTAAAAGTTGCCGACGGCTAATTATTATTTAATAACAACTGTAAATTCTGAGTAAATCTGTTTGGATATTTCCTGAAGCCTAGATCAATTTTGTTTGTATTAAAATCTAGAAATTTCAGAAAAACGGTTTTAAAATAAATTGTATATAGTTATACATTGTGAAATAAAAAATGCAAGAATAAAATACATACACGGATTAAACTAAACTATATATATTAAGAAATATTAATTACGGCTTTTATAGCATCTTACAGGAAAAAGATTACAGTCAATCAAGATCACAACACATATCATTAACTAGATATCAAAAATAAATATATTATATATTGAAGGTAAAGACATGAGGATATCCATCGTTTGACTAATGTCTATTTATTAAAACAAATAAGTTATGAAATGAAGCAGGGAGTCTATTCAATGAACATTGCCTAATACTTTTATGATTTTTCTAGCCTATAGATCAGCAGTTAGAAACACGGGCCTGCTAAATGCCTGCAATTCACCTACCCTATCAATATGTTGTACAATTTTAGATATGTAATGTATACGTTTTGTTTCTTACTTAAGTCTATTTTGTTTGTATGTTTGTAATATTTAGACATTTACGAAAATTAAATCAAGCTGAACAGCAGATTACTATTTTAAATTTAATAGATCATACGAATTATCTTTCTCTGTTCTGAATGACTGCATTGTATATCATGATGTGATATCATACAATTATATTCTAGTAAGAATTGTAATAAAGTCACTGCTATAAATAACAACATTCTTTATCACGATCATCTATCATTATCATAATCATCTAATGTCATGCAGAGTCAGCAGTTAGCTCCTAAGTTCGTATATGCGAGAATCGGTATTATATAACACACACATCAGTCTACATTCAGTGCTCTAATATTGATAGGAACTTTCTAGAATCTATAAAGTTGTACTACATATATTCAACTAATTTGAATATACGATAACTGATACTCATTATACTTCTATGCACACAATCGAGGTATCAGTACACTCCAACCGCGTGATCAAGATTGTAGTATTCAAATCAAGCTTCCTAGCCCCTATACAAGTATTCTAGAACACAGAATATTCATCACTAAACGTATTTTTCATATATGAAATCATAAAATTCGAGTCTAACTACTGACGAGGTGAAAGAATAGGTGCAATCGGTTTATGCCCATACCAGGCTCCCTATGATTATTATAAATGTCTTAACAGAATAAAAAAGGGTGAAATGAATATAACTTATAGGATTTAATCAAACTAGAAGAATATCGATATATCCTACGCTGAGAAAATAATTATACTATGTAAGCAGCGATACGCTACATATGATTGCGAGCCTGAGTATAAGCATAAACCCTATACTACAGATTTTTATCCTTTTTCATTATATCTACTACAGACGAGGTGAATGAATAGGTACATTTAACATGCGTATGCTACAATTATCTAATTTTCTAGGTTTCTAGACGTAATGTAATTTTGAACAGATTTTAACCCTTTTCGTTCTATCTACTACCCCTGTAAGCGATTTCTACATATACGTTCTTATTGTTTATACACCATATAGATATTCGTATTATCTAAAGTAAACTCTTATTTAAACGTTATTTTACAATATATCATACATTTCAGCAACTCCGAAATATGAAGATATGTAATAATTTACTATATACTTTTGTAGGATATTAACTCGTATAATTAATACTAATTTGTAATTATCTTCGATACCTTCGAAATATAAGTCTATAACATATCTACCCAAAAGATTCGCCGACAAACTTACTGAAGATAAAGTGGTCGATCTCAAATCAAAAGATAGCGAATACAACTCTGTCTCTAGGATTGGTTTACCTAGGTAAAGTAAAGACAGAAAGATATCAACTGTATGCTGACTGTATGTTCATCGAGACGAATAAGGTATGAAATGTAACAGGTAGTCTATTCAATGAACATTGCCTAATACTTTTTTCTGATTCTTCTTCTACCCTATGAATCCGCATTTAGAAACATGGACCTGCTAAATGCCTGCAATTCACCTACCCTATCAGTATGTCGTACAATGCAAACATTTAATATTATTATTAAAATTTTATAAATAAAAACGATAAAAGAAGTTTATAGTTTTCATTTATTTTTATGTTAAACATATACGGTAGCAGGATCTAGATCGATGTATACAAATTCATATATGACAGAAATGTTATGTATCTCAATACATACCTAAAACGTATTCTTCGTATATTCAGTAAGAGCTACCCATTTTTTTCTTTTTTTCTAGACATTCGAATTTTGAACAGCTTAATAATATGTTTTCTCATTTAATCATAATTAGGTTGACTTTATATAGTATTTTTCAGGAAAACCTTCTTCAGAAAAACCCTAATGATTCTTTAATTTACATAAAAAAAAAATTAAAACATTTGATTACACAATAATCCCATTTTCGATACCTTCGAAATATAAGTCTATAACATATGTTTAGGTCTTTATAACTTTGAAGCACAGGGTAGTTACCTCTTGCAAAATTTACAGTTATGAGAACCCTGAAGACTTAACCTGGAGAAATAAATCAGATAAATATTTTACTTTTATTGAAACGATAACTTTGCATACTAATATATGAAAATAATATAATGTATATCACCTGATAAATAAAATTGAAATTATTCTTATTCTTTTACAATGAAATGTGTTTTGGAAAAACACGATCAAACGTTATGTATATTAATGCAGGAGTTCTGTTAACGCATTCGTTATTTAGAGATTCACTTATAAGTACACTATCTATTTAGCTGATTCAATAAAAATTTCATTATTTTTAAAATTCCTAACGAGGGACCTACTGATAAGCGTTATATTATACCAGGTACGTATGATACTCTACTGCTGATTGCATACCTGATGAACGCAGTTGTACAAAGTAATATAGGATATACGTTACAGAGAAGTTTAATTTTCCGTGCAACAAATGACCTATATATATATTTTATGTACAATGCTGACATTAACATATTTAGCGCATACCTGTTGAACATAGCTCTACAAAGTAATATTTAAAAGACTTAAAAGGCTTATATTTTAGAGATCGGATACAGGCGCATATATTCCTGTATATTACCTCTAAATTTTACTTTAACAATACATGTAGTCAGGTTAGGCGTAAATAACAATTAGGGATATCAAAGCCATACTAACTGAACGCTAACATAATATGCTCTACAGGTCAAACTCAATTAATTAACCCTGGGGCTATACATCCTTAGGCTAGAAACAGTCTTAAAACAAAAAAAAAAATTGCTGAGTCCACCCTGTTAGACAAGAAATCAGAGTATGGGCGTGATAAATAAAACATATAAAGTTATTTTACAAACATTTATTTAGTATACATAACATAATACAAGAATATAGATCATAAGTTGTTTTCTATGACGACTGTTGTAGTTCTACGGGTCTCTGAGTCGTCGTATGCCCTCGCAGCAATACTAATACGTATAAAGTCCGACGACTGACTCATTGGAACTGTACCGATAGCCCTTTCCTTGTTCAACTCTTCGTTACTATCATAGTTGGTAAACGAGGAACCACATTCATCAATACCCAAATGCATGGCTGAAGTCATATCTTCTTCTTCTTCTGTCTCAACGATATCAGTAGGTCCATTTGCTTCCTTTACCAGAGCTGTCTTTACAACATTTGCGTTATTATGTACGTTTTTTAAATGCCTTTTATAGCTGTCGATGCGTGAAAGATATTTGAAGCAATTAGAACACCGGACTTTGATTGATTCGTGAACGCTTTTAATATGTCTTTTTAAGTGGTCACGACGTGAAAAAGTTTTGACACAGCTAGAACACTGGATTCTGTTTGAATCGTGCCTGGTTTTTACGTGTCTCTTGCAAGTGAATGGCCTCGCGAAAGACTTGAAGCAAACCGGACACTGTATTTTTGCAATCCTGTCGACCAGAGTCATTCTTCTTACATACGTCGTTAGCGTGCTGCTCTATTTCGACTAATGAAGGAACAGGAACACTACCCCGCCTATTTATACTGATCGACCAGCGCAATCGGTTGTTCTCGGTTATAATCGTAAGCGCTCGGAGCAATATGTATGCTCGAGAATGAATCGTAGGTTCTATCCTAAGTGTATGTAACCCGGAACCGATGTCCGTACATTTTAAATTATCAAACTTACCATATAAACATGAATATTTACTACATTTGCTTTAATTCTTGTTCCCTCCCTACCTACCTACCTACCGTAAACAATATGACATATCTGCGTCTAAATACAGTGAACGAAAGTACTAGAGGAACTTAATACCTTAGATCACGGCTGTTTCTGGATACGTGATTTCCTCTTACAATATCTATAGTTATGAGAACCTTGAAGACTTAGCCTGGAGAAATAAAACATCGTCAGTTTAAAAGAAATAAGTCCGTCGCCATATTTAAACGTTATTTTACAATACATCATACATTTTCAATAGCTTCGAAATACGCAGATATGTAATAATATACTATATACTCTTGTAGGTTATTCAACGTATCTATAGTAAACTTATGATTAATAATAATCTGTAACCTTATTGTTTTTTATTACATCACAGGTTAGAGCGTACGAATATAATTTAGATTAGATTAGGTTAGAGCCTACGAATACATTTTTAGGGCAGAACGTAGGGAGCAGAGTAAGTACAAAACAACATACTTTCATACAAGAACGTTTATTGATACGAGTAGTTTCGACGCTACTTAAAACATAATACATAACTTATATATATATAATATCTATTAAAATAGTACATTTCGTATACACTAATAATGGTACTACATACCCGACTATAAAGTAAACATGGTAAGTATAACAGCAGTTTAAAAGAATAGATAGTAAATATAACTATATCTAATTATTTTATAAAATACTATGTTAACTAAGAGGTTATATACAGAATATATACGCCTGTATTCGACCTCTAGAGGGTTCATAAGACAAGATTAGACCACACCAGAACAGACCAGACTAGACCAGACCAGACCAGACCAGACCAGACCAGACTAGACCAGACCAGACCAGACCAGACCAGACCAGACCAGACCAGACCAGACCAGACCAGACCAGACCAGACCAGACCAGACCAGACCAGACCAGACCAGACCAGACCAGACCAGATCAGACCAGACCAGGCCAGACTAGACTAGAGTATAGATGATAGACTGAAAATCATGAACAATTATACCACCTGTAATATAATAGAGCTTACTTGATATTTTAAAATTAGTGGCTGAATCTAATTATTACAGAAATTCAATTGTAGAAACTGAAGATGTAATCTTTAAAACATCTAAAGTTAGAAGTTTTTAGTAGTCAGGTTAGATTAATAGAGGGTGTTATAATCAAATCGTTTTTAGAAACTATTTGTTTTGTAAGATTGGCTCCGTAAGGAAAAACAACATAGCTGTAGTCTTGATTTTGAAATTGAGATAGCTCGGGACAAAACGATGAATACAAAGTTTAGAAGTTTATTTCAAAATTCTGTGATAAAAAACATTAATTCTTCTTTACTTTACTTTAAAACCCAAAATTGCATGATAAATCAATATAATATTAATATAAATGATTAAATTAAATGAAGCAATCTAGGTTAGACCCCCAAAAATTATATTAAGGTTATAGATTTTAGACTCCGGTTGTTGCAAAGATTCAAGAATCTCTATTAAGATTAGTTCATAAAACATTTATTAGGTTAGAGCATGTAGCTACTTACAAAAAAAAATCTCTATTAAGATTAGTTCATAAAATATTTATTAGGTTAGACCATTGTAGTTACTTACAAAATCGTCATTAACATTCGAAAAACTTACATATAATATTAGTTGGGTTACAGTCTACGAATATATTTTAGGTTAGATTTAGATCGCACGCGACCTAAATCTAACCTAAAATATATTCGTAGACTGTAACCCAACTAATATTATATGTAAGTTTTTCGAATGTTAATGACGATTTTGTAAGTAACTACAATGGTCTAACCTAATAAATATTTTATGAACTAATCTTAATAGAGATTTTTTTTGTAAGTAGCTACATGCTCTAACCTAATAAATGTTTTATGAACTAATCTTAATAGAGATTCTTGAATCTTTGCAACAACCGGAGTCTAAAATCTATAACCTTAATATAATTTTTGGGGGTCTAACCTAGATTGCTTCATTTAATTTAATCATTTATATTAATATTATATTGATTTATCATGCAATTTTGGGTTTTAAAGTAAAGTAAAGAAGAATTAATGTTTTTTATCACAGAATTTTGAAATAAACTTCTAAACTTTGTATTCATCGTTTTGTCCCGAGCTATCTCAATTTCAAAATCAAGACTACAGCTATGTTGTTTTTCCTTACGGAGCCAATCTTACAAAACAAATAGTTTCTAAAAACGATTTGATTATAACACCCTCTATTAATCTAACCTGACTACTAAAAACTTCTAACTTTAGATGTTTTAAAGATTACATCTTCAGTTTCTACAATTGAATTTCTGTAATAATTAGATTCAGCCACTAATTTTAAAATATCAAGTAAGCTCTATTATATTACAGGTGGTATAATTGTTCATGATTTTCAGTCTATCATCTATACTCTAGTCTAGTCTGGCCTGGTCTGGTCTGATCTGGTCTGGTCTGGTCTGGTCTGGTCTGGTCTGGTCTGGTCTGGTCTGGTCTGGTCTGGTCTGGTCTGGTCTGGTCTGGTCTGGTCTGGTCTGGTCTGGTCTGGTCTGGTCTGGTCTGGTCTAGTCTGGTCTGGTCTGGTCTGGTCTGGTCTGGTCTAGTCTGGTCTGTTCTGGTGTGGTCTAATCTTGTCTTATGAACCCTCTAGAGGTCGAATACAGGCGTATATATTCTGTATATAACCTCTTAGTTAACATAGTATTTTATAAAATAATTAGATATAGTTATATTTACTATCTATTCTTTTAAACTGCTGTTATACTTACCATGTTTACTTTATAGTCGGGTATGTAGTACCATTATTAGTGTATACGAAATGTACTATTTTAATAGATATTATATATATATAAGTTATGTATTATGTTTTAAGTAGCGTCGAAACTACTCGTATCAATAAACGTTCTTGTATGAAAGTATGTTGTTTTGTACTTACTCTGCTCCCTACGTTCTGCCCTAAAAATGTATTCGTAGGCTCTAACCTAATCTAATCTAAATTATATTCGTACGCTCTAACCTGTGATGTAATAAAAAACAATAAGGTTACAGATTATTATTAATCATAAGTTTACTATAGATACGTTGAATAACCTACAAGAGTATATAGTATATTATTACATATCTGCGTATTTCGAAGCTATTGAAAATGTATGATGTATTGTAAAATAACGTTTAAATATGGCGACGGACTTATTTCTTTTAAACTGACGATGTTTTATTTCTCCAGGCTAAGTCTTCAAGGTTCTCATAACTATAGATATTGTAAGAGGAAATCACGTATCCAGAAACAGCCGTGATCTAAGGTATTAAGTTCCTCTAGTACTTTCGTTCACTGTATTTAGACGCAGATATGTCATATTGTTTACGGTAGGTAGGTAGGTAGGGAGGGAACAAGAATTAAAGCAAATGTAGTAAATATTCATGTTTATATGGTAAGTTTGATAATTTAAAATGTACGGACATCGGTTCCGGGTTACATACACTTAGGATAGAACCTACGATTCATTCTCGAGCATACATATTGCTCCGAGCGCTTACGATTATAACCGAGAACAACCGATTGCGCTGGTCGATCAGTATAAATAGGCGGGGTAGTGTTCCTGTTCCTTCATTAGTCGAAATAGAGCAGCACGCTAACGACGTATGTAAGAAGAATGACTCTGGTCGACAGGATTGCAAAAATACAGTGTCCGGTTTGCTTCAAGTCTTTCGCGAGGCCATTCACTTGCAAGAGACACGTAAAAACCAGGCACGATTCAAACAGAATCCAGTGTTCTAGCTGTGTCAAAACTTTTTCACGTCGTGACCACTTAAAAAGACATATTAAAAGCGTTCACGAATCAATCAAAGTCCGGTGTTCTAATTGCTTCAAATATCTTTCACGCATCGACAGCTATAAAAGGCATTTAAAAAACGTACATAATAACGCAAATGTTGTAAAGACAGCTCTGGTAAAGGAAGCAAATGGACCTACTGATATCGTTGAGACAGAAGAAGAAGAAGATATGACTTCAGCCATGCATTTGGGTATTGATGAATGTGGTTCCTCGTTTACCAACTATGATAGTAACGAAGAGTTGAACAAGGAAAGGGCTATCGGTACAGTTCCAATGAGTCAGTCGTCGGACTTTATACGTATTAGTATTGCTGCGAGGGCATACGACGACTCAGAGACCCGTAGAACTACAACAGTCGTCATAGAAAACAACTTATGATCTATATTCTTGTATTATGTTATGTATACTAAATAAATGTTTGTAAAATAACTTTATATGTTTTATTTATCACGCCCATACTCTGATTTCTTGTCTAACAGGGTGGACTCAGCAATTTTTTTTTTGTTTTAAGACTGTTTCTAGCCTAAGGATGTATAGCCCCAGGGTTAATTAATTGAGTTTGACCTGTAGAGCATATTATGTTAGCGTTCAGTTAGTATGGCTTTGATATCCCTAATTGTTATTTACGCCTAACCTGACTACATGTATTGTTAAAGTAAAATTTAGAGGTAATATACAGGAATATATGCGCCTGTATCCGATCTCTAAAATATAAGCCTTTTAAGTCTTTTAAATATTACTTTGTAGAGCTATGTTCAACAGGTATGCGCTAAATATGTTAATGTCAGCATTGTACATAAAATATATATATAGGTCATTTGTTGCACGGAAAATTAAACTTCTCTGTAACGTATATCCTATATTACTTTGTACAACTGCGTTCATCAGGTATGCAATCAGCAGTAGAGTATCATACGTACCTGGTATAATATAACGCTTATCAGTAGGTCCCTCGTTAGGAATTTTAAAAATAATGAAATAGATAGTGTACTTATAAGTGAATCTTTAAATAACGAATGCGTTAACAGAACTTCTGCGTTAATATACATAACGTTTGATCGTGTTTTTTCAAAACACATTTCATTGTAAAAGAATAAGAATAATTTCAATTTTATTTATCAGGTGATATACATTATATTATTTTCATATATTAGTATGCAAAGTTATCGTTTCAATAAAAGTAAAATATTTATCTGATTTATTTCTCCAGGTTAAGTCTTCAGGGTTCTCATAACTGTAAATTTTGCAAGAGGTAACTACCCTGTGTTTCAAAGTTATAAAGACCTAAACATATGTTATAGACTTATATTTCGAAGGTATCGAAAATGGGATTATTGTGTAATCAAATGTTTTAATTTTTTTTTTATGTAAATTAAAGAATCATTAGGGTTTTTCTGAAGAAGGTTTTCCTGAAAAATACTATATAAAGTCAACCTAATTATGATTAAATGAGAAAACATATTATTAAGCTGTTCAAAATTCGAATGTCTAGAAAAAAAAGAAAAAAAAATGGGTAGCTCTTACTGAATATACGAAGAATACGTTTTAGGTATGTATTGAGATACATAACATTTCTATAATATATGAATTTGTATACATCGATCTAGATCCTGCTACCGTATATGTTTAACATAAAAATAAATGAAAACTATAAACTTCTTTTATCGTTTTTATTTATAAAATTTTAATAATAATATTAAATGTTTGCATTGTACGACATACTGATAGGTTAGGTGAATTGCAGGCATTTAGCAGGTCCATGTTTCTAAATGCGGATTCATAGGGTAGAAGAAGAATCAGAAAAAAGTATTAGGCAATGTTCATTGAATATACTACCTGTTACATTTCATACCTTATTCGTCTCGATGAACATACAGTCAGCATACAGTTGATATCTTTCTGTCTTTACTTTACCTAGGTAAACCAATCCTAGAGACAGAGTTGTATTCGCTATCTTTTGGTTGAGATCGACCACTTTATCTTCAGTAAGTTTGTCGGCGAATCTTTTGGGTAGATATGTTATAGACTTATATTTCGAAGGTAGGTATCGAAGATAATTACAAATTAGTATTAATTATACGAGTTAATATCCTACAAAAGTATATAGTAAATTATTACATATCTTCATATTTCGGAGTTGCTGAAATGTATGATATATTGTAAAATAACGTTTAAATAAGAGTTTACTTTAGATGCTACGAATATCTATATGGTGTATAAACAACAAGAACGTATATGTAGAAATCGCTTACAGGGGTAGTAGATAGAACGAAAAGGGTTAAAATCTGTTCAAAATTACATTACGTCTAGAAACCTAGAAAATTAGATAATTGTAGCATACGCATGTTAAATGTACCTATTCATTCACCTCGTCTGTAGTAGATATAATGAAAAAGGATAAAAATCTGTAGTATAGGGTTTATGCTTATACTCAGGCTCGCAATCATATGTAGCGTATCGCTGCTTACATAGTATAATTATTTTCTCAACGTAGGATATATCGATATTCTTCTAGTTTGATTAAATCCTATAAGTTATATTCATTTCACCTTTTTTTATTCTGTTAAGACATTTATAATAATCATAGGGAGCCTGGTATGGGCATAAACCGATTGCACCTATTCTTTCACCTCGTCAGTAGTTAGACTCGAATTTTATGATTTCATATATGAAGAATACGTTTAGTGATGAATATTCTGTGTTCTAGAATACTTGTATAGGGGCTAGGAAGCTTGATTTGAATACTACAATCTTGATCACGCGGTTGGAGTGATACCTCGATTGTGTGCATAGAAGTATAATGAGTATCAGTTATCGTATATTCAAATTAGTTGAATATATGTAGTACAACTTTATAGATTCTAGAAAGTTCCTATCAATATTAGAGCACTGAATGTAGACTGATGTGTGTGTTATATAATACCGATTCTCGCATATGCGAACTTAGAAGCTAACTGCTGACTCTGCATGACATTAGATGATTATGATAATAATAGATGATCGTGATAAAGAATGTTGTTATTTATAGCAGTGACTTTATTACAATTCTTACTAGAATATAATTGTATGATATCACATCATGATATACAATGCAGTCATTCAGAACAGAGAAAGATAATTCGTATGATCTATTAAATTTAAAATAGTAATCTGCTGTTCAGCTTGATTTAATTTTCGTAAATGTCTAAATATTACAAACATACAAACAAAATAGACTTAAGTAAGAAACAAAACGTATACATTACATATCTAAAATTGTACAACATATTGATAGGGTAGGTGAATTGCAGGCATTTAGCAGGCCCGTGTTTCTAACTGCTGATCTATAGGCTAGAAAAATTATAAAAGTATTAGGCAATGTTCATTGAATAGACTCCCTGCTTCATTTCATAACTTATTTGTTTTAATAAATAGACATTAGTCAAACGATGGATATGCTCATGTCTTTACCTTCAATATATAATATATTTATTTTTGATATCTAGTTAATGATATGTGTTGTGATCTTGATTGACTGTAATCTTTTTCCTGTAAGATGCTATAAAAGCCGTAATTAATATTTCTTAATATATATAGTTTAGTTTAATCGTGTATGTATTTTATTCTTGCATTTTTTATTTCACAATGTATAACTATATACAATTTATTTTAAAACCGTTTTTCTGAAATTTCTAGATTTTAATAGTACAAACAAAATTGATCTAGGCTTCAGGAAATATCCAAACAGATTTACTCAGAATTTACAGTTGTTATTAAATAATAATTAGCCGTCGGCAACTTTTAAAATATTTCGATTGAACCAATAGTCTTTCATGTTTGAATTTTAACTTTCTACACCCGCTAATTGGAAATTCATTAGCAATAGTGAAATCATCGTTACAGAGAATAAATTTTACAATCAAGACGTCATGTTTTTACCTTACCGATCTCATTTTTCATATAAGTTAATGTAGGATAATAATGGTACTACATACCCGACTATAAAGTAATCATGGAAAGTATAACTGCTGTTTAAAAGAATAGATAGTAAATATAACTATATCTAATTATTTTGTACTGATATAAAAAGCCGCGGATCTACTGATGTTACGGGCCTCAATAATATCTGTATATAGTTTTCAAATTGTTATATTTAAGATGTATCAAGAAAAATTTCTTGAGTTTCTTCACGATTGGCTCATATAAGGTTAATAATTGTCTCATCTCAATGACTCATGATAATAATCATAATTGGCTTATAATTTTTGAATCCTAAAGATTTAATATTATTAATGTACAATATTTATAAATATTTTCCGGGAATTATTTTTAAATAAATTGGATTTAATCAAATATACGTGAAAACATTTTTATAAATAACTCGTATGCAGTAATTTAAAAGACAAGCTCCGTGGTCTCGGGGTTAAGCTATGGACTTGTAAACAGACGTACTTTACGAACCCTGGTTCGAAACTCGTTGGATCCATTAATTTTTATAAAAAAGTGTAGCAGGTTGCCTATCTACAGGTGTATAGAAATCTACTATACCGATCACAGGACGTTACCGATAGATGGCAGTAGCAGTACTAAAAATTCAAATCCAATGGCGGGAAATGATGACAAGTTGGAAATGACAAGCGAGAGAGAGAGAGAGAGAGAGCCAGAGCGAAAGCCGAGCGAGAGAGAGGGCCAGAGCCAAGCGAGAGCGAGAGAGAGGGCCTGAACCAAGCGAGAGCGAGAGAGAGGGCAAGAGCGAGAGAGAGGGTCAGAGCCAAGCGAGATCGAGAGAGAGGGCCTGAACCAAGCGAGAGCGAGAGAGAGGGCCAGAGCAAGAGCGAGAGAGAGGGTCAGAGCCAAGCGAGAGCGAGAGAGAGGGCCAGAGCAAGAGCGAGAGAGAGGGTCAGAGCCAAGCGAGAGCGAGAGAGAGAGGGCCTGAACCAAGCGAGAGCGAGAGAGAGGAATCTACTATACCGATGACATGACGTCGCCGATAGATGGCAGTAGCAGTACTAAAAATTCAAATCCAAGGGCGGGAAATCTAAAGTGACAAATTGAAAATGATAGATACAAAATGGCGGATATGTAAATGACATTCAAAATTGACAGATTCAAAATGACATTTCAAAATGGCTATTCAAAATGGCGATTCAAAATGGCTATTCAAAATGGCGATCCAAAATGGCGTTTCAAAATGGCTATTCAAAATGGCGATTCAAAATGGCTATTCAAAATGGCGATCCACGATGGCGATCCAAGATGGCGATTCAAAATGGCGATTCAAAATGGCTATTCAAAATGGCGATTCAAAATGGCTATTCAAAATGGCGATTCAAAATGGCGATTCAAAATGGCGTCGACCAATCAGAAGCAAGGGGAGGAGCTAACAGAAGGGAGAAGGGGAAAGGGGCGTGGCCAAAAAAAGGAGAGGGGATGGACTCAACTGACCCAATACCTACTTTTTTGCTCATTACACCATGCCAATTGAGAGCCCTCTATTTTCAAAGCAGTACCACAAACCGCAAATAGCGTTGCGGTTTCTTTTTTTCTTTTTTCATTTAGAAAATTATTTGCTCTCACTTCAAAGTATTAAAGGAAAAGTAGGAGTAGCAAAGCGGCAAGTCTTTTACGTTATAACAAATAATAACACTGCGTCTGCTCAAGAAGATGAGATTTTCTATTCTATATGGTATAGTCTACTTTTCAAGAGCAATCATCACATTGTGTATACTGTATATTTTTCTACTTCCTCGCCTGATTTTCCAGTATAATTAAAATGTCAATGCCAAATTATGGAAGAATGCGAATAAAAGCCTTTGAAGCATGGAAATTAGTTGTTTGATCACATTCTTTACCGCGATTCCTTATCGATGAGTAATATCCTTTTTATAATTTATAAAATATGGCGGCGCGTGCTGTTGCTGTTATAACGGATTTCTTTGATACAATAATCAGTAAAGCAACAAGAAAACTAGCAAGAAGTAAATAAAACGCAATATCAAACAATCAAAATTGCTTGACAGAAAAAATCAATGAGTGAAAAGAAAAAATAAATATATCAGCTCGTAAATAATGTTGATTAAAAATGTGAGTGACCGACCTTTAGATTTTTTTATTGCTTTTGCCAGTATGCCAATATCTAAATAAAACTATGCATGAAGTGCTGAATTTTTCGTGATTTTATTGCTATTGTAGTATTGCTACTGATAAAAGTAATCGAAAATATGTACCTCAGTTGTTTAATCGTAAAATGCTATGTTTATTGAGGTTATGATTATGGGGGGAATAGTTTAGATTTGTAATAAAATGTGAGACATTTTAAAATTATTTGTTATACAGGATGTCCCGTATACTGCTTAGTTCTTTTAAGTGGGTGGACGATGCTAGAGTTCGTATGTTTTCTGTCATAGAGGAAAGAACCAATATTTTTCTTAGTTTTTGTAATATCATAGTTTCAGCACCGACCGGCTAAATTCTCTAGAACCATGCACAAGGAGACTATTAAAAGTCAAAGGTCTGTCAAAACGACTAGTACCGTGAGTTCAATAAGTACCTTTGACACTTTGTCATTTTAAATAAAGTCAACGGAAGACGTGAGGTTTATTCGTTCTTTTTCAGAAATGATCTGTTCTGAAGATTTTGCTGGAGACCCTAAACTAGAATAGCATTTATATATGAGTATGTATAAATGTTTTAGCTTCTTTTTTATGGTCGATTCCTGATACGAGAATTAGGTCAAAAAGCCTAACTTGCCTCTATTGGGCTATATTTCTCGGGAGTGCAACTTCGTACAGAGGTAAGTTAGACTTTTTGGTCTTCGATGTGCACAAAGAACCTACCGATTCCGTTTGATTCACTAATTACGAATATCCTTGTGTACATGCTTCTGTAACAGCTGCGACATTTTGTGGCGCATACCATATTGGGCAGCAATGATATAATTGAGTTTTCACAGCAAACATTCTCCATATAGATCGGAAAGGCCATCGTAATAAATCTCTAGAAATAAATCGTTACTCCTATTTTCTTTCTTTATTTATATACCTAGTTTGCCCCATTACAAGTTCCCCAAACTTACACCATGCTTCATTACTCTAAAGGTATCCTTTCTGTCTTATATTTCAGAAATAAATGTCTTTTTGTCGCTCTATAGGCAGGAACAGAAGAAATGCATTCGGTCAATTCCAGTGCACTATTTATGTTGAGAAATCGCTTTATTAATGGTTACTGCTTAATTATTAGACTGTTGTTTCTCTAAGCGTCATAAAGTCTTCATTGGCTTTGTACTGATATGCATGGTATAATATGTATTTAGTGTTCTTGAACCACCTGATTGAAGCAATAAAATATCAGCCGGTTATTGTCTTTTTTCTGC
Source organism: Agrypnus murinus (assembly GCA_929113105.1). NCBI lineage: Eukaryota > Metazoa > Arthropoda > Insecta > Coleoptera > Elateridae > Agrypnus > Agrypnus murinus. The sequence goes on along the minus strand of OV816028.1, from coordinate 134,435,476 downwards.
AGCGCTCAAATCCTTTAATTGGTGTTGCGCGGACCCAAGGGCAATAATCGACTAACTATTGTTGTCAACGTTATTTTTCTGAAGCGCTTAAATCGCTTTATAATTGACCTAGGACGTTGTTCTTGGGCCTATTTTTGCATTTCTGAACAAACAGATTTTTCTCAAAAGTCGGTATTTAATTCTTTGGGCGTCTGTTATTGCTTTTCAAGTGCCAGAGAGAGGAAGCTCTGCGTGTCTTTTGTCTACATAGCCTTCGTTAGTATTATTTTGTCTACTAGTTGTTGTTCTTCTTGATCCGCTAGTTCTAACAAACTCAATGTCATAAGATTTTTGCTTTATTGCTGTTATGTTATGTCTTAATATTTATCGTAATCGTGAGTTTGTATTACCCATAATCATTTTTGAAATCAGGTTTTTTTGTTTGTTAGGCAATAATTTGTTGAAATAAAGACACGGGTAGTTTCATTTCTGACTGACCCGTTAGTTTAGAGCGTAGGACTACGACTTGCAGAACGATAGGTACGCAGGATTCTTGGAACTTACAATCTACCGAACTTAACCTCGAATAAATATCAACGGGTACCGAATCTAATCTGAAATAACCCGAAAATGCCAACTTAGTCTCCAATAACCTAAAAACGCCACAATCGTGCGAGCCTAACTTCGAATTACCTCAAAATGTCATTAGGCAATTCAAAAACCAATATGGTCACTGTGGGCAAACACATGATTACCTAATTGGTCTAATCAATCCAAGTCGAAATGGTCGCTGTGGGCAAGCATTCCCGTCGGCGCCACATTAACATTTGACAGGCCGTTGGATTGCCTAATTGACCAAATCTAAGCTCGAATAACCTCAAAGCATCATAAAAGACCGAACCTAACCTCGAATTCTTAAAAATGTCAACTTAACCTAGAATAATCTTGGAATGTCATCGGGTGTCGAACCCAACCTCGAATAAACACAACATATCTTAATCGACCAAACCTGAAATAGCCTCAACGTGTCAGAATCGACTGAAACTAACCTCGCATAACCTCATTCGTGACTGAACCTTACCTCGTATGTCTTTCCGTATCCAGATCGGCTTGTACTTCGTCATTATACGAGTGTGTCTAAAAAGTTCGGTGAATGGTATCAAAGAACAAAGAAAATAAAAGATATAAGCAAATAATCTTTATTGCATTCAAAATAATCGCCTTGCAATACAACACACTTTTGACAACGTTCATAAAGTTTCTGGAAACTGGCAGCAAAGTCATTTTTAGGAATCGATCGCAGGATCACTGTCACACGTTCTTGGATCCTCAAAACGCGCACCTTTCATGAACGTCTCGAGGCGGGGAAACAGAGAAAGTAGTCCGTAGGCGCCAGATCGAGAAGTACGGTGAATGTTCGAGAACAGTTACGCCATGCTGAGCTAAGAATTGCCGCACTCGAATGGCACAATGTGCAGGAGCGTTGTCGTGCAGCGACTTCCACTGACCAGTCCTGTGCAACTCGTGCCGATGAATGTTTCAAAACTACCTCGTAGAATGCGGTGTTTACAGCTTGACCATCAGGAAAGAATTCACGCGGGATGATGCCAATTAAGGCAATTAGCATTGTCTTAACTTTGGACTTCTGAAGCCGACTCTTTGAGCTGCGGAGAAATATTAGAACACCATTCCATTGATTGCCGCTTGGTTTCCAGATCGTACTGATACCACGTCTCATTACCTGTGATCATTGTTTGCAGAAAGGACGGATCCTGGTCTCCTTCGCTGTTCTCCGCAATGTGTAACAAAACTTCATGCTAACGCGTTGCTCCATTGCGCTGTGACAGTACGACTCACACTGACCACGTTAGACCGCCAATATCTGGTAACCTTGGCTGCCAGCTGCATTCCCCATTAGATGGCGCTTTTAAATATAACTAAGAATATATGTATAACAATGCGCGCGCACGTTTGATCCGTTTCCGTTGAGATATCGAAGCATTCGGCGAATTTTTTAGACATCTCGTATTTAGCGCACTTCGCGAATTTTAATCAAAACGATGTCGTTATTATCTATTAACCCTCAGTGACGTTGTTCAAAGCCTTACAAAATAACAAGTATCTTTTTGCTACATGTTTTTTTCGAACTGGCGCAACTGGAATTTCCTGAGATGTTTCCTAACTATTTTTGCTTGCCTTTATTCTGCGAATTCCGCGGCATTGTCGAAAATGTTAACGCGTTCTCACGAAAAAATTAAAAAAAATTGTGTGTAACACTAAACAATGTTATTTGAATAGATGTCGCCAGGAGCTTTCTCCTCGAGATCTACTCACAGTGATTTTGTAGATGAATCGCGATATTGTAAAAAATGTTCACTGATTCACAAGAAATTTTTTTAAAATGTTCCGTTGAAACTACTGCGAAATTTTCCTCGTATATTCGAATAGATCTCGTCGAGAGCTTTAAAACAATACTACGCACAGTTGTGTTGCGCTTACGGTTGCCGAGATAGGCTGAGTCAAACGCGACAGCACACCCAAAATATTGCATCATCTCTCCCGCGTTCGGGGAGCGAAGAAAGTGTCGTCAGCACGATGTATTGGATGATTACTGTTCGGCACATATTAGGACCTATTTTCGTCACATGTGGTCGGCCGGGTTAATACTGCGCGCAGAGTAAAAGGTTCTAAAAAACACTTTAGAGTAACTTCAAAGATTAAATTAAGGTGGCTCGTCTCTTATGACTTAATGCCTTAGTCACATTATTCAGATTGATAATAAGTTAACACCTAATGGGATCTTTTCAACTTTTATACGTACACTTTAAAAACACTCAAGACTGACTGAACTCTGAATACAATTTAGTGTTTGAGTTAACTTTTCAAAATTGTTACGAAGGTACAACCCTTTCAATCCAGTGATTTATTTACACTATACCTTGTGCAAATACCGTATACTCTGCCTTTATCAAGATGTTGTGGTTTTGCATTACTTTTTTTGGTTAAAATGTAACTACTGTCAAATGTAACGCCAGACTGATAAATACTGATGTTTGCCCCCCTCCTAGAATTTACACCGGTGTACCGCGAGTACCTCTTGAAACTATGACAACAGCGACAACAATAGTTTCCTAGCAACACATTTAAAGATGTGTATGTGAGGTGTCTGTGCAACAGGTAGTGTATACTTTCAACAGATACTATAGTATAATTTCAGTCCTCCTAGCTGCTTCTTACTTCCGGAGCTAGCAATAGTTTCGTTGAGCAAGACTAAATGAACACATTTTATTATGTAAAGATTCTTGTTAAAATACCCAACACCAATAATCACGTTTATCTTTAATCTAAAAGCAACTATTTAGGCCTTAATTGATTAATACAGTGAGATCCAAATTGAGTGAAGACGGTTTGAATTTCGCGCCTTAGGTTTTAGTGTATTTCAAGTTGTTAGTGTAGCACTATTGAAATGTGTTGTGTCAAATTACAGAGTCAACTCGTCACTTTCTCGTTTACATCGTTGTACTTTGCTACGTTGTTTGGGTTTTCATTGAATTTTTGCTTCATTTTGCTTGTTTTCTTATTTTACAAAACAGTTTTCTTCAGAACTACGGTTTGCTACAAGATTTTGTTGTCAAGTAAGCTTATTATTTAAAATTAACGAAGTTTACAAGCTATATTATTTTTGAGACGCCGCTGTAAAATAAAGAAGCAGAAAAGTATTCAAGTTGCCAATGCGACAATAATTTAACGTGGCGGTAAATTTAAACCGTCCTCATTCAATTTGGATGACCCTGTATGAAAAGTGAACCAGTTTATGAGCTTCTATCAAGATAAAACTGTTTCTTTTCTTAATTCAATCGTAAAAGATGGAGAAAAAGGTCGAAAGAATCGTTATATTAGTAACTAAATTCAAAAGCAATGTAAATTTGGCTAAAGGCAATTGGTACTACACTTGTACACTTCCATAATACCTATACCTAATTAAGCCATCGAGGATGGATCTATTTTTTTTTGCTTTCTTCCAACAGCTCTCTAAACGAAGAAAATGCTTATTGCGTCGCCATCTTCATCTAGGACTTTCATTGCTGCGTATAATGATAAGCAACAAAGGAGAATCGCATGAATATTTCACATATGAGCACCTTCACACATTTTAAAAATCACGATTGTTTATTTTTTTTATCAAAAGCAAAACTTGCATGACTCATTTCTGATTACTTTTGATTCTCTAAAAGAGTCTTTATAGTTCAACCTCGAGGATAAAACGACGAATTAATGAACATTAACAGGTTAAATCATTATGAGAATCTAAAGCTTAGATTCAGATTTTTGGAAATGGTTTGAATTTGACAGAATATTGTTGAAAAATTGGTTCCCAGAACTAATTTTTGAGCTAGCATGTAAAAAAACAGAAAAGTAGATATTTGCTGAAATGTATAGTATTTCTAGGATTTATATATCCCAATTAGTTAAGTAAAAATCACTGAAAACCAAGACATAACAATAGAATAAAAGCAAAACCTAGCCTCTACGTTAAATTATGTACCGCGAGTTAGGTATAAAACAGCTTTAGAATTCCACTTGAATCAATTTAATAATAACTTACATGCAAATACAAATCGATTTTAATAAAGTGTTCAATTCTAAACTTTGGTAATCCTTATAGCTTTCTTGATTTTCACTATTTAGCTAAAACAAATATCATTATAAATAGTTTTATCTAAAAAAATGATTGTTTAGCTTTTAAGTTGAATTTTACTTTACAATGAAAACTAATTGTTTCTTTTGTTTCAGGTGAGTTTCTGGAAGAGAAGGGCCAAATAGTTGTATGTTAGTAAGATTAGATAAATAAGAGTTAGTAGAATTTAGTATTGTCTATTGTCTTACTAATCATATCCACACTTTCTGGGAAAGATAACCAACGTTAGTGTTTTTGTAAGTTAATCTGGTTCTTTTTTCTGAAGTATCAATTAGTAAAAGAAGAGTCAGTTATATATAGTAGGAATTATTGAAATTAATCTAGTCTGTATTAAGTTTTGCTTTTCTTAACCGTCTACAATCGCATATCAGTAGTCATTTCATTATTATTGCTTCACGAGCTCTTTGACTATGAATTTGACATATTTTGGCTAAAACCAGTCATCTTTTGGCTAAAACCAGTCATCTTTTAAATGAAAATGATCTAAACTTTAAAAGATCATCTTGTTCAAGTCTGGTTAATTGCATGATTCAACATCACTTATAAAATATCGACTAGAGCTGTAGTGTGAACACTGCAAATTTGAGAGCGATACAAACATGTTCACGAACTGTAATTAATGCTAAATTGTAATGTGATTTTTACTGAAAAGACAGTAACTGGTATAATTATAAAATTCAGCTGCATGTGAAGTTTACATTTTTGTATTAGGGTAATTCCACATTACTGTGGAATCTAAGTGATCTAATTTTTTGGAAATTTTGACAATCACTCTATGATTTTTTCAAATTTGGCACAACTGTTGTTCTACTTCTAAAGATAAGTAAAAATCTAAAATATTATATTTTTTAACTCTTGTGATTCTTGAAGGAAATTGTGCCCTTCTAAATTGTACAAAAATGAGTGATTTTGAGCATGTTGGTGTTTACGTTTTTTATATAACTTTTGATAGCAATAAGAAAAAGAAATGAAAGAAAAACTGTTTTAAAGTGCATTATTTGGGCTTTAAAATGATGGGTTGCACGGCATATTTTAATACGAAGATTTTTTATAGTGGGCACCTGAAGTCTTTGACCTTGAATTTTTTAGAAAACGATTAAAAATTCTAAAAAAAGGGACATACAGTTGTATATTTTTTAAATATGTGTCCCAAATTTCAACTTGAGATCTCAATGGGATCATTAATTCATTACTAACAATTTTTTAAAAACATACCACTGTTTAATGCCTAGTGACAGTCTGTACTATTAATTTCATAATGATCTAGGGCAGCGAAAAATAGCCTCATATTAGCCTTGCTCCCCTAGATCATTATGTAACCAATAGTACATAAGTATGTATCATACTGAAGACCCACAGTAAATCTTAATTTTCTATTACACCCAGGGGGAGGGGAGAGAAGGTCTCGTTTTTCGGTTTTTTTGCTTATATCTCGAAAACGGTTAGCCGTAGCTTCAACAGTACTACTATACTTCAACCGTAAATACAATAAATCAGTAATTTTCGTAATTGCACCAGAATAAACAAATACCACCCGGGGTGAGATAAGATAAGAGTGCAAATTTCACGTTGCTAAGAATTCAGTGACGTATGCAAGAACCAACAGATTTTCATTGCTTCTTTCACATTTATTTTTAAAGGGGTTTGTTCCGCTACTGAATCTTTCCAGCTCATTTATTGTTTATTTTATAATTTAGATTACAGCGTGGCCTTCGCGTAATTCTAGATGCTTTTTACATTTTCGCCCACGTGTTTGTGATGACATATTTCTTGTAGTTTTGGTTGAGCTATATATGCAAAATTGAAGAGTATTAAATTTCCTACAAGAATGGTCCTATTCCTTTCTTTCGTATCTGTTACAGTTACTTATATCTATATTTATAATTTCCAAGAAAGATTTTTGCCTCGCGTTTTTTCATTGACTTTTCCTTTTATCTTCTTTGCAGTTCATTTGAGACGCAGATTTCAGACGAAAGATTTCATATAGTTATCCAAGAATTCTCACAAAATTTTCAAATTGCTTTAACTTTTAATCGGTTGAAGAGACAATACTGAAGATTTTACGCATTTTAAAGGAATTTTAATTCTCTAAAACTTTTTCTTGGAAACTTTTCGTCTCAAATGAACGACAAAGGAGATAAAAGGAAAAGTTAATGAAAAAACGTAAGACAAATTTTTTTCCGAAAATTAACGAGTGACGAGCGTATATTTCTTAAACTATAACAGATACGAAAAAATGAATAAACATTCTTGTAGGAAATTGAATGCTCTTCAGTTTTGAAGTGCTTTTGAAGCTACGGTTAACCGTTTTCGAGATATAAGCGAAGAACCGGAAAACGGGGCCTTCTCTCCCCCCTCTCCTTTCTTTGTCGCTGTTCCTAGATCCTAGGACTTTTAGTGTGTTTCACCTTTCAGCGCCGGTGTCCACATGCGGAAAACTCCCGTTGCGAGCTCGCTGCGGGCCCGCAAAAATCAGTTCACACTACACGGTGAAATGACGCACAGTAAACAATCTACTGCCACCAGAAATAGATGTATATTGCAGAAAACGAGTTGTATTTGCTTATATTATCTACAAAATGTTTATTTTGTGGTTAAAGATAATTGTCGAAGGTTTTGTATAATTAAATAACACGTTTATAATTTAAGACAATGTTTATTAAGAAAGTATACAAACACACAAAATAAAACTTAACTAAGGTTCGTCCCATAATTCTTCATACCAAAAGCATAATTAAAGCAATACAACTACAATATATGTAGTAATAATAATTAGTATGTAGTAAAGATCTTAAGGGGCTAGGGAAAGGTCGTGAATGTCGCTTTATTCGATTTATAAATCATTTGAAAAGTTTTTTTTGAAATCTAACGTTGCACAGGTGATTGTATATCAACAAATATTATAATAAAATAGCGAACACCCTTTCAAATTAATTTTTTTTTGTAGGTACTATCTTGGACAATAGTATTCTACTTTTGATTCAAATTTTCTTTTTAAATAAGAATAAATTCCTATTGTCCAAGATAGCTAAAATTGACTTAGATACTAGATTTAAAAACTAATTTGAAAGCACGTTCGCTATTTTATTATAATATTGGTTGATGTACAATCGCTTGTGCTACGTTAGATTTCAAAAAAAAAACTTTTCAAATAATTTATAAATCGAATAAACCGAAATTCACAAGCTGTCCCTATAGCCCCTATAAGCAGGTAGGTATTTCTAAATTTAATAACACCCACAATAGTAGCCCGAATGCCGCACAGTTATTTTCAGGTAGTAAGTAGTTTTATAGACTTTTATCAGAAATATGTTTAAAAACTCTAGTTATTTATATTAAGAAGATAAAAGTGAACCAAAACTGAATTTCTAAATAAAAAGGTTTAAAAACATAAATATGACTTAAATTTTAACTACATGCATAATGCTTTCTATTTCCCTTCACTTAACAATACTTGTCATCCTTTTCATTAAATTTTGACAAATAACACCAATAAACAGCTGAATATCCAATAATTCTTCAAAATTATAGAACTCACCATTGTTAATTCTAGTATGATTCTTGCGTCAAACGCCCGCCTGTGTGAACCGCACTATATACAACAAGGTATCTTGAGCCCGTACTTGCGGCTGCGTCAACCTTGCGGGGCTGTAGGGATCTGCGCCAAGAAACGCCCGCAAGATGCTCGCTGCGAGCTCGCAAGGATGACGCACTACGTGTGAACTGCACCATTTAACTTATAGTATCGTAGGCCGCATATGCGGGCCGCAGCGAGCTCGCAACGGGAATTCCCGCATGTGGACACCGGCGCTTAACTAGCCCAAACAAATTCCTGTAGTCAATTCTTGCCGTCCCGTCTCGACATTTTCATTTACACTCCCTTTTTGGGCATTCATTGATTGGCCTGGAGTGATTTTAATTTATTATAGTTGATAACAATTTGTAAGTGTTCTGATAATACTGAAAAATTTTCTTAACAAATGCACCCAGGATATTTTAGTTAGGTTAGGTTAACGTTTCACAAATAATTTTAAAAATTTTTAAAAACTCGTACAGAAATTTGTTATTTAATGTTTTATCTAACCGGGATTCTTTGTAAGTATTTAACCAAAACAAAATAATCATTTATAAAACAAAACTCGAATGTTCTCAATATTGAAAAAAACATTTTTTCATCGAATAGAATTACAATTCAATATTGTCTCCCTCAAAATAACTTTCTTGGGAAGCCACACAACGCTGGAGACGGTTCTTCCAATCCTCATAGCAGTGTTGGAACTCGGATACTGGAATAGCCTTCAGCTGGTTGGTTACAGCCGTTTCAATGTTTTCGAGTGTCCCAAAATGAGTTCCCTTGAGGTGATTTTTCAATCTCGGGAAGAGGAAAAAGTCACAAGGACTCAAGTCAGGCGAATAAGAAGGCTGAGGAGCCACAGCAATGTTTTTACTGGCCAAAAACTCGTTTATTGAAATTGCTGTGTGACAAGGCGCATTATCGTGATGCAACACTCAGTTGTTCTTGATGTTTGGTCTCACACGAATGACCCTTTTTTGAAGTTTTTCAAGAACCTCTCGGTAAAAGTGTTGATTGACCGTTTGGCCTTGAGGCACAAACTCTTCGTGGATGATTCCCTGGCTATCGAAAAACCAAATCAGCATGCATTTGATCTTCTTCTGATTCATTGATTCTTCCTTCTGAAAATGCCTTAAACCACCGAAAAACCTGGGCTCTTGACGAAACACTGTCTCCGTAGGCCTGCTGAAGTTTTGCAAAAGTTTCCGTTGCACTGTGCCCAAGTCTGAAGCAAAACTTGATAGCGCACCGTTGCTCGAAATTGAAGTCACTTATTTTTAGAACGCACTAGAAAAAACTGTTTCACGAAATAAATCGCTACGGACAACCAAATGACTTTAGCGAGTTCAAACTCGTACTGAAGGCGTATCACATGTTCACCTGCCGCTCCTTCAAGTCCCTCGTCCCAAGTGTCGCCAGATCGAACGCTACGTTGCCAGTCTCATTACTTAATTTACACACCTCGTATGTTAAAATCTTGAACATTACTATACTTTGTTAAAATAATTTGGTAATGATCCCATTGAGATCCCAAGTTGAAATTTGCCACACACATTTAAAGAATATGCAACTCTTATGTTCATTTTTTGAAAAGTATACCATGTATGCCATGCAATAATTTTAAACACCAAAATGATGGACTTTAAAACAGTTTTTGTTTCATTTCTTTATCTTATTTCTATCAAAAGTTATAAAGGAAAACCTAAATTTTTGTACACTGTAGAAGGGCACAACTCCAGAGCCACTTGAGTTAAAAATATAATATTTTAGGTTTTTACTTATCTTTAGGAGTATAACATTTGCGCAAAATTTAAAATAAATCAAAAAGGGTAAGTTACAACTCATTGGATCACTTGATATGGAATTACCCATTGCCGAAGTATTAAAATGTCTGAATGAAGAATAAAATAATTGTCTGGTAATGAGATACTCGTCGTCTATCAGGAAACCTTTCAGCGAATGGCGAATCCCGCTAGACACGTATCCGTAAACTCCCTGGTAGTCAAATTACTCATCATATGGTCGATGAAAAAACTTAATCTAATTACTTTAAATTATCTAGGAATGTAGTAATAAACTATAGTGGTGACCTCACGCAAATTATTTGTAATGCAATTGTTATCGACAAAAAAATCAAAACTTGCAGTTTCGACAGTTCTTATCTAAGAATTATCAATTAATCATAAAGCCATCCTGCTGCCTGATCTGGAAACATTGTACCCTTCTTTATTTGCGATTGAACAAATTATATCTGCTCTTTCAAATGTGTTAAAAAACTCGGATTGGTCCTTTTTCTATTTTTTACGGGTACTTCCAGGGGCGTTCGGAAAAGAACTATCCAACAACGTATTATGGCGCTCTTTTACGTGACGAGCTTAACTCAATACTGAACACCGTGGCATTAGAGCCTGATTTTCTGTATTTTTCCAAATTAACTGTTCTTATGTATATAAAAATATAACAATTTTCCCATCTTAATAGTCGAAAGGAGGACACTCAATATACACATAGTTTTGAATTCATAATTCTAAATTGACGTTACTGTAAATAATTTCTATACAAATATTGTTATAAAAAAAAGAAAAAAACTGACAAACCAGCAATTTAAATATAATTAAATTGGATTGGTCGCATTCCATCAAGTTTGCTTATTTCAGTATATTAAAAACAGGTTTGCATTTTTTTCCTGCTGTTACCAATTTCTATCGCGTATTTTATAAACAGAAATTTGAACGTGTATTATTAGAGCAGAGCGTGTCCATTTAAATATATTTTATTAACAAATTAAGAATGTGAAACGATCGCCCCCCTGATAAATTACGTTTTTATTAGTGAAAAATGGAAATTCGCGCCGAAAAGCGTACTTCGTAATGATTATTTGGGAGGTGACACGTATTCAATTAAAACGTCCGACAGACACACCATTTAAGCGCTTCCTCTCCTCCTCCTCGCCTCTCTGTCTCCCACTCTTTACTCTACTTTACTACAGATGCTCGATCGATTTCTAGATACACACCCTAAAGGGAAGAGGTGATAATTATCGCGCGACAATTTCTACAATAAATTTATATTTTTATTGCAATGTTGTTCGCTGTTTTTCTTCGTTAAGCTAAAAAGTGATGCGTAATAAGATGTGAGAGCAAATTGAAACATTTATGTAATTACAAAATATTTAACTAAAGGAAGTCCGGTAAGCCGTTATATGTTAAAAGTATAAAGGCGCGATGAGATACCATAAGGCTACTATTACGGAAAATGCTCCTTATGCTTTTTTGAATAAAATTCAGTTTTATTGGCATTACAACTTTACCAAACTTACTTCACTGGCGTTGGCTGTTTAGTTCGAAAAACCTGCTGTTATCGGTGTGATACTGAAATGGTAAAATATATTTACATTTACAAACATTTAGAAGCATACAATGATAATTTCTTTTTAATAAGAGACCTATAAATGCAATTTTTTAATATATTTTAAATATGTACACCATTATTTTTAAAAATATATATAATACAAAAATTACAACCCATCCTTAAAATTGTAATTTAAAAAATTATATAAAATAAAATATATGTACAATGTTTGCACTCCGTACTACTCTTAAGTCGACCTTGCACTCGAGTTTGTAATAAACACGAACAATTCGGGAAAAAAAGGAGAAAAAAATTAAGAAAAATATTTTTTAGCTTATTTTTTAAATGGCTTCAAGTTACTAATTTACATAAAATATGTTCAAGAGTCGTTTTTAGAGATATATCGAACTTTCTCGAAACTTATCAGACCGAATATCTTTTGCGCAGCCAATAATTCACTTGGAAATACCGTATAGAATTGTTTTATTATAATAATATTAATTTATTAGTTCTACCAAGTTAAAAAGAAAAAATAATTAGTTGTTAAATTTAGTACCTATACTAACTGTAATACGCGGATAGAAGAGAAAGTTATTTTTAAGATAAGAGACCAAAATTAGATTGACGTCCATGTAACGATAATTTAAAGCTTAATTCAAATTAAGTAAATGTATATGATTTCCTATTTGTCTTTAATGGTTATTAACATCGTTACATAAATTATAGAGTGCTTTAGTACGTAATATGGCTGTATTGATTAAACATGGCGGTCAATTACCGAATTCTATTACATAAGGTTGTTTTTTGACGGAATTATTCATAGTATCAAAGCACGGTGTTGTACGAAAGCGAAAAAGAAAATTCTTCGAAATAAAAATTATTTTCTTTCTGTTTGATGGTCCCCATGAGAACCCCTACTCCAACCTTCAAATTCCCAAGTTAAGAAATCAGCTCTAACCAAACAAATAACCAATCCGATTTTGGGTTTTTCATGTCGAAGTTCGATGACACTCTTATGTCAAGATGATATTCAATTGAATTGTAAGAAATATGAAAGTCGATAAGTAACTATTAATATCGTTACATTACGTTACATTAGAATGCATATATTCAATAAAATCCTACCCCACCCTCTTAGATATCTAGCCGAACCTTCTAATTTTCGTTCTCAATCTGCGTTCTCTAGTTTAATGAGGGAAATAAACGTTAGGCTCCATTATTGCTACAGTTCCATCTTGGTTACAAGGTCAATCAGAAAACTCTATGGAACTCTTGCATTGACATGGAATAATCTTTAATTTCAAAGAATGACTTTTTGGATGAATTGAGATTTTGAGAAAAGTGGATATAGCTTGGACTTAGCAGGCAGGTTACTGCTTTTAACATCTTGTTCAATGAAATAAACCATGTAGTTCCAAAAGTATGGTACTTTATGATCATTCCTTCCTCAACACATTACAACTTTCAAGGTTTGATTAAATTTGTTAGTACCTTGATATTTCGCAACAGAAATTGGTACAGTACGTGTAAGTGTTACCCTAAAAACTACCTGCCATTGGTAGGTCATAAACTCATGATCTTTAACCTGTAGAAGAAGAAAAATGCGCTTCATTTTGATCTAAATAGTGAAAGGAAGAAAACTCCTAGGTTGCCTTCATTCCCAGTGATCAAAGGTTTTGGCGAAGCGGCATGCTTTTGCTTCAGCAGCAGTAGAAGGATTATAACAACTGAAAATGAGATTGACTTTAGTGAAGTAAATGGCTATATAACATCTACATGCTTGACATAAAAGAACTGAAAATGAGGTTTCTTCATCCTCCTAACCCATACCCTCCAAACAAATCACCAAGGCTTACGGAAAGTTATTTTTCAAAGATATGCATTAACTGCTTATGTCTGTATGTTTTATAAATGTAGTTAGTCCAGCATGCTGTCGTTATTTTATCCTTGGGAGCGCCGTTCAAAATCTAACATAATCTGGTGGAGCGCTCACCTTGCACCTCCGAATACACTTCCATGATCTTCAATATATCAAGATGAACATCCAGGAAATGGACTATATGTGACGTACTGCAGCCCATGTTACCTTCGTTCTGAACCTGAGTTTCAATGAACTGTACTGGACTACTTCGAGAAAGCTGTTCCAAGTTTCTTTCTCCGAATTCTAGTGGTTTATGGCCCTTGTATTATATTACTTATATTACTTGAAGATTCTAGAGAGTTCTCGAAGATTTTCGACATTTCGCGAAGGTCTTGGAAAGTTTTCGAAATTATATGGTGTTTTAGGAAGTTTTGGAGAGTTCTACAAGGTTCTAGAGCGTTCTAGACTATTCTCCAAATCTGGACAACTTGGAAAAGTTGTTGATAGTTCTAGAAGTTATCCAGAGGTTACTCAGCACTGAATATTCTATCTTTGAATTTTCTCAGAAAAAAGTTATCATTATCCTGGTCGGAAAGCTAAAGTTTGTTGGGCAAAAAGTCATTTTCTATACTTTGTAGGTTTGTCTTATGTCAAAAGAATAAAACGAGTGTCACATTTAAACATTGTTTAGGATCAGCTAACCTTATGGAAAATCGGTGGCACAACTCTTGCTGAGAAATGAACAATTTTTGATGACTTCTAAAGGTCAAGCGAAGCAATCTCTGAAAAGTGATTCATTTAAGCATTTGCCATTTAGTCATTTGAAGAGTTCTGCAAAGCTTTAATTTTAACTCCGAGTTTTTTTTATATCGCCTAACCATTGTTATTATGCAAGCATGTTTTAACGACGTTCACCAAATTTAAGTTTTTTACCCACTAATATGCAGAAAAAGAAGCAGAAACATATAAATTGCAGAATTGAATTTGTTATTTTATTGAAAAAACTGCCATTTTATTTCGAGTTTTATAATTTTAATTCCAGTGTTACCGTTATGTCAACAATCATGTTAAGGAAAAATGAATTAAACATTTGAAGTCTCATTTGACGATTCCCATTTGGAAATCTTAAAGGAGAGTCTTAAGATTTTGCTTTAACACTATGTGGACAAACAAATCATAGTGCGTGTGCATAAAACACACGGTGGTGGTAGCAAAGAATATGCCAGCATTCCCAATTTTGAAGTACCCCCCCCCCCCCGCCTGTTCACTGAAGAAGGTAGGGTCCCAACTTCGCCGCCTTCGATTTGACTCATTATGTGCATGCAGTTAGGGTACGGTAACCCTAGCACAGCCATGCTGTCGCATAAGCCTTTGCCACTTTTTGAATTATGTGATTTTAGTGTAGCCAAAATAGATACTACGTATATTTTTTACTTTGCTGTTAATGTAGAACATTATCATACACCAGCACTGGATTCTTCACAAAATTAATAAAACGAAATTATTGACTTGGGAAATCCAGAGGCTCATTTATTCGAGTTTTCCAGGTTGTGCTAGCGTTATCCTACCCTAACTGCATGCACAAAATGAACCAAATCGGCGGTGGCGGGGTTGGGTACCTCTCCTCTTGAGTAGCGACCACACCGTGCGGGGGGGCTTCGAAAAACAGTCGTTTTGTTATTGCTATAGCGGCGCACCAAAAAAAATAAAAACCAGAAGGGAAAGAGAAGCCATTCCAAAAATAGCACAAGCGCGCGCCGCCATTAACACACAACAACAATGCCGACCGTGTCATTAGCACCAACTTCGACCAAGGCCACCGCCGATTACCACCAACCGCCGTCGCCCAACAACGATCAGCTGGGTTTCAGCAGCGGAGCAAGCGAGAGAATACACCACTCCACCCAAATCCGAATCACCATCTGGCTGAAGAGGTTATAATGACCACAACAACGTTAATGTTGATGATGATGAAGATGTTATTAGAGTAGAACAAGTTTTTGTGTAAGCAAATGTTTCAGTAAAAAGCCAAATGGGTATTTGGGTAAGATCCTATATTTTGGAATACAAATTTCCTCCTCAATTATTTGTTTTTGGAACCTTCGTTATTTAAGAAGTTTCAAGCCAATTTAGTTATGATCTGCAGTGGAAAACCTTTTTTTTCGCATGATTTTGATTACTAATTAAAAAGCACCTTCAATATTGTAGTTTCTTTCAGTGACGCACCCAAGGTTTTGCTAGGGTAACTGCTATTCACACAATAGAATTTCCTAATCATCTTTATAGAGTTATATATAGAATTGTCATGAAGATTACTGGAATATTGATTGAATTGAGTCTTAGGGAGGGGGCAGTCTCATAGCCTCTCCTAGTGGGTGCGTCTATGGTTTCTTTAGGACAGTGTCGACATGGTCCTATTCCTGGTAGAATGTGAAAATGGTTAGTTTGATGTTTTTCTTTTAATTCTTATTACTTATGGACCTTGAAGATAATGTTAGCACATTTTAGTATACAAATTAGATTCTTTTCAGCGAAAATCTAATGAATCAAAGACAAATGTTATGAAATGTGAGAAGTCGGATGACCTAGAGCAGTGGTTCTTAACAAGTGTTTTGCGGAAACCTGTTGGTGTCGACGGTATAATTGGTGACGTTAGTACTATTTTTAAATTTTTAGAAGGAACGGCTGAAACATCTTCATATCATCTTTCAAATAGACTCATCATTTGAAGAATATCAGATTGGTTTTATTCTTTTGTATTCACACGTAAAGTTTCTAAACCAATCCCCTTTGGAATTTTCCACCCAGCTTTAATCATAGCGCCAACAATTACCAGTACTAGTTTTATTACATTACGCATAACAGCATTTGTAACATACCAAGTATTGCCCCACCCCCTTTCGTAGATGGTGTGTGTTTGTGTGACTCATATTTTGCACAACAGTAAATTTATAAATAAAAACCGTGAATGGAAGGAGTGTAAAGAGCAATTGAACTCGAAAGCTGCAATATATTTAGAATTTAGATCCTCTCTTCGTGGTATTTTATTTACAAAGTTTAAATTCCACAGTATTTTTCAAATCCCCCTTTCATTCATGCTTTTTAGAATAAAAACTCTCTTGGTTTTCCTTGTGTCCCTACTAATATTGCATCTATGTAGTTGGTTTGCGTTAATTAACCGTATTTAAATATTTAAAAACTGGGAAAATTATTTTTTGAATAAAGGTATCTCTTCAATTCGAACGAATCGTTTCCACTTTGGTACACTCGCCAAATTCCGATCCACCTTTTTAATGTTCGCAATGTTTACACAAATACAAATATTAAGCCCAAGGCCATATTTATTTAAATTCTGGTTTGGTGGACAGCATTCTGAATCTAGCTGGCAGGAAAGAGAAGGCAAAGAATTTATTCAGTAGATACCAACGACAGCAAAAGAAGTTCTTCTGCAGGTTTCGTTTTTTTTTTATTAAAGATAGTCCTGATTTAATGATGTGTCATGCATATTTAAAAACAAAATATTTCTTTTATACAATCATAATAAAAGAGTTTCAACGAGAGAGGAGCCAAGCCAAAAGGAAAAAAATTCGTGTAAAGTGAATTGACCCCTCAGTCAATAAACTAACTCATCGAAAGATCGAGACGTCTAGCTATTTTAATGAAGGATCACATTTAAATTGCCCTCTATAAATATTTTTTTCAATATACCAAACCACAAATCAACAGCAATAAAAAGATAACTTCATTTGTTGTCTTTTGAATTTGTCAGTTTGAGATGGAAGGAGCTATTAATGTTGGTGGGAAACTAGATATTTTTGATCTATTAATGGGAAATTTAACCTGCAAAATCTTAATACAGTGCATGGAATTCAATTTCAAAAACTCATATACATATGTCATACTGATGATTCTCAATAAGGGCGAAATGGTCATGTATGAACTATCTGAATTAAATCTTATGAGTTCTAGACTAAAAAAAAGTCTTATCAGGATATGGAAAAGTAATATCTCGGTGTTCTTCAATGTTATCTACCAAGAAAAGAATTTTTGCGAATCTCACCTTTGATGAATTTATAAATAATTTAGTCTGCAGACTTAAGTTCGGAACATAAATATTTATCTCTATCTCTTTTTTCTTTTCCCATTTGCATCCAACCTGGTTTTTATGCGTTTTGCTAAATACATGTATTAGACAAGGATATCTTTATACGAGCAGGTCGTTCCGGGTACGTCGTCGGTGATGACGCACGCTGAATCGCGAACCGGTCACCTGGAGCCGCGACCGAAGACGTCCTTGGTTGTGCCGTTGTCCTCTGGATGCTGACCTTCCACTTGGTTTGTCCGATCTCTCTCCCGTGCAAAATTTACCTGTTTACCTTTATACTGCTTTTTTCTGCTTTCGAATGTCTGTTCGTGTGGTGGTAGAACAACAAACTGTATACTGTTCTTACCAACACTTAAAAACAAAATTTATAAGCGTTTTACTTCCCCCTTTTTTTACTTCTACTTTACTGAAGTGTTGATTGGATTTAATAGCCCATAAAAAATTTATTGTAATTGCGTCCTAAAATTTTGTTACTTTGTAATTGGTTTTGGTTGGATGGGCGTAGTTCTCGAGTTTAAATATCAGAAGTGAGTGAATTGGCAAAACCCCCTCTGGAAGACAATATGCAAAACGAGATGGATGGTTTGGCCTGAACAACGTTTAACTGTGGTGACGTCAGTGGGTGTCGCTTGGAAGAACGAAAATTACTAGGAGTGGTTGATAAATAAATCTTGTTTTTTCTTTGCTCCTTTTTTCTACAACATTTTTCAAATGCAAATCAGTTGGTGTATCCAAAGTATGCATCTATTTTTGGCAATTTCAAATAGCGAAGCAGGCTTGCTTTGGATAAAAAGTTTGTTGACATGAGAACTTTCTTTCCATGATGTTGGTAATGTGTAAAGCGAAGAACAGTTGATAAGCTCTCAATAATAATCGTAATAATCGCTCTTGTAATGCATTATTCATTCACAAGTAAAAACTTTCATTGTATGCATGTGCCTATCTTTACCCTTCTTAAAATAACTTTCAGTTCCTGTTTACTGATAATTTGGGTATCAGGAAAGGAAGACGACAGTAAGTGGTTCTTATCTTTTTTTCTTTTTCTGTAATTACAAACAATAATGAATTTCGCTGTAATAGAGATACAACTTCCGTTTGTATTTTATTTCTCTATGAAGATTTGAAATAAGCTGATAGAGTTCACCAAACTTATCGCACCAATTGATATCTTTACTTCGGTCATCACAGTTATATCCTCAAATCCAGGAATTCCATTCAAGTCAGATCGTTCTTATAAATCTTGGTAGTAACCAAGCTATTCAATTGGATTCTAAATTAAATACGACCTCATTGAATCTTTTTCAAACAAACAAATTATGAATTTTTTGAAAAGATTTTATCTGCTTTACGGCTTTGCTTTGCCATTACCTTCTTCAGTATCTTCCGAATACACAGGCAATAGCAGCACTTCCATAGGCCTATTATAATTAGTTTCTTGAGTTGATGTCGGTTTCGAAGTACGATATCTGCTTTGGTGAGTTCATTTCGCGCCCTAAACAGTTTTGTAATTCATCCTGAATTACTTTTGGATAGGTTTTACATGTTTTGACCATACGAAATAAAGTACTTAACATTATATAATCTCGTCAGGGCTTGCAGTACCTAATAACGTCTGGGTATCTCTGATCGTAAGGTCTACTGGGACTAAATACCAAATTTAATATTGAACAGCAAAGCCATCCATCCAGTCAGTAATTCTTTGCTTGCGGTTTTCTGTTTTTTTTTCTATAGATTCTTCTATAGATATATCCTTCGGTAATTTGATCGGATCTGTTACAGTTTGATCTGACATTTTTCTCGTATCACGCAGCCTTTTACTGTACATATTTCTTAATGCATCAATTTTCGGAAGATTCAAATTGAGATCACCATGATGCCTAAACAATTTTATTCAAATATCATATAGTAAGTTCCTGCTGCTCTTCAAATTCCTTGAAGATTATTTCTTCTACCTTATTGCTTTTGGACTTTTCTAGATATTTACAAGGCTACACCAAATGAAGAGTTTTAGACAACAAACTTTTTGGCAAATATATTGGATATTGAGAAGGGTTTGCAGAACGCAGAAACAATACGTCTCCAGTGTAATATTCCTCTTTGAATAGTTCGCTTCCCATACATATCATGGCGAATTAAAACAGTAGACAAATTCTGAAAATTTATAGGTTAGGGACATCAGAACCCTCCAGCCTAAGTTGCGGCCACTGCCCGATCGAATCCAGCCTCAAATGTGGCGGAACTTGGTTTTTGGATGGTTTTGCCACGCCGATCATCCAGCTAAAGGCCTAGTGTGACCCTGACAGAGCTTCGTTTCGAGGCTACTTCGTAGGCCTACTAAACTAGCATCCCGGCATGTACCCGTTAGGGTGAAGTTGTCTTGAACGTGAGAGGCTATATATTCGCATCAACACCCCTTAAGCGTAGGTCTCTAGACGATTTAATGGGAATCCGTCGACTGGAATTGCACAGTCAATGCCGGACCCCCATATCACCTACGAGTCACTACCTGGTTGCATGCAGTTTTTCATAGGTCAGCGAGCGAGCTCCCTAAGCCTCACTTTAATTCTCCTCCATTCGTCTAGGTCAGACAGCGGGAAACTAGCACCATATTAGACCCTGACGTCAGATAAGAATCAAATCCACACCCATGTCGGACGCTCATGTTAGCAGAGCTTCCTCCGCAACGTTTTAGAGTCATCGTCGAGAAACACTTGAGTGCAACTCTACCACACATTACATTCTGACTGCGTCAACCGTTGCCCAGACAGACCTGAGATTGGGTAGACAACATCCAGTTCTAAGGGTGAACACCGTGTGGTCTGCCCATAAACTAGTATCGGATACTAGTGCTTCCCGATATCTCTAATGACTGCCCAGACTTCTGTCTCCTCAGTTAGTCTCGGATCCTAGTGAGTCCGACACCTCGAGCGACTGCTTGTCCGTTCACTGTGAAAAAAACAAAATAGATAAGGAGAAAACTGTTTTTCCACTAACCTACATATAAAGCGTTACTTTATTCCCTTAAAAGAGGTAGTAAAATCTCTTGCTCTCCCTAGGGGATAAAAGTGTTTCCATGGTAACAATAATCATCAACACAAGTTACACAACAACATCTATGAGTTTAGTGTTTGCTGAGAAATTTGGAAAGAATTCTTCGATTAAAAGAATTGAGCAAAAACTACTATTGTGTACTACTATCTAAAATACTTTTATAATGTTTTAACTTTAAGCTAGTAGATGCAATTTAGTAGAAAATAATTATTTTGACAGTGATTATTGTTATATCAGTTTAAAGCCTATCCCAACTTAGGTCGGTTATTAATACTCGATCGACCCAACTGATCTAATCGACCTGCTTGGCTCGAGAAAGTGTTAAAAACTTTATTAAAAGGTTGCTTGGTACGAAAAAACTGCACGAACTCAAAAACTCAAGTCGGTACAACTAGCTTCAGGCTTGAGACTGAGACGAGCTTTGTACTTTAGATATTTGTTACATTATTTTTAAAAGTCGATTTAAGCTAGAAGGCATAGTAAGCTATCCAACAACCAATATGTTTATGTACTGTTGGTTTCATAATGGTCTAGGAGAGCAAGGCTTTTTTATATGAAAAATAGCATCTTATTAGCCTTGCTGCCCTAGTTCATTATGAAGTCAATAGTAATCAGAGCCGTGCCTATCAAGGGGTGCTGTTCACTCAAGATTCACCCATGGCGGCAAATAAATTTCATTCATGTTGGCAAAATATCCAATTTTTGCTTAAGGGGCTTCGCAAGGTTTCTTCTATTTCCGCGAATGCAAAATCCGCAAGTGCGACATTATAAAATACGAGGATGGTCTGAAAAGTTTCCGACCTTAACGTGAAGATGGCAGCACTCGTCAATAAAAGCTAGGGAATGTAGTTGTGCATCTTTTGACAGGTACTCACCAAGATTTCAGCCATTTTGGACGCGCAGTTGTTATTTGACAATCGTTTGAGTGAGTCGATGTGAGTGTTTTTGTGAAAATGGAAAAAATCGAGTATCGAGCTGTCATTAAATATTTGTTTTTGAAAGGCAATACGCCTACGCAAATTAAAGATGAGTTGGACTCTGTGTATAGGGACTCTGCGCCATCATTTACCACAGTGAAATTTTGGGCAGCGGAATTTAAACGTGGCCGATACCAGCTTGGGAGACGATGAACGTTCGGGACGTCCAAAAACTGCAACCACTGACGATAACATCTCTAAAGTTCACTAAATGGTGCTAAACGACCGTCGAATTAAAGTGAGAGAGATAACAGAGGCTATGAATATGTCCAAAGAACGTGTTTGTCACATATTGAATCAAGATTTAGGCATGAGAAAGCTGTCCGCGCGTTGGGTGCCGCGTTTGCTCACGTTAGACCAAAAACGTTGTGGCGGCACTCTCAAAAATTGAGCACTTGCCACCTTGATGTTTGCTCCGGCAGCTTGAATGGCTAGGTGGTACAGAGCTGGGTTCGTGGTTCGCTTGGTTGAATAAAATTGTTCTTTGACCTACCTGTAATTCCTCAAAAAATGCTGGGCGCCAACTGAAGTTCTGCTTATCGTCCCAATTGAATGAATTATACTCCAGCTTCAGTTCTAGAGAATAGGGACTAAACTAGGGAAATTTCTTATTTATTTACGCCGTACGAGCTCCAATTAATAAAAACCAATTTTCTAGGTGAACTACATATATTTAATGGTTAAAAATGCAATATATTTCCTAAAAGACTACTATGCTACATAAATAAACAAATATTTATATTTAATTAACTATGCAAAAAAACTATTTACAAAATTATCCGATGAGCGGATAACGTTACCTAACTAATTAGAATTAAAATAATACTATATTACATCCGGAAGATATCTTTCGTTTACATAAAAAAAAGGCATTCAACACACCTTGTCTTCTTATTACATAAAAGAAATAAACGTAATGTTTTCTAAAGAATAAACAAGAAGTTCAAAAAGAATAAAAAATAAATTTACAGCTTTACTAAATAATTTACTTAATAAAAGGTAAAATCAAACAAACATTCAATTATGTTCCTGAGGGGAACAAACACAATTATAAGTATGGTAATATTTTACCGCGCTGACATGCCTACTGAATAATCTAACCTTATTATTGGTTCTTCGCGGCGATCAAATCAATGGAACCCTTAGCAGGACAACGAGATGATAGATACTTGCATCTAAAGGCTCCTATTTTGATTTGCAGTTTACCAAGCTGTTATTGTAGCGAAGGTACGGTACGGCAAAAATCAGACGTGAGGAAAAAGCCTGTGTGAACACAGTGAATTAATTAAAAAAATAAGAGAAAATTGGCGTGGCTTACCAGCTATCTGGCTATTCCAATAAATAATTAGGCACTAATTGCACTTCTCTAGTTGTAGATCAACGGTAATTTTTAAATTGTTAAACGGTAGCACTATACAAGATAACGATAAGCAGATAAGATAAAGATATCGTGGACCGGTGGTGTTCAACGGACCACGTCTTAATGTCCAGTCCTCTCTCCTAACATATCCCTACACGCCCTACCATCCAAAATGTGTTGGTGTGAAGAGATTATTAGGGGATGACATTTTTAAACAATGATTTTGGACTTTTATTTTGCGCGCGTAATATTTACACGCTGCAACGTGTTCGAATGAACATTTCCAACGCTCTGTTGACGCAGTTTAGGCGCAATAAATCAGAGTTTTCGCGCCGATTAATTACTGTAGATGAAACTTGGATACACCATTATACGCCCGAAACAAAAATACAGTCAAAACAGTGGACTGCGAAGGGGGAATCGGCTCCAAAAAAAGCAAAAACTGTTATGTCGGCTGGGAAAGTGATGGCGACTGTTTTTTGGGATAGTCATGGAGTTATCTTAATCGATTATTTTCAAACAGGAAAAACCATTACAGGAGCATACTACGCATCATTACTTGACAAGCTGAAGGCAGAAATTGCGGGAAAATGACCACATTTGCAGAAAAAGAAAATCCTGTTTCACCAAGACAATGCGCCGTCTCACACCTCCGCGGTTGCCATGGCGAAAATCCACGAATTACGGTTTGAACTGCTTGACCATCCTCCTTACTTACCAGATCTAGCCCCAAGCGACTTCTTTTTCTTCCCTCATCTAAAAATTGCGCTGGGAGGACAAAGATTTTCGTCAAATGACGAGGCAATCACCTTCGTGAACAATTATTTTGCAGAGAAAAACGCCGAGTACTATTTGGACGGGTTAAAGAGATGGGAGCATCGCTGGGAGAAGTGTGTAGACTTACAAGGAGAGTATGTAAAAAAATAAAAATAAATTTAAAGAAAAAATGTCTTGTATCTTTGTTAGGTCGGAAACTTTTCAGACCACCCTCGTAAACACTTATATGTTTATAAAAAACTGCATTGGACGTCGACGACGCCGTGATTTAGTTTGCTATCCTTGCTTCTTACTTATTTAGGGCGACCAATTTCAACTTGCACCAGGGCGCCAACTATCCCAACTAATTTACAGCATCTAAAATCTTTTGCACAACAAACATTTAATTATAAGAATAACAACATTAAGCAACTCTAAATATACAGAACTCCTTTAAAGTAAAACCTAAAGTCCAATAAAATACTGAAAAGCTAGGAGGTGGTTTTTCTCTATATGCACAAAGTGTTATGGCGAATCTTGGTTGAAAATTCAGCAAAATAGAACCTAGGGGAATAATAGGTTGCCATGACTTCAATGAGAGGCCTTAAAATGTTGAATAACAAACAAAGTGCTGTGGGTGGCCGTAGAGAGGCAGAAGTGACGTAGAAAGTCAAGATCTAGGATCTGTTTTTTCTTCTTCGTGCATTTTTCGACTAAATAAGGAGCCTAGAACATTATCAACAGTGTAATATGTTACAGAGGCCTTACTAACCCTTATCTAATTGAAAAAACGCTTGGGAAAGGCTATGCCATATTTGCAACATTTGTATGGGACACTTTGTGTTAGAATTCCCTCATCGATTACGATGTATTGCACTAGGTTGTATTTGGTCAGAATTTTTAATCCAAATTCGCCATACGCCTTTGTTTCGGATCTACGATCTAAGGATTATGACGCTTGTAAACAGAAATTGATAATCAAAGATTATACTAAACTATACTGTGTGTGGTTTCCAAATAACAGAGAGTGATTTATCCGTCGTAGCGTTGTAGGATTAACGGAAGCAAACTTAAGTGCAGTTTATGATGTTGGCTGCAGCAGGGAATTACCATGCATGTGCAGTTTACACGAACGGCTGCAGAAAGCAACACCATATATGTACGCCTTGTTCCAGGAGGTTGTTTACTTTGAGACAGAGAGTTGTATATGAGTTCTTTACATACAATTTCCTTTTTCTACTATCTTAATAGAAAGTTCCATTTTTCTCCCAGCTAAATCTTTTACCTCCCTAGGAAAGTATCCACTTTGTCTCCCTGAGGAGGAAAAATTGAACCATACGAAGATGGTATAAATAGCACAAATGCAAAAGTTC
Source organism: Agrypnus murinus (assembly GCA_929113105.1). Lineage (NCBI taxonomy): Eukaryota > Metazoa > Arthropoda > Insecta > Coleoptera > Elateridae > Agrypnus > Agrypnus murinus. The sequence goes on along the minus strand of OV816028.1, from coordinate 134,410,390 downwards.
TAAAAATCCTAACACTAAAATCTTCTTATAATCTTACAAATTGATACTCGTTTTTATTAAAATTTAATTTCTTTCCAATTTTCTTTTGTAGTAAAAAAACATATATGCAACTTGAGTGCAACAAGGTGAAAAACTATAAGTTAGAGATTGTGTAATTTCGAATTGCCTTTATACTGTAAGTTATCAATTTTTTATTATTTTGGACTTGGGCTCTAGGTAATGAATTTACTACTATTAAGAATATTCGTTCTGCTTTTTAATGAACAATGAAAGGATACTTCAAAAATCTGAATTAGAAGCCAATTTACAAAGATTTGGGTTTTTGAATTTAATTGACAACTAAATTTCTGCGTTTCAATTATATAATACTTAATGTCTATGTCTTTATGTAACACTTTCTGTTTTCTTGTGTACCTCTTTTTGAGTTGCGAAATTGGAGTATTAGACATTTTTGATTTTTATCGCTCAATCACCAAACTCGGATCTTTTAGGTACTTTTTTCAAGATCTTCTAAAATTGGGTTAGATCCGGTGAGTCTTTGATTTTTGCTTTAATAGTCCTTATACTCACTTAACGGAATGGGATTTCAGAAAATGTGGATTGCCGAAGCCTTATTTTGGCATATCCCCCGTTTTAGAAGGAAACGGCTTTAGTTTAGGGAACGTCTCGGAAATGAGTTTTTGTCCTTTAAGTGCTATTAGCAGCCAGCTTTCATTGTGCAATTCTTGGACCCTTTCTGCAAAAAGGAAATCAATCAATTCTAATTTTTTAACAGATTTAAGCATTAAAGGAATTTTCGATCGGTCAAACTTCGATCGTAAAACACAAACATCTCGCGCGAAAGATTTTTTTATACTACCATTTTAACGCTCTTTCTAGGACGACCTCTTCGTTCTTATCTGTTAGTAATATGAATATCATCGTGGCAAGGGGACAAAATCAATTTTTATCGTTTTTATAACGTGATACGTCAATTTAGTTTTCCAATTTTCCTCTTTCCCGAAAGTGTTAGGTGCGCCCGGCACTATATATTGGAAGTGTTGACAGCTACTAGCTTAACCCCTAAATTCCGTTCGTGGCGTGAACTCGACACACATCACGTTTTGAGTTCCTCAAAATCCAACCACCTTTGTAGCAGTTTTTCCTTCTCGTTAAAAAATTCTAACGCCTTGAATCCTTTTATTGTTAAAAGAAAATAGAATACAACAAAACATTGCAATCAAATTAGATCTTTTTCCTGAATGTAACGTATGTAGAAAGCAAAAGAAGTCAATTTTCCGTAGAGGTTTTCCTTTTTTATTGTATGTTTTTGTTGTGTGTGCCCCTTTTATATTTTGAAGAGTATTTGCAGTCCTCCATAAAATTAGTTTACCTATCGCATGCACTACAATAAAGGATCTCGTTTAAGATAGCTTTTGCGATAAGTAGAGGATTCCTACCCTCTACTATAGCGAGGAGTAGAAATGTCGAATCTAGTTTGCAGCTCGGGGCATGATTTTTTTTCTGCTACTTGAATGTTGTTATTCTACGACACGAATGAACCCAAGATAACACCGTTTAGATATAATTAGCATGCGGGAGTGGTCGAGTTTGCACGTCACCGCGTATAAAGGAGGATAATCTTAACTGAGTGACGGACGGACCAGGACGGGACGGTTGTTGCTCCTAGATTTTCTCGACCGACGCCAGCTGAGAGGAGTATTATGTACAGTGACTGCCAAAAAGTTTGACATAATTTGGTAACCTTTTCTCTTACTCGAATTAGGATAAAAACTCATATAGACGATCGCCCTACTTGTCAAAAAACTTACTAAACTAATTTGCGATATTTTGACAAATGATACAAATGATAATGTTTTACGAATTTCTAAATATCTCAGCAACTTTGGCATTATCATATTAGGTAATTTCAAAACTATCTTATACTAAAAGTGAGGTGACAGTTTTCGTCTTTAGAAGGATTGGGCGCCTAGATCAATTTTTCTCTAAATCGAGAAATAAGTATTTTCCGTATATTTCAATTTTTTTGACACCCGCTGTACTAGTGGGCAAGGTCCTCCAAAAACACCAAGAAAAAAATTGCCTTTGGAAGTTTGACTCTTTCCGACAAGGTAATTCGCCATCGCGTGTACATCCATACAAGCAACTTGCTGGGCCATTGAACTTTTATTAGTTTTCTCTTTTAAAAACTTGATTTGTTATTAATGTTGGTGATGAAGAGCTGTAGGAGCAAGATTTTTGCCCGCGTGTGCGCGAGGGAAAAAAATTGTTTACACTTCGAGGATTTGTGTTTGTCGGATGTGCAATGATTATCGTGCTCAGCCCAACGTAGCGTTCCATAAAAGACCTTTTTTTATATAATTGCGTGTTGTTATTGTTTTTGTAGTTTATTTATGGATAAACCCACATTTTAAATTAACGTGGCGACCACCAAAAGAGTTTTACCTGTATTTAAAAATAGTTCATTTTATACAAACATAACCTTGCAATGAAAAATGGCACCGTTTCACTTTGTTGGTTTACATTTCCTAGAGATAAGTTTGAACATTGGAAAAATTAACTATTTTATTTTTTTTAACAATAGTTAATAAAATTCTAAAATTAGAATTTTGTTTAATGAGTACGAGGTAGAGATGTAGCCAGTCATCCTATGGATTTTTTTAATTAATAGTAATGTACAATCGCATTCATTGTTTGGAGTTACCAGGAACTGCATTCATAATTGAACCAAAAAGGAAAATATTTTCTCAAACGGTTCAGGTTACCATTCACTAATTAAAATTGGTTTTTGTTTTCAATTTCGTTATTTTACAATTACCCAATCAAGTAGGTATTGGCCATTATTCCTTTGATAAACTCATTAAGCGTACCATTTAGTGATAAAGTTTAATGAATTGATTTCTTGATTTTTCTAGAAAACATTTTAGTAATGTCGAAATTGTGTAATAACTACCTACCATTATTTTTGGAAGGCTAAAATACCTTTTCGTTCTGGATTTAGAACTTTCTTCGATTGATCAGGCATACTCGTAGGCGATGATTTTTGACCAGTGCTATTATTGGTGCAATTGCTATTTTCGCTTTTGCTGAGCTCTGCACGAATATTATCGCAAGAATCGGTCACGATATTTTCAAAGACTTTCCCATACTTAAATCAAAAAATTGAAACATTGAGCACTCTTTAATTGCGAGTGACTCTACTCCATCTCTTTTTCAATCACGAATTAAATGACATCAGGACCATAGAGCCTCAAGAGATATTTAAGAAACTCAAATTTTGTTTGCTATTTTTATCCATTATCTCCCAAAACTTCGTTTGACTGCCCAAAATGAAAATCTCTAGCTCGATCTTGGCTGACTTATAGTATTCAAAACCGGTATATGTTGACGAATGGCATGTTTCCCAGCCAAAACAAATCTGTTAGTAAGATATATTGATTGATAAAGAAGCAGTACATTTCTCAAAGGCGTCACCAAAGTGCGCTTAGGTTGTTCATAAACTACTCCCATTTAAAATTATCGGTTGAGGATGTCATACTTTACTTTGGGTTTATATTACGCATTTTCAGAATAAATACTTCATTTCAAATTATGATGATTGCTTCGTTCAGACACATAGATTTGAACACATTTTGGAACTTTTGGAATTCTATTGACTCATTTGTGCAAATTTCACAATTCATGGACAAGCAATTCTACTTTGATTCTGCTGGCGATGTTACTGCCAACTCGACGTTCAATTAGTCCAGCGTCAAGACACTTTATCTTTTCAAAATTATTAATATCTTAAGGAATTAATTTTTAATTGCCAGCAACACTTCAGGCAGAAACAAAGTAGAATTACTTGGCCCTAGGCTCTTTTGTCCAATCCCTATTTTCGATGATAAAAATCGTGACAAAAGGATATAGAACACCATCTAATTGGCTTTAGTTTGATTTGATTGTTGGCCCATCTCTTAGCTGATGACCCAAAGCCAATTTGTCACCCAGTTAAAAATTGAGTTGTATCATTTGGAGGGGAAAATGCAAACTTATATTGTTTGCCACTTTTTCCAACTTTTTCTCACATCCTATAATTCTATAATTAGAAAGTTTGGATATTTGGAAACCTCTTTGGATATTTGGAAGAGGATAGGTTTTGAAAAGTGGAGAGACTAGTATAACTGACTCTGTTTGCCCAAATTTGTTTGCCACAGAAGTTGTTTGTAAACCTTGAGTACACCCACTTAAATATTTACAAACCTTTTTCCAGAATCAACCTTTGAATCAAATTTGATAACTCCGCTACTTAGTTTTAAAGTTGCCCAAAAAAATCAGCAGTGCGCTACGGAGGGTTTGCCACCCTATTTGGAATTTTGGAATATCTGATGGTTGTAATCCATTTTTTATAGAAAAATCTTATTCTCGGGAAGCAATTGGAACCTTGTACACTATAGGTAGATCATTTATCTACCACAAGAAACTCGACGTTTCGCCTGTAATTGTATCCCTATACAATTACAAGCGAAACGTTGAGTTCCTTTAGGACGTTGAGGGTTTTAGCGTTGAATTTTGACTCGACTTGGTACTGAACCCATCTATCGCCGAATTTGAATTGGTGTCTTTATCAAATCCACCCTAAAACGAACCGATGTTTTTAGAATATCCGTCCTAAACGAACGATATCGGTTGTGGATAAACATTCCAGTAGTTGTACAGTTAGGAAAATCCATGTTTTTTTTTTCTACAAACATCTTTTTAAATCCTATAGTTGCTGCCAGATAGGTAGTGGTCTCCAAAACAAGTACTTAACAGATTGTTCGTTAGGTAACAGTAGTTGTTCCATGAACCAAGATTAAGTTTAAGATATTAAGTTTTACTCATTATTTTCATTCTTTTGTATGTATTTTTTTCATGGTTTTCTTTCGAATTTTAAATACACTTCGCAACTTCCTTCGTGTTGTTTGTTTTTGTGGAAAAGAAACTAGAATGGCAGAAATACTTTAACCAGATTTCTAGCATGACAAACATCGCGTTGACGCCCTATCTATGCTTTTACTTTCTTATCCGATAACATATGTTTCTGGACGAAGGGTTGGGATGGGAGAACATCCCAGGTACCACATGTCGATTACTGTGATTGATTATATGGCGGACCCTAATAAGATTTGGCCAAGTCTGTGGCAATCTGTGGGAAACATTCGGCAGCTTAAAATGAGAATATTCTAAAATCCAAAAGATTTAATTATTTGCTGAGAATATGCTTCATATATGTATCAAAATCGTAAAAACAAAATCGTAGCAGTTACAACCTTCTCGAATGAGAACGTGAATTATACCCGGTTATTAATCCTGTCGTCATAGGTCAGGGCCCAATGTAAAATCCACCACTGATTGTACAATGTACACCAAGAAAGATTAAAATCCTCCCACTTCTCATTCAGACGATCTGATAATTTGCTTGTAATCGTGATATGAGAGGTTGGAGGATTTACAGCTGTAGAAAGTATTGTTGGAAACTGAGAGTACGTCAAGGAAATCACCTGGAAAACAACTGTATTGGTGGTATGTTTTGGCATTGTCAGTGACGTTGCTCCAGTATTGAGTATTTTTAGATGAAAGTGCGAATAAAATGTTCTTTTTTACCATGTTACATTAGAAAACGTTTCGACATCGTAGATGCGACTAAAACATAGAAAAGGAGAGTGAACAGTCTACGATATTAAGAAAAGAACTATTAAAAAGAGTTTCAAGATTCTTTAACTTGGCCTAGATCTCTCCCCTTAAGATAATTTTAATCATTATTTTTTTGTGTATTATCGAAATCATTCGAGAAAAGTTTTGCCTATGGTGTAGTTGATACGTCGAGTAACAATGCTCTTCTTTGTGTTAGTTTTTTTAGTAATTAAAATAAATGGATTGAGTGTTCATTTGAAGCTAAATGAACAACTCAAAGAAAATGCCAATATTGAAGGGTTAATATTTAAAAAGTTTTATCATTTTTTTCTTTTATTTCTAGGTCCGGTGACCGTTCCAATGGTATCGACAAATTCCTCACCTCCCATAGCAATGCCGGTGCAAGTACCTCCAGGGCACGTTGTTCAACAAATAGTAGACGAGAGTGGCACGTTACGTCACGTAATTCTTTCACCCCAACATCCTGCCGGTCTGGTGCCGCTTGCATCTCATAATCCTCAACACTATGTAAGTATACGAATATATAAATATACGTTCGAGTACGAAACACACGCATAAATCTATAAATATGGCAACACATTATTGAATACTATTTCCAGCACTCGACTTCGAAATATCTTTCTCTTCCCTTCTTCTTGCTTGCATTCCACCTACGTTGTGTTTACCTGAAATTAATCGAAAGAGCTAAGTTTATAACGGGACTCTTACTAATACCCTTCTTGTTCCCTCCTACGATGACATATTTTAAAATTTAATTTCCGGAATGAGAGTGCTGCAAGAGGTACTTGGTGACAAAATTTTTAAGATTAGTCTTATCTATAGGTAGATAATAGAATAATGGTGATAATTTTTTCGTTTGATTATGTTAAATGATAAGATTTGATACAAAACAATAGTAACAAGTTCATTCATAAAAAACTGATTGAATGACTTCTCCTATCCTAAATCTTAATCTATAGTAAAATGAGCTCAAGCATGATTCATATAGATATGAGTTTAGACGAGCCAGCCCCATCATAGTCGTAGATTTAAACGTGGTAGAGAATCTTGTGAAGATAGTAACCCAAACCAGGAACCATTAATGTATAGGAAATGGACGTTGAGACATTCCGGGTCCAAAACTTCATATCGACATTTTTATGAGAAGTTATCAGGATAGTGCTTTCTAGAAAGCTCTAGAAAGCCAGAAACTCCTAGATAGGGGAAGCTACGGTGAAATTGTACATTTGGGATTTATTTTGCTCAAGTATTCAATTCTAACCCTACTTTTACTCTATTTATTGGATGCAAAACAGGGAGAGTTGTTCAGGAAGTTCGCGACAAAAATTTTGCAAAACGATTAATTCTTGCAGTTGGTGATACGTGTTATGGGCTCCCTGTTGAGGGCCTTGGGGACCCTTTCTAGATCTACAGAAAGATGCTATATGAGACTTATATGAGACTATGAGAATTACAATGGATTGCAGATAAGTAACAATTTTCTGGTTGAGGATACTAAAGCGATCATCCACCTGCCGTCTACGAACTATTTCAGGAAAAACTTCTTTACCGAAACATTAGCTATGCGTTAAGCATCAATTTAAAGTTGGAGCGCAGTTTCCTGACATTCAGACTTTCGCCCAAACTAATAAGAGCGACTGTTTTTAAAGAACCTATTAGAAATTAAATTTTCAATTGGGTTTATAATATTTTTTATAGCTAGAAAGTTCAAAAATACTTGATAAGATCCTCTAGGTCAGCCATTCCCAACCTTTTTCGTTCGCGGACCGCCAAACGACGTAGCATTTGCTTGCGGGCCGGGTAAGGCAAGAAATTAAAGAAAACATTTCGCAAAATAAATTTACTTTTACGCTGTACAAGAAGAATCTAAAATAATGTAATATCCATTCTTTATAATAACAAAAGTCGGTTTTTGTACCTCATCCGCTTCTCGCATACCAAACCTCGAACAACCAATACGGCGACCGATCCAAAATCATACGGGTTTCGAGAGGCCAGGGTTTTTTCTTGTCGCCACACGAACGTCGAAAAACGATGGCAGGGTGGAGTGAGGCGCCGAAGACCATAACCGGGCCCGACACACATAAGGCAGTCCATCGTTCAAAACCAGAACGAGATATCTCGAGACAGGGAGCGGAGATATAACCGAAAATGCTGGCGAGTGGGTTTCGGAAGCGGCGATCAAAAATAGGAATGGGCGGTCGAGAATACGCTCAAACGACCCAGGAGGCAGTCATATAAGACCTCCAAAACTGGTTTCTACGTAGGAGCCCGATTAGGCTGGTAACGGTAATATAACTTTAACACGATTCTCGGGTGAAAAACCAATAAAAAATTTCGAGTTTTTGGCTGTAACTTTTTTCTTATGTTTTTACACGGCATTTGAAAAGGAAACTGAAATTGCCCATTGTTTGATGCCCAAGGTAGTCGTTTTGGCTCCTATGGTTTCCGAGATACCACTACTCGAAAACGGGCGGAGCTCCATAGAGCGGAGAGGGCTATAAATACGAAAAAACTAATAGATCCACCGCTCGTAGCAGGCCGCGTAACATCGAATGCCGTCAACACATGTTCGATCATCCCCAAAAACCCCATGTCAACCCTAGTTCCCGCCCCCGGAAGAGTATAGGAAAAAAAAACTTTTGCGGTAGAAACTGCGCTGACAAAGATTCCGAAGTCAGATTTTTCGCACCTATCTACCGTAAGGCGAGGACATTTTTTTGCCGCCTCCGCTTAAACGGTTTACCGGAGACGATCAAGACTACAAATCTGAGACGGGAACTACCTAATGCATGGACACACAAAAACGGCCCGGTTCGAAGCAAGTTTTGCGACCTTGCGAAATGCGGATTTTGATCTTTATCCTTAATCGGGGACGCAAGACAAAAATTCGGTTCCGGCATGCCTAGACTCGTGCAAGCCGAACCCGCTTAAAAATTCTAAGATGGAAGATTACCTATTACTACCCTATCAATACCGTCAACGCCGATAAACCATTTGACTCCACGTTAGCTCCAGGATATCACGAATTAAAAAAATTCTTTTAGTAAAATTTTGAAAAACACATGTCTCTGCGGACCAGCAGAGATTTCTGACGAACCGGCACCGATCCGCGGACCGGCGGTTGGGAAACTGCTGAAGGTTGTTGGTGAAAATAAAAATATTACATCGTCATAACGAGGGTTTCTGCTAATAAGTCAAAATAATAAATTTGTTAATTGAGCTTACAACTCACATTCTCCACCTTTTCTACAATATGACAACATTGATATTACAAAAAAAATAGGGGAGGAGGTGTAATACTTGCCAAAAATCTCGAGCTCGTGGGCAATTTTCTCATAACATTTATGTGGGGAAGTAAGTTCATGTATTTTGTATTACTCACATTAAAACAATAGAACTATAAATAAAAAGGTGTGAGGTTTACGTGCTTTTGCTAATTACAGAATTTAAAAAGCGAATTATCTCGGTTAGTAGGAATTTGTCACTCTTGCTGATACAATGCAACAGGCTTCAAAAGTGTCATGCTCACCCACAAAGAATGAATCAGTCAATGTCGAACGTACACACATCTATAATCATATAAATGCGAATGATTCACCACTCACTACTTCGACGACACAATATTCAAGAAAGTCTCCGCATTAACATATAGATGAAACCTGGATAGAATGGCGGAATGCTGCAATACCTATACCTTCCTTCTTTAACTTTAAGCTTTTCTTTTACTTCTATTTTTTAATATTTCTCTCTCTTTATTACACACCCGTGCAGGTAAAGCGACTTGTCGGGTACTGACGGAACTTTTTAAGATCTTTTATTATTACTTTTATTATTCTTTTTGGGAATCCCAAGAATATATAGCTGAAAATAAGATTTGGCAGGAGAGTAGGGGGAATCTTTTGAACGATTATTGAAAGGAAGCGTGGTAGAGATTGATAAATTTCATTTCATTTTGGAATGATGAATTTAGAAATTCGAGAAAGAATTCGGAAGTTCTGTAATAATATTACAAAATTAGTTATGCATTTTACTTTCTTGTGCAAGTAGTATTAAAATTAATAATTATGAAATTCGAGATTATCGATTAGATAATTTTACAGAAAATATTTCAATCCTTTCGTGAATGGAATATTTGAGATTTATTAGAGCGTCCATAACGATCATCCGTTTATTAACAATGAGAATTTATTCTGCCAACGACATAAACTTTACCAAATCTGAATTTTAAAGAAAATCAGTTGAGATAACGCTTTAATTGATTTTAGTGACTTAATTGTTTTGATCGATCTCAGGCAGTCTGAAGTGGCTACAGTTTGATTACTGCATTCAAGTGTTTAAACGCGAATCTAACATTATAATGTCTTAATTCAATTCATGAGAAGTGAAAAGGACTAGGACTTGGAGAATATTTGTATGAAGCTACCGTAAAAGTTGACGTTATCTGTAAAAATAAGAATAGGGATAAGAATGTCTTCACAGCAGCGCTGTGTAGACTAGCCTAGTCCACTAGTCCAAACTCATCAGCACCCACACCAGGGTGAAGAGGTGGTAGCTTCTACAGTAGCCACGATCTATTGCTAGGTTATAATATTCCTTTTAAGAAACTTAAAACATGCCTTGTCGAAAAAGCTTTTACTAAAAAGTTCATATGGAAGCTGCTTGCAGCTAGATTTCGTACACAGTTCATGCATTCGTACACGTAGTGATTTCTACATTCCTACTGGCTGTCTGAATAGTTTCATTTCTATTAATTAAAACTTACAATCCGCCTTCCCTCCTCTTTTATTTTTGGTTGTCTTACATCTACATTTCACCTTCTTTCACTTCATTCGGTGCTTTTTAATCTTCTGTTCTCTTCGGATCAAATATTCTTCCGCACCATATGCAATCACTGTCCAATGGCTGCCTTATAAATTTTGATTTTTGTGTTTGTAATAATTATTATTTTGCTCTCTCTGCTTAAAAGTTCCGTATTTATAGTATGCCTTGTAACCGCTTATATTCTTCATGCTACCTTAATTTCCTTTTATTTCTGTTATTAATGCTTTTTTTCTAAGCCTCTAAAGCTATCGACCTCTTCACAATCTTTATTTCTTACATGCTGTCTTCATTATTTCCCCTATCTGTTACCATATATTTTGTGTTTTTCCCTTGGGTTATCCCTAGTCCTCTTCTGCTTACTTCATTTATCATTTTCGTTATCTTCTGTCGTTATCGTATTTCGGCTAAATCGTCAGCGTATGCAACTACTTGGACCGATTTATTATTAATTGTCTCTTTCAATTGCAGCCTTTATTGTTCTATCCAGTGCTATGTTGAACAATGTGGTTGATAATTCATCTTCCTGCCTTACACCGTCATGCTTTTAAAGTTTCGTGTATTTGTCCTTTCGTCATGACTGCTGCTTTTGATCCTTTTATCTCATTCGCACGATTTTGAGGTCAAAACATCTAATCCCCAAATGTCTAATGCCAAAATATCCAATGCAAGAATACCTACCTAATCGGTCAAACTTTCTAATGCCAAATGATCAAGATGTCCAATAACCAAAATACCTAATGACTAGATAATAAACTTTCATTTACCATACCAACTGACCTTCCTGCCTCACTCTGCTTTAGATTTTTTATTACTTCATTGCACACTTTTTCTGTTAATAAATTCTTGTGCTTTCCCATTCCTCGTTATATAAATATTTGCAATGGTTACCTTATTGCTTCCTACTTTCTGACATACTGCCAGTATACCTATACTCACCATAATTATTATCAGTCATCATCTCTTTACCAAATGTCGTAGATATGATGTGGCAATAATGAGCAAACAGAAACAAGTTCAATAATATTAAAACTTGCTATCAACTTTTCTTGCACAAGTCATTTCAAATCATAATTCGAACAACAATTCAAAAATTCGAGGAGCCTTTATCAAAGTATAAGTCGAAATAGACGTCCCTTCAAGCTGAAAGGAATTATTTGAACGAATTCATGTATTATAGACCTCGAACAACAAAGTGTCTTGTCCAGGACCTAAACCCTGGATCCGTCAAGGCCATGAGATAACTGTGGATCATAAGGTTAAGATGTTATTGCTTGCTCATAACTTATTTTAAATAAAAGTGTCATCTAAGACCTTATGTCCTATTGTCACATATCGGTAGGTACTTGTCTGCAAAATTGGATGTCACATCGAGAATACTGTGGACGCTACGCCGACCACAAGCGGTGGACACTTTGCCGACCGTGGACACTAACCTAACCTAACTTAAGGTCATATTGTAGCAAACATCACATAAAGCATACCATATCAAAATCGATCAACAGGTTAATTAGTTTTAGTTTCGGAATTTTACGTTAACATTCCCATAAGAATTGTAACTATGGACAGCTCTTAAGGGTCGGAGTACTATCCAAGGTCTGCAAAGTATTCACCGCTTGTGACCGGCGCTGTGTCGACGGTCGGCAAATTGTCTTTCGACAAAATGTATTTTAAAGAATCAGCGTAATGTCCACGGTCGGTAAAGTGTCCAAAATCGCCAGTCGGTGTAATGTCCACGGTCGCGGTCGGCGAATTCAGGCACTGTAGTCTCAAGGTTTAAATTTGAAATTCAAAAAATCCTCGCGTAAAAAAGTCTGCGATCAAAAGTTAAACCTCTCGAGTTCTTAAAACAGTCCATCATTTTTTGTTTGACTGGTGGACTTTAATTCTCGGGACCATCAAATGTTTCAGGTCAATTAAGCTTTTTATGCCAGTCGGCATCTTTAATGGGGTTTCTTCGACTTCGGGATTCGTATTGAACTTTTCCTGCCGATCAGGGCTTGCTGCTTCTTTTGGCGGCGTTTTTCATTCTTGACCGATTGAACACTCAGAATGGTCTGTTCAAGACCATTCTGTTCTTAGAAATCAAAAACGACTTTAAATAGTGAACTCAAGTGGCCAAGGGCACTCCATGGCCTAAGAAATTCAAAGCACAACGCAAGGCAATCCCCACACACTTCCCCTTTCCCCAACGGACTTATATTATACGAAATATTAATCGAAAACTCTTCTCTTGTGAACTAATTCTAAGAAGTCCAACTTTAAGCGCTCTCTCTCTCTGCCTACTTTGCCTCCACTCGCAATACAAGGTTTATTGTGAACGCATGTTTTTGAACGCCGGAAACTGTAAAAAGAGTTATAACGGTTCAGGAGAGGTACCATTCAACTTGCGCTATCAAGGGGGAGTCAATTGATGTGCCACTTATATAAGATTATAAATGGGCATTTTTGCTTGAGTTTTGGGGAGGGGCATGGAATGGGGAAGAAGAGCATTTAGGGCTGTTTTATTGGTCGTCTTTGGTGCGTTGGAGTTGAATCATATGTCACGTGGGGGGCAGGTCTAGGAATACTTCAAGCAGCGTTGGGATTAAAGGGGGGGATTGTCTTGGATGTCGTTCTTGAAGTGCTTAGGTCATGGAGTCTAATGGTATAACTACATGGGGATTTTAGTAAAAAGTTTTTATTGCGCCACTTGCGCAGGTATAACCTAAAGGACATCTATTTTAGAGATTTTTTTTATACAGGGTGATTCAGAAATAACTGATTTCCTTTAAATGGTAGGTAGAGGGGAGGCAGTAGAGCTAATTTACCTTGACAAGTATAGGTCAAAAACGAAGTTTTCCAGAAAATTAATTTTAAAGTCTTATTGAATTTTTGGATCCGGTCCTGACCTTGAATCATTTTGAATCCAAAATTCATTAAACTTTAAAATTTTTTTCTTGAAAACTATTCGTTTTTGACCTATACTTGTCCAGGTAAATTAGCTCTACTGCCTCCCCTCTACCTACCATTTAAAGGATATCAGTTATTTCTGAATCACCATGTATATAATCGAATTATTAATGGTAGTTAACAATACAATTACTAACTATACAAATATGTTGGAATTCTTTAAAAAGGATAGCTTAATAATCTGAAATTCCTTTTAAACTAACTACTTAGCTTATCCTAAACACTTCCTGAAGTTGCAATTTTTGTAGAATGCTATAAATAACGTTTGAAGGTATTTAACAAAAGAAGGAATTTGCACAGATCCTATGAATCACTAGAATGTCAACAACTTCAAAAAGGGACATTACAATCGGAAATATTTATTAGAAAATGTTTTGAGTACATTTTAACAAGAGAATGACAAGCCGATTGATTCCCTTTATTTAGGTATTCGTTTGAGGGAGTATTTGTAGATTTGCCCTTTTATATTGACTTCTATTATACAGTCGTATCGTGTCTGTATTCTTAACATGTCTTATTGTGACTTCTGATATGCATCATGTAACTTCTTCCTGTTGATAACATTTTTACATATATTTACACAACTCTACAATTTCCAACTGTAGACATTATTGGGCACATGGAAATTGATTTTTCTTTTTCAACTTTTAGGTTATGTTTTGTATTTGTTTATTTTTTGAGAAATATATGTATTTGCACATGTTTGGTTCTAAAAAACTAAAATGCAGTACTATCATGTCAATTATTTAACAACGGGTCTACTCTACTTACCTTCCAAGAATTCCACAGCAGTCTGAAAAGAATTGTTTTATTGCCATCAAATTGGCACTGCGTGTGCGTGTGTAATCTATGTGTGTGGTGTCCGTGCCTTTTCATGGTTCTTTCCCGTGGTGTTTGTTGTATTGCGGTCTCTGAAGTTTTACGAGGCAGGTCTTCATTCACTTCAAATTGCCTGATTGTGACGGAATGCAACCTTTTTTTCTTTGACTTATCTCACTCTTTCATGAAGTAGGACCGGCTAACTGTTTGTTGATTCTCTTTTTTTTTTTAATTTGTCTTTTGCGTCCTGAGAACCAGACTGCGTATGAATGTTAACCTACCTATTATAATCAAAGTTCGTTTTATTTTTGAACATTGAACTAACGATGATTATGAAGTAAATTTGATATTTAGAGCAAGACGCCGAGATCTGTTTGTTCATCAAACAAATAAAAGGCGACATTTCTAGAAGTTCCTAAAATTACAAAGATTTAAACGAAGAGATATTTGTCGGAAAACCTCAAAGGTGTACTGCAGTTAGTCTTCAACTGTTTATTTCGCTCATCCATTGTAGCCAGTTAACCGCAAAACAAAAAAAGAATTTCGAAGTGAGCTCTGAGAAAACGCTCCGCCTCGCTCGAAATGACCACTCGTGAGGCATTACTTATGAATGGATGGTCTTTAAGAAGTTTTTTCTAGGAAGTTCGTGATCCTAACACAACAACGGAAATCCTTGTAAATTTGAAAGTTTCTTCTTAAAGAGCAATGTTTCCGAAACGCTTGTCCTCTGTCGTATATTGGCAAAAGTTCTTCCCTTTTACCACTGTTTCTATTTTATTGTTATGATGACTGCTCTCTTTTTATTCCTTTTACTTCGTGTATGTGTACCCTTTCAGTAATTGATGTGTCGCTATAAAAATTGTTAATAAGCAGCGTTAAACGCCTGTAAGAATGTCCAGCCATCGGGCGGAAGTAGGTTTAAGTGGCCAACTTGTTATGAAAATGACTGCAATTTAAATTTATAATATACGTACGTCTTTTGATCCGTTATACGTCTACGGATGAAAGAATTTGTTATTGTCATAGTTTTACGTTTCAAAGAGACCTGAGATGGATGAATGAATGAATGAGTAGTACGTGTTTGGAAATTTGTTTTTTGAGCATTGTTTTGTCTTGGGCTCGATCGCAAACTGGACATCGATCGAATGCCTTTAACAGAGAGGATTACAGACTACCAGAAATTATGGATTTTGCAAATTTTGAAACATCCAAACTTTGAAAACTTTAAAAGTTACAAACTAGTATTCTAAAATGTGTATAAATATGAAGCTTTGAAGCTAGGAGTGGCTGAAATTCTGAGAATTTGATTTTCCCAATTGAAGAATTGCAATTAAGTCTGGGCTCGGGGTCTTGGCTATTGCTATCTATAAGCTAAAACATTCAATATCTGAAACTTCCATTGAGTTTCTGAAGCCTTAAAACTAGCGAAATTTGAAACTTAATCTCAATTGAGATCAAATCCTCTAGTTTCGGATATAATGGCATATTCTCTCACTCATTTCTTTTCTATACTCGCTCTTTGTTCTGCGTAAATATAGCGTTTCCGGGGCAGACGAATACCTTCTTGAGAAACAGTTTCTGTAATTAGACTATTATTAGACTCCCTATGGGCTACTAAAATAACACGACTAGAACTAGTCTAACAATAAGCCTACCCTTGTAATTTACATTAGACTTACCGCAGGCCTTTAAACTTCAGGTTGATTACTCATTTGATATGTATCAGTGCAATTTATCTTGAAGTTTTTCTTTCAGAATCTATTTTCAAAGTGTTCTACGACTCCTAAACGGTTAAGAACCACTGTTCTAAATTACTACTATGGTAGCATAGCTAAATTCATCGCTGCACGAGATGGTAGCCATTTCTTTCAGTACTTTTTTTCTCTGAATATACTTCGAATTGGTGTAAAAACTCCTAACGTGTAAACATCAAGTTCATGATCTCATCTAATCACCAGAAAATACTACGCACGTATCGTTCTCATCCTTATTATATCGAAACACTACTATCTGTAGAAGATATGAAGAAGCTTGGTTTAGGATTCGTGCCGTATTTCGAGTGTTTTTTTTTATCAGCTACATTTCTGTTTCTTTTGCATTTCTTCTTCAGGAATGGTATATGGGCGGCTAGTTTTTCGTCAAAGACTAGTACTTTTTTACAACACAATCACTCTTCTTACGAATTTGCGTAGCATGGTGACTTGGTATAGCATGCTCTAGTAAAAAGTAGTTGCTGGTCAGTGATTTTTATGAGGTTTTCGGCTTATTCAAACAATTTGCACCCTTCCGCAGTTGTGGTCACGTTACATACAGTTTGAAAACTGCTTCACTTCGTCCTACCCTCAAAACATTTGAAAGTTAGTTGGTACCGTTAGTTCCATTAAACCCAAAGCTTTTCTGGCGATATCATCCCATTTTCTACCTACTTAGATGTATTGTGTGTACTGTTACATGTATTGTACACGTATGTATGTACTCACATAGAATAAACAACAATTCATAGTTTAATGGGGTTTTTCATAACTAAGTATACTACTAGGTGGCGCATGAGTCATCATTTTTTGCAAATGACGTCTTATGTCATCGCGACTTTGTCATTTGTAAAGGAAACAGAAGCAGAATACACGTAGACAAACCATGAATCGCTATACTCTTCAAGAACGCGGAATAATTGTGTCAAATGTTTTTGACAAATAATCGGTCGGTGGTTTTGGCTCAATGTGAATTTCGTCATCCATTCCCTGGTAATGTACCACCAACTAGGAAAACTGCGGCGTTCAACCATACGTCTTGAGGAGATTTGCTCAACACGGGACCGTAGCAGAGGTAGCCGTCTTCGGAGCAGCCGTTCGGCTAAAAATATCGCTGCTGTAGTGCAGATGTCCAGACCCTCAAACATCAACCAGGCGCCAAGCTACGCAATTGGTTCAATCAATAGATGGTTTACAGCGAATTTTGGGGAAAAACTTGAAGATGTTCCCATATAAAGTGCAAACAGTATATCAGCTACTGCTTACAGACCGCCAATCGCGTGTAAATTATAACCTAGCCCTCTTAAACCTCGGCCGCGATAAGGATGATTTTCCGTTGAGAATTTTCATGAGCGACGTGGCGCATTTCTACCGAATACATGAATAGGCAAAATTATCGCTACTGGGGCGCTGAAAATCCGCGAGTCATGCACGAAGAGCCATCACATCCTCTGAAAGTCACTGTTTGGTGCGGCGTTTACGGAGGGAAGCTGATTGACCCATATTTTTCGAGGACGGCGACGGTAACACTTAATGTGATTGGTGAGCGCTGTAGAACCATGATCAACGACTTCTTGCTGCCGCAAGTTGCCGAATTATGTTTGGAGAACATGTGGTTCCAGCAGGACGGTGCAACCGCACACACAGCACGAACGACAGTGGACATTCTGCAGCAAGGTTTCGCGGTCGCTTAATTTCTCTTGGCAATTTGCACTGAAAGAGAAGTCATGGAATGCTGTGAAACGAGCCCGCATGTGCATCAACTCTAGTGGCGGCCACTTGACCGATATTATCTTCGCGACTTGATGTAAAAAAATCAAAACATCTAACAAAAAACAAAAACATCTAAATAAACATAATCAACAAACAGAACCAATCCTTTTAATTTACAAAGTTACTGCCTTAGGAAATCGATTGAGGACCTTTGGGCCACACCTAGTATATTCAGAAATATAATAGAACTAGATTTAAGCCCGGAAGAAACTTCAGTAAATTATTTAACATATAACGAAAACATGATTTAAAAACAATGATAGTCCTAGAATTTATGCCCAAAAATTTTTAAAATTAATTAAGCTGATTTTTGTAACTTAACATTATCTACTCTTCCAACATCCAACTTAGTTATGGACTGAGTAGTTAATACACCTGATTTAATAAAATATTTGCTTAATAAATAAAGATGAATGATATAAAAAATAAATTCACCATGAACGAATATACTTTACTTACCACGCCTACTAGCATGAAAAAATGCTCGCCAGACCCACCCATTGCACTTGCCTGGTCCTTGCTTAGGCCAACCATACATTTGTAGTCTCTGTAAAGGGATAAACACACTGACAAACAAATAGGTAACGCCTACTAAAACGATGCCACGCCTACCAGACGCACCAGTTTGGTCCAACTATATACACATTGGAAACGCATGGGTTTGATATAGGGATATAAAAGCATTCATAAAAGTGGTAGTGAGAGAGTGAAAATTGCGATAGGAGGAAAAGTTTTATTACACTCTACTACTTCTTCTCCGACATTTATACAACATCCAAGCTTTTATCAGTTGCTTCTATCCTATTGCCACTGCTATGAACACCTTTATATTCCTATATCAAGCCCATGCGTTTCCAAGGTGTATATGTGGATTCTATAAAGGTTTTAACGTACTGACAAACAAATTACCACGCCCACCAGACCCACCCACCTCGTCGGTCCTTGCTCGGTCCAACCGGATATTCTATAATGCGACAAACATACTGTCAAGTAAATTTTGGATTTTAGTATACCCTAGTAGATCTTTTATGAAAAGAAATATGTCATCATATTGAACATATTGGGAAAACTTTTACGGTTTAAAAATAGAAGGGAAAATAGCATGTTCTATTAAATAATATTTTAATTTTTGAACTCGTTGACTTATTAGTATCCATTTTTTAATTATACAGGTCTGTACAAACTTTAAAATATATTTACATCTAATTTTATATTACAACTCATATTATATTCATTTTATATTATAATTCAAATATATTACATTTTTAATTTAATTTAACAACAATATACTTACATCAAATGAAGATCCTAATGACAATAAATAAGCAAATCCGATTATTAAGTTACGAAATGCAGTAGTATTCATAGCACACTAACAAAGTTTTTATTTTCTTATCTTGATGCTACGACTACAAAGTTTTACAAAATGAAACTGAAGCTGTAGTAGTTTGATACGAAAAATCGAAACCTCGACCTTGAAACTTGAAATCTTAAAAAGATATAAAAAAATCAAAATAACTGAAATACTTTGTATTTCTGAAACATTGAAATGATGGATCTCTAAAACCTAAAAGTCTAAAATTCAAAACCTTGAAACCTAGTAAGTCTGGTGAAGAGCTCCAAAAAGATTTTTCTCGTCTACGCGCCTTTTTTTTGTTAAAGTGCCCGCCACCCATTGATAAAAGTCTCTTTTACCTGTGATGAGAACACCGCACACCGGAAATACTTTCGGAATCCTTTGGCATTCTTCGGCCCTTACGTATTTATTTGTAGGTCAATGAGTCAATCTGCAGGTAAAGAAGTATTTCGATTAATTTAGGCAGGACGTTGGAGGTCAAGTAAGTGGGAGTTCCTGTTAGCTACAGTTATTTTCTCTTTAAAAGCGGCATTTTATTATCTTTATATAAAAGAACATTTTGTTATACATTAAAATCTATTTTATTATTTTTATGCATTGAACTAAAAGAAACTAATTATATCTATTACTAGAAATTTCTTTTTTTTTCATTTATGTTTTGGCTAAAATGATAAATGATATAAAAATTACGTAAGTAGAACGGAAACGGCGAATTATGAATTCAGATTCAACCAACAGTCCCAGTTGTGGTTATTGTACTAGAACGCTCATCTACGACCTTGTCATTAACATAAAACATAAAATAGAAAATATATATACACACACAAACGAAAATTAAAAATATCCCAGGAGAAAACACCTGACATGCAAGTCTCTTTAAATCAGAGATTTTCTAACATTAGCGTATTTTTATTTTGGGGAATATTTGAGGTTATGGTGAACTTGCACTGCTTTCCTGTTAGTTGCGATAAAAAGCACATTTTAATAATAATCGTATAGATAAATGTGTAGGTTCATTATTTGTTTACTGTTTCTATAATTTTTCCATATGGATATAAAGGAAGTGAGAAAGAGAGGTTTTAATTATTGATGGTGTGATGGACTTGAAAGTTTTTGTGAAAAGGTGATTGACTCCAAAGAGCAAGTAGAGAATTGCTTTCTTTGTCATTCCAAAAGATTCCGATAGAAATTTGATTCATCACTTCATTGAACTTTGAAATTTGCCCAATAGATCGTTCAAAATATGCCCAAAATTTAGCCATAGTTTTATCTGTGTTTAAAATTTGATAGTCTTATGAAGTTTGGTTGTTGCCAGTGCTCGCTGAATTGTATTTTTATTACCCGTATTTTGGTTTAATTCTTGGCAAATTATTTTGCACATAAATACCATGGACTTTTTCCTGGTCATGTTAAGTTTATACTATGTGGGCCAGAAAGACTGTCGCTTGTTTTAATTTCTCAAAGATTTTGATAATACCAATCTTGGTATTACTGGACCTTTTGATAATGATATTTCATGGACCTCAAATTATACATATGAAAATGACGGTAATAACGACAATGTTAATTGGCACGGTAACAAATTGTGATAGACGTTTTAAATTTATGATGGCTTACCATGACCATCTACCCAAGTTTGTACAATTACATCTGTTAGAATCCAAACCGCGGAAAAAGTAGCTAGAATTCTTATTGAAATTTTTTGCATCTTTGGAGTTCCTTTAATTCCGGTCAGACGCAATAAAAAAGCCCAAAATATGCTCATGACGTGGACGGCTGATACAAACTGTAACCAGTCGTCTAAAGGACTAAGGATTGTTCAGTTTATGAAAAAAACATAGCATGATGTAATAAAGCGTTCTCCTTACCAAACTATGATTGGCTATAAACTTATAGTAGGTTTAGCTTCGTCGTGCTTACCTGAAGATCCACTGACACTCTTGAAACTGAAGAAGTCTTAATAAAACTGATAAATGAAGTCTGCCAGTGATGTATCGAGATGAATAAAAACGATGAGAATGGCCTGCAGAAACTAGACAACGACAGAGATTGTCGGACATATGTTGGAAGAAACCGAAAAGAATCTAACAGCGAAGGGAACCAAGAGGATGGAACTAAAAGAAACCAAGGGCAAAACTCCAAGATGAATCAAGCGGAAAGAGTTGAAGGAAACCAAACACCGAGAGGAATCAAGAGGAACTAGTTGAAGGAAACCATTAGGAGCTAAACGTTGAATATCTGTGCAGAGTGTTTGGTGAGATATGCGGAAGAAAGTTGAAAAAAAATGAAAAATTGCTTATCAGAGTCGTAGATTGATTTTAAAGAGAACTTACAAAATCGAGGAGAGAAAATGAAATATTTGTCTAACTCCGAGTTTCCTCCGGATTAAATCGGCAGCGCAGTACGAGTTCAAATCACGGATGTTAATAGAGGGAAAGGAGATTTCCACAACGTGCTTGCAGTGGTAGTTCAAATAGATAGTAAAGGGTTGTACAAGCTGAGAAACGAAAATGGAACAATTACAGAACGCTTTCCTAAAAACCAGTTTACTATTTGCGACAAAAATCTAGTCAGTTTAAACTCAGGTTCGTCAGAAGATAAATCATTTCATCAGCTAGAAAATGCTCGAGCCATTTTTGCGAGGTCATGGTTATAAAAGATGTTAATTTAAAATATAAAAGTCTACAACCAAAGAATGTAATTGCAAATCTTTATGGAAATTATGTAATTCTAGATGTTTCTCGAACCTTCGGAGAAACCAACATCTAAGGTCATATGGCCTTCATCTAAAATGCAACACAATCTCACATATATAGTTGAGCCGGCCGAATTTCCAATTAGAAATAATTCTGCCGACTCAAGTGAGACTTGAACCTACGACCCTTGGTACACAAGTAGTGCTCTCACGCCACTCATTTACTGCCGACCTTCATGTTAAGTTTTGCATTTCATTATTTTGTTATTAATAATAACTCGGCGCAACAAGAAATTTAAAATGGAATGAAACCAAAAGCACCTGAAAGCTGATATGTCATAACAAAATCTCAAAAGAATTTCATTAGGTTAGTGCGAAAAATTGAGTTAATAATTTATTATTTAAATATCAAGTTGGCCGATCTACACGAATGGTATCAACTGAATAGGTAACATTTTTTTGGAGGGAAGTGTGTCTAGATGCTTTTGAGATTGAGGAATTCATTTTTGATATTTATTTTTTTCTAAAACTTACGCTAGAAGGCACTGTGTAGTAATTTTGTGCTAGAGACCCTCCAATTACAGTCTGGCCAATGCAATGCCCCCCATTTTATATGACAATAAGGTCAATGACATGGATTTTGAAATTTTACTGATAAATAATGTTTTATATAATACACAACCCAATGTTTCGTGTTTTTTAACTGAGTCAAATACCGTTCACATGAGTGCCAATATTTGGCCATGTAACCATTTCTGCACTTTTCGAATTTTGCGTTATGTGTTGTGATATAGAATGGTGCCTTGGCCAGACTCTTAATTGAATGGTCTCTAATTTTCGCTAAATTTTACGCATTCTTACATAGAAAAGGGATATTTGGGGTTTTCTCTAGCCTAGGAATTCATTCTTAACAATGATTTAGTCAACCAGGCCGCGCTGGTCTATCAGAGTACCGCAAAACGCCGCCATATTGGGGCAAAAGAAGCACGAAATTATTCATTTTTATATCTGTCTTGTATTTAATCAAATCCACGTTTACTTTAAAAGGTTTTTCTTATTCTGAAATATCAAACCTCTGTCAAATACGTAAAATGTGGTTTCAATTTGTCCATTATTAAAAGTCACTCTTTTCTGCCCCAATATGGCGACGTTTTGCGGTACTCTGATCGACCAGCGCGGCCTAGGTGACTAGATGTAGTGGCTCTACAAAATAGTTACCTTCTATTTTTTAACATTTACAAAATTTTCCATTTTTCGTTACAAAAAGGTAGGATTCAGGGAGATGTGGTACGCTCACGGGGAAGGGAAGAAAAAGAAGAAAAAAATAAGACCAAAAGGAATCAAGAAGTACAGAGAATAGGAGATAAAGGAAATAAATAAATGTGGAAGGAAAGATGGAGGGATTGGTTGACAAAATCACGACGGAAAGGAATTTTTTTTTGTAAAAGATATTTTGCATCCTTGGCTGATTGTACCTTAAATGGATCAAAATAAACCTACCAGTTGCAACTTCTTAAACAGAATCTGAAGATATTTTAAAACGATTAGAAGACTCTTCAGGTTTCTTCTGTAGGGTGTTTTCGATGATGAGGCCTTATTGGATACTAAATGAGGGCCGAGTTCAAGCAAACGTAGATTTGGATTATCAAAAATCTAATACAGAGGACACACATCTTAAAATAGCTTTTGTTTGCTGACAAATCACACCAAAGAAAAATTGAAATATACATAACTGCAACTGTTCTTGGAAGGCATGGAGAGATCAGTTGATTAAATTTAATCCTTTGTATCTATATAAATGCCAGGAGCATAATTGAATGCTGATCCTGTTACTTCCTATCCATTCTCAAATTTCTTGGAAGAAGAAGTTTAACTAGTATTCAGATAATCCGTAATGAACAATTTGATAGTATGGTTTCAATTTTAAAGGAAAATAGACATTTTTCCACCGGGATTTTTTCAACACATTTTTCTATGAGCAACTGTTTCGTCAACGATTTCATATCTGTAATGTTGTCGATTTAATCTTTAAAGATTTCAATTTGAAGACTATTTATAGTGCTTTTGTATATGATGAAAAAAATGAGGTGGTTGTGTTATCAAACCCTCAAGGGAGAGAAGAAATGGCTTATTACAACGTCTTCTTGTTACCAATCAATCGGACATATTGTGAATGATTGATAGGAAATATTTGTCGCAGTTTTGCAGATGATCGGTCTTCGCACATCGCAGATTTAAAAAGACGAAGACACACATACATTCTCATTTGCTGTGTATTTTTTACGCTAATTTTGCGAGGCTGGTATTAAAACGGCCTGGTTATCATATTCCCACCTATGACGTTATTGTCACGTCATAAAAACCTGCCCACTCTTTTGAGGCGACAATTGAACAGGTACATTTTTTTAACCAGCAAGATAGTACTGGGGTTATTTTGTTTTTGAACGTGCATGTTCAAAGAATAGAAAACTCAGTTTATTAATTACCACTTATGGCACTTATTTTTTTCTAGAGAAAAATTTTGTTGTAACCGTGTTTAATTGCCCAACCTCTTTTCTAAGCTCTTCTGACTTCGAGAGAGAGCACTCATTTTGGTAGAAACTTTGAACCCTACTATTAATAATAATTTTTCTACTAATTCTATTGACCTACATCATGGTACATTTCAAGATTAGTTATTGAAAAGATATTATTAAGTAATATTATCAGAATGAGCTCCTAAACAAAGAAAACAAAACAATAAAAATTAAATTAATTTAAAAAACAACTGAGAGTAAATTTCCCATGAGCATAATGGCCGCATTATGCATTTTCAAATTATATTCGTCATCCTTGCGTTGTTATTATGATGTTGTGTGTGTACACCAAGAAGGAGGAAGAGCAGAAGAGAGAAAAAAAGAACACAGTAATAAGTCCGATATCACAGATAATTAGGTGAGATTCCCACATCGGTCATGTTAAGCCGTCTTCGTCGTGGAATGCGATTACGTATGTATGTATGTGTTGTGTGGTGGTAAAAGTCAGGGCACCTACACGACGTTATATACACGTCGTCGGTACCGATTGAAGTGAGATACATATAAGGAACGTATTGTACGAACGGATGCCGATTATGGGGGCCGTGCACGCACAGCATTGGGAACATTCCACTGTATGTAGTATAAAGTACGTATCATTTATATTCTGCTTTTCTTGGTCGCTGCTGCTGCTGCTGTTGTTGCTTCGGGCCGACGATTCCTCTTCTCTCTGTTGCTTTGCTGGTACTGCTGGTCAATCACCTCTTCCGTCTGCTCTTTTACTTAACTAACCAGCAAACAACAAGAAAACTTTCGAAAGATGGTGATGGTGTGTAAAAATTCCACGTAAGTGGCACGTTTTTGTACAATTTACACGGTTTTGTATTTACTGCATGGATTTCACCGGATTTTGCTGTTTAGTGCAAGCTCTTCTTTTTCTTTAAGTCGCGTGCAGCAAAGGGGAAAACATTCAAAATAAACATAAGGTTATTATTATTATATTTTTAGTTATAGTTCAGTATAATAAACAATTATTATATAATTTGTTAGGATGCGCAATTACCCTCTCGTCACTCTCTCGTCTCGTCATGCCGAGACGGGGTGTAGATCGAATTAAGACTACCGGTACAACACAATTTGCATCAGACAGGCAAGCCTACGGCATCAACATAAGCAGCAAATCATTAATACTTTAGTACACCTTAACCTATATAATTTACTTATGGGAATTGGAGATCCCTTCGTAATCCTGCGCTGAATCTAGATCAACCTTTTGGTGATGTTTTGACTTCGTCTGAGTCCGCTACTCGTTGTAACTGGCATACAGGAGGCAACTTTGATACACTGGTGTGACTCTTTTACTTATTTAACTCACGCCGAGGTAAATGCCAATCCACGCCGGACTTATACTTTTCAGGTAGACATTTAGTTTAATGGCTGATTTACTTCTGAGTTATCGCTATATCAACGCTGGTAATTATTATGCTGAAATTATAATCAGGTGACGCAATACGCTATTTCAAATCAACGGACGGTAACTTATAGTTATTACCGCGGATACTCATTTATTTGATTACGCTAAAATAAACCATAACCCCAAAATTATTTAGATTGTCAACAAAAGATTGTTGACTTGGACGTTATGTATAGTGGAAGATTTAATAGTAACTAATGGAATCACCTGAAGTTAGCATGTTGTGATATTTGTTCATGCTATTTTATAAAAATTAACGGGACCCGATAAATATTAAATTAGATTATTTTCTGCGCATGCGCGTTAACTAAGTAGAAATCCAGTTAAACGTTATTGTGAAAAATGCGTTGCTCCCTACTAACATCAACAGCAGCATCACAAGCTGCTCAACAGTCAATGACAAGAGCTACATCACACGTTGCTCAACATTATTGTCCTGCTAAACCCAAATGCTTAGGCTTTGCAGAATAGTAGCAGCATATGTTACTCAGTAACTATTTTTTTATGTTTTAGCTTCATCAATAGTGTCTACTTAACAAAACGTCAATTTTTTTAAATGGTCGCCTACTGTCAGTTATTGTTATCATCGTTTTGATTATATTCCCAGTCTTCTTAAAATAATTGAATATAATTGAAAATAATTAAAATGAGTATAATATCATAGCATATGTTTCAAGGTGAAAGTATTTCCTCGTACACCGGATGTTTTATGTCATCTATCCACTATACAGAAAAGAAATATGTAAATTGAAAATTCATTTCCTAAAACACTTCAAGATAACTGTAATTAATAATACAAGTGCGTTATACTGGCAAGGACGGTCGACCATGATGGTTGCTCCTTGATGGTATTTTAAAAATAACTCGTTATAATTGAGTAATCTGAAAACCCATTCAGAAGAAGATTTACAATCCTGTACTTAAAAAATAAAACAATAGCTTCATAAACATTAATAAAATAAGTAATAGGACTATAAGCACGCAATAGTTATAAAAATATGTGAAAAAGAAATTTCTTAATGTAATTATTGCTGCAATATCTCCTCTATTAATTGAGAATTTTCACACTGGTCTTCAAGAAATAATTATGTAGTATTTATTATATATGCGTATTTAATTTTACACATCTGTGCACGATGATGTGTATGTGTTTTCTTTTGAATGGAAACTCCTTTCTCTGTTGGCCTTTTTTGAACATGGGTTTTGTGAAAGTAATTAAAATTCATTTTCTTCCTTGTTATTATATTTTAACATGTTGGACTAAGAAAGTATTGGCGTTTCAACAGTTTGAGTTGAATAGAAATAATTGGTTTCATACAAGTTAATGTTCTTGTTTTTTTATCGGTCACTATAGACAAACGCATAGTGGGAATTAACTTCCTTCGGTTTTAAGTTTATACAGAAAACATCAAGTAAAGATCTAGAAATGAGGTTCGAATTGGGCACACTTAGTTCTTAGTATCGCGCCTTTACCATAATTTCAATGAGATTTAAGATTCTTTCATTAAACCTAGCTATTCTTGCACAGTAAAAAAATTAGTGTAAAATTCGAAAACAAAAGTGTGTGTTTAGGTCCAATACATGTAGAGTAAAATATCTAATCTGCACCTTCTTGTAGACCATAGAGTTAACTTCAATACAATGTTAGTGTAAATTTATCACACTCTAAAACAATTATATTTTTAATAATTTATGATAACTTTTTTTACACTAAAACAGCCAAATTTCTAATCGTTTCGGAGTAAGATTTTACTCTTGGCTTTTGAATCTTTTACTCTACATGGGAAAAATATTGCCTGTTTAGAGTGGATTGTTATAAAACTTTTGTATAATTTGTTTTCTATTTAGATTAAAATTTACAGTGAAAATAGTGTAGTTTTCCAAGATCAAGGTCAATAATAGAATAAGTGATTTATTTATTTATTCTAATGCAAACATACATAAAAAGTATATATACATATATAAACAATTAAAACATAAGAACGTATCGAAGAAATATATACGAGCCCAGTCGGGATACTTCTATTTTGGTCAAAGGACACCCCGGAATCTTTTACTTCGAAATTGTTTTACTTGGTCCGTGGTTTGGTTGTTAATTATTGCTGGAGTGAACTACTGCTCGTGCTCCATGCCAACTCAGTGAAATTTCTGTTAGGTGATGTGATTCCTTGCAGCACTCCGTGAAAGCCGCCAAAGTTCAAAATTACTACTATTATCTCTTTTGTTCTGCGGATTAGATATAATTATAATTAACGGTTTTACTTACCTAATTTCTTAATACCTTTGTTTATTTGGAAATAGAACACTGAATATGAATTATTGAAAAAAGTACAACTCCGTTGGATATCAATACATATTAAATAGTTTACTGTTAAACATGTATTATAAGTTTCCAAGTGCTCCCGTCTTACTCGTCATAAGTAACACTAATTACTAAAATTATAAAATAATAAAACATGTATTAATAAACTTGTTTTAAGCTACCTTATATTAATTATTAAAACAAACTGCGAAGTTTCACATTCACACGCAGTAAAAAGACGTGAACATATTTGCACTAGTAGGTCTCTAGTTATAACTGTTAAAATTTTCCAATATGAAACGTTACTACAGTGTTCAGAAATACTACATATTTTATTTTGGAGTACATATTTTTAGGATGGGCACATATTTTTACATATTTTGAAATTAAGGAACATATTCGACATAATTACATTCAAATATCCCGCTACAATACCCCTGACCAACAGTTTGTTTTTCCAGTAGACATTCTGAATACAATAAAAGCACAGGTGCAAAAATATTGTAATATATTTTACATCTTTGTTGTACTAATCATAAAAGGAAGGGAAGGCCACAAGGCCCTGTATGTCTTCTCTTTTTAATTCACTGTGTCATACCGCGTGAAGTATTGGTCCGTACTTGGTGGTCTGGTGCATTCACATGTGTTGTCAGTCGCAGTTCTTCGTTTCGTTCCATTCCATGATACAAAAAATCTAAACAAAACCTAACCACCTGGGGGGGGGGGATTGTGGTTTTTAGATACAAGATCGACTTGATTTTCATCGTAAAATTGTTTTGCCCATTTTCAGAGTGGCATGTGGGCAAATCTGGCCAAAATAGCACAGAAAGCTTGGGTGTTTTTATTAATGGCAAAAGCCTTGGTTTGAGGCATTCTTTGAGATATATCTCGCTGTTTATTGTACCTTGACTGATCTGTGGTTTTGATTTTTTGCCATACTGCAGATGGGCTGCCATACGAGTTATTTTTTGGAAATTTGGACAATATGTTTTTGTCACCGTTTCCGCTCTTTGTTGCTCTATAATACTCTGGCCCCTGAATTTGTTTGAAGTCTGTAACAACATAGATTTCGTCAACCTTATAAGATTTAAGTCCAGTTCGTTCTTTCGCAAGGCGCATTAATTTTTGAGTAATTCACCATTTGAGCATATACATTTATGAAAATTTTGGATTTTTTCTTTAGCAGCTGAACAATTCTTCCATCTTTAATTGGATTTCTTGCACATGGTCTTCCTCCACTGCCATGTTTTCTGACAGGGACGAACCTAAAGAGTTTTTTTGGAGGGGGTTAACCTTAAAATTGCCAACTTATTACAATGAAAATATCAACTACTAGTAAGAAAAGTTTTTTATTTGTATCTAACATTATATGAAGCAAAATTAGTATTTTACACAAATCTTATTTTTATTTAGAACTCTCCAACGTGTATGCAATTAGATTAAATTTTAAAAAATATATTGTTTTAGACACATTTTTTTATCTTCTCATTTTTCTCAAATTGTGAAATTGCCAACTCTCGCTCAAAATTATCAACTTTGAGGGGGGAGCTTCCCCTCCCATCCCCCCCATGGGTTCGTCCCTGTTTTCTGTTGATAGTTAGTCTTCTTGTAACGTTTCAGAATATCACGCACAGTTGTTCTAGATAACTTTAACAGCTTTGCTAAAGTTATAATGGAAATCTTAGGATTATCTATGTATTTTTCTATGATCAATTTGTGCTTCTGTGCCATAATTAATTAAAAATGCCAGATTTAGTAAAAGTTTAGTGCCAGACTAGTAAAATAACAGATTACAGAACAAAACAACAGCAAAATGTCAACAATTAAGCCTAAATATGCGCCTACCCAATAGTTTTAATTGGCGGATTTCTTTTGGGCAGATTATTTTTGGAAAACCTCTTCTTATGGATCAATGTGGGTAGGTACATATTGACTGCATATTTTTCAAACTTGAGGTACATATTTACATATTTTGTTTTGGTATATCCGTTCTGAACCCTGTTACTAGAATTAGCGGGAATTTCAAAATTTTACAAATCTGAACTTAATGTAGGTAGTATTATTATTAATGTACAGATACCTGTTTTTGGTCTAGTCAATATAATTTTGATCTGTAAATTTTGCTTAAGTTGTTCATTACGTTTTAAATTGTACAGCTACATTAAGTTATTTAAAGATCTGTAAAATTTTGAAATTCTGGGCAATTTTAAGAACTTTTGAAATTGCAAAATTTCAACATAGAGCGAGCACACGCTTCTCTCGTCAAATACACTGTCAAGTATATACGGTGCCAATTCATTTTATTTACTGTAACTAGAGTGACATGAACACTAACAAATATTTTTTTAGCAATTCGATCACTCTTTAATGGCTTTTCTTCTCCTCAGAAAATTAAAATTAGAGTAGATTTTGTTATTTTTAAATAAGAATACTATTAGATTGAATATTCAATCTATAGTATATAGAGTTAATTTATAATATAGAGAGAAAATAGATTGCAGTAGTGAAGAATTATTTTTGTTGTGTATAAGAATAGAGTGCAGTGTTTCTACTCTAAATTTTAACTCTAAAACCTTTACCCAGTACTCTAAAAATTGGTCATTTTTGTTGATTTTTTTACTGTATACTAAACTCATAGTGTAGAAGAATTAGAATGCCTTAGAATTTTAGAAAGTGTTATCTTTTACTATGTAATTCACTCTTTTTTTTCTTTACTCCACTGTTTTGCTTATGGCCTTAATGTATTCAGCGACAATATGTTTATTCAGTTCCAAAGATTAAAGATTGGACATTTTGTTTTTCATAGTTTCTTATTGCTGAATCTTATCTGTACCAAAAACCATTGCTCCTTTTTACTTGGGCAAGTTTTACAGAATACTTTTAATACTTATTGGCACAAACTGTTGATGAACAACCTACTAAAATTTAGTCAATCCTGAAAATCACTTTCCGTAGGTACTTTCAACGTTTTAAACATCTCATTGATACGGAACTTACGATTTTATCGTCTCTGTTTTTCTCAGGCTGGCTCACGATCGGTTATCTTTCTGTTTTTGTGTCAGAATAAGTAAGTGGTAGCGTTTGTAGCAGACCAGCGTCTTGGCTAGTTTGATGTTTCTTTGCTGAAATTATCTCTTAGCGCCTCTCACCAAGTATGAAGAAGTTGGAAATTCGTCTTGACTTTCTTTCTCATGTAAAGGTATAGTGGTTGTGTAACAAAGACTAGGGTATGATTTTTGTTGGAAATTTAGTTGTGAATCGTTTAAAAAAAGTGGGTATTCACTGCGACAATGAAGAAGGTTAGAAACTATTTTCAAACTGGACTGTCTTCGAGTATCTTTGTTCTATGCTATTCATTCAGACAGAGTAAAGCAAACGAACTAAGCTAATAAAATTCAAACTAATCTCGTGAAGACATTCTTCATTCAGACATTTTTGATAAGGAATTAAATAAACTTTATTTTACCAAACCCCCTTCATCTCGATAAACCTAATAGTTTCCGAGAAAAAGCACCAAAAACTGTTAGGTTGCGTGGTTTACCCTTATTATCTCTTCGAACTCACAAACCACAGATAGTGACTTTTATGGGGTTATTTAACAACCCACAAGGGAGGCCTATGCAAAAATCCAAGGACTTTCCGCTATTCATGAAAATTCGTTCTAAATTGACTGGACTATAGGCGGGTGAGCTCAATCGCCTAATTTATTTTTTACGATTCCATTATTTATGCCCCAGGTAGCAAATACAATTCAATTTCCAACCACCCATGTCGCAGTTTATCTTGAACCATTCGAAAAAAGTGTGTACTTCAAATGACCTTTACATGATTACTTGCATTATTGCTATTGTCTTTGATGTTTAAGTTGATGCAATCCTTTTGCTGATTAAGGTTTGCTGATTAAGGTGAGGTTAGGTAATTCTGAGCACTCAATGAACAATTATGGATACATTGTCTTTTTGACCGACAACAGGTGTTTACGGACAATTACCTGTTAACTGAGAATAGCCTACTGTCATTCAGATTTGGTTATATCTTGTAATTAGCTATTATGTACGATTAGTTATAGACCATAATTTAAGAAGTAGGTTATTGTAAATTTTTATTTTCGGCCATAATTATTATTTATATCTTCTTGCCTACAGACATTTCAATTTTTTGTATAATAATAATAATAATAATTCTATATCCCTCTTTGCATAGTGGTTTCAAAGTCGAAAATTGTGCATTGAACATAAGAGTACTTTTGATCTCTTTTAGTGCCTCATATGTATACTTCTATTTCTAGTACGATGAGTCGTCATATGCACCTACACATATAATGCATATTCCAATTGGAAAAAATATAACAAAAAAATTCTGATGATGAAACAGTAAAAGAAGAATACAAAAGAATAACTAATTGAATTCTCATCTCTTTGTACAATATGCAAACATACTCATCAAATAGCTAACATCAAACAGCGGGAATAAAAAACTGAGCCATACTCAAGGATAACAACTTTTTGTCTTGGCTACTTCTCCGTCGAGTCTTCTTCTCTTGAGAAAATTATAAATTGCAATCACTGCATAGCAACAACAAACAATCCACCGATTTTTTAGATAAATTTGTTGCATTACATCACGTTTTGCATAATTCTGTGTGAGATGCTTTTGCTCGTTAGTTAACTCTATTTTGGTCACGTATTTATTTCTCGCTTTAGCAGAATCGTTTATATTAAGAACATCTCTCACGATTTTCTGGTTTCAGCAAAGAAAACAAAAGTGGTTTTTATTTGAGATTATTCTAATAAATTTTAATCACGCGGAAATTAAACGAGAATTTTAATGAATACCTAATGGTAAGCCTGTGGTAAGTTAAGTTATTGCTGATCATGGTTATAAGTTTACGCTTACGGAGTTACTGACAACAGGAGGTTGGTTGGTATGTATATTTAAATCGAGCTCGTAAAAATTTTAACACCGTAACTAAACTTAAATGTTTAATTTGTGATGCAAACATTTCGACTAAAAATAACTGTAGTTTCTAGGTGGTTTACCAAAGTTAATTGGGCAACCATCTTGCTATACCTACATAAACTATTTCACTAAACAAACATTTTCGATCCTTCACCTTTTGATGTGACGAAAACGAGAACATCTACTGTTTATAAAATCGGTTAATAATAAATAGTAGTGGAGCTAAACGACCTACGTAAATGTCATACTCACGAGATCCAAGTAAATAAAGCAATACGAATCAGTATAGCCTTGAAGTTAACCTATAATCCGAAAGCTTGGCATGCTTTGATAGAAATTCAATTTACATCTGTTTCATTCCAATCTCATCAGTGAAATTACCTGTAGGTCTTTAGGCCGGTTGTACAATATGTGGGCTGCAAAGTTGGAAATGAGGTTTATTTAGTGCTATTATTCGTGTTTGATTCTGAATTATACTAGATTGAAACTAGGGAATAGATTTTGGGATTTAATTAGTGTTTTTTCTGGATGTAACTAATTGATTTAGCTTTTAGGATTTTTGAAATGGTGTAATCTATAAAATTCTGCATTGCATGAGTCTATGAAAAATGAACTTTATTAGACTCCTAGGGATGCCCAGGATAAAATTTTAGAAGAGATTTTAGCGACTATGATACTATGTAAACTATAGCAATAATAGTGCTATATGTAAAAACAGCCCTCTAAAATGCGATTTCTTACTCTATATTTATTTTTCCAAATACGAGGGTGGTCCCAGAAGTACCCGACCTGACCAAGAGGTGGCGGTAGTTGTTTGAAAATATCACTGTATTGGAAAGTACGCAGTCTATAAAGCATTTGTTTCAAGTTTGAAAGCGCCACGTTGTTCAGTATTTGTTTGGCAGCCATCAATAGTGAACGTTGTCAGTGAATTTGTGAAAATAGAGAAAATTGGTCATCGTTATGTGATACAATACTTTTATTTGAAAGGCCTCAGCCCAACCAATACAAAAGCTGAACTGGATTCTACTCTGGGTGAGTCTGCTCCTTCGTTTACAACAGTTAAATTTTGGGTAGCTGAGTTTAAACGAGGCCGTACGAGCATCGCAGTGGTCGATCAAATGAGGTGACGACTCCAGAAATGGTGAAGAAAGTCCACAAAGCGGTACTTGATGATCGTCGACTGAAAGTGCGCGAGCTAGCAGACATTACGGGCATTTCAAAAAGTGCGGTACATCGCATATTATCTGAAAATTTGGACATGAGAAAGCTGTGTGCAAGATGGGTGCCGCATTTGCTCACACTCGAGCAAAAACAGTGTCGTGAAAATGTTTCAATTGAGTGTTTAGCGAAGTTTCACAGCAACAAAGCAGAATTTTTGCGCCGTTTCGTAACAATGGATGAAACATGGGTCCATCATTTCACACCCGAGACAAAAGAACAATCGAAACAATTAACTCAAAAGGGAGAACCGGCTCCAAAGAAGGCGAAGACCGTTTCATCTGCAGGCAAGGTTATGGCGTCGGTTTTTTAGGATGCGCATGGAATAATTTTTATTGACTATTACTTATTGCAACGTTTGAGCGAAGAAATCAAGCAAAAACGGCCGCATTTGGCTAAAAAGAAAGTGTTGTTTCATCACGACAACGCGCCAGCTCACAAATCCGTTATTGCAATGGCCAAAATTAATCAATTAAAGTTTGAATTGCTACCTCATCCACCATATTCGCCAGATTTAGCCCCCTCGGATTATTTTCTGTTCTCAAACTTGAAAAAATGGCTCAGTGGTCAAAGATTTTCCAACGATGAAGAAGTGATGTCAGCAGTTAATGGCTATTTTGAGGAGCAAGACAGTTCTTATTATAAAAAGGGTATCGAACTTTTTGAACACCGCTGGGAAAAGTGTATAGAGCTGAAAGGAGATTACGTTGAAAAATAAATAAATCTTTTTCCAAAATTTTTGTGTTTTCTTTGTTGGGTCGGGTACTTCTGGGACCACCCTCGTAAATCTTTGATTTCGAAGTTGATCTTGTGGCATTTATTTTGTCCATACAATATTTTTTGGAGTAAATGCCAAATTAGTTGAAAAATTTGAATAAAACGTGGGAAAGCAATTGACCCATTTTTCGTAACCACTGCTAGCTTTACAGAACTACCAGCTCAGTATTGAAGATATAATTGGTTTTCTTTAAGGCGAACACCGATTTTTCCTCAAAATTTTTTATCTTACTTTATCATTGCCTTCATTATCTGTGTAATACTTAGGTCTTCTTTCAGAATATTTTTAATTTATAACGGTCTTGACTCAGCAAGTACAGATACATCCAGTAGTTGAATGGTACAGTTTTTCAGATTGTAGCAAAAAAGGGCAATGCACTAGCTGTTTACAACACAATTTTGTTGTTCACTTTAAGTCTTGGAACCATGAAACACATATTATATGTAACAGACAACACTGACACCTCAATATTGTACCTGCTACCAGAGTGTCAAAATAGCGATCGACTTTCGAAGTATGGCAGTAGTTTAGCAAGTGCTAAGTACAAAGGTTCAGTAGTTGATATTTACAAATTTAAAGGCGTTAACCGCAGCTCTAGCTACAGGTTGCTCTAATTCCGGTCAAATACCCCAGTTTGAGTTCTGTTCGATCTTACTCAAATTCTGTGTGTTTTTGTTCCGCTGAGATACTGCTAATTCTACCTAAGAAAATACTTGCTTCACGTATAGTAGTCATGAAAGTAAAGTACTACAGTAAATTGGAATGGGTACTTTCTTTGACAGTTGCAGTAAAAATAATATGTACCCCTGAAAAAACTGTCGAAGAAACGATGAGGAAAAAGTCACTTTTTTCATTTGTTGTGTGCTTGGTGCTTGGCTTGATGGTTACCGCTTGTGAAACACTACAGATCTCAAGTGGTTTGGCATCTCCGTATGCTAGACATCAAGCGCTTCATGTCATTCCGAGGATCGCGAGCATTTGCCAATGCGGATTTTTTTTCACCGATGTGGTGTTTTATCTTCTCTTCTACACTTTCTTCTTGCTGATAGCTTTCTCCAGATTGCTTCTATACTGAAGCTTTTTTTGCTTCGCTACCACAGGCAGGTTCACATAAATGCCGATATTTATTTGTCAATTAATTTATTATAACGTCTGTAGTATTAAGAATATTTGTTTAAGTATATTTTGTTTGGTTCAACCACCGTTTATCCTTTTTCATATATCTTTAAACCGTGATATTCTTAAAATGATGGTGTTACAGAATCGCAAAAGCCATTAATCTCAAAAGTCAAAATCAAAATAGACAGAATTTATATCACAAATAGGCAGACGTTATATTCATGACTACAAAGTCAATGAGAAAATTTACCTAACCTAACGTAAACTAACTTAACCTAACCTAACCGACCCAACCTAATATTTGAGATTTTGTTTTTTTTTTGAGATTCCGACTTTTTGAGATTTTGGTTTTAGAGATTTTGTCTTTTTGTGGTTTCTCGTCTTAAAATATAGATTTTGTTTACTGTTTTTGGAATGAGTCAGACCTCATTTTCTTACAATCTTCTTTACCAGAGGAATGTTAGCCATTTATCTTTTTATCTCATTGGAAGTCTATCAGTCATAGAAAATATTGATCAGTCGAGTTATCTTCTATCAAATAGCAGCGTAACTTGGTCGATTCGTAAATAAATTGATAGGTAAAAAGTGATATTAAAAAGGTAGTAGGAAGGCCATTTCATCTCGACACAGTCCTACCATTTTATAACTAACGTGAAGGCTTCCTTCCCTTTACGCATTTGAAATTCAAATACCAGCCGCTGCCTAAACCAGAGTTAAGAGTTTTTCCAATTTAATTCTATTATAGCAAAATAAAGCTATCATGTAACAGATATTTTACATAAAACTTTATTGATAATTTTATTTTGATAACTTACTGCAGAGGAATGAACCTATCCAGAGGTAAAGAAATTATACTTTAGAAATAATAATATAAATAATATAATAATAATTGCTACAATCCATCACCTGTGAACCAGGCCCCAGAAGCTATGAAGCTTGTGCGGGTGGGATTATTATCATTACGAAGGCCCAACGTACGGCTGCAGCCGACTTGCAGATGGAAATTATACTTATATCATGACAATTTATAAATATTAAAATATTTTTTGCAAGATCAAGAGATCTGGTAATGTTTTATTTTCAAATCTCACCACCGACACATTGTAAACGGCGTCATGTGTATTTCAACTTAGCGTTTCTATCGCGTCGGGTGTTATGTTATAAAACTATGTCACACTATGTCGTTAGGCCTCTGACAGACACTTGTATTTTATGTATGTTTGATTTAGTCTTAAAATGGTATATTTCCTCTTTACAAGGTAAATATATGAAGTGTTTGTTTTTGCTGTTATTTGCTTTGTAAGATAGGTGGTCTGCAGAATTAAAGGCAGTAATTCAGATATGCTTGAAAAGTTGGAAGGATCTCGTAGATCCTATGTTAAAACGACTCCCAACTAGTTATTCGGGCATATTTCATATTAAAATAATTGGTAATAGTTATACAGGGTGTCTTATAAGACGC
This sequence comes from Agrypnus murinus, assembly GCA_929113105.1. Lineage (NCBI taxonomy): Eukaryota > Metazoa > Arthropoda > Insecta > Coleoptera > Elateridae > Agrypnus > Agrypnus murinus. Next base: position 134,372,715 of record OV816028.1, on the reverse strand, counting down.
ACATGCAAACTGGTCCTTTTACAATACAATTTTACAATTTTTTTTCAGGTCAATCAGTCAGATAATAATTTCGAGAGCGCCGATAATTAAGAAAAGGATATTGCTGTAGGTCAAATATTTGTAAACGATGACATCAACTACATAAAATTTGCCGCACATTAAACCTGGAGTTATCATTATTAAAATGTTTAATTAATGTAGTCAAACCAAGGCGTCATAGTCTGGGGGATCCCCCGCATCGGATCGTCGATATTAGAATTCGTAATATAATTTTCTTATAAAGCCACTTGATAAAAATCGGCCTTTACTAATTAACTTACCTTAGGAAATCAAATGCTGTTTTTAAAAATCAGATATGATAATGTAGATATTTTCTTATAAATCATATTTATTTTAAAGCTGTTATTAGACTCTGAATCTCTTGCTCTGAATCTCTGAGTGCAATACAGCCTTGGACAATACAGTGTATTGTCTAGCATGCTGGACTTTCACCCAAGCGGCCCAGGTTCGACTCTTGGTAGCGGTAGATCTGGTTAAGGCTTTCTGCAGTTTTTCCTTAACTGCGACACAAATGTGGGATTTGCGCTGGTCCATCTGTAAGTCGGCTGCAACCGGACGTTGGGTCTGCGTAATGATAATAATGGCCCCCTCCCTCCCGCACAAGCTTCATATCTTCTGGGGCCTGGATTAGCCTGGAAGGGATAATTTTAAAATATTGTTCATCTAAAACAAATAGGTAAACAATTATAATGTGCATGAGGGGGGGGTATTATATTAATATTTTTGTGAAGAAAATATGAAATAGTTTAGTACTAAATATAGAAAATAATTTATATGTTTCGTAGGACTTGAAGTAAAACTTTCATCTATATTTTGCAAAAAATATATTGCTTATTAAAACCTGTTAATAGTAGGTTAAATTTTCAAATTTCAAATCTGGCCCTTACAGCTGTTACTTATGGTTATGGCAATAAGTTTTGCGGATTTTTTAAATTACATGATAGGTATTCTTTTACTGAAATCGGTAGAGTATTGTGTTCTCTTTTCAACCATAATAAATATTCATACTCTTACATAAGAGAATTTTCAAGAAAAACGTGAAAAATGGTTTACGACTAGTAGGCTTTGATTTCTGGTTCTCCAATTAATAAAACAGAATTAACTAGCAAGCTTAGGTAAATAACGAAACTTTAGTTGTTCCAGTGGCGTATTTAAAAATTGTATTCGGAGCGAGGGAGGGTACTCTGTAAAAAATTCCGAATCAAAATACTTAGATTTTGACATAAATGATTTGGACTATTAAAAATAATCGGGGGTGGCTCCTTCCCGTTAGTTATTCCCCCCCCCCAAATATGCCACTGAGTTATTCTGATGGTCTTTAATTTTCAGTTAGGGAAAATGTAGAACAAAACAGTACAAAAATAAATAATCAATAGAATAAATCGAAAGACTTATTTTAGAATTCCGCTAATAGATAGAGAACCGCAATAAGAAATTATTGATATGTATTATAATAATAATAATAATAATTACTACAACCCATAACCTAAACCAAGGCCCCAGAAGCTATAAGCTTGTGCGCGAGGGAGGGGGCGATTATTATTATTATGTAGGCCCAATGTGCGGCTGCAGCCGACTTATAGATGGAACAGCGCAAATCCCACATTTGTGTTACAGCTAAGGGAAACTGCAGAAAACCTTAACCAGATCTGCCAGCACCGGGAGTCGAACCCGGGCCGCTTGGGTGAAAGTCCGGCACGCCAGTCATTACACTACCAATGCTGTTATTGATGCATTACATTGGTGGAATAGTCACGTGACATATTTTTTTACCACTTGATTATTTTTTTCTAATAACTTTTTGAATCATAAGGAATACCAAACCATCATTGCCAGAAACATTGGAAAGTCGCACGCGGGTGCCAGACCGCCCGAAAGATTTTAAACGAGCGTCTTCTGAAGGGCGACTATGATAAGATAAACCAGTAAAACAAAACTTTACCATCTCATGTATCATGAAGGCTATCAGATTTAAGCTTTGCTTTGACCACGAGAGCTACTGTGTAAGTGATGCTATTTATTTTTAAAGTGTATTATTTAATATACATAAATAAAGGATACCAAGGATAGCAAAGAATAGCAAACCATAATTGCGCGTTAAGGATGCTAGACCGCCCGTAAGATTTTAAACGAGCGCCGTCTGCAGGGCGACTGAGATGCAAATTTCTTATGGCCATATTCTTGTTCTTAGTGCTTGATATGATATGATTAATACTTTCTGGCATGGTAAAAAGTAGATCAATAATTTTCTATTGCGCCTCTCTATCTATTAGTGGAATCCTAAAACAGGTTTTTCTATACTGTTTTGTTCTACATTTTCCTTAATTTGAGCCACCCTCGATTTTTTTAATAGTCCAGGTCATTTATGTCAAAATCTAAGTATTTTGATTCGGAATTTTTATAGAGTACCCTCCCCCACCCGAGAACAATTTGTAAATACGCCACTGGAACAACTAAAGTTTCGATATTTACCAAAGCTTGCTAGATAATTCTGTTTTATTAATTGAAGAGCCAGAAATCAAAGCCTACTAGTCGTAAATCATTTTTCACGTTTTTCTTGGAAAATTTCTTATGTACAAGTATGAGTATTTATTATGGTTGAAAAGAGGACACAATATTCTTAGTGGTGGTGCCCACAACTTGGAATGAAGATTATTAGTTCCTTCTTTATTTTGCCTGTTGATCTTAATGGTATCTTCCTTTTCTACAAAAACGTTAACCTCAAAAATGATTACCTACTTGTAGTAGAAACATAATTAATTATTAAAATAAGATTTATAAATTATTAATAATAATCACAAGATTTTTTTGTAACAATAAAAGTGGCTTAAAAATAACTTAATATATAAAAGAGATGTTATGATTGTTAATATAGTTTAATTATTTACATATAAATGTTCTCAAAAGACGAATTATTGTTGTAAAGGACTATTCATGGATAAAAACAATAAAATAAACCTTATCACATGCGTTCTTTAAAGTTTTATCAGGAAGTGAAACGTAACAGGTAAACAAATGCAGACGTGTAGTTTAAATACATATACATTATTTAATAAAACTGATGATAACGTAGAATATTGCATGTTATCACCGTCAGGTATCTGGAAACATCCGGGTGTGATTTAAGTTTTTTATGTAGCGTCATAAATTTAATCATAAATAATAAAGAGGAGGAAATTTAAATGTCTGTTTTTATCACTTCTTCCTTCTTTTGTATTATTTTATTTTTTTATCTGATCTGATTATTTTAAGTTGTTTGTTTCAGGATTCAGGATTTTATATCCTTATCAAAGATAAAATAATAGGTTTTTTTTATACTAAATCTAATGTCAAGTTCAAGTGTAAATATACTTTAAGTAGTAATAATAAATAATAACAAAACAACTGTGTAAATGTGTAATAAAACAACATAAAAGCGTTGTTCATGTTTGCTTCTCGTGTTAAAATATGTATGAATGTGTGTAGATTCTAAAGGTCAGCCATTTCATTGAAACGAATTATTATTGGAGCTTTTTATCAGTTTCCAAGAACGTTTCGTGTGTGCATTATAACTTCTTATTAAACTCCAGATAATTAATATTATTATGAAGTACAAAAAATGGATTTGTTAACAAAAACAGCCATCCATCATCAAAACTTTGATGACCCAAGGAGTTGTTGACCGATAAACTTTGGACTTCTTGTCAGAAAATTCATTACGTTCGACAACTACACACCGACAACGTGTCCATGTCCATGTCCATGTTGTTATACCTACATGCACCTGTTGACATTTGCAGTTTATTGTGTATCTACATACAACACAATCGATAAAAGCGGATTATCTAGAATCTAGGACATACTTTTGTGTTTCTACAGTATAGATATCCTAGTAATTTCTGATTGAATAACATCGTTGGGCATTGTTGTTAAAGAATGTACTTCGTAGTAGTGTGGGATGACGATGAATCAATTAACTTTTGAATAGCAAAATTCGTAGAATAATTCTCTACATATCTACGTACACATACATAAATTCAAGTGTGCACGGATAGATTCCGGGATGTGTCAAATTACCAAATCGTAAACAAGAAAATTTTCAGAAAACTTTATAAGCACCTTTAGACCTCCAGCAAAAAAATTGTAAATTATCCAAAAACAACACAACTAGCAGAACTGAAGATTCCTAGTAAATTAAACTTTCGGGAAAATTAGCAAAGCTAAAAATAACTTCTCTTTATTAAACCATTTATAGTTGGCAAGGTTTCAATTTGTTTTCTGTGCCTATTTTTACCTGAAAACAAGATAAATACCGTTAAAAACCTATTTATAGGTCATTCTGTAACGTTCTATACACACTACAAAACCAAAGGTAGTTTCTATGATTTTTCCACAATTATTCATTTTGTTGTTGTCGGGATTATTTTTAATGTAAATATAGGTCAAGGCTTTGAATTAGAGGTTTCAATGCAGTCATTTTGTGCTGTGCACTACGGAAATTGCGTGACATCAATTAAAAGAAATAATAATAGTCGAGATGATCATATTGTGCGATTTTATAAAAGGTTCTTGTACTTGCATAACCTAAAAAAGCATTGACGTAGATCAGTAAACACTAATGGTGATTAGCCTCGTGTTTAAATTAAGCTTGCAATAAAGGCGTACTCATATCTGTAAAACCTTTCTCTGTAAACAAGAAGATGTTTTCGTAGAAAGTGATAGGTTGGATTTTAGTTAACGTTAAGTTCATTCATTTAGAAACTTACAGGACCGGATTCATCAGAAATTAAAATTCAGATTATTGACAAATCAGAGTTTTGACAGATTAAAAAACTGGGATGGTCTGAAAAGCTATTTGAAAATAAAACTAAAATCTGAAGAGAAAACTTTTAAATAGATATTACATATAAAGCTGTAAAGTTTAGCCATAGAAAAACCTGGTTAGTAAAAAACCCGACTAATAGTTATAAGCCGCCAAATTAAAGTTTCGCCGCGAACTATGAATTCGAAGGATGACCCTGAAAACTATCGTTTTGACGTTGTTGTTTTGATCTGGGATGTTCTTTCATAAACTGATACCTTCTACAAGATTCTGGACCTACTTGTTATCATCGATTAGTTTCATGTAGCCCTCCAAATTATTTCAACAAATTTATCATCGCATCTCTCGAGCAAACCCGTGAATGCGCAGCAAAAACAGTCAAAACAAGATAACCGATCTAATTTGGTCTAGTCCAGCAGTTTCCAAACTTAGAGCCACGACATCTAATCAGCCAGAACAGAATAGCAGATAAGAGTTACGCATAACCACCGCCATATTGGGAGAAAGAAGCATGATCTTTAATAATGGACAAATTGAAATCGCATTAGGTTTGCACTTTCAGAATAACAGTTATGTAAAAAACCTTTTAAATTAAACGTAGATTTGAATAAATTAAATACAGATAAAAATAACATGTCGTGCTTCTTTCGCCCTAATATGCCCTCGTTTGATCCACCAGCATGACTTGATTGATTAGATGTAGTGACTCTACTCAAACTTAGAGTTCCTGTATCATAATAGTAAATAATAAAAAAAAGAGTTGGGACATGCACGATACGGACTTGGCTGGATCCAATGTCAAGAAGTACATGATGATGATGAGTCTGGCAGTTTGTCCTTTAAATTGTATAACAAAATTTACGTTACATTACATCCTAATATTGGAATTCTTATTGGAATTAAATTTCCTTAATAATAATAATATATTTATGTATTTTTTATTAGAAAATAAAAGTTAATAGTATTATAATGATGTCGAATCAAGTCGTTTTTGACACTGGATCCACATGTCGTATTAGTATTATACAGGAACTCTACCCAAACTGGTTTCCAAGCGCCCTCTTTGGGGGGCGCCAAAAAACACAAAAGATACGTTATAACTAATAAAATCTTTGTTAAATTCTGTTTTTTTTGAGACTTATTAGTGTCTTTAAAAAAAAGGCTTTAAAATTGATACGAAATCAATTTATTAAGCCGTAACCTATTTAATAGTATATTATTAACCAAGGTTTCGACATACGCTATTGTCGATTTTAGACGCGTGGGCTATAATAGCGTGTCTAAACCATGGTTAATGTAATAGTTGTTCCACTACTAACATGTTAGCTTTGCTTTGAAACTTCCAAGAATATTTTTCTTTTGTTTAAAAAAATTATTAACCTAGGTTAATAATAGGCAAAGGGCTAAGACGATCAATTTCTGAAGTCACGAATAGATCGATAACCGTTTTTTTAGGTTAGTAGTGGAAAAAAAATTTTCAATATTTTAAAATATTTTTAACCTAAAAATAATTTTAACCCAAAATTTATAAAGGGTCTTTTGATCTAGCAGGCTTTCCAAAAAAAAAGCTGTCGATCGTTTCATTACGGTTTCCTATAAGGGTCATTCTCACAGAAAGCTATAATTTCAACTTGAAATTTCACGTCAACTTTGGTTTCGAATTTTACCGACAAAAATCGCTTACACAATTAGTGATCCATTACAAATGTCTCTAAGTGGTCAGCATCACAGGAACTAATCTCCTTCTAAAAAAATTTAAATTAAAAATAAGGTCAGGTGAGGGAAAGATCAATGTGGTGAGGGAATGACAAAGCCAATGTGAATGGTCTAGGGGAAGGCGGGGGGCTAGGGAATGACATTTAGTCATTTCAAACAATAAAAATGTACTTAGAACTTTATTTGTGTTTCATATACAGTAGCGGTCATAAAAATGTACTCACGTAATAAATGTCATATTTTACCAATTATTTTCTCATGGAAACTAGATATGTTGGTAAATTTTCTATTAACTTATTTTTTTATCCTCTTGCAATGGATTTTTAAATTAAAACGCTCTCGCTCTTTTATTTTCAATTCAAGAGCTTTCTCGGGGTTATTTTTCAGCTTTTGGTATCGTAGTTTGTCTCTTTCTTTCTTTTCTTTGTTTTTGCTCTGCAACATCCTTTTTTGAGGTGTCATGGCTACAGCGTCGAAACTTATCAAGAAAAAACAAAGAAGTGTAAGGAACATAGGCATTCAGGCGCCCTGCATATTAAGGCCAGAATAAAACTTGCGACACAGTATTGATATGAGTATATTGTAATGAAGTGAATAAAGAAAAAGCCTTTTGTGATTAAAAATAGCATTCCTTCACTCACGTTGTCATTCCCTCGCCAACAAGTGGTGAGGGAATGACGATTTTTTTTGGTTTTTCGTATTTTCTTTTTCTGTTTATGCTCGTTTTGTAAAAACAAAGTAGCCACTTGTAAATAACTTCATAACACATAAGTGAAAAGAAATATAAAAGAAATGAGAGCTTTATTTAAGTTTCTTTTAAACGCGAGGGAATGACACATAAAAAACACACGCTGCTCATCTGGAAAGCTCCCAACCTCAACGGCATTTCAGTGGTAATTATCTGCAGATTGTGGAGGCGGTAAATGAGATGGCAGGAGTTATGCGACAAAATGCACTTGCAATAACGTGTTTATTATCAAGGTGGCAGGGCTAATTACGCGCTTATTGTCGCTTTTGCATGAGGTGAAAGAATGATGTATTTAAGTATGGACAGCACAGTTTTGCGTCATTATATTTTTTCTAAGGAATATCAAATTACAAAATCTTTATTTTCTGAACCCCTATATTAATATCGAATTGTTCTAAATGTTTTTAGGCTAAAAAGATTACTGTATATTAAATAAATAATTTATCTAATTTATTAAGATTCTAGTGGACATGGTTAGGGAATGACAAATTGGACACTTTCGAATTTTTTCGCGTCAACATCTTGGTATACATAGATGCTGTTAGATACACTTTATAGCCCTCTATGAACAGCATTAGATACAATCTTTATTATCGCGTTAGCCATGTCGTGGAGCTCATCAAGGCTTTGAACGCCAAATTATAGATTTTTGCGAGAATGACCCATAACGAATATTGTGTTCTCTTGTACCATATCTACAGTTCTTGTACCATATCTACAGTTGCGGCCGAAAAATTTTCATAAGAGACATCACTTTTATTCATTTGATATGTCATAAATAGCATACAAGCCAGCTTCATACGATGTGAATATCAAAAAAATGTGCTAATTTGATAAATTATCGTTGAAAATTTTTCGGCCGCAACTGTACAATTGCATTATAACTATTACCACGTACACGTTGGAGCTGCAGGCCGTCAAAACAAACATTAGCACTTTGGCGACGTCCGAAAACCATATGAATTGCAATACATAAATAAATATTGAATTTTTGCAGCGCCATCTACGCAGATAGGTGTACTATTGATAAGTAATTTTTTTTAACAGAAATCTGCAAAATGGGGTTTCATCAGATACATACAAATTTCTAATCAGATTAAGAGTTATGTGTACACCTCCATAAATTATTTGACGAGAGAGGGAATAAAGTTATGAAAAGGATGCAAACATTTTTTGTTATATTTCCATTTACAATGCAGCATTGCATTTATTCCATAATATTAATTGCTCCTGACGTAGCACCGTCGAAAATACATTATTATGGGATAGCTGTTTTTTAAGGGAAGAGTTGGTATCTTATTAAATTACCAAAACATACTCGGATAATAAGAGAAACACACCTGCTTTATTGTTTAGTAGGCAAATCTTTTCTAAGTGGTGAACCTTGTAAATGTTATATAGTACTACCATTTTAGACAATCATTCAGTCTATTTTGCGGAGTTTGATTTTTGAAGTTTTCTATATTTTATAACGTTTACTTGTTCTTCTCTTTTCAATTTTCAAAATAGTTTTTAATTGTATGCATAACCGTATATAATTTATATTTTTTATTGTAATGTATTTTCGTAACATTCTTTTTCGATTACCGTAATTTCAATTAATTTTTTTTCAATCGACAATTTGTATACAGATACCATTATTCTACGTAGTTTTAATTATTAATATGATATTAAATTAAACAGGATGAATACTGAAGTTCAGGATCGTATGCAGGAGTGTCCCAGGAGTAGTCCAGGAAGCCCCAGGGGCTTAGAGCGCAATTTCTTAGGGACGCACTGTGGTGTAAAAGTAGAAAAACCAGCGCATCGCGTTTATCTCAACTAAGAATGCTAGCCAAAATACCGTTCTTTACCAATGTTTGAATTGTTTTGTAGGAATAAGGACAATTAAAATTAAATTACCACTTCTGCAAGAACAAACCTGGATACCATTGAGTTTTTGTTTAATTTTCTAAAGAATGTTCTGTTGCATTTCTTATGTTAAATTTTAAATAAATTGCAGTAATAACTTTAAAAAGTACTGATTCAGGTAGGGGTATTGAGGGGGGATAAAATTTTCAGAAAATATTCACCAATGATGCTTCTCTTTGATGTATAAATTAGAACGCAGGAATCGACGAGAATCGAAACTTATGACGGATTATTATTAAAATTTAAAAAAATACCCATAATCTTCTTATGTATATTTAATACATCGTTATAAATACAAGTGGAATAACTGCAACATAAGCTAAAACTACTTACCTTGAAAATCTAAATCCATATTTTCAACAGGCAAATTAACCCTTCTGTTTAACTGTGGATACATTTAATTAACGCACGAGTGTACTTGCTTTTAGCGCTACGATGAAATGACCAAGTACGGGGGTGTTATTTCAATACGTGGCTACTTATCAGTTCTAAGGTCGTGCATAAAAAAAAGCCCCCATGTGAATGGGAAATGGTAATTCTTAAATTATATGTCAGATGTTATTAAGTGTGAACTTAATAACATCTGACATATAATTTAAGAATTTCAAGAACTTGATTTTCTACCCTTATGCGCCGTTTTTGTGAGCTTTACACTAGTTTGGGACGGCACGAGTCAAAAAACTGAAAACGTAAAAATAAAAGCAAAATGTAAATAAGCCCTTGATTCTATCTAGAAAATAACCTGTGCAAGGGTACAAAATTATACCAGTATGGCAGGCCCGTAGCCAGGTTTTTCTAAGGGTGGTGAGTGGGGGTGCTAATTTTAAAATATTGTTTATTTCAAAAAAGAGGTAATAAATTATAAGGTGAGGGGGGGAGGATTTTATCAACATTTTGTTAAAGAACATATGAAGTGGGTCAGTACTAAATACATTTCTATATATCGTATGACTTAATGTAAAACTCATTGTTTATCAAAAGTTGTTAATAGTAGAAGAGATTCTAGATAAATGATTCCTATGAACGCACGCGAAGAAATGAAATTAATTCGTTCTGCATTTAAGTCGCATATATGCTTGGGGGGGGAGCTACATTTCCACGAGCCCCCCTAGCTACGTGCCTGCTGTATGGGTATTTATTCTAGAAGTCTGTTGACGCCACACAGTTCAAGATGCCCCGTGGGTTGGGTGCTCTACATTAGTAAATCATTTCAATATGATTCAAACCATTAATTTAAACATTGCAACTTCAAAAGTTGCAATTATAATACTTTTACATATAAGTTATATAGAAAGTCCTGGAAGACGTTTAGAATTTAGTATAAAATTTCAAGTAACCTTTATGGAATCAGGGTAGGTTTGGTTCATTAGAAAACTGGGACATTCCTTTATGTCCCTCTTTTAACGTTTTTCGTTTTAATGTTCTGTTAACAGGAAACATCCGATTAAAATTAACAGATTTAGATCACTTATTACTCATGCACCTTTCAAAAACAAAGAGAATATCGAAACGTATTACAAGGCGGACCTAGAAAAAAGATTTTGAATAATTTTTGTTTTTGAAATCGATCGACTCATTTGTTTTACAGAAAACCGTTAAGAGTGTAGAGCTAAAAATGGATTCATTCCAAGCCAATGAACGGACTGTTAATATTGTTTATATTTATATTAATACGTATTTATTTTAATGAAGTTGTGGTTGTAGAGAAGAAAAAATGAAAATGTAAAAGAAATTAGTGAAGTAGATAGATTTTAATGCACAAAATTATTTACTGAAAAATCTTTAATGTTTAGGAAGTTTGTTTATGCATTAATTACATTTAAAGAAAACACGCGAGCTTATGCAAAATGGTAAATTGATGCATTTATTATAATAACATCATAAAAAACGAAGAAAAAATTTGACACCAAAACATATCGTGTAAAAATGTAAGATTGCGGAGCCGGGCATTTGCGCGCGGCCGTTTAGGCGCCGCCATTCCGGCGCGGCCGTTTCGGCGCGAGACACTTCGGCGCAAGGACACTTCGGCGTAGGGACCCTTCGGCGCGGACCACTTAGGCGCATGGACACTTCGGCGCATGGACACTTCGGCGCGAGAGATTGTCTAGTATTATTGTAATGAACAAAATATGTATGTAAGTACATACTGGTAATAAATACAGTATTCGATAAATACAGTATGATAAGAAAAAACTCAATATTTGAAAATCACCAAAGCTCGTATGTACTAAGAAATTTAAGAAAATTTTTTTTCATTCAACTAATTTTTCTAAGCTACTAAAACATTAAAATCAAAATTTTACAAATCTCTGCATAAGGGAACAATTTGTAATAAGAATTTAATTTGCTTATTATAAATTCCTTATTGTTAATTAGGAATTGTTAATATTATAAGAATATCATGTTTCATAATCATGTTAATAATTTTGTAAAAATCAAAAATTTTATAAAATCAATTAAATAGGAAAATTTATATTAACATTGAATATCGTACCACTGATAAATACGTACCCCACTTCACGAATTTTGTCTCAGTGGGTAACACTTATAAATGGATACTGCTTAGTGCTTATAGTCCCGACAAAAAGCACTGTAATAATGCAATGTAACCAATCCAAGCGAAACTCTAGAATTAAGGAAGTGTATGTGTGTACATAAAAATAAAAAAGGTTACTCTGATAATAGGGTAGCTTGTTCCAAAAAATTAGACTAATGGTACAAAAAAACGTTTTGTTTAAAGATCTCCAAAGGTTTTATCCTAATTTGTCTCGGAAAAATTTAGTGTCTGCGTCTAAGTGTCCCCGCGCCGAAGTGTCCTTCGCCGAACTATCCGGCGCCAAACTCTCCTCCTCTCTCGCCCGGAACGGCCGCGCCCAAATGTCATAGACCGGTAAGATTGTGCCGTTAATGTTTCAAATTTGTTAGGAAGATAGTTTTGCCAAAAAAGTTAATACGAAGAAGTCAATTTGTCGATTGAACGTTTGATATAGTTCGCAATGTAACAACCTCGCATTACGACAAACTAGCGGGAAACTTGAATACTTTATATAGCTACATACATGCAGCACCACTGATCGCTCGTAATTTACAACTAGAAAACTAAATCAATTGTATTCAATAAAAAGATACATAATTCGGAATTTTTTTACTGCTAGGTTATAAATGAATCTGAGTCGATAGTGTTTCATCCATCGTTTTATATACCTATGTTTGTAATATTTGCATAGACAAACTCAAAACTTGAGCCAGTCATTTTTTGCATATTGATTATGAAAATTGACTTTTTTAACGAAAAATCGTAATGAAAGTAGCATTTTTTTATTTATTTTTTAATTATGTTTGTAAAAAACAAACTTCAATCTCCTCGGAGATTATTACCAAAGAATACAATGTTTTTCTAATTTTTTTTAATTTAGCATAAATCATTTTATGACAATTTCTCAACTTACAATATGCAAAAAAATGTCGTGTGCAACACGTTCTGAAAGTCTCTCTTTTTCGTTCATTTGCTTGATAAATGCAGGCTTCGCCCTCGTTAATCAAAAGTGCAAATTCGTGAAAAAAAGTATGACTTTCATAACTAGTTGTACAATATACTATTACTACATTAATTTGTTTTCATCATAACAACAAACGAAGTACTGGTGGTAACTTAAGGCAACATTGTCACTTTTTCACTACTCTAGAAGCGTATAATTTATTTATATTCTCGAGAGATTTGTTTATTTTTTAGTGTCTACATAGTAATATTATTTTATTTTTACGAAGAAAAAAGTAAACTTGATAAAATTTCTGATTAGAAGAATTGTTTTTTCGTCATTTTTTCACGTTCTTAAGTTTGGACTACACATTCAAAAGTTAATTTTTGCCTTTAAAAAACTAATAATTAATTAAAGCCATATAATTAATACCAACCCACCGATTTGGCTTTAGGAAAAGTCACTCAAGTATACAATAATGCCACAGGATCGTTAAAAAGTCATGAAGTGAAAATATTATATACAGCTGCCTTCTTGGACGTTTAACAAGCTTTCTACCATATATGGCATGAAGGTCTCCTGTATAAACTTAAACCATCCTATCCCACACCACACTATCTCATTCTAAAATCATATCTCATAGACCGTAAAACACTCGTTTTTCTGTACGGCAAAATAAACAATAAATAAAATTAAACAATACTTAACGATAAAAGACAATAAACATTATACTTACTTTAACAAAGTTGCTCAAGATTACCACGGCTTGAGATTTAGCTCTATCTTACAAATGTTTAATTTCAGGTCGTAGGTATTGGTTCTGCAGTTGTCTAATTTATAAAGTAATGGATAAAGGTTTCAGAAACACAAAAACATACACAAGAAGGGCGCCATCTGATTATGGAGCTTAATAATGATAATTAAATAGATCGAATAGATTAAATGAATCTAATAAATCTGTCTGAAATCACTAATCAGAAAATGAAATCAGACCGATAAAAATTTAGCGCAAAATATTAGTTAATTTCAACAAAGTCAAAAATTTAGTTTAATGAAAATATTAATAAAAACTTTCATAATTATATGGTTCGATCTTACTGGTTTTAATTAACTTTAAAATCATATTTATTTGAGAAAACACAAGAAAAAAATATAAAAAATATTACAAATTTTCAATTCGAAAATTCAAATAATAATTTCCTACCTAAGAGCTCTTTTACTATTGAAATTTTAATGAATAAAAGTTGTATTAAAATACATATAAATGAAAAACAAACTGTAAAAATATTGCCAAGATTCAAAAAAGAATTTACATAAATGAAAAACACTCAAAAAAATACATAAATCACTGTACCTTTAGTTGTCAATAATTCGCAAACCAAAATTAACGCTAAACTGCACAAATATGACTCCTGCATACATCAAACAATCGCCGCAGGCGGAAACTGGAATGTCCGTAGATTTTTCTTTCCATTATTCAAGGATGCAATGAATTAACCCTCGTAATATCTGTATGTGGTGAACCATTATTTACGAATTCACCCAAAACAAAATAACTGAATGCAACCATAAAAGTTCCATAAAATTTGGTTATTAATTTAGTTTTGATAACCATCGGCAAAGGTTCGTTGTTTTCATAAAAACAATCCACTTGTTATCTAAATCTGAACTGGATTTATAAGGCACATAACTCAAATTTATTTATTAATCGAGATTTCGATCACTGAAGAGAAAGTTTGTAATTATTAATTTATTTTCGATATTTCGGTACGAGAATTGTTTAAACGAGAATGCGATACGGTAAACTGTATTAACGCTATTACACTTTTAATAGGAAAAGCTAGATTTCCCATTCTTCAAAAGCACAAACATCCGGAAAATGTTTAACTGTATAACGGTACTTTATCGACCGCAAATCCTTGATTAATATCCGTACACTTAATTAAACGGTAAGATTATTAACTGTAAATTTTCTTAAATAACTTTGCTCGGCATCCGACACCGGCAGTCGACCAAACTGTACAAGAACAAGATTTAGAATTTTCTTTAATTCTAATTAACTAAAACGAAACGGTAATTCTGTAATGTCGACCGAGATCAACTGTCTTCTCTGAAAGCTGGATCGGAAGTGTCTTGACATTTGGACCTCTGTTTTACGCGGGGAAACTATTTTTTTATTCTGGGGATGTAACCTGACGTCCACCAATCGAAATCCGTAAACGTTCGCCTAAGCAAATCAAAATTATGGCAAGGTCAGTACACGTGGACACAACAAAGAAGTTTTTACTAGCGTTTACACGAGATTCTCGTCCTAATGAACAAAAATAGAAATGGGATGGCGCGAGAGCCGGTACAAGGACACTGTCATCTGCAGGATAGACATGCGGACCATGCAATTTTCAAGTTTAAAACGCAGAAAGGCCGAACTAAATTCGACAACACGTGTTAGGTTGTTATTTTTCAAACAAAGGGAAGTTTATTTTTTACCATGTTGTCTCAGAACGCAAACTGCAATATTTATATAAAACTGTACGAACTTAAATGCGCCACTAAATATTTTATCAGGGTTTTAGCAACGCAGCCAGTTTTAACGGATACACGTGAACAAGCAAAGCACTAAAGACATAATTTATTACTCCAACGTCTTCTAGTTTTATGGGAGTTCAAAAACAACCATTTAAGATATTACTTTGTAAATATGTTTATACGAACAAAATTTTAGCTACAAATAAAATATAGATTTGCAGGACCGGACTTTAGATTTTTCAATAAATATACATGCAAAATTACACATATTTGAGACCGATAGAAAATATACCGTTACAACCGATACTTTCAAGTAAGATTCAACACTGAAACCTCCAACTATATCCTTTGAAATCAGGTATAGTAATCAAAATATGCCCAATTGTCACATTAAACTCACAATTACCAGTGAACAGCGAAGTGAAATACCTGAGACTCGATCAAAAGCTCGCATCGAAAGCACATATCACAGCAAATAAAACTCAAGTAAACCTAAAAATTCAGGAAATGGGTTGGCTAATAGGACGTAAATCAAAACTCTCCACAGAAAATAAAATACTACTACATACTAGTAGATAAGTGTATAATAAAGTCTATCTTGACCTATGGTATACAACTCTGGGGTTCTGCTAAACCATCAAACACAAAAATAATAAACTGTCCAATCAAAGATGGAATGATCTTCAATGCACCGTGGTACACTAGTAATAAGACCCTGCTGGATGATCTGGTATACAGCTTGTGAAAGAAGAAATCAGCAGACAGAAGGAATTACCTCGAACACCTCCTGGACAGTCCAATGAGGGAGCAAGATAACTCTGCATAATTCTGATAACTAAGATAACTCTAGTTTCAGGCTAAAACCTGAAATCAGAAGAAGGTTAAGAAAACAGTGGCCTACGGATGTTTTAAGTCAATAAACAGTTACTTTATTAGTTATCACTGGATAACTTCTCTGTTCTGCCCTCATGTGTAGTACATTGATCCCATTTACGTTATAGCTTTAAAAAGCACGGTTCTAAATTTGCAATTTAATATAAATAAAAATATATGTCTTGAAGGAGTCATCGGAGAAGAAAATGTTATTAAAATTCTTAACTCAGTTTTCATTGTAGAATACCATACTGCAGAGTTTTACCTATCGAATCAATACTTTGAATATTTGAATTTAATAATGTATAAAAACGTTTATAAATAATATATTTGTATTTGTTCCAATAAAATGTGCGTAAACTTGTAATTATACTATGTATATAAGAATATAAGAACATAAAATTATATAACGTATATAAGAACAAAAAATTCGTAATTGAAAGAGGCACAAAAGATTACGGACTTTGTGCGCCTGTCTTACTTAATACGCCTTGGACCGTATGTACATAAAAATCCAATTAATGGTTTTTAGTTGTAAATCTCTAATTTGTAAAGAACTATTATAATAAACTAATGATATGAAAAAACGCACATAATAATAATCGCAACAAATCCTGACTACAAAAATAATGTTTATGTCTACCGGGAATATGAAACCGTATTCCCCTTAAACGCCATTGCGATAACAGACAAGTGGAAGGGAGTTCACGTTTAAATTCTGGGTGCAAATTTATCAAAATTATGTTAATCGGGAGTTACTGTAGCTATAAATCTACTTAATATTTTTAAATACAACCTTCACTAGTTCAAAGTGGAAGAATCGTACTACACTTTCATGTAAGCTTATAATTATATTACGCCTACAAACTTAGATAAACGCTGCTAAATTTCATCGATTTTGGGTAACTTTGCATTTTTTTTCTCAAGTAAGTATTCAACATTTTGTTGAAATCTTACGTGAAAATGTAGTTCATACTTTGTAGTTTCCGGAAAAAAATTGTTTCAATTGGTTTGTAAATATCGATGCTACAGAATCGCGCGTTTTACATGTTTTAGCACACAATTTCGAAGGTACACATAACTCTTAAGGGTCGATCTCTTCATCTACATATAACTTTATCTGACAGTTAATTGTCATAGATGCGATTGCAGAAACAACTGTAACCATGACAATCATTCACTAGATACATTTATATGAAGATGGAAAGACTGAGCCTAAGAAGGTGATTGTCAAAAAGTCATTTGAGTATAAAAATACGACAATCATCATTTAATTTGCACCTCAGTCTTTAAAATACTTCCAGTATGTATTAACTCCATACTGCGCCAAATGCAGAAACCGGATAGTACTTCGAATTCAAAATTAATAAACTTTCAAATTATAATCTCTTCCCATATAAATATATTATATTATTTACTACATCTCTTCTGGCGTTCTTCAGCGTACTTTGTCCGTCTCGAGTTCACAAAGTACTTGAATCATCCTTGAACTCAGTAACAGTCTCCATTCTTCGTATATCACATGCCACATTGGACGTTAGGACGTAACAGTTCATATCAGGACTGGAAATTAGAAAAACGTCAAGTATTCTAACCCAGTTCTGCTAATCCTGCAACTGCTAAAGCTCATTTGCACCACAATGCTCCTTGATCTGCAGCACTACAAGACTCACCAATGTCATAAGACGCAAATCGGTTCTACGGAATCAAGAGTTGTACTATCGAAAATCTTTTTAACATTAATTTATAACAATAACATTAACGGTTGTCAGTAATTTTTAAAGTCATCATTCTTCTCTTATTGAGCGGGTAAGCAAAGGATGCATCGTATCGGGGCGCCATACGCGATTACCTTGCGGAACACTTTAATGATGTAAAAATTTGACGACACACCAAGAATCTAATGATAGTATAGTCTTTTAACAAGTCCATTCATATTCTTATAAAGTGAATAATACTTTTGCGAAAGACTACAGTCTTTCGCAAAATCTGGCGGTATACTACAAAGTATTCTATGTTGCCTTGCCTTGCTGGTTACGGTGCTGGTTCAAAAGAGCACTTGTTTATTATTCTTCCGAGAACTGAATTTCTATACCGCCTCTATAGAAGACGGAAACATTTGAAACAATTTTGTTTTATTCATTTCTAGTTATTTTTCACTGAAAGCTCGCCTGCAAATTTTGTTCTGAAATTGCAATTGTAACATTTTTTTTGTTATTGATTGTTATTGTCTTATTATCGTGTCTTCGTTAACAGCTTCATAAAAGGTTAATGTATTTATTTACTTATTTATTTAATACTCTAATTACTTCTAATAAATATAGCAATTGAATTGAAGAAAAAAATATCCGGATCCGAAAATCGAAAAAGAAAGACAACGAAAGAGTTTTTTCTTATTACCTATTTTTTCTTATTACCTGTTTTATAGTTTCTAATGAAAATATATTGTGCCAATAAATTCATTAAGGGTGCCGAAACAATTTTTGCATCGGGGCGCTATAACCCTAGGGCTGGCACTGCGTCCCTTATTGGAGCCAAGCGTTCGCCAAAGAAAATTACCGACCATTGGCATTTTAAGAGACTTCCAAAGTTCGCCATTTCGTGTACTACAACTAAATGAATATATGCAAGTTATAATTAAAAATACAGAAGAGCCTTTATCTAGCCTTTATTTAACATAGCACCTGTAGAGATTTGAATAGATAATTTCGTATTGACTGTCAATATAAGTATAAGCACGAGACCACAAGTTAAAAGAGACATCTCTAGCTATCTCGTTTAATGAACACGTGGGAGGGATCTACCCCTCCCATGTGTTTGCGGCTGTCATTACCTTGCCGAGTGCTTATCGTAAGTTATCCATGCGTGCAAATTCACCTATTAAAGGCTGTATCCTTTTCTATCTTGTTATTGAAGTTGCGTTTAACGTCTTGCTTACTCATCATCAAGTGCTGTGTATAGGAAGTAGTGCAGATTCCAATGCAGTATAGCGCTTGCGCCCGCTGCTATCAGCTTCAGCCAGCGGTTAGATCTACCGAATTGAAGACAAATCTGCTAAACTTCGGATCAAATCTATCGAAACTTGTCTTTTTCATATAGTGGCTGTCTGTTTTTTTAGCAATGTATACTTCCCAATATACATTTTTCAAGTCTTAGCGTTTCATTAATTCCATCGCTTTAGACACACCACTACCAACCCTCCTAGTGGCAAAGTATCATCAGATGAACATTCGCGTGTGTCCATGCTGAAATGCATTCAAAATACGTTCAAGTCCGTAGAGAATGGGTTAAACATGTATATCCATAGAATATTCAGTGCTATATGGAGCGCTTCAGTCATATTTATATTAGTAATACTGGACAATTACATCAATAATTTTACATTTAATCATGTAAAGTATGCAGTAATATCATGTAAAAAGGCAAGAAAAATTCAGGATCCTTTGCATAGTATTTTCTCAATAAAATGTCATTAGTTAGCGCTTGCCAGCAATATTTTAAATGAATCTACAGTCTCTATTTCTACATATATTATGTAACATCATCGTACGTTTTAGGTTTTTTCATAGAAAATAAAACAATTATTACTATTATTAATGTAAATTTACGTAGAAAAATATAGCTGACATTTGACCACAATATTAAATATTAATAATTTAATATTTTATTTGTCCATTGCAATTTTGCAATAGCAACTAAATTTTACTTGTTATTTCAGGTAAAATAGCATTTGGGGGGTTACAAACTTGTTTAGTAAAATCTATTTTTTAGCACTTGGAGTATACTTTTTAAATTTTGTGTAGAATAAGTTAAAAATACGCATTTTTGTAGGTTTTTATTTTATTTGCATGTTTTAAATATGAATATGACAAAATTGTTTTTGTTTGAAACAAACAAGTAATTACTTTATAATAACTCTTTAGCCGCTTATTTACAAAAGTTAAAAACGCAATTGAAAAATCCACATTTTTCCAAGAAACACTTTTTTATAGAATATTTTTGTTGGTTCCCAGACTGAGATTGCCTCTCTTGCCAAAAAACCGTCATTTCCGCTACATCCTGTCGTATTAAGTTTTGTAGGAAACGAAATTATGAACGAACAGTTAAAAAAAGGTACATTTTATCATCCAAAATGCCAATCGCATTTTGTATTTTTACACCAGTTTTCATTTATATAATCTTCCGTGGTCCTTCATTCGATGCGACAAATATATTGGTAACATGCCAATAACTTTTTATAGAAGAATCTACGTGTAGTACTTTATCGTTTTTATTGAAAACGACCCATTTAAGTGTTAAAAGTATTTTCAGTACCTATTTATTTTGTTGTGTCTTTTGTGGTTTGTTTTGGGTATTTTATTAAAAAAAAGGAAATATTTATTGTTATTGTCGCGATGTTGTTTGTATGTTGTTGTCGCTTGAAAGATGCGGTGTTATCTTACCTAGACCTAGTTTCATTAGAAGAAAAAGGAATTTTGATATGTTCGAAAAACAAACAACTTAAAGTATTTTAAAAGACATAATTTTATCGGGAAGGCTTATCTGGGAATTTATTTTTAAAATACTTTTAACAGACAAATAATATATTGTGTGTCCCTTTTGACCTAATTCTAATATTATCGAAAGTTTAATTTATTGTAATAGATGGTATTTTTAAATAGTAATTGTTTTGGCATAAAATTAGCTTCACAATCCTCTTTTATGGCGTAATGGTTACCAATTAAAAAATTTCCAGACACAAATGATTTTTTTTATGTATGTATATAAACTAATCGCTCGATTATGTAATGTGTCAGTTTCCACTGGAGTGTCGTAAGGGTTGACACCTTAGAAGTTAATGGATTTCTGTACATTGGTTTAGATTTACTTCTGTATAAAATAACAATAACTTAGGGTGCATAATGTCTCAAAAATCCTGGACGACTTGAGATTTTAGAATTTCAATGTGCTCTATGGAAACTTGGAAGAGTTTTTCTTAGTATTCTTATTGTACTGGCAACCCTAGTTGTCATATACTCGCAATCATCGCGATTTTTTCAGGCAGGTAGAGTAGAAAATTGCTATTTTGTAATTTTAAACCTAGTTTTCTTTAAATTAAGTAATATGTATGTAAAGATTGGCCTTTTAACTAAATATTTTTGTAGCAATACTGCTAAAGTAGGTATACACAGTGTCCCATTAAGACATAGTCAGACTTTACCAGTGTACTGTGGTCCCGGGTATGTACCGCGCTCATTGTGAGGCGGTCATAACTATCATACATGATGTATTCCAGGAGGTAAACTGATTTATTTATCTAAAATGTCTTTTCAGTGAAATTAAAGACAACAGATTTGCTAAGTATTGCATTTTACACAATTAAGATAAAATAAAACAGTTTTAAAATAGCATAACAAAGTAAATTTAAAAAATATTTATTGAAATAATTCTAAAAATAGAACGTAACTACGTTTCGTTTTTAAAATGTTAAGAATAGTAGAGCAAACAGCTATTTCATAACAAAAACTAAGATCATACAATTTACACTATAGACTTAAATAATAAGTATATCTTAATATACGTTATATTAGTGATATAAACACCTACTTATACCTATTCGTCTAATAAATTAAGAACAGCCCGAGAGAAAATAGATTTCTTTTTAGGAGGTAGTTTTCCAAGCCTTGTAATGTATGGATCAGAGTTCAGTAGTAACCTATTCAATAGATCTATATTGGTTGTTATACGTGACATTTTTCTAGTGTGATCCCATCTAAATGACTTAATAATCTTATTAGTTGACTCGGCAGCTTCTTCAGAGTTCCCCAATAGGCAATAACGCGTGATCTACGACTTCAGAACCATGAATGTAAAAGAACATACCTGTTTCTTGAACTTCCATTGTAGAACATATGCACAAAACACCAAATTACCACAAAATAGTCAACAAAGACAAGTTCTATTACATTAATTATGCATGATGCGATGTGTTCACAGTCGAGTAATAAACAAAAGTGTTAATGTTTATATATTTATCCAGGAACTACATACAATATACATTTTTGCAAAGATATACTTATAAGAAGTTGCTGAAAGGAAATAATATATATACTATTAAACGTTCTCTAGAAACAACAAATGGTAACAAAATCCTACAGAGATCGCAAATGTGCGTCTAGGAAGACTTAACAGTCTAATAAATGACAGGGGGAGAGTGGGGGAACATAGTTAAAAGACTACACAAAGACTACACTTAAGAAAATTTTACCATAAATACCTACCTCTCTATAGGTATATAATTTCAAATATTTCAAAAAGAAAACAATCAGAATCAATTAAATATAAAAGAACATATCTGTTTCTTGAGATTTCCATTGTAGAATATACGCACAAACACCAAATTACCCCAAAATAGTTAACAAAGACAAGTTCAAGTAATGACTAACTGATAACATTAAATATGTAGGGTACGATGTATTCACTTTCGAGGTCGAAACAAAAGTGTTAATGTTTAATTATCCGGTATCTATTTATACCACGATGTACTATGGTAATCAGTTAATAATTAGATGGTAACAAATTACGGGAAAACGAACTAAAATATTTTTAGGTTTTGACCTATTACGGAGCCACTGTGCAGTGGTTAGATAACCATTAAAGAAATAAAATTCTTATATACCATTTTTCTCGTATTTCTATACTTTTGGAGAAAAACTGCATTGAAGTTCAATCTAATATTTTCAAATTTAATAGTATGAACATGACACATATTTTAAAAAGTTCAAGCAGATATACAATACTACTTGTTTCTTAGAATGTGCAAGGATAGCGTAATAAAGTAATAAACACGTCTTTATTTTGTCCAAGTGTTTCGTAGAATAACAACAGATAAACAGAATTAAATAAACAAAGCAACGTTGAGCAACGAGCTCTCGATGGATATTATGACCCATTATGGACATTAACCCCTATGTATAATACAATACTGCAGGTTTGTGAATAAAAAATTATAGTACACGTGATAGTGACACATATTCTCAGGTCAAGATCAAGGAGATACCCAATACGGTTTGGTTTCTCAAATAATAACAAATTGCAAACCCCTTACACTGCAGCTTTTAGTAATAAAACGTAACAGTACTTGTACTTGACTATGTAAACAAATTCATCAATCAGGGTCGTTGTATCAAAACATCAAAAAGAGTAATAAAGTTTTACTGATGAAACTTTCTAGAATTCCAATAAAAAAATAACAATACCTATTGATGGATAGATCAAATTAGCTAAACATATTTTTACTTAATTAAAACTAATATCTGTTTATTAATGCATAACAAATCGAATTTAATGATATCATTAAATGGGTCAGTATTAAAATAATGTCATTTATTTCATACTGTGTCACATTTGTCAGTTTTACGTCAAACTTTTTAGTCCAGAACATGCGATCTTACGGTCTAGTATGCTTGTAAAAAATTTTTTGGTCTCCTGTATTTTAAAACGTTTGTTTCAGTTTTGTTTACGTCAACTGTAGCTTCATATTTACGCATGATGTCGTAAAATGACAAGCGAATGTGGTAAAAATACTAAAAAACACTGGGCAATTAGAGATATTTAAGAAACCAACTATTCTTGTAATAATTAAGTTTATGTAATAAAATACATGTTACCTAAGTTATTATTAAAAATATTTCGGGCTTTAATAGAAAAAATTAAAATTTAATTAATTTAAATAGCCGCAGCGCCATCTATTGTACGTTTGGAAACTACAAATGTCATCCAAGAGCACACTATTATGTGCATGTTTTGAATTATTTTTTTTAATTTTCTATAAAGCTTGTCGGCCAAAAAATCTTATACAAATCTCATGCGTCAAGTCATTTTACAGGGCTCCAACTAATAAGGCACTCGCCCTACGGGCTCGTGCCTTAAACAAAGTTGTCGCCCTGTAAAGTTCGACTTACCGCATTCGAGTGTAAATAGCTATTACAGGACTTGTGACTGTAAAAAATTTTACCGGACGCAAATACAATCAATCACCTGGACAACGTTTTAGTACGTAATCAGTTACCATGGAAACTCGTTCTTCATAGATGTCCATATTTTGCAATCGGAAATTTATTTTATATAATTTTTTTTAAAATTAAACCAATATTCCAATAATTGCAGTATGAAATAAAACGCATTACGTCATACGTCCTGGAAATGGTCTTACAGTCTCGTTTCGATGTTCAGGACTCGGCTCCTTCGTCGCCTTGTCCGTAACATCTTACTCGACTGTAAAATTCCATTTCCAGGACTTATAACGTAAATTACTATTCTGTCTAAGTTTCCTATTAGAATACAGGGGAGTCTCCCGGATTAATAAAACGTTTTGTTTTTAGTACAGTAAACCTAGGGTCAAACCCAAACATAAAAAAAAAGTTCTACCCCGCGCCAAATTGTTCTATACCCTCCTCTTAGTAAGTGATAAGAAGTTGCACGACCCAGAGCGCCGGGTTTGGGGGAGAGGGGTGTGAAAAGGGGGAAAAATGGTATGCTTGAACAGTTTTTCACAAATATCTCGAAAACTATGAGGTCTAGCGCAAACTTTACTATGTACAAAATTAATCTATATTAAATTCCGAACAAAAATGGTTCTACGCATTTTTGTGCTGAAGGTAATGGTTACCGAGATATGGAAGGGGTAAAAATATCATTAGGCACGCAAATATAAAAGCAACTGAACATTAAACTTGGCTAAGAACTTGGCTTGAGTGGCCTTGGGAGAGCAGATGGTCTGGCCGGCCCCTCCTCTTTATTACCACTTTTACCTCACCGCCTTCCATCTCCCATCTTCTTGAACCAAGCCTTAATTCCTCCTGGGTCTTCACCCTCCTCCTCCCAAAACCCGACGCTCTGGGTCGTGCAACTTTTTATCACTTACTACGAGGAGAGTATAGAACAATTTGACGCGGGGTAGAACTTTTTTTTGGGTTTGAATGTGTACGCAATTTATGCAATGCTATGCAGTCACTAACACGCGTATCAATCGCGCATTAGCTAACGCTTCATGTGTGCAGAGTCCAACTGTGCTGAAACAATATTGTATTTTGTGTTTGTGTATCATTTTTATATGAATACGAAATGATTGCGGCACGAATCATCTAAGTCTCCATTATTTCTTATTTAATTTAATTTAATTTAATAATTACAAAGTATTTACAGGAATGTTCCCAAAAACAAATACTTTCTTAGAAAACAAAAAATAAGAACACATTAAATATAGATAGCAATAATTAAGATTAAATAGAGAATAGGTGATAGTACTACTTACTAATATATAATATACATATTACATACATGAATATAAACAACACTATAAAGACAAACATAGAACTAAAAAAATGTAACAAGCAATTAAAAATACTTACTAATATATAATATACATATTACATACATGAATATAAACAACACTATAAAGACAAACATAGAACTAAAAAAAATGTAACAAGCAATTAAAAAACGTAAATTTCAACTGTTGTGACACATTACTTTTAATTTGTTTTTGAATGAAGCTAGAGAAGTAGAAAAAGGGTCTAGCCGTGAATAACCGACATTATAAGTTCGGGATTGAGTCGTGAATTATAAAAGGAGTTAGTTCTGGAAAAATATGGTGCAAAAAGGTTTCTGTTTCTAGTAGAATATGACGGCACGTTAAAATTGATTGATTCCAATAGGTTTGGACAATCTACTAGACCATTTATTAGTTTGTAGAGAAAAAGCTTATGGAGAAATTCGCTTTGATATACGAGTGCTTTGGATTACGAGCACATTTCCGGAAAGAATTATGTTCGCAAACTTGATTGTTGATTTTCAAGTGATTTCGAGAAATTCCAAGCAAACTGAAAAATAATGATATTTTTACCGCCTCCATATCTCGGTAACCAGTGCCTTCAGCACAAAAATGCGTAGAACCATTTTTGTTCGGAATTTAATATAAATTAATTTCGTACAAAGTGAAGTTTGCGCTAGACCTCATAGTTTTCGAGATATTTGCGAAAAACTGTTAAAACATACAATTTTACCTTTTCACCCCCCATCACCCCCCAAACCCGCGCTCAGGGTTGTTCAACTTTTTATCACTTACTACGAGGAGGGTATAGAACAATTTGGCGCGGGGTAGAACTTTTTTTTTGATGTTTTGGTTTGATCAATTTTTGAGCTAGTTTTACTGTACTATTTAACAACATCCAAAATGGAATGTGCGTCGTTTGCATCCTTGTTGTGCTTCTTTATACAGATGTCACGTTTTTACTGATTGTGTCAGTTTCTAAAGATCTTACATTTATTTCTATTCGACTTAACACTGACCTGCATCAATTATACGTACTTTTCTGAAAACGTCGGGCAAAATTTTCGAAATTTTCAAGTTCATTTAATCAGAAAATGTTGCTAAGGTTTTATGTTTCTAATGACCAAAGACGCTTATCCTCAAAGTCCGATCATTAGGTACGGAATCACCGTGTACATACCAAAATACACCATACATTAATATCAAAGCGCAAATTGAGTTCATAGCCTTTGAATGGCTCCCACATTCTCAAAATTAAATAAAGTATATGTGGGATCAAGTACAGCAATACATAAAACCATGACCACTAACAACTTTTGGTGCCTACTCTATGTGATTATTCTGAATCTGGAATATTTCCAATATCTTTAATAAGTATAATATATTAAACTTTATCCAAGTAGAAGTTATAAATTTCTAATAGTTCATTATAGACAATCTGCTGTTGAAAGCACAATATTTTATTAGTACCTAATGATCTTATTATTTTTTTTATTATTGCAAAATTCATTACTTCTAACATAAAGTGTACAATAATATGTGTATATTATGTTGAAATGGTTTATCAGTTCGTGCGTGATATGGGTAAGCCACGTAGTTACAACAGAGCATTGTAATTTATAATAGCATCATTGCCTTGCCAACTGCCACATAGCTCCGTATGATGATAAAATACGATTTTGTGCATATGTGTCATTCAGATTCACACAACGTTTACGATTTGTGCATCATTCTGCATCGTCGAATTAAATTAAAGGAACACTTTGCCTGATTTTACTGTGGTTTCTGAAATGGATGATAAAAATGATGGGAACAAACAACCACCTTTAATTACTACTATAAATATAACTGTGAACACGAGCAGTAATGCAGCAACGGTAATTTTATCATTATTTATAATTTTGTCGATTTTAATTTGTGTGGTGATAACGATCTGTTTTTGTGCTTTTTTAGAGATAATTCTTGCCATATAAATTATTTTTTTATACGCAGAAAAAAACATATTTGAATAGATCAATATTGAAATCACTTAAAAGGAAATTTCGTTTTAGTTTTTCTGCTTAATAAATATAAATTATAAGATAAAAAAAATTTCTCGTATGGGCGCCACTACGTTTTTACAGATCTTTATCATACGTCATTGAATGAATACTTTACCACCTAATTTAACATATTATTCATATTTCTTAATTTCACGTTTGCGTTTGTAAATCTCAAACGAAAACAATGAGAAAGCCTTGAAGCATCTCAACTGGAAATAACTTTGTTGTTATTATTTATTACAAATGCCCTTCTTAAAAAACAATTAAAATATTTCTATACAAATATTTAAACATAATTATAAAAGAGTTGTTCCAGTGATTGAACTCTGTTAACATTCATGTTTTAAACTCTCTATTACTACATATTTACATAATTTAACCTTACACTTTTTTATTATTTACAACTGTGGTAAATTGACCTTTAAAGTAACAATAATTATTTATATGAGATTTGAAACTTTTATTATCATACAACAGATGCTACCACACATGACACCACTATATAGCAGACACATATGTGTTATCTTACTAACATTTCCTAATTCTCTTCCTTTTTTTCATTACAGGGTGCCGGACCTACAAATGGTAGCAATCAACCACAAACGTTTTACCCGCCAGGTATCCCGTCGGGATATCCACCGCCACATTTTCATTCCAGTATACCACCGGGACATCCAGCCCATGTTACCTCTACACACTCAGGTCATTCGCCACCGCCTAATCACGGTTTTTATAATAAGGATGAACGTGCACAACAAAGATATATCAAATTAAAAAGGAAACTTCATGACAAACAAATGAAGAATGATTCGGGACAAAACACACCACTTCTATCCCCTAGGAAAGATTTGGTTAATGGTATACAAAGAGGATCTGTTAAAGAAAAAGGAATGAATAGTGTAGGTACTTCCGAAGATGGGGAGGAGAGTAGTAGTGTTCAAGATGAAGAAGATTATGTCCATATGATAACTGATTTGTTGTCGTCCGTCCAGCCACCAAAGGTTAGTATATTATATGTAGAATGGTAATATGTTTTGCCTTTTCACAATCTTACCATTTTTCTCATATGAACTGATATGCTACTTACTACTAAAGTAATAACTAACAATAATAGCTGTTTGTAGTATTTATGATGTAATTATAGTAAGCAGCAGCCTTTAGCACAGATAGTAATTTTGGCAGGCAGTAGATATTAAACTGTTAATAAATAACACTATTAGAAACATGAAAATCTAACTACAGTAACTTTTAAGACAGTGTCATTTCTGCTATAATTCGTAGATTGTAGTACAGCTATTTGGTTCCGTTAGCTTCAAAAAACCATCATAAAATTCATCTTGTATTCTGATGCTTTAATGCAATCCTTTCAAGAGTGAAAGACAGCAGAACCCATTAGATCTCTGGGTGGAGATCTAGAAAAAGAAGTGGTTCTTTTTTTACCTCTATTGGATGCAATTTTCAATATTACATAAGCAGTTTTTTTAATTAATTGTCTTTTTATAAAGAAATGTTTTTACACGATGTACCCCATATTTAATTATGGAATACCTAGGTCTACTTATACGCCACGTCAAGTTTCATCAAAATATAATCACATGTTCTTGTGCTGTGATGGTTACTATTCAACATGTTGACCGATTTCTAACAAGTGCAGCACGAATAAGCTTGGTTGAATTTTAACAAAACTTGGCATGGCGTACACGAAGACCTTGCTATTCTATAATAACACCTTAAATAAAAAAAGTTTGGTGAGAAGTTGCAATGTAGCTGTTAAATGTTTTGCCAATGTTCCACCGGGATCGCGATATTTTCATAATTGAAAGATTTTTCAGATCTTTCAGTATGGATTTAATTTTCCCTGTAATTTTTCAAAATCTCCAATGGAACTTTTTATATAAACTTGATATCTTTGGATTTATTCTTGAAAATGACAAAGTAACTTACAGCACTTGCCGAATTTATGCTGCTATCTTCAGCTTCTTGACCAGAACAACAAACCTCAAGACCCCATTTATACCACAGAGCCATCATAGTAAAAGTCTTAGATAAGAACAAAAAACTTTTACCTACACTCTAAAAAATTACCGGTGAATTATACCCTAAAAAATGGAGACAACTATGTTACCTCCATTTTTTGGGGTAAATTTACTTCAAAGTGTAATTTTCATAGGAAGTGAAAAATTTCAACATTAGGTTAAGTTTGCATTGTAATGTTTCCTTTTTAAGTAAATTTACAGATTAAAATTACAATCTCAATGTAATTTTACATTTTAACATTAAAACACCTGTGTAAAGTTACATGACAAAGTTAATATTTCATGGCAATAGTACTTTTCAGGGTTAAAATACAAATGTGAAAATACTTCTTGAATGTAACGATGACTTGCGAAAGTACTTGCAAATTCAATCGTTCCTCTGAATATTACTTACATAGGTAAAGGAATTGTATGAAACAAAATAAAATCAAAGTAATTTTTATTGAACGTATGTACTTATATAAAATATAAGACATTAACAGAACTTCTTTTCAGGGGCTTTCGGAAATATTTGGTCTCTCAAAGACATTCAGATAAAGTTTCGATTCCACCTAGAAAATTAAAAAATTATAAATTATATAAACAATTATACACGAGTACCTTTCTCAATTACAGTTATGCTAGTTTATTTCGAATTCTTCAATTTTTGATTCATCCTAGAAAAACATTAAATTAAATATTTTTATTTTATTGGTTTAAATTTGTAATTTTAACATATAGGTACTTACCGATTATTATTTTTTAACTTCTACTATAAAATAAAATTCTTCCCATCTTCGGTCATACGTGTAAATATTTGCCTTTAATAAATGCGCACTACACTACAACGAAAAACAAAATATTAATGAGCAACAGAATGAACACTTCGTTCGATATCGATAGAGTACGCCTCGCCGAAATCATAAAAGAATGGTACACACCATTCCGACCATTCCCCAAAAAGCCTATTTGGACTGTTCATAATGGATTCCTGAATTCTTTCACGAAACGAAGGTCACAAACAAGTGCGATCAGCGAAATGGCATCTCAACGGTTAAAAACATATTAAGGGTAAAATTACACTATTCTTGTTCAAGTTCATCTTATCTTTAATATTACACTAAAAATGAATTAAGTTATTGAGCAATTATACATTTGTAAGGAAAAAATTGTCTGAGTTATGTAAATTTATATTATGGATAGTGATTTTAACCAGTTCAATGTAGTAGAATTACTTATATTCGTATAATTTTACATAATTACAGGGCATTTTACCACAAATAGTAAAACTACTAAATGTATAGGTAAAATTAATTTTAGGGTAAAAATACCGCAAATAATAGCGAAAAGTTACCTCTTTCCCAAGGTAATTTTACCTCATTTTTTACAGTGTAGCCTTCCTAGGCTTAAAGTGTCCTTTGATTTAGTCCCACAAATTTACATTTGGGAAGCACTTCAAGATCTACAAGTACTAGTAAAATTTCAAACATCAATAAAAAGAATAAACAGAACAGTAGGTAATAGGAAAAATTAAAATTAAATGAACAAACCTTAGAAGAATTTTATATGGACATTACAATCTAAATCCAATAATGTCGCTAAGACCTATTATATCATATGCTGCAGCATTTTACTTGGAAGAAATGTATACAAATGCATACTACAAAAGAAAGCAAAAAAAGGATAAGGACCTGATAGCAATAGAAATTAATTTTTCTAAAAAATTCATTTTGAAAATTTCCTCTTAGTTTATTTAGTCTTTATTAGAATTTGACTCGATCTTTGATGTAACAAGTGCATACTTTTCATTAATATAACAGGTGAGCCGATACAGTCAGTATTGTTATTACATAGTCATACTTACTAACTGTCCTCTTCAATTTCCAAATCCTCATCGAGATATTTTGAGTAATATAATTATTAATACAAATTGTTTATTTGCAGGTGTCTGAACTGAGCTCCCGCAGTGCCTTACTACAATGGGCAGCGCCCCTCCGACTGTCAGAAGCTTCCAGTAATGACAGTCAAGAGTTAGATATCTCAGAAAACGACCTTCGCTATGAAGTATTACTTAGTGATAAAAGTAAAGAAATGAAATACAAGTCAATTTATAGTGGGGCATCTCTCTCGTGTCGTATCCAAGACTTGCGACCGGGCCAAGAGTATTCTGTCTGCCTTCAGGTGCACCTGGATGAACTACAAGGCTCTGCCTCTGATCCAATCAGATTTACAACACCCGCTTGCGAACCTGATCAACCACAACCACCAAAATTAATTTCTAGATCAAAAAATAGCTTGCAATTAAGGTGGAATGCTGTTAATGACAATGGTGCGCACATACAGTACTATATCTTAGAATATGATGATGGAAAAGGGGGTGAATTTGTCGAATTGCACAAAAGCAGAGGAAAACAGCACACATTATCCAAGTTACAGCCAGCGACTGTTTACAAATTTAGACTAGCAGCTCTTAATGATGTCGGAAGAAGTGCATATTCGGATGTAGTAACGTATGCTACGTCAGATAATGCACCTCTACAACCCGCACCTCCATGCCTCAGGGAAGCCACTATAAACACGTTGCACCTCACGTGGCACCGGAGGCCTAAAGATGATGAATTCGTTTTACAAATGGATGATCCTAAAACTCGTTATGGATATATTGTTGTCTATAATGGCAAAGATACTGAATATGTTTGTGGAAATCTCAAACGCTACACTGATTATAAATTTAGATTAAAAGCTCAAAACGATGGTGGTCCTTCAGCATGGTCCGAAGAAGTTATGTTTAAAACTCTTCCAGACAAACCAGCTAGACCTTCAAAGCCTATAGTCAAAGGAAGGATACATGCACATTCGTTTAGGCTAAAATGGGAGCCTCCTTCCGATACGGGAGGTGCTGAAATTACCAAATATGTTCTCGAATTGAATTCCGGTAGTGGATACCAAACAGTGTATACTGGCTGCGAAACTGAAGCTGTCTGTGATAAACTTACCCCTGGCACCACCTATCAGTTGCGAGTTAGTTGTTTTAGTGCAGGTGGTCGCAGCAATTATTCTGATCCATGCACGGTAACTACTGATGCAATAAGTCCTGGACAATGTACAGAACCTCGTTTGCATGGAAAACCCAGACCTAATAGTATAACTATTAAGTGGACAGATCCAGATTATAATGGAGGTGCTCCAGTTTTAGAGTATGAGGTCGAAATGGTCAGCCCCGACGATAGTCATGACCTAGTCCACAAAAGTAAGGAAACTGAATGTACAGTTGCAAACCTTAATCCAGGGTCTGAGTACTTGTTTACCGTTAGGGCAGTCAATAGAATAGGTCCAGGACCCTGGTCGGAAACTCTAGTTGTAAAGAGTGGAGCAGCACCTCCTGATGCGCCTGCAGCTCCAACAGCAACTCCTAAATCGCCATTCCATATTCTAGTTGAGTGGCAGGAACCCCACTGCAATGGGGCACCTGTCACCGAATATAGATTAGAAATGAGTCCTAGTGATTCTGAAGATCAATTTCTATCTGTTTTCCAAGGAACCTCTACCAATCATGACGTGAAAAGTTTAACTCCTTTCACCCCCTACTATTTCAGGGTACAGGCATGCAACAGTGCTGGCTATGGAGCATTCTCACCAATAGCTGCAACTCTTACCCCTGCTGCTCCACCCACAACTGTATCCTCTATTCACTGTGATAGGACTCCTACGAGTATAACTTTATATTGGAACGAGCCCGCCAATAATGGGTCAAGCATAACACATTATAATGTAGAAATCGGTGATCAAGTTATAACGACAGAAGGATCAGTCACAAATTACACGATAGAATCTTTAAATCCTGTTACAACATACAAAATCAAAATACAAGCTGTGAACAATGTAGGTGCAGGTGCATATTCTGCCATTCTTAAAACAACTACCTTGCCACTGCCACCGGCAGCTCCTCGATTAGAATGCATAGGCGTAGCTCACAATTATCTCAAATTAAAATGGGGAGAAGGCAAGAATCATGACTTTACACAATACTGTGTAGAAATGGAAAATACCCGAGCAAAGGAATTCCAGTGTGTGTACCAAGGAACTGCATTTACTTGTAAAGTTAACAAACTTCAGGAACTCACCCCTTATAGATTTAGGATATGTGCTTCCAATGACGCTGGGGATGGAGATTATTCGGTCGAGTACGAATTCACAACTAGTATAGCACCACCGGCTGGATTAAAAGCACCTAAAGCCATCGACGTTGAACAGAAAAGTTGCACTTTGGAATGGATACCTTCGAGAAATTCCACCTCCGATCCAGTAATTTATCTAGTACAAGTCTGCCGATTGAGGGATCAGGATTTCAAACAGGTTGGTGTGAACACATACTGTTTTTTTTTAGAGAAAAATGACCTTCATGTTTAAAAATATTTGCAGTATTTATAATTATCTAATAAATCAAGAGATAATCTACATCTGCATATTATTATATAATTTTATATGTGTAATAAATTATGTAATTTTTATTTCTTTCGGATGTATTTTTTTGTGTCAGTTTTTGTAGACAGTTGCAGAGTATCTTAATATAATTTTTATTGTGTAGTGTCTACTTAAATGAACAGTAGAATTATGAAGCTTTTATAATGAAACCTCATCATGAACATTGCTGATGGCAGGAATGACTGTCCTTTATTTTTAGAATTTTGTCAAATTTCTAAAATATAAAGAATTAACTTTTAAGTGATTTAACATAATATTTAACACAATGACACAACGTAAATGCATTTAGAGATACATTTTTTAGTTTGAGTTATAGTTATCACTATAATTAAATTTTGTCTAACTTTCATTAGAAAAGCAATGGTTTGTCGAAGATGAAACTTCAAGTAATTAAACCCAAAATCAAAGAGGATTTGCAGAAAATTAACTTACTTTATTAAAAAAATATGGTACTCTGTGTTTTGCTTTTTACCTAATACCTACCTAGGCACAGAGCAGTGCCGTAACGAGGGTATGAAGCGCCTGTGGCAAGTATCTGACTTGCGCCTCTTTGTAACCCAATAATGACAAAAAAATTAAAAATTTTAATGTAACAAGTTAACTAAATGCAATATATTGTCAATGTATGTAATTGCAATGTATTTGTCAAGGTATTTGTATGAATAAATCTTAGAACATAAAACTGTAGGAAGGAACATCATCTACCACTTACGACTGGGATGGGGTCTCAATATGGTGGAGTAGATGTTTCCGGTTTTGTAATAAGATATTTCCATTGGCGGTTCTCGCTGTCTAGAAATGCACACATAAACTACATAACCTCAATTCTTAAACATAGTATTTTCAAATTAATCTTAGAATAGAAATTTTATATTTAATACTTTAAACAAACGAATACTCGCTTATGAAATGTAATTCTCTTCATTGTATTTGTCGGAGTTAGAGAAAAGCAAATTTAGATGGTGTCTAATGGCGGCCAGTGTGATGTCATATTCGACGCTGTTAAAGCTCATTGCGCCTGTAGTTACGCTCCTTCCTGCAGTTTTATATTCTAAGGATTAAATAATCTATAATCTAAT
Source organism: Agrypnus murinus (assembly GCA_929113105.1). Classification (NCBI taxonomy): domain Eukaryota; kingdom Metazoa; phylum Arthropoda; class Insecta; order Coleoptera; family Elateridae; genus Agrypnus; species Agrypnus murinus. The sequence continues at coordinate 134,337,667 of OV816028.1, read as the reverse complement.
TAAGAACAAATTTTTATTCATATTCAATGACGACATAATAAAAGAAATACAAAGCATAGGTATATGTTAAAACAATATAATAAAAACATAAAACAGTTCAGCATAATTTATAAAGTAATTTTGTTCGCTTTTTCATTTGCAAACACATATATTATATCGTCATAATTTAATGTTTCTTCTCATAAGCTGTTCTTATGAACGAGGAACGACCAACAAACACGATAGTGCCTCTACACGCTACACAGTATAGATCATTCTTAAATGAGCCTGCATTCACATGAGGCGGGGAAAAGCAGCGTAACGTATCCGACATAAGTTGTTCAGCCAATCAGAACTTCGCATCAACGTCACATGATTTCTCCTGACGTTCTGATTGGCAGAGCTTTTCGCCTCATGTGAATGCGGGCTAGGAGTCTCTGTCTAATTGGTCAGGAGACGAAAAATGACCAGTGAGAGTCGTGTTGATTCATGTAGAGTATAATGGTCAAGTAAAATAAAAACCACGTGCAATTCTCAACCCGGTCGGTATCCTTTATTTTGCGTCCCAAATCCAGTTGCGCCCGTTGGGGCGAGCGCCTTCTTCGCCACGCCCTCGTTACGGCACTGGCACAGAGTACCTTTTCATTGAAGAGTACAGTAGAAATCTTTAATCCGAACCTATAAATGCAGGGCTAATTCGTATTAACGAGGAATTCGGATTACTGGATGTACGAATATAAACATTGCTTTATGCCATGGTACTTTATTATAAAGAATTTAACTTATGTAATTTACTAATTTTATTACACAACTTTTATTTCTAATTAAGAAAATCAGTAATTTTTTTCTTTAAGTTTTCTCTTTCTCCTTTTATAGCGTTGTCCTCTCATTCCATGGTCTTAATTTTAATATTTTTCTATTTCCTGTACCTTTGTCAGCAGATGAGACATATTCTAGGATTTTAGTTTTATTTTTCTTTATATCGCTGACTGTCTATTTACCAACACCATATTTTAAACCAATCGTTAAACACTAACCCAACATTTAATTGCTGAATAATTTCTCTGATAGTTTTAATAATATGTGTTTACGTTTTGACATTTTTTATTAAATTTTGAACGCCATGAATACAAATTGTGTATTAACAAAATTGTGAGAAAAAAGTTTGAAGGTAGATGATGTCATTATACAAACAATTGCGGCAAAACTGCAACGTCAAAACATTTAGGGCGCCTTTATGATGGTATGATTACTATATTTATAGCTTATTTTTTACATATGTAACCTTCAGGGTCTTTATTACTCTTTATATTAATAACAAAAGCGTTTGTTGGTCTTCGTAGAATTTGTTTGCACCCGTTGGGTCATAACAGTATCAGCCTAAAACTGCATCAGCAATCTGCTATAATCTCATTTTTAATTAATATTCACCTTCCAAGAACGCTACATATTCAATCTTAGTATGTACATAGAATTTTCTTGTTCGGATTAAAGAGATTTGTTCGAATTAAAGAGAATTTCGGATTAAAGAGGTTTGTTCGGATTATAGCTTGTAAATGTTGCTGTTCGGATTACTGGATATTCGGAATACAGTATGTTCGGATTATGGATTTCTACTGTATTACATAAAATTGTACAAAAGTATCAACTGTACATTTTTAATTAAGAGTTACAGTTTTTAAACATCTCTATTTAAGAGATCTTTTTCTTAATATGATTCTTGTTTTATACACTTTTTTTCATAAGTACTTATATCCCTGCAGTTATAGAATTTCCAAAAAGGCAAATGTTACCATATCAACAATTTCGAGTTAAATTTTTTGTGTTTTTTAAAATAACTTCACAATCTACTTTTTTTCTCTTTTTATAATAGTAGGTCATTATTTCAGTCGGCGAATCGTGATTTTACATGTCTACAAATATCATAGATCATATATTTTGCAATTCCCATATTAATAAAATATTAACAGTAAAAGACTTGCAGTAGGTATTTACCTTAACAACGCATCACAGCAAACTTTTCAATGCAAATATGATGTTTTTGATCAGTGGCGGGATTTCAGGTGTGTTATAGGGGGACAAAGTCGTGCACTTAAGAAATTTGAATATAATGTATGTAATCAGTTGCATATTTTGTCTATACTTTGTATGAATAAATTGAGACATATCTTAAATAAATATTGTTAATATTTACAAGAATGCGAAAAAATCTTTTGTTGTCCCAACTTTGGGGGGGGGGCAATTGACTGGTTTGGTGATTTTACCAAGTGACCAATGAGGATTGTTAGATTAGGTTAGGTTAGGTTAGTAGAAAACGAGTTTTTAAAACTCACTGTACTGTTTGGTGATACTCACTAGTGCATCCAATCCCGAAAGGTATTTTCAATCCCGGTATTCCGGGATTGGAATTTTTGGATCCCAGAATCCCGGGATTGTATATGCAAAAGGTTTAAAATGAAACTCAATATAGTACATTCAAGTATTAGTTTCATAAGACACGTTTTCGTAAGACCTGCGTAGCGGGAAATTTTCTACAAGACAAGTTCGCTAAAATGTCTTATGAAACGAATATTGCCCTGCTAAGCGAAAAAGTCCTATCTGCAAAACTGCAATGTAGAAATGTACTATATAGAAGGTTTATGTGAGCTAAGAAAAGATATGGTATATTTCTGGGTTGATGTTTTGCAGATAGGACTTTTTTGCTTAGCAGGGCTATACTTTTTATACTATTTTTTCTATTTGCGCGTCCAAATGCATTTTGCATGTCCAAAAGAATACTGGAAACAATAACATTTTATTGTTTAAAGTTGATATCACTGTTGAACAGCTGTTCTTAAAACGTCAAACTTATTTACGTTGTAAATTTGAAAGACAAATGCATAATTAGAATTTTCAGTGTTGCCAACTCTCCAAAAATATAACAAGATTTCCCTAATAAATTTTATTTAAAAACTAAGTTATTATTTTTTAAATACTAATTACAAAATAACGCAACTTATTTCTCCTTGTGCTTTAGAAAACTCCCAGCTACGCGCTGCCGTGCTTACCAAGAAAGCAGTATCTGCACAAACTGCTATCTAGAAATATACTATGTGAAATTGTAATGAATGCCAATAAAAAATATGGTATATTTCTTAAGTTGCTGTTGTGGAGATACTGCTTTCTTGCTAAACAGGGCAGCGCGGGTCATTTCTAAACTTGGACGTGTGAGCTAAAAACATGTCTTATGAAACTAATACTTTAATATATTTTCTATTTGTGTTAATTTGTAATCATTAAGAAAAATAAGTTAGTTTTAAATAAAAGCTGTTAGCGATACTTCTAATTTTAATTCTGCATTTGTTTTTCAAATTTACGATATAAATAAGTTTGACATTTTAATAACAGCTGTTCAACACTGATATCAACTTTAAAAATTACAATTTTACTGTTTCCAGTATTCAAATAGATCTCATCTGGACGTGCACATAGAAAAGAAATTTTTAAGATTTTACACATTTAATTATAAGAAAATATGGAAAAATCGTCATCAGTAAAAAAATATAAAAAACAAAATAGAAACAAATTATTAATTAATTATTAAATAAATTTAATTATTAAACAAAAAAAATAAATAAAAACATCAGTTCGTCCAAGATAAGATGTCTGCTAAACTAAAATGGATTTTCGCGAAAAGTTTCCAGCTGTGAACAAGCCCTTCTCAGGTTCTACACTGATATGTGGTATTAAATGTGGTGATTAAAAAATCATGTACCATTTGTAATTTTTGTTCACAAAAACCCTTTTCGAATAAGCCCATTTTCCGAAGAAGAGTTAAATTTTGTTTGTTTATGGAGTTTGCACCATACTCTCATTTAGGATTTTATGTAACTTTTCTTCAAAGCTTTGTTCACGGGCGTTTTCAAATATTGTTAGTCTAAGGGCCGGTATTATAAAACTTTTTACTTTCTAGATAAAATTTACTTTGAGAGTAAATTCATTTGTTCTGTCAATTTCATATGCAAATTGACAGAATAAATTAATTTATTCTCAAAGTAAATTTTATCTAGGAAGTAAAAAGTTTTATAATACCGGCCCTAAGATCGACAATACTAACATCCTCATCTTCATCATTTTCTTTTTCCCTGACTTTTTGGTGGGTATGTTTCGAAATATTTTCAGTGTTTTGTTACCTTTCTATAGAACGATATTGCACAAATAGGAGAAGTCCCGCATTTTAAATAACTAAATCACTTCACTGAGTTTGCACGGTTGCCACATTTAATTGGAAATCGAAATTTTTAAAGAGTGAAGCTATTTTTCTTTAAGGATATGGGGCTTCTCAGCAACCCAGTACTGAACATTTTGTTTATTAATTTTCTGGTTCAAATGAAAATGAGGTTTGTTGCTTATAGACAATTGATTTGAAATGTTTGAAAATTTGTTCCTTTAATTCATTAAAAAGTCTACAAAATACATTCTTCTTTATGAATTTCTGACAATTTCTAGACAACTACCATATTATACGGATGGTATTTCATGTTTTGCAAAATTTGTCAAATACCATCAGATATTGCCAATGCTACTACATGACGTATTAACAGTACGTGGAGCTCCTGGTGGCTTTTTATTACAAAGGGAGCCTAATCCCCTTAAACTTTTGAACTCTTTATTTTATTGTTAGATATGAAGGGCATGCCGCTGCCTGTTTAACTCTCTTCTGAACCTATATTACACAGTTATTACTGTTTCAGTCTTAACAAAAGAGAATACAAAAAATCTGTTCTTGCACATTAAAATGCATTTTGGCACATTAATTAAATGCTTAATACTTTGCTGCTGCTGGGTCAATCACATGTTGGGCCGGATGACTTTGCTCAACAAGCTTCATTATACTCTATAGTGAAGAATGGAGCATCTTTACTATTACGAACGAGCATCCTTACTATGTCAGCTGAACCGAAGCATGTATCTACATATTATTTCTATTACTGTTCTTATAGTGGTGCTTTTCACTACCGCTGATAGTATATTTTTTTAGTAATAATCCAAGGGATCAGTTATTTTCTTTTTCATTGCTTAATTAAAGAAAAGACATCTATTTACAAAATTTGAGCTGATAACGCTCAACCACCAGCAGTCTGTATTCATACCATCATACCACTCCGCATCATTCATAGGAGCACATGCACTCAAATTATTACAGTTATTTGTGTCTCCGTAAAAGCTGATGAATTCCGAGAATCACTAAATATATTTTAATGCCGTTTTTATATAAAGATTGTTCAAAGGGTCTTTCGAGAAACGAATAATGAGCAAAATGTCAAAGAAATAATCAGAAGAATTGCCAAAACACAAAATGATATAACAGATAAAGGCAAACTGTAAGCGAACGAATTCTAGGTGTCAACAAGTTTTACAAAAAATTCTACCCCTGGAATGTTGTCATACTACTAACTAACTAACATATTGATTTTTGTACTAGCAATATAATCAACCCCTTTTTGGATTCTAACAGTCGAACATAAAAACTAATAGACAAACTGCAATAAGAAGAAAGATTCTCACTGCACGGTTCTATTTTATTATTTTTTCTGTCCACCACATATATATTTTAAAAGCATTTTTAAACCATAAAGTTAAATAAGTAGGATTTTGTAACAGTGTTTAAAAAATCCTTTTATTATTATTATCATCTGAAATGAGAATGCTATGGGACCTTTACAAATGATTTCTGTTTTCTTACAGGTCTACAAAGGCTCAGACACAAAATGCTCACTAGATAGCTTGGAACCAGGAGCAGATTACAGTGCTAGAGTGTGTCCAATACGACTAGCTTCATCTGGAGAACTGCAAGGACCATTCTCGCCACCTTTAACATTCACGACTGCAGCCACAGAAACACCAGTCATTCCGAAGCTCACTCCAAGTACGAGCTCTCCGACTCATACACACCGTAACCGTAATTATTTCCAATATATCTGGCCCCACCTTATGCATTCTAAAACAATGTCTGATCAACAATTAGTTATGGTAGGAACACTTCTCTTCATGTTGGTAGGTATTATAATTGCCGTGGTGGTAGCATCACTGGTAAAAATCGATTGATGACTTTAGGTGCAATTTAGTGTGGTTGCTTGCGCTCATTATATATATTATACATATTTTTTATTATGAACTAATTTTTAATTATATAGCCTGCTTTCCGGCCCTTCCGACGGTTAAGCAAGCACAGATCTTAAGTATTATTAAACAGGGCTTATATTTTATCGTTAATTATTATATAAATATATATTATTATTAGAGGACCAAAGCGGAGGTTTTGGTATTTTTATACGTGTTTCCGTACTCGGCGTGGTGCTAATGCAAGTGATGTAGTCGCGACATTCCGTCGTGATGTCCATGGTTCGCTATGTGTGTTGTTATTCCAGTCATGTGTATATTATATATATCATATACATACGGTTGAAGGTATTATTAAATTATTCTAATTAATAATAATAATTGAATTTTATATGTGGCTGGAAAATGTTGTACCTATAGATAGAGAAATATAATAATTAATTATATTATGTATTATTATTATAATTATTATGAAGAGATGCAATTGTATAGGTTGGAAAGCAGATCATTTATATATATAAAATATAAATATATTATGAACCCAATGTTTATTATACGCAATCTAATCAACATTATATACAATTGGCTATAATGGGATTTGTATACGTGCGCCTCGCACTCTCGTCAGAGATATATTAATATATTATAGGTATAAATACATATATTATAAAATAAAAACAATTATATTTTATGTACTAGTATATTTGGTCTTTTTTGTATTTCTATATTACCATACCTTTATTAAAAAGAGAAAAACCGATAACATTTTCTTTTTGTACTTATTGCACATGATTTCATGAAAAAGGTACGTATTTTATCAGTATCATTATAATAATAATTTTCAAATTCATTAAGCTAATGTCACTATTATTATTAGTGATACAGTGCAAAATATATAAAATTGTGCAGATTTATGCATTCGTTCAACAAAGTCCAAGTACAAATAAAATAATTAATTTTCTGTTAAAGCTTAAACTCTTAACTATTAACTACATAGACTGGTCTATTTTTATAAGAAATAGAACAATTATTAGCAGAACATTTTGTACTTAAAACAACAACAGTAGATTAATAGCATATCGTAAAAGATTTGTAACAATAAGATAATATTATAAAAAGTAAACAAAACAATCTTCATGGCAAAGCGAGTCTGAAGAAAATACAATATAGAAATGCATATACCATAAGTTAAAATTGTCAAAAAGGTAAGTTGTAAAAAGATATTAATTCTATTTTTAAAAATTACTTTTTAGCGTTTTCTTTCATTATTATTATTATAATAATAATGAGCAATTTCTACATTATAACGATTAAACTGTAGTTTTTCAATTAGAGTGGTGTTAACAATAAAAATTTATTATTAACAAGAAATAACAATAAGCATCTAATTATGAGCAAATAAAGGTAAGTAACATTTCTTTTCACAATATTTGCATCAATTCAATTGCTACATAAACAGGTTAAATAATTTTGTAAACTAATAACATTTATTAGCAGCGATAAATATTTCAATAAACCTTTAATATACCTAATCCTTCAAAAAAGCACACTTAAGGTAATAAAATTAATTAATTATCAAAAATTAACAAATATTAAACACAATTTTAAAAGAAAAGATTTTGTATAGAAGAACATTTTGTGATCAAAGGCAATTAATAGCTAGACATCATGGTATTGTGATTAAGCAACAAATTAGTTTCCATTAACTTTGTGTTGATGAGCACGGTAAAATCTACATCTGTTTATATAGCTCTGTCTCTAGGAGTAAAGATTCTTTTTATAGGCTAGCCTGTTATGAAATTATTACAGGCGTTTTACCATCAATACCATAGCAACATACATATTTATTTTAAATCTTACATATGAAAAATATGGCTTCACATGAAAAGTGCATAAGTCCGAAAAACCTGTTTAAAAGAAATTTAACATTTTTCATGTTACCTGTCAATGCTTTTGCACTTGTGCCTGATTTTATTTTTGCCATTTAAGAGACTTCTGCTAATTATTTTCGGAATTTCGCATATTTATTTTATAGAAAAAGTAGTAATTAACCAGATAACGTTACGTTTACGCCGTTTTCATATGAAGCCGACGATATTGTGCTGTACTGCTTCAGTAAATGTAAGAATTATTTATTGAAGATCTACAATTCAGAATACTATAAACATTGTATAATGCTCGACCGTTACACGAACCCTATGTGCTTGCATGGATAACAAACTTGCTAATTTCTCACTTGTTATATACCATTCTCACATGTAAAGTTCTAAGTAATGGTGTTGCAATGTAATAGTGGATTACTTACCGAGGCGGGAAGTAGAACATTACGCGGAGAGCAATGCTGCTGCCCGAGGCGCGAAGCGCCAAGGGCAGCAATTGCTCGACGCGTAATGTCTTCCCGCCGAGGTATGTATACTATTTTATTCAAAATCGTACATAATTATGTTCTTACATTGATACCTTATACTTGATATATGTAGGACACAACACCAGTGTTTTTATTCAGGTGGCGATAAAATGACAATTGCTGCAACAATTGTCAAAGTAAATTCGTGTCACTACTAAACCAAATTTAATTACATTGCTCCTAATTGCAATTTACACGATTTAAAATGCCTGATAGTGAAACTGATGTAAGTTGCACACCACCGGAATTGCGAGAAGTTGCTAAAACAGTGACTGACTGTTTGTTACCTGCTAAAAGTAAAGATAGATACGAAAATTTCTGCCATCTGTTGAGAATATTTAGAACGAGCAAAAGGTAAGTAATGGATATTACTAACCAAGAGAACTCATTACTAACCAAGAGAACTTATTATTGACTCTGATGTATAATAAACTACTTTCTAACTTTTTAAACGTCAGTAATGAACACATTATGTATCGATTGTGAATAAATTAATATTACAGATCTCTTTTAGGAGCTTGTGAAATTTTATAGAGCCGTAGCTGTAACTACTCATTTACTTAGTTACCATAAATGTCTATAAAGTGTCATTTATATAGAAAGTGGAAATAAATGTAATAAAAGTGGTTGAATATTATATATGTCAGCCCTGAGCAAAATGTCTGTTGCGGCTGACCAGTAGATTGTGGACCAATTTTAGGGAGACCACTGAAGCTTGGCCATCATATATCAAGTCATTGGAAGTCATCCTATCAATATATTTATAATATATTAAATATATAAATATATTTATTAAGTATACAATTATATATTATTATACATGTAAGGTATTATTTGCCTTTTATCGCACACTTAAGGAAGAAAAGTCAATTACAAATTCAGAAGGTAAGTAGCTAAAGTCTAGTATATGCAGTTCACAACTTTTTTGTAACAATTAAGCTTACACTCTTAACACAAAACCTTCACAAGGTAAGTATGTGGCACTTTTTCTTTTTTTGCAAATAAAAGATTGGTTATAAGTCGTGCTGAGGTCTAATTTATAATATACACAGAAAAACAAATGATCTAATGCCTTTAAGGTTTGATAATAGAAAGTCTGAAAAATAGAAATTACAGTCGAAACTAGCATATGTACAAAAAAAGGCGTTTTTGAGACAATACAGAAATCTTATTATTAAATAGTTTATAGTATTGCTCCAAACTGGCAGAGATTGAATACACTGTTTGCTTCATTGTTTACATAGTTCTGGAAGTTTAAAGTCACAAGGGGGGCATAAATGGAAATGGGACACACAATTTTATTAAAGCTTTTATAATATCTATGTTTTTGTAAACAACCAGTAATTAAAGTTTCACTTTAAAACCTTTACTAGTAACAAGGTAGCCATTTTCTTAGCTGTGAACACTCTTGAGTGGGCTCTAAAAAGTTTTACAGCATGTATGCGTATATTGCATATCCTCAAGTCCCAATTCTGCATTTTTACCGATACACTTTTTAAAAATAGAATAATACATATATCAACTGGAGAACAATTTGACAATGAGAATAGTTATCAAATGAACTTAACTATTCAAGTTTTTAAACTTGAAGCATAATGATAATAAAACAATAAAGGATTGGAAAAATTGGCGAGATATTTTTCATGTAAGTATCCTTCTGAAACGGTACGCCACTGATCAACCGGAAACAATTATCCCCTATATGCAAAGGCCATTCCGGTCAGTCGGTCACACATTAATTTAATACATGCTTCTTCCTAACAATCCTAACGTTTTATATTCACAGTTGACACGTGTATTTACACTCTGAAATTTTATTGTAAATTCATACGTATTTGTTATCAGAAGCGTCTCTAAAAGATCGTTCAGCCGGGCGTATGCCCGGGGCCACGCAACGAGTTACCTTATTTTAATCAACACTTTTTTTATTTACTGGGCCACTCGATATTTGTGCCTGGGGCCTGAAAATTGTAACATATCATATTCTCATTTTATTAAAAATATAATTTTGTATGCATAAATGATAAAAAAAAACTTAGTGCGGCCCTGCACATTTTAGTATATTTTTTCGAGTTAAAAGTGCGACGATATTAAGATTTCTGATGTTCTTTTAAATATCAGGGGGTCACCTTTATATGTTTTTATACAGATGAAAATACCTTCTAGAATAATCTGCAGACCTAACCTCAAAGCAAATGACGTCTTTGCAAATATCAAAGCTTAGTGTAAAGCCTTCCCACGGTTACAAATTGTTTTTTCGAAAAGAAACTTTAGCTAGAATTGAATTTATAAATATTCAAAAGTGCTGCCGCCCTTTCTGCGTATATTAATAACAAAAGATAATAACAAAAGAATTGGATGATATTTAGTTAAAATTATTACTTCCTGAACGTGCTTATCGTCAATTTCGTATAAACAAATTTTTCCAATCCAGCAGACGCGGATGCACGGGGGGGATATGGGGGAAATTTCCCCCCCAAAATTTTTAATCTTATATACTTTAGTATTATAGTTAACTAAATTTTTAATGTAAAAATAGTTAATGTTTATTAAATATTGTGCAATAAATAACATTTATAATAAAAATACACATAGGATAACAACAAACAATGTTTGTTTAATTATTATTTATTTAAAACAATTATTTTTCAAAAAATAATTGTTTCCCCCCCCCAAAATAAATCTCTGGATCCGCCCCTGCAATCCAGACTCATAAACAATGGCTGAGACTTTAGATTTATTTAGAGACATGTTAGATTTCGGGTTTTGTTTACAGATGCAGATTTTAAAATGGGTAAGCCCCCCGTGAATTCAAGTAACTTGTTCTAGAATCCTTTCGAAGCTTTCAAATGCTTGTTCCTTATTGGGTTAAAAAGTCACGCTATTTCGCCATAGGTTAGTTTAAAATCTTCCCTCTTTTTAATATTTAAAAGTAGTACAGATTCGATCAAAAAGTTCAGTTGGGAAGTGACCGGGTCTCGTACCCTAAAGCGTCGTAGCGTCCAGTCGGACGGGGGGTGTCTTACCCCAAGCTGGAGGGTTTGCCCCAGCATTTTGTTTCTTGTGCTATTATCGTGTGTAAGCGACTTTACAGTTAAATAATTATAGTCCAGTTTAGAACAACACTACTTTAAATGTTATACAGTTATTTTATACGATTTTGTTATTAGAAACTTAACCCAGTGGAGGATTATTCCGCAACTTTAGTTTGAGTGCAGTGTTAATTCCCGCTTATTTGACCTTTGGTTGGTTTAATAGAATTTGGTTAATACTAATCAACAGTGAATTTTGAATTGAACACATTAACTCATTTAATTAATGAAAAATTAATAATAAGAATACGTTATTTTTTATTCAACAAGTAAAATAACTATCTTCGAGCAACATTCTAGTAACTTATCGTTCCCGTAAATAGTAATAATAATAAAGAATTTATTATTAATAGCATTTATGGCAAAAGTTCAATAAATCTCGTTAAGATAAAATAGTTTAGAATTTAAAATAAATAAGTGTTCCCGCAATGTTCCCGCTTCAGATAGCAGTTTATGTGATAATTTTGTGTTATGGTCATTTTTTGTGTAGTAGTGAAATGTTTTCAGCCTTCTGTTTGTGCTAAGAAATTTATGAAAGTGAATAGATATTAAGGAGGTTTTTATTAGGATTATGTTCCTGCTTATGTAAGTTTAGTTATGTTTAAATTAATAGTTGTTTTGGGATCCCGAAATTTTTAGAATATGTTGAATTATTAATGTATTTTTTGAAAGAGAAAACTTTTGGGGTTAAAGCCCACACCTGAATTTAAATTTGCAGAATAAGAGATCTTAACAGCCGGTGCTTATAGTACAGTAAGTATCCAGTGTTTTGAGTTTTAGAGTAACAAAAATTCTTTATTTCAAAATCCAAAGGATGGCGCTGAATTGTTATGCATTCAACTAGTTAACGTAATTTTTGATTTACATTTGCTAATTAATACTGTTGGCGTTAATTGAATTTAATTTTGGGAGATCGGATAATTTTTCAGTTAAGCCGATTATAATCTTGTATGTTTTGAATAACTTGGTAGCATCTTATGATTTATTGTATAAACTATTAGAGCTGTTTATTAATCTCTGGGTATTGCTATACGTATTTTGATACATATTTATTTGTGTTTCAATTGTTATGTTCATACCATCTCCGTTATTGGGTTAGCTTACCAACGTAAAAAGTGTTAATTTCGAATTACAATTATTACTTACATCTAGTGTGCGTACCTGGTCGACCATCTCTGAAATGTTGTAACTAACAACATTGCTAGTTACACCATTTCAAAGAATTAGGTTCATATTATCTGTGATAAAGTTTTTATAAGCATTTAAATCGCGCCCTTGTAAAGTTGCTAAAAAATGGATACTCCAGTATGCATTAACGGCGACGATATATGCTATTTTAACCGTTGTTTTCTTTTTTATTGTATCTGGCCTGTTTGTACATGAGCATTATTGAGAGTCTCAATTTCTTTTTGTTTCTAACTGCTACGGGTCGCAATTCGGACTTGTTGGTCGGCTCGAAGAAACGCTGATATTACTCTTGGACCAACGGGTGCCTTGCGATTCAATTTATTTGTTAGTATTTTGTTGTGGTAACTATTGCTACACCATTTTGGGACCGCATGACCGTCTCCACTGTTTAAAAGTTAGCCGCGGGCAACTGACCCTGTTATATGTAGCAGGAGCGTTGGATAAAAAAACCATAATCAGCCTAACGTCAAGTTTTTTATAAGAATGTGCCAATCTGAATACTTCAGAGACGCTGCTAAAATGAGCATTTCTCACCTAATTGGTAGTAGTCTATTGCACATCTTTTGTTTCAGCAGCTTGTCTCACCCTATGCGCGGCATTGTGGTTGCCAACACACATCTCAACTTGGTATACTCGTAAGTCATTCCTTATTAGACTTCAAACAATTGTCAGCTAGGAGAGTTGCTTATTAGAGATCCTATATATATAATTAGATTTGGGTTGGAACATTCTCTCTGGATCAATTGACCGGAATGGTCGTGAAGTTTTCGCGATAGTCGCTGAATTGGCATATGTGGTAAATAAGAATTAAAACAATCGATAATTAATTAATCATTGTGGGGACTAACAAATTTGTTTTTAATTTGCGAAATTCTCAAAATCAAATTTTGGATCCAGTAACAGTATTTTGCAGAAAACGTTGAAGTAGCGACATTATTACAAATTTAACTGCAAGCAAAACAATTGTATATTTAACACAATTAACAAATTCATTAGTGACACAAATGTAAGATTTGCGTTGTTCCTTCTGTAAATCGGCTGCAGACGCACGTTGGGCCTACATAATAATAATCGCCCCCTCCCTCCCGGGAGGCCGCACAAGCTTCATAGCTTCTGGAGCCTGGTTTCCAGGTTATGGGTTGTAGCAATTATTATTATTATTAAAATTGCACATGAATTAATTATATTAATGAACTAATTAATAAATACTTTTTCTGATATTATTTGATTTCTAAAATTATTTTTTATAAAAATCAGCCTTCTTGCACTTACTTGGACTTGATTGAATCAAATCATAACTATTTATAATATAAATCTACTGTCTTTTTTATCTAAAACAAACAAGCTACAAAAAAGCCTTAAGAACCACAAACATTTATCAACAAGTATATAAAATTTTTGACTAGAAACAGACTAGAAATTAAAACATTGAAACTGGCAGTATTTTTGGCTTTTTATGAAATACTTTTTTCCTTTTTTATAAAATTGTACAAACACCAATATTTTCACCTTCATAAATAGAAAAATCAGTAACGGAATTTTCTCTGTTAAAAGTAACCGCCTCCATACAACCTCTAAATGATTGAGTAAATAACCCGTAAGTTTTTTCTAAAAGTAAATCACCTGGTGGTAAACCACCCAAATAAAAAACACCATCCGTTGAAATGGAATCATTTAATTTTGCTTCGTCCAATTGGCTTTGTGTTTGCAATAATCTTCTGTCCAAACGGATCTGAAGATAATGCGATTTGAAAGAGACTTCTAAATGATGCCATAATCCATCTGCTACTGGTCGAATTGGTGGAATCTCTACTACAGTCTTGTTTATGTTTTTTAGAGCATACACTATTTTTAAATAGCCTTTTTCTATTCCAATTCCAATAAAATTATTTGCCTGAAATGCACCAAATAAGGTTTTATGTCACAGGTTAAATATAATATATAAAGTAGTAATTTACTACCTTGCTGCTCCATAATATCAATCCATACATTTCAGCAGTAGTAAAGTTCAGTTGTAGACTTTTGAGGTTCATATCACTTAAACCTCTTTTCTTATCTCTGCTTACTTTTTTTAATATAAGGTGGCTATCTCCTGTAAATTCCGGTGTGTGTACTCTTATTGCAGTTTCACAAAAAGCTCCTACATAGCCAACAACACATGTACATTTTGTATCAACACATCTACCTCTATTTTCACATGGCTTTTCTTTACAAGAAGGTGTAGTTTCACATCTTTCTCCAATATAAGGATCAATACAAGAACAGTGCGGTTTCAAATTTGAATCTAACCAACATGTTCCCCCATTCTCACATGCATCACCACCACACGGTGTACCATCACAATCAGCAATATTTCTAGCATTTGTTATGTAATCTGGTGTCAAAGACATATGACTTAAATTTATAATTAACTGTCTTAAACACCCTGTAAATGATATTGGAAGAGTTGCTGTTGCAGTAGGTGGCAATTCTGACATATCAGGCAATCCACCTGAAAATTTCGTTCTATTTTAATGTTTTCAAAACCTCTAAATGCTTACCAAGATAGATAGTCTCCCCAGATAAACTTAGAATGTCTCCATTTTGAAGCACCCCTGAATTTACCATACTGTCAACGTATAGGTACAGTTTATTCCCATATTTTCCTAATCGTATAGTATACCAAACACCCATTGCTAATAACTTGTTACTCCTAATAGACAAGACTTCACCATCACTAAAACGTCGTTTTGCTGAAACAGAACATTTAAGTATTTTATTGCAAAAAAGGGCATTCAACTATTTACCTGGAAGCACTCGTAATTCCAAAAGACCACTTTGCAGACTCAAAGATAAAAAACTATTTTCTCTATGTCCAATAAATAAAACCAAACCACGATCACTTAACGTTCTCAACTGTAATTCAATACTAAATCTAGACATCTCAAAACTGACTGGTTTCAAAGATATATATGATCTCCTTCCCGAGAAACTTACATCAGATAACTTTTCATCTGAGACATAACGAGTTAATACAAATCTTAATTACGTTGTTTATATTTAGATACCTTTCTCACAATACTTCCCAGTTTTCTCAATAGGACAATCACATTCATATCCAGTTAATAATGGCACACATGTAGATCCACCAGCACAGTAATTTTGATTGTAATCACAAGGATTATACTTAGATGAGCATAAAGGTCCAAACCAACCATCTTGACATAGACATCTAGTAATAAACATCTACATTTTATAAATCTTTTTAAATTCCAATCCCATACTTACGCAAAAGTTCCACCATGATGCAAACAAGCGCCACCATTCTGGCATAACTTTTCATGGCATTCAGTAGTACCACATTGTCCTAAAGCCCTTCCAACTACTTGCCTTGAGCTTAATAAGGGTATGACAAGGTTTCCTGATTTCAATTCAACATCGTAAATGCACCCTGAAAAACCACTATGCAAAGGAAGATCGTGAGGAAGAATTGAGAAATTAGGAAAATTATGTCCTCCTGAAAATAATGTTATTTAAAAATTTAAAAAGTGATAAAATTATGCCTTGGGATCTTACCTAAATATAAAACAGGAACAACATCTAATTGAGCTAGATTTCCCGGAGATCTTCCAGTGATGTTACCTAAATTATCAACAGATAACCAAGCCCTTCGACCTAAGCGTCCTAATCTGAGGACGTAGCTGCTTTTGCCTTCTGCTAAAGGCCTTGATGTGAAAATTCTTCTTGGACCTAAAATAATTTTTTTAATTTATTTTCTGAGAGGAGATATCACTTAAGTATTTACCCGAACCAAGATTCCAAGTTAACATAATATATCCTTTAACAAAACTAACTGCCATATGATCAGAAGTTGCATCATGAAGCCCCGTTTGTCCAATAAACATCAATATTGCAATCTGATCCATTGTACTTGGTACAAATTTAAATTTCAACTCCATATTACTCGAGATTCCTCCAACTGGAACAGGATAAGCAGCATATGATGAGTATCCACGTACACTTGATGAGAAGTTTGGTTCTGTAATTTCCATGTCTGAAAGAAAATTCTTTTTAAGGAAAGCAATCAAATAAAGATGGGTATTTCATTGTTACCATATTCGCAGAAGTGGCCATGTTTTCCAAATGGACACAAACAGATGTAACCACTACCAGTGTATGGTAAACAGGTAGCGCCAAATAGACAAGGATTGTTATCACAAATTGAGCTTTCGCACAGTTTTCCTAAGTACCTATAATGTTTAAAACAGTGTAATATAATTATGATATTGGTTTAATATTAATACGGTTTACCCATTCTTGCAGTGGCAATACCAGTCTTTTTCGTTTTCAATACACGTTCCTCCATTACTGCAGGGATTAGATAAGCATGCTAACGATGAGCATTCTGCAATTTTGAAACCATCTTCTGCTCCTTTGAATATATCGACTTTTTTGCCAAAAACCTGATAAGATATGATGTATTTAATTATTTAAAGAAATTGCTTCTATAGTGGAGTAACGCTAAGGAAAAAAAGAGCGTTATCTCGGAACCGGTCCAAACTACTTCGATTTGAATAATTTTTTTTTAACGTCTTGTAAATATAAAATACTAAAACCTTTACAAATTAGAAATTGACGCTCAGAACGGGAAATGTGGTGAAACTCGAATAACCTAAAACCACAACCAAGTGGTCCCGCACCGGTTGCTCGACCATCTCAGAACAGGATAATTTGTGGTGTGTTATCGCATGTATGTATTGGTAGTTCGATGCCACTATTAATTTATTTTTATTCCTTTTGGTTTAAATACGGCAGCCATATTTGTTTCGTGGTGCACGACTTTTCTTGCACTTTTCTATGTAAACGAAAATCTTGATATCTCAAGAACAGTTGGTCGTAGAACGTCGTGGTAAAAACCATTGCATTATTCACATTTCGAGCTACATTTGTTGTTCTAAACATAAATTTTGTAAGATGCTTCCTTATGGGAAAATTAAGTTCGAAGTTTAACACATTTTTTGCAAAATTTCGGCTTTTTAGAGTGTCATATCTCCAGATAATGGTATCCAGATAATCTCCACAGTTAAGGATAGTTTATGTTCAAAATATTTCAAATCTGAAACTTCATTATTTTGGTATTTATGGGCTTTTGAAATTCTCGTTTTCTTCATTTTTGAGCAACTTTGGACCTCAACATCTCTTATGGTCATGGATGGATTTTTTTATATTACATGCATATGATGGCAAACTGTGGTAAAAATTTTAACTTTGTTATTATTGTGAGGACAGAGTTATGCTCAGTTGAAAGCTGTAAATGTATACCATTTCCATTAGTATTACTGAGTAAATGTACTTTATTCTGGTGCTAATATTGGTTTGGGAAAGTAAAATTATTATTATTACTATTATTATATATTTTTGTTTATTGTTTCCAGCCTTACTTTGTGGAACTCCATAATCATGAAATAAAAAAGATTAGTAAAAGTTTCACAGTTTTTTTAAAATACAACCTGACAATATTGTTTGGACAGCTATGCTGTCATTATTCCAGTAATTCTCCGTTACTGGAAGTATTAGATATTTAATTCTGATTATTATTATTATTTTATCTAGTTACCTATTTTTGTATCTACCTTAGCGACGTGTTTGTTTATAATTATATTACTTTTGATAATGACAGCGTAGCTGTCGAAACAATATTGTCAGGTTGTATTTTAATAAAACTGTGAAACTTTTACTAATCTTTATTTATTTCATGATTATTATATATAGTTATGTTATATGCTATTGATAAAAGTCTTTACAGTGATAACTAAAGTTATTAATATAACAAGGGTGCTTTTTCTTTGTATTTTCTTCGGTGGCCGATTTCCCTCTCAATCCGTGTAAATTGAATGCTAACATGAGCATAACTCTGCTCTCAAGCTAATATCAAAGTTACCATTTTCACAATAGTTTACCATCATATACTGCTTCATATCCACATAATATAAAAAAATCCATTTATGCCCATCAGAGATATTGAGGTCCAAAGTTGCTCAAAAATGAAGAAAACGAGAATTTCAAAAGCCCATAAATACCAAAATAGTGAAGTTTCAGATTTGAAATATTTTGAACATAAACTAGCCTTAGTTGTGTACTTTCTTTAAAAAGATTAAGCGCTGATACTTCGCCATTGTCTGGAAATATGACACTCTAAAAAGCCGAAATTTTGCAAAAAAAGCGTTAAACTTCGGACTTAATTTGCGGCCATAAGGAAGAATCTTATAAAATTTACGTTGAGAATAACAAATGTAGTTCGAAATGTGAAGAATGCAATGGTTTTTACCACGACGTTCTACGACCAACTGTTCTTGAGATATCAAGATTTTCATTTACATAGAAAACTGCAAGAAACGTCGTGCACCACGAAACAAATATGGCTGTCGTATTTAAACCAAAAGGAATAAATTTAAATTAATAGTGGCTTCGAACTACCAATACATAGATGTGATAACACACCAAAAATTATCCTGTTTGAGATTGTCGAGCAACCGGAGCAGGATCACTTGGTTATGGTTTTAGGTTATTCGAGTTTCACCACTTTCTCGTTCTTCCCGTTCATTCAAATCGAAGTAGTTTGGACCGGTTCCGAGATAAAAACGTAAGGTTACTCCACTATTAGGAATTGCTGATTAAACTAGCTAATACATTTTGTAGTTGTAAAATGGATTTAGACGAGAATTAATGCTGTAATTACTGATAGTGTCGGACACAAATTAAAGAGTGCCTTTTTCTCAAATAAAGAAGTAAAACCATGGACACGATGTCAATATGATGTTTGGCATGTTAAAAATTCCTACTAGGGGTAAAATTCCACCAGAAACAGCTAAATTGTAGTAAGATCACAACACACAGTTGTTATTTTCGTGTTTCACTGTAACCACTTCATTGTTCATCAAAATGCAAAAACTAACTAAAACAATAAAAAATGTAAGAATCTAAACTAAGGAAGCATCATAATCACGAAAAGAGAGACTCCTTGGGGTATTATAATGCACGATTTTATTAATGATAGGGGGTAATTATGAATCTAGAGTGCAATCCTTGGTAAAAATTTCTACCATTTCTGTTATTTATCCAGTTAATTCGTTAGATCTTGAAATATACATAAGCATTTTACTGAATCATTGCCATACACGGTGATTTAATTGCTAATAATCGGAATTTGAGGATAAGCTTCTTAGGTCATTAGGGACATAAAACCTTAGTAACATATTTTGATTAAATGAACTTGAATATTTCGAGAATTTTGCACGACGTTTTTAGAAAAGTATGTACGATAGATGCAGGTCAGTGTTAAGTCTAATATAGAGTTAAATGCAAAATCTTTAGAAATTTACACCATCAGTACAAACCGTGACATCTGTTGAATGAGCAAGGATTATGATCTAATAATGCAGAAACGCACATTCCATTTTGGATGTTGTTGAAACAACTTAAAACTTTCTAGTAAGTCCCACAATCCTAGGGGGTTCTAGTTCTAGTAGTGAACGCAGGCGGAAATGACATCATTCTGATACTGACCCATTTAATTATCATTACAGTTTGATTTGTTATTCGTTGATAAACAGTGAATTAAGTAAAAATATGTTTAGATGATTTAATCTATCTATCAATAGGTATTGTTATTTTTTTTATTGGAATGCTAAATAATCTAAATACAGCAGTACAAAGTTTCTTTAGTAAAACATTTAATCTTTTTTTTATGTTTTGATAGTAGGACGCTGATGCATGGTAACTTGTTTACATAGCGAATAACTGCATAGTATAAAAATGATGCGTAAAAAATAAGTACTATTACTGTTTTACTAAAACCTGCATGTGAGGGGTTTGCAATTTGTTACACCCTAACCTTGACCGAAAGTATAAAAACATAGTATGTTGGGTTGTTTTGGTTATTTTATTATAATCGCACATAGCTGTGCCCAATAATTAGTTACAATTCTTATGAATACTTAGCAGTGGGTATGTTCTTTATGATAATAAATATTATCTAATTATTATTAATTAATAAGTGTGACTATTGCTTTTTTTGCGTTTATTTTTTTTTGCGTTTATAAAAGTTGTAGAGGAGGTTCTTATACATTTCTAATGTTTTTCGAATTTTACAGAGAAAAACGGAAAATACTAACAATGTATCATAATGCTGAAAGTCGTGTACTCCGCAGTACTGTACATCTTTAGAGACATGTGACAGTGCAGACGGGCGTTTAGCAGCTGTCAATATCAGCTCTATGATCAGACAATCGGTACCCTGACGTACGAGAGGTATTCCGTCACCCAGATTCTTTGTCCAAAAACAAGCAAATACTCGAAACACTCAAAATGTGTAGGAATTAGTGTAATAAGGTGCTAAAGAGTGCATTTCTAACTCATTTCTACTTTTTTTATATTTAAATTGGAGACTACTTTGAATTAATGGAAGACATTCTAAGCAAGGGTTAAATAATTCAATCTATACTATCTATATACTAAAGAATTTGTGTTTTATCCCTAGAGTTTCATCAGACTTTGCATGGACTATAGGAAAAATAGCAGATGCATATCGAAGAAATAATAAAATCAAACAAAAAAAACATTTTTATATTATTCCTTTGGCACCAATTTTGTTATTTTTATTGAAGGCTATAGTAAAACAACTATGAACAATAATAACAAATTGCAAATTGATCAATAGCCTCCAACATTTTACAAGTAAATATTTAGTAGTTTACGAACAAACACTTTAAAGTAGTATTCACTGTAAAATGCGTGTGTAAAGTTTGTGTCACTTAATTAATAGTAACGGGAACTAAACAAATTCTACTTCAAGGTTGTTGTTACCACAAAGTATAAAATAAATTTTCGTAACTTTCCAGTTCCTAATGTGACTGCAAAGTATCCATTGAAACTTTAAAACCGTTTAAGTTTAACCTCACATTTGACCATGAACATGAATATTATATTTTTTATACTGTTTCTACATACTAATTATATATGGCATATTCTAAGGTTGTGGCAACCAAAGAAAAAAGGGGAATATATTTCACTCTTGTTCCCTATAAATGGGAGCAAAATAATATTTTGTATTGACCCCAACTACTACTAGTGCAAAAACACAATTAGCCTCCAAATTCCAAAGGAACATACAGCAGATATGCCTCTGTTAGGCAATCCAACTACCAACCAAATGGTGTTGTAGTGGCGCCGGCGAAAATATTTGTCCATAGCGGCCATCATTATTTCGATCGATTAGGCCGATTTATTAGGTAATCCAATAGTCTGTTAAATGGTGATTGAATGTCGCCGAGGGGAATGCTTGACCACAGCAACCATATAGGTTTGGATTGCCTAGAAGAAGTTACTGCCACTTTGTTGTAATTTTTAAAAGTAACTGGAACTTTGTCGTAATTCTGATGCAAAACAAGTAGTATACATCACTTTAAAGTGATTCGCCTAGGTAGCAAAAACGTAAGTTTTATTTTCAATACTGCTGTAAGGTTCCGTTACTTTAAAGGTTTAGCAAAGGTTTCAGACAGGTGGCAGGAACTTTCAGTACTACGTTAAAGTTTCGAAAACTTTAAAATAGCTTCGGACAAGTCATTGCTACAATCATAATACTACTTTGAAGTTGCAACGACTTTAAAGTAATTATGCTAAGAGGCAATACCGTTCCACTTACTTTAAAAGTTACTCAGAAGTAATGGAGCTACATAGTTCTAATAAATAGTAGAAACAACTACATTATTACTAAAATATTCCGAACTGAAGTAACTAAACGTATACAGTTATAAATCTAGTTGTAGTTACGTAACAACTACTCAATCAAAGTTCCAACCTCAGTTACTGCTAGTTAGATGCTGTTTGAGATTAACTTTTGTTAAGAGATACTTCTTATCTTCTCACATAATCCCTATGGGCCCTATATACATATACATTCATGCATCACATTTGAAATAAACTTCATGTTGACTAATGACCTGTCCCCAGTGGTAAAAGCTCACGTGGTAGATCAACGCTGACAACAATTCCAAACTCTCCGGGGTCGATTAGATATATACACCCGTTGTCAGTTGCCTCCCATAGTCTCGAAGACAGACAGAGGGCCCTTAGTTGTAAGACTAGTAGCGTGCTGCAAATATGTTGGTGATACTCAGCGCATAATGCGCGTAGTGGAGAAGACACAGCAGGCAAAGCACTCTAGATTAAATAAACAATTTCAATTATAGATTTTGGATGGAGGGAAGCTGGAGAAGTCCTTACACATTAAGATTTTCACATAGTTTTTACTTAGTTATATAGTATTATCATGAAAATTTTTGGGGAGAGGGGGTGATAGTTCCTCCTAGTGCGTCCATGTGCCTGGCTATTTCAGGCAACAATGGGAGATTGTCAAGTCCATCAATATGATACTGTTATATGAAACTATAAGATCATTGCAATGCCAAGTAAGCCCAGTCAGTGTCAAGCCTTCATACAAATCTTTATTACCATTTCAAACACATGCAATACTATTTGTCTAAATGCTACAGTATTTGCTAGATGCCCACGTCGCAAGTTGCGAATTAGTTACGCCACTGCTTGCAAGATAGTTGTTTTAATTTCGGTTTACGTATACTAATCAACAAGGCTACGAAAAGAAACGTTAGACTTTTGACCACTTTGGAACAACCAAGTAACTATTTTGATAAGGGAAAGACCGTACTCCTTGTTGGAGTTTTGTACTCTTTTTAGAGTTATTCTACCCCTTTACACTTGCTTAAGTATCTTGTACATTATGTTCCTTTTGGATCTCAGTGCCACCCCTAATTTTAGTATTGAAAGAAGTCAATATAATCACATTAGACTATTCAACTGGACGTTGGTGGTTTCTAATAAGAAAATCTGTTACTGCACTCAATGCCGTATTCAAGGAGGGGGGGGTTAGGAGAGCTAACCCCCCCCCGTAACTAAACTTAATACTTATAAATGAAAACATAATAAAATTATTTTTCTATTCTGCTTCCCCCCAAAAATAAATTCTCCCAGAACCCCTCCCCCCCGGAAATAAATTTCTGGCTACGGCCCTGACTACACTCTTTCTTTTATGACTTTTCATATACGTCAATCGCAATACGTTTACTGTTCGGGTATTTCCCGTGGTCTTTCCAAGATTGTATTACTTTTGTTTTAACGACGGATGTACGAGCCCTGTTTCATACGAACTGAATCACTGTATGTTTCTGTAAAAAATATTTATCATTCAACAAATAATTATTAAACGATTATGTTTTTGATTGTGCGTGATATTAGCAACAAATAAATTATATTAATATTAATTCGAGATGAAATGTAAGATGTCAAACACAAATTAAATAGAAAAATTATTGCTTGGTCAAATTCATGTGAGACAGGGCTCATATGTTGCTTAGTATGCATTGCATATTCTATCATATGTATTAGTGTTCATTTAATTCTTAAATTTATTATTATAAATTAGTTGTTCTAACACTAACACAGCTTCTAATTTGTATATTAAGATTTTATTTAACGGTTTAGCACACCTAATATCTTATACAAAGTCTATTAATATTTTGATATAATATATGTAAATGTTTAACCAATAAGTCCTAGTCATTAGTGCATAGTCATTTGTGTTAAGTCTGAAAAATCAAATGATTCAGACTTTGATTTAATTTTAGATAAGTTACATAAGATCTAAGCAAACTAAAAAGGTCACTTTGTTATTTTCTTTTTGGTGTAACACATCTTTACCAACCCCTTTTATCTACAATTTAAATTTATTTATTTTTAAAATATAAATAAAATATATTCTTGTGTTTTATTATACGATTGAATATTTGAAAATATTTATTTAGCTTCCCGTTCTAGGTTCTGCAGAGTCGAAATTAACAATAAATACATTTTTTTCACAAGCAGTTAATGTTTAATATTAATCTCGATTATGATTATTTTGAATACGGTGATAATCAGCGAATATTTTCATCGCGTACTCATTTTTGACACTCCATTATCCCCAATTCCTTTTGAAACTTGATTTCTATTTCCATGCTAGCCTAACCATGTAGCACGGTTTCAAAAAAGTAGCAAGGATGCCTATATATACTGGATTTAATACTTTTCACAGCGCAGAGAAATTCTAGCTTTTCTGGGTGAAAAAATCTAGATATCGTCCTCTTGGGGAAGGTCGCATTTTAATTTGAAAATTGACTCTTTTTAAGTAAGTTCATTTTGGAGGAAACACCAGAGTCATTAATATACTATTTTACTCGCCACTTCACGAAGCTATTTTAGTTCAATTGTAACGAAGTTACACAGTTTTAATTAATTATTATATGTAAAAAAAGTGAATATAACTATCAGCTGTGCAATCTCAAACCGTTCGGGTAAGCGAGTGCACGCGTCCCTTCCCTAACCGATATTTGGCGTGCGCCGCTCCGTTTCATGCTCCGAGAACACCTATATAAAGAGGTTCGGTCGTCCGATTTAGTCAGACCGCGCCCAGGATTCCCAGCTGGATCAGCCAGCCCAGCCGACCAACAAGCCAGCCCAGCAGACCGGACCGAGCCAAGGAAGTCCTCTTACCGCCGCTCCCACTTCCACCCTCTTGTCCGTACCCTACCCGAGACCTCGCTGTGCGTAGCTTGGGGGTCTCTTCCTATCATCCCTTACCCCGTTCCGAGATCTCGCTGTGCGTAGCCTGGGCATTTCCTACCGCTCCCCTTATTCCAGTCTGTACAGCATTACCCGACAACCCCGTATCCCGTCACCGTATTCGCAGGCTTGCTTATTATTGCACGCCGTATGGCACCCCGCTTGTTGTGGCTATTCTAGGTAACCGTAGATAATCGTATGTTTATTTTAGTTATGGAGATTGAAGATTACTGGAGGGTTGGAGCTTTCGTAGCAATAAATATTGTTTGGTTTAACAATTGTGTGTTTTACTTGTTAGCTTTAACACCCTCTTATTTTGTGAAAGCTTTAGGAACAGGTGGTGTGATACAAATACCGAGACAACACCGGGGCACCCCGAGCCCCGCTTACACAATAGAGCAACTTTTGTTAAATCTCATTCAAAGCCCAATTCCTATAATAAATCTTAGGAATACTTCTTACTATTACTTTTCGGGAACCTTAAGCTTAATTGTTAGGAATGTGAAAAAACTGATAAAGTAGTTGGCACCACTCCTTTGGTGGGAACTGTATCACTACAGAGGCCTAGATATATACATTAACACTACCAACGAATAGTTTGGTAATTAACCTAAACCCGCCAACCCCCGGGCAACCCGGCAAACGGTATCTGCGGGCATTCAAGTAGCGCATGAGCATCATAAACCAGCCATTGCATTGGGGATGGTCTTATTTAGAAAAAAACTTGTCGATCACTAAATCCGAAAGTGTATAAAATTACCTTGAGATCTGTTATGCAACCCATAAATCCTACAGTCGGAAGGTGTTCTTTAAATCTTTCTTGAGGAAGTCCTCCCAAATGTAGTATAGATATTGGCTTAATCAATTGATTTACTACTGCAATCTGATTTCCACTCATAGTTAAAGTATTATTAACCATTACGCTTGCATTGCACCGTTTAAAATCTTTACTAAACTCTAACCTGAAACTCAATTCAATTAGTTGTACTATTCTATTTTGAACCATACAAGTAAATATCGTACTTTGCGCTTATATTCATATCAAAACCATCATTAATAGGATTTCTTAATTCACTCAGTAACATTGTTTGGTAACCGCATGAAAAGATAAATTTTAAGTAACCATTCTCAAGATACAAAGCCATATATGTTGTATCTATGTTTGAATAAAATATCAATCCACTGGGAGTTAACGTCTTTGTAGTAAATTCAATTTCAGTACCAGAAGTGTTTGTCAAACGGTGTGTCAAATAGGAATCTCCACCAAACGCTGCATTTCTTATGCCCAAATTTATCTCACACAAGGGACCTTCAGCATCGTAAGGGCAGATACACTAAAAGGAAAATAAATTATTTTGACATTCATCCATGCTTATTTATTCATACATACCTTGTAACCTCCAGACAAGAATATGCAAGTTCCCCCATTTAGGCAACTACTTCCAGGTTTCGAACAGTCAGAAGACATGGGTTTGGTTACATTGTCTCTGGTGAGAGTTGTTAATTCTGAAAACACAGATGATGTTTCTGGTGTCATAGATTCCGTTTCCACAGTAATAAATGGAGTTGGCGGTGCCTCTGTTAGGAATGTAGTTACTGATGTAAGAAGTTGAGGTGGTTCTGTTACTGATGTTACATTTATCCCACTAGTGGCTTTACTTGTTGACAGTGAAACAACTGGTGGTGTGGTTTGTTCTATTGGAAGTGTTGTAAGTTTTTCATATTCTGTAGAGGTGGCTTGCGTTGTTGTAATACTTGTTGTAGTTGTGTCAAATGTTGAAGAAATATTCTTTGGTGGTAATACAGTTATAAATTCTGTAGAAGTTATTGGAAGGTATTCGGTTGTTGAAGTTGAAAGATGTTCTGTGGAAGTCGATAATGTACTATTTGTAAAAACTGGAGTGGTGGATTCAGAAGTTGAAGTTGTTTCAGTTTCAGTTATTAGTTCAGTTGTAGCCGTCGTCGTAGATGTAACTGATAATACTGTAGATAGGATTTCTTCAGTTGTAGAAAATTCTAATGTGGTAGTTGGTTCAAACTCAGTGGTAGTAGTTAATGCTTCAGTAGTGGTTGTAGTTTCTTCTTCTACGGTTGTCGTTTCTGTTGTAGAGTACATTTCCGTTGTTGTCTCCATACTTGTTGTTGTCATAAAAATCGTAGTATTTGGAATCACAGATGTAGACATTTCCGTTTCAGGATAAATAACAGATAATTCAGTTGTAAAAAGAGTAGTAACGGAAGAAGTAACATTTTCAATAAAAACAGTAGATATATTTGGCACTTGAGTGAACATTGAAGAAGTAATGGTGAAATCTTCACTCTTCGTTGTTAATTCGGTTATTGTCTTTGGAGTTACTGTGGTTATAAACGGTCTTGTTAAAGCAGTAGTGATTGTATATGTACAGTCTAGTTGATTTTGTCCCACGATAAGGCACTCGCATAGAACACCTGTGAGGTTTGGAGGGCATGAACATGTGAAACTATCCACTCCATCGATGCAAGTTCCTCCATTCATGCATCTTTAAAAAATAAAAAGTTATTATTAAAAGACAAAATCTACTCAGAATAATTTTGTTACCGTGGTCCTAATTGACATTCATCATATTGATATTGGCACCGCTCTCCATGATAATCTGGAACGCAATAGCATACTGGATGCCCTTCTTCTGTTAAGCATAGGGCACTATTTTTACAAGGATTATCTTCACAATGTAAAATTCCTTCCTCGCAGTTTTTTCCTGTATAACCTTAAGTACAAAAAATTATATTCTGCGAGTATTAAATGCTGATGTGACACATACCAAAAAGACACGCACATGCGTAATCGGCATGCAGATCAATGCAGACAGCCCCGTTCTGACATGGAGCAGACATACATTCATCGATTTCCGATTCACATAAAAACCCACCCCATCCTAGAAATAATACAGTTTTATATTTAGACATTATAAACTGACTTTTATTATAAAACTACACCTGGTTGACATCTACAACTAAATGTAAAACCAGGACCTTCTTCACAAACACCTCCATTAGCACATCTCGTCTCATTTGTTGCATTACAAACGGCAGCATCTACTTCACAGTAAATTCCAGAATAACCTGGCAGGCATAAACATGTGTATCCATTTGTTTCGTCAATGCAACTTCCATTGTTAAGGCATGGATTGCTGTCGCATTCGTTGTAATTCTCTTCACATAGATCCCCTAAAGTAGATTCAATTTTTTATAGCTAAACGAACGATCTACTGCTATCTATGTAAGTACATAGTTGGTCTAAATGAAAAGAAACTAATAAAGTTAATGTTTACCGACGAATCCAGGCGGACAAGAGCAGTTAAACGTGGCAATACCATCGATACAGTTTCCCCCGTTTTGGCAAGGATTTGACCAGCATTCGTTCCAGTTTGTTTGACATTGCACACCTGTGTATCCATCAATACAGTAGCACGAATAAGATGTATTCAAGTCGTCTATGCAAACTCCATGGACACAAGGATTGCTTAAACAAGCAAATCCGCCCGATATAATCGGGTAACGTATTAAGAGGATCACTGGTACAAGCAACCATACGTACTGGCTGCTATCGCGTGGCAGCATTCCGCATTATTGAGTTGCAGCTCTTCTAAAAGCAAAAACAAAAGGGTGAATTAGTTTTAAACTAGTTAACATATTGTATATTAATGTGATATGTATAAACAATGTTTTGTTCAAAACACGGATTCTGTAACTAATTTCTTTTTAAGGAACCGATATTTCGGTTGCCAACATTGGTTTCACCCTGGCTTCAATCCTAATTCACCTCTAGATCAGAGACTGATAAGTTCGGACGAATGCGCAGCTAGATAAGTATGGCAGTGCATTTTCACATAGAGTTAAAAGAAGAAATACAATTCCATTTACTCTTGATGCATGAATTCAACAGAAACCATTTGATTGGCTGGTTTAATTTTACAATATAATTTTGATTTTTTTAGCGTGCCTCTGTGGCCCAACAAAAAGGAATTGCTAATACGGGTTGCCGACCCTTGCTCTAGATCATCGGCCTTGGAACTTGTGACTACTATCTAATTGTGAGAACGTGCATCATGCAAAATGACAACTCTGAACTGCTCTTACATCCACAGAAGCGTTGCTAAACTAGTACTCTACCTGGTATCAGAGGTTCATAAAAACTCGAAAATGAAAAAAGAAGAAAATTTGATTGAACAGAAGTAGATAAAAATTGGGTGTTCTGAACCCACCCCCCACTCCTGACCTTGACCTTGAATCTATCTCTCTCTAACACATGGTGACCTTGAATCTATCTCTGTCACCTAAACGTGGCAACACCGCATTCTCAAGGTCAACAATATGACAACAATGTTTTGACCTTGAACTCAAGGCCACTAAAAATGTAACTTCAAGGTCACCAAAACGACAACAATGTTGGTAACTTGGAACCTATCTCTCTCCAACACATGGTGACCTTGAATCTACCTCTGTTAACTAAACGTGGCAACACCGCATTCTCAAGGTCAACAATATGACAACAATGTTTTGACCTTGAACTCAAGGTCATCAATATGGCAACAATGTAACTTCAAGGTCATCAAAACGGCAACAATGTTGGTAACCTTGAACCTATCTCTCTCCAACACATGGTGACCTTGACCCTACCTCTGTCACCTAAACGTGACAACAATGATCATCAAAATGGTGACAATGTTTTGACCTTGAACCTATCTCTCTCTAACATATGGTGACCTTGAACCTATCTCTGTCACCCAAAGGTGGCAACAATGTATAGTCATCAAATAATGTATCTTCAAGGTCATCAAAATGGTAACAATGTATAGTCACCAAATAGTGTATCTTCAAGGTCATCAAACAACATTCAATTTATTGTCCTTGTCAAAGTTAGAAATGATTACGACAGTCTAAAGGGGAAATTAAATTAAACATTATTAGGGGTATATTAATGTTAACATCGAGTGTACAGTGTTGATAAATCGTAAAAACACACACCAGAAAGAGAAGAGAAGTCACTAGATTGGAGAGAGACATAAAATCTAGAGACCCTAGAAGAGTCTGCCTCAAGTGTCCCATTAACTACTACGAGAAACCGGAGAAACCCAGTGCGCGCAACTGTTACATCTGCTAGGTGAGGAAGCTATATCAATTTACAATACGTTTGTTATACCCGAAGATAAAATTAATAAAATTCAAGAACCAAAACAAAGATTTACCGATCATTTTACCCCAAAAAAGAATTTAACGTATGAACGTTATAAATTCTTTACGGCACGTCAATTGGCAAATCAACCGATTGAATAATTTATTACTGAATTAAAAATCAAGGTAATCAATGTGAGTTTGGGGATGACAAACTAAAAAACGAGTTAATAAACAATGATTATAATTGGGGTTAAAGAGGATGCATTAGGGGAAAAATTATTACAAATGAAGAGGCAAATTTAGATAAAGTAATCAATTGCTGTGTATTAACGGAAAATTCTAAGAAAAATTTAAAGTTCATACAAGACAAAGAAACAACTTCAACTACAAATGAGATTAACTCTGTTGGCGG
The DNA here is from genome assembly GCA_929113105.1 of Agrypnus murinus. Taxonomy (NCBI): domain Eukaryota; kingdom Metazoa; phylum Arthropoda; class Insecta; order Coleoptera; family Elateridae; genus Agrypnus; species Agrypnus murinus. The sequence goes on along the minus strand of OV816028.1, from coordinate 134,306,676 downwards.
GAATCGAAGATTGAGATTTCGACAAGGTGAAGGACAACCAGAGAAGTACAACCACAATAACCGTCAGCGGTCCAGTTCGAAACAAAGGTTCAATCATGCGGATGGTAAAATCATCCATAACTGCACCAGATGTGGACGAGACCACCCAATCAACAAATGCCTTGCTTATGGGAAAATTTGCAGTAAATGTAATTTTAAAAATCACTTCGCACAGGTTTGTAAAAATAAGAAGGTTAATGAAATCAATGTAAATAATTTAATAATAGATAGTATCACTTCTAGTAATTCCCAACAATTTAATTCAAAAAAAATTACGATTAAGTTAAGAACTTAAAGAAGCAAAAATTTAATAAAAAGTAAGCCCTTTTTAAATTAACACTATCTTTCTTATTAGAAGTACGTGTTTGTTGTTTAAAAATATCTGGCGTTTTAAATACCGTTAATATTCATTGAGTGAAAGTATTTATTCTTGTTTGTTCATAATTGAGGTTAGCTTCGTGTATTTACGTTTTTTTCTTAATTTTTATCTTGTAACTCATTTAATCAAACAAAAAATGCTTGTTACCTATTAATTATATAATTTTAATAAAGTTCTTTTTAATGAATTGTTTAAACAAGAATTTTAAAAGGTTTTTAACATAACTCGAGTATGATTGCATGTAAAATAAAATGGATATAACTTAATAAATTGATTTTTAATTGTTAGAAAAGTATTGCTGTATTCCTCGTTGTACATCAAATGCCCGGAAGGCCGTTCCTGTTGAGATGGATCAGATCTTGCTTACCGCTGTAGATTCTAAAACAAGTATTTAACCGTACAGTGTGGGATTAAAGTATGGAATATTAAAACTCAACCGATTTTTAAAAACGCTGAAACACGTCGATTTTGTTTTTAAAATGCACAGCTCGATTTTTCTCAGTATTTTTTGTTATGCAACCTTATGATTTATTTGCATGATCATAAAAGGAAGAAAAAATCACACTCGGATTCCACTACTAAAAATCTATATTGTCATCTTAAATTTTTTTGTGATAACGTCATAACTAACAAACAAATGAGAGTTGGAAGGTGAGTCGCACATATTAATGTGTATTTTTAAAAAATAAAATCGACATGTTTCAACGTTTTAAAAAACGTTTTAGTTTTAATATTCCATACTTTAATCCGATACTGTATACTATATAAATATACATACCTGTTTACATTCGATTTGTACAGATCAACCAAATATGTAATTGTGAAAAATGAAAATGGGTTGTTAGCATAGAAAATGATATTTCAATTTCTCAGGTATTAGTCAACAACTAAATCTTTTTTTGTTAACGATACTTTTATCCAAATTTTGCTTGTAGTAGATATTGGGAATAATTTACATATATTTTATTTCTTTGCTTATTTCTACCAATATAAAATTCTAACATTCCAATATAAAATGTTTACTGTTAATTTTGCTCAATGGATTACGCAAGTCTTATACTGTTATGCTCTTTAAAAGATATCGTTAGTAGTAGCTCAGGCACCTGCCTGAGGCTATTAATTGTTTTCCAGGAAATTTAATTGTTTTACCTTGAGATTTAGTTGTTTTTGCCTTCCGGCATTTTGGGGCACCTCGGCGACCATTTGGAGAAATTCCTCTAATGACTGTGTCGTTTTTTTGTTTTTCTATTTTCGTTCAATGTTGTGACATCGACTTTGATTATACGGGGTTTACCAAAATGTTTAGTTTGAGATTTTTAGAAATGGCGGGGAATTTGAATTTGACCGGTCAGGGAGTTTCTTTAACTAACCGACCAATAGAAGTGGTCGAAATGATTGTAGCTTTATTAAAGATTTTGACGACCTCCGTAGTGTAGGCGTGAAATAAAAAAATATACGTTTTTCTCAATATGTTATTTTATTTATAGTATATAAGATACAAAAACCAGCTTATAATATGCATTACAATCAAACCTTACTAAAACGATCAATATAAATTTTATGTCTATGTTCTATATCTAAAATTCTATTTAACACTACACCACATTTCTCGATACGTCTTTGAAACCGACACCGATCTACAACACTTTCCATCCACAATGATATTCGTGATTGTCGGTAGGCGTAATTCCACGTAAATAAATAATGTATTTTATTATTCTCCTCCTTGATCGTAACACGTTTCTTTCGGTTGCTCATTTTTTGTTGTCTACAAACTCTTCTATTGTAGACGTAAATGATTCCAAACCTTCCTTATTTAATTTATCCAACAAGCAATCTATACAGATATTTCCTTCTCAATACGATTCACACAAGTCTACCCCTTTCTGAAACTTTAGAACTCTTTCTTTACACTCTTCATCGGTATAATATTTCCCTAAGCCATAGACCGCTTCGTGATCGGCATCAAAACGTAGATCGCGTAACTCTTCCTGCACTCTCTGTACTGCACTTTTAATATCAATAGCCTTAGGCCACGATTGTGAACTATAACACATCCACATCTTTATACAAGAACGTTTTGCAAGTCGATGTCACACTGAATTCTTTCCGGATACAATGCCACCAGTTCCAAAGCACACACAACGTTCTCGGACGGTGGTAAAGCAGATAACACTTGTTTAACGTTTTCGGTGGAATCCCCGCTTAATAAACTCGATCCTTTTAATAAAATTGAACAAAATTTTACAAAAACTTTTAAACGAATTTCTAGCAGAGGAAGTAGTTCTAGAAGCTGGATGATGCTTTCAAATGTTTAGATCTAGCTGAGTGGTGCGGCTTGAAGTTATAGATATATCTATGCCCCCACTCCTTTCGGTGTAAATACAATCTCGTTGAACTTGATAAACCATCATGGTTTCATGGGACATGATAACGTATTCAAACTTTTTTGGCCATTTATTAGACAATATAACATCTTTAAAATAAGATGTTATACTTTCGTGTTGAAGAAAAAAGTTCAAGATGGCGGCTAACCGCGGAAATTTTGAAAAGCGAAATTATTTTTTTTCAATTTAAACGTTAGTATTTTATTTCTTGTATAGTAACTCCAAATTTCTCCGCAACATTTCATTTGATCTGCACTGTAAATATTTTATTTTTTGTCCCCGCCCTCCCCATAAAAATTGATATCTATGCCCTTGCACCCATCAGTTTGTTTTTACTAAATATCTCATAGATGTACTGCAGAACTAATAAACAAAAATAACATATTTTGAAAATGGATGTTATATTTAATTTAAGTGAAAAGTTCTCAAAATGAACTTATCAAGAATAATATTAGTGGTAAAAGAGCAAGTTGTTGCTAAACCCGAAATAAATATTGAAAGTGTCCAGAAAACTTGGACGGAAACGGGGGTAAGAGATTTGGTACATTTAAGTGAAAAAGTCAGAAAATTCGAAAATGCTTATTAGCAACATAAATGGGCAAAACAAAACAAACAAAATATTTTGGCGGATGCAGCACACCCAAAAATACTTGACACGGACCGCCACTGGTAGGTACTGTAGTGATTTCCAGGGTTGCCAGGTTGGGCGAAATTCCGCCGTTTGGGCTAAACGAGCGCTCTATTTCGCGGAATTCCGCCCAATGGGCGAAATTTCATCCTGTCCGCTTTTTGGGCTATCTCGCGATTTTATTAATAATGTCTTCAAATATTGGAGTTTACAGCAGATTTTTATGATAATTTTCACAAACGAAATGTGATATTCGCAATTTTGGTAATTTCTACTAGAGAGTTATGCTTGTTATGCTTTGACAACTAAGTCAAAAATAGAAATTAGTGTTATAAATATGAAGTTGTTTCAATAAAGTCCTCATATATTATTATTACTCATCATTATTCGCCATTATTACACATCAAAATATCAATTATGCACGTTAATAAACTTGAATTTACCGCTTTTACGTTCGAATAGAATGCAATGTCTTCATTGGGCGGAATTGGGCTAACTCGGAGCCCTCTAACGGCGGAACATTGCATTGAGTATCTAGCAACCCTGGTGATTTCACTAAATTAAACATTTAAAAGGTTGCCATAACAATACTATAAGCAACTTGAATAAATAATTCTAAAAGTTCAAACATGTTTTTTATTTGATTCCAATTTAATTGTAAACATACTAAAGAAATATAACATCTTCCACCAAGGCCCTAAAAGTTATAATTGGTTTACATGCATTTACTACATTTACTATATCAATCATAGGATCATCGACATATTCAACCGCACTCTCAAACAGACATTCAACTGGTCTTTGTGCTTGGATTTTTGCAAAGAAACTTGCCATGAATATTAGTTGAAGTTACAACAGTGGATCGTCGCAGGTATCACTTGTATCGAAGGCTGTGGTCCTCATTAAAATAATTTAGTGTGGGCTGAGCCCTCATTAACATAATTAATATATTTTAGACAATAAAAATTCTAAATTGGAAAATCTAAAAAGAGGAGTCTATTTTTGTATTTTTTTTAAAAGCCAAAAAATGTTTAGAGTTCATTAAATCTTGATGACGATACCTATTTAGCTCTATGCATGTATAGCTGAAAGATTCTTTTTTGCATTACGCAGACTAAAAAGCTACTTGCCTAAAACATTGCTTAAGAATTAGATATAGAGTAAATTGCAAATATATATCTTCATTGAAAGAAGTGGTGCTCTAAGAACCGTGTTTTCTTCTAAATAAGAGCTTATTATTTTATAATTCAAATATTTGGTGTTAACTGTGATTAGTATTATTATTATATTATTGGGACGCGCCAAAGATCGACTTGCATTCTAACGGAATTTTATTAAAATATTGGATCGCTTAAAGGCTGTGTTACAAATAAAGCATGCGTCTCATTGGTTCGTGATCAACTACCGCATATCGACGTTATTTTGTTCAATTTTGTTGCTGTACAACGCCGTCTATATTTATTAACGATCTGAATATTCCTAGTTTTCTGTGTTCCTATAAGAATATATTTTCTGTTTGTAACGCCCTATGTCTCATTTGGACTTCGAATAGGTACGTACAAGGTTGGTCGGTTCCTTTAAAAATTCGATTGTAAAATCTCCCCAAATAAATAAAGTTATTATTTCTGTTTATCATTTTGTTCAATAGCTTAAACATAGGGGCGGATTGGCCAGTCGGGAAATCAGGAAAATCCCGAGAGGCCGTTGTATCAACGAAATCCGAGGCCGATGGTCTCAGTTTATATAGATATTATAAAAAGCTTTATTTTTCATTGTTGTACAAAATATTTTTTAGCGTTTATGAGTCAGCAGGTAGTAAACTTTATTGCTTCATTATATCTATACCTATACCTTACTCAATTATACCAGTTTTTAATAGTATATTTTTACAAATCTACCATTCTCGTCGGAGATAAGTGTGTATTTTCTGAATAAAATTAGCTGAAAGTAAGTTTGATGTGGAGATTACAGATTAATTTGTTTTATTGAAATAAAGAAAGAAAGAAAATCAGGTACGTTTTAACAAAAATATACCTATACTTTGTAGATTAGGACAAAAAATTGACAAAAAAAAGTATTTAAACTGCGTGGTTGCTTTTTAAACCATAATTTATTTACAATCCATATAACAAAGGCGTAAATGAGAAACTTAGTTGCCCACAAAAAAATAAACAAGTGTCGTACAAACGAACATTTTTCAAACTAATAAGTAAAAATTATAGTAAATCCGCAGAAACATCCGACGATAGCAGCTGAAGATGAATTAGAAGTCTTTTTAGTAATATCCACCGAAAAAACCTAACCTAACAATCCTTATTGGTCAGTTTGGCAACTATCACCAAACCTGAGTTTCAAAAACTAGTTTTCTAGTAACCTAACCTAACCTAACTTAACATAACCTAACCTAAGCTAATAATCCTCACTGGTTACTTTGGCGAGTATCACCAAATGGCGCAGGGAGTTTTAAAAGTTCGTTTTCTAGTAACCTAACCTAACCTAATCTAATCTAACCTAGCCTAACCTAATCTAATTTTACCTAACGAAACCTAAGCTAACAATCCTCATTGGTTACTTTCGCGAGCATCGCCAAACGGTGTAGTGAGTAAAAACTTGTTTTCTACTAACCTAACCTAACAATCCACTTTGGCCAGTTTGGTAACTATCTCCAAACCTGTAAGTTTCAAAAACTCGTTTTCTACTAATCTAACTTCACTTAACCTAACCTAATCTAATTTAACCTCCACTTTGTCAGGATTTAAATCCATCTTTGAATATATGCCTTTTCTAAATCCCTCCATATCTGTCTCTCTTGCATCTTGCATCTCTTGCTTTCATCATCCGGTTCAGATTTGCCGTCAGTTTCAAATCATTCACCCATCTCATTGGTGGGCAACCTCGTCGTCTTGTAAATTCATACGGTCTCCATTCCAATAGCTTCCTATGCCATTTTCCATATGTGTCTCTGACTACGTGTCCTGCAAATCTCCACTTGAGTTGTACTGCTCTTTGAACTACATCTGTTACCTTTGTTCGTTCTCTTATATATACGTTGGATTTTCGGTCTCTCAACGAAATGCTCATCATAATACGCTCCATAGCTCTCTGCGCTATTTGTAGAACATTTAGGTTTCTTTTCGCCATGGTTCAGTTTTCAGCGCCGTAGCGCATTACTGGCAGTACACAAGTGTTAAAAGTTTTTCAATATTTCTGTTTTCTATTGTTACTGTTCCAAATCATGCATCATCTCTTGTAATTCCTGTAAGCTGGATGCTGTTATGATGATGTCATCTGCATATCTGAGGTGACTAAGAGATTCGCCGTTAATGTTGATGCCTTTACCTGACCATTCTACTTTTTTACATATGTCTTTTAAGGCAAGCGTAAAGAGCTTTGGTGATAGGCTATCTCCTTGTTTCACTCCTCGTCGTAGAGGCACTTTATTAGTTCTGGTGTTCAAATGGTAAGTGGAGGTCGCCTTGTCTGCTATTTGTTGTAAGAGCTGTGCTTATCGACTATCGAATTTTAATTTTAACCTAACCTTTAACCTAACCAAACCTAATAACAATCCTCATTGGTTACTTTGGTGAGTATGCCAAGCGGTGCGGTGAGTTTCAATACCTCGTTTTCTATTAACCTAACCCAGCCTAAATTAACCTAACAGGGTTATGAAACTCACCAAAAACACCACTGATATAAATGTAGTACCTACTATTGATTTTCAATAAAAAAAGTTTATCCATAGACTTAACATTCGGAGTTGAGAGTAGCGTAACTTTTGTAACTTTGAACGGGGTATTTCCGCAGCGTGGAACTGGTGTCATTTGACTCAGCTCGTCAAGCTGCATCGAAAGGATAGGCTGCGTTAAAGTTCTTTTCTGTCCGCTAAAGTAAATCTCAGTCCAACATTTTATTTTGCGTTTTAGAATAATATTTTATTTTGTTTTACGTTTATAACGTTTTTCTTTGTGTTTTAGAATTATTATATTTTATGACTAATCTTTATATGGTTTATGTTTATCAATAAATACTGTTTTCTCTATTTGCACCCCCCTATGTTTTTCCGGGCGACGTCCATGGCCTTAGTTTAGGTAGTGTAGTTTTAGAAAATTGATATTTTAATTATTTCTTAATTTAATTATTATTTCTAAACAAAACTTAATAAATTTTGCTTCGTTTTTTATTGCTTTCATGTTAAATTGTATAAGCAAACAATCTATCTACGACTTGTGCAATAAAACTTGAGGTCTGTGTTACTCAATTTCCCGGGCCGGTGAAACGTTCCCAATCCGCCCCTGCATACCATAGCTTAGTTAGCCGGAGCGGAGTGATAATAATCACTCATATCAATGTCATATCGCTGGAATCACCGAAAAAATACGTTTTTTTTATAAAATTATAGTCAACTATGGTTTCCAGTTAAAAAACACAAATTTGTTTCATAACTCAAAAACGAGAGTTTCAATAAAAAAATATTATTAAGAAAAATTGTTAAGAACATACTTATCTATAACTTTTTCCTTTGCACTTTTTCTGTAAAACCAATTTTAATACAATAAATACGCACATAAAGAAATTATACTTTTCCATACTTGGACAAATAATTATTTGCTATTTTCTTCTAAATACTTAAAATGATTTATATAACAGAAAAGTAGTACTAAAAATTAATTAACTACCTATTATTATTTTAATAACTTACAATAATTAAACTATTCAGGAAAACATTTAGTTATTATTATCTTGCATAAGTGAGAAATTAAGATAAACTTAAATTGGCCGTAAATCAAAGTTTACAGTTAAATATTCGAATATTTAGTTCAAGTAGCGTTTTACTGAATAGATCAGATTATGAAATTATTACATATTATGAAAATTAATATTCCTTAAAAATATAAACGTTCTGGAAAGGAAATTGTACAATAAAACCGTTTTCCTGGCAACACTCAGTCAAGAGAAACGACTCATGTAAAAATTATTTTATTATTAACTATTTATAAATCACTTTTATTTATTAGTTTTACTTACAAAGCATTATTAATGGGGAGGTTCACATCAATTATAACTTTCAATATAATCAGCTCTAAGAAGTGGTGTTATTGCCTATTATTCCTTTTTAAAAATTAGTTTTCAATATTTAATTTATCTATATTAATAACTATTATTACCAATTACTAAAAAGTAGATCATCGCTATTTATTATAGCTTCTATTCATTTCTCTTAACATTGTTCATTGTTCTTTTATTTATTGTGTTGTAAAGAGAACAATACACTTCTTTCCTTTAACGTTCGCACGAATTTGAAGGAAAATGTTGCTTCTTCAGTGGGTCGGATATCCGGATATTAAAACATCTTGTTAAGAAGATAACGTTTATGCCGTTAAAGATTTTTGGGTCTCCGGTTTCATATGTATTATTACTTGTTTCTGTGCGCTCGTTAAAGTTAGTGGTAATGTGAAGTTTTTGTTGTTATTATTAAGAACATTTTAAACGAGTAATAAGAATAACAGTACAGTGGTTTAGTTTCCCAATTCCAAACGAATAATAAATAACATATTAAATTTGGTAGGTACCTGTTATTACAGTAATGTGTACCAATTGTACAAGAATGTAGTTTGAAACCCCATTTTCGCAATTACTATTGCCCATATTAAAAAGTTTGACAGCACAGAGGTACTGCCCTGAAAAAGAATTTTTATGACTACAGTGCCAAAGTACAAAAAAGTGGTATCAAATTCATTTTTTACAAATTAAGTTTTACAGATTTCCAGTGCTACAATCAGTGGCGTAACTACGTAAGGTTGCGCGCCCCTGCGAGCCACGTTTGCGCCCTTCATACACGGTGGCTGATTTTTCATTGACCAGGTGATATCTGCTGAAATATTAAAGGTGGAGAATAAAGTTACAGAAGATACTTTGTTTAACATAACCTGATCTATAAAATGGCACAAAAAAGCTTTTTTTTATGGTCAACTTTTTTTCCAGAAAAATCCACTTTAAGTTTTTAAATGAAACGTATTGTATATTTTTGCGAAATAAATCTTTAAATAAATTTCTTTTTACAATGATATATCACAAGTGGCTCTTTGCCTTTAAATTACATCTTACAGTTCAAAAAATAAAATGATTAGATTGGCTATGATTTTTTTTATTTACTCTTCGATAACAAAATTATAGCATCTTTTATTTAATTACTATTTAACAAATTACCTAAACAATACGCAATGAATTTTTTAATAATAACTGCTCAAATTGTCCACCATGAAAGTCCAAACTTACTTCTGTCCGTTTGATTATTAGCTTTTCTCAGGTTTTTTGCAGCATTGTACGTGTAATTAACAAGCTAGCAGCAGTGATTTTCTTTTGAAGTTCCTGAGTTCTGAAGTTCTGTTGAGGAGTCTTATACACTTGGTTTTTTAGGAAATCCCATACAAAGAAATCAAGAATACACCGTTAAGTCCAGGGACCTGGGAGGTCACAAAACGAGTCCTCCGTTACCGATCTGATTTTGATCAAATTTATTGTTCAAGCCTTTAAACGTTTTATTAATGCAGCTCCATTATGAGGTGTGGCTCCGTCATGTTGAAACCACAAGTTTAGTCATGTAAGATTGATACTTTGCAAAAATAATAAATTCTGTCGTAGGTCACAGTACCTGCCGTGAAAATGAGGTTCTAAAATGTATCCAAATCGATACATTAATTGAAAAACGTCCTTGCGCAAGAATTTCAACAATTTTCGAAGGATTCTCATCATTCCAATAATGTGAATTAAACTTGTTAAAAATTCCATTTCTGTGAAAATTGGATTCGTTGTCGTTTCTCCTAACATTTAGGACAGTATGACGTATTGAAAATGCATCAGTGAACGGTGTAATTTAAAAGCAAAAAGCTACTTATATATCATTGTAAAGAGAAAAAACTAAAGTTGGATATTTTCCCGGAAAATAAGTTGTCCATGAAAAATTATTTTGTGTTATTTTACAAATCAGGTCTTTAAACAAGTCTCTCATTTACCTTTTTCCTCTACCTTTAATATTTTAGCAAATATAACCTGGACAATGAGCAATCCAACACCCTGTATACAATTTCACGTAGGTAATTTTGGTTAAAATAAAATATTCAATAATTAATAATAATTCATTACCGTAGAATAGTCTATAGAATGTGTTTTACCTCCAATGCTTATTGTTTTAAAATTTCCATTACGAACGAAATAACATTTCACGAAAGCGACGCCCTTCGGAGGGTTGTGCCCTCCCGCATCGCGGGGTCTGCGGGGGCGGTAGATACGCCACTGGCTACAATGTTTAGTTATATAAAATCCTCCCTTTAAGGATTGCAATTCAGTGTCGGAAATATAGTTCTGGGGTACTTAAAATCTAAGCGAGGATGTACACATATGTATACAAAAAATTAAATGTTTTATTATGTATTTTATTATTTTATGTATTTTTTTGCAATTTTCTGAAAAGGGTGAAAGCGTACTTTTTTCTGGGGTAGAAACGATTTTGATATATGTTGTTTAGGTCCGAACCTTTACGAAAAATTCAAGTTTTCGACCTTGAGCTTGAGGGGGGAGGTGCGAGCTGTCATTTTGGATGAAAGATGTAAAATATGAATTTTTTCAAAATAATTACTCAACGGTTGATCCTACGAAAAAAATGTTTGTGACAAACAACAAGAAGATAAAATTCCTACCATTTTTTTGTATAAACACTTTTATGTAAGACTAACATTTAAGGAGTTACAGCGGAGGAAAGATGAGCATTTTTGAAAAAAATCGTAAAACTAACACATAATTATAAAAATTTGGCAATCTATGTATGTTCGCAGTTTTATTTTTTCCTTTTTGACGTTCCGGGTCGGTCGATGTTAGCGTCTTCATTATAGTTGGTGCCAAATGTCATCTTCTAACCCATTGTCTATGCTCCTGAGAATCTGGTCTATTAGTCCAGTCAAATGGTAGTTATATAAAACATTTTGGGTAGGCAGCTATTTTTTGGGATCTGTTGAGAGCTCGGTGGTGAGTATAAAACTCAGTTGTTTGGGTTATAACACCCCCTCCTCATTCGGCCGCCATATTGAAAATAAAGGTGAAATTTCTTTGACGATATTTCGGTAATCGTGAGTCGTACAATAATTTTAGACTTTTTTGTAGCAAATTAAATGATTTACAACTTTTATGTCCGGTCGGGCGATTTTGACCAGTTTATAAGCCTGTTTTAGAGTATAAATTGCTAAATTAGTGCTCTAGGGCTGTAAAGCTTTTTAGAGTCCGCTAGAAAAATAGAGCTACCCTTGTTTATGTCGTCTCCATAGTAATAACAGTAATTACGTACCACTGCACCTACCTACTTGAAGTTTTGCCCATTTCAAATTATTTTGATTTTAAAATTAAATATTATTAAATATTAAAATATTAAAAATTAGCATTATCAATAAGAGTTTTATAAACCTGAAAAGTTGAAAAGTTGAGGGAAGAAAATCTTAGGGGCTTTATAATTTCTTTATTTAAAATCTTTATGAAAAAGAAATCAGAGCTTTTATGTAGAGCATTTCCTCACAATTTATCTTAACCTGTTTGTTTTTCATTCTCATCACTATTGTTCTTAAGGGTTTTATACAGCCAATAGGTCCGGTAGGCCCGGGCCTAGGGCAGCAAATTTTGTAGAGCGGCAAACTTCGGAGCGATCGCCCCCTTGATTTAGATGTTTAAATAAAAAATTGCATGAGATTTATCGTAATCTTGTAATTATTGGAAAATGTCAATATTCATACTTTACAAAGGGCTTTGACCTGAAACTTACCAAATAAATTCCAACAAATGTTAAATAAGTGAGTACACATCTGGATAAACGTCAAGCGTATAAATAGAATCGAAGAACGGATTGAGATTATTTTATTGCTTTTTTACAGGATCTATTACCCCATTTGGGTCATTCAGTAAAATAAACACGTGTATTACTGTGGAAGTGCAAAATCTCTTCAACATTTTAGATAATTCCTTTATTCGTTTGCTAATTTTTGTTCAGTTATCTCAATTGTGTGTAGTTTTACTTTCGCTGGATTAGTGACTCTTGGAAATTTTTATTTTTAACATTAGGGAAGTTTTCCTTTTGCATACATTATACTTACGTGTGTAGTAAATCGATAAAATTAAATATTAACTTGATGTTTTATGTACATAAAATATCGAATTACATCCTGGAATATTCAAAAGAATTCGTGGAAATATAAAAAGTATGAAATAATAGAAACATGCTTATCCTCCATGACAATGAATAATAATTCTGTTAAGTTTCTATGATTGCCAAACTGTGTAATTTACAATTTACACACTTTAGTTATGTTAGGTTTTAGGCAAAGTTTAGGTTAGGTTAGGTTGGAAAAACTCAAATTTGTTTTTGCATAGACTTTTGGTTAGGTGGTGCCATTTTTGTGGTGGTTTGGTTGGTAGCAACCATTTTTGGAGGTTTAGGGGCGTTTACCCCAAAAAATTATTTACATATTTAGAATCAACATAAAATTTCCGTTAAAATGACACCAATTTGGTATAAAAAAGTGTTTAGTGGGAGAATTCTTTAATTGTTCCAAACTTTATTATTAACAAGTCAAATTGTTTTTAAAGAGCCGAAAAGGCCAGTTCTTCTTGCATCTTTTTGTAGAACGAGTGCGCGAACACTACGTTTGCGTTATCTACATTCGCAAAATGTCATTTTGAAAGTAGTGAGTTTAAAAAGTTATTTCTCTGACCGTTTTCGTTGCAAAGTTTTAAATTACGTCTTCAAAATTTACGTAAGTTCAATGGTGGAAGTTTGCCTATCGTTAATTGACACGGAAACATTGGTGTGACTACAGCAGTAGAATTTGTAAGTTGCAACTTTGCCATATAAAGCGCGGGGCTGAATCCGCCTCGCTCCGGTCCTGCTATTTGTCTCTTAAAAGATAATCTGTTGATAAGCAATGTAAATAGAAATAAAAAGTTGGAATATATTATGAGGAATATTAGTTAGAAACTTACACAATACTTCCTTTAAAAAACATTTGTCAATATTTGTTTACGTGTCACGTCAAGCGCGTCATAACATTTATTAATAAAGACACGTTAAGCGCGTCATAAGATTTTCTGACAAAAACATGACCAGCGCTTCAGCACACTTGCTACGGAACAGGGACGTAGCTACCATTGTAGCAGCTTTTCAATGATCAGGTATGTTTGCCCACCAACCAGCCCTACTATTGCAAAACTCAGTTACGCATTAGCCCTTTTTCCTCAAAAAGGATAGTCTGATCAAATTATAGTTGAACTTGGATGTAATTGGAATACAATTGGTGTTAATGGTCGTACGTTACTACATACAATACATGCCGTCATGGCCGCCTCATGCTGGACAATAAGACCCTGTACACATGGAGCGTTTTCTAAAGCGCGTTTGTCAACGCGAATAGCGACTCCATAGGATTACAATAGTTGCGTACACATGCTAACGCGCGCTTTTATATGTGACGCTTCACATAAAAGCTCGCGTTAGCATGTGCACGCGTCTATTGGAATCCTATGGAGTCGCTATTCGCGTTGACAAACGCGCGTTAGAAAACGTGTTTAATGTTTTTAATGATTATTTATTATACCGCACACTTAAATATCTAACATGACTATAAAAACGCTGTTCAGCACTTTTAAGCAACCTTGAGCACGATCGAACAAAAAGCAAGTAATAAGTGTTTTATGTACATAAAACATGGAATTACATCCTGGAATATTCAAAAGAATTCGTGGAAATATAAAAAGGATGAAATAATTCTTGGAACTATTTTATAGTAGTATTGTTTGAAAGGATTTAACCCACATTTTTACTTACTAACCTTTATTCATTATCCTTGAATAATAAAACGAATTCGTGAAAATTTAAAAATGGTGAAATAATTCTTGGAACTATTTTCTAGTAGTATTCTTGGAAATAATTCAACCCACATTTTTACTTACTAACCTTCATTTATTGTCATCGAATATTAAAATGAATTTGTGGAATTTTAAAAAGGGTGAAATAATCCTTGGAACTATTTTATAGTAGTATTGATTGAAAGGATTTAACCCACATTTTTACTTACTAAGCTTCGTTTATTGTCATCGAATATTAAAATGAATTTGTGGAATTTTAAAAAGGGCGAAATAATCCTTGGAACTATTTTATAGTAGTATTGTTTGAAAGGATTTAACCCACATTTTTACTTACTAACCTTCATTTATTGTCATCGAATATTAAAATGAATTTGTGGAATTTTAAAAAGGGTGAAATAATCCTTGGAACTAGTAGTATTGTTTGAAAGGATTTAACCCACATTTTTACTTACTAACCTTTATTCATGTCCTCGAAAATTAAAATGATTCGTGGAAATTTAAAAAGGGTGAAATACATTAATCTTGGAACTATTTTATAGTAGTATTCTTTGAAAGAATTGAAGAATTGAAAGGAGCAGCTGCCCCCCCTAGAAGAAAAATAAAAGAGAATAAAGCCCTCTTCAAATTGATGAGTATGTGAGGCGGGATGGAATACGGATCAGTACGCATTGTTTAGTAAAAACAGTTTTGCAATAGTTTTGAGTTTTATTTTGTAAGAAATCGTCGTGTTTCACTATGCCCTCCTTTCTCGAAACAATATGAGTTGCCCTTCGCTAGTATAGATCCTGAGTACTCCCTTGGCTTCAGTCCCACTAGTTTTGTGCTAATCTAACCTGTTGCAATTTTAAATTCTTAAACTTAAATAAATTAAGATAATTTATGTGACACAACAGATGACGAGTAACACCTCGACATTGACGCACGTTTCAGTGCGTCAATGTGCTAACGCTTCATGCTAACGCGCGCTTTTATGTGAAGCGTCACATATAAAAGCGCGCGTTAGCATGCGTACGCAACTATTGTAATCCTATGGAGTCGCTATTCGCGTTGACAAACGTGCTTTAATAAACGCTCCATGCGTACAGGGTGGTCGCGCACTCGTGCTACAAAAAGATACAAGAAGAACTGGCCCTTTTCGGCTCTTCAAAAACAATTTGACTTGTTAATACTAAAGTTTGGAACAATTAAAGAATTCTCCCACTAAACACTTTTTTTACCAAATTGATGTCATTTTAACGGAAATTTTATGTTGATTCTGAATATGGAAATAATTTTTTGGGGTAAACGCCCCTAAACCTCCAAAAATGGTTGCTACCAACCAAACCACCACAAAAATGGCATCACCTAACCAAAAGTCTATGCAAAAACAAATTTGAGTTTTTCCAACCTAACCTAACCTAAACCTTGCCTAAAACCTAACATAACTAAAGTGTGTAAATTGTAAATTACACAGTTTGGCAATCATAGAAACTTAACATAATTATTATTCATTGTCATGAAGGATAAGCATGTTTCTACTTTTGATCCCCAAATTCGGGGGCTTTGCAGGCGCGTGCTGGGTCAATTTTAGGGCCCGGGAAAATATTCTCCTAGAGGGCCACACCACCATACTTCGGTTAACTTTTTTAAGGATAAAATCTTTTTAAAAGAAATATAGTGTACGTTATATACTCTAATATGGAACATTTAAATTTGGAATTAGATTTTGTCTGGCACTCTTGGTTTAAAAAAACAATTATGATGATGGAGAGCATTTTAATCAAATTTTATATAAAATAAATTAACAATATTCACAAAAACTTACAGATTTAATTTTTTTCTCTTTACTTTGTCTTTTATAGTCGCTAGAGGTCTCGGTAATCAATGTCCAACAATGCCTGCTAGCATAGATGTTGTAGATCTTTAAAGGTACTTCCATAGTTTATATTTTTGCGAACGACAAATTTGGAGTAAAGGGACATGAAAGACTTTTAAATCGTCATATCAGTGGCGTATTTAAGGGGGGCTAAGGGTTTGAAGCCCCCCGAATTTTTTAATAGTCCAGATCATTTATGTTAAAATCTAAGTATTTTGATTCGTAATAAATTTTTAGAGTAACCCTCCTAAGAAAATTCCTAAATACGCCAATGCGTCATATATATATATATATCTTCAAAATAAATGAAAATGGGATCAATAAAAGCGAACCAAATAAATAATTTTAAGAGTCCGGCAACAATTTAAAGGCAGCAGTTTAAAATATACGCAAGTATCAGTTATAAAATATTTTAAAAACGGAGTGTGCTACAACAAAACTAATTGCACTTCTGAAGACAGCATTCAAAAATACAATATATGCACCCGCTTCCAAATAAAAAATTTTTTCACTTTTGTACAGTGCTTAGATCATCTATTATATTATATTGTATAAATACGCTACAGCACTATAACCAATTTCAGACGCATCCGAGAATGTGGTCAATGGGAAACTGCATGCCACCAGGTAGTTCTGTTCAGGACGGGAAGTGAACACCCGATCGTTCAAACAAATACAATGCCATAGTATCAAATGCCATAGTATCAATTAGGGTCTATTTGGGTATCTAGATGATACGCTATAAGGCGGAGAAGTGTACATAAACATTCACAGAGCATTGTCTCAGGAACAGGGTCATCCCAATCTATTTCATTTCCATTCGCCATCCATAATTGCTGCATCAACCATTTTGCAAAGAAACTCTGCGGTTAAAAACCTTAAAGGATTGTAAATTCTCGCTACTCCCGATAAGATATTCCTTTTAGTACAAGGGCGATCTATAGGGTGACACAAGTAGAAAAACGCATCGGTCATGGGGTTCCAATGAATACCTAACACCTTAATAAAGATAGGTTCTTCTTTGTCGAACTGAACTAGCGTTTGGACATCCACTTTTGCAACTCGAATCCACCGGATCGCAGAACCTGTATTGAAGTTTTGGGCAGAAGAACCTACAAAATCATATCCCCAAATTACGTCATCAATATAAATATGGTTACGCAACGTATCCGCAACATTAGGATACTTTGATTCTTCTAAATTAGCGAGTTCTTGAATGGTTCGCAAGGTTAAAAACGAGAAAGAAGATTAGATTCAATCGTTCGGTATTCGTCAGGTGCGGTCGAGTTGAACAGCGGCGGGGTGTATTGTTTCTACTTTAAATATAATTTAATTGTTGGTAATTTAAATTCAAGCGTGTCGTAGAGCCCTGCGAGACAATTTTATAAAGGCCTACCGGGAAATTCCCGGTATCCCGGTGGGCCAGCACGCGCCTGAGGCTTTGGGCATTCTCCTCAAAAATAAGTTATATATTCAGTATCAACATAAAATTTTCGATAAAATGACACAAGTTTGGCCAAAAAATTTTTGGTGGGGAAATTCTTTAATTATACCTAAAATTTAATTTAGAAAATGCGATTTTTCCATTTGGGTATTAGAAATCACAAGAAAAAAAAGATTATTAATCTCTAATAATTCACTGACAAATATGCGAACGCCATCTACTGGCAATAAGAGAATGCTATTGCCTAGTTGGTTTTATGTTTACTTTGAATTTAAAATAGTATTACAGATGTTGGTTATGTTTTTTTCGATGCATACGCGCAAATGAATCACTCGCTCCTACACCGCGAACCCGGCCCAACATTGACCATTTTGAGAATATTTACCAATTTTTAGAGTTATCCTTATTTCGGATATATTCTTGCAAGTTATATTCTGGGTATTGTATGTTATTGCGGTGATATTAGATCACCTCATTGAAAATTTTAATTAACGATAGATCGTAAACGTGAACACAAATATTTCACATATCAGATTTAAAATAAAAGAAGGACATGCTAAGTGATAGGCATAATTAAATATAAAGGTTACACATAAAGTGACAGTTAGGCTCATCAATATTTAAAATAGCAATCAAGAATAAAAATTACATGCAAACATAACCTAAATTTCATATGCATATAAAAAGGTTGGTTTTTATAAAAAAAAGGATACCAATCATTCAGATTGCTTTATCATAATACATGCTTATACAACCCAAGTTACACATTGGGATGGGTTTTTCACTTGTAGAGAAGAAGTAATCTTCTTGTTTAAATTTAGAGGCTACGATCTTTAACACAGGATGAATTTTTCTATTTTCCAAGAGATCAACTCAGTTTCGCGCTGTCAGTAAACTGAAAACAGATAATTTGGGTCAGTCTTATTATGACTTATATAGCACAATTAGTTTTTAAACTTTGTTATAAAAATTCTGACCATTTTCATTATTGAAGGTTTAAATCTTGTCTTTATGACTCAGTTCGACGATTATTAACTCTTATACTGTTTTGTCTCACCATTGTTTTTATGTAAACACTTGGAGAACTGTATGATGGACAATTTGATCATAAATTAATTTTATTTGAATCAATATTAAAGCTGGAACTTGCAAATGCATCAATTGGTTGATTCGATATCGTATCGGACTGTAAAATTATGTTTTTTGTAAATTGTAAAGATGTTCCTGTGGAAAATTTATATGTATTAGTTGTATTGTGTGATCATGCATCTATTTTGTATAGGATAAACCTGTTTTATTTTAATTTTGTATGTAATTAAGCTATAACGAGATTTGTACATTGTCAATCGTTTTCGTCTTATATCTTTGTTACGATGCATTTTAGGATACAAGTGTATTACATTGTTTTAATCCTTGTTTTAAGTACTACAATCCTGTGTTTATAGAATTAAGATTCGTGAAAATTAAGAACAGCTGTGTGGGATAGTGACGTCATAAATTTCCCGTGCTTTGATTTTGTTTTGAAAAAATGTCAGTGCAGGCAGTTGTTTTGAGTAAACCTATATAAGTTGGAGCCAAATTTAACAAAGGCAGTCGACAAAACGTTTCCGGCAAAGCTATGCCCGACTCCGGATTAAAAATCTGTAACTTAAAGTGAGGTTAGATGTTTGGACCATATGATTAATGCGTCAACGTTTAATATAAACAAAAGTTCGAATTAAATTAAAGTGTTACCTGAATATTTTTAAAAGTTTAAAGAAGATTTTATTATTGTTCCACAATTATTTGAAGTGAACGAGATTATTTAAATAAATTCGGGAGAATTTATTTCCATTATCGATTTATGTATTGACATACTATAACAGGAAATCAGCTGACAAATACTATTGCAGTAATACCAATTGAGGACAATATTTAAAAGGAAACTATTTTTGTAATATACCAGGTTGGTCGTAATAAAAAGGGTTCTTAAATTTGATTGACAATATTAAATTTATAAAGTATATCCTTAATATTTCAAATTTATTTTGTTTAATCTTAAAGGTTCTTTTAAGAACTTATTTTCTTTCAAAAATAAAACAGTTCAATTTATTTTATTTCAATTTATTCTTTATTAAGATAAACATTTTTATTTGTAAACATTTTTGATTTGTGTTGGTTTGTTCATGTGAATGACTGTAATAGCCCTATGTCAGGCTATTACGACTTTTAACTACATTTGAGCAAGCTTGGGCATCAAAATTTTTCCCATTGGTCTTATTGTACAAATTTGAACAATTTTTCTTTTTAATTCTTTCTTTTTAACATTTCTAATTATTTTTCTTATGAATTAAATAAAGTTTATGTGTTTTTAAAGTTACTTATGTGTTTAATTGATGCACATACAAGCATCCAGTTTTCTTTCTTTTTGAATTTAGAGTTTAGCAGTGGTTGTCCAGTTTGCAGGAGCCCTAGTGTTTGCAACATAAGTATTTTCTCCTTTTTCAGGCATAAGAGTTAATAAGAGTCTCATAATTCAAACAATTTATGTTCTATCGAATAACCCTGAGCTGGCTGATTGGAATAAAGAAAAATATTTGGGGTGTATTTTTATTTTAATCCACCGTATATAATTTATGTTTTATTTGGAACGGTGGGGCATATTATTATATTATTTCAAATCACCGCAGTATATTGCAAAGTATATTTTCGGGTCATTTTCGCTCTCGGAATATTCGCCAAAAATTCTGGAACATTTTATGATATCTGTACTTATCTACAGATCATTGGGTAAAATTTTCTTTTTATTTTTCTATAGAAACTATATGAAACATAGATAATGAAGTATAAACAAGCAATAATGCCTAATTTCTATTATTTACTATTCATTCATGAATCATAACGAAAATGTATTACTGGACATCATTCCTCTTATGTGTGAGTCATTACCTAATTATATATTCTTATTATATTACTATAGTTTACCTTGCTAGCCACTACTGACACGAAACCCTTGGTGTTAGTAATTAAGTAATTGATTTACAAATGTTCACATTTGACTCGACCAATGATATACACTATTTTCTATCTATTACTGGTAACAAAAATAAAATTTATTTATAGTGCAAGAGTTCGTGCAAAACTAGGTTGTGAACTTTTATTATTTCAGAACAATCATGCAGGTGTATAGTGCATAATAGATAAAGAGATATTGGTAGCAGAATAATTAATTTAGATAAAAAATATTTTCTTCGTATAAAAAACTAACTGACTTTTTGAACATGAACAATGAACATGTATGTAAATTTTTAAATTTAAGATATTGGAAATTGAATAATAAAGACTAGGAATTCTAAAGATTCCAAAATTCCTGAGTGTCAACATTAAAAAAGTCCTTGGAACACTTTTGGAACACTCCAAAATTAATTGAAATTGGTAAGATAGTCCTTTAGAATTTCTAATCTTTAAAAAGTATCAAATTGTAAAATCGAAACAATAGATAAATAGGTTTGTATGATTGTATCATTTAAGAAAATTAAATAAAATTAGCTCCATTATCGCATTGCAGCAGTCGTGGAGTTCCAAAAAAACTAATTAACTAATTGTTTAGTTTCTCTTTTTATTTGTGTACCACAACAATCCCACATCTAGAAATTAATGAGAATGGCAATGTCAAGTACTTCAATCATCTGTTAAACTACCTACATACACCTGACTTTAATTGTAACTTTTATTTTTTCATAACACTAATTATTACTGCTACTAATACCTTTCAAACGGATAATAATGCAAAGATAATTATTTCGCGTGACTACAATGATTTTCCATTTTAAACACACGTGCAAATAGAACAAACTTAAACTAAATATTGATTATTTTACCTCATCATTTACTTTTACCCGTGCATAATAAAAACTCTTCAAATACACACTTTGAGAATCAATTGACTTTTTTTAAAACGTATTTCTACTTCAATACACCTTCCCCTATGAAACTATCACTTGCAATTAAAACAACCACCAAAATTTATGTTCTTTCATACACCTTAGCACCCCTACAAAACGGGAAGTATTTAATGTGGTTAGGAGTAACTATGGTAACAAATAAACAACAAGAACAGGTAATATACAGGTATACCATTCAAAAGTTCTTGACCGCAAGTCCTTCGTTTTCTCTACACCGACCGTTCCAAGTGAGTCAACCATCATCAACGAGTGTGAGGTTCAGTAGTGTGGAAGTTCTTCTACGGTAAACAACTGTGCATGGCAGAAGGTGTAGTTCATGCATCAAAAAAGCGATCGTTTAACCCATTTTGACTGTTAAAAATTGATCTATTGTATTTTAATAGATGTGAAAAAGTATTTAGATTTCTAATTTAAAAAGTATGACTTCTATTATCGACATAATTGTTTTTAGTATGAGATGTATTAGAAAGATAAATAAACAGGTATGTATACGTTATTATTGCATCAACGCTTTCTTTGATATTTTTACACGTGCTGATAAATGTATGCGAATAAAAGTGCAAACGATTAGAATTTCGAATTTTCTTCATTTTGAATGAAGTGCCAAAAATTTTAATGAACTGTTTGTCTCATCAATGCACCTAAAATTGTCATCCATATTTAATAATTTAATTTTCTGAAATGTGCCTTTTTATCTCATTTAACTACTATAGAACTGATTTGTATTTATTGTTTACATTCAAAGTGCAAGATAAGCGTCTGACGTACGCTTATAACGTTGTTTACCTATGCATGTAAGTTACGTAAAAAAAATCAATCATAATAATTCACCTTTGCATTTTCTTTCCAGAATCTCCAAAGGTAACATACTCATACATCGATGAGCCATATTGAAATGGACCCGGGTATAGTCTGTTTTCAACACTGCGGACCAAAAGTCTTCTGTTTTTCTCTTCCGGATTCTTGTCCGGTTTGCAAATCGGATTTGTCGGAAGCGAACTTTTCCCTCTTGCCCTTTAGGTATGTATACGTAAAAGACTTTTACTTTAATTTAATATCCATGTTATAAATTAGAATTAGGTCACTACGTTCTCTAACGTTACGTAAGAGATTGTATTGTTTAAATTCCTTTGATTAATACTTGTATCCTGTTCCATTAATAGTGGACGTTTATGCACAAAGATACACGTGAAAGTTTGATTTGATAAATATTTATATTTATATATATATATTATGGTTTCCCTGTTTTAATAACGTGTAATTTAGTTTATGTTTCCGCAATGAAATTTAATTTAAGGTTTTCAAAAACCATAAAAGATAAATTATTAGTCAATTGCGGCAGTGATGTACTGTATTCTTGCTGGAAGCATAATACTGTATGAACTGCCTAGATTTATTTATTGAAGTAGTTTCAAAGACTAATAGGAATATTCTTATTTTTTGTCAAATGCGACAGTGATGCATCTTCAGTATCTTTACGTGCGTCGTTAGGCTTGCATAAGAACCTATCACTCATTTCACACCAATTTATGCCATCAAATTCAAAAAATATGTCTGGAATGAATTCCGACAATAAAAAATAAAAAATCTGTGATATAAAATATTTAATGTAAAATTTAGTTTTGACAGTAAATTCATCTTCAAATAGGTAGGTGCGAAGGTCAAAATGCTAAAAAAATGTTTTTCAGTTCATACAATAGCGTTATAATTTTTTACCTACCTTGATATTCTTCACTCTGTCATGATGTAGTGAGTCAATTATTAATTTGCAGTCTCTTCAAGATTTTCGTCGGGTTGTTTTTGAGTGGATCTCGAGTGTGTTGCGAAAAATAATTCGCAATGTGATTTTAATTTATAATTTCTAGGTAAATACTGGTATTGTCAAATTTTGTAATAAATACATATACAGTCTGTTTGATTTAAAGCGCCCCGCTTTGTAGCAACTTTATTTTCAGTCAGAAATAGCATAAACCATATATATTAAATAGTATAAAATTCTCTATGTTCTGGTTCAGAAAATTTTGTATTTACGAAATCGGCGTGAGCATGATGACGTCATCGAACTTTATAAAATTACATGATAGGTATTTTTTTACTGAAATCGATAGAGTATTCTGTTCTCTTTTCATCCATAATAAGTATCCATACTCTTACATAAGAAAATTTTCAAGAAAAACGTGAAAAATGATTTACGACTAGTAGGCTTTGATTTCTGGTTCTCCAATTAATAAAACAGAAATATCTAGCAAGCTTAGGTAAATAACGAAACTTTAGTTGTTCCAGTGGCGTATTTACAAATTTTTCTCTGGGAGGGAGGGTAAAAATTCCGAATCAAAATACTTAGATTTTCACATAACATAGATTTTGACATAAATGATCTGGTCTATTAAAAGAACTCGGGGGGGGGGGGTAGCTCCATCCCATCATCCCTTCCCCCAAATATGCCACTGGGTTGTTCTGATGATCTTTAATCTTCAATTAAGGAAAATGTAGAACAAAACAGTACAAAAATAAATAATCAATAAAATAAATTGAAAACTTATTGTAGAATTCCGCTAGTATTGCATTAGTGGAAGGGTCACGTGACATACTTTTTACCACTTATTTTTTTGTTCTAATAACTTTTTGTATCATAAGTGATACCAAACCATGATTGCTAGAAACATTGGGAAGTCGCGCGTGGGTGCCAGACCGCCCGAAAGACTTTAAACGAGCGTCCTCTGCAGGGCGACTGAAATGCAAATTTCTTATGGTCATATTCTTGTTCCTCGTTTTCGATATGATAAGATAAGCCAGTGAAATAAAACTTTACCATCTCATGTATCATGAAGGATATCAGATTTAAGCTTTGCTTTGACCATATAGCTACTATGTAAGTGCTGCTTTTTATTTTTGAAGTGTATTATATTAATATACATGAATAAGGGATACGAAGGATAAGAAAGAATACCAAACCATAATTGCTTGGTAATGCCAGACCGCCCGAAAGATTTTAAACGAGCGCTATCTGCATGGCGACTGATGGGATGGAAATTTTTTATGGCCATATTCTTGTTCTTCCTGTTCTATATGATATGATTAATACTTGCTGGCATGATAAAAAATAAATCAATAATTTTCTATTGCGGCTCTCTATATATTAGTGGAATTCTATAATAAGTTTTTCAATTTTATTGATTATTTATTTTTGTACTATTTTGTTCTAAATCTTCCCTAATTGAAAATTAAAGACCATCAGAATAGCCCAGTGGCATATTTTTTTGAGGGAAGCTAACGGGATGGAGAATTTTAGGTCATTTATGTCAAAATCTACGTTATATGAAAATCTAAGTATTTTGACTCGGCATTTTTATAGAGCACTAAAGCAACTAAAGTTTTGTTATTTACCTAAGCTTGCTAGATAATTCTGTTTTATTAATTGGAGAACCAGAAATGAAAGCCTATTAGTCGTAAATCATTTTTCACATTTTTCTTGAAAATTTTCTTATGTAAGAGTATGAATATTTATTATGGTTGAACAGAGAACACAATATTCTATCGATTTCAGTAAAAGAATACCTATCAGGTAATTTAAAAAAGTTCAATGACGTCATCAAGCTCACGATTTAGTAAATACAAAATATTCTGAACCAGAACATAGAGAATTTTATGCTATTTAATAATATATATGCTTTATACCATTTCTGACTGAAAATAAATTTGCTACAAAGCTTTAAATCAAGCAGACTGTATATACATTTTTATTTTTTTTCGTGCATAAATATTAGTCGTTGTTGAAAAAGAGATAATGTGTCACATACTCACATAGAAATTATTGGACTTAGTAAGCTGAAGATTTTTTTGAATTGAACACTTCCAGGATTAGAATGCTTTATTGCAAAGGATGTATTAAAAGTATGAAATACATAAAGCATGCAAAATTGCCAAGCTTGTTTGTGACGAGGTTGATCTTTTACTTACAGCCATATACGTAACGAGGGGGGCTTCGGGGGGCTAAGTCCACAAACCAAAAATTAGCCCCCCAAAATAGATTCGAATCAGAGATTTTTTGTAGTTAGTTTTGTAATAAAATAGGAAATATAAATAACCAGAAAAGCGGTATATTAAAATAAATAAAAAAATAAGCAAATAGCTTTTGTTTCTTGATTGAACGAAATTAGAAAATGAAGAAACCATAAGATACTAATAATGAAAGATAAGTATGACTTTTTCTACATTGATTTACACTTTTGGAGAAATCAAATCAATAAATCAACAGATGTAGATAAGTACTGAATTAATAAAATAAGATAAAATTGCGTTTTATAATTAGTTAGCACGGCTTCTTAAAAAAAGCTTAAAAATTAAACTTCATATTTTAACTTATTATCAGAAATAAATATTACGAAATACGTTATGGAGTAACAACTTCGGTTATGTAAATTCTGGTGTAAACCTTAATAATACGTAAGAAGATGATTGAAAAACCTTGAAAACAAAAGCATTTGCATTCGTTACATCACCAAATTGTTGTTAAAATTAAAAGATCTATCCCACAAAAGTTCAAAAAAATTATTTAGCAAAAGTAAATTTAACGTTCAGTTAATTATTATTATTACGTATTTCTAAGGTTTCATAATTAACTGTAATGTCTGCAAGAACAGCTTATTTAAGGTTCATAAAAGTATATGTAGAGTTATACCGGGTGTTCACTCTCAAAGTCAATCATAGGCAGTTAACATTATGAATTTTACTTTTATGTAGTTTGCTGTACTTCTACTTAATCAATACATAGTAAAGTATTGAACAGTTTAAATAATCGTTATTCAATTTATTCATACGCTAAAAGGAAATAATTTGAAAAGCATGGCTTGCCATACTTAACCATAGTCAACTTTTACATTAGTACTTTAAAATAAAAATCGCACTCTTAATATTATATTGGTATCATTTGATGTGCAATAGTTTTCTCTTTCTATTAATACCATTATTTTTCTTGTAGTTGAATTTGACAACCAGGAATCACCAAAATCGTTCAATACAATGTTAAATGTATATGTTCGAGTTTGACAACGAACAGGCTGTATAACTATTTTTATCTTTAAAAGTTACCTAGAAATTTACTTAAAAAAACATTACCAATTAAAAAAATAAAATTGTAAAGAATTTGAAAAATCACTAAATTTTGGAAATACAATGAAAATGTCTAATTAGGAAATTGAATAAGTATACGAGTTAAGGCGTACTTTTAAAAAATCATTTTTGAAATCTCCCCAAGTAATTAAGTTAGTACTATCATTCTGATCATAAGTTTAAACAGTACTTATATTCTTAAAATGGCGAGAAAAACATTAAGTTTAGATCTTTTTTTAAAAGAAAAATCATTTAAATAAGTATAACCTACTTTTAAGATAAATGTGGTAGGCGCCGGTACTAATATTTTTTCGTAGCTCAGTTAGTTAAAAGCGGGACGATAAATAAACCAAAGTCGCTGTCGTCCCAACTTCGATTCCATTGGCAAGTAACTTTTTAATTTTCTTACAACACACTAAATTCAAAATGACACTTTTTCTTTTTGAGAAATCCACTGCACGTATTTTAAATTAAAAAGTATCTGTTAGTTATGTTCTAATGGTTAAGATTAGTTTTTTCAGCCATTTTCCTGAAAACAATATTTCACAAATTTAATTATTTTCACTAATTATTATGGAATTAAATTTTCACTATTTTTTTGTAATTAAGTACTTAACAACCTAGTCAGGTTGTCAATGCAACAAGATCATCATTTTTATTTAATCTTTCAACATTTCAAATGGCATTCTGATTTTTAGTCGTGTGCAATATCGCGGATAGAATTGCAATTTTCAGATTATGCGGAAAATATTTTCAGAAAGAAAAATTGTTTTAAATTTGTATTTTGAAAAAAATTATGATGTTACCTGCCAGCTGAAATTAAACCTGGAGCGGCAGCGACTTTGGTTTATTATCACCTCGCTTCAACTAACTATGCGAAGAAACATTAGCGTGCGTGCTACATTTATTTTAAATGTTGTTGAAGGTGTATTCATTTAAATAATCTTTCTTTAAAAAAAGGGTCTAAATCTAATTTTTTTTCACAATTTTTAGGAAATTAGTATTCTTTAAACTCCTAACGATAATGAAAACAGAAATAGTAATTTTAAGTACTTAGAGTGATTTTACAGATGATTTCCTAAAAGCATGGATTAATCCCTAAATTGAATTTCCTAATGAAACATACGATATGTAGCTACACAAATTTTATATAGACCCCCAAAGACCTTGACTTAGTTACGTCTATGCTTACAGATGAGGGTTCGTCAACTTCAGTTTTTGTGTTTTTTTTTAAATAAATGTAAAAACAAAATAAGTAAACACGTGTCTCGTAATATGATCGATTATTTCGAAAACCACAAGCTTGAGTATTGTATACTCAAATCAACGAATGGACGGCAAGTCAGTCGGTGGTTAAGCCACGCTATAGTTATAACCAGTAGGTGCACTCTCGCAAATATTGAAAGCTCTCGTTACAGTTATGCTGTGATATACGATTCTCGTTATCATTAACATGCAATACGATGACAATCGGCAAGCCTCACTGTTGTGTGCGATATGCGAAGCGTCTTATCAACTTCAAAGCGCTGAGAATCAAGTGGGATACAGCAATCACTTTGCAAGGATTTGGTTCTCAATTGCACCACTTTTTTAAATTTTTATTTATTAGATTTTAGTAAAAGTATATTCTTGTTTACAATTTGATTTTTTTATACCTTAATAAAATCATGAATAGCCGAAATTGCAATTCAAAATATGCAAAAAGGGGAGTAAGAACGTAGTTAATTGTAATTTTAATAAAGTAAGGAACCTGTTCTGGTGATTATTTGTTTATATATTTTACAATAATTCACATTTTAGTATTTATTTCATATTAGATTATTTGTGAAAAATAAATCAAAATCTAGAAACCCACGAATTTATTGAAAAAAAAAAGAATTGTTAGGAATATTAAAATATTTTATTTGGTAAATTATATTTAATAGTATTTTAAGAGTATATTTTAATTTGGATAATTCAAATAATTATCCAAAAATAATTATAATTATCATAAAAACAACGACAAATAAAACAAATTGATGATATGGGTGCATGAATCTTCAAGGCATGTTTTCGCTTGTTTCATTTTCTTTCAAAATCACTTTTCAAATGCAACTAGAAATTTTGCCGGTACATTAATAATAATTAATACATTAAACAATAATTTTATTGAATTTTTATAATCTTATAATTATAAATTTGTAACTTATAAAACAAAATCCAACTCTAAACGAGGATGTATTTTTTCAAAAAATTAAAAAATGTAGTAAAGTCAATTACAGTGGTGACTGCTCCTGAGTAGGCGTTCTAAACTATTGTCCACGGCACTTTTTATCCATAACTTCCTTCGTTGGGTGAGTGGGAGTGGTCGGAGATCAAATCTGACTTCGACGGAGAGGTCTCCAGGAGTGATTACGGATAATCGCGTTGTCATTTTTGATCCCTGTTGTAGGGAGGGGAATGACTGGAGGTCATCGTGGGGGGAGGTTGCGGTAAAAATAATCAGCCTCAATAGAGAGAGTCTATTACATAGTCCCATTGTCACAAAATTATCACTTTTGAGATATCCAGAATCATTACACATTACCAGTTCCATTCTGACCCATGACTCCCTTCTTAGGGGAGTAGTGGCCGGCGACCAAGAGATCCATTAAATATAGTCTCACTTTGTTACTTCTACAAGAGTTACTGATATGAATCTCCAGGCGTAGTGGCCGGAGGTTAAACCTGACAGTCACGTGAATGTCTTCAGAATCGATTCTATATAGTACTGATCATGATTTCGAAAGTGACACTTTTGACCAATGACTTCCGTCAAATCTGACATAATTATAGTCCCGCTGATACTTTTTATTATTTCATTATTTCTATTTTAAGGGACCGCCCCAATACAAAACATTCAGGTTGCGTATTATCGATCTCTCTTTGAAATATTACATTGTTACCCGGTTGCGAATTCTCAAAGTTAATTCTCTAAGAAAACTTAATCTGTCATAAAATACGTGCTTTTATATTGTGTTATTTTATTTTTTATTTATCTAGTTATACGTAAAAACTAAAAAAAGAAGAAAAGGCAATTTAACAGAACTAAACAAACAAAGCTATCTGTAGAATGTAGATCCCTTAAGTTAAAGTACCAATTCAAAATATTTGCTTTAAAAGTTGCTTAATTGTTCTGGGAAATAAAGTATGAGAAAAATCAGTATTTACATTTAATGAAACATGAGAGGAGAGCCTAAAATATATCAAACCCTCGTCAGTCGACCGGTTAAAGGAATTTGTTTTCTTTATAAAAAATTGAGTTCTTGAAAACAAGTTTTTAAGGACTAACTAATACTAATATATAATTAAAGATAATAATATAAATAAGGCTTTAAGGACGAATATGCCTTTTTGCAATAGTTTGCAAACATGTTCAAATCGTTAATTGGTTCTATAATTATACCTAGATTTCTAGCAGATTCCATCGTAGGCAACTTTTCGTTGTTTATGTGTATGGTCGATCACTTCTAACAATATTAATTTGCTTTTTATTTCCAAACAGTAATAAATGTGACTTGCGTATCATTGACATACATAAGCTTGAACTTTGCAATGCTGCACTTAAATCAAGATATTAGAATATAATAAACAGTAGAGGTGCTAAACTAGAACTCTTTGGATTGGAAGATTGATTTCCATTTTTACTAATTAACAATCTATCCACTAAATAAGATTTAATTAAATTAACAGCAGAATCTTAAAATTCGTAATAAGTGAATGTGGCACAAGCAAGTTGATGATTAATTATATCAAAAGCTTTCGAGAGATCCAGCAGAATTACCACAGTAATGCTTTTTTTGTAAGTTGCATTTATGATTATCCTACCTGGCGGTACAATTTGCCTCAACGAAAAGGTGTCCACGGTTCACTGCAATTCTCATTGTCAATTTTGACACATGAGCTGCTAGTAGGGCGGAAGGAGTGTGACCTTGGACGTGGAAGTCTGTAGGGTCGACAGCATATAGTCCCGTTGTCACTTTTCCCAAAGTGTCATTTTTAACCCATGACTCTTTTGTTAGGGAAAGAGAGACAAACAAATCTGCCCTGACGGAGAGGTCTCCATCGTCCATTATGTATAGTGCCACATTTGATGCATGATCTGACCGTAAGTTAAATCTGACCTTGACGAGATATTCTCTACGGAAAATTACATATAATCCCGTTGTTGCTTTGTCACTGGTATCACTTTTAACTCATGATTACCTACGTAGGGGTTGGAGCGTGATGGTCAGTCTCGACAGAGAGGTATCGAACGTAGATTGCATTTGCACTTTTTAAAATGTCACTTTCGACCAATGACCCACTCGTAAAGGGGGGAATGACCGGGGAATGGGTACACCGACATTGTCTGCGGCATTATGATATTAATTTAAAAAAAAATCTGTCCAAAATTGGGAGGCAATGCCAACACTGGAATGGGACGTGCCACATAAGCATAGATTTGAGAAGATTTGGTTTGATAATATACAGAGTGTTACATTTAAAAATTTTAGAAAATCTACGATTTTCAAAATTTGACAACACTGTGTAACAATGTTTAAATTTTAATATTGGGCACTTAAATCATAAAATAGATCAAATTAGATATTTTTGGTACAAATAAGAGGTCCAAATGCTGATTAGAAACTTAGCTAGCTTAAGAAGATAATAGGTAATAAGCCCGAAAGGGTAGGGCACCGTTTTATGTATTATATAGTTTTAATTGCCTTCAAGAGCGCTATTCAAAAAATGTAATAATATACAGGGTGTCCTATTTTAAAAATGAACTTGATTTCATCAACCTATATATAAAACCATCATGCAAAAAATATGGTATTAGCAAAAAATTGTAGATTATTTTAATATATAAATAAATTTTATATAGAAATTCGTTTCATAAGACTTATAGTTTCAGAGATAAGGAAGGTATAGTCCTATAATTGGCTAGTGTCCAGTTAAAGATTTGGCCAATTCGTTCTCTGCAATAGTCAATGTCTGTTCGCTATCAGATATAGTAGATAATAAATTGCGACTTTTGTGACTTTTGGCGATGGGAAATTCAAAACCATAAAAGATACAGAATAAATGTAAATTAATTTACTTGTTTTAGAAAGTAACGTACCCATGGATAGAATGGACTTAATTCTTTTAACAAACAAATAATAATTAAATGAAGTTAATTGGCTGTTATTTGCTTTCTGTCTATGTTTACATTTTTTACATGAAGCATTAATTTTAATATCGGTATTGTTATAGTTTTTATAAAATTATTTTTTGGAGGAGGCGGAAGGTATTGTGCATTGAAAGGTTTTTGACAGCTTTACATATTAAATTCGTTTGTATATAGAGTTTATAAAGGAACAACAACATTAATTTTTTTACAAAATACGGGCCCTGTGTCACTGAAATTTGCACAGTCTATTTTTGTTATTTAAAGAACGCCCCGCATTTTTTTCTTTGATATACGCATGAGCTGTTTCTTGTTAGAATGAAGTACTGTCTTTGCACTTATTTCATTTCAAGTTTTATGCAATTCTATCGAATGGTTTCCCCACGCCGCCCCTTCAACTCTTATCAATCTGCGGACGCAAAGAGGCGGCAAGAGGGATCCCCGACTCAATAAAATTTTATAAAACGTGACATGAAGTAGGTGCAGAAGCAATACCTTATTCTAACAATATGGAACAGTCACCTTGAAAACCAAAGGAAATTTTGGGAACAAGATTGTGGGTGTATTTTGTTTTAAAATATAAAAGATAAATACACAACGAAATATAGCAATAAAACAACATAACTTATAATATAGGAGGTCAGAACTTTACTCTAGCACAGTGATGGCGAACCTTTTTGAGAAGTGGGTCAAATTTTGTTCATTATTTGTTTTAATACCAGCCCGTGGGTCACTAAGTCAGCGACGGCACTTGGAGAGGGGGGGGGGTCAAAAAGGTGCCAATAATTTGGAACCAACGAAAATTTATTAACAAAAAACTTGACAGTTGACCTTTTTTTTGGATCTCACTTTTAAAATCCTCTAAAAAGGTTTGCGTTTGCTTTTTGTTTTACAACCTTTACTTTTGCAAGTGAAGAGCAAAAAATAAAGGTCGACGCCAAAAAATTGATATCAATGGAGTTATCCATGCCCAGTGGCGCCTCTGCACTGAGGATTTGAATGGAGAAGGAATAAAGAAAAGCACATATTATATTATGAAATATAGTTACAGATATGTGTATGTATAATAAAGTTGATAACAGGAATATTTAATGCGAAATCTGTTGCTACTCATTTTCAGATGGTTTCTTAATATTAGAAATGGCAAAAAATCAGTTAGCCAACGTCCGCTTGGAAATATATTCTTTTTTTAATTCGACATTAGATATTTATACTTTAATTTTTTTTTGGATTGTCTATTCTTTTTTTATGATATAAAAAATAAGTTTATAAAAATCAACGTGTGGGTCGTTTAAAAAGCCTTCGTGGGTCAGTGTCTGACCCGCGGGTTATAGGTTCGCCACCACTGCTCTAGCATACAAGAAATAGCTATTTCGAAAAACCAAAAAATCTATGGTGAAAATTGCGGCGCGCCGTTTAACAGAAATAGAAGTGTGCTAACTACAATGAGACAGGGTCGTATATTTAATAGAATCTTAATGTATTGAACCGTCAATTTTAATACCAGTTATGAAAAAACTGAAGTTCAACAGTTTTGAAAAAGTACACAGCCACAAAAAAAATTTTTTTTTGGCCTGGAGGTTAGACCATGTTTATTATATGTTTTTGGGGTCGCTGAAACCGAATCCGAAGCTCATTTTACCCAATCACCTCAGGTTTACATAACCTCAAAAAATCTTCACAGCCACATAAAAATAAAAAACAATACTGGCCTGGGGGTCAAGCCATTTTCGAACACTTGGATGTCTTATGAATTTGAAATTACATTTTCTGTACTCCCACCTTGATAAATTTCCCGACAATCTTGGGGACTTTAGCGAAGAGCAAGGCAAACGGTTCCACCAAGATATCAATATAATGAAAACTCGTTACCAAAGAAGACGGGACGAAAATATGTTGACGGATTTCTGTTGGATGCTGAAGAGAGACACAGAGAAATACGATGGAAAGCGCAACGGAACCCATTGCACAGATTATTTGATCAAAAAAGAACCCGTTATACTTCAAAAAAAGAGAATGACTAAACTTCTATTTACCTGTTATTTGTTATTCCTTATTTATAATTTTTTCATTTATTTATTCATTTATTTATTTATTTGTTCACCTTCAAAACAGCCCTTATAAGTGCTATATGATGTACAAAATCTGTTCGTGCAACCTCCTCGCGGTGTACATTGGGTAACGTTAATGCCGACGGTTGTACATTTGTTTTCTGAGCATACAATAAAAGGTTACACTGGGTTATAGAATTATTAGATTGATGGGATTAGGGGTATAGAGTTTGATATCCTGGGTTTTTAGAAATGCTGGGCCTTGATAGATTGCGCTATGAAGGTGGTTATTGGAATTTATGGTTATAGGATAAAGAGGTTATGGGGTCAAGGTGTGAAGGGGTCGAATGGTTATGGGGTTCGGAGGTTATGAGGTTCAGTATATTAGGTATAACGGACTAATTGGGCTTGGATTATAATGTTTTTTAAGGCTATGTCAAAAACCTGACATGATAGTGTGAAATGGATCAATTATTGATCAATTATTTAAACAAAAATAATCGAAAGCCCGATTAATCGATTATTATGCACAGCCCTGTTCAGGACCAACAAAATAGAAAAACCAAAAGTACTGCAAAAGTCGCCAGAATTTTAAAACAAATGAAGACGCACGCTCGAAAACTGTTGCCAAGTAGAGACCGTTCTCCGTAAAGAAAGTCAATATACAGTGGCATAACTTGTGATAATTACTTTCCAAGTATTCGACGACTAATACTGTCGCTTTGGTTCCACTTTATCACGCTTTCAACGCACGGGTTAAACCCCCAACATGGGGTTTGGCGTTCGGTATGCTTGTTTAGCTTTCCTTACGACAAACGGTCTGTAGCTATATTTGCCGTAACACAGTCTATTCTGTAAAACAAATCTGTTTAAGCTTTAACCCCTTTTGGTATCCTATCGTACTAAATCAAGTGACACATACCGGAAAACTTTTTGTGACATCAGCTACATCAGCGTTCCGCAACCTTTTTTATCTAGCAACCCAAAAATATCAATAAAATTATAAGACGACCCATACGAGAGGGAGAGCATATATTTTTACATAAACCTAAATGATATAACAAAAATAAATAGTTATGCGACCCATTTTTAAACTTTTGCAACCCAAAATTGGATCGCGACCGTAGGGTTGCGATCAGGGGAAATGATAGAGGGGGCATCGAGTAGAACCAAAATATAGTTTTTGTTCTTTTGTAGAACCACCGGTTTATACAGAGCAATCCCAAACATTTTCTAGTATATCCATAAGATATCTTTTTATTACATAGTAATAGTGCTTAAGTCAAAATATATAAATTCAAATAATATTACGTTTTATTTATGGAGAGGGACTATAAAAATAATTATAAAATTTTTGGCATAGGGGTGCATAAAATACCCGGGAATATTCTTGGACTTTCTGGAATCTTTGTGGAATTCATAATAAAGAATTAGAAGAATTATTAAAATATATTCGAACAAAAATTGGGGACGAATTTCACTTTACGGCCAATATGCTTCTTAGAAAAAGTATTTTTTCTTCAAACGTAAAATAATTAGGTCATATTTTGACTGAGGTGGCTGCGGAAAAATGCAACTTCTCCGCCGGCGACAGTTTTACTTTTCCTTTTCCCTCCATGGAGGGAAAAGTGTTGAATTTATATCTGTCAAAACGTTTTTTGTATAACAATCGAAACTACTCGCATTTATTAATCGCCTACTACATTTCTAGTATTGTATGCATAAATCAAACCCAGAGCTGAGTATCAAAAACACAAAAACATGGCAGCTTTATAATACATATTTTAAAGCGTTTGAAGAAAAAATAGCATATTTAATTTGGAGGAGAAGTGACTTTTCATGGCTTGCCTTCTATTACCCGCCTCACTACGTTCGGCGGGTAAACTCAGGCGCGCCATGAAAAGTCATACTTCTCCTCCGCATAAAATAATATACTATTGTCCCATCATTGTATAACTCAAAGGAAGTATTTTATAAGTAATATTACTTTTAATATATAATAGTATACAGGTTGGAAATGCATGGGCTTGGTATAGGGATATAAAAGCATTCATAAAAATAGTGAAATTATGCCATAAAGCAGGGGAACATTATATTATGTTACGTTACGTTACACTATATTATATTATACAACGTCTGCCATAAAGTTGGAAAACTTTTTAATATTCTGATTGGAAAAAACTTTGTGGTGGCAATCAGATCTTTATGGCAGACAGTGTATTATATTCCTCTTTATCGCATTGTTTCACTATTTTTATGAACGCGTTTATGTTTATATGCCCCTACTAAGCCCATGTGTTTCCAAACTGTTTAATAATACCAAACTTTTTATGTATTAATAGTATTTAAAATCAATGTGTGTAAAAATTACAACAAAAAAGTCAACACAACACCGGCTCAATTCCTAACTCGAGGATTAATAGTCCGGTCAAAATAGACAATTCAATTTACAATAATTCGCATAGAGCTGAAAATTGGTACAGGTCTTAGGTACACTATTGCAAATAAAATTGTAAAAATCCCCACCGATCCTACGTCTGCTAAAAAATGTATTCAATGTCAAAGGTCAAAAGTATCGGTTTTTTGTATTTTTCTTGTAAACAGTAAGTATTATTATAAAAATAGGTCAGACAAAAGTTGTAGATCATGCGATTATCTACAAAAATTGTTCTTATACTTTTTGTCCTACGAATCACCATTCCTGAGATATCACCATTTGAAACATCGAAAATAATAATATGCACGTCTACGCCGCCTTGAAATACTTTTATGTGTGCATATTATGTAGAATACGACTTCTTCTACTTTTAGAATCGCGATATCTCAGGAATGGTGATTCGTAGGACAAGAAGTATAAAGAACGATTTTTGTAGATTATTTCATTCTACTTCGTTTTTGACCAATCGCAAAGCTTTATTTTTTGGATTACAGCGATAATTCGATAATTTTTTATTGTCCTTTTCGACTGTTTTTATCTTCGTGACAACGCTGAAAACTAGTGTCACATGTGTCCCATTTTTTACTTTCATGTCAAATACTAATCTTTATGTTAATAAGTAGATGCTTAAATAAACAACTGTATCATGAAATAATCTTACCGAATTACATGCTCGTGCTTCTGAAATTATCTGTTGTAATACTCAAGTTGATTAAAACGCAACACTCGTGTCATTTTTTGACAAATTTCCCTCCGTTGCACGTCGGGAAATTAAAACGTCAAAAAATGACACTCGTGGTTGCTAATCAACGTTCGTATTACAAATCGATAATTTCGAAGCACTCGTGTAATTACAAGTGATAATTGCATAATCTACAATTTTTGTCTGACCTATTTTAAATAATAACTAGGTATAGGATTTCTATGCATTTGCATGTTTTTTCTGCTTTAGCAAACATATGCAGAGTTATATTTCTACATGTTTAAGCCACATATGAATCACATATGTCAATTTGAAAGTGCATATAAATGCATATTTAGGTGTTTTTTATAAATGCATGCATATTTTAGCATTTTTGAACGAGTGTGCATATTTTACCACTTTTTGAGCGTTTTACATGCTTTAATTATGAGATTTCTAATATTTTTAAATAATTTTAGCATTTTAGACAACCAACCAAGGGCGGCTTAGTTGAGTCTAGGGGAAACCCATAATTTAAGCTTATTGTTAAATACTAGGCTTTAAAATATTTTACAGCCTTAACTATCTGTGTACTTGTTAATATTTTCTAAGAAAGAAAAAGTTTCAACTAAAATTTAAATACTTACATCCTGCGGTATTGTGATAAATAGGTATTAGGAAATTCCAAAGACCCTTTGACAACTTCCTGTTCATAGAAAAATTTGCCTGTACTTTTGTTTACTAATCTTGTAATCTTTCAATTACGAGAGTTCAGAAATTGCAAACTGCATTTCAGTTTGAAATTTTAGAGTGTAAAGATGGGTAAAGAAAAACGGTCTGTGTCTGTTACACTTCGAAGTTATGTTAAGGAATTCAGTGTTCTTACAACTGACGATAAGGTGTTGTATTGTACAGTGTGCGACGATAAAGTGACGAAACGCTTTCAAGTTACACAACATCTGAACACGGTTCGACATCAAAAGTGTGTTGCCCTGAAATCAAAAAAACAAACATTGTTACCGGGGTACCTTAATAATTCGCGCGGTGAGTCCAGCAAATCGATCTAATTTAATAAAAAACTATGTAGTGCATTAGTGGCTTCAGATATCCCGTTAAGTAAAATTAATCACTCAGGATTTTGTAATTTTCTGGAAGAAATTTCAAAAATGCCAATACCCGACGAGTCTACACTCAGGAAAAATTATTTACCTCGTTTATACCAAGAGACCATAAAATCAATTAGAAAACATGTAGCGAATAACTACATATAATACTACTACATATAACTTAATAAACACGATGCACTATGCATACAAAGCGCACAGGATGCTTTTAATACTAAGGAGGTGAAGGCAGAATTATTGTTTGTTTTGACAAATTTTGTGCGTTTAGCTAAAGTAATTCAGAAATTACAAGGTCAGGGAAATTCATTAGATGAATCTCTTGAGCATGTAAAATTGTTAGGTGTTTCTTTGAATAAAGTAAAAGGGCCAAAGGGTTTGACTATAAAACAAAAATTTAAATCCGTTATAGACAAAAATCCTGGTTTTCACTTAATTAAAAGCATTAACGATGCATTATCTGGCCGACATTTTAGACGAGCTAAAACATTATTCGCTTGTAGAATTAAACAATTTTAAGTATGCCCCAATTACGTCTTGCGATGTGGAATGGAGTTTCTCAAAATATAAAACAATATTTAGGGATAATAGGCATATGTTTACTTTTGAAAATTTAAAAATGTACGTCACTGTGAACTGTAACGCTCTATGTTTAGAAAATATAATGAATTAAATTATTGCATAGGATGTCTAATTAAAATAATTTCTGTAAATAAAATGTAAATAACGCTAAACAGGTGTTTTTTTAATAATGAAAGTGCATATTTCACGTTTTTATAGTGCATAAGTGCATGCATATTTCAGCATTTTTAAGTGCATACATACCTAATAATAACACTTACCGTTTACGAGAAAAATGCAAAAACCGATACTTTTGACCTTTGACCTTGAATAGATTTTTTAGCAGACGTAGGAGCGGTTTGGATTTTTAAAATTTTATTTGTAATAGTGTACCGAAGACCTGTACCAATTTTCAGCTCTATGCGAATTATTGTAAACTTACCACTATTTTTTCGTCTATTTTGACCGGACTATAAGACGCACTAACGGTATAGAACAGAGTAGGCCAAGCTCAAGCCCGCGAGCTCGAGACATTCCCCTACTCTGCTAATACTGCGACGATCACGCCCGTGCCCGTGCCCGTGCCCGTGCAACGTTCCACTCGTACCCCTACTCAGAGCAATCACTGCCGGTCTAAATTAGTCTAATCTTAAAAGAATGATGAATTTCTAATTTTATTTTATATCTTGCAATTTTTATAAATTACTTTTTTATCTGCTTATATTAAATGTAGGATTTATTAGTTACTCCTTCAGTTATATTGTTATAATTTTTTTAAATATGTATTTTCATAATCCCAAACCAAACATTAATTTTCAATTTATATTTATCATTTATCGAAATATTTATTTAAACGTGCTACTACAAGGAATTTAACTAGAGGTGGGAGCCGCGTAGGGGAATAGTGAGGGTTAAGGACAACCCAAATGACTCAATATGATGCAGTAGTGGAAGTTAAACACGCGTAAGGGGCCCCTCCGGTGGCTCAGCCTGGTATAGAATGTATTTATCACTAATTAAAGTGACTCATTGTGGTTATATAGGTATTCGAAAGAGGGAAAAGTCTTGAAAATCGAATCAAACCATTTATTCCTTATAATTACCTATCCTGTAAATGTACAATGCAAAATAAATGTATCTTACAAGGATTCGACATTTTAATTACCGGAAATCCATACATATGAAGAAATGACATATGCACTTGAAGAACTGTAATGAAGAAGAAGAAATCAATTATTGTTGAACCTATTTATTAAAAGAAATCAGGTTATGAAATTCTAAGTAGACTTCAAAGTTAAAATTTCAGAATTATTTCTGAAAGTATCACAAATCTACAGTTTCCTTTTCAGATACTTTTATTAAATCCAGAATAGTAATGCAAAGAACAATTAATAGAAAATAGAAGCATACGAAAAATAGAACATAGAACTGGCTTTAAAATAGTAAATTTGAAGTATAACTTGTTTTCAATAGAATTGATTACAATAATTTTTGTCTGTTTCAGAGTTCCTTACCCGTTCGTTCGTGCATCACAATATGCTTGTGCTGTTGTGATAAAACCAACGTCGGGAGATTTTTTAAAGTAAGCAATTTCTACCCACCCTTTTAGTTCCTCCAATTATTTTTCTTCCTGAAATAAAATATGGAAACATTTACTCCTTATTCATCTCTTTTTTCTCTGTTTGAGAGACGTATTCATAATATCTCATTTAACAATATGTTCCATTCGACTGCCATCACATAATAAAAGTGTTATTTTTACTCTCTAGTGATTATTACAATTCCATGGATCTGCACATCGGGGTCACGACATCAACAGGCACAATAGTCGAATTTGACAAAAATGGACTCCGTCGTCACCGAAATGGACAATGGGGCCAATGCCTTCTTTTGGATCAAGCTACCTCGCCTTGGAGAGAGCACTGGGACAATACACTCCTCCAAGTATGCAAACAAAAGTGTTGGTTTGCTAGGAATTACAACGAAGAAAGACACAACTGTTATACATTTGTGTTAACATTTTTAAGAACGTTAAATTATGGAAACCTTAGTAAGGCTGCGTCTAGTAGGACGATTTTCTGTGAAAAATTTATCGTTCCAAGGACGACGTCCGCAGGAAAATATATATCACTTTATAGAAAACTAAAAGATTCCGGGTTTTGTGTTCATAAAACAGGGTGTAAATGATTTTTATTGTTCATAAAAAGGAATCGTTGTTAGCGCTAGATTACCAAATAATGTACAGTCCTCGTGTTGCAGAGTTCAGAGATTTACAGTTATATTTTTAATAAAATTATTTTAAATAATCAGCCTTGTAAATTTTATTTGATTTCACCTCTAATCCTTATTTTTATTAATTAATTAAGCAATAAAATACATTTTTTCATACATTTACATTATTATGAAAATCGCAAGTATCGACATTTTAATTAGGTATCATTTATCAACAATCAAGATTTTTTTTAATATTTCTTGTATGATTATTTTTTATTTCTTGTAGATAATCAAGAAATCTTTATTAAAAGAAAATAGGCGGTATTTATGCCATTCACATGTTGCTTATGCCTCTACAAGGTTAAGTAACTTGTACACTGGCTTGCAAAAAAATCGCATACACTTTAAAAATCCAGTAACCGAGTTTTTATGTAGTTTTTGCTATGTAAACGTGACCTTTCTGACTTTTGACATTACATTTTTGACGGATAAATATGTCATTAGGAAAATAAAACAAAATAATTTTAACTGATTGACACTGACAACTTAAAAATTAAGACCGACTTAATACAATAAAAAATAGGTGTACGCGAATCTTTTGCAAGCCAGTGTAGCTACCCAGTAAACATGATAATAATAATTAATGAAAATAATTGAAATGCTTTTGTTTTAAGTTAATTAATGTTTCTTATTATAATAATGAGCAGGCAATGTCAAGCATTTCTAAATTAGAATATGAATAAATCAAGTCAGTATTATAACAGGGGCGGATAGGGCCGGCGGAATAGCGGAAAAATCCTGGTGTGCCGGTACATTAAGGGCCGCTGAG
The DNA here is from genome assembly GCA_929113105.1 of Agrypnus murinus. Taxonomy (NCBI): domain Eukaryota; kingdom Metazoa; phylum Arthropoda; class Insecta; order Coleoptera; family Elateridae; genus Agrypnus; species Agrypnus murinus. Next base: position 134,264,921 of record OV816028.1, on the reverse strand, counting down.
ATCATTGGCCAGATCGTAACCTCCGAGAAAATAGAGGCCACGAACAAGGCTTGTGTCACGTGATCTGACGTCACGAATGCCGGCTATTGCAGTTTACATTTGCCGTGATCGTAGTCGTGTAAACTAGACTCTTTTTCGGAAGGTTTTCTTTCAAAAACTCTCATAAATAAGTTCAAATAAGTTAAAGTGTTAAATTAAAGGTGTAGAATTTCAGATTTACCTGATTTATGTGAAGACAATTTATAAAATCAGTGAAAAGAGACTGTTTCTCAATAGCCGTATCGAGTGTAGGCGTTGGCAGAAATGGACGCTAAAATAACTTTCGGTTGGTGTCGTTCATAATATGATTGTGTATTGTGCCGTTTATCTATATAAAATACAATTTCATAAATATTTTGATTAGTTAATCAAAAAAGTCAACAGTTTGACGAGATACTTGGGTGAGTCTTGTTTATTTCATTAAAAATGCCTGATAAATGTTGCGAAGAATGAAGATATTGTGGCTCTATTTCCTGTAAAAAAAACTTCTGCCGTTGATTTAAAAGAAATGATTTTAGAAGTAATTAAGATTCTAACCAAAATTGGTTTTCGGGTAATTTCTTTAATTTGTGATAATTACAGAATGAATCGAACTTGTTATCGACTTTTAAGTAGTACGAGCATTAAGGAAGAGTTAGTTACCTTGCTTTATCCAAAATGTTTCTGATCCGCAACAACAAATTTATTTACTTTTTGATACTGTTCATTTATAAAAATCTATTCGAAGAAATTGGTTAAATCAAAAAAATAAAGAACGATCACTTGTTTTTTGCCATTTCGATAATTATATAGCATTATTAATAGCATTAATAATGCTATAGCATTATTAAATTAAATTGTTTAACATCCATTACTACCAATTCAGATTTTGTTATAAATTTTACCAACTGTGGTGAAAATGACTCTGCAGATATTAGCAAATATTTAAAAAATTTAACAAGAGGTGCTCTAAAACAACCATCTGAATTATTCTTTGAAGTCTCTATTCAGGCGTATCAGATATTCAGTGAGCTTATTTCAGATAAATATGAAACTGAATTTCTAAAGACAGGTAAACAAAGGATTATTTTACGGGAATTGACAATGTTAAAATTGGAAAAATATGTACACGAAATCAATGAGAAATGTATTTTATGTAGCAAAACGTTGAAGTCGATATTGTTAAAAAATTGTCATATTCTTGCCAATATATTTCTCAATAACTATTCAAAAATAATCAATGACAAAATTAACACCCAAAACATGGATCTATCAAAGAGAAAACTGATTAAATTTAATGGTTAAGAAGTTATAAAACACATTAACGCATGGAGATAGGGCTATTGGCGAGGCCTCCATAATAGCCAACGCGTCTATCATGGGTACCTCAACGGTGACGTGGAAAACCCTATTCATTGTTTATCATAATATAAGTGCTTTTTTTGAAATAATATTCAGTTTTACTCAGAAATATACAAGTGTCTTTATGATGGGTATTTTACGTTTCGCAATTGTTAGCCGGTTTTCGTGACGTCATAATTGCTTGGTCGCGGCCTCTTGACTATCTCGGAGGTTACGGCCAGATTAATATATGTATTTCTAAAAACTTAAAATGCCATTGGCAATTAGTTTCGTTTTACCAGAAAAGAAATAGACCTACTTAGTTAACAGCTATCCTATCCCCTACCCATCTCTAATTAAAGAGAACCTGTCCATAAGAAGCAAATAATAACAAATCTGCAGAACTTAGAAACAGTATTGGACTGACACTCAGGGCAAATGCCCGATGGGCGCTCCATTTCCCGTTCTCATGGGCCCTCGCCCCTGGTAGAAATAAGCATTTAATAAAAATCTAAAAAAAAAAAGTTAATTTAGTCTTTGCAAAAATATTACAATGAAAGTAAAATTAAAATTTTACATGAAAGGTGTCTGTGCCAAAGCCTAACTGAGTGTAGCGTCGTTCAAGAATTAGTTGAGAAAACTAAACTTGATTAAACTTTTTGTCTTATATTTTAGGTGTTTTTTGGCAGAGGTCGGCAATATTTTCTATGTCATGGTTCGCATTCATTCAAATACTTTTGGCGGGTTACAAAGCTGGACTGTACGATCCGCAATATATAACCGATCCCGATCGAGAAAAACTCGGTTTAAACATGTACAGACCTGTACAGACTAACACGAGCTGAACAAGAAAAGTCTAAAAATATAAATCCCAGACCTTTAAGGGGCGCGAGTAGGGACCACTTGAAGTGGCAGCGGCACTCACCAACACCACCTACATAAGGCCTATCGACCACATAGTGACTTCACGACAAAGTGGCAATCCCCGAATCTTTTATTTTTCATTTTACATTCAAATTTAGCTAATAGGCTGCCTTATTCCACCAAAAATAAAAGATTTCCCAGCGAATTAATTAAGAATGGGTTTTTATTCGGCAGGAACCTATTTTCGTATGAAAATCCTACCATAAATATAAAATGCCAATTTGTGATTATTATGTATTTGCAATTAATTATCTTTAAAATAAAGTTTTTGTAGTAGTTAGGCTAAGTCGATGGTAATGAGATGTGAAAAATAACTCGGAGAATAGGAATCTTAAATCAAATGGCGGTGACAACGCGTAAATAATCAGAAAATCAACGCTAAAGTTGCTGTTTTGAGGTTAGATTGGTAGGTTACATACTTGACAGAAAGCATTTATAATTCTTATGTGTTTTTGCGGAGCTTTTCTAAAGAAAACCCCTTGGTCGCGGGGATCTTGGGTATTTTAAATTTACTAAATCTCCTTGGTAAGTATAGTTTTTACTGTTTAGACGCCGGAGCATCATCAGTTATAAAAAAAATTATTATACTCTTATAAAACTTGTTAACATCTTACGAAATAGGTAAAAGGTAAACCAAATAAAAGTTAATAACTCACTACAGAATAATTCGATGGCATACAATTTTCTCGGTGAATTTTATGAATCCACTTTCTTTGTGATTCGTCGACTTTCGGAAACTTGAACACGTGCATTTTTCGTTCTTCATTGTAATTACCGTTGCACCGGTACACAATAACACACACTTGTTTACCATTTTGAAGAACTTTATTAGAACTACACATTATATTAATTATACAAGCTCATAATATGCTACACATATAAAAATTACAATACACCACCCAACACAATTACACAATTGTCATAATACTATTATAGTTTATTATACCCGGGCCGCTGAACAGATATAGTTAGAAAAAATCAAGGCAGCACAGATTGTTGATTGGTTTTATGTGAAAGTTAAATTTACAATAGAACATTTTTAGAAATGAATTGTTAATTCATTATAAATAATGGCACTTCGAGAAATGCTAGTATAAATAATAACCATAAATTTTAAAAAATTCCAGTTTTATTAATTTGATAAAATTGCTATTAAAAGTTCGCGAGTGCGATGTTTGTAAACGCATTTATTTTGTCTGTGAATTATTAATAAAACAATGAATTTACATACAAACATGCTTTAAGTATATACATCTTTGACACAAAATGTTTTATACAAAATAGAAATGCAGATTATAGAGCAATATAAATATAGAGCAGAAACTGCAACTACTAAACGAATACAGGATTCACATGAAAACTATAAAATTGATGAATTACACACGATGAATTACATAATAAATATTAATCAGAATCCGAGCTCGTTGATGAATCAGATTCATTTTCCAAATTGATAATCAATGGTTCGACCACAATATCCGCTGCTAATAAATCAGCTTCCCACATGCCCTGTTCTACCAGCATGGTATGTGATATCGCTTTCTTCCAATTTTCGGGAGAAACATTAGCAACTGCAGTAAGTAGTAGGTTTCGTACATCTTGGATTTTAAAGTTGGTATTATTTCTTGCTACTTTTTTTATTTGGGCCCATATTAATTCTATAGGATTAAGTTCGCAGTGATATGGTGGCAATCGTAGAATTTTACGACCAACTGCTGTAGCTAATTCGTCAATAGCATATTTCTTTTTCGCCGGTGCGTGTTGTTGCACCAGCGTTAATAATTCAGCTCTAACCATATCGGCTTCATATGTAACAGAGTTCTTACTTAACCAAGCTTGAATCTCTGCCTTTTTTGCTGAAGAAGAAGGAACTTTTTCTACTTTTCTGCTGTGATATGAGGCATTATCCATAATTATCACTGCTCCTTCCTCCAAAGCCGGCAATATTGCTTGGAACCACTTTTCAAAGACTTCGGCGTTCATTTCTTCATGATAGTCACCAGTCTTCTTGGATTCAAACAAAAGTAGGCCATTTTCTACAAATCCTTCCTCTGACCCAATGTGCAACACAATAAGACGTTTTCCTTTGCCAGATGGATTCTTCAGTCCTGTAGATAACCCTTGTAGAAAAGCTTGCTGTAGTTATGGTTGTGTCTTGCCAAATTCTTTGCACTGTATGACCTGCATTTACCCACGTTTCATCTAAGTAATAAATTTGTTTCCCTTCTGCCCTCAATTTCCGCACTTCCCGGAGATAATGTCGTCTCCAAGCCACAATTTCATTTTTTTCCTTTAACATTCCATTTCTTTTTCTTTTGCTATACCTTCAACAATAATAAATTTAGATAATGACATAACATTACTTATTGTATATTTACCGAAATCCAATTTCCTTCAGCAATGCCCTCAAAGTAGTTTTTTTAAATTTGGCAGTTCTTCGTTATCATTATTGTCATCATATCATTGTTATCAATGTTGTCCAAAATGGGTTTACTTCGATGATATGACTTTGGCGGCTTGAATTTATGGTTAGCCTTATATTCTCGAAGAACGTTATAAACACTTGCAACACCCACGCCTGTCATAAAATGAATATTTACCACATTGATATTGAAAAAATAACACAATACGTAATAAGCAAAATAAAATTACAATTGCCTACCTGCCGCTTTTGCAGTAAATTCGACGTTTTCAATTTTCGAATTAGTTGGATGTTTTTCTTGACACGCTTTAAAAATGTTTAGGATGGATGCTTTATCAGACACCAAAAAATGCATTCGCAGCCGTTTTTTTGGAGGAGAAAGGGCCATATCTCTTGGATTTTAAAACAACAGTAAAGAACGAAATAATAACAAAACACAAAAAATGAAAACGGGAACACTCAAAACAGAAAAGAACGGAAAACTAAACAAACAAACAAATACAGAATATCGAAAATGAATGAACGAAAATTTTAGTTATACAAGCGTCAGGCACAACTAACAAGTGATTGCTGGATATTTGACAGTAAACGAATTGATCTTTTTGGTACAATTAAACATGCCTTTCAATTTGAGCGGTATATTTGAATGCTACCAATAGAAAGGCTTTGTTACAAATAGGTGGTAATTGTAGGCGTTTTTTATTACTATATCTGTTCAGCGGCCCAAGTATAGTACATACTGTCTTTTGTTTGTTTTTTGTTTCCTTTTGTATGTGACGTCACTATGACGTTTACAATATGTTGTGAGACCTTAGTTATATAGGTGGTGTTGCACTCACTCATAAAAACGATCTCGCCCAGCAAGTAATCTGATCTCTGATTGGCTGAATACTCGCCTGTCGCTCTGCGTGCCGCCTTAGCTGGAACAAAACTACTTTGCATGTGCGTCATGACTATAACATACGAAGCTATTCACTTATTAATTCCAGGGGTGCTTTCCAATGGACTGATATACTAACGCAGTGTTACCTAGGATTATCTGGTTCACTTATTTGTTGTTCCATTGACCCTGGAGCTTGATAATCCAAACTGATCTGTATCATATTCCCCTTTACCCTTTAAGAATCTAGTTTCATTAAGTGTGCTTCATGATCTCTGGGGGGGGGGGATAATGTGAATGTTAGAAAAATTATATGTTCCTGTAAGAAACGTTTAATGTATTTTTCTCTCCATTTATTTACGTCGAAATTATTCGTCATTTCATCACAATTTCTCCTCTCAGTAATGAACAAGTTGTTTGTGTTGTTGCACTGACAGGTTAGGTTTTGCGATTTGTTAGAATTGCGATTCAAAATTGTTTCATTGGAAAATTATTATTTTCTGTTATGAACTGATTTTAAACTGATCTGATCTATAAAATTGTATCCTTAGCTCAGTCCATTGGAAATCACCTTAGAATAACCTCCAGATGAAGAACAGATCGAGCAAATTTTTTTGTCACGTGATTTAAGATGTAATTAGAGCCGATTTAATAAAAGAACTGTTTAGTCAAACATAACCTCAAACTTTCAAAATAACTACTGAACTGATTAGACAATCCAAACCAGCATGGCCGCTATGGGCAAACACACGATTACTTTCACGTCGGCGCCATAAAACCACCATTGGGCAGACTATTGGATTACCTAATTGGTCTAATCAAACATTCCCATCAACATTCCCGTCGGCGCCACAATAACAACAGTTGACAAGTCCTTGGATTACCTAATAGTGGAGAGGTGTAATCAGTGTTGGTTTGGTGTTTAATCAATATAACAATAGTAATAAGTTAATTAGATTACAGCGTCACGCGCAAGTCCACAAAAGTAAACATAACCACACTTTCCTCACGTTTAAGGGTTGTTTATTATTAAGTATTTGAATTTGCTTTCAAAGCCCGCAAAATCTGTCAAGTTCTCTCAAGAAAATCCGATAGAATTCAGTAAAAGCACACTGAAAATATATACAAAATATAAACCACCTACCTTTACCATAAACGAAAATGCTCCGGCTAAAATAATTGTTGTGAAGCTTGACTCTTAACACAACTGAGACTCGACAGGCGGGTAGCTTTATAGGGCAGTAACTAAATATTGATCTATGAAACATAATTAAACTACACACAAAATACAGAAAATAAACCATAAGTTTCTTTAGAATTGAAACGACTATTTAACACAACAAATGAACAAACAAAAAATGTATATAAAGAAAAAATGAAATTTGGATACCCTGAATCAAAGAAAGATCAATTCTAAGATAGTCTAATTCTTTTTATCTTCAGAAGTAATATCTCTGTCATTCGTATTATCTTAAACAGTAAAATTTCACTAATTAAATATCTTAAAACATTTAAAAAATATCAATGTATTGGCGCCTTTTTAATTACCAACTGATGTAGTAACAAAACTGAAATCCTCTTCTTCCATATGGTTCATAACTAACATGGTTGAAATACAAACATTCACTTCTCTTCATATAAATGTCCAAATTAAATGGTAATAATTATTAAAAACCAGCTGTTTTCTTGAGATAAGGTAAGTCCGTTCAAAAATTAAATTGGTAAATTCCCTTCAATCATCCAATTTATAATTAAGATTGATAATCTCATAACCCATAAAAAGATTTAGAAAGGAAATTTAAATAGAAAAAATTTCACTAATAAAATTCACAGCACTGAATATTATTACTAGTTAAATTCAAAGAACTTCAACAAACTATTAATCACTTAACGTCTCACCAATCTCTAATCCAACATTTTCACTTTAGGGTCAGTTTGGTTATATTTTGAACTCACAACATAACCTTTAAATTTTAAAATTTTGCTTTGAGCATATATGCACTGCTGGAAAGATCTAAATTTACAGAGAGTTTGTCACCAAAACGCTTGCTGTATTTATATTTTTCAAGAACAAAACACTACTATGGTTATTTTTCTAGTTAGAAACAAAAGCCAATTTAGAACTAAATCTACATAACCACATAATTGTTTATAATTATTAATAATTGTTTAAACTAATTCTATAGATAGAGAAAAAATTCTCTTTTTAATGATATCAAATACTTGTACTAAAGCACAATAATAGGATGGCTAGAACTTGTCAACCAAATCATTTTTCAAATGCATTCAATTATAAATTAAATTAATTAATTAAAACATCCTAGTTACATGCTTCTATTCCTACAAAATCCATCCTTACATCCTATTGAACATTATTCACCTAATTTTTGATATCCAAACTAAAATAGCAACTAAATTACATAATTTCAGATTGCCATTTATTAAAATGCAGAATTTTGTATTTTCAAACCATCTTCTATAAAAAACAATTGCAACATTTACATTTATTTCTCAGTTGTGTCCAAGAAACTGCTTGACAACAACTTAAAGAAATATTTCAGCCCACAAGTTTTTTAATCCTTATAAATAACAAAATTATAATGAAACCACCAAATCGTTCACTTGTAAGAAATTATTTATAAATAAAACCTGCAGGTAAGGTAATAAATATTTGCATATATCATCACAACCATGCATCTTGTTTGTTTTAGGTCAAAACAAGTCTTGAGATGGCTTTAAATTCATATTTGTGTACAAAATTAAGTACCGATAGCACATCGTTAGCTAAACAATGAAATTTTATCAAGATAGACAGACAAATCAACTTTAAAATTTTTCCTTTTTCTACCTAGAGTGTTTCTTTATCAAATTGAAACATTTTTCTTTGGTTTCATTAAAAAAATTATTTAAAAGATTTTTCTCCTAGAAGTTATGCAACTCAAATCATTCTGTTACTGTAGATCTCAAATTCTAACTTTATTAAAAGCTGTTGTAAAATTGATATATGTACTATTGATTTCATAATGATCTAGGACAACAAGGCTAAGATGATGCTAATTTTTAATTTTTGTTCAATGTAAATGCATAGGATAAAATAATAAAAAATAGCATCGTATTAGCCTTGTTGCCCTAGATCATTATGCAATTAATAGTACTATACTAGTTTTAAAAATTATCTACAAACAGTAAATAAATGATAATATGCACATTAAAAATGTTTACATGCATAAAAATAAACAAGACAGCATAACCTAAAATTTATAACTGACAGCTGCTGATTGCTGTCACTAAAGTAAAAAGAGAGAAAAAGTATCTCTGTTTCAGACAGCTTAGTTTTGGTCTAGAAAGAGATAGCTCTTGACATCCGTGTCCTTACTCTAAAATAACACAGTTAAAGTTTTCATTTAGGAACTCTAGGTTTGACATATATTAAGAAATTTAAAACTGTCATTTTGATATGTGGTTACCGCAGTGGTGTGACTGCAAATTTCGCCCCCCATCCCCGACCCCTCTTGGAGGTGGAAAGAGGGGAAAACTGCACATGTCCGCAGAAAAACGATCTTTTTTTACTTTTTTTTTCCTCCAAATTTTTTTTTATTTACAAATTGTACGCCCCCCCCCCCGGCCTTTTGGAGGAAAAAAATAGAAAAAGATCGTTTTTCTGCGGACATGTGCAACTTTCCCTCTTTCCACCCCCAAGAGGGGTCGGAGGTGGGGGTGCGAAATTTGCAATTTGAGAACAGTCTTTTATGGAGAATGCAAAAGTGCAATAAAAAAATAGGTGTTCTTTTTTTCCTTTGTTTTCACAACCTACTCCTGCACTACCCCCCGGGGGGGGTGGGGGTGATGCTTGCATATCATGACTGAATAGGTTTCAAAAAATAAAGGTACACGTGTTTTTTCTTTTTGTAATCGGATGTGTCGTTCTCGAGAAATTCAAGCGTTTCCACACTTTTTGGACACCCGGTATATAGTTTCTGACCTAATGATCCAAATTACTATTGAACGTAACGCCGGATCCGATTGTAAAGTAAACCATGAACGGGCATTATAAATTATAACGCCCGCTTATAATGCCCTAGGATGTTATGGAGTTGTTTATGTAGTTCGTATTACAGATATAAACAACAAATATTATGCAAGTGAAACATAAAAGATATTATATATAAAGATATTATTTTTGTATCGTGCAAATTGTTATTTATTTTTATATATCTCAGATCTCAGGGTCGAATTATTTGATGTTCAATCGTAAAAATTACCTATAAAATTACTTTATTCTATACCTTAATATGAGACTCCTATTATAACCTTTCAATATGGGATACTGTTATTGAAAGGTTAAATATTATCAACAAATATTTAAATTTTTTTTACACTCATGCAGTGGTTAATAATTTTCAATAGATAAAGGTTGGTTATGAATAATAACCATTGACACATATATCTGAAATGTCAAACCTGACAGTTATCAATTAAAATATATCTCAAGAAGGAATAAGTACGTATAGCATATATTGTTTATTAGCTCTTTATTGTTATAAACCTTTATTTTTGGATTCAAAATTGGAAAGAAATCTTACCCTTGTCAACTTACATGTAAAATTTTCTTTAGGTAAGTCTTGCTTGTATGGCCATCTAATAGTTTCTTAAAATTTTGACATATATATTTTTTCTTTCTCCTCTTCCAACAATCACCTCCACTTTCACAACCTATAATTTCCACAATCTACACTTTCTGCCAAGAACCGTGATCACCGCCGTAGATTCAGCAGACCTCACACCACCGGACTACTGGACTGCCTCATAAACTGCTTTCATGGTTTTCTTCTTATCTAGGACCCGAATGATGACTGCCAGCTCCCCAACACCTCAGTAAGTATCTTCTAATCTCTTTCTTATGATTAAGTTACCTTAATAATTATTTTCTTTTTCAGGAATATGATGACGACTTCAAATCTTCCACACCTTGATGATTAACAAACCCAGCTCAAAGACAGTTTTTTTTAATTTTATTTTTTTCTATCCATCATACCTACTGTCTCATAATACCCTTTAACTTTGTTTTCAGTATTTAATGCTCTTACTCTTCCTTTATTCAATAAAACACCGGACTTTCCTTTTATATGTTTTAATTTAATAAATTTTCTTCTTGGACTTTATCAGTTTACATTTACTAGATACACATTTATTTTATTTTTCTATTATATAATCAAATTTCTTCTTTTAGAAAATTTTATTTATTTTTCATACTTAACTCAAAAAAAACCCGTTTATTATTATTATTATCTCCCCGAGATACCTCTTTTTTCAACTATTTTATCTGTTTTTTTTCCTTTTATTAAAATACTCCCTATCTTTGGTAATTCTTTCAGTTTTCTTATAAACAATGTCTATAACCATAGAAGTGAATGAGACCTTATTATTGAAGTACAGGGAGAATTTTAAATATGCAATAGAAAATCAATATACCTTTAAACTATTACATGATTTTTAATTTTCAGGTTGACTTATGACTAGGATATCATTTCCTTTTATTATCCTTGTTAATTTTAATATTGTATCAAAATACCATAATAAATATATGCTATTACATTCTCTTTCATTGTTTTACAAATATATACTAAATTTTTGTATTCTTTGGATATCATTATGACTTTGTATGTAAGTTTATCTGTTTTTATTTATTGATCCTTAATAACCACATCTGTGATTTTCAAAAATTATCTATTCTTATGTATATGCTCATATTAAATTTTCTAACACACATAAACGTGAACATCACAATATATTTATAAAAACTTAAATTTAAATCCAATAAAACGTCCTGTTTTAAATTATTCAGAAAAAAAAGTTGGCCATAACTTTACATGTCAGTTTTACTGACATGTAAAGGAAATTGTTAACCACTTTGGTGGTGCTATAGCAATAGCTTACTTTCCAAGGTTTTTACAACATATGAAATATACATATTGCAATATGATTGTGAATAAAATTATTTTCTAGTGCTATTAGATCATTAGAAACCAAGCATCTGACCAAATTATTTTTCCGAATGTAACCAGGTTAAATAATAGTATATTATGGACAAGTGGTTGAAATAAAATTTCAACGTTGAGAGTGTTTTTTTCAACGAGCGACAGCGAGTTGAAAAAAAGTAACTCGAGACGTTGAAATTTTATCAACCACATGTTGCATATACTATTTTTCTCCGAATTTTTAGTAAATTAATACACATTAGAAAAAATTATACATAAAGTGACATTTCTCTTGCCAGCAATTGAACGTCGAACAGTTTGAAATTCGAAATCCAGGTAGTCCGAAAATCTCAACCTCTAGTGGTTGAAATGCGATTTCAACCATCGCTATCAATGGCAAAATGAATGATTTCAATGTTATGAGTAGAAAAAAGTGTTTATGTTAAAATTGTCGGACTGGGCCGCCGGGCAACCAATCAAATGCCCGGTGCCCCCCCCCTGGAGGTCGAGAATAGGCCCGCAATACCCTAAGAGCAAAGAAAAGCCTGAGTGTCTGTTTTTATAAGTTGAATAATTAATAGTTTTAGAAATTGAATAAAACTTCATGGGATTCAGTCCTCAAATTACAATTTGTATGTTTTATCAAAACCTAGAATATGCAAATTACAAAGAATTAAACCATTAGTTCTTCTTCATAATCCTACGTCTTTCTCCGTTAAATGTAAGGCCATATGCACTTTACTGCTCTATCTTGCACTTTTCTCTCAATCCTTTTCTATCTTGTATCATTTGTCTGACTTCTTTTCATTCAATTCCTTTTCTCTCTGCCTCTTCTTTGATTCCCTCATTCCAGGTCTTCCCATTCTGTTCTTACGATCCATTTCTACTTCATATATTCTTCTGGTTAGTCAGTTCTCATCGACATACATAACCAAACCATCTTAGTTGTCCTTCTACTAGCGTTTCATATACGGGTGATTCATTTAAAATGCACGCAGGTTTAAGCGGAATGCTGTTGAGTGTTACCAGTGTTACCTATGTTAATAAGTTGATGGTTGAATAGAGACCGGGATCATAAACACTGTGATGTAGTGGTTAAAGGATTATTATTAACTATTCTTGTATTTGTTAATATCTTAAATAAATTTCAATGCAATATAATTAATAAGGGAGAATGTATTTTAAACTGTGCATATTAGTTAGAATCCAGGAAGGAATAGGAATACGAGGGTTGCTTCGTTTATTTACAAGTGTGGATTTTGAATAAAGGAATGTATTACGGGGTAGCAGATCCCATACACAAGACTTTTGTATACACGATATTCAATGAAGATACTTAAAAATTGAGTTGATTTTATGAATGAAATAAAGTAAACTCAACTTATACATTTCTGGAAACTATAAACTAATAAATCAAAATCTTAAAAAACCAACAAAACAAAATGTTCAAATAATATAGAATACCAATCCATAATAAAAATTATTTGACATATGCTGTTAATTTTCAAAATTCTTCATTTGTAAGAACCTTCTCTGGAACAGTACTTTTCAGAATGCACTACGTATCACACAGATGATGTAACCTATGCCTAAATCTTGATAATTTTGCAGAAATAACCGTAATATTTATGAGGTTATTGTAAGTGATTTCACATAATACTCAAATTGCTAAAAAAAATGTGTGGCCCACTCCGCTGTTTGCCCGGTGAGACGCAATGGCGCCAGTCCAACGCTGGATGTTAATAAAGGCCATATAAAATGCATAGTGTAACGTTCTTTTTAAAATAATAACAAAAGTGCTGTTTAAATCGTCTATTAATAAGAAATGTTTATTTACAAACACTAATGAATACACTATAAATTAACGCTATGATTATAAACCATTAAAACTATTATTTACAGACTATGAATTTCTAATACAACATTTATCTTCACATTTACTATTTATTTCGTGATACACAGTTAATGACTCGCTGTTGACTCATCCTCTTTTATCCGCGAAGTCGATTTTATACCCTCATATAATCGTACCAGAAGCCGCTAGAACCTACTATGTATTTCTCGAAGGCGCTAGATAAACCGCGTCTGGTTTACATACTTGGTGCGATGCGTCATTCTCTCGAATGCTGTAGAATATTCCATTTGTTGTGTGAAGAAGAGGTTCTTTCTTTTTCTCTCTTGTTACAATAGCAACAAATCTGTTAAACACTTCTTGTTCTGTAGATTTTTAGGGAGGTTGTGTACGTGTATATCGTATATATTTATTAAATAGGTACTTAATATACTAGGAGGATATTTATTTTTAACAAGAGCTTAGAATCAAGTTGAATCATTATTTATGAATTTATTACAATCTGCTGTATTTTGTTATACCATGTATAACAATTGTATTTTGCTTGCCAAAACTCAGTTGTCGGTATTCTAAATGTACAGAGTAATCAAAAATGATTGAGGGCGGTTTGAACTTACCGCCATCTTAAATTATTGCCACGTTGGGAATACAAATACTTTTCATACATTTTTATCCTTCTTTATTTTACAGTGGCGTCTCAAAAATAATATAGCTTATGAACTTCATTAATTTAAAATAACCTAACAATGACAATAAAATCATCTAACGAACTTTTCTATTTATTTATTTCCACTTTCTATGTAAATGACACTTTACAGGCATTGATGATGACTAAGTAAATGAATAGTTACAACTACAGCCCTGTAAAACTTTACGGGTCCTAAAAGATACCTGTAAAATTTTACAATGCTCATCAACAAAAAGCGATAGAAACTACTTTGCTGCTTAACCACAACACCATGACAACGCCTAGCTATAAACTGTGCTACCGCCTTTGATTACAAAATGTCTTTTTATAGAAAATATACAATTTATAAAAAAAATGCTGGTGAAGGTGAAAATAAAACTTTGTACGCGACACACTTTTCAATTAATCTTTACTGTGCTCACTGGATTATGGAGGATTGCTCCTTCGTCGCTCGCCCGTAAAGATTCATTTACAAAGCTTGGCACGCAAATAACTATTATTTGGAATTTTATTTATTGAGTTTCAGCTGTGTCCGTTTTGTTTCTTTGTTACGATCAAAGTAGTGGAAAATGAAGCGGGTTTAAACAGCAACGCCACAATCCCAAAGCAGTCACTTACATAATACGTTTGTAATATCCTTCAAATTCTCTACATGCATTTGGAACAGTGACATATTGAGCTTTGTGCAATTTAGCTTTAAAATTAAAGTTAGGTATTATAAAATATCCCGATATTTTATTTGAGCAAAGCAATATTTAACAGTACCTAGCGTTTTGTTTGATTTTTAGTATAGTATATCCAGATAGAAATACACAGTGTTCCAGCATCCCCTTCAGAAAATTGGCCAATCTTTTTGCAGAGCGTTTGAGTAGTGTCACAAACGGAATTATTTACACTTAAATAATTCACAAAAACCGCAAGTTGCATTCCTACTGGTACAAATATCACCCAAGGTAATAAAAGATCATAAGTCAATTTTTATTCAATTTATTTTTCTTGATTTAAACACCCCAAAATACCTTTCCTGGCTGTCATTTGTTTAGGAATTATTTCTAACGATGTAGAAAAACTCATCAGCACAGGTAAGAGCTACAGGAAAGTAAGATATTATTTATTATTCACCCTTCTCACTTAAAAGTTCCAGGTAAAGTGCATTCGCTAAATTTGGTTGTGGTTAGTTATTAGGCATTTTCTAAGAAAATTCACACAATTTCTATTATTCTACCGCTAAGTCTTAAAATGGCAATGTGCACGTTGTACACATTATATTGTTAGTGTTGCCCCTGTTTGTATTTCAAAGCGAATACATATCTATTAAAAATGTCTGGTTGTCATAGTGGTACAGGTCCCAAAAAAGATGTTAGCTATTTGGAAGCTAATTTCATGCCAAACCACCACTTAGAGCCAAATGCATCAAAATCTCAGATTTTGTTCAAATTAGTTTTTGCTTATATACACATGAAATGGCCAAAGTAGGAATCTTTGAAAATTTACACAAACTTTAAATTGGAGAAAATTCCCACATCATCTACTAAGAAGGCAGATATTGAGAGATGGTTATCTTCTAAAAATATTTCATTTGAGGAGGGGTCGTTGAAGGTGGAATTGCTGGATATAGTTAAGAGACACAAACAGCACTATAATAAATATATTATTGATGAAATGGCGCTAAAACATAATAAGGTTATTTTAAGACTGCCACCCTATCACTGCGAACTAAATCCAATAGAGCTTATTTGGGCGGAAATAAAAAATTATGTTGCCTCTAAAAACACATCCTTTAAATTTTCGGATTGTAAGCAATTACTTTATGAAGCCGTCCAAACTGTTACTCGAGAAACATGGCAGAAATGTATTCAGCATGTGGTAGAAAAAGTTGAGAAGAAAATGTGGCAATTAGATAACATCATTGAATTAAATCTAGAACCCCTGATAATAAATCTACATGATGATAGCGATAGCAGTTCCGAATTTTCAGAATAAATAATCATTTGTATGTATCAGAATACATTTCTTGGTTTTATTCTGTTTTAAAATATGTTCAGTTATTTATATTATGTTCAATAAAACTTTCGTTACTTTTCTTCAATTCTAAATCATGGTTTATTGTAAAATCTTTGCAACTTTACCTAAATCTGTAAAAACAACATCAAGTTTGACAAATTTCCTTAACTACAAACAATTTTATGATATAAGAGTCAAAAACCCATCACTCTTTGATTTATATTTCTTTAATTTTGTTTTATTTATCCAGTTACTAAAGAAATTTGTTATTTGGGTTGCATATTTTACTCTAGCTTGAAATTGAATACATTTTAGTGACGAGTTTCCGAGAAATTCTGAAGAACTTACCTAAATAATAATTAACACTAAAAACTGAAAAAGTACGATTCGTTAAAATAAAAAAAATATTCGAGAGAAGTAGAACTTTGAATTTCCTGTACTTTGAAAAAATAAATGTGTAAATATTTTAAAACAGAGTCATTCTTCACCACACTTCTTTTAATTTTATTATATCTAATAATTTACTTTTAATAAAGTATTAACTGTACCCAATTTCAGATTTATACTTAGAATATAAAACTGTAGGAAGGAACATAATCATCTACCACATACGACCATAAATAGCACTGTTGGTGGACCGTTTATTCCTGTTCAATAAATTTCTGGTCGACTATCACCTTGTGATCGAAGAAACACATCAGCATGGTCTTGAACTTCGAACGTGAGATGCGTGCTTTTTTCGGGCGTTGCGAAGTTGGGGTTTTCTACTGCATGCTCTAGCGTCTTATTTCGGGGTCGTACTGGAAGCACCAGGATTCATCACCCGTAATAACTTTCGAAAACATGTGCGTATTTGCAGAAAGATCAGTCGCAACTTCAAGCCGCCGCTATTTCTGTTCGTCAGTTAAGACTCGACTAGTACAAACTTTAGATCAGTCATTTTCACGGCAAAGTTGACATGTAGACCGTTTTTGTTTTCGCAATAACCACGATACACCCACAACGGTATGACAACGCGCAGCTCGATAGTCTATCCTTCTCTGGTTTGTGACGTCAGTGCGAAGCAAACCAGGCTTGTTTCGCATTACGTTCTTATGTATAATGATGTTTTTATCATTTATAATGACAATGGTTAGTAAAGTATGACGTTTGATAATCGTTCTAATATTAGCCACTTAATATTAAAGGCATAATTAATAAATTATAGTATGAGGGAATGTTATTATTTATAATTATGCCCGTATTGCCCGTGGTGCATATAACGATTTATTTTATTTTGATTCAGAAATATTCCAAATTTTAACAATTTACTAATCATGTACCGCCGATATGGATTGTTATGCTTTTTATAAAATATATATAATAGTAAAATTTGTTAGGGAGGTACTTAGAAAAATAATATATAGGTAGATACTAAATAATCGAAAGTTACCATATCACTAAATTTAAAATTGTTTATTTTTATTAATTACAAAGCCAATGTTACTTAATGAGAAATTAAAACCTGTAGGCAACATTCAAATGTATGATAGTGATAAAAATTTGATTAATAATTGAAGTATCCTCTCCGCCATGGTATTTTATAATTTTTCTAAAAATTCTTACCATTTTTTAGATTTATTTTATCATTTCTTCGACAAGCAGTTTCCCAACGCTTTGAAAGTTCTTCGTTCTTTGGGAATTGAAAGTATTTTATACCAGTTCCTTTTGTATTCCTGTTATAATTGCAACAGTCAGTAACAGCACAACCAGACATACTGTTCGATATATACCTGTGTAAGAATTTCACCTTGTTATCTTCGATATTTCACAAGTTTACCAAAAGGAATTTCAAAATTAATTATTTAAAGCCGCTTTTCCTAACATACACCCACCGTACTGTGTAGCTGGAAGAGATCAAATGGGAGGAAAGTTAGAGTCCTAGGAAAGTTGCTTCGCAGCGACGTCACATGCGCGCGGAGAATGAGTATTGGTCGTGAAGCTGGCATACCGTTGTGGGTGTATCGTGGCAATAACTAACTAACAAATAGTTATATAGGTTTATGCACGCATTGGTTAAAACATGTTCGAACACATCTACTATTGTAATCTTAACCAAATCACCCTACGCGGCCATTTCGGGAATTAAATTGCCACACCTCGTAGTATTTTGAAATTAATCTTAGAATATAAATTTTATATTTTAAACAAACGAATACTTATGAAACATAATTCCCTTCTTCGTATTATTTTGTCGGAGTTTGAGCGAAAAGCAGATTTAAGTGGTGTCTAATGGCGGCCAATGTGACGTCATATCCGTCGATTTTAAAGCTCATTACGCCGGTTAGTTACCCTCCTTCCTACTTTATATTCTATTAAACCAATTTTCATGATTACCAGCCTTCTAACAAATAGTTGCAAAATATGAAATATCGCTAGCAAAATTTGATATCCGTGACTTAACTCTAAATAACATAGAGCTCAGTTCATATTTATGAATTCTAGCTTTGGGGGAAGTACCTCAAAATCAAATTCGAGTTTTTAGATTAAATTTTTTCTAATAAATTAATAAGAATTCGAGTTCGAGAATTTTAACTGTGACGCCTCCCAGATCGGTGCCAAATAAATAAAAAATATATTACTAAAAGACTTTGCTTGTAATTAATATAATCGATTGATCAATTCATCAATTATTTTAAAAAAATCGAAGTTCCGATTAATCGATTATTATGCACAGCCCTAGTCATCACTTTCCACGCCGATTTAGTAAATCGTGCATTCCGCGGTTACGTACCGTGACGCGTTCTGACGCATTTTTATGATTATCGAATCCCCAGAATAGTATATTGTGTTACAAGTGCAGAAAAGTGCCAATTTCTCACGAGTGTGAAGTTTTCACACGAGTGAGAAATTGGTGTTTTTGAACGCGTTACACACTATACTTTATCTACGACAACAAAAAAAGTAATAAACCACCAACAGCTAAGAAAGTTTTTTAACCTAGGATTTATACTCGCATTCATATTTTTTACGTGAAATATTTGGCAATAAATTAAGAGATGTAATGTGAGCCGCTTCCACGATGTTTGGAGGTGTACGAGTGTACACCCCAATTTTCCTTCATCGGATTTACTCATGATACATCTAGAATTTTAAAAACGACAAAAGTAAACATTAAATTTGTAAAGACAATAGTAATAATACGTTTACAATTTGTATAATTTCAGTCAATCTACTATTTAGTACGTACAGCTAAATAATTATGTACTCGTTTTAAAAAAATAATTTATATGTACAAAAAACACAATTCAATTGTCAAGGTTATTAACCTCTGCGCAAAATTTCAAATATTCTCGCATTATATAGCAAATTATAAATGTTTTCAATATTTTTATTGTAATTTGCAATAATAATAAATAAAATTACATTAAAAATTATATAATAATGTAAAACATTAATTAATTTTACGTTTTAATTGAATAACAATCATTGTAACTTTATATAATGAGAAAAAAACATCATTGAAAGGCGTCTCGGTAGCTCAATGGTTACGCTGTAGCTACTAACTGAGCGATCCGGGTTCAATTCCCCAGGTCTGACCTTAGTTTTTTTTCTAGATGGATTTCCATTCGAAATATAATTTAATGTAAAATATTAATTAAACAAAATAAATTAACCTTTATCTAAAATTTATAACATTTTATATTTCAAATAATTAATAATATTATAAATATTGCAAGTGGTGACATCTATGGCATTTTAATAGAACTACGGATTATTGAGAACTCCTTTCTCACATACTTTACCGTTGAGTTTGGAGATTGTTTGCAATTGGTCGTTTTCACGGTTACTAGATTGTGCGGAATATGTAACTTTCTATGGTGGTCGTAGATAAACTATTTTTAAGCAACTAAACTTTTAATTTGATGTATTTCTTGCTATTAATAAAAATACATTTGGGTTTTGTTATATCTGGTGCCGTTTACAAGCATATCAAGCGAAAGCGTGCGTTACGTACATGTGACAAAATGGAGACATGAAATACTAGGTAATTATAAGTTTTGCAATGGTTCTGCGAACTATTCATAAAAAACTTACGAGTTGATTAATTATACAATTTTAGAGAAAACACCAAAAATAATGCCATACATACGGTTTTAAGATGTTGTTAATTTAGATCTTGAAGGCGTTACGTATAATGTCACATGTGTTACGTACTGTGATATGCCAAAAACTGCAGATTTCATTCAATATTTTTATTGAAGTTAAGACACAATTTCTTTTAATTTAATCGATGTTTAGTTGTCTTATTACACATATTTTTTATTATTCAATAACATTGAACTGCAATTTAAAATTAAACCCGCTGACATTATTGCTTTCGCAGTTTGGATGCGGCAATTGTAATTTGTGTTATAACATGAATTTAACACCTGCTAAAATGCATTGGTTTAGGCCTCTTTAAGAATTATTGAATATTTAATTTTATCTGTGGAGGTTGACCTTTTCGCGGATTGCGCGAAATGCAAAATTTTCTGAACCAGAACATGGAGAATTTTATGCCATTTAATAATATACAGTGCTGTTTATTATACCATGCAAAGAGTATAAAAGAGCGTGCTGTATAATTGGTTGCCTATGTGTGCATAATGCTTTGACTCGATTATTTTCAAATGCAACATACATAGGGAAATTCTACATATTGCAATTTAATTTAATAGCGCTGCATATTATTTATACATTATTCCATTTCTGATCGAAAATAAAGCCGCTACAAAGCGGGACGCTTTAAATTACATAGACTGTGTAACCAAATTAATTACTAGAAAAACATTTTAAAAAACGCGAGTTTTCGCTATTCTCGGTGGTCGATGATCCCCATTGGTGCCGGTTTTACATGCAAAATTTTATGTGTATACTGTCGCAAATTAGCATCTATTTTATTAGTATTATTAATTTTAGGCCGTGATTCTTGGAATACAATAGTATTAATTCTAAATTTGTCCCTGGAATGATGTCAAAAATCCCTGTTTACTGATTTACAGTACTTTTCGGTTCGAAACAGTTATTATAAACATTAGCGTTTTAAGAAAACTTTTGCTTTAATAATAATGCCCGTTCGTTATTACAAAAAATATTGCACAAACTTCTTGCGGGAAGACGTCATACAACTATTAAACGAACTGCAACACAAATGATTTTTCTTAGTACCTACGTTTTTAATCGAGATAATATATCTCTATAGTGATTACCTTGGTGATTACGTACATAAATATTTTGCTTATGTAATAATTGTTAATAAATAGCTAATTGCAAATTGAATTACTTGCATCTTTAGTTGATTTTTATTTGTTGCATCCAATGCATCCAATTAGGCAACTCCTACGTCAAATGAAGTCTCCTTCTTTCGGTCTATTAATTCCACACGCAACGTACACGTGGTTTATACATGCAGAATGAAATAAAACAAATAGGTTTTTGTAATTATCGCACCAACAAGAGATATAAATAATTTATTATATATATTTTGTGTGCGTCATTTAGATATCCCGACATAGAAACCTAAAAATGCCAAAGAAAATTCAGTATTAAAAATCGCTTTTACGTAGACCCGCATTGCGCTAATATTATAATGTAACATAACCTCGAATTAAAATTCGGATCATAATATTAAATATTTTTCGAAATAAATAGTATTTAAGTGGCATGGGAGATCGAGACTGGAGACCTTTTGTTTATGGAGGTCTTGCTTCATGTGTTGCCGAGTTTGGTAAGTTGGAAAAGGATTAAATTACTTACATTCTATATTTAGTCTTATTTTTTCATTAATTTTAATCTTATTTTCTATAACTCTTCAATAGGAACTTTTCCAATTGACACCACAAAAACCCGGTTACAAGTACAAGGTCAGAAATTAGATGCCAATCATGCCGCACTGAAATATCGTGGAATGATCGATTGCTTTTTGCAAATCTGGAAAAACGAAGGACCTAAAGCTTTATATGCAGGGTATATAACATTATTGTATAGGGTGTCTAAAAACACATGCACTCAAGCAGCTTTTCTTTTGTATAGTACGAGAGCCGCCTTATAAATTAGGGTTTCATTTCAAAGGTTACTTGACCGCTAGGGTTTAGGCACCCAATTTATTGTTTATTAAAATATTTTGTTATTTAGAATTTGGCCAGCAGTTTTAAGGCAAGCAACCTATGGGACAATCAAGTTTGGCACTTATTATTCCCTGAAGAAGATTGTAGTTAAACATTATGGAAGCGAGACTATTACTATTAATGTTAGCTGTGCTGTGACTGCAGGAGCATTATCTAGTGCAATTGCTAATCCAACCGATGTATTAAAAGTTCGTATGCAAGTACGTGGAACGCATGGAAATGTTGGTTTGATTGGTTGTTTCAAAGATGTTTATACACTTGAAGGAGTTTCCGGTTTATGGAGGGTAATAAAGCAACTAAAATTAATTAAACAAATAAAAATAAAAAATGTTCTTTAGGGTGTTGGTACAACTGCTCAAAGAGCAGCAGTGATAGCAGCTGTGGAATTACCTGTATATGATTTTTGCAAAAGTCGTTTATTAGATACCTTCGGAGATAACGTAGCCAATCATTTTATGTAAGAATATTCATCCTTAATTTTTAAATTCTTTTAACATTTTTTTTTGTTAATTAGTTCCAGTTTTGTAGCTAGTCTTGGAAGTGCTGTTGCTTCAACTCCAATTGATGTTGTTAGGGTATGTAAATAATTGTTAATGACAATAATGAATGTGTGTTGTAATGACTCTTATTATATTTTTTTCTTTAATAGACAAGGTTAATGAACCAGCGTAAATTGAAACACATTACTGGAAACTCTACTCTAAACACGCACATCTATTCTGGAACAATCGATTGTTTTATACAGACATTTAAAAACGAAGGATTTTGGGCATTCTATAAAGGTTTTATACCTGCATGGGTTCGTATGGGACCATGGAATATTATATTTTTTGTGACTTATGAGCAATTGAAGAAATTCTATTGAGTCCATATTTCCATAGAGCATTTTTACCTGCATCTATCTACCACTTTATGCACTGCATCTAGAAGAATTTATGAACTAATAAGGTGATAAAAACCTTGATCTTTTTGTTATTTTTTAAGCATTTATTTATTATTTATTTTATAATGTATTTATTGTACATATTTCAATCTTACAAGAGACTAGAAATAAATTGTTGCACTTTAAAATTGGTTGTGATTAATTTAATACATTTAAGGACAATAATATACAACGTCACAGTAGTTACAAGGTATTACAAATTCCGCAGGTACTAACACAATCTTGGTGAAGAATTCTATTCCGTTTCATCGAGAGATGAAAATAATTTCGAATTTGAGTTAATATATTGTGGTGAAAATGCTTTACCTCTATGATTAAAAGTATAGAAAGATGGGATATTTCTAAGTGTTTCCCAAGTCTTATTTTCTAAATCAGCTGAAGCTTTAATTTCTTTAAAGTCTCCAGCGATGTATAAAACACCATACATTATCACAAATAAGCTTAGGATACCTTGTATTATTATCTAAAAAAAGAAATTCAGTAACGATTGTTATTTTTTATTTAAAATATTGAATACTTACATCAAATGGTAAAGTAATAAATTCTAATTCATTTAAACGTAAATACGAACGATCTAAAATAACGTCATATTATAGTAATAAAGAATTTTTAGGTTAGGAAACATTACTTACGTTGTGCAGCTGAATATGCTGCATGGAATAATGATAAAAACCCAGCTGTTAGGACAAATCTATGAAGTATTGTAGCCGGCATTCTTTTAATATATCCTTTAAAAACTAAATCAATTACCCTTTTTGAAATTATTTGAGAAACAGATTGTAATTTATTAATATGTCAAAACTACAATCACTTTGATTTTTATACAGTGTTGTCACGTATACTTTTTAACTTCAGAAAATAATACTAAATTTTTTAAACTTCTATGTGTATACAGGGTGTTCATTTAGTATTCCGATAGTATTTGATTATAACTTTATATACGATCATACAAAAAGTGACTACTTTTTACATCGATTTTCGTATAAAAATTTAAGGTTTATTGAGCTAAAAGCAACAAATTATAAATAGAAATCCACAACCACCTAAACTGGATGGACTCATCAAAATACAAAACAGAATATGCCTATAAGACCAGTTGTATCATATATCAATGCACCTAATCACAATTTATCCCAGAAGCAGTCAGATTATTAATATTAATACGATAGGTTACAAATTGAAATACTCTGTTAAAAATTCATTAGAATTAGTACATTGATAAGCTTACATATTCAAAACTCGTTAGTTTTGATATTTGTAACATGTTCTCCAGAATATCTACACAAGAATGTATTTTTTTATTAGATAGTTTCGTGATTAATAGTAATATAGAATTAGCTAGTTAAGAGTTAATTCAATTATTTGGCCTTTGTGGAAGTCAAAATTATTTCACTCTTAACAGCATAATTTATTTACAAAAAGATGTTTACCTATAGGTAATTCTCTGAGTCCTCTGTTAGCTAATATATTTATGGATAAGCTAGAAGATCAAATATTTGAATTACACCTCTCTAAAGACATGGAGCCGTATTCGCATCTCACTAATAAACTAACAGCATGTTTAATTACCATGGTGACCAGTTCTAATCTTTTCTCACCTATTAGAATTAAATAAACCTATCTCTATTCTTGTTGATTTTAAACACAACTTTAGTTAGAGACACCTTTAATCGAGGCTTGTAAATACGGCTCATTATCTTTTGGTTTCGTTATGTTGATGACATTTTAGCTTGTTTTATCAAGATTAACGTACACAATCTATTTAAATTTTACATATACAGAAAAGCAACACATACGGACATAACAATACTTAAGTGAATCCTGTCTACTACTATAAAACACATAAACTAGCAGCCTACCGATCCTTAGTACACAGTGCTTTATTAACTATTCCACTAAGGGCCGGTTGTTCAGTACGTGGTTAACTTCTGGTTACTAGTAACTCGGCTTTAACTGTGAAAAGCGAGTTGTTCAGTAAGAAGTTAACTTTTAACTATAATTTATTTTTGTCGTTAACTAAACCACAGAGGTTGAGGGTTTAAGATGTGGTTAGATTATGAATAACCTAAAAATATTGGAGAGTGAGAAATAAAACTTATAGACAGTTGTCAAGACATTATAAACAGAAAGACTGTTTTAATAATAATTAATAAAACAATTAAAAATAATAATTATTATGAAGGTGCATTTTCAATTATTTTTGAATACTTTTTTATCAACGATATTAATAAGGCTTCCCCTTTTGCCGCGTAATTAACATCTCAATCTCTGGCAACTTTTACTATTTATTACTTGCACATGTAATTTATTATTAGATTGCATTAATAAAACGATAGAATTCAGAAAAATAAATGCGTTAGATAGCTTACGCAGCAATTTCCGTA
This sequence comes from Agrypnus murinus, assembly GCA_929113105.1. Classification (NCBI taxonomy): domain Eukaryota; kingdom Metazoa; phylum Arthropoda; class Insecta; order Coleoptera; family Elateridae; genus Agrypnus; species Agrypnus murinus. The sequence goes on along the minus strand of OV816028.1, from coordinate 134,239,338 downwards.
TAAATTATTGTATAATTTATATTAGCTAATAAGTATTATTCAAGTGAGTCCCCTAATGAAGAAATTGAAAAATATATATCTAACACTTGACTTAACAACGAAACAATTTAAGGTTAAAACAACCAATACGTGCATGAAAAACGGTGTAAAAACCATAAACCATAGAAAAACCTAGAAAGAGCAACTGTAAAACTACAAAAACATTCTACCAACATAACGATTTCGAGGTTTAACTAATCTTAAAATATCTTTGTACTGAACAACGCAAAACTTATTTACACCAAATTTATTTATAACCAGATTTTAGTAATGCCATAGGATATACGACCAACTGAACAACCGGCCCTAAGACAGCTAGATTTTAGCAAAGAGATATCAACCATTAAACAACTAGCACATGTAAATCGTTACAATATAATATTAAATAAAAATAATATTAAATTCCTACATTTTTGTAATAACAAACGCAAACTAGACATTTTAGAAGCTTTTAAGATATACAAACACAAACTCACGGTACCTTTAATGAATGAACAGATTGAGCTCAGTAATTTTCCGTTACTGAAGTGTTAGGTATTTAATTCTGATTATTTTTATCTTTCTATCTAGTTACATATTCTTTGTATTTACCTTAGCGACGTGTTTGTTTATATTTATATTATATTAATCTTTATCTATTTCACCAATAAATATAGATGGGTTTTAGAACAACACAATTATACAAAATGATGTCGATATGCGGTAAGTGATCGTGTATGCTACCAATGAGATGCATGCTATAGTGTAACATAATCTTCAAACTTTTTTGTTTGACAATTATCCTACCGCATAATTAGATTTACTAAGACTCCGCTAGAATGCAGGTCAATCTTTGGCGCGTCCCAATATAGGGTAAACCATACAGTAATTAGACACCAGACAGTTATTAGACACTTGGCATATAAATCACTGTAATTAGCAACTTCAAGGTTTTCTGAATAATTTGATTGATTTGTTATAGAAAGTAATACATTTCTGTTGCGTCCATTAATCCATTTTTCGCACCAATCAACTTCAACTAATATGTTTGGTTAATTTGCAGAAGTGTGTGTCATGGAGTATAAATTCTTATGATTTTGTTGAGGAAATTACTTAGTAGAAATTTTTATACATGGATATCAATAAAGCTATATTGTTAACTAAAATATTACTGTATCTAAGGGCTGCAACTGCAACTGATTTTACGTTGGGTACTTTATTTGTGTAAATTTCTGTTACCATGTAAAAACACAGTGGCCAATAACTGTATTCTGTTTTTATTCGAAAAGTTATGGGACAGAGCGTTAATAAATGTAGCTATGGACAAAATATTCAATACCTATATCTAAACATCTCGTAAACATTTCGAAGAAGTGTTAAACGATCTATTTCCATTATATAGCCTTGGTAGTGTAGCGACTAGCGTGCTGGTCTCTTACCCAAGCGGCCCGGGATCGACGCCCGGTACCAGCAGTTCTGGTTAACGTTTTCTGCAGTTTTCCTTAGCTGTAGCACAAATGTGAAATTTGTGCTATTCCATCTGTATGTCGGCTGCAGCCGCACTTTGAGCCTGGGTAATAGTAATAATCGCCCCTCTCTGATGCACAAGCTTCGTAGCGTTTGGGGCCTGGTTCGCCAGGCAGTGGGTGGTAGCAATTATTATTAGGTAATCAATTTTAAAAATAGCAGCGTTGCCAAAGATTTCTCTCGTGTAATTTATACACGTATAAATCATGTGGAATTACCTATATAACTATCAACAAATCCACGTGTTATCCACGCATAGATTTGAGATTTACACATCATTTATGCACATGACTATAACTAAGGCTGAAAATGTTGTGTATACATTGTCCGCGAAAATCGTTAGCGTCCTCGAGATTGTCCTGTCTCGGCCGTAAATGGCCTCGGCGACAATTATTCTCTGGGTACGTTAATAAGACATCTCGCGGCCTTGGTATACAAATAACTATTATAAGAACATGACAGGCTTATAAATACAAAACCTTTTTATGGATATTCTTGTATGCCCTCTTTCTATCTACGACACTGATTCTTTGTTAAGCACGCCACTGATTTAGATTTAGTTGACCTTGACTTATCAAGAAGTTAAACTTCCGCTTTCGATTTTATTAATAATTCTTCAAAAAGTGCGCTTTATTTTTTTATTGTGTGTGTGATTAACGAGATTTATTAATGTTATATTGTTGTCTATTCTAATTCTTGTACATGGAGTTAATACTTATAATAATTTGAAGTGCTACATTGAAAGGCGATCAATTCTTATGTCATTTCTTCGATTTCTTCTAAAGTGTTGCAAGGCTTCTTAAGACGTTATTTTATCTTTAATATCATATTTTTATAGTAACAGCAACTCATCATGGGGAAGTAGGTATCCTTTTATAGAAAAAGTAATTTGCTATTACCTATCCATCATTAATATAATTATTATGTGATATTTGTGTAAGTATATTTAGTGTTGTGAGGTTATGTTTTCTTAATTATTGATCTAGACATAAAGAATGGCGCAAATTAGCTAAAAAAACCAGAAGAAAACGAATTAGGCAGCAGTTAGCAAGAGAACGCGACAAAAGAGAAAAAGATGGTAAGTTTATTTTTAAGCGCATTACTCATTTAAATAAATTTTTATGCAGAATGGCTGCGTCGTGAACAATCCCCAAGTTATAAAATTGTGTTGGAAGAACAAGCCAAAGCAGAGGAGTTTCGGTTACAAGAAGAAGCCAGGATAGCTGCTGAAGGAGAAATACAATGGTTAAAAAGAGAGGAGGAAGCTCGAGATGCCTGGTGTGAATTACAGAAGAAATTAAAAATCCTTAGGGAGGAAAGAGCTAAACAAACTGAACGTATAAGAGAAGAATGGGACAGAGAACAGAGAAAGTTGAAAGAACTAAAAGAGAAAAGAGAAAAAGAGGAAGAAGAAAAACAAAAACAACACGAAGAATTACAAATGCAAGTAAAGGATTTTATTGAGAATGGTGGTGAAGTTCCTGAAGGTTTGAAAACAAAGTTCGAGACAAATCCAACGAAACCTACATGTCCATTCTTTCAAAAAACTGGTGCTTGTCGCTTTAAAGACACATGCTCTCGAAATCACATTCGTCCAGGAATAAGCAGAGTACTGATTATACCAAACTTTTATTCGCATTATAGTTTACGACAAATTGAAAACGAACATGGAAGTGATTTTAGTTTGGAGTTTGAAAATCAAGAAACTTATGAACATTTTAAAGATTTTTTTTATGATGTTCTGCCAGAAATGGAAAAATACGGTTATGTTAAACAATTTAAAGTTTGTTGCAACCATGAAACTCATCTACGTGGAAATGTATATGTCGAATATAGTTCCTTCAGAGAAGCAGTCAAGAGTTACCAGTGTTTTCAAGGTCGATGGTATGGTGGGAAACAATTAAATGTTGAATTTTGTAGTATAGAGTCTTGGAAATCTGCTATTTGTGGTGTGTATCCTGAAACAGTAGTGTTGGTCTAATCTCAGAATCTTTTAGATAGATTGCCATTGATATTAAAACAAAGCAGAGTTTATGTTCAGACTTCTCCAGATATTAATTAGGGGATACCTGGGACAATTGTAAGAATTTTTAGTTACAAATTGTTTTCTTAATAGATAATGGGTGATGCCTAAAATTTGAGACTGTGTTTGAATGCTTATAAAAACTACAGTAACGTTTTGATTTTAGTAAATCTTATTGCGCTATGGTACGTACTGTATTTTAATTAATTTAAATGATAAAAGTTAATAAATTTTTCAAGTACGGTGAACATAATCCAGTATTTTTGGACATTCGTTCTACTATTCTCTACGAGGTTCATGGCTATTTTCTTTATCAATGTAACATTTAAGAATTTTTTCATTTTGAGGTTCTCAATAGTGATGGAATCTCGATACTACCTGAGTGTCGCAACACTTGAGAGTCAAAACAATTTGCCGTGAGAAGTATTAACTCTTCACGATACTCTAACGACACTTCGCATTTACATCATGCATGGACTAATAAGAGCGATAATATTCGATACTCAAGTGTCGTGACACTTGAAGTATCACGACAACGAATAGTTTCCCGACACCCAAGTTCTTCCCATCACTACTTCCCAACCTCCTCACATACAAGACCTTTTAGAATAAACTAGAAGTTCTCAATAGGTTATAGTTCTGGGGACACATGGAGGAATTCTCCTCCTTGGCCACAAACACAATATTTGGCTCATAAGTGAGCTACAACTAATTTTGGGTAATGTAACGAGGCCAGATCGGGCCAGAACACCTAATTATCATCCGAATGATTTTCCAGAATGAATGGAACAAGACATTTCTTAATTCATTCATTTAGGTTGACTTCCTGACTGATGGCCATTCGTGAAGAACTGAAGAAGGGTTTCGAAACCCAGGTGTTATTGCCAACCACATTAGCACTTTACTTTTTTTCACAAATTTAATGGTGCTGCAAGAAACTCCTTGGTACAAAATCCTCCATTCGCATTTATATTTCCTTAACAATTGTTATAAATAAACCAAACTTTACTTATGTCAAGAGAATTCATTCGACTGTTAATCAATAGCAAAACAAAAAAAAGCCATTAATGAATACTTGATTTATACATCGAAGAGTATAGTCTCAAATTTTAAGCATTACCCGTTAATGCATGCATAATTGAGAAACTACATTAGTAGATCTTGAAGATGATAACAACACAAAGTAATGGTAAGCTTAAATCGTTCATTAAACAAAAAATATAATAATGCAACGTTCTTTGTAAATAGTACTAAAGGTGCTGTTTCAATTGTCTATTATCAAGAGAAAAGATTTAAACTAACACTAATTACAAACACAATTATCAACTATTAACAGACTTAACTAAATTAATTACAGATTATTTATTACTACAAGATTTATAATAATAATAATAAACCCTTTTATTGTCTAACAGGAAATTTCCCAATTACAAGACAATTACAAAAAAGTAAAAGAAAGCTTAATTGTTACATTGTATTACAAACAATAATTTAAGGAGGTTACAGCGGATCTTTGCGGGGTGAAGGGCAAGGGGATATCTCCTATGCTTTTACATAGGCTCTAACAAGAAATACCAATCGATAAAAAAATAAATTAACATTCTTAAAACTGAACAAAATCATTTTATTATGAATGCCTATAATGCATTTATTAATTATTTGTATATATTAAAATAATTTAAGTCGATTGGAGTGCATTTGTTTAATTGTTGAAAGTGTAAATATAAATGTAAATAGGTTAAGAATCGTGGCAACACCTCAAAGAAATCAATCGATTTTGTTGGTAGCAGTGTTAGGTTTCAGCTTTCGATTGAGTTGACATCCTAACCTCCAAATGTCAATCCCAAAATATAAGTGGAAACATGTTGAATGTTTTGTAATTTTGTATGCAATTACAGATGGGAATATTCTATTTTTTAACTTTTGTATAGTCTAAAGATTACAATCCGCTAAGCAGATACAAGAAATATATAAAAAGTTGTTGAGGTTTAATACATATATTTTTAAAATTAGTGTGTTTGTATTACTGATTTCGTGGATATTCTGATTGTGATGATAAATTGTATTCATCACATTGCAAAAGGTAATTTTACATTTTGCAATATTTCCGTCGAATTAACATTTGTATTCTGATATTATTAACGCAGAAGACTGAATTGTTCAACATAATTTGATTAATAAAATATATGATTATTAGTTAATACAATAAAATATAGATTATTATAACAGTCATTATATGTCATCTTTCTGTTCTGTTATTTGAATTCGCGCGCTATGAGGTGTTGTCACATCTCTGCTGTCTTTCCACATATGTCGTGAAAAATTCTTGTTTTGTTTACTTTAAATTATTATTGTGCATTAACTAGACACAAGATTTCAAAAATATTGGGCATCATTGTTCTTCGAATATGAGAGTATGTCATTTTAGTTTTTTATCAGATTCCCTACATTTCTTCATCATAATTTTTCGTTAAAACTGCTAAAGGTTAGATGGTCTCCATAAGAGCCCATGTTAAATTCTGGATTTTATTTTCCATTTTTCTCGGTAATGGTAAACAAGAAGATTATAAAAAAAAGTTACCGAATAGAATAAGTGTCAAAGAACTCGAGGTTTAAATTTCACGTCATTCTCTACATTTTTACATTTCGCTGTATCCTCCTTAAAATATAAGTTTAATACATTACCCAATAACAAAACATAGATGGGATATTTTAAACAGTCTTATGTACTAAGGAGAAATGTTTTGATTTTATATCTAAACTGCATTAATGTACAGTTGAACAAATCTAAATCCAATTGGCTGTTAATGTAGTTAAGATGAGAACATGCTTGATAAAGAGGAGCTTTTGTGACTAAGTTGGTATTAGGAGTAGATAAGTAAAACATATTATGTTGTCTAGTGATTATATGAGGCACTACAAAATTTAATTCATTTAGTAATTGAGGACAGGCAATGAGGTTATTACACATTTTATACAGAAAAATTTGTGAGGCACACTTCCTAGAGTTTTCAAGGGTTAGAAAATTAAACCTTCAAAGTAGTAATGTGTGATCAATTCCTCTGATTGGGTAAGTACCATCTAACTTAAATGATAAGTATTTAAGGAACCTACATTGAACATACTCAAGCCTATCAATCTGTGTGTTATATGTGGGAGACCAAGCTATAGAAGCATACTGAAGTTTGGATTTAACTAGAGAGTTATTAAAGAGGAGACATTAATAAAGCTCTTTGTTGATCTCATAAGAAAGCCAAGAGTTCTAAGAGCTGACTGAGTTACTTCAGTGATGTGCAAATTAAAATTTAATCTTTTATCAATTGTAACTCCAAGGTCCTTCACTGACTCGCAGTCAGTAAGAATCAAACCATCCAGGTCATAATCAAACTTAATCTCATTAAGTTTTAGTGAGATTGTAATTTTTTTGCATTTGCTTGTATTTAGTGGTAAACAATTACGTTTACACCAATCAGCCACTTTAACAATGTCCTTTTGTAGTTGAATACAATCACTTAAATCACGAATGATCCTAAAATTTTTTAGGTCATCAGCAAATAAAAGAGTGAAACTACTGATCTCTGAAACTATGTCATTTATAAATATACAAAAGATTAGAGGGGCGAGATTACTACCCTTATACAGGGTTGCGATTATGTATGGAACTGGGTTCGTTCTGCTAAAACGGTTTGAGCTAGAATCCTGAAACTTTAAAGAGACTTAGGACTCAATAAAAACTATTTATTAAAATTTAAAAAAAAATTTTTGATCCATAACTTTTCAAAATGCAAAGCCAACTTGATTTTTTTTAAATGGGAACATGGGTTAAATGGGACATCGTTTTTTTTCATTTTTCATTTTTATTTTTTTTTCTGAAATTCTGTCAAACAAATCATCAAACCTATTATACCATTCAATTCGGAAAAAAATAACCTTTTAAACGATGTCCCATTTAACCCATGTTCCCATTTAAAAAAAATCAAGTTGGCTTTGCATTTTGAAAACTTATGGATCAAAAATTTTTTTTTTAATTTTAATAAGTAGTTTTTATTGAGTCCTAAGTCTCTTTAAAGTTTCAGGATTCTAGCTCAAACCGTTTTAGCAGAACGAACCCGGTTCCATACATAATCGCAACCCTGTATATACACACATTCATTTTCTACTACCGCACGATGCTCGTATATAATTAACTTGTTGTTGACTCCCTCCGCGGTGGTGCTTACATACACTATACAAGACTGCGGGAATGCGGTAGAATATTCTCGTGTATTGTGCCTCCTTCACTCCAGCAGCCGTCGACGCGTCAAACATTCGAAATTGGCGGCGTAATATCCGGCCCATTCATTACACTGCCCCCCTATTCAAGTCTGATCTGACCTAGAACAGGTTTTACTATCTGGTTCCTGTAGAAAGGATCGTAACGATATCGACAGTCTTCATCTCGGCTACACATTCCATTACGGTAGAAGTAACAGTCTATGCTCTTCGTTGGCCTTGACGCGGACTGTGGGTCAAAGCTGCAGACCAAGATAATCACGTCTGTACCTCTAAAGATAACTTCCAGCATGTTTCAAACGATCCTCCAATCCAACTGGTCCCGCCCACACCTGAGTTTGGGAATTGCCAATTTGTTAATGCCCTTGGTAAGCAGCTCGGTCCTCAAATCCCATAATGCCTTCCATAGGTACGCATAACTGTGTTTCTGATAGAAGAACTATTTCATTACCAAGTAGCAAATGGAGCGTTCATGATTTGGCAAGTGAAAGGCTCTGCCAACAGAAGGATTTTGTTCTCGAAGTTCATCCAGCCATCCAAATTTATTTCTAAACACTACTGAAAGACCTGGAAGAGATTTTGTTGCATCTTGGTCGTGACTCCGAATTGCACTTTCCTGGTCCCAGAAAAGGTAGCCATAAATTCTCCAAAGGATGGCTGGTCATATTAGTCATATAGGTATTTTACTTCCTTTCGGAATATGTGGCACTTTTTTGGACTTAATTTTCAGATTGGCTCCACGTAGTCTTCAGAACAGATCCTCTAGATTTTTCAGTTGTAATTTTGCATCTAAATATACCAGGCAAGTTTTCCACAACAGCCCCCCAAGATGGTCTCCATCAGACGTTCGAAGGCATAACCGTGAACTGCCATAATCTGGAACCAATAGTGAACGCGGTCTTCTCCCGGTTTTCAGGTTCTACTTCAACTTGCCAATAACCGGGTGGCGTTGATGCATGGTAAGGGAAAGCTGTCTTTCTTGATCACATTATTGAGCTGCTGATAGTTCACACAGAATCTTGTTGACCCTTCCTTCTTGCTGACCAGGACCACTGCTGTATGGCTCGATGACCCCTTGCTCTTCCATATCGGTAATAGTTTTCTCGGCTTCTGCTCACCTTGCTAAAGGTAAACGTCTCAGTTGCTGTCGAACTAGCCTAGAGTTCCCGGTATTCATTTTATGTTGCACTAGATCAGTTCGTCCCTTCTGGCTATCATCAAGAGCGAAAGATATCTTGATATTGGTGAACCAAACCCTGTATCTCCTTCACTTCCGTTCTATTAAGATCTTCGTACGAAATAGTAACCATACCCACTAGTTTTTTGGATTTTTCTAATTTTACTCTGAATACTGGCACACACTGTCTCACAAGGGTGCTCTTCTTCAATGTCACCAGCTCCACATTAATCCTCACCGGTACTGTCTTCTCAACCTTGATTAGCGCTTTTCCCACCAGTATGACACTATGGATCTTCTTATCCTAGACAGGCTTCACTATTCGCATGCACCCTGCCCGAAGATCTCCATCCAAACCTGCCTTGACAATTATCTCGCTCTGACTCAGCAATATCACGTCTTCTGTCAGCAAGACGACAGGGTCTTCTTGTGGGTGCAAAGGAAGTTCTCCGTTACCGACCTTCAAAACACCGTTCAAGTCCAACGCAAAACCAAATTTTCTCAGGAGTTCCATTCCCAAGATGAATTCGTCAGTGATATCTGCTACCAGTACCTCATGATCACACTCTTCACTCCAATCTTCATCTTCACCACTCTGCTTGTTGATATTACTTCACCTGTCGCTGTACGGAGTTGAGTAGTTGTCAGTAACAGCTTCATACTTGTTCATAGAACAGAAAGTATCAATAAGTATGGAACACTTAAGTTAGCAATTTTCGCATCTACGAACAAACTGTCGGTGCGATTCTTCATAGTTACGGCATGAATGGTGATCTCCGCGGCATCTTCACTCAAGGTCAACGTTCGCCCCCTCTCGTCGACCCCTTTTAGTTTCCCGAAGGACTAAACTTTTTTTGGTTTAGGGCAACGGCGTCGTATGTGCCCTTGTTTGCCACAGTAACAGCCATGGGGACTTTGAACTTCTTGAAAATTTTACTATTACTAAACCTTGAAATAAGCTGTCGCAAGACGTAAACAAACCATAAGCGTTATGTTATTGATCGGCGCGCACGTGGTCTCATTAACGTTTAAGCTACTTTACTTGCATGCGGAAACTTGTTTCGTAAGAGTGTTGTGTTTGTGTAAGTGTTCAAGAATGACGGAAAATCAAGAAAATGCTCCTTTAAAAAGGAAACAAGTAGCAATTTCCAGACATGAAAAGATCATAGTTAATAACTATTATTTAAAAAATAATTTAGTTTGTTTTTAATTTTAGTTTGGTTTCTTGTTTGCTGATGTAATTTTTTCGGTTCGCAGAATAAAAGATTATTGTCAGCGGACGCTGTTGCCCTTTTTAGGGCAAACACCTCTTTTAAACTAGGCTTTGCTACGTTTAAATAGCGAGTGACGAGTCTGATTTAATTCTGGTGTATTTAATTTTCATCAGTATCATTTTCCATTCCCAGATTATGCTGAAACCGTAAGAGCGACGTAAGCGCACACGGTACGCATATGCGCGTCAGCATAAATGAAGGGTCAGCTGACTGGAAGTTTGTTTACGTCTTGCGACTGGTTATCGCATCTCAGACATAGTTTAACTTCTCTAAGCGATCTTTGGAACCTTTCTCTTTTTCCGCAACGGTTCGTATTCGCCCGTGGTCTCGATACATTTGGTTTGCGGCTTCAAACTCTTAAGGCGTGGGTAAGCGCATCATCAGTTATTCTTGGTCATGCCAGCCTTAATGAATGCTGTGTTTCCCTGTCTCTTAGTCCATCAGTAACTGCTGGAATTGTTTGCAGAACGTTCAACATCTCCACGCAAAGCCACAGTTAAAGAAACAGCTTTTTCCTTGCTAGTTCATCCGTCAAATTGTTTGTAATAGGTGGACCAAGGTATCTTTCCATCGAACTTGGGTGGTTTTACTTTTATTCCTGCGACAGGACCCTTTTCTTCTTTAAATTATTTATTTACTTTATTAAACAACCACTCAGACGTTGAGCGAAACCATAGTTAAGTCATTCTATCTTCGAGCATTTCGGTTATGCTATCTCAGTTGTTGGTGGTAGGCATTTAGCCGATTCTTTCTTCTATCATCTTTATTATCCTATCTTGTTCCGCTAATTTCATTTCCAATTGTCTTAATGCGCTAAAATTCTCCAACAATTCTTGGAAAAGTTTTTTCCAAGCTTAGGCGTTTTCCAGCAATTCTTCTTTAAGCCTTCTGGAACTTTCAGCGGACTTTTCTAGTACTTCTTCCTTGAGCAATCTAAGAGTTTTCCAGTAAAATCTTCCTTAAGCATTTGGATTTTCAAAAACTTTTTCCTCCAGTGCTTTTCCATTAGCTTTCTAGAATTCTCTTCAGACTTTCTAGAATTTTCCAGTAATTCTTCCTTTAACATTCTAGCATTTTCTTCGGAATTTCTAGAATTTTCTTCGTGCCTGGCTGGTTGACTAATCCCTTTCATGCGTGATGGCCTTATATATGCATACGTCCACGCTTCGGAACAATTTGCCAAGTCTTGAACAATCCACTGACAGTCTGGAACATTGGAAACCTTCTCGCTTGTTCGCTGCCAGGTATAAGGGTTTTCTCATTCATTACAATACAAAAGTAGAAAATAATAAAATTACTGCAGTGCTGATGATGTTACGTTGAAAGGAGAACTATATATATGCAGGTAAGGAACTCTAGACTTAGTTTAGTGAATGACATTGAGGTTATAAAAATTTCCTGAAATATTACCTCATTGCACTTTGAATCAAAGTATCTTATATCTGCATTGTTTACTACGTCAGTAGCACAATTCCACATAGGAATAAAAGGGAGATAAGTCGATTAATATAAATCTGAAAGAAATGGTAACTGCAGAGTTATTAATGTGACATTTATTCAATGCCAACTGTGGTTCATACTTGGCCTATAATTCTTACTGATCAATAATTTTCAATCAGAATCTCAAATAAAAAGTTATAACTAATTAAATATTTTTGAAGCGTCCATGCTCTCGTTTCCATGCATTTTTATTAAGAAATGCATTGCTTAGGAAATTATCTCATTCTGTACCAGTTAATTATCTTACATTATCTTTACAATCTTAAGGAGTACAACTTTTATTTTGGCTGAAGTTACATGTAATTCTCAAATATTATCTTTTCTTCTTAATAAGATAAATATAAATCTGTGCCTTGGAGCAAAAAGATTGATGTCCATTTTTTAAAATTAGACTTTTTTGTGTGGCAGTTCTCCAATATATTTAATGTACACTATCAATGCTAAAAAACTTGGTGTCATAAGACCATAATTTACTGAGTTAGTAATTCAAAGATCTCGAATGTCCTACTTAATCATAAATGAAAAAAAAAACAAATGTGAGACTTTTAATATAAAAAAACCATTTTGTGACACTCGCCCTTTCTGCTCTGAAGCACAGAAATATAATAAATACATTAAGCAAATGCATAAAACAATCTCTTCTATTGAATGCATAAATGATGTAAGATAAATGACTTTCAAATGTTACTTAAAATTTGAGGATTTGCTTGAAGGGATTCCACTACTAGGATCTTGCAGGCCAAGGTTTAATTTCACTGCATCTGATCCAACAATTTGTATATGTAGTGTTCAGAAAAGGAACAATCTAGTGATATGAATGTGTAGGAGCATCATCATGCATAAAACGCATGTGACGAATTAAGGCTGAAAACATTACTTCATCAGAATTTTCTGTAAGGACGCCCCAAAGTTCATCGCACCATTTCATTGTGTGGTGAACATGGTAACAGTGTTATTAAGGAATAGCTAAATATATCTATACTCACATTGACCAAATAAGTCATCACAAATAAGTAATCAAATGCTTGCAGCAGATATACCACTGACATGTTGCGTAATGTCAATTTCTGTATTTAATGAAAGGTTTTTCTCCAGAAGGTTTGATATAGCTTCTGCTTCGAGTACCTGGGCTGTGTGGCATTGTTTTCTCCACATATGTTGATGATAATAAGGTTGTTTTTGTTATGATAGGTAGGCTGTAATAATATTGAGTATTTTTTGTTGCATTTTGTGTGTACCATAAGCTGTTTAAATAATGCCAATCTTTACTGACACATCCTGCATTAATCAGAACTCTGGATCCGAGAATTGTCCTGTAGGATAGGATTGTAGTAATTCCACCTTAGCAGCAATGAAATAAATTTTCATAATTTATTTCCCACTTGATATTATTGTTTATACAAGATTCTGAAATTAGGCCTACTTTATGATTTCAACATTTTTTCCTTTGTTATTTAATATTTATATTATTACAGGCTTATTTGCTCGTCAAAAATGTCCAAAGGGCACATCTTGTAATTTTTTACATGTGTTTAGAAATCCAAATGACTTATTTTCTGCAGCTGACAAAGATTTACATCGTACACCCCCAGAACATGATTTTGAAGATGAAAGGTATTGCTGTTGAGGTTGAAAAAAATTTAATATTAAAACTAAACAAACATTTCAGTTATGAATCAGAGGCTCGGCATTGGAGGTGGTCAGAATCGCCCGAAAGAATTCCAAGTTCAGAAAATCACAATCCAAATCATAGGTATCAGACATCAAGAAGTAAAAGAAAACGAAGTAGAGATAGTAATCAAAAATCGTCACAGCATGCTAACCATCGAAGTAGAAGAGATTTGGATGAAAAAGAAAAGCAGTACTTAAGCAAGAAATCTAAGAGGCGAAGATCTTCATCTAGATCTTTTAGTGAAAGGCATAGGTCATCGAATAGTAGTAGATCATCTAGAAGAAATCATAAAACACCAAATAGTGATAGATAATAATAAATTAATTATATTTCATGTTAAAGGCAAATTTGTATAAAGTATATAAATAAATTGTTGGTATCATAACTTGAGATTCAACTTGATTGACTTTTATAGCCAATGCAGCACCAACAGTATAAGACTTAGTTATATACATTAGAACACAATAAATTCTGGAAATTCACATTCATTCTTTTTATGTGAACCTGTCTTTATTGTACAGTCCATTCAGGAAGCGCAATATAACATTCAAATACAATGAGTTGTTTTTAATGTAAAAAACGTTGATAATTTTGAGGTTATATAATGAAAAGATGTAAGTATATAAACTGGACTATTTAATTTATTTACAAATATTAAAAAATATCTATTAATAGTTATGTAATAAATCAACTTGTAAAGTACAATGTCACTATAGGTACAGCATGCGACTTTTGTGTTTAATATTTAACAGAGATAGGTGGCCCACTATAAATCGATCTCACTCAGCTCGTTTTTTGCTTGTACAAAAGTTGATCAGTGCACGTTCCAGTATTATTATGTTTCAATGGTTGTAAATATCTTTTTTTCTGAAGGCTCCTTGAAGAGATGGAGCTCATAAAATATTACTCAATATTCAGTATTGCTGTTCTGTTATTAACAGTAGTAGCAGGTCTTCAGTAATTTGAAAGGCCTTCGTTGCCTTAAACTGAAATTTAGGTTTGGAAAATCTAATTACATACTACGGAGAATTTAATTACTTTCTCCCAGACGTTCCGATTAGAAAATAACTAATTATTTAATGAAGAGCACAGCAGTACATAAATACATTCTCCTATCATAAAATTTTTTTTCTCTTTTATGTTAAAACCTTTCCTGTTTAGTGTTGTAATGTTTGTTTTGATAAGTTTTAAGTTATTCATAGCTTTTTCCAAACATTTTTCCTGAATATGAACATGATAAATATTATTAGCAATAGTTCGAATTCTTCTGCGACCTATTGAAACGCATACAATTTCATTCAAATTCCTTGTTACAAAGTGTGCAATATTTTCTTCAATATTTTTTTAAATGTGATCCGTGAATGCATTCTAAATGTCGCATGAACCCGCTAGAATTCGAACGATTAAGTATATTGGCCAAACACTTAGAAATTTCGACATAAGATACAAAGAACACGTACGCTCTCATAGACTTAAACATCCAGAAAAATCAAATTATGCCAAACACATTTTGGAACAGAACCACCCAATGACACCTCAAAACAACATTAAATTCTTACATTTTTGCAACAACAAACACAAATTAGACATTTTAGAAGCTTTTGAAATATACAGACATAAACGCACAGTACCTTTAATGAATGAACAAACTGAGCTTAGTAATTCTCCTTTATTAGAAGTGTTAGATATTTAGTTTTTGTTATGTATTGTATCTAGTTACCTATTTTCTGTATGTATTTATCCTTAGCAACGTGTTTGTTTATCAATCTTATCTACCTTTGATAATGACACAAAGTGTCGAAACAATATTGTCAGGTTAAGATATTAATAAAACTTGTGAAACTTTAATTAATCTTTGTATTCATATTATATTTCATAATAAATTAATGCTTAAATTGTATTAGTTTTAAGGGCATTAGTCTCATGGGCATTTCTATGCTAAAGTGAGTTGGCGTTGGTCTGAACGTTGCTGGTCTGTTCAAAATGAGTTTGTTTTCGTTTATTTAATGTAAGAAGGCTATATGGAGGTGTCACCTTTAATTTTTATACACTTACAGCACTTACTACTTAGCTACTTACTTACTTACTAAGTGCTCAGCACTTAGCTATTTACAGCAAAAGTCCCATAACTACAGTACAGTCAGGAGTAAAATAACAGTGTATCATATCACCAATATTATTTCTACCATAATTGATGGTCTGCAGGAAAAATTTAACAGTATCAATGTTGGATAAGAACTAGCACAAATAACATTAGACATTTTTCATTTCTTAATAAATGTCAGCTGTATTTATGTACGAGGCAGGTTTGATAAAATCCGTGCAAAATTTTTTGAGTTGGCATCATTGTACTTGAACTATCAGGGCTCTGTTGTTTAGCATGCCTTGAAACAACACATGTCAAATTTCATGCAGATTTGACACATAGTTTGTATGTGAGAGTAAGTTTTTGTCGTTGATGTCTGGCCTATCACAATGGAAAAAGACGAATTTCGTATTCGTGTGATGATAAAACATTACTTTCTAAGAGGCAAAACACCAGCTGAAACTAAATACAAGCTAGACAAATATTACAGTGAATCTGCACCTTCACTTAGGATGGTTTATAACTGGTTTTCCGATTTTTGTTGTGGCCAAAGAAGCACAAAATATGCCGAGCGTTCTGGTTGTCCTGTTGAAGTGACTACGCAAGAAATTATTGATAAGATTTATGAAATGGTCATGGAAGATAGAAGATTTAAGGTGCGTGAAATTTCTCAAGCGGTACACATTTTGACAGAACTGTACATCACATTTTGCATGAATGTTTGGGTATGAGAAAGCTGGCTGCAAGGTGGGTGCCGCGTTTGCTCACAATTCACCAAAAACGTGAACAAGTGAAGATTTCAATGCAAAATTCGGAGCTGTTTCAAAAAAATCAAGTTTTGATTAAGTGAAAATGAATTTCTGCGACGTTTTGTAACTGTTGATGAGACGTGGATACACTATTATCAGCCAGAAACAAAGGCACAGTCAAAACAGTGGATTGCAGCGGGTAAACGGTCACCGAAGAAAGTGAAAACAGTTCCCTCAGCAGGAAAGGTGATGGCCACTGTTTTCTGGGACGCCCATGGAATAATTGATTATTTAGCCAAGGGTAAAACGATAACCGAAGAGTATTATGCATCTTTACTAGATAGATTAAACAGCGAAATTAACATAAAACTGCCACATTTAGCTAAAAAGAAGATCCTGTTTCACCAAGACAATGCTCCAGTTCTATTAGAATTACGCTACGAAACTCTTCCACACCCCCCATATTCTCCCGATTTAGCACCGTCGGGCTATTATTTGTTTCCAAACATGAAAAGATTTCTTGCAGGAACAAAATTTAGGTCAAATGCCGAAGTGATAGATCAAACAAACGCTTATTTTGCAGAGTTTGATAACTCTTATTTTAAGGAGGGGATAAAAAAACTTGAACATCGTTGGACCAAATGTATCAACCTTCAAGGAGATTATGTAGAAAAGTAAAATAAAATTTCCGCAAAAAAATACGTTTTCTTACTTTTTGCGCGGACTTACAAACCAGCCTCGTATATTTTGTTTTGCTTTAGTTTTGACTTAAGATTTGAAAAACACTGGCCACAATAAACTTACGAAATGTTTTCCAACTACTCAAAAAAAACTACAGTTATGTGGTACTTGTATCAAGGATAAATTGCAATTTTAGTTAATAAAATAAAAGAACTAAAGTCCGTTTGCCGAGACCTGTCGCAAGACGTAAACACACTTGAAGTTAGCTGACCCTTGAAGCTTCATTTACGATGATGCGCATTTACGTACCGTGTGCGCTTAACTCGCAGTTACGGTTGCAGTGTAATATGGAATGGAAACTGATTGCATTATACGTGTTTCCGCATTTATGTAAAGTAGTTTAAGCGTTAATGAGACCACGTGCACGCCGACCAATAGCATCGCTTATAGTTTGTTTAGTGGTAACTTCAAGTGTATTTACGTCTTGCGACAGGTCTCGGCGAACGGACCTTAGGTATACCGAAGTAATCTTTGCTAATATTTAAGGTTTAGTAGCTTTTTTTGTTAGCAAAAACATCATGATTTCTTCAGAATATTCTATCCCACGAATACTTCAATCTGTAAAATCTTCAGAATGTTCTGACTTGGGTGTTTTGAGATACAGAGTGTATCCTAAATCCGAAAAATCGCGGATGGCGTCATATTCACATGTCTTTAAAACAAAAGAGACTTGATGGTAACTTTTCAGTTTTTAGAACGAGTAGTATTAACATAGATATATACAGTGCATATAAAAATGTAACGTAAAGAATCGATATCGTGTCTTCTGATAAGTCTATAAAACACAGTTAACTAAAAGTCTTAGGGAGTAACTTAAGCTATACCTAAACCATAAATACAAGAAATGAGTCATCACAAATCACCACGGCGACAGCGAGTTGCTTTCAACGCATTATTGTATTCCATCTCTCTCTATTGTGTAACGAATATATGAAAATAAAAAAGTAAACAATATAGAGAAAGAGATGGAATGCGCTAAAGTGTTGAGAGTTTCCCGCTGTTGCCCAGGTGATTTGTGATGACTCATTTCTTGTATTTATGGTTTAGGTATACCAATCTGAAATGCTTTTGAATATACAGGGTGATTCATTTTCAAGGAGTCTCCTGATAAAGTCTACAAAAAAAAGTTTTAGGTAGTAACTTAAGCTACCAGTCTGAAATCCCTTTGAATATACAGAGTGATTCATTATAAAGAGTGCATCAAGGATACTTTTCTTCAACAGCATTCTGTGTATTTTCCAGTTTTTGATATTCTATTAAATTATAAATTAAACTGTAAAAACCGTATGTTTCTAAGTTTATTTGCATTGCATTGCATCAAGATCGGTACACCTGCTGTGTATCATATGTTTTTTTTGGTTTGAAACTTTAGAACTAATAAACTTAGCAATATGTGGTTCAGAGTATCAAAAACTGGAAAAATATACAGAGTGTGCTATTAAAAAAAGTAACCTTGATGCACTCTTTACAAATGAATCAACTAATATATTCAAGGGTATTTCAGATTGGTAGCTTAAGTTCCTATCTAAAACTTTTTTTGTAGACTTATCAGGAGACGAGATATCGACACATTATGTTAATTTTTGTACACACTGTAAATAATTCAATTTGAAGAATTGTATTATACAACAATCAGTAATAAAGTCAAATATGCCTGATTTTAACATCAAACTTTGATAATTTTTTGTGCATCAAGTATCGATACAGTACAAGTACACCTACTATCTATCTCGTCTTTTTCTGTTTGTAACTTTAGAACGAATAAATTTACAAACATGCGGTTTTTACAGTTTAATTTGTAATTTAATAGAGTATCAACAAGTGAAAAATATACAGAGTGTGCTATTTAAAAGAAAAAGTAGTTTTCATGTACTTCT
Organism: Agrypnus murinus; assembly: GCA_929113105.1. Classification (NCBI taxonomy): domain Eukaryota; kingdom Metazoa; phylum Arthropoda; class Insecta; order Coleoptera; family Elateridae; genus Agrypnus; species Agrypnus murinus. The sequence continues at coordinate 134,220,422 of OV816028.1, read as the reverse complement.
TGAAAATTAATCATCCTGTATATTCAAAAGTATTTTAGATTGGTAGCTTAAGTTACTCCCTAACAGCCGTATTCATAGATGCCGTGTAAATCATGCTATAAATACCGTGTAGATGCACACGTCCTACACTCGTGGATATGGTACTTATAGAACATTTTACACCCCCATGCAAATGTGCAATATGTGGAACCAACATTACATTGACAACATCGCAAAAATATTAAAATTTTCATAGGCTTCTCAGATCTAAACCCGCACATTCATGTGCCACTTAGATATCTAATAATCATATATACATATTTATATTCATATATTCATTTTTTAATTTTTATCTGTCACTTGTCCATGGTCAGTATTAATCCGAAAGTTCAACAATAATTAATTTTCATGCATTTTTAAGTTAATTCTAATTTGAATCGGTAAGTCGGTAACTGTTTATGTTCAATAATAACATGGAAAGCAAAAAGAAGAGAGGTACCAATTGGTCCGAGGAAGAAAAACTTCTATTAATAGAAATCATGAAGCAAAAGTACACAATTATTGAAAACAAATCTATTGATTCCCAGATAAACAAAAAGAAGCAAGAAGCGTGGAAATTTATTGAAGAAGAATTTATTATTAATGGGAAACCTAGGGAATTAACTAAAGTTAAGGAGCAGTGGAGGAGAATGAAGAGAGAGGCAAGGGTGAGGATTTCCCGTTTTAATCGCGAAAAACAGAAAACCGGCGGTGGCTGCTTGGATGGTGAAAAGCCGTATGAATGGGATTATATTATTAGAGACATGATCCCATATGATTTTGAAGACGATAAAGAATTTGAAAGCCAAAAGGAAGAAACAAAAATTGAAGAATATATTTCAACAAATGCAGAAATAGATCTTGGAAAAGATGAGTTAATATTAGATCCAGCAACAGGAGAATTCGTCTTGGATAACAGCAAGAAAGATGAAACAAAGGATAAACTTAAGAAAAGTAAGCCTAATTTAAGTAACTTTGAAGCAGCATCCTTTGCCATTTATAAAGAAAAGGAAGAGTTACAAATGTCACATAGTACAGAACTGCACAATTTGAGGCTGAAATATGAAAAACAAATTTACAAACAAAAATTAGAATATGAAAAACAATCATATGAATTAAAACTACAAGGTGATGCGTATAAAACAATATATTGGCAAAAGAAGTCAGAATCGAATATTGACGATGAGGATGAATAGTTTCTATAAATATTTTTGTTTTTATTATACTTTACTTTTGTTTTGTTATGAGTTACTAAAACAAATTTAAATAATCTTAATACTTGTCTTAAATATGTAACAGTATTTAAGTAAATGTTGAGCAAACGATTAATTGTGATTTTTATTTTCTAGTCAAAATGTGTCCTAATATAATAAAATTGTTTCTGAATGCACTTCCTCTGAACCTATCTTGACCATGTTCAACTACATGACCAGTATCGTCGTTCTCATCAACGCCAACGTTACCATTTTCATCATCCGCATCATTAACTTCATCAAACCCATTTTGCATTCGGTCTTCTAAATATAAATTATACAGTACGGCTGTAGCAATGATAGTGGCTTTGGTGGTGCCTAGCGATGTATTTGTTCCTCGAGCCAAGCAACGGAACTTCGATTTCCATTGACCGAAAAGCCTTTCAATACAATTTCTCGTTCTTATATGAGCACGATTATAATGCTCCTGCTGAGGATTGGCTGCATTAAATACCGGTGTAAGCATAAAAGTAGAAGATGCATATCCTCCATCACCAACAAGAATGCCATTAATTTGCCCGTTTTGAAAACGTTCCTTGGTGTGACAAGAATCCCAAATTCGAGAATCGTGGGCGCTACCTCTCCACCTCGCTACAATGTCCAAAATCTTGAAATTTGCATCACATATTACCTAGAAGTCAATTACAAATAATTTCAGGTACGTAATTTTTGTCATTGAACAGGAATAAAAAAACTCTAGATTACCTGAATGTTCAATGAAAAAACCCTTTTCTGTTTATATAAATTGCTGGATTTTGTCCTCCTGGGTTCTTAATTCTAATATGTGTGCAATCTATAGCACCAATTATTCCAGGCATACCTGCTACTCTCAGAAATTGTTCTTTTATTTGCCTAGTTTCCTGAAGCGACGTTGGAAAGTAAATAAAATGATTTGCCTTCCTAGCAATAACTCGTACAACATTTGAAACAATTCTTGAGAGACTTTGCTGCGATATGCCATGTAAATCAGCTATATCTTTCTGATACGCTCCTTTCGCCAGATACCTTATTGTAGCCAGAACTTGTATCTCAATGGGTACTGGACGTCCTTTGTTTGAAACTAATTCATCTAAATCATCTGTTATAAGGTTTATCATCCTTGTAGCTAGAGGCTTTGACATCCTATGAGTATGTTGAGTTACATTTCTAATTGTGTCATATGAATGGAAATTATGAATATTTACCTATATATTCTTTTAAACTCTACGTCATCATACTTAAAGAATGGATTAATCCTGTTTAGATATATCTTTCTTCTTCTTTGATTGGGAAACTGAATATCTTGTATCATTTCCACATCGTGCAAACGATTCTGAAGTTCGGCAAATTCCATTTTTGTCAAAAGTAACTCGTTTTATGTACATAAATATACTAAGATTAGTTAGTTTCGTTGATTATTTAGTTAGGTATAGCATAGATAAAATGATTGTTGATATTAGTATAATAATTTACACTGACATTCCACAGTGTCAGTGGCACGTGTAAGTCATGTCATAAAAAATCTCTTTCCACGTACTATACACGTTCGATTTTTTGTTTATAAGTAAGATTATTTTACACGCGCTATAAATATTATGTTACACGCGTGTAATTTCTCTATAAGTACGGCTGTAAAACTTTTATTTTATAGACTTATCAGAAGACGAGATATTGACCCATACACACTGTATATAAAGCAGAAACAACGCATTTTGACTTGCTTTCAGTAAGTTTTGGTCGATTTTGTATGGATTGACTCATAATATAAAATCGATACTTGGAGAACGTTCTATAATAAGTTTTCCCACTGTAATTACTGCTTCAAGAGTGGTCTTAAACACAACACAAAAATATTTTAAAGATATTTATTTACTTATTATTTAAAAACAAATTATTAGTATTGTTAAATGCAACCTTTTGTTGCAGTCTTGTAAATGGATAATAACACATACCTATCATATATTACCCAAATAGTTAAGTCACTTATTGTGACAAAGTCTTGCTATATTCTTCAAGTTCAGCTTCCCATTGCCCTCTTTCAAGTTTAATAAACACCCTAAAAATATATGAAATAAATAGCATTATTCTTGATTCCAGTTTTCATTATTACACTTACTTCGTCTGAAGGTATTCCAATACTTGTTTTTCGTTGTCAGTCAGTCCATTATGCAATACATCCAGATTGTCTTTGAGCAAGTCGCAGTTGTTCATCCCCACCAAATGTGTATGTGGCCCAGGTTGTTGAAAGCAGAAATAGAGAGCTAATTTGGCAAGCTCCACATCTTTAGACTATTAAGTAATTGCATTTCAATTGTTCTATAAAATATAATCACTATCAAAAATATACCACCTTACAGTATTCACCTGCTTCTGTACAAACATCTTTGATCTGCTTTGGTGCAGGATGCCATGACTGTGGTCCTCCATTAGTTAACAAACCCATACAATTTCCAGCAGCATTAATGATTCCCAAATTCTTTGACTAAAATAATTTTATATTTTATTTAAAATATTTAATTTTATAATAATTTACCTGAAAATAAGGCAAATATTGGTTTAAAGTGTTATCAAGTAAAGATAACCTAGTGTAACTAAGTACCGCATCGATTTTAATCTGACTCTGTTTTATGCACTGGTCAAGACGTTTTACAGGATAACCAGTAACTCCAATAAATTTTGCTTTTCCAGCTTTTAGCAATTCTTCCAGCACGGGCAGTGTTTCATTTACAACAATGTCTAGTGATGGCGCAAATTCAATATCATGAACCTAAAATGATTTAAACTGATTATCACTGATGTTTCGCTTAAGATATTGAAAGGATTAACCTGTAGTAAATCAATGTAATCAACACCCAATTTCCGTAAACTGTTATCGATACTCTCTTTGGTTTTCTTAGCAGAAAAATCAAACATCAACTTAGGATCCTTCTCGTAACGACCCACTTTTGTTGCAACATAGTAAGCTTGGCGAGGCACTCCTTCTAAACACTACAGAAATTCAATTAATTATTTAAAGAATTTCTTTGAGGAGATATTTGTGATGCACTCTATTTGAAACTTATTAAATACAAAAAACGATATTTTTGGCACACTATAAATCTGTAACGTCTCAATGTTGGGGTAAATGTACATTTTGTATCTATATCTCATAGTATTATTTAAAAAATTGATAGTTTCATATCAGCAACAATAGAGTAAAAACAATTTTGGTATATGACAAAAAGTATAACAAGCGGCAGACCAATCAGGACATGAAAAATGAACAAATGAGCGAGATATTGGAAAGGAATGGCTGTAACTGGTCACAGGAAAAACAACTAGCAAAAACCCGTGACCAATGGAGAAATTTTTGTAAACAGCTTGACACTTAATAGAAAAGAAGAATAGGTAAAGTAAGTAGTTTGATATCTGGAGACTTTACATACTGAGAACTATCGTCAAAAATCCACGCTATCATGCAGTTTAACAACATATACCTAAACCATAAATACAAGAAATGTATCATCACAAATCACCTAGGCGACAGCGGGTTGCTTCCAACGCATTATTGTATATCTCTCTCTATTGTGTAACGAATATATGAAAAGAAAAAGGTAAACAATAAAGAGAGAGAAATGGAATGCACTAAAGTGTTGGGAGTCTCCAGCTGTTGCCCAGGTGATTTGTGATGACTCATTTGTTGTATTTATGGTTTAGATATAGTTGGTTTTTATATTGCAGCTTTTAAATAAGTTGATGACTTTTCACAGGCCCACGATCATTGTATGGAGCATACAATACCTCGGGAATATTGGCGTATGGAATACCATACCTCAAAAGATTAATATAATATCTAATTAGAAATATTAAATAATATTAAATAAAAATCTTGTGAATGAACATTCATAAATAATTAATTGAAGGGTTCGAGATAAAACAGCCTTACACCCTACATTTTATAATTTTATAAAAATCGAATGATAAAGGTACTGAAGAATCGATATTTTCAGTTTCCAAACAAATATTTCTCTTTTATGGTTGGCTCTGCATATTTATTTACGTAGAGACGTAATTTACAAAGATTATGTTATGTGTTGGTTTCATGACACCCTGTATTGCGTGACTTTCATGCAATTCTTTATAGAATCTTTGGGGATATTTGCATTCTTCCTACGTTTAGTTGCCGTTTTGGATTGGTCGACAGTATTTTCTGTTCGGATAATTACTTATCCTTTATACGTTTTCATTTCGTTAACTTCAAAAGAATGTTCTAGTGGCATCGCCTTAGTGAATTGCGTTTTTCATTCATTACATTAATTGGAAACGCATTTTTGGGGATTTAATGTGATTCTGGGTGGTGAATTTTCCATTTATTTCTGGAAGGCTTCGGGGATTTGACACTATAATTCTTTGTGGATGGATACGTTTTATTTGTTATATTTGTGGATACGTTCTAACCTGCGTTAGTCGCGTGGGGTACACTTGTCACCTAAGTTGTTTTAATGTGAATTTTTTGCATTGTATAAAGTTTGAAACTCTGTGGTTCTCAGTACCTTCTAAGAACATGTTCCTGTAGGTGCATGTATTCTTGCAGGATGATTAATTCAATACAACGTCAAATGACCAGTCATAAAAGTGCAGTGATTGATGCCTGTCACCCGCATGATTAAATGGGCAACTATCTTTTTTTATTGTGTTTTACGAGTTTGCTGGTTTTAGGGAATGTAAAGGTGTTAATTCTAGTTGTGTGCTATAATTAGTGTTTTATTATTAATTTAAAAAAATCTTTTAATTAACAATTAATATTTATCGTGTTTGAGATTAAAAAATTTGTTCATAGTTTTGAAGATACTTTTTATCGAGTATGTACTTTATTATGGTTATAACAAAAACGGCAATTTTAGATTTTATTTTAGAAAGTATGTCAACTTCATAAAAGAGCATCTAATAATGAGTAGGTATAATCAGAATTCTGCAGCGTGGTTGCAGTTAGTTGATGAAAATAGTTATGAGGAGGAACAAACAGAATGTCACGTAGAAGATGAAAGTGATAATGAAGAGGAAGATATAATTATTCAAAGTGATCATAATTCAGATTCAGAACAAGAAATCATTGAGAACGAGGAAGAATCTGTTGAAGATCTGGACAGTTCTTTGAATTATGTTGTGAGCAAAGAAGGGTAAAGCAGTACTACTCAAAAATATAAGAACTTAAATGCATAACATAGTTACACAGATGCCTGGATCCAAAGATGCCCTTGAAGCAAAATCTGAACTACAAGCGTGATCAGTTGTCAGTTATTATTGTAAAATATAAACTAAAAATATTAAAACGGCATTGGTTGACATCTGTCACCCAGGCGACTAACATAGAGTTAAAATCCTTTATATTCTGGGAATCTTATTTTTTTCAGCAAACTAAACTATATTTATATTTTGGGGTGAGATCAATAAAATTTTTACTTTGCCAAAATAACGACCACCTCAATATATACGTTCATAAAATTTATGATTAAATTAATACCATTAAAAGTTTTTGCAGCGGTTTTTTTTTATCCTGTCTGCGTATGACTGTTTAAGCCAAAACATTATTTCTCAGTTTAGGTTTTGACTTATTTCCTTGCACAAGTATACTAGTATGAACAGTATTATTAAAGCTCGCTTGTAAGAAGAATCAAAGTAAAGGCCATAAAGTAATATTTTTATTCATAACCATACAAACCTTTCCTAAAACTTCCTCAGATACACCATGCCCATACCAAGGTGCAGTATCTATATAGTTAATTCCAGATTTAATGGCCTTATGCAACATCCTTTTGCATTGTTCTATACTGTAATCACTGCAAAACATTCAAAGTTAAGTAGTAATCAATAAATGCCATTAATAAATATTTGATTAGATTAGAATATTAGGATAATTTACTTTTATAAATTAAACATTTTTCTGTATCTATATACTACATAATGATAAAAAAGTACCATATCGCTCTTTTTTTAAAAAAGAATTGTTGCTCTTTTTACAAAATGTTGCTCATTAGATATTGTCTTCTTTACAGAGCCCCATTTGCTTCACTTATGCCCATAGGTGGAAAATATTATGCCTCCCTCCCTACATGCTCACATAAGGGACATAAGTCAAGTCATTTTATTATCATAAAGACAAGTGGTGATCCTAGTATCTGATTTTGATTTTTTGGATTTAAATGACCCCCTGCTCTCACAATTATTGTAATGTAATTAATGTAATATCATAAAGACAACTGGGGATCCTTGTATCTGATTTTGATTTCTTGGACTTAAATGATATTGTAATGTAATATTGCTTAGCGAACAATAATGAAACAACAACTTATCAAGTGTAGAATTGCCGGCGGAATGCGCAGATGGGGAAAAGAAAGAGTCGATGTTCGACAAAGACAAAATGTAGGAGGCAAAGAGAAAGTACAATCTGTGGTACAAGTATTTTCAACTCACAAAAAGGGTGTAAATTGGAATTTACTTTAGCGATACAAATCTTTATTATACCCTTGTGTAAAATTATCAACAATCGAAAAATAAGACTTTTTGGGTAGAAAGATTAAAACTAACGAGTTTTTGTGATAAAAATATTAGCGTGTTTTTTCATATATTTTCTAGTTTTTCATATTTCACAAGAACGTTAGGTGAAATGAGCTATCTCTACCCTAATGCCACAAATATTATGCGCATCCAAACTTCACCGGCCAAGCTGTATCTGACAAGTTGTACTTTTATGGATATTTACTTGTTGAATTTTAATTTACTGATGTATAATACAAAAAAAAGTAATTTTATGACTTATCAAACTTTGAATTTTGTTCAACATCCTTTGCTTGTTTCAACTTTACCTGTGTTTGTCTTTTTTTTATACTTATTTCTCTCCTTCACAAAGTTCATTCTAACCCTGCACTTTAAGTTTTGATAGAGTATACCCCAATTTCAAAGAGAAATGATGTGGTTCCACACAATTAGAACATATTACTCTCCCATTTTTGTCTGTGTATCATATGCTTGACCTATAAACTTTTGAGATTGGCTATAACATATATTCAGAATATATGATATGAATTTTGTATTGTTATCATTCAATTTAGTGCGATAGTTAAGCTAGTGGCACAGCATAAGAATAACGAGCAGATGCAGTTCTGAGCAGTGGAAGCAGTCGCGATAAAATGTGTTGCGCTATCGCGCTCGTACACATTTCGTTCAAGCGCGAAATTTCAGCTTTCATTTGGTACTGGATTTAGCCCGAAACTCGATGACGTAAAGGCCTACTTACTAACAACCTACTTTTTTAGTCGGGACTGCGTAATCATCCAAGATATTACGTAGCCGACTAATTTACTAATGTTTTACAAATCGAAACCTACAAATAGTTGTTTGTGTATCTAATGCGCGAAATGTTACTTTGGTGGTCAAGAATAGTTTTTTAACGAGGCGTACTCGAGGCCGAAAAAAATAAAAAAAACACAAGGAAATTTTTATTTTAACGCAAAGTGGACAATTCAGTTGTTGCTTCGTAAACGACATTGCTTAACTATGCATAAATGCACGAAATATTCTTCGCTCTAAAGCGAAAAATATGTCGTGCACGTTGTCAAGTAAACAAAACCAATATGTGGCATTTTGCATACGGATATTAATGAAAAATGCCATTTTTTGACAGCTGTAGAAAAATAAAATTAAAGTATAGCACCAATGAGTACCTGACACTTATCTGCACTTCAATAGCAGTCGTACAGCAACTGTCACATAGCGCGAAAATGGCGGTATTGCGACGATCTATATTTCTAAGCTTGCATATATACATTTGTGATTGCGGACCTTGGTCGAGCCAAAGATTGAGTTGCATTCTAGCGAAATTTTATTAAAATAAATTATGCGATAGGATAATAAATTGTCAAATTGGAAGATTTATGTTACAACTAAAGCACGCGTCTCATTGGTTGCATGTATTACCACTTACTGCTTTATTTTTTGTTTAATTATTATTATTTTGTTTAATTTTGTTGTACAGCGCCATCTACATTTAATGGTGCGTCTCAATTGTTCAATTTGTAGTACAAATGATCCTATAAATTAAAAATGCTAGGAGGTTTACCAGCAGCGTGCGGTGCATACGAAACAGTGGAACGCAAAGTGTACTACGGGCGTGGTAGTGCATACGTCCTATACACGGTGATTCAGTACTCAATGATCGGACTTTGAGGATAAGCTTCTCTGGTTATTAGAAACATAAAACCTTAGTAACTTTTTTTGATTAAATGAACCTGAACATTTCGAAAATTTTGACCGACGTTTTCAGAAAAGTACGTATAATTGATGCAGGTCAGTGTAGTTAAGTCGAATAGAAATAAATGCAAGATCTTTAGAAATTGACACCATCAGTAAAAACGTGACATCTGTTTAAACAAGCACAAGGATGCAAACGACGCACATTCCATTTTTTAGATGTTAAAACAAAACGATCTATTAATCCGGGGGATTCCCCTTTATTCTAATAGTAAACGCAGACAGAAATGACATCATTTTAATACTGACCCATTTAATGTATCATTAAATTCGATGTGTATGCGTTAATAAACAGATATTAGTTTTAATTAAGTAAAGACATGTTTAGCTAATTTGATCTATCCATCAATAGGTATTGTTATTTTTATTGGAATTCTAGAATGTTTCATTATTAAAACCTTATTATTTTTTTTGATGTTTTAATTCAACGACCCTGAATGATTGATGGATTTGTTTACATAGTCAAGTACAAGTACTGTTATACGTTTTATTACTAAAAGCTGCAGTGTAAGGGGTTTGCAGTTTGTTATCATTTGAGAAACCAAATAGTATCGGGTATCTCCTTGATCTTGACCTCAAAAGATGTGTCCCTATCACGAGTACTATAATTTTTTATTCACAAACCTGCAGTATTGTATTACACATAGGGGTTAATGTGTCTATTAAAAGAATTTGAAATTGTCTTAGTCATCAGAAACAACACAAAACAAAAATACCATTTTTGAAACAATATCCATCGAGAGGTCGTTCTCAACATGCTTTGTTTATTTAATTCTGTTTATCTGTTGTTATTCTACGAAACACTTGGCCAAAATAAAGACGTTTTTATTACTTTACGCTATCCTTGCACATTCTAGTAGTATTGAATATCTGCTTGAACTTTTAAAATATGTGTCATGTGCATTCATACTATTAAATTTGAAAACATTCGGCTGAACTTCGATGCCGTTTTTCTCCAAAAATATAGAAATACGAGAAAAATGGTATATAGGAATTTTCTTTCTTTAATGGTTATCTAACCACTGGCAAAGTCTGAGTATGTCTTAATGGGTCACGGTGTAGTGATTGCTTCCATTGTTTCGTATGCACCGCACACTGCTGATGTTTACTAATATTAAATTTTTATATTTCAGTCTTAATTTATTTTTTCTAGAAAAATATGGTTTTTGCAAGGTAATAACTTAAATAATTACCCATATTGCAAGCAGAATCCACCAGTTCCTAATGAAAGATGAGATACCTTCAAGCCTGTACTGCCAAATTCATTGTATCTCATTTTTCTAACTTCTGATTCATCATGAAAATCAGGAACAAATGTTGGTGGTAAATCTGCCATAATTGTTGTTAATTGTTTAAGAAAACGAAAACACTATTTTAATTAACAAAGAATAAGCGAATTCACGTAAAAGCACTATTTATTACTACTAAACGTGCTTGTTACCAACTAATAAAATGCAGAACATGTCAAATGAGTTATTTTGAATTATGTTTATGAGATAATGAATTATCTCCTAATAAATATTTCTCTCTGATTACACTCAAGGTCAATTATACCTGATTATACCACAGCGCAGGTTTTTATTCATGAATATAAGAAGCATTTCTTAAATCTATTTGTAATTTTTATAGAAAATAATGATTCAAAATTGATTAAAACAATGAACTTTTATTTGTTATTGATATATTTAGCGGTAATAATATTTACAAAATAAAATATTGCTAATTTTGAAATTTAAATACGCCGGGTACAGTATGACCACCACACCGGTGTTGCATACATCAATTCAAATCTGTGGTTTATGATTAGGAAGGTTATTTATATGTAATGTAATAATCTACAATCATTAAAAAGGCATAACATTTACTATTAACTCAATTTATCTTTTACAGAAATTGGAGGTTCTACTATATAAAACATTTAGGTTTATTAATTATTACAATCATATAAAGTCTTTAACAGGGTTGCCAGATGACGTTTTTTAACTTATTAACTGATTCGTTTTTAAAGAGCGGTGATATTATTTTGTATTATTTATACAAGATGTAGAATAGCTCCACGCGCAAGTTATGGATTGCCTTTCAAAAAATAAATAAATAAAAAATGAGACTTTCATTTATGTAAAAAATAGCTATGCCGTGAAAACATTGGAACGCGCTATGGGATGAATGCTAGTATTTCTTGGCCAAAAATACTTTGAGAGTTATGAAAAGTTTTATATATGAAAAATCAAATATTACCTATTTAGAATTAAGTAAATTATACAGTTTTTACATTATTTAATGGATGTATTTACAAAATATTTATAAAAACCAAACAATATGACACCTATAACAAAGTTTACTACAATTTATATAAATATACAAGTTTACCTTATACAAATTACAATGTAGATTATTACTAAGGTCCAACGGGAAACAACAAAAGTGCGATACTAGAAAAATATTTTATTACACATCTTCTGATCCTAGAATTATGTCATCAAGAGGTTCTATTTCAGAAGCAATAATTGTTTGAAAAGTATCTTGTTCTGAAGGTTCGGATTCCTTATCAGTCAGATTCTGATAAACGTTTTTCGTAGGTAGATGTCAAATGTTTAGGATCTGCATTTGGAGTCTCCAATGGGCGAAGAACGTCCCCTGGAAGATATTGAAAAAAATTTTATTCTGCCGTAATTTAATGAAGTAGTCGATAGCACAGGATCAGATATACGTATCTGTGGCTCTATTGAATATATTTAATTGAATATAGTTAGATTTAAAATTGTGCTTGTTTTTGCATGAAACTGTCTATAGTATTTGTAGAGTTTATTGCTGGACTCGCGGCGTCTTGCGTGAATTGCAGTGTCTTCCCCAAAGTAGCCTGCAGGAAGTACTGAATTCTTCAGAATCTGAATTCTCCATAAATAAGAATTCGATGAACTGTAGCTGGAATCGGATACCATGGATATATATTTCTTCATTTATATTTTAGCAGTATTAAAACAATATGCTTGGAATTGGTCTATACTAAGAGGAACTGCGACGACGAAGAAATGTGTTATTCTAAAATTATTTATAAGCGTTGCACCTACGCTACTTGATGCAATAGCAAAAACTGGTTCCTGAAATGGTCGACGAGCAGCATTTCCATCATTTGTGGTCCAGTTACAAGTAGGTTTCGGTAGATCACACGAAGATCCATTTTGCACATTAATCTTCATCTATCTAAATTTATCTGTATGTGCATCAGCTCGAATCTGTCTTAGATCGAATTGACGTCTTAGTCTCAGTTCTATAAGAAAGATGCAAACTACCGCGTTGGTGATTTAGTTGTTTCATTTAAGACAACAGCTAAATCTGTTTGGGCAGATATGCGAGCAGCAGTACTGACAGCTTTGACCATTAATTCCGATTTATCTTCGTTTTCTTTAGAAACTGCAGCTGCACGTCGTATTTAGATCTTTCTGATTTTTCTGGGTATTCCAAATTAGGACGTCCTCTAGCATGCATTAGGACCATTGGTTTATATTATTCAAAAGTTAGTTCTTTATTTAACCAATCCTTATGCTTTCTTTTAATGAATCCAATCTTCGCCCACATTTTTGCCAATAGTTTCTCATATTTACACTAAATATTCTAATTTTTTCTCGTATTGCTGTTGAATATGATAAGGGCAAGTCTTTTTCATCCATTTGACTTGTTATATAATTTAAAACATCAATAGTTTCATAGCTTCCTGTTATCCGTATGTTAAACAGGTATTCATATTTAAAACGGCAATCGTTAAAAAATTAAGTACAACTTAGAATCCGCAGATTTCCGCAAGAAATAATTATTATGTACGCATTAAGTACACTTTACTGATAATTAGCAGATATATTTTATTATCATCAAATGTTAACATTTTTTTGTAAGCCTTCGTACATTTTTAATAACGTCGCGATTTAACAGACTCGCAACTACTTTACATTTTATCTATTTTTTATTAGAAAAACAAAACTGAATTACTATTTAACTATTTAAAGGCACTTATCATTGACATATGAATCCCTGCTGAAAGTTTAATGTAACTTGTCTGTGTAGAAATACTGTAAAATACTTTTCAAACTTTGTACATTTTTTGTTGCGATTTCATACTAGGTAATGACAGTAAAATTAGGTGCATCTTGCTAAGGGTTAGTGTTGCACAGAAATGATTCATCGTTAAGACGGGTGGGTTTTTAAACGGCCCCATGTGTTTACAAAATAAATCTGCTATTATTTATTTAAAAACAGATGTTGAAAAAAATTCTTTTCGGCCAAGAAATACTAGCATTCATCCCATAGTGGAACGGTCAGAATATCGAACGGTCAAAAAGACAGCATTTGGGAACAGTGTAACAAAATCAGACCACATCAGTAATTATTATACAGGGTTATTATAAATGATGGACCCATTTTTAAAGATGAATATTTATTAAAGTACAACTCCAAAATGAACAATCTTCTTACCAATGGAAAGTGGAAGTTTCAAAGTTTTTTTGCCATACATTATAAATGTTCAATGTGTCCATCATCTGCTGCACGGCAAACATCTATACGGTAGCCGAACTCGTCCCACACACGAGCAAGTGTATCTACTGTTAGTGAGTGCACGGCAGCTGTGATACGGTTCCGCAGATCGTCCAGAGTTATTGGTAGAGGTGGGACGTAAACAGCTTCCTTAACATAACCCCATAAGAAGTAGTCACATGGGGTGAGATCAGGAGATCTCGGTGGCCAGAAGTGTAGAGCCAGGTCTGTATTTCCCCTGCGACCTATCCAGCGCTGAGGAAGGGATGCATTCAAAAAGCCTCATACATGAAGGTGCCAATGGGGCGGAGCTCCGTCCTGTTAGAAAATGAAGTCCTGTGAATCTTCCATAACTTGAGGGAACAGCCATTGTTCCAACATGTCCAGGTACGTTCTTCCAGTTACAGTTCTTTCCGCAAAGAAAAATGGTCCATAAACCTTTGCACATACGGCACAGAACACGTTTACCTTCGCGGTGAACGTCTTTCGTGTTGCAATGTTGAATGTGGATTTTGTAAACCCCATATGCGAACATTATGTCTGTTGACTTTTCCACTAAGGTGGAAAGTTGCTTCATCGCTAAAAATGATACGCTGCAGAAACGCGTCATCCTCCATCATTCCTAGCACAACCACAAAATTCGAGACGCATCTCTTTGTCATTAGGGTTGAGAGCCTGCACAATTTGTAATCGGTAGGGCTTGTACAGCAAATGCCGTGTCAGAACTTTCCAGACAGTTGATTGGATTATTCCAAGTTCTCTACTAGCTCTATTGGTAGACTTACTTGGACTGCGAACAAAACTTTCTTCAATACGTCTGACATGATCTTCTGACACACGCGGTCGACCTATGCTTTTCCCTTTACACACACTTCCAGTCTGTTGAAATTGCGTAAACCAACGCTTAATGCTTTTTCTCGTTGGTGGTTCAATACCGAATTTTGCACGAAATGCTTGCTGCACTATAATTTGTGACTCACTTCTTGCGAACTCAAGAACGCAGAAAACCTTGTGCTCCACGGTAGCCATCTCACTCACAACTGAGAGGGAAACGAATGGCGGACTATTGCCGCGCGAACTACCGGCCGCTTCTGGAACCATCATTGCCCGCCGAAACTTTCAAACTTCCTCTTTCCGTTGGTATAAAGATTTTTCATTTTGGATTTGTACTTTAATTAATATTCGTCTTTAAAAATGGGTCCATCATTTATAATAACCCTGTACTACCACGAGATCATTTAAATTTATAATTAAAGTTGGCTGTGATTTTTAAATTAGATTGGCAACACTAACTGTTCACTTCACAGTTTGATTTGAATTGTCAAAGTGACGCTCCAAAATGTTTAATCTAGAACATAAAATTGCATAACCTCTAATTTACACAGCGAGTCAATTGGCAGGATCGCCAAACGTATAAAAAAATTCCCGCCTACTTTAATTTTAAATTTAAATGATCTCACGGTATTATTATTGTCAAACGTTCGAAGGAATTTTGCGATAGATTAGGTTATCTTTGAGCTACAGTTCCACTGAAGGTGAATTATTTGAACATTTCTTATAATAAAAGATGTCATTTGTTATTTAGTAGGTAATTTACTTTACTTCCGTGGTGCAGATAGTTACACGAGGGACTATCGGTTAAGGAACCCGGACTCGAACCCCGGATAATATATTATCCTATTTTTAAAAATCGCTTTTCCCACGGAAGGCAATGGTAAACCACAGAGGCATACTTTACCCAGGAAATTTTCCTGAAATGAAAAATAAAGTATACATAGTGTATTTTGGGTTTTATCAGCGTATAGTAATAAGAAGTACGGACAGTTATTCGTTTTTCATGTACCCAATTTCAATAGCCTTCAAACGCTTTGGCGTGTAGGTTCAGCTAGCAGTAAAAGATGTCGCTGTAAAAGGAGGCAAATCATTCGTAAAAGCACCGCAAAATTTTACTTTTAGCTTTAAATAATGACAAATTATAAAAAAGTATTTAATTAATTTAATTATTTAAAAATTATAAATCGCGAAAAAAACATTTCTACGTGCTGAAAATTTAAATTTGCTGAAAACTAAATTGATAGAAAAAAGTAGCGAGAAAAAAGTTACAGCGACATCTTTTACTGCTAGCTGAACCTACACGCCAAAGCCTTTGAAGGCCATTGAAATTGGGTACATGAACATCAAAGACGCCGGTAGCAACTGTCCGTACTTCTTATTACTATACGCTGGTTTTATGCAGCAATAAGAAAAGAAACAACTGAATATAAAGCAACTGTAAAGATGAACAGGGAAAACTTCTAACTATTAATGACCAAGTTTTGGAAAGATGGCGATAATATTTCTCAAATATGTATAAAGAGGACAAGTCAAATAGAAATGAAAAAATTCCATTATTATTAACAGCTGAAGAATTAATAGAATTCCCTTCTTACGAAGAAATGATTATAGTAATTGGAAACCTTAAAAATAATAGATCTCCAGGCCCAGATGAGATTCCATCTGAGCTCATAAAAAACTTAGGTGAGGAGAGCAAGAAAAGAATTTATAATTTAATGAGAATGGTATGGGAAACCGAAACAATATCAACTGAATGGAGAAAAGGTATAATAATACCAATTTACAAAAAAAGGGAGAACACAATATGCGACAATAGTGGTCGGTTTTCGTTAAAAACCTTAAAATTTTACTTTATTTATTTTTTATCTTTATTTAACTTACTTGCTGGTGTTGTGTTTTATTAGTTGAAACTTTGTTATTGTGAATTATTAATGAATAATGTTTATTTTCGTTGATCATACTTCTTGCCATTTATGGGCAAATTTCTGTATTGGTATTCATTTATGAACTTTACTCAATGCTTCACCTGTTATAATGAGTTTATTTTCAGTCTAATATATAGAGGGTGACTTGTAAACATTCAATCTGTACTATGTTTGAATTTACAAGTGCGCTTTAAAAACAAAATAAGATCTTTGACGCGTTCCAAAAAAAGTGTTAAAAAATAATATCTGTCAAATATTAATTTTATTTCTTCTACGCATTGTTTCCTCTTTAATATATTATTGACATACTTGTGGTATCCTACCGTTACTGAATAGTAACTTAAAGCATAACAGAAGACTTTTCCGATTACTACATACAGGGCCCCCTTGAGAAATAGTGACACAGGATTGGTGTATATACTTGAACAATTCAGAGAGTAGGGTATATAGGCCAATTCTGGTGCCACACCTCCACACCTCTGCATGAGAAGGAAGGAAATATATCCATCTCTGTCTAGCACAGGTATATGTCTATCCTTCTCCAACACCAACATACAGGAGCGTTCAATAAAAGTTTGACAACATGGTTGGGGTAGTCAATAAAAGTCTACTAACATACAGGGGAGGTGTGTAAGAAAATTCTGACAGTGAATACAACTTTCAAAAGCCAACCAACCAAAGCGAAATCACAATCACTGATACAACTGCTAGGGTTGCAAGCTCGTCTTAAGGATGTATCTATGCGATTTTCAAAGCTTCGTAAAGGGTAAGGTTAGTCAAAGCCTTTAATAGCTGTATACCCCGTATATACATACACCTGTTATACCATGACTTATGTGAGTAGTAAGTAAACCAAGATTCACCTCTGCGTGAGAAGGAAGGAAATATCTCTGTATATGTTAGGGGGTTATGTTAACTTTTTTGAAGTTTTATTGTGTAGAACAACTACAGCTGTTATAAAAACAAAGATAAACCTTTTATATTGTTTATTTAAAAACATTAATAATCAATTCATCACATATTATTGTACACAAATATTAATTATTTACAATCATTTTACAATTTTCATGCATGAAATTAACATCTTAACTTAATTTCAATAATTATTTAACTATTTTTTGAAACAGTTTCTAATATACATAGTTATTCAACATGTTTCGGAATTCTGTGATGCCCCCAAGCTAGAGTGTCACCGGAACCATCAGGTATGATATATCTCTTATCATCTAACCAAGAAAGTGCTATTTTATTCTTCAGTTCAGTATACCGTTGATGTTTATGTGATCTAAATGTTCGTACATTCTTGTATATCACTGCCTTGTTAAATACTACATTCTTATAGTCTTCAAGTGTTAACTCATTCTTGATTATATCTTTTTGTACACCTTTAGCCGTTTTACTTAATTCGCCCTCAACATTGACAACGTAGGCTTTCGCTCCTGTCCCCACGAACTCCCATAATATCTTTCCTGCATATTCATCCTTCATTTTTCCTATTACAGATTCGGTTTTAGATATTCCAAATTGATTATCTTTCTTGAAATTTGATGTATCATACTTGTTTAGATGATTCTTCATATCTTGGTAAAAATCAGCTGTACAGGTCCTCAGAATCAGGTTGTCTGTGTCTGTATAGGCTAGTTCCACATCACTCCCATAAATAGGCTTGATAAAGTTGTAATAAAAATCATCACGTGTTTAGCTAGGTCTAGAACGCAGAATCCAATATATATCGGTTTATCGTATTTAACCCATATTCTTTCTAGATGAATGGCTACCAGATTATCTGAGAAAACAGATACATCTTTAAATTGCGGTTTGGAGATCAACCATTCAGCTCCTAGCCTTTTCCCTTTATTTTCCCAGTGTGTAACCAGTCTTATGTCGATCCGTTTTCCACATTTTCCATAGTTTTCCCAAACACTGAATTATTCATAAGTTTAAAAAACATTTTTCCAAACTCAGACTTATCCGCATTCCTCATACGTGTATTTAAATCCACGTACTCCTTTAACCAAGATGCCTGATTAAAAGATAGCACCCGATGAATCTTCTCGAGTTTTAAACCTGCGGTTAAACATTGTTGTAGATTTCTGTAGTGGATAATATACCTAGTTTTGTTGTTCAAGTTAGGAATCAATTTTGGTTGTTTTGATCCTGGAGGCGTGATATTTTCTGGGCAAAATGGTAGATCATTATGTCGATCGTGAAGATCTTCCGGATAGGTTAAATCAACTTCCAAAATATAACCTGTTTTTGAGTTTTCAGGTACATTTAATATATCCAGATTTGCGATTTCTTCAGAAGTTAAAAATTTAAAGTTATTGATGGGTAGATTGGCTGATAAAGCTTTCCCATAAAGATTTGTTGCACCTAGGTAATTGATAAAGACTGTAGGCTTCGATTCATCATATTTCAACATGTATTTATTATTAGCTTTAACATACCTCTTACCACATTGACTTAAACCACCCCTAATACCCTTTTTAATAAAATGAACCATATCGATATCCGTAAACAGTTCTAATTCGATTTTTGTAAGTTTTAACATGGCTGACCACGAAAAGCCTGGAGCAGTAAAGAAGTGGGTTGGGTCTAAATCATATGCGTTTTTGCATTTATCGCGAAAAGCTTCAAATACATCTGTTAAAAACAAAACATCTGTTTTCAAATACAGATCTATAGTCTTTCGCAGATATATTAGTGCCTCTTAAGTTATCGAAAGAAAGCTTCATGTGATGGTAATTCAGTATAGTCGAGTTTGTCGAAAGAATCTACGAACGAATAGGGAAATACCCCTTTCTGTCTCATTAACTTAAATTTATTATCTTCTGGAAAATGTGTTTTAGTTGCTTGACACTGGTCGTTTTCTAAATTTTTAGCTAGCTTATCTAAGCTCATAGGCATGAATCTAAACGAATCTAAAAACCGAATTTTCATAAATTTATTTTCCCCTTTTCCTAGACTGTTAATTTTTTTATCAACTAAAACATGTTTTGTGAAAGAGATATACTTTTCTTTGTTTTCAGCAATAACGTCTATTTTGTTTTCATCTCCACCTAAAGCCTTTACGAATAGGTGGGCATCATAATTGAATAAATTATGCAGGAACACGGGGACATAATTTGGAATTTTGAAATTGAGGTTACATGTACTATGGCTGGCCGATCGAAATCGACCCGTAAGATGGTCGTGATCCCTAACCATATCACCCCCTAACGGTTTTTCACAAATATGACATGTAATAGCGTTGTCATAATTAAATTGTTCCTCCGGTGTTAATTTTTCTATTGGAATTATATGCTTTAGGTGGTCGTTGTAAATTCTCTTAATGTCATCCTCTAAGCGTTTATAAAATACTTCAACGCAATCTTGACCTCGATATGTAACGTACTTAGATAATGACTCATTGTAATTACATTTTATATAATATCCAAAAGAATATGGTTGATGCATATGCGTTTTTTCAGTAAATGGACCGCTGTTATCTTTTTGACGATATTTTAGGGGGATAAGTAGAGATTCAAAGTCCGCGTAAACTACAAATGGTAAAGTTAATTTTTGTTCAAACAATTCAAATTTTAAAATATTACCCGGAACTTCATTTCCAAATTTATCGATACGTGGTTGGTTCCGTTGTTGGTAATTTAACAGTTACATGATTGCAATCGTGTTTTTGATGTTCACGTAATTTTTCTTTGTTACTAAAATTAATTAAACAACCATCACAGAGAAACTTCCTATGACCTTTTTTTGTTAGTTGTGAGCTTACAAGCCTAGATAAGTCTTTGATTAAACAATAATGCTAATTTCCCATATCATCGTCTATTACTAATAAATTTATATGTTTATTAACTTTACCATTTGTAGTTTACGCGGACTTTGAATCTCTACTTATCCCCCTAAAATATCGTCAAAAAGATAACAGCGGTCCATTTACTGAAAAAACGCATATGCATCAACCATATTCTTTCGGATATTATATAAAATGTAATTACAATGACTTATTATCTAAGTACGTTACATATCGAGGTCAAGATTGTGTTGAAGTATTTTGTAAACGCTTAGAGGATGACATTAAGAGAATTTACAACGACCACCTAAAGCATATAATTTCAATGGAAAATTAACACCGGAGAAACAATTTAATTATGACAACGTTAGGGATCACGACCATCTTACGGGTCAATTTCGATCGGCCAGCCATAGTACATGTAACCTTATAACCTACAGAAACACAAAGGCTATTCTTATATAAAGAAATACTTAACCAACCAAAATGTAGCTGTGCTGGAAGTATCAGCTTGATCTGAATAACACTGCTTTAGTTTTTGCCAGCTAGCCCCCAATAAGTCGGAGAGGGGCGGGGGTAATACAAAATATAAAAGATAAAAAAACAAGCGCCACTTCGTTTAAAAACAATGCTTATTACTAAAGCTTCAAGCTTATCAGACAAACGAAGAAATAGATCTTCTACTAAAATATGGGCAACTTCCAATATTTTGGTCGTACCGTACATATATACTTACAAATGACGAACTGAAAAGCAATATTAAAATCACACAAACAAATGAATAATAAATAAATAAAACACACATAGTGAAATGTAAACTTTCTAAGTAGGGCTTTATTTGAACTATTGGCTGATTTTAAAAGTTAACTTTAAATGCAATTTTAATGTTTAATAGAGAAGAAAAAAAGGTGAATGGTGATCTGTATCACAGTTGGTTGTACTTAAAACTACCCTACAACAATTCCACTACTCGAGATCTCGTTTCCTAAAATTAACATGCATGAATAAATTGTGGTTTCTTAAAATTAACATGCATGACGAAATTGTAAATACATTAAATAAATAAATAAATATATATATATATATATAACAAAGGGATAATAATGGGAATTCGCGCAAGAGATTTATAAGAGAAAGTTAGTTGCAGCCCTTTAGTTAGTCTTGCGCGAATTCCCATTATTATCCCTTTGTTATATGTTTATATACGCGCATTAATCTTTCTATTCATATATATATATATATATATATATATATATATATATATATATATATATATATATATATATATATATATATATATATATATATTATTTTTTCACTACTAGCACATTTATTTTCATTATTTAACCATATTTTCTCATTATTTTTATATTCATAAACAGGCTTAGGATTTGGGTGCATACTTTGCAATAACGTATTTACGCGGACTGTACTTTTAGATTGCCTGGCCTTCCCACCTTTTCTATTAAACATTTGACAGATAAGAAATGTGTAATTTTATAAAAATCAACATTCTGCACAACATATTTATTTTACAAGTGGCTCAAGTTAACATTATTGTATTCAATAAATGTCGTAAATTCTTTTTGAATTGTCGAATAGATTTGATTAATCAACCTTCTTTTCTACAACTGTTTATATTTATCTATTTATAAATAAGATTTTATAAATTATATTACAATTAAAAGTTTATTTGCGTATTTCTGTTTCTATTTTTATTGTGTTTAAAGAAAATGTACTATTTATTTATTTCGTTCTTTAAACTGATAAAATTTCTAAAACAACATTCACAATTATATAGAGGTTTTTTAATATTACCATATGTAGTATTGATAGCGCTTTTAAATAAACTGTAAAATATACTATAAGTGGAAACGCATAATTCGAGGTTCTCTATAAAACTGCGTCGTGTAATCATGTAAAATGTTGAAAGTACCCCCACTTTCAAAGTTTGTTTCAAAGGTGTCAGCGGTACACTCAGGCTGCAAGATTTTCTAATATTTAGCCACTCCCTCGTCTCCAAATCGCATCCATGTTCATAATACAGTAAAAAGTTTGATATAAGTAAATGCTTGGTTTTAAATGCTAGGTAGCAAATACTTTAATATTATTAATACCGGAAACTTATTTTGAAAAATCGGAGACAAAATTTAATAGCGCCTCGGTGTGCAAATAAACCTGACATTTCTAAAATATTTAGAAGGTAATTAAAAAATCGCCATTGTAATAAAAAACTGAATAGTTTAGATAAATTGTAAAAGTTTATATATTTTATCAAAACAGTAATAAACCACTGCTTAATAGAAATAGTGCTATTTTTTAATTAGATAAGGGTTTCTCGCCGAAAAACAATTTGTTAGTTGCACACCCATCTGCGAAGATGGAGCCACAAAAATGTCCCCTATTTTCATATGTTACAGTATATGGAGTTTCCGGTATTAATAATATTAAAGTATTTGTAGGTAGCCTTCAAAACTGTCGTTTCTGAAAACAAATTAATAATTTGTATTGACAATTTATTTACTTTAGTAGGAGAAAAACATCTATGATTACCTCATGGTGAAGAAAATTAATTTCTGGGATTACAAATAAGACAAATAATGGTATCTTCTAAAACTAGTAGAAAAAGTAGTTAATTAAGGAACACCGAATTTGTATAAGAGATTTAGTTAGTTATCCTTATCCAGGATGTTACAATAATTCTAAAATAATCCAAACTGCATGCACTAATTCTGATTGGTAAAAAACCATTTTAGCAGAGAACGCACTACTTGGCAACATTGAATATCTTAATGTAAGTGGTTGGCAATACTAGTTAGATTTGATCTCTTTTGTTTTGTTCTCTCACTCTAGCAGTTTAGCTTTTTCTGCACGTGTTTGGTTTGCATATAACCAAACATTCGAAGTGCATTATTTGCAATAATTTACAAGTATTTACTTGTATAAAAATACCTATATTTGGAAAATGGAGAACGAAATTGATTTTCCACGCGGAGGTTCAAAACCTCCAAAACCAAAAAACGTAAGTCTTACAAATTAATACTGCTTTCATACTAACAACATTTTTATTACTATTTAAATTTTGTTTTGTATAGTGTATACCTATTTACATAAAATGCATATTGTTACATTTTTCACGTCTTATAGATTACTAATTCTTACCATTTTAATTACTAGGTTGAACATAAACAAAATCAAAAACAAACACTAAAGAAAAGGAAGAGAACAACTTCATTGGACAATTCTACTATTCATGATACAGAGCTCCTGAGCACTACTGCAGATACTATAAATTATAAGGTACGAACTAACTTTTGAGTTGTAACTATAGCAACCAACTGATATTATCACTAAATCTACCTACCACTTGTTTTTTTGGGTGAGGAACTGGAATAGCATCCGATCGATTTGATTATGTCTGACCCTACTAGAATGTAGCCGAATACATTTATTGAAAATTGTATGACACTGTAGAAAAATGGATTTTTTTTGGAAATTTTATTTTCAACCTTTTTGCAACATAATAGCACGACACAAAGTGGAGAGCGAGCAATTACCTTGCAGAAGTTACACTCGAAAAGATTTTTGAAAAATATCAATGCACTTATTCTGCCCTGCTAAGCGAAAACGTCCTATCAGCAAAACATCAACTCAGAAATGTACCATATTTTTTCTTAGCTCACATTAACATTCTATATACTACATTTCTACATTGCAGTTTTGCAGATAGGACGTTTTCGCTTAGCAGGGCAGTATTATCTATTTGCACCCAGGAAGAGTCACTAAAACAACCACATTTAGTGACTTATAGTGTGGGAGTACTCGGAACACATGTAACAATTGCAAAATTGTTGTAGTGTGAATCACGCTCCTACTTTTACAACTAGGTTATGACAAATAGTTTCTAGGTTATATTGTTTTCTGTCAAACTTTTGTCTAATGTTAAAATGGTTAAAACCTATTGAAATTCATTCAAATCTTTTATGCTCTGCACGTTAATATCAAAATATCAAGTGTAGGATGATTTATTTCGTTTTTAATGTGTATAAAATATTAATAAATGTTTGACGTTTGATTAGCATTCGTTTTTCACATTTTCAAACAATACCATGCTAATGTCAACTTCAAGAAAATTATGAAAAGTTTCAAATGGCTAGTTTTAAATGCTTAAAAACATTACAAACCAAAAGACCCTAACAGTTTTACTCTTCCCATGCGTGAATGGAATATATGATATAAGTGAAAATTTCTTTGATTTAAGAATATTTATTCATATATTTCAGAGACTACAAGAGCAGATGCTTTTATTAGGTTGCATAAGAAATATTGCACCTTTCTCTTTGGAAATTGAATTACCTGGCAAAACCAGTGGAAAAGTAAGTATTGCTTCAATTTCGACGCCACTTACAACCTTATTACAAAGAAAAGCAGCCGCTGATGATGCGGAAGAGGAGAAGGTAAATTATTTTATTATATATTAATGTATTGATTCTAGTTGAGACTTTTTAGGATGTAGCTAAATTAAAGAATATGTTTGAAATTGGTCAATTTCTTCCTACAAAAATAATTGAAAAAAGAGAAAGCGATAATAAAACAGATATTGGTTTGTCAATTGATCCGAAAGATATCAACTCTGATTGGAACCATCGTATTTTCAAAGAGAAACTCTTAGTATGGGCAGCTGTTTCTTCAAAATTAGATCATGGGTATATTTTAGATGCAGGAGTACGTAACACCAGAATATTCTTACCTTTTAATAATGTTGAAAAAGGTAGTGAACTTGGTAAGTTTTTAATAACATGTGTTCAAATAAAAGTCATTAAGTTGCCTTTGATTTTCGGTTGAAAGAGGATGCAATGAAAAAGGAATGTGATTTCTAAGATTTTTCTGAGTTGTTTCTTTAAATGTTATTCTATCATTTTGTAAACATTTTTACAAATCAACTGTTTTAGTTAATTATACGCACGAACTAAAAAGTTTGCAATGCAAAAAGTAGATTGAAAATAATGGGTGTGGGTCAGATTATGTGATTGCAACAGTTACGTAATTGTTTATTGAAACTGATGGTGAATTTCAACAACAAATACTATGCTCTCTTGAATGTTTGATAAAAGAAGAGATAAGAGATGTTTGTCTTGCAAATTTCTTATGCAGTCCAAAAGGGTAATATGCGGCCCTTTTTAGGGTAAATTTTAAAATAATACTAAAAGTTGGACTTTCAGTGGTAGTAGAGTGCAATTTGCATCAAATTATGACTTTTGTGGGACTTTGAGGTAAAAATGTAAAAATTACATAGCATTGTAGCTTTGGTTCTGTAGATTCTAAAACTGCAACTTGTCAAAATATTCTATGGTGCAAAAGGGCACTATTTAAAAATTTCGAGTTCAGTACATAGATGGAAAATAGAAGATATAAGCTACCTCTGTAATAAAAGATTAGGTATATTTTTGTACAGATTCTTATTCATTTTAAAGATTTAATAAGAGCTTGCGTTTCAAAATACACATAAATCTCATAAGCGAAGATTAAGAAGGTTTCACATTTATGCAAATTTCTCGTTCCAAGCACTGCACAAATTCTAATTAAATTTGGCCAGTTTTTGCTTTACACCGTTTTATCTCGTAAAAGGTTGCGTTTAGCAAAATAATGTATTCTTGTGAAATTGTAATCACGTCTTTCACAATTACGATGGTTCTTGATTTATAAATGTTCGAAAAGTAATATATTAAAATGTAAACGATTTCCATTGCGATCGACACCAGCCGTAGCTGTTCCACTCGCGGTCGCATCTCCTTCTATCGCGCCAACTCCGCATATATTTATTTGTCTCTTCTGATCATTTACTAAATTTTCATATTTTTGTTTTCTGATTGCAACTATTCGGTACAAGAGTATAAGTATAACCATCAAAATACTTTGTCTACATAATTAGTAATAATGTTACAAATATACATACAGATTAGCATACGAATGACGTAAAGATGTTTTTCTAATTTGCGTTTGTAATACGTTTATTAACGTCTATCAGTAGGAGTCGTTTATGGCTATCTATAAAAGTACACTGTACTTTAATGAATTATAAGGTTATTTAGTTTTTCAGGGTTGGATGGGTAATGCGTGGTATGTGACATCTTCAAACTGCAAGTACCTGTCAAAATTGTCAACCTTCGATAAATTTTTAATTAATGTCATTGAATTGGTTCGCTGTTTGTTGATTGTTACTTACATGAAATTTCACTTGAAGTTATGGTCTATTTTTACTTGGAAAGAAGGTTAGGTTTTGGATATTCCTAATTAGTAACATAAACAAGTCTCGTACATACATCAAATCTGCTTGGACAAATCAGTAAGTCCAATTCATGTTTGTAATTTTATGGTACTATAAACAAGACACGTATCATCGATTTAATCATCTTTGCTTTTTTTCGCGAATTTCGGGCGGAGTGCAAATTAAGTTGTCTTCACTCATATTTTATTTATTTGTAACACTAATAAAGTAACAAAAGTAATAACTAATTTATTTGAAGTGACGGATGATGACAAATGATTCAAAAACTCAAGTGGGCGCCGAGTGTTACCAACTAACACAAAATTCTCTAGACGACCAAAATATTTTTTTTGTATTAAAATTAGAAAAAATTGCATAAAATACTCGTTTTATAAGGGCTTTTGGCGCACTCATCCCATAGAAAAACTCGCCTGCGGCTCGTTTTCTAACTTGGGATTTGTGCGCCAAATCAACCCTTATAAAACTTGTTCTTTAATATACCATTTTATGACACTCAAATTTACACATACATTTAACAGAAACAAGCAGGAAACAATGCAGGACAACCAGAACCAAATTTAACATAAATACATAGATTGAAATTACTAAAGATTTTGTTAATCGTTATCAGAATGTTCCAAAATATCTTCATCTATTTCTTTAGATGGAAGTTCTACAGAAGTTTTGCATGACTTCTGTCCCACACACCGACATGATTCAATGCAAGTAATATTGTTTCTTTTACAGCTGCAAGTTTTACTTCTGCAATCTAAAAATAATTGTTCTTGTATTTAAATGAATTTAAATAATTGTTCTTGTATTTGTCCATAATTTAAATGAATTAAATGATTTACCCTTTTTACACCCACATGTAGTCAAAATATTTAAGTTTTCAGGTACCGCGGATAATGTTCGTAAAACAGGGACTATTTTGTCATCTAATATGGTCCATCCAACGTCTGTAACATTGGGCAGACTGGGTTGTGGATCCAAACTATTATACCATATTTTGGCCTGGTAGTGAGCACGTAAGCAATATTGCCTTAAGCTGTCTAATGTTGGTGGTAACTTGTGGATAGTTTTAGAAGTGGCAAGAACTCATCTTAAATGATTTATACACGTGATGCTGGCATTGTTTGTGTACATCTTTATTGCTAGACTATGCATGTTATTAAACAAGTGTTCAGTAAACTCAGCTAAACCTACACCATCCAGGAATGAACTGTATGACAGATAGGTCTTCCACCAACTCTTGTTCCCTAATCTCACAAACTGACTCGTTGTATCACATCCCATAAACGCATGAAATGCCGGTACGTTTTTTGATATAGAAGGATTCATATTGATTTCATGGACCACAATATATCGAGTGTCTTTTTGGTTTCCAAATTTCAGGAGTTAACTCCCTTTTAAAATGTACCAGAAGAACTAATACATCTGTATCCCTGCATTCTATTATAGAACGTTCATACCCAGATAGTTTTGCAGATAATACGTGAAGAAGTATTCTAGTGTCACCTTCTTCGTGAGATGACGTTAAGAGGTTATGCGTATTAATGGAGAAATTTGATGCATATTTTAATATGTCAAAGAAACCACCACTAATTACAAATTTGATTTGAAGATTTTTATTACACTGTGCGCTCTGTTCTGCTAAAAAAATTTTGTAATTTGGTTTTTATTGAACGTGGAATGAATAAACAGGTGCCATTGTTGCGGCAGAGGTGCGTCGGAACCATCTATTTTTCTGTTAATACTTTTTTCAGAGCTTGTCTTTAGCCGAGCACTAGCTTTAATGGAAGCTTCTCTATAATGATCAAGAACTAAGTCTATTCTTCCAGCATTATATTTATTTCTAAATATAATTGAATGGAATGCCCAATGTCCCATCTGCAGCTAATGACATCGGGTATATAGTGAGCTTTCGATTTCGTCCCATTTCCTTAGCTGCTAAAATTCGTTGTAAAAATTCTTGCCCTTTATGCCATTCATCTTTTTTTTTCTGTGTTTCTAGTTTTTGTTTTTACAGTCCCCACTTTAAGCAAATTTAGCTTTTTTAGAGGCTTATAAAAATTGTCAGTGTGTAATATTGTAATGAATTTTTCTAATGCTTCTTCTCCCCTTTCTTTTGCGGTTAACAATGATTCTTCTACTTCTTTAGTAAAAAGTTCATTCGTAGAAATGCATATTAAATTATTGTCAATTCTAGAAAATACTTTGAATTTCATAAACTGTTCTTGTAACTTTACTACAGTTTCTTCATCAGCTAATAATCTTTTTGGCCCAATTTCAATGTTTTGAGTTTCCTTAATTTCAGTATTTTTAAAGGATATGGAAGATTTGAGAGTATTAATCATTAAAGCTATTTCACCACATCTTTTCATTACCGTCCATATGGTGTCATATTCTGATGCCACATAAGCGAATAGCGGTAAGTAGCTGTAAGAGGTTATAGAATTATTTCTTTGTGGTAGAAATTTATTAAAACCAGACCACTGAGGTATTGTATTATTTTCAGCATTTATTTCACTGATTCTACAAAGTATCCAAGCCATATTATGATATTTCATGTAATTGTGATTACTGGTTCCTTCAATGTTTTTTAGTAATACATTTTTATTTTTCGCAATTGGAGCTACTTTGCCTGATTTATTATAGTTGCTTTTTCTTTTTCTATGATATGGTAACAATTCCATATCATCGTTTATAATGTCATTCAGAGGCCTTGTTTGGAAAGTTACCATTTGAGCTCCATGAAATTTGGGAGATTTATCCAGGGTCTTCTCTAAAATATCTATATTGTCTGCCGCAAACTGAAGAAATCTATTGGAAACCAGTTGACGTGGAATGACAGTATTATCATTTTCAACGTATCTGTTTATTTCTTGTGCTACTGTATTCCTCAGTCTTAAGATATCCTTATAAGCAATGCAATGACCGTAATTATGTAAAGTTTCAATTATTTTTTTTGATTTGGTCTCATGTATCATCATACCTAAACCTACATGTTTAGGAGTATTTTTTTTCTTTTTTGAATATGCGTAGATTAATTTCCTGACATATGCTCAAAATCTGTGGTTCGTCATCTTTGGAATCTACTAAAAGACTGACAATCCAAATTAAATTTCCGGAATGTATTGTTTGTATAAGTTGATATCCAAATTTCTATATTTTTTAAATTCTGGAATTTCTGCCATTTCCAATTTCACTTTTTCACAAATTTTGTGAATTTGAGATAATTCAGACACCACTAAAAATGTACATATCTTCATTTTGTGCTGATTGCTCTATATGAGACTGAACAGTTTCTACTTTTGTTACTTTAGGAATAATAATATGAGATTCTCGTACATTATTGCTAGGAATTATTTCAATATGTTCAAAATGATTTTTGATTAATTTCACGAGAGTTTTTTTTTTATTGACTTCCGCCAATTTCTAAATATCTTTCATAAACGGATGTAATTGCAAATCCCTTCCCTTTTGCAAATCCTTATTGAAGTTCGTCAAAAATTTGCTTTAAACCTTGATCAATAATTACTTCTCGAGTTGTCAGTGTACTCGTAATATCTGCTTTTTGTGTCAATTTCACATAATTTTTCCACTCTAAATTGAAACAGTTGACATGATATTTTATCTCAGTAGCTATTAACTCGTTTGTACCAATTCGTTTAAGAATATCTGAATTTTTGCTGGATATGGCTTTGATCTTATTTTCGGTGTTAGTTGTAAGGACCTGTGATAGTTTTTTGTCTTTTAACCGTTTCTGACAAAAAACACACTTATTTATATCAAACACGGACTTTCTTAATACTATACCCTCCCCCTCCAGTGAACATGACGCTGATTCAAAGTTTTTTTACTTTTCATATTTTTTTCGAAGATGTTCTATATTTACTTTGCTATTAAAACTAGCATAACAGTTGGTATGCCATACCAGGGCCTTAAAATCATTTGCGTTTATAGCTTTAACCAAAATATCATGCAATTGCAAATAACTTTTTTTTTGTTATATCTTCCCTTATGTTGAGGCATTCTGTAATTTTTTTGGAGGATTTTCAGAACCACAGCTTAAGCTGCCTTTAATTTTACAAAATAAACATGTGGTCTTAGATATATTAAATTTTACTTTTGATTCGAGTTCGCTGTCTGAACTATTAGTAGTATCTGAATTTCGTGTCAACATGTTTATGGAAACTAGAAATGTTAAAATGGTGATGAATTTTCACTTTACGTACTTAATGAAAACATAATTACCTTGAAATCTTTTGTCTTCTTGTCTTAAAATAATATAACAAATTGTAAACCAAAACACTGTTACCTTTTGCTTTCAGCCACAAGTTTTCAACTGTGGTGGTTTGTGCAGAATACACAGCGCGGTAAAGGGAGGGATGCGATGGCCTATCATTCATTGAGCGAAGCAGCTACAGCTGGTGATCGATCGTAATTGAATCGTTTTACATTTTATTAAATATTTCAGTTAATACTTTTCCAAAATTCATAAATCAAGAACCATCGTAATTGTGAAAGACGTGGTTACAATTTTACAACAATACATTATTTTGCTAAATGCTACTACCATTTCCGAGATAAAATGATGTGAAGCAAAAAATGGTCGAATTTAATTAGGATTTCTGCAGTGCTTGAAACGAGAAATTTGCATAAACGTGAAACCTTCTCAATTTGCGCTTATGGGATTTACGTGCATTTCCAAACGCAACCCCATATTAAGTCTTTCAAAATTAATAAGAATCTGTACAAAAATATACATAATTTTTTATTACAGAGTTAGCTTACCTACACAGAGAGAAATACTCCATAAGAGCTTTGCACAATATTGTTTAAAACGGTGTTGGAGAAATTTATATTATAATTGTAGAATCGTATTGTCCAGCGTTGTGTAGGTTTTCGTTACGGAATTGTCTAACAGGAACGTACGACAATTATTTAACACAGTCAGATTTAGTTCTGCATTTTTTGGAACAATGTTGTAGAAGGTAAGCTAGCATATTATGTTGAAGTATAATTGTAAAAAATGTTTAGAAAAATACAATATTTTGCTTGAATGAAATTATAATCCAGTGTTCAAACTGCTTGCTACTAATTATTGTGTTTTGCAAAGTTTATGGATGACATCTTATAGATGTCACCACTTGTAATTGTCGCTATTAATGTAAATTCGAGATTTATATATAAACAGGCGACAGCAAAAGGGAATTTTAGTGCTATACCTGTATAAACTATACATTGTATAGTTATATACATATTAGTTACATATATTTTAATATATGTAAAAATATATATTTTATTTGTGATACCTAACCTTCTGTATAGAATATTTGTGCCAGAGTATTGCACAATTTGTATAAATGTGAACAAGTAATTGTGTTAAATACTATTAAGCAATTGTGGCACAACTAGCGCAACAATTTGTATAAAATTGTATGCAAGATTACACATTCTGTTTTAATAAGTAACACAATTTGTTATGGAAACTTATAGACAACTATTCATTTGATTCTACAAAATTATTATTGACTTCCACAAAATGTTATATTTGAGTTTATACACATCCTTGCAAAAAATTGAAAACAATATTTAAAAAATCTTGACAAACTAAATGACACAATCTTGTTTTATAATTCTACACAAATTGTCCCTGTCACTTTTTTAAGACTAATTTGTTTTACAATACCACACAATTGTTGATGAAATTTAAATACATTTTTCTCTGCGTATCTTCTATTTTCCATCTATGTACTTAACTCGAAATTTTTAAATAGTGCTCCTTTGCACCATAGAATCTTTGACAAGTTGCAGTTTTAGAATCTACAGAACCAAAGCTACAATTCTATGTAATTTATACATTTTTACCTCGAAGTCCCACAAAATGTTTTTTTTTTCAAGTTTTATAGCTCCGAGCACTCTACTACGGGAACAGGCCAAAGATTGACCTGTATTCTAGCTGAATGTTTATAAATCTAATTATGTAGTGGGATAATAATTGTCATTTGAAAGGTTTGATGGTTATGTTACAATTGAAGTATGCGTCTCATTGGTTGCCTGCATGAGCACCTACTGCATATTGATGTTATTTTGTTGCTGCATGCCATCTATATTGGTGTGTCCCAATTATTTAAAGAATATTTAGTCAAAAACAACTAAGGGTTGTTATCAATTAGTGTGAAATAATATTTCAACACAAGAAAAAAACTCGGTAATCTTTGTATTTTTATTTTAAAATACAAAAAAAGTTAAAAAACCAATTTACACCAACAGTTACAAACTTATACTACTTGAAAACTACCCTTCTCTGCTTGACGTTGCAAGGCTTGTGCACAGTAAATAAAGTTTCTACAATTATAAATCAGTTATTGCAGTCTTTTCTTACTTCATATTTAGTAAGTCAAGAAACAACGGCAAATAAGAGGTTAAATTAAATTTACAAATGTCAAATTCTTTGAGTGTTTGTTGATAAAAATGGGTAAAGTAAAGGAGTTGGACATTGAAACACACAGTATTATAATTGCTAGGGTGGCTGTTAATTTGCAAATGTTAAAATTTTTTATGTCCCCCCCCCCTAGATCTCTTTAAAATGTCAAAAAATGAGCTGTGCAAAATTTCAGCCCATTTGTTCAATATTAACCCGTGCCACCGAGAGGTTAAAGTTTAAATTAACATGGGTTTAGTGCATTTCTAGAGACTTTGTGGCGCAACTTTTTATCTTTCTAATGTTTTGACTTGAAAATTTATATACTTATGTTGTTGAAACTGCTGTTGATAAAACCCATTTCCACCCAATGTTGCGTTAACGCAACACTCCAAATGAAATTTTTTTTAAGTATGTTGGGTCCAATTTATATCTGTTTTTATAATCTCTGTGTGATTTTATAGTATGAAATTAAATGTAGCATATTTTTTTCTATTTAAATTCAGCTTTTATTTTATCAAAATTACAGCCTGAATTTATTGAATTTTGAATACTATTACATGGGTGACAGAAACGTCGTTAAAAAAATTACTCGTACAATTAAAAATTATAATTTTTATCTAGAATGGCTCTGGAAAGATTAAAAAAATGTTACTATTGATATAAAAACTAAAAGACTTTAATATAGTTTCGAAAAAACATGATTATAAATTAAGAGCGTTGCGTAAACGCAACATTGGCTTGATCACGATCCACGATTGGCAAAGTGTCCACAGGATGCATACTTTCCACGGTCAGCTAAGTGTCTACGGTCGGGAAAGTGTACAGTAGCTAAATGGATTTGAAGGGTCGGCTTAGTGTTGTCGGTCGGAAAGTGTTCAAAACCGCCAGTCAGCTTAGTATCCACGGTGGGCATTGTGTCCCCGGTCAGCATTGTGCATTGGCATAAGTGGTATCCTCCCAACTATTTAGAGCTATCAACACAGGCCACCTGCAGGATCAGGAAGACTAAGATTTTATGTCTGATGGTGTGTATATTTGTCCCAAACTGCAGAAAAGATTATTCCGAAGTGTTCTTTCGTTATGACACACTCTTCATGTCTTGCCCAATACTTCAAAACTTCTTCATACCAATAGGACTTGAAGAAGCAGAATACTGCTTTATCCATTGGCTACAGCTCATGAGTAATATTGCTCGGTAAACAGTACAATGTAATGTGATGCCCAACTTCTCCGCAGGACTTGTGACTCCACAGTAGTCAGTCAATGGTATAATTCAAGTGACACCTAGCACACCATCGAAAATAAAAAAACAGCCAAATATGCACAAGCTTGCCCTATTGAGGTCTTCTTGGCTTTGTGTAAGAAAGAATATGCTAAAAGGTCAAAACCAGTATCAAATCTAAAGCGATTTAAAGCAATATGGAGGAAAATCATTTTAAATCATTATTTTTACTCTCAATCATATCTGAAATCTCTAACAGCTATTTATTATCATAAAACATCAGGTTTTTGAATTTCTGAATTTCTTCTGTTACAGAACTAATTTTAAAATTTGTTAATCCACCTACTTTTCATCATTCACAATTTATTTGTGCTTGTTGATACATAAGGCAGTCATATCCTAACGCAAATTTGAAACCAAATTTTCACTATTATAAATGGAATGGCAAAATAGCAATCCAGAATTTTAATGGTTAATAAAGTTTGTACTTTGCTTGCCACTGTCTGACTCTTTCCTTTAATAGCACTGGCTACTATTCCCTACTTATTGGAAATTCTAGAATTTCAAGGTAAGTATTTTTCAACCTTTTATAAAATTGTTTAGACAAAAAAACAAGCTTGGCATCTTGAATCCATTAAAGCTAACATTTTGATAAAAGTTAGAAATTATTAATAATTGACAATTTATCATATCATCGGCTTCACATGAAAAGTGCATAAGTCTAAAAAGAGTGTTTACAAGAAATGTAACATTTTTCACGTTGCCTGTCAATGCTTTTGCACTTGTGCCTGATTTTACTTTTGCTATTTAAGCGACTTCAACTAATTATTTTCGGAATTTCTCATATTTATTTTATAGAAAAAGTAATAAATAACCAGATAACGTTAAAATCTCAATTTTTTTTCAATTTTGGCACTTACGTCCTTTTCATATGAAGCCGACGATATTCACTTTATAATGATATGTGTATAATTCACAGATGGCACTCTATGACAGCTGTTTCAAGCTTTTGCCTCTCCTCAGCTAGAGGCAGCACGTCTGCGAATTATATACACATCACTCGAGCTTGAATACAAAAATAAAATACAGTCTTAAACATGCATTCAACATAATGAAAATAGAATCAAAGAAAACATTTTTACCACAGTTTTAAATGTGACATTGGTAGGGAAAGTTGAATTTTTACAACGGTATGATAAATTTGTAATTTTGAGCATGCAAATTTTGATATGTGAGAATTAAGTCATTTACCATAGAAAAAAACTAACTATGCGTTCTACCAACCAACTTTTCCTTTTGATGGATAGAATAACAGTTCATTAGATAATAACGAATGAAACATCTAAACACATAGCTGCAAATTTACCTTTAGACTTACTACAAATATTTTTAGAAACATCAAAGGCAACTTGATGACTTTCTGCCATATAAACACAATGTATATTTACCAATAAATTTTCTTTAAGTCATTGGACAACCACTTTGGTGTATTGTAACAGAGAGTGCAGTAACACCAACTGTATCTACAATTAAAGTCAGTACCTTAAAGAAGGACCTAATGGAAACCATACAGGATAATAACATCAATTTACATCATCTCATACCTGGAATGCAGTTTAATCTTACAATCACGAAGGTAAGAAATGGGACGGGCAGTATTAAGGCATCGATTTAAAAAACTTACAAACTCAAATTTTAGAATGTAGACTACGGCCTGCAGGGTACATTTTTGAAGCACTGTATTGGCTATATCAATGAAAATTATTTAGCATCATCTTTGAATAAATGTAACAAATATACAGAAGGGCAAACTGTTAAAGCATGGCTTCTTTATGTGCAACCAACAACAAATTTTAGCCATTTTAGTGTGAGAAGCGTCTGGGAAACTCCCACACCTGAATATGAAATTGGAAAAATCTTACGAGCACAGGTATGGATATGCTATTTTGGAGCATTAGTTAGTAGATAGACTAGTAGGCAACGTTGTTGTATTTAATGCAGTTAATCAGTTGATATATTTCTAAATTTCTAATGTAATAATCGTTTTTATATCTTGCAGGTATTATCCAAAGCAGCCGGTGGTATCAATCTAAGATTTCCCAATAATGAGAAAGGCTTTATGTCATATAAAAGAATAATACATGTACTTCCAAAAAGTAGTCGGCTGAATTTAAACGATTCTGTTAGTAAGAAGTTTTCATCAGGATCTTCACATCGCTTTAGGATCTTAGATTATAATCACATGGAACAAGTTTACATATGCTCTTGTGAACAGTCAGTTCTGGATGAGAAATATTTCTCTGTAAATGATGTTAAAGTTGGCGAATTGGTTAATGTACAAGTGGACAGAGTAGTCAGAGAGGGCTTACTAGTATCACTAGGTAATATTAAATGCTTTATACAAAACATGCATTTGTCCGATACTCGATACAGTGAAATCATTAAAAAGAAGTTTAATCCTGGACAGAAACTTAAGGCAAAGTAAGCGGTTGCAAAATTATTTACTTAACAGAGAATAATAATTATTTTGTTGTAGAGTTTGGAGTATTGACCATAGAGGTGTGTATCTCACCCTTAAACAGAAATTAATTAATTCTGATATTTGCTTGGCAAACAAAGATGTGACTATTATTGGTCAAAAGTGTCCTGGACTTGTTGTGCATATATCAGAACGAGGTGTTTTGGTCGTTTTCTACAATGGCATTCAAGGATTTTTATCAAAATATCAATTTAACAAACTCTATCAAGATGACATTAAAAGTTTCTATTATATAGGAGAAATAATAGAACCAGTAATAAAAAGTATGAATAATAATGATATTCAATTGTGTTTGGAAGGTTCGGTACCAACTGAAAAATTGATTAAAATTGGTCAATACATAGATGCTGCAGTAATTAAATGTACTGAGCAAGGATTAGAAGTTGAAACGAAAAATAACGTGCAAGCTTTTGTACCTTTAGCTCATCTAAGTAGTAGTTTAACTGTCACATCTTTATTACTAGGTAGGTTTATTTTGAAAATTCTAACCGTTTTAAGTTTTAATATTAATATTTGTTTATAGAAACATACAATGTAGGTGATACATTGAACAATTTATTATGCTTATCAAATAAGCAGAAGCCTATTTTATCCTTACGCGAAGCAAAAGCGTATCGGTTACAAAATATAAAACCTATTAGATATTATGACGCCAAAGTAGGCTCATTATTACGTTGCAGTTATGAGAAGTCTGATGAATCTGGTGTATATGTGAGTACACCATTGGTACCAAGAAGTGTAACATTTAAAATTCCAAATGAGGTTAGTATGATGTATTACTAAATAAAGAAGGTATTAAAGTGATATAAAACAAACTGGTCTTCAATAGGCTATGAAATGATCATTTTTTAACGATAGTTTAGTTCTTTTTTATGGAATTTGCAGCAGACCTGATTTTAACTTATTTTTAATAATGTTTGTGAATACTTTGAGTAAGGGGAAGAAGAATTGCAAGTTAAGTAGTGCATTAGAACAGGTTTCTTTATATTGTAACGTTCTTTTTCAAATAATAATACAAGTACTGTTTAAATCGTCTATTCACAAACAAATATTTATTTCTATACACTAATGAATACACTATAAATTAACGCTATGATTATAAACCATTAAAACTATTATTTACAGACTATGAATTTCCAATATAATATTTATCTTTTACAGTTACTATTTATTTCGTTAAACACAGTTAATAACTCGCTGTTGACTACTCCTCTTTTATCCGCGAATCCGCTTTTATACCCTCATATAATCGCACCAGAAGTCGCTGGAACCTTCTATGTATTCTAGAAAGCGCTAGAATAAACCGCGTCTGGTTTACATGCTTGTGCGATGCGTCATTCTCTCGAATGCGGTAGAACACACCATTTGTTGCTCGAAAAGAGGTTCTTTCTTTTTCTCTCTTGTTACACTGCCCCCCTCTTCAAGTCTGTTCTGTCCCAGAACAGGTTTTATGCTCTGGTTCCTGTAGAACGGGTCATGACGGTATCGACAGTCTTCACCTCGACTACACGTTCCATTACGGTAGAAATAACAGTCTACACTCTTCGTTGGCCTTAATGCGGGTTGTGGGTCAAAATTGCAGACGAAGATCTTGACGTCCGTACCTCTAAAGACAACTTCCAGCATGTTTCTAACGATTCTCCAATCCAGCTGGTCCCGCCCACAGCCGAGTTTGGGAACTGCCAATTTGTTAATTCCCCTGGTAAGCAACTCGATCCTCAAATTCCATAATGCCCTCCACAAGTCGGCGTAACTCGGTTTCTGGTAGTAAAACTGCTTGGTTACCAAGTAGTAAATGGATCGGTCATGATCAGGCAAGCGTAAGGATTTACCAACAGAGGGATTTTGTTCTCGAAGTTCATTCAGCTGTCCAAATTTATTTCTAAACACTACTGCGATCCCCCTGGACATACGGAGATCCTCGGAGACACAGTGGGCAATGGAATAATCACCAGGGACCCGGAAGAGATCTTGTTGCATCTCAGTCGTGACTCCGAATCGCGCTTTTCTAGTTCCAGAGAACGCAGCCATAAATTCTCTAAAGGTTGGCTGATCATCTTCAGGCCTTACGGTATTGATAGCCACCTCAGCCTCATCTTTCCGATCCGGGACTGCGTCATTATTTCCCTCATAGTGCGCCAGACAATTGGAGTGTACCACCTTTGGTTTCCCCCTTGGCAATTTCTGGATGCGATAAATCAAGTCATTTATTCGTTTCTTCACCTGGTATGGACCCTCCCAATTTCGCTGTAACTTTGGAGAATAGCCACGACGCCTTTGCGGGTTGTATAACCAGACAAGCTCTCCAGGTTGAAACCCTCCTTCTTGGGCTCTCACATCGTACGTAGCCTTCATCCGGTCACTCGCGATTCGACTATTATTTCGGGTTCGGTCGTGAATATCCTCCAACTTCTTCTTTAAGTTGATGACATAATCATTCCCGGCTACCTCCTGCTCTATAGGTGGAGACCCAAATTCCAGATCACACGGTAACCGTAACTCGCGTCCAAACATCACAGACGCTGGTGACTGACCGGTTGTTTCGTGGACCGATGCACGATAAGCCATCAGGAACAGATGCAGGTATTGGTCCCAGTCTCGTTGATGATCGGAGACAACCTTGGCCAAATATTTGCCCATTGTCCGATTCATGCGTTCTACCATTCCATCGGACTGCGGATGTAACGGTGTGGTCCGAGTCTTGCGAATGCCCAACAATCGACAGACTTCTCCAAAGAGTACAGACTCAAAATTGCGGCCTTGATCCGAATGCAGCTCCATTGGCACTCCGAAGCGACTGAAGAACTCTTTGACTAGTACGTCAGCAACAGTCGCGGCTTCCTGGTTTGGTAGGGCATATGCTTCTGGCCATTTGGTAAAATAGTCCATTGCCACTAAGATGTATTTATTCCCATCGTCGGTTTCGGGAAATGGTCCGGCAATATCTATAGCTATTCTTTCCAGAGGACTACCCACATTGTACTGCCTCATAGGTGCTCTTCGCTTCCCCAAGGGTCCGTTACCCGTGGCACATAGTTCGCATTTACGGCACCACTCTTTCACGTCTTCTTTACAATTGACCCAGTAAAAACGCTCTCTAACTTTCTCCAAAGTCTTCTTCACACCGAAGTGTCCTCCTGAGGCACCATCATGGAGATGTCGCAATACTGTAGCCACTCGGCTTCTTGGAACCACGAACTGAGACCTAATGGTGGTGCCATCTTCACTCTCCAGTACTCGCTTCAGGAGATCGTCTTCCACCTTCAAGGACTCCCATTGGGCCCAATATGCTTTAAGCGTTCTGTTGAAAGGGCTGACGGCCTCCCAGGCAGGCCTTTCTCCCACGCGCTTCCATTCCAGTACCATTTTTAGTTCGGGATCAGCCTCCTGCTGTCGTTGCAATTCTTCCGGCAACCAATTGTCGTTGACGATGGTAGTCCTTAATACTTGGCAAACCCTCTCTTCCAAACTAGAACAATGACGGCAATCCGTTGGACAGGGTCTTCTTGAAAGAGCATCGGCATTTCGATGACTAGTGCTCGATGTTCGGTGTCAAAGTCGTATCCTTGTAATCGTTCGATCCACCTTGCGACCTGGCCTTCAGGATTACGGAATTGTAGAAGCCATTTCAACGCTGCATGGTCCGTCCTCAATAAAAACTTCCGTCCGTACAAGTATTTGTAGAAGTGCTCAACTGACTTCACGACGGCCAATAGTTCTTTTCTGGTCACACAATAATTCCTTTCGGCTTTCGACAAAACCTTACTAAAATAGCCGATGACCTTTTCTTGTCCATCCTGTATCTGAGAAAGTACCCCCCCCCCAATGGCCAAATTACTTGCATCTGTGTCAAGTATGAATTTCCCTTCTGTCCGTGGATAGCTCAATATTGGTGCTGTTGTCAGGACACGCTTCAGCTGTTGGAAAGCTGTTTCACACTCTCCGCTCCAAACATACTCGCGCCCATCTTCAGTTAACCTTGTCAGAGGTTTCGCTATATTGGCAAACCCAGGAACGAAACGCCTGTAGTAGGTACATAACCCAAGAAAACTACGAACTTGGTGTTTATCTTTCGGTGTTGGCCACTCTTGAACTGCACGAATCTTATCGGGGTCGGCTGCCACTCCATTTTGTGATACGACGTGCCCGAGATATTTCACTTCCTTTCTGAATATGTGGCACTTTTTCGGACTCAGTTTCAGATTGGCTCCACATAGTCTTCGGAACACTTCCTCTAGATTTTTCAAATGTTCGTTGAATGATTTTCCGACTACAATCACATCATCTAGGTATACCAGGCAGGTCTTCCACGACAACCCTCTCAGGATGGTCTCCATTAGACGCTCAAAGGTGGCCGGAGCGTTACATAGACCGAAAGGCATAACTGTAAACTGCCATAGTCCGGAACCAATAGTGAACACGGTCTTCTCCCGGTCTTCAGGTTCCATTTCAACTTGCCAATAACCGCTCTTCAAGTCCAAAGTCGAAAACCATCGTGAACCAGACAGGGTATCTAACGTGTCGTCGATGCGTGGTAAGGGATAGCTGTCTTTCTTGGTCACATCATTAAGCTGCCGATAGTCCACACAAAATCTCGTTGACCCCTTGTTCTTCCATATCAGTAATAATCTTTTCGGCTTCTGCTCGCCTTGCTAGAGGTAGACGCCTCGGCTGCTGACGGACAGGCATAGAGTTGCCTGTATTGATTTTATGTTTTACTATATTTGTTCGTCCCTTCTGGCTATCGTCAAGAGCGAAGATATCTTGGTATCGGTGAACCAAACCCTGTACCTCTTTCACTTCCGTTCTGTTAAGGTCTTCGTACGAACTAGTAACCATACCCACTAATTTTCCACCATGGTCTTTGGGCACTGGTTTTGGAACATCAGCCATACACCTGGCTACTCGGAATACTGGCACACACTGTCCCACAAGGGTACTCTTCTTCAATGTCACCGGATCCACATTAACGTTCATAAGCCTCACCGGTACAGTCTTTCCAACCTTGATCAGCGCTTTTCCCACCAATATGCCACTATGGATCTTCTTATCACAAACAGGCTCCATCATTCTCACACATCCTACCCGAAGATCTCCATCCAAACCTGCCTCGACAACCATCTCGCTTTGACCAGGCAATATCACATCTTCTGTCAGCAAAACCCTTACGACAGGATCTTCTCGTGGGTGCAACGGAAGTTCTTCGTTACCAACCTTCAAAACACCCTCCTTCAAGTCCAATGTAAAACCAAATTTTC
The DNA here is from genome assembly GCA_929113105.1 of Agrypnus murinus. NCBI lineage: Eukaryota > Metazoa > Arthropoda > Insecta > Coleoptera > Elateridae > Agrypnus > Agrypnus murinus. Next base: position 134,178,081 of record OV816028.1, on the reverse strand, counting down.
TCAGGAGGTCCATTCCCAAGATGAATTCGTCAATGATGTCGGCTACCAGCACCTCATGATCACGTTCTTCACTTCCAATGCCAATCTTCATCTTCACCACTCCGCGTGTTGGTATTACTTCTCCTGTCGCTGTACGGAGTTGAGTAGTTGTCTGTAACAGTTTCATACTTGTTCGTAGAACGTTAGGGCGTATGATGGATTTTGTCGCCCCCGTATCAATGAGCAGTGGAACAATTCGATTCGCAATTTTCCCATCTATGAACAAACTGCTGGTACTATTCCCTGATGTTACGGCATGGACGATGATCTCTGGGGCATCTTTACTAACAGTCAACGTTCGCCCTCTCTTGCCAACCCCTTTTAACTTTTCTGACGGTTGTACTTTTGTTATTTTGGGACAACGCCGTTCTACATGTCCTTGTTCGCCGCAGTTCCAGCAACGGGGCCCTCGAACTTCTTGATGATTCTTCTTACGGTTCTCTTCCTTCTGAAGAACTCTCATTAATAATTCTTCTAGACGATGTTTAGAACCTTCATCTTCTTCCACAACGGTCCGAACACGCCCGTGACCTCGGGACGCTTGTTTTGCAGCTTCAAATTCTAAGGCGTGAGCAAGCGCATCATCAGTTGTTCTTGGTCGTGCCAGCCTCAATGATTGTTGTGTTTCTCCGTCTCTTAACCCATCAATGAAAGTCTGCACAGCCAGTTGTCCCAGAAATGAATCGGGTGCCGTAGGGTACGCCAATCGGACAAGCCGCACAACATCGGCTTCAAACTCCTGCAGGCTTTCTCCATTCTTCTGGATACGATTCTTCACTTGCGCGTGATACACTTGTTGAAGATGCGCGTCTCCATATCTCATTTCCAATCTAGACACTAACAATTGGTAATCATTTTCCTGTCCTGCTGGGATTGTTTGCAGGACGTTCAACGCGTCTCCACGCAAAGCCACAGTTAAAGAAACGGCCTTTTCCTTGCCTGTCCATCCGTTGGCCCCAGAAGCCGCCTCAAACTGTTTGTAGTAAGTGGACCAAGGTATCTTTCCATCGAACGTGGGTGGTTTTACTTTTATCCCTACGACAGGACCCTTTGAAGTTGAGGGAAACCGTAGTTGCCTCATTCTATCTTCCAGCATTTCGGCCATATCGTCTTTCTTAGTTGTTGGTGGTAATTGCATTTGGGCTATTTTCTCTTCTACCATCTTTATTACCCTATCTTGTTCCGCCAATCTACCTTCCAATAGTCCTAACGCACTGGCATTCTCCAAAAATTCTTCGAAAACTTTATCTTCCAACGCTTTGACATTTTCCAACAATTCTCCTTTAAGCCTTCTAGAACTTTCTTCAGACTTTTCTAGTAATTCTTCTTTAAGCGTTCTAGAGTTTTCCAGTAAATCTTCTTTAAGCATTTTAACATTTTCTTCCAGTGCTTTAGTATTTTCAAGTAATTCTTGTTTTAAAATTCTAGAATTCTCTTCGGACTTTCTAGAATTTTCTTCGGCTTTTCTAGAACTTTCTTCCATTTTACTTAACAACAAACTAGTATCAATTGCGGGTCCAGGTATTTCGAAGAGGAAACTTTCAGGATCTTCTTGCTGTTCTAAAAGCCATTCTTTTAGCCGATTTATTAACACGTTTTTAAGGCCCGTTGTTTCCAAATCTCGTTCTTCCAGTTCATGTTTCAAGTCTATTACTTTGAGATCTTTTAATAGTTTCATCACCATTTTAATTGTTTGTTGAAATTAATTTTAACACTAAAAATTTATTCTCACAGCACTTTATTTAATTATTACGCGATTTTATTTATTTTAAAACACCACACCTGACAACACTGTAACGTTCTTTTTCAAATAATAATACAAGTGCTGTTTAAATCGTCTATTCACAAACAAATATTTATTTCTATACACTAATGAATACACTATAAATTAACGCTGTGATTATAAACCATTAAAACTATTATTTACAGACTATGAATTTCCAATATAATATTTATCTTTTACAGTTACTATTTATTTCGTTAAACACAGTTAATAACTCGCTGTTGACTACTCCTCTTTTATCCGCGAATCCGCTTTTATACCCTCATATAATCGCACCAGAAGTCGCTGGAACCTTCTATGTATTCTAGAAAGCGCTAGAATAAACCGCGTCTGGTTTACATGCTTGTGCGATGCGTCATTCTCTCGAATGCGGTAGAACACACCATTTGTTGCTCGAAAAGAGGTTCTTTCTTTTTCTCTCTTGTTACAATATAAAAAAGGAAAATATGAAAAGGAAGTTGTCTATTTGGTATGTAAGGCTTAGTTTTCAAGGGGATGAGATATTAGAAGAGATACAAAAACACACATAAATGCAGAAAAGTATAAAATCTGCAAGTATAGGCTTTACATGTATAAAATTACACTTAACTAAAACAAAAAAATATTTATAGCATTCTAATGCATGTAATAATTAAAGATCAAAATTTGTGGGGATTTTTCGTCTCCACACTCTTAATAAAAGTAGACACGTTTGAAGAGAGCATGTTGAAGGCAGTGGGGGCTCGTCTCTTCCTAGGAAGGTGAGGCTTGGAAAAAAAACTCCTGCTGCAAAACCCAATTTAATCTGTGGGCGGTGCAATGTGTAAATAATGCTAAAGGTGCACCAGATCCAATTTCAGGCAGTTTAAGTCTTCAGCCATAACGCTAGCATCATCGTAACATTGAGTAGCTAATTTTTGTTTAAAATTAGAGGGTTATAAAACATTAGCTATTAGATCAAATAATGCAGTTCTATCAGCACTTACGTCAAAAAACCCTAAAAATCGTTCGCTAATTTTTTTTAACGATTTTGCACTAATGTCTGTTATATCATCAGCAATTATGGCAAAATAATTTGCATTATTAATTTCACTTTCAATAGATTCTCTTAAATGATTATCGCAACAAGAAATTATTTGATTTTGAATAGTTTTTGACTGACCAGTAAAAATGTTTTTAACTTCTTCAGAATTTTCTACATTGAGCTTAATCAAGCACTCAAATATTTATTTAAAATTTTTGGTTACCTTTGGAAAAAAAATGAAAGGAAGGTAATACCTGCTTGTGTCGTTTCAAAAAATAAGCGAATATCCAGAAGATAATGATGTGTATACACGGTTTCGTCCTGCAGAAGGGAAAGATCCAGATTATTTTGATTAAGAAAAAGGAATAATTTTTTAATATTTTGTGTTAACTAAATATTTACATAAGTTATATAAAAGTAAAAATAACTTTAAAAATGACATGTACTCCTAGTTTTCACGTATAATTAAACTGTTACATTTATAAATTCGTTCTATTAGTAATAATGATAAGGACATCTCATGATTAAATCTGGAATAATAAAGGACGCTCTGTTGTGGCTATATTTGTAAAGATTATGGCTGCATATTTATCATTTTCAATATTCAAATACGTAGGATCAGCGAAGTTCTTCTTTATTACAAATAGTTACTATTTTCTCTCGCCATTCATTCGATTTTTTGGAGGAATTTCTTGATACAATCAACCCTTTTCACTTTTTGCAACCACTGTCGGTAAATTTTAAGATTTTTATCTTTATTTGGAAAAGAAAAATTATATTCGCCAGCCTTTTCGGTATTCTTGTACCCGAATATACAACATCGAGGAATGTTGTTTTAATGGGTAACTACACAATAGTAATAACCAATAAATAACCTAATAAAAAAACAATTTTTATTTACCTCGAAACACGTGAAATACACTGATTTGTGGTCGGATTTCTACTACCAAAGCAGTTTAGTATACTGTGCATATTAGGCACGGGCACGCGTGACGTCACACGCTTCGAATCTTCCAACTTCAAAAATTAATTACAGGCTTATTTTTAAGAATTTAGAAATTTTACTTGTGAAATGGCTATCTACATTTTTTGTTTAATTTAATAAGCTGAAGTTGTAAATCTGCTTTACAACACCTTTAAGTGGTTCAATACATGATTTTATTTTAATATGTCGATACATGCTGGCAATTTCCTAAAAATATTTTTAGTTAAAAACACGTTTATGTTAATACATAATATACAAAAGGAGTTTTTTAAGTTATCTACCTAGCTAAGAAAACAATATACTACCACGACAATTTTCTTATGTCATATTGCTGTGACATTTTATAGTGTCATATCCAAGTTTGATTCCAATCTCTTAACGTTTGTTATTTATATATCAGTTTAAAGAAGCGAAAATGATTGATTTGAAGCTTGAACACAGAAGCGTCATGAAATTTCTAACGAAAGAAGTCAGTAGTCTGAAGAATATCCATGAGAGAATGGTGGCAGTGTATGGAGAAAATATTCCATCCTATTTCCAAATCAAATATTGGTGCAAGCAGTTTAAATGGGGCAGAGAATCCATTCATGATGACCCAAAGTGTGGAAGACCTCTGGAAGCACGAACCAAAGAAATCATCAACAAAGTTGAAGATTTGGTGTTGACTGACCGCCGAGTAAAAGTTTCAGTTATTGCTAGAGAAATGGGAATATCAGAAACGAGTGTTTTTAAAATTCTACACGAAGATTTGGGAATGAGCAAAGTGTCGGCACGATAAATTCCCAGGTTGCTTAGTCCCGAACAAAAACTGCGTAAACGACAGATTTGCGAGGAGAATTTGACTGCTTTAACCCAAGATGAAGACTTCTTCTATAAAATTATAACGGGGGATGAGACCTGGGTATACCACTGGGACCCTCCTATGAAACAAGAGTCCATGAAATGGATTCATAAGGGCTCTCCATCACCCAATAAGGCGAAGACGCAATTTTCTGCAGGGAAAGTGATGGCCACAGTTTTCTGGGACACTCTTAATGGGTTCTTTTAATGGAGTATATGCCAAAAGGGACTACAATAACGGGAAATATCTACAAAGACAATTAGGAACATGGAACTTACGAACATTCAGTTATTTCTTAAAATTTTTACACCCTACTTGAACCAAAATAAAGAGGAAAGTTCATTCTATGCAGGTGCTTTTTCGGATTTAAGAAAAAAATGTTTTTTGTGGTACAAAGTTTACAAGAAAAACAGAAAAATTGATGTTTAAAAAAGTCCTAAAATATTAACTAAGGGTAATTCTGAAAAAAGTGCTCGAGTAGCTTATTAATCGTACTTCACTTTGCTATTTGTTTCATTTTAATAGTCAATTAATAAGATCAGGAGACGAATAATTGGAAATCAATTCTCTTTGGATTTTTTAGTTATTATTGGTGTCAAAAGAGGCCACTACATTTGCTAAATACTGTAAACACTAAACAGATAATAGACCATATGAATAAAATGTAGCAAACGCTTTTATTACATAGCTAAACTTTTTTACTAATTAAATATCGTATCTTTCATCATTTATTAATAGAAGTAAAAGCATTTGCTGCATTGTATTCATATCGCCCATTGTTTAAATTAAACTATGTATATTTATGTTAATTGAAAATAAAACTAAACGTTTAAACATACTATGAGATATTTATTTGTAAAGCATAAATAAAATGTAACATCAGCTCTAATGGCACTATAAAATGCGCATTAGATCCACAAGCAACTAACACTTGTGTCTTGATGTCGAAGGTGCGTGCTTTGCAATTCATGTATCACAGGATCGATCCCTGCTCGGGTAGTTTTTTTAAATTCAACTTGTTAATTCTTAAAAAGATTATATTAAATAATTATATTTTTTAATGTTATTTGTTTTTTATTATTATTGTTCTTATAAAAAAAGCTACTGGACAGGGATCGATCCTGCGACCTTCGAGGCATAGGGGATAATTGTTGAATGCGCTAACGTGCATTGTATACTATTAGAGCTAATATTAGATTTTATTTATGCTTTACAATTAAATATGAAATGACGTGACGCCGAATTCAAAACTTTCTTTTGTAAATGAAAGTAAAATCAAAATAACGGAATATGTGTTTCTGCATTTAATATAATGCGACACAAATTAAACGCATACAAGATGCAAAGTATTAACTTGGTACCTATAAAAGAATTCGCCTAAGGGAAAGGCACGGTGACTAAAAAGTACAGTAACCACCTTTAAACAGATTTCCGCGGGTTCTATTCCCGCCAGCTGCATAACTTTTTTTTTAGATTATTTTTAATAAAACTACATCCTGTTTACAATTAAAATTAATTCAATAAAATTTTTGAATCTGAAATTGAAATCGGCGTCACGTCAGCTCCCCTCGTTGAACAATGACTATAAAATTAAGGGATAATTTTATCCATTTTATGTAATTATTTTTTTTGTAAATGTTATAGTATTTAAAGAAAAGTTTATTTATAAAATATATTAAATAATAATTATAAAAAAATTTTTGCATTAGCTAAGATTTGAACTCTCGTTCATTTATTCGAAACTAGTACGCATAATCGAATGCAGCATTTGACTATGGAGCTGTTGTCACACATTTCTTCTTTAATGAATGTCCATTTATTATACCTTTTTGGTTGGTTCTTTTTTATTATTACTTGCTTTTTAATCCTTTTTTATAATATTACTAATTACAGTACATTTACTTATCAATTGATTAACATTAACTAATCAACAATTAATATTAGTTCATCTACTCATGTAAGATTTAAATATAAATTCCGTTGAAATTCGATAACAAAGAGGGGAAATGAGTAGGAGAGACATGCATGATTTCTACTACTCAATAGGGGCGTGTAATTTTAGCAAACGAATCCACCTATATTACAGACGATTATTTCGAGGTTATATCTAAAACGATAAATGCTCCTGCATGGTATAGGCCCTTAAGGAAGCCGGTCTGCCACGCATTTCTATCAAGTTTTATCAAACTGACAAAACTTTTTGTTGTTTGGACAGTTTCACCTGCAATTTAAAAAACAAAGAAAGTGGATATTCCAACACAGAAGGGACACCCTTGGTAGTGTAATGTCTAGCGTGCTGGACTTTCACCTAAGCGGGCCAGGTTCGACTCCTGTTGCCGGCAGATTTGGTTAAGGTTTTCTGCAGTTTTCCTTGGCTGTGATACAAATGTGGGATTTGCCCTGTTCCATATGTAAGTTGACTGCATCTGCACATTGGGCCTACATAATAATAATAATCAAATCCCAAAAACATAATATGATATTTGACAAGTATCAATCTTTAGAAGCTTACATGTGAATTTGTATTTCAATACTCTTGCTAGTCTTTGTCTGGCAGTTTGTTAAAGAAAGTGTTGTCGGTACGTTTTGTCATTATGGAAAAAAAGGAGATTCGTGCAGTGATAAAATTCTTCGTTTTGGAAGGTAAAAAGACTACGGAGATTAAAGGCCGATTGAATGCAGTGCTTGGGGCGTCTTCTCCATCATTTAAGACTGCACACATGGGTGACCGAATTCAAGCGTGGTAGAACGAGCTGTGAAGACGCACGCCTCCACAAGATCGTTCTGGAGGATCGCAGGTTCGAGGTTCTTCAGATAGTAGACATGGTGGGCATCTCAACTGAACGCGTGCATAACATGCTGCACAAAAATTTAGAAATGAGAAAGCTCTATGCGCGATTACTCACGTTGGAACAGAAACAACGTCGAAAGGATGCTTCAATTGAGTATTTGAATAGTTTCAAGTGCAATACCAACAAATTCTTCCATCGGTTGATAACAGTCGATGAAATTTGGGTCCATCATTATATTCCTGAGAGCAAGGAGCAGTTGAAACAATGGATTGAGAAGGGAAAAGTGGCACCAAAGAAGGCAAAAAATGACTTCATCGACTGGCAAAGTGATGGCATGGCGACTGTCTTTTGGGATGCGTGAGGAATAATATTCGTCGACTACCTTGAAAAAGGAAAAACCATCAATGGCGAGTATTATACTAGCTTATTACAGCGACTGAATGAAGAAATCAAGAAGGGATGGCCTCATTTAACAAAGAAGAAAGTGTTGTTCCATCAGGATAACGCACCAGCTCACACTAGTGTGATTGCAATGGCAAAAATTCAGGAGTTGAGATTCGAATTGTTGTCACATTCACCTTACTCGCCAGATCTAGCCTCATCTGACTTTCATCTATTTCCAAATCTAAAAAATGGTTTGGCGCAAGAAAATTTTCAACTGAAATGAAGTTATCGACGTTGTAAATCGCTATTTTGCATAGCTCGACAAAGACTTTTATAAAACTGGAATAAGTGCTCTGGAACATCAATGGACCAAGTGTGTCAGCTAAATGAGGACTACGTTGAAAAATAAAAACATTTTAATATCCTCAGCCTCATATGTATTATATTAGGGACAATAATTGGTAAACCCTCTTCATAGTTGAAACTTTTTAATTCATTTTAAGTTAGTTGCAATGATTTTTCAACACTTGAGCAGCTAGGTTGATTTATTTCAAATTTGTCATATGTGGTTATAATTAGTGCATGGTCTCAAGAACTATTATTCTAATGTAAGATTGTGTATTTTGACAGATCTTTTATGATTATATTCTACCAGTACCTGTAAATGTCAAATGTAAAGTTAACAAGAGCAAGCGTTATGAATTATAATACCCAGATTGTTATGGACTTGTTTATATATTTTGTATCACAGGTATAAATAATAAGAAAGTGAAAAATAAAAAATATATATGCCATCTTTTAGCATAAATTTATAGTTGCATAAATATTTTCATAGTCCACTGAAGAAGAGTTATTTTTCAAAATGCTTGATATTTTATTTTGACTTATTTATTCAAATTTTAGCAATTTATATTAAAATCGAACGACATGAAACAAGTAAACTTACAGTATCAACAAGCAATTGTTGCTAAGATATTGAAATTAAACAAACAAAAGCAAGACATAGTGGCAACATCTAAAGTTACAGATGTGTTTGATTTAAACTACGAGGTATTTCTATTATCATTCAATAGTATTAAAACAAACATTGATATTTTTATTTTTTAGTATTCTTTAGATCTCTTACAACAATACCTGGAAGATTGTGATAGGATCAAAACACACCTTTTGAAAAAGAAATCGCCTTTGGCTAATTTGCATTTAGGACAAAATGTACAATGCGTGGTTTCTCAAATCTCCAAGTCTGGTTCTAACTGCTGCAGGCTGCAATTACCAAATGATATAAAAGGTTTTGCCTTTGTTCGCAACATAAGTAAGTATTTTTTGTGTAATGAAAGAGCTTTTTTTTTTGTGAAAGCTACATGAGCATGGAAATGGACATGACTATAAGCATAGAATAACAGATTTTGACTAGTCTACTTTTCAAATAGATTCAGCCATCATTTTGAATACAAAAGTTATAGCCGTTCGTTTTTATGTATCTGTGTATGTGGGCTGTGGTCTTCTAGGATATTTTGTCCAGTATCATCTATTTCATTGTCATCTAATAAGTATATGTTATTTATCAAAATGTCACTACATAACACTGTAATCTCTGTGGCAACTACAAATTAAACATTCACTCAAATATAAATTCTTATAGGTTATGTCTTCCGGTAAGTTTTGTTGACCCACGAATTAACATTGTAGATGCTCGAGGTGAAATTGGTTAGATTTTTGAACACCTGGTGCAAGCGGTATTTACTTGTACTGTAATGTTCGTAAATGCCTAATAACTATTTATAGCTTTTTAAATCGAATAGTTATTTTTCCTGCAGTTATTTGTAATCTCCCTGTAGACATCTTCCAACAAATACTGCATAGTTTACAAAACAGCTATGATGGTCTGTTTGGAAGTAGAGTAATATTGTTACGATGCAATAAAAGTAAAATTGTATAAGTATTTGCTTTTAAAGAAACTTAACAAACATTTTATCAATTTATTTGCAATTTTGTATGTATTGCGATTCTTAAATCTAGATGTAGATGAATGGACAGACCACATTAATTGATGCATTTTTATTCATAATGTTACTTGTATTTATATAGTCTGTTATCTTTTTCCCCAGGAGGGCTGAGCACTAAATTCTGCCCACAAAAGACTCGACAGCCGTTAGTTGTAGCAACTACTCAGAATATCTTTTCCTAACCGATCTTATGCATAACCCTGTGGATACAAGTACATATTTGAATAGATGCACAGGGGTGTTTTTCACCATAAGAGATGGACACTGAATTCTGCCACAAGGAGATCACTAGCCCTTAATTTTAGCAGCTAGTTGGAACACTTCTGCGGTCTTTATTTTAATAATAATAATTACTACTACACATTGCCTGGTGAACCAGGACCCAGAAGCTATAAGCTTGTGCGGGAGGGAGGGATGATTATTAGTATTATGCAGGCCTATCGTGTGGTTGCAGCAGACTTTCAGATGATATAGCACAAATCTCACGTTTGTGTTATAGATGAGGAAAACTACAGAAAACCTTAACCTGATCTGCCAGCACTGGGATTCGATCTCAGTCTGCTCGAGTGACAAATTAGCACACTAGTTGCTACACTATTAAGGCTAATTTTAAGAAACATCTCAATCTTAAGAAAAGAGATAGAAAAAACTTTTAATTACTAAAATTTCAGGATTTTTTCTGAACATCCAGAAGTTGTCATTGGATAAAACAAATGATCATTACAAAATTGCTTAGAAAAAAATAACAAATTCTTTTTAGTGGCACACCTTGTTTTATTTTATCTAACCCTTTTCTCTTCTTCTTCTTTTTCGAAATCCCTGGTACCCATTGGGGTGTCGGGTCCCTTTTCTCTTTCCCAATTTCAAAAATATATATGGGGTGTTTTTTTGAAAGTGATTCCCTACTACCAAATGTTTGTCCTTTAACCCTCGTCTGTTGTAAATAATTTCGGTTGTGGCAGAAATGGATCTCTTGTAACCCGAATAGTATTTTGCTGTTTTTCAATCAATTTCAAACACCACAATGTTTATGCTACTAATAAAAGCTTGCACATATTAATATATACATAATATTAATGTTTTTTACAATTTGCAATTATTGGCCAACAAACTAAGAAAAGGTGTGAAATGGGTTTATTCAGTAAAACTTCTTGTTACAAATGGCTAGAAATTACTTCTTACACGATTTCGATACTTTCTTTACAGTAGCCTGTTCATGTGTTTGTCATATAAGTTTAAAGTAATTATCACACTTACTACTATATTTGTTCCCGTATTTGGGAAAACGTGGTGTCAAGTGACCCAAGTGGATTTTCCTAGGTACCAAGAAATTTTTTGACGAAATTGATTCTAAAACACCTTCATTACAGCTTCAAGGAATACACAAATGCCTAAAGCAATATTTAAAAAAATGGTGGAATTATTTAAAAAAAAAATGGAAGTACGGGTCACTTGATACCCAGTTTCCGTCGTCCGAGAGTTAAGATATATGTGTCAAATTTCGAGAGCACATGTAAGATGCCCATTTATAATTCTTCACATAAGAAACAGCTTTCTATTAATTCCAGTTTTACCAGAAGTAATCTCAACTTATGATTTTTCAATGGGACACCGTGTTTATTTTTAATGATTTTGATTCAGGAATAAATTTTGAATCCAACAATGCCCCAATTGTCATTTTTTTGATAGGTCGAATCATTTTGTTTTACAATTTCGTTTCTGCATCTAGCATGCCATGAATGACCTAAAACGCTAATTTTTCTGTTCTAAAATAAAGGAAGAGTACTGTTCTATGGTTTTGTTCAACAGACTAATTTTTGTATGTTCTTAAACATTTAGGATGACTTGTTATGTCAGTAAACAACTAGTTTTTTACTAATCATATGATAGCATAACACTTGTTTTTATTTAATAATGTACTGATTAAACTTCTCTAGTTATCTCTCGGGTTGATGGTCTTGACTTTTTTTTAACAAGTACCAAAACGTCTAAACATTGAATGTTCGTTTTAAATGTTAACGAACAGTATCTTTTTTTTGTTTAGGTTCCAAGAAGGATGCACTTTAGTTGATTCATGGAACACTAGATGCAGAAATAAAATTGTAAAGAAAATTACTCGTCCTTGTAAAAAGTGACAGTTGGGCCATTGTTGGACTCTGAACTTAATCCTGAATTGAAATCACTAAAAATCTACCGGGTGTCTCATTTAAAAATCTAAAGTTGGGGTCACTTCCGGTCACCTTCAGCGTGCGTGCCTGAGGTTGCCGATTGAATTGCCATGCCATCCTTTTAGTTCCATGAAGTCATCTGTATATTGAAATTTTATATTTTTATTTATAACTTATTCCTACGTCTTTCTACCGTTTTATATAATTATATATATAATTTTTATTTATATAATTCTATTTATTTTTATATACAGTGAAGCTCGTTAATTCGGACTAATTAAAACAGGGGTAATCCGAATCATCGCGGTTTCCGGATTACTGCGTCTGCAGAGTTACAATGTTTTATTTGTACATAAATGCAATTAAAACATTCTGCAAAAAAGATTTATTTAAAAATAAATAAAACTACAAAAATATTTGCACAAAAACTGTTTTAAAAACACAAAAAATAATATTCCACATTAATATGTTGTTAACCAAAAAAGACGGTGATTCTTGCTTGTTTCGTGTTTTTTTGAACTTAATACGTTAAATATAGTTTTTTTTAAAATCTTTCGGCATCACAATTGTTTCAAATCTTCTACCGTCCATTGCAAAGCCACCACTTTGCAACTGTTTCTTAAAGGGCTTCACTGCGTGCAAATCTTTGAACAGTTTTTCTCTTGCGATTTTTAACACACAAATTGTGTCTTCTTAAAATTAAGTATCTAATCTTTACTTTCCCTGATGTCATCGTTTTGAAAACATCTTTTATAAAGTCACAGCAGCGTGCAGAAAATACGAAACAGTGGAACCAGTCGTGATACGACGTATACGTAGTATCGCGACTGCTTCCACTGTTTCGTATGCACCACACACTGCTGGATAGATGCTTTGCCTTTTCGGCCTAAATTTCGGAGGATATCAGTGACATATTTAAAACCATGCAAACAACTTTTCTTCCATCTCCAGATATTCCGCAGGTTTAACGTTTTTTTTAACTTTGTTATATGATCCTTCAGATTTTGTAATTATTTGGAAATGTTTAATATTTAAAGTTAAAATGCTGTCTTTATACATTTAACAATTTTTAAATTTAGCACAAAATCTTTTTATATGCAGTATGCCGCAGACACATAAAGTCGTAATTCATAAAAGAAGTATCAGTTCTTTTTTAACTTAAACCTTTGTAACTAATATGAATTATAAAGTTGCAATGTAATAATAAGAATTTATTAATAAAGAACTTTATAATAAGAATTTGTAAGACATAAATATAATGTGAACATAAATAAAATAAAATCTTATTTATCTCTTTATTTATGTACAATGGTAGTTTTGTATCAAATTACACATCTGAATACCCATTGCATTCGTTACTATAAACAAAGCCTGATGAATAAAAACAATTTCTAAAATTCGGATTATCAAAACCTTAAATCCGGATTGCAATGTGATCAATGTAAATAAATTGCTGGTCCGAATTATAGTGGTATTCGGATTAACGTAGATTCGGATCAACGAGTCTTCACTGTATGTATGCACTAGGTGGCCGTTATTTTGCAAAAGTTAAAATTTCTTTGATCTCCCCCTCTCTAGATCTCTTTAAAATGTTAAAAAAAATGAGCTGTGTAAAATTTCAGTCGATTTGGTCAATACCCGTGCCACTGAGAGGTTAAAGTTTAAATGGGATTTAACATGCGTTTGGTGCATTTCTAGAGACTTTGTGGTGTAACTTTTTATTGTTCTATGTTTTAACTTGAAAATTTATGTACTTATGTTGTTGAAGCTGCTGAACACGAATATGATAAAATCCAAACTGTCAGAAAAGCTTTTGACAGTTTACAGCTGTTAAAAAAGCTGTCAACTTCACTAAAATTAGCATTTTTGCGGAACTGCTAAAGTTTTTTTGACTTCAGATTCGTGTTAAGCAACTTCAACAACATATTGTTGAATGCATGTGCATTGGCCTAACCAGGGGACGAACATACCCAAAGATTATATCAATATATTAAATTATTAAACACTCACTAGAATAGTTAATGGTGTATACCAAGACCGCAAAATTTCTTTTCAACATACCGAAAGAATAATTGTCGCCAAAGCCGTTTGCGGCCAAGACAGGACAATCTCGAGGATATTAAAGAATTGTTTTTGCTTGTGTCGTAATTTTCATGTAATGTGAGTATAAGGGGCGTGCTTAAAATCTAAAATGTGATTTTCTTGAAAACTTGCAGGAAGCGACCACATGTTGATAAGGAAAATATGTTGTAAATCATAGCAACTACCCCCATTACGAGGTTTCTAGTTATATTAGTTACACCCTGTCTATGTAAAGAAGATGATATAAAAAAGATTAAATAATAGAAATGAATGTACTGGTAGTTAAAAAATAATATATGAACCACGGTGGAGAAGACTAACCTTGCACTCTTATTTCTCTCTATAAAAAATGTCTTCTCAGCCTAGTAAATAATTACTATTACTGCATTGCTTGATATTCACTATGCCCTGACTATCACATACAACCTTTCTTCAGTCTATATTAGAGATGCCCCTCCTTATTTAAAAACAATCTTTATTTCAAATAAATGTCCTTCCGTTCTTTTTTCATATCCTTACATCCTTACGCATGCCAGTTTCTAGCTCATTGGTGTTTAATAAATTTGAAGACATACACCTCTTTCTGCGCTACAATGTTTTTGCTAAAGATTCTCAGATAGTTGATTCAAGCCAATTCCTTATCTTTGACTGTAACCTTGGTACCTATTTGTTCAATTCTGAATTTGTCATTTCTGCATTTATCTCATCATTTTTATGTTTCTATTAATTTTTAATATTGATAAAATAAACACTTGTTGCAAAATGTGAAGTTTATGGTTGATCAGCCACCCTACCTGAACCAAATTTCTGGTTGTGCCATTGTGCATGTGGGTGAAGTTATTGTGTGTTACAACGATAAAAATTAGGTATTTTATAAATTAAAATGCCGGCAGCACGGCAGGGTGGTTATAGTGGATTTCTATTGCTTAACACAGTTAAGTCGAGTTTACTCCAGAAAGTTCTCGGATGGGTAAACTACGAGCGCAGTGTACTTGCCAACATGACTCCGCTGCCTCGTCTCACATCCACTCTGCGTCTCGGTGCGTTCCGGCACCTCGACACCGAAAGGTATAAGGGGTTAGAAGATTATGTATGTATGTATGTATAAATCAAAATACATAAGTT
Source organism: Agrypnus murinus (assembly GCA_929113105.1). Classification (NCBI taxonomy): domain Eukaryota; kingdom Metazoa; phylum Arthropoda; class Insecta; order Coleoptera; family Elateridae; genus Agrypnus; species Agrypnus murinus. The sequence goes on along the minus strand of OV816028.1, from coordinate 134,162,873 downwards.
TTAACAATAATAATAAAATAATTACTAATAGGCAAAAACATGATGTTACAAATCTACCACAATATTAATGAATATGAATAGTAACCCTGAACATGTGGTGTAAAAACAATTTAGAAGGGATATTCACAGGAGCATATAACAGCTACCAATGGGGCAGCGCCTCGAACTTAGGGGGCCCCAAGAACGGTGGGAGTTTTTTTACAAAATTGTCTTAAAAAAGTTTTGACCCAAACATAGCTTGTTTAAACATTAAATAAATCGATTTAAAAGTATATCAAGTTTTAAAACATTAACAAATTAAACTTATTTATAATGTATAACAGCACCTTTGCTATTTTGCCTGCAATAGCCTACACTACTATACTCCTACGCTGACTTAAAAGTCGCTGTAAAAATTATGTTGAACGCAAATTTAGAATCTAAATCTGTATTAAATTAGTTTTAAAATGACATATGTAAACAATGCAAATTGAATATGGCTCCTATGTTAAACTCTTCAAAACAAAATTAGTCACAAAGAGGCAGAAATCTTTGACTCAATCTAATATTTGTAAAACTAAAGTTCGTTTGTGGAGACCTGTCGCAAGACGTAAACACGCTTGAAGTTATCTGACCCTTGAAGCTTCATTTACGATGATGCGCGTTTGCGTACCGTGTGCGCTTAAGTCGCTCTTATGGTTTCAGCATAATATGGAATGGAAAGTGATATTGATGAAAATTAAATACACCACAATTAAATCAGACTCGTCGCTCACTATTTAAACAAAACAAAGCCTAGTTTAAAAGAGGTGTTTGCCCTCAAAAGAGCAATTTTTAAACGGCGTCCGCGGCAAATAATCTTTTTATTCTGCTAACCGAAAAAATTAGATGCTGTTCACACAACCTTATATATCGAGAGATTACAAACTCTCGACATCTCAGTTGCTGTGAAATTTCATATTAATTGTCAATAATGTCAGTATAGCGTGCTGGCATACTATATAAAGTTCATATGTTCTATTTTTCACAGCAACCGAGATGTCGACAGTTTGTAATCTCTCTATATTATTAACTATGATCTCCTTTCGCGTCTGGAATTTGCAACTTGTTTCCTTTTTAAAGAAGTGTTTTCTTGATTTTCCGCCATTCTTGAACACTTACACAAACACAACACTCTTACTAAACAAATGCAACAAACTGCACAGTACAAACGTTAACGAGAACTGATTGCATATACGTGTTTCCGCATTTATGTAAATTAGTTTAAACGTTAATGAGACCACTTGCGCGGACTAATAGCATTGCTTATCATTTGTTGACATTCTGCGACAGGTCTCCGTAAACGGACTTTAGAAATTTTTATGTTTGTCGGTAACAACTTTTATTAGATTTGCGAAAGTCAAACAGAGATATGAAATTTTTTTATGCTATTTTTTCTATTTTCTGCCTTTTATTCCCTTTTTAAATAAAAATAATCGATTTTAAAATTTAGGGAATTTTGTGATAGTTGACAACACTGATGTGACATTTGAAAATTTAAATTTTTAGAGTGAAGTTGTCAATTTTCTGTTTTTTTCAATTTTTTTCCAAATGCTGCCAACTTTGAAAAAGTTGGGTTATTAAAGCACTCAAATGAGTTATTGGAAAAAAAACGCACCAAAAATACCAAAATTTCAAACCGTCATAACTCGGGCGTGTGAGTGAATGTTACGTTTTAATTAATAAAAACATTTTTTTTATTAACCCGATGTGCACCATGAGAGGAGGTTGTCGGTCGGATTTTACACATCGTGTGTGTGTCTCGCATGCTAACTTCTTACTCCAAAAGAACAACAATTTGTGCACGATGAATGCCCGTTAATTGTGGCATTGTAACGCTTCGAATAACTTTCTGATACTGATTAATTTCAACATTAGTAAAATAAAAATCAAAACATTAATTTAGGCACTTGCACATCGGGTAACGTTGTCGGCGGTTACACGTTAAAGAAAATGAACGTTAATAAAAAATGTTTTTATTAATTAAACATTTTTCAAAATTTTTTGAATTTGGAAAAGAAAAGATTCAAACTCAACCGATAATAATGTCGCTGGCAGAAGAGGAAAAACACCCGACAAAATGCAAGGTAAATCTCAAAAATTCATAACTTTGCGCCAAAAAATCGTAGGCAGTCGAAGTTTTGAAAACTTGACAGAAAAAGGACTGAACTTTATTGCCTTGGCGGCCGATAGGATCCACGATTTTTTTGGTACGCCGTACAAGCCGTTTTAAAGTTTGACATTTTTTTAATCAAAAACATTTTTTTTTCTGCGGGATATCGCGGGGGGCGGAAAGGCCTTTACGTAACATTCGCTCGCAGGCCCTTAAGCTAGACACTTTAAACTTTTTAGTACTCAAAGATTCATCCATTTTCGTCCAAAATCCGCCGAGTTATGACGGTTTGAAATTTTGGTATTTTTGGTGTGTTTTCAAGTGGTGCGTTTTTTTTTCCTCGAGTGTATTTATTTATAATAAATTATGGCAGTTCAGAAAAAATCTTGCATCTTTTGTAACTGAAACTTTTCTATCTCTTGAAATAAAGGTTGTATGGTGGGGGGGGGGTGTCAACAATATACGGAAAAACTCTATGCATCAATTTCTAACATAATCCTTAAAAATCGGTTATAGGCATTTTAGATCCCTAAATTAGCCCTTAATATATCGAGGGCATCAGATCAGAGGGGCGTATCCGCCAAAATTTTTATCTTCAATTTTTATGTCGTATTGATTTCTGGTATCGACCTGCGTGTTGTCACAAACGGGCGAATGTTTTGTAAGGCCAGATTAATGCCTTACAAAACATACGCCCGTATGTAACAACACGCAGGTCGATACCAGAAATCAATAAGACCTAATAAATTGAAGATCACACATTTGGTGGATACGCCCCTCTGATCTGATGCCCTCGATATGCAACATTACATTTAATTTAACTTGTGTAGGTTCCAGTTTTACTAAAGTTAACAAAAATCATAAAAATTAATTCTGATATAATATTTTTTTTGGTCTGCTGTTGTGGCAGTTCCAGCCTTATAGACACAATTTCCAATGTCTTAGTAATGGGACAACTTGATTGAGATAGGTCTCGTTAATTTTTCTCAAAAATTTCATGAGTCCCAAGATAGAAAAGGTTGAGAAATTGTCGGATGATTAAATTACATATTGAAAATCATGATTAATAAGCACTGGGAGGTTTCTTTTTCATTATTATATCATTAATATATTAAATATATAAATAAACTATGCTGAATCGGTTTCCTAATTTGATAATTTTTTATTTAGAAAATCTCAAGCTTGGCCAAAAAGTTAAAGGCACCATTTACTGGATAAACTATGTGCAAGAATTTGTAGAATTATCTTTGGATGATAAGAAAATCAATAATGTGCAAGGTATAACTTATTATAGTAATTAAGATAATCATTAACATTTATTCATTCTGTTTTAGATGGTATTATTAACAGACCATTCAATACAACAGTATATGCAGATATACTAACAGTTCACCAAGAATATGTAGTAGCGGTGACTAGAGCACAGGAAACAAATCGACAGCTAATATTTTTACCACCAAGATTCCATGAAAATAACTTGGGACAAAGTTTGATGAATTTTAATGCATTTGAGAAAGTGAAAGTAATAGTTTGCAGGTAGAACGACATTTGTCATAAGCTATTTAAGTGTAGAAGATTAATTAATATTTGTAATTTCAGAAAAGTGCATGATAAACTGATGGGCGTAGAAAAGAAGTGTGTACATAAATTGCATAAAGCAAAGAATGAAAAAAGGAAGAGCACTGAAATGATAGGTAACTTAAAGAAAAAAGCACGTTTAGATATCGCGAAAATTGAAATACCGAATAATGATGATGATGTTAATGGAGATGGTGTTGAATTAAATGAGATTGATAGGGACGAAAGTGCAGATAACAGTTTTGCTAGTAATGGAAGTATATCTCATGAAGATGAAAATGAGACTGATAATGATGAAAGTAATGAAGATGTGGAATGTAATGAAAAAGACGAAAATGATAAGGAAGAGGAGGATGAAGCTGATCAAGAAGAAGAGAATGGATGGAAAGATGTTAAGAATGAAAATCAAAATACTAATAACAAAAGCAGCAGCCGTGTATCATTTACACTACCTGTTTTACCAGGTGTTCAAAACTTCTTTTCCAATTCAAAAGTTAACTCTATTGAAAAAGCACCATCAGATGACGATATTCCTGAGGTAAATATATAAAACTTCTTAAAAGAAAGCCCATTATTTGGTTTTGTGTTATAGATTGAAATAAAAAAAGAGAGAAAAAAGAAAAAGTTAACAGCAGCTGAAAGGAAAGAGCTAGCAAGGCTTGAAGAGGAAGAGCTTATCAAAAAAGAAATTGAAAATGCTGATGCAACTGCTGAGCCAAAGACAGATGAGCAGTTCCAAAAAATCTTAAAAGGAAATCCAAACAATTCAAAATTATGGTTGAAATACATTGCACATCTAGTTGCTGTAAGTTTCTGCGGTGTGTGGTTTTTGTTGAATGATTAACAATTGATTTTCTATTTTTAGAATACAGAAATTGACAGGGCCCGGCACATTGCAAGAGAAGCATTAAAAACTATAAATCTCGAGCTTGTTAATGAAAGATTCAACATTTGGCTGGCATTGCTTAACTTGGAAAATAGATTTGGGGAAAAGGTAAGTAATTCATAAATGTCATTACTTATTGAGAATTTCATGTGATGAATCTGGGCAATAGTTTCTAGTAGTGGTGGTAATAAAAACGAATTACCTAACAGCTTCGCACAAAAGGTGACATTGACTTAGATTAATTCTATTCTTTGGGAATGTTCATTCATCTATCTAATCATCTGTTTGTTTCTGTTACGAGGTAAGTGCCAAAATTTCCCAGCCTGACTGAAAGAAACACACAAATTCACAATTAAATTTTATTTTTCAATGTAACTCGCCCTGACTTCAATGCACTTATTGCATCGTTTCAGCAACAATTCAATACCCCAAAAAAATATTCTTTTGGCTTTCTTCAAAATTTGCCCAAACTGCAGCATTCACCGCCTTGTCATCACTGGAATGACCCTGCAAAAGTCCTTTTTCAAATTTCCAAACAGATAGTAGTGACCCCACAGGGAGGCCAACGAACCTGGAAACCTTGACAACCGGGAATTTGCACAGTCGGGAAAAAACCGGGAAAGAACCTTGAATTGGTGATCAAAGTAGGGAATTATTTTTTCAGGGAAAAATTTAAAAGGTGTTTGAAAAAATAATAGCATATTAAAGTATTAGTTTCATAAGACACGTTTTTAGCGCACACATCCGAGTTTAGAAAACGACCCACGTAGCGTATTAATAATTTATTTAAATTAAAGAGTGTATAAATATTTATATCATTATTTATTAAAAATAATTAATTTTTAATTCATATTTAATAATAATTGATTTTAATTTTTTTTATAGAAGAAAAGTATAAAAATATTGGATTCGCCATCTTGATTTTGAAAAGTCTATCTCTAAATTAATTTCGTATAACTTGAAAAATATTTGAATGTAAATCTTCAGAACAATTGATTCACTAAAAGAAAGATTAACGTCAATACATAAAATGCTTGATATGCTGCCATTCAAATACAAATATCTCCGCGAAAAATTTGTGCACAAGAAAAGTAAATATCTTAAATTGTAGCGGAATGTTGGTACTTTCAGATGCATATGACAAAATTTAATCCTATATTAAATATTTTGCGTTATAACCTTCTGAAAATGTTCAATTAGACCTTTTTTTCACTTGTAAGTGTGAATATCTCAAAATCATGACGTGATACGCAATTTTTTTTTGACGCCATCGAATTTTACACACAAAAGTCTATAAGAATCACCTAGTCTGGTCTCCGATGCAGAAACAAGTGTTATTTTTGTTCCGTAGTGTAATCGTAAGCCGAGCAGTTTAATACTTTAAATAGTTTAAAATTATTTTTTAATGCAATGTCTACCCCACCACAAATTCATCTCGAAGTATCCCTGCCTCCATCTGCAAAAAAGGCAAGGCTGTAGACTAATTACGAGCTGTGTATTTTATGTCAAAATAAGAACAAGTCGCCACTGTTTAAACCTATTAACTATGATAACGTGTTAGACTGTGTTAGAAAGAGAGCAGAATGGAATGATAGTGAATAAGTAAGTGTTAATTGACAATCGATTAAGAAATGTGACTGTTAAAGAATTGATAAACGAAAACGCATCATGGCATACATATTGCAACAAGAAGTGTAGTCATAAAATCAAAATGGAGTGAAGTGAGAGATTATTTGAACAGGAAAAGAATAAGCCAGCCTTCTTGTTCTAGTTCTGCTGCTGAAGAAAGTAATGTAGGTTACACAACAAGATCAAAAATCCCTGCAGGTGACAAAAATAAATGTCTGGATATTCTGTCTGGAAGAAGGAAAGAGAAGAAATATCTCGGTCTGAAATTAAAAGAAGCAATTGAAATGTCAAAAAATGAAGCCCTAAAAATTCGATTTAGTGACTGTACAGATCCAGGAGATCCTCATGCAAAAAACAGTCTTTATCACTAACCTTGCTGGGTAAAACATGTATTTAATGTGTTGTGAAAAAAATCTGCTCATGTCCCAGATAGAGATCCCCAATGCATTTCGGATGAAGCAACAGATGTAGAATTTTATGCTCAGTAAGTGACTTTCTTATAATAATAATATAATAATAATAATGGGAAATGTTACAACGATGGTGATCTTGAAATAAATTGCAAATAAAAATGGTGGAAAAATAAAAACGCGAAAAAGATATTAAACGTCTGATAGAGGAAGAAATGGACGATGTTATCTTTATGTTCAATTTTTTTCAATCAAATTATCTTTTTTATGTTCAAATAATCTCTCATTTCGCTCCATTTTGATTTTATGAGTACACGTCTTGTAGCAATCTGTCAATTCTTCAACAGTCACATTTCTTAATCGATTATTAATTAACACGTATTCAATATCATTCCATTCTGATCTCTTTCTAACACAGTCTAAAATATAAAATACACAGCTCGTAATTAGTCTGCAGCCTTACCTTTTTGCAGATGTAGGCAGGGATACTTGGAAACGAATTTGTGGTGGAGTAGACATTGTGTCCAAAGTTCATTTTAAACTATTTAAAGTATTAAACTGTTTGGCTTACGATTATCAATCGGTTATTATCTGAAACAAAAAAAATTTGAAATGATATGAGTGATAACAGAATTAAAAGTGTTTTTATACAAAACACCTAAACGGTAAAAGATATCGATAAATTCCTAAGGACCTTTTTTATAGAGAATTTCCTTGTAAAAAAAAACGTTCAGTACAAAATATTGATAGGATGGCCCTATCAAGAGTTATAATCGAGAACTTCCGATTATGTCTGGGGTGGCCACCATCTTGGATATATAACATCATATAGGCCCTCCGCCACAAAATCAAGCAAAGCACCTGGTAAGGCATGATTATAGAGTGCATAAGGAATGTATTAAAATTAGTCCCACAATTTCATCATCAAATTTCCCACGGGATGTGTTATGCTTCCCGACTAAAAGCGGCAGGACCTTGTTTAAATTTGCCAGATGTATTATACTTATGTACTGTTAAAAATAAATTCAAATTAGAATGTATGCCAATATATTTTTGACATAAATGATAATTGCTACTTAATGAATTAAAAAATTAGATAAAATAAGAATAATTATATTTGTTTCTAATTAGTGTTGGAAAATGCTCGAGCATTTATTTTTGGAGAATATTCCCGGAGCACAAACGAGAATAAACCCTCAAAAGTGAGCAGGACTGGAGAATATACCATTAACTTGCAAAGATATACCCAAAATAAAGATAATTTCAAAAGTTCTTGAAATTTCTCAAAATGCTGAAAATGCTCGAATGTTCTCCAATTTTCCTCTTCTCATTTATAATGCTAGTAGTTAATTTGACTGTTGGAAGGTAATGTGTTGCAAAATAATGCAATAATAGAGAATTGGAAATATTAAACTCGTTGGGCCATATTTAAATCTCACTATTAAGTCAATAACGTGTTTAATTGCCATGGTGACCAATTCTGATCTTTTTCCACCTATTATAATGAGATAAAGCTATCGTTTTTCTTGTTGATTTTAATTAGAACTTTAGTTAGAGACACCTTTAATCATGGCATGTGAATACTTCCCATTATGTTTAGATTAGAAGTTCAGGTATACACCTTTACGGCTACCGGATACAACGTTGACCACGGACACTTCGCCGACCGCGGACACTACGCTGACCCTTAAAATAAATTTTGCTACTGAACACTTTATCGACCGTGGATAATACGCTGATCGCGCAAGGTTCATTGCTTGCGGTCGGTAAAGTGTCCAAAATCGCCAGTCGGCGTAGGTTCCATGGCCGGCGTCCAGTACCCAGCCACCGCATGCACAAGTAATACATGTTAAAACAACAAAATATAACAAATCTAAATTGAAAGTTCATATAACGAAAAACAAAACAGGTGCTTCCAGGCGGTAACCCAAATTTCTTGTCAATGATGCTTTCAAAGCTATAAATTGTGCAAACTATGCTTATAAAACTGTCTGTTTTTTTGAACACTCGACGCCAACAGCAGCTGCGAGTAACACGTGTACATTTTGCGTAAGATCGTTTAATGTTTTTGTTTATGCTTGTTTGTGCTGTATTACTCGGAAAGTTATTGAGAATTAAAGACAAACCAAGAATATAAACTGTCATAATTGTCTGTCAATATTAATAATTTTTAATTTTCTTAATTGTACTATTTCTAGAAGTTACAGAATTTTGAAACAGTTTTGAATTTTTAAAGTATCTGGAATAGTCTTTAATTTCAAAAGAGTTCAAGTGATCAGTCAGCTAGATTTTTTAATTTCTACTGAAAATGTCCTGGAACTGTTGTAGGGAAGTGTAAAAGACTTGTTTCTTCAAAGACCTAAAAGATGAATTATTTGGTTATCCTTGTGACATATGCAGTACAGTTTTGTGTGAAGATTGTGGAAAATGGTCAGCAACTGAAAAAAGATTCTTAACAATGTCATCAAGAGTAGTTACGTAAGCTTGTAATGAATGTGTTTCAGCAATAAAAGACCTGCCCTGTCTCAAAAACAAAACGACGGAACTTGAACAAGAACTCTACAAAGAAATTCCGTTAATTAAAAATAAGATTCAAGACATTAAGAAAGAAGCTAATGACGAGATTCCTATTATTAAAAAGAAAATGTTAGACTCTAGCAAGAAATATGTAAATTAAAGGATTTCACAAAGGAAACACCCAAACAAAGCTATCCCGATGTTGTTAAAATTTGCAGAAATGAAACAGAAGTTTTAAAGGAAAATATGAAAACTCTCGAAAAGAATATTGAAACACTAAAAGAAAATGAAATAACTTCAAAACCAGAAAAACCTATAATCGAACCAGCCATACTTGAAATGAAGGATCGAGAGGCACGTTCATCAAATATACTTCTTTTTGGAGTTAAAGAATCAGAGAAAGAAGAAAAGCAAGAACGTAATGAAGATGAAATGGTTAATGTTAAAACAATTCTAAAAAAAATTGATGAAAAGGTATGCAATAACTCAAAAATCTATCGACTAGGAAAATACAATAAAGATAAAAAAAGACCAATAAAAATCGTGTTTCCTAGTAAATTTGATGCATTACAAGTTCTCAAACAAAAGCATAAACTACAGAATCTAGATTCTGTTTACATTAAGAACGATCAAACACCAATGCAGAGAAGTTATTTAAGATCGATTCTAGAGGAACTTGATAAGCGCACCAAAAGCGGTGAAACCAATTTAAAACTTAAATATATCAATTCAGTTCCGAAAATTATAAAAATTAATGGAGAATCTCCAACAAAAAACTAGACATTCATCAGGATGTTGAAGTCTCTGGTGGTACAGTAATTTAAATTCTATAGTAAACAAAATAGATGAGTGGAAGGTTAGTATCAATAAGCATAAACCTACCTTCATACTTATAACTGAAACATGATTAAATAAACACATATATGATAGTATAATCGCTATAGACGGTTATAGTATATTTCTTCAAGATAGGGAAGGTCAAATAGGTGGAGGCATATTAATACTAACTAAAAATAGTATTAAAGAAAACAAAATTAATGTCACCATAACAAAGAAATATGAAACCCAACTTCCAATAGCATCGATTTGGTTAGAAGTAACGTTGCTAAAGACGAAATTTATTATCTCTTGTATATATAGAGCGAACTATGCGACAGATCAAAACAATATTCATATGATACAAACTCTAAAAGATGCTCTTTCAAAAGACACCCCTACATTTATATTTGGAGACTTTAACTATCCCGAAATTCAATGGAAGAGCCTCACATTAAGTCATCAAATTCAAGCAGATCACGAGTTTTTAGAAAACTATAAGGATATGAATGCTTTTCAACTAATTACGTTTCCTACTCGTTTTAGAAGTAATCAAAAATCACTGCTAGATCTTTTACTGGTAAATGACAAGAAGCTTATTTACGATCTCACATCTGATGCTCCAATAGGCCCAAGTGATCACGTAGTTATTACTGCAAAATCACATATAAGAGGACCATCTAAATCCACTACAAAAACACTTCGAAGAAGTTTCTGGACTGCAAATTATTTAGAAATGAATAGGTTTTTACAACAGCAAGATTTTACCCCGAGCCATACTGCACAAATAAGTCTTGAAAAATGTTATGAAATAATTAACAATGCTATAGGTGTCATGATACCATTAAAAGCTTCCAAACATAATCCAAAAAAACCATGGTTAAATGAAACAATTTTCAAAGAAATTAAAAGAAAACGTACACTTTGGGACAAATAATAATAATAATAATAATAATAATAATAATAATAGCTACAACCCATAGCCTGGAAACCAGGCCCCAGAAGCTATAAGCTTGTGCGGGAGGGAGGGGACGATTATTATTATTACGTAGGCCCTAAGTGCGGCTGCAGCCGACTTACAGATGGAACAGCGCAAATCCCACATTTGTGTCACAGCTAAGGGAAACTGCAGAAAACCTTAACCAGATCTGCCGGCACCGGGAATCGACCGCGGGCCGCTTGGGTGAAAGGCCAGCACTCTAGACATTACACTACCAAGGCTGTGATACAGAAGAACATCAAGTGAACAGGACTATGGTATATACAGAATACAAAATAATAAATTAAAAAAAATTGATTGATGATTCCAGAATAACTTATGAAAATAATATAGCAACATCTGACTCTTAAAAGAATTTCTTCAGGTACATAAACCGCACATTAAATTCCAACGTCACTAAAATCACATTAAAAGATCCTACAAACAATCAAATTATAAACAGTGACTTAGAAACTGGAGAGAAATTTGCTGAACAATTTAATAAAGTTTTTAACAAAGAGAATGTAAACGACATGTTACCAATGTTGCCATTGCAAACAAGATCGAATCAATCCCTTACAACTATAAATTTTACAGCAGAAAAGGTCTCTATTGCAATTAATGATCTGAAGACAGAGTCAAGTCCTGGACCTGATAACATTCCATCTATATTCTTACAAAAATGTAAAGATAATATTTGTACGTCCATTGCAAATGCGTTGAATGAATGCATGAATACAGGCAAGTTGCCACATCAATGGCATCTAGCAATTGTTACACCTCTTTACAAAAAGGGAAATAAGCACCTGCCAGAAAATTACCGCCCAATTAGCTTAACATGTAATTCGTGTAAAGTAATGGAAAAAGTGATTGTAAAGGAACTAACACCTTTTCTAATAGAAAATCAAGTTATTCCAGACACACAACATGGATTTTTACCAAGACGATCAACAACATCCAACTTACTAGCTTGTCTAAATGAATGGACATTTAATCATGATGAAGGACACCCAACCGATGTAATATATCTTGATTTCGAAAAGGCTTTTGATAAAGTTCCACATGATCGACTATTACATAAACTAGAACATTTTGGAGTAAGAGGTAATTTACTTCAGTTGATAGAGGATTTTCTTAAAAACCGATATTACCAACTCAGAGTAAATGGTGTTCTATCAAATCAACATAAAGTGCTAAGTGGAGTACCCCAAGGATCGGTCCTAGACCCCCTACTCTTTGTAATCTATGTCAGCGACTTAGCTAATAACATCAAAACTAATATAATCTTCTTTGCTGATGACACCAAGCTTTTTGCAAATCCCTTGGAACAATACATAGAGCTGAATGATGACTTGAAGATAATAGAAGATTGGGCAGTTACTTGGGAAATGAAACTAAATGCAGATAAATGTACAGTACTAAATATTGGACCAAACAACAACAGCCAATCATATAAATTAAACAACATTGAACTACAGCATGTCAATCAACAAAAATATCTTGGTGTCATCATCAGCAACGATATAAAATGGGAAATTCATATAAATGAAATTGTAAAAAAAGCCAATTCTTTCATTTATTTAATTCAAAAAGCATTCAAGAATAAATCTCCAGACATGATTTTAAAATTATACAAGAGTTTCATCAGGCCAAAATTAGAATATGCACATACAATATGGAATCCTTACTATGTGAAAGATATAGAGGCATTAGAGAAAGTACAAAGAAGGGTTACAAGAATTCCACCAGAACTATCACAACAACCATATGAAGCAAGACTAAAGAAACTTCAGTTAATAACGTTGAGAGAGAGAAAATTAAGAGGAGACATAATTGAAACGTACAAGATAGTTCAGGACATACAAAGAAACTTGAAAAAGAAAAAACTGCTAAGCTACCACGAAGAAACTTCTTAGTAAACCGTGTGGTATACCCCTGGAACTCTCTACAAGAAGACACTATATCAGCAAGTTTGAATTCTTTTAAAAACAAACTTGACAGAGAAAACATAATGACTCTAAACATTGACTACGATTGTGACAAATTGTGCTATTACTGTGCCAACTAATAAGTTTTTATTATTATTATTATTATTTATAAGAAAAGGGCAGGCAGCATAGCTGATTTAGCCCCGTTACAAAACTTAAATAAAACAAAAACTTAAAGTAAATCTTCAATACAATAAAAATTAAATAATATTATCATTAACATTCTAATAATGGAAATTAGGAATAGAACACGTGAAAAATAATAAGCTTAACAGGAAAACTGATAAATACTAATAAAAACTGAGAAATAGGTAAATAAAGTTAATAAATCATAAATAAACAGTTACAATAATTACAAATTGAAATGGAAAAATTTTAATTTTGTGAACCTTGTTTCAATTCTTTGTCAAGGGAATTTTTAAAGCTATTTAATGAAACAACACTGTAACTTCGGATAAGTTATTCCAGTCATTACATACTCTAATGCTTAAGTAGTGTTGTCTTGGTAGTTTATTAACAGAAGATTTATATGATTTTTGTGAATGACCACGAGTTACACTGTTAGAATGTTGTGTAAAAATCTGTTTAAGGTCTGGACATAAATAGTGATTGTGCAATATTTTGTAAGTTTCAAGTAGGTCACCTCGAGATCTTCTTTCGGAGAGAGAAGTTAATTTTAATTTTGATAGCCGTTGATTATAGGGTAAATATCTAAGTTGTGGGGAAAAATTGGTTATCTTACGCAAGGTCATTTCCAGTAAAGCCTTATCTTTTTCATAATATGGGGACCATATTACAATACCATATTCGAGTTTCTGACGTAAATATAAGTTATAAATTTTTAATATTAATTCTGGGGTAGGTTTCATAAACGCTATATTAATTATAAAGATCAGGCTGTTCACTCTCTTTATAATTCGAATAATATGAGCTTCCCATTTTAGATCATGTGTCATAGTTATACCAAGATCAACCTGTGAGTTTACATTCTGGAGAGGTTGTCCATTAATATAGTAGGGTAGCTGAGGATTATTAGAACCAATATGAAGTACGGTACATTTGGATGTATTTAGTTGTATTAACCAGGTTTCGGACCATTTCTGGATCGTATCAAGATCTTCTTGAAGAACTTTTTGAGCTAATAAAGGGTTATTATATATTTTTGTATCATCTGCATAACAACTTGAAGGAGATGATATGCTTGATAGAAGATCACTGATATAAATGATGAATAAAACCGAACCCTGGGGTACACCACTAAGCACAGCTCTGCAAGAGGATAACTTATCACTGATCCGCACTGTAAAGAGTCGATCACACAGAAATGCACTAATCCATTGCAGAAGTTGACCTCTAATGCCATGATACTCAAGTTTGTATATAATAATAAGTTGAATAATGAAGTTCTAAAAAAATCTTTCAAACAAAAATTTTTAAGATAAACGCAAACTAAACAAATAGTTTCATCGGTTTCGACCGCCTACTATATACATAATAATAATAATAATTATGAGAACATTCGCAAACGTGCTTGATTATGCTCCTAGCTGTTGTGAGTAACATATGTACATTTTGCATGGGAATGCGGTTTAGGTTCTTAGTTTCGGTTTTATTCTCTATTTTTAATGTTCTTGTTTATGCCCGTTTGTGCTGTATTATTCTGAAAGTTCTCGAGAATTATTATGAGAACGTTCGCGAACATGCTGGATTATACTCATAACGTTCTTTTGATATGGTTTTATCATGCGCGAAAGTTCGCGAAGGTTCTCATCAGCATTTTCAGAACATTCATTTACAACACTCTTTCATAGAATAGGTATATACTTTATGTGTTAAAGAAATTAACGAGATATACATACCATAGTATTTTCAGCAAAGAATGATTTTTGTTAACAAAAATAATAATAATTAGTCATTGGATCATTTGGATATTATAAGGTAATGATATAAAATTTTATGAAACAACTTTATTACATTAAGTTTATCATGAGCATATTGCACTTAATACACAACACAATGCATCCCATGATGACAGTATCAAAACTTACAATTTCGTTAATAATAAAGTAAAAACTGTTAAGCCCGTAACGGGGCTATGGGCGACGGCAAGCTGCGCCTTGCAATGTTAGTTTAGCGAGCGTCGCATTCCAGTTACAAGAGTTCACTGTGTAAATAATATAACTTTGACATTCTAAGAACAGCTGTCTAACAGTGATATCAACTTTAAAAAATAAAATGTTACTGTTTCCAGCATCCTAATAAATTTCATTAGGACACGCAAAATTAGGACGCGCAAATGTAAAAAACATCTTATGAAATGAATTCTTTATACTATTTTTTCTATTTGCGTTATTCTTTAATTATTAAAAAAAATAACTTATATTTTATTTCAAATAGAATTTGTTTTTAGTTAGTTGAAAAAATTGGGAAAATCCAGATTCTGCATTTTTTTTTCAAAATTATAGCTTAAATAAGTTTGACATTTGAACAGTTGGTCAGTAGTGATATCAACTATAAAATATAAAATGTTACCGTTTCCAGTATTCAAATAAATCTTTTTTGAACACGTGAAAGCGTAGTATATTAAAGTATTACTTTCACAAGACACATTTTACTTTATACTATTTTTGCTATTTGGTTATTTTGTAATCATTTAAAAAATAACTTATTAGTTAGTTTTTAAATAAGATTTGTTAGGAAAACTTTGTTAAGGTGATAAGTCACACTTATCCCACACTAAACGATCATTACAAGACGCGTACTGCATCGCGACTACTTCTAACTCACGTCCATATACGAAACATTAGAAGGAAATAGACCGAGTTATTTGTATTTTTATAAACCTGTAAATGTATCAAAAAGAAAATGTTTATTAGAAAAAAAATTAAGTCAATTGGATAGTTAAAGAGTTATAGAATGTGTGAAACATGTTAAACTGAACAAATTTGTAATATTTGTGTAAATAAATGGCATTAAAAACAAAACTTCGTTACTATATGTATTGAAACATTTAATTTCTAGACTAACTACATTTAATTGAACCGCATTAAGTATTTCCACATAATCTATAAACATATAGGTAAACTGCCCATATTTCTAATTTATGCAAATCTTGTTTAATTAAATAACAATATATTTCAGATTAAAGTAAAAAGCTACATTGCTCATCTCAGTTCCCCTCAGTAATTATGCACTATCTTTGTCGTATATTGTCGAATTCTAAATGTGCATTTGACGTGTATTAAGAAATTACAATTGCCCATATAAGGTACACATACTGACGACGTTCATTATCCGTAATGAAGTAGTTGGAAAACTGATTTATGTTTTTTCGTATCTATTCGTGGCCGGTGTGCGGGTGTCAGATGCTATCAGCTGCCAGTAGCAGTTGACTGCCCTTCTCTGTTCGATTAAGTAACACATGGTAGGATAAACAAAGAGAAATTGATTCTTTATTACAGAAGTTTTATTGAGAAATAGAATAAGAATTACGTTAAGATCAATTCGTTTGAAGCGTGATCGCGTCTTATGCTCTTAAGTTTTTTTCGGAGTTAGCAACACTGAAAATTCTAATTCTAAAATAAAAATATATAACCTCAAATTGTTGTCGTAATGGATGGTAAAGCTAAGAATGCTTTATTAAATTTTTGTTTATTTGATGTTCCAGAAAGTTGCAGTAGTAGCGATGAAATGGCACTAATAATAGGAAGAGGTGAAAAAAGACCCAAAAAAACAATTATTTTGATATTGTTAAAGAATATCATAGGTACAGAAGGTACATTTAATTTAATTTAAAGGTACATTTAAAACAATTACATTTGATTTTCATTGTCAAAAGTGAGGTTAGGATTGTTATTATTGTTACACCCACGTGATAACGCTCAAAGGAATATTGTAGAATTGGCAGTCAGTAATGCGATCATGTGACTGCACTAGCACTGATTAAACCGATTCTTATCTTCGGTGCATTCAGTCAAACTCAACATAAGTTTGACATTTTTAAAACAGCTGTTCAACATTGCTATTAATTTTAAAAAATAAAATATTACCGTTTCCAGAATTCTTTTAGACATGCAAAATTCGTGTCCTAATGGCTTCATGTAAATAGAAATATATTTTCCTAAGGCACGTTTTTAGCGCACGTGTTCATGTTTAGAAGCGTTAGAGATGCTAAAACATCTTATGAAAACATTATGAAACGAATACTTTATATTATTTTTTTTTATTTGTCCTTTAGAAAACTCCCCCTAATGCGAGTCGTTTTCTAAACATGGATGCGTGCACTAAAAACGTGTCTTATAAAACAAATACTTTATACTTTTTTTTTCTATTATTAGCGTTAATTTGTAATCGTTTAAAAAAAATAACCAAATTGTAAACAAAATTTGTTAGGGATATTTTGTTAACAGGTTTGATAGTTGACAACCCTGAAAATTCTAATCTTGCATTTGGTTTTTAAATTTGTGTAAATAAGTTTGACATTTGAAGAACAGCTGTTCAACAATGGGCGCATCCAGCAGACTTACCGGTGACAAACCGGTGCTGCTCACCGGTAGATTTTAACTGAATGATGAAAAATTGGTTACCGGCTAATATATTTTTTCTAATTTGCGTTTGTAATACGTTTATTAACGTCTATCAGTAGGAGTCGTTTATGGCTATCTATAAAAGTACACTGTACTTTAATGAATTATAGGGTTATTTAGTTTTTAAGGGTTGGATGGGTAATGCGTGGAATGTGACAACTTCAAACTGCAAGTATCTGTCAAAATTGTCAACCTCCGATAAATCTTTAATTAATATCGTTGAATTGGTTCGCTGTTTGTTGATTGTTACTTACATGAAATTTCACTTGAAGTTATGGTCTATTTTTACTTGGAAAGAAGGTTAGGTTTTGGATATTCCTAATTAGTAACATAAACAAGTCTCGTACCTACATCAAATCTTCTTGGACAAATCAGTAAGTCCAATTCATGTTTGTAATTTTATGGTACTATAAACAAGACACGTATCATCGATTTAATCATCTTTGCTTTTTTCGCGAATTTCGGGCGGAGTGCAAATTAAGTTGTCTTCGCTCATATTTTATTTATTTGTAAAACTAATAAAGTAAGAAAAGTATAACTAATTTATTTGAAGTGACGGATGATGACAAATGATTCACAAACCCAAGTGGGCGCCGAGTGTTACCAACTGTTACCAAGTAATACAAAATTCTCTAGACGACCAAAATATTTTTTTTGTATTAAAATAAGAAAAAAGGAGGCGCAAATTAGAAAAAAATAGCATAAAATACTCGTTTTATAAGGGCATTGGAGCACTCATCCCATAGAAAAACTCGCCTGCGGCTCGTTTTCTAACTTGGGATTCGTGCGCCAAATCAACCCTTATAAAACTTGTTTTTTTAATATACTATAAATTTACTTGTCAAATATAGAGTGGCATAACCTAATTCGATATTTGTACTAATAATAATGGAACAGCTAATATTAGATGATGATAATTTAAATCTAAATTATAAATATCAACAGTTTTTTCGGAAAAGATATCTAATAATCACAATGTTGTAACCTCACTTTAATTGTACCGGTAAAACCGTATTTAAAATGTGGTGAGCAAAACAACTACCGGTGACCTATACCGGTGTGACCGGTAAGTCTACTGAATACGCTCAATGATATCAACTTTAAAAAATAAAATGTTACGGTTTCCAGTATTCAACTAAATCTCTTTTGGACATGCAAATAGAAAAAAAAGATAACGTAAAATATTAATTATTTTTGAAAGTACATACTAATAAAATTATTTTATTTTTTTAATTTTTTCCTGAACAAATTCCCGACTTTGATCACTAAATTCAAGGTTCTTTCCCGGTTTGATCCCGATTGTGCAAATTCCCGGTTTTCAAGGTTTCCAGGTTCTCTGGCCACCCTGTTATGCTATGTTTATTGATTACAAATATGTATTATTAGAAAAGAGTTTATTCATTTCTATTTTTGGTTCAATAAGTAACTGCCAAACCAAGTTGTAATTTTTTTATGTTCAATGGTTTTACACAAGAAGAAAAATGTATAGGGAGGGGGGTATATGAATATCCAGTGTTTTGCGTTAGGGCCAAAGATTTCTTGCTACACCTCTGAGTATCCAGATGTCAAATCTGATATAGACAAGGTTAATTACATATAGTCCTGTTGTCACTTTTTCTCTAGCTAATCCCAGTCTCTCGGTGAAAAAGCATGACGAAGGAGAGACAGATGAACATGCCAGTAATAGCTATAGGTTTTTCTGCACTGTTGATATGGAATGCCTAAAGTGTCATCAATGCACTCTACTCTAAGAAAATAGAAACATCATCTCGAAACTTAAAAGGTTTTTGGATCATAATACGTTTCGAGTCACTAATATCTTCTTGTGGTGCTGCCAATCTCAAACAATAACTTACAGATATGACGAGCTGTAACAAAGTAGATATTACTATGAAATTTTCTTTTTTCAGGCTTCATTTGAAGAACTGTTTAATGAAGCTGTTACGTGCAATAATGCTTTGGATATCTATCTGACCACTATTGAAATGTTGGCTGATTTAGGTAAACATGAAGACTTGGAAGAAAAAATACAAAAAGCAAAAAAGAAATTCAAAAATGAACTAACAATGTGGGTGAAGGTAGGTAATATTTATTATAGTACACAACAATTGCAAAAGGCAAGGAATTTTAAAACCGCTGCTCTGTTAGCACTTCCACAAAAATTAGGTAAGTATGTCATCCTTTTATTATTGAAACTATGAAATCTAATTCATTTATTTTCTATTTGACTAGCTATTCAACTGCTTGTACAATATGCTATTATGGAATTCCATTATGGTGTAAAGATAGAAGGTGAAGCACTGTTTGAAACAATAATACAGAATAATCCAAAAAGAGTAGATGTTTGGTGTACATATGTCGATCAAGTTATCAAGAAAGGTGATATAGATACTGCTAGGTAAGTATTAATATAAGAATAATAATTTAATTTCACTTTACTCTGATTTTTTTTAGGAGAATACTTGATAGAGCAGTGTCACAAGGTATTCCTCCGAAGAAATTGAGAATATTGTTTAAGAAATATAAAGAATTTGAAATGAAATATGGTACAGAAGATCAGCTTAATCATGTGATTCAGTTAGCAAAGAATTATGTTAGTGAACTTATTTCATGATAAATCGATAAATTTAGTAAAAGAAATATTGTACAAATAAGACAATTTTTAAAATTTTTATACGATAATTTAATTGATTTTTAATTATATTGATTTTGTTAAGAATGATAATTTATCATAGCTCTTTTCAATTAATATACTAAACTATTATAGTATCGAGCAAATTCTATAGCTTAACTGCTTTTAAAAATGAATGTTAATTAATTATAAGCAAAACATTTTTACTTGAATATATCACTGAATTATTCTGTGATAGTGTGCATTTTATTAACATAATGAAGATTTGTAATTGTATGTCCATTTTAAAATAACACAGTTTTTACCTGTATTAGTTCAATATTTATTATTTAAACTAATTTATGTAAAACTTACAAGTTTCCAATATATAATGGGATAATTACTATTAAAAATGTAAAAACTCGGTTATTACGAGATCGCTGGGACTGCAAATTTTGCTCATTATATCCATTAAACATAATATCCTACACCTGTTTTCTTGGAGGCCTTTAAAAGATTTAATGCCTGAAGAGGTCCCTGCCATGTAATGCACTTCGATTTCGGCACTAATTTCATAGGTGCTAAGTCAGAAGTTAATGAAGTGCTTTCATTAGTTAAAGAAAAAAAGTATAACGAGGCTACAAGCTCGCAACTAGCTAAAGTGTGTTTGAGATAACCTGTCGCAAGATGTAAACAAACCTGAAGTTAGCTGAACCTTGAAGCTTGATTTACGATGATGAATGAGTTCCTTTACAACTCTACTTTACAATTTTACTTATGGTTTCAGCGTAATATGGAATGGAAAATGGTACTGATGAAAATTAAATACACAATTAAATCAGACCCGTCACTGTCTGTTTAAACATAACAAAGAAGCCTAGTTTAAAAGAGGTGTTTGCCTCAAAAAGGGCAATTACAAAATAAATTAAATATGTATTTGTAATGAGTAGGTAATTGTTTTTTTAGAGAAATAACTTTCTGTTTTCTAATGGCATGCGTCATTATCACTACTACATTGTAGACAAGAGTTCCAGATTTCATAAAATAGAAAAATAAACATAAATAACGTTTACTGTCTCCAGCCTTACTTTGTGGAACTCCATAACCATGAAATGAAATTACTTTAACTAATCTTTGTATTTATATTATATTTCATAAACATAAATAAACTCACCAGCGTTAACCCAAGTTTCATCGGTAAAAAAAATTCTGTCGACCTTCTTCCCGATACTTTTTAATGGTTTTTAAAAAGTTTTGTCGCCACAGGACAATAATGTCTTTATGATCAACAAGCATGGCATTCTTTGATCGAAATGCCTATTTAAATTTAATCTTTTTCTTTAGTATTTTAGAAAAAATGTCTAGTTTAAAATTTGGTAAGGTTTTGTCATCATTTACGGCTTCAGTACCTACCTTAATGTTGGAGTCTTGTTCTGCATTAAAAAAATCATGAATCTGAGGAATTGCGACTAATTTTCTTTTTAATGAAGTGTTTTCTTGATTTTCCGCCATTCTTGAATACTTACACAAACACAACACTCTTACGAAACAAATGCAACTGCACAGTACAAACATTAACGAGAACTGATTGCATATATGTGTTTCCGCATGTAGGTAAAGTAGCTTAAGCGTTAATGAGACCAATAGCATCATCGCTTATGGTTGTTTAAGTTCTTGCGACAGGTTATTTCAGACGAACTTTAATAAAAATATAACATGGAAATTAAACCAGTGGGTTTAAGTGAAGCTGGTGAGCTTCACTGTATTTTGGAGGCTTGTAGGAAACGCATAAAAGCCCACCTAAAGAAAGTCGTAGGGCAGCAAATTTTGCCGTACGAAGAGTTCACTACTGTCTTTACTGAAATCGAAGCCCTTCTTAATTCCAGATTGCTTTCGATGCCAAGTCAAATCCTGCAGTTTTGACTCCTGCATATTTTCTGTTACAACATAAATTAACATCGTTCCATCCTTTCAAGTTCCCAAAGTGTCCCTAAATAGATTGTCTAGGTTCCAATTACTGGATGAAATGGTGCAAGATTTCTGGAAAAGGTGGTTTTTGGAATACCTCCACAATCTTCAAACTCGTCAAAAATGGATGTCGAATTGTTTCAATGTTAAACAGGGAACTATAGTTCTCTTAAAAAATGAAAATACTCCTCCTATGATGTGGCCGCTAGGTATTATCGGACGAATACATCCTGGTACTGATAATAGTGCGAGTAGCAACAATTCATATCACCACTGGCACTTATAAAGAGCCATTGGTTAAGTTATACCCGGTTCCTTCTCAATAACATATGGGTCAATCCATATGAAGTGGTCCAGCTTTAGTCGCTCAACCATTTCCGAAAACGATAATTTTCTTGTGTGTTATCACCCTTAAGTATTAGTAGTTCGAAACCACTGTTGTTTTACTTTGATTCCTTTTGATTGAAAAATGGCTGCCATAGTTGTTAGTTGTTTCGTGGTGCACGAAGTTTCTTGCAGTTTTTTGATGTAAACGTAAATCTTGATCTCTCAAGAACGGTTGATCCTAGAGGCCTGCGGTAAAAACCACTGTACTGTTTACATGTCGGACTACATTTTTTATACGGACAAACATAATTTAGATAGGATGCTTACTTATGGGTGTAATTTAACCCCGAAGTTTTTTTTCGAAATTTCCATTCTTTAGGGGGCCATATTTCCAGATAAAGGTGTTTTCTTAGGGCTGATTTTATGAATTAGATCATTAGCAAACATATAAAGTAACTAGATATATATTTTTTTGAATACTAACGTATGTTGCAAAAGTTTTGAGAATTTTTTTAAAACTCGATAGGTAGTATTACCGTTGGAAATAATCTAGGTATCTGTCGCCATAGTAACTGGGCCACCCCTAACCTTCAAAATAATACGCCGTTAGTTGTAATAATAGTTGTCAAAGATGGCATATAAATTAGATATTCGGAAGAGTATTTATAGTTTAGTAGGACGACTTGAAAAGAAAGAAATAGTTCATCTATATCGAGATCAAAATATTTCTGTTGCCACAATTTATCGAACGATCCGCGAATGCGAAGAAGGTATTCAGTGCATGAATTTGCCAAAAAGTGGACGTCCGAGAGCGTTGAATGCTGGTGCAGTTGAAAGATTGGTCAACAGAAGTGAAGATCGAGTTGGAACTTCAACACGAAAACTTGGACGCGTTTTTCACGTCAATGCCAGCACAATCTGCAGGGAAATGAAGAAAAAGAAGAAAATGTCCAAAATATTCACCAAATCAGTTGGAAAGAATTCCTCGATGCTGTCGCAGTTTACGTCGAACTCATTTTGCTGGCAACATAAAAATTATTGTTGACGATGCAAAATATTTTACATTTTCGAACTCGGAAATAAAAGGTAATGATGGTTTTTATACAAGAGACTTTGAAAACTGTCCCGAAGATGTAAAATTTAAACGAAAAGAAAAGTTTGAAGACAAAGTGTTGGTTTGGTGCGCTATATCAGAGGACGGCATTTCACAGCCGTACGTTGGACGAGTTAGGGGCGAAGCTGTTACCGCAGAAATCTATACTCAGAGATGTTTGCCTAAATTAGTTAATTTTATCAATACTCACCATGCTAATGACAATATAATGTTTTGGCCAGACTTGGCATCCAGCTATTATGCTTTACATACACGAAATTGGCTAGAACAACACAGGATACCTTTTGTACCAAGAAACGACAACCCCCCAAATCTTCCTCAAGCACGACCAATCGAAAATTTTTGGGCTCTCCTGAGTGGAAGAGTTTATAACAATGGCTGGGAAGCTCAAAACGAACAGCAGTTAAGAAGAAAGATAATGCAGAAGATCAGAGAAATTGATTTAGTATCTGTCCAAAATCTAATGAGAAACATTAAGAGGAAGTTGCGAGCCATTGAAGATCATGGCCCATTAGCAATCCTATAATATTAGTTTTATGTTAAGAAATATTGTTGGTTTCAGTTGTTCTTGTTACATTTTAAATAAATTATTGCAAAATTTTTATTTTGGTTTTGTAAAAAATTCTCAAAACTTTTGCAACATACGTTATTAATGAAGATCAGCATATCACATGAGAACAACATCTATATTCAAAGCATGTTGTTATGCGATATCTTCATTAATAGTATTCAAAAATATGTCTATAGTTATTTTGTATGTTTGCTAAATATCTAATTGATATGGAAGATTTGTTGCCTTGCTGATAGTCATTTCTCGGTAGCTCAGTTGGTAGAGATACCACCTAGACAGTGGAGGGTCCTGGGTTCAACTCCCAGCCGAGACGATATATTTTTCTATATTAATTTGCATTCAAAATATAATTTAATGTAAATCATTAATTAATTTAATGAAAGTCGCTAGAATGAAGCATTCATTTTAAATCCTACTTTGTAGGTGTGGTTTATTCAAAGAATCGTTAATATAAAACATAACCTATAACCTCAACAAAACAAATCAACAAACCTTTTCTATAAGTGAGTGTGTAATACTGTAATATGTAATAAATAATTTTATTTTGTTACAAAATAATGAATGTTAGAAGTACAATTTTGAACTGTGGCATTACAAATTGATGTTATTACAACCAAACAACTAAATGTCATAATCAAAACATCTTGCAAATTTCTGTTTTAAATCAATTTCTTATTTGCAAGGCTTTTTATCGGTTCAACAAATAAAAAAAAAATAATCTGGTTTTAAAAAATGATTTTAGGCTTTTGGTGAAAAGCCTTGCAAATAATTGATTTACGAAAGAAAATTTGAACTGGTGAAGAACCTTGCAAATAGGTAGTTAATTTAAAACAAAAATTTGTATCAGGAGATTATGAAGACAGAGAGATTAACAACTGTTTGAATTTTACATGTCTAATTTATTTATTTTTTAGAATTTTATATTTGTTAACTAAATTAGTTTTTAAATTTCATATTCCTAATGAATTTGCTCTCTTTTGCTTTAAATAATCATGCCCTCTAAATATATGTATTTGGGATGGCCCGAGTAGTAGGTATGTGCATGATGGATGTAATATCATTGTTAGTAAATAAAACAAACACATACAATTAGCCCTTTACTATAACATTCATATGTATATAACATTGCATTTGTACTACATAAAACTTAGAAATTTATATGTATGCATACAGCGCTATTTATTACCATGCAATATAAATCATATAAAAGAGCATGCTATATAATTGGTTGCCTATGTGTGCATAATGCTATGAGTTGATTATTTTCAAATGCAACATAGGGAAATTGCACATATTGCAATTTAATTTGTTAGCGCTGTATATGTAATTAGTAAATTACTAATAAATATATGATTAAGTTTTTCTACTAAATATGATGTAATATTCAATTTATTGTGCGCCCTGGTTCCATTATGTACATAGTCGTTAAATTGTGAAGGCATCTTCCAAGACCTTCGTCCTGTTCCTCGTTCCTGATCTTGGGTTTCCACTGCACTGACTCCTGGGTTTTGCTGTAGTATAGCTGCTTCCGGTTGTGGTTGAGCTGGTTTCTTCTGAACAATCGTTCCTTTTTGTGCCCTGTTAACAGACTGGTTATTAGCAACACTCTGCGTAATGTTTGGCTGTTCAACAAACATTCTGATCATTATTGTTATTACACACCACACTTTCAATTTCACTTGACATTGTCAAACATATAGGTTTCAGGGTTGCATTATGTGCTTGGTCATTACTTACCGTCAATCGCTGTGACTTTGCAATGGAATATTTTGCAGTTACTAATTAATGCTAATGTCACCTTTGTATCAACAGCAGAAGTTTGTAGTAGATATCATATGTAATGTAAGTTACTAGCTTGTAGTTTTTAGTCATAAATAGGTGATAAACAAAAGACCTCTATGTACTGCTTGTAATAGGTAAGAAATGCAGTTTTTTTCATGCCTGATTTAAATTTCAGTGTTGTCAAGGTGCTAATTAATAATAATAGAGGATTTTTTTTCAAATATAATATTTATTTCTATTAGTGATTGACTTAATGCCAATTGTTCTTGTAAATAATGAGTTACCAAATTACTTTTTCGTGCTCCTCTCAGGGTGATTTGGAATATGTTAAATGCTGCTGTATTAGAAACTGCTATGAAAAGCATTAAAATACAGAAATTTATGTATTCCCTTTAAAAGATTATTCAAGTTCCTACCAAAAATATTGTTAAAATTAGTTATAAATAAAATGAATCGTGTCTCTGTCGGTGTCTCTGTCGGTGTCTCTGTCGGTGTCTCTGTCGGTGTCTCTGTCGGTGTCTCTGTCGGTGTCTCTGTCGGTGTCTCTGTCGGTGTCTCTGTCGGTGTCTCTGTCGGTGTCTCTGTCGGTGTCTCTGTCGGTGTCTCTGTCGGTGTCTCTGTCGGTGTCTCTGTCGGTGTCTCTGTCGGTGTCTCTGTCGGTGTCTCTGTCGGTGTCTCTGTCGGTGTCTCTGTCGGTGTCTCTGTCGGTGTCTCTGTCGGTGTCTCTGTCGGTGTCTCTGTCGGTGTCTCTGTCGGTGTCTCTGTCGGTGTCTCTGTCGGTGTCTCTGTCGGTGTCTCTGTCGGTGTCTCTGTCGGTGTCTCTGTCGGTGTCTCTGTCGGTGTCTCTGTCGGTGTCTCTGTCGGTGTCTCTGTCGGTGTCTCTGTCGGTGTCTCTGTCGGTGTCTCTGTCGGTGTCTCTGTCGGTGTCTCTGTCGGTGTCTCTGTCGGTGTCTCTGTCGGTGTCTCTGTCGGTGTCTCTGTCGGTGTCTCTGTCGGTGTCTCTGTCGGTGTCTCTGTCGGTGTCTCTGTCGGTGTCTCTGTCGGTGTCTCTGTCGGTGTCTCTGTCGGTGTCTCTGTCGGTGTCTCTGTCGGTGTCTCTGTCGGTGTCTCTGTCGGTGTCTCTGTCGGTGTCTCTGTCGGTGTCTCTGTCGGTGTCTCTGTCGGTGTCTCTGTCGGTGTCTCTGTCGGTGTCTCTGTCGGTGTCTCTGTCGGTGTCTCTGTCGGTGTCTCTGTCGGTGTCTCTGTCTGTGTCTCTGTCGGTGTCTCTGTCGGTGTCTCTGTCGGTGTCTCTGTCGGTGTCTCTGTCGGTGTCTCTGTCGGTGTCTCTGTCGGTGTCTCTGTCGGTGTCTCTGTCGGTGTCTCTGTCGGTGTCTCTGTCGGTGTCTCTGTCGGTGTCTCTGTCGGTGTCTCTGTCTGTCTGTCTGTCTGTCTGTCTGTCTGTCTGTCTGTCTGTCTGTCTGTCTGTCTGTCTGTCTGTCTGTCTGTCTGTCTGTCTGTCTGTCTGTCTGTCTGTCTGTCTGTCTGTCTGTCTGTCTGTCTGTCTGTCTGTCTGTCTGTCTGTCTGTCTGTCTGTCTGTCTGTCTGTCTGTCTGTCTGTCTGTCTGTCTGTCTGTCTGTCTGTCTGTCTGTCTGTCTGTCTGTCTGTCTGTCTGTCTGTCTGTCTGTCTGTCTGTCTGTCTGTCTGTCTGTCTGTCTGTCTGTCTGTCTGTCTGTCTGTCTGTCTGTCTGTCTGTCTGTCTGTCTGTCTGTCTGTCTGTCTGTCTGTCTGTCTGTCTGTCTGTCTGTCTGTCTGTCTGTCTGTCTGTCTGTCTGTCTGTCTGTCTGTCTGTCTGTCTGTCTGTCTGTCTGTCTGTCTGTCTGTCTGTCTGTCTGTCTGTCTGTCTGTCTGTCTGTCTGTCTGTCTGTCTGTCTGTCTGTCTGTCTGTCTGTCTGTCTGTCTGTCTGTCTGTC
Source organism: Agrypnus murinus (assembly GCA_929113105.1). Classification (NCBI taxonomy): domain Eukaryota; kingdom Metazoa; phylum Arthropoda; class Insecta; order Coleoptera; family Elateridae; genus Agrypnus; species Agrypnus murinus. Next base: position 134,135,030 of record OV816028.1, on the reverse strand, counting down.
TGTCTGTCTGTCTGTCTGTCTGTCTGTCTGTCTGTCTGTCTGTCTGTCTGTCTGTCTGTCTGTCTGTCTGTCTGTCTGTCTGTCTGTCTGTCTGTCTGTCTGTCTGTCTGTCTGTCTGTCTGTCTGTCTGTCTGTCTGTCTGTCTGTCTGTCTGTCTGTCTGTCTGTCTGTCTGTCTGTCTGTCTGTCTGTCTGTCTGTCTGTCTGTCTGTCTGTCTGTCTGTCTGTCTGTCTGTCTGTCTGTCTGTCTGTCTGTCTGTCTGTCTGTCTGTCTGTCTGTCTGTCTGTCTGTCTGTCTGTCTGTCTGTCTGTCTGTCTGTCTGTCTGTCTGTCTGTCTGTCTGTCTGTCTGTCTGTCTGTCTGTCTGTCTGTCTGTCTGTCTGTCTGTCTGTCTGTCTGTCTGTCTGTCTGTCTGTCTGTCTGTCTGTCTGTCTGTCTGTCTGTCTGTCTGTCTGTCTGTCTGTCTGTCTGTCTGTCTGTCTGTCTGTCTGTCTGTCTGTCTGTCTGTCTGTCTGTCTGTCTGTCTGTCTGTCTGTCTGTCTGTCTGTCTGTCTGTCTGTCTGTCTGTCTGTCTGTCTGTCTGTCTGTCTGTCTGTCTGTCTGTCTGTCTGTCTGTCTGTCTGTCTGTCTGTCTGTCTGTCTGTCTGTCTGTCTGTCTGTCTGTCTGTCTGTCTGTCTGTCTGTCTGTCTGTCTGTCTGTCTGTCTGTCTGTCTGTCTGTCTGTCTGTCTGTCTGTCTGTCTGTCTGTCTGTCTGTCTGTCTGTCTGTCTGTCTGTCTGTCTGTCTGTCTGTCTGTCTGTCTGTCTGTCTGTCTGTCTGTCTGTCTGTCTGTCTGTCTGTCTGTCTGTCTGTCTGTCTGTCTGTCTGTCTGTCTGTCTGTCTGTCTGTCTGTCTGTCTGTCTGTCTGTCTGTCTGTCTGTCTGTCTGTCTGTCTGTCTGTCTGTCTGTCTGTCTGTCTGTCTGTCTGTCTGTCTGTCTGTCTGTCTGTCTGTCTGTCTGTCTGTCTGTCTGTCTGTCTGTCTGTCTGTCTGTCTGTCTGTCTGTCTGTCTGTCTGTCTGTCTGTCTGTCTGTCTGTCTGTCTGTCTGTCTGTCTGTCTGTCTGTCTGTCTGTCTGTCTGTCTGTCTGTCTGTCTGTCTGTCTGTCTGTCTGTCTGTCTGTCTGTCTGTCTGTCTGTCTGTCTGTCTGTCTGTCTGTCTGTCTGTCTGTCTGTCTGTCTGTCTGTCTGTCTGTCTGTCTGTCTGTCTGTCTGTCTGTCTGTCTGTCTGTCTGTCTGTCTGTCTGTCTGTCTGTCTGTCTGTCTGTCTGTCTGTCTGTCTGTCTGTCTGTCTGTCTGTCTGTCTGTCTGTCTGTCTGTCTGTCTGTCTGTCTGTCTGTCTGTCTGTCTGTCTGTCTGTCTGTCTGTCTGTCTGTCTGTCTGTCTGTCTGTCTGTCTGTCTGTCTGTCTGTCTGTCTGTCTGTCTGTCTGTCTGTCTGTCTGTCTGTCTGTCTGTCTGTCTGTCTGTCTGTCTGTCTGTCTGTCTGTCTGTCTGTCTGTCTGTCTGTCTGTCTGTCTGTCTGTCTGTCTGTCTGTCTGTCTGTCTGTCTGTCTGTCTGTCTGTCTGTCTGTCTGTCTGTCTGTCTGTCTGTCTGTCTGTCTGTCTGTCTGTCTGTCTGTCTGTCTGTCTGTCTGTCTGTCTGTCTGTCTGTCTGTCTGTCTGTCTGTCTGTCTGTCTGTCTGTCTGTCTGTCTGTCTGTCTGTCTGTCTGTCTGTCTGTCTGTCTGTCTGTCTGTCTGTCTGTCTGTCTGTCTGTCTGTCTGTCTGTCTGTCTGTGTATTGAGCAAACATGAATCACTAGGAAAACGTTTAAAAAATCCCTTTTTCAACCATTGCAATGTAAAAGCATGCCTTCAAAGCAATAAATAATCTTTCTTTTAAAATAAAAAAGCGAAGCCTACTCCTTCAATAATGTTTTTAAAAATCAGAATTTCTAATGGACTGCAGAAACGAGTACTGTAATTTTTTATAAAGATAAAAATATTACATTTAATTTATATTAAAATCATCATCAAAGACCGTCGCTAAATGGCTCGGCTTGAATGAAAAGTCCTGGATAAAGGCGGAAGATGTTTAAAAATCTAATTCTTAATCCCCAATACTATAAAATATTTTAAGAAATCTAATCTATAATTCTAAGAAATATTTTGAAAAATATAGACGTCGATATTTTGAAGAGAGCCTGTATCCACTTTAGGAATCTCTTTATTGAGGAATGCGACGTTGACCCTCTGAATGCTGCTGCTATTAAATATTATAAATTATTTGCTTTGACAAAGTCAACACTCACATACCTTTAAAAAATCTATAATGGTTAAAATTCTTTCTTCGATCAGATGGAACTATCAGATAAGATCACAAATAGAACCGAGAAAGACACTAAAGTACTTTAACTAGTATATAACATTCGAAAAAAAAATGAAATGAATTGTATTGAGCAAACATGAATCACTAGGAAAACGTTTAAAAAATCCCTTTTTCAACCTTTGCAATGTAAAAGCATGCCTTCAAAGCAATAAATAATCTTTCTTTTAAAATAAAAAAAGCGAAGCCTAATCCTTCAATAATGTTTTTAAAAATCAGAATTTCTAATGGACTGCAGAAACTGAGTACTGTAATTTTTTTTATAAAGATAAAAATATTACATTTAATTTATATTAAAATCATCATCAAAGACCGTCGCTGCACTTTGTAAAACTGCCTGCCGACATCAGCACTAGAAATAGGCAGCAGTAAAGGGAGCTCGAAATCTGTGCGTTTTTACCCTGCTACACACAACCCCTAACGAATTTATAAAACAGAGAGAGAGAATGAATTGAATTTTGTATCAACGAAGTCAGGTATAGATTTTATAAGACTTCTGAATTGATTAAATGTGGTCCCTAGTTTAATAAATATTTCAAATATATCTCTTTTAATTAATATGCGTCTTTCAATAATGTTTTTATTTGTTTTCTCAGCTGTTATAGATCTGCTAGTCGAATTTAAAAAAAAGGGCCGGTTATACATGTAGCTTATTTTACGTAATCAAGTGTTCTATTGTGTTAGAATTTATAGACATGACAGTTTTTCCCTCATAAACCTAGAACAGAATGACACTTAATAAATATATATACTGTTGACCCTGGGTATAGGAATAAAACGTATCTATGTTGAGATCTACATTTTTAAACATCAATAAATTAACAGGCAGGTGTTCTCGTGGGAACTTGATTTTACCCAACTCTCAGGTAATAAGCAACAGAGGTATGCTGCGCAACACCTTTGATAACCCTATGGGATATTGTGTAAGATCTTGTAGTTTGGTAACGCGTCCACCAGGGGTCTCGTTCACTGTTTGGATATAAAAACCCAAACTCATAGCAATACTTGCTATATAGATGCTCGACTACAGTTCAAGAGCTTCATTACGTTTAGTGGCTGTAAAATAAAAACTCTGTGTGTGCGTGTTAGTACCTGTCTAAATCATCAACTTTAGCCAACCATAAGGTAGGATTTTTCTCTTATTTTGTAATGATTCATTTGTACTAAATTTACGCGTTGATGTTGTTTTAAGAGAGAGAGAAAAAAAAGCAACAACAAAACATCATGTCACTATTATCATTAAATGAGATCGAAGACGGTAACAGTCTAAATGAGTTACAACTACAACAACAGTTTCGGCAGTGTATCTTAGATGCAGGAGTCAGCATACCTATTTCAGTAGCAGCGCTTGTTTGTTATGAATATGACCATTTTCTATCTAGCGGGGAGCTGCTGTCTGATTCGTGTCGTTTTACATCGACCCCGGTTCAAATACAGAGCAGTGACAGTGAAGAACATATGATCAGTGTGTGTAATCAGCTTTTACGGGAGGTTGAAACAATAAATAGACGATTAGGAGTGAACTGTATCACATTTGTTAAATTTATTCGTTTATAAGTTGATAGAGGTGTAAACATCTCTTAATACTCATCCTGCTTCTACGTTCTACCATGAACCATACCAGCTTGATTTCAAGGATAAAACAGAGTAGAATCAAATGGATAGGTCATGTAATGAATGGAGAACAATAGAACACCAAAATCTGTTCTGATGGAGGACCCATATGGGAAAAACCGCAGGGGAAGACCTAAACGAAACTGGAAACAGTGTGTGGAAGAAGATCTAAAAGAACTGGGCATCACAGACTGGGAAAACAAAGCAATATGTAGAGATCAGTGGAAAGACGTGATTAAACTAGCCATGGGCCTTAAAGGCTCACAGTGCTTGAAGTGGGTGTGTGTGTGTGCCTGTTAACAAATCCATTTTTATGAAACGTTGCCTCATCAGTGAACAGATTGTTAAAGAATGTAGCATCGTCTTGCATTTTACCTATGGCCCAATTACAAAACTGTAAACATTTTAGAAAATCGTCATCAGTTAATTCCTGGTGCATTTGAATGTGATATGCATGAAACTTATTTTTCTTTAGATTCGACCAACAGAACGTCTACTTATTCCAACAGATGAACTCACTTCTCTCTGACTAACATGGGGATTCTCAATCGTTGCCAGCACAACAGATAACTCATTTTCTTCATTCACAACATTGTTAATTCGTTCACTTTTTTCATACTCTTTCTAATTGTTAAACATTCATACACATTGCCGGTCCTCACAAATCTATGGAGCAGGTTTTGAAAGCTGTGAACTTTAGGGAGCCTTCGTTTAGGATACCGTTGGTGGTAAATTCTGCGGACAAGCAAACAATTTCTTTCCGACTCGCCCAAAACAAAAGTCATGTCTTTTTGTGCCAGATTTCTCAAATTGGAAAATTTCTTTTTTGTGACGTAAGTGTTATAAAAAGCTATTTTTGATTCTGATGTTTCAAAAATGTGTTTTAATTGAATATTGCACAAATAATGTATTTTTTTTAATATATTGGTTTTCATTACTTTGGCCATTATAAAATATATTTTGTAAAAGTGTAATGAATCTCGCGGGGCCGGAAAAATGTTTAAGGCATGCAGCCCGCGGACCGTGGGTTGGCCACCCCTGCTTTAATGTTTTGTTGAACAAAAACAACCAACACACTTGACAACTAAATAAATAATTGTTTTTAATTGTGTACTTCTTGAAGTTTTTTCTCAATAAATCAAGTGGTTACAGATAGCTATAGGGACGTACCTACAAAAAATGTTCGTTATTTAATTCTGCATCACAAAGGTACAAAATATACAGGGTGTTCCATTTGAAAAAGTTGTGAATTTTAGCTTTGAAGTTCTCTAAATTTAAAAATTAATTTTGAACACCCTGTGAACATACATTGTGAGTCCACTTTCTTTTAAAGAGCACCCTACAAGCCCCTGCAACAAAATCCCTACTTAGATTTGTCTTCACAGTTGCGGACGTGAAAGCGGTAGACTGTTAAAATGGTTGCACGCGTCTTAAATTGTTAATAACTTTTCTGCTATCACTACGATTTAGTACGCAACTACATATATTATTCTACACACTATTCTGAATAGGTTTGTGCAATAAAATAGCTGTTAATTAATCTCTAATGACTCTGGACTAAGAAGGTAAGTTAATAAAATAAACACAAGCAATTGTACTATAGCCATTGTGTATTTATATAGATTTATATGATTATATGATGTTTCCATCTTCAGCAATTAATCCAATTGGGTTGATAGAACAGGTTTTGCAAAGTTATTATTATTATTATGTAGTTGTAAGATTTTGTTTTCTAGCAACCCCCTTAGAATATGTTTAAAATATGCCATAATTGTAGAACATAAGCATAAAGCTGATTAATTTGAAGTGGAAATATATATAACAATCAAACTACAAAAATACAGCTTATTTTCCAATGTGTAAACAAATTAATAAAATCATCATAACTAGATACACAAAAAAAAAACAGTGACTGGGATATTAATGACAATTATTAGAATAACGAAGCGTCTACCTTAAAGTATATATATATATATGTATGTATCAGCTATTTAGAATTTATTAATATTTTGTAATAATTATTTTCATATATATACAGTTTTATACAGATAAATAATATTCTCTAAATATTTATAGTACACAGCTTAGGAGTTTATACACATTAAATCTAAGTAATTCTAAATAAGTAATAGGTACAGACCACAAGACTCATTTTACAGATTAAAACTTCTTTATTAATATAATAATTAAATTCTAACAAAACAAAACTTACTATCATGTTGGTCTCTCATCATTGATTTGCTTAGTTTCTTCAAATTAAAATCTGTAAACTGAATCATCTAGTCGCATTTTAACAGCCTCTAATAACATGTACTCTTTAAAGTATTATAAATTGACAACTGATATGGCGTGTTCGCTACGCATCTAATTGACAGACAGTTACTACAGCCGCTTATCATCTTAACAAGAGACACAATCATGTATGGTTGTCGTTCTCAGCTGCTTAGTATACAAAAATCCACCAGCATCATCATCAAACATAACTTTTTGATATATATATATATATATATATATATATATATATATATATATATATATATATATATGTATTTTCGTTGTAAGCCAAGCAACACAGAATGACTATTATTTATTTATTATTAACATGGTGAAACTATGCGCCATTAACTAATATATATGCTGCCGTTCACTTCGGAACAATTAAGAACGCTTTGCACTCATTTAATTGTACACAATAAATAAAGTCTATTCTTATTAGCTTAATCGACACATTAAATACAAAAGTATCATTGTATAATAATGCGCATATAAAACGACTAGTCATCTAAAACTAACATACAGGATGTTGTTTGTATTGATATTTTGGTTGTTTTTTTTTTATTAATATTAAAGACATACAAAAGCCAATAATTATTATTGTGTATAGTATTTCTATATCAACAAACAAAATTTCATTTTATTTATTTATTAATTATAATATTGTCTGATCGTTTCTAGCAGCGACATGTTTTTTCTTTTCTTAATAACATTTCTATTTATCATATATATAGGGTAACCGATATTTATTATAAAATCACAGCAGTTTTGGCAAAACATATCATTTTAGGTATTGAGTTTAAAGATCATGTAGATTAGAAGATAATAGAGCATTAAAAAAAATGATAAAAGAATAAACCTTGACTTTTTAAAAATCTTCAAATCGTTAATCCATTCTTTAAAGTAATGTTATCAATTTCAATAATTGTAAGGTTATGGTCACAAACTTTATAATTGAATAATTTACAATAAGTCTAAAAAAGGGCATTAATATTCATTTATATAAATAAAACAAAAACAATTTCTTCAGTTTAAAATTTATTTTCCAAATATTATTTTTAAATGGTTAAAAATCACAAAAACATCTTCCTTAACTATTTGAACATCCTGTATCTATTATCATCTACAGTCCACAAAGTGCCCACAAGAAATGCTACAATAACAAGTGAAAGGCAGCTGATAATAACTAGGTTAAGCTTTGTTTTCTTTAATAACAGTTATGCGGCACAATATTCATTATCTATCACTAGAGCGTCTGTTACAATAGGGCCTTCTCAACAATTCAATAAACCTCTTTTCAATACCATTTACTTTTGTTCCAACAACAGTCTATTATTATTATTATTATCAATATAACAACAATCTTTATACAAATCTAAAAAAATAATAACAAGCCCAAAATATAAATTACAACAAACGCTCATTTGTTTTATTTGACAAACAAAACAGCTCTTAAATTATTACTTAAAAAAAAACAAATGGAAAAGAAAACCAGCTTCACAAATGTCCAATATATTCCAATTCACACACAAACGGTAAATTTTAAATAAAAGCCCAACATTCCAATGTTTTTACTACAAAGTCCACCGTAGGTGTCAACGGGTCGTTACCATAAGTTTTACACGATTCCGATCGTCCTTGATATAAATCTCCATCTAGCCACAAACCAAACTTACCATCACCTGCTCCGATACTTAAACTTTCGTTATTGCCTTTAATGAAGTATAAGTTTTCACCCGTCCAATTGTACACCTGGAAATGTGGACTAAAACGAAACAGAAGGGATTCTCCTGTACCATAGAAGTGGTCTGATACTTGTAGGGCACATGATGTTAAAGCACCAAATACCTATGTCAACAAAAAAAAATTAATTAGTTGAGTCAGAAATTCATTTTTCTTTTACTGTGAGAGTAAAAAGTTTTAGAAACCCATGGATTTTGTAATTAATGTCTTCTTTTATATAACTTGAAACTTACGTAATAATTTTAAGCGCAGCTAGTGTACACCATTTGTCTAAAATAAAGCTAGCAAGAGAACTTTCTCAACAGTACACAATAATAATCCTTTTTTTTACACAAAAATAGGCAAAGAATCTTAGGACTCTTAGAATTCTCCGTGAGCAAAAACTGTGTGCAAGTTCAATTGAACCTTGTGCTTCATTAAAAGTCACACCGAGACTTTTGAGCATAATTGTGCTACATAACTATACAAGCTGAAGTGTTTGTTTTTGTTATTATCATTAATCACAGACACAAAATCTAATTAAGCTGTCAAATTTGTGTCCATAAGAAAAAAAAAAGTTGACCATCATGCTCAAAAACTAGTGGCTTTAAAATTGTTCTAAGGTGGCCATGACAACCAGAATGTCAAATTATGTCTATGTGCAAAATTCCAGGCACATCTCTACAGAATGCAACTCTCCTTTTAACGGAATCGATGACATTCCTGACTGAACTGAAAAAAAACTGATTTTTTTAAATTTTTTTTTTCAAAAACTGTTAATCTGACAGATCTTTTCAAAAATTGACAGTTTAAAATGTTTAAATAAACTAATTAATACGATTCAAAATTGCACATGACCGATATGTCTATCTCTTTCTTTCAAGGCCAACTCTGAATCAAAATTGCGTTGCTCAAACGTTATCTTACAATTACAGCTTGTAGATATTGTTAATTTATTATTGTAAAATCTCTATTTTACTGCATTTTTTATGTATTTCTGATAAATGTACACCACAGCTTAAAGACTAAAAGAGAATTAAAAGTAAATCTGTATTTTATTTTAATTCATAATTTTATATTTTTAAAATATAATGAATTCCTGAATTTTCAGATTTGTCAATATTAAAAATTCAAATTCACTTTTAAAATTTTATGTGAATAACCAACTTAACAACAATTTTACAGTGGTTATCTAAACTACATATTAACAGGTGTATTCGTTTTACCACAGGTCGTCTTAGTACTAAGATGTACTAAGCTAAAACAAAGTGAGATCAACTAAGCAAATTGAAAAGTAAAAAGAACATACAACATGTTTATGTAAACAAGCAGAAACACACAACATAACCACAAATTTGTAATCGTTTGTGTTTTTTCACAAGGATGACGGAGAATAATAAAATAAATAATAATGTAATCATTATTTTCCTGCAATATACTATTTATAGCTGCTGTAGCTTATTTAATTTCAATAAACAACGTATTTATGGTATTTATATATTAGGGTGGTCCTTATTTTTCGACTTTTTTTATTTCAGTGCGCACACCACCTAATTTTTTTCCTTTTGTTATAAAAAGAAATTTAAGATCCATTTTGTCGAAATTAAAGGCGAGGAACCCGTGCCGCATCGAGCGGAAAGTGGTGCATCATGTCATTGCATGCTCCTGCATGCCATGCCATCTTATCTTTTTACCTTTAGTTTAGTGTTGGCTTCCATTCAAGCGTGTGCTAATTCTTTATCAACAACATGGCGACCGGTTTAAGAAGTAATCAGGGAAATATTTATTTAGTTGGTGAAGTTAATTCACCGAGATAAGCGGCCGTAAATTACAGTCTAATATGCAGGTTTTGTCGGTCTTATTTTATAACATACGCGAGGTAAAATTAACTATCAGTGAAAGCGCAAATTTGGTGGGGCGCGAGTGCTTAATATTTTGGGAGAAGGCCAGGATTCCTACAAGAGCTTTGCCTCATTGTACAAAAAAAATTATAGAGCTGCATTCAGAGTGGCGTAGTCTGCAAAAAAGTTCCCATAGAACGACGGATACTCACAGAGAACGAGAACAGAAGTTCGTTCATAATTTAAATAATCTCTTTGACATTGCCCATGCCCAATGCCTTGGAAACGATAAAAATAGAAGAAGATAAACTTTTTTTATTACATCAAAGAGAGCCGGGCCGTAGAGGCCAACTAGGAGGAATAGATTGGAAGTTAGCGAGAAAAGAGAAAAGGGTAAGGATTAAGGTCATGAAAGAGGAGGAAAGACAGGCGACGAGTCAAAACAATCCACAGTTTCTCAAAATTCCAATTGATTCTTCCGACAAGTCAAATGATGAATCGAGTGACCGTAATATTATCTTTACCCAAATTTCTCAGGACCCTCTACCAACTCAGCTACAGCTTCTTGTTCAGATGCAAATCTATACGGTAAGATGGCGAACTCAGAAAAGGAGAAACCCGAGACAGATGTAGTTAGGCACGGAAGAAAGTATTTCATAACTCCAAAACTAGTAGCTGCTCTCGACAGATGTCAACTGAGTCAGAGGGATGCTGTATTGATTCTTGAAGCAGCAGCCGAGGCTTTGGGGCACAATGTTAATGATTTGGCACTTAACCGCAGTTCAATTCAACGATGTCAAAAACATTTAAGAAAACAACAGGCGGAAAGGATTAAAGACTTGTTTAAAGAAAAGGATCCTAAATTTGTGACAGTACACTGGGACTGTAAGCTGCTACCTGCTTTGAATGTCAAGGATTCAAAAACTGAAAGACTTCCGATTATCATTACTTATGAAGATCAGGAGCAATTACTTGGTGTGCCCGCATTACCAAATTCAACTGGAAAAGAGCAATCGTGGGCAGTTTGGAACGCTTTAAAAGATTGGGGATTGGGCGAGACAGTTCAAATACTTTGTTCTGATACAACTGCGTCCAACACAGGTCGTTTTAATGGAGCTGTTACTCTTCTGGAACAGATAGCAGGAAGAGATGTTATTTTTCCCTTGTCATCATATCTACGAACTGGTGTTACGGAGTGTGTTTGAAAATGAGTTACCCCAAGTGACAAGTAGTCCAGATATAACATTCTTCAAGAAACTTAGAGAAAAGTGAAACTATATGAATAAAGAAAATTATGAGGATGGGAAACACTATTTACACGAGGCTTTCAAAGATGTGGAAATTGAAGAAACAGTAGCTCTTTTTAAAAGAATATTAGAAGGACAATTGAAAAACGATTATCGTGAACTCATTGAATTGTGCATCATATTTTTGGGTGCAAATGTCGACTGTAAACTAAAAATAAGGCCTCCTGGAGCTTTGCATCATGCTAGGTGGATGGCTAAAGGAATTTACTCATTAAAAATGTTCCTGTTCCGTTCACAATTGCCTCTCAGCGATGGTGAAGTGAAAATATTTGTTTGTTTGTGGTAAAAGTATATGTAAATTCGTTGATTAGCAGTCCGTTGGCGATTAGAGCGCCATACAATGACTTGAGTTTTTTGAAAGAATTAAAACAATATGAAAAAGTTAATTCAGGCATTTCTTCAAGTGCTCTAAATAAGTTTTGTCAACATTTATGGTACTTAAATGAAGAAATTTGCATATTATCACTTTTTGATGACAAGATTGACTATGATACAAAAATACGTATGGTTGGAAATTTGAAGCGAGAAAGCTGACAATGTGAGGAAATACATTGTTCATCCTGGTGAAAGTTCCTTTTGACTTTATTATTTCTTAATGGGCACTTTTAATGAAAACTGTGATATTAACGTTTAGCGTTTTAGATTTAGCCCATTATATAGGTTATTTATTATAATTATCAAAATCTACCTGACTAGTTTTCTAATGTCTTTAGTATCATTTCAGTTAAGGAAATGGACAAGTTCATTTCAGTCAAAAGCTTGGACCTGTCTAAAAAGTTACATATTGATTCAGATTTCTTAAATATCGATCCTACCTCCTGGGGAGAAAACAATTCTTATATTAACGCCAAAGAGACCTTAAAGAATCTTCATGTGGTAAATGATACGGCAGAGAGAGGAGTGAAGTTAATGCAAGACTTCAATGGACTCTTGACTGTTAATGAGGAACAGAAAGAATTTGTTCTGCGATGTGTGGAATATCACCGGAGACAGTATCCAGATTGTAAAAAAGGAACATTAAAAAGAAAATATTAATTATTTATTATGTAAACGCTTGAGTTCATTCATTTAGATGTATTTACAAATATTTATTGATAAACTTTTTTTTATTTAAGAGAATATATATTTTTTAGTCGTTTTCTCAATTATTTAGTCTTATTTACACATTCAAGCTCTATGCGGGACGGGTTAACATTAATTTATCAGAACGAAATTTGGTATTCTATCAAAATAGATTGAAAGGAAAAAAAATAAAGGGTGTGCGATCAAATCAGATGACTTTTTTGTTTTTCCCCTCAAATAAGGACCACCCTATTATATATACTTTCCATGATCAAACATTTGTTTACGTTTGACATAATAACCTCACCTAAGATAATGAGAATAAGTAAGAATCTTACTTAACAATGGTAAAAAGAATACAACTATTATTTTCCACATAAACCTAGAATTTAGAACTGTCAAAATTCAGAAACATTAAACAATTTATTGTTTTAACAACTACTGTCAATCTTAAAGTAGTAGTTCAGAGTAGGCTATGATTTCACATTTTTGTAACACTTATTATATAGTATGATCAAAGAGTACATATTATAAGAGGCGAAAGTTGGTAGAGAAACCTCAATTCCGAGAGAGATAGAATACAACAACCGCTTTAAAGGGCCCATCGCCGATCCTCAGTTACTTTCGGCTCACTCTTAGTTTGTTGCGATGCCATTGGACTGGAGCACAGAAATGCCAAAGATGGATGCTTATTTTCATTCTTTTATACCTGTCAAGTCAATTCGTTATTTCATATGTGTTCCGTGAAAGTGTACCCATATTGCGACAAACAGTTAATGTGTAGTGTGTTTTTTGGTGATTATGAAAGTTTAATAAACAAACAATTGAACATTTATAGTGAAGCAAAACATCAATGAAGAAAAACGTAAACACCGCAGGTGTTTGCAAGAACTGTAGGAATACATTTTATTTCGATAACAACGACATTCACTTCTTTCATTTTCCGAAAGACGAAGTATTGTGTTATTTACGTACCGTATTAGTTTAAGATTATTTTTTTAAATTCTTTAACCTCAAAAGTAGATGTCATCTAATCTTAAAACACACCTGTTAACTCATAGTGGCGAGAAACCATTTGAATGTAATTTGTGTGACAATGTTTACAATGTGTACAAATGTTTTCAAAAGTTACTCAAAGTGTTAGTCTTAAAACATACATGTTTTGGTGAGAACCATTTGGGTGCAATCTATGTGATTATAAATGTTTACTGTTTAAAGGACATGTTAACTCACTCTGGTGAAAAACCATTCAATAAGTAATTTATAGTTTCTATACTAAATACATACTAAATATCATTCTATAATGAACTGCAATTCATGCGAAATGTTATCATTAGTTGATTATTAAATATTTTATATTGTTGAGAGAGAATACCATATATGTATCTACAAATCACTTGTAATAAGCTTTTTATGTTTGTAAAACTTTATATGCAATAAAGATTTGAATTAAATTGAATAAAGACAACAATTGGTTTATAGTTTTATTAAAATCATCCCTCATATACTGCCCAACTAGTATACATACGAAATTAACAAGCTTGGATGCTAGCTGGTTGAGTTGAGACGTGGTGGATATTTAAATTTCGCGCGCTTCTATACAACCGAGTTAAAGGGCCAAGGGTTCTAAGGTCATTGAAACTGATGACGTGAGATCAAAGACGCCGCGCGAAGTTTCGCCTCTTATAATATACTACTCTTTGGTATGATCAAAAAGTCTTTGGATCAGGGTTGCCATGAAATTAACAAGCTATCTATAAAATTATTTATTTCTATTATTTTTGACATTTACTTCACAACTGTCATGTCAATAGGTAATAGCTCAAATAAATTACATTCTGTGTTCTTTTTATAAATGTTATTAAGTAATACTTAAAATAACTGCAAGCACAAGAAATAATAATAGCGTACGCTAACCTAACATTTTACTACTACTATGGGGCTCTGTTTACAAGCGCCTAGTCGGAGCACGGCCGGACGACGTGATTGGCCACGCGGTGACGAATCAGATTTAAATTCTCAACGGCGCGCGGCGGCTAATTGGACTGTAAATACCTCTTATATGATTTTGTGTTGTGCATTTTACATACGAATTGATTAAAATTATTGAAAACATTATGACCCGCATGATTTGCTCTTTATTAACCCTTTCATTATCTATAATAATTGTAATTAGAATGCGTCAAGAAATAACCGACAATTAATTAGAAAACTGAAAATTTAGACTCTTTCTAACTCGTAAAAAAAACATAACAATACGGGTCAATAGCAATAACAAATACGTAGTGGCATACCTGGCATGTTTTGATATAAAACAAATAAAGCAATTATTCAAAAATATTTTTTTGTTATTGATTATGAAAGTTGACTTTTTTAACGAAAAATCGTAAGGAAAGTAGCATCGTTTTAATTATTTTGTAATTTATGTTTCTAAAAAAACAAAAATTTTTATTGCTATTGACCAATATGATTTATCTTTCTTTACGAGTTAAAAAGAGTATAAATTTTCAGTTTTCTAACATATTGTTGGTTATTTGTTGACGCATTCTAATTTACAATAATTGTAGATAATGAAAGGATCATTGACGAGCAAATTTATTATGCCCATTATGTTTTCAATAATTTCAATCAATTCGTATGTAAAATGTACAACACAATCATATAAGGAGGTATTTACATTCCAATTTGCAGCCGCGTGCCATTGAGAATTTAGATCTGATTCGTCACCGCATGGCCAATCACGTCGTCCGGCCGTGCTCCGACTAGGCGCTTGTCTCTGCTTAGCGGTGTCAGCACGTCGTATTTTCTTGACACAGGTGGCTGTGTCTCCATTAGCGCTACTCAAGATACATTGGCGCTACTCTGTACAGTTCACAAAAACTACGGGTTTTTACATTCCATGGCTATTGCGACCAAAGACTTTTTGATCATACGATAGTTTAAATAATATTCCATAGCGGTCCAATGAGATTGTGACCTTTTTTAAGTTACCAGCTGTAGGTTTAATTTTATATCTCATATACAAAATGCTACTTGCTTTTAGATTGTCAGGTTTCCTTTTTTATAAAGAAAATTAAAAAAGAACACAAAATAGTAAGCATCAATCTGCAACGTAGGAGCTTGTCACCTAGTCCATGAGACTATGCTGTCTTTATGGCGGCTATCCTCGCAACTTGCATTTCACCTCGAGTGGCCACTTGCCGTCAACTTTGTAGAATTTCTATGTAGGTGAAGTAGTTACTTGTCTACAAAGTTTTATTAGGATCGGTGAGTCAGAGGTTGCATCCTCCCCTTACGAATTAACATAGTTCTATTAAGTAGATCATTGTCTGAAGAATTTTACTTTTCTATTTTTCAAAACATTGCTTAATTTTCAAATGCGATAAGTTAACAATTCCATAAATAGTATTTTTTATAAAATTGGAAAAGGGGTTCTGTCATACCAATGACACCATTGTTGAAAACGGAAATATTATTTACAAATAATCTCGATGGCTCAAATGGACATAAAATAAAAATTCTGCGTTGCGAGGTGCAATATGCTTAATTGCAATATTTAACTGGAGTTGAAATAAATAAATTTCTGTAAAATATGAAATGTGGCAAGTCTGTTCAGGTAGAATAGGTGAGTTTTGGCATTTAGCAGGTAACAAAATTGTTTACCTGGTAGCAATTAACTGCTTTTCGTTTTTTAAAGAAACTTCAAAGTCGAGTCTGCCTAATTTTACTTTTTTGGTATTGCCCCATTTAGAAACTATTCTGAAGGGCCTATACCATGCAGGAGCTTTTATCGTTTTAGACATAACCTCCAAATAATTTCCTGTAATGTGGGTGGATTCGTTTAATAAAATTACACGCCCATATTGAGTAGTGAGAATCATGCTTCTCTTTCCTACTCATTTCCCCTTTGTTATAGAATTCCAACGAAAGATAAAAGTATATTTTACATTATTAGATGGATTAATATTAATTGTTGATTAGTTAGATTTGTGGATGTACTATAATTAGTAATATTGTAAAACAGAATTAAAGTCTAATTAATAATAATAAAAAGAAACAATAAAATAAATGATAAAAGGACATTCATTAAATAAGAAATGTATGATAACAGCTCTATAGTCGGATTAGATATTGAATCTGAAAACCCGAATTCAAACCCCAGCTTTGCTAAAAAGTTTTTTTTATAAATATTTAAAATATTTTATAAATAAGCCATTTTTTATAAATATTTAATATATTTTACAAATAAGCAATTTTTTATAAGTATAATATTCAATAATATTACATAATTATCCCTTAATTTTATAATCATTGTTTAAGAATGGTCGGTAGGTAAAATAAAAATTTGTGCCGATTTTTTACTTTTAAAATTTCAATTTTTACGAAATTTAACATAGGTTCTTACGGGAGTTTGGAAATAATGCTGTAAAAACACTGAAAAATACTGAACTTTATTTAAAATCTTGCACAAAGATTAGTTAAATAACAATAAATGTAATTTTGTTGGAGAAGTTGACATTAACTATGTAGGCAGTTTTTTTTATTAGCTAAAAACTAAAATGATTAACATACTTGCCGTAATACATCTACCGTAATATAGGAAAATCCAGTAAGTCTAGCTACTGTGTTATGAAATATTATGGATATTTAAAATAAGCCCTTACAAATCTTATGGAGTTATTTTAAATATCCATAATATTTCATAACATAGTAACTAAGTTACTAGATTTTCCTACATTACGGCAGACATATTTAGTGCCCTATCATCATCACATTTGTATAAAAATAAGTGTGCAAATATATCAAATTTTTAAAATGTGCGTTGTAGTTAATATTTTTTTAACTAATAATGTTTTACGTACTTTTCTTTATTAAATAAATAAATACCAGGTAAAGAAATAGAAACATGAACAGAAATAAATATGAAATATAGAATATTTTCTCTTTTTCCCCTTATTGTACCGTACCGTTGTAAATTGTACCGACCGTTCATAAACCTTGTATGTTTATGTCAATTTAAAATAAAACTTGAAAATATACAATTATAAATTATATTTATAAAAAAATGTTTATATATAAAGCATTAACTGGGTAAAATAATACATTAAAAACTTTCTTAAAATATCTTGTAAAAAAAGGTAAGTACAGTATAATCCGAAAACACTGTATATTCCGAACATCCAGTAATCTGGACAACAACAATTACGAGCTATAATCCGAATAAACCTCTTTAATCTGAAATCCCCTTTAATTCAAACAAATCTCTTTAATCTGAACAAGAAAGTTCTATGTACTATTGCGAGATAATTGGCACAGTAGGTTTTTCCTGTTTAAATAGGACTTTCTCCATAGTACTGTAATGATCTTGCTATTTACATGATTATCAATGACCACAATAATCATTACATTCATAACTTCCATCAGGAAGGCATTGAATCATAGGGATTGTCATAGCAACAACAATAAACAGTAATAAAATAAATATTTCATTAACACATTCACCTCCGGCAACGCGTTTACCGCGTTCATCCCATATTTCGTCATATGCCCACAAAGCGGCTGCCGCGGACACTGTTGTATTGAGCTTTATAGGCAAGTTTCTCTAGCGGACTTGCTGTTACTTGAACCAAAATCGGCAGGCACATAGAAAAAGACAAGGTCTCACTATATTTTCTCTTGGTTTTTGAATACTGCTGTTTAATTTTAATTAGTTGAAGAATGAATTCTAAGTGTACTATAAAACGACGTAGCAACTCAGATGGTAAATTTATTGATTTTATATGCATTAAAAATGCATTAAATTAGTTATTTACGACAAGCTTTGTAAATTAGTTTTTACGGGCGAGCTGGAAAGTGTGTGGGGGAGCCACGAAGGAGCGAGCCTCCATAATTTAGTGAGCTCAATAAAGATGAGTTGCAAAAGGTACAAAGTTTTATTTCCACTTTTATTAGCGTTTTTTTATTAATTTATTGTATATTTTGTATAAAAATACATTTTGTAATCAAAGGCGGTAGGCGGTCTTCTTTTTTAATTTCAAAAATATATTTTTTTTCTATATTATTCTTTAGACATCCCCAACAATCCTTAAATTTTGAACAAAAGTAAATTTAAAAAAGAAAGTTGATCCGGCACCGACCAAACTCATAAAAGAAATAGGTGGCAGTGAATGTGTTAATCAAAAAGCTTTTATTTACTCAAGAATATTATTACAAGAATATAATCTTAAATAGTGTAACTAAAAGGTAAAGTAACCCCTAGTATAATGGTGATACTATAATGGTGAATGTTGCAGGAATAGAGAATAGTTTTGCAAATTAGAACAGATAATCATAAAAATATTATTTTTAGTTCTTTTAGAAGATGCATAGATAAAGTTCACAAACAATAAGCAACACAGAGTCATAAGTGAATCTAAAATAAATAAAACAAATGAATAATACATATTACCATTGACTAAACATTATAGACAGTCAACCTGCTGGTTATCAATGTAATTAGAGATGGCGTAAGCATTCCCATTCATGATTTTTATGATAAGCACAGGCGTGCAGCCGTTATGCTGCCTTGCAATTTAAAAACTACTGTGTTATATTAATTCATGTTTACCGTCAAATGTAACGAAAGCAACCTAGCTATATATAACACGTGCATATTAATGCGAAATACTTAAAAATAAGAGAGCATATTAACTACACTATTATTTACTTTTAAAATATAATCAAATAGAATGTAGGTATTTATTTATGAATAAGTAGAAATTTAGAGGGTGTAATCAAATCAGTGGAGTAATCAACATCAAGGCGTAAAGTGGCATTATATTTTTGTAAGTTATTTAGTTCGTTTTAATATAAATATACAGATTTTTAAAAGATATTATTTATTCTATACTTTTCACTTTAATAGTACCTAAACGGGTATTTGTACACTTTAAAATGTAAAGCTTTCTTTGTAAACGATCTTTACCTGCAAAATTCAAGAAAATATCTTCAACCCATTTAAAAATAACTTCCACCCCTTGATGCATACCCATTGCCGACAATTCCTAAAGAACATCGTTAAGGGGATACAGTTTGCAGCAAATATACACTCAGTTTTGTGATTTCAAGGAGTCTACAATCGTTCATTTATAGTTTACTTGAAAGTTTTGAAAGATCAACTTTTTTATTATTAATTTATTAGGTGAGTTTTTTTGTCGATTAAATATTACTCCTATTTGTGGTATTTTTTAAATATAATATGATAAGAAAACATCCTAAAAGTGAAAAAAAGGCACTTCACACGTTGTAACATACGTATATCACTGCATGCAATATTCTTTTGGGTTTTTAAAAAAGCCTAAAATAAATTACAAAAAGGAAAAGCACGAATAACTGGATTTTTTTTTAATTTGCAAAATATTTATGCAATTAGTAACTAATATTTTAAAGTGTAGTTTTATGGAACGACTCTGAAGTTTATCGAACGGGACGAAGTCGAACATAAGTTTCATAAAACAACTTGGCACGGATTGCATATAATATAATTTATCTACGATCATACAAAAAGTGACTACTTTTTACACTGATCTTTGTGTAAGAAGTTAACGTTTATTGAGCTAGTGTTATAAAATTTGTATTGAATATTATATTAATGTATTGAAATATTTTACAAACTGGTTCTAAACAACTTAGCATGTACAAAATCAAAGCACGCTGATATACATGACATAAGCAACAAATTTAAAAGAAAAATAAATAAAATGAATATTCCAGTAAAGCGTTATGATCCTAGATAAAACGTTGTAAGATACACGTGTAAAAAGTCATTTTTATTGCACTCACGTCTTTTATAGATATATATGTAGATATTTATGATACAAGTGTAAAGAGTTGCGCGAACGGTTTAAAACATGGGCGAAGTACGAGCGAGTGTTTAAAAAACCGTGAGTACAATGAAGAGACTTTTTACACGTGTATCTTACAACGTTTTATCTACAATCGTAACGTTTTACTTGATTTTGTATGCTAAGTTGTTTAGCAGCCAGTTTGTAAAATATTCATAAATCATTTGTCATACATCTCTTGTTGACATTAGTGTGCAATAAAAATTTTTATAACACTAGTTAAATTAATCTTAACTTTTTACACGAAAAACAGTGTAAAAAGTAGTCACTTTTTGTATGATCGTAGATATAAATACCTATCTGCTAAGAGTAATTTCAATTGAAAACAATAAATTCTGACATTTCTAGTTATTTATTTTTCTTATGTTATTATTTATTCACTTGCATAATTTTTGTTGCATATACCTGTAATACAAATTATAAAAACAAGTTCATAACAACCAGAGTATTATAAGCGGACATTACAATATATAACGCCCGCTTAGCGTTAACTTTGCAATCGGTGCGGCGTCGGCGTTACGTTCAAAATTAGTTATTAACATCATTAGGCCGATATAGAGCAAATAACGGGTTAAATTTTGTAAATCGAGGTGATAGCCGAGATTTATAATCAACAGCATCCGTTATTTGCGTATCGGCCGTGGGTCGTTCAAGATCTTTCATAATAAGTATAAAAATTCATATATTTTAAATTAAGAATCTATTAAACGATTATTTATATCAATACAGTTATACAATAATTGCTCAAAACGAGTCAAACGTCTGTTTATTAATGCTCTCTGTGATGTTGTGATTCTTATTACAAACTCATAAATTTTTCAATTCAGTATATCATCAAATGATAAAACCCAAAGTCGGAAAGTATACATAAAAGTTTTCAAATTTCCGATTTTTTTCGAATTTTTCTTAACTCTCTGCAAAAAGAAATAGTGAATTATATACAAGTTGTATCAAAAGTTTTCGCCACTTTTTGAAGATGTATTATTTATTATGAAGGCTTCATATCAATAAACTCGACAAAAAAATAAATGCTTCACACCACAGACTAATACGTTTTATACTTTTTTTATTTTTTATCACCATGATATTGTTTATTTTCATCATAGATACAAAATATGAAAAGCAACTCATATCTCCCTAGGAATTTTTCAAATTTTTAGTAGACTACAAATAGAACGTACAATTTTCAAACTTTCCGTTAAAATTGAAAATTGAAATTCCCTTTTGGCTTTTTTATTCATATTTCGAGAATAGTAACTTTACTGCTGCCTTCAGCCATTTTTTTCTAATATTAAATTTGTTCAATTGTTGTAAAACAAACTCATGGTAACCACGCAACTATAGCAACCACACATTTGCGCAATCCTTGATGTTATTGTTATTCCTTTGTAAAATGTTCTTAAGAAAGTTTTAAATTTTATAAATATGTTAAAAAATAAAATATTGTATGCGCCACAAGAGATATTCATGTTTTTTACCTTCGGTTGACTTAACAAACCTCGGGCCAAAGGCTCGCGGTTTGTAACCATGTCAACCTCAGGAAAAAAACATATTCATATCTCTCTTAACACAAAAATATCCATTTTAAAATAATACATGACAGGTGACACTATCATTTGTTTAAAACATATGTGTTCATCAAGGATATGCGATCGATATGAACAAAAAGTGGCGGGAACTTTTGATACGACCAGTATTTTCTAATAGAACATTTAGCACGCCTTCGAATAATATATCGATTAGGGTCACAATTATGGTTTTCGAGATAAACTCAAGAACTGAATGTTCTAGCCAAGAGATGGCATCATAATATTAGGCCTAGATTCTAGTTTTATAGTTAGTAGTGTTTAGCATTGGGTCACATCTCAGACCATCTACACTATCGTTACTGAATAAACTATTTGTTATTTTAATCTTTTAAATTTAAGTTTTCTTTAGAAACAGTAGAGTTTCATATACTATTTGTTTGCAGAATGTCTGGAAATAAATGCTCATACATAAATTGTACCAATTCTGCGAGAAATACCATGGGACTAAGAAAATCCTTCTTTCCGGTAAAAGAGGAAGAAAGGTGCAGGAAATGGATAGAACTTAGTGGAAATACATCTTTAGCATTTAGCATTTAGCGAAGATTTATTTGTGATGTTCATTTTTCAGCCGAACTGCTGCTTTCTGGCAAGTTACCAAGAGGTTCATTGCCCAAAGATTCTAGAATTTTAGAAAACTTGAATCTTTCAAATGCAAGCACATTATGGAGGAGAAAAGAAAAAGAAAGCTTTTAAAGTAAAAAAATTACTGATTTTTTTTAATTAGAAATAAAGGTTTTGTAATAAAATTAGTAAATTATATAAGTTAAGTTTTTTATAATATGGTACCATGGCCTAAAGCAATGTTTTTATTCGATATCCAGTAATACGAATTCTTCGTTAATATGAATTTGCCATGCATTTATAGGTTCGGATTAAAAAGTTTCTACTGTAAATCAAAATCTCCACAAAAAGTATTATACTAGTCATTGGACAAATTATTCAATACTTATGTAGGTACTATTAATTTTGGTGTATTACGTTTGGTGGTTACAGTAGTCACAAAAATTTTTTGATTGTGGCCTCCCCTTCATTTTCAATGTTTTTTAGGTCTTTTTGAAATTATTGAATTAATCAATGTCAGTTTTTCCATCCATGGACTTCTAAAACTAATTTATTAATTACCAGCATTAACTAGTCAAACAATAAAATTTTAATTTAAATACTCTAACCATTAAATCTAACTTATATTAGTACAAAAGCCAAGTAAATGCGAATTTTCTCAAAGATATTGAAAACTGAATTTAGAAACAACAAACCCAATATCATAAACTTTTTATATATAAATTACAAGATTTCAAAAGAAGAAAAAAAATATGTACTTACATTATTGTCGGTATCTTCAATAACAAGTAATATAGGTGATTCTAATTTGTTCATCTTGCGATACATAGAATTAAGACTGAAACCGTGTTGACTAGTGCTAAAAACAAGCGTCCAAACATAACCCTCGGCACGAGCTGGTAGATGTCGACATAAAGATTCTCTATGAGCGTCGGTTAGAATTTCAGTCGTTCCAACTAACTCTGGTGGTGCAAAGTCGATCTCAAGTGAAGGCGCTGTAGAGGAATAAAGTGCCTGTCGTAATTCCTCCGACATGGGCAACACCTGGCAAATTATTAAATCATCATTACATAATGGAATCAAGTAGATTTTTAAATATTCTTTACACTTATTAGTATGATTACAAGTATTCGTGTACATTGATTATATATATATATATATAAATGTCGTCTTTCCAGTTGTGTGTATCATCTACTTTGGCTAATATGTAAGCTGCAAAGCAAGTAAAATTTAATATTTGTGTTTTATATTATATCTATCTTTATCTTCAAAATAAAAAAGATAAAGATATAAATAAATTATTCAAAATGATGCCAGTAAAAAAAAACCATTAGAGAATAAACACTAAACCGTGAATTATGAATGCACTGACCCGGAACTGAGTATGTTGTGTATGAAAATTTCATATTCATTTTAATAGCTACCTTAGGCTTTTGAATAATAATGAACATGATGTTATTGCAATTTCATTATATTTAAATATATTAATTGTCTAAAAACACAAACATCAACTTATGTGGACAAATCAGGCAATTTCTTATAAAAAACAACATACCTTACTTGAACAATTTTCATTTAAATTAAAAGCGCAGTAAAATTGCTGTTGTAAACAATACATTCGAACACAAAATAGTAATTGAGTGGACTAAAACAACGCTAAAAATAGATTCACCTAAAGTATTTTTGTGCTTGGAGAAAGTTTAAAAAATGAGTGTAGGTGCTTAGAAAATATATTTAAAATTTTTCTGTTTAGAACTCATTCTATTTTTTTTCAATTACTTCATTAACATTTTTGTCTGTAATGGCTAAGTTAAAATTAGACTAATTAAATTCTAGCAATGAGTCACATAAAACTGGAATAGAATTAAACAGTAGTCAGGTTATAATGGTATAAATTTCAAATAAAAATATTATTATAGAACTCTGATGTTTAAGTTGGAATATTTATTCCATTGTTTCAATAAATTTTGAAAGATTTTTCAGATTAAACTTAAATTAAATAATTTTATTGTTGTAAAATCAATTTGACAAAGTTTGTACTTATGTTTTGAAAATTATTTTTTTTTGTTAATTTAAAATTTAATGAACACATTTAATGATAAGTGTGTGAACACAAACTATCAAAACTGTGTTTGTTTAAAAGTTCTTAGAACAGAACAAACAGAAATTGGAACATGACATAAGAGCACTTCAATTTCAAACAATTCTCGAACACTAGTTTGAAAAACCAATGACAGATTTATTGTTTCCATCGAAATTTATTTCATTTTAAAACCATCAATAAAGTAATCAGTTAACTAAACCATTATTGTATGATTTTTGCGCATTACTGAGCTCCAATAAACTGCCAATTAATTTTCTGAACAATCGAAATGGTTCGATTACAATAAATATTAATAAATAATATGTTTATAATTAATGTTATAATACATTTTTCTGCAGTACCTATAAAATATTTATATAAAACGCACCTAACCTAAAAATTAAGTTTTTTTAAATTTTACCATTTCACGATTTTAAATCCACATTTTCATTAGTAAAACTAATACAACTATTTAAAAAACTGCAAGTAATTCAGTGTTTGAAGAAATCGCTAACAATATTGTTTTCCATGGAATTCGGTCACATGATGCTAAAATTCTAAAAACATGGACTTTTGGTTCCAAGTTAAAACAGAAAATGCTTAAAATTTTGAAATGCATTAAAGGAGCACATGGACATCTGCACCTAAAGTTCTATTTGTAATGAACAAATGCAAAGAAAGCTTTAGGAGTGAAAGGAGTGTTCGAAATCCTAAAAATGAACGCAACTAAAATATGAACACACAGACATGTATGTGTAATGACAAACTTGGAAATGTTTTACATAGTAAAATAAAAAAAAGTACTTTTAAAAATATATAGATTATCTATGTGTGTCGATAATCTTCAGTCAGATTTAAAAAAAAAGTTAATCAAAGTTAGCCATGCATTTATAAAGTATGTGTATAATACATAAAACATAATAACAGATTTGGATAATGACAGTTAAAAAGATAAAAAAGTTAACAGTCATTTAATAGGTTATGTGGTTAGGTTAATAGGTTATTCAAGACACCGAAATGCGAATAAAATTCGAAGCACAGCTTATTCTGATTAATTTTTTTTAATTGCTGTGCCTATGTATAGTAAAAATCAATATTACAACAGTATTACCTAATAGGATGCATTTTGACATATACAGTGTGTTTCACTTCACAGCTGGACACCCCCGTATTTTTGTTATATATAATCGTATCAATTTCAAAGTTTTATCATGTATAGAACCCCTTAAAATAAATTCATGGGCAATTAAAAACCCCAATTATTTTAAACCACAAGCCTAGAACGATCGAAGATAAATACAAAAAATTGAAAACATATTAGGCCTTATTTAACCGGAAAAGTCATTATAGAAATTTGTTCTGGGACACTTGAAAACCCCAAAGCCAAATTTTGGTTAAAAAATCTTGATTAATAATTATTTTAAATTTCAGCTCTACTGCATTTTTTTATTTATAAGAAACCAACAGCATACACGATCAAAAATAAATGCAAAAAAAAAATAGTAGGTCTTGATTAATCGTAAAAGTTGTTACGTGAATTTGTTCTGGACCATCTGAAAACCATAAACCAAAATTTTGATTAAAAAATCTTTCTAAATAAATTTTTTGCAATTGTAACCAAAATTTGGTTTAGGGATTTTCAGGTGGCCCAGAACAAATTTTTGTAACGACTTTTCTGATTAAACAAGGCCTAATATATTTTTTTGTTTTTTTGCATTTATCTTCGATCATAGTAGGCTGGTGGTTGATAATAAATGGGGTTTTTAATTACCCACAAATTTAATTTAAGGGGTTCTATACTTGAAAATTTTGAAATTGATTGCATTATAAATAACAAAAATGCAGGGATGTCAAGCTGTGAAGTGAAATACACTGTAGATCAGGGGTAGTCCACCTTTTCATACCTACCGCCCACTTTTTCACCTCGATTGGTAGTAAAATATTCTTACCGCCCACCTGTTCTACAGCATTGATAATTGATAAAGTAGGAAGGTTTAAATTTCAACAATTTATAAAGTAGAGCTACAGAAAATTAAAGCATACAAATACAATATTTTAATACAGTAGAAAAATATGTATAACAACTTACTGCATCATAACAAAGTACCTTATATACACAGTATCACACGTCCTCTACTTGAAAACTAATGATAAATCACATATTTCTATATTAATTTATTAATACTTTGAAATACATAGAAATATAAATTCTATTGTAATTAAATGTAATTAACTAATTGAATTATTAATAGGATCCTTGAGGCTGATGCTGCGAAGTTAAATATTTAATATCTGGTTCTATTTTTGTAAGAAATAAGCGAAGGTCTCCTCTATCAGGAATATTCAGGCGGTTTCTTTCTTTGGTCATAATATGGTTAACAGCACTAAAGCCTGATTCTACTAGATATGAGGTAGGAAAAGGTATCAATAAATTGAATACCTGTTTCCACATATTTGGATAATAAGAGAGGCATTTTTTATTTTGCCATAAGTTTTCATATCCACCATTGTCGAAATTCTGTTTACTTTCTTCATCATAGTTGATTTCTAAGAGTTCTTCTTGACACTTTGCATCAGCTTCCTTAACATTTGCTGTAAATGGATTTTTCATCCAGTCGTACACCTTTAAGTTCAAAATATCTTCAAATTGTTTTTTCATGTCAGATTTAAGTTCATTAAGGTGGCTACTGAATTTTTCAATATCCTCTGGAGTTACATCATCTTTTATAGATGATAATTCAGGAAACTGATAAAATTCTCTATTTAATAGATTATGACGGAAAAGTTCAAGTTTGTCAATAAATAATGACACAATACTTTGGCAACTTTTAAGAGTTTTATTAGTGCCTTGGAGTTGTAAATTAATATCATTGAATCTCTTGAAAATATCTGCCAAATAAAAGGCATCCTTTTTGACAATTGTTAATTGTTGGCAGAGTGGTTTCATTGCTACTTTCAAAAAATTGTATGATACTATCATATAATGCTACAAAACGATTTAAACATGTACCCTTTGACAGCCATCGAACTTCTGTTTGCAAAAGTAATCTTATAAAATCTTCATTATTATCCTGGCACAGCTGCCGAAACATTCTATCATTTTTGGCATTAGATTTGATTTTATTTACAGCTCGAATTACTATACTTAATGATGAATGGA
Organism: Agrypnus murinus; assembly: GCA_929113105.1. Classification (NCBI taxonomy): domain Eukaryota; kingdom Metazoa; phylum Arthropoda; class Insecta; order Coleoptera; family Elateridae; genus Agrypnus; species Agrypnus murinus. The sequence continues at coordinate 134,107,535 of OV816028.1, read as the reverse complement.
GACTTTCACCTAAATTTTTTCCAACAAGATTGTGTCTGTGCACCACACAATGGATACATGAAACATTTGGTACTTCAGCCTTCAAAAAAGCAACAAATCCACGATAGCGACCTACCATTGCTGGTGCTCCATCGGTAGCGCAAGCAACAATATTATGCAAAGGAATATTATTTTTTGTAAAGTATGATTTCACAGTAGTAAATATGGATAATCCAGTTGTATCCGTAATAAGATTTATTGCGAATAGCATTTCTTCTTGTAATATATTATTTTGATCAACATAACGTACATATGACATCAATAAAGCGTTATTGTCTGCAATGGTAGACTCATCCAATTGCATGGAAAATGAACATTGTTGAAGAACACTAATCAGTTTATTTTCCACGTTAACTGCCATTGCTTCAATTCTATACTTTACTGTAGTATCGCTTAATGGCAATGTTTTTAAAGCTTGAGGTATATCTTGATGCATGACTGTGGTGATGAATTCTTTTATTGAAGGTATTACTAATTTTTCTCCAATGTTATAACTTTTACCACTTTTTGCAATTAATTGCGATATGCGATAAGAGGCAAGTAATCCATCTTCGTTCGCTGCATTTTGTTTTTTAAATGATGCAACGATTGTTGACCGATTTAGGAATTCTTTATGTAATTCTTGGAAATATTCAATCGGCTTGTCCTTATCATTTGGATGTTTTGTAGACAGATGTTCTCGCAATCTACTTGGCTTAATCGCCTCATTTGATAGTGTTTTATTACATACTAAACACATTGGGTTTTGTTTATTTATGATGCTTTCAATGAAACCCAACTTCAAATATTCCGGTGAATAGCCACGAGCGTATTTCTTTTTTTGGGACATTTTGTAAAGTTTTTTCAATGTTTCTATAAAATGAAAATATTAATATAATTTGACTTGTTGATTATTCAGAAATCTAACTATGTACTGACAAGAGATTGCAAATTACAAATATTTTCTATTTACCGGTGATTCGGTATTGAAACATTTTTTAGATAACAAATGTTCCAGTATATTACTGGTAATTTTGCACTCAGTAAATAATAAAAATTCGTAATAATAATACATCTTGTTTTATTCTTGTATAAAAATGTGAAAAAAGTGAATTTGTTTTAAAAGATACTAGATTTAAAACACGTTGTATTTTTTAATCAAACTAAAACTTCAGGCAAAGTAATAAGATAGTTAAAATTTATTATATACGTATGTTCTTACCTTAAAATTTAATTTCACTGTTTTTGTGTATTAGCGTATAAGAACCTACAGCTACACTCATCAGCCTCAGAATGCAGATACTACGTGAAGTTTAAAAATATAAATTGCTAAAATATCAAAAAACAAACGCATACATAAACCTACACCGAAATCTTTTGCCTATTATTCCCTTAACAGACAGGAATTATGGTTTGTTTATTTAAGCCAGACAAAGCTGATTCCGAACGTGCATAAGAAAAAACGAAATTCGTAGTACATTTCATATTAAGTTTCTGTAAGTTGTTTAGTCTATTGAACTGGAGCCACGTAAAAGGATTTTAAGTAGGTAGTTAAATGTAAAAACATAATAATAAACGATGTGTTTTTAACTCCTTTTGTGTGATGTTTAGTAAAAATTCCTATTTATATGAATACAAAAAAGCAATAAACACCTGCACCAACAATAAGTTGGGCGATGAATACAAGAGCAAATAATCCGCACGCATTATTCAAGCTTTTTTATAGCTTTAAATCTTTGTACATCAAAACGCAACGTATATCTGAAAAGCTGGAAATCGAATATGCCTGATAAATAAAAATGTTTTTAAATAATGTTTTCAACAATATATTGTTTTTAAAAAATCAATTATATTTGAACTAACAGGGAGTATCTTTCTATATCGGAAAAAATCCTAATGCCCACCAAAAAATTGACCAGGTTGACTATCACTGCTTTAGATGATGTCAATATGGAGTTAGGTGATGAGGCAACCATCTTTTAGCTGTAACAACCTCCAATCCTTCCATTATGACAAATATCCATAAAAATCATTCTTTGTTATTTTGGCAGCTAAGGATACTTCTGCTCTTCGTCTTTTGATAATTGTTGTATACAAATGTTTTTAGGTTAAGTTGTCAAAAAGTATAAGAAGCATTGGTCAGTATTTGCATGTACCTGTACTATTTTTATGATTTTTATAATATCAGGTTTATTTTATGTATGTTATTCTATGTATTTATAATAAATAAATGTATAAAGCAATGAAAAACCAAATAAAAGTACATAAATTTTAACTCATAATTTTATGACATTTAAAAATCTCCAGATATGCCAATGTTAAGAATTGATATTCACTTCTAAAATTTTATAAGGGTAACGAACTTAACAACAATTTGACAGTTGCTATTTAAAGTGAAAGCACTATTTAGTTTTAATAGAATTCTGTACGCATCAAACTCTGGCATGTTGATTTTCATGATCAACATAGAATTAATATATTCTGTTTTTGTAGTGGCATACAAAAAATCTATATTGTGATAATGTGTAGTATATAATTAAAAGTATTAAATTAAAAGTGTAGTATATAATTAAAAAGAAAAACTTTGAAAGCCAAATGGTCATATTATCAAATACATAACTTAATAAAAAGCACCAATCTAAACAAAGCAGCTGATGAAATTCGTTGTTTAATTGCACTCTTATTTGTAAGTAGTTATAATAATTTATTTAAATTAGATCAGTTATAGAAATGCTAAAAAAAAGATGTAGTATTAAAAACTTTATTCCTAAATTGCATATTATAATGAAAGCATAGTGAATTGCTTTGGGAAGCATGGCTGCAAATAAGTTTGGTACGTTCCCAATTTCTAAAAACATAACACAGTTAGCAAAACGTTTAGAAAAAATCGAACTTTTGTGGGATGAGTTTGGAAATTGTCAGTTAGACATAGAAAGATTAGATGATAGTTCTCAGGAACAAAGGGATCGCGAGTCATTTGAAAACGCATATTTTGAAATTGTTACACGGGCACAAGAAATGATTGACGAACACAAACAAAACCGATCCATTGTCAGCGACAGTAGCGTAGTTGCTGCGAGGGGTTCTGGTAGCTCTAATAACAAATCGGAGCAAGTTAAATTACCATTACTAAACTTACCCGAATTTTCAGGTTCTTCTAGCGAATATATGCACTTTCGTGATACATTTGAATTGTTGATTAATAAAAATGATACGTTGTCAAAGGTCCAGAAATTTCACTATTTAATATCATGTTTACAAGGTGATGCACTCAAGGTTGTTCAATCATTGGACATCACTGATAATAATTATGCAATCGCGTGGAATTTACTTAAAGAAACGTACGATAATAAAAGAGCTATCATTAACAGTCATTTGGAATCATTGTGCGGACTACCTACGTTGCACAAAGAAAGTTCAGCCCAATTAAGAAACTTTCTGAATTCGTATTTGAAGGATATTCGTTCATTAAAAAATTTAGGTGAACCAGTTGACACCTGGGACTCTATATTACTTTTTCTACTTACCTCAAAGTTAGATTTTGCAACTAAACTAGAATGGGAAAGCTCCATTCGCACGGAAAAGCTTCCGACACAAGAAGATTTTTCTAAGTTTTTAAATTTCAGATGCCAATTATTAGAAAATTTATATAGGCGTTCGGCAATTTCATCAAATGACTCATGTCATTCAAAAAAGGGTTCAAGTCATATCCAGAGAGGTCTTGCAATAAAATCCTTTAATCATGTGTCAATGGAAAAAATGTTAAAATGTTACTTTTGTCAAGGCGGTCATTGCATGTATTATTGCACTGATTTTCTAAAATTAACTGGTCAAGAGAGGTTTATTGCTGTCAAGAGACTTAATCTGTGTAAAAATTGTTTAAAGCCCAAATCAGAAGGCCACAAATGTACAGGGTTTTGCAAAATATGCAAGGGTCATAACACTTTGTTGCATATTGATAATAGTTCAAACAATAGTACAACGTCTAATTTTCCAATACAAGGTCAGAATTCACAAAGGAATTCACGGGGAAATTCACTGCATGGTTCAGAATCACAGAATATTGTTGGAAATACAAATAACGTTAGTATAAGTACTCATTGTAGTAATTCTGAAAATTTATTGATTATTTTATCAACGGCAAATATTTTTATTGAGGATGATGATAAAAACCTTATTCAGTGTAGGTGCTTACTAGATGGAGGTTCACAAAGCAACTTCATAACAAGGGATTTAGCCAAAAGGCTTAATTTGAAGATTGACAATATTAATCTTCCAATCATGGGTATAGGTGAATCTATGACCAGTATTTCTCATAGAGTTCATACAAATATAAAATCAATGCATAATAGTTATTCAAGGAAACAATCATTTTTAATATTAGAAAATATCACAGGCAACATACCTTATCAATCCTTCGATACAACATTATTAAGCATTCCAGAAGGTATTGTTCTTGCAGACAAGGATTTCAATGAATCAAAGAGAATAGATGTTTTGCTTGGTGCATCTATATTTTATGAATTATTAACAATAGGTCAAATAAATTTAGGTAAAAATCTACCTTTATTACAAAATTCGAAATTAGGTTGGTTAGTCGCAGGTCCATTACAATTAAATTTAATTCGAAATAGTTCTCAAACCTGTTTACTATCAATTCACACTAGTCAAATTAAATCACAGCTTGAGACATTTTGGGTTATTGAGGACGTTCAGCATTCTGCGTCCATTAAATATTCAAAGGATCAACAATTTTGTGAAGATCATTTTATACAAAATTATAAGCGGGATACTACCGGACGTTTTACAGTGTCATTACCATTAAAGGAAAATTACAAAGACATCGGGAACACCTTTGAATTAGCAATGAAACGTTTTATCAGTTTAGAACGAAAATTAAAGGGAAATCAAACTTTTGCAGATCTTTATACCAACTTCATTCGCGAATATGAGAGTATCGGGCACATGACAAAGTTAACAGATGAAGAAATAAAAACAAACGACACAACTTATTATTTACCACATCATGGCGTGTTAAAGGAAAGTAGTGTCACAACAAAGTTGCGAGTAGTCTTTGATGGTAGTGCTAAGAGCTCCACGGGTATATCTTTGAATGATGTTTCATATGTAGGACCGACTATACAAGATGATATCTTTTCGATTTTATTAAGGTTTCGAAAACACAATTACGTAATCCAAGGTGATATCACCAAGATGTATAGGCAAGTTAACGTCAATCCGGAACAAAGAAATTTACAGAGAAGTTTATGGCGCGATAGCCCGGATCAGGAACTGTCCCATTATGCATTAAATACCGTTACTTACGGCACAGCACCGGCAGCATTTTTATCAATTAGATCTTTACACCAGGTAGCGATAGATAACAAAAATAATTTCCCAAAGGCAAGCAACACAATTTTATCAGATTTCTATGTTGATGATCTAATCACGGGAGATAATTCAATCATAGGTTTAGGAATGTTAAAATCAGAAATATCTGAAATACTACAATCGGCGGGTTTTATTCTGACTCAATGGATGTCAAACAGTACTGAGATACTAGATTCCGATGAACAGCAAACCAAATTTCACTTTTCTGATGACAAAACAGTAAAGACGCTCAGTATAGCGTGGAATCCGAATTCAGATACATTTCAGTTCAGTGTTAATATAAGAATCAATTCTCAAAATTTAACTAAGCGCATTATTTTGTCCATAATAAGTCAAGTTTTTGATCCACTTGGCATTATTGGTCCAGTAATAACCAAAGCGAAAGTTATTTTACAACATTTATGGAAACTAAAGGTTGGATGGGATGAACCTATTCCTCCAGTTTATAATTTGGAATTTTTGCAATTTTTCCAAGATTTAAAATACATAGATAGAATAACGGTTCCTAGGCATGTATTACTATCAACGTACATTCGAATACAATTACATGGTTTTACAGATGCTTCACAAGTTGCCTATGGGGTATGCATATACTTGCAAAGTACGGATTCTTTTAATAAACATAGCACTCAATTACTGTGTTCAAAATCGCGAGTTGGTCCTCTAAAGGTAATTTCAATACCTAGATTAGAATTGTGCGGGGCATTACTTTTATCTAGATTAGTTGACAAATGTTTAAGGGTAATAAAGTTAAATATCGCCGAAACTTTTCTATGGACTGATTCTACGATAGTCTTAGCGTGGTTAGCACAAGAATCAGTACGATGGAAAACTTTTGTTTCTAACACGGTGTCAGAGATACAAGATTTAACTAACAATGCTCGATGGTGTCACGTATGCACTTCTGCAACCCTGCAGACTTGATTTCACGGGGATGTAATCCAAATCAGTTATTAGAATCAGATATTTGGTGGACAGGCCCGGACTGGCTACAAAGAGACATTCAGTTTTGGCCAAAGCCAGTAAATCAAAGTGATATAATAATTCAAGACATTCCAGAACAACGAATAGTTCAAAATATAGTTTTATTATCAACTGATGGTAGTTTTGACTTATTTAACAAATTTTCGAGGTTTCAAAGGTTAAGAAATGTTACAGCTTGGTGCATAAGATTCTTAAACAATCTGAAATTATCAAAGCAAGGTAAACAAAGGTTCAGTGGTAATTTAACGACAGGAGAAACTGTGCAAGCCGTGAATGTTTTAGTCAAATTAGTACAAAAATCAGAGTTTTCAAAGGAATTAGTTTGTCTTAGAAATTCAAAGGTCGTTCCCAGAAAAAGTAAAATCCTAAGTTTGAATCCATTCTTGGATAACAATGCAATCATACGAGTAGGAGGCAGATTAGTAATGTCAAATGTGAACTATAACCAAAAATTCCCTATACTTTTACCTAGTAAGCACATCTTCACGAAATTAATTATTAATTATGAACATGAAAGAACTTTACATGGTGGGGTTCAAACAATCTTATCAACAGTACGTGGGAATTTTTGGCCTATTAACGCCAAAAATGTAATAAAGGGAGTAATAAGGGAGTGCATGGTTTGTTTCAAGGTAAAACCTGTAGGTGTAACTCCCATCATGGGACAATTACCAGCATCACGAGTTAATCCAGCGCGCCCATTCCTAACATGTGGAATAGATTTAGCAGGACCTTTTACAATCAAAGAGGGTACGTTAAGAAACCGTAAATTAGTAAAGGTTTATGTTTGCGTCTTTATTTGCTTTGCAGTTAAAGTGATACACTTAGAGCTAGCAGGTGACCTTTCTGCTCCGGTTTTCTTAAATGCATTGAAAAGATTCTTTGCACGTCGCGGTATAAGCAGAGAGATCTGGAGTGACAATGGATTAAATTTTGTGGGTGCTTCCAATCAAATTCAAAATTCATATGATACTTTATATCAATCAAGATCCAAGTGTTAAAAATTATTTGTTAGATAATAAGGTTACGTGGCACTTTATTCCGCCCAGGGCACCACATTTTGGTGGACTGTGGGAATCAGCCGTTAAGCTCACTAAGCATCATTTGACCAGAACAATTGGTATTGCTTACTTTACATATGAGAATTTTCACACTATTTTAACGCAGATAGAGTCCATATTAAATTCCAGACCTTTATGTCCAATCTCCAATGACCCTAATGACCTAGCTCCGCTTACACCAGAACATTTTTTAATTGGTTCAGCGTTAAATGCCTTACCTGAAGAAAACGTAGAAGATATTTCCTTAAACAGATTAAGTAAATATCAACAGGTACAACATGTAGTCCAGTCATTTTGGCGCAGGTGGACAAACGAGTACCTGCACAATTTGCAGCAAAGAAACAAATGGATGACAAACGATCCAAACATTCTGAAGTCAGGACTTATGGTTGTTCTACGGGAAGACAACGTACATCCATTAAATTGGAAAATGGGACGTATTATCGAAGTGTACCGTGGTAAGGACGATATTGCGCGAGTGGCTAGTGTTAAAACCTCTAGTGGCGTAGTGAAACGCAGTTTTTCAAAACTTTGTATATTACCAATTGACACTTAAAATTGTGGACATTTTTAATTTTTTTTATTTTTGTGTTGAAAGCTGGTGCTTTCAAGAGGGGCGGTATGGTAAAACCCTTATCAATGTCTTAGTATTAATGTAATTTTAAGTGTTTCATATTATGTAATCAAAAATGTGCATGATAATTTAATTTAGGTATTATACATTTCATTCCAGTGTCACAGTAATAATAAGATTTCATTTAAACTAAGCTCAAAGAATATAATTTTAAACAAGCTGAAAATGTTACGGGCAAACTAGTCCTTTTTTTTGTATGTGTGCCAATGCAGGTCAAAATTCCCAAATTCTAACGCCCGAACATGTGTTAGTAATAATCAATCACCCTTAGTCTTTGTAAAATACTGTCATTTCTTTTCGTTGTATGTTAAGTATATTAGTCAGTAGACTTCGAGCTTCAGTGTAACACACACGGAGTTATACAAATGTAGCTAGTGCTACTCAAGTCATAATTTAATTCATGTATTCAAATTGTATATAGAAGTTTTCAATAGTGCAATTAATATAATATAAACACAGTTAAAATACAGTCCACTAGTTTTATTCGGACCAGCATTGATTACAAGGGAATCAAGGAGTACCTTGTAAGACCACAACGACCGTACAACAATAGGCAGTAGTAAGAATGACTATTTTCTGAGTTTTTTGATTTTATCTGAACATGATCTGTAAAATAGAATTTGGATATTTAAGAAATTAAAATGTTTCATCTCCTAATTAACTAAAAATGATCTAAACTAAATCATGGCAATTACCTTTGATTTTATTTATTGTTTCACGAAACTACTGTTAAATATTACGCCAAATAAATCTTTATATTCTATTTATAGCCTATATTACAGTACCTATGATCATGTATAAATCATAAATCAAACAACCTACCAATGAAAACAATGTATAATTCTTTTTTAAAATGTCATGGCCAACTAGTATCATTAGAAAATTTCCCTCACTCTATCTTAGCTCAAAACAGAAACAAAATACAGTACCTGGCAGATGAATTAGACTCAACCAAAGTTGTAATATTAAAATTCAATAATTTGTTAATTTGTTGATAACAAATACTACTTTGCATTTCATTTTATTCTGCATATTAGTAGGTACGATTTTAATAAAAGCCAACGATTTAGATTACCCTTGCATTGATTCATCTGTTAATTACATTTTTATAATTTTCAATGTGTTTTTTAAAACATATCAAGGTAATATAATTTAATATATATTTTAGTTATACTGACAAAATAGCAAGAGAGTGCTTGTAAAAGTTTCCTTAAATACTACATGGGGCTGAAATGGGTCGTGGCAAAGCGATTTCTGAGATTGTTAAAAAGTCAAATTCAGGAGTTATAACAAAATACAAACTATACCCAACAAATTATTGAATCTTAATATTACAATTTTGGTTGAGTCTAATTCATCTGCCAGGTACAGTAAAAGATCTAACATCAAAAAGTTGTAGAGCAGGAAAATATCTAAAACATATCCGGTAAAGTATTTTCTAAACGCAATATTAAAGTCACCATTAGTTTAAAGAAATTTGTTAATTTTAGTTTTTCGCAAACATCTAGTAATCCATGAACCTTTCTAAGCCAATGAATAGCACATTGAACTGCACTCCCAATTATCTTAATTCTTTTCTCATTTAACCAAATATGTAATTTTTAATAGATTCTGAGATCTCCATTAAAACAATGATGCTAAAGCCACCCTGTATAGTGGATTAACATAGTACAAGCGCCTAATGTTACCATATGCCCAATGGTAACATCAAATATCTCAAAAAGTAAAGCACAAAATTTATTAAATATGTTCTCCAGCTTCATGAAATGTTTCTAGATGGATGTAAAGAAAAAATAATTCAGGGCTAGTGGATTAATTAATGTTTAGTAAACTTTATAGTATAGGGTATAAATTTAAGAACTCTCCGATTTGGAGAGGTTATAATACATACATGATTTATTATCTTTCCTACGACCATATCAGAAAGTAGCTCATATAGCACAATCATGTTGCCTAGAAAACGGAACATTACACACTATAGTAGAATTCAGCTAAGAATAAAGCGAAGGAAGGTATAGGGCAAGCTTGACCTTCGCGTTGATTGGCTAAAATATGAGGCATGTTCACACAACTTAAAAAAGTAAATTTGTGCATAAATTATGTGTAAAGCGCCGTTTCAGTTCTACAATAAACGTTACGGCTTATGTTCGTTCAACTACGAAAATATAACTTATTGTGTGTGTAAAAAGAAACTATAATTAATATACATTCATAATTAACGTGACAAAATGCTCATTAATTAATGTACAAAGTTTTAAATGAAAGGAGAAATCGGAGATTCATACCTTAAAACTTACCGGCGCTATTCTTATCACTGTACGTAAAACGTAATATTTTAGTATGTACCTAATTTTAATTATGGTTGAACGACAATCCTTCAAAAATCCAAGAGGGAAAGTAATTCCTAATGGTCAAAATTGGTGAAAAGTGACGGAAGAACCATATTAGGATTGCCCCCTTATGTTTGTAATTTAAATCCAATTGAGTTGATATGGGCACAAGTGAAACATCATGTAGTATTGCATGGCAGCTAATAATAGGTATATACAATATATTCACTTACTGGTGTGAACAAATCCTCCAAATCAAAGGATTTCTACTGTTACTGCAGAACGATGGAAAGATTGCATAGGTATAATACATGAAGAAAAACGAAGGTGCGATTTAGACAAAGCAGTAGAGGATATTCTGGAAAAAATATTATAAATTTAGGAGCGGAAGGAAAGTTCCAACCCAACGAATCAGACGAAGATGTTGATATTCGGCCAATATAAAATAACTTTTAAGGTTTTTCGAAGCATAGTGACATTATAGTGTCATAATAGTGCGTATTATTTATTAATTCTATTTATAAATTGTTCATAAGACACACTGGCATCTTGTACAAAATCACCGAAATAAATTTTATATATTTTTCAGTAAATATTTTGAAAACTAAACAATATTATATTTCAAATTTCCCGCTGTTTTAATTTTAGGTGTGTAAATGTAACTTGGATCGAAGCACCATCTACTTTATTCTTATTTGGTTTTTAGTATAGCGTGTTTTACTTTCGCCTGCGCGATTTTTTTTGCAAATTTCACGGTCGAGATCTATGCAGTAAACAGCAAATAATATAAATAATAAGAACCTACTTGTATTTCATGACTTTCTTGCTACTTTAATCATCTACTAACATAATAATTAATTAATTCTAGCTTTATTTATTTCATGAAAAACTACTGATTAGGCATATTTGAGAACATATTTTCACTGCACCAATTGTCATTACGCCAAAACAACATTTCACTACAAAATAATAATTTTAATCTATTTTTCCATTTCCAACAATATATTTTAGTTTAAATTACTAATATAAGTTTTAATTAATATTTTTTAGATTTATTGTTAAAAAGTTTTAATACCTAATTACTTAGAGTATAATTAATTTTTAAAAATATTTTAAAACAAATAAATAATCAGAGACGGCTTTGTATACTAGTTCAATATGCGGGTGATACTCTTTTGTTTAAAGCCGCCATATGTATAAAAGCTAATTTATTATTGTTAGAAGCTGTAAAGTGTAAAGTTTTCTTTAAGGCTGTTTTACCCGATTCTGAAGATAGGGAAACGCAATGTAAACTATTTATTTATTTATTCAATAACCGCTCAATATTTTTTGTTTGGGTTTTTACCAAAAATTTACCTACAATGTAGTGTATGATGTAATGTTTTTAAAAAATAATTTTTAACGTTTGAAACCATAAAAAACTTAATTTGCAATAGGATCGCTTACTATGCTTTTATTCATTTATTTATCAACGTATATTTTTTTAAACATTTTTCCCGTAATCTGTGCGTCAAATGCTATGATGTAATGTAAAGATTTTTTTTAGAAACGAAAATTTCAACTTTAAATTAAGTTTTTTATGGTTTCAAACGTTAAAAATTATTTTTTAAAAACATTACATCATACACTACATTGTAGGTAAATTTTTGGTAAAAACCCGATCAAAAAATATTGAGCGGTTATTGAATAAAAACCGAGTAAGTTTACATTGCGTTTCCCTATCTTCAGAATCGGGTAAAACAGCCTTAATTTAAAATGGTTCAAATATTCAAAACACATTTTTGGCTCTGCTGACGCCTCATGCGTAAATTTTCATACTCGTACGAAAAATGCCACTCTCATTATGTAATATAATATTAAACATGTTACCTAAAAAAAAAGTTTTCATTGCTTGATTTGTCCACACACAATATTAAAACATCATCTATTTATCTTTCATTTCTAACCTAGTCTAGTCAAAAAACAAAACAAAACAAAAAAAAGTGTAACACCGAGCACCATTGGTTTGTAATAAGTAATAATAACATTGAAAACATTCTAAAAAAAAAAGCAAGCAGTTTCAGCTAAAACAGTTAGTTATCTTCTCTATTAGAAAATCTTTTAAAATCTATTCAGAGGGGACTGCATGTATTTTTGGTTTCTAAGGAAAGACTAGACTAGAATGTGAAACATGTCTCGCTATTGGAAGAGCACATCCAGTGTGTCGTGTGGCGTGCAAGTGAGTCACCTCATCAGTGCTGTCCGCCGACATGGTCTGCGTCTTGATGATGCTGTAGATCTTAACATAAGGGGCCTTGATCAGCTGCACCCAACGATAAACAAGCCAATAATTTTTTTTTCATAAACAAACTTTTTTTTCAAAACAAATTAGCATGACAATGAAATAATTATAAATTAATGGTACATTATTATTATTATTGTAAAGTAATAAAAAGAACTTACCTCCCAGCTTTCTTTGGTTAATTCAGTTATTTCCCCATCCTGACTGCCGTGACGACTAGCAGAAGGTGTGGGATCGTTACTCCATAATTCTGTATCCAATTCCACTAGACTAAAGCCCCTTTGTCGGACCTGCCACATTGTACAATGGTAAACAAGAATAAAGGACTAATTCAGAAAAATAATAACGAGTTTCCCTCATTAAATAAAGTCACAACGGAACATGCAAAAGTAATTACAGTGAAACCACTCATTAGTGATGTAGCCTTGAGTGAAAAATCTGTTTATTAGCCCATGGGTAGATGCTCACACAAAAAAATAACTATCATATATATAAATGTATGTGCACACTTTAATATGTGTGCTGCTGTTTTGTTTTGATGTTCAATAACTATAATCAAATGTCTCCTAGTTTAATTGTTAATTGACTTAGATTAGATTCAATCAACAAGCATGAAATGAATGTAAACATATGACAAAAATTTATTATTTTAATTTTTTTCTTTAAATTTAAATGTATGTCAATGCAGTTATCAGCACAGCATAGCATAACAGAATAAAATGCATATAATAATTCTGTTGTTAATGATGTCTTGTAAACAATGAAAGATTAGAGATTTCACAGTATTGCACACGTTAAGAGTGAGGTGCGATGATAGTTAAGAGGTGTTTTTTGTTTATAAGCAACATGTAAATAATGAGATTATGAAGGAAATGTGAAGAAAAACTTATGAGAATAATATCACGTAACAAACAACTTCATTGAAATTAGGATGAATTTCACAATTAATTTTAAAGTTCCATTAAAATAAAGTGTACCCAATTAGAACGTGATTAATAACCATAAAACTGCATATGTAGTTGATAACTACTTAAGTAGTTAGTTACTATTTGACTAGTGATGTAAATGAAAAAAAAAACCGAAAGGTATTTTTTCAAAAAAAAAACCATGTATGTCCGTTTTTATTCTGAATCTGTTTTTTTCTGATATAGACATAATTTCGAGTATTATGTCTATATCAGTCTATATGTTTATATATTATGTTCATTATTGTTCATTTTCTGTCTGAGAAGATTGTCAGCTGTAATATAACAAGTGGTAAGATTATTATCAATGACATGTACATGTGAAACCAAACTGCAGTTCAAGGAGCCTATAGGGCGAGTTGAATATGATGCTCCAGTTTCACAAGTAGAATCATCGATTATTAATCGTAGTACAAGTTATATTCGATGAGAGAAAATTTGAATCAAATTACGTTCTTAGAAGCAGACTAAAATAAGGTAATATGATCACTTGTTTTTTACTATTGCTGTGATAGCTTTGTAATTAAGCAAATTAATAAGTTCCAATGGCTGATTTAACATCATGTGTCATATACATACATATAATACTACTAGTGGTCCCAGTTTTGCCAATAATTTTGAATGTCATAAACACACGTAGTTGATCGAGATGGAAATTGTGATGAGTGCAAAGCACATCTCGCACTTATCATCTGGATCACTACAAGTATAATCTAATATGATGGCGAAGATTACCAAAAAAATTGGGACCAATGTGAAAATTTAACAAATTATCTCTGTAATTACCACCAATGGTGATTATTGTTGTAATCAGCATACTGTTAATTGGTTTGACTAAATTTATGACATTTGATTAGTTGATAATGTGTTGAATTGTCACTGTAATATAATTCAATGTTTTAAAAAGTATCTACTAAATATGTAACTTTTGCAGTAAAACTAAATGACAGTAAATATATTGACCTATGCCCTGATCTTGCTATAAGATTTTCAACTTTTTTTTTACCTATTGATTTACTAAGTATAATAATCCTCATGATCAGTTCGAACCTTAAATTGAAGGTTATAGGTCATTGATATATGTATATTTGAAAAGTAATGGGTTGGTTTCTTGTTTCCCTAATCATTACAAAAAGTTTTTATTATTAAGCACCCGTCTGCTGAAAAAAAACCAGAAAGTGTTTTTTTTTCAAAAACAAAACATGTTTTTTTTTCATGTTTTTTATTCAGTCTGAAAAAAAAACCCGTTTTTTTACATCACTATTTCTGACATAATTTTGTTTTAATAGATCTATAAAACTGATTATGAAATTGGCCCTTAGTTAGTAAAAATACTTATTGGCAAATTATAGTTATGTTAATTTTAATATTGTTAAATCAAGACATTTTTAATTTTTTAAGAAGCTTTAGTACAGTGTTACCAGATGTAATTTAAATAATAAGATACAATCGCTATTGAAAAGCATGGCTACCCACAGACATTACGTAAACATAACATCTCATATGAATGTTAATTATAGCCAATCTTGCCGAAGTTTATACTTAAACATTTGTGGAAGGCCGATGTTTAACATTAGTTTAAAACAAAATAATTTAAAAAACAAATGACATAAATCATAAAGTTGGTTTTTGCAGATATGACCCTAAAAATCACAAGGTAAGTATGCGGCATGCAACTTTATGCCTTATGTGTGCAGACGCAAAATCGAATGATTAATTCTGTCAAACCGAATGTGCCACCAGTAAAACTGATTTTTACTTCAAGATAATCTTTAAATATGTCTTTTGTGCAGAGAAAATAAAATCGGCAGCATTGGCGTACATTTTGCTAATATGTATGAATTGATGTATTGGTCGAGCCCTAGTCGATTATTTAATCATGCTGTAATAGTTATAATAGTCATAATTTGTCAGTGAGACTGTTGTTTTACCAGTATCTTTTTGCAGAAATGAATTTACAATGTTGCATTTTTCATCCATAGTTTGCTCTGATTAAGTTATGACGTTTATACAACAAAAGTTCTTTCAAAATCTTCAAAATACCCAATTTTAGACAATGGTTTAAAAGTCATCTTTTAGTCACCTTTACTTTATATTCTATAGATTGATCAACCATCATAAAAAATATGGAAAGTATAAGTGGCTAAGACGAGTGGTTAGCCTCCAGACTTTTTAAATAATTATTAAGATTTTAATTTATTTATGCTTTACAGACAGTTCCAGAATGTAAGTAGATCAATATAGACCGGAAGCCAGCGAAAAAAACACGTATGAAAGGCACCACAATGAAAGTCTTTGGGACAATAGTCAGTGCTATCTTTTACAGAGAAACACAAGTATGGCAGCCTGTAGGTGTCGCCTTTGCGTAGAGCAATTTTTTGAATGTGTCAAAAAATTATACCCTTGGGGAATGAGCACCAAGCTGATTCTGTTAGCCAAAGTACGTGGAACTTATGCGCCATACCGATAAGGCGTACACCACCAAGCTAATTTTTTGTGGATTGGTACATTTAATTTTTTATCACCGATTATGAACATGCCAAACTGTTTCAGCGTCTCTAAATACCCACTATACTTATACAAAGATGTCATTTTTTCATTAGTGCATGTATCATATGCACTAACGCCAAAAATTTATTAAAACCAGGGACTTCGAATCAAATGTAATTTCAGTACAGTTAAGAATAATGTCTGGTTTATACAGTCACTTAACAGTTAACAAGTATCATTTAACCAGTTACAAGTAAGAATTAGAATATGGTGTTTACTCAGATGGGTTTACACAACTCACTTATCACTTAACAGTTAACAAGTACATTTCCTAATTGGAATTATTTTAAATTCTACTTGTTACTTGTTAAATGAATCGTTAGTGCGCATGTCGGCTAGGAATAAAAACAGGTTAGCCACAACATTATCATGAAATTGCCCTTGGAAAATTCAAATTTCTGTGGCAGTATTGCAAACATATGACAGTATGCGCGCACGCGTATATATTAAATTTATAATTGCTGTATAAACCGGCACTACTTTTCTTTACTTGTTGTGTTAAATTAAATGTACTTGTTAAATGATAAGTGGCTGCTGCATAAACCAGACAAATCATTTTTGATGAATTTTATATTTTATTATTAAAACTTGTAACATTTTTCAATAAAGTTTTTTAATGTTAATAAAGGCTTTTAATGAGAAGTACAAAATGTCATCGAGGTCATAAACTAAAATTTGCACTGACAAACAGTTATTTGCTTAAGGATAAGCATGTCACCACAGATGATTGCATACACACACACATACTTTAATGAAGATGCAGTAACCAATATCTTAAAAATATTTGTCTTTAAAATATTTAAAAATAAAAAGCTGGGAATGCTTGGTGCATTAGTTAAAAATGCATTAGTGCAAAATATCATAAAAGACAAAATAACACAAAATGAATATTTATCAATTTTTTATAATTATTAATTAAATTTGATCTAATCTAATCTTACATAACCCTAAATCAAATCTAACCTAACCCAACCTAATCTAATCTAACAACGTACTAGTCAAGCATAGCAGAGGACCAAACCTAAGTAATTAGGAACCCTACATCTGGTGGCAAATCAGTGCCACTTCCAAACATTGCTTTCACGTTTAAAATCTATTTTGCAGTTTTTGTGATTTTTTTTTTTACGATAAGTTGATGGGATATGCCTTTTTTTCCTATAATTCTGGTTATTTTGGTAAAATGATTTCTAATTACAAATTCTCAGTTATAAACTCATTACCTCTAACTCAAAAAATCTTACAGATATATAAAATATACAGGGTGATTCAGGAATAACTGATATCCTTTAAATAGTAGGTAGAGGGGAGGCACTAGAGCTAATTTACCTTGACAAGTATAGGTCAAAACGAATAGTTTTCCAGAAAATGAATTTTGGATCCAAAAGGATCCAAGGTCAGGACCGGATCCAAAATTCATGAATTTGTATCCTTCGGTATCTATCCTTCAGTATCCTTCATTAATTCTATACAGGGTGATTCAGAAATAAAGGTAATTCTTTAAATGGTAGGTAGAGGGGAGGCAGTAGAGCTAATTTACCTTGATCCAAAAGGATCCAAAATTCAATAAAACCTTAAAATTAATTTTCTGGAAAACTTCGTTTTTGACCTGTACTTGTCAAAGTAAATTAGCTCTACTGCCTCCCCTCTATCTATCATTTAAAGGATATCAGTTATTTCTGAATCACCCTGTATTTGTGGCTTATGTCTATATTTTGTATATATTTAGATTTTTTGAATTATCTTTTGTAATGTTTAGATAAAATTTTAATCTTATAGTGTTAAAATTTATAATAAAATCTGTAATTAGCAAACTTCAAATGATATTTCACATTTGTTTTCTGATCTAAAAATTGACGTCTTCATCAAGACGTTTTGGGATGCATGTTAGATTATATTAGAAACTCTATTAACTTGGCTAACCTGAATATTTTAAGATGGAAACCTAATTCACAAATTAATATCACTTAATTGTCGTATGGATTTAGCAGACTTTTATAGTCAGAAGTTATACATGTGTTCATTTGAAAACTTCCCATCTAGAATATCTCTTAAATAGGACATACACGGTCTCTCCCAGACGACGTCGGCGAAAACGTTGTCGACGACGTCGGGGACAAGGTCGAAATAATGAGGTAATGTTTACATTTACTGTAATTTAATGCATAAACAACTTGTATAATAAACTTATGAATATCGAATTTCTTAAAACATCAAAATGAAAGAAAGTAGTATTGAGTATAATAAAATGCGTACTTACTGAATCTCTTTCTTTAAAGTATTTCGAAATAGCTTATGCAATTAACAAAACTTTTCATAAGCGGAATAATATTGATATCCATCGGTAGAATTACAAATCAACTCTTTTGTTGTTTATTTATTTCATTCTTAATTTAGTTTGAAAATGGATATAATTAACGCAGGATTTAGGATTCTGAGTTCTGGTCCGCAAACGATGTACAATAATTTCCTATAAAGGACTTTCCGTAAAAGAACACTGGTAAAAATCTGCTGATTTTGGTATAGGAGAGGTCAATGGACAAATTATTATATAGGTATCAAATATCATTTTTTCATTGTTCATCAAGAATGTGCTGATTCTAGTAAAATAAATATTTTGTTGCATTTGTAGAGACCGTTTAATAAATTCAACCGAATTTGATGTAAACTGATTCTTAATTTTACAAATCATGTTTACAATATGGGTCATAACCTGATAACCTTGGAAGATAATTACAATCTGTACTACCAATAATTGTCACCTGAACACATCTATTTTCTTGTATAATAGGAAATAAGTACTGAGAATTTTATACTTTTTGAAAGATTAATTTTATTTATGTAGGTACAATATTTTATAAATGTTGAAACTACAGTAGGTATTATTTAGCCAACTTATAAAATGTAGCAAATCCTTTTACTACTATTAATAAAAGATGACAGATATGATAAAAATCAGCAGATTTTTACCATTGTCCTTTGGTAAGTGATAATCTTCCTTTTGGTTTCGGAAAATTGTACATCGTTTGCACACTGGAACTCGGAATCCTAAATCCTGCGTTAATTAATTATATCCATTTTTGAACTAAATTAACAATGAAATAAAAAAAACTAAAGTTTTCGTTTCATAATAAAAGATTGATTTGTAATTCCACCGAAAGGTGACGTCAAGGTTATTACGTTTATGAAGACTTTTGTTAATTGCATCAGCTATTTCGAAATATGTCTAAATAAAGAAAGAGATTCAGTACACATTTTATTATGAATGATTATTATCAATAATGCTTTTTTTCATTTTCCAGCTGGAAGTTACAAGTTGTTTATGCATTAAATTACAGTAAATGTAAACATTACCTCATTATTTCGACCTTGTCCCCGACGTCGTTTTCGCCGACGTCGTCGGGGAGAGACCGTGAGTGGTGCCCATTAAACTATACAAAATATCAATTTCAACAAAAACATGTCAATTTATTTTTCAAGGAGGACATTTAAATATCACCCATTCCACGAAAAAGTCAACCAAAACACAAAGATTTAAAATTTTTTCGCTCTTTAATATTGTATGGGCCACCTAAACGATAATTTTTCAAATCTACTTTCAAAACATTAGTTTTTAAGTAAAAAATGATAGTCTTTTTATTTCTGCAATGCAAAATTTGAAATATGAAGAAGAATTTAAAGTGCTTTAAACAATATGAATTAATTTTTTTATATAAAATGCTCACAAAATGAACTGAAATTTAGAATATTTATCTTTCCGTGTAGAGACAGTTTTAATTTTTTTTTTAAGTTTTTACCAAAAATAGGGTTGTTTTTAATTTTGTACTTATTGATAAAGGAAGTCGTATTTGCACTGATGATTTTGATTTTGTAAGCATGTTCCCGTCCATAACGCTTAGGACAATGAGACATAACGGAAATGTATATTTTTTAATTTGTTCATTTGTGTTAAAATAATTAAATAAATGTTTTTTTCTTGAAATCTAGTCATTACCTTTCAGTTATAAACCATGTTTTATTTACAAAACTAATAACTTTTCAATTGACTGCTCTGGAGAGTGCTCTTAGATTGCTCTGAGAGCAGATTCCGTATTCGATTGGTTCACCTGACATTCCGGTCATCGAGATTTGCGTGTTCGATTGCGGCAAACGCTCCGTGTAAAAGCACACCGAGAGTGCTCTTCATTGATCTGTCCTTCATCTGTATTATTATGAATGCTGAAAGGTGTCGTTTGGGTTTATTAGAAATTTTTATCATCAGATTCGCCTAAGAATAAGGAAATTGAAGCTATTATTGAATATTTAAATGAGAAACAGCCATTATACAAAGTTCGTAATTTTCTGGAGACGATAAATTCATTTTCTGATGAATCGGTAGGTTTGCTATAGGTACCCAATACTAATCTTTACTAATCTTTTTTGCTCATTTTTGCAATCCACGCTTAATAAATAAATTCCTGACCATGTTTCAAAAGAGTTAGTATTGCCAGGTGTTTTATTATTATTAGTTATAATAATTTATATAATAATGTTCACACAAACATACGGCGATCGAAATGATTTTATGCGGTTGTGTATTGTGAATCACTCTTCGATCAATCTAAGGTCAATCTCCATAAGAGTAATATGGGCTCCAATTGAAAACGCTATAACTTTTTCTTAATTTTGATTGTCATAATTGAAAATGATGGAAATTTTCAAAAAAAGTAACGCCTATTTTCCTTTTATAACTTTTCTATTTTTAAATGAATTTAAATAATACCAATGGCAATTAATGGATATGGCAAAAACTGTCAACATGTATAGAAAGAATTATTGAAAATTGCTTATAATTTTTTTTCTATGACGAATTTACTATTGTAAAATGTCCGTAACATGAAATTAGTGACATATGAACATAACCTATTAAACAAATGTCAGATTTTTTAATTTTTTTAATTGTCATTCAAATATAACAAGTTTGTTTGTTTGTTTGTGGGTGAGGAATCAGGATGGCGGAGCATCCTTCTTACCTCATGGCACCGATTGCTATGATCATTTGGCCGACCCTACTAGAATTTAGCCGAATCTGGGGGAATTCCACCCCCAGTAGGGATTTTTAACGTGCCAAACATCGCATTGACACGGGACCTACAGTTTTACTTCCTATCCGAAAAGAAGACGTGTTTTTAATTTTTCTCCGCTATGAAAAATTACCAGCTCGGGTCGGGGATCGAACCTGCAATCCTTGGATTATGAAGCAAACATGCAAACCACTAATCCACCGAGGCTGGCTATATAACAAGTTTTGATTTCTGCATTATAAGTTTTTTAAATCTCACTATATATTAATTATTAAAAATTAGTGCAAGTTATGTTATTATAAACATGGTGTGGTATTATAAACACCAGTCAAAAACCGTATTACGAAGAAACAATATCAAAAACTGTGGAAGAATATTTAAAACCTACCCAAGTATTATTGTTTTATTTTCTTCAGAGCTGTTATTGTGAGTGATCAAATAATTTTATACTTTCATCTTTTCATTATATCTTTTTATTACTCTATTTGTGTCTACTTTTCGCCCCTTTTAGAGGGTAATTAGTACACACATTTTATTTTTTAGGCATCTTTGTAGGCCTGCTTTATGATTTTCTGATTATAAGAAAATTAAAAATTGCAAAAGTGTCAATTTTTCGCCCTGCCTGATCCTACACTATGGTGACACAATTTTCATATAGTTAAAAAGATATACGGTTTTAAATCCACATGTTACTAGACTGCTTGTTTACGACATACGTTAGTTAAACCTACATATAAATATTTCTAAAACATCTATACAGAAAGTGGGATTTATAAAACCTTCCAATATAGTCATAATAAAACTAATAATTCAAGCCAAAAGCTTTGCAGTTTGAAAAGCATAACTTTCTCAAGCAAATCACACACTTTATGACAGTTATAAATTTTTTCTTTTTTATAACAACTTCAACTCAATGATTTATTATTCTGTTATCTTTGCAAACACACTGCAACTCACTCTATTTTTCCTTCGGAATGACCCTGGCCAAACACTACTTTGAGTACGTTTCCTACTGCATCTATAATCAACCCTTAACCATCTGTTGCTCACCTTAACATAAATCATTTCAAGATATCTTACACCATACTATGCAAATCATTTTGTACTTTTTGTAACAATTATCGACTCAGATTATATTTAAAATAAAAATATAACTGATTAACTATCAATAAATAAATATGTACTTACTTGTTCTTCGTCTAGTTCTCCATACAATTGCGGGAACCAAACATGAATAAAGCTATATAGATCATCTATACGATTTCTTGGTACACTAAACCAATATTCTGGTCGCATCTTCTTCTTTCCATATGACATGAGTGGTGTTGAACGTGGAATAGGTTTGTCTATTGGTTTACCCATACGCAGCCGTAAATATAAAGGTGGATCATCACATGAACGGGCTGGCCTTGGTATCAGCTCTGGTTTTAAAAAGAAACGAAATTAAATCAAAAACATGTTTTCTAAAAAAAGCTCAATATAATTGAAACATATAAGAAAATACTTATAATTCAAGCAAGAGAAAATTAGAAGAATTGATAGAAAAAAAATTAGTATTTAATAATTATGAATTTGAATTTGAAGAGGTTATCACATGTAGGAAATTAAATAAGAAAAATTATACATTTTAATTGAATATTTTAGAAATTTATTAAAAACTGTAGTAAGAGTTTTAGAGTTGTAGAAAAAAGAATCTTCATGCTAAAATAGTAAGTGATAACCTCTTTGATATAATGCGTTTGAAAATTCTAATGTAAGATACTATTGTCCATATTTATAGTATTCTGCAATGTAACTTCAATACTGGTTAGTATATTATTACTGTTCTTTATTATCAACTTTTCAAAATATAGAAGGGTAAAAGTTGTTGTACTAAATTAACAATTTAAAATAACACATAATGATTCAATGGAGCACACGTAACACCAACTTCAAGTGAGTAGAATACAATTAATTTGCATATTTGAGTTCCGTATATACTGTTGCACCGGCCTGTTGGAAGTATAATCAATCTGCATTCCTCATTATCTACATAGAGGTTGGCAACCTGTGCTTTGAAATGTTTCATATGCGAAGAAATAGTAACAAGTTGCTAAAGATATTATTGGGACATGCCAAAAGATCAATCTGCACTCTTGCAGTATTTTGTTAAAACAAATTTTTGGGAAATTGTACAATTTCCTACATACACAACAATAAGATTTAAAAAATCACAACTTCAAAAAAAAACATGAATGTGAATTTTATATATTTTGTACATACATAACATCTTTCCTCGGAATTTCAATATTTAGCCATACCGGCGGTTACAACATTGTCCCAGCAAAGCATTTAGTTTCATTTTACTGAAATTAGCATGTTATTAGGTTCATAATGCAAATGATATACAAACTGGGTTAAATAAGAAGTTGTTGTACATCATAAAAATAATTCTTCTAAAATATCTGACATATGACTAACGTAACCAATGCAACACATAACTAGAAGTGCAAACAAAATCTTTGTGAAGTCTAAAAAATTATTAAAGCTAATATTTTTTTCAACGCTGTACAGCATGGAAGTATGGAATATGGAATTACTCAAGATGTTTTGCTGCATCCTGTATATCCGCATAGTACTTTTCGAGTTCTATCCTAGCCTTGACCACTGGGCATCCAGAAGATCCTGTATTCAGACTACTGTTGTCTTCCTAACTTTGAGCTTCCTCCATGAGCTTTTATAAAAGTTATACAGGGTGGTGCAATAGTGTGGGAAAGTCCGATAGTTCCTAAACGGTAACAGCTAGAAAAATCCTTCTAATACGGATGTAAACAGTGGATAGAGGCGCATCTAGAGAAATTATTTTCAAATATACAGGATGTTTCAGAAAAGTGTGGCACGCTTAGGGTAATTTTTTTTTAAATACAATGCCCCAAATATTTTTGCATATTTAACACCTCTCTTGGCAGGTTTATTCATATCTAAAATTTTAGCGCCATCTAATGACCGGTTTAGAAATTATAATTTTCTTTTCAAAAAAATTGAGTTATACATTATCCCACTTAACAGTTTACCACTTTCACGGCCGCAACTGAGAAGACGAATTTAAGTAGGGATTTTGTTGCAGGGGCTTGTAGGGTGCTCTTCTTTAAAAGAAAATGGACCCACCATGTACAGGGTGTTCAAAATTAATTTTTAAATTTAGAGAACTTCAAAGCTAAAATTCACAACTTTTTCAAATGGAACACCCTGTATATTTTGTACCTTTGTGATGCAGAATTAAATAACGAACATTTTTTGTAGGTACATCCCTATAGCTATCTGTAACCACTTTTGATTTATTGAGAAAAAACTGCAAGAAGTACACAATTAAAAACAATTATTTATTTAGTTGTCAAGTGTGTTGGTTGTTTTTGTTCAATAAAACATTAAAGCATCTAGCAATTGTTGTGCACGTATGCAAAACGTACATTTCTCGCAGTTATCGACCATCAGTGTTTAGTTCGAGTAGGTGTTTTAGTTTTTCAAAATAAATTTTAGTAATGAAGAACTTGTAGATAGACATGACTTTTGTTTTGGGCGAGTCAGAAAGAAATTGTTTGCTTGCCCGCACAATTTACCACCAACTGTATCCTGAACGGAGGCTCCCTAAAGTTCACAGCTTTCAAAACCGGCTCGATAGATTTGTGAGGAACGGCAATGTACAGTATGAAAATAGTGAAAGAATTAACAATGTTGTGAACGAAGAAAATGAGTTATCTGTTATGCTGGAAATGATTGAGAATCCCCATGTTAGTTAGTCATCTGTAGGAATAAGTAGACGTTCTGTTGGTCGAATCTTAAAGAAAAATAAGTTTGACAAGATTTTCTAAAACGTTTACAGTTTTGTAATTGGGCCACAGGTAAAACGCAAGAGAATGCTACATTCTTCAACAATGTTTTGTTCACTGACGAGGCAACGTTTCATAAAAATGGATTTATTAACAGGCACAATTTCCATTATTATGCTACTTTTTCAGACAACTTGATAACCAGCACAGATGGTCCATAAACGTTTGGGGGGTAATTATTGGAGAACATGTAATAGGGCCACATTTTTTTGATGGTACATTAACTGGAGCTATTTATCTTCATTTTTTGGAGAACTATCTGCCACAATTATTGGCGAACCTTCCTCAAAGGATCCGAAATGAGATGTGGCTTCAGTAAGACGGTGCTCCACCACATTATTTACATGCAGTAAGAGACCACCTAAATAATATCTACCTACATCAATGGATTGGAACGAATGGACCCACTAAATGGCCTGCGTGATCTCCTGATCTGACAAAAATGGATTTCTTTTTATGGGGATATGTAAAAGAAATTGTTTATACAGAGACCAACCACAATCCAAAATATGAAGGATAGAATAATACATGCTTTTAGAAGTATCACGCCGGCAATGTTAATAAACGTACAAGGATCGTACCAAAGGCGCATCGAAATGTGTGTCCATGCAAATGAACAACATATGGAGCATTTGTTATAGTTTTTTTCTTTTGTTTTATTTGAAAAACCTTGAATTTTTAAATAAATAATTGTTTTTAATTGAGTACTTCTTGCAGTTTTTTCTCAATATATCAAAAGTGGTTACAGATAGCTGTAGGGACATACACACAAAAAATGTTCGTTATTTAATTCTGCATCACAAAGGTATAAAATATACAGGGTGTTCCATTTGAAAAAGTTGTGAATTTTAGCTTTGAAGTTCTCTAAATCTAAATACTAATGGTATCATGTTTACCTGTATGATTATACCTCTCTGTCAATATAAATGCCAGAAGCGAACGAGTGCTTAGCTATGTTTCGCAAAGTTACTCCTCAATTCAGTATAACAACTTCTTGTTTTCCATATTTTAGAAAGTATCCCATTTTAATTATAGACAAGATTAAATTATTTTGCTTAATATTCGCCCAGTAATAAAGTTACAGTTCTTATGTATTTAGGCTCGTCACTTCAAACTGTTAAATAAATCTGTATCATTTCTAATTATTTTTAACAATTAGATTCCCCCCTTACTCTTTAATCTTCAAGAGTAATAATCTTTCCTTATTAAAACACAAACATTCCATTTTTCAATACCGTAAAGCAATATTTTAAAATCCCTTTTAAGAAGTAAAAACTTAATCAAATTTCGTGTAAAACCAAAAACATTCATGCAGTGCCAGCATGCAACCTACCCAGCGTATCAAGCCCAAAGTGCGGAGATCGAACTGCCGCAGTAAACAAACACAATTATTACAAACAGCACTAACTCTTCAAAAAATAATGATAATATCTCTTTCTTATAATTAAATTTGATTTATTTTCTTCTGACTATTTAATAAATTATTGATTTAATTAAAATCCCTGAAGGTAAAAAATAAAATATTCATTCAATTTTAACTTTTTTAAATCATAATAGTAATTAATGAATGACCATACAGCCTCAGCTAAAATTTTTGCATTATACTAACTAGCCAATGGTGCTCTTTCTAAAGCACAAAGTCTGCCTCGTAAAATTCTGCTCTAAACATGATTTCATGCTTGAAATTGTATAAACGTAAAATAAACATAAAAGTCAACTTACTATCAAATGAAACAAATAATTCAGGCATATCATCTACAGACACCATCGATCGGTAGTCTAGCTTTGGTGGTGGAACTTTAGATGGTTTAGAACTTTCCGTCGGCTGTCTCATAAAGGTTCCAACAGACGAACGTCTGAAAAAAGCCAACCATTAGTATCACAATAATGATTAATAATTTCACATACAGAATTCTCTAAAACATCAATGGGGTGTACATATCCTCATAACCGTGTTGGTGATGAAATAATTAACACATATATAACGCTAGCCTAAATGAGCAATTAATATAACAATGTAGCCAATTACAAACATAAAAAACGCCCAACTAAATTCAAGCATAGCAAAATAACCCTCTGAACATTAAATTTAGTGACAAATCAGGTTAAAACCATGTTTAGCGTGCACGTGCACATTAATAAGCAAATGAAGATAATAAACAAAAAATTAAGATTAACTTTATTCACTAGTTTCTCACTGCTAAATTTGTAAATATCTTTATAAACATCAAATTAAACAGAAATAAGAGAAGAGAATCAAAGCGAGGACAGATGTCACAAACACGAGCAACAACAACGTACCCCACGGCCCCAACAGTAGAACCCACAGCCCCAACAGTTGCGCCCACCGCACCTACAGTTGCACCCACAGCACCAACAGTAGCCTCAACAGCCCCACCCACAGCTCCGACAGTAGCTTCAACGGCCCCACCCACAGTAGCCCCGACTGCCCCACCAACAGCACCCACAGTCGCACCCACTGCTCCTACAGACGCCCCCACAGAACTAATTATATTAGAAGGGAAGAAGCTAGAGCTCTCGGTAGCACTCGCTGGTGAATCGGTAACACCTGTGGCTGGCGTCATAGGGGGACCACCACTGCCACCTGAGTAGGGACCCCCAGAGCCTCCACTCTCTTCAGAAGGTGTCTTGCTTAGAAATAGACCAGTACCAAAGTCCACTAGGTTCTTTGGAGAGCTGCACCCCAAGTAAGCATTGTTAATTTGATTAAGGCATGTTAAAAACAAACCAATACATGATAAAAATGTAAAATGTTAATACAAAAAACAAGAAATTATATAGAAACAGATAAATTTATACAAACCTAGAGAAAACTTTTGAGAACATTGAAGAATGGTGACTATCAGCAGAATTTGGTTGACTAGGTTTTTCTTCTTCTTTTTCCCCTGTAAGAGTTTCCATCCAAGCTAATGGATATGACAGTCGTTTTAACATCTGCAACAAACAATTATATAATAAAATATGATTTACAATAAGTCGTAGGAACGATGTAATGTTATAAACAAATAAACAGACTATTAACTAAAATTAATGGAATAAATAAAATAATGAACATCAAATAATTAAACCCACTACATTTAACTCTTCACATTTATAACAAACCTTGTTTTTACGACTCTCAGCATCTTTGCCATCTGGAACACTAGAAGATAATGGTGGAGTACTTGGTTCAGTACTGGAATCCAAACTAAATGACACTGAACTGGTCTTCTTTCTAGCTGGACTGACAATCTCATATGTTGTGGTCACCTGTGTGGGTGCAATTGTAATAGGTGGTACCCAATCTTTTGATAATATTATATCTGCATCACTATAAGTCTGTAATAATTAAAGAAAAACAAAAAAAAATAAAAATAAAAACTAAAACTAAAGAAAAAAAATAAGTAGAAACCCAATGGAAAATTTAATAAAAATAAGTCTTATAATTTAAATGAAATAGATAAGAAATTATTGTAATATAACAAACAAAACAAAAATGAAGAGGTGTTGGTTACATATTGTTAGAATGTACCCAGTGAATTGGTGCAACACTGTAAAAATACGAACATTGACAGATTCTAACAAGAGAAGTACCTGAAGTGTGAAGCATCAATTTCAATCAAATTTTGACTATATGATAATATATCTGAATACAGAAGATTTCTTAGTTATGATATGTAATATAAGTGCTACAAATGAAATTTTATTTTAGTTCAGAGAAAGATACAAATTGTTAAATTGTATCTTTTGGGAAATTGTATCTTTTGAAAATACTAAGGGGCTAGTCACCGCAGACATATAGTCTGTTTTTTAATGCCATCACTAGATTTAACAACCATACACGTTTAACTTGCAGTGTAGGCTGTGCTTAAATTTGCTGAGCTCTATTCAATAATTTAAGGTTATATTTCTTTTGAATGATAATCATTTTGTAAAATTAATTCTGGTTAACATAATTTGCTAGGTACTATTTATCAATACAATTAACATTTGTACATGTGAACTGTCAAAAATAAGAAATTTTATTAAATTTGCTGGTAACTTGCCATATTGAAATGTAACCAATAAATTTAAGATATTTATCTTATGTAAATGATAAAAAGGATATAAACTTCCGAAAGTCGATTGTTTATGGGCGATAATCGAATAACCGTTTCAAGGAATTCCAGGAGTGCAGGTTGTGTATGTCGGCAGACAGAAAAACCAGTAATGGAACTGTAGAAAATTTGGCGTTGATTATCTCTGTTGGGTTCTTATTTGTTTTCATCGTGGGTCATCATTATGGGTATGTACGATAATTGGAGCAGTTCAGTCTGGTCACTATTTCTGTCATTTTCTTTTTAATTCCAATAACAGTGATGGAAATAGTAACCCGATTAACCTGATTCAATTATCGTAAATCCCTATAGTGTGCTGGGGATAGTAATAGTAATATTAATTTTTTCCCAACAGACAAAATGCCTATGGTGGAAACATAAGCTAACAACAACATTATACTAATAACATGGAAAAAAAAGTAGATGGTACATAAAATAATATCATAAATAACCAATATAATAATATAGAACTAGTGTGTGAACAATATGCCAAAGTGAGATAGTTTAGTTAATAATAATTCATTAAATTGCACTGTTATGTGGTTGCTCATAAAAACTAATTATTTTAGATCTAGTACCTCTCGATGTGAAAACATCTATAAATATGTCTAATCTGTTACTAGGTAAACAATTGTATAATTTAAAGATAGTTAACATGGGACTATTATAATGGTGAAAAGTGTTTGGTATTCTATAATAAAACACCATTGTTGATCGGCTAGTAGATCTAGGTACATAAAAGTAAATTTAATTAAGAAGACCAGAACACTGTATACGACCATTAATAATGTTTTGTAAGAATACAAGACTAGAAAGATTTTTTCTTGATAGGAGTGAAGTTTCATTGACAACATTAAACAGAGCCTGCTGATTACAATGCCTAATTGGATAGTTACCATATGTTTTGTAGTAACAATATTTACAGAATTTACGCAAAACATTTTCAAGAAGACAAATATATATTTGCTGGTGTGGAAACCAAATTAGGCTGCAGTATTCTAATTTTGATCTAACCAATGTATAAAACAGTAGTTTAATACAATAGATATCCTGTATTTCCTTGGTATTTCTAATAATAAAACCTAATGTTTTTAAAGCTGCATTACTGACTCTTACTATTTGAGGAACGAACGTTAGCTTCGAGTCCATGGTTACACCTAAATCATTAAACTCACAACACCGTTGGAGTAGTGTGCCATCTGCATTATAATAAAAGTTGATATTACTGTTTTTTCTTGAGAATGACAGTATTTCACATTTATTAATGTTTAGACTAAGTTGGTTTAACTCACACCATTAAGTAAAATTATCAATGTCATTTTGTAATTCAAGACAATCTGAAAGAGACCTTATAACCCTTGCTATTTTCAAGTCGTCAGCAAATATATATTTATCAGAGTTAGTTAGGATAGTTTACCAGTAGTGCACTATTTTAAGAAATTATATCCTTGTAGTATTTTCTGGAGTAATAAAACGCGTGTTGTTTAATGAAATCTTTATTCTATCACTACTTGTTGATTGTTGCTGTTATGGCAATACCCATGATTCAATGCTTATGTATGTAATGATTGACTGTTTTGATCATTGATATCATGTAAATAACAAGATCATTACAGTACCTCAAATATTATAAAATAAGAAAATACGAATAATATTTTGTAATTAAAATGTTATTCACATGTAAAACTAGAGCAATTTTCAGAATTTTTGTTAATTTTAATATTAACTTCAATTCAAGCTTAAAAAACTTATGTTTAAACAAAACATTAAACTGCAATAGCCGGCTCATAACAGTTCGGACAAGTTAAAAAATATACTTCTGTTTAAGGGCTGAGCCAGCTGAGCTACACAAGTGCAAATCATGGCACGTTTCTTGCGTTGTATTGTACATTGAATTTTATGAAGTAACTATATGTGCATTGTTAACGCCGTGTACAGTCTATTTTGTCATTATGTCATTGTAGATCATCTCAGAAAAAGTGCATGTGGTGCCAGCGTAATCACGAAAATGGATTTCGTTCAGATCGCTGCTGTTGCAGCATTATGTCTTTT
The DNA here is from genome assembly GCA_929113105.1 of Agrypnus murinus. Lineage (NCBI taxonomy): Eukaryota > Metazoa > Arthropoda > Insecta > Coleoptera > Elateridae > Agrypnus > Agrypnus murinus. Next base: position 134,076,243 of record OV816028.1, on the reverse strand, counting down.
AGGAAATAAAAAGAAAGACGGAAATATTAAAAAAGTGGAGAAAGATTCTAAACAGTGATTTGCATTTAAGGCGTTTATGCACTGGATGCATCAAACGTAACATGCGACATTAGAAATGCTCAGGCCAATAGGAATGAATGCATTGCATTTCGATGAACAATATGCAGTGTAGGAAACGCATATTTATGTAAATCGTGATTTATGCTCGTGTAGCTCAGCCCTCAGACAAATTTAAAAATTATACAAATTTAGCTTCAATTACAAAATAATTACGTTTATTATAGGAAACTGTCAATCTTTAGTAGTTTATTAATGCTAAGCAATATACGAGGTTGAATATAATAAAAAGATGTTAGTGTGGAGCCTTTAATTACTATTGGTTCATAAAAGTTCAAACACTATGAGGTCTGAAAATTAAATTATAAAATTGGTCACCGTAAGAGCAAGTTTTACCCATGACAATGGGTATTAAAGCATTCGCTATCGAACGAGATCAGCCCCATCGTCCTAAGTTAGTTAGAAGCAGACCCTACATAGTGCTTGTGCCACATTTATGACAAACGAATAAATTAAACAGTGAATCAACTTGTCGGATGGCAATTGTTTCCAGCAATTTTGGAAGTCTGCTGGAAACAATTTTGGAAGCATTGCCTTTTAGTCTCTGGGTCGTACTGGAAAATCAATGTTTCGTCGCAGTTGATTACTTTTTACAGCAAATCCGGCTCCTCCATCAATCTCTCTCGAAGATATTTAAGCAAATTTCTTTATGCGCGTTTTTCTGCTCTTGGGTTAGGTTTTTAGGGATCATTTTCGTACAGACTTTTTTGAAGTTCAGCTCGTTATGTAGGATTGATCGAACCGTCTCTTTGTTAATATTTTCCCATTTCTGCAAGCATTCTTACACTCAAACGTCGATCATTCCTAATAATTTCACTGATTTTTACCACGTTTCCGTCAGTTGTTGATGTGCCGAGGTGCCCTGCACGTATGTAAGCTTCGACTGCTTCGGAAAATCTCTTATGCCACGTATAAACTAAACAGGGTCTGCTTCTAATGACTGCTCAAACTAGACTAAATAACTTAGGATGACGGGACTAATCTCATTCAATAGAGAATACTCCAGTACCCATTTTCATGAATAAAACTTGCTTTTGCAGCGACCAATCTTATAATTTAAATGTAAGACTCTTAGTGTCCGAACTATTATTAGCTCATTTTCAAGTGACCAAACTTTTATGAACCAATAGTAATTAAAGGTTCCACACTAATAATATCTTTTTATTATATTCAACCTCATATATTGCTTAGCATTAATGAACTATTAAAGATTGACAGTTTTCTATAATAAATTAATTATTTTGCAATTGACGCTAAATTTCTATAATTTTTAAATTTGTGTTAAGCAGAAGTATATTTTTTAACTTGTCCAAACTACTATGAACTGGTGCTCGTATAGCCCCTCTATTTCAAATATTACTAACATCGTGGAGCAAACCTGACACAAACTTCAATAAAGAAAATACTACTATATGCATGTTGTTACGGTAATTTAATAACAAGTTGTTTAAAAATTATAATTTTGTAGGTACACAGGGTGGTCCAGACCACCCGTACAGCCCTTTTAAAATGCGGGGGATTAAAGATTTTTAACAAGACGATAGGTGAACTTACTAATGTCGATGTGCTCTTTTGAATGACGCCAAAATGGAACCCCCTGATTCCCCCTTGTAGGGGGTAAGGGGGGCAACTTGGAAAATTCAAATATGAACCCCTAAATTTTATTACATATTTAGATTCTACTCATCAAAATATGACTAATTTATTTTTATCTTCGCAACAGGTGGCGCTGTAGTCGCAAAAACCGATTTTTCAAATTTTTTACTAAATAGTGACGAGAAAGCTTTGCTAATGTGTACTTTCATGAGAAAAGATCTTACGTTACAATGAAAAATGCAAATTCTCTATTTAAGGTGTTTTCGACAAACAGATTTTTTTCTAACGTTGTACGTGATAACAATATTTTTTTTGCCTTAAATGTTGTTAGAATTTGTGTTCCATTCTAACAACATTTTCCAAGATTCTACTGGGGAAGATGATTTTACTTCAAAACATGTCAAGTCAGGTGCATTACAAAAATCTGCCGACGAGAATTTCACTTTGTAATTCACTATTAAATTTCGGTGGTTATCTTTCTTTTAGCGTATAGCAATGAATGATGAAATATGGATATCTCATCCACTAAGTAAGAATAATTTAAACGAATAAATTTTTAATTGTGAAATAAAAATTATTTATTTGAACAGTTGATTTTCAACAATTACATACTATTTAAATAGACTTGCGAAGTAAAGAAATGTAGCAAGTTATTTTCTGTTAAAATTAAATATTAAATTAGTACGATTTAAATATTATTTTGCCATATGCAGAGCAGATTACAATTTAGAATATTTTATCAATCATTTTTATTAGTTAAAAAAATAAACATTAATTACATATGATTAAAATAAATATTCAGATAAAGATTAAAAAGATTAAGCAATATCTAAATAAGTAGACGTTAAGGTTCAAAATCGATCTAAAAATTTCAGAAAAAAAAATTGTTGTCACGTACAATGCAAGAAAAAAAAATCTGTTTGTCAAAAACACCTTAGGGAGAGAATTTCCGAATTTTTTCTCATGAAAGTACACATTAGCAAAGCTTTTTCATCACTATTTAGTAAAAAATATGAAAAACTGTTATTTGCACCTGTAAATATGCCAGAGACGGCGGAAAATGCAAAAAATCGGTTTTTTGCGATTACAGCGCCACCAGTTGCGAAGATAAACAAATGTTTTAAATAAATTATTCATATTTTGATGAATAGAATCTAAATATGCAATAAAATTTAGAGATTCCCATTTGAATTTTTAAAGTTGCCCCCCTTTCCCCTTACAAGGGGGGATCAGGAGGCTTCCTTTTTGGCGTCATTCGATAGAGCACGTCGACATTAGTAAGATCGTCCATTGTCTTGTTAAAAATTTTTAATCCCCCGCATTTTAAAAGGGGTATACGGATGGTCTTCTGGACCACCTTGTAGTTGTAGTCGAACTTCTATATAACAAAGTCGGTAAATCCCGAGAAAAAATTCGCTATTGGGAAATATCGTTATAAAGAAATATCACCTTTTGTAAATATTATTTTAATACTTTAATTTTAATTTCAGTGATTCCGGAAACTGTAACGCCTTGCGTTTAATTAATTGTCTTGATAATGGTGCATTTTTGTCGTCAATTAAATGCACCCACTTTAAAACTCTAGTCTTCATATACGTCGTCATAAACAAGTTCTAGCACGTTTTGCTGTAAGTTCACTAACTAATTGATTCGCGATTTTTTATTATAGTCGATAAACTCCTGGCAGGAATTCCAAACATTGCCGCGAGCCGCGATGTCTTTCTTTTTTGTATACAGTTATCAGTTTCTCACAACACGTTGATTTTCTCAGTAATGATTAAACACTTTCACTTTTTCTTGTACTACAGTGTAGGGCTGTTAACTCACAAAACTAAAGTTAAAATAAAAATTTGCAATGCAAGTTTTTAATTTTACTTAAATGCTAATTGAATTTTAATCTTTCTTAGAGGGGTGGAATATCCATTTAGACAAGTAACAATGTGTATAATGTATCGAAGTTTAATCATTCCTAGAACTCTCATTTCGGTAAATTTACAGAAATCCCCTGAAAAACCAGTTGTAAGAGGCCTTTTAACAATTTGACAATTTTAACCCTTCTTAGAACTTCAATTTAAACAAATTTACAAAATCCTTTTGAAAGATTTACAGGTTTTTAAAAATGTGTGCAGGCTTCTTGGAAGAAAGGTAAATTTATAATGTTTTACTGCTGCTAAGAAAGATTGATGCATAATACATACATTTACCAGGAAAAATTTATTTTAGTTTGGTCTAAAAATTTTGTTATATAGAAATTTTACTTCGTTATTTAGAGACACTTTTTGATGTATTTTTTCTAAAAGGTCAGTGTACAGCACAAAAATTCGTTATATAGAGAAATTCGCTATATAGAAGTTCGTAATATGGAAGTTTGACTGTATTAAGATGATGAATTTTACATAACATGAATGTCAGGATGACTGTTATTTTGCAAAAGTTAACATTTTTGAGGTCCCTCCCCTACATCTCTTTAAAATGTCAAAAAAACAAGCTGTGCAAAATTTCAGCCCATTTGGTCAATATTAACCCGTGCCACCTGGTCAATATTAACCCGTGCCACCGAGAGGTTAAGTTTAAATGGGGTTTAACATGGGTTTGGTACATTTCTGGAAACTTTGTGGAATAAGTTTTTTATCTTTCTATGTTTTAACGTGAAAGATTGTCTACTTATGTTGTTGAAGTTGCTCAACATGAATCTGATGCCAAACAAAATTCAGGACCTCAAAAATGTCCATTTAAGTGAAGTTGACCACTTTTTGGACAGCTGTCAACTGTCAAAAGTTTTTCTGACAGTTTGAATTTGTCATCAGATTCAATTTCCGCAGTTTCAACAACATAAGTATATAAATTTTCAAGTTAAAACATCGGGAACATAAAAAAGTTCTGCCACAAAGTCTTTAGAAATGCACCAAACCCATGTTAAATCGACAACGATGACAAACAAAATCTTAAAAAGTACAATCCTAACGTAAGCTGCTGACTTTTTTTAACAGCTCTGGTAACATAAGATGCTGCTTACACTCGTATCTTATCTTAATGTGTTTCACAACTGTTGATTACACGTTGAGCTAGATTCTTCATTTTCCTGCTTGAGTCTAGACAGCATATCATTGGCAACTTGGGTACAGGTGCTGAGTAATGTAAACAAACGAATCTAAATTTACTCTTTTGTGTAATGATAGACAAATACACCTGGTGAAAACACTTTGGATACAACAAAGGATTTGGATACAACAAAGGATTTGGATACAACAAAGTTTCCCATGTTTTATATTAACCTTTATATGAGACTTTATTAAAAACTGAAAAATTCTATTTTTCAATTTTGAAACAAAAAACTTCAAAGTTTAAACCTTCTTTAGATCTAACCTAGTAGGGGATGTCTTTACCTCGAGGTATGTAAAGTTGAAATGTAATTTTCCACCCCAGCTTAACAGTACCTTTGCTCATCTACATTTTATTTATTCTTATATTTTGCAATATCAGTAAATAATAAAAAAATAAATTATGGAAAACATGAATGTGAATACAAACAGATTAAGTTATGAACTGACCTGTGATCTATAAAAAAAGGGCCAGTAATGTGGCCAAAAACTATATAACTAAGTTCAATATTTGTAAATATTCTGGCTTGGCAAAAAGTGCAATGCAACATTTTATTTCTACTTAGTTTACCTGAGAAGTTATAATTTTAGATAATATAATTGTCAGACGGTAACAATTACAATAAAATTCACTGTAAAAATGTTAAATTGTATTATATTCTAGTCAATATCAAAAAAATATTCACTGGGTACAATTGAATTAACACTGACTAAAAGTGCTTCTTACGATCTTATTTGATATTTACATATTTTCCAACTAACCTTTTTGGCAGATGAATTTTGAACAGGTGGTGGTATATTAGTTTCTCGAATATCAATACCAGAATCATGGCAACTTTGTTTAACTAAACTATCATCCTCGCTCTCAATTTGTTCCTCTTGTAAGAGATTAGGTGAACTTGTTGGACCAGTTTCATCTATATCCACAGATCTATCAAACACGCATTTATTTAAACAAACCATAAAGAAGTTTAATTTAATCAACTCACTGCCTATCTCTTGATGGAATTGCCCAATGATGATCTAATAACGATTTTCTCCTCTCTTCAAGACCAGGGTGAGCCTGTTCAGAGCCATCTAAGTTTGTAGGTGTAACTAGATCCCGTTCGAACGCTTTAGGAAATGCATCACCTTCCCTTTCTGTACTTGAACATACCGATTCTGCATCGTCTCCAGTTACTGTAGAACGACACAATTTCATCAAACAAAACCAATACATTACAAAATATAAACTAATTAAATGCACGAAAAACAATTTTAACACAATCTAATTTAATTATGAACTTGAAACTGAAGTAGAAGGAGAAACAATAACAACAATAATACACCTACCAAGTTCAGGGAAAGTTTCATCTTTCACCATTAACGAATCAGATTCATGATCATCAGGATGTTTAGAAGGTTTTGCATAATATATTTCAGGTTTTTCTCCGCTACTTCCCTCAACATGTCCAACCCTCATATGTGCAATATCATGATAAATAGCTACGTTAACAACAAATTCCATCGGTGCAATAACCCCGTATGCTTCTGGCCCGTGTTCAATAACGAGAGGATCAGAAACATTTGGGTCAAACATGACAGCGTTTGGTGTAACCAATAAAACACCCGACACCACACCCTGCCCATCTGTGATATGACGTACATTGATCCTAAGAAATCGTTCTGTGTAACTAGATGGTTCCTCATCTTGTTCTGGAATGGATCCTTGGTTATAAGAAGGGGTTCGTACTCGCTCCGCATGACCAGGTTTAGGACTGACAGGTCGTAAATTATCTAATAATTCTAGAATAAAACAAATTGGAGTGTAAAGTAAACAGGCATGCATTAAGACTGCTAATAAATTACTACCTTTCTCTTCTTGTGGTAAATCGTCATGAGCATCTTCTTGTGTTGTTGATTCCTTTTCATCACTACCTGACTGAGTACGAATAGGAACATACAATTGTTGACGAGGAAATATGACTGAAGTTGCTAGCCTATTAAGTTTGGATAATTCAGAAGGGGTAGTATCGAACCTAGCTGCTACTGAAGTTAAAGTGTCTCTATCTTGAACCTACAAAGAAAAAGATAAATTGATTATGAAAAACAATACAAGTTTGATTAAACATATTGCTCGTGGGAAAATTAAGACCTTGGTTTAATGTTAAAAATAGTATTCACTACATGTTGTTATTTTTAATTATGAAAATTATCAACATACTAATCAAGTAATTGTCTGTTCGATGACTGGTTTGTTTAAATATTTTAAAATATCATAATTTAATTATAGTTGTAAAAGACTATTATTAAGCCTTGCTAATTGCTATTATTATTACTATCATAAAAAAATAAAATAAAAAATAAATTTTTTAAGTGTTTCCATTGCCGGCCATCAGGCAATTTATAAAGTAAATATTTGATAAATTGTAAATTATTTCATATTTTGGAGTGTAAATAAATTGTTTCCATTTTGAAAACCAAAACACTATTTTGTAAAGTATTGAATAAATCAGTAAACACGTACAAAAACATAAGACGGAATACACTATGCGATGCGCTAATAAATATAGATGACGTTGTACAACATTGAAATGTCTTCGATATACAGTAGCTGATGTTTTTACTGTGTTGTATTTTAATGGTTATTGTAATTTTGAGTGATATGAATTTAATATTAATTAGTTCATATTCGTGTAAATATTTACATTATGTTAATTAATATTAAATGCAGCCGATAAAAAAGGGAGAAAAATTAAATGCAGGGCATGTATTACGTAATTAGTGCTTTGTGAAAAGATGCAGAATAAGTAAATAATTTAATTTAAATGGGAAATCGAACAGTTAGAATTGAATAAAATAACAGTATTTTTAGTAATGTAAACATTTAGATTTTATTTAAATTTTTTCTGATACCAATAAAATGGAATTGATGATTATACATATTGCAACATAGCCACCTCATAATTTCTTTTAAGAAACTGAACAAGAACAAAAGATGCAAAAATGAAATAAGAATTTATCACAGCAGGCGTTTATGAAAATAGGCCTTTACAGTACAAGCATAAATTCCATTAAAACATTAATATTCTTGTAGCTACTGTGCCACAATGATTACATACAACAGAGAAATATTTTTATTCGGAATCATATGGTAATATGTGCATTCCTAACCGCCTCAGAGGGTGGGAAATTAACCATTCCTAACTTACTTTTAATTCCCTCTCTTGGTCAGGAATGTAATCATTCCCTACCTGTTATCCCTCTCTTGGTCAGGAATGTGATCATTCCCGACCTGTTGTAAGTTCGTAGTTTGCTCGGTAGAGGGCGGGTGCATTATTAGGTCAAGTTTGTCACTTCAGTTGTCAGTTGTAAATAATTATTATTTGTTAAAAAATATGATGATTCCGAATAAAATAGTATACAAACCTCGGCGGGACGTTTCCTCCTGTCTCGAGCATTAGCTCACCTCGGGCCTGGGCCCTCGGTGAGCTATCTTAGCTCTCGACAGGAATGAAACACTTCCCGCCTCGGTATGTAATCTACTATTGTTTTAACAATATTATGACAAAAATGGCATGGAAATTTTCATTTTTTTAAATAGGCCGGTTAATATGTAATAGAGCCCTGACCAATAACAAAAGAGGCAGTAACAGTATTCGGTATGACCTTCATTAACGGCAATTCTTAATATTGGCATATCTGGAGATTTTCTAAATGTCACAAAATTATGAGTTAAAATACAATCACATTTATGTAAAAGTTTAAAAAGCAAGATATAAATATCTTGTTTAAAAGTTTCATCAATAGTGGGCAATACGAGTTAGAAAACAACAAAATTGTTGAAAAGCATTATAATGCAAAAACCCACTAAAACTAATGAATGTGTGAAATCCACGAACGGCATTTCGAGACTCGAGTTTCGAGCTTGTTAGCTCTCATCAGTCGAAGATAGCCGCTCGTAGATTTCACACATCCAACGGAGTATAAATACTAACTCCGGAATAACATTAATGTCGAGTGACACTAATGGTGACATCTATAGCCAGCCAAGCCTAGCCAGCAACAAAAGATGTCGAAATGGTTATTAACCATAGTAAACGTAAAAGTTTAAAGAGCAAGATATATATATATATATATATATCTTGTTTAAAAGTTTCACCAATAGTGGGCAATACGTGCAATATATAATTTGCATTATTATGCTTTTCAACAATTTTGTTGTTATCTAACTCACATTTATGTACTTTTATTTGGTTTTTAAATTGTTTTATACATTTATTTATTATAAATACATATGGCCAGTTTCACAAAGCTTGATTAAACTCTGATTAACTTAATTGTGATTAAATTTGAAATCTAGAAATATGATTGGATAAAATTCAAGGTGGATTTCAAATTTAATGACAATTAAGTTAATCAGAACTTAATCAAGCTTTTTGTAACCGGCTAATAGAAATTAAAAAAATTAACAATATCAGCATGTAAAATTATAAAATATTACAGATACATGCAAATACTGACAAACACTTCCTATATTTTTGACGACTAACCTAAAAGCACTAGTAACTTTTTGTCACTAGATATCTGGTATACTCACTACAAAAAGTATGTATGTATGTTGTTGTACAGTCCCAAAATTCTATAAAAAATTCACACTGTCAATTGCTATCTAAATTGAAAGTACTATACATTGCAAGCTATGATGAATTTTGTTATTTCTAACGTTTACACATTTTTAATTATACCTAAGGCGTTTTCTAGCGATCAAACAGTTTTAAACCGTTTACTGTTGTATTTAAAATGTGCCATTCTAGCAATGCAACAGTGATGTCATACACGCAAATGGTTCAAACGGTTTTAAACCAAAGTGGAAAATGTATTTGAACCAGCGACTTGTGCTCTAACAGCCTTTTGATTTTGACATTAAATTTTTTGGTTATAATAACATCTATTTGTAATTACGCAGGTCAAAATTATACTTCTAACATTAGTTTGTAACAAAATAAAATTATTTATTACATATTACAGTATTACACACTTGCAGAAAGGTTTTGTTGATCTGTAGGTTATAGGTTATGTTTTAGGTATACGATTCTTTGAATAAACCACGCCTGCAAAGGAGTGGTTTAAATTTTTAAAATGCTTCATTCTAGTGACTTTCTCAAACGATGACGTACTCATTCAACCGGGTTTAAATACATTGATAAATATGGTTCAACGCTAGAAAACGCCTTTAGTTTTTCACTTTTATTCTCTAACTTCAAGAATTTGAGGTTAGAAAAGTTGTCAAAACATTCGCGGTGGAAGAAGCATTTATAAACAATCTCTTATTTGTTCAGGCTCGAACACGTCACATATGGCGCGAATTTAAACCATAATTTTTTTTCTCGTAATGGCTGCTGTGTGGCATAAGATATTATTAATAACGTAAATTTCTTAGTCTATGCTATTGCATAACACAATAAAAAATGCGACTGTAAAAGCCCATTGAATCAGCTGTCAGATCGCTCTTTCTATCTTTTTCTTTTTAATATTAATAACAATGACAGAAATAGTAATCTGATCAACCCTATTTCATTTTCGTAAATGACTAAAAAGTATGGTGAATGTCTTATTTTTTTAAATCTATTTTTTTTATTGTTTTCAATTTAACCCTAAAAATGGCTTTTCATTTGAGCATTTTTTTATTAATCCACGTTTAATTGGCACCCAGAGTGGAATGTTTTCCATTAATAGAATTTAAAAGAACTATCAGATTTTATTAGAAAATATTCAACATGTAAATATTACAGATTTTACATGGCTCTTTACATCTATAAAACATTACATTTTATGTAAAACAAAACATTTATTTTTATGTCCAGATCATTATTAATGGTAGTTATAACAGAAGTATGGTTAAAAACTTAACTACACTTTGATACCTTGTATTTCAGAAACACTACATATTTAGAAATACTTTTTGCGGCAACATTTCTCACTGTTTGATAAGTAATCATGACTGTTCTATGTAATAACAATTTTTTGTTGATAGCTTTTAATGAGTTTAACATTGTCATTTGTAAAATAAATAATAACAACAAATAGAAAGTATTTAAACACAAACAAGGTTTCCAGTTTAGCTTCAGATCCAGCTAAAAACTAAGAAATTTTAAGTCAGGAATGTCATCACACAGAAACTGTCCAAGTATTGTTATGTTCACACCCACAGGGAAGTAATTTTAATTAATTCTTACACTTTCTGCACCTATTCCTTTATTTTTGAATTTTCATTCTTTGACAATTAGGAAGTTCTTATTTTCACTTTTTCTAATAAATCAAGAAATAAAATTAAAAATGAAATAGAAAAAGGAATTTTTCGCTATTAAACATATCTCAAATAAAGAGATCAAAACTGCACGACTCGCTCTCTTCCATTTCTTATGGCTATTGATATATTCTATGCAGACAAGCAATTTGAACCACCCTGTACAGTCTGCAAATTTTCCTGATCTTGCAATCTCAAAATTAAGAGTTTGTTAGAAGTAAACCCTTCATTTGGTTTGGCTTCGGTAATCTTCGCTACTAAATTCCTGAGTCAGAATGACTGACAAAAACAAGTTGTGTTATCTGTGTATTTAAATGGCAGGAAAAATCTTTGATGGGAGATCCTGGTCCCCGAAAAACACCCACTACGATTGAAAATGAATCAAACAATTCATTGTCGATTTTCCAAGTAGATTTCTGATTTATGCTTTATTGAGCTGGATTAAAAACTGACTTTTGTCTTGACTGAAAATGGCTGTTGATTCTGTTAATCATGCCTTGTTAATTGAAAAGCTAAGTGTTGTATATGGAATTGGATGGAACCGCTGTTCTGGATTAAAAGTGCTAATAGACATCAAGTAGCTAGAGTTAAAGAAGATTTTTCTCATGAAATCATTGCATGTTCTAGGGTGCTGCACAGGTCTCATCTGGGCCCCCTGCTCTTTCTTCTTTCTATTAACGACATTTCTCAATGCATTAAAAGCAGTGAGTTATTATTATTTGAAGACTTTCTGGCGGTTAAAATAATTTATTGTTGCGTCTTATTGGTCTCCTTATCAAATTTGTTACATTCATTAGCTTGAAAAGGTGCAAAAAAAAATTTGTAATTATATGTCATTATCTGAAGTTATTTTCTTATAACGACATTATAAGTATTCTTGAACTCAAGCCTTTATAAATCAAACATATTTACACTGACTTAACCTTATTTATTTACTTATTTTTGAACGAGGAATCAGGATGGCGGAACATCCTTCGTACCTCATGGCACCGATTACTATCATCATTTGGCCGACCCTTCTAGAATTTAGCCGAATCTAGGGGAATTCCACCCCTAGTAGGGATTTCTATCGTGCCAAACATCACATTGACACGGGACCTACCAGGTTTTATTATATAAAATTATCATTAATAAATTATTAAATAAATTTTTGAACTTATGACTTCGGCGCCTATTATTTAAAATGATCCTTATCACCCTGTATTTTATATATTTTAGCGAATTCATCAGTATAGGATTTGACAGGTCTGTAACTAATCATTTTATCAGAAAATTTTAGTAAATATATCAGTAAACATTTTTGTAATTACAAAATCACTATCGTAGCATACTTTATTATTTAAGCGTAAGATAGTAAAGCTAGTTTTACATTTAACACTTTATTGGCAAGTGATTTTCAGAATTTATTGACAAGAAATTGGGAAAAAATAAAACTTTTGCCTGGTCATTTTACACACTGCAATAAATTGGACAATTTATTGTGTTGCTTTAAATCTGCCAAACTTAAAAGAAAACGTGATATTGGATAATGGCTGGGTGCACTTTCATTGTCAGAGAATTTTATATTACAGTAGCCACTCGTTGGAGTGAATACTCTATTAAATGAGCAAATTGTTTATATGGACAACAAAAATTTAAATAATAACATGTTCATTCAATGAACAGAATAAATTACCAAAATATATGACTTACTTTGCTGAATTCACACGTATGAATAATCTCTCGGTAATAATTTTTGTATGCCAAACAGTGTTGTTCAGTTAAAAAATGTATTTAAGTTAATAAATACAATCAACCCTTTTTAAAAAGTACATTAAATTGAGTGAACATCTCGTTTGTATGAACAAGCAAGGTTTTAATTAGTTCACATAATCGAGAACTTCTGTATATAGCAATTTATTTTTTTAGACTCCAACAAACAAGACAACCTTAAATAGTTATTTTTATATTAAGTGTATGAAGTAAGTGGTTTTTAGTGCATGAGAAGGTCTTTTCACAAACAGAAAGTTATGTAAAAAAAGGGCATATTTCACCTATAGATAACCATGCACAAATGTCAATTTTTTGAAGCAAATATAGAAAAAGTATTAAAATCTGTCAACATTTGGATATATAACTACATATATACAGGGTCTTCATTAAGTTTGGAACCGGCTTAATATCTTCAAAACTATTAACTGGATTAAATTGAAATTTGGGGTGTGCATTTTATAAATTAATATCTATTGTACCTAATTTTTTCACCTGCTTGGTATCGTTACTTTACGAGATACACAGCCAACTTGATTTTTTTTAAATAGCAATGGGGGTCAAATTTGACATCATTTGAAAGCTTATTTTTTTCTGAGTACCATTATGTAATACACGTGTTGTATCATTTTGACAAAAATCGCCAAAAAAATTAAAATTAACGAAACATGTTCTCCATAGCCTATCATCATAAGTATCTATTCTTTCTTTTTCGCTTAATTTAAGCATATTTGACAATTTCTTTACTGTCAATGTGTAACTTTTGACATTCCTATGAATTTTGTAAGATCACTAGATATTTTAATTTTTAATTTATTCAACACTTTTGATTTTGTGGATAAAACATGTTTCGTTGATTTTAATTTTTTTGGCGATTTTTGTCAAAATGATACAACACGTGTATTACATAATGGTACTCAGAAAAAAATAAGCTTTCAAATGATGTCAAATTTGACCCCCATTGCTATTTAAAAAAAATCAAGTTGGCTGTGTATCTCGTAAAGTAACGATACAAAGCAGGTGAAAAAATTAGGTACAATAGATATTAATTTATAAAATGCACACCCCAAATTTCAATTTAATCCAGTTAATAGTTTTGAAGATATTAAGCCGGTTCCAAACTTAATGAAGACCCTGTATATATATATATAAATAATAAATAAATAAATAATAAATCTTTATTTATTCTACTTTTTAATTTACATATTTGAAATACATATTTCAATTGTAGAATGAGATAGAATTGAGCTTTGCTGATCTTCCATCCTACCCCAGCCGAGCAGGTAGATCTAAGCTAGAACGGGCCACCCATCCAACTTCTGACCGCGTCCGGCTATACTTTACCCACACGATCATCGTGTGGTCGATAGCTACATTACACTACCTGCTCGGATAAATGGGTACACCTGAGAAAATACCAAAAGTTACTAGAATACCCCAAAAATGTACAATAAATGTTCTAATTCTGTCAAAGTATTGCCAATTTCTTCAGGTCAGAAAATTGTCAGCAATTTCTGTATTACACATACATTCGGCCAATTTTTAAGAGATTTGGTTTTGCCCAAAGCAGCACAAAAGATTCAATATTCAAATGCTGTATTTTCTATAATATGCATACTGTTTATTAGGGCTCGACCGATTGCAGAATTTTGCCGATTCTTTATTTTATTTTGTTCAAACATATTTTATTAAAGCAAATTGCTCAGAATAAAATCTCAAATTTCTATTTTGCTTCGGCCGAATATTCGACGCTTCGGCAAATTTTAATGCCCAATTATTCAGTATTTGGCCAAAATCCACTTCGGTGCATCACTAGCACATACTAATAACAGCTTGGCCAACTTATTGGTAAGAAGTTGCTAAGTGTAAAACCAGCTTGAGTTACAGATCCATCAAACCCTATATTGATGAATTCACAAAAATCATATCTATCAGGAAAAAAAATGCAAATACAGAATAATACTTTTAAATTAATAACCGACAACGTCATAACTTGAAAAATATGACAAATAAGGAAAATCTCTAAGCGTCATTAAATAGTGTATAAAATATAGAAAAACTTTTGTCAAGAGCTCACAACAATAACCTGAAATCGGGTGTTCCACTTATTTTCCCTAAGCCTGTACATGTTTCTATGAGAATAGCTGCTCTTTATTATTCTGGCAGCAAAAATTGAATAACACCGTCAGGTATCATTAGTTGTTATATTTTACGTTTTTAACTTGAGATGAACATTTTGTGCCAGTTATGATGTTTATATACGTAGCTTGTTTTGAATGTTCTATATTAATTAGTGCTCTAACTTAATTATTAATTCTTTTACCTTCCGTTACTAAATTCTAATAAAGTTACCGTGTATTTTAAGGTCTTTATCTTTTGAAGCAGTAGCTTCATATGTGTTGATGTGTGGTCAATTTCCTTTCTAAGACTTTCTTTGTTTTTCACACAAGCAACACAAAACCTTTTTTTTTGTCTTTCAAGATTAGAGTTTCTGTATATTGTTGAAGCTCATCACTAGTTACATTAGCACAGTCTCTTTGAAACAAATATCCATTTGCACACATTGGTAATATACACTTTGCATACACATCGGCCATCTTTAAATCTTCTACTATTGTTATACACCGAGAAAAAAGCAGCATATGTTTTAGTTACAACCTATACTGCACTAAAGCCCAATCAAAACTAATAAGTCTTTAAGAAATAAGGTTAGATTATTTGTAGTACAAGTAAGTACCGGTTCAAGCTTTGTGCACTAGGTATAAGAAATGGATTGGTTATCAAAGCTTTTACTTAGTAGACAGGATGTTTAGTATAATTTGATACTCTTTTATTTTAAAAGTTATAAAAAAACAAAGATAGTTTATTAACTGATTAATTTCTGAAATACACAAGACACTGTGAGGGAGATCATATAACATAAACAATATAAACATACATGTCATAATACACAAAGATATCAAAAAAATTAAATCAGGTTGATCAGGTTACTGTTTGCATGATATACATTAGAAAGAAAAAGGCAGAAATAGTTAGCTAATCGAGCTGGTAGATTTTTTTTAGGTACTTACACTTCATTTTGTAAACACAAATATTATTTATATTCGACTTCATTTCTATTATTCCTGCATTATTATAAGTTTGGTAAAAAATGTCTTTTGAAATTGTAAATCTTCATTGAATAAAATTGAAGATGAATTTACATAACAGTGGTTTTTAGGCACAACTAAACAGAAATAAAGCAGAATGAGCTTTAAAAGCGATGACGCCATTAGACACCACCTAAACCTGCTTTTCTCCCAAACTCCGACAAATACGAAAAAAGGAATTAATTACATTTCATAAGTAAATATTCCCCATTCCGGTCATATGTGGTAGATGATTATGTTCGTCCCTACAGTTTTATATTCTAAGGACATAACCGAAAAGTTATTGGGTCTACACACTTAACTATAATAAAAATCAAATAAGAATAAAGTAGATGGTGCTTCGGTCCAAGTTACATTTACACAACTAAATCTTAAAACTGCCCGAAATTTGAAAATAAATAGCGTTTATTTTTCAAAATATGTATGTATTTATTGAAAAATATATAATAGTATATTAAAGTATTAGTTTCATAAGACACGTTTTTAGCGCACGCGTCCGAGTTTACAAGAGGACAAGTGCGCTAAAACGTCTTATGAAACGAATACTTTATACTATTTTTTCTATTTGCGTTAGTTCGTTATTAAATAATTAAAAAAATTACTTAGTTTTAAATAAAATGTGTTAGGGATATTTTGGTAAGTAGCATAACAGTTGGCAACACTAGAAATAATGCAATTATTTTTTACATAACCTCGCTTAATCCGCGCGACGTAGAAATTCTCATTCTTATCTCATACACTCAAAGCCCGCTAGTAGCGGGCCGCTACTAAGCAGCAGGACCTCGTTCTTTGCCAGGTGTATTATACGTACTGTTGAAAATTATTATAAATTCAAAGTAGAATGTATGCAAATATATTTGTGACAAAAATAATTGCTACTTAATAAATTAAAAACTTGGATGAAATAAGAATAATTATATTTCATTTCATAGAATAAATACCTTATTTGTCAAATAAATTAATGAGGTATAAATTCAATAGTATTTTCAGCAAAGAATGATTTTTGTTAACAAAAATAATTATTGATTGGATCTTTTGGATATTATAACTTATAAGGTAAAGATATATAATTTTATAAAACTGAATTTTATTACGTTAAGTTTATCGTGAGCTTTTACACATACACAACACAATGCATCCCATATGATGACAGTATCAAAATTTACAATTTCGTTAATAATAAAGTAAAAACCGTTACGCCCTTAACAGGGTTTTTTATTATTCGGCGCATTTATGTGGCCTGCAAGACTAGTTTTGCAAGCGTTGCATTCCAGTTATAAGAGTAATATAAAGCGTAAATAAGCTAAGTTTGACATTATAAAAACAGCTGTCTAACAGTGATATCAACTTTAAAAAATAAAATGTTACTGTTTACAGTATTCTAAAAAATTTCATTAGGACACGCAAATATAAAAAATTTATTTCAGTACTTATGTACAAGATGACAATGTATCTTATGAACAATTTATAAATAGAACTGATTAAATAATGTGACACTAGCATTCGAAAAACCTTAAAAATTTGTTTTATATTGGCACAATACAGTGAGATCAAGATTGATTGTCCTGATCCTACACTACTTTCCATCACCTTGATATCAATATTTACATCCAATTTATAAATAAAATTAGTGATATAAAGAATTCTGGGGAATTTATTAGATGTCCCTAGATGTCAATCTGTCAAAATTGTTTTTGTTGTAAACTCATTGCCGTGCGTTGTTAATTCCGTTTATTTCTTTATTCTTTTCGTTGTTTAATTATTTCTATACATAAAAGTCTTTTTCAAGACTACCACTGAAGGATTATATTGCAAGGTAAATAAAAAATATTTTTATTGTTGTTATCAAGTCATTTTATGTAGAAATTGTGAAATTACAGGTCAATAACTTCTATCAAAATGCCCTTTTCTCTTGAACAAGAGAAATTTATTATAGAAGCTTATTTTCGCAACGGTGAACGAGATGGTAATGCAGAATGGAAATATTCTCCAACGCTTTGTGCAGGAGAATGTATAAATCGCTTCCCTGATATGGAAATTGATGAAGAAACTTTAATTCGACATATACACCGGATTGTGCACCGTTTTCATGAAACAGGGAGTGTTAGTAAGGAGAAGTCAAGTGGTCGTGGTACTGTACTTACGGAAGATGTTGCAGATGTGCGTACTCGTGTAGAACGTAGTCCAAACAAACCATTACGCCAACTTGCTCAACAAACAGGTAATCGTAACAGTTATATGAAAATTACTTTGAAATATTAAATGAAAATTATTGTAGGTTTATCATATGGTACAGCTCACAAGGCAGTAAAGAAAATACTACACTTCCATCCATATCAAGTTACTGTCGTGCAAGAGTTACTTCCCCCTGATTATGAAAGACGAATTCAATATTGTAACTGGTTTAATGCAAATCTTCGCAATGATGATTTATTGGATCTCACATTCTTTTCCGATGAATCGTGGTTTCATTTGTCCGGATACATTAATTCACAAAATTATCGAGTATGGTCTGCAGAAAATCCACACGTTTTTCAAGAAACGCAGCTTCATCCATTAAAAATTGGGATGTGGATAGCAATATCCAGGAGGCGGATAATTGGCCGTTTTCTTTGAAGATACAGTAACAGCAACACGTCACCAACAAATCTTAGAAACGTTTATAAACCAGCTTAATGATGAGGAACTGCAACGTGGATATTTTCAGCACGATAATGCTACTGCTCATACAGCTGGAAGAACGGTTCGGTATTTAGAACAATTTTATGGTGAGAGAATAATCGGTGCAGGATGTTGGCCTGCGAGGTCACCTGACCTCACGCCACCAGATTATTGTTTGTTTGGCATCTTAAAAAATACAATTTACCAGACTCGCTTGCATACACTAGATGAGTTGAAGGACGCTATTACTGTGGCAGTACTTACTGAGCAATTGGTAAGCATATTCAAAAATATGAAAAAACGAGTAGATGCTTGTCTGGCTGTACATGGAGGTCATTTTGAACACGTACTATAAATCTATTGTAATAATTTTAATTGTAAATTGTTTAATTGTGTTAATTTGTGTAATTTTAATTGTTTATTAAATGAAATCTTTTGTATTTACTTCTTATTTTTGATCGTAATTGATCTTAATAATAATAATTGATAATAATAGTATTGGTTACCAATACTGTGGCAAGTGAAATTGACACGTCTTGTTATTTCTGTTATCAATGGTAACACATAAAACAGTAAAATATTTCAATTAGCATTCAGTAATTCTTTTAAATTCCTGATGTTTATTTTGTATGAAAAGGATAAACTTTTGCATAGTTCAAATGAGAGAAAATAAACAATCCTTATAACCATTTCAATATATTTTTTAATTAAAAACGAACTTGTTTTTCATGTTTTTAATTTCATACAAACCAAAGTGTTTCTAAGTTTTTGCACATTACTTTGGAGGTTAGTTTTTTTGAATGTCATCCGCACGCCACTGCTTTTGTCCTGATTCTCAGGTGATGGATGTAAATATTGATATCAAGCTCGTGGAAAGTAGTATAGGATCAGGACATTCAATCTTGATCTCCCGTTATTAACATCCATAATGTCCATTTGATTCGGCAATTAAATTTTCACTGAAACTTTCCGATTCTTATGATAACTATTTCCACAGTATTCTCCACTAAATTTGTTATACATTATATACTCTTCACAAAATTTTTTAATAGTGGTTAAGTACTTCTTTCTCTAGTTGTGTAAATGTGCCTCATGTTTTAGCCAATCAATGCCAAGATCAACTTGTGCTATACCATCCTTTGCTTTATTTTTAGCTGAATTCTACTATAGTTAAATTTGTCAGTCAAGGCACACCTTGATAATTACAAGACACATTTTAGTTCAAAACATGTTTCGGTTATAAGTCATCCTCTGTATTTGCTAGATCCAACTACTAATCCAAAAAATGATTGGAGCTATTCACTATTCAAATATCATTCACTATGTTTTTGGGTTATGAGTAATCATAAGCCTATAATTCAAATTGTTATCTTGTAAAAAAAAAAGCTTTTCTATTAATATTATCTGACAAGTGCTAGTTTATGATCTACATAAAGTACTGTTGCTAAATACTTTTAAGAATAACGTTAAACATAGAAGGTAACATAATAAAATGCATTAATGTACATTTTACGAATTTTATTTTACAGATGTACAGGGTAATTCATTATATTTTGACCACCCCTTTGTCTTTGTTATTAATGGAGATAAAAGTTTCCTATAAAAGTAGTACACCCTACATATTTTTGCATTTTCAAATAGCCATTTTGATATCAATAAAAACTAAACCGATTTTTTCCATAACTTACCTTGTTATTTTCCGTTTAATCACTTTTTGAGAAGCATAGTCCTCTGCTCTTGCAATAAGAGATTTTTTACATTTCTAAAATCAAATATCAGAAAATAGTAACGATAGACTTATATTATACAGGGTGGATGGGGTTACTATGCGTTAATTTTAAGGGGTGATAGAAGACATCAAAAGGAACAAAAAAAATCTGTACAACTTTGTTCTAGGACGTACCACTTTTCAGAAAAAAAATAATAAAGTTGTTGAAACATTAACATCATTTTTCTGCATTAATAATATTAGATTAATTATGGGTTTTTGTCAGGAAAATTCAATTTTTTTCAAAAACCAATATTATTAACGTGGCAAAATGATGTTAAAGTTTATAACTTGGCAAGTCCTAGAACAAAGTTGTACTAGAGTTTTTTGTTCCTTTTGATGTCTTGTAACACTCCTTAAAATTAACGCATAGTAAACCCTTTCCCTGTATATTTAGAATCAGTGAAATAAAAAAGCATTCAAAAATGCAATAGTATAAAGGGTGTTCCATTAAAAAAATAAATGTATATTTTACATGTAATTGGTTTTTGATGACATTTTAAGGAAACTTTTTTTTTAATATCTAATAACAGCAAAGATAAAAGGGTGGTCAAAATATATTAAATAATCCTGTATAGCACACTTAAGTCTTCATCCACTTAAACACTGTATCAAAAAACTACGTGTTCTCATCAGGTTGGCAGCACCGCATTGGTATGGTAAATATGGCCCGCATAGTTTTTCTCTCTAATTAACAATATAAAAAAGATTCAGATTGGTGCCCGTTATCGGAAATCATTTTTTTTCAACACTTTCAAAAAATTACACTGCACTCCAGCAGCAGGTGTGGGTATCATACTGGCTCTTCCATCTTTCAAGTCATAAGAGCTAATGCCACAAAAATTCGCGTGGTGATGTACGTCCTACGTCCATTTCTTTTTATTCATTGAGTAAAAATAAGCATTTTTTTCTATCTGACGCCATTTTCGATGAAAAAACAATGAGAAACTTCCAAAAATGGCCAATTGTTGTTCTCAATTTTGCTCGAAATTGAAGCACACTAGGAAAAAACGCAGTGAACAAAATTTATGTATTCTTTGACGAAGAATGCGATGCAGTTAAAAAAATTTAAAAAAATATTTCTCTTTCTAATTTTTTCAACTTTTAAAATTTTGTTTGGAACTGGATACGTGTTTACCCTATTTTAGGGGTCAAAAATAAATTTTTTCATATAGGAGACATGTGACATTCGTAAGTAGAGATTTCAAGTTTTAAAATGAGCCCTCGCCGGCCTTTCTAAGTTGCGCCAATTTTTGGATCTAGCCGGTGGTTGAGTTCAGAAAGAATAACCCATATATATTTGTCTATGCTTATCTACAGGGTTTCCAACAGTTTCTCCACTTTCTTATTGTCAAAAATTTAAAAACACACAACGAATATATAGACCTGCTGAGAGAGAGGGTTCTACTTGAAGCTTTACAGAATTTTACAAATTAATACTTCACTTACCATAACAGATAAGACAATGCAGTTTGAGCTGTTGTGCATTGTTTAAGTCAGTGGTGGCAATCTAACATAAATAAATTTAAACTTTAAAACAAAACACTGTTGGTTTTAGACAGGTTATTTAGGCTAAATGGAAAAATCAAAACGTTTACAAGATTGCATCCCTTTAATATATGACCTCACTTATAATATCCTTATTGAAACTTCCTTCATATATAGGCTACCATATCATTGAGGAAACACTGATTTTCTTTTGAATTTCACAAAGATTTGAAAAAAAATTAAAAATTATATATTTGACACTTCACAGTTCTAAAAAATTTTAAAAAATAAATAAACATGTGAACCTGACACTTTATAGCTCCTGGTCATGCAGGTGTATCTTAATTGGTCTTATTAGCAGTCAAGAGTCTTCTTTATTGACTACGAAACCTTTCCTGGTATTTACAAAGTCAGTAAATAATAAAATTAAAGCTGCATTTACAGCTGCAGCATTCACTAAAAAGGGGTACTTTGGTATTTTTATTTTTTGACTTATAATTAAAATTCTCTTTTCAATTCAGTCCATGTGGAAATAATGAATGTTATTATGAGGTGCAAATATTCTAAAAATCAAACTACAGAAAGAATAGTCTAATAGTAAATAGTTCGTAGTTGATTACATATCTGTCATAAAGAGATTTATGCACAGATGCATTATAATTAGACTATTATTGATAGATCTATCTAAACATAACTGTCTCTTTATGCCCCAAGGGCCTCTTTATGATCCGACGGGCAATAATGAAACGTCAATTAAATGTCAGAGCTGTATTTGTAGAACTTGATTGGTTCTTAATATAATTTGTAAACTTATCACCAATGAAAATAAGCTGAAATTAAGTATTTTAGATAGTAACTATAGTAACGTACTTCGTATATATGCACATAAGTATACGTACAGCGGCTTGATGTAACCTACGTACTCATTTAATTATATTTTTTACACAATAATAGATTTGAGATAAAAACAATCTGTGCATAAAATAGTGTATGCATTTCGGGCATAACTTGCTTTTATGGCCCTACAGCCTTTTCCTAGCCCTCGGCTGACGCCTCGGGCTAGAAATAACGCTTCTGGCCATAAAAGCTTCTTTATGCCCTTAATACATAAATAACTATTACTAATGACAACAATGCAGGTTATTTGAAGTAAAATATAACCTAAAAATTGATTTGACAGTTACAAGACATAACCTAAAATTAAGCGAAGAAATTAGCTACATTGCATTAAGTTACATTAACGCAGGCAAAAAGATAAAATGAACTTTTTGTTGGTCAAGGATATTTCTGATATTAATTGCAATACTTACATGAACTTTATTAATAGAATAAAGTATAACTGACTCATTCAGTTACTACAGAAAAGATAATGTTTCATTTTTATGACTTCTTGACAAGTGCATTGATACATATCGAAACGATACTAAAAATATCATTCATACTTTTCCATAACATTATAGAAAACAGTAACTATTCTCAAAAGGAAATGTTTCATCCTGCCTTCTTTTTGCATGTATTTACTGAATCTTTCTTATCAGTTACAAATTTTTACATTTTGTCATTCGATAATACAATAAGCAATTGGATAATATTTAATAAATGTTTAGTGTATGGTAAATTACTCAACAATACAATTATTTGAGCTCAGATGTAGGTAGCATATAAGCAATTTCTGTAAAAATTGGCCAATTTCATATTGTATCGGAAAATAAAAACGGCATTTTTATAACTAGCACAAATTTCAAACAAAGGTACAATATGCTAAAATTAAAAAGATTATCATATGATTTATAATAGTTTATATTTTATTTATACAAATATTTTGCTTTCGATAAGATTGTAAAAACCAGTATTTTAATGGCACTTTTCTATTACATCCTTGCACAGAATTTAAATTCTTTTACAATTTATACCTGTTGTTGTGACCTACTAACAAATAGTCATGTTATTCACGTGCATTTATCTAGGTAAGTATTGAGTAAATAAAAACTACTTACTGTGTAAATAGTTGTGTTTTCTGGTGGGCCTGCTTTTTTCTTTTCTGAAAGACTAGTGTTAGAACCATCAGTATCTGCAAAATAATAATAAACATTTTAAGAATAAACTTACATATTTAAGAACATTTCTTAAAAACTACTTAAAAACCGAACATAGCATTTCAATAATGAATAAAAGTTATTGCAAAACTTCAATGAGGAAACCGGTTATTAAAAACAGCGAGAGGTAAATAAAAAAAGTGGGTGTACGAACCTGCACAATTTGCATGGTATACAACGACGTAATCGTCTTCCAAATTATTTCTATCAATAAACGCGTTAGATGACTCATAATAATCATCAATGAAATTCATTTTCGTATTTTATTCGCGAAACAACGAGAAAACTTTCGACATTTTTCACTTCTCTAACAAGTGTCAACGAAAACATAACCTTGCTTTCTTCATCACGCAACTTGACGCAAGTTGTTATTATGATGTGGCGCATTCGCAAATAATTTATGCCAACGGGCGAACGTAAATGCAGCAACGGTATTGTGTACGATTGGTTGCATAACACGCTAGGGGATATGATATGTTTGTTTCATAAAAAATTTAAAATCATGTCTAATAAACTGAAAAATAAACAAATTTCTGGGCATATATTTAACCGAGTTTTTCACTCTCTAGGGTAACATATAAAATTCAATATTTACGTGAAAACATAAAGAAACTACAATAGGAGCACTTTGGGAATAATGCTGTCAGGCACAAAATAATATAATTTCTTGCTCAATATTTATGTTATGTTATCCTGGTAAGCCCATCTCCATAAGAAGATAACATGCAATAAATTTAATTCTACGACTTTAGAAACTATTTAAGGTTGATTTATGCACGACATTAATAATTAATTGTATTTCATAACTTCAAATGCATTATAAAATTAATTATCCACATAACTGTGAAATCAGTCTAGATTAGAAATTCTGAAATATGTACATAGGTACATCAACATTACTGTTAACAATAGAAATCTGATAATGTAATGGAAGATGAGTAGTACATCTGATAATTGAATAAATATAAATCTTTTTTCTAATAAGAATTAGGAAAATTTAAAAACATTTTAAAGAAGCAGTTTAGGTTTTTGAAAAGCTTCTACCTATTACCACTACACTTTACAGATGTCTGCCAAATTAAATTAAGGTTACCAAATTAAATTGTTGTTAATGTTGTTTTTTAATGTTAATTTAATAGTTGAATAAAAGTGGTAAATTAGCATTTAAAATTTCTCAATGTTTTCATAATTTTCTATTATAATAAAGTAATAATGTGATTGTTTATACAACATAATGTACTAGGTAATAATACTTTAGGCTCCATGTGAAGCATAAAATGGCCTGTGGACATTCCTCTCTATTAAAGAGGTTAGGTTGCAAACCTAGCACTCTCTCTTCAGTTGTCTTCTACATAGCTTTTTTTTTAATCGAAGTGATTAATTCTCACCAACTTTTTTACATTGGTTTCTATATATTGCATTACCTTTTTAAATGCACTCCACTGTTTGCTCCTCTTCTCGCACTCTAGTAATGTTCTCCTTTGCAAAGATGTTCCTGGATCTCACTTTGACCACACCTCTTTTCTGTTTTTATCTGAAATACTTTTATTTTCTTGGTGTTTAATGTGACCATTCTGCATTGCTTTATGTATTAATCTTTATCAGCGTGTGGTTAGTTATTCAGTAATTAAAGACATAGTCTAGATACATATTTGATAAACCTAGATGTTAACCCATTTTTCTGCATCTCTCATTATCCATTGTGCGACTATTAGGAATAATGAGAATGAAAGAATAGAATGGTTGCATAACCTTGTGAGATATCTGTTTATTAATTTTTTCAGATATCAGTCCATCCTTTCCAATATGTGCTCTGTAATTACGGTATAGTACTTTGCATTTCTGATCATTTTTCAAGGTAATCCATATTGCCTTAGTAAATATTTGCCACATGATATTCCTATCTGGAAATATACATATATAAATCCCATACATATGTATATTTCCTTTTTGTCATTACATCCATTCTTCTATTATTATTCTGAGCGCGAAGATCTGATCAATGCATGAGCGTTTTAGGCTTTGCTTATTTATTATTATTAGTTACACCTTAAATTTATCAATAATTTGATATTATGTCTATTAGGTGATACCCATTTTAAATTTACTTATTTTAAATAAAACGGTAACTGCTAATAGTCTGCTTACTGATCAGATTATCTTTATTTAATGTAATGTAATATTGATCTAGGTCAGGAGTCGACATACAAGAATTAAATTGGCTTTAATTACTCAGCAGCATGTATATTCCCAAAATATTATCCTGTTTTGTTTTGTTTTCAGATTAATATCTTTTAGTTTTCCTTCTTTTATCTCTCATGCTTTTGTATTTGTTTGATCACGTATTCCTCATCATTTACTGTTAATTTATTATGTTGAACATGTATTGAATCAGCTGAACATTAATATTTTTCAGCATAATGCATGCATTGTTAAATTTAGTGTAATTTATTTTAATTAATTAAAAGAGTGACATACCTAGTATTTTAAAATCAAAGTTAAATGTGAATTTTTTTTAATGATAACTAAATATGTCATAAAAGAGATGCATTAATTACACTCAGTTAGCCACTTTAAAAAAATTGGCAAATATGGAATTGCTTGGAATAACAAATTCTGTAATTTTGTTTACAAAAATTCTAATAAAAACAACTACGCATAATGTGCATGTAAATACTAACTTTAATGTTAAGATGATAATAACCCATGTAAATAGGTATGTGTTCGATTAATACTGTTTACTAAATAATTTATTTAATTAAGTTTTTATCCTAATCTCAATTAATATCAACTAAATTATATTTTTAAGTAAGTAAATGTTGAATTTAGAATAAACAAATTGATTTATATTGTCAGAATGTAAGGTCATCACAGAAAGGTATCATGTTGATAATTCACACAAATAAAAAAAGTTGTAAACAAAAATACTGTAAGAGAACATGATAGATACTATGAATAAAGGTAAGAAAAAAATATTTACAGTTTAAAAGATTAACAGTTTGCTTTTGCAGTAGAAATTAAATGTGATGTGCACAGGGATATCTTGTCATCCTTACTATTTAACACATATTCTGAGAAAATATTTAACGAAGTACTATATGAATCAGATGAAGGAATTTTGGTAATTGGAGAATATCCAAATAATAGGATATGTGGATATACTAATAAATGATTAGATAAACAAATGATACCATCATTTTTGCAGTTATCCTATAAGGTAGGGTCTTTTAGGCAAAGTCAAAATTTTATCGATCTCACCCTAAAATATGATTTAGTTTGTTAAAAAAATGCAATTCCCAAAATATAAAAGTTTTTAAACAATAATAATAACCCATGCCGCTAGAAGGTTGAGTTTTTAAGTGTATTTTAAATGGGATTTTCAGCATTTTTAGTAAAGATAAGGCATATATTTTAAAATTTTCAATGTTTTGATTTGGAAATTTGTACCTTACGGTTTTGGAGTCACTGAACACGAATTCGGTGTCTTTGAAAAATGACAGCTGTCATTAGAGATGTCAAATTCATTAACGTTACTTAGAGGCAATCTTCATCTGCCAAAAATCATTTTTGACACCGAATTCGTGTTCAGCGACCTCAAGTCTTCTAGTCAAAACATCAAAAATTAAAAAAGCTATGTTCTCTAAAAATGCTAAAATCCTATTTAAAGTATGTACATTTAAAAATTCAACTTCCTAGCGGCATGGGTTATTCTAACTTTTATATATTTGGGAATCGCATTTTTTTCAATAAGCTAAATCATATTTTAGGGTGAAATCGATAAAATTTTGACTTTTGCCAAAACATGGGTCACCCTACTGAAAGGCCTACACAAAATCTTCAAAAGTCAGTCAGCATTATGGATAAGATTTAAACACCACAAAACTACTGGCTTTTGAGATGTAAGTGTACCGATGCTTCAAATTTTATGGGTTGACCCATGAAGAGGTTTAAATCAATCAATCAGAAATTATCAAAACCAAGACAGCTGGAATATCTGAGCAATACGACAAGAAATTACTTCAGCTCATATTAGAGGAAAAGGTTCTAGAAAGAAAGATAATACTACGGTCCAAGAACTTGAAAACGAGATTTACCATGACAATCACCGGATTATTTAGAACCGCAGTGAATAAACTGCAAATCGCCATGAAGATCGCTAACATTTCAACAATATGTAACATGTGGCATTTTGAAAAGAAGGAAAAGCATAAGAAGAGTTTTTATTAATAACGTTCTTATTGAACTTCGTACAGTTACACACCACATTAATCTGGTTTGTTGTCCATTGGATTGCCAGTTCACCACGGCCTATCAAAAGAACTTTAAGAACTTTGAAGTGGTTATTTTGTAAAAGTTCATTCTCGTACAAGTACTACTCGTAGAAGTGCTCGAAAATTTCTGGTACCTGAATCTACTCGTAATGACGACATTATTTACAATTAAACTGTAAATAAAATAAACATACTGTAACGTTCTTTTTAAAATAATAACAAAAGTGCTGTTTAAATCGTCTATTAATAAGAAATATTTATTTACAAACACTAATGAATACACTATAAATTAACGCTATGATTATAAACCATTAAAACTATTATTTACAGACTATGAATTTCTAATACAACATTTATCTTCACATTTACTATTTATTTCGTGATACACAGTTAATGACTCGCTGTTGACTCATCCTCTTTCATTCGCGAAGTCGATTTTATACCCTCATATAATCGTACCAGAAGCCGCTAGAACCTACTATGTATTTCTGGAAGGTGCTAGATAAACAACGTCTGGTTTACATACTTGGTGCGATGCGTCATTCTCTCGAATGCTGTAGAATATTCCATTTGTTGTGTGAAGAAGAGGTTCTTTCTTTTTCTCTCTTGTTACACTGCCCCCCTCTTCAAGTCTGTTCTGTCCCAGAACAGGTTTTATGCTCTGGTTCCTGTAGAACGGGTCATGACGATATCGACAGTCTTCACCTCGACTATACGTTCCATTACGGTAGAAGTAACAGTCTACACTCTTCGTTGGCCTTAATGCGGGCTGTGGGTCAAAACTGCAGACGAAAATCTTGACGTCCGTACCTCTAAAGACAACTTCCAGCATGTTTCTAACGATTCTCCAATCCAGCTGGTCCCGCCCACAGCCGAGTTTGGGAACTGCCAATTTGTTAATTCCCCTGGTAAGCAACTCGATCCTCAAATTCCATAATGCCCTCCACAAGTCGGCGTAACTCGGTTTCTGGTAGTAAAACTGCTTGGTTACCAAGTAGTAAATGGATCGGTCATGATCAGGCAAGCGGAAGGATTTACCAACAGAGGGATTTTGTTCTCGAAGTTCATTCAGCCGTCCAAATTTATTTCTAAACACTACTGCGATCCCCCTGGACATACGGAGATCCTCGGAGACACAGTCGGCAATGGAATAATCACCAGGGACCCGGAAGAGATCTTGTTGCATCTCAGTCGTGACTCCGAATCGCGCTTTTCTAGTTCCAGAAAACGCAGCCATAAATTCTCTAAAGGTTGGCTGATCATCTCCAGGCCTTACGGTATTGATAGCCACCTCAGCCTCATCTTCCCGATCCGGGACTGCGTCATTATTTCCCTCATAGTGCGCCAGACGATTGGAGTGTACCACCTTTGGTTTCCCTCTTGGCAATTTCTGGATGCGATAAATCAAATCATTTATTCGTTTCTTCACCTGGTATGGACCCTCCCAATTCCGCTGTAACTTTGGAGAATAGCCACGACGTCTTTGCGGGTTGTATAACCAGACAAGCTCTCCAGGTTGAAACCCTCCTTCTTGGGCTCTCACATCGTACGTAGCCTTCATCCGGTCACTCGCGATTCGACTATTGTTTCGGGTTCGGTCGTGAATATCCTCCAACTTCTTCTTTAAGTTGATGACATAATCATTCCCGGCTACCTCCTGCTCTATAGGTGGAGACTCAAATTCCAGGTCACACGGTAACCGTAACTCGCGTCCAAACATCGCAGACGCTGGTGACTGACCGGTTGTTTCGTGGACCGATGCACGATAAGCCATTAGGAACAAATGCAGGTATTGGTCCCAGTCTCGTTGATGATCGGAGACGACCTTGGCCAAATATTTGCCCATTGTCCGATTCATGCGTTCTACCATTCCATCGGACTGCGGATGTAACGGTGTGGTCCGAGTCTTGCGAATGCCCAACAGTCGACAGACTTCTCCAAATAGTACAGACTCAAAGTTGCGGCCTTGATCCGAATGCAGCTCCATGGGCACTCCGAAGCGACTGAAGAACTCTATGACTAGTACATCAGCAACAGTCGCAGCTTCCTGGTTTGGTAGGGCATATGCTTCTGGCCATTTGGTAAAATAGTCCATTGCCACTAATATGTATTTATTCCCATCGTCGGTTTCGGGAAATGGTCCGGCAATATCTATAGCTATTCTTTCCAGAGGACTACCCACATTGTACTGCCTCATAGGTGCTCTTCGTTGCCCTAAGGGTCCGTTACCAGTGGCACATAGTTCACATTTCCGGCACCACTCCTTCACGTCTTCTTTACAGTTGACCCAATAAAAACGCTCCCTAACTTTCTCCAAAGTCTTTTTCACACCGAAGTGGCCTCCTGAGGCACCGTCATGGAGATGTCGCAACACTGTAGCCACTCGGCTTCTTGGAACCACGAACTGAGACCTAATGGTGGTGCCATCTTCACTCTCCAGTACTCGCTTCAGGAGATCGTCTTCCACCTTCAAGGACTCCCATTGGGCCCAATATGCTTTGAGCGTTCTGTTGAAAGGGCTGACGGCCTCCCAGGCAGGCCTTTCTCCCACGCGCTTCCATTCCAGTACCATTTTTAGTTCGGGATCAGCCTTTTGCTGTGGTTGCAATTCTTCCGGCAGCCAATTGTCGTTGATGATGGTAGTTCTTAATACTTGGCAAACCCTCTCTTCTAAGCGAGAGCAATGACGGCAATCCGTTGGACAGGGTCTTCTTGAAAGAGCATCGGCATTTCGATGACTAATGCCCGCTCGATGTTCTGTGTCAAAGTCGTATCCTTGTAATCGCTCGATCCACCTTGCGACCTGGCCTTCAGGATTACGGAATTGTAGAAGCCATTTCAACGCTGCATGGTCCGTCCTCAATAAAAACTTCCGTCCGTACAAGTATTTGTAGAAGTGCTCAACGGACTTCACGACGGCCAGTAGTTCTTTTCTGGTCACACAATAATTCCTTTCGGCTTTCGACAAAACCTTACTAAAATAGCCGATGACCTTTTCTTGTCCATCCTGTATCTGAGAAAGTACACCCCCAATGGCCAGATTACTTGCATCTGTGTCAAGTATGAATTTCCCTTCTGTCCGTGGATAGCTCAATATTGGTGCTGTTGTCAGAGCACGCTTCAACTGTTGGAAAGCTGTTTCGCACTCTCCGCTCCAAACATACTCGCGCCCATCTTCAGTTAACCTTGTCAGAGGTTTCGCTATATTCGCAAACCCAGGAACGAAACGCCTGTAGTAGGTACATAACCCAAGAAAACTACGGACTTGGTGTTTATCTTTCGGTGTTGGCCACTCTTGAACTGCACGAATCTTATCGGGGTCGGCTGCCACTCCATTTTGTGATACGACGTGCCCGAGATATTTCACTTCCTTTCTGAATATGTGGCACTTTTTCGGACTCAGTTTCAGATTGGCTCCACGTAGTCTTCGGAACACTTCCTCTAGATTTTTCAAATGTTCGTTGAATGATTTCCCGACTACAATCACATCATCTAGGTATACCAGGCAGGTCTTCCACGACAGCCCTCTCAGGATGGTCTCCATTAGACGCTCAAAGGTGGCCGGAGCGTTACATAGACCGAAAGGCATAACTGTAAACTGCCATAGTCCGGAACCAATAGTAAACGCGGTCTTCTCCCGGTCTTCAGGTTCCATTTCAACTTGCCAATAACCACTCTTCAAGTCCAAAGTCGAAAACCATCGTGAACCAGACAGGGTATCTAACGTGTCGTCGATGCGTGGTAAGGGATAGCTGTCTTTCTTGGTCACGTTATTGAGCTGCCGATAGTCCACACAAAATCTCGTTGACCCGTCCTTCTTACTGACCAGGACCACCGGTGATGCCCATGGACTGCTAGATGGCTCGATGACCCCTTGTTCTTCCATATCGGTAATAATCTTTTCGGCTTCTGCTCGCCTTGCTAGAGGTAGACGCCTCGGCTGCTGACGGACAGGCATAGAGTTGTTTGTATTGATTTTATGTTTTACTATATTTGTTCGTCCCTTCTGGCTATCGTCAAGAGCGAAGATATCTTGGTATCGGTGAGCCAAACCCTGTACCTCTTTCACTTCCGTTCTGTTAAGGTCTTCGCACGAACTAGTAACCATACCCACTAATTTTCTTGGTCTTTGGGCGCTGGTTTTGGAACATCAGCCATACACCTGGCTACTCGGAATACTGGCACACACTGTCCCACAAGGGTACTCTTCTTCAATGTCACCGAATCCACATTAACGTTCATAAGCCTCACCGGTACTGTCTTTCCAACCTTGATCAGCGCTTTTCCCGCCAGTATGCCACTATGGATCTTCTTATCACAAACAGGCTCCATCATTCGCACACATCCTACCCGAAGATCTCCATCCAAACCTGCCTCGACAACCATCTCGCTTTGACCCGACAATATCACATCTTCTGTCAGCAAAACCCTTACGACAGGATCTTCTCGTGGGTGCAACGGAAGTTCTTCGTTACCAACCTTCAAAACACCCTCCTTCAAGTCCAATGTAAAACCAAACTTTCTCAGGAGGTCCATGCCCAAGATGAAGTCGTCAGTGATATCTGCCACCAGCACTTCATGATCACGCTCTTCACTTCCAATGCCAATCTTCACCTTTACCACTCCGCGTGTATGTATTACTTCACCTGTAGCCGTACGGAGTTGAATAGTTGTCGGTAACAGCTTCATACTTGTTCTTAGAACGTCAGGGCGTATAATGGATTTTGTCGCCCCCGTATCGATAAGTAGTGGAACAATTCGATTCGCAATTTTCCCATCTATGAACAAACTGCTGGTACTATTCCTTGATGTTACGGCATGGACGGTGATCTCTGGGGCATCTTTCTTCAACGTTCGCCCTCTCTTGCCAACCCCTTTTAATTTTTCCGACGGTTGTACTTTTCTTATTTTGGGACAACGGGGTTCTACATGTCCTTGTTCGCCGCAGTTCCAGCAACGGGGCCCTCGAACTTCTTGATGATTCTTCTTACGGCTTTCTTCCTTCCGAAGAACTCTCAGTACTAACTCCTCTAGATGATCTTTAGAACCTTCTTCTTCTTCCACAACGGCCCGAACACGCCCGTGACCTCGGGACGCTTGTTTTGCAGCTTCAAATTCTAAGGCATGAGCAAGCGCATCATCAGTTGTTCTTGGTCGTGCCAGTCTCAATGATTGTTGTGTTTCCCCGTCTCTTAACCCATCAATGAAGGTCTGCACAGCGAGTTGTCCCAGAAATAAATCGGGTGCCGTAGGGTACGCCAATCGGACAAGCCGCGCAACATCGGCTTCAAACTCCTGAAGGCTTTCTCCATTCTTCTGGATACGATTCTTCACTTGCGCGTGATACACTTGTTGAAGATGCGCGTCTCCATATCTCATCTCCAATCTAGACACTAACAATTGATAATCACTTTCCTGTCCTGCTGGGATTGTTTGCAGGACGTTCAACGCGTCTCCACGCAAAGCCACAGTTAAAGAAACGGCCTTTTCCTTGCCCGTCCATCCGTTGGGCCCAGCGGCCGCCTCAAATTGTTTGTAGTAGGTGGACCAAGGTATCTTTCCATCGAACGTGGGTGGTTTTATTTTTATCCCTACGGCAGGAACCGTTTCTTCTTTAAATTGTTTCTTTCCTTCATTAAACGGCCACTCAGACGTTGAGGGAAACCGTAGTTGATTCATTCTATCTTCCAACATTTCGTCGTCTTTCTTAGCTGTTGGTGGTAATTGCATTTGGGCTATTTTCTCTTCTACCATCTTTATTACCCTATCTTGTTCCGCCAATCTACCTTCCAACACTCCTAATGCGCTGGCATTTTCCAACAATTCTTCAAAAACTTTTTCTTCTAACGCTTTGACATTTTCCAGCAATTCTCTTTTAAGCCTTCTAGAACTTTCTTCGGATTTCCTGGAATTCTCCAGTATTTCTTCCTTTAGCATTCTAACATTTTCTTCGGCCTTTTCTAGTAATTCTTCTTTAAGCATTCTAGAATTTTCAAAAACTTTTTCTTCTAGCACTTTAGTATTTTCCATTAACTTTCTGGAATTCTCTTCGGACTTTTCCAGTAGTTCTTCTTTTAACATTCTAGAATTCTCTTCGGACTTTCTAGAATTCTCTTCCATTTTACTTAATAACAAATTAGTATCAATTGCGGGTCCAGGTATTTCGAAGAGGAAACTTTCAGGGTCTTCTTGCTGTTCCAAAAGCCATTCTCTTAGCCGATTTATTAACACGTTTTTAAGGCCCGTTGTGTCTAAATCTCGTTCTTCAAGTTCGTGTTTTAAGTCTATTACCTTCAGATCTTTTAACAATTTCATTGCCATTTTAATTATTTAGTTGTTATTGTTTTTAATACTAACAGTTTATTCTCACAGCACTTTGTTTAATTATTACGCGATTTTATTTATTTTAAAACTCCACACCTGACAACACTGTAACGTTCTTTTTAAAATAATAACAAAAGTGCTGTTTAAATCGTCTATTAATAAGAAATATTTATTTACAAACACTAATGAATACACTATAAATTAACGCTATGATTATAAACCATTAAAACTATTATTTACAGACTATGAATTTCTAATACAACATTTATCTTCACATTTACTATTTATTTCGTGATACACAGTTAATGACTCGCTGTTGACTCATCCTCTTTCATCCGCGAAGTCGATTTTATACCCTCATATAATCGTACCAGAAGCCGCTAGAACCTACTATGTATTTCTGGAAGGTGCTAGATAAACAACGTCTGGTTTACATACTTGGTGCGATGCGTCATTCTCTCGAATGCTGTAGAATATTCCATTTGTTGTGTGAAGAAGAGGTTCTTTCTTTTTCTCTCTTGTTACAATACTTTTACAGAAAGATTTTATAATTACTTTCCACTGTGTTTTTCTTAACCAGTCTTTTTTTTTGAAGAAATCGGTAAGCAGAAATTTCATATAATATATACTAGGGAAACCTCGTCAAGACATGACGGTCAAAAGGATTGAAGGTTTCCCTATTCGTTGTGTGATTGCAATTCTTCTGATTTTCGTGAGTGATTATTTAAATAAACGCAATCAAATATAACCAGTTGAAATTTCTAAGTCAATATAGCACTCTAAGCTTACCCTCCTCTCTTCCGACATATCTTCCTCTTTGGCTTACCCCTCCCTTCCGGTTTATTCTACATACACACATACGGAAATTCTACCATACGAAATGATAAGAATAAAATCAAAAATTGATCTTGTTTAAAAAATTCTTGAAAACGTCTATTAGCACCATATTGTAACGTTCTTTTTAACATAGTAATCAAAAATGCTGTTTAAAATCGTCTATTAATAAAAAAAAGATTATTTACAATGCACTTAATTAAAAACACTATAACTATAAACTATTTAACAAACTATTAAAAATGCTAGGTATTTACAAATTTATTTGAGGACTTATTTATATAAAAACTATTTATGTATTAACTAATTATTCAGAGTACATTTCAACAAGACGCCGGTTAAACATTAACTGAACTCTTTCTACCCGCGAGCGATGACTCATACATCTAGAATGTTCGATGACGTGTTGATGAGTCATACATGCAGCGTTTATAAGTGACGTCAATGAGGCGTGTCGATGAGTCATACTCGCAGGTGTTGATTGATGAGTCATACAGTTGATGACTCATACACCTAGAATGTTTGATGACGTCATATGTGGGTTTACTATTCGTTACAATATTTCAAAAACATGATATAAAAATAGTGTTGGCAAACCGGAAATTATTTTTTGGTAACTTTCCATGGAAATATTTCCGAAAACTTATTGAACTGGCAAATGTCAAAAAAAAGTTGATTCTCAAAGTGAGTTCCGTGGAACCCTGGGGTTTCGTGGAAATATTTTGGAGTTCCGCGGAACCAGTTGTAAGTCCTGTAATATAACAAAAAAGATACCACTTGCAATGCTTTAAACTTTCCTACAATAATGGACTAATTACTATTTTATTTGATGGTGCCTTTTGTTACCACATCTATGTGAAATACAAAACAAAATATCGCAATAAACTGGATGCTACACAGGGAAAGCTTCAATATAAAAAAAGAATCAGCCCAATGGAACTCTCAAAGGAACTAGAACAAAATGCAGCCTTGTGTTTTAAATGCATCCATTTATTTAATACATATAAAGTATTTACAGGAATAAATTCCAAGAACAAATACTTATTTATGAACACACAGTATATGTAACTAACAAAGGCTAAGTGAATGAAACATTTAAGTAGCAGAATTTTCATTAATTATAAAAATATTATGCTAATATATGTTATTATTATTATTGCATTTTGTTATTAATACATACGCGGTTTAAAAGAAAAAATTGCGGTTTTATTGCGGGTTTGATGCAAACTTTTGTAATCGTGAATAGTTCCAAAAGCTACAAACGCTGGGGACTAAGAGGGCGCTGCAAATAGTTATTCGTTAGAGTCACTACATCTAGTCACCTAGGTCGTGCTGGTAGATAAGAGTACCGCAAAACGCCGCCATATTGGGGCAGAGAAGGGTGATTTTTAATAATGGACCAATTAAAACCACATTTTAGGTATTTGACATATTAGAGGTTTGATCTTTCAGAATAAGAAAAACCTTTTAAAGTAGACATGGCATTTTGTTCCGGGCATTTTTGGTGCTCGCGTCATAACAGTTCTGCAGTATCTTTGGATTCTGAAAATCATATAGTTCATTTCCAGTCCAAATCTGTCTAGATTACAGACATATTATAGAAAACTTTGTTTTTATAAATATTAAGTACGATAAATCTATGAACATTATTATGTACAGGATGTTATATTAAAAGAACACAAGAAAAGAAGTATGAAAAAATTGAAATTGAAAGTACGAAAACGATTTAAAAAAAGTACTGTTAAAAACTCTTATTAAAGTAATAATTTCTCTAATTTCTATTATACAATAATCTGGGTATATTTAATAGTGTTAATTATAATGAAAATAAATTAAATCAATATTAAGGAATAAAGTAAAAAAACAGAGTATCTAAAGTCACTAATAATTTAAAAATAAAAATCATGTAAATTAATAATACAAATTTTAATAAATAAATATTAATATTTACATTTATGTTTGCATTGTTCTGCAGGTTTCATTAATTTTGAATAATTTAACAAACGAGTAGGTATAGCTTGTTAATCAAATATAATAAGTAAATTATTTATAGTTTCTGTATTGCCTTAATTTGCTGGTAATTTCATAGTTGTTATTCAACTATTATTCCTATCATTTTGTTCCGTGTTATCATTTTGAAATTTAGTTACACAAATGGAGAAGTGTAAAAATTTGCACTAATAATAGTCAGTAATGCAAATTTTTATATCTGTTGTATTAGTATTTTAGTAATTAATTAACTAGATTGGGTGTATCCTATATCAATAGTCTAATAACAGGAAAATAAATGCTGTTTGTTTATAGTTATTTATTTAGATATACAGGTGATAGTGCCCATACATAAAATGCAACAAAAAACTTGAAGCCTATATCTCACAGTGAGAAAAAAATATTTTTGAAAACTGAGTTTAGAGATCACTGGTCTAGAAATCAATAATGCATTTTTAAAATGGTATGGCACAGCTTGTAGCGGTTGGTGACATCATACTTTTATTTTGTTTTGATTTCGTCGAGTTTCACGCTCATCTCATTAATTTTCACAATATTATTTCTAAATAATTTCAAACGGAAATTATTAAATTTGTTGCATTTTAATAAAATATGTTAGTGTAAAAGTTCTACTTTTGTAATTATTTATTTGATACAAATGCCGTTTTTTAATACACTACGTTCACAGAGTATGTGCCATAGTATATTTAAAAATAAATTAAAGATATTTGTTGATTTCGTCAAAATCTTGTAATGTAGTACAGACAGAAAATAAAACAAAACCTTTGCCTCTAACAAAAAGGGTTATTGACTTGAGTATTTAGAGAAATGACAAGGCCAAGGTTATGTTTCAAAAAGTATTACGCAACTTTTCCCTAATATAATAAAATATTGCGAATAAACATTCTAGGTATTTCTTCTTTATGTCATCACACTCGTCAGTATAATTACAGTGTAAAATCACAAATAAATCGAAATATGGTACCATCATTGCCCGAATATTATTTTTAAACCTATTTTTAATTTGACAAAGGCAGTGTGTAATCTTTTATGTGAGGTAGATCATGATACCTTACAGCAGTCCCCAAACAAAGCATATTTTTAAGCATTTTTCTAATGTGCGTAAATCCATTAAAGGGCGGAAGAATTGCTTGTTCCTATACTATCACACATTCAATGTATGCTTATCTTAAATGAAATATTCAGTATTTTAATTCAAACTTCGCTTCATTAAGCTTTCCATCTGACCAACAATAAATTCATCGAATATAATAAAGTTTTTTAACTAAAAGCTAATATGAAAAAAGGTATTGTTATTGAAAGGACAACGACACATATAAGTATCTAAATAAACAAAAAAGCAACTCTTAAAACAAACCTGACTTATGTTTGCCTATTCATTAGTTTTTTTAAACAACATTTTTACATATTTTTGCTTTTAATTACCTGGATGAAATCAATATATTCAATTAATTGTATGAACTGTTTCTATTAAATTAACTAAATACACTTTTAAAATGGAAATCATATCAGTCCGTAATGGCAATCATTAACTTTTCTCAATAAACTTTATTATTGCTTATTTCAACTGCAAGAATTTTACCATAAAGATCACTAAAACGGCCATGATATGTTCACGGATAGGAATTAATAAAGAAGATAAAAGTTTATAAAGAAAAATACAAAACAATATGCGAATTAAAAAAAGAGGTCTGTACACAACTCATTTAGTTTACAAGTACACACACATACATTCTGATTAATTGCACATAAACGAGAGCAAACAGATCATTTTGTTGCCCTCATTACACTTAACTGCAGTAGTTATTATCAGGGTCGACAAGGGGGTTAACGAAAAGGTCTTCCCTCGTTTTGATAAATAGATAAGAACGTGTAAACGGGCTTTTAATACTAATAACTCACCTCTGTCGAGGCGGCTGTCCACCTTTTCCTTGATCCGCAAGGCCTCGAGGTCAAAAGCAGCCGACACACCGTGGTCCACGCTTCTGCTTTTACTCCTATAACAAAAACCACCAGATTTGTTATGTTTTCATTCAGTAAATTAATTATTTAACTACTAGTTATTATGAAATTTAATTTATTCTAATTAACCTTGTTATTATAAAAAAACAAATATTTTAATCTTGAATACCACACCATCTTCAAGATTTAAACTCATATAAATTAGGCAGATGAGTTTGGATGTATGGATGTGAGGCCATAAAAGGTCAACAACTTAAACTAGAACATTAATAAGTATCTCTATCAAATTGCGGAAAGAGAAATTTCATTCCAGTTAAGTTAATAAGGATTAGCAAAAAAAAAGATATATATTAAATGAGCTTTTTTAAAGAAGCAAAAGTGTGGCATATAGCAAAAAGAATTTAGCAGAAAAAATTATAAAGACTGCTGCTGCTGTTATACGTACCTTGCCCAAGGTAGATTTTCCGTACTTCTCGTTATCCGTTCGACATCTTGGGATGCTCTACGTGACCTGTCATTGCAAATAAAAACAGAAAAAATCAAACTACATGCAAAAATAAAAGCATTAAAGAATAAATGCAAAATAAATAGATTATAATGTATGTGTGTAGGTAGGTATATTTAATAATAAGTTGGTTGGCATGCTATAATAATAAAGTGCTCATTTTTCTATTATTAATTTTTAAGTTTATCAAGGCAAAGATTTAATAGAAAGTAATAAAATGAAAATTAAAATGCTTAATAGAAAAAGAATTGGCAAGATATAGTAGGTGTTAACATTCTTATTAATGGAAGAATACCTAAAATAGTATACCGGATGGTCCTGAGGTGTCTGAATATAGCATAAAATCAAATTTTGCACTACTCAAACTCAATAGACGAAAT
The DNA here is from genome assembly GCA_929113105.1 of Agrypnus murinus. Classification (NCBI taxonomy): domain Eukaryota; kingdom Metazoa; phylum Arthropoda; class Insecta; order Coleoptera; family Elateridae; genus Agrypnus; species Agrypnus murinus. The sequence goes on along the minus strand of OV816028.1, from coordinate 134,035,943 downwards.
TTCCAGTTTTGAATATGAATATGTAGGTATATTTTAGAGTAAATTAATATCTATAGCTTATGGTAATCTTGTTTAATTAAAGTGTCCATCATGATATAGTTATGATTAGCGTGTGCTAATTATTTAATGGTTGGAATTTCTTTATCAGAATGTGATTGTTTCATTGAAGTAAATAGAGCTGTATGTGCTAAAGACTTATAAGACTGGACTTTTATGGTGGCACGATTCATTAAGAATAGTGATGCCTGTATGTGTAGGTTTTCTGTATATTGAAAATTTATTGTGTTGATTCATTCTAATGGTTAAATTTAAAAATTAATATCCCTATTTTGTTCTCTTTCTAGTTTACAATTGATGTTTGAGTGAAGACTATTAATATTACTTTTTATTTTTACTAACTCTATATTACTACATATTAACTAAAAAAGTGTCAAATAAAGACATACACTTTGAGGTGGTATTTTGAAAAACGTACTCGATACGTTAGACCTAGCAAGTTTCGAATGTGTGAATATTATATAAACAAGAAAAACAATGACTCTGTACATACGTGTAGCAATCAAATAAGAAATCACCACTAAAGTGCTATTAAGCGCGTGCACGTATCGGCAAATGCGATGGAGGGTGCGTAATATAAGACCCTCTAGAGATGATTTTTATTTGATAGTACGTTATTTTACAATACGCCAGAGGCCTCGCACGATGGCCGCTATTTTGTAAGAGAGGTTGACACTAATTCCGACAATCTTTTCTTCACGTGAGGGACATAATGTGATTTCGTTGAATACATTATCGGACAAATGAAAGTAGTCGCCAGAAAATCCAAACATCAGTATATAATAAAAATAATCATATAAATCTTGCATGGGAATTCTGCAAAAAGAAACGATAAACAATATGTTAAATATACTTCTTAAAGAATTCTATTACTTATTTTTCCCTAAATGTAAAATATTCTTATCAGGTAATTTAATTAGTCAAAGTTGCCCTAAAACAGCTCAGTAATCTTATTAAAGCTTCATTCGTTCATGGAAGTATGGATTATAATTTAAAAAAAAGTGATGCACGGAAGCGGCTTTTGGCCGAATCACCGAATACCGAAGATTCAGCCACTAAAATTTGCCGAAGCGCCGAATATTCGGCGGAAGCACACTAGACTTTTTAGTTTTGATTAGTTTTATTAAATACAAAATTATGTCCCAAAAAGAAAACATTGGTGTCCGAAAAATATGTTTCCTACTACGCATTTTGCTATACTAAATTAATACAAAATATAACTAAACAAAATTAATAAATTAAATTTAACAAGATTGCAATGGATAAAAATGGACAATGTAAGTCAAGTACGTGACAGCCGCGTCTCGCCGAGTGATAGCCGCGTGATTCGCGATGTATTTTTATTTTCACCGACGTGATTTCTTTAACCCAGATTCTTCAATTTATTGTTGAAGTTCTAGTCGGAACAAAATATGTTTGCGTCATTCTCTAGACAGGACTTGAAATACTACAACTTAAATAAATGCTGATAAATATTTTAAAAATTTAGAATTTTTTTGGTTAAACGGTATATAATGAGTTTTTCAGTTAAAATGCACTCAAAGAAGTCAAATTGTGACAGAAAAAATTAAAAAAATCGGCTTCGGCCGGCCGAATACCGAATCTTTCGTGCTGCTTCGATCAAAACCGAATCTGTTAAAAATTGGCCGAATCGGCCGAATACTGAAGCAAAACTGAAGCTTCGGTGCATCTCTAGAAGAAAATGAAGTGCCAGTATCCTTTAGCATGTGGGATTATCCGCATTAATCGTGTTTGCTAGGACAGCCTAGAAGGAACTAAGAAAACCTGTAGCTTGTTACTTTACGTTACTAACATTGGTATAAATCATTTAGATGCATACAACCAATGACGCAATAATTTTAAATATCAAGTGACGGCTCATTAGAAAGCCTTTTGCATTCTGCGTTTTTTCTTAATTTAATTTAAAAAAACCTATTTCAATAGAGATGTAAAATGTGCTGCTTGAACTTCTCGACAGTAGAAAAGTCTATATTTCTCGAAGCGTTTTTCGATCCTGTCGATTTTGAAGAACCTCTGGGGTTAATGCCAGTGAATGTTGCGCTGTTCGATCACGCAACTTCGCAAGAGATATTGATTGAGTTAGACAAAGATTAAACAGAAACAGCTTTCAAGTGAGCCCAAAGATTTGATTTCAAATTTTATTTTAAGATCTAGAATCCCATAGCTTAATAATTCTCGAAATCTTTAGATTTCAAAGATCTAGACTTTTCTGACTTTTGTTCCGCCAGTTCCAAAATCTATGGAATTGTAAAAGAGCTAAAGCTTCTAAAACTTTTTCAGTGTACTAATTCTGATGCTGCAGAAAAAGAGCCAATGTTTTTTAAGGTCTACTATGTTAAGTTCCTAAGTTTTTCAGGACTTATTTCCAACTTTCAACATTCCAGAGAATCTACTATATCTATGGGGTTCAGATACGGTAGTTCAGAAACTGAAGATATTCTCAACTGAATTTCCCAGTTTTAATGTCAAAAAATTTAAATTAAATCCATTTAAAGTTAGGAAATTCTAACGGTGGGCATCAAGCTTGACATTTTGAAGATTAACAGCTTCAAAGTTCCAAGAATTTCTACACTTCGGAAACCGGCAAAGCATTAACTTCTTTCACGAGGAGCATTTATAGACCCAGCACCGGTTGAAATATTAACAAAGATCCATTTACAGATATCCAAAGATTAACAGTCTTTGTCCTAAAGTACTATAACAATTCAAATTTTAAAAATTCTAAAATGAAGAGGTTTGCGAAGTTCAAGCTTTCAAGTTTTATTAAAGTATCATAAACTCCAAATCTTCCAGGTGGTGGTTTTCTTTAAGTTTTAGAGTTTATAATCATCAGAATTTAAATATCATAAATAGTTTCACAACTTGCAAATTCCAAAGTTTCAGGGTTTTGAATCTCAGTTATTAAAAGCTTCGGAATTTGGAAATTGAAAAATGTTGAATTAAATTAAATATTATTAAAGTTTCGGGATTATACAGTTTCAAATGCTTACAATTTCAGAAGTTTAGATTTGGAAGCGTAACATGCCTTAGATTTATAGAGTTGATTAAAAGCTTTGCTAATTCGAAGTTGTAGGTTGGTTTTCGTGCGAATTATCGACGAATAACCTTAGTTAAACTGTTTATCATTATCAAGAACAACAGTGGCCCTAGATTGGAACCTTGCGGCACCCCCGAATACGTATCGAAAACTGTAGATGTTGCATCACTATAAAACACATATTGCTTTCTACCTTTTAAGTAGGAAACAAGAAGTTCTAACAAATTAGAAGAAAAACTAAATTAATGGATTTTCTGTAATAGAATATTGTGATTAACTCTATCAAATGCCTTAGAGAAATTTGTTTAAATAGCATCCATTTGGAAATTGTCACTATTGGTGTAAAAAGGACCAAATTATCGCATGTTGGTCGCTTTGGCATAAAGTCATGTTAATGCAGTGATGTAAATTGTTTTACATGCTTAAAGATGATTTCATATAAAATTGATTCATAAATCTTTGTAGGTGCTATAAAAGTGCAACAGTTCTATACACTGTAAAAAATGAGGTAAAATTACCTTGGGAAAGAGGTAACTTTTCGCTATTATTTGCGGTATTTTTACCCTAAAATTAATTTTACCTATACATTTAGTAGTTTTACTATTTGTGGTAAAATGCCCTGTAATTATGTAAAATTATACAAATATAAGTAATTCTACTACATTGAACTGGTTAAAATCACTATCCATAATATAAATTTACATAACTCAGACAATTTTTTCCTTACAAATGTATAATTGCTCAATAACTTAATTCATTTTTAGTGTAATATTAAAGATAAGATGAACTTGAACAAGAATAGTGTAATTTTACCCTTAATATGTTTTTAACCGTTGAGATGCTATTTCGCTGATCGCACTTGTTTGTGACCTTCGTTTCGTGAAAGAATTCAGGAATCCATTATGAACAGTCCAAATAGGCTTTTTGGGGAATGGTCGGAATGGTGTGTACCATTCTTTTATGATTTCGGCGAGGCGTACTCTATCGATACCGAACGAAGTGTTCATTGCTCATTAATATTTTGTTTTTCGTTGTAGTGTAGTGCGGATTTATTAAAGGCAAATATTTACACGTATGACCGAAGATGGGAAGAATTTTATTTTATAGTAGAAGTTAAAAAATAATAATCGGTAAGTACCTATATGTTAAAATTACAAATTTAAACCAATAAAATAAAAATATTTAATTTAATGTTTTTCTAGGATGAATCAAAAATTGAAGAATTCGAAATAAACTAGCATAACTGTATGTAATTGAGAAAGGTACTCGTGTATAATTGTTTATATAATTTATAATTTTTTAATTTTCTAGGTGGAATCGAAACTTTATCTGAATGTCTTTGAGAGACCAAATATTTCCGAAAGCCCCTGAAAAGAAGTTCTGTTAATGTCTTATATTTTATATAAGTACATACGTTCAATAAAAATTACTTTGATTTTATTTTGTTTCATACAATTCCCAGAGGAACGATTGAATTTGCAAGTACTTTCGCAAGTCATCGTTACATTCAAGAAGTATTTTCACATTTGTATTTTAACCCTGAAAAGTACTATTGCCATGAAATATTAACTTTGTCATGTAACTTTACACAGGTATTTTAATGTTAAAATGTAAAATTACATTGAGATTGTAATTTTAATCTGTAAATTTACTTAAAAAGGAAACATTACAATGCAAACTTAACCTAATGTTGAAATTTTTCACTTCCTATGAAAATTACACTTTGAAGTAAATTTACCCCAAAAAATGGAGGTAACATAGTTGCCTCCATTTTTTAGGGTATAATTCACCGGTAATTTTTTAGAGTGTAGTTTCTGACATCACAACGACTTCCTGATTTGAAGACTGGGCAGACTTTTGTTACTTTCGATTGTACAGGAAAAGTGTTGGATAATAATATTTTGATATATATGTTGACTTAAGATCTTATTAAATAATCTGCACAGGCTTTAAACAGGTAGGGGGGGGACAACCCATCAGGACCAACCGATCGCTTAGGTTTTAATCTCTTTAAAGCCTTCTTTACCTCATCATCTGTAACAGCCATCAGTGTAAGTGATGGTATGTTAGAGATGTTATGCATTGTAGTTTCTTTAGAGTACTGGGCTTGTACTTCTGAATACACAGATTTAAACTACGTCGCGAAACCTTCAGTGATTGAAGTATTAGTTGTCAATGTAGTTCCATTGTATGTCATCTCACCGACATCATGCTGATTGCTAGATCTGCATGCTTTTATAAATCAATAAAAAGAATATTAAGTTAATATTAAGCATCTTCTCTTTGTTCCAACTTTCACGATATTTTGAAAGCAACCCCAGAATGTTCAATCCTTTGTATAATGTAATCTGAACTTTAGACAATCTTCCTTCTAAGTAATAAAACTATTGACATGATTAAGGCACTCATATTACTCTCGCGAACTCAGAGTGAAGAGGGTGCCTCAATGTAAAATTATGGCGTCGACTAATATTCTGCAGAAATTCGACCGTTTTTACAGACATAAAATGGACCAAATAAAGTTATAATCAATAAAATTGCAACCAAATAAAACAGTAGTATAGGGGAATATAAACATTGCAGTAATAAAACACAGAACTATGTGGAAGAACCTTGAAGATTTGCAACACACATAACCTCGACACCAAAAAGTGGAAGAAGATGACGAATTAAGTAAGCATATTCAGTAATTAGCATTGAAATTTATTTGATCAAAAATTTCTTGGTTTAGTGTCAATATGTAACTATTTTTTAAAAGAAAACAATTTTATTATTAAGATTTTTTGAGGAATTCCTAAACAATTTCCTTTTCATTACCAATCAATTAACATTCTTTATTACTAACACTTTTTGAAAAACCCCAACTTCGAATACTAATAACAATATTAAAATTACGAATCGAAGCACTTATCTGAAAAACCATTACTACATTTACGATTTTTAAAATTTTATTATTCTACACGATTAAAAAGCATTATTTAGCGAAGCCAACATACTCTATCTCCATTATCGTCGCGCATATTCTGCAGCAACCAACGATTTCTATTGTGATGAGGTTAATGTTTTATTCAAAACAGTTATGTTTTATAATAATAAAAATTCCCATGCTGTTTTACGGAAACGAGTAAATGATTTCCTAAATGGTTGGCAACAAAGAAACAAAAAAAAAGACGTGAAAAGGTTAGTAGTTGCGCAAGTACTCTACACACGTCTTTTATTATTACGTCCGTCCTTTAGCACTTTATAATCCCTATTATTGTTATTTTTTATTTAGTGTTACATATTAATGTAAATAGGAAGCCAAATAAACAGCAATAAATTTTAAATAAAGTACTTTATATAGAAAGAAAAAAGTATTAATTTCCTATATTTACATACACACATTTATACAGTGTGTCCCGTACCAACAAAGATCTCACAATCGGAGTGAATATCTCGAAAAGTACAGCACATAGCAAATGAACAAAGAACAGTAGTTAATACGACCCTCTACTATCGAATTAGTTTGAACGTGCATAGCAAAAAAACTAACAGCTCAAATTAATTGAAACAAAAACAGTTGGACAATTTATTGATGTATAAAATAGTACTTTTGTAAAATTATCTGATTATTGATTTTTAAATTTTCGCGAATTATGTTAGAAGTCCGGTTTTTGGGGAGTCTTGATGTAACGCGTGTCGTTAATAATTAATATTTCAATAACTACTCGACAAAATTGAATATAATTTTATATGCAAGTAACACTAATAATATTATATCCATGTGAACATTTTGATATCTGTAATATTTCTTAAGTTATTCTATGAAATAGAAGGTAATGAAAATCAAAATCTTTTTTTACAAAAGATAGTATGTTTTAATAAAACAACAAATACATTAATAAATTTTGAAAATATTTAATAAATAATTCTTTAACGAATTATTTATCACTGAATATTTGCAAAATAATTCTTAAAGAATTATTTATTAATTAATTCAACAATATTTTCAAAATTTCTTGACGTATTTGTTGTTTTATTAAAAAAATAGTATATTTTGTAAAAAAATGTTTTGAAAAAATTATAATCTAAAAATAAATATAATATAAAAATTATATTCAATTTTGTCGAGTAGTTATTGAAATATTAATTACTAAAGACATGCGTTACGTCAAGACTCCCCAAAGACCGAACTTGTAACATAATTCACGAAAATCAATAACCAATAGTCAGATAAATTTACTATTTTATACAGCAATAAATTGTCTAAATAACTGTTTTTGTTTGAATTAATTTTTTTGCTATGCAGATTCAAACTCAGAGGTCAGAACTTTTGCATTTGATAGTAGATCACATTAGCACCGTTGGGGAATTCTCTCAACGCAATTATGGAATATCAAAAAGTATTAATATTCCTTGCGACATCATTAAAAAGCCAATTAAAAGCATTCAATTTTTCTGGTGGCCTGATAACAGAAAAAAAAACATATAGTATCCTCCCCTCAATTTCCACTCAAGTTTTGATACATCTCGCTATGCATTACAGTTTTCAAGATATTCACTGTATTGATAACAGTACTATTAGAATTTATTGTTTTAACAGTTTATAAACAACAACAAGGTGTGGTTTGCAACAAACCCATTGATTATTTGAAAAGAATGCAATCTGCGGTTTCATTTTCTAAAGATCATACATTTAAACATAAATTGCTCAGTGGAGTTGTGTTTTATTTGGCAATAAAAGTTGATAATATAAATCTATTCGTAAATAGATTTGTCCTCGAGTTTACCTAATCGTATGAAATTCATAATTATTGCGTGTCGCAATTAGAGATATTACGTATTATATTATCATTAGTATTATCAAGCAAAATGTTAAATTGCAATTAGTAAAAATAATTAATTTCTATGAATTGTGAGTATCCAAAGAGAATCTATATTAGAAATTTAACTAACCATCAAGGAACGTTCAAGGTAAAGGTCAAAGATGGATGAATAATAATAATATAATCTTCTGCGATTAAAAGTTCGATTTAAATATTTACAATAGTTATAATTAGTATGATTATAAAATGTAATAAATTTCTGTCATTTATCTTTTATTTAATTGAGAAGATGAATATTAGTCCACATAACAAGCAAAATAATACAATTCTGTTTGATAAATCTAAAAAAAAGTGCGATACCATTTAAGAAATTTATTATATGAGATAATAAATTTTAATTTTTGACAACATCCTCATCTGGATTGTCTGTCGCCTGATGTAATGAATAATGTACACAAACAACTTATTTAAAACATAAATAAAATACGTATTAAATTTTATTGTTTAAAACGTAGTGCAAACCACATCTGTTTTGTGCTATTATTATTAGTTTATTTAAGTGGAATTTAACAATAAATGGGATTAACGAACAGTAGTAGCATACCAGATGGCCATCTTAATAATATTCAACCGTGGTGGAATTTGCTTCGTCTAGATTTAATTGCTACAGTTAACAGATTACAAAGAAACTTTTCAAAGTGTCAAAGAACTATGATTAATTATTGTTTAATTTTAAAAATTACAATATTTCTGTTTTAAATGAGCAAGTTGAGCTAAACGAATTAAAATCGTTACTAAAGGCGATTCCACACTTACGTGAAAACGAGTTTCAAAACGAAAAGTTTTTTGAAAACTTTTTATAAACGTTTATTGAAATGATCTGGTCAACATGTCTTGTATTGAACTATTTTGCCAACGAATAATAATTTATACGAAATATTTATTTATAGTTCAATGGTGTCACTTAATGACTTGGAATAAAAATTATTATTTCCTTCTTTATTTCGTCTGCTTCTTTGTAGTAGTCCATCCTTTTCAATAAGACACCAGCCTTAAACGAAGCCGACCACCGCACGTGCCGGACGCGTATGATATACAATAGAAAGTCTAACTCAACTTTTATTCATGGACTTATCAATCACTTAGTGGCAAGATCAGGCGTAATAGTCTTTAGGTTATGCAAAAATACGCATACATACAACGTTGCCGTTGCAAAATTAAGAAATTCTTCAATATATGGAAGCTACGTATGGAGCTAGCTTTAGCTCGATTCAACTCATAACTTGCAAAAAATATCATATTTAAAATTATCAATTTCATATTGTCATTTATTTATCATTGCTTTGTTTTCATAACTGCTGATAACAGCATGTTTCAGTCATAGTTTGCTTTAATTAATGCTTTCACATGATATCATTATTATTTTGGGTCTTCCTTTATATTCTAATCACTTTGTTCAAACACAATTTTCTCAAATGCACATTTTAATCAACTTTTATTTAATTGTCCCTATACATCAACTTAATGAAATTGAGTTGTTTCTCCAACACATTCTTTTCTGTTTCTTTTCCTATTGCCGATGAAAATTTCTTGTGCACACCCTTCTTAAAAGGGCCCTCCTCTCTTTATTGTTAAAATGTGGGGATCATCAGTGTGGCAATATTGTAGTTACGAGTGTCACGTACCGAGTTGAATTGCCGCTATACTAGAATCGTTCGGAAAGGTTGACAAGAATCGAATGATCTCACGGAAAGGCAATTTTATTTGCCCGTAAAGAGTGTAATAAGCCTGTTTTAATACATTTTTCTAACATAAACAAGAGAAGGCATGTTTTACTGATTCAATTTTGATAATATTGAATGTGGTAATATGGAATTCTGTTTTGTAGAAGCAAAAGATGATTTAATGGGTATATTTATCAAATTAGAAGTTAAAGAGATCTTTTCGAATTCAACAGAGAATCGCTGAGAGTTTTATATATTGTGACGTTACTTTTGTATCGTGCAAATTGTTATTTATTTTTATATATCTCAGATCTCAGGGTCGAATTATTTGATGTTCAATCGTACAAATTACCTATAAAATTATTTTCTTCTATACCTAAATATGAGACTCCTATTATAACCTTTCAATATGGGATATTGAAAGGTTAAATATTATCAACAAATATTTAAATTTTTTTTACACTCATGCCAGTGGTTAATAATTTTCAATAGATAAAGTTTGGTTATGAATAATAACCATTGACACATATATCTGAAATGTCAAACCTGACAGTTATCAATTAAAATATATCTCAAGAAGGAATAAGTACGTATAGCATATATTGTTTATTAGCTCTTTATTGTTATATACCTTTATTTTAGGATTCAAAATTGGAAAGAAATCTTACCCTTGTCAACTTACATGTAAAATTTTCTTTAGGTAAGTCTTCCTTGTATGGCCATCTAATAGTTTCTTAAAATTTTGACACATGTATTTTTTTTCTCCTTCACAATCACCTCCACTTTCACAACCTATAATTTCCACAATCTACACTTTCTGCCAAGAACCATGATCACCGCCGTAGAATCAGCAGACCTCACACCACCGGACTACTGGACTGCCTCATAAACTGCTTTCATGGTTTTCTTCTTATCTAGGACCCGAATGATGACTGCCAGTTCCCCAACACCTCAGTAAGTATCTTCTAATCTCTTTCTTATGATTAAGTTACCTTAATAATTATTTTCTTTTTCAGGAATATGATGACGACTTCAAATCTTCCACACCTTGATGATTAACAAACCCAGCTCAAAGACAGTTTTTTTTTAAATTTTATTTTTTTTTATCCATCACACCTACTGTCTCATAATACCCTTTAATTTTGTTTTCAGTATTTAATGCTCTTACTCTTCCTTTATTCAATTAAACACCTGACTTTCCTTTTATATGTTTTAATTTAACAAATTTTCTTCTTGGACTTTATCAGTTTACATTTACTAGATACACATTTATTTTATTTTTCTATTATATAATCAAATTTCTTCTTTTAGAAAATTTTATTTATTTTTCATACTTAACTCAAAAAAACCCCATTTATTATTATTATCTCCCCGAGATACCTCTTTTTTCAACTATTCTATCTGTTTTTTTCCTTTTATTAAATTACTCTCTATCTTTGGTAATTCTTTCAGTTTTCTTATAAACAATGTCTATAACCATAGAAGTGAATGAGACCTTATTATTGAAGTACAGGGAGAATTTTAAATGTGCAATAGAAAATCAATATACCTTTAAACTATTACATGATTTTTAATTTTCAGGTTGACTTATGGCTAGGATATCCTTTCCTTTTATTATCCTTGTTAATTTTAATATTATATCAAAATACCATAATAAATATATGCTATTACATTCTCTTTCATTGTTTTACAAATATATACTAAATTTTTGTATTCTTGGGATATCATTATGACTTGACGAAAATCTCTAGTTTTTGCTTTTTTTGGAGCCGATTCCCCCTTCGCAGTCCACTGTTTTGACTGTATTTTTGTTTCGGGCGTATAATGGTGTATCCAAGTTTCATCTACAGTAATTAATCGGCGCCAAAACTCTGATGTATTGTGCCTAAACTGCGCCAACAGAGCGTTAGAAATGTTCATTCGAACACGTTTTTGGTCTAACGTGAGCAAACGCGGCACCCAACGCGCGGACAGTTTTCTCATGCCTAAATCTTGATTCAATATGTGACAAACACGTTCTTTGGACATATTCATAGCCTCTGCTATCTCTCTCACTTTAATTCGACGGTCGTTTAGCACCATTTGGTGAAGTTTAGCGATGTTATCGTCAGTGGTTGCAGTTTTTGGACGTCCCGAACGTTCATTGTCTCCCAAGCTGGTACGGCCATGTTTAAATTCAGCTGCCTAAAATTTCACTGTGGTAAGTGATGGCGCAGAGTCCCCATACACAGAGTCCAACTCATCTTTGATTTGCGTAGGCGTATTGCCTTTCAAAAACAAATATTTAATGACAGCTCGATACTCGATTTTTTCCATTTTCACAAAAACACTCACATCGACTCACTCAAACGATTGTCAAATAACAAATGCGAGTCCAAAATTGCTGAGATTTTGGTGAGTACCTGTCAAAAGATTCACAACTACATTCCCTAGCTTTTATTGACGAGTGCTGCCATCTTCACGTTAAGGTCGGAAACTTTTCAGACCATCCTCGTGTAAGGTCGCACCGTCCTGCTGAAACCACATTTTGTTTTAAGAAACATACGGTAGTGCAAACCATTGATCGTTAGAGCATTACAAGCCTGATTTTCAAAAAACTAATGAATGCATGACGCCATGCATGATCCAGTGGCTTTATTTCTTGAGTCAATTGGCTATAGTAAGCGTGAAAGTGCAAATTTTTGTCTAAAACTATATGCAGTGTAAATTTTGTAAGGTTCAGAGATTCGAATAATAATAACACCAAAAAATACGGAGCCTTATACTATTGTCTCTAATAACGCTGTAACATCCATTTTGTAGTGCGTAAAGTATCGCTGTTCAAAATCCTTCGCAAGAGAAATGTCAGAAATGCCTACCTCTTGATGAGATAAATAATTCAAAACCCTTCTTCTGCAGGAGAGCAGAATAGATGTATGGCATGTTACTTCACATATTAAAGAATAAATAAAGATCACAAAATCGATCTAGAATTATTATTAGAACCAATTCTGTTAGAAATTACAGTTATTCCTTTAGTAGCGATGCTATTGTAGCAAAATATTAAAACTTCCCATCCGAAAAGAGAATTTATCCTGCTGGAAAAAGATTCCATATGGTCTGAGCAAAACTATTCCGGCAGGCAAATGTTGATCTCCCACCACAGAATCATCGATCATGCGACATCAATGACAATCAGGAGAAATAACATTGGAACGGGTATTTTTTCTAGTGTGTCAAAGTCTGTTGTATATTATGATCCTACAGGAAAATGTTTTGGCGTTCGCACCACGTCATCTATGCACATGTAGCAGCATGTTCATCATTTCCTCGGTCAGAAATTCCTCAAAAGACCAACAATCTTGAGCATTGGAACATCTGTCATTATTATGGATTTGTATCTTTTCGGAATAAAAAAAAATATTTTTTTCACTATATAGGCTCGTATGCGAACATTTGACAGGCGACTATCAATAATTTTGAAAATTGCAGCCTAACATGAGGTCGGTCATAAAAAGCCTTATTCCGAAAATTCAAGAATTGAGTGCTTCTCGGTAAAAACTTACAAAAACGTACGTTAAATCGACCCTTGGTTTACTATGCGACGCCACTTACTTAAAAGTAACCAGGTACAGGAGTGCTCTATTGTCCTAGTAGGGTATAAATATAATATACAGGGTGTAAGAAGTTATTAAGCGTCAATTTTAAGGGAAGAGAGAAGACATCAAAAGTAACAAAAAATAATAGTTTAATATAGGGTTTTGTCCGAAGATACATCTCATCTAACACAATAACATATCTTAATAACATTTTTTCGTATGATCGATCGTTTACGCGTAAAATCAGATTATTTTTACAATACGATCTTGAAGTGCCCTAAACAGTTTATACCTGCGTCAGCAACTTTTAAAGAGCGGTCGCAAACACTTTTTTTATTACTTCTTATCGGTATTTGGGTCAGTAAGATCTTTCAGTGTCGGTGCGTTCTTCTCATCTGGTTAAGGTTTTCTGCAGTTTTCCTTAGCTGTGACACAAATGTGAGATTTGCGCTGTTCTATCTGTAAGTTAGCTGCCACCGCACGTAGGGCCTACGTAATAATAATAATAATCGCCCCCTCCCTCCCGCGCAAGCTTATAGCTTCTGGTGCCTGGTTTCCAGGTTATGGGTTGTAGCAATTATTATTATTATTATTATTCTTGTGTATTTTGCCATTTGTTGTCGTTTATTGTTACGGTTGCTTACTTTAGAATTATTAGAAGTACAATGGGTAATTCCCACTAAAATTACGGGAGACAGAGAATCGTCCTTTTATAGTAAAAAGTATTAAAACGTGCTTAATTTAGTTTATACAGCGAAACAAGGTCTGCGTCATTCAACAAAATAAACAAAGCTGATAGTTTTATTTAGACTAAACAATTTAAATTCAGAAACAAGGTTAGGAGCTCCAGCTGTGAAATGTGATTATTTTTAAGCAAGATTGACAGATAGAGCAATGCTAATTAACATAGAAAAAAGATTATTATTAAGAAATTTTTGTTCCTTTTCATGTCTTCTATTACCCCTTAAAATTAACGCGTAGGAACTTCTTACAGCCTGCACACACACTGTACATACATATATGTATATTTGTTTCACTCTACATATTTCTTCGCTTAAGCTAATTAATTAGATCAATTGGCAACACTGCTATCGTCTACTCAATATAAGTCATCGAAAAAACCCTCTTCTAATCGATTAAATATTTGTCAATACTTTTTTAACTTTGTATCTAATTGGGGGTTAGGTAATAGCACGTTTTGTGGTTCTTTATCTATTGAGAAACAATTTTCTCGTCCATTACAAATAGTAAAGTTTATTACATGAAACGAAATAAATTTTATTTAGTAATATCTAAAACTCTCGGTTTACATGGGTATAAGACGAAAATAGAAAAATAATAACTTTACACTTCAGCAAACATTCAAGACGAATATAAACGATGTAGTTCGCTTGTTTTATAGTTATACTACCTTCGTCTTGCATCATCCTAATTGCCAAATTCAAAAAGTAAATACATATAGTTGTTGCACACTGTGGAAAATGTTAATTATACCTTTACGACTTGTATGGATATAATATAAGCTTTATTACAAGAATGTAACATTTCTTGTTTTTCCAAAAATTAAGTAAATAAAACTGATGTATACACTTTTATTGTTATTATTATGTATTTTCTTACAGAATATAACATTATCAAAGTTCAAACTCTCATATTTTTATCATTTAATAAGCAGACAGAGATGATTAAATCCAGTTTTAGTTAAAACATTATACATTCTAATCTACTTGCTTTAATTTTTATTTTTTAACCTTCTAAATCAAAAAAATTCAACGAAATCATCATCGATGATGATTTTATTTGTTCATGAGATGAAAGTAAAAGTAGTAAATTGGTTGATAATATTAAATAGAAATATTAGCATCACTCACACAAGATTCAACTATAAACATTTTTGATTTTACTAAATACTTTCAAAAAGTTAATTTCGAATTCTTTTGCGCGCGAAAAACAACTCTTGTTATAAAAATAGTTCATTATTTGGGTTTCTCTTTTATGCTCTTGAGTCTGGGTGTATGTGTATATATTATTCATTCCAAAAGTTTACAAATAAATCTCAGCTGTTTTAATCTTTTACGAAACTTGCCAAAAAATTTATATACGAGGATGTTGCAATAACATCAAGTTAATTTTAAAAGTTTTGCACGTCAACGCAAATTTAAACTATAAACTGCACTATAAATTTTTATTATTAATATTATCATTAATATTTATAAAAAAATCTTATATTTCTTATTAAATCCTTCAAGCTCGAAAACTTAAAAAACAGAAATTAGAAGGCCTTAGCAGAAGTGTCAGTGTCGTTGTAAATAACAAGTAGAAAATAAATGCCTGGCATTGTCTTATCTTAATTCAAAATACAAAAGAGTTGTTAATTAACATGAAATGAATTTTAATGAGGATTATAAATATTTAATAGGTGGAGACAAATTCATGTTTATTAATAAAAAGAAAAAATTTAAAGATTAATGTTCACTGTTCAAAGACCCTATCATTCCAGTAACTTTTCATTTGCATATTACTATAAAGTTCAGTTTTTTCGTCTAGATTGTTATTTAAATATGACATGTTTTAAAAAATTTATAGTAGTTATTTTTATGGATTCAAACGAAATGAAGGACTTTTAAATATAGAACTTCGGGCAATGAAATTAGGTCACTTTTTATAAATTTTTCTTTAAGTAATTATTGATGTATCCTAACTTTTTTTTAGCTAATAATGATCTGAGATTAGTATGATTAGGTGCTAAGTGATAAGATTAAAGGTGGCGCCAAAGCTTGTTAAAGGAATTGATAATAATTTTTAAAAACTTATTAAACGAAAATTGTAATTTTTCAGAAACAAAAGTTTTTGATAAAATATTCTTTTTATAGATACAAAAAGCACTACTTAATAAAAAATTTCTAAAAATAGTAGACTAATAAATAACGCACAAAGTTAAAGATATTCTGCAATATTTAACATCTTGCAAAGACATTATGACTTATTCTCTACTCTTCATACGCAGGTAGTATGGGTCTATTTTATACGTATACAGATGTCTGGTCACTTGAAAATCTGCCAATATTTTGTTTATACGTTCAACTTTTCATTATTTTATAATCTATTTTTGAAGAAGTATAACTGTAATAAGCAATAGTAAAGTTAGGTAAATAATTAATAATAATAAATAATAATAAATAATATAGCCGGAAACTGGAAATTTGATGTTTAAGAAACCCAGTAGCGACGCTGGGATTTAAAGGAAAGCGGGGCATACCATAGTTGGTGTGTCGACTGCTATAAACAGAAAAAGTCAACTTGGCATTTCAAAATGTTAACCAAGCGCCGTTTCGATTTTTTTATACAAGGGAGTCAGTCAAGTGACATCACATTTTGAACGTTTAACGATGCTAAATAAGTATTATACATATTCCTAAAGTTAACGGTTTTATCATTATCGTGACAAATATGTTGGCCTAGAAATGTAATAAGCTGCCATTTTTGTACGGAAAATGGCAGCCTTCAAACTTTGATAACACATTTAGTGCATCCACCTCGGGCAATTTAATTTATCTGTCCACATATTTATCGGTCAAAATTAAAAATGAAATACATATACATATGTTTCATTGTATTATGTACCATTTATTACCTAATTGCATAGGTATACTAAACAAGATATAGTCATACCCAATAAACGAAGGTTGGAGATTAAAAAACATATCAAAACACATCTCTCCTTTTTATTCTAACCTGCATGCAATCCATTCTCTATTATTTTCTCTAGTCGGCCATGTATGTCTGTGATTAATTTCACACATAAAAACTTGAAATTAATTTCAACTGTTTCATTTCAAGTGGCTTTGATCTATAAAAAATGTTAAATACCATTTAACTTAAAGAGGAGTTTGCGGCTGACTTGACGTCGATTTCAAAAATTTTCTTTTTAAATAATAGTACATTCAAAAAGAGTTTCTGCATTTAATCTAATGCGACTTATTTTAAAAAATAACAAAATTAATCCAAACAAGACGCAATGTATTTTAACTTGGAATAAAAAAGCCACGACAACAGCGGTGGATCGACGTTAGCGTAGTTGCTTTGCAACCGATTGTTGCGAGTTCGCTTCCCGCCAGCTGCATTTATTTTTTTAAATTTTTTTAGATTATATTTCGTTTATGTTTAGTATGTGCTATTTACAATTGGATTATTTTGTAAATTTAATTCAATAAAATTAGTGCATTTATTTGAATACATAATCCAACCATTCTGCGAAGAAGAGAACTTTCTGTTGATTTTTGATTCTTGGGAGGTTAAACAGATTCAGCGCACTTTTGTTCTACTGTTAAAATACCTTTTCCATCAGGTAGAAAATTCTGTTGAGATTTTAAAAGAAATTAAGACAGTTAAACAATCACAATTTCTAGTTGTAGTAATATCGCGGCAAAGTACCTCTCTAAAGGATGGCGCTATACTGGATCCAAGCAATCGAAAGCGACAGAAATAGAAGGCACATCTTGATGAACTATGGTGCACTATGACTATATCTTGTTTAATATATGTATGCCTAATTGGATCGCGCCAAAGATCGATCTGCACTCTCGCGTTATTTTGTTAAGAGAAATTATGTTGTAAAATGTGGTGGCTATATTGCAATATGTATAATCATCAGTACCGTAGACATATTATTGAGAGGAATCTATGAATGACAGTTACATTTTTTACTGACCTTTCAAAAATGATAAAATCTAACTATTCTACTTAAAGTTATCATAAATATTAACACGAATATTAAATTTATATTATCAACATTATAGTCGCCATTAAAATACAACACAGCAGAAACAATCGTTAAAAAGTACGTCATCAGACATTTTGATAAAATCACTATACTATAAAATAAAGTACCACGATACACTAAACCCTATGCGTTAGACAGAGAAAGATAGTGTTTGAAGCCAAGATGGCCGAATTGTGGTTATGTTTTAAGCAAAAATCATTTATTCTCACTGGTTTTAATGTGATAAGAGTTTAAATCACGTTTTGGATATTTTTCATGTGGGCAATGATTAATTTATAACTCGTTTAAAAATTAAGAAAAAAAATTATATTGCAATATAGGGTGGTAAAGACGACAATGATTGGTACTGGTACAGTAATTGGTTTCGCATTTGGATATCTTGATTTAAAGCGTTTGTGAGGCGTTTAGGTTATTACTGAATAAAATCGTACAACGTTCTTACAATAAGTAAAATAAACAAAAAAACTATTCCTAATTTATTGGCGACACCAAGAAAACATGTTGATAGTGACAAAATTAAATACACCACTTAAATATACGTTTAATATAAAATATTATACCTTAAAACTATCCTATTGTATTACAAATACTAATGCAAAATAGTTTACAAATCCAATAAATCTAATAAAACATATGAATTAATAATATGACACCTCTTTTAGCGCATTTCAATACACGCTTTTGAGGTTAATGTGATTCCAAACCAAAAACAAGTTGAATTTACAGTGTTGCCAAAATTACGGTTAAGTCTTGATATAGGCGTCGTTTTGGAGGCAAGATGGCTATTAATTCGCGGTACCTTCTTTTATCTAGTGACTTTACATTTCGATAGAGACCCTTCAATTAGTCTGGCCAATGCGTTGACACGGTGCCCGCCATTTTATATCACAATATTTTTGATATAATATTTTGATTTTGACATCCTAATTTTAATGCTAAATAATGTTTTATATACACAACCAACAATGTGTTGTGATATAAAATGGCTGCCTTGGTCAGACTTTAACTGCAGGACTCTACATTTTGCTGTAGTACAACGCCATCTATATTTATTGGCGCGTCCCAATAGCATAGACAGCGCTTGCACAGCGGAAATTTGCAGAATTTAACCGGGAGAGAATGTTGCCACATTTGTTGCTTGATTCTCACAGTTGGAATCTTGGAAAAGATAGCGGCTAAAATAAAATTTTTTAAATAACTCGATTTTATCAGGTTTTACGTAAAACATGGCTTTTTATTGCTTAAAAAATCCTCACAAGCTGGGTAATTCTTATAGGTGGAAAAAGATAGAAATAGTCGCCATGATAATTAAATGTGTTATTAACTTAATAGTGAGATGTGAATAGGGCCAATTGTAATTAGTTACACAATATTCACGAAATTTAAGAAAATTTTCAGATGTAAAAGAATCATGGCTCATTAGACATGGGCAAAGAACTAAATACAAAGTTTATTTTTTTTATTGGTAATTATTTGAACACTGCTCATGTACTCTCAGCCATCATACTCAGTGGTTCAGACATTTTTACCACTTGAGGCAGCTTGTATTCAAGAACTCTCCTAGCCAAAATCTTTATTCAGAATAAAGTCATCTCAAATTAAGATGACCAGTTGGTCGTACTTGCCCAATTCAAGCCTCCTTCTAACAGCTATTGTGAGTTCCATGATCACATTTCCTGTGCCCCATACTTTCTTAACTTTATGATTCTAGAAGACTAACCCATTCTAGTTATCGCAGTATTGTATAGAGCAGGACCGCAGCAAATCTATTCACGCCTTGTGCAAGTTTATTTTGAAACATGGATTAAAGTATAGAATGAAAGCATTTGCTATTAAGGAGTCATGAATATAACACGAGCATTTATTATTTTAAGGGAAGTCTAAAATGATAATTGAACTGCTCAAAGAAGAAAATATTAAAGTTTAGAGGCCCTCTATCTTATCAAAAGCATTAGAAAGAAAAAGAAAGGAAAAAAAAGAAACCAAACATGGTCAAAAAGGTCCTTCATGAATGATTACGTCAAAATAATATGAAATAATATTTTAAGACAAAAGTAGAATCCCTGTCAAAAGTTTCTGACATAGCATCTTTGGATTTCAACGCGTTCAATTGGTTGAAATCAAGTCCAAAATGCCTCCTGAACACTGTCAAAATGTGCTCGAAGCCGGAAGTTTACCACAATGAACAACTGGACAAAATGTATCGCAAAAAGGAATGTCATCAAAATTGTAATTTATGATGTTTCAAAATAAATGTTTCACCCTTGCGTATGCAACCATATCGTGTAATTGTGAGTCACTGTCATAATTAATCATATGTATACCGCAATTTATTTTACGGTTAGAGTATCTTGATTTTCGATGTACATTTACAATCAGTAATGATTTGCCTACACCTACGACTTTCGTCTCCCTAAGTCTCCCACGTATCCTTACCTACTGGCTTCTTCTCGTGTTAGTTATACTAAACAGTGTCGAAAGTGCGCCCGACTCTTTTTCATGGAGTTGATGTAAATTCAAAGTTGTTAGTATTTTTGTCTTTCTAACAATGTCAGATGATCAACAAGTGTCGTCTGAAAACATAATGCGTCTCTGATTAAATTATTAATTTGTTGATAAAGCTCAGTTCTTGATTCTAAAACTTTTTAACTATACGTTACAAAATTAAATTGAGAATTAAGTTGCTTAGTTTGATTTGTAGAGTAGACAAGTTGCTAAAAGTCGTTAACACTTTTAATTATAGATAAAGCTTGCAGAACAGTAACTCAATAATGCATATATGTAATCGTACAGAGTGGAACATTTTACTAGAGATAGACAGGCAGTTTCAGCTGACTTGAAAATAGTGTTAAGATTGCAAAAACAACCGAAAATCTTAAACTGCGACTTTTTGGAGCTTCTTATTTTGTAGATTAAGATTTGTGTTGTGCACCCGACAATTACAAGCTTTATTTTTCGAGGTGATTATAGTAGATTAGTTGGGACGAATTTGTTTTGAATGGTTGATTGATGATGTTTTGAGTGGTAACCATCCTTGTGGCATTTACTATCTCTCTAGTTAGCTACGTTATACCATCATCTTTCTTATCAGTCACATTAGGACACTAGTCCTCCGTTGAAGTGAGGCTTAAGTGGTATTTCTTTTGACGACTATGCCACCATTATACTAGAATGAAAAATCGAACACTGTTCGTAAACGTCAGTAGTCAATTCTACTTGGTTCTCGTACAATTACATTTAATAAGCCCTTAGTAGAATATAACACTACGTGCTTGTATTGTAGATAATTGAGTCTTTAACAACTTGGTTTAATTTATAAATGCAATCAAGTTGTTCCGAAATTGTAATAACAAGTTACAATGGAAACGTTATACTTTTATTAACTGTAAAGTCGTTAATCAGCGATTGGAATTCAATTTGGAGATAAAACTACATTTTTAACCGATAAATTAGCAACATGAGATATGGTTAACGACGTATTTAGTCAACTGCATGTTGGAAGATTTAAAAATGACATATACCAATTGCACCAAAGATAAGGCGTTACTTTTTAAAAGCAAGAAAAAGGCTTGGGATAAACCAGAAAGTCAAAACAATGCGTGTAAACTTGTAAATAGTATGTTACGATACGAAACCGGTAAGTGCTTTATAACAGATAGAGAAAAACAAGATCCGAAGGACCATGGTTTTCAAATTTTCGAGGTATGTTGTAAGCACTTAACGATATTTTTTGCGTTAACTAGACTATTTAATAAATAAAAAGGTATTTATATAATGAACGTTTTTCTTTTATTGAACATCAACGTTGGCTGTGAAACGTTCATTGTTGGCATACCACAAAATATACTAACCTCACTTATGTGATGTCAGATTCTAGGCATTATCTGTCACCAAATTACAAAAATAAGGTTAGATATGTTTTGCGGTATGTTCACAACCAACGCTACACACCCAATTGAGTGATTTAAAATTACAAAAAAAATCAATCGTTTTTATATTCACTTCTTTTCATAATAGCACCCATGAATTACAACAATTAAGTTATTTTCTTCTTGTCATAGCAACCGGTAACGATTCACTAACTTCAACTTATTTTGGCAAATTAATAACAAATCGGGAAACAAATAAAAATAGGCCGTTAGCGAAAAAATGTATTTTTCTGAATATTTAATATCTTATAATAATAGTTAAGGAAAAATATCTAATAAGAAATGTATTTTCAGTGGTTTGAGACAAACTTGAAAATACAGATACAAAGAACTGTATTTTAAGTTTTGCCTTTAGATAATTTGTCACAAACAATCGCTTCAAATTGAAATTTAAATTCAAATTTACTTAATAAACAGACGAAACCTCTCCCTCTCTCGTCATGTCTCCAACATTTCGCCATTTTCGTTCTTAGACGCAGATGTACTAGGCGTTTCTAGAAATTAAAAAATGTAGGTGTGTGTAGGATAGGGCATGTAGGATATCACCAGACTTACGGATGCATACAGTCTGGATGTAAATGATCTTGAACCAAATAAGAATTGCTGGGAATTACACCAATACAACAATCCCTTCTCACAAAATGATCAACGATGTATGCATACACACACTATTTTGAGAATTATTAAACAATCACTACAAAAAAACAAAGAGATGGAATAACCACAACAAAGAAGTTTTAATTCATGTATTCTTGTTTCTGTGTGCATTGTTTTACTCAACAATGCTGAATTGATGAACATCATAAATATCAGATTTATTGAGGAGAATTTACAACTACTACTATATTAGTTTCCAATATCTGTTTGTATGCTAGCTATCTATTGTCATGTTATTTGACATGCCAAAAAGGAATTCACCCTCGCTATAATTTTAAATAAGTATATTTACGAAACTTCAAAGTGGCACGTTAGACTGGTTGCATAACCTCAATTTTTGAAATCATAATTGTGAGTGATTTTAACATGCACACCAGTACATTGTAATCAGATAAAGCATTAACGATGTAGGAGACGATTATCTAATTTGTCAATTTAATTTAGGCCAGTTTTAATTAAAGATTTAACCTAAAACAGAGAAGGTGTATTGTAATGGAGAGTTATACAAGTATTTACCTTATCAATTAATAATTAAAACTGTGTTATCATGTTAACAAGATTCCTCAGTTGCATAATTTTCTTGTATTTCAAAATTTTACAGCTCTTGGTTAAATTATTCTGGTGGAGGTTTGTAAAGCTGCTTCATTACCACATAACTGTTACTATCCTAAATGTAGCGGCTGCTTTTTATTTATTAATGATATCATATAATAATAATAACTGTTACAACCCATAACCTGGAAACCAGGCCCCAGAAGCTATAAGCTTGTGAGGGAGGGGGCGATTATTATTATTACGTAGGCCCTATGTGCGGCTGCAGCCGACTTACAGATGGAACAGCGCAAAGCCCACATTTGTGTCACAGCTAAGGAAAACTGCAGAAAACCTTAACCAGATCTGTCGGCACCGGGAATCGACCCCGGGCCGCCTGGGTGAAAGTCCGGCACGCTAGACATTACACTACCAAGGCTGTTTGTAAACAACATATAACTATGTTGCATTTGAAACGTTCAATGAAAATTGTTAATTGGTTTGGATTTTTATGTTGTTGATACCTAAAATTATGCAAATAATGTTTGTTAGAATATAATGTTTAAATTTGTGAAGATTGTAAGGATATTTAATTCATTTTTGCGTTAATAAAAATGTCTAAATAAGAATTGGTTATTGTATTCCTGTAATGCCAACAGTCTTTTGTTTTGTGCACATTTTTAGTATAGAGTTCAATTGTTTACCAAAATTATATATAAGTACGGTCATTTTTGTAACAAACTCTCTTCTAATCTCATCTTTTAAGAAGTGCGCAACCTTGTAGAGAGCTTAAAATAATTTAAGGTTCTGTTTAAAAAAATGTAAACAAATAATGTCAGATTTTTGAGGTTATTTTTGAGAAACGTCAGTGTTAAAATAAAAAAAAGTTTATAAATAAAAGTGTTTCGAGTTAAACAAGTACTTAATTTATTCTTCAATGGAAATATTACTAGAAAGGAAAAATTTGACCGGATTATAAATGGATTTGAAATTCTAATTAGTAAAGCCCTTTATTTGGAAATATTTGAAAGAGGTCGTTGAGACAGTTTATTGAATTCTTTGTCAGGATTAATGAAAGCAGACAGCTGATATTTGGGAACTGAAAAAAATAAAGTTGGCAATCTTGTGGCGTCAAATATCTAAAAAGGAATTAAAATATAAACGTGAGTTTTTAATAATAGCTAGTTTTATTTTTTAAAATTAAGAAATATGATGATACCAAAAGTATTAATCTCCAAATAAAGAAAAGTGAACTATTTTGGGGATTATTTAAAAATTAATGATAGAAGTAAAAAGATATTTAAAGATAAATTCACAATTAAGAAGTGTTTCTATCTTTTTACTTCCCATAACAGAAAATTTATTTCTCTGGTGTTAATTTTCAATTTTCATTTTGTTTTGTTTGTTGTTCTTTGGTATATGTTAATTAAAAATAAAGTTGTGTTGTTATTATTTTGAAAATTACTTTGTTTATGTGTTTTTTATTATTGTTTGTCCATAATAATTATAAGGATATCATAAACCATTATAGCGACCCGCTTGAGAGAATCTCTGTGGAAAGGAAGGCTTTTCACAACTACAATATGTTTAGTCGGAGCATTTATTTCAATTAAAGGTAAGCAAGTAGTGAGTTGTGTATTTCATCTTTGTTACAATCGCATCTATGTCTGTGTATAATAGCATTTTAAAATAAATTAGTAACTAAAAGTAATTATACCACTATGTAAGATACAAAGAGGCTGTAGAATTTAAAAAGGTATATATAAATTTTATGTTCTAGATTGCTTCTACAAACTGTTATTATTAAATTTCTAAATATGATAGACAACTAAATATATACATCAACAATACATACAATAATAATTCGGTTGTCAGACCTTGCTAATTGAATTTCGAAACGCATATTAAATATTACATTGCGTTGCTTTATGAATATTGCACTACGTCATACATTTGTATACGTAAATTGGCGATTGATTTGGAATGAAAACTAAATGGAAACTTAATGAGTCATTAATGTAATACATACCTACTTATTTGAACAGATCGTTTATTTGAATCATAGTCTTTATCGAAATTTCTGTAATGGAAGTCATTCTTAGCCATATTATGATTATTAATTACAGTTATTTACGTGGCAAGCTTCATAAATTCATTTTACGGGCAAACTGCAAAAGTTGGTAAGGCGAGCGACGACGTGGCTAGCCTCCATAACCCAGAGAGTCCAGTAAGATTAATTGAAAAGCGTGCCACGTACAAAGTTTTATTTCCAACTTCACGCAGTATTGTTTTATTAATTTATTCTTGCATGTTTTTTTATAAAAATACATTTTGTAATCAAAGGCGGTAGGGCGATTTATAGGTAGATGTTCTCATGGCGTTTTAATTAAGTAACAAATTAGTTTTCGTAAAACTTTACAAATCTCGTTTAGACGCCCATAAAATTTCACAGGGTTGTAGCTGTAAATACTCATTTACTTAGTTACCATAAATGCCTATAAAGTGTCATTTACACAGAAAGTGGAAATAAAAAAATGACTACTTACAAGTAGTAGACCTAGTTTGTTGAAAGAAGATTTAACTGTTCATAAATGGATATAAAAGCCGCTTGAGTACAAGGGCCTTAGTTTTCGAAAACATTTTTTTTTTCTTATGACGCTTCATATAAATCTATTCAGTCGTAAACGAGCAGTCGCAGTGGTTCGATACATTGCGCTTCCGATCTCCATTTTGCCACTATATCTCCATCAAGTGTTTAATTAAGTAACAAATTAGTTTTCGTAAAACTTTACAGGTCTCTTTTAGGCGCCCATAAAATTTCACAGGGTTGTAGCTGTAAATACTCATTTACTTAGTTACCATAAATGCCTATAAAGTGTCATTTACACAAAAAGTGGAAATAAAAAAATGACTACTTACAAGTAGTAGACCTAGTTTGTTGAAAGAAGATTTAACTGTTCATAAATGGATATAAAAGCCGCTTGAGTACAAGGGCCTTCGTTTTCGAAAACATTTTTTTTTCTTATGACGCTTTATATAAATCTATTCAGTCGTAAACGAGCAGTCGCAGTGGTTCGATACATTGCGCTTCCGATCTCCATTTTGCCACTATATCTCCATCAAGTGTTCAAGAAAAAAAAACTGTTTTTGAAAACGAAGGCCTATGCACTCAAGCGACTATTATATCTATTTATGACACAAAAAAAGAAATACAATTTTCTTTTAAGTTGCTCCTTGTTAGTGATTCACTACCATAAATTAATACTTCTCGAGAAAATCATCTTAGTTCAGTATCATTGAATGGTGCTTCTCTTCATATTTGCCATTAAAACATTTTCTTATATAACTTCTTGTAAAATCCCTTTTATTATTATAATTTGTTAGGTAAAAGCCAAATAAAATGCTGCGGATATGTTATTTTTTAAAATGTCTATTAATATCTTAGTATGTCAACTAAAAAAGCATCAGCTCGAAGGAGCAGAAGAAATACTCTTCTCGAAAGTATAAATAATAATTAATAAAACAGCAATTAAAACAAATAAATAAAATAAAAAAGAAACAATAACGATTCCCCTTTTATAATATAATAACAATACCATAATTTAATTAAGCTAGTGATTGTAATAATAATAAAATTAAGGAAATAATTTAATCAAAACTATATACAATATACATGTTTTTTGTACATATATGTGTGTATGTGTACTTCTTATTGCGCACTAAATGCACACGATTGCATAAATAATAAGATTTATTTTAAATGCATTGATCTTCTGCTTGCAAAGAAAATATAAAAAATATTAAGAAATCACCCTTCTAGGAAAATCTTATCAATTCTCAATAAATATAAATACAACAAATTTAAAACAAAAAAAATCATGAACAGTAGTTGCTTATCAATTCTGTGCTGCTTTATAAATATTAACCAATGCTCGTGTTTATGCTAAATGATCTTTAATAAACTTGTATTTAAAAATTGTAGTTATTTTAAAATAAGATTGTAAATTGCAAAACTTCCATATCCTTTCCAGTATTCATCTATACACGGTGATTCAGTACTTAATGATCGGACTTTGAGGATAAGCTTCTCTGGTTATTAGAAACATAAAACCTTAGTAACTTTTTTTGATTAAATGAACTTGGAAATTTCGAAAATTTTGACCGACGTTTTCAGAAAAGTACGTATAATTGATGCAGGTCAGTGTTGTGAAGTCGAATAGAAATAAATGCAAGATCTTTAGAAATTGACACCATCAGTAAAAACGTGACATCTGTTTAAACAAGCACAACAAGAATGCAAACGACGCACATTCCATTTTAGATGTTAAAACAAAACGATCTATTCTAATAGTAAACGCAGACAGAAATGACATCATTTTAATACAGACCCATCCAATGATATCATTAAATTCGATGTGTTATGCGTTAATAAACAGATATTAGTTTTAATTAAGTAAAGACATGTTTAGCTAATTTGATCTATCCATCAATAGGTATTGTTTTAATTCAACGACCCTGAATGCTTTATGGATTTGTTTACATAGTCAAGTACAAGTACTGTTACGTTTTATTACTAAAATCTGCAGTGTAAGGGGTTTGCAATTTGTTATCATTTGAGAAACCAAATAGTATCGAGTATCTCCTTGATCTTGACCTCAAAAGATGTGTTTATTCACAAACCTGCAGTATTGTATTACACATAGGGGTTAATGTGCCTATGAAAAGAATTTGAAATTGTTTGTCATCAGAAACAACACAAGACAAAAATACCATTTTTGAAACAATATCCATCGAGAGGTCGTTCTCAACATGCTTTGTTTATTTAATTCTGTTTATCTGTTGTTATTCTACGAAACACTTGGCCAAAATAAAGACGTTTTTATTACTTTATTACGCTATCCTTGCACATTCTAGTAGTATTGAATATCTGCTTGAACTTTTAAAATATGTGTCATGTGCATTTATACTATTAAATTTGAAAACATTATGCTGAACTTCGATGCCGTTTTTCTCCAAAAGTATAGAAATACGAGAAAAATGGTATATAGGAATTTTCTTTCTTTAATGGTTATCTAACCACTGGCAAAGTCCGATTGCTCCGTAATGACTCACCCTGTATAATTTAAGTGAACTAACTCCCCGTCGTGTTGAAATTTGTAATCATAATAATAGGTAATATTAAAAATCGAATTTGCAAGATTTTTAAAAATATTTTCCCTGTTTATTTAATCTCGGAGTTACTATTTCACAAATTACATAGTTCTGAAAATATTTCCACATGAAAACTTTTATCGTTGGATTTAAATGAAAAACAAACTTGAGAACAATAAACGGATTGTAAATTACTTAACATAATAAATTATAATTTATTTAAAAATATTTTGATAAAAACTATGGCGAAATACAAATTTTTTACTTACATTCTTCCAGTACAAAACAGAAACACAAAGAAAAACTAGTTTAAACTTTAAAATATGAAAAGCAAACAGACTAGTGCGAAAGTAAATCACGTATAGTAAACTAATAAAAATTTTGATGATACACGAAGACAGATTTACTTATTTTATGGGTATTTTAAAAGAAATAGCTAAACATTTTTATCATACGTAACAATTTTTAGGTCTGTTTTAATTATGAAAGAAAAGCACGATTGTTTTTTATTAAAACCACATTAGCCTATTAATCGAAATTATTATTGGAATGGCGTAGGTATAAATGGCGCGAAACCATTTAAATAGTGTAAGTAATACAGAAGAATAACCAAATAATACAGGGTGTAACTGATATAATCGTATAATCAAAAAGTATTTGGATCGCAATAGCCATGGAATGTAAAAACCATCTATAGAATTATTTACTTCTACTGCCCGTAGTTTTTGTGAACTGTACAGAGTAGCGCAAATGTATCTTGAGTAGCGCTAATGTAGACACAGCCACCTGTGCCAAAAAAACGACGCGCTGACAACGCTAAACAGAGCCCCATATTACACAGAAAATGTTAGGTTAGCGTACACTATTATTATTTCTGGTGCTTGCAGTTATTTTAAGTATTACTTAATAACATTTATAAAAAGAACACAGAATGGAATTTATTTTAACTATTATATATTGACATGACAGTTGTGAAGTAAATGTCAAAAATAATAGAAATAAATAATTTCATAGATAGCTTGTTAATTTCATGGCAACCCTGATCCAAAGACTTTTTGATCATACTTGATATAGCTGTAATGATTTAGAACATATTTTCCTTAACAACGATCGAGAAAATCGGATTTTAAATTTTAAGTAGGCCCACTGTATTGGCATTACATTCAAAATACTAAACAAAAAAATAATTTTTTAGTTTTTTTTTTCGAAGACTAGCAGGAAACGACTACATGTTGATGAGGAAAATATTATCTAAGTCGTTACATCTGCCCCCTGTATAAAAACGTATTACAAAGCCACTCATAATGACATATAAACATTATTTAAAAGTAATAAATTGTGTAATTATAGAAAAAGTAGTGAATTAAGACAAACACTTAAAAATAGTAGTAAAAAACCTTTGAAATGCATTAAATCGATACATGGTAACTTCTATATTGAGAAAAACTCTCACATTCGCAGTAGAGAAAAATAATTCACTCACTTAAAAAACCACTATCAATGGATAAGGCATGGCAGACTTTAGCGTACCAGGCAGGAGCTGTAAAAAGGCAACGCTGTAATTCTGCCAAGGGATATTAGATTAAAGATTATATTTGTTTAAGAAAATGCAAAACAAAATTTGTCATCCAATTCTTGGTTAGAATAATGTCAACATCTGTCACTATTAATTTTTCCAAGGAGTAATTAGACTTAGATCAAAGATACCTGTGCAAAATCTTACTAAAGGTAAGTACTCACAGCAGCGGATCCGCAGGCGGATGTCATATGATTGGTCGGTTCGGGTCGGTTTGAGTCAAATCGACGAATTGTATGACATCCGCCTGCGGATCCGCTGCTGTGAGTACTTACCTTAAGTCTGTATTCTACTGACTATTTCATTCATAACATTATGAGCCAATAAGAATATACGCTTTTTCTTAGATACCACGTATTCTAACGGTTATATTGTATGCATGTACAAGTAACCATGACGAATCGAATATACGAACCTTTGTATAATCACTTATAATACCATTAGTAGTCAAAGTTATGTCGACTATTTTTGTGGTGGTTTCACGAATGTCTATCATGCTTGCATTTAAATACCACGAGTGCGCAGCACGAGTGGTATTCGCAAGCATGATAGACAGAGTGTTAAGCACCACAAAAATAGTCTACTTAACTTTGACTACTTATGGTATTCGAGAGACTATTCAACGAACACGCTTTAAAAAATCAAATTGTTTTTCATAAATGTAGCAATGTTACATTTAATAATTGTACGTTCAATACTCAAAAATAAATGTTGTTAAATATTTGTGTTTTATTAAAATTGTCGATTGTTATCACTAGTGAAAATTGTCGACAATTTTCACTAGTGAGAATTGTCGATACAATTCATTTTCATTGGATTAAAAATATCAAATGCTGCATTTTAATTGGTCAATTTTTAATAAATGGCATGTGAGTTGAATAGTCGCTGTAATACATACCTTTGTATATTCACCCGCATGAGACTCAATTTTTAAATTTCAAGATATCCATGAAAACTCCATAACAGTCAAATAATTTAGTAAACAACGCAATTTTCTTCTAATTGTGCGTTTTAGACTGTGGTTTTCGTTTTAGTTGCAAAATGAATCGTTTTAGAACAAACTCTACAGGAAATATCGATGAACTAAATTCATGAAATAGTCTACCTGCATACAACTCGACGATCTAAAATACTCGAAACTCGACATATTGCCTAATAGAACACCACTCGACCGTCGGTCTCGTGATGGTGTTTCAGGCAATATGTTTCGTATAATCGAGTATTTTCGTTCGTCTTGTTGTATAATTACTGAATATAATTTTTTGGCTAAAAGGGTTAATAATTATTCTCTTATTATTTGTTAATTTAATTTAACGTACTTTTAAGTACTTGTAATTGATAATTCTTTATTATTTATAAGAACATCAATTGGTAAACTGATAGCATGCTTTTAAAAGTGTTATTTTCCAATATAACAAATGTAGAAACACACAGTTGATATTATCCTAACCAAGACAATTTTTGTTTTATATTTCCTGATGTAAATATAGTTTCAGAGCTAAAATTTTATTCTCTAAGTAGGCAATGGAGCAATTGTCCCCCACACAACTGGTCTTAGCTTCAGGAGGGGGGGATGTTAAAAATTTAAACATACATAATAAGATTTAAATGAACGACTTGCAGAAATTAGAAACTTCAGTAGGTGGTAGAGAGAAATAATGAAATGAAAGATGTAATTCTTGAATCGCTTGTGGTAACTGATGGGTAGAATAAATACATCTGGGTAAAATATGGCTGACAGGTCATAAAAAGTAAGCCATTTTACTTTTACAACTGTTATTGATTTGATTGTGCTTACTAATCGTTGCGAAAGCACAGTTCATTCAGTATCAGGAGGTTATCAAAAAAAACATAAAGTTCAGGCTCCAGCTTAGAAAAGTTACCAAATTTTTCTTTTTGATGAACAATTGGGCGCAAATTCTCGGTGACAAGTTCTTAGTAGGGACTTGTTGCACTTTGATTATCCATTTCCGGTATCTAGTTTCGTGTATTCATGTAACAGAAACAATCTAGGCAGTGGCGTAACCAGACCTTACTTAAACGGGCTCATGACTCATAGCAGGAGAGAATTGGTTGTTGTAATTTTAATAATATATTTTTCGCCTGGTAATAATAGTGAAATACTTTGTTCATGATAGGCTAGTTCCCTCAGTCCACCCCCACTGGTTACGTCACTGATCTACGGTTAAATTATGACCGACTAAAATAAAAACATAATCACAGTTCGTTAATATAGATTTGAGTTTTTTTTTGGATTATTTGAAAGCGCTTCGAAAACTTTATCAGCAACTAAAATCAATTTGTTACTGTACAGGCTGGCCCAATTTGCTTATTACTATAGGGGAACTCGGGTAATATAGGAGGTAGAGAAAAATGGATTGCACTATCTCTCTTTTCGAGAAAAACTGAATGCTTAAACCAGATTTTGCTATTGTCTTTTGTTTCCATACGCCTTTTAGGTTACTGCCACTACTGCACATAATCACATGAAGTCTGTTTGGATCGGAGAGTACTACTTAGAAACTGTATATTACTGATAAGAGTTCAAGCAGCGCGAAAACAGACACTGATTGGTTGAACCCACGACTGATTCGCAATTTAAAAATTGAAAACTCGAAAAGTGAAAAACCATAAATTTATGTAATTTAATTTGACACTCAAACATTGTTATTTAGTAAACTAGAATTTTATGTTATAGAATTTGTTATTTAGTACCGGGTGTCCAGTACTACTCAAACAGTGGTGAACAACGCACTTTTGTGATGTAATTATCATTATGTTAAGATAATAATAAATTATTAAATAGAAACTGGCCCTATTTTCGCTTCCAGTGCCCTTCACGTCCCTCTAAGATATGCTTATTTTAATCTATTAGTAAATTGTGTTACTGTTTAAGATTCGGAGCTCCTAATCTTCTGTCCATGAGACACAAAATACTATTTTTAACTAATTTTTTGAAAATTGTGATAAAAATAAAAGATTTGATCCCACATAATATATATCATTAAAAAGGTAAAAAAGGACGCTATTTAAGTAGGGCGCAGCCAACTATAATTTCTATTTAAAATAAACCTATCCAAATTTTGTTAACACTGTTCTCTTCTGCTCAAAAAAGTGCCCGAAGAACATATCAGTAACTTTTCTCTAGCTTTACAAATAACTCGAGATATCGCTCGATAAGTATCAAAAAATCCAATTATTGGTTATAATTCGAAAATATAAGACTAAAAAATATCAAATTCTGGTTTTACTGATTTGCACAAAAAAATAGCATCATATTTACCTTGATGTCTTAGATCATTATGAAACCAATAGTACATATAACCCATACCAATGTTAGTACCGATGGATAGCTTATGTTCTTCTAAAAATCTTTCAACGTTTCTAAATGCATCATAGGAAACAAATAGTGAAACATGAAATAGATTTGTTTAGTTCCATGTTCTTAATCTTCTGTGTTGTTTCGTTAAATACCGGAAAATACCAGATCGTAGTCGTCTGTTATTGATTAGTAGGCGATTTTTCTTCTTATTAATCAATGCCAAGTTTGACCACTATCTATTTTGTCTGATTTCTATTCAATGCTATTTATTGTTTTGTAAAACAATATCTTATCTACAAGTGGAGGCAGCAGTGCTTGCAAATTTTAAGATGACGAAGGAGTTTTACTGTGAAAGTTTCCAATAAAAACAAATTCATATTGAAATAAAAATGCATGGTATCATAGTCACGGATGGCTGTATTATGCATACGCATCAACATTCAACAACAACAACAAATCTGGACAAAAAGAATTCTGGAGTAAATAATTACGATATACTTGTGCTTTCTAAATCGGTATATCTAGAGTTGCATTTATTCTCCTACCATATGCATTGTAGTAGTTGAATAGGACAAGGGCATTTCGTCATATCATGCTATATCTGTTTAAAAGATAAAAAACACTTCTTAGTTAAACGTTTAATAATTTTATTTGAACTAACGAATTTTGTTGGACTGTACAGGACAGCAACTTATATACAAGTGAGTAAAAAATGTACTGTTCTACCCCTCTCCCTGACAAGTAACCCTTGAGCTATGCGCCCCAAACATGCTTAAGTCGACGATAGGCGAACATAGCCGAATAAATGTACTTAATAACAAATTTGTACAATAACATAATTATTAACCTAAATTTATAACGTAATTAAGAGAAGACACAATGATACAATAAATAA
Source organism: Agrypnus murinus (assembly GCA_929113105.1). NCBI lineage: Eukaryota > Metazoa > Arthropoda > Insecta > Coleoptera > Elateridae > Agrypnus > Agrypnus murinus. Next base: position 134,001,877 of record OV816028.1, on the reverse strand, counting down.
TTAAATATGTAACCTAAACCCTAACAATGTGTGAATGCAGACTCGTAAACCGAAGGTTGTTGGTTCAAATGCCATGACTTTGAGTGTGTGCGATATGTTTTTATATTAGATGACGTACATAAGACTGTAATTGTTGATTCCTTCGCAATGTGGGCGCGAATAAAAAGAAGACCCCTTTTAATGTTAATAGCAACGTTAGGTAAACTTGTCTATTTGATTGCTACTCGTAGAAAATTTAAGCAAGGTGAACTCCACTTTCACATCGGTCTATAGTTTTAAAAGAGAACCCTTCTGTTGACCTTAGTTTACCTCAACATTCCGTTTCATTAATACTATGCAACGTAATTTAAAATCTTCTTTATTACTTTACTTTATTACATCAAGCATTTTATTTAAAGTAATCAATACGATTTAACCAGTCTTGAATTATCTTATTAACATACCTCATAATCAACTGGTAACTCACGATTCAGTATCATAAGCTATTTAACTTTGTTTAAAATCACGTGGTATTCTGTGTGATATGTGAGCGCGTATAGTTTAATATAATCAATTTAGTATAATTCATGATTAGTCGGAATTGTTTAATGTTATTAATAATTTTAGGTTATTAGTTAATGATCTTTAATACACTTCTCATCTGTTTCAGCTATTTATATTCATCTACCCCGTACCACTATACAAATCCAGAGTAAACGCAAATTCGAATTGCAAATCGATCTAAAAAGATTAATGATCTTGATTTAAACAGGTATCTGGACTTTATACGGAGTGTTAAATTTTCATGGCTCACCTTCAAGTTCCTCGAATGCTAGTTAAATGTCACTGCCAAGAATCCTGGTAATGAGAATATTAATGAACTAGAAAGCATTGATGATCCCCGCCCGCTATTTAAATCTAGAATATGTATACGAAAGCAACACAATAAATTAAAGTAAATCGGTCAAGGTTTATTTTTCAAAAAAAGAAACCAACCGGAAGCTGCATCATAACCACCAAAAATATCCGGAAAGGTCTAGTTTATAACTTATTTTAAGTCTTTATGTTCTTTGACATTTTTATATAAAGGGCATGCCCTTGGTTAATCGAGTACTCCAACTACATCATGAGTTTCAAAACGAATGATTAAACAAGAGAGTTTAAATTAGTTATACATGAAAAAGCGCACAAGTTCGATTATATTATTACATTATCACTTCCTTTATGGTATAATAAATATAATACCAGCATATAACCTGTATGCGTATTATATCTGTATATATGTATACCCACTTTAAAGACTGCACATCCTACACATCATGTACGCATTATAAAATTTATAAAATAACAAATGTAAGTCATTTCTTTCGCATAGTTGTGGTTAACGTTACCATTTTATGAGTAACACATAAGCAGTTAAATAACAATAATAATAAATATTTCGCCCTCGTATTAACCTTACGCAAATGAAGGACAGTATATAACATAATTATTATTATTATTACTGCAAGTTACTGTGCCCATATAAGCACGTCCAAATAATTCAGTTTTAATTATTGGTTTTGTTTATAACCTGTTTCTTATATACTTTGCTGCTCTAATAAAGGAATGCGAATACTACTACTATTATTACTATGCGTGTTGTATTAAAACTGGAAGTATGCCCTGAAGCCAACAAGGTGTGTAGTATAGTATATAGTAGTTGTAATCCTAATAATAATTCAATCAGTTCAAATTGTAACAGTTAACTGTAAATATTTATAGTACGCAACATATGCGTGATTAGATTTATGGAGAGGTAAACTAAAGTTGCTGCTGCTTTTGAACTCATCGATGTGGGGTGATGTCTTTCAAAAGATACAAACAGTGGGAAGATGGGATGTAATGTCATATAGCAGATCAGAGTTTTATTTTAAGAATTTTATATTTAGCAATATTTATATTTCTACATTCATTGTTATGTTCAATATGACTAATTCCGTAGCGACATGCAAAGAAAACACACCGTCCACCTACCTATAGCCTCTCTGTGATAAGTTATATTTAAGTGTGTGAATATCAGAATAATAAATGCCTTGAATGATTCTTCGTTTTGTTTGTAAAATAATAAATAACATAGCATTTATATTTTAGAATTATAGTTTTCGAAGAGAAAAAATCGTAATATGCAAAATTCTGGACAAAGTTTGGTTCGTCAGCTACCTTCTAAAAATAACCCAAAAATGCGAATAGTCTCTTTCGGGAAAGCTTTGAGCTGACTTACTAAAAGGACCGAATTTATATTTTTTAAATATTTGTCTCAATTTGAACTTTGGATTGCAATTTTCATTATTTTTGGAACTGGTGCAACCGTCTTGAAAAATTGTTTAAAAATCGATAAACGACGCATTCAAATTTAATTTCCTTTATTTCAGTAAATTATAACAACTTTTTTATTTTCAGTGGAAAACCCTTTATATCTTATGTACGTTCACAGCATATGAACCCTCTGTTAGATGATAAATACATCTACACCTAACTTAAATATTTCGATAGGAATCACTTGATGAAATATAAAAGGTGTTCTATTTTAAGATCTTTTCTATCGAAGAGATTTGGCATGATTTGCTGAAGAAAAGTTAATTTAGATGCCAGGTTGAAAAACATTTAAATTATATACGGAAAAACATAATTGATCGAACGTTATTTAGTAAGGTTAGGACGTTCGGTAAATATTTAAAAAATATAAAAATTTAAGCGACTGAAAATATCAAAAGCATTCGACATGAGACGTCAAAATCGAATCTGTATTTGGGAAAGATTTTTCGCCTCCGGGGTCGAGCTCAGCTTTGGCCGAAAACTTTGTTCAAAGTTCAACTTTGTAAAACTATCTTTAAGGACATTTTTATTAGTGAAGTTGTAATTGTATTAAATTAATAAATGAATAAAGATCATAAAAAAAATTAAATTTCAAATGTTTATTGAATCTGTCAATGTTACCAACCCAGCATTTCAATTTTTTTAGCAACAAAATGTTTACATTTTTAATAACGAATGAAAGTATATTAACGCGTAATAGGAAAAATAGTATTGTAACAAATAGGGAAATCCCTATATGCGGACGGCAGAACATTCCAGAGCGAAGCGTCATACACCCGCGAGAACATACTAGAAGATTTGACACGGGCCGCGTATATGACGCATCAGGTGGCTAGACAGCTACAATACTAGAAGATTCCCGGCCCGCCAACGACGTTTGAGGTAATACACGAGTATGTTCCGACGTCTTCTGGAACGTTTACATGGGGGATATAAATCGACCCTCGTGCATAAAAGGGAATTCAATTAGTGTTCGACCTGCGTATTGAAATGTGCTTTATGTAATTAGTAATCAAATGTATTAGTGAATAAATAAGTGTTTAATAATTGTTGTAATAATACATAAATAGTTCTTATATAATCCACTTTAAGTTTGTAAATATCTAGCATTTAAGTTCGTCAAACAGTTTATAATTATAGTGTTAAATAATTAGTTAAGATTAAATTGGTGTATGTAAATAATATTTCTCTCGTTAATAGACGATTTAAACAGCATTTTTGTTATTATTTTAAAAAGAAAGTTACAGTATGATAAATATGTATTACAATGCCCACTACACGTACTTCAAACTCGGGATGGAAGCGCGGCCAACGGGGCGCGAGGCTAGTGGGCGCAGAGACAACTGAACGCAGTGACAACTTAGCGCGAGACAAGTGGACGCAAAGACCATTGGTCGCGAAAATCTATTAGTACACATATTATATTAAAATGTTTCTGATCAGAATAAGTAAAGATATATAATTATACATGTAGGATTCAAATAACAACATTGCAGACAAACAAACTGCTTTTAAAGTTTCAAAACAAAAATCGAATAACAATCAAGAGTTCCAAGTTTTAATACAAAAATTAAGTAGACATGTAACAATTGACTTAGCGTTACAATTATGACAGTTCTTCACAGATTTTTTTTCTTGAAACTGGGAACTCTCGATTGTTATTCGATATTTGTTGCAAAATATACTATCATACTTTTTAGCATATTTGGTCTTATAATCTCAAGCTCTTTCCAAATTCATCATAAAAAATAGGTTTCCATTAAAAAACATTTCGCCATAACTCATAAACAAAAACCAATCTACAAATAGCAATTACACTAAAATATGTCTCATTTAAGATAAGAATTTTTTAAAAAACATTTAATAAAAGATTTATATCGATAGTTCCACACTTTACAGTCGCACTGTATTTTATAATGACAAGGCTTATATTTCAGATACATCCATCCGCTTTCTAAAAACATTTTGAGTTGGCTTCATGTAATAGACAATTTATTCTGTATTGAAAATGATTTGTACGTATTCGTCTGCAAAATCGTTATTTGGATTCTACGAATATTATTATATAACTTTCTTTTTTCTGTATACATTTTAACGTAGAACGTACAGTTAATAGATTTTCGCGCCCAGTTGTTTTTGCGTCAAGTTATCCCTGCGTCCAGTTGTCACTGCGCCAACTTATATCGCGTCCAGTTGGCCGCGTACACTTGTCCTAGACAGCTGCAGTCTGTACTCGTTTTACAATATTGATCACTGTAACACTTCTGTTTCAATATACTATAGTAGTTCCTGAGTTCTTTGTATTTCACTGTAAAAGTGAGTCAGTAGTAGTTTGTCGTGTCACTGTATGTGATGTACGAGTAGAAGATTTGAGACTTGCAACCGATTTTGCTAACCGAGATGCGCGATTGAATGACACAAAATAAAAAAATATAAATTCATTAGTTGTGTGGAGTAAAGGTGATAACACCCGCCAGGGCCTGCTACTTCGGCGGGCAGTGGATCATAGTCGTCGGTCTACTAACTAACTAACATACTACAGAAGAGACTGCATAGCAGATATCGTTGGTGGGGTGACAATGTGATAAAGTGTGAGGAAAGTGTGACAGAGCAACCATTACAATCCTGTCAGTTTCGAAGTGACAGCTGTTGGTGTTTCTAATCGATGGTATATAGAGCTGCTAACAATGGCCGATTGGCCAATAAGAAAAACTTAGGTAGTGGTATATAACTTTAGGGAAGATATGAGGTGATAGGTTTGCTTTAACGACGGGATAATAGAACAGAAACAATAAGTAGTTTTGGATAAGTAAAATATAAATAGGTTCCTTTCGGGGTCACAAAATAAGATCATCCATTAAACAGGGGCTGCGATGACATTGAGATTCATTGAAAATGGTAAATTTCGGAAGGAAAGATAGACGGTTATTCGGTTGACAAAGATGTATTCGAAAATCCGAAATTACCAACTGATGTCAACCTTTGGAATTGCTAAATTTCATAGCGTCACTAGACGCTTTGGTGGATTGAAGACAATGGTTGGCAACACTCTGTGATCTTTAAAGCAGGAGACGGTACTCCGACTCCGACTCTCAGACTCCGATATTGTTTCGTGGAGAATCAGAATTTGGGGATATTTTTAATCCGAAAAACATTATTTCAACTGTAAAAAGGTCCATCGTAAACTCTTCGGTGCACATTTATTTAAATATTGAAATTAATAAGAGACTTTCCAATAATGACAAAAATCTAAACATATGAAAAGTTGCGGCGTTACATGACATATTATTATTATTAGGAGCTATTAGAAATGTCTGAAGCAGCTAGAAAGCAGAATTGAAGAAGCAACACGATTATTCTGCTTCCAAAGTAGATATTAAACAGATGAATGAGTTCTGTTTCAATAACTTGTATTAGATGTTTGGAAATTATTGTTACTTTTGAAACATTGTTTATTTCTGTCAAAAATTTAATATAAGCGCCAAAGAAGGCTAGCTAAGTCCAAAACATAAAATCTTAACTGCAATATATGGCCATATTATCTACAAGACTTTTTTTTAACTAATTTTTAAACATATTTTTATACATACAACCCCGCCCACAACTACTATATACACGGTGTATCAGTACGAAACGATCAGTCTTTGTTAGTGGTTAGATAAAACTTCTATATACCATTTTTGTCGAATTCTAATAGTTTTCGAGAAAATTGAAAAGAAATTACAGCTTAAGTACAGCTTATATTGTCAGGTTAAGATATTAATAAAACTTGTGAAACTTTAACTAATCTTTGAATTTATATTATATTTCATGATTATGGAGTTCCACAAAGTAAGGCTGGAGACAGTAAACAATACTTTACCGTACCGTTTTGTTATTATTTTTTAATCATCAATGAACACAAACACAGATTTAGTCTTTACTAATATATTAAATTGAGTAATTCAACAGACGTTGCGTTTAATATTGAAGGTGTTAAAGAGTTTGTATCTAATCCTATTAGATTTAAATTTGAGTTACTATTTATCCTACGTACTTTTCCAAAAACGTTATGGAAAATTTTCGGAATTTTCAAGTCCATTTATTCAAAAAATTGACTAAGGTTTTATGTTTCTAATGACTCGAGAAATTTATCCTCAAAGTCTGATCATTTGCTATTGAATCACCGTGTATATTCCCATTCCTTTCGTTTTCACCAGAAGACTAATTGGCCGAAGAATACACATTTGTATAGTGTTGCAAGTCATATGGCCACACACGGTATAGCAAGGGCCTAATTATTGGCAGGAACGCTGTAACTTAAGATTCTGGCCACTAAGAATCTCGGTACCGTTTTATACAGAGACCCACAAAAGTATGAAACAATGTTTATTTGGTGTAGTTGACTTTTGGGAAAATGCGTGGATACTCCCATGGGGGGGAAATATGGAAAATCGCATAAATATGACACTATAATATTGTAACAAGAGAGAAAAAGAAAGAACCCCTTCTCGAGCAGCGGATGGAGTATTCGGTGGCATTCGAGAGAATGACGCATAGCACCAACAATGTAAACGAGGCACTGTTTATCTAGCACCTTCTAGAAATACATGGTAGTTTCTACCGGCTTCTGGAACGTTTATAGGATGGTATAAAGTCGGCGTCGCGGAGAAAGGGACCAGTCAATAGCAAGTCATTAACTGTGTATTACAAAATAAATAGTGAATATAAATGTTGTATTAGAAATTCATAGTCTGTAAATAATAGTTTTTAATGGTTTATAATCATAGCGTTAATTTATAGTGTATTAATTAGTGTATAGAAATAAATATTTGTTTGTGAATAGACGATTTAAACAGCACTTGTGTTATTATTTTTAGAAAGAACGTTACAATATCAAATTATTTTGTATATAAAAAGTAAATTATTTATGAACTGTTACTGGTTACTATAGAAACTGTACAGAAAGTATTTTTTTATACTAGTACAAAAAGTAATCTGTAAAACATTTTATTTTATACCGTTAATGCGAAATAAATAGAAATTCTCAATTAAATCATAATCATTTATCTGTTCTTTGATAATATTAAAATGCTAAAATTAATTTATTACAATATAAAATACAAATTCCACATTTCTATTAAAATCTCATTTGCTGCTCGCAGTGACGCCACAAAAACAAAAACCAATCCTGACCTCTTTTTATTTAACGCGTTAACGCGTCCGTTGCCTGTCGACATTTCTTTGAATTTCCAAGAAAAGTGGAATGAAGATTACACATTTGTGAGTATTTCTTAATTAAATAAATATTAAAATAAAAACTCAAAAAATGCAGTAAAGACAAAATAATTTAACGCTCTGCTAATTGTTCTGAACAGTCCTCTCACCGAGTTTGCTGTAGTATATTTAATTCACACAAAAAATCCATTTTTGGTACTCATAAGATTGCCAGACGCATCGTCCGGCAATCTTGTTATTCGCCCCAAAACATGCATTTTTTTTGTACTAATTAAACAAATAACTATTTTGATTTCTTGTAATTTTTATGCGCATTTTTTATTATTGATTTTCGGATAAAATTATTGAAAAATCAAAATTATTTGGTATCAACAAGATGTGGTGCCACCACATTTTGCAGTTCCTGTCGGACAATATCTGCATGGAGTATTCTCCAACACATGGATTGACAGACGTTAACCTTTGGAATAACATAAGAACTAATTTACTATATACTATTTTAATCAATAGATTTTTTTAATCTTTTAAGATCGAAGAATAAACTTCTATTTAACTATTCTATTTTGTTTTTGTCTCACTTGTTAGATCATTCCAAAGGCCAATGTCTGCCAATCCATCTGTTAAGACAATGTATAAGCAGGAAAAAGGAAGTGCAGATCTTGTTGAAACCAAATACCTACTGGTAATTTTGTTTTTTCAATAATTTTGTACGAAAATCATCGCAGATTAGAAGAAATGCATAGTAAAGTAACAAGAAACCAAAAATAGGTTTTTTTATATCAATTATGTAGTTGATATGTAGAAATAATAAACATTATTCCATACTTTCGTCGCTCTCTGTATATTATATTAAAGGCGGCTGCTGGATGCTATGGTAAGAATCATCAAACAAAGCAATTCAGCTCTATTTTTCCTACTTAAATGAAACCTAACATCTCTGGCGATATCTTAAAGCTATGAACCATACCGTGCCCAGTATACCGAAGAGAATGTTTAGAAACACAATAGAGTAAAAACTCGTATAAGTAGAGTACTTCAGTTAAAAAACTCTTGAGGTCCTTTACATATTTAAATCGGGGGTCAATGAAACCAAAATTTAAGGATCAAAGTGACTTGTGAAGTCTCACTACTAATAGATCGGCAATAATGAATGAACAACTTTTTTTTAATCTTTTTTTCATTCTCTTTTTTTATCAGTATCTTTCTATCTGATCTAAACATTATAGAATATCTACCCATCTCTTATTATTCTCTAGGAGAAGTTTTTCCCAATGAATAATTAATACGTTAATTAGTTTAACCTTTTGCTATTATTAACTGTGCGGAAAAAAAACCGTCTACATACCATCAATAAATCTTTTATGAATTCTTTACGAGGTAAGAATGTATTAGGTTATGTCATTGTCATTTATAATTTTTTTCCTGGTCAAGATAAAAAACAAGCGAGAGTGGATCAACCTACACTCAATCTAGATTAATCTAGATCATCCTTCCTTCATTCCTTCCTTCCTTCGTGTCTTGCACGACACAAGTGATTTTTGAAATATATCAATTCCTATCAATGATGACAACTTTAGACAATAATTTTTTTGTGGATTACCATCACATTTAAGCTAACCAAGACCTTCAACTAAACCTTGAATTTATGTATTTGCAAAAAAGCCGCTCTCGAGTGTCATTAATGTAAACATAACTTCATCCATGAGGACACAAATCTTTAATTTTTTCCGGTGCCTTGTATTTTAATGTGCAAATCGTAAACACAAGAAGAAGGCAAAGTTCAAGTTTTTGTTATCTGGACTGTATTTTTCCATCCGTGAGGGCAAAAAGAGCATTTTTAATATATCTCACTTATCTGGAAGAAAGTAATTAAGATTTTAATTGAGGTTATTGTTATTATTAAAATAATATAATTCTTGTTATTTTTTTTTGTTAGAGTTGACATTTGTATTTTTCCGATGGCATTGTTTTCCCAAAACGGTCTAAATTTGAAATTCAAAAATAGGTTTTGATCAAGAAATTCTAAAAATAGAAATTTTAAGGATTTGAGGAAGTGCGACCTCTGGCAATATCGAGGTGATGCAGTTTTTCAGCAAGGTTTAAGGAAAAAAAAAACAAAATGGGGGGTATTTTTTAAACGAACGACCTTCACCTTAAATATGTGTCCGAGATATTTGGGTACATTATGAGCGGAGATACTTGTCTATTTCTATGTATATCTCGAGAAAAAAGGCATGTAGCGATTACGTACTTGTTTCATGTTACCAAAATTAAGGTTTACGTGGGCATTAAGGAACGTGTTTTTTTTCTATACCCATTTCTCTTGTTATTTCTTCCTAAAAGTGATCTAAATACATAAATTATTAATTTATTCCTACATAGCTGAGATAACATTAATAAATAATAATGAATATGTTTTTATTTTTAAACAAACAAGAAAGCAATATCGGAACTTTTAAAAATTAAGATAATTAAGGTTAAGGTTAGTTTGTGCTATTATTATTTGGTGACCCTTTCCTTAATGATAAATTAAGAGAAAAAAAAAGGTCTGACATAATTAACAGCATAATCAAGTCTGATAATACCTTTCAAAATTTACCAAATCGAAACATAACAGTTCTTATCAAAAATTACGTACACATTGTTTTTGGAGGTTTCGGAGTTTAAGCACGTGGATTATTTATGGTTGAACAAACTTGATAATCTTCTTCTAAAATTAAGTGTAGAACTTACTCTATGGTAGAACTAACTTACGATTTGCTACTTCAACAAAACTTTAAAAGCATCACAAAGTCGAATCACCCACTTCCTTAATGTATCTTTCAAAATAAAAACAAACACTGTATGTGAGTTTGAAATTGCCCGGTTTATTTATTTTGGCAAATGTTTTAGTGCAAATGGTCTAAATATATAATAAAACCGGATTGATCAAGCTATTTACAAAAATATTTTAACATCAGATATTAATATTTCGTTGGTTGGTCGATAAATAGAAATAGACATAGAAATCAATTGATCAAATCAAAATTGCAGTCAATCAAATCTCCTCAGGTTCCAAATAAATTTAAGAAATTCTGTAAACAGAAACTGTTTCGTATAAAAGTATACGAATCATAGAATGCGACTTTTCTGTAGTTGCGCTGGCGTTTCCGGAACGTTCGCCAGACCTGAAGCAGAATCCTTAATCTAGCCATGAACAGCATCAATCGATGTTAAACTGCTAGTGGCTTTCAAGTGTTACATTTATGTTAATTATACATCATTTTTACAACAACATACTAGCGAGATACTATTTATCTAAGGCTAAGCGGTGTAGCCTGGTAAATTTGTTTTCATTATCATAAATCAGTCAAGGGTTGTTAAACGATACATATCTCACAATGCTTCTACTGGGTCGTTTTATATAACTTTTCACATAAATGCAATCAAAAATTACACGTTTAATAGTTTACTTCAAGGTGTCAAGAGTTTAGCAATGGCGATAGCCATTAAAGTTTCATGCTGGCTTTTCCATAACACAAAAACGCATTAACTAACCTGTACAGGATGTAACTAATATCAGTACCAACCTCGTAATAGGGGAGTGTAGCTGTAATGATTTAGAACACATTTTCCTTATCGCTTCCTGGTAGTTTTCGAGAAAATCGGATTTTAAATTTTAAGTGCGCCCACTGTACTCACATTACATTAAAAATCCTAAACAAGCAAATTTTTTTAATTTAAGAATATCTTCTAAATCATTACCTTACCCCCCCCCCAATACAAGGTTGGTTTATATTAGTTACATCCTGTATTTAGGGATAAGTGGAGATTAAAAGTTTGGTGCAACTAGTTATCATGACAACTAAGTCACAATGCGACGTTTTGTTCCCAAGTTGAGCTTTTTGCAGTCATTGAGGTAACGAAACGTAACCACCCACCCCTTGCAGGACAATAATTAGATTTTGCATGTGGAAACGCCGAATAGTTTTTTTTTGTAGAAATAGAATCTGCCATGGAACATTTATTGTGAAAATTTAACTTTTGCATGTTTTAAATATTAGAAATACTATAAACACTACAGCACATCAGAAAAAGTGTGCCTATGATAATATGGTTCTATAGAGTTAATAGTTACACAAACGAACTTCTCTAAATATTCTTCAACAAAAACATTTTTTGTTAAGATATTTTAGTTAAAATTTGAATGTGCCCTTAAGAACATGGCATTTCCAATATAGCACCCGCTATATAATTTTCTTGTCGGCACCGGCAGCAGTCAAAGATTTATATTTTTTATATTAATTAGTTTTTGCACTATTTTTGCGCCGAATTTCAAATCATACTTCAAATTTTTATATGCATCTACTGTTAAATGTCCCCATTGTGATTTAATTATCATATTAGCATTATTTGCATTTGTTTAGTGTATTTAATCATTATTTATTTGTTTATTTTTGTTATCAAATATTTTCACCATTGTTTGTTAATAAATTGCAACTCATTAACTTCTCTGGGTTTCATTTGTTGCTACAAATATGTATATGTGATTATTTAGTTGATTATATTTTCCTAGCATGACCAATCCAGATTATTGTGAGTAGTTATTGTTGGTGGCCATAACAACTGGTGCGTGCTCCCTTGGCAAATAGTTTTAAATATTCTAATGGAACAGAATAGCAGCATCTAAGTAGCAGTAACTAAGATTGGAACTTTGATTGAGTAGTTTTATGTAACTACAACTAAATTTATGACTTTATCCGTTTAGTTACTTTAGTTCGGAATATTTTAGTAATTATGTAGTCGCTTCTACGATTTATTGGAATTATGTAGTTCCATTACGTCAGAGTAACTTTTAAAATATGTGGAACGATATTGCCACTTAATATAATTACTTTAAAGTCGTTGCAACTTCAAAGTGTTATTATGATTGTAGCAGTAGCTTGACCGCAGCTACTTTAAAGTTTTTAAAACTTTAAAGTAGTACTGAAAGTTCTTGCCACCTGTCTGAAACCATTGCTTAACCCTTTAAAGTAACGAAACCTTACAGTGGTATTGAAAGTAAAACTTACTTTTTTGCTACTCAGGAGAATAACTTTATTTTTCGTAAACTACTCCATCTCCATATTTACTTGTAAAATGTTGGTGGCCATTAATAAATTTGCAATTTGTTATAATTGTTAATAGACGTTTTACTAAAATAACATTCAATAAAAATGACACATTGGTGCCAAATTGTGTCTTAGGAATAATATAAAAATGGTTTATATCATGTGTATCAACTTATAAGTATTTTTGTCATATTTTGTTAAGACATTTTGTATTAAAGAATATATTTAAAGAAGGTGCGTTTTATTTTTCGATCTATCATCATCACATTTAACAGAAAAGTTGCAATGGTTTATAATTTTGGTATACTGGAATGACAAAATAATCAAACAATTCACCGCTCTTTGTATTATTAAGACGTATATTACAAATAAAATAGTAATCCATTTTGTGGCACGATCGCAACATTAGTATAAAAAATGAAAGAATGCAAGACTAAAAGAGAGAGCAACCACGCGACACGATCTGTCAAAGATAAAAGAAGTTCCATGAAAGTAGCAATTACTACGCCGCCACGTTCCCGCTACGTAGCCTAAACGTAACTGGGCAAGCTCCAGAGAGGTTACTGCAACGTACCTGCTACCCAAGAATTTTTCTCCATTTTGGTTTCAGGCATGTAATAAAACCGTAGTAATTACGTGCTTGTGACTATATAGTGGCCAAAACTTAACAGTTCCACCGGTAGTTGCTGGAAAGTAGCGATGACTAAAAATGCTGCTTGAGTATGTTTTATTTTAATGGAAGTTATCTAACCTGAAGAAGTTGGTAAAGAGATAAAACGAATATTTTAATCACATTAGAGATGCTAAGGGAACTTTTGGATGGTCATCAGAAAGTGTGGAAAAGTAATTAAGTAGTAGATTAATTCTTAAAAAGCATCTATAAATGACTCAATGCATGTAGTAATCATGGCCCATGTGCTCATTTATTTGTTTTACGAGCATTCTTATTACACGATTGGATCGGTTTTGCAAAATTAAGGCTACTTGTAAACAGCGATCGCAAATAAACAACAACATCCAATCTAAACGCACTTCTCGGAAGGATACGGCAGCATTCAGTAATTAAAATATCATTACGAAAAAGCCCATATATCCGCTAATTAACAATAAACAGTCGTTCAGATAAACAATCTTTGAGAAAGAGTGGGAAATATGTGTCCTACTCGAATTAGTAATTACACGTAGGTGTCAGGAAACATGTTTGCTCTGCAATTTAAGGCAAGGTAGAAAATCTGATGATGGTGAGACATTGCTCTTTTGTTTTTCTATTTACTTTAAAAAACTTCAAATACTGTCACGATTTACTTTTTTATAATTCACTGATCATAAAAGACGAGACTTTGAAGAGTATTTTTAACAAAAATGAACTTTGGAATTATATAATAACAACTCAACCCTGGCAATGATCTTATCTTTTTAGAAGTATGGATTAATTTGATCTACTGATGATGAAAATACAATTTCGAGACTGCAAGATATCTGAAACAGTTCATTGCTCAATCTATATAAAAGTTTGATAATTTTATCAAAAATTCCAACTTTAATTTCATTTTGGGTGCGTTTATAATTGAATTTTTGTTCTTTTCTTTTGAATATAAATATATATACCGACAACCAAATTTCACTTTATATTAAAATATATATATATTTCATTTTTGCATCTCACTTTAATAAAAAGCAAAAAGCAAACGACCTAAAAACTTCATATTCCATTAACAAAAAAAAACAACAGCTATGTGTATGGATAATCTTTCTCCTGGTGTTACAACTAAATAGCTATAGCAAGCTGAGAGTACATTCACTTGACTTTATAAAACAGAGAGAGAGACTTGAACATGTAAAAATATTTATGCTATTGACACAGCATTTATTATTCCAGATCATTGACATTGAGGACCAAACCTTCGCGAACTATTGTTCGAAAGAGAAACACTTACCTCTTGTTCCACTAGCTATTACTACTATTCTGATCTCTTTTTATATTATGAATTCAATAATGTTGTTTAAAAGACAATTCAAGGTAAGAATTTTCGAACTGTTGTAGGTCGTTTTAATATAGTCATCGAAGAGAGCAGGCGCGACCTCGAATTTTTCTCAAATAAAATGCTATTGGAATTTTTGAATTTGTCGAAACCCATGGATGTTGAAAGATCAAAAGGGAATAAAAGCAAAATTCACTTATGATAATAAAGAAAATGAGAAAACGTTTATATTAATTACCAATGACGACAAAACGGAAAACGAGTTTAATTTCAGAGTTTAATTAAGAGAACAATACGTTGGTTGGCTCAAGATTTAGTAGGTTATGTATCTGCGATGTTGATAGGAGCTCTTATTATTAGAAGAGAATTGTGTACATTATGTACGTCATTATCAGATAAAATATGAGACAAAAAGAATTTAATGCGGAGGAGGTTGTATGATGGGTATGTGTGTGTGGTGTGATATGTGGCAGAACGAATTTTTATGAACAAAATTATTTGAGATGTAATTAACTCCAAGATGAAAATATTTGTTTTGCAAGATAATATATAAACACGCTAATAAATTATAATAAAACATAAATGGGTAATGTTGTAAAATGTTACAAAAAATATATAAATAATAAAATAGTCATCAGTAAAAATTTTTAATTCATGCTATATATTATTATTATAATACATGGTTCGGTCCAATCACACGCCTCCACCTTGTTTGGTCGGAATCAAAAGTCCTTCAAATGATAAATTGCAAGATTTTGTATTCCTTCACGTTATTTTGTTATCCTTATCTGAACTGTTTTACTTTCAACCGCTTGGGTAATGATTTTTGAATAGAAATAACTGATGGTAATTCAGTTAAGGTCGTCAACATGTATCAGTAAAATAACAATCGTATGATTTAATTATATAAAAAATAACAATTAACAAAATGCTTTGTTCAGCAGTAAGATGGCCTCAAACAAATATTAACACCTTATTAAAACCAATCTGATAATTTGTTTTAAATAATATTCCGATATTTCGTCCTCATTATTGAATTATTTCCGTATTTTTGAAAAGATCATGAAAATGAAATCTTATAATAACACATAATACAGACATTAATACATAAAAAAAAGTTCTTGAGAAGCTACATACATAATATAATATAAACAATAAACATACTAAAATTAATACCACTATCACAAACACAAAAGTTTTAAAATAAAAGAGTACCGATTTACTATAAAATATTTGTTTTTGTCAAGCTCATTACAAAATATAAGGACACGAAAAAATAATCTGAAGAGGAAATGCGATATACCAATTAATATCAATTAATAATAGTTTGATAAAAGGTGACACCGGAAACAAACAACACACAAGCTATTAAAAGCATCAAGTTATTATTAGTCACATTCAACAATTTGTGATAAGAAATCAATATCTTCTATGGAAATTATTTGAACACTTATTTATTTTTATTTCAATTTCCCGCGCGAAAAATTTGAAAACGTGCATAAAATGAGATGTGTGCTATGTCACAAGTCGGAAAAATTCTATTTTTCTTCATGTATACATATCTAAAATAAAAGTGAAGTTAGAAGTGTGAAATTTGATACAATCCAGTTTTGGACTAATTACTAAGAATAATTTTGCTTGGGGGTACTTTCCTCGTTCTTATTATACGCCTAATTGAATAACTTGAAATTATTCGCAAATAAAAGCAAATTTTTCAAAGCAAATTAAATAGAATTTATCTTATTAAATGTATTTTTAAACATTTTTAATCATTGAGGCATTCATGTGGGTTTAGCAATTAAATTTTAGAGAAGATGCATGATTTGTTGTCATTTTTTATTTGATAAATTGATTTAATCTGCAATGATCAATTAATTAGAGATTAAAACAATAGAAAAATACAACGCACAAACAACATCTTATCAGAAACATCAGAAGCAAGCTGTACACTTCGTACAACGTCACACGATACAGTGACGATGAACATTATAAAGATGCTCTTTTTCGGAGATCAGAAAATTGTTTTAATTTTTCATTTATGAAAGAAAGTCAAATTGGCGATTTATAGCAACTCTTAATATTTATTTTATTACTGATTATCTCTTTAGAAATATAACAAGAAATATACTATACATACAATAAAAGGCATGCAAGTATTGCAAGTTCTTTCCATTGTTGTAACGGAACTTTTTTTTCGCATCGAATTTGTTTGTTCTGACCATGTTGAACGCCTATTTTAGAACTCTATTTGCTAATGGTATTTTTTGTTCAATTATCCGATAGTAGTTTCGATAATATTTATACTTTTTTACTATTCAACAAAAGATTTTGCCATGGCCGACTACGCATTTACAATTGAAATACAGATTTTTTTCCCATTGGCGCGGGGAGCTGTGTAGCATCTGAGGTTCTGGTAGGTTATCATCTACTATCGAAGGCAAAAGTTCCGACCCGTGAGTTTGAATGCGCATAGCTAAAAAACTAACAGCTCAAATTAATTCAAACGGAAACAGTTAGATAGACAACTTATTTTTGTATAAAATAGTAAATTTGTAAAAGTATCTGATTTTAGGTTTTTGTATTTTCGCGAATTCTGTTACAAAAAGTTTTTAATAATTAATATTTCAATAACTACTCGGTAGAATTAAATGTAATTTTATGTGCAAGTAGCTAATAGTGTTGTATGTGTTTGGAAATTTTTTGTACATTCATATCTGTATTATTTCTAAAGTTATTCTATGAAATAGAGGGTAATACATTCTGATGCCTTAATCAAAATCTACAAAATATAGTATGTTTTAATAAAACTACGAATATGTTAAGAAATCTTGAAAATATTGACGAATTAATTAATAAATAATTCTTTAAAGAATTATTTATTTATTAATTCGTGAATATCAAAATAATCTTTAAAGAATTATTTATTAATTAATTCATGAATATTTTCGAAATTTCTTGACGTATTTGTTGTTTTAACACCAGAATGAATTACTCTCTATTTTATAGAATAACTGAAGAAATAATTAGATATCAAATTACAGAAATTTCCACATACATAAAATACTATTACCTACTTGCATATAAAATTGCATCAATTCTGTCGAGTAGTTATTGAAATATTAATTATTAAACACACGTTTTATGTCAAAACTACTAAAAAACCCGACTTTATGTAACATAATTTGCGAAAATTCAAAAACCTAAAATCAGATACTTATATTGCTAAGTTATAAGAATAAAATTCTAAAACGGACTTTACTATCACCATTAATCAGAAAATCTTTTAACATAACCAAGTAAAAACATATTTCGTAGACTAGCCAATTTTATCCTTCATGATTTTTAACAGTTAAGACATTGTGAATAAATAAATCAGATTTATTCTTGTTTGTTTAACTCGACTTTCTGTGTTTCTGGGGGTTTAGAATTAACAATTTAATTTTCTAAATTCAATTATAATTAACTTCAATTATCGGCAATAAATATTACAACCCAGGGTGTTGATCGACATTCTACAACTTCATTTTTAATCCTTGCAGCCTTATAATTCCTGCTCTTTTGTTGGAATTTGATTAAGGTTAGTTACTCGACTCTATTCTAATTTTAACGTTAGATGTTCAGCCTCTTTTACCTTCATCTCTTTGCGTTTTCTTGGAAAACCGATTGAAAAATCTTCAAAAATCATTGAAGAAGATTAATTATAATTCAAAAATAATTATTTTATAAAATTAACTTTCTATATTTGTTCTCTTATAATCAAAATTGACCTTTAAGAAACGAAATCATTCTGACGATGAAAAACCCAACTAGATTAAAAACTAATCAAGATACACTATACAAATACAACCATTTTATTTTCTTATCAATTTGATTACTTATACCTATTAAGAGTACTACTTATTCTATTACTCATATTGACAAAAATATTACTGGTTAATCTCTTCGGTTATACATAATTGTATACATTTCTCGCTACACTTGCTTTATTTATATTAATTATCGTAGCTATAACTAATACTTTAGTTAAAGTTGAAGTCAATTCTTACAATTTCATGCAATTAATGGTGAAGGCATGTAACATGTCACATAACACGTTTCAATGTAAATAGATTTTATAATAAATATCAAGAAAATCTAAAAATACGTTATTTGCGCAAAATGTTATAATTATTTATTTTTTGTAATAATAATAATAATAATAAAATGCAAAAAATACCAAACTTGCCTTGAATTATTTCAAAATGTTTAGAACAAATTTTTCAGAAGTATCAAAAAAATAATAAAAAATGCAATATCATTTAATATCTCCTGACAGTTAGATTTCTATCATTTCCACAATGTCGACGTTTTGATAAATTAACAGAAAAATAAAAACCAAACAAAAGTTTTCCTTTCTAGAGAAAAGTTTTCGTGGCGACAATTTTTCATTCGGGCGAACAGCTCACCTTAAAAACAATTTTTTAAGTAAATCCTAAAACTTCAACATTAAAAGGAAGGAAGGGGGAAACAAATAGGGCTAGATAAAATTCTACTAAACTTTCCGAGGGAAGTTCATAAATCAAGTCGCTGGTATAATATACTCTACGTGGAGTATATAGACAGAGCAGCACGCAATAGTTAAGGTAGTAGTAGGTACAGAGAGTTATATATACACAAACTGATAAGAATTTCAAACGACTTTACTGAAAATAGGTTAAAACCAGTTATCTTGGTTACTGTTTTCAATAGTACGACATTCCTACATAATATTTATGTGTATCTTTTAAACTGCGCAGCCTAAAAGTATACCAGACCTCGTTACATCTTTAATTACTGTCGAGTCTCGTTATTTTTGTAAAAAAAATAATCATTTAAGAGGTTAACTATAATGAAACGATTTAACTAAAGATTAATTAGTCGGAAATATTTAATGTTGCGCAAATTTTGTGCGTTTAAAAACCTATTGTAAGCGCTATTCAGAAGTTGCAAGGCTTTTCACCACTGTGATTAATGTCTTCATTTATTGAGATATTTATTATAAATGGAAAACATTAGTAGTTAACATGACTTAAAATTATCGAAAACACTCGAAAACAAACAACTCCACCGGTTTGGTAAAAATAAAAATTCATCCCTGGGAATTCAAAAGTAGTGTTGCCAGATCTCACGATCTTTGCCCTAAATGCTAGGTGTTCAGCAAATGGAATTCAGAAGAAAGGATGTGAGAGACCACTGCATAGTTATAACCAGTAGCTCCACTCTCGCAAATATTGAATGCCGTTTCTCGGAACGTTGGTGGGACGTAGACAAGCGAACACATCGATCACGCCAGAGCCGTATAACTTTAATTGTGCGTTGTGTAGTGGGCACGTATCGTATGAAATGAAGGTTGCGAAAATACTCTATTCCTGTAATTCTCCATTCGTTAGAAGGATCTTCTAGTATAGTTATGTTGAACCAAAATTAAATTATGGTAAATATTAAATGTTATTATTGTTATAATAATAAACGAATAAAGCTGTGCGTATATGCCAAACGCAAGGTATATTGTCTGCTTTTCGTTATATAACCTAATTTTTTGGATGTGCATGAAATAAGCGATTCAATAAGTAACTTGATCACTTCAAAAATGTTTTACATTGCATTCTATAAAAGAATTGAATTTTTAAATGTAACCGTACACTTCGATTATTTTAAAATCGCTCAAACTGAGACGGTACGTTTTGATGTTTACATTAAAACAGTTTTCGTTGGATATTATATATTATAAAAACTCTAACTAATAAATCTTCAACAAATAAAATAAGAAAATCTCTACTATAATGATAAAATAAGAAGAAATTTGTACACGTTTACATATCTAAATGTACTCTGTTTTATTTCCAGACCAATAACTTTTAACTAATAAATTCTCACTAATAAAAAAAATACTTGAAAGAGCCTACATTGATAAGCGAAACGTAGTAATACCAATTTATATATGTTTTGTTGGCAGCCAGTCTTCAAAATATAAAATTATTATAATAAGGAATTTTTTAATAAACACAACAAAAACAAGCTTTAGGTTTGTAACTTTTGCAAACGGTAAATTAATTGTTCAAAGGCGTCAATTAATTTTGTTCTTACACACAATTCTAATTCCTCTTTTATTGCCATTATAACAGGAGTTTTCAGTTTTACAAAATTTACTTGCCACAATAATATAATTTTATCTAATAGTCCCTACTTGTTGTTTAATACTGCAATCGCAGACGAAGACGATCGACAAGCCTCGGCGAACTATCGTTTGTGGGCGTGATATTCGAATAACTTAAGCTTAACGACTTCAAAGTGCCGAAATGCGAGTGGGCCTACTGGTTATTATTATACTGTGACAATACCTTACAAAATTCCTTATTATCACAACAATCTCTTTAGTGAGAAGCATAGTATTTCTATTTTGTAATAGTAATGTAATAGAACAGACTAATTGAGTCTCATTTTAAAAACACTTCTTAATAATTTTGATACAAAATTCTAAAATTTTAACACTTTGCGTAGTTGGTCAAATTTGTTCCAGAAGTTGCTTGACAACGATATAAATCAACTTTATATATTTTGTTCATAACAACTTTTGATTGCACAACATTATTTTGATGAATGTACCAAACCACAATTCTTGCCAAATTACAGGAAAATCTTAAATGAACCCATCGTAGCGTGACATGATGTAAAGCGTAACTCATGCATTCCCGTGTGCATCAAAATCAAATTTTC
Organism: Agrypnus murinus; assembly: GCA_929113105.1. Taxonomy (NCBI): domain Eukaryota; kingdom Metazoa; phylum Arthropoda; class Insecta; order Coleoptera; family Elateridae; genus Agrypnus; species Agrypnus murinus. The sequence goes on along the minus strand of OV816028.1, from coordinate 133,980,516 downwards.
TCAAAATATTAATGCATAATATAGTGTATCTGAAATAAAACTAAGGTTACGTCTTGAAGAACATACTGGTACTTTTTCCTGCTCTGCACGACATCTAAATGTACAGAAAAGTATTCTTTTCGTTTCAAAACAATTTAAAAAGAACGTGTAGACCTACACGTTCGAGTGAAAATGGTGGGCCTTTACGGAACACTTGTGAGAAATTCTTATGCTTTGCAGGGTGTATTGCATAAATTTTATAACGAAATGCATTTTGTAACAGTTAGTCCATAAAAACAATTTAAGAAAGTAGGATCTTGTGATCTTGTAAGTTCATTGAAAACAAATTTTATACAATAAACAATTGTGAATGAACAACCGATGAACAATGAAAACAAACATTTGTTTTTTATTAATCATTAAGCTTTTAATTGTAACTTAATATGTAATCAAATGACATTATTATCATTTACTACATTAATTATCACTAAAATTCAAGTGTTTGCAATAACATTGAGAACAGGTTGGTTAGTACAATAATAAGCATTTTATGACATCAACTTTTCCATAAATTTATAAGTGAATTATCATTTTCTGTTGAATATTTATTAGTAGCGGCAATGTATCCAGATTCTTCAGTAAGTAGCGGAATTTTTAAGGCTGATAACGGAGTAATAGAGTAACGAAACTTTCGACCGCTTTGGTTTTTAAAGCCTTTTAAGTGTTAAATGGTCGTTTAACAAGAAAAGGTTTACATTTACGTAGCTACGAGTATATCGTGGCGCAGTGTGTTAGCGACCGGTAGCGGAATTTTGACGTATTTGTGTCAGAACTAGGGAAGTCTGTTTTGGCAACACTGGGATTCATATTAAACACCAAAGTAACGTAAATAGTTTTATTTCATATTGTGCGTATTTCCTTGTTTGCATTACCGATTTCAGTCCGGCAAATGCAACATTACAGTACTGAGTACAATGAATGCGGGTTGACATAACAACAGTACTGTAATGTTACATTTGCCGGACTCAAATGATGAATGCAGACAACATGAAATAAAATTTTGTACATTACAACGTGCGGTAATTGATTCTTTTCAGTACTTGTCTCGAAATTCCTGATTTGAAGTTTAAGCTTTTACTACAAAAACTCTTTTACCGCACTTATAACGTAAACAGCTATTACCACACAGATTTAGTATTTCATTGAAGATTAAAAAAAGAATCAGAAAAATATACTTTAAATACTTGTTTCTAAAGCAAGTTTGTATTCTCGTTGAAAACAGGAAAAACTGAAAATACTGGTTACTAGTTTACTAATTAGCTATCTGTCAGGTTGCCATTGTCGGATTCTTGTTTGATGTTGCGTGTGAGCGATTTACAATGAGTGGAGCAACAAATAAACCGCCAGCTTTGAGTCTTGCGCTGTGATCCGGATTTTAAGTTACAATGTCGTAAACAATAGAACGTGAAACATCACACTGGTGGCGATCACATGCTCTTTTTGAACAAATGCCATCATTGTCTAGTCTTACTGACATTCCCAGATCTGGGAATGTCATCTTCTGCATTGTCTTTTCTAAGAATATCACAAATGAATGCATCCTTGTCTTTTAAGTTAGAAAATAATGTTTTTGGTGAACTAATAAAAATCTTAATCTTGTGATGAAAAACCACAAAAGGGGCAATACTTTTTATAAGTTTACAAAGAGGGGTATTACAAGATATTTTCCACATTTTAAATTGGAGAAGCATGCGGGTGTCTGCATACCAAGCCTAACAACAAAATAAATAAAGAGAAGAATACCTGATTTGATTATATTCCAGAGACTGTGAGAAATATTTTTTAATTCGTGGTACTTAAATAAACACAATTCGAAATTAAACTGTGAAATGAATCAGAATGAGTAAGTAAGTGTATGGAGTAATAATTGCTGAATTTCCATACTGCGAATTACTTTTATGAAATGGAAGATTTCAAGACAACATATCTCATAATATTTTCATTGTGTTATAGAAAGAATTTGCTTACTAGAAAAAAGATAAGATTTGGGAAGACCATATAAACAAATTAGCAACAAACGCAAAAGGGATTACATATATATAAACTGATACAGCTTCTTGATAATTTCATTCAAATCAACCAATAGCAGGAATGAATATTGTCACCTATTAAATATGCGGGCTGAATGTAACAAAATATTCCGCAATTGTAGCTTGAAGATAATTTTGTAAAAATTAAAAAAAATAGAATTCACTATAAACGTGTTAGGAGACCAAGTACCACGAGGAATTAAAAAAATGGTAACTAAAACCTCCGGCAAACTCCAAGATTGACATTTAAACGTCTAGTGTGCCATACGAAGACAAAAAATAGTAGAGTAAGTTTCTAAGAGTGCTGTTTTGCTGTATGAACTTCGCGTCATTTGTTTATAAATTGTTGGGGCTGTTTATCTAAATACAATACTCGTTTACTCGTTTTTCAAATTTGTACGAATCTTTTGTCTCCACACCCTTATATGTATTTTGGGATAACTGAAAGCCAGCTTTGTGTACAAAAAAACTATTCAAGATGCTTTAAAAATGAAAACTCGGCTGGTTTGATATTGAAATACTATTTCCAAAAAGATTAGGTCTGTGTATGTATTTTGGTTACTCACAAGCTGAGTTGTTGAGATTCAGCGAAATGTAGTACAGTTTATTTTTAGTTGATCGGATTGTACTTGTTATGCATTTTACATCCTTGTCAATATCATGTTCAACATTCCATTTATTCAAAATGACATTTCTGATTTAATTCCAACCTTAAAACGGGACCGTCAATTTCTAAATAAGCTACGTTTAAAACACTTAAGAAATGCACAAACACATGGCTGCTAGATTTATAGAGTGCACGACATTTCAATGAAACTAATTGTACCTCCCTTATATGTACGAATATGACAAGCAAAAAGATATTTGATTGATTACTGCCGTAAATAGTGATAATTTAAATTATCAAGAATAGGTAGCTAAAATAAGTCAGCACACAAACAAACACCAATCGAAACAATTTCAATTTTTTTGAAAACTTATGAAAATGCGCCAACATAAACAAAATTTTGCAATGTTTCTTTGCATGCGATCATTGAGAAAGCAAATATAAAAGACTTCACAGTTGATGGTGATGCAATTTTGATTGAATTGGAATATTCGGTCTCGGTATTCGTATTAACAAAAATTCCTTACATCATTACAATTTTGGATTGTGTCAACTTTGGACATCCTATATATTTGTTTACTCCTTATATAATTCGATTTGCAGCGCCTTGGAAATTAACCAACGACTTATTACATTTTAGCCTTTCTAAAATTCTTTTAATAACTAAAATAGGTGCTACTCCATTTATTGAAGTTGCGATTTTTATTTATTGTTTACGCAAATAACAAAAATGCCACAATATGCAAATATTTACATTTAAATTCATATTTCAATCACAACTACAACACACACCTTGATTACTTTTTAAAAAACGCTCAAAGAAACATGAAAGGAAAACGCACGTGCTTCACATAAATAAAATCTTTACCTATTTTCATTGCATTTTTGGCGATTTTCCGAGCATTTTAGTAATATGAGCATACCTTTTTATATTGAGTAAAATTAAATTAAAAAAAACATACAATAAATTATTTTCTTTGCACCTCTTTAAATTTGAAAAACAACATAAAAAAATAGAACACTTTACTACCTTGAAAATTGTTGGGCTGCAAATATATTCCACCACGATAGTCGTTTTTGCCGAACGTTGTTTTCTCCTGCACCACCAACACCACCACCAACGCTACTTTGTTCAACAACCCCTTTCCTGCGTTTCTTCTCTAATTTGATGGCATGCCAGGATTTTCTTCGTCCCTTCTTGTCAGTCGTTGGAGTGGTTTGTTCTTCAACAATCCATTGTTTTTTGTCTGTCGTATGAGCATTCACAACACCCTCTTCAATAATCCATGGGTCCTTTTCGTGGACCACGTGCAAAACTTCTTGGCTCATCATTGCTTTATGTTAATTAAGATATAACTTCCGGTTAATATTATGTCCGTCACATCCTTCTTCCGCCGTGTTGACTAAATCAGTTCAAGGTGAGGCCGCGGAGAGGATCAATAAATATTGAATTTAAATTTTCTTTTCTAAAATTTGTTATCTTTCTTCACAAACACAGAAAATGAGCACACAACACGCGGCGATTTTATTTATTTAAAAAACTCCGTCGGCCCGTTATAAAAAAACAATTCAACTAAAATGTTTTTGGATAAAATCCAACAAAATTCATTTAGAACAACAACTATCCCGCTTGTTTGTACCTACCAGTTATTATTGTGCAATGGAAATTGTAACGGGGGGGCTAACGGCACAGCTACTTTCACGATATCGTCGACGCGGAACGAACTTTGTCTATTCCATTTAAAAACGTTCTTAAGACTCTCTCTTCGCGACAAAAATGCAAACCAGGAAATCCGCTCGAGTTGCTGTAAATAGCAAAATTTGTCGCAGTCGTTAACTTGATAAATGAATTATCATCTAGCACCCACGACAAAAATTTTCTTCTTGTTTGCCGTTGCTCCAGTTTGTGCATTTAGCGTAAAATTTCTAAGTCCGGTTTTCAGCGCGCAACATGAATCGCGTAACCACGACTCGGCTATGCACGTAGTGCACTAAACCTACTCGCCTGGATTCGGGCAACTGCCTCTACGAGAGCGCACACACACCTCTACTTTCACGACCACCACGGCTTTCTGGGTCCATCGGCGACGATGGAGTGTGTGGATATGTGGATGTGCATATGTGTACATACGACGCCACTGATAATGATAACTAACTGGACGAACAGCAGCAGTGTTTGCTTTATTATGTCGAGATTAATTAAGCGGGTCGTCCGTTCATTAGCACGAATTTGTGCAATTTACCTATCGGGAATTCGTGCTTGATTATGATAACAAACATTTTCACTTTAGCATGCTAGAAGTTGACATTTTACAATTACAATTAGTTAAGCACATTTTGTTTATTTTTCGGGGGTAAATACACAAGAACTTGATTTTTAATCGGATAATTTTATTTTTACACGAAAATTTTGTTGCAACCGGAAAAAACTCAAGATCAAAAGCATGATAAAATCGCGACAGCTTTAGCTGGAGCGATTTTATCTTATGCTTTTGATCGAGAGTTTTTTCCAGGATGCAACAAAATTTGAGTGGATTAAAAATAAAATTATCCTGATTTAAAATCAAGTTCGAGTGTATTTTAGGGAGATTAATACAAGACAGTTCCACAAACACATTTATTTATATTTTACGCATGTTTAATTAACATTCATGTTTTGAATATTGAAAGAACAGTTGTTATACACAATTTTATTATTGCTTGAGATAGATTCTTCTCTGTTTTTTTGAACAATATTTTCTTGAATAGAAATGACTTCTTTATCTACTGTTTCCAAACCATTTCGAAGAGTTGAGACGAGAGCTGCATGGTGTTCTTGATCTAGTTGTAAATAGGGAGTTAGCGATTTTACATTGGCATGTCCTGTCATTTTGCAAAGCTGCTGCTCCCCAATTCCCGCTTTAGCATAACTTGAGACTGCACTCGATCGGTTTGAATGGTTTGTAATTTTATTAGAGGAAACATCTAACCCAATTTTTGAGGCTGCTTGCTTGGTCCAGTTTCCAATTATGTTGACTCCAAGTGGCATGCTTTTATACCATCCGACAGAATTTTCTTGGTTCCAGTAGCGATTTGGAGTTAAAAATAATCGATCTGTTGTAATATTTGTTGTACGATGAGATATTAGTTTTTTATATAACCGTACTGGACAGATTTTAGGATTTTCATAATTCGAAGCAAGCCACTTACTGTCCGCACACTTTTGTGACCCACCTTGGCACGTTTTAGTGAAGATTGGATTATACTCAATTCGACCTGATAAAGTCCCGTCACTATTTTTTTCTTCTTTGAAAAAATGGATTCGGCATCTTGCTGCCTCACCTCCTCTCCACGCGAGTTCGTAGGCTGCTACATGATAAAACTTTCTTTGTAGGCCTTCTGGTGTTTCTTCATCCCAAATGTTTAAAATTTTTTCGATATCGTTTTTATTCAGCGCTAATGAACTTTGCTTACGTTTATCTAGAATAGTTTGGAGCTCCTTTCGTTTTGTATTTCTGGCATCCCTTGCTCCTTTGAATTCAATTTCGGTGAAAGGATCGATTATTCGATTGTACTCATTAAAAAACTTTTCTTGCAACATTTTTGCTGTGATATTGAAGAATGTTTTTACCACACTTTCTTTGTAATTGTCTCCGTTTTCTTTACGCATGTTGTAGGCCCAGTCTTTTAGAATTTTCCCCAACTCTTCCTTCGAAGTCGTGGCTTGGATGGCATAATTTCGCTCGTTGCAAAATTTTGTGAATTGCTTCCATACCGATTTCCTTGTGTTAATAGTGCTTTTTGGGACAGACTTATCGACTGCCACCGCTATTTCACCCATAGAACACTGTCCAAAACGACTTGAATTCATTTTGAATACAAATGATGCGAAATTGATGCAAATTAATTTGACAGTTGCTATTGTCAAACAATTTCCAAAGTACACTTTGTTTAGATGCATTTTAATCGACCTACTCGCATATTTATCGCTGATAAAAAGCTAGTAGCGTATTTATCGCTGATAAAAAGCTAGTAGCTTTTTAATCACTTAACAAATCATCTGATTGGTCAAATTTTGAAATAATCACCACGGTGATTGGTCGAATATTAATGGAGTGTATTAATCTGTTTAAAAAATAAAACGGAGTAGGCGAGACTGGGGCAAAATGTTAACAAATGTAACTGTTCATGGAGAGTTCGATTTCTATTTTGTGTTATAAATGGATACGAAAGCCACTTGTGTGTGCATGGACCTTCGTGTGCAAAAAACATTTTTTATTGAACAACTAGTGTTGTCGCTTTATATGACAAATTTGTTGTGTCGAATCGAATAGTGTTGATTAAAGTTAAGAAACTTTTTTCTCGCAAAAATAAAATCTATTTAAAACAACTGATTTTAATAATTATTTTTGTACGACCATGCTATTTCGAGTTGTTTACCATACTTGGTTTTAGAACAGTAGGTTATATTTACTGGTTGCTAAGCAAAAACGCGTCGGTAAGTAATTACTTACCGTTCAGTTCTGTCAAAAACAGAACGGTAAGTAAATTATATGTAATTTATAGAATAAATGCATGATCTTTAGGTGTTTCTTTCGCGATCGCGAAAAATCATTATTTTCTAAATTATTGGACTATTAAAAAAATGTATGTTTTTTATTTAAATTTGCTTAGGCATTTTCAATATCCGAATTATATTCGTTTTCAGATTCACTCCTTCTCACAAATTTGACAAATATCGTAACATTAAAAAATAATAGTAATTACAATCGTATCCATGGTAACGACAAAAATATCGTGACATTCAAAAATAAAATTACAAACGTATCCATGGTAACGACAAAAGCTACTTAATATTTGGTGGATATACAGGGCAAAAATAAATTATCTTAAATCTATTTTTTTACCATCTTCGGGATATTTCCTTAGTTAATACCTTTGTATTCATAGTGATCGTACAAAAAATAGTATAAGCATCTCGAACAGTAAGGAGTTTACCGATCTCCTCCAATATTGGCGACTTCGCTTCGCTCAGTCGCCAAACATTGTCGTCGATCGGTAAACTGTCCTTACTGTTCTTGATACTTAATATACTATTACAATCACCATTTATTATCAATTACAAGGGACTACATTCTGATTGCAAATACTAATTCTGGACAATTTTGAATTTTTTTACAATTATTTTAAGTTGCCTGTAGACATATTGATATATCGGTGTACATTTTGGCGGATTTTTTGCAAATTGCATAAAAAAAATGCTTTTGGGTTACTCCGTAGATACTCCCACCGAGGGGTGATTGCTGAGGTATCTTAAAAAAATTCCATATTTTGCCCATTAATTAAGTCATGCCTGAAGAATCCAAAACATATTTTATTTTATTTTTAAGAGCATAAGACGCGACCACACATTAAAATAATTTATCTTAACGTATTCCTTATTTTATAACTGAGAACAACATATATGTATAGTAAAGAATAGATTTCTCCTTGTTTATCCTACTGTGTGTTACCTAATCGAACAGAGAAGGGCACTCGACTGCAACCGGTAGCGTTCGAAGCCCGCACGTCGGCCACGAAATAGATACGAAAAGCACAATCAGGTGCCCAACTTATAAGAGTTATTATAAGAAATGAACGACGTTATTATTTTGATGTTGTATGGACGATTGAGATCGTTCAAACTTTTAAAACTAATCTTATGGAAATTGCTCCTCGTATAGATTGGCTGAATTTTTGATATGTTATAGTTATCGACTCCCGGATCAAAGGTTCTCAGGTCACAAAGTCCAAAAACCCATAGTTTGCCCGAAACAGGTGCTTAAAGTGGCGTGTTATAAAATCGTTCAAACTTTGGAAATTAACTTAATTTGTTTATTAAAATTAGATTTTATTGTGACTTTTTTTTATACTTCACAACATTCACATACACTTTTACTTGAGTGGGTATAATTGTGTATCAAGCACAATTAAACTCGTTTCCGCTGTTTAGTTTTTGTTATATTCTCTCGCACATGTTATGGTTATAAGCAAGACGATATACTTAATCATTTGAGTCTTACTTAATTATTTTTTATCTGAGAACAACATATAAGTATGTATAGTAAAGAATAGATTTCTCTTTGTTTATCCTACTGTGTGTTACCTTATCGAACAAAGGGCACTCGACTGCATTCAACTCGACCTTGATTCGAAAACTTCGAATGTGTGCACATGTTGCAAGCATTTTTGGTATCTTGGATATGCGTGCCATCAACCTAATGTGAGATATCCTGACGCATCATTGTTGCGAACGACAGTGGATGCAGCACATAGAGCAAATCACGAGGATTTGAACATAGAAATAGTGTAGTAAAATAGGCTAACGTCACATAATTTTATTGACAGTCGAAGGGACTCGCGTGAGTCCAATCCTCGGAATGGCCGAATGTGAGAGGCGAGGGGACTCACTATAATCAAGTACCCCGAATATGTGAGAAAAAGTCACAATAAAATCTAATTTTAATAAACAAATTAAGTTAGTTTCAAAAGTTTGAACGATTTCAAAACACGCAACTTCAAGCACCTGTGGTGGGCAAACCATGGGTTTTTGGACTGTGTGCCCATGGGAACTTTTGATTCTATTATGTTTAGTATATGAACCTTTGTAGAAGTAGTCGCGACGCAGTACGCTCCTTGTATGATTGTTTAATGTGGAATAAGCGTATCCTATCACCTTAACTCAGACCGTATTGAAGTTAGAAACAAAATGGCCGCCGTCACATGACAAAGTTGCATTTGTGCAGCATTTGCAATTTTTATTATAACCCAAAAAAGTAATAAGGATAAAAAAGTCTAATTGGTCTCGTTTTAAAGCTTATATTTTAAGCTTTAGCGCTTAAGCCAAAACAGTAGCTATAGGTTATTATAATCGTATTATAGGTTGAATTATAATCGGCTATTCTATAAGTTTGAATGAAAAATGCGGCGTATCGTCAAAAAACCACAAGAAAAATGAACAATATGTGTACGCTCTTTCTGCACTCACTTCAGAGGTTCTGCAAATGTAGTTAACTCCATGTACGACATACGTAACGACTATAGCATATTTAGAGTAAAAAGTGTGAAAAGATCGACGGCCACACCTTAATAATACAGTTAATAGCCTTGGTAGTGTAGGGACTAGCGTGATCTTCTCTCACCCAAACGGTCCAGGTTCGATTCCCTGTACCGGCATATCTGGTTAAGGTTTCCTGCAGTTTCCCTTTGCTGTAACACACATGTGGGATTTGTGCTAATACTATCATTATTTATTCGAGTTTTTCAGTAAATATTTGACGATACGCAGTATTCTTCATTAAATCTTGGGAATTAAAATGGCCAATTATATTTCAACATATACAACATAACCTATAACTACCATTTTGGCGGACTTCGTTCGTTTACTTCGTATTAACTCTTCTTAATTGTTTAGTCGTGTGGTTACATTCTACAGCCCAGCAGTGTCGTAACTACGTCAGATTGTGAGGCTTATCTTTGCGTCCCTCATATACAGGGTGGCTGATTTTTCATTGTCCAGGTTATGTCTGCTGAAATAATAAAGGCAGAGGAAAAAGTTAAATGAGAGACTTTTCAGTCTTTTATTTTTTTTCATGGCCAATTTATTTTCCGAAAAAATATCCAACTTTAATTTTTAAAATGTAACTTTCTGTATATTTTTACGGAATAAAGTTTTAAATCAATTTCTCTTTACAATGATATATCACAAGTGGCTTCTTGCCTTTAAATTACATCTTACAAGTCAAAAAATAAATATATCAGATTGGCTGTGGTTTTTTATTTACTCTTCGATTACAAAATTATAGCAGCTTTGATTTAATTACTATTTAACTAAAAAAATAATGCACAATGAATTTTTGTAACAACTGCTCAAATTGCCCACCATGAAAGACTAAACCTATGTGGGCCTGTTTGATTAGGTTTCTTCCGGCTTTTTCTCTGCATTGTAGGTGTAATTAACAAGCTAGCTGCAGCTATTTAGAAGTGCCTGCAAATTTGAAGAGTCTCGTACACTTGGTTTTTCAGAAAACTCAATACAAAGAAATCAAGAATATACAAGTCAGGTGACTCAGGAGGTTACAAAACGGGGCCTTTGTTACCGATCTGTTTTGATCAAATTCATTGTTTAAACTTTTAAACAATTTGTTAATGCAGCTTCATTATGAGGTGGGGCTACGTCGTGTTGAAACCAAAAGTTTCGTCGTGTAAGATTGCTTTTTTGCAAAAATAATAAATTGTGTTCTAGGTCACCGTTCTATCGTGAAAACGAGGTCCTAAAATTACATTGTCAAGTATCCCTGTCCTACCTATACAAAATGCATCAGTGGAGAGTGCAATTTCAAAAACGAAAAAACACTTGTTATATATCATTGTAAAGAGAAATTTATTTAGAGCCTAATTCCGCAAAAAGATACAGAACGTTCCGTTTAAAAAATTAAAGTAGGATATTTTTCTGGAAAGAAGTTGGCAATGAAAAAATGTATAGCTCTGCTATTTTATAGATCTGATTATGCTAATCAAGTGGCTCATTTAACTTTTCCTCTACCTATAATATTTCAGCAGATACAACCTGGACAATTAAAAAACAGCCACCCTGTATGCAATTATGCGTAGGTAACTTTTGTTAAAATAAAATATTCAATAATTAATAATAATTCATTGCCGTAGAATTAATAGTACATAGAATGTTTTTTACCTCCAATGCTTGTTTTAAAACCTTCGGAGAGTTACGCCCACTGCACGCAGTTACGCCACTGCTCTCAAACACTGAACACTTATGCCGAACTCACCTCAGGTATTCTTCAAGGACTTCCGCGATCAATTTCATTTTAAATGTAACCAGGTACAGCACTGGGCCAACTACGCTCCCTTATTATAGTACTCCCGATTTTATTGATACCAGTGTTGCTTTAAAGTTTCTTATTGTCTGATTGAACTTGGTTTTGTCAACGGGTGCTGCCATTATTTGTCATCTCTTTTTAAGCTTTTTTTTCTCATTTATTAGGTTCTTAATGATTATTGAACAGAATTTCCTCATTGCTGAGGTTTTTGGGTCTGTGGGTTGCTTTCCAAGCAGCTTACTTTGTTTATATGTTCTACTGCTTCATCATTCTCATACAGAAGATTTTAGGGGCATATTTACGATTAACTTCTATTAATAGCTTTAAACAAAATCCTGTGTTTTTACTTCCGTGGTTAGGGTAACAAGGATCGATCTAAACATGATTCCATTTCAAAATACGTTTGGGGAGGCCTGTAGTCATGCAACTGCCTGAAATGTTTGGCCTATCTGTGGATTCTCTCGTAGATGATCAAGTCAAGATTTCATTGCTTGAAGTACTTGATATCTTTGCGTCTGCAGTCTTCAGCCCCATTGCTTATTCTTTGAATTATAATCGCCATCGACAATGTCAGCTAAGTGACCTAATGTGCTGAAGTAATGTTCAAATTGCTCATTTATATATTATGTTTGGGCGGGCAGATTATTATATTACCAATAGCTCAATTCAGCCCTCAATTGCTATAATGATTCCTTGTACGTAAGTGAGTACTGTATATGTATTTCGCAAGCTCACTTTGAGATTCGTGTATAGTATCATAAATTGGATAGTTTAGAATCTTCAGGTAATTCAATGTACCGAGTTTCAGAGATCGTCCTATGATCATAATGATAATATTAATTGAAGTTTAGGAACCATTAATCGTCATTGAAATCATCGTTCAAGTAGGTTTATGATGGTATTAACCTTTTCCATCAGTTTTGTGATCATATTCAAGTGTAGTGCTAGGTGACTGTTGTGTTGAGCAAGCAAGGTGCGTTGGTTATTTGGTTTAGTTGATTTCGTAGGAAATTCCAGGTTAGGACAGTGGTCTGAGGGATGCAGGTGGTATTGCGGTAATTAATTTATGTCCCCTCAAAGGTGGAAATTTCTTCTTTTGGAGTTTTTTTATCTACTATGCACCTCCTATAGTTAGAAGGGCGATTACCTTCACAATTCAAGTACTTCACGTGCTGTTCTGTTTATTTTGGCACAAGTCAGATGGTTTTCGGTCTATTTCACACATTTAGGATCACGCTTGGTATCAGAACCTTCTGATGTGAACATACCTTCACTACAACTCAAGGTCAACCAATTACTAAACGTTAAAATTTAAAAAATATATAATGTAACGTTCTTTTTAAAATAATAACAAAAGTGCTGTTTAAATCGTCTATTAATAAGAAATATTTATTTACAAACACTAATGAATACACTATAAATTAACGCTATGATTATAAACCATTAAAAACTATTATTTACAGACTATGAATTTCTAATACAACATTTATCTTTACATTCACTATTTATTTACACAGTTAATGACTTGCTGTCGACTGCCCCTTTTTATCCGCAAAGTCGCTTTTATACCACCATACAAATCTTCTAGAAATCGCTCGAACATACCGGTATATTGCTAGAATAACCGCGTCTATTTCACAGGCTTCGTGCGATGAGTAATGATCTCGATTGCTGTAGAATTTTCCATTTGTTGTTCGAGAAGAAGTTCTTTCTTTTTCTCTCTTGTTACACTGCCCCCCTCTTCAAGTCTGTTCTGTCCCAGAACAGGTTTTATGCTCTGGTTCCTGTAGAACGGGTCATGACGATATCGACAGTCTTCACCTCGACTACACGTTCCATTACGGTAGAAGTAACAGTCTACACTCTTCGTTGGCCTTAATGCGGGCTGTGGGTCAAAACTGCAGACGAAGATCTTGACGTCCGTACCTCTAAAGACGACTTCCAGCATGTTTCTAACGATTCTCCAATCCACCTGGTCCCGCCCACAGCCGAGTTTGGGAACTGCCAATTTGTTAATACCCCTGGTAAGCAACTCGATCCTCAAATTCCATAATGCCCTCCACAAGTCGGCGTAACTCGGTTTCTGGTAGTAAAACTGCTTGGTTACCAAGTAGTAAATGGATCGGTCATGATCAGGCAAGCGTAAGGATTTACCAACAGAGGGATTTTGCTCTCGAAGTTCATTCAGCCGACCCAATAAAAACGCCCCCTAACTTTCTCCAAAGTCTTTTTCACACCGAAGTGTCCTCCTGAGGCACCGTCATGGAGATGTCGCAATACTGTAGCCACTCGGCTTCTTGGAACCACGAACTGAGACCTAATGGTGGTGCCATCTTCACTCTCGAGTACTCGCTTCAGGAGATCGTCTTCCACCTTCAAGGACTCCCATTGGGCCCAATATGCTTTGAGCGTTCTGTTGAAAGGGCTGACGGCCTCCCAGGCAGGCCTTTCTCCCACGCGCTTCCATTCCAGTACCATTTTTACTTCGGGATCAGCCTCCTGCTGTCGCTGCAATTCTTCTGGCAACCAATTGTCGTTGACGATGGTAGTTCTTAATACTTGGCAAACCCTCTCTTCCAAACGAGAGCAATGACGGCAATCCGTTGGACAGGGTCTTCTTGAAAGAGCATCGGCATTTCGATGACTAGTGCCCGCTCGATGTTCGGTGTCAAAGTCGTATCCTTGTAATCGTTCGATCCACCTTGCGACCTGGTCTTCAGGATTACGGAATTGTAGAAGCCATTTCAACGCTGCATGGTCCGTCCTCAATAAAAACTTCCGTCCGTACAAGTATTTGTAGAAGTGCTCAACGGACTTCACGACGGCCAATAGTTCTTTTCTGGTCACACAATAATTCCTTTCGGCTTTCGACAAAACCTTACTAAAATAGCCGATGACCTTTTCTTGTCCATCCTGTATCTGAGAAAGTACACCCCCAATGGCCAGATTACTTGCATCTGTGTCAAGTATGAATTTCCCTTCTGTCCGTGGATAGCTCAATATTGGTGCTGTTGTCAAGGCACGCTTCAACTGTTGGAAAGCCGTTTCGCACTCTCCGCTCCAAACATACTCGCGCCCATCTTCAGTTAACCTTGTCAGAGGCTTCGTTATATTGGCAAACCCAGGAACGAAACGCCTGTAGTAGGTACACAATCCAAGAAAACTACGAACTTGGTGTTTATCTTTTGGCGTTGGCCACTCTTGGACTGCACGGATTTTATCGGGGTCGGCTGCCACTCCACTTTGTGATACGACGTGCCCGAGATATTTCACTTCCTTTCTGAATATGTGGCACTTTTTCGGACTCAGTTTCAGATTGGCTCCACGTAATCTTCGGAACACTTCCTCTAGATTTTCAAATGTTCGTTGAATGATTTTCCGACTACAATCACATCATCTAGGTATACCAGGCAGGTCTTCCACGACAGCCCTCTCAGGATGGTCTCCATTAGACGCTCAAAGGTGGCCGGAGCGTTACATAGACCGAAAGGCATAACTGTAAACTGCCATAGTCCGGAACCAATAGTGAACGCGGTCTTCTCCCGGTCTTCAGGTTCCATTTCAACTTGCCAATAACCACTCTTCAAGTCCAAAGTCGAAAACCATCGTGAACCAGACAGGGTATCTAACGTGTCGTCGATGCGTGGTAAGGGATAGCTGTCTTTCTTGGTCACGTCATTGAGCTGCCGATAGTCCACACAAAATCTCGTTGACCCGTCCTTCTTACTGACCAGGACCACCGGTGATGCCCATGGACTATTTGATGGCTCGATGACCCCTTGTTCTTCCATATCGGTAATAATCTTTTCGGCTTCTGCTCGCCTTGCTAGAGGTAGACGCCTCGGCTGCTGACGGACAGGCATAGAGTTGCCTGTATTGATTTTATGTTTTACTATATTTGTTCGTCCCTTCTGGCTATCTTCAAGAGCGAAGATATCTTGGTATCTATGAACCAAACCCTGTAGCTCTTTCACTTCCGTTCTGTTAAGGTCTTCGCACGAACTAGTAACGATACCTACTAATTTTTCACCATGGTCTTTGGGCACTGGTTTTGGAACATCAGCCATGCATCTGGCTACTCGGAATACTGGCACACACTGTCCCACAAGGGTACTCTTCTTCAATGTCACCGGATCCACATTAACGTTCATAATTCTCACCGGTACTATCTTTCCAACCTTGATCAGCGCTTTTCCCACCAGTATGCCACTATGGATCTTCTTATCACAGACAGGCTCCATCATTCGCACACATCCTACCCGAAGATCTCCATCCAAACCTGCCTTGACAACCATCTCGCTTTGACCCGGCAATATCACATCTTCTGTCAGCAAAACCCTTACGACAGGATCTTCTCGTGGGTGCAACGGAAGTTCTTCGTTACCAACCTTCAAAACACCCTCCTTCAAGTCCAATGTAAAACCAAATTATCTCAGGAGGTCCATTCCCAAGATGAATTCGTCAATGATGTCGGCTACCAGCACCTCATGATCACGTTCTTCACTTCCAATGCCAATCTTCATCTTCACCACTCCGCGTGTTGGTATCACTTCACCTGTTGCTGTACGGAGTTGAGTAGTTGTTGGTAACAGCTTCATACTTGTTCGTAGAACGTTAGGGCGTATGATGGACTTTGTCGCCCCCGTGTCAATGAGTAGTAGTGGAACAGTTTCCCATCTACGAACAAACTGCTGGTACTATTGTTTGATGTTACGGCATGGATGGTGATCTTCGAAGCATCTCCACTCAAAGTCGACGTTCGCCCCCTCTCGTCGACCCCCTTTAGTTTTCCGACGGCTGAACTTGTTTGGGTTTAGGGCAGCGGCGTCGCATGTGCCCTTGTTCACCGCAGTTCCAGCAACGGGGTCCTCGAACTTCTTGAGGATTCTTTTTACGGTTCTCTTCCTTCTGAAGAACTCTCATTAATAATTCTTCTAGACGATCTTTAGAACCTTCATCTTCTTCCACCACGGTCCGAACACGCCCGTGACCTCGGGACGCTTGTTTTGCAGCTTCAAATTCTAAGGCGTGAGCAAGCGCATCATCAGTTGTTCTTGGTCGTGCCAGCCTCAATGATTGTTGTGTTTCCCCGTCTCTTAACCCATCAATGAAGGTCTGCACAGCCAGTTGTCCCAGAAATGAATCGGGTGCCGTAGGGTACGCCAATCGGACAAGCCGCGCAACATCGGCTTCAAACTCCTGCAGGCTTTCTCCATTCTTCTGGATACGATTCTTCACTTGCGCGTGATACACTTGTTGAAGATGCGCGTCTCCATATCTCATCTCCAATCTAGACACTAACAATTGGTAATCATTCTCCTGTCCTGCTGGGATTGTTTGCAGGACGTTCAACGCGTCTCCACGCAAAGCCACAGTTAAAGAAACGGCCTTTTCCTTGCCTGTCCATCCGTTGGCCCCAGCGGCCGCCTCAAATTGTTTGTAGTAGGTAGACCAAGGTATCTTTCCATCGAACGTGGGTGGTTTTACTTTTATCCCTACGGCAGGACCCTTTTCTTCTTTAAATTGTTTCTTTTCTTCATTAAACGGCCACTCAGAAGTTGAGGAAAACCGTAGTTGACTCATTCTCTCTTCCAACAGTTTAGTTACGCTATCTTTCTCAGCTGTTGGTGGTAATTGCATTTGGGCCATTTTCTCTTCTACCATCTTTATTACCCTATCTTGTTCCGCCAATCTACCTTCCAACAGTCCTAACGCACTGGCATTCTCAAAAAATTCTTCGAAAACTTTATCTTCTAACGCTTTGACATTGTCCTGCAATTCTTCTTTAAGCCTTCTGGAATTTTCTTCAGATTTCCTAGAATTCTCCAGAATTTCTTCCTTTAGCATTCTAACATTTTCTTCGGACTTTTTAGAATTTTCCAAAACTTTTTCTTCCAATGCTTTAGTGTTTTCCATTAGTTTTCTAGAATTCTCTTCGGCCTTCCTAGAACTTTCCAGTAATTCCTCTTTTAACATTCTAGAATTCTCTTCCGACTTTCTAGAACTCTCTTCGTGCTTTTCCAATAGTTCTTCTTTTAGCATTCTAACATTATCTTCGGACTTTCTAGAACTTTCCAGTAACTCTTCTTTCATTTTACTTAATAACAAATTAGTATCAATTGCGGGTCCAGGTATTTCAAAGCGGTAATTTTCAGGATCTTCCTTCTGTTCTAAAAGCCATTCTCTTAGCCGATTTATCAAAACTTCTTTCTTTCCATTACTATCAAAGTCCCTCTCGTCCAATTCCCGTTTTAAATCTATTACTAAGAGATCTTTTAATAGTTTCATCACCATTTTAATTGTTTGTTGAAATTAATTTTAACACTAAAAATTTATTCTCACAGCACTTTATTTAATTATTACGCGATTTTATTTATTTTAAAACACCACACCTGACAACACTGTAACGTTCTTTTTAAAATAATAACAAAAGTGCTGTTTAAATCGTCTATTAATAAGAAATATTTATTTACAAACACTAATGAATACACTATAAATTAACGCTATGATTATAAACCATTAAAAACTATTATTTACAGACTATGAATTTCTAATACAACATTTATCTTTACATTCACTATTTATTTCGTGATACACAGTTAATGACTTGCTGTCGACTGCCCCTTTTTATCTGAAAAGTCGCTTTTATACCACCATACAAATCTTCTAGAAATCGCTCGAACATACCGGTATATTGCTAGAATAACCGCGTCTATTTCACAGGCTTCGTGAGATGAGTAATGCTCTCGATTGCTGTAGAATTTTCCATTTGTTGTTCGAGAAGAAGTTCTTTCTTTTTCTCTCTTGTTACAATAATAATACCGGCTGTGGTTGTGTTTAGTTCTCATTTTAGAATGTGAAGAAGTTTTTAGAAAAAGTGAAGTAAGTACTATCGAAAATTCCCATATACTTCAGTGTTAGAATAGAAATTGCTAATACTTGCAGTTTAAGAAGTACTTCGAGTACTTAAAGAGTACTCGAGAAGAAACTAAGTACTTAAGAAGAAACTCTTCGTAGCTCTTGACACCGAGCGGTAAGATTATATACCGGGTGTTGATGATTGAAATTTGATATTCCAAATGCTGAAATATTTATTACCTTCCCAGTCGATTCCACAAAGAAGTTTATTTCATATTCTTATAGAGAGATAAAAAAATATTAGAATTCTTAGGTATTTTTTTTTAACTTTCATTAAATTTTGAAAAGATAATGCAAAAATAAGATTCTGAATTAAACCTGACGCATTGAAAGAAAATTAAATGACAAATTAGAATCAACTTTCAAATGGAAAATATTAACATTAGGGAATTGGCAAAGTAATATTTCAACACTTACTTACAAATTGCTATTCTATTTCGTATGATTTATCTTCCCATGCAGCACCCAGCAAACTATTAGAATTTAGTCGAATCTTGGCAGATGATTTTTTAATAGAATAAAGTACTTTCACGTGCCAACAATTAGATTGTTACGATTTTACCTGCGTATGCACGTAAAATTGATATTTTTAGAAAGTGCTTTTGACACGCAACGTAAATAGTCAAGTAGGTAATAAAATAGTTATTTACGATACAAGTTCGAAAACTACAACGTTTCGGACGAACGCGTGAATCGCGAACGCATGAGTCCGTAAGAAAATGTTTTCGTCCGTGTGTCATACATTATTTTTTATTCGATTGTAATCACTTTTAAAGAATAATTTAGTATTAATGTTAAAGATATCCAGTAAGTTATTCTTCCGTTTCGTTGCATTTCTTTCATCTAGCAACCTTTGTGCAAAAAAACAATATGTATAGTATTATAAAGCTGTCAAAATTTTTCTTCTTTCGATGTGTCTGTATAGTAGGTAAATGTTCTGCAATACATTACTTTCAAAAATTCTTTATAAATTATTTAATATAATATTTATAATTATAAAGGAATTATAAAAACCTAAAATAAAATTTCTTTATAATTTAATCATACAGCATGGTTAAGTTAGGTATTTTTACATCATCTATCAATTTACATCATGTAACGTTATCTACTTTACCGGCAATCACATGACAGGATGTGGTTATGATGTTCAACAAAACATAAATAAAATGATGATAAGATAATTAAAACTGTGTTTTAATTAACGCAAGTACCTTTTAATTTAATATTTGATAAAAAATACCTGTAAACATTGAACAGCCACTTAAACAGTTAATACTCTTAAAAAGTGCCCGAAACAAAATTTTGTATGCCAAGGTCGTAATCAAAAAACAAATGAAAGCTGTTCTTTTGATGAAAAATTCAATTTTACGTCCCCAAGTGTTCTAATTCTAAAATATGATTTAATGACATATTTTCAATTAGTATCTAAATTTCCACGTTTTCGAATTTGTGCACAAGCGAAGGGTGAAAAAGTCCTCATGGTACTGTACATTTAAAAAATTTGGGTAAAATGGCAACCGAAAAGATGTCATTTTGGAATGATTGAGAAAATATTGTATGCAATACGTGCAGGAAGCGTTTTTGTTATTTGTAGTTTTGTCAAAGGCAACATTGAAATAATCTCAATAAATGTATGTAGAGCGATAACGAGATGTAGCTTCAGTATTCAGTTTGTTTGTTACGCATCTCGTCCATTGCCAGTCCGATCCCCAGTCGGGGTGATAATTCTTCTATACGGATTTGGATGTATAATATGACTTAATGTAAAACGTTAATTAATAATCAATATTTACGTTAAATTTAAAAATTAATTTCCTTATATAATTATTAAAAATCTAGCTTAGCTTAAATAGTTGATATGGTGCTGACGAATTTCCAGTCAATTAAACTAGATGAAGCAATTATGCGAGGGTGGTTTGATAAGTCAGTGACTTTTTGAATTTCCCGCGTAGTAATTTTAAATGCAACACTGCTCCCGTCAACTGCCATCTATGAATACACTACTGTAAAATTTTGAAAAGGCTGCGCCATTTAGTTTGTGTTTGACAGCCATTGAAAGCAAACAACCTCGTGAATTTTAACGAAAATGGAAAAAAGTGAATTTCGTGTGCTGATTAAGCATTATCTTTTGTGTAAAAAAACCATCACCGAAACCAAGGAAAGGCTTGATAAATACTGTGGGGCTTTGCACCATTAATTTCAATTGTTAAGAAGTGGTTTGCTGACTTCCGTTGTGGTCGTACCAGCACAAGTGACGCCGAACGTTCAGGTCGCCCAAAAGAGGCCGTCACGCCAGAAATCGTCGATAAAATCCATGGAATGATATTGGACGATCAGAGAATGAAAGTGCGTGAGGTGGCTGAGGCTGTAGGCATCTCAACTGAGCGGGTACATCACAGTTTACATGAATATTTGGACATGAAAAAGCTATCTGCGCGGTGGGTGCCGCGATTGCTCACACTCGACCATAAGCGCAACCGTTTGACCACTTCAAAGGAGTGTTTGGCGATGTTCAGCCGCAATCCGAACGAGTTTTTGCGGCGTTTCGTTACCGTAGACGAAACATGGTTCCATCACACTACACCAGAGACTAAGGAACAATCAAGACGGTGGGTTTCTCCGGGTGAATGTGCACCAAAGAAGGCCAAGGTGGGTCTATCGGCCAACAAGGTCATGGCAACAGTTTTTTGGGATGCACGCGGTGTCATTCACATCGATTACTTTGAAAAGGGTAAAACGATCGCCGGCGAATATTATTCAGAGCTTTTGGACAGACTCGATATTGATTTGAAGCAAAAACGACCGCATTTGGCGAAGAAAAAAGTGCTGTTCCATCAAGACAAGGCACGGGTGCACACGTGTGTAGTCACCATGGCAAAAATCCATAAATTGGGCTACGAACTGCTACCCCATCCAGCATATTCTCCAGATTTAGCACCCTGTGACTATTTCCCGTTTCCAAACCTGAAGAAATGGCTGGGCGGTACGAGATTTAGGTCGAATGAAGCAATTATCTAGTCACTTGGTTAGAACACAGACTCCGAAAGTCGGAGAAATTTTGGAGAATTTAATTGCTTCTTGCGGTTTTGGGGTTACAGAAATTTGCATTATATTAATAAGCACCTCTTTTAATTATAGATTTTATGCCGTTTTAGTTATTGCTGATTGGGCTGAGTGACTTCTAACAATAATAAATTGAAATATCGTCTATTTGTATCTTATTGTGATATCTGAACGCTCACAGTAATACAAAATAAATTATTTATTTGGCTATTCTTCTACTCTTATATCGAAATGGGGTTTGGTGCCATTATTAAGTTCATTAGTTGTATTTGATTTATTTTATACATATATTTGTGGATGCGTTTGTGCATAAGCTTATACGTAAGATTATCCTTATGATGTGGAAAATTCTCACAAAAATCATAGCTGATCATATAAAACTGTTGTCATAACCGGCGGATGAGACCACCAAGTACACTCGTGGAAACAAAAACGCACCACTTGAAAACGCACCAAAAATATCAAAATTTCAAACCATCATAACTTGGTGGGTTTTGGACGAAAATGGATGAACCTTTGAATACTAAAAAGTTTAAAGTGTCTAGTTTAAGGGCGTGTGAGCGAATGTTACGTAAAGGCCTTTCCTCCCCCCGCGACCGCCCGCAGAAAAAAAAGTTTTTGATTGAAAAATTTCAAACTTTAACAGCTTGTACGGCGTACCAAAAAAAACGTGGACCCTATCGACCGCCAAGACAATAAACTTCAGTCCTTTTTCTGTCAAGTTTTCAAAACTTCGAGTGCCTGCGATTTTTGGCGCAAAGTTATGAATTTTTGAAATCTACCCTGCATTTTGTCGGATGTTTTTCCTCTTCTGCCAGTGACATTATTATCGGTTGAGTTTGAATCTTTTCTTTTCCAAATTCAAAAAATTTTGCAAAATGTTTAATTAATAAAAACATTTTTTTATTAACGTTCATTTTTTTAACGTGTAACCGCCGACAACGTTACCCGATGTGCAAGTGCCTAAATTAATGTTTTAATTTTTATTTTATTAATGTTGAAATTAATCAGTATCAGAAAGTTATTCGAAGCGTTACAATGCCACAATTAACGGGCATTCAACGTGCACGAATTGTTGCTCTTTTGGAGGTAGGAGTTATAGCATGCGACACACATATACGATGTGTAAAATCCGACCGACAACCTCCTCATGGTGCACATCGAGTAACACAGATGTCGACGGTTACACGTTAAAAAAATTAAAGTTAATAAAAAAATGTTTTTATTAATTAAAAACATTTTTTAAATTTTTTGAATTTGAGAAAAAATGTTCAAACTCAACCGATAATAATGTCGCTGGCAGAAGACGAAAGACTCCCGACAAAATGCAGGGTAAATTTCAAAAATTCATAACTTCGCGCCAAGTCATCGTAGGCACTCGAAGTTTTGAGAACTTTACACAAAAAGGGCTGAACCTTATTGCCCTGGCGGTCGATTGGGTCCACGATTTTTTTGGTACACCGTACAAGCTGTTAAAGTTTGACATTTTTTTTTCTAAAAACATTTTTTATTCTTCGGGGGATGGCGGGGAGCGGAAAAGCTTAAACGTAACATTTGCTCGCACACCCTTAAACTAGACACTTTAAACTTTTTAGCACTCAAAGGTTCATCCATTTTCGTCCAAAATCCGCCGAGTTATGACGGTTTGAAATCTTGGTACTTTTGGTGCGTTTTCAAGTGGTGCGTTTTTTTTCCTCGAGTGTACCTATACAGTGCGCGTCTAAAGTCCGTTCCCCCCCTACTAATTTTTGAACCACCTTGTATATCGCAACGAAATTTGGAGGGCTTAAACAGGAAATAAGAACCTAATTTTTTATGGAAAAATGACAGCTAAAAGTTTCAAAATGGCGGCTGAGCGCCCTCTTGAATTACTTTTTTAAATAGAACACCCTGCATATTATTCCGTTTTCATAATTCTTAACATTTTTCTCTAATACACTTTACTTCTAAATCTAATTGATTTTCAAATATTAACGTTTGAAAAGTGACATTTTAATTAATTTCAAATCCAACAAAGACACGAATTCTGCTATCAATTAAGTTTGCATTGAAAACAAAAATTGTTGTTGGGGTATCTTACATCTTGTTTACTGTCAAACTTAACTGTTAGCTGTCAAATAAAATTTAGTTAGAAAATTGTTTTACCGGAAGTGACCAAAACCCTCGCAAAATCCATACTTCATTTTAAACCGGAATGTCACTTTTCAAACGTTAATATTTCGAAATAAATTAAATTTAGAAGTAAAGTGTATTAGAGAAAAATGTTAAGAATTATGAGCAGATTTCGAAAACGGAATAATATACAGGGTGTTCTATTTAAAAAAGTAATTCAACAGGGCGCTCAGCCGCCATTTTGAAACTTTTAGCTGTCATTTTTCCATAAAAAATTAGGTTCTTATCTCCTGTTTAAGACCTGCAAATTTCGTTGCGATATATCAGGTGGTTCAAAAATTAGTAGGGGGGAACGGACTTTAGACGCGCACTGTATATCCAGTATAAAAAAACGTTCAACAAGTCTGTTGCAATGTTTAGAAAATGTGACGATAGGTAATATCGTCCATAGTAAGTAATATTAGTAATTAATATTACGTGTACCCGTACGAAAATAAGTAATAATAAACGTTTGATGTTCTAACGTAAAATGAATGATTTTCATAAACAAATCACCTAAAACATTTTTTAGGTTATGTTCTCATTTCAAAAATAATAAAACTATCCTACCTAAGTGTATTGCTTTATTACGGCTGTAGCTCTAAAAAGAATTGTTTTTTATTGATGAAAGCAGGATTTTATAAAAAGCAACGGAGATTAAAGGCCACAAACCATCTTCAAGCAGAAAAATGAGTAAATAACAAATATGTAACAAATTGACAGTTGACATTTCGTAACAGCCAGAATGAAGTGTCGCCAACATAAAGGTAGGGCGCTGTTTAAAAACCCTAGATTTAAATTTCTCGCGAACACAAAATGGCGCCCATGACCAGATTTGTACTACACAGATAATAGAAGGTACTCCAGTTGACTTTACACATTCGAGCCATTAAAGCGCCATCTCTACGTCAGACTACGAAGGCTTCAAACGGCCCTTGTAAAAACCAACATCCTGTATCTTGAAAATAAAGACTGGCAAGAGCTTTACGTTCACTTCAAAAAATCATTTTATTTCTTAACTAAGTACACATTCCTTATCTGTAATCCTTAAAAGGAATGTATAAGACGCACCACCCTGTACAAATATTCTTGTGCTTCAACTTTGTTGAATCAAACAATTCTATTTTAGATTTTACATTTTTTATTTAATATTCAAACCTCATCGTTGCAATGTATTGTCTTATTAAAAGTTTAATATTCTTTTCGATTCATTATAAGTTTTATTATTGAAAAAAACTGCAAAATAAAGTAATTTTCCAATTCAATTATCGCAACAGTATTTATTATTTATTTTTTATACATAAAAATACCAGGAATTCCAATATCTTTTTTTTCTCTCGATTCAAATTAAAATTGATGAGCAAACCTTAAATAAATTAAAATTAATGTATTCAAGTTAAAATTAATTTGTACCAGATGCCATTTTCTACTTCAAAGATAAAACCCTCTAAAACTTGACCTACATACTTTCAATTTCGATGTTCATTCGTTTTTCACCAGATCCGGATTTTCCACGGGTATAATTTTAAAGTTAATAAAACGACGACAAACGCGTCGTCTACTGTATTTACTTGTAATTATTATTAGCAAATTCAAATTCACGATTGAGGGCTCTTAAATTAGCAAGAATTTAATTCGTATTCGAGGATTCTGTATTTATGTAGATCGGAAAATGCATACAGGGTTGGTTTAATAAGTTCTAGATTTTAACAGTTTGTTTTCTTAAACACTTTTTAAGAATAATCATAACAAATATAATAATTTGTTTAATTTCAATTAAATCTACTATTTAAATATTGCTTGCTTCAAAAGTATCTTACGTATAAAAAAAGTAAAACGCAGATGACCACCCATAGCTGATGGACTGACTGTATACCGTTCAACTTTTAGTGCTAGACATATGTGCGAGTGATTATTCTGCGCATTGATAAAGAGGGAGGGAAAACAGACTTACAAACAAATCCTAGAGGATGTACCTTAATTGTACTTATGTATATATACAATTTTATTATGCAAATTACTTTTCTTACTTGATATTTTTTTTACTGCTTTTTAAGTGTAAAATAAAAATTGCATTTGTTTTACATCACTTTTACCTAATAATAACAATAAAGTTTATTATAATAATATTAACCAGATAAGCAATATCAGCAAGCATGTCTGACTGTCACACATCGCAAACATTCTCAGACAGAATGAGAAATCCAGTGCCCCATCGGTCATCACATTCTGGTGTCGTAGTATCATCTTTCTCTGTTTGCGCAGAAGAAGCACTCGTGCCTATGTCTAGTACCAATGGTTGAAGAGAGTTTAGCACATCCTGAAATTACTATGAGTTGCTATCGTTGTATTGTCGCTAGCATTCTTCTGAAACATTTTTTACATCGCTGTTGGACGTACCTATCATCAAAGAGGCGGTGGAGGGTTTCCTAGCTGATGGCTGTCATTTTCTGCATATCAACTGTATAATTACTTTTAGTGAAATTATAGCTGACGAAATACAGAAGTTTATTTTGAGTCACCCTATATAAACAACTCATGTAAGCACGTTACCTCTTCAACAAAAGTAACGATTGGCTTATCCACTAGAAAGGTCGGTTCATACTTCACTTTTGAATAAACTTCAAAGCAATATCATATCGGAAGAAAAGGAGGGATGTAGATGAAAATGATGTAATAATGGTCAAAGAGAACGAATGTGCATTTTCAGTGGCTTCCAATTCATTCCATATTCCCCGTAGTCACAATATTTGATTCCCGTAAACCTTTATCTATCTACAGAAACGTAATTCACCACAAATGACTACCGTGGAGACTATGTAGGTCTATTTGTAGAAGCGGGAAGAAACATTCTGTGTAGAAGCGACCAAAAGTTTAAGAGTTTAGATTAAAAATGCGGGGTGCGACATCATGCATAAACTTACTTGTCTTAGAGGAACTAGCACGTCATCAAACAAAGAAACTAATTTCGTTTGCAAGAAATAGTTGTAATTCTACACATTTAAAGGCTGCTACAAAAAAATGGTTCCTTCTCATACATTTAAGCTAATCTGTCGCTGATGATTTTTTTACCAATGCATGTAGATTTTTATCGGCACATATAGATCATTCGGTCAAGCAAATGTCTTACTTCATAATCTGTTACCAATGTAAATTCGCAACTCTTCCAATACTTTCACGCCTAAGAAATGTATTTTTTTGTTGGTATAACGATTACTAAGTTTATTTGCATCTTCCAAACGAAAATAATTGTCCATTGTTGTATCACTGCAAATATTTTGTCATCTTGGCAAGTTGAAACGTCAGAGAGCTTATGATGTTCATACACTTGACGACATTTTCTAGTTTTTTGTTACTCTTCAATTTTAACTTCGTGTTTTTTGGGTTCCTATTCTTTCCCCGTTTCAATGGTTTCTGCCATTCTCTAGTTGCTAGCTTACTTAGCTTCTCAAAAATCACCCTAATTCCTTAATTCTCTCTATTTTAATTTTTCTCCGCTATGAAAAATTACCAGCACGGCCAAGGATCGAACCTGCGACACTTGGATTATGAACCAAACATACATACATACATACATAATCCATTTCCCTTATACCGCATTTCGCAGTGTCGGGGTTCCACACAAACTCTTATGGGAGTGCAACGGAGGTAATGGAGCTATTGTAGCAAGTACATTACGCTCCCCCCATACTTTATCACTCATACAACTTTCATACCTTAAGCTAAGGAGCTCAAACACGATCGTACTAAATTTTTAAAATTCAGTCGCAACCGAGGTTTGAACCCCTGTCCCTCTGAACGAGAGGTAGGATCTCTACCACTCGACCACGGAGGGCCTATGAACCAAACATACAAACCATTAATCCACCGAGACTGACTTTTCAATAATTTTTTATGCTATTATTATTTGCTGAAGAATAAAATCGTAAGTGTCAGTCCTTAATTTGTTTCAATCTAGTGCACAAAAAATTTAAGATGATTAGTTTGCATCAATTAAAGAATTACAATTTATAAGAAAGTGATATTAATCTAATGTCATGAAACTCAAGATTAATGTTTTTAATTGTAAAAGTATAGGGTAAAAGGACCCCTACGGTCACTTTAAGGAAAATCTCAACCTGGAAACGTCGTATCTCGTTCACCATAGTACTAACCAGAACCAACTTTTTGTGAGCGGATCTTTAACTTCTTCCTATTCTATTAATATAGTTTTTTAAATAATTCTATAAATATTACACTATTTTTGTAAAGTTTTGGTGTCAAATGTCAAGATGCACCGCTTCTAGCCACCAGTGCACCCGGCTATCGAAACCTATTGTAAAAATCAAAAATAAGAAATTCAAGTGTAATCCTTTAAAATAAACTTTATTTTAAAAAAATATTCTTGATCTTTACCTTAGCGCTTAAATTCAAACAAACGGTTTAAGTGGTCATAAGGGATTTGGTGGTCATAGGGGGTTCTTCTACCCTATATTAAGGGTAATTTTATTTAAAGTAAAAATTATTTGCAACATTTGAATAATTTAGCATAATCTTTGTAATACTCGCAGTCAAGCCCAAAATAAATTAGCAAAAATTTTATTTAGTTCTAAAATAGCTAAGAATTAGATTAGGAAACTAAGTTTTACCTCCTTTTTCCATTTGCTTATACAATCTATTTGTTTGAAGAACAAAACTTTAATTCCTTTCAACCGTTTTATTTACTGTTTTATTACATGATCTTTTTTATGTGAAATAAATATATGAAAATATTTTTGCATGGTTTTTATTTATTGATGTATTGATTATTTATGTGTATTAAGGGCTGTATTCTGAAGATTTCCTAGTTTAAATTTGGAATCAACCGTTTGAAACTCTGCTCTTATGTTGGGGAAACGTACCGATCCGTTAAAGAATTGTCAAGATGATTTTCAAACGAGGTTGAGCTCGTAAGGTAATCCTAGTTCATTTCGAATCAGCCAACCTTTCAATTTTCCCATGCCCAGTCGTGGAAAAGAGATATTGTACGTTAAACCTCCTCCAGCACACTAAATTTCAAATATAAAGATCTCTCGATATATCTCGATATATAACGAAAACGTTACATGAAGGTGAAGCAAACAAAAATAATACGTTGTTACCTTGGTTGTTATGAAGAAAGTTCAGTTTGAGCAAGATTAATATGTTTCATGTAAGAACGTTTTCCAAAAAGATACATTATTCTTTCTGATGGCTAATGGTGCCATTATCTTCGTCCATGCTTTAAAGTGTTTTATAGCATATCATTGCCTATAAGCAAACCTTTGTCAGACTGCAGATCTTTCAAGGCAAAGATTTATAAATTCGAAGTAGTGAAAAACTGGTTAACGTATTGAAACAAATGGCAATGGTGATTGATCAGCATATTTTTAGTTAATGCTACATTCGCACATATTCAAATTTCAACATATGGGGTGCCAAATGTCGATTTTTAAAAACATTTACTATTAAACTATTATCCATCCAAGGCAAAAGGGTTCATTTGCTTTATTCTATATTTTAGTTACATGCAAACTTCATGAATTTCTATATCTTTCAAATACTAAGCTAACAATATTTCTACACATCTAATATGCATAATTAACGCTAACTGTAAGTTCATTATAGATTAGGATCAGACATACCCATCAACAGACAATTAATATTAATTCTGCTTTCAACTTGGTGAAAAAATATTTCCAAATCAGTATCTAATATATCCCATACAAAAGGACTTGAAAGGATTTATCTATAAACAAAACCTCATATGGATATGGAGTGTCATATGGTGAGATAAAGGGCCGCTACTATCTAAAAAAGATGTTGAATTAGTATTATAATCGTGTTATTTTGACTTTTCTCGTTTGTTTATCTGATTGTGAGTAGGATTTGTGAAGGTTGAGTGCTTTATGCAAGGACTAATAAACTTTCGATAGTTTCCGAATGAATTTACTCATTCATTAATTTTTTAAACTATAGAATTCAGGAAGTAGAAATGTCATTTAATGACGTAATTATTATGCTATTAAGATTATTGTAAAACAAGGTATTAAGCTACTAACTAAAATAGAATGAACGACGTGAGGACAAGGACATTGGCGAAATATATTCCATTATAGCATGCAGCTCTTCCGCTCGTTTCTAGTTTTTATATACACATCTTTAATGTCTTTAGGTTTTGTCATACTAACCATATATGACGAGCAAACAATGAAGCCGGAAGAACTATTTTCCTAATAATACGTGTTGATGTGGAGCATCCAAACAAGTATAATATGTGCATAGAAAAAGTTGTCTATATGTATTAATAAATAAATAATGATACGTCATTATATAACCGCTTACAATATTAGATTGTTACAGATGCATAACAAAAAGACGATACAAGAATTTTGGATTATGTAACGACAAAATTAAACTGACCGCTACAATTTGGAAGTATTAAATAACAATAAAATGCAATAATGTTTATGATTATTGTATAATACTTTTCGTTTTAATTTATAAATTATATATAGTGTGTATTCTTTAAATAAGCATAACAAGGAAGGAAAATAATGTTAATAGTTTTTCACGCAACACTAACTCCTAAAATTCAGTATCAGGTACAGTTAGTTATTAACGCCTAATATAAAACATTAGTAAATAACACTGATAAAAATTTTTGTCATACTTTCTCGAGACTTTCAATTAAATAATAGCATAATAATATAATTAAATAGAAAACCGCCAACACGTTATCTCTTCTCTTCTCTCCCCAAATTTCATTAATATTTAAAAGATTTTAAACTCTTCAAAGTTTAAATTCTGCTTGTTTTAATGTGGTTAAACAAAGGTTGAAGGATTGACCTTTTTAAAACCCTGCTGGAAAGAGCTGTTAGACAAACAGAAAGGATTATCAAACTGTGTGGACAAAAGCGCACAACTAGCTTTTATGCAAACAAGAAGTGTTAATGAAAAGCACGTGCTGAACGTTGACGTCTAGGGTTTTAGTGTGGCTTTTGTGAATACCTACGAGATCGATTATTTGAGAGACAGACACCTATCTCCGCCTGCTACGATGATAATGACTATCATTATTATTATTATTGCTCGGGCACGATGAGGTATTTGTGTGACATCGCTTGAAATATTTGAATGCATTATTAGCGGAGTAAAAAACGAGGAAAAGTTGAATAGTTTTTAAAACCAGGTCAACGTGATAATCATCTTATTCAGCACATTATTCTGCACATGAAAAGGGCATTTATGACATTTTTACGTTGGATTATCGCGCAACCGATATCGCTTGTTTTCAAACACTTTTTCATTTGAAAGTAAATGAGTCAGAATGTATATAGAATGTCCCATAATGTAAGAATTAAACTATTACACCAAAATTTCGCAATTTCAGGACGTCTGAATTTATTTTAGATTGTAAGGGTCTTAAAAACGGTCTATTGTATTTTTTGTTATTTTGCGCACGTATCAGGGTATCCTTTTTTAGGCCCCACCATGGAAATCTAGGTTATCTTAAAATTGCAAAATTTGATATCAAGTAATATGTAGAAAAGAAATTAGGGTTTTCTTTCGTTTTGAAATTTTCGGAAAAAATTGAAAATTTAAAATTTTTTTTTGACAAAAAGCTAGGCATTTCTAACTTAAGAATTATTAGGGCATTTATTATGTAAACGGAGAACCAAAATTATTTTTGTCGAATGCCAATTTAAAACTTTTAGAACAGCCATGGGAAACAAAACTGTCACAACAAACAGTTGACAATATTTTATGGCGAAAACTAAAAACAATCAGCATTCATCAAATTATATGTGCTTTACACTATTTTGTATTCAGGTTTATTATACCACACCTTGACTGACCTGTTATATATGATATTTGTTTTGTGGTGAGAAGTACACACTCACAATTAACTATTCACTTCACTTCTGTCTTTGTTTCAGCTAAACCAAAAACTCTAGAGTGACATATCAGTTTTCTCGATAGACAAGTAACACAATCTAAACCGTGTCATAAAGACATAACTCCACCTGGCCACACTATTTCCTCTTCTGGTTAACAAAATTTACTTCCTTTTTATTTTCTTCTTTCTAACTATACAATGAAACACTTTAATTTTTAAAAAATATTTAAATATTTAATTTTTATGGTTCCCTAAAGAGATAGATAGTTTTATAACATAATTTCTAACAGTTTCTTATCCAAATTTACAAGTTTTAAGCAGGTTTTAACATGTTTTACATTTTAAGAAGTTTTTATCATTTTTAAGGTTTTGTTATTTCTATTCAATTATTATTTTTATTATTCTGTATCTTGTGTGTTCTATTTTATCTCTTCCTTTTATCAATAGTAATAAATTATTTTAATTGTCTATACTTAGAAACCTCAATTTAATGTTCACTATAGAAAACCTTATATTCTTTTATTGCAGGTGGTGGTGTATAATGAAGCTTACATTTAACAGATTTTCCCTGTCATAGCATATGTAATTTGGATGTTTTGGGTGGTCATTTATACACTAAAATCAAATTAATAAAAATTCTCAACAAATTAAAATATCCTTTTATATGAACATTATATGATACCATATACCAGATACCATATAGCAGTACATATGAACAAAACAATCCAATGAAATAATAATAGGTAAATAATAACTTACATGTTATCAAGACTTACAAAAGATGTTCAAATTGTTCGCCTTTTACTTAAATAATTACAGCTCTGCTCGTTTTCTTAAATTATTTATTAAATTGTTTACATCCTTTCTTCTTTATACCCCACAAATATCAAAGTGGATAAATCAGGTGATCATACAGGCCACCTTTGTAACGTGTTCAAATTCCCAATTTTATAATAATGCAACTTTATATGCATTAATAGTAAAGGAATCTTAGTACGGTCCTGTGTATTCACCATATTTCAGTTGGGTTAAAAATGCAGACGATGTTTCGAATTACTGAGGGTGTTTTCTTTAATACCAAATGAAATTGTTTCTAGAATAAAAATGCAGGCTTTATCTTAAAGCAAATGGCGTCTTCGTAAATATCAAAGTTCACTGCAAAAGCATTCCCACGGTTACAATTTGTTTTTCGTAGCGAAAATACAGACAAAACTAAGTTTATAAAAATATCCCGAGATAATATCGTCTTTTTAACAAAGGAATTTAATGTCAAAAAAACATGTAGTTTAAATTTGTAGATCCTGGACGTGCCTATTTTCAATTTATATGAATAGATTTTTCTGTACGCAGACAAATAAAAACGGCTTTCGGGTTTGAGGCCACCTGCAAAATATCAAGTTACACCCTGAGAAGCAGAGTTTAAGTCCAGTGAATTCCTCTCGAAGATCTAGAATGTTCCAGAAAGTTCCAACGTGTTTATTTTCCTATTGGCTAGAGAAATATTAGCCCCGTGTTTGATTGGATATTTAATTTTACCTCTTTTAAAATTCAAGTTCAGTATATGGTTGCTTCCCTAATTTCAGTCAGTCCGGTAAGAAATCACACCGAGCAAGGTGATGGCAGTCACATAGCAGGCCTCGGGCTTCCTCTGCGGAGCGGTTCTCCCCCAAAGGTTCGCTTGGGCACCTAGTGAAGGCGGTTGTGAATTTGTAAAATACCGCAAGATTTTAGTGTGATCGATTATTTGCCGTTAGTTAAGTTCGGAGTTTGTTTTATAGTTGTTTGTTTAGCGTCCAGTTTATTATAAAATTATTTGCGAATAATCTATGATACCGAAGTGGGTTTTATTGAGTTTAAATCCTTCAAGTTATTAAAACTAATTTGGCTAGTAAACTAAAGACTCTCTAGTAAAATATCGAAAGAAGTTTAAAGTTAAAACGCGTAATGAAATGTGTCTAAGTAGCAAGTAAAATATTTCCGATGAGTGATTATTTAAAATCTTTGTCGTATTAAAATTATAATGAACTAATATTAGTACATCCTGAGACACTCACAAGTGTCATTTCGATAATTTTTCATAATCGACGGAAGTTGTTGCTTAACTTATATGGTTTTAGTTATTCATGAAGAGATTGCAAAAGAAATTGCAATTAAGAAACAATTTGTGGACTTCAGTTCGTTGATCTTGGGTAAAAAAAACGGTATCAGCGATTATACTTTCCAAGTTTTTCCTGTTTTACATCTATAGTTTGTGGGGTATTTTATACCTAGTGTTAAGTGAAACAAGGGCATTATTGTGCAAGTGTTTCTGAGTGTTAATGTATTAAGGACTACAGCATCACTTGTTTGATAGGAGTAAGTTTTATGTAAAAAAACTATTTGTACCATTTTCTCTAATGGTTGCTTCTTGTAAATTTATGTCCATAATTTCCTTTAATAAGAATTCTTATTAGGTATTACTACCAAAACTATTACTATTGTCATGGGAGACAAGTAAATATTCCATTTAGAAATAAATGAACATTTAAATTAAATCCTACTATGATGATAATGGAACTAGCATTACTTGAAGTTATTCTATCTTGCTTTAACGTCAACAAAACTAATGATGATTAGTTTTTTTATTAATCTTAATCAATATAATCTGAATCCGTTGTTATTCGAGGGTTTAAACGAGAATTGCGATGACTTCGAATAACTGGCGCCCATATTCTTTTATTATGTCTATAAAACCTTATTTATCTTTACAATTCGTAAGCCATGGAAATCAGACCTACGCCTGTGTTATAATTTGTCAATAAGATGTCTTATGCCGCATGCATCTGAGTTGTACAGTAAGTATTTGAATTTTTAGAGGTTATTTTGAGTACATATAGTAATTCAATATGTTATGTTTTGATTCAGTAATTTAGAGTAACGAAACTGTAACATTTCACCTTACATCATTATTATTTTGATGACTGAAAAAACTTATTTGTCTGGCATTGTGTGAAGCCGCCCATCTTGTTGAAACCTGAACATGTTCTCGTCGAGAAATTCTTAAAAAAATTAAGTCCAGCAACGATCAAAATCTCTTCATAAATGTAAGGGCCAATTATTGTTTCACATTTAATCCAAAGTGTGGATAAATAAATAAAAGGAACGTAAGAAGAGCGATAAATAATTTAAGAAAACGAACAGAGCTGTGTTTAGCGGTAGCAGGCAAATAATTCGGACAACTTTTATTAGTCTGATTAATAGTAAGGTAAGTAAAGATAGTAAATCCCCTTTATATTTAGGAGTAGGAGTAGGCGTATATTTCTTTAAGCTTCTTTTTTATTCTGCGAATTAATTGAGACTCTGAAATTGGTTCCCAGCCATCTCGATACACGTATTGACAGAGAATCGCTAAAAACTTTCCGTTATTTTTCGTCGTTTTTTATGATACTTTTCAATAAACTCCATCAGTTTTCGAATATGCCTTCATATACACTTGTTGATTAATTGAGATGCTACTGGATTTGACAATGTAAGGAGGTAATCCCAACTTAAAATCTGAGCTATCCCGATTCCGCTCACAGCACCGCCTGTTACTTTCCGACAATGATGCTTAAGCATATGTGTAGATAGGAGCATTTCTTACTTTATTTGCCTTGTTTAGATGCAACCTACAATTTTGGAGTTATAGCACCAACAGATCTGTAAATGATAGCGGACACGAAGATCAGTAGATTACACAGAAATTTAGCAATTTCAGAGCATTTCAAAACAGCTTTTAAATTTGAAAATAAATTCATGACTCACGGGAAAAAAGCATAATTGTCGCAAAATAACAGGCAGTAGGGGATCGGGACACCTCAGATTTTAAGTAGAGACTACAATCAAACTTAATAATCACTACATAGTATACGCACGTGCTTTTCAGATTGCACATCGTAATTAGTTAGTACTTCTATTTACTTGTATTGGTACGTACGGGATTAAATATGAGTATTCGCAAACGTTGCGTTATAATTGCCACGATTAAACTCGACTGACATTTTTATATTTACCATTTTTTATACAAAAAAAAACAAACGTTTCAGTTCCAGCAGATCAACAATTCCGTACCCTGAATTCTTTTTCATAACATATCTAATGTGATCGTATTATGACTAACGTGTGACTGAGATTTTTCTTTTCTTTTTGTCTTTTGACATGAATTTCGATGATGTGGCAATGAATATTCCTATAAGAAATGTGAACTGAAAAAAGAGGACAAAAGCTAGCAGACGCAAACTGTTGCGCAACTCTGACATACTGTGGTATTTTGAATTGTATAACTTGCTTGTTCGTTGGACTGATCTAACATATTATTTAGCGGCCGGTTTTTAGAGCGTAAGTTGCTATTAGAGCTCTAGAGTTCTAAAAAGTTTTAGAGCCCGCTAGAAAAATAGCTACCCTTGTTTACGCCGTCTCCATAGTAACAACAGTAATTATATACCATTGCACCTACCTACTTGAAATTTTGCACTTTTTAAATTATTTTAATTTAAAGCCGAAGGCGCTAACTGACTCTGCGGGCTCTAACACACTCAATTAAGCCCTTAATACATAATATACTATTACAGATTAAAGTTATTTTTTATTTTCTTATAGATGGTCTCTGTTTGATAAGGATTCTGTTTTCGCTGCTTAATCATCTATAATTCGTTTATCAAGAAATTTCCAAAATCTTTTTTTAAGGTTTCACGTTTCTTTTGCGTGTTGTGTGTGCCGCGAAGCGTTCGTTTGTATAAATACATTGTCAAATATTGGATCACATTTGCTTTTTGCTTTTAATACTTTATAATAATTTATTATTCTGACTTTCTAGTAGAGTTCATAACTAAATGTCTATAAGTAAGGTAGATTCTACCTATAGAATCTAAGGGAGAAATTTTTAAGATATAGCAACTGAACTTTATGTAAAAAGACAAATTAAATGAGCCTCGTATAGGTACTTAAAAAATCCGCACAGGTGATTGTTGGGTTGCCTAAATATATCAGGACCGAAGTTAAACTTAAACTGAAATATTTTTAATGCAATTTATTTTCAAATTTCATTAAATTCGTCGGATTTATTTGTATTAGAATGCCTATACGAGTCTCATTTAATTTGTCTTTCAGTGTACATACCATCTCTGTAGGGTCATATATTCTGATTTTTCGTGTCACTTCCTAAAGTCGCTACACGAAACTTTGTACTCTCCTACTCAAAACCTTGGCAGGTCAAGATGTAGTAGTAAGTACTGAACCAAACTTAGGAAGAGCAGATCAAACCTAGAAGCTAACCATAGGCTGCGGTACAGGATGTGCCAAATAAATACAAAGCATATAAAGGTTTAACAAGTTGATTTTAATCTGCATGACAACTGTTTCGACAGTTAAGCTGACATTAAGAAAGGTCGTAGAAATATAAAGGAAACACGTCACTATGGTTAATACAAAAAACAGACAACTAGATAAAATAATAAAATTAAACATACACTTTCAGTAACGGAGAATTCATAAGTTCAATTTGTTCGTTTATTAAAGGTACCATGTGTTTGTGTTTGTATATCTCGAAAGCTTATAAAATCTATGCTTGTTTTTACAGAAATATTGGAATTTGAGGTTATTATGGGATGTCATTGTGTCGTTCTGTTCTAAAGGGCATTAGAAACCGTAAGTAGGCTTTTCTGGGAGCTTTATTTCGGTAACAACGTTCGTGTTTTTTAATCTTTTATTGAAACTACGAAATATTTGTATCATATAGAACGAATACCAAAAAGAATAAATAAGTAAATGTCGGGCTTCGTTATCTTTACCATTAAAAAATGAAAATGTGTTAGTTAGTAAAGCTCATTATATAGATATAGATGGTTTTTTTGTATTACCTAATACATATTTATATAAGCAACTTTTTTCTGATAGTTTGCAAACTATGGTATACATATGTAATTTGCGTCATTTGTTTGAGTGTCAGTGGGATATTTAGAATATATATACCCACAAATATAAAAGTCATACTTTTTTTCACGAAGTTGCAGTATTGATAAACGAGGAGGAAAGCCCGTTTATCAAGCAAATGAGTGAAAAAAAAATAGACTTTCATAACGTGTTGTACAAGGCATTTTTTTGCATATTGTAAGTTGAGAAATTTGTCCTAAAATTTATGCATTTATGCAAAATTTTAGAAAAATCAGAAAAACATAGTAACTTATTCTTTGACAATAATCTCCGAGGAGATTGAAGTTTGTTTTTGACAAACACAATTAAAAAGTAATGAAAAAAGTGCTACTTTCATTATGATTTTTTGTTAAAAAAGTCAACTTTTATAATCAATATGCAAAACAAAATAATTAAAAAAAAGTGCTACTTTTATTAGGATTTTTCGTTAAAAAAAGCCAACTTTCATAATCAATATGCAAAAAACATAGTTGAAGTTGAAATGTCTGTATATCACAAATTTTGTCCGTACGTGACGATATGAAATCATGTAAACGATGTGAATTTCAATTTTATATTTGTAGTAGCAATTTGTAGAATTTTGTATAAGACATGTAACAAATGTCCGTACGTCACGCGTGGTTTTATCCTATATGCAATACTATCTAGAACAGCCGACTGCAACCGAGGCAACGAATTACTCTCTGTCAAAGACGATAAGATGAAAGCGCAAATTAATTGGAACTTGGGCCAATCAGCCTACTATGGTATCGCATTGTGTGCTATTTAATCAAAAAGCTCTGTTAACATGCCTGTTGCTAATTCTCCGTTTTTGTTATGGACTTCTGGTCAATAATAATATGTATTATACAAAAACTGCACATGATCAAAAATTGGGTCAGCACTTTGTTTTGAGACAGGTTAAAATTTATAAAATGCGGTCAAGGGTTATTTGCAAAAATATAGAATATCCCTTTTCTATATTTTTGACCCTTCAGAATTGACAGCTGTGCTTCACTTATGAAATTATAACCTCTTATTGTAAGAATATTATTTTTTTCTTAATTTTATACATCACGTTACTACCATATAAAATATTTAGAAACTCACATGTATTGTTACACAGATGTGATCAAAAATAAATTACTATTGCCAAATTTTTGTCAATACACAACTAATGGTCGTCTCACGTTGGGACTACAGCGAAGGAAAGATAGCCAATGTATTTCTTATGAGAGTTTTTGCTTCGTTGTTGCCACCTACTTCACTATAGAAATGAATCTATAGAAATGTGGATTAAGAAACCAGAAGTTCTAAATTTTTGAAAACAGTAACTGAAAAAGTATAATCGTAACCATACAAAAGGAGAATTTAAAAGAAAGTCTTATTAACATGTATTTGTTATTTTATTAAACATTACTTGTGATTGTTACATCGTATATGTATCTAAACATTCGATATTTTATTACTTATACTTTTTGCGTAATTCTATCGTCTTCAAATTCTTTCATAATGTAGTAAGTCGGAAATTTGCATTTTTTCTAAAAATTATATTATCTTTCAGAAATCGAGGGGCGTAACTAAAAACGCGCAAGCAGTCTTAAATATTACTATTTCTTTCCTACATCGACAGCCGATTTCCGGGGACCAACGTGTTATGTGATACCGTTAGGAGGTTTTCCAGAAGTCGGGCTAAACGCGAAGACTTATGATGACAGCGGGTCCGAGAATTTGGTGCAGGCCTCGTCGAAAATCTTTGTCGGGAAGTGAGTTCTCATGCAGTTTGGAAATGCCTGATTCGACACGGTACACGTGTGTTTTACATATGGGCCTTTCTAATAACAAAGGAATGGCCGAACATACATATCCATTGCGCAGTTAACAAACCAAACTTGACTATAAGTAAATAATTGAAAAAGACGAAAATAGAGACTAATTTTAGATAGAGTTCATTCTATGTTATGAATCTTCAAAAGGGAATTAAAAATTGTAATACCAGAAGTCAATAATTTAATTTTGAAGTGTCATTGTTAAATGTCTCGTTTCAAAGCACATGAGTAATGTTGTAAGATATCATTTCGTAATATTGAATTACCATTTTGTACATGTTTGTATTTGTTACATGATTGATTACGATTGTTATTAAAGAAAGACGCCGCGTTTCAGCCACTAAATAGACCGTCAACCCCCTCTAGACAAGACCGGGAGAAATGAAAAAGAAACTGACTTAACTTAAGCTAGTTGCGGAAAAAAAGGGAAATTTCGGAAAGTCATTGTTCAAATAAGGGTAACAGAGTCAAATTTAACAACCTCTCAAGAGGTTTCGCGAAACACAATTTATTTAAATACTTAAAACCGAAAAACAAATTGTTATTGAAACAAAAGACAATCTAGATACAAATTCCGTTTTTCTTAAATAACAATCATATAATTTTGACTAATCATATTTTTAATGAAACACGCCAATCCATATTCCAAATTCGTTTAAAAATTCAAATAGATTTCTTTAAAGCCAATGCTTTCAGAAGCAATTGCAAATTTGGGGTAATGATAGGAGAAGGGACTTTGGTCATTAACGCCTATACAAAAAAGGTTGAGTTTTGTTAACAGCAGACTAAAGTGTCAACCACCCAAAACAAGATGGTTATAAAAGGCACCCTCGCCGCAGGAAGTAGATATAGTCGCTTTTGACTACTGAATCGGTGCAAATATCTTTCGAGATTCTTTTCATCTATTCGTTACACAAATCTTAATTAATTTTACAAATTAATTTAATTAAATTTTGTGTCGATTTATTTTAGGAAAGTTATTTAACGGAAAGTTGTAAATTGTGCGAGCTAAATTTCGCGTGCGTTAGGTGTTTAGTTTCAAGTCAGGAAAACTTTAAGTAATAAAATTACTTAAGCTTATCGGGTAGTTTTATTAGTAACGTGATCGTTTAGTGTAAAATTAAAATTAGTGCAATTCCGTTAAGTTTCAAACTTAAATATTAGTTAGGGCATTATTGTGAATTAGTGAAAAATTCAAAGGATTATTTTGAACGACCAGCGTAAGCAACAGCCAGCGAACCAGCAGCGTAAACCAATTTTGGATTAATCATCACCGCGGAGACCAATCTGGTCGCCAACGAAACGTGAGTCAATTCTAAATCATAAATCTATTTACCTTGTGATAACTAAAGATTTCGAAAGTCTAAGACTGGTCCGAAAATGAAACTGTTTCAAATTACTTTTCTTTAAATTTAATTTTCAAGTTAAAGTCCAGCCATTCATTATACAAGATTCTTTGTAAAGGGACGTAATTGGAATTCTATAATTTATTGTTTTAATTTATCACCAGTTCAACCCTTTAGTACCAAATCTCAACGAGAGTGAGTAGAGCAATTTTGAGAAATAAACATCTCTGAAGTTCTACTATCTTACAACCTCCAACTACACCGTCTAACCTTCTAACCCTTTGGGTTACTCCTTTCTTAGTTAGGCGTAACTAGACCGATTTTCCTAATGCGGAAAAATCGCTCTCGGGTGACTTTGAGCAACCCTCTCTGATCATACACTTTACACACACGCACACCTGTAAGTTCCAACTAAGTAAAACCAAAACAAACAAAACAAAAAACAAAACAAAAATTTACTACTTGGAACCAACGGGGGATTTATATTATGTACAATTATTACAAATCACATTGATCTGAAGAAACAGTTAGTCTAAGTGTGTGAAAACCCACCTTAGCTATCCGGGTTTGCGAATTGTCACATCGCGCATCATTTAGCTTATAAAATATTTTACCAAATTTCCTCAAAAGTACGATAGTGCTGTGATTTTACTGGGAGCCCGGTACTCATCCATTCAAATCTAGTTTCCATATAGAGGAAACCTCAAAATTTATTTACATTTGAGTTAGACTAACTTAACTGGCATGTAAACATTATTAACCTTAACATTTTATTTTGATTCGAATGTAAATTCTCTTGTTTCGGCTTTTGGTTCAGTAATCCTGGCTTAAGAGTAAAATTGTAACACGACGCGAACTTTCCAATTTACCTATCCTTCCACCAAACTTAACATATCTGATAAATTTCCAACAAGTTTCAATCAATTAAGTATTAAATCAAAAACAGAAATTTATATCAGATTTGTCCGAGTTTACCACCAAGCAAAGAAAACATCAACAGTTAAACAATAACCATTTTTTTAAACGTCAGTTCTTGGATTATTAATCTTCCAATTGAAGTACCAAATACAATCATGGCTTAATCAATACGTGCATAACGCACGAAAATTCTAAAGAAATTATCACTTAAGATTGAACCAGTATCGGACCAGCTCTTATAAAATTTTAAAATAAGATAAAGAATAAAATCAAGTAAATCTCATCAAGGGGATAATCATAATCACAAGGTGAACAGATACAGATAGGAAAGTGTTAATTCGAAAGATCGGACTTAGCCGAAATAAATTGATTATTATTTAGTAACTTGATCAGGGCGCAATAATTTTGACCAGAACCCTTCAGTGTTTCATTAGGTTTCTTTTCAGTTTTTTTCTTTCAGCCAAACTTTTAAATAACTCAAAGTAAAGTCAGAAAATGAAATTGTTTGTTTTCAAGACTCCTAAAAATAGGGGCGACATTGTAAATAAACCGTAAATATTTTTGTAACACTGTCCTCGTGGTGATTGTTAAATAAATCTTGTACATTTCTGTTGTGAAAATTCAGTGTTTCATTCCAATTAACTCCAGACCTGTGTGTGGTACACTTCGAATACGAATTTGAGTTACCTGAATC
Organism: Agrypnus murinus; assembly: GCA_929113105.1. Classification (NCBI taxonomy): domain Eukaryota; kingdom Metazoa; phylum Arthropoda; class Insecta; order Coleoptera; family Elateridae; genus Agrypnus; species Agrypnus murinus. Next base: position 133,938,238 of record OV816028.1, on the reverse strand, counting down.
TCAGTTACCTGAATTCAACCATTACTTACGAGTTTGAAGACAAACTCCACCATAAGCAAACTTGAAACAAAACAAATAACTCTTTGGTGCATTTAAGAACTAGACACAACGTAGGTATATCTCGTTTTTCCTAAACACAACGTAGGTATTTCTTTTACGAACACAACGTAGGTCATAAAAAAAATAAGTAAGCAAATGCTAATCAACAATTATAAGCTTAACTAGATGCCAAAGTTAGAGGTAAGTGCAAGTTTCCTCTAATTATTCATCTTAGATAATAATAACCCAACTTTGATGATCACCAACCATAAATATTATCTATTAGATTAAATAGCAATAAATAATTAGGAAGAGTCGACATTTTATTACTTTATTACTACTCCTATGTATCTCCCTTGGGCTCCGATCACTACAATAATAAAAATAACTGCTGGTTAGCTTCTGTATGATCTTTTTAATCTTTCAATTCACAGGTAAATAAAGGAAGTCCCAAACGCAATTTTAACGGTAAAATGATTCATCGAGATAAAATCATTCATTTGTTCAACTTGTTTCAAAAGAAACTTGCAAAAAACGGAAATTTAGCATTAGCAGCAAATGCAAAGGATTTTAGTAAACAATAAACCATTCTGGTTTTTTCTACTTTTACTTCGTGGAACTACAAAATACAGTTTGTACTCACTGAAATTATAATATAACGTTTTTTTGTCGGCACTATTATTTGTCACCGAACGCATATAAGCAAATTTGTTAATACAGAAATAATTATTTGGTTTAAAATTTTGATAGATTGTGCGTCTATAGATCTTCGCTTAGTTGTTATTACATTATACATAAGTATGGCGGATATTGTTAAAAACAGAATGTGTTGTGTACTAAAGGTAGGTGAAAAACAGATTTTTGTCAAATTTGATAAAATATCGTCTTACTGAGACCCGGCAGTCATTATCAGTAATTATTCGACAAGTTTCTAAAGAAACAGGTATTAGCGAAAAAACTTTGTTCTCAGTACGTCAAGAAAGTATTTCACCTGATGGAATAAAATCTCCAAGAAAAAGAGCGTAGAATAAAAATACTTCAAATCGCATTGATTATCTTTCCAAAACCATCATAAGAAATTAGGGTTTCCATTTAAAAAATTTTCGTTATCGCCATTACTCGGAAACGACGATCTACAAATAACGATTACACTAAAATATGTCTCCTTTAAGATAAAATTCGACGTGTTCGAGGATTTTTCTCAAAAATACTTAATAAAAGATTTATTTCGATAGTTCCAGACGTCATACGCGCACTATATGAACAGCAAGTTTTGAAATTTTGTTTTACTACCGCTGTCAGAAGAAGTGACTACCTGAAATATAACTTGCTCGAACAATAAGGATTATAAAGGTTGATGCAGTTACAACTACAATATTCAGAAAGTGTTTTTAAAAGTTGCTTGCAAGATGTTTGGCAACCCCGTTGTCCATAAGAACACACACTGTAAGAAAATACTTTCTGGAGTAGAATATAATTTCATATTCGAGAATAACAGTTTTTATTGAACCACTTTTCTCAATGTCATATTTATTTTCCTATCTTTGAAAATTAGGATACTTTACTTTTGAACGCATTTCAGAAATTTTTATTTCCTTTGCCTAATGATTGCAGGGTAATGGGAATTTCACCTCATCGAATTTAATCTTCATTATTACTTTCCTTGTAGCTTTAATCAAGAAATCGCAAGAATGAGAAGTCTGAGAGCACTTAAGTAACATTTTTATAGTGTACTAATTTCTAAACGTTCAATTGAACGTATTTAGTATAGTTTTCGAGATTAGTCAATGTCGAGATCTAAAATTTAAATAATAGTAGTACGTTTTTAAATCTAATGTAATCCATATTCATATAATATAATCAACATAGTCAATATCCACGAATTAATTAATAAATAATTCTTTAAATAATAATTTATTAATTAATTCTTGACTATTTTCAAAATTTCTGAACGTATTTGTTGTTTTATTAAAATATGCTATCTTTTGTAAAAAAAAAGATCTTAATTATGGCACCAGAAGACCAGAATGCATTACCCTCTATTTCTAGAATAACTTGAAAAATAATGCAAATAACAAATTACAAAAATTTAAACATGCATACAACACGATTAGCTACTTGCATATAAAATTACATTGAATGCTGTCAAGTAGTTATTGAAATATTAATTATTAAAGGCACGCTTTACGGCAAAACTCCCAAAAACCAGACCATGCGACACGCTGTATTGTCAAATTTATTTCAGGGGTGTGTTTTCCGAGTTCGGTTTACGATAGTTTGTTATTTTGTGTTTACTGTGTTTGATGATTTCCCCTGTTTCTATTATTTGTTTACTTCAAGATGTCCAAAATGCTGTGTAAAAGATCAAGATTATTAGTTAGGACATTAATAAATGATTTTGAACGGTCCCCTTATTCCTTGAATTGCAGTTATGCAGAGAAGTTAGTTTATGTTTTTATTTTTCTGTTAGAAATATTTAACTATCTATAACTCTAGAGAGTTTCTCAAGCACTGAGAATATGCCTTAAGACTGTTTTCAATATTCTATCTGCGGAAGAGGTGTGCAGTCCAAAGCGGAAGCAAAATCGAAAAAGAACTACATACATTGATCCTCTGTAGGAACAAATATCCGCAATGAAATTTATGAAATGTATAAGAACAGTAAGTACCTGACGTTATGTGTGTGGATGGGCTATCCAATTGATATACCACATTTGGCTATAGGAAAACATGTATCACTTGATACTGTGCTAAAAAAATTGAAATCCAAGTTCGTGTATGAAGGAAGTAGAAGTTCTTTATTCATTATACTACAAAAAATTTGATTCGTATATAAGAATGACGATCCAAGACGGGGGATGATTGGGAGAATGTATGGGGATAAGTCATATTGTTCATAAGAGAATAATTCTGAAAACGTACACTAAAAATATATTGTAGAGGTGTTGGGACTTAATAATAATAATTAAGCAATATCCAAACAAGGAATATCCAATTCCATATGACAACAGCGCATAGTCTGATGTCATAATTTAGTAATGACGTGCACGTCAAGTTACACTAAATAACGTATACAAAAATACATTGTCGATCTAACTGTTTTTGTTTGAATTAATTTGAGCGGTTAGTTTTTTTGCTATATGCATTCAAACTCGGGGCTCAGAACTTTTGCATTCGATAGTAGTAGCGTTCGTTGTTGGTCGATCTGCATATTTGCTAAATTGGCTGCAACGTGCTACATGGAATACCAGCAATCGAAGTCCACGTGATCATCATTGTATTTGCATAGGATTTAGGCGCACATTATTATAAATGTTTTGAGTATTAACGCAATTAACTTGAGCATTAAAATATAAAATATAGCTACTGCGCAATAAATAAAATAGTATATACGACATTAAATAAAAGTTAGTCCGAATAAATATTTTTCAGTGTTATTATTTACACCAAATGATCTCCTCCACTTTATTACACATTTACGCTTTTTCAAATGCGCATAAGAGTTTTACCTAACAACACACTGCATATATTAAGGATAATGAAACTAACATATTATAACTATAATAATTCTAATGCAATTTTATTTAAAATTATGGTAAGATTTTTAAAAGCAATGTATTGATCTTCTTTGTGTTATAGAATACAGACATTAATGTCCATTTAATTATTCGAGAGCAACAATATGTTAACATAAAGGCATTTATTTTTATGTCATAGCACAATGATTTTTTAGATGCGAGTTAATATTAATTAGTGTTTAAATTCTTGAAGTGTTTTTAAATAAAGTAATGCATTGTTTGTTAATTTTTTTAAATTATTTGTTGTAAAATTTTTTATTGTAATACTGAAAACAAATGCTCTTTCTATGTAAGATAATGATCATTTAAGATGTAGTGATTGGATTTCATAGCTGTCCGATACCTAGGCACGTTTATTATATTTATTTTTATTTAAAAAATTAAGTCCACCAAGGATGTGGATGTATCTGCATTTAGCGGTCTTTATGACTTACTAATACTTACAAACTTAATACAAATTTACTAATACCATTCGATAAGAAAGGGCATCTCTTCTAGTTTTATATCAAAATTAATGATCGATTAGATTTTTGTTTAATTCCATAAGTTGTGTAATAGTTGTTACGTATTTAGTCAAGTTTATATAACATATTACTTCATTATCATATATAGTGTGCTGTAATATTATTGAAAATATAGGAGATTTGGTAAAAATTGTATTCGGAGTAATTCGAACTGTTTTGTAGGTTTAGATTCATTCCGTCTTAAACTGCAGTCAAGTAAAGTAATTCTGTCATGAGCAGTATCCAATGAGTAGGTATAGTTAATTTTTTTTCCTTAGATATAAAATAATGTAAAAGATTTTTTACGTTACTTTTATGAAATATAAAGAATATTAATAAAATTTAAAAGGACGAGGTTCCGTTCCCTTTTTAAAAACTCACTTTCACCAATTAACCATAAATTAAAATTTAAATAATTTGCGACCTCTAAATATCATGCTGCCAAACAATGGTATATAACCTTAATTTAACAGGTGTATATGTTGCAGTTTATAATTGATTTTATTTTGATTAAATAAATTTTAATTTTGGTTTAAGGTAATAACTTCAACTGTTAGTAGTTAAGTTTGCAACTTACTTTACAGTTGACATGATGTTTATTAATTATAAGCATAAATTCCAATAATGCACAGATGAGTAAAATAAACTCTCCCATTTTTTATCCCAAATTCCACTATTAAGTTAAATTGTACCACTTTATTTTAGCCCATCTCATTTACAAACATCTCAGTTGTGTAATGGTTGCACAAAATTCCACTCTTTCTTTTTTCAGTTTTACAGTATTCAGTTTATTATAGTTCATTTTATTTATACAGTTTATTAGTATATAGTTTATTACAATTAATATAATATTATTTAACACTTTGTAATTATTAAATGTATTATTTTATGTAAATTATTTTCATCAATACAAAATTGTGCTTATTTATTTTATTAAACGACTTTGTTTTTTAACTAATCTTGTTTATAATGATCTACAGGAGACGTTTATTGCCAAAACTATCCTTTCAAGACTAAACACTATAAATTCGTTAATTGTCTTGAAAGATAGTTACATTTTTCACCTGTAAAAAGTGTTAATTATTATTAAAAACTTTGTTTGCATAAGATCAAGTCTCCATATACAACCAAAAGTTGTATATCTTCTAAACTCCCATTTTAAAGTCAAATAGGTATGGAAAATAACATATAATTAACAATTTCTTTTCTTTTAGTAACGTTACAAATCATGAACATGTCGAAATATAAATAAGAAAAACTTTTGATAGATTTGGATAAAGATCTGTATATGAGTTAACAATTAAATTTATTGTGATTAAAGTGTTTTAGTTTATTATAAAAATAGAAACAAGCGAAATTAAAAATCCGATTGCGTTCTCGCTAATGCAAGTTCATTGATTTTTTGAAAGACAGAAAAGAAATGGTTATAGTATACAAAATAGGTCTTATTAACTCAATCTGTAAATTACACAACGTGATACATAACACAGCAATCAGCTTATCTGAATATCTTATGTTCAACTTTTTTTTGTATTTATATTCTATGTACGTATTTGTAATCTTTTGAGCATCAATTTATAAACTTTTCTGAGAATTTTGATCTTTTTAATAGTTTTAATAGTTAATTGTTCACGTTTCCTGTTTATTGTATTATTCTGACGGTAAGTGTTTGTGTACGTATACAATAAAACAATTTGCTATCATACGATACGATAACTTTAAGAATGGCCCAGATCATACAGAGAATTAATTATCTCAAGGTTTCTTATTTAGACAAACTTTAACATTGAGTTTTATGTATTTTTAATTTATTGTGAAGAACTCTCTCAATTAAAAAGTTTTTAATTGATTCATTCCAATTTTCGAACTGTTTCACGATGTATAGAGGATCCAATTTATATCCATTAACTTTACGGCAATAAAATAGAACTACATAATCAGCCATTCATACATGTATAATTTGTATAAAGCAAATAACTACTACACGTTAAATAAAGCCCAAAATTTCTTGAAAGCTCATTTGATTTTAACCCAGTTTAATTTCTCTTGTTGAAGCAATGAATGATTTAGCTGCCAATTGCTACACGTTTGTATTTAAACCATTACAAACTAGAATGTTTCTGTGTAGGTGAATGAGTGAACGACTAAATAGATTCAGTCGACTGAAATTACGAAGTAATTTCCCGCTTGATACCTTTCGTGTTATAACATCAAAGCGAACATTTTAGGATTAGGTCGATAAGATTGCTCTCCGAAGGACTGGAAGGTGTTATTAGTATCACAGAAGTATCTATTATTAGGCGTTTCATGACTATTATAAAATGGCGGTAGACTGAATTAAACACACTGTATAAGTACAGTAGTTATAGCATTTTTTTCGAAAGCACTTGAAGTTAGTAAATTTATGTGCAGGATGCCTTTTCGGAATAACCTATATATTATGTATTTTATTTCATACTTTTGACGCGTGGGATCAAGTAATAACATTTTATTTCAAGATCACCTTCCCATCAACAATTACGTTATGCTAAGAAAAACAAGTTTAATTGACTTTAATTAATGTTCCGTTTATCGACGAAACATTATGTATAATCAAAAACGTATTAATACAGAGAATGTTTTCTTTTAAATATTTCGCCATTGTAATAATTATATTTTCTTTTATTCTAATTTAAAAATTTCATTGAAAGTAATTGAACTGCCCTGTTATATATAATAGGGCAGTTCAAAAAAAAGTTGAACATAAGATATTCAGATAAGCTGATTGCTATGTTATGTATCACGTTGTGTAATTTTAGCAACATCAATCACTTTTACACATTTTAGAAAAAGATACAATACCAGTGCACCTCTGCAAAGGTTCCATATTAAAAACGGTAAGACAATGATAGGCATTCTTCTTCAAGCTAATTTGGATTTGTGTTATTTAATAATTGATTGTGAATGTTAGTTTTATATCTTAACAATTTAAACGAAGAAAGTCAACAAGAGACAGGCGAGACTCCTAACATTTTCGCTTGCATACTCGATGGGAAATTTCACAAACCTAACCGGAGAATTGGGGGTGAACGCAGCCAGTGGAAGGCTTCCAAAGAGAAGATGCAATAACTTCAGAAAAACCTTAAACGAGCACATAACTGTCATGAGATACTATCTGCTCTTCTTATCTTGGGTGTTACATGTTAGCTGTTATATAGTCAGGCGTGTGCTAGGTCAATTTTAGGACCAGGAAAATATTTCCTTAGAGGCCTCCACCACCCCACTTCATACGGGATTCATTAGTAACTGTCAGTACAATTTTACGTTCCTCTTGCGTTGAAGAACTTGCAAAGAATGAAGGTTGTTGTGGCCACGTCTCTTATGAGAATTAAAAAGTTAAGATTACGCAGTCGCAATAGACCGTTGAAAATCTCAACTCTAGTTTTCTCGAACATCAAGAAAACTCGGATATAGCTGTCAGAATATTGAACATTTAAAATACGCTACAGCACTGTAACCAATTCTAGAAGCATCCGAGAATGCATGAAGTTTTTTTTCTGACGTCCGAGTCTAAACTAATACATCTAGACAATTTTAAATTTGAAAATTTAGGAAGTTCCAACTTGAAATTTGGTAGGTTATTGATCACTGCCTCAGAAACATGGTCATCCCAATCTATTTTCGCCATCCATAATTGCTGCAGCACCCTTTTTGCTAACAGAACCACTGGGGTTAAAAATCTTAAAAGATCGTAAATTCTCGCTACTTCCGATAAGATATTTCTTTTTGTGCAAGGGCGATCAATAGGGTGACACAAGTAGAAAAATACGTCCACCATGGAGTCCCAATGAACACCTAAAACCTTAATAAAGATAGATTCTTCTTTGTCTAATTGAACTAGCATTTGGAGATCAGTCGATTGTACAGTCGCAAGAAGTTCCAGACAGTTACTTGCCCACTTTCGTAACTCGAATGCTCTGGATCGCAGAACCTGTATTAACTTCAATTGAAGTTTTTGTACAGAACCTACAAGATCATATCTCCAAATTACGTCATCAATATAAATATGATTACGCAACGCATCCGCAACATTACGATACTTCGATTCTTCTAAATTAGCGAGTCCTTGGATAGTTCACAAGGCTAAAAACGGGAAAGAAGATTAGTTTCAATCGTCGCTGTTCCTCCGGCGCGGGTCGAGTTAAACAAAGGGAGGTATATTGTTACTTTAAATATAATTTAATTGTTGGTAATTTAAATTCAGCTGTGTCGTAGGGCCCTTCGAGACGACTTTATAAAGGCCCACCGGGAAACTCCCGGTATTCCAGTGGGCCAGCACGCGCCTGTATATAGTCATGTCAATTTTTGAGAGTACTTGGATCTTTATAAAGCCAACTTACATGAAATTTGTAAATCAATTGTAATTGATAACAAAACTACGGCATTTGTTGAGATTCTGATGTAAAAATAATCATTTAAAATGGCTTCTTTGAGGTGAAACGCCTCTCAAGCAAAAGTAAACTTAGGCTAGAAGATATTCGAACTATTTTTTCTGCAGAAATTAGATGGATCACTCCACTTTTGTAATGAAGGCACCAATTCAAGATTATAGTGGGTGGAAGTGGCAACAGAACTAGAGTCTAGCATACAGTGCGAGTGTAAAGTCTGGAACTATCGCAATAAATCGTTTATTAAACGTTTTTGAACAAAATCCTCGAACACGTCAATTTTCATCTTAAATGAGACATATTTTACTGTAATCGTCACTTAAAGATCCTCTTTTGTTTTTGAGTTATGACGTAAGCGATAATTCTTTTAAATGGAAACCCTAATTTTTTATGGTGAATTTGGAAAAAGCATGAAATTCTTAGACCAAATATGATAAAAAGTGTGATATTGTATTTTTCTATTTGGAAGATATTGTACATAATAGTAATGAAAAATCGAAAACACGTCAAATAGGTCAATGATTTGATAGCTTATTTACTGTTTCATTGCGTATAATGTATTGAAATTATTATGAAATACAAAAGAAACAAGAAATAACAAAGTAAAGAAAAACAATTAAATTAAATGTTCGAACTGACCACCATTTTGTGCAAGGCAGTACCCGAGTCTGTACTGAAATTCGTCACGAACTTTACGCAAAGTCTCGGGTGGAATTAATCTTATTTCTGTGCGAATTCTTTGCTGTAGCTCTTCTACTGTCTGTGGGCGGTTTATGTAAACCTTACTCTTTAGATAGCCCCATAAAAAAAATCCATCGAAGTTAGGTCCGGTGATCTCGGAGGCCACTCAACAGTTCCCCTTCTGCCTATCCATCTACCAGGAAAAATTTCGTTTAAATAATTCCTAACACCAATAGAAAATGTGCCGGAGCACCATCTTGCTGACACCATAATGTATCGCTTGGTACATCCGGATCTTCATTATTCGGATAAGCACCGCAAGAGCAGGAATTCAATCGTTTCTTAAGGAATCCAAATACTTTTCACTTGTCAATGAACCCTCGATAAAAAATGGTCCTAGAATTCTATCCCCTACAATTCCTGCCCAAACGTTGAGTTTTTGAGGAAACTGCGTGTGCGTCTCGTTCATCCAGCGCGGATTTCCAGGTGCCCAATATCGATAGTTATGACGATTCACTGTTCCATTAAGGTGAAATGTTGCTTCATCAGAAAAAATGATGCGATTTGAAAAGTCGCCATCGACATTGCACCGCTCCATCATTACCTCACAGAACTCTATTCTGCGATCAGGATCATCTCCGTTAAGCTCTTGCACTAATTGAACTTTGTAGGGATGCCATTTGTGTTTCTTTATAACTGACCTTTGAGAAATGTCATTATTTGCGGCTAGTTGTCTTGTAGTTCCATGGGCATTTTCTTGTAGAGACAACAGAATATCTAATTCGTTACCTTCTTCGGTTGTTGGACGACCACCCCTATGGCGATCTCTCACATGTCCGAGTTCAGAAAACTTTCTTTCTATTTTGGAAACTGTCGCTCTTGTGATAGGTTCTTTATCAGGATACTTGTTATTAAATATCTCACAAACCTCTTGTTGTGTTCTAGTACGGTCGCCACATCCCCTCAATATTAAAATTTCAATTCGCTCTTTTTCAGTCAAATATCGCACCATTATTTACTGAATTACGCAAAAAAGCCCACAATAAAAACAGATAAACAAACTGATAAAGAACTGTCATAATTTTAACGCTGTCAATTGTTACATGGCTACTTGATTTTTTTATTAAAACTTGGAACTCTTGATTGTTATTAGATTTTTGTTGTAAAACTTTAACGGCAATTATCTCGAAAATCTCAAAATAGAGTACCATACTTTTTTAGCATATTTGGTCTTAGAATTTCATGCTCTTTCCAAATTCATCATAAAACATTAGGGTTTCCATTTAAAAAAATTATCGCTTACGTCATAACTCAAAAACAAAAGACGATCTTTAAGTGACGATTACAGTAAAATATGTCTCATTTAAGATAAAAATTGACGTGTTCGAGGATTTTTTCAAAAACGTTTAATAAACGATTTATTGCGATAGTTCCAGACTTTACACTCGCACTGTACCGATTTATGAGAGATTTCGTACAGAAGTATCAGGCACAATTTCGAATTTAAAAGACTTGGAGTTTTTAAATAGAACACTGTGTATTTAATTTTTTTGTAATATACGTGTCAAATTACATCGACTAGTCGATTGCCGAATTTTCATTTCTATTTTAGTTTCTTTATTTGCAATATTCTTTTTCAACATGCATAGAACGCTGTGATTGGATTGATAACAGTATCTTACACATTGAGTTGGTACAAGGACATTTTTACAAGCTAAGCGATATTGTTTGGCCGAGACAGTACGTCGAGGTTAAACAATATCGCGAGGCTTGAAAACTTTACCAACGAAACATGTATACTATTTTATTCACAATCATTAGACTTAAATAATCAAAATAAAAAATAATTAGAAATTTTAAGTAAGGTTTCAGTGTTCCTCACTAGATGGCAATGTATTTTAAAATTGAAAATTAATTAATTACATTACATTTATTGAATATAAAATACGGAAAAATAAAAATAAAACTCATATGAAATAAAAAAAGATATTTTTAGCGTTAAATACATTTCTCATAAATTATTTAAGTCTAATGATTGTGAATAAAATAGTATACATGTTTTGTTGGTAAAATTCCCAAGCCTCGCGATATTGTTGATCTCGACGTACCGTTTCGACCAAACAATATCGCTTGACTTAAGGAATAAATTAGTAGGTTCTTTACAAAAAAATAGAACTTCTTATAACGGACCAGCTTGCTATAAGGTACAAAATCTAAGTACAAATCTAACGATAGGGATTTTCACTTAAAACAAAATATTAAAATATTTTTTATTAAATTATTATTATATACAAGAAAAATGAAAAAAAATTTTTCTTGAAGAACTAAACATTTGGTAACAGTCATATGATACCTGACTTGTAGATTACAAAAAATGTAAAATATACAGGTTGTTCCATTTATAAATCTAGCTTATTAACATTTTCGGCGAAATAATATCGTTTTAGGGCCAGCGGTAGACGAGTGGTGTCAGTGCATCACCTCCAAGGGTCGTGGGTTCAAAACCACTTGGGGCGACGGAATTTTTCTAATTAGAAAACTCCGCCACCTCAACTATGGGTGTGTGTATTCGTGTTGCATGTTAGATGGGGGACAGATGACCTTAGCAGTTGGTTCCCCCGTAGTGTAGGCGTGAAATAAAAAAAAATATCGTTTTATTAGATTTTTTCTTTATCTGTCAGTTGAGTTGAATAATCCCATTCATGTTCACGATTCACTTTGAAAGAAGCTATTATTTGATGCAGTTGAAAATTTATATAATTCGCTAGTTAAGCTTCTCTTGTGAGATACAAGAGATCAAAACTTATAATGTAAGGGATTTTGGATTTGAATGAATTTCATGAAAGAAAGCTTCTTACCAACTGGAATTAAGAGTCGCCCAAACCTTGGCCTCTGGGTACCATTTAAAAGTCATAGCTGTCGATACCTCATATTTGCAAATCAGAAGTTATAGAAACAGGTGTAATTAGGCAAAAGTATAGTATCCTCAGCATCTGGAAATAGTTTGAAAGAGAAGATAGGATATGTTGCTGTCTAGAAGAGTATTTTAATATGAATTGGAACATGGAAGCACAAGGGGATCTATAGAATGCACACTCAAAAAATATTTAAGCATAACAAAATGGCGCGCCACCACATTGGGCAGTTCCTGACGGACAGTATTTGCATGAAGCATTCTCCAAAAGATGAATTGGAAGACGTCGACATGTGGAACGACCAGCTCAGTTTACTGCCCGCACTCCTCTTGATTTTTTTAAAAGATATTTAAAAGAAAAAGTATGCCAAAATTTCCCCGACTCAGAATTCTTGTACAGTTGAAAAATGAATAACTTTGGAGTGTAGGAATATTGATCACAACAGATAACTTTCTCAAGGAATTACAAAACCGCTTTTATTTTTGTAAAGAGGCTCATGGGTGGCAATTCAATAATCATTTCTTAATTATTTTTTTTTTGGAAAAGTGAACTTTATACTCTTTTAATGCATTTTTAATTTTGAGATTGAAAACTGAACTTTTATTTCTCTTGATTTTTCTTGTTTGTTTTTGTCTGTTTTGTTGATACCGTTGATGCCTGGCTATTCCAGGGGTCCACTTCCGCCAATCCATCTGTTGGAGAACACTTCATACAAATACTGTCTGACAAAGGCTGTACAATGTGGCGGCGCACCATCTTGTTGATATCAAATATTAGTAACTTTGTTTTTTTAAGTGTGACTTATTGAGTCTGATTTTAGACTTTGTAGTTTCGAAATTTGAAAAGTATTTTTGTCACGACAGCCCTGCCCCATTTTATCACGTTATTACAGTTCCATCCTTAAGTCTCCATAGCACTATCTATAAGGTGATTTTTAAAAATACATTTTGACTTCAGGATATACTCGCTCCTTGAATTTGACTATAAAAAGGTGCATGTGCAAGTACTATTTAAGATCTTTGAATAAGTTTGTATAAAATTAGAATGCCCAATTAAGTACTTCAGTACTAATTGGAAATTAAATTATGGCTATTTTTGGAAAATTTAATAAGCTAATGGGTATAGAATTGCCTTCCAGCATATTATGTTTAATTACCTTGCCAGCATCATACAGCCAGTGCAAATAAACGAACTTCATCACATACTATATGTAACCTATACTATGCCTTCGTCAGTTAAAGTTGGGACAAGCACTCATGTAAAGCAGCGAAACGGCCCAGATTACCTTACAGTACTTTGAAGGCTACACCTTTTGTAAATATTTTGTTAGACTTTTCTATTGAACTAAATTTGCCTTTGCTTTTACCTTAAAATTCGAGGGCTAAACACTGCCTTGGGTAGGTAAACATCGACTCTGTCCAGGGTTTTACCAGAGACTTGATAATGGTTATTAAAAATGCCTGATCGGGAATTGCCTTCAGTGCAGGACGAAGTAGATAGGAGTTGGGGTGAGTGGGGTCTAATTCAAATTTAGAAATGAAAGTTGGGCCTTGGCACACTACAGTAATCACATCAGAACTGTGCCAGTAATCAAATTTCTGGACAACGCAGTCACCACCAGGAGGGACCATTATATTACACTCATTTTTGTGTTTATGTATCTTGGTTACATTTTTGTATAGTATTGCACTGTCCCCTGCTTTCCACGATTCTAAATATATCATGTTCTATAAGTCTATCCTTATTACTTTCTGACATATTTATTATATTTATTAATAAACAGAAACCATATATATCCCTCCTTGCCCTGCAGTGGCTATGCCCATGAGCAGAAGGATATTCTTGTCAGAATGTGATTAAACTGAAAATAACAACGTATATTCCATATATCACGTGACCTGTACATGCATTGGTTCTTTTCTGATGACATTAAAAAAAAATAAAGGTACTACAATACAACTTTATAGGAAACTTTCTTTTGCTCGTATAATAACAAAGATAAATTGGTGGTCAAAATATAATGAATTACCCTGTACACCCTGCTTCTTCTACTTTCAGCCTCCTATGTTCTTTTAGTAGGCATGGTGGCTCTGGTACACCCACGTATAAATACTAGAGCCTACCTAATCTACCACAAACGACACCGTATTATGCTCATTATTACTATCTGCATTTAATTCAATTAAATCCATGTTTAGTTTCAAAGTTTTTTCTACATAATTTTTATTCTGAAAACTACAAATCATATACGAAAAAAGTAAATGTAATTTGCTCCCTGCCCCAATATTGTGTCGTTTGCGGTATTCTGCTCCGACAGCGCGGTCTAGCCGATTAGATGCAGCGACTCTAAGAAATACTGCCTAGCCGAGGTCTATTGTACGAGTTACCTTAAACCACATCTTTAATGTGCAGTCATTTAATGACAATGAATCTACGATTGCCTTAGGATCCTGCTGCTTTTGAAGAGTTACCATTTGATGATTAAGCAGGTGTATTGCTAATTTGCTAATAGACAACACTATGGCTTTGATCGTGTATGCCTTTGGGAAATATGAGCCACACAGCCTTTGGTGCACGTACCTTGAATCTAAGAATAGCTTGGCTGGATTTTTGGTGCATTTACCGTTTTCCGTGCAAGGGGAGGACTCTGATGGAATTGGCTGCGCTACAGAGCCTGTTTTTGAACTACTTCATGTATTATTTGTTGCTGATATTATTTGGTTGATGTCATGGTCTCGAGGTTTGCCTTCGTCAGCGAGTATTATCAAATATATGCGCGGTGTTAAGACTCTATAACGTGCACTTTTGCAATAACTTTGCCTAGGACAAATTTTGATTCGGACCGTATATATCTATACTCGCATCGATTCTGGATTTCCGTACCTCGACGTTCTTCAAGAATAATTAATTACAAAAGAACGTCTAAATCTAAAAAACTGATTCTTGGATATTTGTTATCTATTCATTACACACTTTCAAATGAATGTAACCTAAAGATCAGCAGTTATGTTTTTGTCCCCATTAAGAATTTCCTGGACACGCCTCTAGAGCCAGATCTTTTTGTAGTTGATCATCAGTTGAAATACTGAAATAGAGTCAGCTGATAGAAATTCTGAAAACTAACACCGGGGTCATGTTTACCTGTGTTAAAAATCTTCCGAATATTGATTTTCAGCGCAATTGAACAAAACTATATATAATTTCAATCGATATATCATTGCAAGTCATGATTTAGAGGTTACATATTTTGGAGTACTCATAATTAGATCTACGATCCAAATTGAGTTGAACTAATTCTGTCCATTGTCTGAATAGATCTTTCTCGGCAGACCAATTGGGATATATCAATATAGCTCGTAATTATTATTGGTATAATAGCAGCTTCTGTTTTAACAAATAGAATGACATATGTATAATATAGATTATTCAGAATAACATCGGCAGTTCATATTCAATGTCATTGCTTGATTTGTTTTATTTATTTGTTGGTATCTCATAAATAGAATACGTTACCTAATAAAACAGAAATTATTGTTGCAATAACAAACAAGTCTATAATAATAACAAATGAGAATAAAATTCTATTAATATTCAAAATGACGAGAAATACGTCAAAACACAATTACTCCACCATTATCTTTTATCAAATCGATTAAAAATAACAGGATTCCATTTTACAGTTTTAAAATCTCTATTGAAAATTTGATTTGCTTCATCTTATTGTGCAGTTATTTTTTATTGTTATTATGTATTAAATTATTTGTACGCATTGTTTTACGTCAACAAGACAGAAAACACGTACAAGTAATTATAAACCAAATAAAAAATAATAAAAATAAAGATCCTTTATTAATTTCGTTATTTACGGAACTAGTGTAATATAATCGTAGAGGTTTTATAACTTATAATTATAGGTTTTACAGGTAAAGGTGTCGTATTTTATTGTTGTAAAATTTACATTTGTAAGAAGAGTGCGTACAGATTTTGTTAAAACAAACATTCCTTCGCGTCTGCTGTAGCTAAATATAGACACAGCCTTGTGTATTGTGTGAATATGGCTAGGTTTAACTTGGCTTGGTTGTTTTGCTGTTCTTGGCTAGTAACGCCACTTCTTATATGTATTATGAAATTTCTCTTTTAAAAATATCTTGAAAAAACTACTGGAAATTAATTGATAAAAGTGTCTTAACTTTAATTGGAGAAATCTGCAATGTAGTATAGTATAAGTTGCTTTATTGGTATCATATCAATCTTCTTTCGTTGCTTTTTGCGTTAATGAGAAACTAATAAAAGCAAGGTGTGAAAATAAATTGCTTGTTTAAGAATTTTCGGTGGGCACACTTTGGCACATGTTGTGGTAAATTAAGATTATGTGGGATGATTTCTTTCATTGTACAATTTGCAAAAGATATTTAAATCTGGATTTATGAAGTCAGTGTTATTACTCTATTAATTACTAAATTAACGTATGCCTATATGTTCCCAAAATCGATTTTTCAAAAATACTGAAATACTGAAGAACTGCTTCAAGCTAAGAAAGTCAATAATGTGGAGAGGTTGCCGTTGTAACACTGCCTGAATGAATTACCAGTAAATTTCATATCCACCGTTTATTTATTTAGCTCTCATGGATGGCCCGAAAAGTGGCTTAAAAGATGAACATGATTGTAAAATAAGAGGTTAGAGATCAATCGTAATTTTTTTGTAATTCAGGACATTGATACGAAGATAAGTAAGTTAAATTAAAGCAAGTAAGTTTTCGATTTCCTCCTCCGGGTGGAAACAATAGGAGGGTTGAGAGAAGTCTGACGGAGTCATTTTAAAAAATTGGCGACCATTTATCCCAGGGCCTGAGATAGGCGGAATCAAGAGGGCTTGGCGAAGACAGGCTTATATAATTTACTAGTAACTAATAACTAATTTATAGTTATTTACTTATTATTAGTTTTCATCACAACTCGTCATGCTAGCGGGTGTATTCGTAGTAATATTGCCCTTCCGCACCTGCCCCTTTACTAATAGTTGCTTCTCCCAAACGTTGATTGAAGACAGAAGCAGACACATTCATGCATAGAAGAGGTTCAATACATCAACATACCAAACGATATTATCGATATGAATACATCGATATTACAGTCTGTTTGATTATAGCGCCCCGCTTTGTAGCAACTTTATTTTCAGTCTGAAATGGTATAAATTATATATATTATTAAATGGCATAAAATTCTCTATGTTTTGGTTCAGAAAATTTTGTATTTACTAAATCAGCGTGAGCGTGATGACGTCATCGAACTTTTTTTAAATTACATGATAGGTATTTTTGTACTGGAATCGATAGAGTATTGTGTTCTATTTTCAACCATAATAAATATTCATACTCTTACATCAGAAAATTGTCAGACCGCCGGAAAAAATTTATGTGAAAATCTAAGTATTTTGATTCGGAATTTTTATAGAGTACTCTCCTACTCTCCCCCCTCCATGAAAATTTATAAATACGCCACTGGAACAACTAAAGTCTCGTTATTTACCTAAGCTTGCTAGATAATTCTGTTTTATTAATTGGAGAACCAGAAATCAAAGCCTCTACTAATCGTAAATCATTTTTGACGTTTTTCTTGAAAATTTTCTTATGTAAGAGTATGAATATTTATCATGTTTGAAAAGAGAACACAATACTCTATCAATTTTAGTAAAAAAAATGCCTATCATGTCATTTAAAAAAAAGTTCGATGACGTCATCACGCTCACACCAATTTAGTAAATACAAGATTCTCTGAACCAGAACATAGAGCCATTTAATAATATATATGGTTTATACCATTTCTGAGTGAAACTAAAGTTGCTACAAAGCGGGGCGCTTTAAATCAAACAGACTGTATATCGATATATACAGAATGTGCAAAAATATTCGTACCTAATAACTCCTTAAATATTGGTTCTATCAAAAATGTTCATTAAAAAAGCTTGTTCGGCAAACTATGCTTTATAGCAGCAAAAATTTCAATTTTTCTCGTCATTAATTTTTTTTTGTTGTGTCGGCCATCTTGATTTTTTTAAATAAAACCCTATACATTTCTTTGTTCTAATGAAAAGGAAATTTTGTTCTCTTTATGAAACCATATCTTTTAACAAGTGTTGCATAAAAAATTTTCGAAAAAACTGCGTTTAAAGTTTATTTACTATCGAATGCAAATATTCTGACTAAGCTTGAATGCGCATAACAAAATAATTAACCATTCAAATTAATTCAAATAAAAATAGTTAGACAGATAATTTATTTTTGTATAAAATAGTAAATTTTGTAAAACTATCTGAATTTAGGTTTTTGAATTTTCGTAAATTATGTTACAGCGTGTCTTTAATAATTAATATTTCAATAACTACGCACAATGATAATAAATGATTCCGAGTGATTTCATAACGATAACAACTGATACGGATCCATCGAACATACCAACCAATTCATATTGACCTTAAAGGGCTTTTAAATTAGTATAACTGCACATTAAACATGTTTTGTGCGAATTAAATAAAAAAAAGCTATTGCTTTAATAAACTTGTAGCTGAACTATTATGTGGCGATGAATTAATCGTCATTTTATACAGGTTATTGTTATTCATATTCATAACGTTGTAGTATTGTCAATTACATCATTTTCATGAGTGGTTTCTGAAAAAGATTTTAATTGTGATTTTACAATTTAATCTTGTTTTCTCGCTTTGCTTATGGCTTCCCACTTACTATTTCTTTATATTTACCTTTTCGTATAACGGGGAATACCAATACTCTAAATATACAAACAATATTTTAAGCGATCATTCAAACTTATTGCTTGAAAAGGGAAACCTTCAGGACCAATGTTGATGTTTTGTAAGATATCTAATAAAAAAAACCTACCTGTCCTACCAATAAACAACTATTTTGACCATTTCCTGCAGATACTCACCTGAAACAAAAAATTGTAATTAGTTATTTTAGCAAGAAAAATAAAAATAATTTTATAAAAATTAATTGCTACATATTTAAGGAGGTTACAGCGGATCTTTGCGGGGTGAAGGGCAAGGGGATATCTCCTATGCTTTTACATAGGCTCTAACAAGAAATACCAATCGATAAAAAAATAAATTAACATTCTCAAAACTGAACAAAATCATTTTATTATGAATGCCTAGAATGCATTTATTAATTATTTGTATATATTGTAACGTTCTTTTTCAAAATAATAATACAAGTGCTGTTTAAATCGTCTATTCACAAACAAATATTTATTTATATACACTAATGAATACACTATAAATTAACGCTATGATTATAAACCATTAAAAACTATTATTTACAGACTATGAATTTCTAATACAACATTTATATTCACTATTTATTTTGTAATACCCAGTTAATGACTTGCAGTTGACTGGTCCCTTTCTCCGCGACGCCGACTTTATACCATCCTATAAACGTTCCAGAAGCCGGTAGAAACTACCATGTATTTCTAGAAGGTGCTAGATAAACAGTGCCTCGTTTACATTGTTGGTGCTATGCGTCATTCTCTCGAATGCCACCGAATACTCCATCCGCTGCTCGAGAAGGGGTTCTTTCTTTTTCTCTCTTGTTACACTGCCCCCCTCTTCAAGTCTGTTCTGTCCCAGAACAGGTTTTATGATCTGGTTCCTGTAGAACGGGTCATGACGATATCGACAGTCTTCACCTCGACTACACGTTCCATTACGGTAGAAGTAGCAGTCTACACTCTTCGTTGGCCTTGATGCGGGCTGTGGGTCAAAACTGCAGACGAAGATCTTGACGTCCGTACCTCTAAAGATAACTTCCAGCATGTTTCTAATGATTCTCCAATCCAGCTGGTCCCGCCCACAGCCGAGTTTGGGAACTGCCAATTTGTTAATTCCCCTGGTAAGCAACTCGATCCTCAAATTCCATAGTGCCCTCCACAAGTCGGCGTAACTCGGCTTCTGGTAATAAAACTGCTTGGTTACCAAGTAGTAAATGGATCGGTCATGATCAGGCAAGCGTAAGGATTTACCAACAGAGGGATTTTGTTCTCGAAGTTCATTCAGCCGTCCAAATTTATTTCTAAACACTACTGCGATCCCCCTGGACATACGGAGATCCGCGGAGACACAGTGGGCAATGGAATAATTACCAGGGACCCGGAAGAGATCTTGTTGCATCTCAGTCGTGACTCCGAATCGCGCTTTTCTAGTTCCAGAGAACGCAGCCATAAATTCTCTAAAGGTTGGTTGATCATCTTCAGGCCTTACGGTATTGATAGTCACCTCAGCCTCATCTTTCCGATCCGGGACTGCGTCATTATTTCCCTCATAGTGCGCCAGACGATTGGAGTGTACCACCTTTGGTTTCCCCCTTGGCAACTTCTGGATGCGATAAATCAAGTCATTTATTCGTTTCTTCACCTGGTATGGACCCTCCCAATTTCGCTGTAACTTTGGAGAATAGCCACGACGCCTTTGCGGGTTGTATAACCAGACAAGCTCTCCAGGTTGAAACCCTCCTTCTTGGGCCCTCACATCGTACGTAGCCTTCATCCGGTCACTCGCGATTCGACTATTATTTCGGGTTCGGTCGTGAATATCCTCCAACTTCTTCTTTAAGTTGATGACATAATCATTCCCGGCTACCTCCTGCTCTATAGGTGGAGACCCAAATTCCAGATCACACGGTAACCGTAACTCGCGTCCAAACATCACAGACGCTGGTGACTGACCGGTTGTTTCGTGGACCGATGCACGATAAGCCATCAGGAACAGATGCAGGTATTGGTCCCAGTCTCGTTGATGATCGGAGACGACCTTGGCCAAATATTTGCCCATTGTTCGATTCATGCGTTCTACCATTCCATCGGACTGCGGATGTAACGGTGTGGTCCGGGTCTTACGAATGCCCAACAATCGACAGACTTCTCCAAAGAGTACAGACTCGAAATTGCGGCCTTGATCCGAATGCAGCTCCATGGGCACTCCGAAACGACTGAAGAACTCTTTGACTAGTACGTCAGCAACAGTCGCAGCTTCCTGGTTTGCTAGGGCATATGCTTCTGGCCATTTGGTAAAATAGTCCATTGCCACTAAGATGTATTTATTCCCATCGTCGGTTTCGGGAAATGGTCCGGCAATGTCTATAGCTATTCTCTCCAGAGGACTACCCACATTGTACTGCCTCATAGGTGCTCTTCGCTTCCCCAAGGGTCCGTTGCCAGTGGCACATAATTCACATTTCCGGCACCACTCCTTCACGTCTTCTTTACAATTGACCCAATAAAAACGCTCCCTAACTTTCTCCAAAGTCTTTTTCACACCGAAGTGTCCTCCTGAGGCACCGTCATGGAGATGTCGCAATACTGTAGCCACTCGGCTTCTTGGAACCACGAACTGAGACCTAATGGTGGTGCCATCTTCACTCTCCAGTACTCGCTTCAGGAGATCGTCTTCCACCTTCAAGGACTCCCATTGGGCCCAATATGCTTTGAGCGTTCTGTTAAAAGGGCTGACGACCTCCCAGGCAGGCCTTTCTCCCACGCGCTTCCATTCCAGTACCATTTTTAGTTCGGGATCAGCCTCCTGCTGTCGTTGCAATTCTTCCGGCAACCAATTGTCGTTGACGATGGTAGTCCTTAATACTTGGCAAACCCTCTCTTCCAAACGAGAGCAATGACGGCAATCCGTTGGACAGGGTCTTCTTGAAAGAGCATCGGCATTTCGATGACTAGTGCCCGCTCGATGTTCGGTGTCAAAGTCATATCCTTGTAATCGTTCGATCCACCTTGCGACCTGGCCTTCAGGATTACGGAATTGTAGAAGCCATTTCAACGCTGCATGGTCCGTCCTCAATAAAAACTTCCGTCCGTACAAGTATTTGTAAAAGTGCTCAACGGACTTCACGACGGCCAATAGTTCTTTTCTGGTCACACAATAATTCTTTTCGGCTTTAGACAAAACCTTACTAAAATAGCCGATGACCTTTTCTTGTCCATCCTGTATCTGAGAAAGTACACCCCCAATGGCCAGATTACTTGCATCTGTGTCAAGTATGAATTTCCCTTCTGTCCGTGGATAGCTCAATATTGGTGCGGTTGTCAGGGCACGCTTCAGCTGTTGGAAAGCTGTTTCACACTCTCCGCTCCAAACATACTCGCGCCCATCTTCAGTTAACCTTGTCAGAGGTTTCGCTATATTGGCAAACCCAGGAACGAAACGCCTGTAGTAGGTACATAACCCAAGAAAACTACGAACTTGGTGTTTATCTTTCGGTGTTGGCCACTCTTGAACTGCACGAATCTTATCGGGGTCGGCTGCCACTCCATTTTGTGATACGACGTGCCCGAGATATTTCACTTCCTTTCTGAATATGTGGCACTTTTTCGGACTCAGTTTCAGATTGGCTCCACGTAGTCTTCGGAACACTTCCTCTAGATTTTTCAAATGTTCGTTGAATGATTTTCCGACTACAATCACATCATCTAGGTATACCAGGCAGGTCTTCCACGACAACCCTCTCAGGATGGTCTCCATTAGACGCTCAAAGGTGGCCGGAGCGTTACATAGACCGAAAGGCATAACTGTAAACTGCCATAGTCCGGAACCAATAGTGAACGCGGTCTTCTCCCGGTCTTCAGGTTCCATTTCAACTTGCCAGTAACCGCTCTTCAAGTCCAAAGTCGAAAACCATCGTGAACCAGACAGGGTATCTAACGTGTCGTCGATGCGTGGTAAGGGATAGCTGTCTTTCTTGGTCACGTCATTAAGCTGCCGATAGTCCACACAAAATCTCGTTGACCCGTCCTTCTTACTGACCAGGACCACCGGTGATGCCCATGGACTGCTGGATGGCTCGATGACCCCTTGTTCTTCCATATCAGTAATAATCTTTTCGGCTTCTGCTCGCCTTGCTAGAGGTAGACGCCTCGGCTGCTGACGGACAGGCATAGAGTTGCCTGTATTGATTTTATGTTTTACTATATTTGTTCGTCCCTTCTGGCTATCGTCAAGAGCGAAGATATCTTGGTATCGGTGAACCAAACCCTGTACCTCTTTCACTTCTGTTCTGTTAAGGTCTTCGCACGAACTAGTAACCATGCCCACTAATTTTCCACCATGGTCTTTGGGCGCTGGTTTTGGAACATCAGCCATACACCTGGCTACTCGGAATACTGGCACACACTGTCCCACAAGGGTACTCTTCTTCAATGTCACCGGATCCACATTAACATTCATAATTCTCACCGGTACTCTCTTTCCAACCTTGATCAGCGCTTTTCCCACCAGTATGCCACTATGGATCTTCTTATCACAAACAGGCTCCATCATTCGCACACACCCTACCCGAAGATCTCCATCCAAACCCGCCTCGACAACCATCTCGCTTTGACCCGGCAATATCACATCTTCAGTCAACAAAACCCTTACAACCGGATCTTCTCGTGGGTGCAAAGGAAGTTCTTCGTTACCGACCTTCAAAACACCCTCTTTCAAATCCAACGTAAAACCAAATTTTCTCAGGAGGTCCATTCCCAAGATGAAGTCATCAGTGATATCGGCTACCAACACCTCATGATCACATTCTTCACTTCCAATGCCAATCTTCATCTTCACCACTCCGCGTGTTGGTATCACTTCACCTGTTGCTGTACGGAGTTGAGTAGTTGTCGGTAACAATTTAATACTTGATTGTAGAACATCAGGGCGTACGATGGATTTTGTCGCCCCCGTATCAATAAGTAGTGGAACGGTTCGGTTAGCAATCTTTCCATCTACAAACAAACTGCCATTACTATTCTTTGATGTTACGGCATGGATCGTGATCTCCGGGGCATCTTCACTCGCAGTCAACGTTCGCCCCCTCTTGCCAACCCTTTTTAACTTTTCCGACGGTTGTACTTTTCTTATTTTGGGACAACGGCGTTCTACATGTCCTTGTTCGCCGCAGTTCCAACAACGAGGCCCTCGAACTTCTTGATGATTCTTCTTACGGCTTTCTTCCTTCCGAAGAACTCTCAGTACTAACTCCTCTAGGTGATCTTTAGAACCTTCTTCTTCCTCCACAACGGCCCGAACACGCCCGTGACCTCGGGACGCTTGTTTTGCAGCTTCAAATTCTAAGGCGTGAGCAAGCGCACCATCAGTTGTTCTTGGTCGTGCTAGCCTCAATGATTGTTGTGTTTCCCCGTCTCTTAACCCATCAATGAAGGTCTGCACAGCGAGCTGTCCCAGAAACGAATCGGGTGCCGTAGGGTACGCCAATCGGACAAGCCGCGCAACATCGGCTTCAAACTCCTGCAGGCTTTCTCCATTCTTCTGGACACGATTCTTCACTTGCGCGTGATACACTTGTTGAAGATGCGCGTCTCCATATCTCATCTCCAATCTAGACACTAACAATTGATAATCATTTTCCTGTCCTGCTGGGATTGTTTGCAGGACGTTCAACGCGTCTCCACGCAAAGCCACAGTTAAAGAAACGGCCTTTTCCTTGCCTGTCCATCCGTTGGCCCCAGCGGCCGCCTCAAATTGTTTGTAGTAGGTGGACCAAGGTATCTTTCCATCGAACGTGGGTGGTTTTACTTTTATCCCTACGGCAGGAACCTTTTCTTCTTTAATTTGTTTCTTTACTTCATTAAACGGCCACTCAGAAGTTGAGGGAAACCGTAGTTGCCTCATTCTATCTTCCAGCATTTCGGCCATATCGTCTTTCTTAGTTGTTGGTGGTAATTGCATTTGGGCTATTTTCTCTTCTACCATCTTTATTACCCTATCTTGTTCCGCCAATCTACCTTCCAATAGTCCTAACGCACTGGCATTCTCCAAAAATTCTTCGAAAACGTTATCTTCCAACGCTTTGACATTTTCCAACAATTCTCCTTTAAGCCTTCTAGAACTTTCTTCAGACTTTTCTAATAATTCTTCTTTAAGCGTTCTAGAGTTTTCCAGTAAATCTTCTTTAAGCATTTTAACATTTTCTTCCAGTGCTTTAGTATTTTCAAGTAATTCTTGTTTAAGCATTCTAACATTTTCTTCGGACTTTCTAGAATTCTCTTCTGACTTTTCCAGTAATTCCTCTTTTAACATTCTAGAATTCTCTTCAGACTTTCTAGAATTCTCTTCGGACTTTTCCAATAATTCTTCTTTAAGCATTCTAGAATTCTCTTCCGACTTTTCCAGTAATTCCTCTTTTAACATTCTAGAATTCTCTTCGGACTTTTCCAATAATTCTTCTTTAAGCATTCTAGAATTCTCTTCCGACTTTTCCAGTAATTCCTCTTTTAACATTCTAGAATTCTCTTCTATTTTACTTAATAACAAATTAGTATCCATTACGGGTCCAGGTATTTCGAAGAGGAAACTTTCAGGGTCTTCTTGCTGCTCCAAAAGCCATTCTCTTAGCCGATTTATTAACACACTTTTAAGGCCCGTTGTATCTAAATCTCGTTCTTCAAGTTCATGTTTCAAGTCTATTACTTTGAGATCTTTTAACAGTTTCATCACCATTTTAATCGTTTGTTGAAATTATGTTTTAACACCAAAACTTTTATTCTCACAGCACTTTAATTAATTATTACGCGATTTTATTTATTTTAAAACCTCACACCTGTAACACCACTGTAACGTTCTTTTTCAAAATAATAATACAAGTGCTGTTTAAATCGTCTATTCACAAACAAATATTTATTTATATACACTAATGAATACACTATAAATTAACGCTATGATTATAAACCATTAAAAACTATTATTTACAGACTATGAATTTCTAATACAACATTTATATTCACTATTTATTTTGTAATACCCAGTTAATGACTTGCAGTTGACTGGTCCCTTTCTCCGCGACGCCGACTTTATACCATCCTATAAACGTTCCAGAAGCCGGTAGAAACTACCATGTATTTCTAGAAGGTGCTAGATAAACAGTGCCTCGTTTACATTGTTGGTGCTATGCGTCATTCTCTCGAATGCCACCGAATACTCCATCCGCTGCTCGAGAAGGGGTTCTTTCTTTTTCTCTCTTGTTACAATATTAAAATAATTTAAGTCGATTGGAGTGCATTTGTTTAATTGTTGAAAGTGTAAATATAAAATGTAAATAGGTTAAGAATCGTGGCAACACCTCAAAGAAATCAATCGATTTTGTTGGTAGCAGTGTTAGGTTTCAGCTTTCGATTGAGTTTACATCCTAACCTCCAAATGTCAATCCCAAAATATAAGTGGAAACATGTTGAATGTTTTGTAATTTTGTATGCAATTACAGATGGGAATATTCTATTTTTTAACTTTTGTATAGTCTAAAGATTACAATCTGCTCAGCAGATACAAGAAATATATAAAAAGTTGTTGAGGTTTAATACATATAAAATTATTTGTGTTTGTATTACTGATTTCGTGGATATTCTGATTGTGACAATAAATTGTATTCATCACATTGCAAAAGGTAATTTTACATTTTGCAATATTTCCGTCGAATTAACATTTGTATTCTGATATTATTAACGCAGAAGACTGAATTGTTCAACATAATTTGCTTAATAAAATATATGATTATTAGTTAATACAATAAAATATAGATTATTATAACAGTCATTATATGTCATCTTTCTGTTCTGTTATTTGAATTCGCGCGCTATGAGGTGTTGTCACATCTCTGCTGTCTTTCCACATATGTCGTGAAAAATTCTTGTTTTGTTTACTTTAAATTATTATTGTGCATTAACTAGACACAAGATTTCAAAAATATTGGGCAGCATTGTTCTTCGAATATGAGAGTATGTCATTTTAGTTTTCTATCAGATTCCCTACATTTCTTCATCCTAATTTTTCGTTAAAACTGCTAAAGGTTAGATGGTCTCCATAAGAGCCCATGTTAAATTCTGGATTTTATTTTCCATTTTTCTCGGTAATGGTACACAAGAAAATTATAAAAAAAAGTTACCGAATAGAATAAGTGACAAAGAACTCGAGGTTTAAATTTCACGTCATTCTCTACATTTTTACATTTCGCTGTATCCTCCTTAATCTCTTTTGATATTATAAAGAAAAATAAAATCTTAATTTTTATAATTTAGAAATTTTAGTATTAAAAAATATTAAACCTTACATAGCATTAAAAAGTGTTAGTTTAAAAAAATTATTTTTTATTATTATAAATTTTAAATTAATTAAATTCAATTAAGAAAATAAATGATCTTTAAAATTTTTTAAATAAATTTCGCCATTTTCGACCATTTTTCCGAAAAATGACTGTTTTTTGACGAATTACTTTACAGGTATCCTTAAAACTACCTCCCCCATTATTTCAGTTTCAGATCAACAGTGATTGAACATTTACTGCCATTACAGCGAATCAATACACTGAAAACTTTTATAGCGAATGACAATTGCACCAAAATATTTTACTGCGAATGACAATTACAGCGAAAGCCTTTACTGCGACAGTCAATTACAGCGAAAACCCTTTTCTGCGAAAGCCTTTACTATGACAAGCAATCCTGCAAATTGTGATTAGGTTAGGTTAGTAAAACAATAATTCTCTACATAGTACGACTTCGTAGTTATGTGTTGGGAAAAATGTGCCAGACTTATCTTTTTCGCTGCAATTGACTTTCGCAGTAAAGACTTGCGGTGTAATTGTAATTCGAGGTAAAATATTTTTACTGTAATTGATTATATGTAAATGTTTTTCGCTGTAACTGCCTTTTGCTGTAAACATTTTCGCTGTAAATAATGCAAATGTTTTTCGCCGTAATGCCGTTCGCAGTACTGACGTGGAGTGATTTCTTGCAACGGAAGTTTCCCACGATTTCTTTTCGGTACTGCGAAATTGATTACTACGAACGCCGTTACAACTATATTTCCTTGTAAGAAATATAAATAGTATGCAATCTTCTCTTTGTTATATTATCATTCATACTTGTTTTTTATTACCTTTACACCTTTTCTACGGGAGTATGCAATTTTGTAGTGGTATATGTCGATAGCCTGCACACCGATCTTAGTATGTAGTTACTACTTCACGGAGACTCTTTCGATTTCATAAAATCAAACTTACGTTACTACAATTTCCAATTTTGGCAATTTAATAATATGATATTCTAAGTGCTTATTGTTAAGTAATTAGGTAACTATCTAAGTAATCCCACGCCTAACCATCAAAACATATCGTATGAGATTGTAACTAACAAAAAATCAAGGCCCACGTTGGACCGTCAATTGTAACCCTCAAAATACCACAAACTAAATAATAATTATAAAATTATCATACTCACATTAACAAAGATGCTCTAGATTACCACGGCTTGAGATTTAGCTCTGTCTTACAATTTTTTTATTTCAGGTCGCAGGTATTGGTTCTGCAGTTATCTTATTTATGAAAAGGAGTAGATAAGGATTTCAGAACTCAAATAAATACTCTAAAAGGGCGCCATCTGATTATGAAATTTGATGACATTAATTAAGCCAGAAAAGATATTGAATTCACTAATCAGAAAATGAATTCAATATACCAGGTTTTGAACAAAAATTTTGTTTATATTTATAAATTTTTAAAATAAAAAATGAATAAAACATTCATAATATTATGGTTCCATTTAGCTCACTTGGTATAAACTGAAAAACATATTTATTGAATGGTAAAAAAATCATATTCATATAGAATAAAAACACATTGACAACATAAATTTATTAAACTTAAATTAGTCATTCAGTTATTAATTTTCAAGTTACTCAGGAATTATTGAACACAGAATGATTCATAATTTAGTTAAAATTTATTCAACATAAAATGATTTAAATTTTATTGAACATAAATTATTCAGAAATTTATTAAGATCAAGATTTATTAAACATAAAATCATTTGAAATTTAACAAACATATATTTGTTAAAATATTACGGAAATGAATTTAATTAGATATTACTGAAGTTAGAATATTTGAATTTCACTGAACGTAACAGACTAAAATTGAATCCTATTAGAGAACTCTCTTTTTATAGAAAACTATAAAAATTCAATTATCCAAATAATCCGTAAACACAAAAAATTTACAAAAATAGATATTTCTTAATGTACAATACCTTAAATCTTATAAATCGAATTCCAATTAAACCATTGTTTACTTGCATCGCAAAAAAACATTACTCTTGACTGCTAGAAACTGGAAACGCCTCTCCTTGAAAGACCGTTGCTGATCCTTAATGGTTATGAATTGTTATTTGAATGTAGCAGGTCCAAAGAAATAATTTTTTAATTCAGATTCAGTTCAATCACACAAAACGTTGAAATATTCCATATGATTTAACCAACAATCTTTATTAAACACAGTTTGAACAATCCTGGTTTCTGTTATTGTTTTTATTTATAATTTGCACACGAGAAATAACGGTAATGTCTTTAAAAGCTTAAACGAATTTAAACACAGATAGCACTTGCTACTTTAAATTCCTCCAATAAAACGGATAATTGTTTATCTTTATCTACATGTAGAACGAGAATTTATTATTTAAATTATAAGTCCGTCGACAAGATTTTTAATAACAAAACTGCACTAATTTTAAAGCGCGAGCGGTAAAAATGATTGTTTTAATGGCCCATTACAATAAAAGAAGCCACATATAATTATTAGCGATACTGTCTATTCAAGTCTTTCAAACTGAATTATTCAAAACTAAACTGTATCAAAAACTCACTTCACGGCAAGTGTCGACCAAACTGTACGAGTAATTCTAACGAGTAACTGTAATTCTAATTAACTAAAGTAAAACGGTAATTCTATAATGTCGACCGACGTCAACTGGTCTTCTCTGAAATTTCGATCGGAAGTCCACTTTAAAAAACTCAAGGTTATTTTTTTCGCGTAGAAATACATTACCAGATGCAAATTAGCTAATAGCGAGGTCTCACTTCAAGAACAAGTATTGATTTTTCTTAGTACCCAATCAACGAAACGCGTGTGTTGGCTTAACCAATCAGAGCACAGCAACTCAACAGCAAGTATTGATTTTTCCTCTAAGACTGCAAACGCTTATATGAGTAACCAAAGAGATTTTTTATAATTCTAAGATTTGACCCAAACTTTTTTAAATAATTTTATAGGGATGTTTATATCGAATGCTAACGCAAGTTTACATTATGAAAAGAATTCAAATTTTCAGAACCGGACTTAAGATGTTTGTAAATATGTGGACGAAACCACAATTATTCAGAGCTTGTAAAAATATACCGTTACAAGATATACAGAAAATTTTAAATAGTTTTAAGAAAAGCTGTTGTATTTAAATGTTTCTAAATATTCTGTAGAACGCTCTACATGCGTTTCGGATCAGAATCCCTTCATCAAAAGCTTTCACCAAAGCAACTGAGTTGCTGCAAGCCCATAAATTTAATGTTTCCATATTATTGATCCAAATGGTTGTAAAGTAAGTCTACAATAGTAACTTTATTCGGATTTTTTTTGATAATTATAGTGCACCTGTACAATATACCTTTAATTGTTGGATCAAGATTCTACTTTCATATCAAGACTCAAGACCTAATCATTTTAGTCTTAATCACCTTCAAATTATCTTCAATTCGCTATCCTATCCAAGGTCAAGATTTTATTACTTATTAGATTATCCATAATTATTTCGATTTGATATCGATATAAACTGAATTTTCTATTAGATTGTAGGATCACTTGTAGGATTGTAGTAATTAGTTTTTCCATATAAGATACAAAGATATAATATTGCTTTTTCTTATTCTTTTTTCTTACTGATTAGTTCATTGGTTATATTAAACCATTTTGTTTTCAAGACCAAAAACCAGGCGACTGGTTAATATACAATGGACAAATCTAAAGACTTTCCTAGCTATAGAGACAATGATTAAACAATGAGGATATATTGAGAATG
This sequence comes from Agrypnus murinus, assembly GCA_929113105.1. Taxonomy (NCBI): domain Eukaryota; kingdom Metazoa; phylum Arthropoda; class Insecta; order Coleoptera; family Elateridae; genus Agrypnus; species Agrypnus murinus. Next base: position 133,907,178 of record OV816028.1, on the reverse strand, counting down.
TAACGGTATATTTTCTATCGGTTTCAAATACGTAGAATTTTATATTTATATTTAAAAAAATCTTAAGTTCGGTTCTGCAAATTTGCTTTCTTTTTAAAATATAAGTGTTTAACAAAAATGATAACTCGAGGCGTTCGCAGTTTTAGAGGAAAAATCAATACTTGCTTTTTAGTTGCTGTGTAATAATATTTGTTCGTGAGTGAGACCTCGCTATTGGCTGATATTCCTACGCGGAAATAAAAATGTGTTCCTACGCGTGAGATTGGGGTTGGAGCGTCGCGTCACTTGCTTGCTTCCGGCCTGTGCCTCGAGTCAGACGACTCTCGTTTTTGATCCACCATTAAAGAGGGTCGATATTATTGAATTTTCGTTCTTGTTTAAATAATTAAAAAGACAGTTTAGGTAAAGTTTTTGTGAATTTTGTGCCATGACCTCGGCAGGGTACAGTCTTTTATGCATTTTGTTGTGTGAGTTAAGCCTCAATTGTGTTTGAAAACTTTCCCGTTAGAAAACTTATGAAAAACCAGTCGACTTGGGTCGATGTCATCGATTTACCGTTTGTTAGTGCGTGTTTAGAATTGATGAAAATTCGATATACAGTTCCGTACCGTTCCGTTCACCTTTGTTAATGAGTGAAATGTTGGAAGCAATTTATGTTTGATAAATCTCGTTAGAAGGTTTGTCACTACCGTTTCGTTAATAAACAACTGGGGTTGTTTTATCGTGCCGAACTATTAAAGACAATTACTTCTCTCTGTTTGTGCTCCGAGTTAGTGCAGTTTTGGTTAATGAGAATTTTATAGATTGATCTATAGTTTAAAGAAAGTTTCTGGTTCTTCTGTATTTAAAGTTAATAATTAGTATTTTACGGGAAGAATTTAAAAATAGCAAGCGCTATTTGTGTTTAAGATCATTTAAGTTTTTGAAAGACTTCACCTTTATGCTACCATTGTTTAATTTGTGTATTAATGAAGATAGTTCGTGGAGTTATTTGGGCAACCGCCCGTATTTAAAGTAAATTTCATCCTTGAGACCTGCTACCGTTACGTAATAATTTGAATGCAGCTAGAGTCATTTATGGTTTTCAAGAACAAAGGCAACTTTCCAATTTCTAATGGTTTAGATCCAGTATGTTTCGTCAGGTTAATGCGGATAGAAAATTAAGGTATTGTACTTTATAGAAAATAGATTTTTATTGCAATTTAGTTCATGAATCCTTCATGCAAGGAACTTTGTGATTTTTCTTTAGGACGAGAGCTCTCATTAGCATTTAAAAATTCAATTTATTATTATTGCTAGTGAATTTCAGAATAATTAATTTTGATAATATTTAGACTAATCGAATTTGCGTAATATCCTTCAGATATTTGTTTTTATGAATTTGCAATTTTAGTTATGTTAATATAATTTCTACATTCAATTAAGTTTTGCTGAATAATTTTGGTCTGTCAATATCAAGTAAACTTGTTCTTTTTGGTTAAATAACGTCTTGTGTAAATCTTTTTGAGTTGTCTTGGTTTAAATCATTTTAGAGCAGTTAAATTATTTGATGAATATTGATTTTATGTGTAATAAACCTATGTTGTGTGTGTTTTATTATTTATGTGCATTGTTACTCCGTTTTATTTTCTTATTGTTTAATAAATGTTTTCAGTTTATATTGAGGATCTAGAAACGGAACCATTTAATTATGAACATTTTATTTCATTTTTATTCCAAAATTTTTAAACATAAACAAAATCTTTTTGTTTTCAATTTTAATATTTAATTCATTTTCTGGTTAGTGAATTTAATATTTTTTTAAAGCTTATTCAACTAACATCTTTGATTGTTTATTTAATAAACACTTTTAAGCTTCATAATCAGATGGCGCCCTTTTTGAGTTATTATTTGTGTTCTGAAACCTTTATCTACTCCTTTTAACAATTTATATAACTGTGGAACCAATACCTACGACCTGAATACTAAATTTGTAAGATAAGAGTTTAAATCTCAAGCTGTGGCAACTATTTTGAGCATATATGATAATGTAAGTATGATAAATATTTTGTACGTGGGTTTTTAATGTTATAAATTGGCGCCCAACGCGGGGCATTATTTTGTGCTTCGGGTTTTGATGCTATAAGAACAAAAGAAGAACTCAAACGTTTCGTACACAACTTTATAGGACTTTAAAAGTAGAAAATAAAGAAAAGACGCTACAAAGGAATACGAAAAAAAACAATATGAAGAACCAGAAAGAGTGCATAATATAAACTTTTCAAAAAAAAAAACTAATACTTTTTGACATATTTGACTGTACAAATGCAAAAAGCCTCTATTGAAAGAGCAGTAGGCTATGCTTTTCAAAATGTGAGTGAACTGAAATGACCTTTTTTCAGTCTAACTATTACCCATTTTGATTAAAGGAACGTCAGTAATAATAAACTAAATGATTCCATAGCCTACTTTGTTATGGCCCACTGCTCTTTCAATAGAGGATTTTTACATTACATTACAAGTCAAATAGTATGTCAAAAAGTATTAATAAGAGATTTCTACAACATGATATATTTGGAATAAGACAAAACTGACTAAAAATCGTTATAATATACAGCGTGTTTCATTAAGAAAAATATTATTATATATTCTAACAAATAGGAAAATCCCTATATGCGGGCGGCAGAACATTCCAGAACAAAGCGTCATACACCCACGAGAACATACTAGATTTGACACGGGTCGCGTATATGACGCATCAGGCGGCTAGACGAGCTACAATACTAGAAGATTCCCGCCCCGTCTACGACGTTTGAGGTAATACACGAGTATGTTTGGAAGAATGTTTTGAAAATTGCATAATAAATTATAGGCAAACCACATTAATAGTAGGTGATTACAATATTAACTTACTGCAAAATAGCACGCCAGCAAATAGATTAAAGAAATTAATAAGTGATTATGGTTTTAAACAGTATGTCAGGGGATATTCCCATATTTCAGTAGCAGGTAATGAATCTTTAATAGATTTAGTTATTTGCAATAAAAGTAATTTACATTGTAATGTTGTAGATGAACCTGTTTTTAACCGACATTCCCTTATTAAGATTGAATATGAAGATGGTGATAGTTATCATACCTCAATTCGAATTAGGGCTAAACTCAACTATATACATGAATTCAGAAGTAGAGTAAATCAAATAAATTTAAATTATTTTGATAATAATGTAATTAGAAAATATGATGATTTTTTAGATAATATGAGAACAATAGTGGATGAAGTTACTCCATTTGTTACAATTACTCAAACTGGTAAAAGTAATCCATGGATTACAAAAGAGATTAGAGAAATGATGAAGCACAGAGATAAAAAATATAAAAGGTACAGAGTAACAAAACATCAAATAGATTGGAATGATTATAAAGTTTATAGAAATCAAGTGAGTAGGTTAATTAAAAATGCTAAAAAAAAGTATTATGAACAAGTAATTGATAGGAGCAAATATGATTCTATTAAAATGTGGAAATCGTTAAAAAACATTGTAGGAAACGCAAAGAAGGACAGTTGTTATACTTTAAAAATAGATGATCAGATAGTATATGAACATGGAGAAATAGCAAACAAATTCAATGAGTACTTTATAAGTAGTATACAAGAAATAGTTCTAAATATTGCTGTAGGTGATGATATTATGGAAGAGGCTGTACCTAGAAATGAAAGGTTTTTTGATTTTAGGTTCGTCTCGGAAGAACAATTAAGGGATGTTGTGTTCAGTATGCCTAATAAGAACAGTCCTGACCACATATCAATTAAATTATACAAAATAGCTTACAATGATTTATGTAGTAAATTAGTGCATTTAATAAACTTATCATTAGAAAGAGGAATAGTACCAGCAACGTTGAAATTATCTACTATTGTTCATATACGTAAAGTAACCAATACTTTAAAGATAGATGAATTTAGACCTGTTAATATGATTTCTAGTTTAGCTAAAATATTAGAAAGAGTGGTTTATATTCAGATAGAGCAATATTTAAATACAATTCAGTATTTGTCATGCTACCAATCGGGTTTTAGACAACAACACAGTTGTGAACAAGCGTTTCAATATTGCTTAAATGAATGGAAACAGAACAAAGATATTGATAATATTACAGTGGCTGTTTTCCTGGACCTTAAAAGGGCCCTTCGAAACAGTAGACCGTGATAAACTAATCAATAAACTCAGAAATATTGGTTTAGGGGGAAACGTGTTGCAGTGGTTTAAGAGTTACCTAACGGGAAGAAAACAAAAAGTAAGATGTAATGGAATTGAATCGGAAGTGTTTGAGATAAATTATGGAGTCCCTCAAGGTAGTCTGTTAGGACCATTATTATTTCTAATTTATATAAATAATATTATTTATACAGTAAAAAAATGCAAAATACATTTATTTGCAGATGATGCTGTGATATACATATCTGGGACCAATAGAGATGAGGTTCTCCATACATTAAATAGTGAACTTCAAAATGTAACTAAGTGGTTAAATTGCAATAAATTAAAGTTAAACATTGATAAAACAAAAGCAATGATTTTTGGAAAAAGGAATATTGTTAATCAATGGACAGAAACAAATTTTGAAATTAAATTTGGAAATTCGAATGTTGAAATAGTCAATAAAATAAAATATTTAGGAGTAGTGGTAGATGTAAATCTTAAATTTGGAGATCACATAGATTATATATGTAAGAAGATAGGAAAAAAGTGGGTATGCTTAGTAGAGCTAGTCCCTACTTAAGTACTGTTGTGAACGACTCACAACTCATATATTTTTGCATAGATACGAAATGGTATTAGGCAACGCGTATCAATAAACTAAGAGAGTCAAATAAATAATTCATAGAAGTAAATCTGCGTTTTATTCCGTCTAAAAGAATTAATAATAAGTGTAACATTAACACCGCCCAAGTGTTAACCCGTTATAAATGGCCTAATTATCAACCTACCAAAGTGTCTCTTTGGAGTCAATGAGCTCGATTTTTTAGGACATCACGTTAATACACGCGGTATCAGACCAATGGCTTCCAAAGTCCAAGCTATAATTGATTACCCATTGCCTTCAAGTCAGAAAGCACTCCGCAATTTCATTGGCTTAATGTCGTATTACCATAAATTTGTACCAAACTGTGCGAAAATTTTGGCACCGTTAACCTCTATAGTTGTTCCTGGTAAAGCTTCGCTAAAGCCTGTCCAGTTAAATCATGAGCAAATAGAAGCCTTTAGGCACGCGAAGAATGCTTTGATTACCGCTACTTTATTGGTACATCCGCGAATTAATAACCCTATCAGTATAGCTGCAGACAGTTCGTCTTCCACTATAGCTGGAGTATTACAATCTATTGTGGAACCAGATGAACGTTTTACTAAGGTCCATCTCGACCTAGTACACCTTCCTTCTTCGGGAGGTTATAAATTCCTCCTTACCATTATTGACCGCTACAGTCGGTGGCCGGATGCCATTCCTCTGAAGGATTCTTCCGTGGAGTCAGTAATCACTGCATTTGTCGACACGTGGGTGTCCCGCTTTGGAATTCCCAAGTATCTCACCACGGACAATGCAAGAATATTCCTTTCTTATGCATGGATCAACTTCATGGCCATGTTAGGAATTAAACACGTCAAATGCACGGCCTTCCATCCGATTAGTCAAGGCGTTATCGAACGTTTTAATCGGACACGCAAGCAATCCATTCAAACCACAGGAACTTCCTCCTGGTTAACGAATCTCCCTTGGATTCTATTGAGCTTACGTGCAACCCTGAAATCACAAGTTAATGTTTCTCCTGCAGAAATCCTGTATGCTGCCCCTTTACGACTACCTGGTGATTTCTTCGAAGAAGAACAACTGGCTAACGACATGAACCTTCCTAATTTCATAGCCAATCTCAAACGTCGTATGAAGAAGCAGAAGTATTTTTTTACAAAAACGTATTCCAGTCAGTCCTTCGTCCCCAGCGACTTGACCAACTGCACACACGTATACGTTCGTAATGACACGCACACCTTGGGCATGAAAGACAGTTATTTAGGCCCCTATAAAGTGTTAGAACGGACAGTTAAATACGCCACTTTAGAAAATCACACTGGCCCTATCTCTTTAGATAGGCTAAAGCCTGCATATTTTTTAGATTAGTTACTTTATAATGTTAAGACAACAATAAACTGATTTCAAATGCTACGCGAGGGCATCTTTTGAAAACCTTTTACCTGGTGACTTTAAAATTTGAACACTTTCCTGTTTTTTTCTTTCTGTTTACAGGTTCCAAGAGTTGCCGTCGCAAGTTCCGTAGTGTTATTTAGCTTTTCGTTTCCGTAGTTTATTGTAACTACCTATACTGCCTAGTAGAGTTTTTGTAGCTGGAGAATTTTACAACTTTGTTCAAGTTCCCTTAAAATACTCCATTTTTTTCTCTAAAATACCATTCCGTATTTTTTTCTTTTTCATGTGTGTAATACCCACGTTTCAGATCGGGCGGGGTAATGTTGTGAACGACTCACAACTCATATATTTTTGCATATATACGAAATGGTACTAGGCAACGCGTATCAATAAACTAAGAGAGTCAAATAAATAATTCATAGAAGTAAATCTGCGTTTTATTCCGTCTAAAAGAATTAATAATAAGTGTAACATTAACACCGCCCAAGTGTTAACCCGTTATAGTACCTATGCAAAAAGAGTAGTGTATAATAAAATAATATTGCCTCATTTCAGCTTTGCCTCCACAATCCTACATTTAGCAAGGGCGGGTGATATGAACCGTCTACAAAAACTTCAGAACAGAGCGATGAGGGTGATATTAGGTTGTAATAGGAGAACTAGCATTAAAACAATGTTGGAAAAGTTAAACTGGCTTAGTATTGAAAATTTTTGTGAAATGAATGCACTTATCTTTATACACAAAATTAGATGTAAAATAGTACCAACGTATTTCAATAATATTTTAAAAACAGGAGAAGAGACTCACAATTACGGAACCAGATCTAGACTAAATTATCAAATAGGTAGAGTAAATCTTACTGAATCTCAAAATTCTTTGTTTTATAAAACTTTGATCATTTACAATAATCTAACAAATTATTTAAAATCTTTATCAATTATCAAATTTAAAATTAAGTTGAAGGAACATTATTTACAGAAAGATAAATTAATTACAGAAAGTTAAATAAACAAAATTGCCACTTGATATAAAATAAAATATTTATTAATTCTAACAATAAAGTTAATACAAAAGATTATGCATGTACCTGATTATGTATGTTTATGTACGTTATACTTACTGTGATTTAAATGTGATTTTTAAAATGTTAAATTTATATATATATATTTTGTTATGTAAGGCTCTTTGGCCAAATAAAGATTATTATTATTATTATTATTATGTTCCGACGTCTTCTGGAACGTTTACATGGGGGATATAAATCGACCCTCGTCCATAGAAGGGAATTCAATTGGTGTTTAACCGGCGTATCGAAATGTGCTCTGTGTGATTAGTAATCAAATATATTAGTGAATAAATAAATGTTTAATAATTGTTATAATAATACATAAATAGTTCTTATATAATCCACTTTAAGTTTGTAAATATCTAGCATTTAAGTTCGTCAAACAGTTTATAATTACACCGTGACCCATTAAGACATAGTCAGACTTTGCCAGTGGTTAGATAACCATTAAAGAAAGAAAATTCCTATATACCATTTTTCTCGTATTTCTATACTTTTGGAGAAAAACTACATTGAAGTTCAGCTTAATGTTTTCAAATTTAATAGTATGAATGCACATGACACATTTTAAAAAGTTCAATCAGATATTCAAATACTACTTCTTTCTTAGAATTTGCAAGGATAGCGTAATAAAGTAATAAACACGTCTTTATTTTGGCCAAGTGTTTCGTAGAATAACAACAGATAAACAGAATTAAATAAACAAAGCATGTTGAGAACGACCTCTCGATGGATATTGTTTCAAAAATGGTATTTTTGTTTTGTTTTGTTACTGATTACTAAGACAATTTCAAATTCTTTTAATAGGCACATTAACCCCTATGTGTAATACAATACTGCAGGTTTGTGAATAAAAAATTATAGTACTCGTGATAGTGACACATATTCTGAGGTCAAGATCAAGGAGATACCCAATAATATTTGGTTTCTCAAATAATAACAAATTGCAAAGCCCTTACACTGCAGCTTTTAGTAATAAAATGTAACAGTACTTGTATATAACTATGTAAACAAATCCATCAATCATTCAGGGTCATTGAATTAAAACATCAAAAAGAATAATAAGGTTTTAATATTGAAACATTCTACAATTCCAATAAAAATAACAATACCTATTGATGGATAGATCAAATTAGCTAAACATGTCTTTACTTAATTAAAACTAATATCTGTTTATTAACGCATAACACATCGAATTTAATGATATCATTAAATGGGTCAGTATTAAAATGATGTCATTTCTGTCTGCGTTTACTATTAGAATATAGGGGAATCCCCCGGATTGATAGATCGTTTTGTTTTAACATCTAAAATGGAATGTGCGTCGTTTGCGCCCTTGTTGTGCTTGTTTAAACAGATGTCATGTTTACTGATGGTGTCAATTGATAAAGATCTTGCATTTATTTCTATTCGACTTAACAATACTGACCTGCATCAATTATACGTACTTTTCTGAAAACGTCGGTCAAAATTTTCGAAATTTTCAAGTTCATTTAATCAAAAAAAGTTACTAAGGTTTTATGTTTCTAATAACCAGAGAAGCTTATCCTCAAAGTCCGATCATTGAGTACTGAATCACTGTGTATAGTGTCAAATAATTAGTTAACATTAAATTGGTGTATGTAAATAATATTTCTTTCGTTAAGGCTGATTTACCCGATTCTGAAGATAGGAAACGCAATGTAAACTTTACTCGGTTTTTATTCAATAACCGCTCAATATATTTTGATCGGGTTTTTACCAAAAATTTACCTACAATGTAGTGTATGATGTAATGTTTTTAAAAAATAATTTTTAACGTTTGAAACCATAAAAAACTTAATTTGCAATAGGATCGCTTACTATGCTTTTATTCATTTATTTATCAACGTATATTTTTTTAAACATTTTTCCCGTAATCTGTGCGTCAAATGCTATGATGTAATGTAAAGATTTTTTTTAGAAACGAAAATTTCAACTTTAAATTAAGTTTTTTATGGTTTCAAACGTTAAAAATTATTTTTTAAAAACATTACATCATACACTACATTGTAGGTAAATTTTTGGTAAAAACCCGATCAAAAAATATTGAGCGGTTATTGAATAAAAACCGAGTAAAGTTTACATTGCGTTTCCCTATCTTCAGAATCGGGTAAATCAGCCTTAATAGACGATTTAAACAGCATTTTTGTTATTATTTTAAAATAGAATGTTACAATATTCAGCTTTAATAGGAAACTTTTTTAATCTTCAATAATAACAAAGATAAAGAGTGGTCAAAATTTTAATGAATACATCATACTAACCTACATCGTTGTAATGAAACAAAAGTAAGTAGTAGGGACAATAACAGAAAAATTAATGACATCAGTATCACCAAACATATAGAAGATTCAAGTGTCTACATTCGATCCCCTTCTAATGTAAAGTGGTGCACCTGTCAAAATGTCTCTATATTTGTTTTCAAATAACACAAGTCTAAAAGTCTACGTTTAATCGAACTATACCCCGGCAGGCATGAGAAAAAAGCGATTGATTTTAATGAAACTGCAAAAGAAAATGGCATTTAGCTACAATTCTTTTAACATTAAAGCTTGGTTAAAATATTTGCTAAGCGCCACTGTGTTTGTAAAACTTTTTATTGATAGTTGAAGCATAATAAATAATTTAATTAATACAGTTTTCGTAAACTTAAATTGTTAATTTATGCAATCCGAAACACAAAAAGTGGTAGTGAAACAAAGAACAAAACCCTCAAAGAGAAGTAAATAATTAAAGTAAAATACATATAACAGAAAGATATGGTAAAGGTGTGAAAAGTTGAAATTGAAACAATTTTATAACAAAAATTGAAAATATTTACCGAGAATATCGAAAATTTAATTATATTTAATCGTAAAGACAACTTCATATTTCAACTAGAATTGTATGCAACTGTGCTCGACTGTATGCAAATTGACATAAATGTTATAATAAAATAAAAAGATATTTTATTATAATCCCAACAAAAGGTCTTACTAGTGGAAATTAGTTCCTTCCTCCAAATCTGCCTTAAATAATTTCTACCGTTTGAGGCCTCATACTATTGCCTAAATATCTGCTTCGCTGTCAAAGAGTAATTTAAATTTGATTCACCAATTTAGAATCTCTTTTATGAAGTCCAAATTAAAAAACCATCGAATTATTATAAATTACACAAACTCGTTTGGTACACTCGCGAAATAATCTTTCAAAGACTTGTAATACGAAGACAAAATATATATTCTTATTTCAATCCAAATATGTGTTATTATTATTTTTATACATATACTGTTTTTTCCCGGCAAACTATTTGAAATTTAAATATGGCGGCCAAAGCCAACGAAACTTTTTATCGCGATCGTGAATGTTCGTTCGCGCGCGAACTATACCTTGCATAAACAATAATAAACAAAAACAAATGTCATTTTCTTGATTTTGGTTAAATATTTTTAATACAAGATATCTCAAACCTGAATGGATTTTCCATGGAGCTGGCATTATAATTATTAATCAAACTGGGTTAAGCCAGGTCTGTGAACTTCACAAAGACACCATGTCGTTCCTACAATACATTTAAAGTCTCGTTACATGCTAATCCATACAATCTTATTTCTACAATAATCATGTCTGTAATCAAATTTCTTAGAAGAGACCATGTGGCCAGGAAGTTAATCCAAGTTTTTAGCTTTAAAAAAGCTTTAATAAAATAAATATAAGATGGGTCCAGAATAATCGATAACACAAATCGATATTCTGTTTACATTAATGTCTACACAGTAAAAAATTTAGTGTAAAGTACGAACACTAACCCACCCTAAAAAGTGTGTGTTTAGGTCCAATACATTTAGAGTGAAATATCTAACCTGTACCATCGTGTAAACCATTGAGTTAACTTCAATACAATGTTAGTGTAAATTTATCACATTCTAAAACAATTATATCTTTGATCATTTGTGGTAATTTTCTTACACTAAAACAGTCCAATTTTTAATGGTTTCGGAGTAAGATTTTACTCTTGACTATTGAATCTTTTACTCTACATGGGAAAGTATTGCCTATTTAGAGTGGATTGATATAAAACTTTTATATAATTTGTTTTCTATTTAGCTTAAAATTTAGAGTGAAAATAGTGTAGTTTTCCAAGTCAAGGATAATAATAAAATAAGTGTGTAATTTTTTGATCTGCGAATTAGATACAATTATAATAATTGCTTTTACTTACCTATTTTCTTAATATCTTTGTTTATTGTTTGGGAATAAAACACTGAATATGAAATATTGAAAAAAGTACAACTCCGTTGGATATCAATATTGAATAGTTTACTGTTGATTATGCCTTATAAGCGTCCAAGTACTCACGTCTTACTCATCATAAGTAACACTAATTACTAAAATCATACATTGACTAAAAATGTTTAAAATGTAAAATTGTTTTAAGTTACCTTACATTAATTGTTAAAACAAACTGCGAAGTTTCACATTCACAGGCAGTAAAAAGACGTGGACATATTTGAACTAACAGGTCTCTCGTTATATCTGTTAAAACCTTTCAATCTGAAAAGTTACTAAAATTAGCGGAAATTTTACAAATCTAAACATAATGTAGGTAGTATTATTTATGTATAGATACCTGTTTTTGGTCTAGTCCATATAGTTTTGATCTCTAAATTTTGCTTAGTTGTTCATTACGCTTTAAATTGTACAGCTACATTAAGTTATTTAAGGACTTGTAAAGTTTTGAAACTCCCATCAATTTTAGTAATTTTTGAAATTGCAACTTTTCAACAGCTATAACTAGTCGAAGTCAAATACAGCAGACAGTTGATTGTCACAATTTTTTGTTAGTGTCGTTATTGCATAGTACACGCTTCTATCGTCAAAGTGTATATTGGTGCCAATTCGTTTTATTTACTCTAGTAGATTGGCATGAATACTAACAAACATTTTTTTACCAATTTAAATCACTTTTTAACGGCTTTTTTCTCTTGAAAAGTTAAAATTAAAGTTGATTTTGTTATACTTTTAAAGTAGAATACTATTAGATTAGATAATATTCGATCTATATAGAGTCAATTAATAATATAGAGAGAAAATAGATTTCACTGGGGAAGAATTACTTTTGTTTTAAGAATACAGTGAAAAAAAATGTTTCTACTCTAAATTTTATCTCTAAAATCTCAATGCTTCGCGCGCAAAACGTTACTTGCAGTTGCAAAACTAAAGACCATATTTAAAAATAATATTACACAAGTATTGTAAGTACTTAAGTAATCTTAAAAATATCGATGATAAAGTTTTTTTCAATTTGTATGATTTCGGTTCAAAGGGGAATAAAACACTTATGATGCAAAGTTGCAGACAAGCTTTATTGTTTCTTTTTTGTATACCATAAGAAATTATACATTTACTAAGCTTAATTGACTTAAAAGGAAATCACTTATCCGATAAAGCCATAAATCATAGATCCTATCATAATCAATCCTTTCAGACATATCTACTTGTAATAGTAAGTAGCAACCTGAATGCGACAAAAATATCTTCAGGAAATAACAATGAGACTAATTATGTTATATTTTCTACGTTAAAGCTAGTTGCAGATAACATATTTAGTTTACAAAGACCGAACAATTACCGTAGAACCAAGAGCTTTAAATTAGTCGCTTTGAGTTTATCAATCCACACTCAAAGAAATATAGGTAATCTAAAGTCAAGAAACGTGGTGTCTAAATCAAAATGATCCAGATAATTTTTAATTCTAGACATAAAATGCTTGAAGAGAGATATTGGATTATCAATTTAAGCATTGTTTTCTGCTATTTAGAGAAGCAAGTTTAAAAGAAGACTTTTAACTTCTTGTATCAAAAAAAGTATGCTTAATGTGAGAACAAATATGTTCTTGAAATCTAGGTATTGTTTTAAGCACTAAACCACTTCAAATAAGAATCTTTGCATTTTAAAAATAAACATTATTTTCTGCAATTTATACAGGTGTGTGCAAAAACAAAATTTTTAACTTTTGGTTTCAAGAAATTTTGTACTTAATGTGAGAACAAATATGTTCTTGAAAACTGTGCATTGATTGAATTACTACAGTACTTGAGATAAGAATCAATGTAATTTGAAATAAGATATGTTATGCTGAATTAAGTTAGTTAACATTTACATTTCTGAAAGTAAAACGTTAAATTCTTCATATTACAATAATTCTTCTGGAAATGAGAGTGCAGTGCAGTTAAATCAAGAACGCTAAGTGTTGCTTCTAGCTGCGTCGCTGTTTACACTAGTTCAATATTGCTTAGTTGCACTTTTTGTAGTTGGTTCTTTTACGTTATAATAGAAGCACGTGTGCGCTACATTTCCTGTGTGGTGAAGTATTAACCTTCAGTGATAACTTGTCAAAGGCAATGGGTGAACTGATAAATTATATCCAATATTATATATTTCGATATCAGAATGGCGACAAATAGAAAATTTGGGACAAAGAGATTGCCACAGTAAATTATTCGAAGAAATTTTGAGAGAATGGTTCCTTTACAAATATGCCATGTTAAGTGTGCTAACGGTAATCTTTCTATAACTTTAGTTATAATTAATCAATTAAAGTATTAATAATTACCGTTTTAGATTAATTTCGACTTCATTCGGCATAAACTATGCAGAAAAAAATGCTTCTGCTGCCTTTTCTCAACAACTGGGAGGTTTTTAAATCAAGATGTAAAAAATACGCTAGAAATATGCTATACACTGTATAGCAAGTACAAACGTACTTTGCTTAAGCTGGCAGCCTGGACTTATATGGAAATAAACGTTGTCAACATCTTTGTACTGACCATACAAAAAAAATGTTTTTATTTACTGAAGAATCCTCTTTTGTGGTATGTTTAAGATGTGATTCGAGACTGGCAAGTTTTCTATTTTGTAAAGAAATATGTGTATGTATTTTTTTCTAAGTAGTTGCATCTAAAATAAATCTTTCATGTGCCATTGTTTTCTTTTATTTTGAATACTAATTCCTAAAAACCAATCACTAAATTCAAGATAATAATGCTTAAAACAACATTTACTAATTTCTTGAAATAAGAAAGAAAATGCTTAAAACATCATTAAGTCATTTCTTAAAGTAAGAAATAATTAAAGTTAAAGTAAAGAAGTTTAATGTTTTAAATTAAGAATTTTCATGTTAAAATTAAAACAATTTCATGTAAAAATAAGAACATAATTTAAATAGATTATTCTACATTCAACCTATCGTATTCTTGAATTGCAAACAAGAATATTATTCTTATTAATTTCTTAAATTGAAACTAGAAACTTCTTAGGTTCTAAAACAGCATCAAAATTCTTAATTTAATGTACGATTTTGTTATTGCAAGTATTATTTTTCTCTGAGTGCATCACTTCCCTTTTAATTAAACCAATTTTATGACGTATAAAGTTTAAATTAACCCAACAAAGGAGTCTTATGCAATCAAAGCATGTACATGTGATGAGTGCATTTTTAAAATTGCATCCACATCCAAATAATAAAAACAAGTATGTTGAACTGAAAAATTACTTTTGTTCCAACAACGCATCGCTGAAAAACCAGTTGAACTCGACATATTTTATATTCCAATCCAAACCTCTGCAATTCGTTGACGGAGTTACAGCCCCCAATGATAATTATACAGAGTTCCATAGTAATTTTGATATTGAAATTGAAACAACGCAGGTCTACAAAATTACATATATTACTGGATATTGCATTTAACGTATATATTCGAAATTGGAACGAACATTTTTCAGAGATAAACCAGTTTTAGCGAAAAGTCACAAATTGGGGTGGCAATATTTAACATTAATTGCGCAACATTGTTAATTTCTTCTGATTTTTTTCTCTCATAAAAATACAAAAGAGCAATTTAAAAAATACACGCGACTGTGTGCTTTATTTCCTCATTCTCATTTATATACGCTGCCAACTGTTACACATAGAACCTAAATTGGGGTGTAATTAATAAAACAAAATAATTATAGCTGGTTGGGTAAGTTACAATAAATTAATTTAAACACGTGCGAGCTACTACGTATACACGCTTTCAATCATAAAGCAAATATACGACGTCTAAAATGTCGCCAAGGGATGATAATTACTGCTTCTTGTGTAAATTTATATTAGTTAAGACTTTATAATTTTCTTTACTTGACTTTATCATCTTACAAGAGAATTTTAAATAGAAATTTTCTACCATTATTAAACAAACGTGGATAATAAATAATTTCAATACAAATTTACTTCTGGGAATGATATGTATCTTATCGGATTACCCGGAATGTCCTCAAAATAATGTATACGTAGTATACATATATAGTGGTTAAGGACAAATCAATTTTAATATAGATTAAAATATAATTTACACAGTAAAAAGAAACAATTTAATCATTATAAGGTTTAGATATCAAGTGAACCCTACCCCACCCATTGTTTTATATTTTCCTTTTATGTTTTTTTTAAGTTCGTGTAATAACCTGGTTATAAAGCAAATTGATTTTATAACAAAAATTCTTACTTTCGATGTTCAAATAAATGCATTTAACATCGAGTTTAAAAAAATGCAGGTAGATTTAAATGAAATGGCTAGATTCTGCTTTTGTTTACTACTTTTAACTGATTTTCTAATTTGAAATCCATTTTACTTTTATGTTAATTATAAATTCCTTTGTCTGAACTACAAATGCGTCCTTTTAAATGCGGAATCTTTTAAATGCAGGTATATTAAATTTCAAGTGGGTGGTATTTAAAATAAAAATGTTTTACTTCTGAAACAAAATATATGTTTTTAAAACAAGGTATGTAGTATTTGGCTTTGCTTTGAAATCAATACTTATTAGACATATTTGCAGTGCTTTTAATTTATTTATAAAATCTTTGAATTGAAGTGTACGTGCTCTTGTTATACATAGAAATGATAACTACTTTTAAAGTAAATAGGGGAGTTTTAATTTAAGTGGGTGTGGTTTTACAATTTTAAAGTATAAGTTGTTACATGCACAAATAAATGTTTTTGAAATAAGATATTTGGCTTTGTTTTGACAGCAATTCTTTTAATTTGAGTTAATTCGGCATTTTCATTTATGTCGTTAAAACGTGCACACGGTTAAATTAGTTTAGTCGTTGTTTTACGTACCGAACAAAATGGAAAGAAATTCGCAACAAGTATTTTATGTTGATGTAAGTGCTATATATGAACATTACCTATCATATGAAGCAGGATCACCATTAAATAATACATTATCAGAATCATTAACTTCTTTCACAATTCCTTCAATGCATATCTATAATGTTACCAGAAAATGTTTTTTAAGAAATAAGTATTTATTATACGTATACAGGCGCGTGCTGGATCAATTTTAGGACCCGGGAAAATATTTCCTAAAAGGGTCCCACACCCTACTTTGGTTAAACTTTTAAAGATAATTTATTTATTTAGATTAATTATTAGATCATCTATTATATGGGATTCATTAGTAACTGTCAGTACAATCTTTACGTTCTTCTTGCGGAAAGAAACTTGCAGAGAATGAAGGTTGTTGTAGCCCCGAGTCTAGATGAGAACGCCATAGAGGTCCCTTCCACCACAAGCTATGATTTAGCAATTGTGAGGGCAAAAGTCCGCGTGAGGCACTATCATTCAAATTATCTGCTGACGGAACGTAATATAATGACGAAGTAGCGACGATATCTTGAATGAAAGCTACTCTTCGAAAATACACATAAAAACAGTCTGGAATATTCTGTAAATATCTGGTTTCATGCTACGAAGCAAGTTTTGGTGGAAGGTTCTAGAACAATTTCTCTGTTGGTGTGATATGTGTCAGTCTAATTTTCGATAGGGTGGTTATTTTTCCCTTTTTTAAAAATATTAGCGCAAAGATAGTTTTGCATCAAAATTCAGTCAAGCAGAGAGTCGGGTCTGATATAGTCCAGCGGAGAAGTCTGAAATAATTTGTCGAGCAGAACGTACGCGAGGGTTGAAATTAGTTCGCCGAGTCGGGCGCTAGACAAAGCCAGTTGGTAATCCGTCAAGTGCAACCAGTAGAGATTTGAGTTTGTTTCGCGGGCCTTTTTCGTCTCGTTTTACCGTAATAAAAATATAAGATAAAGATTTTATAATACAGTTTGGTTTTACGAGTATTAGATTTAACAATTAATCTAAAGACTTTATAACACAGTTTATTCCGTTTTATAATAATTTAAACAATTAATACAGCGTGCATTTAGTTGCAACAATTTACGAATGGAATTCAATTTTGAAATTGAAAGATTAAGGGTAGCATTTGACACTATGTAATAAATTCAGTAATAAATTTAACGTCTATGCTATTGAATTTCTTTCGGTAATAATAAATTGGTTACAATAAATACATCGTGGAAGTACAGAATTTCGCAGTAAATTTTAACATTGTTGCGTTGAAACAATTCTGCAGTTTGGCAATAATAAGTACTGTTTTTGTGGGATCATATGAGTTCAAATGTTTTTGTTAATGAAAGATAATAATCAATTTATTAACGACATTATTTCCGCAAGTTTCAGTTCTAAAATTCAGTATAAAATTCTTCATTCTGTAAGAACTTTGATGTATTTGGTGTCTACAAGTTTATTGTTGATTTGATGTGAATACAAAAGGCATTATAGTGAAATGAGATCTTGAATGATTAAATAGATATTAACATCTATTTAGGATCATTTGATGAACTTTATTACCTAAGTAAATTGTTTTTAGTTTTTAAGATTGTTTTATTTATCCATTATATTCAAACTGCTAGTATGAACAATTACTCTTAATATACGACGGTAAATCAAATATAAACGGTAATTTTCTGAATAAAGTTATACACAAATCATTCTTTTAACATTTTTCAATATAGTCTCCTGCGTGACAAATCTTAAGTCGGTGCATTATAGTACAGTAAGTATTTTTATTCGTTTTCAGTAAATATTTTACTATACAGCACCGCACAAATCCAAACGTGGGATGGAAATTGTTTTGAGAGATACAACTCTATTTTTCCCGCACATCAAGAAAACTCTGATATAGCCGTCTGAATATAGAACTTTTAAATATGCTACAGCACTGTAACCAATTGCAGACGCATCCGAGAATGCATAATTGCTGTATCAACCTTTTTGCAAAGAGAACCACTGGGGTTAAAAATCTTAAAGGATCGTAAATTCTTGCTACTTCCGATAAGGTATTTGTTTTTGTGCAAAGGCGATCTATACTGTGACACAAGTAGAAAAACACTTCGGCCATGGGGTCCCAAAAAAGACTTGAAACCTTAATAAAGGCAGGTTCTTTTTTGTCGAATTCAACTGGAATCTGGACATCAGCCGATGGTACAGCCGCCGGAAGTTCCGTACAGTTACTTGCCCACTTACGCAACACGAATTCAACTGATCGCATAACCTGTATTAACTCCAATTAAAGTTTCTAGGCAGAACCTACAAAATATCCCCAAATTTACGTCATCAATATAACTATGATACGCAACGCATTCGCAACATTAGGATACTTCGATTATTCTAAATTACTTAAATTATCCCTTAATTTTATATTCATTGTTAAAACTACATGATATATGTATAATATTTATGTCAATTAAAAATAAAACTAATTAATTATACATTACCATATTAGTATTTAATAAATTGTAAGTTATTCTGTTTTATAGATATTATAATTATTACAAAAAAGGTTTATTTATGAAATAATGTTTGTTTCTCTCTTAGTATTAATTTATTTATTATTACTTTTTGATGATTTTTTACAATTACTAATTACTGTACATTTACTTATTAATTGGCTAGTATTAATTAATCAACAATTAATATTAATTCATTTACGCACGCTGTTTGTGGTATCTCAAAAATCTCAAATATGTTTCTCTAAATATATCCCTGTACAAAAATTATGTGTGGTGGGGGGCCTTGTCCGAGAGGTTCCCCTCTCGTTGTGCCCTTACCGCTGCCCCCCAGTAGATGGTTCAGGATTGTTTGAATATAGCCTTAAATGCACACTACATTGAATAAAAAAATTCGAAACTTCCAAAAGTAGAGCTACTTTTAAATTTAAAAAATACTCTGTTGGCGCATTTTTGAAAGTAAAAAATTTTAATGTACCTGCAATTTTTGGAATTTAAAAGCAAATTTTTTCAGTGCAAGCAATTATATTTTAAAATATTAATATTTATGGAAAAATGGCCGATATTGCTTTTGTTTTGGTGCTACTCGATATGGCAGCAACGTTGACACACTCAAAGAAATAGCATTGGTCAACTGAAGATATAAGTGATAACGAGCGTTCAAAAAGCAGCTGGATTAGGTTGCCTTGGAATCAGTATTTATTACACCGGATAACAACGGTACTACGGCCAAGCTTATATTTCCTTTAATTGTGAACCAATTTATGTAAAATCTGGTACAGAGATATTAAACCCAATTTATGATTTACTTACACATAAAGTCAATATGGCCGACTTCCGGTTTCGACGAAAACAATAATAACTTTAATTTTTTAATTTTTTGGAATCTACAAGTCAAATCACATCTGATCAGGTTGACCCATTTTCCAAAATATATAAAATATTCAGGGTGTTACATTTATAAAAAAGAGATATAAGTTTGGCTGGTTAGTCCCATTGTCCACCAGGCCTATAACTGGGTAGACCGAGGTGGCATAACCGTTCCAAGCCTGCCACATTGAGGTTGGTTTCGGTCGGGCAGTGGTCCCATAAAAGTATGGGGAAAGTCCGAAGCTGGACTAGAGGCCGTCTCCTATACCGGGAGAAGGGGTCTCAACGAGTGAGTACGTTTATAACTCCGGTACTAGCCTGGAGAGCTAGTAGAGGTCTGGATAGGTATACCTCGCACCCACCAGTGTGTACTGGTAGCTTCTGCAATAGCATTAGCGCGCTAATTGAGCGTATCTCAATTCGTGTCTCCGAAAGGGGGACCGTGGTTTTTAGCTTCTAGGTGAGACACGTTAAAATAACGCTGCCCGCTATCCTATTGATTTAGGGACACAGTGCAGTTATACAGATAGTCCCATTGTCACCCGGTATACCTAATTCTAAGGTTATCTGACTCAACTACTTTTTGAACGCTCGTTATAACTTATAACAATAATTTGTACAAACACAATTGTATATAATTGTGGAATAGCCATTTCACAATATGGTTTCAAATATATAATTACAATGTAATGTAGCAGCCAAAAATTAATTAATCTTCAGCTCATAATCTCAAATTAATAAGCTACAGAATAAAATTTATTGAAATTAATATTTATATTGCATTGAATATCAATATGTAATAACTACAAAGTCATTGACCCTCATTTCATTTAATTAAAAGTATTAACGTTTTGACAGAAATTTTAGGTCAGGGGCGGAACGCCTAGAATAATATAATATAATAAAACAATACTTATATGATCATATGTTACACCATATATATATATATATTTTTATTTTTTCAACCGAATCCTATGATATTTGGAATAGTGAATGAATAAAGATATAAATACGACTAAATATCTCTCCGTAATACAACCTTTCGCCTGTATGTGTGTACGACTACACCAGGCCCGTAACCCGAATTTTCTTTCGGGGAGGGGGGCTAACATATTAAATCAAATATAATTATTACAAAAAATTCTTTTTACGATAAAATAAACTTTAAAGTGAAAAAAGCTCGAAGTCGGAGCCGAGCCCCCCTCTAGCTACGTGTCTGGACTACACCTTATTTTAAAACGTTTCGAGATAAAAAATAAAAATGTGAGGGTATGTAAACACCCTCACTCTGTGTAATTATTTATTGCAAAATAAGTAGTAAATAATAATTACAATAATAAAGAATAGTGGGGATAATAATATTAACTAAGATTAATAATAATAATAAGTAAAACGATTTATTTTTGACAACTATAAAAATTCGTAACAGTATAATTAAAAAAGTAACAAAAATAACAAACGGAACAACTTCAAAAACGCACCATACGTTTACCATAATTAAAATATTAACGCAATAATTGTCCAACATGCCCCCCTCCCCCATATACTTCTGAACACAAGTCCACACGTGTTCTGAAGTTTTGAACTGCATTTTCCAACATGGCGGGATTATTACTGTTTATACAATTTCTAACTCGATTTTTCAAATATTCACGATTACTTAATAGAAGACGTTTCAAATACTTTCTCTTTTAAATGCGACCGTACGAAGTAATCTAATGACGTTAAATCAGGCAAGCGAGCAGGCCATCTTACTGCACCATCGTTACCAATCCAGCGATTTTATTGTACGAACAATTTCAAAAATCTATTACCATCACCGCATTTCGTCGAATATCACCTGTTCATATTGTTCAAAAAAACTTATGGCTCTTTTGTAACATTTGATAGTCAATAGAAAAAGCCGTACCATGCTTGATGTCTCCCTTCTCAAACTAGATAATCGTAAAACAAGATTCATCAGAAAACAATATCGCAAATTATGAATATTAAATATCTATCACTTTCAGCATATAGATTCATAGATCGATCAGTTGGAAAATTCTACGCGACATTGAATATCACCTTCGTAAAGGACTTGGTGTAAGTTGTCTTTGTAGAGCACTTTTACGGTTTACATCAACTTCCCTTTCAATTTCCCTGGTACGGGAACGTTCGCATGTACTTCTACGAACGCTAGGATATTGATTTACGTTTCTTCATTAGTGATAAAATTATTTTCAACATTATCGGGCTCGTTTCGGAATTGCTGTCCAATTCGTGAAACAGCCATAACACTTTGAGCTTGTCGTCAGCCTTCCGTCAGCCTTTCCGTCAGCCCTAGAAATACCTTTCTATGTACAGATCACGTGACCTCTTGTATTTTTTACACTCTCCGTAGATTAATAATATGTGTATCTTTTCGCCCCTTGTGCATTTTTAAAAGGCATTGTTAATATTGATGATAGGTGAATAAGAAAGAATTAAATTAAAGCAAATAACAACAATGGAAAATGGTAACAATTTTACTAAAATGGCGTTCACAAAAGACAAAATACTACGGTAGCCATAGCCACTCTCACAGCCATAAGCAAGCATTTTTATTTTTATTTCGAAACGTGTTGAAATAAGGTAAAGTAATGTTCTATTGATTCGTCGAAAATGCTGTAATAATTCATGCAATAAAAAATAAAGTTAAAAAATATGAAATTATCGTGTTTAATAGATTATAAATAAGTGCTTCTGCAATTTTTATCCAATCTAAGTACACTATACCTGGTCTCAAAATTAGGAGAAGTAGCTGAGACAGACAGGTTTACATAGCTTAATTAGAAAACATTTTAGCGGCAAATTTGACCATATTATATACAATATATGTTACATACAGTGAGATCAAAGTCAAAAATTGTTGGCGGTCCTTAATAATAATAAAAAGTGGACAATAAAAATTCATTGGCGTCATAAGTATCTTGGGATACAAAACATGAAGTTTAAGTAAAACAACTGCAGAATAAACGTCAAATTATAATAAATTCTCAATATGTAATTCCTTGTTTTCAATGCAAACATTAAATATTGATTATTTGAAAAACACAAAATAAAGAAGTATAACCTCAAAAACGTCACATGATGATAAAACCAGCGACGTGCGGCACTGGTTTATTCAGTGTATCCAATTTAGAATTATTCGAATTGTTTAATACAGGAATTTCAAAAACATCTGCAGTCAATGTACGCGTTGCTACACTACATTTTTAATCCTTCATGTAAACAAAATTAGTTTTACTGGGTTTCAACTCGGCTTGGTGAGAAGTGAGAACCAATCCGAACAGCGCTTTTTTTCGGGAATAATTCGAATCACACCTAATTTTGAGACAAAGTATACTATAAGTAACCAACATCATCCAAAAAAAGAGATTTAATACGCACCACAGCCAACTCAACCTAAAAATAAAAACCTGAAACAAATGAAAAATGGAACACCATCGTAATTACAATTTAATGTACATTCCAAATATGCCCTGCCCATAGATATACAGAGGTGTTCCATTTAAGATTTTAAAGGTGAAGTCCCTCCCGGTTAAGCGGAAGTCTAAAACTAAAGAATCTATTATAGAAACATGGGTATTTATGTCCACATTCAAAATTCAAAATTTCATAGGAATTGGTTAAAATATTTAAAAAAATATTCGGTATATATATTTAAATGATCATTATCACCCGGTATACAATTAGAAAACTACCAAATGCGTCTGAATTGAAGAAACTTTTGAAACATTTGCAATTTCATCATTTCACCGCCAGCTACTTTCGTGTCGTAATCAATTATAAATTTTTTTACGGCTAGAAGTTTTGTATTTTCTAATTATATTTTGTATTATGTTTTTTTAGTGATTACACAGCAACAGCTTCTAATAAGAATAAAATAAAAATACAGGCGACTGACTAGACTTGTTGCATAGAGACACAACGAGAACGTAGCTCGGGTCGTGTTCCTAGACAATACACCAAGGCAGAAGACAGGAAATGTCCTTTGTCCTTTATAGACTCGCCCCTGTAAATCCCATCCGTAACCCACACCTACGGCTGGACTCAGCATGGAGCAGAGGGATGGACTGGGTAAGCCTGATGGGCATGGATCCATGTTAGTCTTTGTCAGTATGTTTGTCTCTTTACACAAGTTACATATATGGTAGGTGTAAACAATGAGAAAAGGGAGCAACGGTTGCGTCTAGTGGGCGTGGCTTAATGCATTCAGGCTCAAATGGCGTATTTATTGTCGGTATGTTTGTCCCTTTATAGAATCCAGATACCTATAGATTAAGCAAGGCCTATATAAGGCGTAATGGGTGAGTCAGCTGAGTGTTGCTTCATAGTGGTGTGCGTGGCATATATGTTTGTCAGTCCGTTTGTACCTTTCTATAAAATCTACATATATATGATTGGACTAAGCAAGGACCAGAGAGGTGCAATGGATGAGCCTGGTGAGAGTGGTAGGTAAATTAGAATTTTCTATAAGAGTGAATAAATAGTAAGCATAAAAGATAATTCATTTAATGTGTCATATACTTTTTTAGCTTCGTTTAGTGAATTTGTTTTTGACAGAAATCATCCTGAAATTATTAAATACATATTTATATTTAAATAAAAGTGAAAAAACTGTTCAGCCCAGAACTGATAGTTGAGCATTGAGAGAGTAAAGCGAAGTTACAAAAATTAACTTAATTTATTTTACAAATTCTTGTTCATAAATTCTAGAATTTCTATCATTTTTTGAAATTATGTTTCCCTTGCATGTTAAACAATTTGTTGCAGAGAAGCCACTGTCGTCCGAAGAATGGGTTTCAACCAAGTATATAATAATTTCTTTAATTTCTCATTTTTTGCACTGTAGTGTTCTTCTTCAGACCGGAATGTGAGTTAATTGCAGTAAATTCACACTACATGTCTCTGTATGTAATTAATAAATATTTACAAAACATTCTTTATTATGGTCGTACATTTGAGTCCATATTCGTCGAGATGTTCAGGTTAGGTTAGGTTAAGCTAGATTCGGTTAGGTTAGGTTAAGCTTGGTTCGGGTACGTTAGGTTAGTTTAGGAGAGTAATAGATTTTGTAGTGTATCTTTCACATTTTAAATGAAAGAACACTTTGCAATCTTCCCCCACAAAAAAATACTTTTGGTCCGCCAGGTGTCTAGAGACAGAGTGAAGTAATGTCCCTACACCTACTTTATGTCAAGTTTCGCTAAATTTTATTGGTGAGTTCCTTCACACCGCTACGTTTCGGTTCGCAGACAGAATAGCGAAAGATTTTGAATGGGTAGTACGAGAGATCCTCCTAATAGAATTTCATAAAACTTAGCATAGGCCAAGAAAAAAGTTCAGTGGTGCCCTTTAACAAAAATAGAAATGTACGTAACTATTATGTACTTGGACTCATAAAAATACATATCAGTATGCCATTTGCATGTAGGAATTGTTTGTATGAAGTAATAGCAATCATAAAAATGTCAATCGTATTATTGCTCTTTTTATTTATGATATCCAAATATTACTTTACTGTAATAATTTATTGATAGAAATTTTAATGGTAGCGTAATATGACTTTTATACTTATATTTTTAAGCTATAATTACCGTAAAACCGCCTATTGTCCAGGTTTTTATTAGGTCTTCTTCCGCAAACATGATTTTGTGTGATTTAATGCTTCATATTTAGTTTGAATTGCAGTTTTCCATTTCTTAAGTATAAGTTTACATTTTTCGGAAAGTAAAAACATCTGATATTTTCTTACGCAACATAATAGTTCGAGAGATGAGCGCAGTTTTAGTACCAGGGTTTGACACGGGTGAATGATGATTTTTTGGAAAGCTTACACCCTCCTCTACAAATTATTTTTCTAAGTGAAAGGGCCCGTTACATATGGGGGGGCCTAAAAGTGGCCAAAAACCAATTTTTTGTCAATTTGGTCCTCCGGAGAATTTTTGACAGAATTTCAAAAAATTAAAAAAAATCGCATAGTGTCATGGATGATTTCAGGCTCCAATCATTCGTCTCGATGTGGAGAATGTGGGAATATAGTTTTCGGCCAATCGACGTGAAATCGACCTATCAAGTTCGCGCCCCAGTCCCCTTACGCGCGTCGAACGAAACTGTCATTGTCGAATAAATTGTTACAGTGACCTTAGAGACACAGAATTATTTTTCCATTAATCTTGGACATGCAACCATGTACCATCTTGCCAATTTTCGCCCTACAATCCCAATTTTTTAATTTTTTTAAATTTTTTTTTAATTTTTTGAAAATCAGTTAAAATTGCTCGAAGGACCAAATTGGCAGGAAATTGGATTTTGTTCAGTTATGTTATCTTACCATTTTCTGCCATGTCAGACTGTAAAGAGCAAATGATTATAAAAAAGAAGTTTCTGAAGAAAATTGGACGTTTGAGCATTTTGAAAATTTTGTATACATTTTTGCGAGTTGATAGTATATTCTTGAGTCTTGCTCGCTCTTGAAGGTTTATGCTCGTTTTTCTCGTTTGAGCTCCGAGAATATTCTTAAAAGAATTTTAAAATCACCAGGTTTTCAGGATAATAATTACACCCTCGTCGCCAATTATGTTTTTGATTTGACGACTCGAATTTAGTATTAAAAAAATATAACTATCATTTGACAATAGTTATTACACGGTTTTATCTTCTTGTGCCTTCACCTTCAACTCTCGAGCTGGGGTTGGATTTTACTTTATATTTGGCCTGCCATGCCTATCAGGTGATCTTTCTATTGTACTTTCACCACCTAGCTTCTGGCATTGACCAAAGTTAGGGTTGACCAAATTTTCGCGCATTTCCTCTGATATTGTAGAACAAACAGTACTCAAGCTTTCTCAGAATAGAGAACTGCGCGTCAAATCTCGCAGATTGATAGCAATTTGCTCTGGCTATTAGAAAGTGTTTTTGAAAACCGAATTTTCGTCTAAACATCTAGAAAATAAAGGCCCTACAAAATTTTAAGTCCATAAATACTTCACAATTAACGACGAAACGTAAACTCCTGCTGGACCTAAAGTTGTCTTTGCCAAACTTTAAATGCAGCTTTTTTAATATCCCTTTATAATCTAGTCTTGAGCTAGTAGTTCTGATATCAGATAAATCTCCGGGAATGTATCTTTAGTTAGTTTCGGTCTAAACTCAAGCTTGAATTAGAGAATTCCGCTTTCAGGTGTAGATTACCAATTTGTGTTAAAAAAAGAGTAATAATTCATTTATTGGCCAAATTCCCGCAAGACTAATGTACATGGAATGTTATGAATGCATTGTTAAGATAATTGGTGCTAGAATATTAATTAATTTCTCTGTATAATCAATAAGCTAATAACAGAAAATCTAAATTTAGATTATCTTTATGGGAAGGTTAATAATAAGGTGTGAGAATCTAGATCATTATGTACGAAGAAATCCAAAACCAATTGCAATCAAAACAGGAAAAGCCTTTTTTAAGTAGGAAGTACATTTATTAAAAGTTTTATACTTTACTCTAGCTTTTTCTTTTGATTTCTGAACTCGTTCATTGTACACAACTTAGTATACTACATGAATACATGTGAAGAAAAATAATATACAGGCTGGAAGTAGTTACGACGCATTAATTCTAAGGGGTAATAGAAGACATCAAAAGGAACAAAAAAGTCACAATACATTTTTTTTCTATTTTAATTAGCTTTCGAGTAATTTAGAAAAAAACCATTGCCATATCTGGCAACCTTGTTTAAGTGTAATCGCAGCTGGGTCTTGACCTTGTTTTAGAAAGTCAAACAAACAAACTGATGATGGCAGCCGTTGTTTAAAAATAATAAACATCCGAAGCAGATTAGTCGGTAGACTAATTCTACGAAAATTGTAATCGGCACTGTTCTTCCGTAAACAAAATTTGTAGGTTGTACGTTAAAAACACGCTGATTCATAACAAAGCAACTGTAAAAATACGACAATAATTGACCTACATTTTATATTATTTTTCGGAATGTTTCCAAGATTTCTTGACGTATTTGTTTTTTTATTAAAAAATACTATCTTTCGTAAAGAAACTTTGATTAAGGCACCTAATTACCATAATATTAAAGATTTTTTAATGTAGCCAAAGCAAAATCCCTTAACCTAATTACCTAATTTAAATTAGATAAATCTTCTCTTTAAAAGATATTCCCTTATAAAATCATTAAAAACTGTTATTAGATAAACAGAAATTCGTGCTTTATTGACAAATTATTATTTCAAGGCTCAACAAACTACAAACTCAGTATTATCTCACTATAAAAGGGTATTATTTACACAGCTGTCATCAGGCATTGACCCAAATATTCTTCATTAAATTGCAAGGTTGTATACAAAACGTGCTGTATTTCAAGTTCAACAATATTCCCCATCAGCATTTTGTGCGGATGTGGAGCAAATTTTATTACAAACTTTACAGGGTTGTCACGTTTCTTAATTGAATAAAATGAATTTTTAATTGTAAAAAGAATTCAATTTTACGCGGAAACGACATACAATACGAATAAATGTCATTAAGGTTTGTTGTTGTGATAGATGAGATGCATCTGCCGACACAGCGCCATAATTTAAGTACTATTATTAACGCGGCAAAATGATGTTAAAGTTTCCAACTTTATTATTTTTTTCTGATAAAGTAGTACGTTCTAACCCCTGACACCCTGTATTTAAAATTAAAAAAATGTAAATATAATTATATTTCTTACTATCACGGAGGATATTTTCTATCCAAGATTTATTTATTAGGTACCATTGTTTAATTTTCCTGAACCGCATTGTTTTTCCTGTTGATATAGCGACCTATTCTTATTATAAACAAATAAATTAAATGTTTTCCCAAGGAAATGTTTACAATTAATATCTCTGTATACTAATTAAATATCATAAGGAGAATTTATTTTGACTTATCACGTTTTATTATTCCTACAACTACTATTCCCCTGTACCCATTTGTTTATGCCAAGAAAGAAAAAATAAAGAGTTCGAGGTTCGCGTGTTCGTGGGTGAGTTTATGAGGGTTTAACAATACCATTAGTATATCATAATTCATTCTCCACAAATCCCAACTTTCAGAATTAATATCTGTACGCAGATCCCCTGCTGTGCCTACGCGCGCCAATAAAATTTCTTCAGTATAAACTTGTAAATTTTCTGAAGCTAAAATAAAAATCCAGGAGACTCTCTTGGTTAAGTATCATCATCTAGAAGAATTTCACAGTAAATTTTAATTTTACACCGAGAATTTTTTCTTTGCATAATTATTTATAGCTGTAATAGTAAATATTTTCTCTTTTTTATGGTTTATTTCAGTATTCCTCATTGTTTTCCAGTTTTAACTGATGAACATTTGATAGGATTATAAATATTTACCACCATATTTCAAAGTAATATCACTTTTATTAATAGTTGGGTGAGATAATTAATCAAAAATTCACTTTTGCTTGGTGTTCATCTTGCACACCTTTTGATTGATAGGCAAAGTTTAGAGACTTTTATACAGATTTGGAAAATAAAGAACAATAAATAATAAAAGATGTCAAAATTAATAAGACATATGTAGAATAATATTGCGGGAAAATTAACATTTTTCAAAGAACTGGATTGTTTTAAGCTTATCAAACTATTAAAAACTAATACTTATTGATTTATTATCGATAAAGACAATAAAATACCATTTAATCTACTTGAAATAACTACCACTTAAAAGTAAGTTCTGCTTCAATAATCTCTTTATTATTGATTTTACTGTAAATTAAAGGTTTATATTTAGATATGACCATATACGGCTTAAATGTTTATATTCTAAAATATTACTGCCACTTAAAAAATTGTAAATGGGGATGAGACGTGGGTTTGTTTATTATTGATTATCAATTCTACAAAGCACTGATCGCTTCAATGGATTCATCAAGGTTCTCTGCCACTGAATAGTAGTAGTAGTAGTAGTTATGGGGAGACCAGTCTAGTAAGTAGGCCTTCATAAGCCATTTCTGCCAACCCCTTGACATCCCCCTAACCACCTCCGTTATCACCTACTTCAAAAACCTCTTCTCCCTCTGCAAACCTGCCTGATTTCCCAATAAAGATTAGTATATCGGTCCACACTAGGGAGTGTAAATCTTCCCTTCGAAGCGTAGCTACACCAAACGTTGTAAACCGTAGACACTGGTAAGCCACGCATTCTCCCAGGCAGTGATAGGATGTTTCTTCATCTCCCCCACATCTTGAGCAAAGGGGGTCTTTCTCTACTCCTATCAATATAGGCGTCTTCTTAGTTTACAGTGGCCTGTCAAGATCCCTATCAGAAGATTTACGGTTCTTCGGGTCCTTCCCTTTAGCCAGATGGACTTCTTTGAGTCGAATCCCACTATATAGTCCATCTCCTGCCGGCAGCCTCTGCACCTTTTCCACTTCTCTTTACTATTGTCATAGGACCACTCCATTATGCTGTCGAGATCGCCTGCCGAGAGCGGATACCCAGAATTAGTTTCGGTCCTAAACAGATGTCCCCAGCTCCGAATTTGGCCAGTTGATCTACCTTCTCGTTGCCCTGGATCACTGCATGTCCTGGAACCCAAACCAGTTCCACCTCTTTCTCTCTTGCCAACTCTGCTAAAGCATCCCCACATTCCTGGATGAGAGCTGATCTCGTCCTAGATGAGTAGATTGCCTTTAGTGCAGCTTGGCTGTCAGAGCAGATATAGATTTTCCTCTCTGGTGCTGTCCTAATCTCATCCTTGGATGCCACCGATAGAATGGCGTAAACTTCTGCTTGAAAACCCGTGGTATATTTTTCTAAAGCGAAGCTTTTTTGTACTACTCGATTTTCTACATAAATTCCTGCTCCAGAGGATTGCCTTTCTGCTACTCGAGATCCGTCTACATCTGGCTGAAACTCAACTTGTTTCTGCTCCCACTGTTCTCTAGTTAGAATGGTGAGAGAGTACTCCTTATCTAGCCTTAGTCGGTCTTCTGCTTCAGTTACCCTATATGTTGACAAAGGTAGCTCCTTTGCTACCACTTGGGCAATCTTTGAATGGTCAGTGCATATACCTTGATTATTCCAAAGCCCAGCATCCCGCATTCTGAGGTGAGTTGCCATGCCCTCTCTTTATAAAAAAGTCAAGGCCCGGGAGACCCAGTATAACCTTGAGTGCGGCCGTTCGCTATCGACTTATTTACAGTTTTTTCGACGTGCGGCCTCCAACTTAATTTGCTATCGAGGGCTACCCCTAAGCATTTAACCTCTTGCGCTAGTGCCAGTGGTCTTCCATACATTATGGGTGCCCTGAAGTCCTTGATTTGTCTTCTTTTAGTGAACAAAATCATTTCCGTCTTCTCCGCCACTGAAAAAGGTCACAAAATTGATGACTACAGTTTTCAGGAACACTGAAAATATACTCTTGAATGGATGTATGCAAAAATGCTGTAGATGTACGAACCCCTGCATCACATTATTTAGTAAACTTTTATTTTTTGAATTTTATTTTTACCCCAAAATCGTTTTGGTCTAAAGCGGTGATTGTTTTTTGGTGAGAGTTTTTGATTACTGAGTTGTAACCCCCCCCCTCCCCAATAGAACTACATAAACGTTGGCATGGAGGACAAGTACAGGAGAAATATAAAAAGCAGTTACCTTGTAGGACAAAACAGAGTTGGGGGATACAATTATTGCTGAGTGAATTTTGATTTAAAACAGAAAAATAAGTGCCCGTCAAAATATATAAACAATGAGCATACGTACGTTTCTTATAAAATGGAATGGTTTATAAATTAGATAATAATTATATTTTTACATTAAAGTATGTAGTCATGCAATAAAAATCCTTTACTACCAGACATGTTCATTTATTTCTTATATTTTAAATCAAAGGGTGTAACATAATTGAAGCACACGCATGGAGATCAAAATTCTCCAAATAAGCAAATAAATAAATCATTGCTATTGGTATATGCGTAAGCCAAGAAATGGTGGATACATCCTTTTATTAAAAATAATAAACGAAGCGTGCTTTTGTGGCAGTAAAATGATTGCTAAATAAATTAACTGAGAAAGTAAGACCATATATTATATACCTATAGAGAGAAAAAAGATACAAACTACAGGAGAAGCATTTCAGTCCTGGAAAGACTGCTAATTACACTGAGGTAAGAATCAAACACATTTAATTCCGCAAAATCCACTACAACAAATGCAAATTCCTCGGCAACTGACATAGTTGCCAGGCGATCGCGTCGTCGTCGCCTTGGTGTGCGGAACCTATACCAAAAACACATGTTCGACTAGAAAATGACTAGCAAGCGGCTTAAAAGTGAATTTTCTGAGATCGAATCGCAGTCGCGTCGATCCGGTGAGCGAACGGCCTTATACTTACATTAAACACATCTCCCCGCAGAGACGTTTTATTGATTGATTCAATTGTTTTCAGTGGTCGTGGGTGTTAATTGCAAATGTTTACAAATTTTAGATAATAAGTAGGAATGAATAAACAATAGAAGGGCGCCATCCAAATTGTTGTTGTTATGTTTAAAAGCAATATGGAAATTCACAATTTGGAAAAAGACTTCCATTTAATTTACGTTAAATTCTTATTCTTTCTGGCATTCTTCTTTTTTATAAGATTTATTTTGTGAATATAACAGCCACGATTTGTCCTGCTAAACTATAGCAGTGAGTAGTAGTTTTAGATTTCGTGTATTAATTAACTAAAAACAATCGATCCAACGTTCAATTCACACTTCGTGTTTTAAAGAATAACACATCAGTTAATGCTCAATTGAAGATTTGCATTATAAATTCTACATTTTGACTTAATTTGGGATCCCATTCTAAACACATTTCGCAAAAACAAATTCGCATATAATGTGGTTACAAAAAATGTGTGTGTCAGTAATTCTTTTGTACTACTTTTCTGATATTCCTTCAATTCACCTCAGCCCTCTCAGGTAAAGAATTAAAGTCACTATAAAAGAAATCCTAATAATCACAAACATCACTCCATCGGCTACAGTTGCTGGGCACTTAACACCAACGAGACCTCGAAGGCAGCAATGATTTCGGCATCAAACCGTTAAAACATTTATTTTAACTATCATTAGCTATTTATTATTGGACAATGATCGAGCTTAATATCAAAACAAAACCACTCTGCGGCGATTAATGACTCCTATTACAGAAATTATGAAACTCGTTGTAAATACATAAGTCCAGAACTTACAGAAACTTGCTTTATTAAGTAAGTACAACAGTTCTCATAAAAACACTAATTTTGATAGGTAGTCAGCCGATCGAGACCATATCCCACTAAAATTTCAGAAGGGGTGTTGCTTCCAACATCCACCCAATATTCTTAAGGTCAATAACGACCAATAAAAAATTGAGACGAAATTTATCTCTAATATTTTATAAAAGGTACATAAAGCTATTATTATAAACTCAGAACCAAAACAAGCTTATCAAAATACAAGTTATAAAATTGCCTCGCAAAACATGAATTATGGTTCCAAAAGCAATTCCTTGAAATTCGTGGAAACTGCTTCAATATAATATTTTATTTGTCTGGAATGAAATCATAAAATAGGTCAAATTTCTATTGAACCCAAATTGATTGCCTAAGGCAACATTTTCATCGCTTTTTAGATGATTTTAAGCAAGATTGGAGTGGTTACGTGACTAAAAACAAGATACCATTCCGTGGAAAATAGATTTTGTTTACATAAGTATTAACTTGGTTTTAAATAGGTACCACGAATACATACATTAAGTTGGACTAGCCGCGGCATTAAAAATTGGTTTTCAAGTACAACTAACCGTCACACCCAAAAACTAAAACCTTTTATATTTTATGCCAAATTAAGTTCCAAACAAAGCGGACTAAATATTCACAATATCGAGCTCGTTACAAGAGCACTATATTTTCAAAACTTAAAAACATTTGCAGAGAAGACCATTTTTTTCTGATGAAGAACTGAAAAAAGCCGTAGGCGAGTATTTTCAGTTTTACCCAAAGCTTTTTTCAGGAATATTTATTGCCTTATTGAAAAAGCGTTAGAAGTAAATGTAACCTCTGCTGAAAACAAAATTTAATTTTGCTTCCAAGTCTTTTCTTTCATACCTAGGTACATAAAGATTGCCCCTCGTCCTATTATTCGTAACACCAAAATTATTGTTCAGGACGGTGAATATTTTTTGATGGATTTTTGTTATCTCAT
The DNA here is from genome assembly GCA_929113105.1 of Agrypnus murinus. NCBI lineage: Eukaryota > Metazoa > Arthropoda > Insecta > Coleoptera > Elateridae > Agrypnus > Agrypnus murinus. The sequence continues at coordinate 133,873,125 of OV816028.1, read as the reverse complement.
AGAATCATTATTGACTGATGTTATTAGGGCTTTAGATTGTTCTAAGTGAATTTTGCTGCTTCATTCTAAAACACGTGCTACCCTTTTACCGGGGCGAATAAGTTCGCTATTTTTAAAATTTTTATTCCATCCACAGGTAGTTCGTCGAGGAATTAGTCATTTTTATAGCCATAACGATGGAGTTTAGCTCTGTTTTCACCAAGCAAACATTCGAACGAGTTCTTCATCAACAGAGTGCCGTTTTTTGTAATTTTCGTATACAACATTGGTAAAACTTTGCTTAAGAGATTGGGTTTTCATGTGTAAGCTAAAGAAAAATGGCGAATACTAACTCATCTGAAAAAGCAGCTAGATATTTTGGCATACTCGCCAAGTCTTAAAATATAGTAACTTTTTGTAAAGTTGGAGCTAGGTAAAAAATAATTGAGAAATAGTTCGTTATTTTGACGTAACATGAAACTCAATCCTTGAGCGAAGTTTTACCAATGCTGTACATATAGGTTTTATGCAATCGACCTCGATAGCCTTTTGTATAAACTGCGAACCATAATCGAAATCAAAAATGAGACGGTAAACGGCGGAGTTATAAGGTAGCGAATGTATTTATACCCTCACGATATTTCCAGTCTAAAGTTGGAAACGTTTTATGACAGTATAGTGTACCCTACTGTTCGTCGTAAGGTTAAATTCTGGTTAAATTAAGGTTAAATTAAATTCTGTTCAAAAGGTTAAATTCCCAGTGTCAAATAATAGTGTTAGATCTCGAGAAAATAACTCCTATTTCCAGCTACATATACAATTCAAACTCTACCACCTAATCAGTTCAAAAGCACCACCCCAAACATCCACAAGTCAAATTATAACACTTCTAGACCTTGTAAAAGTGAATTAATATGTTAAACTGGGTAGTAGCAAGTCAATTATACTATCCAATAAATTTTCGTGTTTTATTTAAATCATTATAAAAAACATATATGCAACCGTCGTTAAAAAATATTCCACGAATATAAAAAAGGAAAATTTAACCCATATTTAAAAAATAAAGTATAAGTAATTTGATCAGTATTATTTTTTCTCTGTGAAAAAGTGTTTGAATGGTGAAAATATAGAAATTGTATATGGTGATGGAAGATATAGGTGCAAAGGAAATATGACGGTACTAGAAATAACAATAACGGAGTAAAACTAAATCTCTGTAAATGGTTTCGAAGAAGAATTATGACAAATCAACGGAAAGGACTGGCTCAACTAAGAAAAGATAAGGAAAGCATTATTCCTTTTATATGCGTTATCCTTTTAGTGCGTTCGCACGTTTAAAGTATATATACTTTAAACGTGCGAACGCATGCCCTTAGATCGTAGACATTAAATAAATTAACTTTAGATTTTTCAATTATTAGTGAATTTAATTAATTTTTGTAATAAACTTCAAATTCCTTTTTTTTCTAATATCTTATTTAATTATGAAACACTTTTTAAAGCAGGATTAATAAGCGTGAGTCATAAATAAATTATGTAAATCCTCATTTCACTTTAAGATTAGAGAAAAATACTTAAAAGAAATATAAAAGGAATAATTCTTTCCTATATTAAAAATTATTAAAATAACTTTATTATTTTAATTACCCAATTACATTGTTACTATTTTAGGGGCGAATTACTGTTTTTATTAAATACTCCATTTCACAGTATTTATTTTTGGCGCCCAACGTGGGGCAAGTTTAATTTTATTTAATTACCTCCATTTCACTATAATATATATCAACAGAAAAGAGAGAAATGTTGGATGCTAATTTCAGCAGGTAAAAAATGAGCTAACCTAATAAAGAAATTAGTACAACTGTATGATCGATTTAACTGAAAATCAGTAGAATAATATACTTCACTGAAGGAACATAATTTAGATCTCAGTTAGCTAAATAACCTATCCCCACCAGGGTAATTTCTAAAGGCTAATCTAATCGAGTGATTGGGTCAATAGCTGAAAACTCAAGTTTTTACATTCCTGGAAATGAAGATATATCGCACAACGCCAGATATTTTTTTGCATTCCATTATAAATCACAGCCGACTGCTAGCAATAAAAAACTGTAATACACGCCTGCCCAATACGTTGTAATTGCAATCTAAGCAACACCTGGCACACGCCGAATTAAAAACAATGATGAAATGCACACCGGGTCGTGATTCAGCTCTAAATCTAATCGCAAATTTGTTCGTGAAATTAGTGTTTTTGTTATACTAACTTCATATCCATCAATTTATAAAATAATAAGCCGGTTAGGCAGAAACGATAAAGTCCAAGTAGCAAAAATCGATAATGTCCTAAATCAAGGACCATAAAAGAATCACAGAATAAATATACAAAAATACCTGGTCTAAAATTAAAAAAAGACACACCCTTAACATTTTTAATGTTTATCTTTGTTTCGTAACAATCTTTTACGTTATAAATTGTATTTTGTGGTTTCAAACCAAAATAATTGTTTCAGAACATTCTGTGTACAAAAGCAGAGACACTTACCTTCATAATTTGTTACAAGTTACAAGCAGTCATCTGAAAGACAGCAGACAACATTTTACTTGATATACCTTTTGAAAACACCTCGCCAGCTATCGGCTAAAGCTAATTTAAAAAATTGAAATTTTATATTTCTCGTATTATCTATTTTCGGTTTTGAATACTTCTACTCCATACGGTAAGTTCTAACCAAGTTTTTTGTTGCTCTTTGCGGACTATTACTATTGCTTACTAATTACTAGACAAAGGTCTTCAAAGTGAGTAAATATATTATAATGTTTGAATTTATTTTTTATATTTTTTAATTGTTTTCTGGTGTTATTTACTTTCATTCCTATATCTATTTTGATAAACGTTTTTGTAAGCTTTATTAAACTGATAAAAATGAATTTGGGAATTCGGAGTTCTTTATATGAGATTTTATTTCAGAATCAGAAATTAAAAACAACTTTGATACAAAAATTTTGTTTTGCTTTGTATTAGAAGTAATTAGATATGATTTTAATAAACTATTGTTACGACTATTTGTTTAGAAATCAGGAATTTCACGCCCTTTTTAAGGAATTACAACTTATCTTGTAATGTGAAGTGAGAGACTTCGTAGTATGCATTAGTTCAGTTTGGACTACAGAGTTTTTATTTTTTTAATCTATTGATCCCTTTTTCGAAACTAATATTTAATCAGTCTTGTAATACATTTAATTATTACCTTCAAGAGTAAGTTTATTTTCTTCTAAATCATAACCAGGATAAAAGAGTGGGTGCAAGTCCAGTTGTGTGACACCCACTGATTTATCCGTTACAGATAAACAAACGCAGATAAACAGCAGTCACTGAACATATAAAAATAAGAATTAAATTAGCGATACCAATTAAATAATCGACAATCGGACCCTAATGATAGTATTATTATAGAAGACGATTATTTATTATAAATATCCTATATATAAACATGTAATAAATATGACTGTCAATTTAATTCAATTAAAAAATTAATTGAATCAAAACCCCAACAAAAAAATAAATTTTTAATAATCCATTTCTAATTTTACGGTTATCAACTATTAACAATGGCATATATTTCATTTCATTTTATAACAATAAATAAATATATTGGGATAATATTGTTAAAATAGTATTTGCCCACAGCCACACATAATAACTGAAAATACTTTATTTTAATATGTATCAGGAATTTTCCATCATAAACGGAATGTATACATAGTACCTACATCTTTGAAAAGTGTTGATTTATATTCTGCAAAAGCAAATAATGACTATTTTTAAGTGTTTGTTTATGCAGAGGAAAGGCATTAAAGAAATTTATAAACTCCTCTGATGATAGGAATTTACTTCAAAGTCGAATGCTTGTTAATTTTATTGCACATTTGCTTGCAATTAAAAATTAAAGAAATGTCCCGAAAAAGATTTTAGGCCTTCTGGAAGATCTGCAGACCCTATTAAAATATAATGAATTTAGAAAACATTGCCAGACTTAATTCGTACCAGTATGATAGAATATCTAATAGGAGTTATTAAAAAAACGTCACATTTAAATTTCTACGGGTGCACCCCATTATAGCATTCCATATTAAATAATAATAAGATAATCTAAAAAAAAAAGTTGATGCAAACTAATAAACCTCGTGTAAAATAATATATTTACCTAAAAATATATTGTTTGTCATTAAATAAAGCATATTATTTACAAATTATTACCTCCCTATTGTTCTACCCAGTGGCGGATTTAACACTTAAGGAGCTTGAAGCGTTACAAATTATTGGGGGCCCATAGTATAAATCAATTACTACAATTTATATACCTTTTATTTTTTTATCAAAAATTAAGTACATATAATTATTAATATCAGGCTCGAATTCACGGGGGGAAATTTCCTCCCCAAGATTTTTTAAATAATCCGACTTTGTCTCATGCCGCAGTCACACGAGTGTAAAATTGGTGTTTTTGTATGTGTTACACACTAAGCTTTATCTACGACCATATATTTAACCTAGAATATGATTTGAGATTGAGATACTGGATTGTCGAAAGTAGACAATGCCCGCAGTTTGTGGAAAATAGGTGTTAGTTGTAAAAATTAAGAAATGCATATAACTCAATGTAATAATCATTTATTTTTCAAAATTAATACTGAAATCTGAACAATTATTTAAATTAATAATAGTAGTTTTGTTGGTGTCTTCAATTTTATAAATGTCATAGACACATTTTTAAATGTATTTTGGACGTCGTGTTATTCCGCCGCTGCGTTTTTGTTAATGCAACTAAGTAAATCATAATCTCAATGCTACAAATACATTGAATACCTAATGCTTCATTTGAATATAATTTGAAATAATAAATTCCCAAAACATTTTTAGATTTCCATGTAACAGACCGGTTATTCTAAATGTATGGATTAAAGCCATCACAAGGATACATCGTTAAATCAATTTTACGTTAATTCAATAACAATTTTTGTAATAACTTTATATGGTAATAATAACTTTGTAGGCTGGTAGTTGACAAAGTAGCTCAGAGGTAGAGATGTCGCTCAGAAAGTGGAAGGCCCAGGGTTCGATTTCCAGCTGGGGGTGATAATCTCTCTTATGGATTTGCATTCAAAATATAATTTAAGGTAAAACATTAATTAAACAAAATAAATTAACATAAATAAAATGCAAAATGAACACAAACGTGTTTCAATAAAGTGAGTTTTGTTGATAAATGACTATTAATACTATTATACTCACAATTTTATAGTGATATGTGTATAAACCACAGACGAGCTGCCCCTAACTGAGGAGAGCTAAAAGCTCGAAACAGCTGTCTTAAGAGGAATCCGTACGATAGTCGGTCTTCAGATTCGTTACCCTATCCCCACTGTAATTTTTACTAAAGGGAATGGTGGAGAAATAACGAATTACCACGAACTTTCTTTTAGTACAGAAGTCCGGCCACCTTATTACCACGAGGTTTCTCGATTCGTTAGCGAAGGGGAAGTTTTGTATCGGAGCGGGGTGCACGATGTTTTGAAAATATGTTTGCAGGATATTACTGGATTTAACGTAGCTCTTACATATTTTTTCTTACAATGACGAAATTTGACAGAAATATAGTTGAAGACTTACATTGCGATTTGGTCAGACTCTTTTTTCTAATATGTTACCTAAATTCGAGTATTCTGCACATGAAAATGTGCATTTTTCCATAAGTTTATAATTTATTTTTAACAATAAATTAATCGCTTTCCTCAATTGCGTCTGACGGAATTGTAGAAGAGGTGTTGTATGTTCTAACAAAAAAAAGAAAATATCAAAAATATTGAATATTAACGGTTGTACAGCAGATCCAGAAAGCCATAAAATCGATACTATTTTCATCGTACGGATTCCTCTTAAAATACCGTCTGTGATTTATACACATATCACTATAAAATTGTGCGTATAATAGTCGACCGTTAACAATTTTTCAACTTTTAAATTTATTAAAAACTCACTATATTAAAACACGTTTGGATTCATTTTGTATTTTACTTATATTAATTATACGGCCGGACGCTCGACCGGATTTTATTTTGTATATTCCTGTATTGGATAATCAAATTATGTCGCTTAGTGCGGTTTGATACCTACAGGAGACACCGCAGTTATTTGATGGTGTTAATGTTACTTCCGAGCTAGTATATACGCTCAGATGATGTGTGTAGAATTCACATACGAGCTGCCCCTAATTGAGGAGAGTCAAAAGCTCGAAATAGCTGTCTTAGGATGCCGTCGGTGGTTTACACACATATCACTATAAAATTGTGAATATAATAGTCACCATAAACAATTTTTAACTTTTAAAAATAAATTAATCTTTATATAAAAGTTATAACTTTGTACACTCTAAAAAATTACCGGTAAATTTACCCTAAAAAATGGAGGCAACTATGTTACCTCCATTTTTTGGGGTAAATTTACTTTAAAGTGTAATTTTCATAGGAAGTGGAAAATTTCAACATTAGGTTAAATTTGCATTGTAATGTTTCCTTTTTAAACAAATTTACAGATTAAAATTACAATCTCAATGTAATTTTACATTTTAACATTAAAACACCTGTGTAAAGTTACATGACAAAGTTAATATTTCATGGCAATAGTATTTTTCAGGGTTAAAATACAAATGTGAAAATACTTCTTGAATGTAACGATGACTTGCGAAAGTACTTGCAAATTCAATCGTTCCTCTGAATATTACTTACATAGGTAAATGAATTGTATGAAACAAAATAAAATCAAAGTAATTTTTATTGAACGTATGTACTTATATAAAATATAAGACATTAACAGAACTTCTTTTCAGGGGCTTTCGGAAATATTTGGTCTTTCAAAGACATTCAGATAAAGTTTCTGTTCCACCTAGAAAATTAAAAAATTATAAATTATATAAACAATTATACACGAGTACCTTTCTCAATTACAGTTATGCTAGTTTATTTCGAATTCTTCAATTTTTGATTCATCCTAGAAAAACATTAAATTAAATATTTTTATTTTATTGGTTTAAATTTGTAATTTTAACATATAGGTACTTACCGATTATTATTTTTTAACTTCTACTATAAAATAAAATTCTTCCCATCTTGGGTCATACGTGTAAATATTTGCCTTTAATAAATCCGCACTACACTACAACGAAAAACAAAATATTAATGAGCAATGAACACTTCGTTCGATATTGATAGGGTACGGCGCCTCGCCGATTGCGAAGCCTGTAACAAGAAATCATAAAAGAATGGTACACACCATTCCGACCATTCCCCAAAAGCCCTATTTGGACTGTTCATAATGGGTTCCTGAATTCTTTCACGAAACGAAGGTCACCAATAATCAACAAACAGGTGCAATCAGCGAAATAGCATCTCAACGGTTAAAAACATATTAAGGGTAAAATTACACTATTCTTGTTCAAGTTCATCTTATCTTTAATATAACACTAAAAATGAATCAAGTTATTAAGTAATAATACATTTCCAAGGAAAAATTTTCTGAGTTATGTAAATTTACATTATGGATAGTGATTTTAACCAGTTAAATGTAGTAGAATTACTTATATTTGTGTAATTTTACGTAATTAAAGAACATTTTACCACAAATAGTAAAACAACTATTAACGTATAGGTAAAGTTAAATTTTAGAGTAAAACTACCGCAAATAAGAGAGGAAAGTTAACTCTTTCCCAAGGTAAATTTCAACTCATTTTTTAGAGTGTATATTTCAAATAATTAGAAATATTGCATTGCTGACATCTATGGCATTTTAATAGAACCACTGAAAATGCGAAATCATTTCCCACAGTCATTTCCGTACAGTTTAAAGATTATGAACAATGAGTCATTTTCATGGTTACTAGACTGTGTAAAATGTGTAATTTTTTGTAGTGGTCGTAGATAAATTAGTTATTAATATGGAGATTGTTGAACAACCATAACGAGTGCTAAAAAATCAACTTTAGTGCTAAGGTGTACATTAGGTTTTTTCTGTAATCGTGAAATTAAGAATTTAAAATACAAAATGTGCTTTGAATAACAGTCGAGTAGGCAACTAAATCAATATGGCTGCGCGCGACATATGTCAAATACATGTGAAACAATGCAAATAAAAATTACAGATGAGTCCGTAAAAGAGTTCTACTTTATTTCAGAAAAACATTTTATCCCATATAATCAGTTCATTTATAATGGAACTTTTCTGCTTTTAGAAGCATCAAATTTATCAATAATATTTTCAAAACAGTCAAAACATAAATTTTGCGTAATGTCATTTTCAATAAGCATTACTAATAAAATTTTAAATGACTTTGTCCAAGATTAGTTCTTAAATAATTCTTTACACGTTTAAGAACCTCCGGAGATAGATCGTTCTCCAGTTGCATTACATAACGGTAATGTTAAGATTTTTTTTAATTGTTTCAACTTTGGGAAATGTTGACAACTGACAAAAGACATTAAGGAATTTCACCCATTCGAAAGCATGGTACAGTTCCCCTTCCCCGAATGTAAGTCGGACGACCGCGCAGAGTTTGCTAGAAGGCATTGAAGACAAGCCATTCGGAGCGACAGAGGTGATACATTCTAGGCAGGTCTGCTGCGAAACTGTATATTCCGTTACAAAATTTTACCTATCACTCTGAATGCTTGCATTTTCGCACGAAACTCTATTGCGTTGACCGTACACCTGTTTTACCCGCCTGTACACGATATGAACTGTTGTTGTCACATGTTTCACTATTCTCGACAAAGTGAGTTCCCATGCCAATAATTTTTATTCGTCGCATGTCCACTGCGATCCTGGGCAAGGGTCCTCTTCGGAGCCCCCTGACTTGTGGGGCATGGAGCGACCGCTTCCACCGCTTTTGCGTAAATCAGCCACTGTTCACTGAATGTCTATCAGAAACGATTAATTCAAGAAATTAGTCATCTTAGTAGTCGGATGACCGCGTTAATTGTGCGAGAAGATCAGCATTTAGACCGACAGAGATGATATGTTCCTCGCAGGTCCGTTGTGAAACAGTATACAATATTTTACCTATCGCTCTGAGTGCCGCTTGCCTTTTCGTACAAAACCCTGATACGTCAACCGTACACTTCTCTTACCAGCCTGTACACGATATGATCTGTTTCTTGTTTCACTTTTCGCAAGAAAGTGAATTCCCACGCCAATACTTTTTATTTGTCGCGTGTCCAGTGCGGTCCTTGGCAGGAGGCCTCTGCTGGTCCCCCTGACTTGTGGGGCCTGAAGCGACCGCTTCCAACGCTTGTGCCTAAATCCGCAACTGGTTCTACCTATCTGTCTATCCATTTCTTCCTACCCTTAAGAAATTTTTTTCGCTAGTTTACTGTAATTTTCTTCTTTCTTTATAACAATCAAATATTTATTAAAGTTGCTAAATAAAGATTTATATTTCGAAAATTAGTTTTATTTATTATTTTATTAAAATTATTTTGAAATTAAAAGATATAAATATATACATTCCGCAAAAACTCCAGTTGTCACCATTACCCAATGCATGTACGGAAATGGAAGGTATTAGGAACGTCACCGCTACGTGATTTGATGACAGTTGATGCTTTATGACACCGGGGTACACATCGAATCGCTAGTCCATTTCTACATGACTATTGCTTAATAAAAAGTTTATTTTTGTTTTCAAACATTTGCAAACAATTATTCTGTTAAATAGATCAAATAAATTAAAGTTCAATTTCAAAAATAAATGACAAAATGCAAAAACAATTCAATTCAGAAATAAAATTAATTAATATTAAATAATTAATTAAATTTTTAAAATAAAGCAATGATAGGATTAATTTAATCGGTATACCCATGTGTTCTATATTATATAAATTCAATTATCAAAGATATTGAACAATTTATAAATATTTGTAATTTTCTGTGTTCATAGCAACCTCTAAACATTAATCAATTTTAATTCCTATAGCTTCCTTTTATTTTTATTCGATATGGTATGCTATGAAGGGGTATACACATAAAAATGTAAGTGACCCCTTTTTCTTGATCGTCCTAATGTATAATTTAAAGTTATTTATCTTTAGTACATATAATTTTCTGTTAAGTTAGAGAAAATGAATATTTTATAAAATTTATCTCAATTTTATTCCATACCTTACATTCCTAATTTATGAAGAAATTAAGAAAACAGTTCTCAATATGCAGGAAGTAAAAACCAAGGATTGTACCTTTGAATAACTTCACTTTACCATTCATTTGGATTTGTTTTACTAAAATTAGATTTTAATCTTCACAAAAAGTCTCATTCGACATTCCTCACGTTTCAAATGCAAAACATTTTTGTTGTATTTTTGAATCTAATAATAACAACGTTTATCATTTTTATTTCTCAATTGGTAAGTAACATAAATTACCAACAAACGAGAAAATGGTTAAGAACCAGGTTATATAAACAAAAATGCAAGACGAATATTAATGAAAGATGATTCAGTCGAATAGATAATATAACATTCATTATACGGGAGATAAAGCGCCTGTGGCTTATCACTGACAGTGAGTTTCAGATGGGCCTTCATCTATACTGTAAGCGACTCCCATCACAGGACGATTTAGTAAAAAAAATATCGATAATCTATATAGAACCTTTGGGAGGAAAGTTTTTATGAGTAGTTATTTTAAAAATGCTCAATAATCTACTTTATGTACTTCTAAAAGCACGAGAATTTAGTATTATTTCAGTTCCTTAGAGAGTTCCTTAGAGAAGAAACAAATAATTTATTTGTTGACAATTTTTAAAAATTGCTTAGAACGTTCTTGTTGTTGAACAAACGTTATGGCCAAAGATAAATATTAATAAAAGTACTAACTGTTTTTTATCCAAATTATCGTTAAATTCTATAAAAATAAAAGTCTAGATTAAACAAGATTATGGTTCTAACCTTCATGCCCAAATTTTAAATAATGTTAAAGTAATTTTGCTACGATAACACTTTAGACTTAAGCTGCTAAGAGAAAGGTCTTTCATCTTAATTGGCATAAGTACTAACCTTTATATAATTTTTTTTATTGGATTTAAACATTAAAAATAAATAAACAAAATTGTGTTCATGTTTTTTTTTGATTAAATGTTCTGATCATGACTGTGATTCTTGACTCACTTCTGGATTCAAGGGTCATAATCACACTGAATGACAGACCGTTATAAAAGTTAATTTTGACTTTTGTTTAAAGTATTCATACTTATTTCAGTGACGCCCGGAAACATAGTTCAACTAATCTGTGTGAAATCCTTAAAATCTACCACCTTATGCATTTTTATTAAGTGTTCTTCTTCTTCTCTTGGCTTGATTACATGCTAGCCGTGGTATTGTTTAAACTTATAACTGCTTGGGTTTTTAAAGTGCATAAGTTTTTAAAATAGGGTGTTGCAAATCGTTAAGTTTAGACTTTAGGAATTCTTCAATTTTAAAACATTAAAAAATATGTGGTTTTCGAGATGTATGGTCCTGAAATAGTTATTTGTATACCAAGGCATTAAAGTTGTACTTTTTTATCACGAATATGAAGATTATTGCTATGAAGATGAACTACAACCATAACGAATGATAAAAAATCAACTTTAGTGCTGAGCTGTACATTACGTTTTTTTTTGGAAATCATGAAATTAAGAATTTAAAATTCAAAATATGTTTTTAATAACAGTAGAGTAGGCAACTAAGTTAACGTGGCTGTGAAATACATGTGAAACAATGCAAATAAAAGTGACAGATGAGTGCGTAAAAGTGTTACTTTCCAGACTCACACGAGTGCGTAAAGTGTTTACTTTATTTTAGAAAAACAGGTATATTCCTATATTTCAGTCATTCGTACGACCCCAACATCTTTATTAATAGTTATTTCTCTAATGCGAATTTTTTTTACAAATACTTCTTTGGGGATTTATTAATATGTCTATCTCAACATATTACACACTATTCCACTTTTGCTAAAAATGGCACTGAAGAACTACAAATAGGTAAGGTAAGTAAATCACAGTTTTATTATTTTATATACAAAAAATTAAAAATGGTTCAGCAACAAATTTTCTTGTTTTTTGGTTGATTTGTATGGATCGACCCTTTTCGTCAATTTCAATACTTAATAAATTAATTTAAATTCGTTTAGTGAATAGTTTTCTAGTATCTAGTGTTATAATAAAATTATTCTTAAACGTTAGTTAATGTAAATATTCTTCTCCTATTAAACAATTCACACGAAATTCGAGTTTTTATTAACAGATCATTACATTGGGTCATGTGAATAAAATATAGTTAAAGCTTTTACTATACATCTATCCTATTCTCATGAATTAAAAGTCATAAAGCTTTTACTATACATCTATCCTATTCTCATGAATTAAAAGTCATATCTGTTATTTTTTATTAATAGTAGTAAAAGCATTTGTTGCATTTTCTTCATATGGCCCAATACCTATTACTTTGATTTTAGGTGACGATATTCCTCGAAACTAATTACGTACGTTCATGATTTGACGGAAATAATCGCACTTATGTATCTTACCAATAAACAGCCATTTGAGCATTTGATTCAGAAACGAAACTTACCTGAAACAAAAGAAAAAATATTAAATCATTTTCATTGTGACATAATAGTTATTTTTGCCCGATCGGGCGTTTCCGTTCATTTACAAGCTCTGCTTTCAGGGTGGTAAGTTCAACTTACCGCCCATAGCAAGTTAGTGAAATACCTCGTCATTAAGTCATTAAGTCGAAAATCACTCATTACCATTCTAAACATAGTCCGGATTGAAACAAAAATTGTTTTGTCAAATTTGTTTCCTCAATTCCATAACAACCAGACGCATTAACTGAGGTGAGGTGATGATGAAAATTTACATTTTCAGTTTGATTTTTTTAATGCTTACTCTATATGTTTAAAGTTAACTCATAGATCCGATCGGGCAAAAATAGTATAAGCATAACGGCCATTAGGTACCTCGGTATCTCGGCGGAGGTCTCCATATTAGCCTCGACTGGCAAAGTGTACCTACCGCCCTTAATACTTTAATTACTATTATGTACCAAGGGCGTTAGAATGATGATAATGCCAAGAGGGTGATGATGTTCCAGCCCGAGGGCCTGAAGGATCCGAAGGATGGAAGTCGCCCGATGGGCATTATCACCTAGTAACGCTCGTGGTGCATACAAAATTTTATTTTTCACGAGAATGTGTACAAGTAGAAATTTAATTTTAATTTATAACTGTTGGCATTGCCAAGCACGTTGTTTATATTTATAACACTAGGAATTTTTATATTTGTCGAATGGTAATAACTTTTGCTAGATTTTCAGTCAAGTTCAGTTAATCAAAGTCAAACAAAAATATGAAAGTTTAAATTCAAATATTTTTGTTGTTGGTTGTTATCAATATAAAAACAAAAAAGTCCTAATAGCACATATTATCTAAAGAATAAGTTAATCTTAGCATTTTTATCTAAAAAATTTCTGCAGAAGTTGGCACAAAAGAATTCGTGGATCACGTCCCCAAAAACTAACTTGCAAATACACGTTATTTGTTGTGTCGCAACATACTCGTACACAAACATATAGTTTTTGGCCTAAAGATTCAAATTACCATTGAACGTAACACTGCGCCGACTACAGTTAGAAAGTAAACGATGAGCGGGCGTTATAGACTATAATGCCCACTATAATGGCACTGGTTGTTAGGAAGTTGTTTATATAGTTCACAGGTATAATCAGCAAATAATATGCAAGTAAAACATAAAATACATTTTCTCAAAACTAAATAAACTCTGTTTTATCATAACACATTCATTTTTCTCCACATAACCTTTTAACATGATTTTCATGAAAATCTGAAAATATTCAAGAATAACGTAAATAAAAAGTTAAAGTACCTAATACTCAATAAAACCAGAAGTTTTCCAAGAATAGAAAAGATAGTCAACTTGCAAAAGGTCATTTAGAACTTAAGACTATTAGTTATCAGTGGAAAGAGCAACGTTCTTGAGAACGAATTGCTCAGTTAGATTTCCCTTAAGTGTTTAAAACTATTTTGATAAATGATTTCCAGTTTTAGTCTGCAGATTTTTCAGCGAAGAACATACTATATAGGCAACCAATAATAATAAGTGCAACAGTTTGTTATTTTGGTCGATCAAAAAAAATAAAACTGTTACGTCAGATACTTGATAGAACTGTTTTATTTCTTAACATAGGCAGTCATTCTTTCCTGTTCGAACTTTCGCAATGACGCCTTCAAGCGGAACACCGGTTACGACCCACTGATCCACCATGAATCAATTTTAAAGTGTATTAATGTATTCTAAGATAGTACGTCCCCAATCCCAATCTATAAATTAAACATGAAATAAATTATTTAATTCATGATTATGTTCTTCCACAAAATAAGGCTGGAAACAATAACCAATATAAAATAAACATTTAATCAGCATTAAAATTGAGCTTGAAACTTCGTATCATCCTCTGACTAAACTTTGAGTTCAATAGTGAACTTTTAATAGTTAGGGAAACAATATTAAAGGGTTCTGTAGGTAGACGGTAAAACATCAGCCCTGCGAACAATTTTTAGAATACTGGGTAATGATTTTAGAGTTAACATTTAGAGTAGAAAAACACTTTTTTTCGTTCTATTCTTATAACAAAAATAATTCCATTTATATTTTCTCTCTATTAAGGTCCAAGTGTACCCAAAAAACGTGTGTTGTTTGTTTAATAAATAATATAATAATGTGATAATTTTGGTTTTAAGTTAATAGTCGAGGAATGTTAAAAACTTACTTACCTAACTTGTTTTGGAAAAAAAAATTTTTAATTAAATTATTTCACATGTTATACGTGAAAAATTAATTTTGGAGACACTGTACATTCAAAATTAATCAAAATAATACCACTTAAGTTTCATAGTATTTGAACTATTTTCCCAAATTTTAAGAAAATCGTATGTCTAGGGACTAAACTATTACCTCCTTTTTGCCAAAAAAAAGCAGTTTTTTTTGGCAAAAAGCAGGTTTTTTGGCAATAATTATGAAATATAAGTGGTATTATTTTGGTTAATTTTGAATGTACAGTTTTTCTAAAATTAATTTTTCACGTATAACATGTGAAATAATTTAAATAAAAATTTTTTTTCCAAAACAAGTTAGGTAAGCAAGTTTTTAACATTCCTATACTATTAACTTAAAACCAAAGTTATCACATTATAATATTATTTATGAAACAAATAACACACGTTTTTGGGTACACTTGGACCTTAATAGTATTCTACTTTAAAAGTATAACAAAATCCACTCTGATTTAACTTTTTTTAAGGGAAGAAAAGCCGTTAAAAAGTGATCTAAATGGTAAACAAAAGTTTGTTAGTGTTCATGTTACTTTAGCTAGAATAAATAAAACGATTGGCACCAATATACACTTTATCGAGTATTTCACAAGAAAAACGTGTGCGCAATAACGATACTAACAAAAATGGCGATAATCAGCTTTCTGTTGTATTTGACTTCGTCTTGTTCTAACTGTTGATTCTTTGCAATTTCAAAAATTACTAAAATTAGTGGGAATTTTAAAATTTTACAAATCTTTCAATTTACTTAATGTAGCTGTACAATTTAAAACGTAATGAACAACTAAGCAAAATTTAGAGATCAAAATTATATTGACTAGACCAAAAACAGGTATCTGTATATAGTTAATAAAACCAACACTAAATTTATATTTGTAAAATTTTGAAATTCCCGCTAATTTTAGTAACTTTTCAAATTGCCAAGATTTAACAGTCTTTATAACTATAAACCTGTTAATGCAAATATGTTCACGTCTTTTTACTGCGTGTGAATGTGAAACTTCGCAGTTTGTTTTAATATAAGGTAACCTAAAACAATTTTACATTTTAAACATTTTATTAATACATGTATTATTTTATAATTTTAGTAATTAGTTATAATGAGTAAGACGGAAGCACTTGGAAACATATAAGACATGTTCAACAGTAAACTATTTAATATTAATATCCAACGGAGCTGTACTTATTTTTCTATAATTCATATTCAGTGTTTTATTTCCAAACAATAAACAGAGATATTAAGAAATTAGGTAAGTAAAAGCAATAATTAGAATTATATCTAATTCGTAGAACAACGTAGTAATTACATCATTTTTTAGTAATTTTGAACTTTGACGGAGTTTACGGAGTGCTGCAAGGGAATCTCATAATAGAAATTTCATTAGAGTTGGCATGGCGCACGACCATAATTCACTCTAGCAACAATTAACAATCATATCATGAACCAAGAAAAACAATTTCGAAGTAAAGGTTCCGGGGTGCCCTTTAACCAAAACAGAAGTGTTTATTATTGACTTTGACATTGGAAAACTGCACTATTTTCACTCTAAATTTTAATCTAATTAGAAAACAAATTATACAATGTAAAGTTTTTGCAGTAGTTTTTCCCATGTAGAGTAAAAGATTCAAAAATGAAGAATAAAATATTACTCCGAATCCGAAACAATTAGAAATTTGACTGTTTTAGCATAAACAAGTTACCATAAATGATCAAAAATTTTAGAGTGTAATAAATTTACACTAACATTGTATTGAAGTTAACTCTATGGTCTCCACGAAGGTACAGATTAGATATTTTAGTCTAAATGTATTGGACCTAAACACACACTTTTTAGAGTGGTCTAGTGTTTAGTACGCTATATGTAATATGTATACATATAGAATGCCTATTATCAATACTTCAATAGCTATATAACCTTTTTATTTTAGTTTATAGGTTGTTAATGAATTATGTTGTTCATTTTAGGCCTTTATGAATCTATTAAAGTTGCAGCAAATCAGGTTTGTATTAATTATTTTGATAAGTACTACAGAATTAAGCATACTTTACCTGTGACCTAATTAATATCAATAATCTTCTAATTATTTTGTGGTTATCATGTTTTTTTATGTTGTGTTGATTATTATCACAAATCATTTATCAGCAAGCAGCATGACCCTCATTTAAAATAAAGTAATTATATCATTCTTCATTACTGTGGCATATTGTCATGATCCAGACTTCTGTTACCATAGCAAAATGCAGATGACGACAGACCTTTATCAGACGTTAAAGCAAAACCATGCAAACAAAATACCTTGAGTGTCTAGGAATTAACTTATGTAATTTTGAAAACATCAGAAGTGTACCATTACTAATTTATGCTGTGGTTATCCAAAACATGTTATTATGATTTTATCAGTAACATTACGTAGGTATAATACGCAATATTAATTCTGTTGCTGTAGGTACCACGTCTAATAGTACGTAAGTCAGTGTTTTTAAAATGCAGACAAAGTCTCCTAATTGATTTATAATTTAATCGCAAAAAAGCACTAACAGTAATCATCGTGAAAAATTATCGGGATGCTACCACTTCTTCAATCTGGAGATACATCAAGTGTATTGTTTATATGGAAATATTAATAATGATAATAAATAATAAATTCTATTTCTGCCTTATCTGTTCTTTTCATTAGATATTACAATTAGTAATAAATTGTATTGTTATCAAAACACTTAAATGTCTTAAACTTTTACTTTGTTATCTACTTTTTTGTCTTTTGTTTTACATGACAAACAATTAACACGTGTAATAAAATTCGTAAAACTATAACTAAACAATAGAGGGATTATTCCAAAAGCTAATATTATGTAACACTGCATAACTTGACTTATTAACAAAAATATTTAAAATTGTGTACTTGGGAGGTATCTAGAATTTTTGTTATGCTACACAAAATTAGTCAAGCGCTCCGTCATGCATTAAACTGTATTTACGGTCTTGGGAAAAAACGTCTTTTGGGTGAAAAGGCTATGTAGCAATTGTTTTATAGACAATAATAACACCTCATTTTAATTAGAAATCAGCAGGTCTATGTTTAGTTTAATTACTTATTTAAATTGGTATTTCCCTTAGTAGAGAAAATACGTCAGGTTTTTGTGGAAGTGACGGTAAGTAGAATTAATACAGATTTTAAAAAAACATGTTAGTTTCACCAACAGTTTAATAATATATTTTTATAGGACCGGCTTCGCAAAACGCGCCCCTGATGGAATCTATCTTATTTTTCAGTAGCAAAATTGTTGTTCATTCCATTGTCGGTTGCGCATCGCAACTGAATGATGATTGAACATAAACCAAGTTCGTTACAAACTCTTATAACTCGTTTTAAGATTTTTGATATAATGAATTTCAAATTGAGCTATAAAAAATTGAGAGTGTCTAATAATTAGGTATACGAAATTCTTGACTTTTTCATTTTATTTTTTATGTTTTAAACGACTTTGTTCATTAAATTCAGGCGAAATATAAATATTTTAAAACCAAAAACGTTAAATAAATTTTAAAAATAATTAATCTTTACCTTCATTTAGATTTTCAAGTTTTAGAAATCTGTTGAATTCTTCTTCAAGTTTTAAAGCTGCGAATTTAAGTTCATGTTCAATTTAAAAATTTTACATATCCTCTTTTCTAAACTAACAAAATTTAAAAATTTTCGAAATTTAATTTTTTTTTTAAATTCATATTCTACATTTCTAAAAACTTTTAGAATTCTTTCCGGTCCTATAATCTCAATTCTCATTTGAATTCAGTATATGAACCAAAAATAATAAATATTAATCAGCAAATTACGAAAGTTTGGAAATTCCTTGGAAATTTTCAGTTTTCCAGGTTTTGAATTTTTCTTATGTATTCTATTTGTAATTATAAATTAAAGTTAAATCTAAAGTTAATCGAAATCCGATATCATATATAAAACAACAATGAAAATAATTCTAATTTAATTTTGAATATTAAATTTCCTATATAAAAGTTTCCTATATTATTACAAGCAATCCATAAAATTTCCACATTTTCTTATTTTGCAGTTGGAAATAAATGTCTAATTTAATATCAGGGAAAAGGGGTTTTGATACGTGCAAAAGTTGTTGTTATATATTGTTTGATAGTTAAAGTACTTTTTGTTTGTTTAAAGCCTTAAATTCAATTTCATATATAAAGAATAAAATCGAAACTATGAAGCAAATCTCTTGCAATATATAATTTGTCTTACAATTCCAAACTTTTTTATTTAATAAAATAACATACAAAAGATACAAAAATTATGCATGAAGTTATTAAAAAATATATTAGTTTAGAATCATCTTATTATTATATTATAGATTATATTAATTTAATATTCATCTTATATTGAAATTTATTTTGCTTCTTTCTTTAAAATTATCTTTTCACATTTTAGAAATTTTAAATTCAAAAAATTGAAAAATTATGAATTCTTTTATATATCGGTTAAGATTTTGACATAGTAAGATTATATTTTAATATAAATATAATAATTATTTATTATAGTATTTTTGAAAACCTCGCGTATGGTTTTGCTCCTCTCTTCTGAAGCTTCGCAAGTTTAAAATATGCATTTGGAAAGAGAATCTGAGAGAGTCGCCGTTTGAAAGGTCTGTGCACGAGTGTGAAAGTCAAGAAGGAGTTTCTCCGGTATTTTTAGGTTAAATGTGGATTTTATTCAAGCCGAGATTGGAGTATTTGACAAAGCACTTGCACAGTACGAGCTTTTAAAGCACGTTTTAATTTTCTTAGCCATGTTAGCAACCAGAAGCAAACATCTTCTAGAGGTAATTTTAAAATTCGTATCATATTTCCTTAATGCCCATTCGCTATCATATGAAACAAAGCTTTTTTCGCCAAGAAAAAATAACTATAAAAGCTATAAAAATTTATGAAAATACACTCATACTTACTGTAACTAAAAACTCATATGTCTGCCTCAGCTTGAGATTTAAACTCTTTCTTACAAATTAATTATTCAAGTCGTAGGTATTGGTTCCACAGCTGTATGAATTGTGAAAAGGAATGGATAAGGGTTTTAAACACAATTAAAAACTCAAAAAGGGCGCCATCTGGTTCTGATGCTTTAAATTAATTATAAATTAACCAATCAAAGATGTTATTTTGAATAAGCATTAAAATTTACTAAATCCATTAACCAGAAAATGAATAAAATATTTAGTTGGAACAAAAAAAATTTTGTTTATTACAATTGTTGAAGAAATGAAACTAAGCTTTCATAACCAATATGGTTCCGTTTTATAGATCCATCAAGTTTGCAATAGTAACATTTATTATGAACAGAAGGGATAAAATACACATACAAAGATAAACAAATAAAACACACCTTGTATATTTATTACTAATCCAATCTAAATTTATTGGATTATAATTATGTCCAACAGTTAATCAATAAAAAAATTCACCAAGAACTTTTCATTTAATAAAGAAAACAAACAGGAAAACTTATTGGATTGACCATAAAATTGTTAAAAACACCTTAATTTAAATATTAACCTTTGTATTGACTGAGCTTTTCCTGGACAAAAATTTATAAACAAATCTCTAAAGGAGATTAAGCAAATTATATCAGTTCAACAGTATCAATATAAATGAATTGCAATTAAGTTAAAGCTTAAAGATTTTAACTATCAAGGAGAGCTCTCCCTAAAGAAAATTCATTACCATGACATTCTTAATACTTGAACTACAAACAAATACCTATTTAATATTACAGTACCTTGCATTTTCCTTAATTAAACTCATAGAATACCATACATCAAGTCCAGTAGAAATTGGAAATTCGCTTTTCATTTGAGGAAATTGTGAAAAATCTCGGCGTTGCATCGAAGTATAGGTTCTGCATACCAAAACGTGATCCAATCTTAATTGATAATAACAGCTCATATAGTTTCATAAACCAGTAAAGTCAAGCACGAAAAATAACCAACATTTTAATTTGTGCTTAGTTAATAACGTCTTTAATTTTCACCCAGAAAAACTAATGGAACTGTTCTGAAGCATCCAGTTATATTAATTCACTGATTGCATTAACTGCACTCAAATTCTTTAAGAGGAATTTTAATTTCACAAAAGCACAGGAATCGGTCACTACATTTAGGATTTCTTTAAATAATTCTTCCTATAACGTGAAACGTATTTAACTTTAAAACTTTCACAAGTCACAAAAGATCGGTAAAACTATACGGAACGGTAAATAGAATTTCTCGCAATTCTTTAGGATTAAAGAACTGTAATCCATTGGCACTAATTTAAAAGCAATCAATCATTATTGATCGATAATATAACCGCGCACCCAGGTCGAATCATAATATCGACCGTTCGCTTGCAGGGTGCTGTTCACAAACTCCCCGTCTCAAAAATCTGTCTGTTTGTGTTTGTTCAGAACCGAGCGAAGCCTTTTTATAAACTTCGATTCAAGCTACTCCGCGTCTCAACATCTGTTTTTAGACGGCAAGGGTGCTTGTTACTTGCCCTACTATAGGATTTTAGACCTTACGTGTAAAAAATAGTACCAAAATTCTTTCCCGCTGGAAAAGCACGTGTGCAATACTGCTACTGTCGAGACGAGAATTTCTACGCAGCATTGACTTAAAATTTTTAAAACGCAAATAACAGACAAAGGAAAGTGTATTTACGAATCGTATACACTTAAAATATTTACCGAAACATTTAAATGAGATGACGAAGCGCTTCTCATGGTTTCTTTTCAAGGTTTCTTTTTGAAGAAATTGATATTATTTTTTAAAATGCCAGGTTGCAAGATACAAAAAACGACATTAACATGACGTTACATTACTTCATTATAGCAAATATTAAACATTCCCTTCCTATAAATACTTTTTATTTAAAATGTTTATTTGATGACAGGCTAGTTTAAATTAAGCGACGTCCACAGGACCGAACTTAGGATTTTTAACCAGAATTAATACAAAATTCTATGTACTAAATACCGGTGAAAATGTACCCGTTACACATAACAGCTTAGCCAAAACATAAAGGTCTGATTAGTTTTCGATGGAGTGGTGTGCAAAGTACCGAAAACCGAACATATCTTGGATCATTCTGTATAAATCGATGGTGCTAGGATGGAACCAAGAAGACACTTGTACACATCTGGGTGCCTTCTATCATCTGAAATTTCCAGATTCAATCTAGCTCATCTACCACCACTGTTTTTAACCTAGAGATTTTTCGAAACACCCTGTATACACGATACCGTCGTATAACTCAGCCGTCGCCCTCCCCCCTCGATGTCGACTTGATTTAGTGTTAACAAATAAGCATGCCAGAAAAGATGAATGCCGAAGCTGCTCCCCCCCACCTCCAGACCAAGCGTTTTGCAAAGTCGGGAATTTTTACAGGACCGGTTTGTTGCAGCAGGTGAGTTAATTGGTAACAGTTTCAATCGTATGACTTGATTTGTTCCAGAATTATGACTGTTTTTGCACTGATTTCGGTTTTCCATTTTTCTAATCCTGAAAATGACCTTGACTGGGTAGGATGTATATAGGCTTTTTTGTACTTTGCGTTTATATCAAGGCTCATTCAGAACCGAAAGTAGTGCTGAACTAGCTCATTTGAGTTTCGAATTAGAACTAGTGTAATTTAGTTTTTCGAGGTTGTCAGTCATGAACCATGACAAATGAAATGTCATTGAAATCATTGTTAAATTAAAATTTGAATTTTCAAATGTCAAAATTTGACATTTATCGATTGTTGGTACCAACCACGATAAAATTCCCCAAATTTTAAAAGTGCGAATTTTTATTTTAAAACGGATAAAATTAGTAAAAAAGAGGTGCGAAGTACAAAAAATAGTATAAAGAACTCGTTTTATAAGACATTTATTGCGGTCGTTTTTTAAACTAGCATTCGTGCAATAAATCATGTCGTATAAAACTTGTTCTTTAATATACTATTTTATCGAGGATGCACTAAGATAACTTATGGTGTAACTTTACCCGATATAGCTCTGTAAATAAATACGCTATAAATCCCCAAACTTGTGCATATGTACTTATTTCTGCCATAATTGTACCTAAAGCCAACCGACGACCAATGGTTGTTGAAGATGTTCCCTGTCTTACATCAGAGATTCAGAGAGTGCCTCGAAAATGTAATTTTGGAGGTGGCGAAAGTGAAATAAAATCGAATCGGACCAAACTAGATCCGATAGATAGCGGCATATCCCATGCTATGGTTTCAAGTCACTGCGACGTTCTACACAATTTTGGTGTATTTTCAAACATGGAGACGCCTTCAAAGCTTATAAATCCATCAGACGAGTTTCTTTTGTTTTTTTATCGAAAATTGTTTTCCATCAGAGCATGGGTGTCTAGATAACATGCCATATTTCGCAAATTCCGATACCGCAGGCTTCATGTTTTCTGAACCAGTACAACTTGAAATTTAAAATATCCCCACTTAGGAGAATATTTTTGGTGCCTATCCCACAAACATCACCATACCGTCACTTCTAACTTTTTGGTGCCGAATATCATATCTAATTTTTGGAATCTTTCCCCCCCCCCCGTCGGATTGGGGAGTATCACAAGGTACGGAACTTTATTTGATACTATCCACCTAAAGACGTGGCGAAATCGTAACTGTTAATATAATAACAATAATCATTATTATTTTAATAATTACATATTATATTAAATTGTTTTTTTTTCAGACATACTACAACTGCGGGACAAAATGATCCATGCCACAAATGTAATGAATATTACGGGTTGTTCTTCTTATTTTGCAATCAGACGACTCTTAGAATTTTGTAAATAAGCAATTATTGACTAAAAGATTGGAAACATCAACTAAAGTCTAAAAAGAGTACTTACTCCACGATTTTACTTCATTTTTAGTGTATGCTAAATCCCGATTAGCAAAATTGGTAACAAAAAAATCATTAAATTTCTAAATAATTTTATTATTTGCTATTATCAATGGAATTAATAATTGAAAGTAAATTAATAGTTATAATTAGAAAATGTTTAAGAAAAATAACTTTATCGAAAACACTTTCTTTTTAATATTTTTTAAAAATTATATCGCAATCAGATACTTAACCTCTAAACATATCTAACCTTAATACTTGACATTAGTAGTTATTTGTATTTACTATGTCCATTTTCTTCGAAAAAAACCGGTGTATATATTACACGCAACGTACGGAAGTTCACTGGGCGAGATGACTTCTTATCAGCTTGTATTATTATAACTTTTTGCATGATTCACGTTTTCATATTGCAGATCTTATTAATACATATTCTGCTGTTGTTTTGAGAAGGGCCACACAAAGGTCCAGACGGGCGACTCACGAATAAGAGTAGCTAACACCATTCTCCTATGTAATGACCAGTAAACAACGAATTTTTCTTAATTTAAAGTCAGCATTGGCGTAACTACCGTCCCCGCAGACCCTGCGACGAGGGGGGGGGGCGCAACCATCCTAAGGGCGCTGCTTACGTTTTGTTGGGAATAGGGATTTTAAAACATTGGAGGTAAAAAATATAAGAAAACAATACCAGGGAATTATGGAACCATTAGAGGATATTGTGTTACAATAATATTAAGTGTTTAAATAAAATTAATTAAATTGTTAAATAGTGATTATTTATCTGCGTTGACGACAACGCTAACAATAACTAAAACACTTTCGTCGCACATGCTTCGTGCTGTACTTGTGAGTTGTAATGAAATTTGAAACTTGCTTAAAAATTCAAAATACATGTGCAGACTTGTTGGATCAGCGACAACAGATTGGTAATTTTCGGAAAGATCTACGGCTGTTCTCCAGTTTAGGTCCGCCACCCGCACCCGCACATGCTGTCTACCATTCGATGAGTCTCATCGAGCTGAGCAACAGTGAGATTTGGGGGGGGGGCAGTAGTTTTCGAGAAAATCGCCGAAGACTTTTTTGGGAGGGAAGCCATAACCTTCCATGTTAATTCTCTACCCTACCTGAAAATGCATGTTTTGATGCGCATACGACCTAACCTAAACTCACCTCACCTAACCTAACTTGATCTAATCTAACCTAACCAAAAACTAAATTAAAACACGTATGAATTGATGAATAACGCAAACTTAAATTAAACCTAACTTAAACCTAGGTTAGGTTAGGTTCGGTTCGATTGGGTTGAGTTAAATTCGGTTAACTTAGGACATTATTGTTCAGCAAGATGTGACGCATCGAATGTTGTATAGCATGTACGGATGGCGGACCAGAATCTAAAGTTTTACAAAATGTATTAAGAGAGTTTATAAGGAAAATAGTAAAACCAATGGATTTTGGTATTTTAATTGTCCAATTCGCCTGCATTAAAGCCCGGAAAAAACTGTAATGTGCTAAATCTCATTAACCTAACTTAACTTATCCTAACCTAACTTGATCTAATCTAACCTAACGAAGAACTAAATTAAAATACGTATGAATTGATGAATAACGCAAATTTAAATTAAACCTAACTTAAATCTAGGTTAGGTTAGGTTATGTTCGGTTGGGTTGGGTTAGATTCGGTTAGGTTAGGACACTATTGTTTAGCTAGATAAGACGCATCGAATGTTGTATAGCATGTGCGGATGGCGGACCAGAATCTAAAATTTTACCAAATGTATTAAGAGAGTTTATAAGGAAAAAAGTAAAACCAATGGATTTTGGCAGTTTAGTTGTCCAATTCGCCTACATTAAAGCCCGGAAAAAACTGTAATTGGTGTTAAATCTCATTAACCTAACCTAACTTGATCTAATCTAACCTAACGAAGAACTAAATTAAAACACGTATGAATTGATGAATAACGCAAATTTAAATTAAACCTAAATTAAATCTAGGTTAGGTTAGGTTATGTTCGGTTGGGTGGGTTAGATTCGGTTAGGTAAGGACACTATTGTTCAGCTAGATGAGACGCATCGAATGTTGTATAGCATGTGCGGATGGCGAACCAGATCCTAAAGTTTTACCAAATGTATTAAGAGAGTTTATAAGGAAAATAGTAAAACCAATGGATTTTGGCAGTTTGATTGTCCAATTCGCCTGCATTAAAGCCCGGAAAAAACTGTAATTAGTGTTAAATCTCATTAACCTAACCTAACCTAACTTGGTCTAATCTAATCTAACGAAGAACTAAATTAAAACACGTATGAATTGATGAATAACCCAAATTTGAATTAAACCTAACTTAAATGTAGGTTAGGTTATGTTCGGTTGGGTTGCGTTAGATTCGGTTAGGTTAGGACACTATTGTTCAGCTAGATGAGACGCATCGAGTGTTGTATAGCATGTGCGGATGGCGGACCAGAACCTAAAGTTTTACCAAATGTATTAAGAGAGTTTATAAGGAAAATAGTAAAACCGATGGATTTTGACAGATTAATTGTCCAATTCGCCTGCATTAAAGGTCGGAAAAAACTGTAATTGGTGTTAAATCTCATTAACTTAACCTAACCTAACCTAACCTAACTTAACCTAACCTAACTTGATCTAATCTAACCTAACGAAAAAGTAAATTAAAACACGTATGCATTGATGAATAACGCAAACTTAAATTAAACCTAACTCAAACCTAGGCTAGGTTAGGTTAGGTTGGGTTAGATTCGGTTAGGTTAGGACACTATTGTTCAGTTAGATGAGACACATCGAATATTGTATAGTATGTGCGGATGGCAGACCAGAATCTAAAGTTTTACCAAATGCATTAAGAGAGTTTACACAGAAAATAGTAAAAACAATGGATTTTGACAGTTTAATTGTCCAATTCGTCTGCCTTGAAACCCGGAAAAAACTGTAATTGGTGTTAAATTTCATTAACCTAAACTAACTTGATCTAATCTAACCTAACGAAAAACTAAATTAAAACACGTATGCATTGATGAATAACGCAACTTAAATTCAACCTAATTTAAATCTAGGTTAGGTTAGGACGTCAATAAAGCTAGTGCCCCCACTTCAAAAAAATCTAAAAAAATTAGCCTATAATTTAGTACTAATTAAGGACAAATTTGTACCAAAAAAATTAAATTTGTACCAACAACCTTTTGGCCGCAATTCGCATTTGAAAAGTGGGGGTGCTGGCTTGAGCTCAAGCTAGCACCCCCACTTTAACAAAACTGAAAATTTTCTACACTACTATTTAGTTCTAATTAAGGACAAATTTGGTCACCATTTTTTTTCTCGTAATTACAGCCATATAGCCGCTATTCGCATACCAAGACTGGCAGCGTTAATTGGCAATCAAGCTAGCACCCCCACTTTAATAAAAATAAAAATTTTCTACGCTATCATTTAGTTCAAATTACGGACAAATTTGGACCAAATCTTTTTTCTTGTAATTACAACCATATAGCCGCTATTCGCATATCAAGACTCTCAGCGCGAACTAATAATCAAACGCGCTTGTTTAAGCGCCGACTTTAATAAAAATACAAATTTTCTACGCTATCATTTAGTTCAAATTAAGGACAAATTTGGACCAAATCTTTTTTTCTCGTAATTACAATCATATAGCCGCTATTCGCATATCAAGACTGGCAGCGCGAACTGACAATCAAGCTATTACCCCCACTTTAATAAAAATAAAAATTTTCTACGCTATCATTTAGTTCTAATTAAGGACAAATTTGGACCAATTTTTTTTTTCTCGTAATTACAACCATATAGCCGCTATTCGCATATCAAGACTGGCAGCGCGAACTGACAATCAAGCTATTACCCCCACTTTAATAAAAATAAAAATTTTCTACGCTATCATTTAGTTCTAATTAAGGACAAATTTGGACCAATTTTTTTTTTCTCGTAATTACAACCATATAGCCGCTATTCGCATATCAAGACTGGCAGCGCGAACTGACAATCAAGCTATTACCCCCACTTTAATAAAAATAAAAATTTTCTACGCTATCATTTAGTTCTAATTAAAGACAAATTTGGACCAATTTTTTTTCTCGGAATTACAACCATATAGCCGCTATTCGCATATCAAGACTCTCAGTGCGAACTAATAATCAAACGCGCTTGTTTAAGCCCCACTTTAATAAAAATAAAAATTTTCTACGCTATCATCTAGTTCTAATTAAGGACTAATTCGGACCATTAAGCCAAGTGTCCATAATTGCTTACAATTAAAACAAATGATACAAATAAATCGTAACAGTTTAAGCACATATTTTCCTGTTTGGAGTGCAGTTTGTGGTAATAGTATTCCAGTTGGCAGCGGGCGGTTGCACGCACCCTATGCACTTTAAGGTTATTATTTATGACTAGCAATAAAATGGGATAGGTTGGATTGGAAGTGCATTGCTTTTTGTTAAAAATTAAAGGACTTGAAGTACAAACGAGCGAAGGAGATGCTTTTATAAATCGAATGATCGAGAAATTAAAAGCTTTTCATACAAATCATTATGCGTTAGAATTAAATGAGTCGTCATGAACGAAATATGAAACGTTAGTAGTTTTCTCGATTGACAACATAATGAAATGTTATAATTTATAAAAATGTAATTTAATGTAAATAACTTATTTAAGGTTCTTTTCTTTATTTATCTATCTGTATCATTTAAAAACGTAGCATTTTGCATGTTTTCTTTGCTGTTTTATTAATTAGTTACCACTTTTTATTGCTTGCACAGCAAGATATTACTTTCTTTCTTTCTACTTACGATTAAAAAATATCAGGTCCATGGATAATACACAGTTTGAATATAATAAAAGTGTAGGGCTAAAACCATTTATTGTTTATTTACAAAACTGCAGCTAAAGATAGGGATGTTCCTTTGTTTGACTTTCTCGGAACTGGAACTGGCATTGAAGGTATTCAAGTGTAAACAAAAATAAAAAATCAAAAACATCTGTATTTATTTAAAAATTTTCAATAATCAATATTATATATTTAGTAACGGTACTTTTTAAATTTCAATACAACCTGTTTGATAAGATTATATTCTATTTCTATTTTTCTGTTAATGTTTCCACCCACTTTTCAAATGCGAATTGCGGCCAAACGGTTGTTGGTACAAATTTAATTTTTTTGGTACAAATTTGTCCTTAATTAGTACTAAATTATACGCAATTTTTTTTTAAATTTTTTCTGAAGTGGGAGTGCTAGCTTTATTGACGTTAGGTTAGGTTCGGTTGGGTTAGATTCGGTTAGGTTAGGACACTATTGTTCAGCTAGATGAGACGCATAGAATGTTGTATAGCATGTCCGGATGGCGGGCAAGAATCTAAAGTTTTACCAACTGTACATTAAGAAAGTTTATATTATTTTGACAGTTTAATTGTCCAATTCGTCTGCATTAAAGCTCGAAAAAACTATATTGGTGTTAAGTCTCATTAATCATATAAAACAAATTCGTTAAAGAGATACGAGCAAATAAAAAATAATGAATTATTATTAGTTATTGCATGCTTTCTTTTAAAAATTTGCCTACGTATAATTGTATATGTGAAGGGCGCAAACGTAAGTCTCGCAAGGGCGCGCAATCTTATAATCTTTAACCTCATATACCTTTCGGTGTAGAGGCGTCAGACACACCGAGCCGCAGAGTGAATATATTTTTAAAATTACAAAATTCGGATTTAAAAATCTTTTTGTTGATATAAAAGCCTCAAGAATCCGTTCTACATTTAAATTGATGTATTTTTATCTTTACGATTAATACCATTAAATTTATCTAGCAATATTGCGGTTCTAATAAGTCTCACGGTCATGGCTTTTTATCAACAGTTTTATCAAGTTATCATCTCAACTCTTTTTGTGAACATGTACGGACTCTATAAAAGCTACATTGTTCTTCTGTAAGAAGTGATCAGATATAAAATGCATGCTTTAATTGTGTCAATTATTATTAATGAAAAATTTTACAACATTTACAGGTTGTGTGATAAGCGGAATCATATCGGTGGTTCCCATGGACGATATTGTGGAGGGGCATATCATTAGGTCTGCCAAATATTATAGGTACGAATCTTTTTCAGTAGGTAGGTCCTTGAAACAAGTATGTTTACTTACCTAGTTTTTCAAGGAATTGAAACAGTCTTTTTAAATTACCAGCATGACCGAGCTAATACCTTCACCATCATAATTTAAGGGTCAATCTTCTATATTCGCCGCTGGATAACGCGGGGGATTTGACAATTACGTCAAAAACATGATAATAAATCATTAAATCAAACCAAATTATTATTTTCTTCTTTACTCTTATCAGTTACCTATTGTTTTTTAAATTCATTTGAAACGGGATCTTAATTAAACCCAAAGAGCCGGTCCAAATAATTAAGATGGCGTTAGTTGGCCAATGAATTGGAAAGGTTGTTTTTTTTGCGGTATTTTGTCCAGAGCATTAGAGAAATACTTTCTTGGAACTTTATTAATTAGACAATAACATATTAGCTGCAACTTACGAAATGTGAAAGAACTAATGAAAATACAATTTTATTGGCTAAGGCGTGGGATCCACGACTATACTACTATTGAGCACAATGGCAATTAATTAATTTTTATTTTAGAAGAGAACCTACTCAGCAATACTTTACATCCATAAATGAGATTTTTCGAATCATAATGGGTCATTTTCCACGTTTGATGTGTAAAACTGAAAGGCGAGTTTTAGCAATAAAAGAAAACGCAACATTAATTATAATGAATAGCTCCTTGTGCAATATTAATAACAATAATCATAAACAAATAATATTATCGGTATCGCAAAGCAAATCGATGATGATAGGGTTTTTAACATTCAACAATGATATGATAATTGTAGGTTGAGTACTTGAACGGTTACATAACGGGTGTTTCGTAAGTACATACAGGTAATGCCTGATTAAATTAGGCCAATTAACAACAATCGTCCGTGACCGATGCAATGCTTATACTACTATAATGGGCAACAACAAGAACAGAATATATACGAGCGCAAAGCCAACCGCTCCCATTATTATTATTCTCTTACGTAATAATAGCAGCAACAACGATCGTTGTGCTGCATCCTTTTAGAAAAAGATTTCAATTTCAAGTTGTTTATGTCCGTGCAATTTCACCAATTGACAATTATGAATGCGATATGTTTGTTTATTAATCCACCAATTAATTTCACGTGATGACTACTGAGGCCACCACCAATTGCCTACAATATATTTCATTTGATTAGGACAATGAGTTCGCGTCTATATATTTCTGTCGTAGTTGGTTGGTCAGTCGTCGGCTGCAAGGTCGTATGGTCCAGCAGCCGACCATCTCACTCGATGGCCTTTGTGGCCTTGCCCTACATAATGTATATAGTATAACCACACGTATTCTTCCTCAATGTATACACCATACACACTTGCCCACCTGAGAATTGAATTGATTCTGATTTGACCTCATCACGCGGTTGCTTTTTGCCGGTCGAACTTGCCTTTAATAGCCTTTTATTACAGGTAGTTTTTATGTTAATTTGGTGAAAAACAACACTTTAACATGGGCTATCAAATATTACTTCTTTCCGATTTTTAATTGCTAATTCCTGTTTGCCTTCAGGTAAAAATGCATGCATACTAACTAACTAACTCGCCCTGTAACTTGTGTTTTACTCGGGCACATACGAATTTGTTTATCTGGTCTTATCAAATTTATTTATAAACCATTTTTTTAATTAATAAACATTCCACTCGTTAAGAAAGCGATTACCTATTTTATCTCATTTCTTATTCAAGGTATTGGATATTCGTGTAATTTGATCTACATTTTAAACAGTTAAAATTACAAATTAATAATTTTGTAACTTTCACATCTTATCAATGCCTTTCTCCCTCTAGCAGCTTTCACTAGAAGAAATATGCATCCTTCGTGGTTTAAAACAAAACGATGATAAACCGTTTTAAACCTCATCTGTGGAAACTCGAGTTTGCTGCTATTGAAACCATTCTAAATAATCGTAGCTTTGAGATTAGATAAATTAGCAGTTCGAATAACTATTCATTCTGATTAAAATTTAGTATGTCTTTGGAATATTTTTTTATTAGTTTTCTAATTTTAGCAGGATTTATTATATCATTTACGAATTCAGCTTATCCGCAAGATTGCTGTACATATATCAAACTCCTTTCCACATAGACTTCGTTCATCTTCCCACCCTCTCATCGGCTGCTGTTTCTGTACTGTTCCAAGACGATATTTTAATTACTATATTAATTATTGAAATAATAACCTGAACCTTATCGCAGCGTGATTGATCTGAAAGTATTGTTAGTGCCTGACGTGTGTATTTAGAACTAAAACAATGTGTCTTATCTGAATGCCACTTCATTAATTCCCTTTGTTATATTAAGTAACTATAATTATTTTTTCTCTGTCTTTCTCTATTGTTAAATAAGTTAACTAACAAATTTTATTTTGAGGTAGCTTTGATTTTTAACAGGGACTCTAACGATACTATTAGCTATTTATATATCAAGTGATTTTGAAGATTCTTGGAAATAATTATAGAGTACGGAATTGCTTTTTACGATCCGGAGCAGGAATTTGGAATATAACTACTGTGGTTACCCTTTCAAAGTAACATGGTTTTTATAATAATGTACCAGTTACCTGAACAAGTTGCATTTTTTGATAGGATCAAGTGGAATTTGAAGGATCTAGTAGTATATCTACAGGGTGTCTCAAAAATAACGAACAATAACGCAGAGGGTTAAAAAGCGTCCGAGGTAGAATCTAAAACTAAAGAAAAAAAAACTCTACCTTCAAAAAATTTTTTTTGTAAATTTGTTAAAAATTGTTTGCAATACTTTTTGCTAATACGGTCCTGTTATATTTTGCATCAATTTGATAATAAATAATAAGTCATCCAGCATTGGGATAGTCAAAACATTGTAAAGCGATATGTGTAGAGTTAAGCAAAAATTCGGAGAAGTCGATTTAAAAACACGTATATTGGTCAAGGTTACGTCTTTATAAACACCATGACATATCACCGTAATAAGCGTTTTTGTTCTAAACTGCATAGTTGCAAAAAAGTCCCAAACGTTTGATGATAGTTCATCAAACTAATAATTTTTATTATCAAGAGTTTATTTGAAGGTGTTTTCCGTTTTAAATAAAATAGATTAATGGTAAAAATTGCTCTTATTTAATAAATTGCGACCCTTGTAGTTTTTTGAGTAAACCACAATCGGGCCGCAAATTCAACCTGGCGGCTCCCTAATTATGAATATGTTCTTTTTAAAAGTTTAATTTTATCTTCTGTTTATTTTCGAATGTTATTACAGAACGTAAAAATATATTTATGTTTTGTATCCTTTGTTTAAATTGCGTTTTGTTTATTTTACATAGATCAAATTTCACTATGTGTATTTTTGCGGAATGTTTAGTCCAAAATTTTATTTACAAGCACAGAATACGAAAGAAAGAATTGCTATAAATAAGGAAAGTCTGCGAAAGGGGATGTTTATAACAAAGAGAGTTTTTGATTATTGACTTACGTTCATTGAGAAATTTCGAGCCCAAGATCATTTTTGTAAAATTTTATTTCAGTTTTAATGAAAAGGTTTACTATTAGTTTTAAATATTAATGCTTCAGATTCTAGTAAAATGTATTAGCATCGCATTTTTTAAATTACGTTCAACGCCGCCACACATAAAGAATTCCGTTTAACTTATTGAAATATGATATCAGATGCTCTCTTTAAAGTAAGATGTTTTAAGCTGTTATTAAACCTTGAATTTATTTTAAAATAAACAAACCATAACATGGCAAAACGGAACGTGTCTTATTTACGAGTGTTTTCAAGATCAACTCATTTGGGTATTTTGCGGCATTGACAAAATTGTGCTGTATTGACAAATGCTGTAAAGTTCAACAAACTACAGTCCTCAGCATTATGCGACATCAGGAGATTGTGGAGCAGAACGTGCAGGACCGGACTCAAAACTTGAACCTTAAATAACTCTGAAAGTAAATATTTTAGAAAAAAAACTTATGGGAAAAACTTTCTCTACACATCATCAACTATCTCGTATTCACGTATTGTCCGTTATTTTTGAGACATGCTGTATTACTAACATAACAATCATAAGAACATTTGTCATATGTTTCAAGATCAATCAACTATTAAATATTTTAGATTTTAATTTAAATTCTTATTAAAATGGTTTTAATAATTAATAACTGGTCCAATTGTTATTCTTTCATCAAGTATTTTCCTAGGAGACTATTTTATTTTTTATATCAATAAACTATTGTTTGTTTAGCAACCACCTTTTGTGTTTCATAGTGCTTCATTGAACAAATATCTGGTACATTTTTCTTTCGATCGCGCCTCGTATGCATTTTTCATTTTGTTAATTCAGTATTTCTGTTATATTCTACATGTTGTAACAAGTATTTCTTGTACATCTATAGGAATGCTTATGCATAAAAAGTCCTCAAGGTCTTTCCAGCCGTTGCTGGTGGTATTTGGGACATTGCCTTAGATGAAAGTTTTTCTGCGAGGGAAATCTATTTCGTTAGCTTCAATTGACGGTAAGGTGAATGCTTTAATAGTTAATTTTTATCTGGCTAATTCCGACTTATATTTTTAATCAGCACATCCTACATCAGCACTTTTGCCGAGCAGATATTATTAGAAACTTTACATGGTTGTCACGTTTCTTAATTGAGTAAAATGAATTTTTAATTGTAAAAAGAATTCAATTTTACGCGAAAACCACTGAACATACGATAAAATGTTATTAAGGTTTGTTGTTGTGATAGATGAGATGCATCTGCCGACAAAGTCCCATAATTAAACTAGTGTTATTAACGCGGCAAAATAATGTTAAAGCTTCCAACTTTATTATTTTTTTTCTGATAAAGTAGTAAGGTCTAGAACAAAGTTGTATAAGACTTTTTTGTTCCTTTTGATGTCTTCTATCACCCCTTAAAATTAACGCGTCGTAACTGCTTCCACCCTGTATATAAACAATTAAAATATAATAAAGTATTGAAAAAAATATATACCATCCCAGTTGGGACCTTTCTATTTTCGTTAAAGGATCTTTATTTCGAACTTGTTTTTCTTGGTCCATGGAATGGTTGTTAATTGTTGCTAGAGTAAACTACTGGTCGTGCTTCATGCCAACTGTCATGAAATTTCTATTAGGAGATTCCCTTGCAGCACTCCGTGAACTCCCCCAAAGTTTAAAATTACTACAATTATGACTCTTTTGTTTTGCAAATTAGATATAATTATAATTATTACTTTTACTTAACTAATTTCTTAATATCACTGTTTATTGTTTGGAAATAAAACACTGAATATGAATTATTGAAAAAAGTACAACTCCATTGGATATCAATATTAAATAGTTTATTGTTGAACATGAACATGTCTTATAAGTTTCCACGTGCTCCGGAGTTACTCGCCATAAGTAACATTAATTACTAAAATTATAAAATATTATATATATTTAAAAAAAAGTTTAAAATGTAAGATTGTTTTAAGTTACTTTATATTAATTATTAAAACAAACTGCAAAGTTTCACATTCCCACGCGGTAAAAAGACGTGAACATATTTGCACTAGCAGGTTTCTAGTTATAACTGTAAAAACATTGCAATTTGAAAAGTTACTAAAATTAGCGGGAATTTAAAACTTTTACAAATCTAAACTTAATGTAGGTACTATTATTTATGTATATATACCTGTTTTTGGTCTAGTCAATATAACTTTGATCTCTAAACTCTGCTTAGTTGTTCATTACGTTTTAAATTGAACAGCTGCATTAAGTGATTTAAAGATTTGTAAAATTTTGAGATCCCTACCAGTTTTATTAACTTTTGAAATTGCAAAGTTTCGACAGTTATAATTAGTCGAAGCCAAATACAACAGACAGCTGATGTTTTTTACCATTTTTTGCTAGTGTCGTTAATCCGCACACGTTTCTCTTTTAAAATACACTGTCAAGTGTATATTGGTGCCAATTCATTTTATTCACTCTAACTAGAGTAACATCAATACTAACATTTTTACCAATTTAGGACACTTTTTAACGTCTATTCTTCTCTTAGCAAAATTAAAATTAGAGTGGATTTTGTTATACTTTTAAAGTAGAAATTGTTATAATTTATAAGAATAGAGTGAAAAAAATTGTTTTTATACTCTAAATTTTAACTCTAACATCGTTACCCAGCACAAATTGTTCATGGAGCTGATCTTTTACTGTGTATAGTACACTGTAAAAAATGAGGTAAAATTACCTTGGGAAAGAGGTAACTTTTCGCTATTATTTGCGGTATTTTTACCCTAAAATTAATTTTACCTATACATTTAGTAGTTTTACTATTTGTGGTAAAATGCCCTGTAATTATGTAAAATTATACAAATATAAGTAATTCTACTACATTGAACTGGTTAAAATCACTATCCATAATATAAATTTACATAACTCAGACAATTTTTTCCTTACAAATGTATAATTGCTCGATAACTTAATTCATTTTTAGTGTAATATTAAAGATAAGATGAACTTGAACAAGAATAGTGTAATTTTACCCTTAATATGTTTTTAACCGTTGAGATGCTATGTCGCTGATCGCACTTGTTTGTGACCTTCGTTTCGTGAAAGAATTCAGGAATCCATTATGAACAGTCCAAATAGGCTTTTTGGGGAATGGTCGGAATGGTGTGTACCATTTTTTTATGATTTCGGCGAGGCGTACTCTATCGATACCGAACGAAGTGTTCATTGCTCATTAATATTTTGTTTTTCGTTGTAGTGTAGTACGGATTTATTAAAGGCAAATATTTACACGTATGACCGAAGATGGGAAGAATTTTATTTTATAGTAGAAGTTAAAATAATAATCGGTAAGTACCTATATGTTAAAATTACAAATTTAAACCAATAAAATAAAAATATTTTTCGTTGACCGTTTGTTAATGTCAATATTAATGAATGATTTTTTCTAAAAAAGGATGTATTAATGGACGTCATTAATACACTCTTTTTTATTAAGTAACTGTTTTGTGAAAAAAGGATGCATTAATGGACCTCATTAATACACTCTTTTTCATTAATAAACCCGTTTGTGATTTTGACGTTTTGATGATGTTTTACTTTGGGCAACCAGATATACGCACAAGTTTGGATTCGGTATTATTTGAAATTTTCTATCTTAAAATCGAAGAATTTTACGGTCAACGAAAAACTGTTGTAATCAATTCGTTTGTTAATGAGCAACTAATGATCTCAACTATTAAAGGCACTCACTCCCTATCGCTCGTTCGTGCTTTAAACAGTTTCGATCATTAATCGCTTTCATTAACAAACTAATTTATTAAATAACTATTAATTTAATGTTTTTCTAGGATGAATCAAAAGTTGAAGAATTCGAAATAAACTAGCATAACTGTAATTGAGAAAGGTACTCGTGTATAATTGTTTATATAATTTATAATTTTTTAATTTTCTAGGTGGAATCGAAACTTTATCTGAATGTCTTTGAGAGACCAAATATTTCCGAAAGCCCCTGAAAAGAAGTTCTGTTAATGTCTTATATTTTATATAAGTACATACGTTCAATAAAAATTACTTTGATTTTATTTTGTTTCATACAATTCCCAGAGGAACGATTGAATTTGCAAGTACTTTCGCAAGTACTTTCGCAAGTACTTTCGCAAGTCATCGTTACATTCAAGAAGTATTTTCACATTTGTATTTTAACCCTGAAAAGTACTATTGCCATGAAATATTAACTTTGTCATGTAACTTTACACAGGTGTTTTAATGTTAAAATGTAAAATTACATTGAGATTGTAATTTCAATCTGTAAATTTACTTAAAAAGGAAACATTACAATGCAAACTTAACCTAATGTTGAAATTTCCCCACTTCCTATGAAAATTACACTTTGAAGTAAATTTACCCCAAAAAATGGAGGTAACATAGTTGCCTCCATTTTTTAGGGTATAATTCACCGGTAATTTTTTAGAGTGTAGTTTGAATGACTATTATTTTGTTCTAAATATAATAACCAGGTAAAGAATGTCAGAAGTATTGTTGATTAACCACTTACTCTCCCCCGTTTTGCTTTGTTTTAGTAAAATTAATTTAAAATTTTAGAATTTTTAAATTTAATATAGCGGGTGAGGGTTTGGAGCTAGCCGGGGCCTTTTGCGACACGAAACCTGTTACATATGCCAATGAAAGAAGTTATTAAATTCTAATCATTGATCAAGAATTATAAAAACACAGTGGTGCTCAAAAACTTTTTAACCAACTTTTAATATGCTACATATTTAATACCATATTTTTGCGTCATTATATATAGATGAAATAAAGTTAATTTTTTAACTAGGACACCCTGTATATTTTTACATTTTCGGATAGCGCTCTGATGACTACATATGGAGACATGCGTCCGTGATACACCGTTTCGAACTGATTCACTATTTTTGATAATATAATTGGTGTTCTCTTTAGAGAAATTAAGAAAAACTCTTTTTTTTCAAAATTTGGCACTATTGTGTAACATTGTTTTTAGATTTTAATACTGAACACTTATATCACAAAATATATAAGATTAGAAAGCTTTTGATACAAATAAGAGATCAAACCGGTGGTTAGCAACTTTGTTAGCTTAATTTGAATATTGACTGTTTACCTACTGAAGATAATATACAATGTATCCAAAACGGTGGGTCATAGAGGCCCATGTTGCTATAATATTGTCTTCAAGAGTACTATTCGAATGTGCAATAATATACAGGGTATCATATTATAGAAAATTGAAGGTTATCTTATAAGAAACAACTTTTATACAAACAATTTTTTTTGCAAAACTTAATAGTAATAAACAGGCGATCCTGTGCATTGTTAGAGAGACTAGAAGCAATGCACCACGTTGGGCTTAAATTAGTCATCCAATATGACATGAAAAGTATAGAAAGTATCTCCAAAGAGTAGCGGGTTGTTCAAATTTTTAAAAATTTGTGTAGCAATACCGACAAAAACGAAACTGGTCCAAAATAAAAAAATAGAGAATTACAAAACAAAAATCCGTCGTGTAAACCAAAAATTAAAACACTTATACTCAAAGAGGCGAAAGAAACCCAACTAACATCGCAATATAAAATAACCCGACCTAATCTTTCAGAAATAAACATGCAATGGCTACAATAATGGCAAAATTGTGTTTACTGATGAAAACAGTTCAATTCAAACGACCCTGGCGGTATGCAATATTACTGGCACGACATTCGAGATACCGCAGAGGTGAACAGTTGGTGTGGAAAATCGAAGTTCACTTCGATATGTATGCAATTAGACTCACAAGTGTATACTCAGAAGCAAGAGGATGTTTTAGTACGCATGGCAGAAGGCATACTACGGGAAGATTTTGTTTTTCAGCAGGATAATGCTGCCATATACACTGCAATTTGTGTTAAACATACTGACAAACATATTCCTGTTATTCAATTGCCATCTCGAAGTCCGGACCTTAACTACATTCAGAACTTATGGGAAATCATCGTGCTCGTGGCACTCGGGGAAGCTTGCGAATCTGCAATTTTGGAAGAATTGCAAATTTAATAACAGTATTGCCAAAATGTACTTCCACGCGCACAACTACTACCTAGTAGACACTAATTTGAATTAGTTTTAGTAATTTTTTAATGTAGGGTTTATTTTATGCAGTTCTACAAAGTAAATAAAATTGATTGTCTCTAAAGGAATTTTCCTATTTAATGTGACTTCTTAATAGAAAAGTCATGCTAAACTAAGTTACAATTTGTTTTACACTGTTCTTTTTGTATTTCTTATCAAGCAATGTTCATACTTAGAAATTACCTAACTAGTAGTCTGTCCTTTTCTGTAATTACAAGTATATCTAAAAAATGGCGAATGTATTAATGGAATTTACTCTGCTTTTATATACTATAAAAAAGAACTATTGAATTAATTTTTTAAATATGATAAAATTTTCATATCAAAGAACGTTAAGTTTAAGTACTTAATAGCCAAACACACTCTTCTCTTCGGTTGCCATTTGCACGGCCCAAGCGTAGTGCCAAAGTTACCGGCGCTGGATTAATTCCCCGAATAGGTTCGGAGGACGAGTAGGTCAAACTCACTTTTGTTTCGCTTATATTCAGAGAATTGTAGCTCGGATCTCAATTGTTTTTGGACGGATAGTTCGACATAAAGTTTGGAAATCTATCTCTGATAATTTTACCGACAAAATGAGGGGGTGATATTGGGAAAAATTAGTTTTGATCTTAAACGCCAGAAAATCGAAAAAATGATAGTAAGTTGTATTTGAGGACAGCCTCCTCATCATTTTGTCCTACATGAAATTTACTTTCATAAGGGTCGGGTACGAGTGCACGCTTGGCGTTTCTTGTTTGTGGTTAGGGATGAAACACCTGCGCACAGTTTCGTTAAATTCGAAATTGTAAAGTGTATGCAGGCAGACTTTACGACATACGATGTATTGCTTGGAGTGACATCCTGTAATGATG
The DNA here is from genome assembly GCA_929113105.1 of Agrypnus murinus. Lineage (NCBI taxonomy): Eukaryota > Metazoa > Arthropoda > Insecta > Coleoptera > Elateridae > Agrypnus > Agrypnus murinus. The sequence goes on along the minus strand of OV816028.1, from coordinate 133,832,656 downwards.
ATGATACGTTTTTTGACAAAATACAAAAGACCATCGACCCCATGCTTTCATTATCGCATAGAACCTAAGATAAATTGTTCTTATGGAAGACTAAGTGTAACTTTCGAAGTTTCTAATTTTTTTTTATTTCTTTTTTGTTTCTATTTTGATTTATCCTCCCCGATGAAGGCCATCTTCAGGGTAAAAAAAACAAACAAGCCGAAAAACCAAAAAAAATCTGTGTTAATATGTAATTCTGAAACAAACCTATGCACGCCATCATTACTGTAATCAATTAGCTATGACACTATCTTTACAAGATCACAGCTGATCTTGTAAAGAAAACTTTACAAAACCCTGATCTGAAGCTTGGAAGGGGGAGGCTTGGGGTTTGACTACAATATATAATGATTCTCACATGTAGTGCGAGTGTAAAATTTGGAACTGTTGAAATAAAACTTTTATCAAATGTTTGTTTTAAAGAAATCCTTGAACAGTTGAACACGTCAACTTTTGCTTCAAGGAAGACATATTTTACTGCAATTATCTCCATTAGATTGTCTTCTGTTTTTGAGTTATGACGTCAGCCTTACTGTTTTTAAATAAGTATTAAAAGCTTGTACAACGCATGAAACTTTAAGACCAAATATACACAAAAACCGTGACATTGTACACTGAGAAAGATGATAACAAAATATGATGACTATATTATAGTAGACCGATTTTTTGTTGTTCTAACCTGATTTTAGCAGCGTTAACTAAAAATCAAGGTCAGAATAAACAACTGATTTGCTAAATGAACTATCTATTTATAGTTAAACGGTTTTTGGTAGATTTCACCCAGGTTCTAGTAAAATCAGCCACTACCTTACTTGGGTTAAATCTACATGTACAGTTGGCTATTTTAATTTACAAATCAAACTAAAATAGCTTAACTTATTGATTCAAGCTACAAATAGGTAATGTGCAACAAACGTTATGGTTAGATCTTTTACCCTTCGAAAGGGTAGTATTTACTTTGTGATAAGTTTCATTTATCATATGTAAGGCTGAAACAACCTAATGGGCACCACTCACTGTTTATTTTTATTGCGTAAACAAGTTGGAGTTCCAGATAGTACCGTATTTCATTAAAATATTTTTCACATGAAAGACATTATTGGCTGCATAATACTAAATACTTCTAATTAAAGAAAGAAATTTTAGTCAACCTTTTATTATTAACTCAATAATTATTTCTTTCCTTTTAATACACACGTTTTAAAGAAACACGATGCTTTTATAAAACAAAATAAAATAATAGAAATTATTAAATTTTATTACACAAACTAGTCCGAGCTCAACTTGTTTATGCAATAAATTGCAGCACCGTGTATGCTCCACATAACACGAATTGTCTGAAACCAGGGACTAAGGTTGAAATAACCCAACAGATATAGTAAATTCAACTATTTTTCGGTTCCTTCTACCATATGGGAGTGTGATTGATTTAACCTTATTGCGTCAATTTAACCAAAAACATTTTACTGAAATCATATGGTTCGTATTACACCCAGGTATTGTTGTCACTATTTGTACATAGTACAAATCACATTGTACCTGACTATTTTTCTCAGTGTACTCGTAATTGGGAATTTTTGAGATTAATCGCCTGAAATAAAAGAAATCGAATAGAAATTGAGTAGCATAAAGTTTTAATGCCTTATTTATTATTAGTTATATTTATTATTTATTACTAGTATTAATAATAATAGTTACTGTTATTAGTATCACTATTAATTAATAATTAATACTACATACTAGATTCCTTTCGTTATTAATGTTACTATTAAAAAAGCATTGCTGACGTCATAACATAAAACAAAAGACAAACTAATGAAGAGGATTACGGTAAGATATGCCCCTTTTGAAACAAAAATTGTCGTGTCCCAAATTTTTTTTAAAGCATAACTAACTTCGTAGTGATGAATTTAATCTAACCTAACCTAACCCTAACTACTCTATCCTAACTTGACCTTTAACGACGTTGACCCTATAACAATGAGACCAAAAAACTAATAACTTATAACGTTACCGTAAAACTCTGTGCTGTAGATTTTATTTTGTGATTTTTTTTGAAAACGTAACTTAAAACAAATTCTACTTTTAGCCTGGAAAACTCCCAGAAGATTTACAATAAACAGAAAACAGTAATGACCCTCTAACTGTACACTCCTGCACAGACCTTACAAATGGAGGCTTCATTCTCCTACAAATAATTTATACTGCTGAATATTTTAAACTGCGACATACATTACTTTGGTGATATGCTATTCTTCTTGTTGTTTCAATCCATTACCGGATACCAGCGAGCATTCGGAAAATAATAACCTTGTTTGTAGCAACCCGAAAAATTATGTCGTTGTTGTTCTCGAAAACATATTCGAAGGTTCTTCAGCCATAAAATACCTCCTGTTGGGTCATCTCTTTCCCTATTTTGTGTCATAAGTATTCGAGGTTTTCACGTTTGACGGTTTTAATGATTTCCATGAGTAATGTGCATACAAAGTTGTTCTAGCACTGTTTTATTGGTTAGATGTTACAACCAGGATATTGTCACGTATTGTGGGGGTTGTCGTGAGCAGGGACGTAGTTAAGAGTGGAGTTAGAATTAAACACACAGTACAATTTAATGAATAACAATATGAACTACAAATTACACAAGCACGAGGACGGTGGGGGACCTCATAAATAACTTGCATGCTAATAGTAAGCTTAGGATAACCAGGTAAGCAGCATCCCTGGAGGGATCTCAGCTTCTAGATTTCCTACAGTTAAAAGAATATTAGAGTTATTTACCCGAGGTTTGGCTGATGGTGCGCTCCTGACAGAAACTGCGTTCTTAAGCCAAAAGACCTTGTTTAAAAAATTTTTGTAAATGCAAGCTAAGCATTTCTGACGAGAGGGTAAATGCAATGTGGACGATGCAAAAGTAGGGGAATTGCAGGGACGTGCCTCGAAGGTTACACGTGTGCTCGTAGGTCTCTAACACCGGACGCAGGTGGCCTGCTTGGGTTATTAATAGCGCCACGCTTCCCCGAGATAAGAGAGTATATGCAGCCTTGGAGAACATTTTATGTTAGTCGAAAATGCAACTTGAAAAATAACGAATAATTTAGTGTTAAATTATTTCGTCCGTGGCAATATTCTTAAAATAAGTCACATTTCAATGTTTTGATTTTTTTTTGTTGAAGCTTCGGTTAATGCCCAAAATGGTATTCAATAAGGGAGTAGCATAGAGAAAACATAGCAGAAGCCTTGGTTCTCGTTTTTAACTTGTGACCCTACAATAGTCTGAGCATCTTTATAAAAGCTGACACGGTTGTTATATATTTTTTTGCTTTCCCCAGTCTGATTTCACTTCAGTTCAGCGTAAAATTTCCTTCTTAAGAGGCTTTTAGCCAGTGTGTTATTATCATTCTTGTCACTCCTAATTTGGTCATGCTTTTGAGCAGACGTTTTTATTAGCTATTCCTTATTTCGTTGTTTCAGTTTGGAATTCTTCATTGGTAAATTCTGCTTATCACTGTTTTTTACAAACCTTTGCAAAAGATAATTATTCCCTTTTATCAGCTTAGTTGTAAATTCTTTGGGAACAAGTAGTACTGTGCTTTATTCACTTGTAAGGTTTGATTATAATTTTTCTCTTTTAAGTAGGTGAAAGATTAATTATTCCCTTTGAATTTCTTTTGGTTTTCAGGTAGGTAGTAAAGCTTCTATACACAGCAAATCCAAGTTGATTGGGATTTAATTGCTACATTTCCAAGAAAGACTTTCATAAATACAAGAAGCAATTTTTATTTCTCTAGACCTCTTTGTTCATGCCGATCCCATCTATTTCGGTATGCCTTAGTTTTTAGTGATAACCTTTTAATTAACGCAGAAGAACGTCTCAATTATCTCCTCAATCTCGGTTATTAGGGAATCCATTTTTTCAAATATTTTCTTACAAAGCAAAGCGAGAGAAGGAAGACCCGTATGTTTTGCAGCCGACCGTGTTTTGAATCTAAGAAATCCAAAATTGAGAATTCAGTAGACGCTGTTGATCCGATAGTGTCTGAGTGCTCTATCCCATTATGGCGGCTGCCTTGGATGTTATCGGTTATTTCTCTGTGTATCTTCGTTCTGTGGCTTTTTCGACAAGCCAGATGTCCATTCTGATCCGATTCTGAATTAATCACATATGTCTACTATATCAATAGATAATGCATATACTCTTGCATCGACTTAATAACACAATAGGGTATAATATCCTACAATGTTATATTCTTTAAAAATCTAAAAACCAGTCTTTACAGTTTACACCTTTCATTAAGTACGTATATGCTATAAAAAAACATTCCAACCTACTCATAAATGACTATTTATGAGCTCCTTATTACATGCTTAAACGTTTCTTTCTCATCATCATGCTTTTATACTCATCATCAACTTTTGTGTAATTTATTATAATGGCGCTTTATTTTTAATTAAAAATCACCTTAATCTTTTAATGTATACTATATATATTATAATAAATTTCGTAAGTATGCATTTTAAAATAATACAACAAAATTCAGTATTTTGCTCTGGTATTTCAAATCCGCTTATAATCTTCATAAATATTGCAAAGCTTCTGAAGTATACACGAAATGGTTCAAGGAATTTAAGTGCATGTTGCTCGCCTTTAAATGTACAAAAATATTCTTGAAAGTAAAAGAATATACGAGAACGTACATACTACATTTTATTCTTATGCAGCAATTTTAATAACAATTCATTTTTTTGTAGTTTTTGCCCTTTTATGTTTATATCGTTGTTGGTTGTTTAATGGCTTGCTTCTTATTTTGTCTATTATTATTAATTATTTTGTAATAACTTCCTGTGAAGAAACCGCCTTTCTATATTAAAATAAAAAATGAAACTTCTGATTTAATTTGCCTAACTGATTATTATCATTATTTATTAGTTTTTTTATTTTAAATAAATAGCATCCTTGGAAACCTTTCAAAATTAAAGTTAATAGATCACACTAAAACAATTAAAAAAAGAATGCAATTTTATCATTATCACTAAAACAGAACATTCATTTTACCTTTTTAAAGTTCAAAGTGATGAAATCATACTACACACAATAATAATAATAATAATAATAACCTAAGTAATGTGCAATGTTAATTAATTTTATTTATATACATATGTTAAAATCTCCACCCGTTTCCTTGACATTAATGATAATAAAATTGTTATTATTATTTTTAATATTTTCAATTTTATTGGGGAAATTGCAAATCATAGATGAGAATGGGATCTTTTAGGTTAAATTATTTTCCTATAAAAATAAACAATTTATTAACACTATTATTTTCAATCAAGTACGTCAAGTTGAAATAACATAAATAAACAAACCACTTTTAAAAATGAAACAGCAAACTTCCTCTCTCAAAAACTTTTGCTTGACCTTTTGCATCAAAAGAAGTCAATTTTCTAAATGTATGTTCGACCTTGTTTTGCTATAATACACGGTATACTTACTTAAGTTATTAATATTTTTCCATTCTTATATTTGTATTTTCTTCCCCACCTGTTCTAGATTTATTCTCTTCTGCAATAATAGAAATATTAACCTTCAAGAACCATTTAAAATTTTTAACACTATTAATTTAAGGAAATCCTTTTTCACTTTTGCCACAACACACAAAAGCGTAGAATGCAAATTCAATGTTGTTTGATCTCAAGCAGCATTATCGATGCGTTTTTTTTTTTCTTAATATAATTTCATTCACAGGCGGTATGTTAATTTATGTCTAGCCATACGCTAGTAGTAAAGAATGTCTAATTCAAGGTAAGTATTCTAATTTTTATAAAACAATTCTCAACTTTCATAATTAAAAAAAATAAAATTAAATAATCATTTAAATTTCACATAAAGGATAAACTTCTTAGCATCCATTTAAAATTGATTGTACAGGTACAATAGAATTTTTTTTCCAGTGTTTTCAACAAACAAGACATTCAACAAGTTGGAGTCCCTGCACATCACTGGCAATGCTGGAAAAATTCTTCAATATTGTCGTCAGTATCTTGAGAATTGCCATGTTTTAAAATTTGTACATTACCACGTAACCAAAGATTCACGAATAAAACACTGAATTAAAATTAGAAATCATGCAACCCTCAATACATATTTATGTGGCGTTCAAAAACAACAAATCATCACATCAAATTATTTCACCGTCATTTTTATTGGATTTAATTTTTTTCCGAGGAATGTAAACAATTTAAATTAGCAACTATTTAATTGTGTATCTATATCCTATAAGTGTCGTCTTTCAACGACACACAGTTTACATTTAATGACCTACTTTTATACAAAATTTAAATTATCATTATTGAAGTCGAAAACTTTTTATGTATATTTTTTCTAATCAATATGCAAAAATTGAACAGGTTTATTAAACTAATGTGTCGCCCCCGCGTGCATTAATAGAAACTCATTATACCCTAAGTATAGTATGACAAATAAGTGTGGGATTGGAATTATGGCTTTTGGTATCTTGACAATAAATTGATTTACATTTAATTTCAATAAAGTAGGAAACTGACTCTGAAACCGCGCAGATAACATTTGCATAAACAATGACTATTATAATTTTAATAAACAAATATCAAAGATTATGATCATTTATTATAATAACAAATTAGTTAGATCGGTTACCTTGAAGGAATGCATTTTTTTAAGAATTTATATTGAGGAAGTTGCAGGAAAAGTTCAAAACCATAAAGATGTAATTTATTGAATGGTTTAAATTTACACATTGGGGTTTATTAATTGCGCTACAATTAATAAAAGGATATCGTAAAAATTTAATGTCGGGGTGACAAGAATGCAACATAATAAATCATTTCGGTAAATACTAAAGAAATAAATAAAACTGATTAGTGAATAGTGTCACAAATTTATTTTAATCTACCTGACAATTGTTTCGACAGCTGTCATTGAAACAATTGTCAGGCAGATTAAAATAAATTTTATTTATCAGATTTATTTCATGATTGTGGAGTTTCACCAAATAAGGCTAGAAAAAATAAACAAGATACTGAAATGCCTATTAGTAATGCTTAGAATATTCATTATCATTTCTAGTCCAAACTCTATAATTGTGAAAACTGGAATCTCGAAATTTTACTTTGACATTTTCAATTTGGGTTAGTTGAATCTGAAATTTTAAAGCCTGGAAGCTTTGAAACTCTAAAAATTAGTTTGTGTTTAGTTGACTTGGCGTCTAAATCTAAACAGTACACAAAATTAATTAAAAATTGTTTGATAAAACCCCAAAATGTACTGTGTGTAATAGTACTGCTGATATACCCACTGGTTGACTCAATTCGCCAGAACATATCACAAATTATAAAATTCAGAGGTCTGAGGAAAATTTATTATTTCATCTTTTCCTTCCAGTAGAAATTTTAATGTTGTCTCGATGAATATATTTATGTCAATTTATGATTTCTCTACAAAATTATAATTAAATTTATCTGAATAGAATTTTATATTCGAGTTAACTGTTTATTATATTTCAAGGTCATTTTATAGTTTTCTGATTTGAATTGAGATTTGAAGCTTTTTGGTCAACTTATTTATTTAATCAGTTTTTTTTATTAAACATCATTCTTAAACCAAAAGTGGAAAAAAAGTTGAAAATTTAGTTAAAATAATTATTTTTTATCTCTATTCTTATCTTTAATTTTTATTTTTCTTAACAAAACTCTGCGTAGTTTTATTCATTTCGCTTGAAAGTCATATTATTACTATTGCATTAAATCTTTGATCGTTTATTATTAACTTATTAACTGTGTTTGTTTTGTCTTTATATCTGACTATCTTTTTTTTGATAAGCTTTTGTATTTAGTAACAAGTTTTACTCAATGGCCTCTTTCAGACAATTGGTGACCTGTCAGAGAATTTCTGGCAACGCCCATCCGGAGATTTTCCGATTGAAATTTTCTAGTTCAATCAACCAGAAATATATAAAAATGGCCCTATGATTAATTTGTTCAATTGAACACTTCCCACCTCAAATAGTTCTTAAGTTATACAAAATATTTGGCAAAAATACATGGGCTGATTTTTCATTTAATTGTAGTATCATCAAAATTCTGCATCTCACCTGGTCGTCCCCCAGCAACCCCAACCTTAAATTGTCAAATAAATACCCCACCTTTGTGACACCTTATCTTAAAGGTTATAAGAAAAGAAAATCTGTAGTGCAAAAAAATTGAAATCGGATCATGTGTTGCTGCAGTAATGACGAAAGTTCTTTAACAACCCTTCAATGATATCGCTTAAACTATTTGAAATATTAACAGCAAATTGTTATTAAATCTTTCTTATTTTTCCCTTTATTCTCAGCTACCTTTATTAAACAAACAAAACAAAGGTGTAGCATCTTAAGATTTCCAGCATAAAAAAGGAAATGGATTTCTGGCAAAGCATGCTGCGGCATTACCTATAGGTGATTGGTTTTAATTAAATTACCCTTAAGGACTTTAAAATTAAATCAAAGATTCTAGCGGCGACTCGTCACATGACGCAGGTGACGCGCTGCTTCACCAACGCTTTCTTGTAAAATCTCCATTTTTACTAATTACTACTGTCTTAGAATATTAGAAACCATATTTTATTAATTTTATGAACCAAAAAAAAAATAAAAAATGAATTACTAAACTAAACACTTTTTCTGCCCGATCGGGCGTTTTGGTTCATTTACAAGCTCTGCTCTCAGGGCGGTAAGTTCAACTTACCGCCCAAGGCTCGGTAATAAAGTACCTCGTCATTTAAGTCGAAAAACACTCGTTATTATTCTAAAATTTGTCCGGATTGAGACAGATTGTTTTTGTTTATTCATAACAACTCCATAACAACCAGGCACATTAACCGACTGAAAATTCACATTTTCAGTGTGATGTGTTTAATGTTTAGTCTATACATTTAAAATTAACTCATAGATCCGATCGGACAAAAAATAGTGTAAGCATTACGGGCGTTAGGTACGTTTTACCAGTCTCTGCTAATATGGAGACTTCCGCTACGCATCGGTCTCCACACCATTATCCTCGACTGGTAAAGCGTACCTACCACCCTTAATACTTAAATAACTATTAAATAATCCATGCAAGAAATACATTTATGAAGTACCTATCAGTGGTGTGCGGTGCAACGCTTCCCTTAAAAATGATTTGAACATTAAAAACAATGTTACCAAACTATTTTTATAAAATTACATAAAATAAAATTATGGTTATTACTTATTTACTTAATTTATTATTTAATTAGTTCTCATTTATTTATTAAATTTGTAATATTTAATTAACTTCAAACTGCCAATTTCTTGCAGCAAAAATACTAAGAGTACCTACTATTTTAGGGTCATTATACTTGCACAGAACGGTAAATCAGATTCAAATATTTACGAGTACATACATATACAGGGTGCCCATTATGTATGGAATATAGTATATATCTCGGTAATATCGAATTTATAAAAAAATTTGTTATATAAAAGTTGTTTAACATTTTATTTTCCATAATAAGATAGCATTCAGTTGTTTTTATTTCAGAAAACAAATGAGTAATAAACAACACTTTAATTTTTTTAAATAGCAATGTACCCTTTCATTAGGCTCATTTGATAGAGATTTTTTTTCTCTTTTCGATGGCCTAAAATCTTAGTACCCTTATATCAGAAAATTTTTGAAAAAAACGTAAAAAACGTTTATTAAGTTAATTTCACCAATAACATAAATCTAGATATCCGAGATCTCTTTCATTTGTCTTAACAATTGATTGGAGGCTTTTATTGTGACAGAAGTTTGTTTATTTAATTAAGTTGTTGGTACATGGAAAAATAAAAATGGTTCATTTAACAGAAACTGAACGTATAGAAATTTTAATTATGGTCGGTTATGGGGATCGCAAACGAACACAATTAGAAGTATGTGAAATTTTTAATCAGCGTTATCCACATCGAGAACCAATCACCCAGTCAGTAGTCAGCAAAACCTTGAAACGGTTTAGGGAAACTGGCAATGTTAAAGATCTGGTGAAGACTGGTCCGCAGAGGTCTGCGACAAATGAAGATAAAAAGCTCGATGTTTTAATAGAAATCGAAGAAAATCCAAACATTTCAACTCGTCAGTTAAGTTTAAACCATGCCGTAAGTAAAGGTTCAATACAGAAAATATTACATATTACATTTACAGCGAATCAACAACAATCCAAATTTTCTTAATAATATTGTTTTTTCTGACGAGGCTACGTTTTGTTTAAATGGAAATGTAAATAGGCTTAATTGTCCATATTGGGCCGCTACAAATCCCATTGGATGATCCAAAATCATATCCAAACACCACAAAAATTAAACGTATGGGTGGGAATTTGTGCAGATCACATAATTGGACCTTTCTTTATTCGTGGTACTCTAACTGGTGACCGTTATTTGCAATTATTGCAACAGCAAATTATTCCAGCTTGCCAAGAAAATCTTGATGATTTTGGTTTCAACAAGATGAAGCACCGCTCCACTATCATTTAGATGTACGCCGATATTTAAATATGGTATTTCCGGCCCGTTGGATAGGCAGAAGAGGGTCTGTGGAGTGGCCTCCCCGACCTCCGGATCTTACACCTTGCGATTTCTTCTTCTGGGGATATTTAAAATCAAAAGTGTATACAAACCGACCCCAGAATCTGGCCGAATTAGAGCAACGAATACAAAATGAAACTGCAGCAATTTCTCCCAGATCGGTCAGAAATTCTTTTCAAGCTTTTCGTGATAGGTTGGGCGACTGCCTTGCAGTTAATGGTGATCATTTTGAACACTTATTGCCATAAAAACCATTTTACTGCTAATTTGCTAATTCCGTTTTGTCTTCAAGCTTTATAAGAGACGTATAAATTTTCTGTTCATTTGTTTTATTTTGTTTTTTGTTCATTTGTTTTGTTTTGTACATTATGTAGATGCACATCTGTTTATTTTAGGGTAATAATTCGAGATACTTTACGATCGCGGATATCTAGATTCATGTTATTGGTGAAATTAACTTAATAAACGTTTTTTACGTTTTTTAAAAATTTTCTGTTATAAGGGTACTAAGATTTTAGGTCATCGAAAAGAAAGAAAAATCTCTATCAAATGAGCCTAATGAAAGGGTACATTGCTATTTAAAAAAATTAAAGTATTATTCATTACTCATTTGTTTTCTGAAATAAAAACAATTGAATGCTATCTTATCATGGAAAATAAAATGTTAAACAACTTTTATATAACAAATTTTTTTATAAAGTCGATATTTACCGAGATATATACTATATTCCATACATAATGGGCACCCTGTATAGTACTTGCATATAAGCAACGACTCATTTGCTTACTGCACTTAACATATTCGTTAGTGGGTGGTGCACTGCGGTTGGTATCATAACGTCATAGATGCTTGGTGATCAGATAAATTTAATTATTTATCCCTTTTAGTGCTAATTAAGTGTTACTTATTAAACACTGTATATCTGGGAATGATACTGAATTTAAGAAAAATTTTATTACTTTAACTTATATTAGTTAGAATTATTTCATAGACGGAAATAATTGTATTTAGTTTCATTCTGCGCAAAGTTCAAATTGTTTATCGGGTGACTGCAAATTCGGCTGCTTCGGTAAAAGGTCCGGGTATTTCCGATACCCTTGAATCGCGTCATTTATGTTAAATTAATAGAGAAAGAATTTTTTGCACGCAGTTTTAGAAAAAAAAATTAAATTGCTGATAAAGACAAGATTGTTTTGATAACTCAAAACAATGTTAGCACTAGAATAAAATAAATTTTCTCAACGATACTAATGGAAACGGTAATGTATTGAAAATAGATGGTTTAATAATGGCCCAGTTTTATGGTTATTTACAAGATTTATTTACAGTTTTCAACTGAGCATAACTGAGCTGATATCAAAGTTGAGATTTTTACCACAGTTTACCATCATATATTTCTTATCATTATTCTCACGTAATATTAAAAAAATCCATCAGTGCCCATCGGAGATATTGAGGGCCAAAGTTGACCAAAAATAGAAAAAATTATAATTTCGAAAGCCCATAAATACCAAAATAGTGAAGTTTCAGATTTGAAATATTTTAAACATAAACTACCCCTAACTGTGTACCATTAACAAAAAAAATCAGCCCTAAAACTTCACCTTTATCTGTGGAAGTATGGGCCCCTAAAAAGGTGGGAATTTTGCAAAAACGTATTAAACTTCGGGGTTAAATTATACCCATAAGTAACCATCTTACAAAAATTATTGTGCGATTAAGAAATGTAGTCCGACATGTGGACAGTACAATGGTTTTACTTCAGGTCTCCAAGACTAACCATTCTTGAGATATCAAGATTTACGTTTACATCAAAAAACGTAAAAACCGTCGTGCACAACGAAACAAATATGAATCAATAAAAATAAAAAAACAGTGGTTTCAAACTACCAATACTTAGGGGTAATAACAAACAAAAGATTATCCGTTTTTGAAATGGTCGAGCGACCAATTTATTTTCTTCTGGACCACTTCAGATGGATTGACTGCCAGAATGGTTTTACTCAGGCAGATATCATACAAGAGTACTCTTATTTGTAGTCAAACTCAAAATTGAATTATATTATGTAAAAAATAACAAACTAAAAATTTAACCAGTTAAGTAAGAAGATCGAGGAAATATGAGAAAGCATTAACAACAGTAACAATGTACACTCTAAAACTATAAAACTATAAGTCGTTTATACAAACATAATCCGACTCCTACTCGAGCTCAATTGATGAGCTTGAAATTTGTTAATTTTAACTAACAATACCAAAATGTTAAACTTCCATAATACGCAATAAGTTTAAATAATAATAATCTAAAGGTGTCTATTTCATTAACATTTTGTATCCTCATTAATTATTCCAATTCTTCCATTTTATCTATCAAACGAATACCCTCACACAAACACGCAATAGTATTTACTTACACATATTGTCAATGTCAATATTGAATTTCTTATCTGGTTTTTAAATAGACAAACGACAAGAAATTTATTTCTAATAGCGTTTCAATGAAGGTAAACAAATAGTTTTGTTGTGTGCTCTAGATTGCACGTTCTCTTGTATTTGGTAGAATAACAATAATTTATTTATCTTTTATTACTTGAAATTATCTCTTAATTATTTGAAGAAAACCAATATTATACTGATTATTGAATTTATATTTACTAAAAACCAACACAAGCTACAATTAAGCTAATCCTAAAAGTAAATATCTGTTTGAGGATTGGTTGGTTTAGGGTGACATAATTATTAATACAGGAAGGAAATTTACATGCATGTCTTGCAGAAATTGGTACCACGAAATACCAGAAGTGTAATCTTGCCTTGTTGCCTTTACAAACAGAATCAGTTCTTCGACATTTCTCACTTGCATATATTTCAATATTTCAATTCATATCGACTTTTTGGACAGACTATGTACAATGTTCAGTAATAGTTTAAAAATCAATATAATTAAAAAATATTCTTCATTATATCTTCGAGGTTGGAAGGAGGTAATAATATCAATAACATCAAGACAAATCGCATCATAGTAAAAAACAGATGACCTAGAAAATGACCCCAGATTGTAAGAATAAGAAATTGAAAAAAGAATAATAAACGCATGAATAATGAACAATAGTAACAATCACAATATTTATCGATATTCTTCAATAAAAGTACAATAGGGAGCATACAGAAATTCATCAGAATACCCACACCAAACAATAAAAAGTAAATAGAAGAATAGAAAATCATAATAAACTAATAGAGGACTGGGGAAAAAAAATAATGTGCATAGAGACATTGAAATAGAAGTATAAAAACAATGATAAACAATAAAGTAGTTTAACTTTTCAAGAGCAATCTAATGGCGGTTTTTGTGATTGAGCAGTCACTCAAAGTTACCAACGAACTACAAATGATGATTCACATGGAACTACACTACTTTCCCATTCAATCCACAATGTATGTTGTAAAAAATGATAAGTCAGTAGCCTAACTATCCTCCGTTGGACCCAGTAGGCAGGTCCAACTAACGGGGCCCCTCTGTATACTTTTAAAGAAGCAAAAAAAGGGTTAATGGTTTGGGAGACAAATGTAAACAGGCATAATGTGGGTCTAATATAAATGATAAATGCTTTTAAAAAATGATGTTCATTTTTCGGAAATTACAATTTTATCTTAAAAAGGGATTGCTACTAGGTATATGTTGTGGTGCATTAAATCTTATACTGGATTACGTCATCAGAAGTGTTGGGTAAACAAAAATATCAATGGAAAATTTATGTACAATAGATTTAACAGAAAAGTATTAACATAAGCTTTTTCTTGTTCTGGTAACACATTGTTTTGATACTATCAACAGTTTTTTGTGCTTATTTTATACTACGTTTTGTTAGTATTACAGGTAACTGTGTTTAAACAATACTATCACGAACATTTATTTTTGTGTTTTTTAACCAGTTTTCTACGTGTGACTGACATCCCTCCTTAAAATATGAATATAAAACGCAAATGACTTAATCTGGTAATATAAATATCACCACTCACCTTGATTTGATCTACACTTTAAATAATTTTGATCAATATGATTTTAGATTAAAAATAGATTTAGTGTACCTTTTGTATCCTCAAAGAATTTAAGACCTTATGTTCCCGACATTTAACAACCGAAAAACATTCTCATGCAAATTCCCGTAGACGAAGAATTCACTCAGGAAATGGATTCAAGTCCAAACAATTTGCAAAGAAAAAACCTGACCGGTTCTCTACAGAACGCGGGCCTCCCCATGACCCGGAGCTCTTGCGCATGGCCCATCGCCCAGGCTGCCCGGGCGGTAGTTACGCCACTGTGTTAAGTCCTGGTTCCGGACAAACCACAAAAATGGGGTAATTGGAAGCACTTGCAAATTGAAATTTGTATGAAATCCAGAAACTCTTAAATCTTTACAATAAAAATTTTACCAATTAAATTAATAGAAGTTTAAGCTGTATATATATATCTAACAAAGCCGGCTTAGATACACCCACTCGAACACAAAGTTGCCTTTTTTGGTTCTAACAACCTCGTCTTCTCCTACTATAATTTTGCGCCTCAAAACTTGGCAAAACTGTGAAACTACCTCTATAAATTCCAAAATTATCGAAAATGTGGAATTCAAAGGTTACCTCTTAATTACACTTTTGAATTTTAATACCGAATTTTTGGACATTAACCTACGAATCGCTTATATTTCAGAGATTGGGTTATAAGATCCAATAAGTTTAATGGTTTCAAATATTAGAGCCGTTAAACTTGAACGTTCGAAACTTAGAAGTCTTTTGAAATATAAATTGTTAAACTGTTAAAACATTAAGCCTTGGTAGTATAATGTCTAGGGTGCTGGATTTTCACCCAAGCGGCCCGAGATCGACTCCCGGTGCCGGCAGATCTGGTTAAGGTTTTCTGCAGTTTTCCTTAGCTGCGACACAAATGTGGGATTTGCGCTGTTCCATCTGTAAGTAGGCTGCCGCCGCACGTAGAGCCTACGTAATAATAATAATCGCCCCCTCCCTCCCGCACAAGCTTATAGCTTCTGGGGCCTGGTCTCCAGGTTATGGGTTGTAGCAATTATTATTATTAGCTTTAGAAATCTTAAACCCTGAATATACGAATCTTCAATGTTTTGAACCTTTAGAACTTTAAATCTTAAAAGGAATTTGGAAGTTCTGGAATTCCGGAACTCTCAATATTGCAAATCATAAAGCTTCTAAATCTTAGAGCTCCGGGATTAGGGAATCTAACCTTTAATATGAAAACATTTAAAGCTGTGGAACCTTGAAGCTATGAAAATTTAAAATCATATATTGAAATCTTGAATCTATCAAACTTTCACTTTTTCAAAACATTAAACTTTATAGTACTTAAGAAAATCTTTAAATTTAAATATTTGAAATCTAAACTTTCAAAATTTTATATTTCTGGTGGCAGTACTGTCAACTCCAAATAAATAAATTACAGCACCTTGAAATCCCGAAAAGATTTGAAATAAAATAAGATAAGACTTACACAACTCTTTATTTTCAATGAAAAAAATTACAATAATACAGAACAACCTTCTTACAAAAATAAATATAAACAATCTTTTATATGTTTATGAAACGAAACGCTTAGGGCCATTTGCATAAAAAGACATTAAATCAGGGTTAGTTAATCCATTGCTAAATTTTTATCGTTATCAAACAAGAAATGACTTGTATAATGTATAAACATTTGCATCGCCTCCTTAATCCTGGATTAATATTGATCACCGATTAAATGAGAATCAACATGGCAACGCCGCTAACATTTATCAATTAATAGGTTATCGCACAAATTCATATGTCAGATTTTAATCAAAATTAAACAGAATAACATTCATATATTCCATTTTCGCACAGGAAGAGTAATTGTTAGAGCCTTTTTATTTGTAATGTTTTTAAGCTTTTAAAACTAGTCATTTGAAACTTTTGTAATTTTCTTGAAGTTGGCATTAGCATGGTGTTAGAAAATTTTAAAAACAAATGCTAATCAGATGTCAAACATTTATTAATATTTTATACACATTAAAAACGAAATAAATCGTTAAAAATAAATCATCATTAAATCATCCTAAACTTGATATTTGTTGATATTGACGAGCAGAACATAATAAATTTAAATAAGTTTCAATAGGTTTTCGCCATTTTAACATTAGACAAAAGTTTGACAGAAATCAACATAACCTAGAAACTATTTTTCATAACCTACTTGCAAAGTGTGGGCATGATTCACACTACAACAATTATGTTCTTAGTATTTTAAAATTAATGCAGAAAAACACATATTTATTAAAAAATTATTTAACATTTTTAAAAATAAATAAATGTTTAAAAAATGTAATTATTAAAAATAATCATACTCAAATACATATAAAAATTATTATAAATGCTCTACATATTTATACGACATCTAGTTACTATATTATTGATTTTATAGTTTCTTAATTATTCTTATTAGTATTACTATAAACTATCTACTTTGTTTTTTCTATATTATTTATTGTATTTATTTATATATTCTATTATTATTATATTTTATTTACGTTCTATGTATATGTTTTGATGCTATTATATAAATATCAATTACATAAAAGATACTACCTGTTAATAAAATGCCAATTTTTACTGTATTTTATTGAATTTAACATCTATGTTTATTTAATATTTAATGTTATATATCTATATCTACCTACTTTAATGAGATATTTCTCTAATAACCAAAAAAAGTTATTTTATGCAATATTTACAGTATCTAAACCTACAAAGATAATAATAGTTAACAGTTATTTTACATCCTTTGTTAATAAAAATGTCTATTTTTATTTCATTTTTTAACTTTTTTTTATGAAACAATTTTATTAAATAGCAAAATTATACTAAAATGAAAATAATTCCCGTTTTCGGGTGATTAAAAAGATTTACAATTAAAGTAGCTTTGAAGACTATTACAATGAATACTGCATTTTATGCAACAGATAAACAGTGATTAGGGTGCTAATTTGTCCTGGATCAAGTTTTATTTAAATAGGATTAAAAAATCGTTATGCAACAGAAAACCAGTAATTAATGCAATTGAAAAGGTTCAAATACTTGTTCTCATTTCATGTAAATGGTCCTTAGCTAACAAGGAGCAGGGGGCAGGGATGCTTGAAAAGAAGTTTAGCTCTTCAAGGCGGATTAGATTCCTATTTTTGTGTTGTCATAAATGGATATGAAACCTGCTTGAATGCATGAGCCATCTTTTTCGAAAACAAATATTTCTTTTTCTTGAACGCCTAGAGATGTCGCTTTATATGACAAATCTATGGTGCCGTCAATGGATTTCGAACCCGCTCGTCATTTTGCGATTTATTCAACAATTATACATACATACATAATTCGTTCCCCTTCTATCGCATTTACACTTTTGCAGTGACAGGGTTTCACAAAAAACTTTTATGAGAATGCGAAAAACTTTTATTGAACGGGGGTAATGGAAGCTATTGTATCAAGTACATACTTTATCACTAATACAATTTTCATACCTTATTCTAATGAGTTCATTTTTTTAATATTCAGTCGCAACCGAGATCTGAACTCAAGTCCATCTGATCGAGAAGCAGGATCTCTATCACTCGACCACAATTTATTCAAAACAATAAATCATTTATAAGCAATTTAAAAAAAATGAAAATTCCCAAGTTGTAAAAATTCTGCGAGGATTTTTAATTAGTTATTTACAACCACTCTTTATAAAAGATTTTTATTTCGGTGCAGTTGTTAAATGTAATTCGAAATAAAACACGAAAAACATAAAATATTCTCACACGAAGAACATATTCCATAAATGCTGTGTGGGTGGCTGTTTCTGTATGTTAGAGTGAAGTAATGCCCCTGCATCTACTGCCTACCAAGTTTCATTAAATTCTATTGGTAAGTTTCCTCACGCTGTTTCATTTCGTGTACGCACTGCACATCGCTGTTCGCCAAAGTCTGCATAAATGGTTAAATTGCGGTCAATGTGAACAAAGTCAACACTGATTAATCCTAGATTAGATTAGGTTAAGTTATTTAGATCCACAAATTAACCATTTCTGCGGACTTTGCCGAGATTCAACGCTAAAATGACCCGGGTAATGTCGACTCTGCACACCCTGCGGTCTTTGGCCGTAACATACACACCGGGTGCCAACAAAATTACTATCCAGCATGTCATTTTCTTATAGAGAAGGATATTGAATTCAGATTTTAGAAAGTTTTTGGGTTGTGTCAAAATGCAGATTTTGACTGCTTATCATATCTGACTGTCGTTTTCGATCTAACAGAACGCACTATCAACTTTATTATTTTCAACGAAATACTATCTTGTGTATCTTTCCAAATTTGGACTCTGTGACAAATTCAAATTACATCTAAACTTTTAATGCAATGCCTTATAGGACATTTTAAATTTAATTCTACTGATATTTCTGGATATTTTTATGTAAAGTGTTCTGCGTCCAGTATAGTTTTTGAGATATCTGCACCAAAAATGTTTAGATGCATTCTAAAATTCACAAAGGCGAAACACAACCTATGTAAATTTAACAATACTTTAATCCAAGGTGGCTATGGCTATCGTTTATCTGTTTACTTGGCGTTTACCGATTTTCATTTGTTTTGTGGCACCGTTATCACTGTAAAATTTAAGAGCTTCTATTCTTCCAAAGCCATCTTGCATTAGAGTATTGTTAATTTGACATTGGTTGTGTTTCGCCTTTGGACTTTGAGAATGCAGCTGAACATTTAAGTGTCTGTTAAACCGGAAGTGAAATTGTTTAGTAGGCATCGCCCATTAAATAAGTTCAAATAATATACCATAACCATATTATATTTTTCCTACATTCAATTGTTTTATGTCAAAACGGTATAATTTATGACCGATATGACTTTTTCAATGGCCATTTTCTCGGAAACTGTCAAAAATACGTATAGAGTGTGATACATGTTTTATGCTTAGAAATCATCATAGAATCCTATAATAATTCGAAAAAAGTGCTTAACACTAAAATGTTTGAACACTCAAAATGTGCATCTGACTCAACCATACAACTTCCCAAACTTTGAAATCGATCATTCTTCAAAAAACAATGACAGGCTGGATAATAATCTCGCTGACACCCGTTATACTTATGTGTTCTGTATTTAAAAGTTGTTGTTTAAAGGCTGATTCTTACTATACGACTAGACGGCAGAAGGTAACCAACAGCCATCGCACCCAACCTTTATGAAGGTATTCACATTAATCATCACCAACACGGATCGTCACCAACAGTTGTTCGTCACCATTGTTTGTGAGAAAGTCTTGCAGGTGGGTGTTGGTCCATTGTATCTAATAAAAATTGGCAAAATGGCATTGGGCGCAACATAGAAAACTATAATAACAACACAATCATAATAGTTATTAAGATAATGGACGCAACAAGCACATAGTTATTAGTTTTTGAAAGAACTGTCGGTCCGGTACCTGTTATTCACCTGCCACCGGCTAGCAGTATAGTGTGAATCAATACGTTTTGTCGGTCCGGTGACTGTTGGTTGCCTGCCGCGGTCTAGTCGTATAGTGAGTATCAGCCTTTATGTGTCGCGTTTCGTCCGCCGGCGTAAGTCGACCTGAATCCTTCCCGTTTCATGCGAAATAAAAATAATGGCGTTTATGACTTCTTATCTGATAATATTGATTTTTATAGATCACACTTTATGCAGAAAATTTGCGCATTTTTGTAAAAACAATATTTGATGTGAAAAAATGTATACAATACTGAGAAGAAAATCAACAATTGTAACTATGTAGAAATCTTATTTTAAAAAGTATCTAAAGTCAGCAGACAAATGCTAGATAGCACACAAAACAAGAAGTCACTAGTACCGAATTTTATTGTCCAACGGGTTTACGGAAGCAACGTGAAGGTTTTGCAGCTTAGCACGAATCAATGAAAAACGCTAATTTGCTGACAATACATTTCTATATTTATACTAAAATAAAATTGTAAACATTCGTATCAAGTAACTAATATTAAAGTTATGTGCTACAATTAGATTTTATTGAAAAATATCCAACTATTATTTAAACAATGGTAAGACAGTAACAAATAAAGCCAATAAATAATAATTTCACACCGTTTTTATTTTTATCATTAAACTACTACTGTGATGCTAATTTAATAAACTATTATAACCTATTATTAATCCACTTTTTACTTTCTAGTTCACACACATAAATTTTAAATTTAATTAACAATTATCCAGTTAAGTCTTTTCCGTTTGTCATTTTTCACAATGAACTTTATTGACGTTTATTTATGGTTAATTCAATTAAGTCCTATTTACAATTCTTTTTTAAAATGTCAGTTTGGCATATTCTGGTAAAATATTCAACCTAACAACGGGTCCTACAGCGCTAAGCCAGGAAACAACAGGGTTCTTGCTCTTTCCAAAGGAAGAGCCAATTAGGTCCCCAGTTTTACATGGGTGCAATGTCAAAAATGGGCGCATTAATACAGGATGGTCCATCTGCGTCAACATATTATATTTATAATCGTCATCAGAAAATCCTAAAAATTTCCAACACTCTTCTAATGTTAACAAAGCGCCATTCATTTTCCAGGCATTAAAACATAAAACTGGACAGGAATAGCTTGGATGAAATGCTACGTGATACTCGACAGTCAACAAAACACTTTTATTTTCCATACTTAGAATATCTCCATCATCGGCATCTTCTTCTTCTTCTTCTAAATCATTTAAATCAATATTTAAAAAAGATGTTTCCTGGAAACTTGCATGCAATTTCTTGGAAATGTATACTGAATTTTCATGGTCTATTTTCCCGTGGAATTCCCACTCGTCATGCAGTTCATCGGACAAGGTCTTTATCTCCGTAGCGTATTTTACGAATGAATCCCACGACATGCAGAAATGATGCTCGGATGTTGTTGCCGTCGTCGAATCCATGTTTTCCTTGTAAATTTTTCTTACCCGCAAAATTTATGTATGTAGGTTGTTATTTTTGCCAGCGGCCAAAATTAGTGCTCGAAAGAATGAACGAACTTCACGCCACTCCTACACACGAATAATCCTGTAATGGAAAATTACTGGATTCAAAATCCTGTAGGAATTCTTTCATATCTTATTATAAAACAAAAATATTAAAAATAAAAAACTTAAAAAGATAACCTTTAGTTTTTTTAAATAATGATTTTTTGCTTTTATTGCAAAAGGAAGTAATAATAACTCATTTTTATAGAAGTAAATCAATAAAATAACTAATACTATCAAGTACACATAATCTTTAAAGTCACAAAAATTCTATTTTTAAATGAATACAAACTATATGCCAACATCTCCAACATGTTTTTAAGTAAAACATTTTCTTGTTTCTCAAGTAGCAGTGTAAATGTACGCATTAAAAATGTACCGATAGAGTTTCGCAAGTTATCAATCAAAGACGAGACAAAAGGTCGAGTTAATATTATTATTATCACATATTTATTTTATTTCTAAAACTGGAAAACATGTACCAGTTTAGATATCAGTGTTCTAAGTTGATTGGATTTTATTGTATTAAGATTTATTCAAGTTATTTAATTGTTTTTCCTTTGTGATCAATAATTTTATTGTTTGGATCATTAGTAGCAATTTTTCTAAATTAGTTCAAATGAATCCACAATGAAAAAGAATTATTATTCTAAATGACAAGTATAACCATTTGAAGTATAACTATTAAAAAGCTTGTTGTATACTCTATACATTGTGGGAGGAACTATTCATTGAGTATTCAGTATTAACAAAGTGATACAGAAGTGGGGAGAAACCCTTTTAATATCAGGCATAACATAATATATGATAATAGTTTTATAATTAAAAATAAATTAAGATGCTATTTTATCCATATGCGTGATGGAAGATGGAATGGTTAAGAAAAACGCACTTTGTATACGAGAATAGATCGAAAAATTTCTAGAACAAGACGGAAAGAAACAACTTTTTGGGGAAAATCGTATTTATTTTTCTACATAGTCTCCTTTCAGCTCTGCACATTTAATTCAACGCTTTTCAACACCCTTCAACCCTTCACAAAAATAATAACTATCCAAACCTGCAAAATATCCATTTACAGCTTCCATGATTCCAGTATTCGATGAAAATTTCTTTCCAGCCAACTATTTCTTGAGATTTGGGAACAAAAAGAAATCCGACGGAGCCAAGTCTGGCGAATAGGATGCATGTTCAATTAACTGCAATGGTAGTTCGTGCAGTTTCGCCGTTGCAATTGCGGACTTGTGGGATGGGGCGTTATCCTGGTGGTACAAGACCTTTTCCTTTGCCAAATGAGGCCTTTTAGCTTTGATTTCTTTGTTCAGTCTGTCGAATAACGACGCATAATACTCGCCCGTCATTGTCCTCCTGTGTTGCAAGTAGTGATGGGAACTTGGGTGTCGAGTGTCGTGATACTGTTCGTGGTCGTGACACTTGAAGTGTCGCAACACTTCGTGTCGAACAGTATCGCTCTTATTAGAGTGTAATTCGAAGTTGCTTGATCATTCTTACAAAGAAATTAAAGGCAGATTTGTTGAACTGACCAACAAGCATTGAATGAGACGTACATATAAAAATATTTTGTTGTGGATTTTTTTCTTTTGTATTAGTAGTTATAATATTGACGGTGATAATTTTATCTTGGGTTTTCCGCAAAATAAATTAAAATCAATAATTGAAGTTGAATAAGTTCCTCATGTACCTAATTATTATTTCAGCTTCTTATATTTATACCTTATAATGTATTTTGAAGAAAGACTACTGTCGAAACAAGTGTAAATAAATACAATGATCATTAATTTTAATTAATTCAATTTATTTTGCTGAAAATCCAACATAAAAGTATGTATCATCTTCAATCTTAACAAAAACACGTTCTCTAAAGACCAACGTCGTCAGCGAAATTACATTTTTAAATAGTTTTTATAATAAATCCAACGAATCAAGTCTATTCATTACAAGTTATTTATAGAAGTTGTTTCTTTTCTTTTAAATTTCTGTTTCATAATATGTATTTGCTTTTATAAATAATTTAATGTCTTTTAATGTACTTAATGCATAAATATATAACCATAACAGAATTTACTCATATAATTGTTTTTTAATCCATAGTTTGCTTATGATTTATGTAGCTATGAATCTTGATTGCTTCTCGTTTCAATTGGATTACATTTACACTAGCGCGTGCATGATGTAAAGGCGAAGTGTCGTTAAAGTATCATGAAGAGTCGACACTTCTGACGTCATAATGGTTTCGACTCTCAAGTGTCGTGACACGCGGGTAGTGTCGAGAACCCATCACTAGTTGCAAGTAATCAATATAAATTCTTCCTCGGGAATCCCATAATACGGTAGCCTTGCCATCTTTGCCTTCTTTGGAGTTGGCTAACCACGTTTTGTCGATTGCTTTGACTGCTCCTTGGTCTCCGGAGTGTAGTGGTGAATCCACGTTTCGTCAACAGTTATAAAACGTCGCAAAAGATCTTTTTCATTACGTTTGAACATGTCTAGACATTGCTGAAAAATGGTCATTCGAACTCGCTTTTGATCGATTGTCAGCAGACGCGGCACCCAACTAGCACTAAGCTTTCTCATGTCCATATGTTGATGTAAGATGCAATGTACACGGTCGTATGAAATGGTTACTTTCTCTGCTATATCTCTCAACTTTATTCGGCGATCTTTCATCACGATTTCATGGACTTTTTCAATTGTTTCTTCACCGATAGCTGTTTTTTGGTCTGCCCGAACGTGGTTCATCCTCTATGATTGTTCTACCGCGTTTAAATTCAGCAATCCAGTTTGCAACTGTTGGATACGAAAGCGAAGACTCGCCAGGAACTTCATCTAACTCCGTTTTTATTTGTTTAGCATTTAAACCTTTAAAAAAGAAATGTTTTATCACTGCACGGACCTCGTTTTTATTCATGATTAAGAAAATGCACAAATTGTTTACTTGAATCGATAGTAACGGCGTGTGTTTATATCTTATCCGTTTGAAAACTTGACAACAGTTGTACGAACAATGGCACACGTTTACTGTAAAAGGGTTTTCTTATTCTGAAAGATCAAACCTCTAATATGTCAAACACGTAACACGTGATTTTAATTTGTCCATTATTAAAATCACCCTTTTCTGTCCCAATACGGCGGCGGTTTGCGTTACTCTGATCGACCAACTGGCCTAGGTGACTAGATGCAGTGACTCTAATTAGTACGCGTGCATAACGTCATCATGTGGTTCATTCTAGAAACATTCCGATGTATCCTCGTAGATAAACCCGTAAAAACATAAAGATTTGCACACAGTAGTGAAAAACCATTTTAAGTACATATAGTATACTATAGAATTGAAGTTAAAATAGCTTCAAGCACAGAGCCATCTTTACATGCTAGGGGCTAACGGGGCTATAGGCCAGGGACGCTCAGTCCAAGGGAGTGCTTATATGTGTTTTGTGCCTTTTCGAAAACACTCAAACATAGAAAACTATTGTAAATTAGTTAAATTCTATTTTATATACAGTGTGGAAATAAAGTAGCGGATAAATTCGATAACTTGGTTAAAATTATTTTTCTAGAAAACATCTCAAAGCGGTATAGCGATTTTAATTACTTGACGCTATACTATACCATTTTCAACGTGTTACGTCATTTGTTCTTAAAGTTATGACGTCATCGATTTTTTTAAATGACAACCTATATTTCTTATTGTCGATTTCGGTATTACTTTTTATTCTCTTTTCAACTGCATACAATTTTCAATATGTTACATTTTGAAAAATTGAGAAAAACTGCCCTAAAGTTCGAATACTAAAAATTCTTTAAATTTGCGAAATGAATCTAGACACCGTATAGAACAAAAACCTTAGTTACGTCAGAAGTAAACAATAAAATAAATGTTATTTTCTTGTTCTAAAGTAGAATTTACCTTTAGTAAACTATTTTATTAATAAAAATTGAGAAACAGCGAATTTAAGTGTTAATGATGATTGGTTATGGCGACACAATTCGAACACATCAAGAAGTGTGTCAACATTTTAGAGAAACGTACCCGGATCAACCCATAAGTCAATCAACGGTTAGTAGGATTGAAGATAAATCTCGAGAACATGGCCTTGTAAAGAATCTTCCAAAAAGTGGACGGCCAGTGACATTAAATGAAAATGTACAACTTGATGTGCTACTAGAAATTGAAAACAATCCATATGGAACTAGTAGAAGCATTGCTTTGGACCACCACGTAAGCCACACTTCAGTTTAAAAATTTTTGAAAGTTCAAAAATTTCACCCATATAAGCTGCAATTGGTTCATGAGTTGGAAGAAAATGACTTTGATCATAGACAAGAATTCCGTGACCAGATGATGGAAATTTGGCTTCGCGATCCAATGTTTTCCCAGCGTATTTTATTTTCGGATGAAGCAACATTTTGTTTAAACGGTACGGTTAATAAACATAATTGTAGATATTGAGCTCGAGAAAATCCTTATTGGATGCAGGAAACTCAAACACAACATCCTCAGAAGCTTAATGTATGGGCAGGGATTATTGGTGACCAAATCATAGGGACATTTTTTTCGCAAATAATTTAACTGGAGAAAGATACCTGCAATTTTTACAGTTGGAACTGATGCCTGCATTAGCTACACTATATCCCAATGCAAACAATCCCGAGCTACCAAACAATAGTGTTTGGTTACAACATGATGGCGCTCCGCCTTATTACGCAATTAATGTACAACGCTATTTGCACCAAGTTCTCCTAGGAAGGTGGATAGGAAGAAGAGGTCCGATAGAATGGCCGGCTAGATTTCCTGATTTAACGCCATTATACTTCTTTCTATGGGGGTACTTAAAAAGTAAAGTGTATAGAAATCGACCCAATAATTTAGAAGATCTCAAGCAAAGAATTCGACATGAGATTGTAACGGTATATTTTCTATCGGTTTCAAATACGTAGAATCTTATATTTATATTTACAAAAATCTTAAGGTCGGTTCTGTAAATTCGCATTCTTTTTAAAATATAAGTGTTTAAAAAAATGATAACTCGAGGCGTTCGCAGTTTTAGAGGAAAAATCAATACTTGCTTTTTAGTTGCTATGCCCTGATTCGTTAAGTCAAAACACGCGACTCGTTGTTGATTGGGTACTTAGAAAAAATCAATATTTGTTCGTGAGTGAGACCTCGCTATTGGCTGATCTGGTAATGTATTTCTACGCGAAATAAGAACGCGGAGATTGGGGTTGGAGCGTCGCGTCACTTGCTTCCCGCCTGTGCTTCGAGGTGGAGGAACTTCCATTTTGATCTCCGAGCAAAGAGGTCGATATTAAGAAATTTGCGGTTCATCTTTGAGATTAGTTAGTCGACTTTGGGGTCGGTTTATTGTAATATAATTCAGTGTGGATTATTCAGAATTAATGCAATTTTTGAGTACAGTTCCTGTATAGTTTAGTTGTGATTTGCGATAAAAGTGAACTTTTAAAGTTAATTGAGTTTTGAGAATTTTCGTTTGAGAAGATTAATTAATATCGTCTCGTTAATAATCATTTATAGTTGGTTTCTGTGTAACGAACCATTAAAAACGATTACGCTGTTAGCCTGCGTTAAAAGAAGAAGGTGTATTTGTTATTAAAAATTACTTAATTTGGGTAATAGTTTAAAATTGTGGATTGTCATTTTATCTGCCGATAATGACAGACAGTTACCTGGTTTAATCCGTCGAGTTTTAAATAAAGGAGATTACAGTTACTCCTCGAGAATAAATTCTAAACAATAACTATTAACTAAACAAGATTGTTTAAACTGTGTTTAACGAATATTGGTGCTGAAAATTGTATGGATGATTGACTATTGTTATAAAGTATTTTTATGGACCTGCTACCGTCAAACTGCAATTTAATACCATCGAATCATCGAGAATCAACCACGGCTCTTTCCAAGAGAGGCCTTTTCCAATTTCTAAATGACCAGTATGATTTGCTTTGTAAAGCAAATAAACAAAGATTTAAGGTATTGTACTTTAAGAATTGTTTATCTTTATTATTTTGAGGATGGATTATTTTAAATAAGTGAATTTTGTTGTTCTTTACAAGAAGAGAGCTCTCAGTAGTACTTAATTTTAGTTCATTATTAACAGTGAAAATTAAATTTATAAATCTTCGAAATATTTAATTAGATTTATTTTAAATTAAAATGATGGATATTTATTCGTCAAACTTTTCAAAAGATTTCTGGTTTAAATAAATTCTTGAGTTTAATATTATGTTGGAATACTTTTTGGCTAATAAATCCGGATATCCTTCAGATCTTGTTGAACTTTTAGAACAATTTATATTTATTAAAATTCTAATAATTTTTATTCTAGACAAATATTCAAATTATCTTTGGAACTGCCTTATGTCTATAAATTTTAACGAAATAGACGATTATTTACTAAATGCTTAGTCTTAAGTTTAATAAATGAATATCGTTTATGTGTTTTTTATGTGTTTTTTATGTGTTTGACTATTTTTATACTTGTGTCTGAATTATTTTCTATTTTTATTATTTAATAAATATGTTTGGTTTATACTAATGATCTAAACGGAACCATATAATTATGAAAGTTTTGTTCAAATTTTACTTTAAAATTTTCTCAACATTTCTAAATTTTTATCCAAAAAACCTATTATATTTAATTCATTTTCTGATTAATGAATTTAATATCAAATCAGGCTTAATTAAACATCAATATTAAGCTTCATAATCAGATGGCGCCCTTTTAGTGTTTTTATTTGTGTTCTAAATCCTTATCTACTCCTTTTCACAAAATAAGACAACTGCAGAACCAATACCTGCGACCTGAACATTTAAAATTTGTAAAAGAGAGTTTAAATCTCAAGCTGTGGCAATGATTTTGAGCATAGTTAGGGCAGTTTTTCGCAATTTTTTCAAATGTAACATATACAAAGTTGAAAAGAGAATACAAAGTACTACCGAAATCGACAATAAAAAATATAGGTTGTCATTTAAAAAAATATCGATGACGTCATAACTTTAAAAATAAATGACGAACCAAGTAAAAAATGGTACAGTATAGCGTCAAGTAATTAGAATCGCTATACCCCTCGAGAATTTTTTCAAAAAAATAATTTTAACGAAGTTATCGAATTTATCCGCTACTTTCCACACTGTATAATATTTTAAAAAATTATGAACAATCGTGTTGCTATAAGCGGAAATATGTATAAATTATACAGGGTGTCCCAGCTATTTGAAATATCTTACGCACGTTTTCGAGCACCCTGCATACAAATACGAATGTATATTAAACATAAAGTAAATTGTAAAAAATTTTTGTTTTTAATAACAAAAATTAATTTTGTAAAGTCCATAAGAACATTAATATTTTGTTGTTTGCGAGAGAAGTGGGCATTCAAGAAGTTCTAGGAAACCACATAAAAACACAGTTCTTATTTCATCATAACATAACAGCCTCCTTGAACTTCATTTGCAATTGAAAAATCTATTCTGGAATTTCTGTCGAACTTTTCAAGTGTCTCTCGGGTTGGGTCATTCCATAGACACTCTTCTGAATAAAACTCTGAAACGGTAAGTGTTAGAGAATTTAGAGAGGGCTCATATGAAAACACTTGTTAAAGGTTGTAGGAAGCTTTTTTCACACAATTATTTTCAAATTTTCAAATATGATTTTCTCAAAAACGGACAAACTTAAAACTTTTAAGAATTCTCTTAAGTTGGCATTACTTCCCTATAACCATTATAGTTTGGGACTGTAATGGAATGGTAATGGTGGTCAGTGTTGTTACATAATTTACGATATTATTTCGTAGCCTGCGATTTTATAATTTTTTTTGCGCAACAATCAGTGAAATAAGAATAGTATGGTATTCACAAGAAGTTTCCAACCTTCAAGTTCAAGTATAAAAGATAAACTAGTTTTCCTTAAATAAATAGAAAAAGTTTAACAAAATCTAAACTCCTTGGCGTTACCGATTCTGACAAAAATCTGCAGGGTTGTAATAAATATATTACAATATAATAATATTACAACAATATTATACCGCTGACCTTTGACCTTGAAATTTTGCACCAGAAATTTATGCTACTATAAGTGTTACCTTCAAAACTACCTTCTAGTGGAAGGTAATTTTGGTAGCTCATAAGTCATGATTGTGATTTTGATCTCTAGGATCAGTGCAGGATTTACCTATACGCTACACAAGCTATAGCTTAGGGCCCGCACTTTCTTGGGGGCCCCCAAAAAAATTGTCCGAGTGAGCAATTGTCATATATACTTAAATATACTGCAGCATTGTTTGTCCCAGTATAATATCTGGACTTATAAAGGGCCCCATATCTCAAATAGCTTAGGGCCTTATCAAGTCTAAAGCCGGCCCTGTCTAGGATGATACCAAGAAGAACGCATGTTCTTCAGACCTAAAGTGTGACAAGAAGGAAACTCAGATATTATATTAATATGCCTTTATTTCTGAAATTATCTTGGTGAAACCGAATTATTTTGCTTCAACCGCAGTAGGGAGTTCCATAAAATTATTGAAAATAAAATTAACTGAATTGAATGACTATATAGCAGCGGCCATGTACAATTGTACAATGAGAGATTGTGGCTGACCTACATGCGCGACAGAAAAAAAAAGAAGCAAAAGAGGTTAAAATGACATTTATTATAAGTCAAAAACCAAAAAATCATTGGGATCTAAGAGTGGGAGGTAGAAAGAGTGCATTGAATTGACATGGAGTGCCTCGGATATACTGTTACTCAAAAAGTAGCACCTTTAGTTTAAAATCATTTACTGAAGTCTGTTTTTCCTAATTTAGTTTCGAAGTTAAGCTGCAAGAGAGGGCGGCTACTCAAAAATGCAGTGTATGTAAATAAAATCGTGTGATTTAGTATGGGATCAGCACCAAAAAGTTCCCTCCCACACAAAATAAAAAGATTCAAACTTTTTGTCATTCGTTTGCCCATATAAGTGCAACAGAAAATGTAATAGATTTGGGGAAAAATCTGCAATTTTAAATAAGGTGAGCAAATGAATCTAATTAATGCACTGGCGGGGGCTACATAACAATTGACAAAATAACATACCAAAAATTCGGAGACAGGGGGGAGGCTATCAAACTAATTGACCTCTTACAAATCTTACTTTCTTTACAAACAAACATAATTAGTAGGCTAACAATTTTGTCCATTGTTATCCCACGTTAGTCCATTAATATGCATTCACCTGCCACCATTAAAAAAAATTAATATTTGTAGGGAGTTTCTCTTACCAATCGTTTGTCCTTACAAGTACATATAGGTACTAGCTATAAAGAAACAAAATTAATTGGTTACGGATTACACTTGATTGTAACCAAAAAAGAAAATAAAATTCCGTTTATGCCAAAAACAGCTAAGCCTCGGACATTAGAACGATCAGAACATCAAATGATTAGAAATCAATTATACTTTGAAAACATTAAAATGATTTAGGAAATACTTTGAACAATTGAATCCGCTGTGTTTTGCGGTATTTTTGGATATAAGATAGAACAAAATGTATTCCATAAGAGAAACTGACAATTATTTAACCTTTGTTATAATAAAAAATGCCATTTGTTATTTAATTCCTAATCTACTTTGTTTATAATGTTTATTTGTTCTAATAAAGTTATTGTTTGCCTAACCTTTAAGAGATGATCTTTTCACCTCCTTGTAACTTCATCAGAATCTTTATAGCCAAAGTATGTTACAATTTCTTCCCCAAATTATCAATCATAAATACATCCATCGTGTCTGCGGAGTACCTTCCAAATATAACTTTCGTCTGTTATAATACAAATCCAATAGTCAAGCTGTTCAATATAACCTTAAAACTGACATTTAGGTAGTAAATATCTTCCCTTCATCGTTCCAATGTTTCCAAGGCATAACTGATTTTTACAAAAACCGAAATTTTATTTTCTTTACTTTTTGCGGTTACGATCAAAGGCAAGCCGTATCGAAAAGCATCATTCGATTGGTAAATTTTTACAGCACTCTGGAATATATTTTATTTCATACTGTCCGGTAAAAGGGTATTTACCGGACTCATTTGAGTCCGGTAAATGAATTATTACGTTACAAGGCCGGTAAAAAATTTTACCGGACTGAAAATCCAATTTGAGTCCGGTAAAAAATTTTACCGGACTGAAAATCTAATTTGAGTCCGGTAAAAAATTTTACCGGACTGAAAATTTTAAATGCATTTTTTTAAAAAATGAACAATGTGAGGCAGTATGAAATAAAACGCCTTACGTCATACTTCCGGTAAACCATTACAGTAGCGAGTTGAAAACGTTTCGGGACGAGGCGACGAAGGAGCCGAGTCTCGAATGTTGAAACGAGCTTGAGAAACTTGGGTTTACCGGACTTATAACGTAATATACTATTACTGTAAAATAATAATTAGAGGAGATAATATTGTGGTTTGGAAAAATGCACGTAAAACTACTCTACACTATTTTACACCCTGTATTTTTATGTGTATTTGGCTTATAAATAATTTTCCTGGGCAGATTTATTTTTGGCATAAGTTTAAACTGAGTGTGAACAAACGAGGGGCAATTAATGGTTAGTATAAAAATTCAAGATTCTAGATCAACTTGTAGGGGGGAATTATCGTGAAGCTGGATATTAATTTTTTAAATAACTTTTTTCCTATTGGTGGGCAAATTAAGAACGTAAAGTATATTTTTCCAGTAGTTTCCATATGTGGCATTTAAAATTAGTGTCTTTTTGAAATATGGAGGACCAAATGTGATAACTTTCACGAAAATAATAATTAATCTTTCAAGTCATATTTGAGGTGTGCGAGCTTTTCTTCCAGACAGTGATAGTACAAAGAAATATGAACTTTATTCCTTACTTTATTTACACACCGTATATTAATTTTAAACGCTCTTGGTTGGTCTGAGTTACCGATCACCAACATTATTCCTTTTCACTAGCCGTATTTACACAGTGCAGTATGTAAGTCTTTCCTTAAGAAGGTTTCCCACCAATGCATTTTTCAGAACAGACCGATCTCACTTACATTACAAATATTCCTTGCAGAATATTTTCTTACCATCATTGGTACTCAACATAAAAATTAGCAATGCAATGATATGTCTATTTCGGGATTTTCCAAGCCCCTTCCCTACTCGAAGCTGCACAAGAATTTTCATATCCCATACTTTCCGTACATACCTGAACATTTCCTTGAATTTATCTGACAATAAAATTCCTTTGTTTCTTACTTTTAGAGCCACTCATCGCAAAATGTATCTACCTTTAAACCCTATTCAAAAACTTCTTTCCAGGTTAGAATGCCACTTATTCAAGAATTCAGTTTTTTTTAACAATTTAAGCTAGTATTAAAACATTTAGACAGATCTCTTACACTAGGTTTTTCTTTATTATACACGCCCACTGTATATCAATACTTTGTCGAGGTCAAATCGCGACGTTTTGCGGACATATTTAATCGAACCACTAAAAATCGCTATGAAACTGCCTTAAACCACTTTATTCAAGATCTTACAGCCTGGGAATTACACTTGCAGTAGGGGGTATACGCCTAAGAAAAATGTATTGAGCAGATTATATAAAAAAAACCGCTCCCGCCCAAGAGGAGTCCGAGAGAGGTGTCCGTTATAAGAGATTTCACTGTATCTTCCTTTCTTTTTCTACTTATGGTGTTATTTAGTTCTGTGTATTCAATATTCTTCGGTGTTATACTTAACATTCTTAGAAATTTTTCACAACTTTTTTTATTTTTGCGTTACTTGCTGGGAGCAACTTTGAAACTTGTTTTTACTAAAGGTCTAGCTGTAGCTCTTTTAGGTGTAGAATAACATAGTCTCTCAATTGAATTGAATATTGTTCTTTGTTTATAGAAGTTCTATAAATTTTTCCTTAAGCATTCTTCGATATTTTCGTGTACATATCCGATTTTTCTACTATTTCAACTTTTGCTCTATGAAGCTTGTGATTATTTCCAATGGATATTTATTAACTGATTACTATTTAGTATCGAATTTGTAAAATAAATTAATGAGTCGATAATATGCTATTTACTGATCCTTCCAATAACCTTTATTATACATTAGGCATAGGATTTTAAACTCGCAAAAGTTTAAAATGTAAACTACGTAGACCAGCAATGACTCCACTGCTCAAGAATGTCTGTAGCAGGTTTATTTGCTTTGGAAATCCAAGATTTTGATAGTTTCTTGTACAGGACAGACAAAAAGTTATAAACGCAAATAATCTATACATAATGCACTTAATAACAGAAGGTTTTATTGTGAATTTTTGAATAAACATAGCATTTTCCACTGGCAAACTCAGTGCGCATTGAGTGTAAGGTTTTGGTACTGACAATATTCGTTGTAGTTTTTGCGTTATTGGCCAAGTTAAATTCATGCACTCAGTGCGCAATGTGTTTGCCAATGGAAAACGCCATTAGAAATGACAACAATGTACCATTAAGAATTTCAAAAACTAAATCCAGAATTAGAATTGCAACCTTAAAATTCCATTTTTCAATTTGAAATATAAGAAATACGTACATATTACGCTCCTAAAATTTATATGTAATTTTTAATTGGTGCACTATACACAGTAAAAAAACAGCCCCGTGAACAATTTTTAGAGTACTGGCTAAAGATTTACAATAGAAAAACTTTTTTTTAACTCTATTCTTATAAGAAAAATAATTCTTCACTACTGAAATCAATTTTCTCTATAATATTAATTAACTCTATATAGATTGAATATTCAAATAATAGTATTCTACTTTAAAAATATAACAAAATGCACTCTAATTTTAGAGACGCCGTTGAAAAGTGATCTAAATTGGAAAAAGATGTTTGTTAGTGTTCATGTTACTCTAGCTAGAGTAAATAAAACGAATTGGCACCAATACATATACACTTGACAGTGTATTTAATAAGAGAATCACGTGAGCAATAACGACACTAACAAAAAATGGTGACAATCAGCTGTCTACTGTATTTGACTTCGACTAGTTATAACTGTTGAAACTTTGCAATTTCAAAGGTTACTAAAATTGGTGACAATTTTAAAATTTTATAAATCTTTAAATAACCTAATGTAGCTGTACAATTTAAAACGTAATGACTAGACCAATACTAAGCATCTGTACATAAATAATTGTACCTACATTAAGATTAGTTATATAAAATTTTGAAATTCCCGCTAATTTAAGTAACTTTTCAAATTGCAAAACTGTAACAGTTATAACTAGAGACCTGTTTTACTGCGTGTGAATC
This sequence comes from Agrypnus murinus, assembly GCA_929113105.1. Classification (NCBI taxonomy): domain Eukaryota; kingdom Metazoa; phylum Arthropoda; class Insecta; order Coleoptera; family Elateridae; genus Agrypnus; species Agrypnus murinus. Next base: position 133,797,603 of record OV816028.1, on the reverse strand, counting down.
TGAAATTTGCAGTTTCGTTTAATAACTAATATAACGTAACTTAAAACAATTTTACATTTAAACATTGTATTAATACATGTATTATATTATAATTTTAGTAATTAGTGTTGTTTATTACAGGAGCACTTGGAAACTTATAAGACATGTTCAACAGTAAACTATTTCGGTCTTATGAAATTGTGAATTTTGGGCGGTAAAAATAAAAAAATTTCGTTCCACGAAAGCAGCAATTACTACGCCGCCACGTATCTGCTACCCAAAAATTGTTCCCCATTTTGGTTCCAGGCACGTAATAAAACCGTAGCAATTATGTGCTTGTGACTATTGGCAAAAACTTAATAGTTCCACTGGTAGTTGCTGGTACGTAGCGATGACTAAAAATGCTGCTTGGGATATGTTTTTAGATTGTTTTGTTAGTTCATATTTTTCTACTTTTGTGTTTCACTGGTGAGATTTTTGGTGGGGCAATATTGCATAGTAATGAAAAATTCAACTTTAAACAAAAACCTAACGACAAATAACCACAGGTGAAATTTCTTTTTCGATTTGGTAATCGCTATATCATCAAATCCTTTAAACAAATACCTATCTTATCATTATCTGTGAGATGTTCTGAAATAATATTTTAATCAATAAGGTATCAGAAACTGCTTTAAACAATTGCTGATGATTTTTGTTGAAATAATATTAGTTTTATGAATATGTACTATATTAGCTAATAATAGCATCTCTTTATAAGAAAATGTATTTAAATTAATGTTTTCAAAAGATTAATACGAATGTTTACAAATTTTCCAACAAATGTCTATATCAACAATCTTAATTAATTCAATGAATCACCAATTAATTAATCATTCAAAAATTTACTAAGACAGATTCGTATTGTTTTATAAACACATTAATAAGTAGATTGGTTCTTATGTTGAAAACTACCAGACTTGAAAAAATGAATGGCGGCAACATCATAACATGAAGTATCATTAGTTGCAGAACAATTCCCCCCTATTGTTGTTGTCTGTGAAATTCCAAAAACTCTCTTCATTGGATGCACGCCATATCAATTTGATATTAAAGCAATACTTGTTTAAAAGATTACAAAATATTTAAATCAATAAAACTTTTTATTTTTCTTTTATTAAAAGAGTTGTCAGACAGAAAAAAACAGCACGTGAAAGGTTGTGTGAGAAGCATTTTCTTGCCTTTTTTAATATGTAACAAGAAACATTAACAATAATGTCTGTCATGTTCATACTTATTTGAAATCAGGTCATTGGCATGAAGTCAAACGCACAAGCTAATTTGTAAAGTAAATGTTAAAATATTCGTTGATGACAAGTAATTTATATTATTTATAATTATAATGATACACATTTTCTAGGTTATGTTTGTAATAGCAATTGACAATTTCATATTTTCCTTTATAAGCAACCTGTACCCAAATTATACTTTTTCTCCAACCACTGTAAAAGATCTCATTAAAGTTGACGTAAATATGTATCTACGTGTTGCCAGGCTATACTTTTAATCCTAGGCTTAAAAGTCCTAGGAGAGAAAATAGTGGTGTGCTATAAAGATTAAAATTGGCTTTGTTTGACGAAGAACTCGGGAAGAACTTCATTTATATTTAGAAACCCTTCACTCACTTCATAGGAAACCTGAATGAGTAGTTGTTTTCGAAGCTTCTAAAATTAGGATCATATCAGATTTAATAAACTGATTGTCTATTTATATGCCTTATTAATGATTTAATTATTATATTATTAATTAATTTCTATACAATATTATCAATTTATTGTTTAATATAACAATTAAAAAATAAAGGTTGGTTGATTACAAAACAAAAAAATATTTTTAGAATTATTTAATAGGAATTATTGTTTTTAAAAAATTCTTAATGAATTGATACCGCATAAACCGGATTTATCTGTATTTTTTTGAGTATTTTAAGAATTTTAATATTACGTCACGCAATTCACATTTTTTTGAAAAAAATACAATTTATAAAACGGTTTTAAATTTTTCTAAATTTATAGTTAGGATACGTAAATATTTTCATATAAATTCTTTTGTTTTAATTTTTTAATTGCTTTTAAATTTTAGTTTGAAAAAATTACTTGCCATTTCAATGATGAATATGAAAATGTTTATACTAAGCCCAAAATCAATAAATTTAAAAAATTAAATCCCTGTTATTGGGAAGTTATTTTTTTTCTTATATGCATAATTTCTGCATTGCGTAAAGGATACAAAATTAAAAGTAATGCTAATTCCACATAATGGTTGGGTATTTCCTACTTAATAAAACCCGCTTGATTGATTGATGCATTTTATAATGCTTTCAAGATCAGATTATACCTACAACCACGACTATATTTCAAAATTTCTCTATACAAATTTTGACCTTTTGATGACCCATATAGCTTGTAACGACCCCTGTTGCTCACATATATCCTCTAAAGTAATAACTTAGTAACATAAACTTTCTTTAATATTCTTAGTATTAGTTTTTATTAACGGAATTCAGTAAGCCATTAAAAGATTATTTCTTTTTAAGAGTGTGCCTTATAGCGACCTCTATTCTCTCTTCACGGTCATCTACTTTCAGCTAATGTACTTTAATGTAGGCTCGTAGGTACCTAGGTACTTTCTGTACCTAACAATGCGAATTATTCTACCCTGTAGTTTCTTAAGGTCACTATATCGTGTTAGTTTTGTTATATAGGTAAGAAGACTGTCTGACAGGTTCGGAAACTCGGAGTTTGGCAATGTCAAATTAATCCTAAGCTCTGCTAGTAAATAGGTACATTAAATACTAGTCTATATGTTCAAGTTCGACCGGTTCTAAATTAAAATGCATTTTGTAGCAATAATTATTATTAATGAATAAAATTAAAGGTTCAAAAAACAGTAAAACGTTCAAAATATCTTTAATGTTTATAGATTGGGTTTATGATAAGAAATTTTAATTTTAAATAGGTACATCATAATCTATAACTGGGTGTCTACGCTCCTGAAAAACCATGTTTGGTCTGACATTAACAAACCCTGGTTTATCTATCGGTGTTAGCGTAGCTAACTTGATTTAGCGATCTTAAGTTTGTCACAAACGGAAATATTTACACTTCAATATTATCTACAAAACTCAACTTCTCTTCCGTTTGTACAATATAGCGTGCAAGGCCACACTCAGTTGCCCACGCTAGTTAAGCAACTGCGGTCTCGCCACCGACAACTTGGACCCATGTGCGCGGACAGCTGCGAGGTCTTCTAAGAAGCGCTCGCGCTTCGCCCACAACTGCATTAGTTGGCATGCAATATATCCGCCGACTTACTTCGTATATGCGAGGTAACCTACACGATTTGCAAGCAGGTGCACATTCCTTAAGGAGAATCTACAACACTTCCGCACAGCTGCAGATTCGTGCCAGGCACCAGCAGCGCGAATGCAAACTACCCACTAGCCTGCAACCAGGAAGCATGAACTTCCTTAGTTTCTTACTAAGAACTCCAGCCTACTGATTCTCATTACGATGCTAATTACTTCCTCGTTCAGCAGTATATAACCAGCTTGCTTGAGCTATTCAAACCAGTCAGTGAGTTGACTCCAACACTACATCTACAAGCAAGCTGGTGAGTACTCTTTAAATTATGTAATGCTTAGTTGCTTAGTTGAGTGGGCTGCGCTAAACGCCCACTCCCTGCGAAATTATGGGAAGCTGTGACCAGGCTACCCAGCTTAGTTGTAAATCACTAGGAGGTTATCTCCTACGCTTAGTTAGTAGACCTAGTGCTAGAACAGGGTTGGTTCCGACCTCCCTCTCGATTGTATTAGTTTAGGAGGACATGTACGTCCTCACGATGTATTCTTTGTATGCATGTGAACCTTTGTACTCTCTTATTATTATTATTAGTATATAGTTGTTTTCTACGACTTGTGTTTAATTTCTCTCTACCTCTGACTACGTCCTCCAGTCACGAAAACTCCACGTAAAGTTTTTTGATTTCAGCATGCCCCCACGGTCGTTTGATAGCACATCATCTGGGATGATCGTTTCAAAAATGGCGAATATCATATAGGAAACCTTTGTATGACTGCAACTATAGGATGAAACTTCGCGCTCCAATGGCGCGGCACGCATTGTTAGTCGTTGAAGATCGAATACGTTTCATATTGACATGTAATCAGACCATCTGTAATCAGATACTGCGACCCTGAACAGATTGAAGGGCATCATTGAAACCCTTGATTCTTTTGAAATCCTATCTATTGGTTTACTGATAACCATATTTTTTGTTACATTATAGATTGTTCATTATCAAATTATCATCAGTATAGTGTTATAGTTCACATCCACCTTCTGAGATTATTTTGTTGAATCTTCATTTGTTTAGAAACCAGCACTGTACTGCACTTATTTTTACCCTAAAATAGTTCATCGCAGCTAACATATAAGGCTTTTATGTAGACAACATATTCCATGGAATTACAACTTTATAAGCCGTACAAAACACAGGATCTTTGTTTTTGTCGCAGAACAAATGACGATTGTTATAATTTATTTATTTTATTTATTTATTTATTTTTGGGCGAGGAATCAGGATGACGGAGCATCCTTCGTACCTCATGGCACCGATTACTATGATCATTTGGACGACCCTACTAGAATTTAGCCGAATCCGGGGGAATTCCACCCCCAGTAGGGATCTTTATCGTGCCAATCATCGCATTGACACGGGACCTACAGTTTCACTTCCTAGCCGAAAAAAAGGCATATTTTTAAATTTTTCTATGCTATGAAAAATTACCAGCTCGGCCGAAGATCGAACCTGCGATCTTTGGATTATGAAGCAAACATGCAAACCACTAATCCACCGAGACTGGCTGATTGTTATAAACAATCGAAATTTACTACTTCCACGTGGTCGGGCCTTGGTATCTTGGTTTCTTTTTCTAGATATCACCAAAGATACATTTTTAGTCGAGCGGGGATAGGGGTAATAGAACAGTCATATCTCAGTTGATTTGGAAGGTGGAAAGTGATTTGGGATTTCACGCTCTTTAGCCATTTTTAAAGGTTTTTGGATAATTCCTGAAAATGATCGAAACCGTAATATTCATGCAGAATACCTCTCTTCATCAGACTTACCCAAATCCACGCTCTGTTTCCCGGTTCAAAATTTTTCATTTTGAGCATACAATTTACATTTAAATCTTCATATTTTATAAATAGTTAACGTACATTTAAAAAAAATTAAATTACAACATACTATATAAATATTACATAGTTCATCAACGTTTACCTTACAATGTAAACTATATAACAGGTGTGTTGGTGAAAACCTCTGAAAGCTTCGTTTTTATTTTATAAAACTTTTTAAACGGTTTATTGTGAAAATATAATATTTTGAAATTTTAGGTTAAACAGCAATGTCTGTTCCCATATTTGTAGATATAGTTTCGCCTTGTTTCAGCAATCTGAGTTAGCCCATACATATATAGCAAAAGCATACCGCATATTTAGGTATTTAAGGTGTTAGGTGTTTAAGGTGTCTGCAAAACTTTTGTAGAAATAGAGTATTAATGAATTAGTGGTGGTTTTTAATTTTTTTTATACGTTTTATGCTATCCTATGGATATAACTTTGTGTTCTGAGGTTTTAATAATATTTCATAATACTATTACATCATACGGAGCCATGGTAGCTCAGTGGGTATGGCACTTGACTACCAATCTTAAGGTCCTGGGTTCGAATCCCAGGAATAATACATTGGAATTTTAAAAATATCTATGGCTTTCAGGTCGACTCAGCCTGTGAAAATGAGTATCTGGGAAATCATTTCCTGGGGTAATAATAGGCGGTCGGTGCGTAAAGCTAGCCACTTTACCATCCTTGAGTACCGAACGGCTCAAGAATAGTAGCCTACCCTGCTATACCCCAATGGGCCTTCATGGCCTGTGAAAGGGGACTATTATTATTACATCATACATATTGTCATGTCATCCACAGAGTATTTCAAATAAGTATGTTCATGAAATTTCAAACATACATTTTAGACTGGTTGGACATAACCTCAATTTTCAAAATAATAATTTTGAGTAATTTTTCTTTACTATAGTAAGATATGGTTCTTTATGATTAACATACATACTAGTACACTATAGTCATATAAAGGATATCCGGAAAACTAATTTTTCTATAGAATTTATTTAATTTTCCTTGTCCATTAACGATGTGGGGCGCGATTATCTAATTTTTTTCAATTTAATGAAGTTTAGGCCAATTTTAATGTAATATTTAACCTAAAACAGACAAGGTGTATGTATACAAGGTGTATGTATAACGGGGATGTTTACAGGTGTTTACTATATTACCTTATCAATTAATAGATGGTTAATACGTTTTTATGGTAACGACATTCCTCAGTTGTATAAGTTTATTGTATTTTAAAATTTTACAGCTGTTGGTTAATAAATAATTTTGGTGGAGGATTGTGAGACTGTTTCATTACCACATAATTGTTACTATTTTAAGTGTAGGCCGAACCTGGGTCGCTTGGATGAAAGTCCAGTAAGCTAGAGAATACATTACCAAGGTTGTTGATTATATATCATTGATTATATATCAGAATTTAATTTCCTATAAGTTTATCTAATTAGTTTAAGTGTTAATTAAGATTTATAAATACAAATAGGGTTAAGAATATTTAAAAATGTCAACAGGCATTTATTTTCTGCAAAAATCACATCGCTTTCAATTGTTTAGACAAAAATATATAAAAGCACGACCATTTTTGTAACAGATTTTCTTTCAATTTCATCTTTCGAGAAGTGTACAAGCTTTAGGAGAGCATAAAATAATTCACGGTTATGTTTTAAGTTAAAATGTCAAGATTTTCAGGTTAGTGATATTTTTGAGAAACGTCAGTGTTCAAAATTTAAAAAAATTATAAATCACAGTGTTTAATTAATGTGCTTTAAGTGTTTGATTTATTTTTCGATGGAAATATATTACTAGAAAGAAAAACTTGACTGGACTATAAATGGATTTGGACTTAATTACCACTATTGCACAATTAAATGGATTTGATACTGGATTTACTTTGATAATGGATTACTAATTCCAATTAGTAAAGCCCTTTCTTCGGAAATATTTGAAGGCGGTCCTTGGCACATTTTCTTGAATTCTTTGTCAAGTTTAATAAAAGCATCCAAGCAGACAATACGGAAGTTAATAAAAACATAAAGTTGCCAAACTTGTGGCGTCAAATATTTAAAAAGGAATTAAAATATAAACGTGAGTTTTTAATAGCTAATAATAGTTTTTAATAGTAGTTAAAAGTTTTATTTTTAGTAATTAAGAAATATGATGATACCAAAAGTATTAATCTCTAAATAAAGAAAGCTGAGCTATCTTGGGATTAATTCAAAATTAATGATAGAATTAAACAGATTAATGGCCGATTTCAGAAAGCTTGATTAATTTCTGATTAACTTAATTGTCGTTGAATTCAAAATTCAGACATTTCATTGGCTGAGATTTAACAGACCTTAAATTTTACCCAATCATATGTCTAGATTTTAAACTTAATCACAATTAAGTTGATTAAAGTTTAATCAAACTTTGTGAAACCGGCCAAGAATTTAGTAATCAAATTTTTCTTGTTGTTGCATTCAAATATTTAAAGATCTGTTTCTATCTTTTTACTTCACATGAAAGAAATTCTATTTTTCTGGTATCTATTTTCAATTTTTAATTTGTCTGGTTTGTTGTTCTTTGGTATTTGTTAATTAAAAATAAAGTCGCGTTGTTATTATTTTGCAAATTACTTTGTGTATGTGTTTTTATATTACTGTGTCCCTAAATATAAGAATTTAGTTACCCATTGACGCGACCCGCCTGTGAGAGTCTCAATTTGTGAGAGTTAGACTTTCCACAATTTTACACTTATCCGGAACATGTATTTCAATTAAAGGTAAGCATGTAGTCAGTTATGCATTTTATCTTTTTTACCATCGCATCTATGTCTATATATAATAATAATAATTAAAAATAACTTAAAACTAACTTTACATATTGAAAGTATACACAATCATTTAAACATTTTAAGTTCAATATTGAACTTATATGTATAATATATTAAAAATTAAATGGTTTTTAAATTTAAAGAAATTGCCGTTTTCTATGTTTGACAAATATTTCACTTAACTATTTATGTTACTAGAGGGGGATACGATTTTTTTTGTTTTGACTGGATCCATTATTATTATATTTATTATTGTTGTATATGATTTTTTGTTACAGAGTTTAAAAAACTTTTAAAAAGCACTTTTCCTGGACAATGGGTAAGACGCTGTTTGTTTCTTTTGAATTTTTAATTCAATCCCAGTGTCGTAGTTTGAATTTCAAATATTTTTTTCAAGAAAAAAATTATCAGTAAATTTTTTTTAATGTGATCTACAGCCTACGTGGCCTAAAAATTTTAAAGCGATGCTTCAGATATTTAATCAAATTAGATTTATCAAAATTATTAAGAAATATTCTGTTAAAATTAACAAACAATATTACAAATAATGCCCTAAACAATATAAAATACTAAATCTTCTATTTTTATTGAGTTGTTTAAAGAAATTAGCATTATGTAAATGGGAAAAACTAATTTTTCCCAATTTTGCTTATTAAAATGCTCATTACATATATTGAATTTTATTATTAAAACAACATTTTAATGATAAAGGTGGATAAAATTAATTGAAACAGTGAATAAAATGTTTCTAGCAACACTTTATTCACACTGCTATTGACAACACGAATAAAGTAAAAAAAAATAAACGTCGCACTACTTTTGAAATTTTCGTTGCTAGGATCGCTTGTTTCATGTCTCATGTGACATTTCACGTAAATTCTTCAATTTGCCGATTTCAAGTCCGAAATTGTGTTTGAAATGGCAAATAACCAGGAAGAAAGCATACCAGAAGATGTTCTGAAGGAAGCTGCGATTGCAGTATCCAATTTATTGCCAGAAAAATCTAAATTAGTTTACGAAAAGGAGTACAAAACATTTTGTGACTGGAAGACAATAAAAACTGTGAAAACTGTTAACGAGGAAATACTGCTAGCATATTTCTTAGAAAAATCACAGAAAGTAAAGGTGTCCACCTTATGGTCTCATTACTCGATGCTCAAAGCAACGCTATCCATAAATGAAAATATTGATATTTCCAAGTAAGTAAACTTAATTATTCTAAATTTCATTTAATTATTTTGGAGTTTTGCAGGTTTTCAAGGCTCATCGCTTTTATAAAAAGACAATCTTCAGGTTACAAACCAAAAAAGTCTAGAACTTTTGAAAAAAGTAATTTCTACCAATTTTTATCCGAGGCTCCTAATGAAATGTATCTATGTATGAAGGTAAGAGTCTCTATAAATCATCCTTGAAATACGTTTCCTAATTTTCATTCTTTATAGGTAGTATTAATTATGGGTATAGCTGGCGGATGTAGAATTGACGAACTACATAAAATTCGAGTTGATGATATTGATGAGAAAGAGTCTGTTTTAATAATTTCGCTTCCGGACACTAAAACAAATAAGAGCCGCAAATTTACAATTATCAATGAAAACTGTCGAGTTGATTTGATAGAAATTTACAAGAAGTACAAAAATTTACGTCCACAAAACGTACCACACAGAAAATTTTTTCTCTGTTATCGTAATCAAAAGTGCACAATACAACCTATCGGTATCAACACTTTTGCAAAAATACCTCAAATGATAGCAAAATATCTAAAGTTACCAAATCCTGATCTTTATACCGGGCACTGTTTCCGAAGAACTTCCGCAAATTTACTAGCCAATGCAGGAGCTGACTTATTAACTATAAAAAGGCACGGAGGCTGGAAGTCCTCTACAGTAGCTGAACAGTATATCGACGAATCAATTGCACAAAAAATATCCACGTCAAGAAAAATTTTGACAAATGTAAATCCAAATGAAAGGCCTGGAACTTCCACTGCACTTGACCCTGACGAAAGTAGAGTCAACTTAACTTCCACTGTACTTGACTCTGACGAAAATAGAGTCAACTTTCCTGGTTTAAGAATTCATCAAATTAATAATAGTACAATTAACATTTATGTAAATAAATTACCTAATCAATAATTTTTTTTTTAATTCTGCAAAATTGGAAAAAATCTTGTATGATACACGTGAATAAAGAACATTTTATCCACTCAAAAACATTATCGCACTCGGCTTGCGCCTCGTGCACTAAACAATTTTTCGTGGATAAAATTTGTCTTTATTCACTTATACCATAAATAGCTATTATTGTCATTGTTAATTTTATCTTGATTGTCTGCTGCGCAATTTGGCAAAATATTTTCTTATAGCCCGCAAATTGTACGAACTTTAAAATAATATCATATTATTTAATAATAATAAATAAGAATTAGCGAACCTTATGAAAACTCGGTTTACGAAAACCCTTTTTATTTCTTAAAATGTAATTATTAAAAAAAGGTAAAATGTGCCTAACGCCATAGATTTCAATTTAAATCTCGAAGTATACATACAGTAAGAAACTAATAGACTAGTTATTTGCCAAATGTCCTCGTTCCTTAATATTAATTGTAAAACTATTACTGATTTTTCTTCCATTTTTGTTTCAGTTGGCGATTTGGCACGAGATTGTTTCCATTTTAATTCAAGCCGCAGTAACCAAAATTCGTCAATTGACCATCAGCTACTTTTTTTTTTGAAAAAATACAGTTGGTGCCTTACTAGAAATATAAACTACCCCAAAAAGATGTTCCGTAAATAAATTTTGTTTTTGGGCTAAAAAAGCCTGGAAATTGGCTGAAAGATGCATATTTTTAAAAATTCTGCAAAACATTAAACTTTGAAATGGATACTATTCAACAGCCATAAAAAATTAGGGATGGTCAATTGACACATTTTGAGAACAGTTCCTGAATTAAAATGAAAAGGGTCTTCAGTGGTTGATTTTTCGTGGTCAAATGTTATGTATATACAGTGTGTCCCTGCGTACCACTAATATTCGTACGGTGTGTATTTAATGGATTCGAAATATTTTTAGATGTAGCACATCTGTTCTTATCCAAATTGTTGCTCATTAGTCAATACTTCTAGTCTAGTCTATTCTATAGGATATTTTTCAATTGCTTGAAACGAAAAGGTAAATCAAAACCACATGCATCTTAAAAAGGTATGAAATTACTTCATACAATTTAAAGAGCTCCATACATTAGTACATCAGAGATAATCATGGACAATTTAAATACCAAACTCAATGAAACGAGCCACTACCAACACTTTTAAACTAGACAGGAGAGAAGGCGTGATGGAAGTCACGCGTCCCTCTCAGATATTTAATATTTTAAGAGTAAGCTACGTTGATTTCAAGAATTAAGACTAATAGATATCTGTGTAGTAATCTAGACACCATACAACAGAAATAAAAATTTATTTAAGTGAAAGGTCAACGTCTCTGAATTTTATTCTAATTTACAGCTTCGTTATTATTATTATAAAGCTGTTTGCATTTTATTAGGAAAATACCAACCACTGGTACTTATATTTTAACTTTATGTTTACAAGTAATGTGTGTCCCCCAAAAATGTTGAGAATTACTGAGAACCTGTTTTTGTTGTGTTGCAAAATTTGATAAAGAAATTAGTTAAGGTATGGTGTATGAGTCATGAATTTACCTGAAATATAAATACCATAATTATTTTATCTAATAATAGCGTGAATAATAAATTATGTTAATTTTATTTTTTTAATGAGATCACGCGGGTACATAACGCTCCTAAAAGGATTTTCGCATTAATTATAAAGTTGTAAATGTAACAAATGAAATTGCTATAATTGTAGAAATATTTTTGAAAAATGTATATATTCGCAGGAGTGCATACTTGAAAATGGTATCTGTCGCTATGAATTAATTAAAAATTGGAAAGATATGCAAAATGATCGTTTAGATTTTACATAAAAATAGATTATGAAATGTAAACGGAATACCGTTTGATAGATGCTTACGTTGGCATAAATTTGAATCAATTTTTGGCACAAATCGGCATGAAGATTTATTTTTTTTCTCTTCTCATTATTTTACCCATGAGATTTCCAATTTTATGAAATATTACAGAATCTTAAACGTGAAAGTGTTTTAACTAACTCTTTTGCTCCTGCAGGGATATATACGTCCCAGTAAAAGTTTGAAAACTTCTGAAGTTAAAAACGCCGTTGAAATGCACAGAACTGAGACATTTATGTATTTTATAGTAGATAACAGGGGATATGAAAATGGAGCAATTCTATTCAGTTTCTCATTATCGCCTTTTGAAAACAAGTGTATTTAGCAAGCAAGTATTTAGTTGTATTTTTTTAGTCGTTAGTAGTTTATAAAAAGGCAATAATTACCTTCAGGAAGATAACAAGTAAATTGAAATTATTAGATATGTTATAATTTATCATGAATATCCAAAATAGTAGGGTTATGTATCGGGACATATATGTCCCACTATTACTTTATGGTAGGTTAGTTGTCTATTGAAAAATATTTTTATTACTTACTTATTATCTTTGTTGTTTCCTGTTAGTTACCACTAGAGGAGCACATTCTTTCATATCCATACTAAAAAGTACAAAGATCAAAAGTTATGATCCTGATTGAAAGGGTTAAGAATACAGTCAGTACATGCACTGAAAATATGCTGTATAATCTAAATAATCATTTTGGATATTAAAACTTTCTATATCAAAACTGTTTTTCGCCTTGAATTTTCTAAGCGTAACTGTAAATAACATCTTCTGAAGAATTGTTTACTTTTGGAACAAATTGCGTGTAAGCAGAAACACAAAAGACATTTTAGAAGCTTTGAGATATCTCCATTACTGGAAGTGTTAGATAAGGCTATTATTTTATCTAGTTATTTATTACTGCATTTACATTACAACAACATGTTTGTTTAAGTATATTTTTATTTTCGAAACAATCGTCATATTAAAATAAACCTTAGAAACTTTTCACTAATTGCTTTTGCTTATTTCATAATTATTCAATATATTTATTAGAATTATAAGTAATTTTCTATCAGTAACATATGGAGTATCGCAGGGTTCACATCTGGGACCTCTGTTTTTATCGTTTTTATTAATGATAATATTATATGCATACAAATAGTAAAGTATCTTGTATGCAGATGGCATGAAAATCTATTTTGATTAAAATATGTCTCAGTGTTTTATCAATACTAATCTAAGTCGTTTTCATGATTATTGCTTAAATAATAAATTGGTTTTAAATTTTCAAAAAAACAACTTGAGCATTATCATAGACACTAAACTAACTTACGCGAACCATATTAAATCACACAGTAACTAAAGCATTTAAGAAATAGGGAAGTCTGAGAAAGGTTTCTAGATTACTCACAAATATAGTAAAAATTAATTATATCAGCGTAGTGTGGAATGAATTTCTAGTACGAGTACATCTGCATTCTTGAACCTTTGCCTATTATTGATTATAATCTGTCCTGTTTAGAAGTAGTCATAACTCTATTAAAATAAGAGAAGTAACTGAATGCTTGTTATTATTTAAAATATTTCTGTAGCGTTCTATAGGAAATAATCAAAAAAATTTCCAGGATAATTTATATTGCAATCGCTATTGATCATGTCTGCCTATAATAAAACATATTATGCAGCTATAACGACACTGTCACCAATTATTTAAGTAAGTTCAAAAATCGATTAAAATTATGCCGTCCTTAGTAATATTTTACATTTTTCCTTCATTACGTTGTTTCGGCGCGGGACACTTCGGTGCGAGGACACTTCGGCGCAGGGACACTTCGGCGCGGACCACTTAGGCGCAGGGACACTTCGGCGCGAGAAATTGTCTAGTATTATTGTAATGAACAAAATATGTAAGTACTTATAGGTAATTTTTTTCTATGTTTTTTTCTTTGGTTCTTGAGTTCAATAAATGAAACGAGTAAGTTTTTTATTAAAAAATTACGTTTCGAGGGTAGATTTCCCTCTTTATCAAATTTTATTATATCTAAAAAAAATTTTTAAATTTTTTTAAATTTTTTAAAATTTTTTGAGTGTCAAAATAACACATTTGTAGGTTATTGATGATGTCAGTGTAGCTTGACAACGACAGAATTATTTTAAGAACAAGATTTAGAAATTCAAACTAAGACAACCGTTTTATATTCCATAACAACCCTTGACCAAGATAATTTTTGATATCACGGTATTATAAAATCTTAACAATATGTGGTAAATAACAAAAACAAAAAGGACATTACAGACTAACGAGAAGTATGTACCTTGTACGGCTAATTATTGTAATGTTATTAATTAAACCATATCTGTTTTATCACATGAAAATAATGTTTAATGTTGTCATTATGACAAGTAAGAAAGGAATAAATCAGTTTTATTTTGTGAGAAATGTTAGCAATTTTACAAATTCAAGGTAGAAGGAAATGAGTATTCATGGCCAGAAGTAAAGGTTATTTCGTGGGTAGTGCCAAAAAAGACAAGAAGCAAAATAGGGTAAAAAATTGGGGTAGATATTATTCGAATGTTAGCAGGTTAGTGTAAATGTGACTTAAGTATTGGGTATCAGTTCGGTAGTTAATGTTATTTTTATCTTTTTGTATATAAATCATTTCTTTTATAGTTCTTTTTTGGTAATTTTTTTCTGTAGTGAGGATTTTTGTACTATTGTAATTAAATGTGTGGTTTTTTTCTATTATGTTTAGTTAAGGCAGTTTGTTGTGTTTGATTTGTGACTTCTTAAACGGTTCTCTAGGTATTGTTTGGTCATTCCTAAGTAGTTACCTGGGCAAGTATTACATGGTATTGAGTATATAACATGAGACTTCTTTTTTAGCGGAGTTTTACTTTTTAACTAAGTGAAAAGGTTATTTAGGCAGTTGTATGCTTTATGGCAGATTTTTATATTGAATTTGGAGCAGCTTTTTTGAATTTTTTCGGATAAGTTGTGTATGTACGGTATTGATATAAAGGTGTTTGTGGTGGTTTGTTTATTTGAGTTTTCTTTTGGTTTACTATTATGGTATAAATTATGAATTCTTTGTTTTATAAGGGGCGTTGTGAATTGTTTCGGATAGTTATTAGTCATTAAAATGTTTTTAACTTTTTTTAAGATTTCAGGTCTATGTTTTGGATCTGTGAGTTTCATAGCACGGTCTGTTAGGTTTATAACTACATTTTTTTTGTAACTTTTTGGGTGGTGAGAGTTATGGTTTAGGTATCTGCTAGACCAAGTAGGTTTGGTGTACCAGATGGTTTCTATTTTATTGTTTGTGTTGATTAATGTTAAATCTAGAAAATTTAGTTTGTTATTGTTTTGGATTTCAAGAGTGAATTGAAGTTTTGGATGGAAGTTATTGAATGAAATAAGTAGATCTTGAATGTTGTTTTCTTTAACAGCGGTTAGACAATCGTCAACATAACGTATATAAAAAAGTATGTCAAATTTTATTTTCTTTAGAACTTGTTCTTCAAGATATTCCATAACAAGCTGAGCAATGGTGGAAGATATAGGGCTGCCCATAGCACAACCTTCTAGTTGTTGATAGAAGTTTTCGTTATATTGGAAATAATTACATGATAAGGTTAAGTTTATAGCCTCAATGAATTCTTTGAGGGGTATATCTGTGTAAGTTTTGAGTATGTTCCATTTATTTGAAATTGTTTGGGTGATAAGGTTGTTGGGGATATTTGTATATAACGATGTAACATCTAATGAAACGAGTTTAAAATCCTTTGGTATATTTTGTGATGTAATAAAGTTTTTAAATTCGAACGAATCTTTGATATAATATTCGATTTTACATGTGATTTTTGATAAAATGTCAGATAGGTATTTTGATAAACAGTATACTGGTGATTGAATGCAAGAGACTATTGGACGCATAGGAATATTCTGTTTGTGAATTTTTGGGAGCCCATATATTTTGGGGGGTTGAGCATTATGTATAACTAGTTTTTTGGCTTCATTGTTGGTAATGTTTCATAGTCTTTAGTATTCATGATGATAGTTTTGTTGCTTTTGTCAGGTTTTAGGATGGTTATTTGAGGATTTTGTTTTATGAAGTTTTTGCAATTATTAATATTCTTTAGTAATGCTTTTTGTGTATTGTTTAATTTTGTAATTTGCTTTTTATGTTTAGTGTTTTGTATATGGTTGGTTAAGATATTAACAAGTTTAGATCTTATAAGGTTTTTTCATTTATAGGTTTTTCAGAAATTGCCAGTTCGATTGAAGCGATGTAATCTTCTACTGGGATTTGTTTTACATTTACTACAGGTAAGGAGAATTTTGGACCATATTGAAGAACATTTTTAACTTCGGTAGGAATATTTGTGTCGGATAAATTTTGTATCCAATTTTCAGGATTTATTAGAGTATTATCGTTTATGTTGGTTTTTGTTAATTTTTTATTGAATTTGTTAATGTTTTTTCTTTTAATTCTTTGATGTAATTTTTCAGTTTTGATTTTTTCCAAAGTTATAAATTTCTCCATTATAGTGTGTGTGGAATGTTTTGGTTTTTTAGTTGGTCTGTTAATAGATTAATGGTTTTTTCTAGAATTTTAATGATTTGACAAGTATCAGTGATTAGTAAATATAAGACTAGATTTTTTTACTTCTCGTTAGTCTGTAATGTCCTTTTTGTTTTTGTTTTTGTTATTTACCACATATTCTTAAGATTTTATTATATTTTAAAATTTTTTTAGATGTAATAAAATTTGATAAAGAGGGAAATCAACCCTCGAAACGTAATTTTTTAATAAAAAACTTACTCGTTTCATTTATTGAACTCAAGAACCAAAAAAAAACATAGAAAAAATCAACATAGTTCAAGAAAAAACAAGAACTTATATGTAATAAACACAGAATAATTGATGAAGTACAGTAGTCGATAAATACGGTATGATGAGAGAAAACTCAATATTTACCATCACAAAAGCTCGTATGTACTGCTAGATTTAAAAAAAATCATTTCTCTAAGCTGCTAAAGCATTAAAATCAAAATTATTCTGCAAATCTCTGCAAATCTCTGCAAAAGGGAATAATTTGTAATAAGAACTTTAATTTGTTTATTGTAAATCCCTTATTGTTTATAAGAATGTTATGTTTGATAATCATGTTAATATAAATTTTAAAAAATCAAAAATTTTATAAAATCAACTAAATGAAATAGGAAAATTGACATTAACATTGAATATCGTACCACTGATAAATATGTGCCTGACTTCACGAATATTGTCTCAGTAGGTAACACTTATAAATGGATACTGCTTAGTGCTTATACTCCAGTACTTAAAGACAAAACGTAATAAAATAACGCAATTTAACCAATCCAAGCGAAATTCTGGAATTAAGAAGGTGTATGTGTTTACATAAAAATAAAAAAGGTTACTCTGAGAATAGGGTAGCTTGCCCCAAAAATTAGACTAATGGTGCAAAAAACGTTTTTTTTAAGATTTCCGAAAGTTTCACCCTAATTTACCGCGGAAAAATGTACATGCCCCGAACTGCTTTAGCCGAAGTGTTCTTGCGCCTAAGTGTCCCGGCGCCGAAGTGGGCCCTCGCCGAAGTGTCCTTGCGCCGAACTGTCCAGCGTCAAGCTGTCCTCGCGCCGAACGTTCATTTCAAATGGCATTCTGTTTTTTAGTCGTGTGCAATATTCTGGATTAAAATAGCAACTTTAAAATTATGCAGAAAATGAACACTTTCGAAAAGAAAGATTGTCGTTTTGAGTTTTTTGTTTTGTGAAAAAATTTAAAAAAATTATATGCCAACTAGAATCAAACTTTGGAGCTACGAAAAAACATTTATTTACCACATTTAATTTAGAACTAGGTTGTACTTAGTTTTAGATGATTTTTCTTTAAAAATTTATTTTCATGATATGAGTACTCTTCAAGCTCATTTACATCAACATAATGATAAAAAGAGATAGTAATTTTATGACTTTTTAAAAGCATGGGCTAATCCCTATATTCGATTGGCCATACAGTATATGTTGAATATAACGTGTGTCTTAAAACACGTAAACGTCGGGAATTTGTTTCCAAATAAAAATTCTAAGTTGTTCTCCAAAAGACATCTTGCAGAAACTCTTCTTCGAAGTATTTTCTAGTTTTTGAATGACTGTTTCTTTTTCATAATGATCGCAATTTTTAGTTACAGCAGCACATGACAACAAAAAGATATTTTCGACTTATCTGTAAGTACATAATATTGTTTTATACCTGTGATATGAACAATATGAACAAGTCCATGACAGCCGGGGCATTATCATTTCTAACGCCCGCTCGGCGTTAACTTCGGAGACGGCGTTACGTTCAAATTAAATATACACGACGTCAACAATTATAAATTAATTTTTTGCTACTACGTATTCTCGTGAAAAATAAAAACTTTCATCCATCTGGATAGAACATCGTCGCCCTACCGATATCATCATCATCATAACGCCGTTTAGTAATTACATAGTTATATTATTACTATTATTTGCAGCCGTGTCTTAACCTTTATATAAATCTAAATACTACAAATATATTTTTGTGAAAACAAACTGCTACTTCATAACCTTGATTCTTAAATAAATATTTGTGGCAACATTATTTGCAAGTAAATACATAAAATTATTTATGAAAGATTTCTTTTTAACCTTTATCTCATTTTCCACAAAATATTTTGCTGTCAACGCAAATGAAACAAAATAACAAAAACCACAAACGCAGAATTAGAACAATTAGTATAACAGATATAGTTCTAATTATATATTGTAAACGTTGTAATAATATGTATATTATAAATATAACATAGCAGCTGTATTATAAGAAGATAGTTTGTAACATTTCTCAGATATGACATAAAGGGTGTGCACAAAAAAATCTGGCCACAGAAACATCAAAACATTAGGGTCGTCGGAAATTATTTATGACTTAAAACTATTATTAACTTTGAACATATATGTATGTTCCTTCTGAAACATATTTACATATATTGTACATTATTACTGTCTATAACTAAAATTTTTAACTTTTCTTATCACATCCGACATCAAAGTTTGTACAGCCGTAGTAGTAATTTTTTAGTAAACATGTTCAACAGTAAACTATTTAATATTGATATCCAACGGAGTTGTACCTTTTTTAATAATTCCTGTTCAGTATTTTATTTCCAAACAATAAACAGAGATATTGAGAAATTAGGAAAGTAAAAGAATTATTATAATTGTATCTAATTTGCAGAACAAAAGAGTAATTACATCATAATTGCAGTCAATTTGAACTTGGCGGAGTTCGCGGAGTGCTACAAGGGAATCTCCTAATAAATTTCATGAGTGTTGGCATGGAGCACCAGCAGTAGTTCACTCTAGCAACAATTAACAAACATACCATGGACCAAGAAAAATAATTTCGAAGTAAAGGTTCCGGAGTCTCCTTTAATCAAAATAGAAGTATCCCAACTGGGCTCGTATATATTTCTTTCAATACGTTCTTATGTTTTAATTGTTTATATATACTCTTTATGTATGTTTGTATTGCAATAAATAAATAAATCATTTATTTTATTATTAGCCTTGACCTTGAAAAACTACACTACTTTCACTCTAGATTTTAATCTAAATATAAAACAAATTATACAAAAGTTTTATAACAATCCACTCCAAATAGACAATTAGAAATTTAACCGTTTTAGCGTGAAAAAGTTACCATAAATGATTAAAAGATATAATTGTTTTAGAGTGTAATAAATTTACACTAACATTGTATTGAAGTTACTCTACGAATTAAATATTTTACTCTAAATGTATTGGACCTAAACACACACTATTTAAAGTGGCCTAGTGTTCGAATTTTATACTAAAATTTTTACTGTGTACCAAGATAGGTTTTATGCAAACTCAAGTCGCTTAATTAGTTCTTATGCAATCAGTTACACTGATAGCATACAATAATATTGGTCTCATGGTACTGTTTGTGGGATGCTTTCGTACGATTCTATGCTATGCCTACATACGATTGCATACTTCATACGCTATCACCTACAACCAAAAGAATTTTCTGAAGGAGTTAATAGTGTTTCGCAATGTATAATTCATTCATACACGATTTACGTTATAAATCCATTCAACCATCTTGTGTAAAATATGTTTTTACAAATACAAGACATATTTGAAACAATAGTTCAGTGTACAACAATAGTAAGCTTAATAATAATTAGTGTATGGACCAATCAAAGATATTGTCTTTCATTGTTCGTAGGCATCTCTTATGTAAAATTTGTCAACTTAGGTGCCTTGAAGTTAAATATTTGTCAAACCATAGTGCATCAACAATATTTGAAAAATATTCTAAATTTAACAAGTTTGTTACGTTAGAGTTACCTAAAAATAAATTTAGTAAAATGACACCAAGGGAACCCCACAAAACAACAAGAATTGCCTACAACCAACAATTTTTATATTACCAACAATTGTCCATTAATACTTATAAAATCTCTTCACTTCATATTGAAAGCTCTTAAGATCATCGGATCTGTCAATCTGTCTGGAGGATTTTGCTTCCGAAATTACAATAGGAAAACAATTCTTCTCAACATTTTAGCTTAAAACAATTATAAATAAAAAGTGTTATTTTGAAGCGTAATAAATTCAACAGGATTTCCTAGTTTTATAGATAGGAAAGCATAAAAATTACAAAAAAAAACTAGCATTAAATTATACGAATGAATCTTATAATACATAAGTCGACATATTTGTTAAAAAATCAATTGAATCTTGTGTTATTTGTCCTCTCCCACCCAGAATAAATAATAACAGCGACCTTATAAATAAGAGTGACTTAATTATGTAGCAGTTTACATCATATCTAAACGATGTCGATGTTGTTGTTAAATAATGAAAACTGTTTAATTGAAGACAGACAATGAATGGTAATGCATATGCCGCCGGATACGCCATTTAAAAAGGATATATCTACTAGGAGGAGGCTGCTTTTAGGTTTTTGCGTCCATAGATGGATACAGTAAACTTTTAATTGAATAATGGCGGTTTTATTGGTACAATTAATTGTATTATTTATTCAAATAAAAATGTTTTTTACGCATTTCACTTCTTTGGTTGAGACATAAAAAAGAAATGTTACTTTGCTTTTTGAATGGAAGTTTAAAAAAATAAGTTTCCTATATCCCATAAAGTGTTTCTCCTAAAACCATTGCTTATATGATATGCATAATGATAGTCAAAATATTTAGTTATCTGTGAAATCAATATTGATTTAGTAATGTACGTTGTCCGTCTACTATTGTCCTTTATGTACGTCTATTGGAAATATTTCTGTTTATTTTCTTGAATAAATGGTGTATTTTCATCACAGAGTTAAGTTTCACTTTAACATGCTAACAAATTATATAAATATAAATAAGTTTATTTCATCCAGAATCTTTCCGTCAATAGCAAGAGTTCAATCTTTAATGTTTATTTAAATTTTTATCATTTGTGTTTTGGGAAATTATTTCTAAAAAAAAATTATTTTAATTATTTGATTATGTAAACAAAAATAAAAAGACAAAAATAACGGAATATAGAAACAGGATCCAAATAATAAACAAGAGTCCCGTTGATTAAATTTTAGAAATTACATAAAAACGTAAACACAAATAAATTAATCAAAAGCAATTTAAAAAATTAAAAATAAAACTTACTGTTTGATTAGGCCATCTTTTAGGAAGCCTCTGAACGATAAACGCACTGCACCTAGACCAAAACCCAATGAAGCAGCACGATCACGGTGTCGCTCGTTTCCACCAGAGCTTGCCGACATTATTATTTGAGGAAAAGTTTGATATGTGTAAAACCCTGTTTTAATTCGATTTACTAAGAGTTTTTAATTCTTTTTGGGGTTTTACACTTAATAAAAAAACAAAATAATAATCTGAAACAAATGGAAAAAATAAAATTAAAACTTAAAAACAAAAAATAAAAATTGAAAGTTAAAAGTGAAAAATAAAAATTAAAATCAATGACAAAAATTAGAAAACTAAAAGATATATATGTATATCTTATTAATATGTTAATAATAATTAATTATGTTTAAACTGTAGGAAAACTAACGAAAAAAGCGAAAATTGCGTGGTTTAATACGCGCTTGTTTTCAAAGTTTTGTTTTGCAAAATAGTACGTACGTCGGAATGTACAGCTTTTTACACGAATAATGACACAAAAGTAAGGACTATTTTATTACAAAGGGTGAGGATATTAAAGTGTTACACGGCAATATCTCAAAAACGACTTTGACTACTTAATGCAATTTGGAACAGGTGGTTGCTAGGAAGGGATGACGCATCTTTCGAAATTATTTGAAATTTGAATCTATGTAAAAATCTACGTATATATACAAAATATTAAGTTTACCACACTTATTGCAGCGACATTAAGATTATTAAAACAAACATATTTAATTTTTGAACGACCTTTAAATGGAGAAGTGTATACATATTCATTAAGAACGAGTTGCCCCAATTATTAAACATAAATCTTGACGTGTTATTTTTAGCAGGATGGGGCACCACCACCATTATGCAAAACAGTTTTGAAAACTGGTTGATTGGTCAAGTTGGCCCGATAAACTGGCCTCCTCGATCACCCAATTTGGCCGCTCTTGACTTTTCCTTGTGGGGTTTTATTAAAGAAAAAACTATGGCGACCTATAGTGGCGGAATTAATTCTATAGTGGGTACACTATAAAAGAAAATATGAAAAATCGTATCTGACATGCTTGCCAACTACTGATGCCTGAAATGTTACACCGAATACGAAATTCATTTAGGAAAAGGGTAGATAAGTGTGTAGAAGTTAAAGGGGGTATTTCAAACACCTTCTGAACCATGATAGACGTTAAATAAATTGAAATTAAATGGTAAATTATTTTTTATTTCTAACCTAATAATAAAGTATGTAACCAGTAGAGCAAGTTTAGTAATTTTGTTTGTACATACTGTTATGATATAACATACTTGAGTAGTGCAGAAATGCATATATGCAGGATGTGTTGCCTATCTGACAGGCGACTGAATTTTTAATTTAAAAAAATTGAGTTAACTTATTTAAATTTGATTCAATTTATGAAGGATACACGCTACAACACTGTGAGATAGGAAGGAATAAATTTTAAACACATTCTTCGCTTGAATTTCACAAACTCAATTTCATGATGAACAATCCTATATCGTTGGTTGATAGTCTTACATTTACATATTTTAAGGCCTGTTTTCTAGATGAGAGGGTATACACAAGTATTTATTACTTTACTTAGTTTTTATTATTGAATTTCAAGAAAATGTTCTATTTCTTTGATGATTCATGATTTTCCATAGTAAATTGGATGTTTATTAATGTTATTTGAATTTCTAACTAAAATGTTTTACTGCAAGGTTGTTAAGCAAGTTCTGGGGTGCTTTTGACACTAACAAGGTCAAAGTGGGCAACTTTTTTAAAAGAAGGTTCAGGCCTTTGAAATCCCAAAATTGTAACTTTCAGCATGGTCTGCTAGAATGTTAAAATTTAGTTTATATTTATAATTTTGGCGTCAAAATTTATGTAATTTTTGTTTGATAGGATCTTAGGATTGATTTTATGATAAGAAAAGGATGTAGCAAGATGTTAAAATGTTTTTATTTAAATTTTTGTGAAGTAATGATTGTGAGGAAATTCAAGATGATTGTTATTGAATCCTGGAGTTAATTTTGTATCAGGACATTAATTTGGGTATTGTTAGAAAGTAGAAATTCTCCTCTTTCGTTTTATAACATTTGTAACAACTAGTTTAATTTATTATTAACGATGTGGTTATGAACATTTTAGTGTAAAAGACACTCTTTTGTTTTCTAGTAACTTACAAAATTAATCTAGTTCCTAACTAGGAAAATCACTAGCGATTCACAATTGTTTTCCAATTATTTTAAAAACAGTACGAAAATTTGGTTACTTTCTCTTTAAATTCCATAGAGCAGAAGTCATGTCAGGTTGTACGTTATTTTGATAAAATTTCGAGATTATGTTGGTTAATTTTACGTCACTTAACTGTCAACGAAGTGAAATTACAACAAATGTCATCTTGTAAGTTCTTAATAATTTAATTAATAATAATTAAACTGAACAATCAGCAAGTGAACTAAAAGTGAAATAAAACAAAAAGTGAAGTGTTAATTTGGTGTACAGACTGATCTCATAAATTGAAGGAAGTTTTTGGAATTTAATTTTGAATGGAACGAATTAGAGGAAGGTAATGGAATCTTGTTGCAAATAACCGAATTATTTTATGTACTCACGTCATGGAATATACATGTTACCCTTTAATAATTATAATTATCTTCAAAAATCATAAACAAAATCCATTTGAATATGAACTCTTATCAACAAATAAGCAGGTAATTTTACCAACTATAACAGGAATCTGCTAACTTTCAAGTTAGGGTGATTAACTTTTTTCTGTGGCGCCAAATAATTTTAAAATTTAAAATAATTTTCAATTTTTAATTTTTTTTAATAATAATTTAAGGTTGTTGGTTTAATCAAATAAAAATTAAACAGGACAAAGAAAATTAGAATGTCTCTTAATTCTTATTTTGTTAAATCCATTTGACACCAAGATTTAATTGATTGTGTTTCACGTTTGTTTAATTGATTTAGATTTAAGATGTTAATAATTGTTTTCGTTTCTCTTCAATGAATTTTAAATTTTTATTTCTTTTGTGTATTCATAAATAAAATTATCCATTTAAATGTTTAAAAAGAAATTTATTTGTGTATTTATTTGTGTCTGGTACATTAACTATGTTTTACAGATTTAATTTAAATAGCTTCCTAATTAAGTAATGACCCGCCTGATTTCGTCTTATGCATTTATGCGTGTTGGGGGGGGGGTTATTATTCCCAACAATAAATATTACTCTAGCCGCATCTATATCATTTCAATACGTAGATTCGAATTTCAGAAATTATTCTATTTAAAATTCCGAAGTTACCTCCCCCCCTTAAAATGGGAAGGGGTAAAAATTTTAAAGCTACATCAAAATCTGTCTCCCTTCTTACCAATTACCTGTCCGAATGCATTCAGATAGTCCAAGTCGTTTGAGATATCGTCGTGTAACACTTTAAAATCCTGACCCTGTATAATTTGGACAGTTAATGAAAACTAAGTCATTGTTACCTAAACTTGCAATTTTATTGGATGTATTTGTGTTGGTAACTATTTCCTTATAAAGCGACATTAAAGACATTTTAACATCATGAATTTTGACGTAACTCTCTTTTAAGGCAAATCTTTTAGGATTTACAAAATGATAGGAGTAATACATAAATAATGTAATTTTGAGCAAGAACATTTCCCTCAAATTACACTTTCAATGATTTTACGGCTACGTTTGGAGAAATATATTTTTAGGCATAGCCTCAGGCAAGTGCTTTTCATATGCATTGCCTATTAAGTTGACTAGCAAACTGGACCATTTCTACAGCTCGCCAATTTGGATTTTAATGGCCAACCAAATCAATCTTCCTGTCATTTAAGTCTGCTCTGTTGGTTCGTAGTGGAGTTGACTGGGAAACCAATTAAATTCAGGCAACAAGATTTATGGCAGGCGACTATGACTCTTTTTCATGACTGGTCCAGCCACGGGCCATCGCAGATCAAGGTAGACACTAGTTACGTCTATCCCTCTGAAAACTGGCATATGACAGGATTTCCCCCATCCCTTAAGTGAGGTGGGATATCTGGGTTTCACAAAATCCGATACGGCTGAGCCCAAGTAAGGCTATCCTTGGGAGGCACCTTTTAAGAGATATTGAAGCGAACATATAGTCTCGCACACCCAAGACAACTCCTCATCCGCAATCCTTCCCCTCAAGGGAGTATGGGTTATCAATCGGTAGCTTATGATGAGAGGAGGTCACGTAACAACATTAAGATAGATCGGCTTAACATTTCATGAATCGTGGCCACTTGATTACGATACTTCCATAGAAATAAAATCCATAAAATATAAAAGTTTACACAAATTTTCAAATAATAAAAATGCTGCAAATTAAGACTCCAAATGGTAATTTAATGCAACAAGTGCATAAAGTAATACAAAAAGAATATTTTATGCGTGAGTTTCATTTCTACGACTGTATGCAATTCAAAAAACTAAAAATTGGTAAATTAATGCATTTTTGGGGATTACTAGTATATATTTTTTGGGCCACGTAATTTATTTTTTGAGTAATATAAGCATACTGATTCATGTGCACTGTTGCTGGTAGCTATTATAATAATAGTGTAACGAGTGCAAGGCCTCGTCCTGCTGGTCCGGCCGTCAATGGGTTGTAGAACATTCTAGAGCCGCAGCGCAATAAACTCGACCTTCTAGTGTATTCGATATATACCGGTATGGTCGAGCGATTTCTAGAACATTTACATGGGGGTATATAATCGACTACGCGGATAAAAGAGGGGCAGTCAACAGCGAGTAGTTAAATGGGTATCACGAAATAAATAGTAAATGTAAAGATAAATGTTGTATTAGAAATTCATAATAGTTTTAGTGGTTTATAATCATAGCGTTAATTTATAGTGTATTCATTAGTGTTTGTAAATAAATATTAATTATTAATAGACGATTTAAACAGCACTTTTGTTATTATTTTAAAAAGAACGTTACAGTGATGTCAGGTGTGGGGTTTTAAAATAAATAAAATCGCGTAATAATTAAATAGTGCTGTGAGAATAAATTTTTAGTGTCAAAAATAATTTCAACAAACATTTAAAATGGTGATGAAATTGTTAAAAGATCTCAAAGTAATAGACTTAAAACACGAACTTGAAGAACGAGATTTAGACACAACGGGCCTTAAAAACGTGTAAATAAATCGGCTAAGAGAATGGCTTTTGGAACAGCAAGAAGACCCTGAAAGTTTCCTCTTCGAAATACCTGGACCCGCAATTGATACTAATTTGTTATTAAGTAAAATGGAAGAGAATTCTAGAAAGTCCGAAGAACATGTTAGAATGCTTAAAGAAGAATTACTGGAAAGGTCCGAAGAGAATTCTAGAAGGTTTGCAGAATTACTAGAAAAGGCCGAAGAAAATGTTAGAATGCTAAAGGAAGAAATACTGGAGAATTCCAGGAAATCCGAAGACAGTTCTAGAAGGCTTAAAGGAGAATTGTTGGAAAATGTCAAAGCGTTGGAAGATAAAGTTTTCGAAGAATTTTTGGAGAATACCAGCGCGTTAGGACTATTGGAAGGTAGATTGGCGGAACAAGATAGGGTAATAAAGATGGTAGAAGAGAAAATAGCCCAAATGCAATTACCATCAACAGCTAAGAAAGACGACATAACCGATATGTTAGAAGATAGAATGAGGCAACTACGGTTTCCCTCAACTTTTGAGTTTAATGAAGTAAAGAAGCAAATTAAAGAAGAAAAGGGTCCTTGATGAAGATTGGCATTGGAAGTGAAGAACGTGATCATGAGGTGCTGGTAGCCGACATCATTGACGAATTCATCTTGGGAATGGACCTCCTGAGAAAATTTGGTTTTACATTGGACTTGAAGGAGGGTGTTTTGAAGGTTGGTAACGAAGAACTTCCGTTGCACCCACGAGAAGATCCTGTCGTAAGGGTTTTGGTGACACAAGATGTGATAATGCCGGGTCAAAGCGAGATGGTTATCGAGGCAGGTTTGGATGGAGATCTTCGGGTAGGATGTGTGCGAATGATGGAGCCTGTTTGTTATAAGAAGATCCATAGTGGCATACTGGTGGGAAAAGCGCTGATCAAGGTTGGAAAGACAGTACCGGTGAGGCTTATGAACGTTAATGTGGATCCGGTGACATTGAAGAAGAGTACCATTGTGGGAGTATTCCGAGTAGCCAGTGTATGGCTGATGTTCCAAAACCAGCGCCCAAAGACCATGGTGGAAAGTTAGTGGGTATGGTCACTAGTTCGTGCGAAGACCTTAACAGAACGGAAGTGAAAGAGGTACAGGGTTTGGTTCACCGATACCAAGATATCTTCGCTCTTGACGATAGCCAGAAGGGACGAACAAATATAGTAAAACATAAAATCAATACAGGCAACTCTATGCCTGTCCGTCAGCAGCCGAGGCGTCTACCTCTAGCAAGGCGAGCAGAAGCGAAAAGCTTATTACCGATATGGAAGAACAAGGGGTCATCGAGCCATCCAACAGTCCATGGGCATCACCGGTGGTCCTGGTCAGTAAGAAGGACGGGTCAACGAGATTTTGTGTGGACTATCGGCAGCTCAATAACGTGACCAAGAAAGACAGCTATCCTTTACCACGCATCGACGACACGTTAGATACCCTGTCTGGTTCACGATGGTTTTCGACTTTGGACTTGAAGAGTGGTTATTGGCAAGTTGAAATGGAACCTGAAGACCGGGAAAAGACCGCGTTCACTATTGGTTCCGGACTATGGCAGTTTACAGTTATGCCTTTCGGTCTATGTAACGCTCCGGCCACCTTTGAGCGTCTAATGGAGACCATCCTGAGAGGGCTGTCGTGGAAGACCTGCCTGGTATACCTAGAGGAAGTGTTCCGAAGATTACGTGGAGCCAATCTGAAACTGAGTCCGAAAAAGTGCCACATATTCAGAAAGGAAGTGAAATATCTCGGGTACGTCGTATCACAAAATGGAGTGGCAGCCGACCCCGATAAGATTCGTGCAGTTCAAGAGTGGCCAACACCGAGAGATAAACACCAAGTTCGTAGTTTTCTTGGGTTATGTACCTACTACAGGCTTTTCGTTCCTGGGTTTGCCAATATAGCGAAGCCCCTGACAAGGTTAACTGAAGATGGGCGCGAGTATGTTTGGAGCGGAGAGTGTGAAACCGCTTTCCAACAGTTGAAGCGTGCCCTGACAACAGCACCAATATTGAGCTATCCACGGACAGAAGGGAAATTCATACTTGACACAGATGCAAGTAATCTGGCCATTGGGGGTGTACTTTCTCAAATACAGGATGGACAAGAAAAGGTCATCGGCTATTTTAGTAAGGTTTTGTCGAAAGCCGAAAGGAATTATTGTGTGACCAGAAAAGAACTATTGGCCGTCGTGAAGTCCGTTGAGCACTTCTACAAATACTTGTACGGACGGAAGTTTTTATTGAGGACGGACCATGCAGCGTTGAAATGGCTTCTACAATTCCGTAATCCTGAAGGCCAGGTCGGAAGGTGGATCGAACGATTACAAGGATACGACTTTGACACCGAACATCGAGCGGGCACTAGTCATCGAAATGCCGATGCTCTTTCAAGAAGACCCTGTCCAACGGATTGCCGTCATTGCTCTCGTTTGGAAGAGAGGGTTTGCCAAGTATTAAGGACTACCATCGTCAACGACAATTGGTTGCCGGAAGAATTGCAACGACAGCAGGAGGCTGATCCCGAACTAAAAATGGTACTGGAATGGAAGCGCGTGGGAGAAAGGCCTGCCTGGGAGGCCGTCAGCCCTTTCAACTGAACGTTCAAAGCATATTGGGCCCAATGGGAGTCCTTGAAGGTGGAAGACGATCTCCTGAAACGAGTACTGGAGAGTGAAGATGGCACCACCATTAGGTCTCAGTTCGTGGTTCCAAGAAGCCGAGTGGCTACAGTATTGCGACATCTCCATGACGGTGCCTCAGGAGGACACTTCGGTGTGAAGAAGAATTTGGAGAAAGTTAGAGAGCGTTTTTATTGGGTCAATTGTAAAGAAGACGTGAAAGAGTGGTAGCGTAAATGCGAACTATGTGCCACTGGTAACGGACCCTTGGGGAAACGAAGAGCACCTATGAGGCAGTACAATGTGGGTAGTCCCCTGGAAAGAATAGCTATAGATATTGCCGGACCATTTCCCGAAACCGACGATGGGAATAAATACATCTTAGTAGCAATGGACTATTTTACCAAATGGCCAGAAGCATATGCCCTTCCAAACCAGGAAGCCGCGACTGTTGCTGACGTACTAGTCAAAGAGTTCTTCAGTCGCTTCGGAGTGCCAATGGAGCTGCATTCGGATCAAGGCCGCAATTTTGAGTCTGTACTCTTTGGAGAAGTCTGTCGATTGTTGGGCATTCGCAAGACTCGGACCACACCGTTACATCCGCAGTCCGATGGAATGGTAGAACGCGTGAATCGGACAATGGGCAAATATTTGGCCAAGGTCGTCTCCGATCATCAACGAGACTGGGACCAATACCTGCATTTGTTCCTAATGGCTTATCGTGCATCGGTCCACGAAACAACCGGTCAGTCACCAGCGTCTGTGATGTTTGGACGCGAGTTACGGTTACCGTGTGATCTGGAATTTGGGTCCACTACGGGTCTCCCTATAGAGCAGGAGGTAGCCGGGAATGATTATGTCATCAACTTAAAGAAGAAGTTGAAGGATATTCACGACCGAACCCGAAACAATAGCCGAATCTCGAGTGACCGAATGAAGACTTTGTACGATGTGAGAGCCAAAGAAGGAGGGTTTCAACCAGGACAGCTGGTTTGGTTATACAACCCGCAAAGACGTCGGGGCTACTCGCCAAAGTTACAGCGAAATTGGGAGGGCCCATACCAGGTGAAGAAACGAATAAATGATCTAATCTATTGCGTCCAGCTGGGTTGTAGAACATTCTAGAGCCGCAGCGCAATAAACTCGACCTTCTAGTGTATTCGATATATACCGGTATGATCGAGCGACTTCTAGAACATTTACATGGGGGTATATAATCGACTACGCGGATAAAAGAGGGGCAGTCAACAGCGAGTAGTTAAATGGGTATCACGAAATAAATAGTAAATGTAAAGATAAATGTTGTATTAGAAATTCATAATAGTTTTAGTGGTTTATAATCATAGCATTAATTTATAGTGTATTCATTAGTGTTTGTAAATAAATATTAATTATTAATAGACGATCTAAACAGCACTTTTGTTATTATTTTAAAAAGAACGTTACAATAGGTTATTAGCTTTGACTATTTATTTATATCTACATTATTATTGATAGTTAACGTTGACTTTACTTTGAATAATTGCACCATAATTTTGAAGACTTAAGATTTTTCGATTTTGTCTTAAAAAATTTTAATAATACTTTTTCTCTAAAGCTCTGAATTCCATTTTGATTATGCCATTCTATAAATGTGTCATAGTTTTTTAGGTAAATTTTCTTTGATTTCCTGGCAATAAGTTATGCGTTGCCACATTTGCGCTTACACGATCACAATAAGAAAATTAATGAAATGACGGGCATTAAAAAAGTTGGCATTAAAAACAAATGGCACTGTCATAACAGGCTTTGAGCAAAAATTACATAAACTAATGGAAAGAGCATGTAGAGAATCTTTTCTATGATGGTAGACCACCAGCTACAAAAGAAGATACGGAAGAGTACGGCCATAAAATCCTGAAAAAGCAAAATATGCATTGAAAAGCATGAAGGGAAAAAGATCCCGTGGATCTGATACAATACCGGTTGAACTATTGAAGATTGATGACAGATAAAAGATTGATGTGGATTTATCTATGGACCATCTACGCCACCATGATTATACCACAGCAATGGCTCTCATTTACTTTAGTTTAAATTCCAAGGAAATGTAAAGCAAGAGAATGCTCCGAGTATTTTAAAAGTCATTGATAGCAGGATTTATAGAAAATTAGAAGAAGGCATAAGCAACACTCAATTTCAATTTAAGTGAGGATTAGAAACTAGATAAGCTCTCTTTGGATTGAACGTCTTATTTCAAAGATGCTTACGAGGTAAGTGTTAAGTTATGCAACCAAATATACATGCTGTTAATAATTAAGTAGGTGTTTATAAAGAAACAAAAGAAGTAATAAAAAAATAATAATTTAGAATATGTTGACAAATGTTGTTGATCTGTTTTATTAAAAGAGATTGTGCTGTATTTATTATCAATATTAAACTAACTTCTATAAAACTGTGTTTTGCTGGCTTCTACTATGATTAAGCTCATCATGGTTATGGGCCCAGGTCGTCAATAAAATAGTTGGAAGGAGTTTAAATGAAAAATAAGTAGAAATAGACAGAAAGAGGTTTCTGGAATACTTGTGAAAAAGTAGTGATTGGATAAAGAAGTAACATTCTGGAAGATTATTGATAATCAAGATGGGGACATCTGACAAATATGAAAAATATGGAATTCCTGAATTTGATGGAAATGGATTTGACCATTGGAAATTATTTTAGATCAACAAGATGTCAAAGTATGCATTGAGAAAGAAGAAGAGAAACCAAGCGAAGAGTTTCAAAAGAAAGATAAAAAATGTAAGTCAATTTTAATTCAATGCATAGCAAATAGTCAGTTGCAGTACGTTAAAGATAAAGAGACGGCTTATAAAATGTGGGCAGCACTTGAGGCTGTTTATCAACGAAAATTGCAAGTCAATTGTATCAATCATAGGAAATTGATGACAATAAAACTTACAACGATACAACGGGTACATTTTCCAACAGCATTTTGTACGCAAAATGTAGCATTTATTCTTATTAAAAATCCTAAGTTCGGCTCTGCAAATTTCCATTCTTTTTAATATATAAGTGTTTAACAAAAATGGGGGCCGAAGCTTATGCAGTTTTAGAGAAAAGATCGATATTAGCTTTTTTAGATGCCGTGCGATAATTGGTTAAGTAAAAAACAGGCGACTTGTTGTGATTGGTTACTTAAAAATCGATCGATATTTAGTTGTGAGTGAGACCTCGCGATTGGTTGATATTCCTACACGGAAATAAGAATGTATTTCTACACGGAAATAAGACCGCGGAGATCAGGGTTGTTGTAGCGTGGCTTCACTTAGCAGACTTGAAAAAGCACGCTTGCTGCGAATGGTCGATATTATGGGGTGTGCGGTTTTATCGTTCGAGTTTCGATCAATAATGATTGATCGATTTTGAAGTAGTGTTTACGGATTACTGTTCATTAATCCCTTAGAATTGAAAGACATTCTAGTTAAAGTGCATTACCGTTATAGTTATTTCATTAAGTGCTAATCCTTTTGAAAAGGGTTTACATGCACTAAGTTGTGTTTGAAAGACTGGTAATTTCGTATTGCGTATAAATCATAGTGGTTTATTTTTTTTGGAAGAATGTGTAATAGCCATTATTTCATGTCATCCGACCTACAGTTAAGTGCCGTTTATTAATGAGAGAAGAATCTCTTGAAGCAATCCTAAATTTAGTGATCAATTTATGTGCGTTTGTACACTAAAATTCGGCTTAAAGAAGTTGAAAGCATTTATTGCTATAAGAGAATTAAAACAATTTAAAGCTCAAGAAACATTTTCGCTAATTTTCCGAGGGAAATAATTACGATAATACGTAATAACAAATTAAAATCTTGGGTGATTTTGTGCCTGACTCTATCGGTTTATGTAATCATATGGGCTGTTGATAATAATTAATTTGGATCGCGTTTTGTATGGAGAATCTACACTTCGATGCTGCGCTGACTTCAACCGCAAGTTCCCCGCATGAAAGGCGAATTTCCAATTTCTACCGAACTATGTGTATGGTATTCCATGAGTTTAATGAATAAAAAAAAATGCAAGGTACTGTAATATTAAATAGTTGTTTGTAATTCAAGTATTGAAGAATGTCATAGTTAAGAATTTTCTTTAGGGAGAGTTCTCCTTGTTAGTTAAAAATCTTTAAACTTTAATTTAATCACAATTCATTTATATTGATACTTTCGAACTGATTTAATTTGTCTAATCTCATTTAGATATTCGTTGATTTTTTTGTCCAGAATAAGATGAGTCAGTAATATTTGTGTTAATGCTTTTTGGACAATATTTGTGGTTGATCTAATCAATTTTTTTTGAGCTATTTTTATTATTTATGAAAAGTTTTGAATGAATTTTTATTGATTAATTTTGGTACAATTATAACCTAATAAATTTAGGGTGGACTTGTAATAAATACACGATGTGTGTTTTATTTTTATTTATGCAAAGTTGTGTTATTATTATTTTCCTGTTAATAAATGTTATTAATTCTAAACTGAATGATCTGAAAAACGGAACCATATTGGTTATGAATGCTTAAGTTCATCTCTTCAACAATTTTAAGTAAACAAAATTTTGTTTTAACTAAATATTCTATTCATTTTCTGGTTAATGAATTTAATAAATTTTAATGCTTATTCAATTAACATCTTTGAATGGTTAATTTGTAATTAACTAAGCTCAGAACCAGATGGCGCCCTTTTAAGTTTTTATTTGTGTTTGAACCCTTATCTATTCCTTTTCACAATTTATACAGCTGTGGAACCAATACCTACGACTTGATTAATTAATTTGTAAAGAGAGAGTTTAAATCTCAAGCTGTGGCAGATATTTTTTGAGTTTTCCGTTACAGTAAGTATGATGTATTTTCATAACTTTTTATAGCATTTTTATAGTTCTGTTCTCGTGCAGATAAACGATTGTTTCACTGGCTTCAACGCGGGGCCATTTTGTAAATTGTATTTTTGTGTAGAAAAACACGAGTGTTTCAAACTCCAGGAAAATCAGTCATTGAAAGATCATTTTATTAAGTTCGATGAAACAGTAAGAGAACTAAGATCCATTGGGGCAAAAATAGAAGAGGCAGATATAATCTGTCATTTATTATTAAATCTGCCAAAGTCGTATGAACCTATTGTCACTGCCTTGGAAGCATTAGATACTGAAAAACTTACTTTGGAATTTGTAAAAGGAAAGTTGCTGGATCAAGAAATGAAAAGGGAAAATCGAATTAATCAAATCAATGAAAGTCAATTGTCATCGGCAGCATTTAGTAGTGGTAGACATAAAAGTGGTTTTCAGCCTAGATACAATAGTAATAGAAGTTCCAAGCCAACATTTAGATATAACAGGTGTGGTTTACCTGGTCACCGGAAAAAGGAATGCAGAGTGAAAATAAAACAAGTTAACCAAGTAAAGACTCTAGACAGTCAGAACGGATCAAGTGAGAAGATAAGTTTTTTAGCAGAAGTACAATTTACTAAGAGTTTTGAAGAGCAATCAGTGCTGCCGCGGCAAATTTTCGTCGTGTACTGAAATTCTCACTAAAAATGTACCGAATCCCTGGACTGAATGTACTGAATGGCGGGAAATTCAAATAAAAGCAATTTTTTTTGTGTAACATATATTGTAAAACATGTCTTTTATTAATCAGAAAATACCAAATTATTGTTTACATTTATGAACTGTCAAATTGTAAAGTGTCAGTAATAATATTTGATGTCAGTTAGCGCAGACCCAAGGTCCGTCAAAGGTCATTTAATTTTCAAAGGCCTACTCTAATCTGAAATTTAAATGATCACTCGATATATATGATGTATTATTAAGGACTTACATTAATTATTTCTTAAAACTAATTAGATCTTTAGTTGGCTGCCAAGTATAACAAGTATCTTTATACCTACCTTATTTTTTATCCTACCGAGAAAGAAAATTGCAATTTTACGAAAGTTACGAAAGACTAGGATAACGAGAAACAAGTATTAGGGCTATTTAGTAAAAAAATAAATCTTATTATAATAAAATATATCTTATTTTTATGTTTTTGTTAATTATTTTAAATTTTGTTGATGTTTTTTTCCTAATTTCAGTATTTGATAACCTTATTCTTTTTTATTATTTCGTACTGAAATTGGCACTTTTTCCAGAAAGTAGTACTGACGTACCGAATTCAGTCAATTTGTACTGAATTTAGTACAATTGTACTGAAACGGCAGCACTGAGAGCAATCTGAATCAGTTATAAGTTGGTACGTCGACTCTGCGGCTACGGATCATATGGTAAATGATCTAAAATATTTCACAGTTTCGCAAAAGTTAGAACCTCCTGTTAAGGTATGTGTTGCAAAATCAAAAGAATTTTTAAGTGCAAAAGTAATTGGAAATATTAATGTAATAATTAATGGTAGTAATCTTTCTGCTGAAATAAAAGATGTTTTATATGTTAAAAATTTAAGAAATAATTTTTGAAGTAATATTTGTTGATGATAAAGTAATAATTCAGAGAAACAATGTAATTTTAGCTTGTGGTAAATGTGTCAATAATATGTTTCAAATAGAATTTAAAATTGTACAGAATAATGTAGAAGCAAATGCATGCAATTTAAAGATAGAAACTTGTACGCTTTGGCACAGAAGGTTTGGCCATTTAGGTTTTAATAATTTACTTCTATTGGCCAAATGTAACATGGTTAATGAATTAAAGGTAGAGTATTTAAACTCAAATGATAATTTAAGTATGTGTGATGCTTGTATTAGAAGCAAGATGACTAGGCTTCCCTTTAATAAATTAAATAGTAGAAAATCAAACAGACCTTTGCAATTAGTGCATAGTGATGTTTGTGGGCCTATCACTTCTGTTACTCATGACGATAAAAAATATTTTGTTACTTTTGTAGATGATTATACTCACTTTACTGTCGTTTACCTCATGAGTAAAAAGAGTGAAGTAATTGAATGTTTTAAAGAGTATGAAGCTTATGTCACCGCTCATTTTGATAGCAAAATCTCTCGATTGTCCTGTGACAATGGCAGTGAATACACATCAAAAGATATGTTGAGTTTCTGTAAAGTCAAAGGTATACGATTGGAATACACTGTTGCTTATACACCGCAACAAAATGGCACAGCTGAAAGATTAAACAGAACATTGTTAGAAAAATCTCGAGCAATGATTTCAGACTCGAAACTATCGAAGGAAATGTGGGGAGAAGCCATACTTTGTTCGGCATATTTGTTAAACAGAAGCCCTACATCTGCGCTAAGAAATAATAAAACACCCGCAGAAATGTTTTACGGAAAGAAGCCAAATGTGGCAAATCTTCGAGTTTTTGGTTGTCTGGCATATTCTCACATTCCAAAGCAAAAGCAAAGAAGTAAAATAGATTCTCGAAGCGAGGTGAATATTATGGTAGGATACACACACAACGGATATAGGTTGTGGAATCCAAAAATTAGGAAAATTATTTTAGCCAGAGATGTTAAGTTTATAGAAAGCAAAGGTGTAGAAGATTTGATCATAGTTGAAAAGCAGATTAAAACCGAAAATTTAGTAGCTGAAGTAGAAATGGAAAATATTGGAAATAAACAGGTATTTTCTGAAAACTCAGAAGATACAGGCTTATATGATCAAGATGAAGAAAGAAGGGATGAATAAGTTGACGCAGAACCTGAAATAGAAGAGCAAGGATTAAGAAGAATTCATCGAGAAAGAAGATTACCAGGTCATTTTGAAAATTATGAAATAAATCATTTAGCTTGTAGCGCTGAAGTTTTTGTTGATGAAGAAGTTCCAAAGAGTTACGAAGAAGCGAAAACTAGATCAGATTATAAATATTGGAAAAGGGCTATACAAGAAGAGTTTGAGTCTTTGGAAGAGAATAATACATGGACATTAATAGAAAAACCCGAGAACGCAAGGTTGATTGGCAGTAAATGGGTTTTTAAAATTAAGAGAGATGAAAATAGATAAATTAAACAATACAAGGCACGACTAGTTGCAAAAGGATTTATGCAAAGAGAGAAGTTTGATTATAATGAAACATACGCACCAGTCGCAAAACTCACGACAGTTAGAACTTTATTGTCAGTAGCAAATCATAAGAAATTCACACTTCAACAGATGGATGTGAAATCAGCTTTTCTTCATGGAAATTTGGAAGAATTAATTTACATGAAAGTTCCAGAAGGGCTGGAAGTTAATGAAAATCTCGTCTGCAAGTTAAATAAGTCACTATATGGATTGAAACAGGCACCTTGTTGTTGGAATAAAAGATTTACCGAGTTTATCAAGAACGAAAACTTAAAACGTTCAGAAAGTGATCCATGTTTGTATTTTAGCAAAAAGGAAGATAAAGTTTTGTATTTTTTATTATTATATGTAGATGATATGCTCATTGCTAGTAATAATATTGAGGAAATAAATAGATTAAAGGAAAAGTTGGTCAAAAACTTTAAAATGACAGATTTAGGAAATTTAAAACAATTTCTAGGAATAAATATTAAAATAACCGACAATGGAATCTACATGAATCCAAGGCATTATTTAGAAAATGTGTTAGAGAAGTTTGGTATGAAAGATTGCAATGAATCAAAAACACCTATGGATGTAAATGTCAAACTCAATGAGTCAGATGATAATAAATTGATAGAGCAAAAGCCAGTAAGAGAATTAATAGGTTGCTTGATGTATGTCATGCTTTGTACTCGCTCGTCCAGATCTTAGTATTTCTGTAAATTTATGCAGTAGATATCAAAGCAAGCCAACCGAACAACTTTGGAAGTGTCTCAAGTCAAGAGAATTTTAAGATATATTAAAGGAACTCTGGAATTGGAATTATTCTTTGATAGAAAAGGAGAAGAAATATTAGTCGGTTTTGCTGATGCAGATTGGGGAGGAGATGACAGAGACAGAAAATCGACCACTGGATACATTTTCAAGGTTTTTGGAGCAACTGTATTATGGAATACAAGGAAACAATCAAGTGTAGCAATCTCCTCTACCGAATCAGAATATATTGCTTTAGCTGAAGCGACACGTGAAGGTTTGTGGTTGGTAAATCTGCTTCGTGACTTTGGCTATACAGAAACTTCATTTTTGATATATGAAGACAACCAGTCATGTATAAAATTAATAAACAGATGGGAACATAAGCGGTTAAAACATGTCGATGTAAAATATAATTTCGTTAAAGATCTTGTTCAGAATAATAAACTAATTGTAAAATATATCAATACCAAAAGTCAGATTGCAGATCTTTTAACCAAGAGCTTGACTGGTACTCAGTTTATAAAGTTAAGAGATTCTTTAGGCATGGTCATTTTAGATTAAGATATTTGTGTGATAATTTGTGAAGCAACATGTATTATTGGTTGAGGGACGGTGTTAAGTTATGCAACCAAATATACATGCTGTTAGTAATTAAGTAGGTGTTTATAAAGAAAAAAAAGAATTTATAAAAATAATTATGTTGACAAATGTTGTTGATCTGTTTTATCAAAAGAGATTGTGCTGTATTTATTATCAATATTAAACTAACTTCTATAAAACTGTGTTTTGCTGGCGTCTACTATGATTAAGCTCATCAGTAAGCGCCAGAAATTCTCGGCCCGGCAGGCTTCTACAGGTGACAAAATGTTCAAACTCGGTTGTGTCATAGTTGAACATGTAAGAGGCCTACACTATATACATTACACCTAGAAGCGTAATAGATCCTGGTAGCCACTCAAGCATCGTGACGAGTGCATGAAAATGTTGCAGCTAACGAAAATTGAGTACCGCGCGGTCTTTAAATTTTTAACGAAAGAAGGGCACACGCCTAATCAAATCAAACAACGTTTAGACGGCGTTTATGGTGATTTATCTCCCTCATATTCCACTGTAAAAAAGTGGTCAAAATGTTTCCGTTTGCGGCAATAATCTCTTGAAGATGATGAGCGCACTCTCAGGTTGGCCAATTGAAGCGATAACGCCTCAAAAAGTTGCAATAATTGAAGAAATGGTATTAGAAGATCGCCGTTTGAAAGTTAAGGAGTTAGCAGTGATGTCTGACATTTTGGAAACAAGTGTTGTCGAATTCTTCATGACCATTTGGGATGAATAAAATTAGTGCAAGGTGGGTACCGCGTCTTCTTTCTGCTGTTCAACGTCGCGTTAAATGTGCGCGCTCGTTTTTAAACTTGTGTGTGGAGACGACCCAAGCCGATTTTTAGTTCATTGTCACTGGAGATGAAGCAATGGTTCTGTATTATGATCCTCTATCCAAAAGGAAATCGATGGAATGGCAGCGACCCGATTAACTTCGTCCCAAAAATTCGAAAGTCGTTCAATCGACAAAGAAATTTATGGCAACAATATTCTGGGATTGTGACGGCATTTTACTGATTGATTTTAAAGAACGCAATACAACTGTTAACAGTACATATTATGCGTCTTTATTGCATAAATTGAGACACAATATTCGTGAAAAATGCCGATGAAAATTGACAAGAGGTGTTCGATTATTACTCGACAATGAACCCGTTCATATTTCACAAACTGACATTCGCGAATGCGGCTTTGAAGCATTGGATCATCCACCGTACAGTCCGGATATGGCTCCTAGTGACTATTATTTATTTTCCAATTTAAAGAAAGACCTTAGGGGACGTCGTTTTAAGGACGAGTACGAGTTGCAAGCAGCTGTAATTGAACATTTTGAAGGAAAAACTTCAGATTATTTTTACAAGGGCATTGAATTATTAATTCCACGTTGTAATAAGTGTATTGACATTAGGGCAGATTATATTGAAAAATAAAAATTATTATACTTTACCAAGTTTATTTTTTCTATATCAGAGTTTATGGCGCTTACCTCGTAGATACGAATCAAGACGTATATACTGGATTCATACACATTGAGAAACATTTGATAAAGTGCTGCACGAAAATATGAGACAGCTCCTCAAGATGAAAAATATCATTCCAGATTTAATAGAATAATTGCATCTGCACTGTAATCATACGGCACGAATAAGGTAGATGGAGAGCTAACCGAAGAAGCCGAGATCCGCCGAGGCGTAATCCAATTTTTGAAAAAGCTCAGAGCAGTTACTAATCAAGTCAGAATATTATCGATGATTTCCAACGTCCGTTTTTAAAACAAAATACGTAAATAATAAACAAACACCGTGTATATCCTTTATTCATACACTGATTTTTATACAGAGACCCTTTTGAAAGATTTATTAACTATTTTTATCTTTATCCTTCTATAAAAAATAAATCTTCTCCCACTTTTTAACAAATCTACACTATTAACCTACATTTAACCACATGTAACTAACTGATGTTAAATTTTCTTTTTTAAATTTCCCAGGACGACCGTTTAACATAATTTCCCACTCCTATTCCCAAAGCCAAAATTGTACCAATCAACCTTTCCGTAATTCGTTTAGAATTCTGCCAGTAGTTTTTTTTTCGGTATGCTGCCTGTAGTTTCATTTCTGCCTCACAGAATATTTCATTATTATTTAATAATTTCTACCGTCTCCAAAGTTTTTCTTTCTTTATTTTGTTCCTTTTGTTAAACAAAAACTTAGCATGGAGCGTCGAGAGAGACATTGTTAGAAATAAAAAGAGAATTACAAAACCCACAAAAAGAAATCCAAAGCTCAAGTTTCACTCACTCTCCGGTTACATTTTAAGTTTAATGAAATTATCAAAGAGATTGCTTTTTGGAGGGCGAAATCTCACTTCCTTTCCGGAAATTTAAAACAAGGAAACACGATAAGCGAAAATATCATCTTATGGTATATTTGATAAGAACGAGTGAAGTGGTGTGTGGTAGCTGCAGAGGGTGGTGGAGGAGGAGGTGGTGGTAGAGAGGATGGCTGTTATTGAACAGCATGCTCTTGACAATAAAATCCTTCAATCAAGA
Organism: Agrypnus murinus; assembly: GCA_929113105.1. Taxonomy (NCBI): domain Eukaryota; kingdom Metazoa; phylum Arthropoda; class Insecta; order Coleoptera; family Elateridae; genus Agrypnus; species Agrypnus murinus. The sequence goes on along the minus strand of OV816028.1, from coordinate 133,756,042 downwards.
TATCAGCATTTCTATTCACATGACACATCTCTTGCCCCTACAATCAATTTTAACAGGTAATCAATATCGTAGTAACCTTGGATAAGGCTGCGCTTGTATCCCACAAAAATCTAATAAATTGAAAAACCACTCCACGCACACACTCACGTAAGTACACGGCTTTTCCCTTTTTTCTTTTTCGTGTAAAAGAGAAAATTTGGTTAAGCAAATTTGTCGTTTTGTTATGATTATATTAATATGAATGAAGTTCGGTTTAAAGTGGAAATATGACAGAAAATTCGGGAAAAGAGGAAAATTCTTTACTATAAAAGTCTACCCAATACGCAAGGTTTTTGATCATCCGATCGCTGGCATTAAAAGGTTATTTCCATACGAGGTGTGGGTGTCAAATAATATGACAAAGTTTGGACTTACGTCACCTACTTTAATGTCAATCGATTATACTCGTACTATATTCAACCATATCTACATATAGTATGCGTGGATGTATCAGCCCATTCTGAATAACAATATTTCAAAAGAAAAACAAGTTTTTTTCCGATTTAGTACATTTTTTGTACTTGATGGTGGATCAACAAAATTTCATAGTGCCATAAATTAGCATTCTTGATTTATAGCATGTGTATTATTATTTGACATGACATAAAAGACAAATCACAAAAGCACACTTGATTTTTTAATTTAACTTGCAACTCTCATTATCTACAATGTTAGGTTAGGTAATTCAGATGCTCTATGGAAACAAATAAACTCGAGCAAGAAACTTGTGAAACTTTTTATGAAAATGTCTTCAAAGCGACTCTTCTTCATATTTGAGCTTCATTTGGTTACAAAATGCAGCCTTTTTGATAGGAAAACGAAAAGGAGACTCCCAGCCCTTCGTTAATGTTTTGTTATTTGCAACTACACTTTGCGTCAAGTTTTAATTTATTCTCGTAGTTGAGCTAGTGTTATTGTTTTAAATGTTTGCACAAAACAATGTGTTGATTTCATAGGTAATATATCTTTTCTGCGGTTTCGTGTTTAATGAGCATTTTCGTTTTATAAAAAAACTTTTTTTATATTTGCGTGTCCTAATGAAGCCATTAGGACACGCATTTTGCGTGTCCTAAAGAGATTTTTTCTAATTTGCGTTTGTAATATGTACGTTTATTAACGTCTATCAGTAGGAGTCGTTTATGGCTATCTATAAAAGTACACTGTACTTTAATGAATTATAGGGTTATTTAGTTTTTAAGGGTTGGATGGGTAATGCGTGGAATTGACAACTTCAAACTACAAGTATCTGTCAAAATTGTCAACCTCCGATAAATTTTTAATTAATATCGTTGAATTGGTTCGCTGTTTGTTGATTGTTACTTACATGAAATTTCACTTAAAGTTATTTTACTTGGAAAGAACGTTAGGTTTTGGATATTCCTAATTAGTAACATAAACAAGTCTCGTACCTACATCAAATCTGCTTGGACAAATCAGTAAGTCCAATTCATGTTTGTAATTTTATGGTACTATAAACAAGATACATATCATCGATTTAATCATCTTTGCTTTTTTCGCGAATTTCGGGCGGAGTGCAAATTAAGTTGTCTTCGCTCATATTTTATTTATTTGTAACACTAATAAAGTAACAAAAGTAATAACTAATTTATTTGAAGTGACGGATGATGACAAATGATTCAAAAACTTAAGTGGGCGCCGAGTGTTACCAACTGTTACCAACTAACACAAAATTCTCTAGACGACCAAAATATTTTTTTTGTATTAAAATAAGAAAAAAGGGGGCGCAAATTTAAAAAAATAGCATAAAATACTGGTTTTATAAGGGCATTGGCGCACTCATCCCATAGAAAAACTCGCCTGCGGCTCGTTTTCTAACTTGGGATTCGTGCGCCAAATCAACCCTTATAAAACTTGTTCTTTAATATACTATATTAGAATACGGAAAACAGTAACATTTTATTTTTAAAGTTAATATCAGTATTGAAAGCTTCTTAAAATGTCAAACTTATTTATACTGTAACAGAAAAACAAATGCGGAATCTGATTTTTCAGTGTTGCCAACTGTTAAAAAACTTAACAAAGTTTAAACAAATTTTATTTAAAATTACATTGTTTCTTTTTTAAAATGATTAAAAATAAGGTAAATAGAAAAAATAGTATAAAGTATTCGTTTCTTAAGACGTTTTAGCGCACTTCTCCTTTAGAAAACTATTATAAAACCGTTTTATAAAACATGTTTTAATAAAAATCCAAGACTAGCTTGTGGGCAGACCACACGGCGGTCACCCTTAGAACTGGTTGTTGTCTACCCAATCCCAGGCCTATCTGGGTAAAGGATGACGCAATCAGCAGGGAATGTGTGGTAGAGTTACACCTAAGCGTTTCTCAACGATGACTCTAAAACGTTGCGGAGGAAGCTCTGCCAACAAGAGGGTCCGGTGTGGATAGTTTGATTCTTACCTGACGTCAGAGTCTTTTATGGAGCTAAGTATCACGCTATCTGGTCTAGTAACACAGGAACCCCACGTAACACACATGTAAATCATGTCTGACCTAGACGAATGGAAGAGAATCAAGTGAAGTTTATCTCCGTCAGGGAGTTCGCTCGCTGACCTATGAGAAACTACATGCCACCAGGTAGCGTTTCGGAGATGACATTATGGGGTCCGGCTTTGGCTGTGCAGTTCCAGTCGTCGGATTCTCGGAAATCGAAAGACACCTACACTTAAGGGACGTTGATGCGAAGATACATAGCTTCTCACGTTCAAGATAACTTCACCTTAACGGAAACACACCGGGATGCTACTTTGAAGGGCCCTATAAAGTAGCCTCAAGCGAAGCTCTGTCAGGGACACACCAGGCCTATAACTGGGAGATCGGAGTGGCAAAACCCCGCATAAAAGTCCTGCCACATCTGAGGTTGGATCGGGCAGTGGCCCCCAACTAAGGCTTGGTGAAGGAACTTATGAAGGCATGAACTAGTACGGGAGGGTTATGATGTACCTAACCTAGGCGGGAGGAATAGTCCTAATGCTGAACGAGGCACTTGGTCCCGTATGAAAGAGGACGGGGGGTGCCGGCGGGTAAGCACGTATTAAGTTAATCAGTCCGGTACTAACCTGGTTAGCTAGTAGACGGTGAATAGGGAATCTCGCTCCGACCAGTGAGTAACTGGGAGCAATTGCGCGCTGATTGAGCATATCTCAATTACTTCCTCCTAAGGGAAGGAACGTGGGGGTGATGTTTTTATAGGTACCCCACGTAAAACTTTTCATGATATTCATGTTTAGATTGTCTTAGTCTTTTCAACCAGTAGGAATTGATAGGTTAATTATCTGCTTGCCTATAGTCGGCAGTCTTTGTGGATAATCGACAGTGTGGCGTCGAATCGGTCTGTGTAGGTAGCAGTTTAACGGCTGGCAGTTAAGGCTAGGTGTATGGCACCTGCGGATTATGTTGAGCTGTGCACAAGCACGCGTTGATGTAATTGCAGTGATAGCGGCGGCAGTAGTGTGTCTCCTCAGAGAAAGAAAAACAGTTGTTATCGGAACCGCACCTCTTGTGATCCGGACGCTGCCCGGGGATAATACAGCCTTGGTAGTGTAATGCCTGGCGTGTCGGACTTTCACCCAAGCGGCCCGGGATCGACTCCCGGCGCTGGCAGATCTGGTTAAGGTTTTCTGCAGTTTTCCTTAGCTGTAACACAAATGTGGGATTTGCGCTGTTCCATCTATAAGTCGGCTGCAGCCGCACATTGGGCCTACATAATAATAATCGCCCCCTCCCTCCCGCACAAGCTTATAGCTTCTGGGGCCTTGGTTTAGGTTATGGATTGTAGTAATTATATTATATAATTATAAGAAGGACGAATAGTTAACATAGCAGAATTTCGTCACTGTAATAGCTATTGATTTATCTCTAGTTAATTTGTGAAGAGAGAAGACCAGAACTTTATTTAATTAATACTAGTTTATGTAGATTTAGTTTTGCTGTTCTAAATTGAGCATTTGAGGATTTTTTCGTAGGAAGCTTCCCTATTCCAGAAAAAAACGTAGAGATTTCTGATTTTTAAAAGTTCCCCCTGGGGGTTTTCTTATTTTATGTGGTTTGTTATTGTTATGTTGCTATGTCATTATATTTTTCATTGCGGTTGAGTGTTTAGGTTGGGGATGTGATCTTTGGCGCTTGGATTCGGAATCCTAATTTACAGTTAATAACGTGTACTTAAGTTAAGATTTACTTGCTGAAGCTATTCATCTTATATTAGTCATAACATCCATGCCTTTTTCACTATTAGGTTGTGAGATTATTTTGGTCCGAAACCTTATCCAACTGTGGCTATATCTAAATATTTTTAATTAAGCTAAGTTCAGAACACTAAAAAAGTTTTTACAAGGTTCTCTAAAAATTACCGAGCAAGAGCTATGTATGGTATGGTATAGCTTAATCTACAGCTATGTAGTGTAATTTGTATTTTATGAGCGCCATTTATTTATAAAATAAACAATTAGTTAGCATAGCCTGTGGTTATCGTGTCAGTTAAAACTGCATTCTTGGTCTTATATCCTAATTCATTCTAAAATACTAATTCATTTCCACTAGTTACAGATATGTACTGGCTATATTTCTTCAGCTTGAACGTTTAGTTGTAGGGACTGTGTCGATAGTGTTTGGTTTTGGTACATGTTGTTAATTATTATTGTTACGTACCACTATTTTTTAAGTTTATAGCATTTCGAATACAAAGGGCCTGGCCCCCGCCCCAGAAAAATTATCTAATTACGCCCATGGACTACGTTGAACGTTCGGAAAATGTGACATTGCAGCACTGAGTCTGGTAAATGGGGTTGCTATAACAACAGTACTGTAATGTAGCATTAACTGAAATCAGGAATACAACATTATTGTTGGTATCTGATACTTTACAGTAGTCGTTTAGAAATTCTGATTCAACTGCTTCGTCACTTTATCCGTAAGCTTATACTGTGAAAACGCATTTACTGTACTTTTAACGAAAATAACTATTGTTAGATAGTTAGGTCTGTTTGGATTTTAATGGCTGATATGATCTGGTTAATATGTTCAGCATTACACTAAAAACCTTAACACTTTAAATCAAGTTCTAAAGTAAGTTTAATGAGTTCATATCTTTTCATATCTTACGCCTCAAGCATTTACAAGTTTATTTTCAAGATTTTCGGAGCATCAAACTTACAAATTTTTATTTGAGTTTAAGTTTTCAGTTTGTAGATACGCTACAGTTATTATAGGACCAGAGCATCCTCTCTATGCGAAATACTCGTTTAGTGGCGGTGCGCCATCTTGCTGAAACGCATTCACGCCCGCAATTCACATTATTATTTTTTTGTTTAATAAAGCAGAGTATAATAAGAAAGAACATACATTTACAATCCGAACCCATTTTTTTTAAAATTTAATATGTTTTCAGATTATAAATTAAAATGCTTCCAGTTCTTGTCCTCGAGGAAAAAATAACAAAAGGATTTGGCAAAAGGATTCTGACAGGAGCTCAGAAATATTAATCCTTACCTTTCTTTATATTTCCTTCAAAAATTAAAGCGTGACCTAAATTATTACATAATTATGAAAAAAGTATACTATAAAGCTAATAAGAATAACAAAAGGCGAAAATCTTAAACAAGATGCACATTTTCAGCTATACAAACAAGATCTTCGCCATTTATTCTGTTTGAGTTTAGAAGTATCATCGAAAGAAAAAATCAATAACCCTCCAAATTATTCTAGGAAAATTTCACGAACATATTTCCGGCGAAAACGTCGAGATTCTAGGAAAATATATACATTTACATTATAAGAAGTTTTCAGGTTGTTGGTGGCCTGAACAACCCAATCAATCAATCACGAACATTATTGGCTTGATACCTCTAGCTATTGCTTTTAAATTTAAATACATATTAGAAACACATTTGCATGGAATATATCCGGTGTCGTGAAGTTTACGGAACGTAGCGAACTTTACAAATAAATTGTTTGTATTTATTATTGTATAATTTAGTTATTTTCATAAAGTGATCTGATGACATAATTATTCCGGTTCAATTATTATATCCTTAAATATTCCAGTTTACGGTGACCCTTTTGGATAATCAATAATTTCTCATTCTCTATTTGTATATTTTAAAAGGTATGCAATATGCAAGGTTAAAGGTATTCAAGTCGTTGATTTAATTAAATAAAAGATTATAATAACTTTATATTACCCCGACCACGACTTTATTTAGTTATATTAGTTCATCAAATTATATTTAGTTAAGCCTTTTATAGCGTTTACTGTCTCCAGCCTTACTGTGTGGAACTCCATAATCATGAAATATAATCAAATTAAAAGATTAATTCAAAGTTACACAAGTTTTATTAGTTTATCTTAACCTGACAATATTGTTTCGACATTAAAATGTCATTATCAAAGGTAGATAAGATTGATAAACAAACACGTTGCTAAGGATAAATAATAATAATAATAATTACTACAACCCATAACCTAAACCAAGGCCCCAGAAGCTATAAGCTTGTGCGGGAGGGAGGGGGCGATTATTATTATTATGTAGGCCCAATGTGCGGCTGCAGCCGACTTATAGATGGAACAGCGCAAATCCCACATTTGTGTTACAGCTAAGGAAAACTGCAGAAAACCTTAACCAGATCTGCCAGCGCCGGGAGTCGATCCCGGACCGCTTGGGTGAAAGTCCGGCACGCCAGACATTACACTACCAAGGCTGTTAAATACATACAGAAAATAGGTAACTAGGTACAATACAGACAAAAACTAAACATCTAACACTTCTAATAAAGGAGAATTACTAAGCTCAGTTTGTTCATTCATTAAAGGTACTGTGCGTTTATGTTTGTATATTTCAAAAGCTTCTAAAATGTCTAATTTGTGTTTGTTGTTGCAAAAATGTAAGAATTTAATGTTGTTTTGAGGTGTCATTGGGTGGTTCTGTTCCAAAATGTGTTTGGCATAATTCGGGTTTTCTGGATGTTTAAGTCTATAAGAGCGTACGTGTTCTTTGTATCTTATGTCGAAATTTCTAAGTGTTTGTCCAATATAAACTGAGTTACAAAAAGAACAATTCAAACGGTAAATGACGGATTTCATATCTTGTGTTTTGTCTTTAGCATTGAATAAAAATGAAAAAGTGTTGGTGTTAGTTTTATAGGTTATTTTGTAACTGGTAGTTTTTCGTATTATAGTTGCAATTTGTTCTGATATCTTGCCAAAGTATGGTATTGATATGTAGTTTGTGTCTTGTATTTGAGTGTCAATTGGAGATATTCTTTTGATAGCTAACCTATAATCTTTTTGTTGAATTAAAGTGTCAATCACGTTATGGTTATAATGGTTTGCACGTGCTAATTGTTTGATGATTGAAATTTCTTTATCAAAATGTGATCGTTTCATTGGAGTAGTTAAAGCTCTGTGTACTAAAGATCTATAAGCCGCTAGTTTATGCATTTTATGATGACATGAATCGTTAGGAATAGTGATGTCTGTGCTTGTGGGTTTTCTGCATATGGAAAAATCAAATTCATTGTTTGTATTGATTGTAATAGTTAAATTAAATAAAAAATTAATAGTTCTATTTTGTTCTGTTTCTAGTGTAAACGTGATGTTTGTGGGTGAAGATTGTTAATAAGAATTAAAAATTCATTGATAACCTCAAAAGAACTGTCAAAACAAGCTAAGATGTCATCAACATAACGAAACCAAAAAATAATGTGTTTAGAAAGATCTAATTCAAATATCTGATCGAGATTATCCATAAATATGTTAGCTAATAGAGGACTCAGAGAATTACCCATAGGTAAACCATCTTTTTGTAAATAAATTATATTATTAACAGTGAAATAATTTTGACTGATACAAAGATCAAATAATTGAATTAACTCCAGTCTTTTTACTAATTCTACATTACTATTAACTAGGAAATTATCTAACAAAGCAATACAGTCTTGTGATGGAATATTTGAAAACATGTTACAAATGTCAAAGCTTACAAGTTTTGAATGTGCTGGAAGATGTATGTTTTGTAGCTTTTCTACTAATTCTAATGAATTTTTGAAAATAACCTTTGATAATGACATTTTAATGTCGAAACAATATTGTCAGGTTAAGATAAACTAATAAAACTTGTGAAACTTTGAATTAATCTTTTAATTTGATTATATTTCATAAGCCTTTTATGTTTGAAAAAATTAAAGACATTGAACGAGGAAAAAACCGTTAATGTTGCGAAATTACGTAGTTTCCCTTATTCGGGAAATTCTTCATGACTGATTGCGGTTCATTAACTTCATAAGCTCATTTATGGTGTCAAGATCTGAGACCAGTAGCAAGCACTTGGTAAATTATCTTGAAGCCGCGCAACAACGCCGTGAGTATATTTCCACCCTTATGATCATCTGGTAAAGGAAGTATTATTTCCGAGCTTTTTTTCTTCGTTCGTCTTCTTTTCGCTTTCTTGTTGCCTGAGTGTGCTCGAAAGGAGCGAGGCAAGGAGATCCCAGAGAGGATTGTACATTATTCTTTTTTTATTACTGAGTACTTACTTAATCTGCTTGTCTCCAGGCCAGCGCAAACGTGGCGCTAAATTCCAATTTTTAAAAATGATAAGGAGTTCAGATTAAGAGAAAAATAAGTGCAAATAAGTATCAATTATTTAAGAATCTTGAACCTGAAACTCACAAGAATATTAAGACATGTTGTTTCCGAAGGAACAACGAAGGATGAGAGAGCGCTCCACGAGCATCGAGAGAGCCACCCATAGTCAGCGAGTCCGGCAAAGTACTCCAGTGATAGTGGAATCGTCAATGAAGATCGCAGTACAAAAGTCATCCAAAATCTCAAAAAAAAGAGAGCAATACACTGCAAAGGAAGTAAATGAGTCGCATCTGAGTAGTTTCAAAACATAGATTGGTTGTCGAAACGGCCATCTCAAGTCAAAGTCTCAGTGCCAATTTAACATACGACAAACATTGAAAACTTTTCTAGAATAGCTTCTGCAATTTTAAATGTTTTTTCGGAAGCAATCTGCTACGCCTGCAATAGCAAGAAGATGCTTGAAATCTCTTGATTACGAATGCTGTTGTTCAAGCTGTCAAGCCACAACAAGAAACGGCTTTAAAAATTTATACGAAGCTGAATTGCTGTCGTTTCGGACGCATTCCTTGAATTGCTTACGAAAAAATACTTTAGATTTGGACTCTTGGAGGATGAAGGATATGATATGCCATTAAAATAGTTACCTAAATCCAGTCACGATTTAAAATTGCGATAAAATATAATCTTTGGGTTACTTATCGCTACAGTTGCGAGGACGAGAAGGAAGAAGAAAAAACAAGTATCCACACCCCTGACCGGGTGCCACATCCACATCCTTCTACAATTTTGCGGACATTTAATAAATTAAAAAATGAAGGGTGTATTGCTGGTCACTCAAATCGTAAGCGAGCAAGAACTGTATTAACAGAGGAGATGAATACATATTTAAGTTTACGCAGAAGTGAAACCTTTTACTTCGTTAAGTTACGTTGCTTCAATTTTTGAAATCTTAGCCTGCAGTGCTCGAAATGCTCAAGAGTTAAAAATACAAAATCATCAGCAGTTATTTAAAATTTACAAAATTAATAGGGCAGAGTTTTGCAAAAAAAATGTTAAATTTATTAAATACAGATGAACAGTTATTACACAAATTTGTTTCACCGATAAAGCTACCTTTTCTCTAAATGTAAAAGTAAATTCACAAAATTACAGGTACACTTTATAATTCTACAGTTCAACTAACTTCAGCGTAACCTATTATCATTTATTACAGATATTGGGCACAAAGGAATTTACACATACAAAATTGGACTCATACACAGTATAGGGAGAAAGTAAATCTCTGCTTGGGTATAATCAATAATACACCAATTGATGCATTTTTCATTAATGGCATTTTAAACTCCTATTCTAATTTAAATATTCTCCGTAATTCAATAGTTCCTCAAATCCAGCAACTTGCCATTGAAAATAACTGGTACCAACGCCTGGTTCTCCATCTCACTCGACGGTGGAAGTCAGAAACTTTCTTAATGGAAATTTCCCTGAGCACTGGACTGGAAGAAATGGACCGATAGTCTGACCAGTCAGGTCCCCTGATTATCTCCAAGTGATTCTTTCATTTGGGGTTACCTCAAATCAAAAGTTTATACCCATACAAAACACAAACGAATTAAAAGAAAGAGTTGTTGCAGAATGTGATAAGCTCATACAGACTTCCATCAAGATTTCTAATGCAGTTCAGGATTTTTATCATAGACTAGGTTACTGTTTAGAACAAGAGGGTGGGCATTTTGAAAAAAATCTAAAATAAAGTGGTGATTAATTTTTTCAAATAAATAATTCTATTTACCTGTTGTTTAAAGTTAGGTTAAGTTGATTGGTTGTTAAAAGTATGCATTCTTCTCTCGAACAGACGTGGTTTGTTTTCAAAAATACATCTCTGCATGTTTTATTTTACAATAAATGTTACTTTAATTTACTTTTGTATTTCTAATAAACTGGATGCTTATTATTAGCTTAATGAATGTCAAATGGAAAAAGTCAAACGGCTAGCACATTATAAGCGTTTATGTATTGTTGGTTGCATAAACATACAGTCAATGCAATGGTTTGATATGATTATTTTAAAAATGCAATATGGAGCATATTACATCTTAATTGAATAGCACTGTATGTTGTTTTCGTATATTTGGGCTTCTCTAAATTTAAAGGCGAGTCTACAATACTCGGTTGCTGTATTTTAAATTGTCAAATTAGTATTGTAAAAGGGTCTTCGCTTACTTAAATACAGATTAATTTATCAATTGGAAAATAAGAAACAGTTGTGGTTGGAATTAATGAATTTCCCTTATTTGCCCCATAATCAAAAGTTTGTGAAATAAGTGTTGATGTAACCGTTCTTTATACAGAACAATATTTATTCAAAATTCTTTGTAGGTACATTTTTCTGTGAACAAATTGAAAACTTGAAGAAAGACGGTAAAAAGAGGCTTTGCGCTAACGCAATTTCCGATTTGATGAAGAGAAACGTGAATAATGATAATTTGACATTTTAACATAGGTTTACAAAGAAATTTCAAATTTCGGAGAATTAATGAGAAAGTACTTAAAACCTACCTTTAATTAAAGATAAATGCAAAACAATAAATTGTGCTTAAGCTAAAAAGTAGCTGAAGTATTCTAGCTGTTTTAAAAAAGTAATTTATAAAATTAAACGCTGAATAGTATATAATGTGTTTTATTTTCCTTTTTTTCTATGAACGTACGAGGATAAATTGGAATGTTTCTAGAATCAACCACAAGATGACGTTATGCGCGCGTGCTGATTAGTCACTCTATATTACTTATAAGAGTTCGGCCAACGCGGGAATTGATGCTGATTGGTTGGATCCATTTGCACTAATGCCAATTTAAAAACACGAAGTTTGACAGGTCTTTTCACTTCCTCATAAATTTATGTGGAAGCTAATTGCTATGGTTACAATTGTATCTGTGACAATTAACTGCCAAATAAAGTTACAAGGAGGTGAAAAGATCGCCCTTAATTTGACAAATAAGGAGAACCAAAAACTAACTGTAAAGCCTACATTTGTATTGTTTGTAACTATATGCAGTTTATGGAATATTCTCATAAATATAATCCAAAAATCTGTGGTTTTTGACGAAAATTTGCAAAACGGATTTATTTTTTTTAATTACACATAAGATACATACATTTTAATTAAAAAATTAGAATATATCGGTCTGCCAGATTTAAAAAAATTTAAAGATTCATATCTCTAGCATGAAAGAAAAAATCTTCGTAAGCACTGCTGTTATCGTCCTCGACAATGTCACTTGGGTCTTCATTAGTCTCCAGAATATCATAAAAACCATGGTCTTTTCGATGGAATAATACTTCACAAAGAGCTTGAAGATCTTTTAGCTTTGCATGATTGATCTCAATAGGACCCCGGTACATAGGTACAAGTTGTAATTCACTAGTAAAATGGACTCTTGTTTCTGATTATGCATTGCCTCCACGTTCCAGAATAGCTATCTCTTACTTTTATAAATATATTACTCTATTTAAGAATTTTATTATATTAATCAATTCAAGTAAGCTATGGTCAATTATAATGAAATAAATGTCAGGTTATGAAACATTTGACATTTGCCAGGTAAACATAACCAATAATTCTTGCAACGTATATTTTTGGATTCATAATGGCGGTTTGACATTCGCGTTGGCTCAACTCTTATAAGTAATATAGAGTGACTCTAGTGCTGATTAGAGTCACTCTATATTACTTTAATATAGAGTGACTCTAGTGCTGATCACTTGTTTTTAAAGCGCCATTGTTCGTACAACAGTTGTCAAATTTTCAAACGGATTGGATATAAACACACGCCGTTACTATCGATTCAAGTAAACAATTTGTGCATTTTCTTAATCATGAATAAAAACAAGTTCCGTGCAGTGATAAAACATTTATATTTTAAAGGTTTAAATGCAAAACAAATAAAAACGGAGTTATATGAAATTAGTGATGGGTAAATTCCCGGAATTTATTTTTTGGGGAATATTCCTGGAAATATATCTGGGAATATTCCCGAACTTCCCACTTTATCGGGAACTTATATTTTGATTTAAAAAAGGTCCAACAGAGAAATTGTTCGAAAAACGTTCAATTTACTTCAATATACATCAAAGATCATAGAGAAATTGTTCGAAAAAAGTTCAATTTACTACAATATACATCAAAGATAAATTTCCATTAATCACGTTAAATTAACGCTAGAATCGGCCACGTGTTGGTAACAGATCTTATAATAATAGTACCCTTTTACAGGCCATGAAGGCCCATTGGGATTCGAGCCGTTCGGTACTCAAGGGTGGTAAAATGGCTAGCTTTACGCACCGACCGCCTATTATTACCCCAAGAAATGATTTCCCAGGTACTCACTTTCACAGGCTGAGTCGACCTGGAAGTCTTAGATATTTAAAAATTCCAATGTATCACTCCTGGGATTCGAACCCAGGACTTCAAGATTGGTAATCAAGTGCCATACCCACTGAGCTACCATGGCTTCTAACAGGTCTTAGCTTTCAAAATTGTATTAGGTAGTGTACGCTTTGGTCTGCGTTTACTTGTGTTTCACTTACTGGAGTATAAAAAATAAATTTACATTTTTTGGGAATTAATCGGTGATTTTTATAAATTACCAAAATAAATTCCCGGCGGGGAATCTTCCTCACTGGGAATATTACCGTCGCCCATCACTAGATGAAATTCATGGTGAGTCTCCGTTTTCGTATGCAACAGTCGTATGCAAACTGGGTTTAAACGAGGTAGAACAAACATAGATGATGCACCACGTTATGGTAGACCAAAAACAGCTACCGATGAAGAAACAATTGAAAAACTCTATGAAATCGTGATGAAGGATCGCCGAATAAAGTTGAGATAGATCGCAGGGAAAGTAAGCATTTCATACGACCGTGTACATTGCATCTTACATCAACATTTGGGCATGAGAAAGCTTAATGCTAGATGGGTGCCGCGTCTGCTAATAATCGACCAAAAGCAAATGACCATTTCTCAGCAATGTCTAGACATGTTCAAACGTAATGAAAAAGATTTTTTGCAACGTTTTATAACTGTTGACGAAACGTGGATTCACCACTACACTTCGGAGACAAAGGAGCAGTCAAAGCAATGGACAAAATGTGGCGAGCCAACTCCAAAGAAGGCAAAGACGATTCCATCTGTTGGGAAAGTCATGGCTACCGTATTTTGGGATTTCCGAGGAATAATTTTTATTGATTACTTGTTACACGGAAGGACAATAACGGGCGTGTATTATGGGTCATTATTAGACAGACTGAACAAAGAAATCAAAGCTAAAAGGCCTCATTTGGCAGAGAAAAGGTCTTGTACCACCAGGATAACGGCCCATCCCACAAGTCGGCAATTGCGATGGCGAAAGTGCACGAACTACGATTTCAGTTGATTGTGCATGCACACTATTCGCCAGACTTGGCTCCGTCGGATTTCTTCTTTTACCCAAATCTCAAGAAATGGTTGGCTGGAAAGAAATTTTCATCGAATACTGAAATCATCGAAGCTGTAAATGGATATTTTGAAGGTTTGGATAGTTCTTATTTTTGTGAAGGGTTGAAGGGTCTTGAAAAGCGTTGAACTAAATGTGTAGAGCTAAAAGGAGACTATGCAGAAACATAAATACGATTTTTCCCAAAGTTTTTTCCGTCTTGTTCTGGAAATTTTTCGATCTATCCTTGTATTTAAAAATTACTATTACTGTATTACTAGTATTATGAAAAGTTCTGTTTTATATTGTTTTATGACGGTCACCAATTAAAATTTGGCAATTTATTTTGCCCGAAAATGGCGAACATTTGCGGTAAGTACTTTATAAATTTAGTAACTTTAATTGTGAGTTGACATTGAACTAATTTTATCGAATTCAGTCTTATCAACTCTGCCTTCCATTTTTGCGACCACTTTCACACACAGTAAAGAATTAGCCCCGTGAACAATTTTAAGAGTACTGGCTCTAAAGATTTTAGAGTTAAAAGCTCGAGTAAAAAAAACCAGTTTTTTCGCTTTATTCTTTTAACAAAAATAATTCTTCACTACTGAAATCTATTTGCTCTTTATATTATTAATTAACTCTATATAGATTAAATATTCAATCTAATAGTATTCTAAACTATAAAGCTATAACAAAATTAATAATTAATTTTGTTATAACTTTCAATGTTTGCATTGTAATAAATATATATAAATCACTTATTTTATTATTGACCTTGACCTTGGAAAACTACACTATTTTCACTATAAATTTTAATCTAAACAGAAAACAAATTATACAAAAGTTTTATAACAATCCACTCTAAATAGGCAGTATTTTTCCTATGTAGAGTAAAATATATATTTGCCAAGAGTAAAATCTTACTCCGAAACGATATATATATTTGTAACGAGTAAAATATATATTTGCCAAGAGTAAAATCTTACTCCGAAACGATTAGAAATTGACTGTTTTAGTGTAAAAAAGTTACTATAAATGATTAAAGATATAATTGTTTTAGAGTGTAACAAATGTACACCTTTTATTGAATATAAGTCTATGTCTACACGAAGGTACAGATTAGATATTATACTCTGAATGTATTGGACCTAAACACACACTTTTTAGAGTGGTCTAGTGGTTGAATTTTACATGAATAGAAACATGGTCTAAGAAACCACACACTTCTTGGGATGCAATATGAATACAGGGACAAAGACTATGGAAAGAAATAATCAGAAAGTCTTTTCGCAGCTTAAGTACTAAGCATAGCAAGATACTGCCATCTGAAGAAACACCTAAAAAGTGGTACAGTGAGACTAGTGCCAAGTTTATATTGGTACATGGATATTAGATACAACTTCGGATTTATTCACAAGTATAATCAAAATGGCCGACTTCTGGTTTTGCTTAAAATACTAACAACTTGGATTTTCTAAATGTAACGCCCTGTATATTTTATATCTTTTAGAATTTACAAATCAAATTACATCAGGTTGCCAAATTTCCATTTTTCTCACAATTTTTTTATGTATTTTATAATCTAACTAATCTAACAGATAAATGTTTTTATTCACAATCATATTGCAATATATACATTTTATATGTTGTAAAAAACTTGAAAATTAAGCTATTGCTATAGCAACACCAAAGTCGTTAACAATTTCCTTTACATGTCTGCAAAACTGACATGTAAAGCCTTGGCCAACTTTTTTTTGTGCATAATTTAAAACAGGACGTTTTATCCGATTTAAATTTAGGTTTTTATAAATGTATTTAACATTAAAAACATCTTTTTTATTTAATATTAGTTTTATTTTTATTTTATAATTACGATGGAATTAATTATTTTCTAATTTTAAAAAACTGAGCGCATACATTACCATCTAGCGGCGAAGAATGAAACCTTACTTAAAATTTCTTTTGGTCGATAGATGGCGCTAATTGGAATTATAACCACGGCCTACTAGATTAATATAAGCATCGAAGCTTATATTAATCTAGTAGGCCGTGTTATAACAGTGTATAGAAAATTTATTTTGATTATTTAAGTCTAATTATTGTAAATAAAATAGTTTACATACATGTCTCGTTGATAAAGTTTCCAAGCCTCGCGATACAAACAATTATCGCTTGGCTTGTAAAGATATACGAGGGAAGATCAATATTTACGGTCCCTGATATAGAAAGAGAAAGAATTTTTAAAACATTATTTATTTATTTCTCAACATAATCTCCCTGGACTTCAATGCACTTGGTCCACCGATGTTCCAATTCTTCAATGCCTTTCAGGAAGAAGTTTTCCGGTTGCTCCTCAAACCAGCCATTTACTGCGGTCATAACTTCATTATCGTCTCCATATTTTTTTCCACGCAGGTTTTCCTTTAATTTTGGAAATAGATGGTAATCACTGGGTGCCAGGTCTGGTGAATATGGAGGGTGTTCTAGGATTTCAAAGCCAGCGTTCTGTATGGCAGCCATGACAATGCAGCTCTTGTGGACTGGAGCGTTGTCCTGATGGAACAAAATTTTGTGTGCCAACTTTCCTGGTCTTTTTCGGTCGATGCTTTCGCGCAATTTTGGAATTAACCCTGCATAATAAGAACCCGTTATTGTGTGTCCACGCTGCAAATAATCGATCATCAAAATTCCTTCTGCATCCCAGAACACTGTGGCCATAATCTTTCCAGCCGCCCGTTGAACTCGAAATTTGCGTGGAGGTGGAGAACCTCTGTGATGCCACTCCATACTTTGTCTTTTCGTCTCAGGATCAAAATGGTGCACCCATGTTTCATCCACAGTCACAAAGCGAGTGAGAAATTGCTTCCGATTGGCCTTCAGGTACTCCAAATTGGCTTCCGAATGCAGCACTCTAGAGCGTTTCTGATCGACGGTCAGCATCTTTGGAACCCAACGCGCCGAAATTTTTCGGAGATCAAGAACATTTCTTAAAATATTTTCAACTGACCCATAAGAGATGTTCGTTATTTCCGCGATATGGCGAATAGTCAGTCTTCTATCTTCCATTACCATGTCATGGATCAAATTGATGTTTTTGTCAACGGTGACACAGACTGGACGTCCCGCACCTTTCGCATGTTCGCAAGTTGTTCTGCCTAATCTAAACTCACGAGACATATTTTTCACCACTTGGTAAGAAGGGGCAGAGTCCCCTAAAACGTCTGTCATATCCTTGTGAATTTCAGTAGGTGTTAATCCTTTTTTTTGCAAATACTTTATCACCGCTCTGACTTCACTTTTTTCCATTTTTAAAAATTGTCTGTTATCGACCAGCTTAATTATTAATAACTTTCAAAGAACAACACGCACCTACGCAAAACTTGACACAACAAATAATTAGTAATGACAGTTCTCATAGAAAAATGAGTGACGATATCATGCAAAGCCTACTATGTCAGGGACCGTAAATACTGATCTACCCTCGTACTTTACCAACTCAACATGTAATATTATACTATTTTGTAAAAAAAACTAGCATAGCAAACTTCAATGCTTTCATGGAGGGCTTGCTATTGATCTAATTGAAGTAATAAGTATTTTTACAGTTTATTAGAATGAATTAGAACAGTTTTACCAGATCATGGCCTGTGTTAAAAAAGAAAATAAAAACTAAAAAAGAGATTTTTGGGGAAATGGAAATTTGGTATCTGGTTAAATGTAATTTCATTTGTAGATATCAGAAGATGTAAATTATACAAAGTGTTGTGTTTAAAAACCAAAGTTAGTGCTGTTTTTGTCGAAACCGGAAGTGGACCATATTGACTTACATGTCAGTAAATCATAAACTGTATTTAATATCCCTATACCAAATTCCGCATAAATCGGTTCATAAATAAAGAAAATATAAGCTTGGCTCTATTCCCGTTGTCACCCGATATACTGAAGAGATACTCTCGGTGACTAGGTGAAGAAGAAGTACCAGTTTCGCATATAATATTTGAGTGTCTAGTATGTTTCTGCAGAAGACAGCAGCATTAACAAGATGTTAAAACATCAATTATATAGGGTGTTCCAGAGGCCGCTTCAAATTTCAAGACTTGGACATTTCAGTTTTTTTAAATGGTATACTATGCCGATAAATTTTACTTCAAAAAATAAGGAGTAGTCTGCACAAGTTTCGTATGCTAGTTTTGAAGGATTGAAAGAAAAAAGAAAAAGTAGTCGAGACTTTTTAATGTTAAAATTAAAAAAAATATAATCACACAGTGTTTTCCTTTAGACCGACACAGGTAAAGTATTTACTCCGATTTAATAATCTACTTGGATTTAGTTAATAATATTCCAAAATGTTATATAGAGTGTTTTATAGGTCGCTTCAAACTTTACTAACCAAAGTATAAAAACGTCAGCAAATAGATCCATATTATAATTTTGAATCGCTAGTGGAGAAAATTAGCGAAAACGAAAAAGTAACCAAAACTTGTTTTAAAATTGCAACCAAAGGTAGGCAACGAAACTTCCAGATTATTCAAAATTACAATGGTTGCAATTAATGTAGTTAATAGATCTTGACCATTCGAGATTGTAAGTTCTAGTAAGGTGGGCCATATGACCTTCTTAGTCATGAGATAAAAAGGTGTTATTTACAGAGAATATACTCTCGCGTTTATATCTCGAAAACAATTCCCACCAGCAAAGAAAAAGATAAGCAATACAATAAGTTGTAATAAGACGAGATATTTTGAATTGCAATAATAATTTTGAATACTATTGACCTATAACTTTGGTTGGTCACTAAATTGGTAAAGATCCTTCAGAAACCCGGAATATTTCTCGTACACCTTTTACATCGATTACTCTGATCACATGGCCAATCCTATTAGAATTTAACCGCCAAACATGTGGGAATTTTACTCCCAGACAGTATGTTCTAATATTAACTGTTTTATATTTTGCTATTTCATCAACTTAATTTAATAAAACACAGTGATGAACTTGATTTTTAATGAATAACAATATACATTTTTATTACACTTTTATTTATTATTACATTTTTATTACTAACTTTTTGACATTAGCTGCATTCCATAACATTAACTGTTCAAAGGAAAACAAGGTTGAATAACACAGCACTGCTCCTGTAATCTTTTCAGTTTGGTTGTAAACAAAATTAGCGAACTGAGAACACAAACTAAGAAAGATTACGAGAGTTTCTTTTTTGAGCAAGATCATTTTCTATTACTGTTAACGACAAGAGCTTTAGCATTCAGTTTGTGGGGTGTCAAATATTTCCGGGTTGATGATGATTTTTCGTCATTCGAACTTTCTTGCATTCAAGACGTTATAAAAGACATTTAGAGATTTTTAAATATATTAAAACAGCCTCTCGAAGAAATAAACACGAGCAGTACACGAAGATCTACATTTTTCAATTAGCTGCGAATTTTCAACCAATTTTAATTTAGGTTACGCTCTTTCAAATTTAATTACTTAGTTTCTGTTTCTGGAGTTGTATGCTGCTGTAATTGCCATTTATATTAAAGGAAACGTATCCATCTCTCTTTGAATGGCGGTTTTTTATTAGCCCCAGTTCTCTTTCAGTTTGTTTCGCGTTTTTTCTTTTTCCTCTTGTATTCACAATTATGACAAACCTTTAATTTCAGCCAAACTCTCTTTATTAAGTTAAAACGAGACTTTTATTTTGTCAAAGAGAGCTTTTATGTGCTAAAAATAAGATCCTGGACATTTACCTCCTTATGAGAAAAAAGGAGAATATTTTGCATTTATTGGCGTCCAACTTGGGTTTTATGTATTATTCATCGCCGTTAACCATCGAAGTCCGATTTTGCGTGCAATTTATCACCGTACGACAAACAGCTCTCGAATTAATATAAGTCGACATGTCAATAAAATGAATAGTTTTACAGACCTGGAATTTTAAGAAGAATAGATGGATGACTTGTGAATTAGAATGGAGTTAATTGTTTGGTTAGCCACGTAAGTCTTTGTTTCTCTTCAGACTGAAATAAGAATAATGAATTTTGGAATTAAGAAAAATGTACAGGAATATTCATTATAATTTGACCATCCCCTTATTATTGTTACTATTGGAAACAAAAAAAAGTTTGCTATACAACTCTTGGATCTGTATTATTTAAATTAAAAAAAAAAACAATTGCATGTATAAGATCACGTGATACGGAATATACATCCATTTCTTTAAATGGAACACACTGTATTTTAGTGCATTATAGAATAGCCCCTTTTTCCTGATTCTAAATACATATATCATGTTGTATTTGTTATGGATATAGAATATGCTGCTGCATATATTTTTTAATGGAACACCCCGTATATTATTGCATTTTCAGATAGCCATTTTTTTCTTAATTCTAAATATACACGCTGTCTCTAGCCACCCAGAACATACCACCTGCCAACCGAAATTAACATGGGGAAAATTTAATAAGATCAGAGTTTGATGTGGCCTTCTTAACTTAAAATGTTGATGTAAATGTTATTCTCAAAAACACTAATTCTCAAAGGTTGGAAATTGAGAAACTCCGGAAAAATTAGCTGGATAAAGCTGGAACAACCAAATCAGCACAACCAAATCAAACCTACTTTATAACTTATTGCTATTTATTTGCTAATTAATTGCCACAATATCGATTTTATTGCCACTTATTTAAAAAAAAAAACGTGGTTGTGCCAGCTTGATATCAAGCTAGCACAGCCATATGGTATTTCTATACGAAAGTGACGGAAACTACATTACATTTTTTTGCTATTAATTTGCTACCTAATTACCACAATACCGATATTATTACCACTTGTTTTAAAAAAATACCATGGTTGTGACAGCTTGATATCAAGCTAGCACAACCATAAGGTATTTTTTTTAAACAAGTGGCGGACACTACGTTATATTTTTTTGCTATTTATTTGCTAACTAATTGCCACAATACTATACATTTTTAAAATTAATTACCACGCAGAAATTAGGGTAAACACCTTAATGAAACCGTCGATGCTATTACTCCACTTATGCAACCACGCAAAGTTGGGGTATAATAAATAAATGCTACAACACAACCAAACTACTTGCGGGTTACAAAGTAGCTCGGACTCTAACCTACCCATACTTTTTAAATTAAATTCCACTTGGAAACTAGCGTAAACAGCCTTCAAATGCCGACTATACTATTACTCGTATTACGCGACTAAGCACAAGGTGCGGTATAATAATTAATTGCCATGGCACAACCAAGCTGTTTGGGGTTTACAAAGTAGACTGGACTCTAAGCTACCCATTTAATAATTTTTAAATTAATTGCCACTTGGAAACTAGAGTAAACACCCTTCAAATGCCGACTATACTATTACTCGTATTACGCGACTAAGCACAAGGTGCGGTATAATAATTAATTGCCATGGCACCACCAAGCTGTTTGGCATTTACAAAGTAGACTGGACTCTAAGCTACCCATTCATATAAGTTTTAAATTAATTGCCACTTGAAAACTAGAGTAAACACCCTTCAAATGCCGACTATACTATTACTCGTATTACGCGACTAAGCACAAGGTGCGGTATAATAATTAATTGCCATGGCACAACCAAGCTGTTTGGGGTTTACAAAGTAGACTGGACTCTAAGCTACTCATACATATAATTTTTAAATTAATTGCCACTTGGAAACTAGAGTAAACACCCTTCAAATGCCGACTATACTATTACTCGTATTACGCGAATAAGCACAAGGTGCGGTATAATAATTAATTGCCATGGCACAACCAAGCTGTTTGGGGTTTACAAAGTAGACTGAACTCTAAGCTACCCATACATATAATCTTTAAATTAATTGCCACTTGGAAACTAGAGTAAACACCCTTCAAATGCCGACTATACTATTACTCGTATTACGCGACTAAGCACAAGGTGCGGTATAATAATTAATTGCCATGGCACAACCAAGCTGTTTGGCATTTACAAAGTAGACTGGACTCTAAGCTACCCATTCATATAATTTTTAAATTAATTGCCACTTGGAAACTAGAGTAAACACCCTTCAAATGCCGACTATACTATTACTCGTATTACGCGACTAAGCACAAGGTGCGGTATAATAATTAATTGCCATGGCACAACCAAGCTGTTTGGGGTTTACAAAGTAGACTGGACTCTAACCTACCCATTCATATAATTTTTAAATTAATTGCCACTTGGAAACTTAGGGTAGCTTAGGGTCCAGTCTACTTTGTAAACCCCAAACAGCTTGGTTGTGTCATGGCAATTAATTATTATACCGCACCTTGTGCTTAGTCGCGTAATACGAGTAATAGTATAGTCGGCATTTGAAGGGTGTTTACTCTAGTTTCCAAGTGGCAATTAATTTAAAAATTATATGTATGGGTAGCTTAGGGTCCAGTCTACTTTGTAAACCCCAAACAGCTTGGTTGTGCCATGGCAATTAATTATTATACCGCACCTTGTGCTTAGTCGCGTAATACGAGTAATAGTATAGTCGGCATTTGAAGGGTGTTTACTCTAGTTTCCAAGTGGCAATTAATTTAAAAATTATATGTATGGGTAACTTCGAGTCCATTGAACTTTGTAAACCCCAAACAGCTTGGTTGTGCCATGGCAATTAATTATTATACCGTACCCTGTGCTTAGTCGCGTAATACGAGTAATAGTATAGTCGCCATTTGAAGGGTGTTTACTCTAGTTTCCAAGTGGCAATTAATTTAAAAATTATATGTATGGGTAACTTAGAGTCCATTCAACTTTGTAAACCCCAAACAGCTTGGTTGTGCCATGGCAATTAATTATTATACCGCACCTTGTGCTTAGTCGCGTAATACGAGTAATAGTATAGTCGGCATTTGAAGGGTGTTTACTCTAGTTTCCAAGTGGCAATTAATTTAAAAATTATATGTATGGGTAACTTAGAGTCCATTGAACTTTGTAAACCCCAAACAGCTTGGTTGTGCCATGGCAATTAATTATTATACCGTACCCTGTGCTTAGTCGCGTAATACGAGTAATAGTATAGTCGCCATTTGAAGGGTGTTTACTCTAGTTTCCAAGTGGCAATTAATTTAAAAATTATATGTATGGGTAACTTAGAGTCCATTCAACTTTGTAAACCCCAAACAGCTTGGTTGTGCCATGGCAATTAATTATTATACCGCACCTTGTGCTTAGTCGCGTAATACGAGTAATAGTATAGTCGGCATTTGAAGGCTGTTTACGCTAGTTTCGAAGTGGCATTTAATTTAAAAAGTATGGGTAGGTTAGAGTCCGAGCTACTTTGTAACCCGCAAGTAGTTTGGTTGTGTTGTAGCATTTATTTATTATACCCCAACTTTGCGTGGTTGCATAAGTGGAGTAATAGCATCGACGGTTTCATTAAGGTGTTAACCCTAATTTCTGCGTGGTAATTAATTTTAAAAATGTATAGTATTGTGGCAATTAGTTAGCAAATAAATAGCAAAAAAATATAACGTAGTGTCCGCCACTTGTTTAAAAAAAATACCTTATGGTTGTGCTAGCTTGATATCAAGCTGGCACAACCATGGTATTTTTTTAAAACAAGTGGTAATAATATCGGTATTGTGGTAATTAGGTAGCAAATTAATAGCAAAAAAATGTAATGTAGTTTCCGTCACTTTCGTATAGAAATACCGTATGGCTGTGCTAGCTTGATATCAAGCTGGCACAACCACGTTTTTTTTAAATAAGTGGCAATAAAATCGATATTGTGGCAATTAATTAGCAAATAAATAGCAATAAATTATAAAGTAGGTTTGATTTGGTTGTGCTGATTTGGTTGTTCCAGCTTTATCCAGCTGGAGAAATTGACGTTGGCGTCGCTACTAGTACAAAACATTAATTCATTTAGTTCAGTTTCAGACTTTTAAGATGATACTACAAAACCATAGGTGGCCCTCGCGTCGGAAAGTACAATGATTTGTAATAATAATAATAATAATAATTTTGTATAAATATTACAGAATTCATATTAAAACGTTGGTATCGCCTTAATTTTAGAATAAATTACAAGGACGATCGCTATAATTTTTACATATTTAGTTAGAATTTATAAAAAAAAATGCTAGAGATATTATTATGTTTTGCATTACATAATTGATTTACAGACACTTAAAGTTATCTTTGTAAGCTAGCTATGGTAATGCATACGTTTAAATGTAAACCAATTCAAAAATTTTAATGTGTATTTGAAGATTAATAACCACTGCTGTGAATTAAATTTAAAAATAACACTAAAATACAGTAAAAACATGCTACAGCGCCATCCCTTTCAGAGTAACTGAACTATTGTCCACCAAAACTGCTTAAAAATGATAGTAATGGTAACCGAAACTGCAACATGATTATTGTTGTTATAAATAAACTTTTATCAACTAAATTTGTTCATCTGTGAACTACTCGAGTACTTTCAAATTATTATAAAGTGATATTTTAGTTTTAAGAAAGAAAAAATATTTCTACTTATTGTTACAGATTTTATGTTTATTTAGTTATTTGCTAACAAATTCTAATAATTCTTTTGTTAAAATTTAGTTCATACTTTGATCTACAAGATTCTAATGTTGGATACACAATCTATGATATATTCTTTCTTAAAATAATGTAAATTCAGAGGCTCTGAATAGCGTATTTTTATACAGTCACTTCCCCCCTTGTACAATACACGTTACGACGGTACATACAGTGAGATTAATTGAGTCAAAAATTGTTTACAATCGTTCAAAAGAAGTGACCAATAAAAATTCATTGGCATCACTAACAATAAAGTTTGGGTTACAAAAACATGAAATTTAAATAAAACAACTGCAGAATAAATCTCAAATTATTGAATTATAATAAATGCTAATCCCTTGTTTTCAATGCAAAAATTTAAATATTTATTAATTATTTGAAAAACACAAAATAAAGAAGTATATCCTCAAAACCATGACATGTTGTCAAAATAAGTGACGTGCAGCACTGGTTTATTTAGTGCAACCAATAGAAAATTATTCTAATTATTTAATGTAGGGATTTCAAAAACATCTGTTGCCAACGTGTGCATTGCTAGACTTCTGCATTTCTAAACCTTCATGTAAACAAAATTAATAAATTATTGGATTTTAACTTGACGGCTTTGTGGAAGCCAGGTGAGAACCAATAATACAGGCGCTTTTTTGCGGGAATAACTGGAATCACTCCTCCTAATTTTGAGACTAAAGGTAAGTAGTCACAACAGCGGATCCGCAGGCGAATGTCATATGATTGGTCGGTTCGGGTCGGTTTGAGTCAAATCGACCAATCGTATGACATCCGCCTGCGGATCCGCTGCTGTGAGTACCTACCTTAAGTATACTAATATTTAATTTATTCTTTTATTTGTAATCAATGCCACTTAGTTTTTGAAGTATTATAAATAGCCACAGCAAGCTCTGATCTTATTCATATCTTCCTATCTTAATTTTTATACAAGGTGTGTGTGAAGTCAGAACATACAGAAATTAAAATATGAAAAAAATATAATATCAGAGTTTGCTGTGGCCTCATTAACTTGAAATATTGATACAAATGTTATTCTCATAACACTGTTTCAACAACAGTTTCAAAAGGGTGATAGTTGTAACACAGGAACAATGTCAAAATTTGTAAAAACACTAAAATTGCCTTCGGAGCCTGCTACTTTTTTACTGTGCAATTTTTTGCACGTTTCTGATATACTTTGAAAGATCCAAGAACTAGCTTTAATCTGACACCTGGATGAGCCAGATAACTCAAAAAATAAGGGAAAATATGACAAATTCAGTTAGATGATGTAGAGTGACGGGTTGTAGAATTTGCCAAAAATCAAAATTTTCAAAAACTTCTACTTCGGCCATTTTTAATCAAAAAAATCTGGAAAAAATAATTTAATGACATTTCATATGAGTAGGTATTCCACCCATTGAGATGCCTCCCACTCCTTTTTTTTGGCCACGCCTACTGCTCTCTGATTGGCTATCCCTACTCCTGTAGCTCCTCCCCTTGCTTCTGATTGGTCGACGCCATTTTGAATCGCCATTTTGAATCGCCATTTTGAATTGCCATTTTGAATAGCCATTTTGAATCGCCATCGCCATCTTGAATAGCCATTTTGAATCGCCATTTTGAATAGCCATTTTGAATCGCCATTTTGAATAGCCATTTTGAATCGCCATTTTGAATAGCCATTTTGAAATGTCATTTTGAATCTGTCAATTTTGAATGTCATTTACATATCCGCCATTTTGTATCTGTCATTTTGAATCTGTCATCTTGGATTTCCCGCCCTTGGATTTGAATTTTTAGTACTGCTACTGCCATCTATCGGCGACGTCATGTCATCGGTATAGTAGATTCCTCTCTCTCGCTCTCGCTTGGTTCAGGCCCTCTCTCTCGCTCTCGCTTGGCTCTGACCCTCTCTCTCGCTCTTGCTCTGGCCCTCTCGCTCTCGCTCTGACCCTCTCTCTCGCTCTTGCTCTGGCCCTCTCTCTCGCTCGGCTTTCGCTCTGGCTCTCTTCTCTATCTCTCTCTCTCTCTCGCTCTCGCTTGTAATTTCCAACTTGTCATCATTTCCCGCCCTTGGATTTGAATTTTTAGTACTGCTACTGCCATCTATCGGTAACGTCCTGTGATCGGTATAGTAGATTTCTATACACCTGTAGATAGGCAACCTGCTACACTTTTTTATAAAAATCAATGGATCCAACGAGTTTCGAACCAGGGTTCGTAAAGTACGTCTGTTTACAAGTCCATAGCTTAACCCCGAGACCACGGAGCTTGTCTTTTAAATTACTGCATACGAGTTATTTATAAAAATGCTTTCACGTATATTTGATTAAATACAATTTATTTAAAAATAATTCCCGGAAAATATTTATAAATATTGTACATTAATAATAATAATAGGAAAAATGCTTTTTGAATCCTAAAGATTTATTTAAATAAAACTTAAAAATAAAATAAAATTTTTAATACTGACGCTCGGTTAAATATGTTTTCTAAGATTATCCGAATGTGCTAATTACATACAAGACAATTAGTCAGTCTTATATGAGCTAATCGTGAAGAAAGTCCAATTTTTCTTAATGCATCTCAAATCACTTTGAAACAATTATTTACTTAATTATAATTAAAATACAGAGTTATATGACTAACTTTATCTTATACTAGTTAAATATTAAATTATTTCACAAAAACTTAAATTCTTTTAGCTACAAAATCTACGGTTTCCCTTCCTTCGAACATGAAGCAGAACATAATGATAATTGTTTGTAAGCTACGCTTAGATAATTGTTTACTTCAATCATTATTACTAATGTGTGAATTACGTACAAGACAATTATAAGCCAATTATGATTATTATCATGAGTCATTGAGATGAGACAATTAGTCAGTCTTATATGAGCTAATCGTGAAGAAAGTCCAATTTTTCTTAATGCATCTCAAATCACTTTAAAACAATTATTACGTATGACTCGAGTCAGTTTAAATTAATTATAAATCTAAAAAATACATTTTTAAAATTAGGATGTAACCCCGAGCTGTTAATGAAAAGCAATTAACTCTTTTATACTGTTCTCCAAATTAGATTATTAGAAAAACAACCTTTCTAATTGCTCGGAAATTAACTAAAAATGACAACTTAACAAATTACATAATACATGTTTAGTATTTCTTATATATTTTTAATATTGTTTGCTTGCATAACTTTTGACGTGCCTAAAACTGATATATAAACTGAACGGTTTTTAAAAAGAAATCATTGTGAAAGAGTTTTAGGAATCATCAAGACGCTATCCTACCTTCTCGTGTAAGTGTTTTAATTTTTAATTAGCTTATATATTAAAATACTATCTCATTTACGATATGTAATATGTAAATGTTTTAGATTGACTTTATTACAAAACTTTAATATTATAGCAGTATAATCAAAATGGATATCGTGAAACTTTTCAACAGTATAGCAGAAGATAAACCAATTGTATCCACAGAGGTGTTAGAAATCAATAAGGCTTATAAGATTTTAAGTCTGAAGGACATGGACACCAGATATGGAAGATCGATTTTAGTCGAGTTAAATAATTGTAAAATATTTCTACCAAAGAGATATAGCGAAAAAGTCGATAAGACTCTTATAGACGAGATCAATAGATTAGGTAATTTTTCAGTAACTATGACATCATTCAAAACATATGGCAGACATCATCAGAAGACGCCGGTGCTTGAGATGAAACAATTAGAAAAAGGTAATTTTTTTTTAAATAATTTGATAAAAATATCTAAAAAGTATAAGACTCTAATTACATATTTTATTCTTTTACAGACTAAACAAGCAACCACCAGTAGTAGGATGAACTGGAAGTAGATGACTTTTTAATATTTTTCTATATTTAAAAAAATAAATAAATAAATAAACTTTTTATTGAATCGATGTTTAATTTCTTTGTTTGTAGTTGGAGGTTGAAACTTTTTTTCATCCTATATATCACTACACAATAAGATAATAGATATAATATTTCATAGAAAACGTTTATTATGAATTAATATCAGGAGAAAATAGTATACTATTTTTCGTTTTATTTTTAAACAAAAATAAGCAGTATGCTTTAGTTGTATTAGTAAATGGCTTGACCGATTCAAGCTGTAATCTAATATCTACAGTTGAATCTTTAAAAACTCTCTACCCGCTCTGAACAATCAATTACACAAACTGGATGAGTTTCTGACGTATAGGTAGATAATTCCAAATTTTAATCCGTTTTCATTAATGAGTAGACCTAACATAACATTAGTTTCACCGTAGGAAGAAGGACCGCTCAGAATTGCTCTACAGGAAACAGTCTGACACTAGGTTATTCAGATAAAATATTACTTACAAATCGGAAAGGATATCTATGAAACTCGTGCTGAATTAAATGTAGGAACCTGAATGCGTGGCAGCATCCGTCGCTATTGCATCAACCGTTTCTTCGTATAGCTTTTAGTTTATCTGTGAGAAATTCTATTTTATTTAGTACATAAGGCGTAGATTAGATTATTAATCTACCCAAAAGATTCACCAAACATGGACCTGCTAAATGCCTGCAATTCACCTACCCTATCAGTATGTCGTACAATGCAAACATTTAATATTATTATTAAAATTTTATAAATAAAAACGATAAAAGAAGTTTATAGTTTTCATTTATTTTTATGTTAAACATATACGGTAGCAGGATCTAGATCGATGTATACAAATTCATATATGACAGAAATGTTATGTATCTCAATACATACCTAAAACGTATTCTTCGTATATTCAGTAAGAGCTACCCATTTTTTTCTAGACATTCGAATTTTGAACAGCTTAATAATATGTTTTCTCATTTAATCATAATTAGGTTGACTTTATATAGCATTTTTCAGGAAAACCTTCTTCAGAAAAACCCTAATGATTATTTAATTTACATAAAAAAAAAATTTAAAACATTTGATTACACAATAATCCCATTTTCGATACCTTCGAAATATAAGTCTATAACATATGTTTGTAATAGGTCTTTATAACTTTCAAACACAGGGTAGTTACCTCTTGCAAAATTTACAGTTATGAGAACCCTGAAAACTTAACCTGGAGAAATAAATCAGATAAATATTTTACTTTTATTGAAACGATAAATTTGCATACTAATATATGAAAATAATATAATGTATAATGCCTGATAAATAAAATTGAAATTATTCTTATTCTTTTACAATGAAATTATTCTTTTACAATGAAATTTGTTTTGAAAAAACACGATGAAACGTTATGTATATTAATGCAGGAGTTCTGTTAACGCATTCGTTATTTAGAGATTCACTTATAAGTACACTATCTATTTAGCTGATTCAATAAAAATTTC
Organism: Agrypnus murinus; assembly: GCA_929113105.1. Classification (NCBI taxonomy): domain Eukaryota; kingdom Metazoa; phylum Arthropoda; class Insecta; order Coleoptera; family Elateridae; genus Agrypnus; species Agrypnus murinus. Next base: position 133,725,982 of record OV816028.1, on the reverse strand, counting down.
GTTATTTTAAAATTCCTAACGAGGGACCTACTGATAAGCGTTATATTATACCAGGTACGTATGATACTCTACTGCTGATTGCATACCTGATGAACGCAGTTGTACAAAGTAATATAGGATATACGTTACAGAGAAGTTTAATTTTCCGTGCAACAAATGACCTATATATATATTTTATGTACTACAATGCTGACATTAACATATTTAGCGCATACCTGTTGAACATAACTCTACAAAGTAATATTTAAAAGACTTAAAAGGCTTATATTTTAGAGATCGGATACAGTCGCATATATTCCTGTATATTACCTCTAAATTTTACTTTAACAATACATGTAGTCAGGTTTGGCGTAAATAACAATTAGGGATATCAAAGTCATACTAACTGAACGCTAACATAATATGCTCTACAGGTCAAACTCAATTAATTAACCCTGGGGCTATACATCCTTAGGCTAGAAACAGTCTTGAAACAAAAATGGCTGAGTCCACCCTGTTAGACAAGAAATCAGAGTATGGGCGTGATAAATAAAACATATAAAGTTATTTTACAAACATTTATTTAGTATACATAACATAATACAAGAATATAGATCATAAGTTGTTTTCTATGACGACTGTTGTAGTTCTACGGGTCTCTGAGTCGTCGTATGCCCTCGCAGCAATACTAATACGTATAAAGTCCGACGACTGACTCATTGGAACTGTACCGGTAGCCCTTTCCTTGTTCAACTCTTCGTTACTATCACAGTTGGTAAACGAGGAATCACATTCATCAATACCCCAAATGCATGGCTGAAGTCATATCTTCTTCTTCTTCTGTCTCATCGATATCAATAGGTCCATTTGCTTCGTTTACCAGAGCCGTCTTTACAACATCTGCGTTATTATGTACGTTTTTAAATGCCTTTTATAGCTGTCGATGCGTGAAAGATATTTGAAGCAATTAGAACACCGGACTTTGATTGATTCGTGAACGCTTTTCGTATGTCTTTTAAGCTGTCAGAGCTTGAAAAAGTTTTGACACAGCTAGAACAGCAGATTCTGTTTAAATCGTGTATGGTTTTTACGTGTCTCTTGCAGGTGAATGGCCTCGCGAAAGACTTGAAGCAAACCGGACACTGTATTTTGCAATCCTGTCGACCAGAGCCATTCTTCTTCTTACGCTGCTCCATCTCGACTAATGAAGGAACAGGAACACTATCCGTCTATTTATACTGATCGACCAGAGCAATCGGTTGTTCTATCCTACGTTGAGAAAATAATTATACTATGTAAGCTTAGATACGCTACATATGATTGCGAGCCTGAGTATAAGCATAAACCCTATACTACAGATTTTTATCCTTTTTTCATTATATCTACTACAGCCGAGGTGAAGAATAGGTACATTTAACATGCGTATGCTACAATTATCTAATTTCTAGTTTTCTAGACGTAATGTAATTTTGAACAGATTTTAACCCTTTTCGTTATATCTACTACCCTTGTAAGCGATTTCTACATATACGTTCTTATTGTTTATACACCATATAGATATTCGTAGCATCTAAAGTAAACTCTTATTTAAACGTTATTTTACAATATATCATACATTTCAGCAGCTCGTATGATTATCCGTCTCTATCGTAACCCAATATGTAAGGACATTATGTTAAATACTATCTCATACATGTAAATAAACATTTCTTTAAAGAGTTTGTTAGGTCACCTAATCTGTTATAATATTACTATGATATTAGATCTCGTCGATTACAGTTTTACCATTAGGACATACTTAGTAGGTTATATGTGCTAAGTAAAATAATAAACAGATATTTCGAAAATTTTATGCATTCTTGAGAGAACGGGGTATAATATTTAAAAACACACTGTAGAAAACATATCAGCAGAGAAAGGGAATACATAAATACAGTATGTTTTGTATGATGAGTTGTCGTCAGTTTAAAAGAAATAAGTTCGTCGCCATATTTAAACGTTATTTTACAATACATCATACATTTTCAATAGCTTCGAAATACGCAGATATGTAATAATATACTATATACTCTTGTAGGTTATTCAACGTATCTATAGTAAACTCTTATGATTAATAATAATCTGTAACCTTATTGTTTTTTATTACATCACAGGTTAGAGCATACGAATATAATTTAGGTTAGATTAGGTTAGAGCCTACGAATACATTTTTAGGGCAGAACGTAGGGAGCAGAGTAAGTACAAAACAACATACTTTCATACAAGAAAGTTTATTGATACGAGTAGTTTGACGCTACTTAAAACATAATACATAACTTATATATATATATAATATCTATTAAAATAGTACATTTCGTATACACTAATAATGGTACTACATACCCGACTATAAAGTAAACATGGTAAGTATAACAGCAGTTTAAAAGAATAGATAGTAAATATAACTATATCTAATTATTTTATAAAATACTATGTTAACTAAGAGGTTATATACAGAATATATACGCCTGTATTCGACCTCTAGAGGGTTCATAAGACTAGACTAGACCAGACCAGACCACACCAGACCAGACTAGAGCAGACCAGACCAGACCATGCTAGACCAGACCAGACCAGACCAGACCATACCAGACCAGACCAGACCATACCAGACCAGACCAGACTATAGATGATAGATAGCAAAATCATGAACAATTATACCACCTGTAATATAATAGAGCTTACTTGATATTTTAAAATTAGTGGCTGAATCTAATTATTACAGAAATTCAATTGTAGAAACTGAAGATGTAATCTTTAAAACATCTAAAGTTAGAAGTTTTTAGTAGTCAGGTCAGATTAATAGAGGGTGTTATAATCAAATCGTTTTTTAGAAACTATTTGTTTTGTAAGATTGGCGCCGTAAAGAAAAACAACATAGCTGTAAAGACTAGACCAGACCAGACCAGACCAGACCAGACCAGACCAGACGAGACCAGACCAGACCAGACTAGACCAGACCAGACCAGACCAGACCAGACCAGACCAGACCAGACCAGACCAGACCAGACCAGACCAGACCATACCAGACCAGACTAGACTAGACTATAGATGATAGACAGTAAAATCATGAACAATTATACCACCTGTAATATAATAGAGCTTACTTGATATTTTAAAATTAGTGGCTGAATCTAATTATTACAGAAATTCAATTGTAGAAACTGAAGATGTAATCTTTAAAACATCTAAAGTTAGAAGTTTTTAGTAGTCAGGTCAGATTAATAGAGGGTGTTATAACCAAATCGTTTTTAGAAACTATTTGTTTTGTAAGATTGGCGCCGTAAAGAAAAACAACATAGCTATAGTCTTGATTTTGAAATTGAGATAGCTCGGAACAAAACGATGAATACAAAGTTTAGAAGTTTATTTCAAAATTCTGTGATAAAAACATTAATTCTTCTTTACTTTACTTTAAAACCCAAGATTGCATGATAAATCAATATAATATTAATATAAATGATTAAATTAAATGAAGCAATCTAGGTTAGACTCCCAAAAATTATATTAAAGTTATAGATTTTAGACTCCGGTTGTTGCAAAGATTCAAGAATCTCTATTAAGATTAGTTCATAAAATATTTATTAGGTTAGACCAATGTAGTTACTTACATTACACAGTCTACGAATATATTTTAGGTTAGATTTAGGTCGCGCGCGCGACCTAAATCTAACCTAAAATATATTCGTAGACTGTAACCCAACTAATATTATATGTAAGTTTTTCGAATGTTAATGACGATTTTGTAAGTAACTACATTGGTCTAACCTAATAAATATTTTATGAACTAATCTTAATAGAGATTTTTTGTAAGTAGCTACATGCTCTAACCTAATAAATGTTTTATGAACTAATCTTAATAGAGATTCTTGAATCTTTGCAACAACCGGAGTCTAAAATCTATAACTTTAATATAATTTTTGGGAGTCTAACCTAGATTGCTTCATTTAATTTAATCATTTATATTAATATTATATTGATTTATCATGCAATCTTGGGTTTTAAAGTAAAGTAAAGAAGAATTAATGTTTTTATCACAGAATTTTGAAATAAACTTCTAAACTTTGTATTCATCGTTTTGTTCCGAGCTATCTCAATTTCAAAATCAAGACTACAGCTATGTTGTTTTTCTTTACGGCGCCAATCTTACAAAACAAATAGTTTCTAAAAACGATTTGGTTATAACACCCTCTATTAATCTGACCTGACTACTAAAAACTTCTAACTTTAGATGTTTTAAAGATTACATCTTCAGTTTCTACAATTGAATTTCTGTAATAATTAGATTCAGCCACTAATTTTAAAATATCAAGTAAGCTCTATTATATTACAGGTGGTATAATTGTTCATGATTTTACTGTCTATCATCTATAGTCTAGTCTAGTCTGGTCTGGTATGGTCTGGTCTGGTCTGGTCTGGTCTGGTCTGGTCTGGTATGGTCTGGTCTGGTCTGGTCTGGTCTGGTCTGGTCTGGTCTGGTCTGGTCTGGTCTGGTCTGGTCTGGTCTGGTCTGGTCTAGTCTGGTCTGGTCTGGTCTCGTCTGGTCTGGTCTGGTCTGGTCTGGTCTGGTCTAGTCTTTACAGCTATGTTGTTTTTCTTTACGGCGCCAATCTTACAAAACAAATAGTTTCTAAAAAACGATTTGATTATAACACCCTCTATTAATCTGACCTGACTACTAAAAACTTCTAACTTTAGATGTTTTAAAGATTACATCTTCAGTTTCTACAATTGAATTTCTGTAATAATTAGATTCAGCCACTAATTTTAAAATATCAAGTAAGCTCTATTATATTACAGGTGGTATAATTGTTCATGATTTTGCTATCTATCATCTATAGTCTGGTCTGGTCTGGTATGGTCTGGTCTGGTCTGGTATGGTCTGGTCTGGTCTAGCATGGTCTGGTCTGGTCTGCTCTAGTCTGGTCTGGTGTGGTCTGGTCTGGTCTAGTCTAGTCTTATGAACCCTCTAGAGGTCGAATACAGGCGTATATATTCTGTATATAACCTCTTAGTTAACATAGTATTTTATAAAATAATTAGATATAGTTATATTTACTATCTATTCTTTTAAACTGCTGTTATACTTACCATGTTTACTTTATAGTCGGGTATGTAGTACCATTATTAGTGTATACGAAATGTACTATTTTAATAGATATTATATATATATATAAGTTATGTATTATGTTTTAAGTAGCGTCAAACTACTCGTATCAATAAACGTTCTTGTATGAAAGTATGTTGTTTTGTACTTACTCTGCTCCCTACGTTCTGCCCTAAAAATGTATTCGTAGGCTCTAACCTAATCTAACCTAAATTATATTCGTATGCTCTAACCTGTGATGTAATAAAAAACAATAAGGTTACAGATTATTATTAATCATAAGAGTTTACTATAGATACGTTGAATAACCTACAAGAGTATATAGTATATTATTACATATCTGCGTATTTCGAAGCTATTGAAAATGTATGATGTATTGTAAAATAACGTTTAAATATGGCGACGAACTTATTTCTTTTAAACTGACGACAACTCATCATACAAAACATACTGTATTTATGTATTCCCTTTCTCTGCTGATATGTTTTCTACAGTGTGTTTTTAAATATTATACCCCGTTCTCTCAAGAATGCATAAAATTTTCGAAATATCTGTTTATTATTTTACTTAGCACATATAACCTACTAAGTATGTCCTAATGGTAAAACTGTAATCGACGAGATCTAATATCATAGTAATATTATAACAGATTAGGTGACCTAACAAACTCTTTAAAGAAATGTTTATTTACATGTATGAGATAGTATTTAACATAATGTCCTTACATATTGGGTTACGATAGAGACGGATAATCATACGAGCTGCTGAAATGTATGATATATTGTAAAATAACGTTTAAATAAGAGTTTACTTTAGATGCTACGAATATCTATATGGTGTATAAACAATAAGAACGTATATGTAGAAATCGCTTACAAGGGTAGTAGATATAACGAAAAGGGTTAAAATCTGTTCAAAATTACATTACGTCTAGAAAACTAGAAATTAGATAATTGTAGCATACGCATGTTAAATGTACCTATTCTTCACCTCGGCTGTAGTAGATATAATGAAAAAAGGATAAAAATCTGTAGTATAGGGTTTATGCTTATACTCAGGCTCGCAATCATATGTAGCGTATCTAAGCTTACATAGTATAATTATTTTCTCAACGTAGGATAGAACAACCGATTGCTCTGGTCGATCAGTATAAATAGACGGATAGTGTTCCTGTTCCTTCATTAGTCGAGATGGAGCAGCGTAAGAAGAAGAATGGCTCTGGTCGACAGGATTGCAAAATACAGTGTCCGGTTTGCTTCAAGTCTTTCGCGAGGCCATTCACCTGCAAGAGACACGTAAAAACCATACACGATTTAAACAGAATCTGCTGTTCTAGCTGTGTCAAAACTTTTTCAAGCTCTGACAGCTTAAAAGACATACGAAAAGCGTTCACGAATCAATCAAAGTCCGGTGTTCTAATTGCTTCAAATATCTTTCACGCATCGACAGCTATAAAAGGCATTTAAAAACGTACATAATAACGCAGATGTTGTAAAGACGGCTCTGGTAAACGAAGCAAATGGACCTATTGATATCGATGAGACAGAAGAAGAAGAAGATATGACTTCAGCCATGCATTTGGGGTATTGATGAATGTGATTCCTCGTTTACCAACTGTGATAGTAACGAAGAGTTGAACAAGGAAAGGGCTACCGGTACAGTTCCAATGAGTCAGTCGTCGGACTTTATACGTATTAGTATTGCTGCGAGGGCATACGACGACTCAGAGACCCGTAGAACTACAACAGTCGTCATAGAAAACAACTTATGATCTATATTCTTGTATTATGTTATGTATACTAAATAAATGTTTGTAAAATAACTTTATATGTTTTATTTATCACGCCCATACTCTGATTTCTTGTCTAACAGGGTGGACTCAGCCATTTTTGTTTCAAGACTGTTTCTAGCCTAAGGATGTATAGCCCCAGGGTTAATTAATTGAGTTTGACCTGTAGAGCATATTATGTTAGCGTTCAGTTAGTATGACTTTGATATCCCTAATTGTTATTTACGCCAAACCTGACTACATGTATTGTTAAAGTAAAATTTAGAGGTAATATACAGGAATATATGCGACTGTATCCGATCTCTAAAATATAAGCCTTTTAAGTCTTTTAAATATTACTTTGTAGAGTTATGTTCAACAGGTATGCGCTAAATATGTTAATGTCAGCATTGTAGTACATAAAATATATATATAGGTCATTTGTTGCACGGAAAATTAAACTTCTCTGTAACGTATATCCTATATTACTTTGTACAACTGCGTTCATCAGGTATGCAATCAGCAGTAGAGTATCATACGTACCTGGTATAATATAACGCTTATCAGTAGGTCCCTCGTTAGGAATTTTAAAATAACGAAATTTTTATTGAATCAGCTAAATAGATAGTGTAGTTATAAGTGAATCTCTAAATAACGAATGCGTTAACAGAACTCCTGCATTAATATACATAACGTTTCATCGTGTTTTTTCAAAACAAATTTCATTGTAAAAGAATAATTTCATTGTAAAAGAATAAGAATAATTTCAATTTTATTTATCAGGCATTATACATTATATTATTTTCATATATTAGTATGCAAATTTATCGTTTCAATAAAAGTAAAATATTTATCTGATTTATTTCTCCAGGTTAAGTTTTCAGGGTTCTCATAACTGTAAATTTTGCAAGAGGTAACTACCCTGTGTTTGAAAGTTATAAAGACCTATTACAAACATATGTTATAGACTTATATTTCGAAGGTATCGAAAATGGGATTATTGTGTAATCAAATGTTTTAAATTTTTTTTTTATGTAAATTAAATAATCATTAGGGTTTTTCTGAAGAAGGTTTTCCTGAAAAATGCTATATAAAGTCAACCTAATTATGATTAAATGAGAAAACATATTATTAAGCTGTTCAAAATTCGAATGTCTAGAAAAAAATGGGTAGCTCTTACTGAATATACGAAGAATACGTTTTAGGTATGTATTGAGATACATAACATTTCTGTCATATATGAATTTGTATACATCGATCTAGATCCTGCTACCGTATATGTTTAACATAAAAATAAATGAAAACTATAAACTTCTTTTATCGTTTTTATTTATAAAATTTTAATAATAATATTAAATGTTTGCATTGTACGACATACTGATAGGGTAGGTGAATTGCAGGCATTTAGCAGGTCCATGTTTGGTGAATCTTTTGGGTAGATTAATAATCTAATCTACGCCTTATGTACTAAATAAAATAGAATTTCTCACAGATAAACTAAAAGCTATACGAAGAAACGGTTGATGCAATAGCGACGGATGCTGCCACGCATTCAGGTTCCTACATTTAATTCAGCACGAGTTTCATAGATATCCTTTCCGATTTGTAAGTAATATTTTATCTGAATAACCTAGTGTCAGACTGTTTCCTGTAGAGCAATTCTGAGCGGTCCTTCTTCCTACGGTGAAACTAATGTTATGTTAGGTCTACTCATTAATGAAAACGGATTAAAATTTGGAATTATCTACCTATACGTCAGAAACTCATCCAGTTTGTGTAATTGATTGTTCAGAGCGGGTAGAGAGTTTTTAAAGATTCAACTGTAGATATTAGATTACAGCTTGAATCGGTCAAGCCATTTACTAATACAACTAAAGCATACTGCTTATTTTTGTTTAAAAATAAAACGAAAAATAGTATACTATTTTCTCCTGATATTAATTCATAATAAACGTTTTCTATGAAATATTATATCTATTATCTTATTGTGTAGTGATATATAGGATGAAAAAAAGTTTCAACCTCCAACTACAAACAAAGAAATTAAACATCGATTCAATAAAAAGTTTATTTATTTATTTATTTTTTTAAATATAGAAAAATATTAAAAAGTCATCTACTTCCAGTTCATCCTACTACTGGTGGTTGCTTGTTTAGTCTGTAAAAGAATAAAATATGTAATTAGAGTCTTATACTTTTTAGATATTTTTATCAAATTATTTAAAAAAAAATTACCTTTTTCTAATTGTTTCATCTCAAGCACCGGCGTCTTCTGATGATGTCTGCCATATGTTTTGAATGATGTCATAGTTACTGAAAAATTACCTAATCTATTGATCTCGTCTATAAGAGTCTTATCGACTTTTTCGCTATATCTCTTTGGTAGAAATATTTTACAATTATTTAACTCGACTAAAATCGATCTTCCATATCTGGTGTCCATGTCCTTCAGACTTAAAATCTTATAAGCCTTATTGATTTCTAACACCTCTGTGGATACAATTGGTTTATCTTCTGCTATACTGTTGAAAAGTTTCACGATATCCATTTTGATTATACTGCTATAATATTAAAGTTTTGTAATAAAGTCAATCTAAAACATTTACATATTACATATCGTAAATGAGATAGTATTTTAATATATAAGCTAATTAAAAATTAAAACACTTACACGAGAAGGTAGGATAGCGTCTTGATGATTCCTAAAACTCTTTCACAATGATTTCTTTTTAAAAACCGTTCAGTTTATATATCAGTTTTAGGCACGTCAAAAGTTATGCAAGCAAACAATATTAAAAATATATAAGAAATACTAAACATGTATTATGTAATTTGTTAAGTTGTCATTTTTAGTTAATTTCCGAGCAATTAGAAAGGTTGTTTTTCTAATAATCTAATTTGGAGAACAGTATAAAAGAGTTAATTGCTTTTCATTAACAGCTCGGGGTTACATCCTAATTTTAAAAATGTATTTTTTAGATTTATAATTAATTTAAACTGACTCGAGTCATACGTAATAATTGTTTTAAAGTGATTTGAGATGCATTAAGAAAAATTGGACTTTCTTCACGATTAGCTCATATAAGACTGACTAATTGTCTCATCTCAATGACTCATGATAATAATCATAATTGGCTTATAATTGTCTTGTACGTAATTCACACATTAGTAATAATGATTGAAGTAAACAATTATCTAAGCGTAGCTTACAAACAATTATCATTATGTTCTGCTTCATGTTCGAAGGAAGGGAAACCGTAGATTTTGTAGCTAAAAGAATTTAAGTTTTTGTGAAATAATTTAATATTTAACTAGTATAAGATAAAGTTAGTCATATAACTCTGTATTTTAATTATAATTAAGTAAATAATTGTTTCAAAGTGATTTGAGATGCATTAAGAAAAATTGGACTTTCTTCACGATTAGCTCATATAAGACTGACTAATTGTCTTGTATGTAATTAGCACATTCGGATAATCTTAGAAAACATATTTAACCGAGCGTCAGTATTAAAAATTTTATTTTATTTTTAAGTTTTATTTAAATAAATCTTTAGGATTCAAAAAGCATTTTTCCTATTATTATTATTAATGTACAATATTTATAAATATTTTCCGGGAATTATTTTTAAATAAATTGTATTTAATCAAATATACGTGAAAGCATTTTTATAAATAACTCGTATGCAGTAATTTAAAAGACAAGCTCCGTGGTCTCGGGGTTAAGCTATGGACTTGTAAACAGACGTACTTTACGAACCCTGGTTCGAAACTCGTTGGATCCATTGATTTTTATAAAAAAGTGTAGCAGGTTGCCTATCTACAGGTGTATAGAAATCTACTATACCGATCACAGGACGTTACCGATAGATGGCAGTAGCAGTACTAAAAATTCAAATCCAAGGGCGGGAAATGATGACAAGTTGGAAATTACAAGCGAGAGCGAGAGAGAGAGAGAGAGAGAGAAGAGAGCCAGAGCGAAAGCCGAGCGAGAGAGAGGGCCAGAGCAAGAGCGAGAGAGAGGGTCAGAGCGAGAGCGAGAGGGCCAGAGCAAGAGCGAGAGAGAGGGTCAGAGCCAAGCGAGAGCGAGAGAGAGGGCCTGAACCAAGCGAGAGCGAGAGAGAGGAATCTACTATACCGATGACATGACGTCGCCGATAGATGGCAGTAGCAGTACTAAAAATTCAAATCCAAGGGCGGGAAATCCAAGATGACAGATTCAAAATGACAGATACAAAATGGCGGATATGTAAATGACATTCAAAATTGACAGATTCAAAATGACATTTCAAAATGGCTATTCAAAATGGCGATTCAAAATGGCGATTCAAAATGGCTATTCAAAATGGCGATTCAAAATGGCTATTCAAGATGGCGATTCAAAATGGCTATTCAAAATGGCGATGCAAAATGGCTATTCAAAATGGCGATTCAAGATGGCGATTCAAAATGGCTATTCAAAATGGCGATTTAAAATGGCGATTCAAAATGGCGTCGACCAATCAGAAGCAAGGGGAGGAGCTACAGGAGTAGGGATAGCCAATCAGAGAGCAGTAGGCGTGGTCAAAAAAAAAAGAAGTGGGAGGCATCTCAATGGGTGGAATACCTACTCATATGTATCTACGCAAGGACAATTTGAACAAAATCTGATACATTGAAATACGGCTCTAGTCGATTTGGCATGAAATTAGCCTATAGCCTCCTCTCTATACAAGAACAACCATTTTAGTCCACCAACTCGACCTTGGTATCTATACACGTCTATCAATATCAATCATTAGAAGCACAGCCACCGTATTAGATAATAAAGAGAACATTTACCAACTACCCTTCCTTCGCCAGCTGCAGAGATCCGGCACGTTACCACCACCAACGATATTTATTTTACTAGTAAGGCAACTTTCAACAGCATATGCTATTATAATTCGCAAACCTATTTATAATAAATGGCCAAAGAGAAAAGAAAAGTTGTTTGAGCGGCAGTGGTCCTATTTCACAAGACTTAAATAATTAATTCTAGAAGCTCAGCACTCATCTAAGATAACAAAGAGGACGACATCTACTAGTATGCTGCCCTCGCACAGCCCCAGTAATCCGACACGCCATCACCAGCAACAATTTCGATTTCAGTAACATCAACCACCACCAGAGTACGAGTAGATAATCTATATATTTAAAACACAAGGCTTATTTTTGATCCAGTTCGTTTGAGAGATCCACCAGGCCGATTTACCCGTTTCTTTTTTTAAATTAAAGCTTTCGCTGTGTAGATTAGTCAACACTACTTAATTTTTATATTTTTTTAATGTTTATATTTTTAATTTGAAAAACTCTAAAATGTTTAATTTGAGACGGGCGGACATTCACTAGGGGAGCCCTCTCACCTTCCACGGTGGTGAGTTTCGTAAGTACTCTTCGCTTATAAGTATAAAAGGTGATGCAGCCGTCCACTTCCATCATTAATATGCGTAGACAAAATCCGCATAGTTGAAAATTATGAACAGACGAATTATACAAATAATCGCTGATGGCAATTGCTTATTCAGAGTAGTTTCATATTGTTTGTATAAAAGGCAGGAAATTTGCCAACACTATGTTTATGTAATGTTTTTGAAATATGTACTAATAGACGTTTTCAAGAATGTTTTAAACAAGATCAATTTTTGATTTTATTCTTATCATTTCGTAAGGTAGAATTTCCGTATGTATGTATGTAGAATAAACCGGCGGGGAGGGGTAAGCCAGAGAAGAATATATGTCGAAAGAGAGAAGGGTAAGCTGGGAGAGAGGAGTGCTAGGCTTAGAATTTTCAACTGGTTATGTTTGGTTGCGTTTTTTTAAATAAACACTCACGAAAATCCAAAGGATTGTAATCACACATCGAATGTTGTATATAGGGAAATCCTTCAATGCTGTTGACCGTCATGTCTTGACGAGGTTTCCCTAGTATACTATTAATTCATAAACCTAGGTACACTTTAGCTGAAGAGAGGAAGAACTTGTTTAAACGGCAGTGTTCTGTTGCCAGAGTATAGAATAACTCTGAATATGAATCAATGTTAAATTATAGTAAGGTATATAATATTTTATAATCCATTTTTCTATAAACTAAAATTTGTTTCTCAAACTGGATCCGGACCGCGTAGGCATTTTTTAACGAACCTCGCACCCCCTACATCAATTGCGATATAACGCTGCGGAGTACTGGTGGCAGTCCAGCTGTTTTATTACTTTTTCAGAAATTCTCAATGACCTTTAAATAATTTAAATGGAAAACGATACGCTTATCAATACACTCATAATCAAACCAACATAATTTTTATTTAATAGCTAATCTTAATTGGCCGGACCGGGAGAGCGAAGCGAACTTTCAAATTCAAAATTTTCACAATTTTCAAGTGGCCACCAAAAATAATCGGTGACCTTTGCTTTATATACTCGGCTCCTGTAAATCCCACTCTCAGACCAACTGTACGATTGTACTCAACACGAACCAGAGAGTTGCAATGGGTCTATATGATGAGCGTGGCTTCATGTAGTAGGTGTGATTAATTTTTCATCATTATATTTGTCCCTTTATAAGCTCGTCCCACACCAAACCAACTGTATGTTGGACTTGGCATATGGCTAGCTGAGTGGATAGGCGGGCGGTAAAGAGTCTAACTCTTAAGCTATATAATAAGTTCAATCCCCGAAACCGGCGAGAGGATTTCATCAACGACATATACAGGCTCAGTATTCTTCGCCCTGCTGTCTGACAGCACGTTAAGTAGTCTGTCCCGGCAAACATCTACCTGTAGTTGTGGTTAAGCATAACACTTCGCTATATACCACACACAAGTACATATTATCATACTGTTCTTGTTGCGCATAAAGTTAAAAATTTAAATTATCTACATGCGGAATTGCTAAAGCCGAGACACCATCCACTTACTTCCCACTGACTCCGCCTACCAAGTTTCACTCCAATCGGTCACAGGTGCCAATCACATACGACTTTAATTGTAGTTGTTAATATCAATCAATATCTAATATTTAACATCCTTAGCCTATTTTCACCCACTAATGACGAATGAATTATTATTTAATACTTTCAATGGCAAATAATATAAATCATCCAGTTTATGTTGTTAATCTAGACTGTGTTTAGTTAAATTTTTGCTCTAATCGTTTACATCTAGGCGAAAACAAACAAATGTGGGAACAAAGAGTGGGCAAACAATTGACATAGTTTTCTTTATTTTGTCGTTGATGCATTTGCAGTGGCGTAGCCACGGGGGGAACATGGGGGATATATCCCCCCCAAGGATCACAAACTTAAAAAAGTAGATGAAATATTTGACGAACTGATCAAAAAACCATGGCGCATGTTTTTTTGTTGAATAAAGACTAATATTCTAAAAATATTGTTTTTTATTCAGTATTCTTTAATATTTGCACTTTTGTTCCATACAATCTATAAAAAACCTAAATAAACAGTTACTATAGGTATACGTTGAGAGCCAAGCCCGCGGATTTTCTTTTATTATTGTACGAGGATTGTTCGGTACTACGTGGCCTAACACAGAGTTGGCGCGAATTTGCAGGAATCTTCATCATTCTGTATAATCATCCTTTAATAGGTTAAATATGACAGTACAGAGCGATCTGTCAATTAGTCTGTTTTTGACAGTACGCCAAAATAAACGTCTTGTGTGATTTTGTAAACAATGGGAAAAACCGAGTTGAGAGCAGTGATAAAGTACTTCCATTTGAAAGGCTTAACACCAACCGAAATCAAAGCATAGCTGGATTCAACACTATTGGAATCCGCTCCTTCATTTTCAATGGTTAAAAACTGGGTTGCCGAATTTAAGCGTGGTCGTAGGAGCACAAATGAAACCCGTAGTGGACGTCCAAAAACTGCTACTGCCTCGGCTATGATTGAAGTCCACCGTATCGTCTTGGATGACCGTCGAATAAAAGTTCGCGAGATAGTCATAGTGGGTATCTCAAATGACAGTGTGCTCAGTATTTTAACTGAAGAATTGGAAATGAAAAAATACTTGGCGCGTTGGGTGCCGCGGTTGCTCACACCGGAGCAAAAACTGAACCGTTTGAGTGTTTCTCGCGACCTTTTGACACGTTTTTGCCGCAATCCGAAGAACTTTTTACGCCGTTTCATAACCGTCGATGAAACCTGGGTCCACCATTACACTCCCGAAACCAAATAACAGTCCAAGCAATGGACACACAAAGGTTCTCCGCCACCAAAGAAGGCAAAAACAGTTTTGTCAGCAGGAAAGGTTATGGCAACTGTGTTTTGGAATTCTCGTGGAATTATTTTGGTCGACTACTTAGAAAAGGGGAAAACAATAAATGGGGAGTATTACGCCAATTTGTTGCAACAATTAAGCGACAAAATCAAAGAGAAACGGCCTTATTTGGCAAAGAAAAAAGTGCTTTTCCATCAGGATAACGCATCTGCTCACAAGTCTGCGATGATTGCAATCGCCAAAATTCATGAATTGGGATTTGAATTAGTGGCTCATTCGCCCTATTCCCCAGATATGGCTCTCAGCGATTATCATCTGTTTCCAAATCTGAAAAATTGGCTCGGCGGTAAGAGATTTTCGTCTAATTCCGTGGTAATCGCTGCTGTAAATAGTTATTTCGAGGACTTGAATTCATCGACCTACAATGAAGGCATTGCTAATTTGGAATATCGTTGGAATAAGTGTGTTGAGAGAGCAGGAGACTATATTGAAAAATAAAATGTTTTTTGTCAAAAAAATTGCGTTTTCTTTGTTAGGCCACGTAGTTACCGAGCAATCCTCGTATATCGCTCCCCAAGGCCCACCTCTGGCTACGCCACTGTGCATTCGGGTATGAAGATTTACCATAAATGCTTATTGCTCATATTTGTAAGCTATCTAACGATGGATAGTTAGGCTGGAAGAATAATTATCTTGGAAACAATTGAAAAGTAGGTCATATCTCACGTGTGGGGATATGAAGATAATCAATGAAATTGAAGTTAACTTCATTTGTTCATTTGCAATTTATTTATTGGCAGCTCCTGTCATAAAAAGTGAAAGCAAGTAAAATCAAATTTTGCTTATTTTAAGAATACTTAAAGCATTTGAAAATACCATGATTTGTGAAATTGTAGCTTTAATAATTCTATTTCTATGTATAATTAAAAAATAATAAATAAGTACAGCCTACTTTTAAAATAAGTGTAGTATAGACGATGGCTAATGTGATTTCGTGGTTTAGTCAGTAGGAGCGAGGTGGTAGTAAACTAAAGTCGTTGTCGTCGCAGGTTCGACACCAGTTGCGAGACTAACTCTTTTAATTTTTTTTACAAAACAGAATTAATTTAAAAATTTAAATATCTTCAAAAATGTACAATTACATGGAGATTTTACAACCATGTTTTAAAAGCACGGGTTAATCCCTCTATTCGACACTTCAATGACACACAGAAACTATTTTTTCTTTAATTACATTTACAACTGTACTGTACTGTATAACCGGAATGCCCATAGCACTCTCGAACCATTAAGGCACTCCGCTTTCGGCATCGTGCCCCTTATCCGACCTCAGGTGGCCGCGGCCCGCAGCTTGAAAAGCACTGCCCTATACAGGGTGTAACTAATATAAGTAATAATCTGATAATGCGGGTAGCTGTAACGATTTAAAACATAATTTCCTTATCAACATGTGGTCGCTTACTGTTAGTTTTCGAAAAAATTGCATTTCAGATTTTAAGTACGCCCCTCTTGTACTCGCATTAAATTCAAAATACTAAAATAGCAATAAAGAGATATTTAAGTGACTCATTCTCAGTGTGAAATGAGCAAGTAATTTAAACAAACAACATGTGTATGCAAAGATATACACGGATGTGATAAGCATTGTTGTTTTTTTTATTTCATACTGTATCGTATTATCCATGTTTACGTTAGCGGTTACAGTCCGGAAAATACGGCTGTACAGTCGAGTATGAATAAAAGTTTTTTACTGGATTTAAATAAAATTAACGTTGTTACGGCCGACCCTTCAATTCATTGCAGAATGAAATAAAACACATTAAGCTAAACGTCTTGGAAATGTTTTTACAGTCTCATTTCGAAGTTCCTCGGCTCCTTCGTCGCCTTGTTCCTAAAATCTTACTCGACTGTAAAATTCCATTTCCGTGACTTATAACGTAAATAACTATTACACTACTTCTTTGTCGGCATCTGGAATGCCGAAAAGCTGACCTTGTCTTGTTATCACTTTATAACTTAATTTTCTTCCTTAGGCACGTTCGGCTTTAAATTAGATTGTTAGAAAAAAACAAGTCCGTATTTACTCTTATTATATCATGCAGATTTCAACCAAAATTGTTAAACTTTTGATAAAGATATATGACATTTTTTATTGCTTAATGGTCATTACATACACTCAACTTTTACCCCTTCAAGGTTTATACCTTTCCATGTAGATATACCTTATATAATTTTATCTGAGATTCTCGGTTACCAAAATGTAAAGTTTTGCCATATAAAAGACCTTTACTCGCCATTTTTGAACGAAATAGTTTTGGTATACGATAGATTATCACTGAATATACTTTAAAAGGAATGTCCACTTTCAATAGTACCTTGTTATAAAAAAAACTAAAAAACGTAAAGGGTACTGTTAAACACTACAAATATCCGAATTACTTGTCATAATCATAAGGACCACTATTGATTTAGTATATTCAGGAACTATTCCCACTTAAAAGTTGAAACTGATTGCGAGATACACAACTATAAATATCACCTAGTCAAAACAAACAGTTGACAGTAGATAGAATATTGATAATAGATAAGGAAAAAAAGTAATTTGATACGATATCAGGAAACTTAAAAGACCAGGGAAAATTTAATAAGGAAGATAACAGATAATTACCGACAAAGGAAATATTCGATATGCAAATGAAGGAGGGGGTAACATCTTCATCAAATACGAGTAATTTGTACTACATCAAGCTATACTTTTCATAAAGATTACAGCAGATACGAGGTAATCGCCATAAATTCTCGGCCTGATATAGAAAAAATAAACTTGGTAAAATATAATAATTTTTATTTTTCAATATAATGTCCCCTAACGGCAATACACTTACTACAACGTGAAATTAATAATTCAATGACCTTGTAAAAATAATCTGAAGTTTTTTCATCAAAATGTTCAATTATAGCTGCTTGCAACTCGTTCTCGTCCTTAAAACGACGTCCCCTAATGTCTTTCTTTAAATTGGAAAATAAACAATAGTCACTAGGAGCCATATCCGGACTGTACGGTGGATGATCCAATGCTTCAAAGCCGCATTCGCGAATGGCAGCTTGTGAGATTGCGGCAGTATGAACGGGTGCATTGTCGTGTAATAATCGAACACCTCTTGTCAATCTTCCTCGACGTTTTTCACGAATACTGTTTTTCAATTTATGCAATAAAGTCGCATAATATGT
This sequence comes from Agrypnus murinus, assembly GCA_929113105.1. NCBI lineage: Eukaryota > Metazoa > Arthropoda > Insecta > Coleoptera > Elateridae > Agrypnus > Agrypnus murinus. The sequence continues at coordinate 133,707,604 of OV816028.1, read as the reverse complement.
ACTGTTAATAGTTGTATTGCGTTCTTTAAAATCAATTAGTAAAATGCCATCACAATCCCAGAATATTGTTGCCATAACTTTCTTTGTCGATTGAACGACTTTCCCTTTTTGGGACGAGGTTCATCGGTTTCCTCCATTCCATCGATTTCCTTTTGGATAGAGGATCATAATACAGAATCATTGTTTCGTCTCCAGTGACAATGGACTCCAAAATCGGCTTTGGGTCGTCTCCACACAAGTTTAAAAACGAGCGCGCGCATTCACCATGACGGCGACGTTGACGTTGAACAGCAGGAAGAAGACGCGATACCCATCTTGCACTAATTTTATTCATACCCAAATGGTCATGAAGAATTCGGCAAACACTTGTTTCCTGCTAACTCCTTAACTTTCAAACAGCGATCTTCTAATATTTCTTCAATGATTGCAACTTTTTGAGGCGTTATCGCTTCAATACCGACCTAGGCGCTCATCATCTTCAAGAGATTCTTGCCCCAAACGGAAACATTTAGACCACTTTTCTACAGTGGAATATGAAGGAGATAAGTCACCATAAACGCCGTCTAAACGTTGTTTGATTTGATTAGACATGTTCCCTTGTTTTGTTAAAAATTTAATGGCCGCGCGGTACCCAATTTTCGTTAGCTACGACATTTTCATGCACTCGTCACGATGCTTTAGTGGCTACTAAAATCTATTACGCTTCTAGCCGTAATATATATAGTGAAGGTTATGTTCAACTATGACACAACCGAGTTTGAACATGATTGCACCTGTAGAAGCCTGTCGGGCCGAGAATTTATGGCGCTTACCTCGTACTTACGGAATTTCTTATTATCATTATCTTTCTTCTAATTAGGTACCTTGTGTAATCTACTTAGCAGTGCTTAACTTTTCAGTAATTGTAAGGGAATATTTCATGTTTATAAAGTAGCATTTTTCAACTCAACTAATACAACTTAGACGAAACGCACAAAACCAGGTAATTTAGTCTATAATATTTAATCATCCTGCTTTGGCTGGTGGTTGTGAACAAATTTAGTATGATAACTACAAGAAAAGAAACGTTGCATGTATTTAAAATGTAGACTTTTACGAGTACCCTTTTTCAGATGCAGCTTGTGGCTTTAAAAGACTATTTGTTGAAGTACACTCTAAAAAATTCCCCTTGAAGTTGCCTCCATTTCTTGGGGTAAATTTACTTCAAAGTGTAATTTTCATAGGAAGTGGGAAATTTCAATATTAGGTTAAATTTGCATTGTCATGTTTCCTTTTTAAATAAATTTACAGATTAAAATTACGATCTCAATGCAATCTTACATTTCATTTTAACATTAAAACACCTGCGTAAAGTTATAACGTTACCTAATATTGACCTAATATTGAAATTTCCACTTCCTATGAAAATTACATTGGAAGTAAATTTACCCCAAAAAATGGAGGTAACAAAGTATACTTTATAAAAGCTTGTGCTTGTTCTAGAGCACAATTTCACTATAAGGACAAGTCCAATAAATATAAATATTTAAAAATAGGGTACATTCTATGTAATTATTATTGAATCATTGTTTAATTGCGTATAGAATGCATATGTTCAACAAATTCGGTATTATATGCCATGCATATATAATATTGAAATTTCCCACTTCCTATGAAAATTACACTTTGAAGTAAATTTACCCCAAGAAATGGAGGCAACTTCAAGGGGAATTTTTTAGAGTGTAGTCGAACACTCTTGTTCAACCATTATATTATCCTTCAGTAATAAAAATAATCATCCAGATATGTGCTATTTTCAGTTATTTTATTTACAGCGTTTATATAAAAAGTAAAAATAGAACAGAAAATAAAAGGTATAAAAAAAATCCTATAACTATTGTGAATCCAGCCATCGTTCGACCTAGATAAAAAGAGGTAAGAATAAACCAATCGTTTCATTATTTACCAAGAAACACCGCCACCAATAATCAATAAAATTTACCATTTTAATTATTCACGTCACATTGAGAATTAATTGCGTAATATCCGTTTTCCCAAAAATCGACTGCCGACTATAATAATAGAACGTGTGGTGTTCGCTGAAATTTAATCTACGGCAATAAATAGGACATAATATTATTACATCTTCCATCTTGTTATCAAGAACTTAATTAAAATCAATCACATTTCATTAGGCGAATAATTAGAAATGTACTTGAAATAAAGCGTGCCGCGCCGTTTATTAATTTACATCGAGGGTGTAGTGTAACTTGTTAATTAATTCCAAGATGCTTGCTCCAGATAAAAACCGAACACAAACATAAAACTAGTATTATTTTAATGAAAATACAGGGTTTTTCAAAAAGTATTGAACGTTACTGCATGAGAAAACTGTGAAGAACTATTACACTCAGGAGAGAGGAAGATGTGAAAATTTAGTTACTTTGAAGATATCAAAACTCAATTGTTGCAATTTTTGATCGATAAAAAGATTTTCCATCTGACCATATTAGTGCAGGAGGGGGTAACAGAAGTTTCGTTTAATAACGTGGCCCACCTGCGTTAAGCTTATGACAACGGCTCCCTATGTGGTCACGAATTGAGATACGCTCAATTAGCGCGTCACTTACTTGTGTGAATGTTCCCAGTTAACACTGGTGGGAGCAAAGTTTCCTTATCCAGCCTCTACCAGCTCTCCAGGCTAGTGCCGGAGCTATTAACGTGCTCACCTTCCGAGGCCCATCTCCGCGGGAGTCCCTTGACCCTAGTCCAGCATGCGGACTTCCACTGTCCGGTCGAGTTCAACCTCATTGTGGCTGGGACTTGGTCCTAGATCTGCCTGGGATATCCTAGAATTTTCCAACTCAGCCTACCATAATAAAAGCTTAGGTGCCCCAACAGAGCCCCGTCCGACTCTAACTGAAAGTAGAGACCCGGCCTATACCAACGTAGAGGTGACGTAATAATCATATGCGCTCTGTATTCACATCAGCTCCCCTTATAAGGTGATAAGACCCGGAGTAGTCTTCCTAGGCTCAGCCATACCGGTGAATCTCGGAAGTCAGAACCCGATTTTATCTGTATTTGTTAAAACAAATTTTAAGTATAATAAGCTAAGATCTGTTAGCAAGTTTTCAATGTGTTCGTATTTATGACACCAAATAATAATTTGACCAATTTGAAAACACCTTTTCCTATTCGTTTTGTCAGATACATAAAACTGAAAAAGAGGTATTTCACTAAATATATACAGATATACACTTTCTCGTGTGTGCACCTCATTTAACATCTGTCAATATTAACTTCGAAATTTACAATAAATTAATGCTTTTTGCAATTTTGTGTAAAGGAATACAGAATATTTGGTTCGTGACTAGTGCGGTGCCAATTTTTAGATTCTTGGCCTATTCTGAAGCATTCCGCTGACGCGTCTCGTACTCTTTAAATGTCGACCTAGAGCCTAAAAATAAAGTATCGAGTAATAATGTTCTTGTTCCCATCGACACCCCGATAAGAAAAGCAATAGAGATGGGCCGTAGTTTGCTTTTGGTCCGAGTTCAGGCAACTATGTAATATGACCCATGAAATCCGGCATTCACCGTTTGAATCGTTCGTTTTGTAACTCGGTATACATTGGACAATTACTTCGAGATTTGGACATAAGATACAAAGAACACGTATGTACGTTGTTAGAGAAATAAAGTAGAAACTGATTTTCCATCTTGCCCTCCTGCACCAGTTATCGGATGGATTTGGAATTTGACATACAGTCTACAATTGATATATGCCAGATGTGTATTTTCACTTTGGATGATGCGTTTTTTTTATTAGACTGCATTCAAATACATAATTTTACGGAAATAGTGTACGCCACTGTTTTGATTTCTGGAATTTAACTGCACAATCTGACCATCCGCTTGACACTGCCACTTCACCCATTTTAAGTTAATTGGCATTAAACAATATAGTATAAAGGCTTAAGGTTCTTAAGTTCTTTAAATCTATTTCCAAGAATAAAAATATATTTTCAAGATCATCCCATCATTCAGTAGAATTATTTTGTTTATTTTAGATAACACGTTACAATACATTACAATAACTTCCTATTACAATTTATCAGCAGTAATCTGTCCAGTATCCACAATATTATTCTTTTCTAGACATTTCCGAAAACTGATCATACACACCGATTCAATTAATGAGTTCTCGTGATACTCCATTTTCTACTACAATAAGATTCCGACCGATAATAGATTTGCAATATATAAAACGCTGTTTATCAAAGTCTGCCTAACACAAATAACACATTACGTTAGAAAATTGAGATTCGCCGTAAACCTCAGCGAAACATTATTTACCATTGTATGGTAAAGATATGGAATTATTCCTCTTTATCTTAATAAAAAATATGAAGAACTTCAACTGACTTACATTAAAGCTATCAAAACCTAATAAGTAAATTTATAAACGTGGATACGTTAACGCGGTTTAAACTTTTTATTGTTCCCTGGCTGTCTGCGGTAATGAGAAATTATATTGGATTGGACACACTTTAGGCAACCAATTGCTTCGAAAAGTGCGATAGTTCAAAACCGACCAACATGAGTGGTCTATTACAACAACAAAAAATAATATTTTGGATAAACAGAAGTGGAAAAACTTCGAAAGAAATTGTAAATAAAGGTACAAACAACCTAGTGACTAATTGCCGAAATCGTGAATTTATAGAGGTAAACGTGAATAACTAATAAAATGTACTACAGGACTAGCATCCCTGATACTAATACAGGCCTTGCTACTGAAACGTCTTATAGCTCCTTTATATGCTTCCTTATAGCTCCTCAGATTAAAATTAAGAAACCTCTGAGGAAAAAGGTCGTTGAATGACCTACTTTAGGGTATGTAATTTCTCATAAATTCCTAGAATAGCATATAAATTCCCGTAATGCCTAGTAAAGTGTATTTGGTTACGTGGAATGTTAGGTTAAATAATATTTTATAATCAACTATTTTTGTCAAAAGTTCTAAGCAATTCCCCAAATTCTCCGTAAATTCCAGTAATTTCTAATAAATTCCTACAATAGCATGTAAATTCACGTAGTGCCTAGTAAAGTGTATTAGGTTAGGTGGAATGTTAAGTTAAAAAATATTTTATAATCAACTTCTTTATGTCTAAAGTTCTAGACAATTCCCCAAATTCTCCGTAATTCTCTGTAAATTCCAGTAATTTCTCATAAATTCCTAGAATAGCATAGGAATTCCCGTAATGCCAAGTAAAGTGTATTAGGTTACGTGGAATATTACGCTAAAAAATATTTTATAATCAATTAACTACTTTTGTCAAAAGCTATAGGCAATTCCCTAAATTCTCCGTAAATTCCAGTAATTTCTAATAAATTCCTATAATAGTGTACATATAAATTCTCGTAATGCCTAGTAAAGTGTATTAAGTGACGTGGAATATTAGGTTAAAAACTATTTTATAATCAGCTACTTTTCTCAAAAGTTCTAGGCAATTCTCAAATTCTCCGTAATTCTCTTGAAATTTTAGTAATTTCTCATAAATTTCTACAAAGCATATAAATTCCCGTAATGTCTAGTAAAATGTATTAGGTTAAAAAATACTTTATCATCAACTATGGGTAATTCCATGTCAAGTGTTAGGTTAAAAAATATTTTATCATCAACTATGGGTAATTCCATGTCAAGTGATCCAATGAGTTGAAATTTACCCTTTTTGATTTATTTCAAATTTTGCACGATTGATATACTCCTAAAGATAAGTAAAAATCTAAAATATTATATTGTTAACTCAAGTTGTTCTTGAGTTGTGCCCTTCTTAAGTGTACAAAAATAAGTGTTTACTTATAAGTGTTAAAATAAACTGTTTTAAAGTCCATTTAAAATGATGGGTTGTATGTATGGCATACTTTAATATGAAAAAAGAATTTTTATTGGGCCCCTAAAATCCTCGACCTTGAATATTTCAGAAAACATATGATTAAAAATTCTGAAAAAATTGGACACAGAGTTGCATATTTTTTAAATATGTGTACCAAATTTCAACTTGGGGTCTCAATGGGATCATTACTAAATTATTTTAACAAAACAGCAATGTTCAACATTTTAACATAAATATATTTTTCAATATTGGGAACATTAGAGTTTTGTTTTATGAATGATTATTCTTTATTCTGGGTAATTACTTACAAACAATATGGGTTAAGTAAAACGTTAATTAACAAATTCCTGGATGATTTTTTAAACCTTTGCATATTCTTGAAATACCTATGTTTGCCAAATTTCAACTTGAGATCTCAATGGGATCATTACTAATAATTTTTTAAAAACATACCACTGTTCAATACCTAGTGACAGTATGTACTATTGATTTCATAATAATCTAGGACAGCAAGAATAATATGATGCTATTTTATTTTTTATTCTATTCTATTCTTTTTTCTTTATTATTTTTGTTTTCATGTAAAAATAGCATCATATTAGCCCTGCTGTCTATGATCATTATGAAACCAATAGTGCCAGGCACGTAGCCAGACGGGGCTGGTGGGGCTGAAGCCCCTCCACCCCGAAGCATATACGCGACTTCGATTTTTTTTCATTTTAAAGTTTATTTTATTGTATAAAAGAATTTGTTATAATTACATTTGATTTAATATGTTAGCATTGTACACTTTAGAAGGGCAAATCTCAAGAACCACTCGAGTTAAAAATATAATATTTTAGATTTTTACATATATTTAGGAGTACAACAATTGTGTCAAATTTTAAAAAATCAAAGATGATAAAACTTCAAAAAAATTTGATCACTTAATGTGAAATTATTCCTACATACTTTTGTCAAAAGTTCTCCGCAATTCCACAAATTCTCCGTAATTCTTTGCAAATTCTCCTCAATTTCGTCAAGATTCCTACAAAAGTGTTACCGGAAATATTAAGTTAATTTTTTTATATAATCAGCTACATTTCTCAAACATTCTCCGCAATTCTTCAAACTCCCCGTAATTCTTTATTAAATTCTCGTAATTTCTGATAAATTCTTATAATGGCATATAAATTCTCGTAATGCCGAGTAAATTCCACTGATGTATACATCGAAATTCTCAAGCTTTCCCCCCTTCTTTGTAATTAAAACAGTTGAAGAAATAATGTTCTTTAATAAATGTGTCAAGAAGAGTGTATTAGGTTGCGTGGAATATTAAGTTAAAAAACTATTTTATAATCAGCTACTTTTCTCAAGAATTTTCGACAATTCCCCAAATTCCCCGTTAATTCATTGTGAATTCTTGTAATTCATTATAAATTCCTACAATGGCATATAACTTTCTCTGCTGTATACTTTGAGATTTTCAAGCTTTCTTTTCCTAATTTTGTAATTATAGCAATTTGAAAAAAGTGCTTTAAAGAGTGTGTTAAAAAAAGTATAGTAGGTTATGGTAAAATACTAACTTAACCCTTTATAGGACACTGGTACAAATATGTACCACATGCACTTACAGGCGTCTACGCCATTATATAAACATTAAATATGATCCTTACGGATTATAAACTTGCTCTGAATGGATAGTGGTAGAAATATATACCATAAATTGAATTGCGCGCCGGCAACGGTATAAACTTGATTTAGTGGTATCCATGTGTACCACCGAACGTCTAATTATTTATGCAAGGAATGCTGTGTTTTTTTCTGGTATTATAATATCACAAATTGTTTTAACTGTTTAGGTTGACGCGAAATAACTTTAGATATTGTTTGAACAATTAAAGTTGATATTAAATTAATTAATTTCACCAAATTTTAACAATTATCAAATGTAAGGTTATAATCGCTAAATTTCAGTGGTTTCTTTGAATTTCATTTGCAAACTTAACCTTCCTGGTACCGTGATCAAATAATTACAAGAAGTACCGTGCGGGGTACATTTGTACCCCAGTCAAAATTTATTTTAAAAGTGAGGTTTTAAAGTCAGAATGGTTTTAGAAGGTTATATTTTGTAAAAGAATACATTGTTGATACGAAAATAATTACAAAATGTTTATAATAAGGAAAAATATAAATGAAAATCAATTCCTGCTGCACAGTACACAGATTATTCTTTTATCAGAATGTACTTTACATACAAATCTTTTACATTCTGAACAGATCTGCCTTGATTTTCTGTCCTTGTCTCTTGCACATTGATAGCACCTTCCGCTTCCTCCTGCAGCCTGAGGCCTTTCTTCTTGGGGTATTTCTTCAACCACCAGCTCTGGAACTACACTAAGCATATCTTGAATTAGTGATTTGTGGCAATGATTGGTTTTCCGTGCCTGATATCTCGCAATAATATTCTGCTTCACTAATTGTTGTCCAAGATTCAAAAGAAATTTTTTTCTGTCGTCTAAGCTCTTTGTGCGTTCGTTGGGATATTGTATTTCCCACAATCGAAGCGCGTTGATGCCTGCCAAGTCAAGAAGGTGTCCAAACAAAACTACTGGCCAACGGTTACTGCTGCGCCTCGCCGAATATTGTTTTGCCATTTTGTCTGTTGTGTCTACAGCTCCCTTGTTCTTGTTGTAGTCTAACACCATGTCTGGCTTATGCTTAGTTTCTTCCCTCGAAGTACTATCATCTTGATGCTCTGTTGAGAGTAAAATTACTGCTTTATTTTGGGCAGGTGCGTATGACACTAGAGTGTGATTTTTCGAAAAGGCAAAGATACTGGAATATGGCGGTCTACTTTTATTTGGCAACAGTTCTTTCGGAATGCAAGCTTTATTTTGTCGTAAAGTGCCGCATAGCGAAAGTTGCTTTTGTAGGAGGCTGTCAGCTAATGGTACACTTGTAAAAAAGTTATCGGTTGTTATTCCATAACCAGGTCCCAAGCATTCTACCAAGTCCATAACAACGCGTTGCCCTTGATTTTTTTCTGCAACATTTCCTGTTTTTCCCAAATATACTTGTAAATTCAAGCTGTAAGCATTTTCGCTGTCAGCAAGTGCCCAAATTTTAATGCCGTATCTATCAGGTTTACCCTTCATGTAAACCCGGAAAGAACACCGGCCTCTAAAGGACACAAGTTGTTCGTCCACTGTCAAGTTAGTATTGGGATAATAGGATTTTTTGCAGTTTTCTACAAATATGTCAAAAATCTTCTCTTTTTCTTGGAGCTAATTTGTCAGTTTCTTTTTTTTGAACTCTAGTTTGGTAATCATCAAACCTTAGAAACGCAGACAGTAACTGAAAACGTGTTCGTGACATAGTAGCTGGAAAAACTGGTCGAGCATATGCCTTATTGGAGCACCAAAGTAATTTTAGTGATTCCTTATTGGATTGCAAGGCACCCATAATCAATAATAAGCCGATATATGCTTTTATTTCAAGAGGATCAGTGGCTTTCCAGAAACGTGGCTTTTCTGGATACTTACTATTCCATAAACCATTTATCTAGAAGAAAACAAATTATATTAATTTATTAGGTACTCAAAGTATTTTAATTTCTAATAACCCACCTGTTCAGCTTTTCTGTTAGTTTCCCTAACAATAATGTCAACAACTTCGTCAGTAATAAATAGACCAAATGCTTCTTCCTCAGTTTTAAAATTGGCACTATAGTTGGTAAGGCCCGGTTTATGCCTTATGATATTATTTCTGTTCCTTCGATGAGCACGAAATGGAGTTTTTCTCCATTTCGTATTGTCTTTAGAAGTGTACATAGGAACACCTGTTTCATCTGAGTCCTTTTCTTCAGAAACCTCTGCAGTCATATCACTCGTATCAATATCCTCAAGATTTTCAATGACGTCATCGACCACATCAATTTCTTCTGGTTCGGCATCGCTTTGTTCTTCATTTTCTTCTACTAACCTCAATATATTGTCAAAGTCAGGATCGTCGTATTCATCATTTGCATACATTTCCAACTCGTCATTTGTTAGTCTGGCCGGGTTACGTGCTTTTCCAGACATTGTATCGCATGAAATTAGTATTCAGAATGAGAGAATCATGTAAACAATATCGCTAATATGTACTGCGCATGAGCAGCTTGTTAAATTTTAACAAGCACAAGGTACCGTGCGGGGTACAAATGTACCCCACACCACTAAATGGCAATTATTAATTTTATTTACCTATTGTTTTCCAAAATTTAGTTATTATTACATTTTAAACATATTTTGTGATAATAAAATAAAATATCAAGACTGGAGCAAAATTATTTACAAAACGGCAGCGAAAAATTGCCCCTGGGGTACATTTGTACCCCGCACGGTACCAGGAAGGTTAATATTACCTGTTCGGATTTAATTTTTTTACAAATGATTTCGCATTATATGATAATTTCACTCTGTTATTTGTTTTGTTGTATAATGTTTGCGGCAAGGAAAATAAAAACCCCTAAAAAGTGGTGGTACAAGTATGTACCCCAAAACTCCTGTAGCAATATTTATTTCTGAAGTATTATGACTTTTTTCAGATGGAAAACGTTAAACTTTTTGATTTGTCGAATAAGAAACATGAAGAGTATCCGCAAAATGACTTATTAGGTTTTTATTTATTTATTTCTGAACTGAATTATGTTTAGTTTTCCTTTACTTAAGTATTATAAAATAGTTTTTATACATTAGTAATAATGTGATATCTATACTTACATGTTATGATATTTCTTCTAGTGATACCAGTTATGTAGGAGGTATAAGTATACATAGATTTTGGTTTGTATTATTCTACTGAATAAACTTATTTTGATAAGATTGTTTATTTTACTTATGGTACAAATATATACCATGAAAATATACGTGTAATTCTTTTATCTAACGATTTGTGGTATCAATATGTACCACAAAAATATCATCGCAGTGCACTGTGGTACTTATATGTACCGATCTAATTACAAAAAACTAATCAAAAAAAATCTTTTTTAGTTCATGGTAAGTTATGCTTTTACCTTCCAGCAACCCGTTTTTCAACTCAAAATTGCATATTTAATAATATATGTTTCTTGCCCTATAAAGGGTTAAAAGATATCTTACAATAATCAGGTATTACTTAACTTAAACTATTTCAGAAATTAGAGGTTTTGTAAATTGATCTATAACACTTCAAAAACATTCGAGTAAATAAACAAATAGATGTATTTACTTATAAAACACTGTTTTAGTTCTGATACAAGTTATCGATAAACAGTAGGAAGTTTCTGCAAAAAGTACCAATATTACTGGTTAAGAAAAGGTTAAATCCTGTATAAATAACCCCAAAGAGATTAAAACTGTAATCATCCTTATTACCTTTAAAAACATCGAATGATTTGATAATAACTTTAGCAATATCATTGCAAATATGTAAGGGGTCAAAAATAACGACTTGAAAGGCAAAGAAAAAAGACTATACTATAAACGAGATTTTTGTGTGAAGTTAAATCTTATTATTTCAAAAGCGGAATCGCAACCCTGAAAAAGATCCCTTCTTTTCTCTTTTAAAGCTCTCGCTACTAAAACCAATTTAAATATGACCTTAAGAAATCTAAAGTTACAACAGAACAAAACATTTGGAAATTTGAATTTTAATCCCAATATTACCATTACGTCCTTTGTAGTAGTAATAATACAATCTGTAAATCATCTGGTATTATCCAAAAATTTCAATTTATTCCCAAAGAAACATAGTATAAAAGAGACCGTTGAAAACAGAAACACAATGTGTAAAATATTCAAATTTGAAATTCAAATTACCTGGATATACCACATTTGATATAGTATAAGGAAAATTTCTTTTCTTTTTTAAATAAAATCAGCCAACTTCAAGAAAGATGGGTTTTTAAGAATTCATTGAAGGATTTCTCAATTTTAAGTCGTAATGAAATGTTTAAAGAATTAAAATAAAAGGTAGAAGGTGATAGATTATTGCGGTTTAAATAATAAACATGCAAGTTTTCTCTTCATCAAATGCTAGCTTGACATTTTGGCGCATCCTAATAACAAAACGAAATAATTTATTGTTTAATTTATGAGTAAACGCAATAATATATTCTTCACTTTATTAAATAGTGGGCGAAAAAGAATAATAATAAATTAGTATTAAACTCAACCAATGCAAATAATATAATAATAATAATAATTGCTACTACCCATTTGGGTTACTAGAAGCAACCCAAACATTTTACATTTCAATAATTATAATCATAAATTCATAAACATTTTGTTGTATCACGAGAGCCAAAATCTTTTACTCCCTCCGCACGAATATGACACTATATCAGATTATGTTGTATAAAAAGGAGCTACTACTGGTCGCCATAGTAACTGTACAAAAAGTAATCATTTTTTTTGTACTAGTACAAAAAATAATTTGACGTTACGCCACACATAACGCGGTAAATACCTACATACCAATAAAACAATTTTTTATACGCGCAATTTTCAATTAAATATTAATTAATATTTTTCTGATAATATTAAAATATTAAATTAATTTCTTAAGACAAAAACCAAATTTAACGTTTCTATTAAAACCGTAGTTGCTGCTCGCAATGACGTCACAAAAAGAAAAACCAATCCTAACTTCATATTTTCAGTAAACGCATCCCCTCTCGCGTCGTCGGATAACTTTCTTATTCGTCCCAAAAACATGCATTTTTTACTAATTAAACAACTAACTATTTTGTATTAGATTAGCAGTAAAAAGCTTCTAATTATGTTAGTAAAACTAACAAATTGACTGTTATAGTTGTTTTCTTAGGTCAAAATCAACTTAAAATCATGGTTCAAATAAAGTTCAAAACACGGTTGTAGCAGGAATGAAAACAGTATAACTGGAATTATTTCAATCGCTTTTGTTTCGAATAGTTTGGTACCGTTTATCAAAAACTTGAAACTATACCAGAATTAGTTTGTATGTAGGTTAAAAAAATTTATTTTTACATTACACAAGAACAATATAAAATAAATAAATATCCATTCTTTATAATAACAAATGTCGGTTTTCGTACCTCATCCTCTACCCGCATACCAAACCTCGAACGACCAAAACGGGGACTTACCTGAAATCGGCGGGTACCGTGAGGCCGGAGTTTTTCTCTTTTCGCCAAACGAACGTTGAGAAACGATCGCAGGCCGGGGTGCGGCGCCGAATACCATAACCGAGTTTTAGACACATAGGACGGTCCATCTTTCAAAACCAGAACAAGATATCTCGACAGGAAGCGGAGATATAACCGAAAACGTTGGCGAGTGGGTTTCGGGAGCGTTGGTCAAAAACGGGAATGAGCTCAAGTGATCCAGTCGATCCAGGAGGCAATCATATAAGACTGCCAGAAGTAGTTTCCACTTAGGAGCCCGATTAGGATAGTGACGGCGATATCACGATTCTAGGGTGAAAAACAAATAACAAATTTCCAGTTCTTCCGCTGTATCTTTTAATGGGTTTGCACGATAGTCGTTTTGGCTCCTATAGTTTCCGAGATACCGCCGCTCGTAAACGGCCAGTGCTCTCAAGAGCGGAGATACGGAAAAACCAATAGATGCATCGCTCGTACACATGTTCGATCGCCCCAAAAAACCCTATGTCACTCCTAGCCCCCGCCCCAGAAAGAGTGAGCAGTTTTTTGAGGCCTACGCCTAAATGGTTTACCGGAGACAGCTGAGACTTCAAATCGGAGCTAGTAAGTTTTGCGGCCTCTCAAAACCGGAAAACCCGGATTTTGATCGTTCGCGTTAATCGGGAATGCAAGACCAAAATTCATTCGGTTCCGATAAGCCTAGACCCGTGCGCGTTAAACCCGGTTAAACATTCTAAAATGGTAGATTCTCCTTATTAACTATTACTCGATACTAACCCACCACATAGGTACGGAGCGGGTGCGTTATATATATGACGTATGTATGTATATAGCGCCGGCTCCATATAAATCAACTATTTGACGTTAGCTCTAGAATAACACGAATTAAAAAAATTCTTTCAGTAAAATTTTGAAAAATACTGTTACTTCTCTGCGGACCGGCACGATTTTCTGACGGACCCGCGGTTGGGAAACGCTGCCCTAGATTTTAAAACAATGTCGTGGAAGTTGTAAGTGCCCGGTAATTTTCCACAACCACCAGCCACTTAAAAACGCACTATCAAAATAAATCGATCCAGATATTATCTGCAAATTAAATATATGCAGAGACCTTCTCCAAAAAGCTGCTCGTATGCTTACGAGCTTACGAAAAACGCACAACAAACCCAAACACGTGTCGAGCATTCTACATAATTTATGGAAACATTAATATACAACAGTTTGCTTAAAACCATTGCACATTGTAACGAATGGGAAAATTCCCTATACGCCGCGAAGGACATACTATGTGGAACGTTCGAGAAATATGTGACACATCGGCTGGCGGTTGGACGAGCTACAATACTAGAAGATTCCCGGCCCGTCTACGATGCTCGAGGTAATACACAAGTATGTTCCGACGTCTTCTAGAACGTTTACTTGGGGGATACAAATCGACTATCGTGCATAAAAGAAAATTCAATTGGTGTTCAACCGGTGAATTGAAATGTGCTTTGTGTAATTAGTAATATTAGTGAATAAATAATTGCTTAAATAAATGTTGTAATAACAAATAAATAATCCTTATATAATCTAAGTTTCTAAATAGCTAGCATTTAAGTTCGTTAACAATTTATAATTATAGTGTTAAATAATTAGTTAAAATTAAATTAAGTGTATGTAAATAATATTTCTCTTGTTAATAAACGATTAAACAGCATTTTTTATTATTTTAAAAAGAACGTTACAATATTTAACTCCTCTAATCATTATAAAACAAAATATTAACTTTCCCAATATTGAAAAAAATTGTATTAAAATATAAAATAATATATAATAAATAATTTAGTAATGACCTGATTGAGATCCCAAATTGATATTTGGCTCACATATTTAAAAAAATATGCAAATCTATGTGCACTTTTTTCAAAATTTTTAATCGTCGAGCTCATTAGAGCGGGTTTACTTTAATAACTTTATTTATAACAAATTATTTTACTTATAGGTTTAATTTGTAATTCGAACGTTTTATTTAGGTAACTATTCACAAATAATTTTAAGAATTTTTCAAAAAACTCGTTCAGAAATCTCTTAATTAATATTTTATTAAACCAGGATTTTCCGAGAGTGTATATCTCGTAACAGAAAATAGTTAATCGTTTATAAAACTAAAATCTAACTCCCAATATTGAAAAAAATTATATTAAAATATTGAAAAAAATATAGTTGTATGTATGTTAAAATATTGAACATTATGATTTTGTTAAAATAATTTATTAATGACTGCACTGAGATCTCAAGTTGAGATCTAGCACACCAATTTAAAAAATATACAAATCTATGTCCAATTTTTCTCAAGATTTTTAATCGTACAGCTCATTATAGCGGGTTTACTTCAATAACTTTATTTATAACAAATTATTTTACTTATAGGTAACAATTTACAAATAATTTTTAGAATTTTTAAAAACTCGTTCAGGAATTTGTTAAATAATATGTTATTAAACCAGAATTTTTTGTAAGTACATATTTAACATATTAACTTACAACAAAAAATAATTAATCATTCATAAAACTTGAAAAAAATTATGTTAAAATATTTTTAAAAAATATGTTAAAATATTGAACATTGTTATTTTGTTAAGTAATTTAGTAACGACCCCATTGAGAACCCAAGATTTGGCACACATATTTAAAAAATATGCAAATCTATGCCCAATTTTTTTTTTCAAAAATCTTTATCACGTTTTTTGAGAAATTTAAGTTCATAAACTTTAGGGACGAACATAAAAATTTTTTTCATCTTTAAGTATACCATGCAACCCCTCATTTTGAAGCCCAAAAAATGCAGTTTAAAATTCCGTTGTCTTATTTTTATCAAAAGTTATAAAGAAAAATGTAAACGCCAACATGGTCGAAATCCCTCGTTTTTGTATATTCTAGAAAAGCATAACTCAAGAACTGCTGGGGTAAAAAATATAATATTTTAGATTTTTACTTACCATTTGGAGTACCTATAACAGTTTCTGCTACGAATTACACACAAATCGCAGTGCATTTAAAAAATATAATTTTTTCAGTTTTTTACTGTGGTTATACCTTTATCCGTTTATGAGGGTAGGTTGCTGCATAAAAATTCGTAACGTAAATCAAGATATATACAATTTACTTTAAACAGGATTTTTCAGTTTTTTATTCTAATTATATTTACATTTGTATAAGGGGGTAGTTCTCTTAGACAACGGTAATTTTGGTAAATACACACACATCAATTATAATGTGTGAGCCACGGAATTTTGATCTTGGAAATTTTAGGTTACATCTGATATTAATTTTAGTAAGTAGGTAGTAGAACTACTACAGATCATTGAGAACTACTCTCAGTCACCAACTGACAGACCTACTTTAAATGGCGCGCATGCATAGCATTTCAGTTCGGATTTCTGAGCTCTCAACAGTCTTTAATCAAGAGATTTTTAAATAATACAATTAAATTAAAAACTTATTAAAGAAGATGAGTTATATGGCCCCCACCTACATCTCTACACAATGCAACTCTCCTTTTAACGGAACCGATAACATTATGGAGGATACAAGGTGTGTTATTAATTTCTTCAATTTTGTTGCTAATTCTGTGTTAGATAAATTTCTACCATATTTCTCTTTTGTACTTCATTAAATATGAATTTCGTTGCTTACACATTACATAATTTTTAGTCAAAGATTTTTTCGCAATCCCCACGATGTTTTTAAAAAACTAACTTACCTTTTCTGTGGAAGGTGTACACAATTCACCAATAAATTCTGATTCGATAATCTCTTAATAGTGCATTTTTAAATGGGTGGGTTGTAGCTCACTGGTGACTCACATAATTTACAGATAACCCCTGAATCAATTTTTATGTGACTCACAACCTCCAAAACATTTCTTTTAAACTCTAAGGTATTTTTTACAGAAAAAGTTCTGAACCTACTCATAAGTTACAAATAATAATTTACACTTAATTCTGGTACAGTTTACTTTTGATTTAGTTGCCATAGAGGTTTTACTTCTACTTTCCTAACATCTACTTTTCTCAGCTACAAAACTTTTAAGTAGAATGGAAAAACAAATTAAAGATCAATCGCTCCCAGTCAGTGTAAATATAAAGAAATTATTAATATTTAGGGAACAGGATTTTTATAGTGACAATCCAACTCGAAAATTTTTAACCAATCAAATTACAGAATTTTTCAAATTGGGACCAATGAAATTAGTTTTATAGTGAAAAAACCACTTGTGGTTTTTTCACTAAGAAAAAACCACTTGTCAAAATGAAATGTCAAATTTAATTAAATTAATATTAACTACACACGCTAAATAAAAATTTGCTCGGTGAATTATCATGCCGAATACAACTCGTGGTCTAATTTTTTCTTGCAAAATTTATCGTTTAAGACATTCGTAGCTTTTGCTTTTGGAAAATTACACTCGTCTCCTGCGTCGACTCGTGTAATTTTCGTTGCAAAGCTACTCATATCTGAAACGACAAATTTTGTAGGAAAAAATCAGACCACTTGTGATATTATATATGATTAAATCTGATCTTACCTGCATCAATTTATTAAGGGTAAATTTCTTAAGTAAAGATTGCTGCACAGAAATCCACTAGTCAGGCATTGAGTTACACATAAATCACTGTACATTTCCTTCACAAAGCAAATAGAATTTTTCAATTTTTTATTCTGATTATACATACCTACATTTGTATAAATAAATACCAACTCAAAAACTTTCTTTAATAATGTGTTTTTAAGTGGGTAGGTTGTAGCTCACTGGTGACTCACAACCTCACGATATTGTTTTAAAACGAGCTGATCCTTTTTTGTAAGTTTTTTAATGCCTGAACAATTTTTCTTCTAATAATGTATTGGAGCTGTGACTCACCGGAGTCTCACAGCACCACGAATTTCTTAAATCTAAAAGGTATTTCTTTACACACAATTTTTTGAACCTACACATGATTTACACTTAATTCTGGTACATATACTTAATTTTTGATTTAATTGCTGTGGGGGTTGAAGCTCTAATATACAGTGTGGAAATAAAGTAGTGGATAAATTCGATAACTTCGTTAAAATCAATTTTTTGGAAAAAACCTCGAAGGGGTATAGCGATTTTAATTACTTGACTCTATACTGTACCATTTTCAACTTGTTACGTCATTTGTTTTTAAAGTAATGACGTCATAGATATTTTTTTTAAATGACAACCTATATTTTCTAATATCAATTTCGGAAGTACTTTTTATTCTCTTTTCAGCTGTATACAATTTTCAATATGTCACATTTGAGAAAAATCGAAAAAACTTCCCTAAAGTTCGAATATTAAAAATCCTTTAAATTTGCAAAATGAATCTAGTCACAGTATAAAACAAAAACCTTAGTTACGGCTGTCAAAAGTAAACAATAAAATAAATCATATTTTCTTGTTCTAAAGTAGAATTTACCTTTAGTAAACTATTTTATTAATAAAAATGGCGCAATTGAGCGAGAAACAGCGAATTGAAGTGTTTATGATTGGTTATGGCGACAGAATTCAAACACATCAAGAAGTGTGTCAACTTTTTGGAGAAACGTAGCCGGATCAACCCATAAGTCAATCAACGGTTAGTAGGATTGAAAACAAATTTCGAGAACATGGCGTTGTAAAGAATTTTCCAAAAAGTGAACGTCCGGTGACATTAAATGAAGATGTACAACTTGATGTGCTACTAGAAATTGAAAACAATCCACATGGAACTAGTAGAAGCATTGCTTTGGACCACGACGTAAGCTACATTTCAGTTTTAAAATTTTTGAAAGTTCAAAAATTTCACGCATATAAGCTGCAATTGGTTCATGAGTTGGCAGAAGATAACTTTGATCGTAGACAAGAATTCTGTGACCAGACGATGGAAATTTGTCTTCGCGATCCAATGTTTTCCCAGCGTATTTTATTTTCGGATGAAGCAACATCTTGTTTAAACGGTACGGTTAATAAACAGAATTGTAGGTGTTGGGCTAGAGAAATCCTTATTGAATGCATAAAACTCATACACAACATCCTCAGGAGCTTAATGTATGGGCAGGGATTATTGGTGACCAAATCATAGGGACATTTTTTCGCAAATAATTTAACTGGAGAAAGACACCTGTAATTTTTACAGTTTGAACTGATGCCTGCATTAGCTGCATTATTTCCCAAAGCAAACAATCCCGAGCTACCAGACAATAGCGTTTGTTACAACATGATGGCGCTCCGCCTCATTACGCAATTAATGTACAACGCTATTTGAAGTTCTCCCAGGATGGTGGATAGGAAGAAGAGATCCGATGGAATCGCCTGCAAGATCCCCTGATTTAAGCCATTTAGACTTCTTTCTATGGGAGTACTTGAAAAGTATAAAAATCGACCCAATAATTTAGAAGATCTCAAGCAAAGAATTCGACATGAGATTAGATTAATATTACCTGAAACTATTCAGAATCTGAGAAATGAATTCCATAATCGCCTTGGGTATTGTCAGATGGTACAGTGTCGTCACTTTGAACATATAGTGTAATAAAAACTGTTATTTCCGTGCTTATTTTTGTAATTGATGTTATTGTTATTCGAGTTTTTCTTTCTTGTTAATCAATTTAGTTTCTTTTTAAGGTAATTAAAATTTTAGTCTGTTTATCTCAACCTTTTTTTAACGTAACGTTTTTTATACGGTGACTGGATTCATTTTGCAAATTTCAAGAATTTTTAATATTCGAACTGTAGGGCAGTTTTTTCAATTTTTTTTCAAATGTAACATATTGAAAATTATATACAGTTGAAAAGAGAATAAAAAGTACCTACTACCGAAATCGACAATAAAAAATAGAGATCGTCATTAAAAAAAAATATCGATGACGTCATAACTTTAAAAACAAATGACGTAGCAAGTTGAAAATGGTACAGTATAGCGTCAAGTAATTAAAATCGCTATACGCCTTCGAGCTGTTTTCCAAAAAATTAATTTTAACGAAGTTATCGAATTTAACCGCTACTTTATTTCCACACTGTATATAACTGCCTTTAGTCCCTTTATACTACTTCAAAGAGCAATAAAAGCATGACCCAAACATATTGATGCATTAAGGTGCATCAAAGCAGTAAAAAGCGTAAAGTTCGTTATGAGAATTTAATAGATGGATTGGTTTTGTGGGTGCTAACAAAAAGTTAACGAAGATAGAGTTGTTTCAAAGAGGCAATGAGGTGTGAAAGACGTTAATAGAATTAACAAAGTTCAGTATTCTTAGAATTTTATACGAAAAGTCGGAAAACGAAACTTCCTGGTTTAATGTTAGAGCGTATGCAGTTTATACTTTTTTATGTGCTTCCCGCAGTATTTCTGGACGCCGACGTTCTGCTTAAATTTTTTATTTAACATGTTTATAAAAATTAGCAAGTCAGTATAAAGATACCACAACTACAAAAGGCGCACCCAACTATTTTAAGGTGAAAAATAGAAAAGGTAGTATTTTTCCACAAGGGTTAAAAATGTCTAGTTACAACCTTGACTTACTTTCCTAGTAAAATCCTTACCTACTTTATTATTTTTTATCTGGACCTTGTCAACCTCCAGAGCCGTATGTTTGGCACAGCAGTGTGCAGGATATGTCGGTGCATATAAGATAATACCATCGAATTGCGTGTACATAGAATCAAAATCGTCAGAATTAAATCCAGAGGTTTTATAAACGTTAATCAGGTAAAGGAATTATTGATTTAATCAATTACCTACATCTAAAGTTATGTCACGTAAACAACTAAAACGCGATTTAATTATTTAAATATGTTCCAGATTAGCATAATTTTATGTAAACAACAGGAACACAATGTTGCTGATGCTAATGTACCTTACCTATCAACTATCATGAAGTGTTATTAGTGTGTACTTAACTAATAATACTTCTTTTTACATAACAAAAACAGTTAGTAACAGAATAATAAATTTCAGTATCAGGTGACCCGCCCCCTTCGACCTTGACCTCAACAGCTGCTTAGATAATAGCTACCTATTACCAAATAGATTTAAATATTTACTATGGCAATACCTCCAACAATTCCGAATACAATGTTTATTACTCGCTTTCAATAAACATTGCTTATGTTTGTATTTAAAGCTGTCAGATTTGATATTTACCAGAATATTCAAATATTTTTCTCGTAGAGAATGCAAACTAAAAGAACATGTGATCAAAAACCAAATTCAATCAAGTCACCTTTTGAAAACAAACAAAAAAAACAAAAGTAACTTGATTTTTAAAATGTTTTTTTTTTCGTTGCATTTGTTTTGATTTCAGTGGAAAGGAAATACATAAAACGCAATTAATAAGGGCGTTTTATCCTTTGCTACTTTTAAAACTTTAAATTGTTTTAAAAAGCATGCAAATAAATCTACTAACAAATAAAATCTAAACATTAATATTCAACACATTTTTACAATTTTATCGAAACTCACATAGTTAAAGTCTTTCCTTCTTGATTATTCGCATATCACAACATTATTAGCGAAATAGAAGTTTTTCTTATAAAAAGATCACGTACACGTGACGTTGCACCTTTAAATTCAATACATTTAATAAATCCCAAAAAAATCAAGATGATTACAAACTGCAAAAACATGCAAGTTGTTTATTAGGCATTCACTGTTTATTTTTTAAAGGTTATGTAAAATGACAACAATCGGTTTTAATCTAATTTTGATATCTCGGGAGATTCAAACCCGGAAGCATCGTTAACAACTGGAAATTTTCCACCATACGTTCGTTATCAAAATAATCGATAATTTGAACGAAGCAAACTCGCGGACGTACACAAACTCCGTTTATCTTTTCGCACCAAACAGGTTCTGCTCCGCTTTGGTTGCGTTCATTTAAAGCGACGCGAACTATTGTTTTGGTTTTTATCTTTTATAATGTATGCGTTTATTCGATAAAGATTGATTAGATGGAAAAAGCAAGTTTCTATGATTTCTAGATTCAACAAAAATAGCAGTTAAAACTAGTCGTTGTGTAATTACTTGATTACGTTTATTTACATAAAAGATTAGTTGAATGTAACCAAATGTGTAAGGACCGCCTACTCCATGCACTTCTAAGGGGGAAATTTGAACACGTTTTCATTTCCAATATAGCACAAACAGATTTTGAAAATATAGGATACTTTTTTATTTTAGACATATGCTTTAAGAATCCAAAAGCAAATATTAATATCTACTAGTAGAATATTGTTAAATTATAAGCTACCAAAATTGCATCTTTCTTTCATTTTAGAAAACATTGTTAATAATAGCACCTACTCTTTTTTGGAAATTAGTTATTTAAAGAAAACAGAGAAGACTATTTAATAAAATAAAATGCAGATTTAAAAAAAAATACAGAAATAGTGTAGAGACTAGAAAATCTCTAGGTTCATAAGATTGATTGCACAATTGAGGAAAATGACACAACATAGATAGGTAAAATAAGTTACAAAGAGATAAAAAAGATTTACATAGATACCAGTCATATATTAAAGCGCTTAATCCTTTATAGTTCTAAATTTTATGCACTATTCATGACTACAATAAGAATACATACTATTTAAATATTACATACATACATTTAAATAATTGCATTATCATTACATAAATGTGTTCGCTTATTATTTCAAGCGATAAGAAATGGTAAGGCATTAAAGTACATAAACATTTAATATATATTATGCTTGAAATATTATACTGAAACATATATTTATATAAAATTATTTGAATACAAAAAGCGGCCTTAGCAGGCTAAATATCTCTTTACAAAATTATTTAAAATACTCATACAAATTATGATTTTAAGTTTCGCAGACATTTTGAACTTGAAAGCAAACATGATGAAAGTATAATTATTTTACTTATTTTTATACATTTGATTAACAAATGTTTTGTTTAAAGTTGTTGCCAGTGGTCTGCGCAGATGGCCTCTTGAAGTCTAAACGGCCTTTTGGATAACTACACAACTAGAAACTAATAATAATCTTTTAATTAAAACTGTATAGACCCTAACTTTAAAAAATCAGAAGGGCCGGTATAATAAAACTTTTTAATTCCTAGATAAAATTTACTTTGAGAGTAAATTAATTTATTGTCAATTTGCATATGAAATTGACAGAACAAATGAATTTATTCTCAAAGTAAATTTTATCTAGGAAGTAAAAAGTTTTATAATACCGGCCCTTATTAGGCTAAATGTTTAAATATTAGATGAAATTCAAGTATTAGTTAAATTATTTCTATTATCCGAGTTTCAATGATTGCTCTTAGCCAAAATATCACAAAAGGATTGTTTAATTAATATATGACCCAATTTTACTACTGAAATTATTATTGGTTAGTCTCTAAGCTTGTATCTGTTCATTTAAGCAATGTAATTTAATATAAATTCCTTTGTATAAATAGTCCTATTATTTTTTATTTTCTATTAACAGATAATTATTAGATAATATAATAGAGGAATACAAAACAGCTTTGATTAACGTGGTCTTGTCGAAAAGTGTAGTATTTGCAATTTCCAAATATGCTCTAGCACTTATTTTCAGATCTTTTTAAGAATAGCACCATTCAACCAAGTGCTCTCTTTTGGTTTATAGACAAGACAAACAAATAATTGTTGGAAAGTTTGATATAATTGGAGTTACGGTGCTATTATATATGTATGTATTAGGATAGGCTTAACTCTTCCAGAGGACTTGTGATCTACAGCAAACGCACAGCTAAACTAACATTTAACAAATATATATTATTATTCCTTTTTGTTGAAAATAATTTATTTTCCTGAAATAAATTAAGAGCGCTAATCTTTCATTCCTTTAATTCTTACAAAATCGAGTCTTCGCTGTCCCAAGATTTCATAGTTATTGTATTATGTATGGCAACAACAAAAACGGGAAATGATTCACAAAGGTTTAATTGACTACGGATAGTTAAATGCCTGGGAACATACTAATGTTTCTTCTAACAAATTCTACAAACATTATCCCATAATTTTGTTTTGTTTTTGAATAATCGAATTAATTTAAAATATCTGCATAATGAAAGAAATTCCGTACACGCACCAAATATTTACTCCTCGGAGGGGAGGTATGCCTTTTCTACAAATATTACACATCGTCTTAAAATTGTTTCATGCTACTTGTCTGTCTCATATTAATAGCGTTTGTTAGTAAATGATAAAAAGTTGGTACACTTGGTGGTATTCTATACTCCCTGAAATCGGACATTTCTTTGAAAGTTTTTATACTTTTATATGATGAAACTGTTTTAGGGATTTCAGATGTACTATTCCTAGATAAATAATTGGTATGGTTGAATTATAAAGTAGGCGGATTTTTAAAAATTTTGGTATATTCATTATTCAAGACAAGATCCCGTGAGATCATTTAAATTTAAAATTAAAGTAGGCGGGAATTTTTTTATACGTTTGGCGATCCTGCCAATTGACTCGCTGTGTAAATTAGAGGTTATGCAATTTTATGTTCTAGATTAAACATTTTGGAGCGTCACTTTGACAATTCAAATCAAACTGTGAAGTGAACAGTTAGTGTTGCCAATCTAATTTAAAAATCACAGCCAACTTTAATTATAAATTCAAATGATCTCGTGGTACAATACTGACATGAGATACAATACTACAATACTCGCTGTTCCTCTTTAGTGAAAAATCTTTATTCTATTTTTTCTGAAAGCATTTCGAAACCCTGGGAAAATAAGAATGAGAAAAATGCTCTTAAGAGCATTTCAACAGCAATCTAAAGAAGACATAAAGGAATATGAACTTTTCATAGACAAAGAATAACCATATTAATGAACAAGGCCTGATGCTCTTATTGGTGATAATGGGATAACAGAAATCAAATGTCCACCCACTACAAGGTTTCTTAATATAATAATAAGGCATTCATCAAAATACAATTCCATTTGGCCATATCGTCGGCTTCATATGAAAAGTGCGTAAGTGCCAAAATTGAAGAAAATTGAGATTTTAACGTTATCTGGTTAATTATTACTTTTTCTATAAAATAAAAATGAGATATTCCGAAAATAATTATTAGAAGTCGCTTAAATAGCAAAAATAAAATCAGGCGCAAGTGCAACAGCATTGATAGGCAACGTGAAAAATGTTATATTTCTCGTAAACAGGTTTTTCGGACTTAGCACTTTTCATGTGAAGCCGACAATATGGCTAATCATGTAAGGGTTGTGCACTTAAGCTCTGTCCAAGCATGCATTCCTTTAAAATTTAGTAGCAACAGAAGCTGTACAGTAAGTAAACTCTTAACAAGAGTGTTGTAACTACTGTACACTAGAGTTCCTAAATAAAAACTTTAACTGTTACTTTAGAGTTAAGACACGGATGTCAAAATCTATCTCTTTCTATGCCAAAACTAAGCTGTATGAAACAGATACTTTTTTCTCCCTTTTCATTTTAGTGACAACATTCAGCAGCTGTCAGTTATACATTTTAGGTAATGCTGTCATGTTTATTTTTATGCATGTAAAAGTTTTTAATGTGCACATTATCATTTATTTACTGTTTGTAGAGAATTTTTAAAACTACTATAGTACATAACTATATCAATTTTACGACAGCTTTTAATAAAGTATTAATTTATTAAACCAATTTTCATGATTACCAACCTTCTAATAGTTTCAAAATTTGAAATATCACTAGGAAAATTTGACATGCGTGACTTAACTCTAAATAACACAGTGTTCAGTTCATATTTAGGAACTCGATCATACACAAATAAAAGGAGGCTGGTAAAGTTCTGTTAAAAGTGAATGCCAAAAACAACATAGCAAAATTTTTTTAATCTTTGCTGAAAATCTTCAAAAATCTACACTCTTCCTGGACATCAGTTTTATAATGTTATGCCAGATGTTTCTAGTAGCAAATTGACAATCACCAATCCACAGTACTCTTGTATGGCAGGCTATTTGTGAATAGGCATTCACTTTCACAACAGGTACGGTAACTTCCAAAAATTATCGCAAAGAATGCTTACAAAAACTACTTTTAAAACTAATACAAAAACATGAGAATCCAATTATCTGTTGCCCACCGAGCACGATAGTAAGGAGAATATTCAATGGTACGTGGAAAATAACATCAATTCCGTTGAAAAAAAATTAATCCTTCAAATGTATCTGAACTAAAACCTATTGAGCGTTATTAGGCCATAATGAAAGTGAAAAAATCAAGAACAGTTGATAACATTGGAAATTTAAAAAATTGGTAAGATATAACATATTAGTGTAATTTTATAAATTGTATCTAGTTTGAAATAAAAATATAATAAGATTTCATTAAAACCCCATATTCTGTTACTGGATCTTCTCACCTTTACCTGCGCTTTTCTTAATGTTCCCGTGGACCAATTGCAATAATTTGATACCAAGCGATTTGTCTCATCAAGTACCACAAGAATTAAGTCTGTATTACACCCCTGTTACTATAAAGACTTACTTCATTTTTGGAGAGAATTTAAGTGCACAAGCATTATTTAGTCTAAAATAATGCATCAATACCACCTGCAAGGACAACTGCATATAACACCAAGGGAGAATGTATATTTATTGTTTGAACTCCATGAGGAGTGGAAACTGAAAAGGTTGCAATTGTTTTATAAAAAACGTATTTTAAGAAATCTAACACCAATTTTAGATATCAAGACATGACAACTTATGGGATACCCAATGTTCCCAAAACTACTTTAATCTTTTTATATGAAATCTTTGTTACCAGAGCTTATAAATTCACAGTAAGTATCCAAAAAAGCCTATCAAAGACCTAAAAAAAGGAACTTATAATAGATGTAATAGTTACATTTTTAAATGTGGATTTATCAATTTCAATGATTCGATTGTTAATGATTGCCAGTTTCTACTGCCGGATTTGAAAAAAATAGATAGAAAATTTTTTTATTTTTGAAAATTGAGAAAAAGTATGTCGGGGGAGATTTGAAGGCAAGTTTTTTATTTTTGGTGTTGATTTCATATTGATATCTAAAAGACAGAAATTCTATGAAATTTTACAGTTTATTTAATTTTTATTTTCACACAGAGATGAGCACCACCACGAAATAATAAAATTTAGTGCATTTCAAATCAAGATAGAAAACCAAGACTTCTTTGGAAATTTTAGAATTGATCATTTCTCATTATGTCCATGTTTTGGCCTTTTATTTTCATCAGTTTATCATATTTATTATATTGTCTATAAAATTTAAGATTGCATATGCGTCACAGATGGAAGTTTTATGAATTAATCGAAAAATGCACTAGTGAAATCAAATTACTGTGACCATGCATATTTAGTTTTATCAAATAACTAAAATGCAATAACACAAAATAAATTGTAAAGGTAATTTAATATATATATATATATATATATATATATATATATATATATATATATATATATATATATATATATATATATATATATATATATATATATATATATATATATATATATATATATATATATATATATATATATATATATATATATATATATATATATATATATATATATATATATATATATATATATATATATATATATATATATATATATATATATATATATATATATATATATATATATATATATATATATATATATATATATATATATATATATATATATATATATATATATATATATATATATATATATATATATATATATATATATATATATATATATATATATATATATATATATATATATATATATATATATATATATATATATATATATATATATATATATATATATATATATATATATATATATATATATATATATATATATATATATATATATATATATATATATATATATATATATATATATATATATATATATATATATATATATATATATATATATATATATATATATATATATATATATATATATATATATATATATATATATATATATATATATATATATATATATATATATATATATATATATATATATATATATATATATATATATATATATATATATATATATATATATATATATATATATATATATATATATATATATTTACGGCTAGTGTATAAAGTGAGGTCCGTATGAACAAAGTTCACGTTTCAAGTGAGGTCCGCAAACAAAGTGAGGACAAGTATACGGACCTCACTTTGAAATTCGATAATATTTCGTCTAGAGCTTTTCGAAGCTATAAGTTGGCGATACTGAAAAAATGGGCTGGACCTCAGATGTTGCCAAAATGGCTAGAATTATACAGATTAGTTCAAGGAGTTGACGCCTGGAGTCGCTGCGCCAGATGTATATTTTTCAGACGTATAATTTCTTGTGTGAAGCTTGTATGAATGATGCGCAAAGTGAGATCCGAACAAGTGGCAACGGTGAAAATGAAAGTTATACACTATTGATTTTAATTCTATTACAGAAGAGAACGGAAATACCCTAAATAGCCGATTTTATTTCTTACGAGCGGAAATCGGTTTAGAAAAGTTGTATTATTGTGCTGTTACAAAATTTAAAACGATAGGGAAATTTTTAGATTTAATTTCATAACGTCTGATTATTTGTAATTAGGCAATAAAACTAAAATACAGTGTAAAAGAGATTAATAAATCTTCGAGGACTTGCAGCCTTTTTATGTTTTTGTATTAATTAAGAATAAAATATTTTTTTTCGAATGACATTTCGCCTAATCAAGATTAGGCTTTTTCTAGTCTTTAATAGTATATTAAGGGCTTAATTGAGTGTCTTAGAGCTCGTGCAGTCACCTGAAGCGAAAACCGAAAGCGCTAAGACGATAAAAACACTAATTAAGCCCGAAATGCGTACGTTAAATGTGCGGTCAAAGTTTAAATTAAGTTTAATTTAAAATAAAAATAATTTTAAAAGTCCTAAACTTCAAGTAGGTAGGTGCTATGGTCTATAATTATTCTTATTACTATGGAGACGTCGTAAACAAAAGTAGTAAAAGGGGGTGCTCCAATTTAGCGATTTACGCTCTAGAAACAGTCCGCAAAATAGGACATAATCATGTCATAATTGCCCGAGCGGACATAATGTGTATTATATATCCAGGGACTAAAATACATTTTTTTAAATTATTAATTAACACTTAGAAAACACTTTAGTCCAGTAGTATATAAAAGGACTTAATCGCAAAAATTCAAAATTTCGAAAATTTCGTTACATGTCATTCGGACAATTGCCAAAATCACATAGTTTCCGGATAATAAATCCTAACATGTACCGCGATTACTTTTTTTTTGTTGTTTACTTGTTGTTGTTGTCAAGGAAACACTTTACTCCCTCAGGGAGTAAAAGTGCTACTTTACTCCCTCTTTTGGCAGACTAAAGTAGAGCCTTATATATCGTACGTGCAAAAAATAATAAAAGAGCATTCTTAAAACTATAATTCATCAAATAAAGACGAATAAACGCAACACAAAGATGAAAATTCAATTTAAGGAAGTAAAAAAGTTATATGAAATGACACAAATCTTTTTGACGTTTTTCGAGAAGTAAATTTTTGAATTTTGTTTTATAAAGAAGAAAACAAACAAAAAAATGTCCAAAATTTTAGATTCTATGCAAATCTTTAAATGGAAATAGCAATTGTCATGAACAAATAAACAAATGAAATTTTGTTTTTGGGCGAGGAATCAGGATGGCGGAGCATCCTTCGTACCTTATGGCACCGATTGCTATGAAAATTTGGCCGACCCTACTAGAATTTAGCCGAATATGGGGGAATTCCACCCCAAGTAGGGATTTTTAACGTGCCAAACATCGCATTGACACGGGACCTACAGTTTTACTTCCTATCCGAGAAGAAGGCATGTTTTTAATTTTTCTCCGCTATTAAAAATTACCAGCTCAGCCGGGGATCGAACCTGCGATCCTTGTATTACGAAGCAAACATGCAAACCACTAATCCACCGAGGCTGGCAAGTTTGTTTGTATTATTGCTTTTAGAAAGAACAGTTAGACGCAACATACTCTGCAGACTATTTTTCTGCATTTAATACACCCAATAATTAAATAAGTCATTTATTAAATTCATTGAAAAAAATTTTCATTACAGATTTAATCTTTAAATTGAAATAGTAATCATTATAATAATAATAATAATTACTACAACCCATAACCTAAATCAAGGCCCCAGAAGCTATAAGCTTGTGCGGGAAGGAGGGGGCGATTATTATTATGTAGGCCCAATGTGCGGCTGCAGCCGACTTATAGATGGAACAGCGCAAATCCCACATTTGTTACAGCTAAGGAAAACTGCAGAAAACCTTAACCAGATCTGCCAGCGCCGGGAGTCGAACCCGGGCCGCTTGGGTGAAAGTCCGGCACGCCAGGCATTACACTACCAAGGCTGTATTATGAACAAATAAATAACGGTAGGTAACCCAAAATAGTATATTATGCAACAAATGAATGATGATGTTCGAGTTGCATACACTATTTTTTTCTTGGACCGTTGCTGATTTGTTACTTCCAAGTGGAATTCTGTTATAAGTTGTAACCTCAAACTGGTCACCGGGTGACGATCAAATGAGGGCTTTCCTACACAACTACTAAATGTTCTCAACTTTCATTGTATTATAAAAGCTCGCAATGAATTTAATTCTTACTTCTCAAGGCAGGCTTATAAAAATTGATAACTATAAGTACCAAATATTACAATCAAAATGTCTCTTTTTAAATTAATATTTAATAAAACTAACAATAAGAATAATTTATTAGAACAGATTTAGAATATCAATTATATTTATTATTCACTATGTGATGATGGATGATGAGGTCGTTCCTAACTTTATAGTAGAGTCAATTTTTGCATTAAGTTCTTATTTTTTACTATCTAAAGATAGAGACTTGAAATCTTTTGTAATGCCTTCAGTACTGGACCAATATAAAATGTTATGTTTAAAATGGGGGCACGCCCCCTCGGGGGGTTGAAACCCCCATTTTGTACCCCTAATTTAATAACGCAACCAAATTGAGTGAAATTTATGTTGGGAGGGTTCTTGGAGTCGCTGATTATGAATCCAATGAGAAAATTGAAAAATTCAAAGTGGCGGACACCAAAATGGCGGTCCTAAAATAACGGCATTTGAGATTAAGAATGCGATTTACGCCGTTTCTATTGATTTTAGAGAAAAGCTCAAAGAGTAAAAAAGTGTTTAAAATGTGATTTTGCAAAGGAATACACCATTTTGGTTACCTTATTATGTAACCCTTTCGCTCTGCCCTAGTAGTAGAGTAAATTTTTGCATTAAGTTCTTATTTTTTACTATCTAAAGATAGCGACTTGAAATCTTTTGTAATGCCTTCAGTACTGGACCAATATAAAATGTAATCTGTTTAAAATGGGGACACGCCCCCTCGGGGGGTTGAAACCCCCATTTTACACTCCCAATTTAATAACTCGGGAAGTTTTCCATCAACTTGAGCGAAATTCATGTTGGGGGGGTTTTTGGGGTTGCTGATTATGAATTCAATGAGAAAATTAAGAAATACAAAATTTTATATATATTTATACATATATATTTGTAAATATAGTTTATTTAGTAGGTACTTTTTTATTATTTTATTATTATGTGGTGAACAATTTATAAATATGACTGATGACATAATGCAACACTATCATTCAAAAAATTAAAAAGTATTTTATATTGGTACAATACGAGGGTTGCGCTGAAAATTGTTATTTATAAAAAGAACGTTGCATTTTTTAACAAAAAATCTTTATTGTTTTTCAAAATAATCTCCATTCAGACTAATACACTTGTGCATTCTTTGAAACCACTTTTTAAACATTCGGAAAATTCATTTTCTGAAAGGTCCTCAAAAATTCTTTGAAATTCTGTAACTGCTGCATCTGCGTTGGGAAATCTTTTACTTCGCATCATTTTTTTAACAGTTGGAAACAAAAAAAGTCGCACGGCGCCAGATCTGGGCTATACGGAGGATGAGTTACCAATTGAACTTCCGTATCTTTCAAAAAATCCAATGTTCTGGCAGCAGTGTGGGAGGATGCGTTGTCATGATGGACTAAGATGTTACGCAAACCGGTCCTTTGGCGACCTGCCTGTAATTTTGCAAACATCTGTGGTAAAGCCACTTCGCAGTACCATTCAGAATTAACAGTTCTGCGATCTTCAAGTGGAATAACAGCAACAGGACCACATCAGCGGAAAAAAACAGCAATCATTTTCTTATTGAAGCTTCTGCCACGAATTACTTTTGTGGGCAAGTCTTCATCTTCGAATACCCAAACACTAGACTGCTGTTTAGTTTCAGGGTCGTAACTATATACCCAAGATTCGTCACTAGTTACAATGTATGCCACTTGCCTGGAAGCTCCTCCGTCAAATTTTTGCAACATAAATTTACACCAGTCTATTCGAGCCTGTTTTTGACTTTCTGAAAGCAAATGCGGTATCCAACGGCTTGCTAGCTTTCTTACACCAAGATGTTTATGCCAAATGGTATTCACCGCCGAGGATCCAATCTTCACTTCCTCCTGAATCTCCCTATAAGTAATATTTCGATTGGAATGAATCAAGCTTGCCACACGATCAACATTTTCTGAACAGGCAGCTTCTAGCAGTTCTCGCCCTAGTCGAAATTCTCGGAACCAATGACTAACAGCGGATAATGGAGGGACAGCATCGCCAAAAGCTGCTATCAAATTTTCATGGCTTTGCTGGTATCCTAACTGTCTTTTATAGTCGTAGAAAATCATAGCTCTAAGGGCAGTTCGCGGAATGCTCATCTTAACTGAATTAAAAATGCACAACTACTTATCTTACAAAATTAACTACGTTTCACAAGGAAATCGGAACGTTTGACAATTGTGGGTAACAAATGTCAACTAATGCGACATTCAATTGTTGCAATTGTTTCTAGCCAATTGAGCTTCCATGGCCTGTTACTAACTATTAACAGAGCATCCCTTATATCAATACTTTGCTGGAACTTTTCGATCCTAAATTTATGATATTTGTGACGGTAGAAATTCCTTGATAGAAGCTCTTTCAGATCAGCAAGTGTATGTATATGTTGTATTATTAGCAACTACATGTTTCACTTGTGCCTATACCAATTATATTGTAGTTAAATAAAATATCCTCGGTTGAAATGACCTTACCATAAAGCCAATCGATACTGCCACTTTTTCAAACTTTGTGTTGGCGATTTCTCAGATAATAGATTAAGGTACGAGTTGCATACAAAGTTTTATGTTGGACTGCTATAATTAGTCTAATCAATTTAGAAAAAATAGCGGAAAGTTGAGGTAAGTCCATGGATTTTTGCATACGGCTTCCTTGTGGGTTATTAAACCTTAAAGGTCAACACCTGTAGGTGGTGAGGTCGAAGAAATAATGAGGATAAACCACGCCCCCTACCGGTTTTGTCGTTTTTCTCGGAAACTATTAGGGTTATCGAGATAAAGGAGGTTAGGTAAGATAAAGCTTATTTAAATCCCTACCAAAAGTGTTCGAATTTTTTTTCGTACTTCGCCTTCTTTCTGTGTTATCGAAGAAAGGAGATATGTCATACACGGATCAGCAATTTTCACCAGTAAATTTGCTCAAGGAACTTTCTGGCGTAACTTTTTATGGTCCCCTATTGCCATGAAGTAGCTAAGAAAAATTCGTTGAGAACGCCATCGTGGTACAGTCATCCTTTATCTTAGCATCTCTTCGGCAAAATCCATCAGGCGATATTATCGATATTCTTGATAGCAGTCGGCTGAAAAATTCGTATTGGCAAGTTAATTTTAGAAGAGTACCTGCACTACTGAATTTTTGAATCCAACCCAATACGTACAAGGTGTTTCGCCTTTTTTGAAATAATAATTTCCTTTATTTATAAGTTCTTGGTACTAAATCATTACGCCTTAAGGAGACTTAACGGTACGTTTCAAGCAGTCTTTATGGAATGCTTCGTGTTTAGCTCTGATCAATCTTTTGCGAGAGCAACTGACGGATACACCACACTTTAACTAGTTGATGAATATGACCTTAGTCCAGCATTTCTGTCCAGGACAACTTAGTTTTAGCCCATGCTACTCGTCGTTTTGCAGATACTTGTCAGCATTAACTATGCTGTTTATGAACTAAAATCTTCTTAATCCTCTAGCTAACATACAGCCTCAAATCATTATGTCTTGAGGAAACTTAACATTAAGCAGTTCTAGTTTTACTCTCGCAAAAGAGTAATCAGAGCTAAACACGAAGCATTCCATAAATACTGCTTGAAACCTAATGTTAAGTTTCCTCAAGGCGTAATGATTTAGAGCTCTATGTCAGCTGGAGGATTAGTAAGATTTGAGTTCATAGACGGCACAGTTAATGCTGAAAAGTCATTCACAATAATTATTGGTTGGTTAAATTTAAATCGCAGATTCACATGCAGTTCTAATGAACTGTATGTGCATTTAAAAAATAACTAGAGTTAAATATTAAAAATACCAAGAGCGATATTAATCCTCCTTCTTATATCTTTTTACACTTAAATATGGATTTTATATGCATTCTTTTTGGCCTAATAAATACCCTAAATATAGAATAACCACTTTTCTTTGCTACAAGCCAAGATCGGTTTAGGTAGGAAGATAAATACATATATTCTTTTTAACACGTACCGTAAGGAAATTACAGACAAATTTTTAAATTTAATTAAAAAACGAGATGGAACAAACTCAGCATTTTAAATTAGGCGACAATATTTACTGATTTTACTAGCATTTTCAGAATAATTAACATATTATACAGATTTACCTCTATAATTATTAGTGAAACTAATCTAACTGTTAATAATAATTAATTATTAGGAGTAATACATTTAGATTTTAAAGTAAAGTATGTGGTACTTAGCTACCAATTCACTAATCTGCCCCAGTAATAGCAGGCTGTTAATATTACTAGCACAATTACCATTAAAATGATGAGAAACACAAGAATCTTGATAGTTAAATCTAATTTTTCGTCTAAATTTAATTGATCTAAGCGGTCAAGCATTCGTTTAAACATTCTAGAAGGCAATGGAACAGCCAACAGGAAATAGTTAAGTTAGGGAGCCAGTAAATAGTCCAAATAGTCTGGAGAAATAGTCTTACGAAGAAAACAGAACAGACATTTTTTATAGAAAAATTAATTATCTATCTATTTTATTTAAACAATTTTTTTGTTAAATTAATATTTTAAGAGTTATTACACTGTAATGTTTTCCTGTTTCAGTGAGATGTTAGCCGTTTGCCAATTATTTAGCAAAACTAAAAAGTGAAAACTTTGCTGTGTAATAACTCTTAAAACATTAATTTGCAAGCAATTAAAAAATTGTTTTAATAAAAAAGATAGATAATTTATTTTTCTACAAAAAAGTCTGTTATATTCTTTTTCGCAGAACCAACCGTTCTCGAGATATTTTCAAAAACGGGTTTATTAAAATGGCTACTGAAGCATACCCGTCTCCGCCACACCAAATTAGTTTTATACTGACCACCGACCAACTAACAAATTCCAATAATAGAATAGCATGCATTTTTGCTGATGATATTGAAAGCAAATGATGGCAACAGCGCCGGTCCTCACGTTATACTTAAAACCTGTGTATAATTTGATATTGGGGCTCACTTTGCCGATTAAATCGTATCTAATAATATGGTCCTCACGTCGTCAGTAGTATAGTGTAGCCTCACTTGGTATTATTATACACAGCAAATAAAACTTTTTTAAATTCAAAGAAATCTGTGTATATTTGCGAGATACATAACTAGAACAAGTAAACAAGTGATGACAAAAAAAATTTGCAAGCTGTGACCATTTATAAGGGTGGTCCTCATTAACTACGGTTCATGATATGTCCTCACTTTGATAAGTGGCCGTAAATATATATATATATATATATATATATATATATATATATATATATATATATATATATATGAGCAGTGAAGAAGTTATTAGTGCAGTCTATTAAAGAAGAGCGCTGAGTACGATCATGAATCCAGTAAAATCTGTACAAGAGGCAAGTCGTCAAATCTCAAGATATGTTTTCTAACAGTAACATCTTTTTTAAGAGATTCGACAACGGCATTGCTGACAGAACAAAATTTAACGCAGTATTGAAGATCTCTACGC
Organism: Agrypnus murinus; assembly: GCA_929113105.1. NCBI lineage: Eukaryota > Metazoa > Arthropoda > Insecta > Coleoptera > Elateridae > Agrypnus > Agrypnus murinus. The sequence continues at coordinate 133,671,354 of OV816028.1, read as the reverse complement.
GAATCCCCAAATGCAAAAAAAAACGCTTAAATCGATTTTTAGATGGGCACCACATCGCTTGCCGCTTCCATCTAAGTAAGCCAATATGCTCTAAGCAAATCGCCCTCAGTATGGCCCTAACCTTATTAAGGTTAGGTTAAAAAGTTAAGGTTACCTTAACTTTTCAAAGCAAGGACTGGCATTAAAAACAAACTAAAAAAACATTGGAATCAGAAACAAATTAGAGAAATACCGGTTTAAGATTTTGAAATCTAACATTTAAAAATCTTATGTTACATTGCCAAATTTTTTATAAAAACACTGGATGTTTTGTTGTTTCGATCACACACGGCTGGTCAAGTACTTGACTGACATTTTATTTTATAAAAAAAATTCAAATCTGGCATCAAATCATATTCAACTTTTGCATGTTTGTAGATAACCTACAAATTTCATTTTTTAAGACATACTTGATATACATTTAATATGAATCTAAATGTGACTCAAATAAATTAAAAGACAAAATTATTTGGGTTATAAAATTTATTTCACACCCTTAATTTACATCTATTTAGCTTTCTTAGATTTAATCTTACGCATGTAGAATTCCAATTCTTTTCCTTCTAAAACATAACCATCTGCTCGTCCGCATTGTCCTGGGCGAGATGCCAAACAGGCTGCAAAATAAAAGCAATGTCTTATTATCAGCTCTACGAATAATTTAAAAACTTCTTTGTATCATTATAATAAAATTCAGCGTAACTATGACAAAGCTAATCATCGAATCTAAAGGAAGTCATTCAAAACGAATGACAAAACCTGTAAACTAGACCTCGCTTTAGTTTTTTCATCATTAAGAAAAGATAGAAAAAGAATATTCAATTAATTTCCGTTAACAATACATACCGAGAAGTCTACCAGTTTGGAATTGTTCTTCAATTGCTGGTTCAACTTTAGCAAAACGTTGTCTAACCTCATATTTTCTGGTTATTTTTTTGCTTCTCTTTTTATTCAAAACAGCTTCTTCAGTTTCGGTCTGTAACGAAAATATGTACATTGAATTTAATGTTTATACACAAGATTTTTTAAGAATAAGGTTATACTTCAGATTTATAGTAATGTTAAATCATGAATGCAGTCAGATGACACGCATGGGATACATCATGAGAAATTATTTGAGGTTATGGATGGCAAATGTTCAGTAAAATGCTTGTTAAAATTTCAAAATCTAATAATATAATATAAATAAGTATAAAAAAAGCGTATAAATAAGAACTTTCCATTAATTTATTATCACATGGCCACAATAACAACCAAAAAATAAATGGTCATTTGTTTAACCTTAATTTTAATACCACTACAACATCTGTTAAATGCATATTTAAAGAATGCAAAATTTCATTGACAGCATTTTCACTGAACGTTGACAAACCGATGCTGCTCACCGATAGATTATAACTGAATTATGAAAAATTGGTTACCGGTTGATATATTTAAATTTATTTGTCAAATATAGAGTAACATAACCTAATTCAATATTTGTAATAATAATAATAATAATAATGGGGCAGCTAATATTAGATGATAATTTAAATCTAAATTGTAAATATGAACAGTTTTTCGGAAAAGATCGTAAAAGTATCTATTGAGCACAACAAAATAAACATCAAGGGGCACTATTGTAACCTCACTTTAATTGTACCAGTACAGTATGTAAACAAACCGTATTTAAAATGTGGTGAATAAAGCAACTACCGGTGCAACCAGTAAGTCTGCTGCATTCGCCCATTGTCTGTATTTAGACAAACTATTTCATAATTGACAACAAGAATGTTTAAATTTTAATTAAAAGCAAAAATTATTACAATAATCACTGAAATTACAATAATATTTTAAAGATTTTGCAAATAATTTACATTATTAATCACTTTTCATTAAAATCTCATTAATAAACAATTGACGACTATAGAAAGTGGCGTATTGCATTCAATAGTACTTTTTTAAAATAAACATCGCCTTCCAAATCATGCATAATCTGCTATTATGATAATAATAATAATATTTACTTACTAATTTAGCACCCTTCTTGCGTCCAAGAGGTAAAATATAATGGCTTTCATACCACTGTCTGAATGGTGTAGCATCAATTACAACGATAGCATTCTTTACCAAAGTTTTGGTACGAACCAATTCATTGTTGCTAGCATTATAAACTACATCAATAATACGCGTTTTGCGTGCAGTACCTTCTGATCCCCATGCAAAGTTGCCTGTATCTATACGCAAAGCTCTGTATTTAATGTTACCTCCACGCGTACGAACATAATGTATTCTGCGTGGACCAAGTTTTGTGTTTGCGGCGGGACGACCTAATTCGAATTTCCTCTTCTTACGGAGAGGCTTCCTTTTGCCACCAGTGGCTCGCCTCTTGTGCCAGTTATCCCTACTGATACCTAAAAGTAGAAGACTTTATAAAGTATTTATAATAAAAATATGTTGGATTATGTGAAATTATACATAAAACTTCAGAGCGCTGTGGGTATGAAGCTTGCTTGTCTTCAAGATAACTTTCAGTTTAACAGCTTTTATCATCACGTACTATACGAGCATGTTATGTTTTGAATAAAATCTTAGGTTAAGTTAGAAAGTAATGAATTTTTGCGATTTAACACCAATGTATTACAAAATCTGATAGATGTTAATTGCATTACACTTTGTATTACTATTTTAAACCGATATCTACTTAAAAATCAAACAGATGATTCAGAAAAAACAAGAAAATTAAAACACTTGTACCTACCCATTTTGCACACTCAAACTACAGATCGAAAAGGAAACTCAAACTACCATTTACCTTTCCGGATAAATACATCCAATAGAAGGAGAGAAAATTCCCTAGAGTATTTGGGGGGGAAATTTAAATCTTTTAGTTACTTACAACCAGGGCCGGCTTTTATGCATAGTTTTGTGTGAATTGACTGTATTAATGACTTATTTTATTTTTATATTTTTTATAAAGAAAAGGTGGGTGTAATACAGTAATACAGTGTGGTTTCAAAAATAAAGGATGAATATGCAGAAGAAAACGATGTCAGTACAGAATTTCTTTCTGCATAAGAGGAAGATTCATATTATTTTGATTAACGAAAAAAATAAATGTTTTTGAATATTGCGTTAACTAATAAATATTTAAATTAAAAAAGTAAAGTAGCTACATTTAAAAATAACTTAGATTTGTGGTTGGATTTCTACTATTCATATGTAGCAGTTTAATATTAAGCATATCAGAAGCGTGCATGAATAACGTCACGTACTCCAAAATCCTCAACTTAAAAAATTAATTACAAGGTTTATTTTTAAGAGTTTGGAAATTTTACTTGTGAAATAGCTATCTAAATTTTTTTGTTTAATTTATTAAGCCGAATTTGTAAATCCGCTTTACAACATCTTCATAATACTAATAGCTCTGCGAATAGAGAGTTATCACAGTACCGTTGCTACCATATTACATTACCGTTAAAATAACGTGGTACAATACGTTATTTATATAACAGAATGGTAACATTTTTAAGTATCGTGTTTGCTCGTTTAACTCATTACGTTAAAGTAAACCATAACTTCTCACTGCGCATTCAACATCTACATGGCAGCGTTGCTTAGTATCGAGGACAGGGAGAATTGGAAGAGAGGACAGTAGACATTTTTACAAAACAAATCGAAATCTGTTAGGACTATCCTTCTGGACTACGAAAGTTAGAGGATAGAAGTTTAAGCTATAAAGATACCCTGCACAAAACACGGATGCCTACGTCAACAACCGATAGAAAATAGGAACGAATGAAAATTAATCGTATCAACAGACGTAGAATCACGTATGATTGTACAATCGCTGGTATCAATAAGGACCCAGGCCAAGTAATAAAATCATTCCACCTCTTATTCGGTTAGTATGCTTTAAATGTAGCCTAATGATAAAGTCCGCATAGAAGTCTTCATCAATAGAAAACTCATACTTGTTAATCTTATGTGTATTCCTAATACTAGAGATTCAAGTTAAGCTATATTTGAGTCTACAATAAAATAAACTGTTCTTTATTCTTTTGGAGCTGAGACAACACCTATATTTATACTGGACATAGTAGGGTGGTCACAGTTTAGGCTAGGTAGGTTAGAGTCAAGGTAATAAGGGTGAACTTTTTCGACCCCCCTGGAAATACTCGGGTGCATATGCCGCTATGCCCAGTATAGATGTATAATGTATGTGTGTTGTGTCTCAACTGCAAAAGCAAGGAAAAATAGCCAGATAAACACTAATTTGTGTAAATAATACCTAGACGACAAATACAATATAAAAAAAATCCAAAATTGTAAACATGGGTGTTTTATGTACCTACATATATATATATATATATATATATATATATATATATATATATATATATATATATATATATATATATATATATATTTTAGGGTGTATCGAAAAAATTTTTTTTCGCCGGCTTAGCAAGAAAATAATAGTTTTTGATGAAAAACAAGCCTTCATGATAATAATTCGTAATTTAAATTATGTTTAGGGGTGCCACCAGTGGCTCAAAAACCCCATTTTTGACTGTTTTTGTGGTTAGCCTCTTCCAACTTCTACCAGTTCAATCAGATAAACACTGATTTTGGATATTTTATGCCTAGATCACTACTCTATAATTCCACAATACAAACTACTTAATACTATTATTCCCTAGTATGAAAAAAATCCCCTAAAAGTTACTATTTTTGCGATTTTCTGATATTCTTTAGCTAACTTTTGTTAATTCCATCACATAACAATGCACGTTGGAGGTTTTGTGCTAAAACGAATACCCTATAATCCCACAATACAAAAAGCTTAATACTGCTACTTCCTAGTGAGAAAAAAATCCCCTAAAAGTCACTATCTTAGCGATTTTCTGATATTCTTTAGCTAAACTTCTGTTAATTCCATCACATAACAATGCGCGTTGAAGGTTTTGTGCTAAGACGAATACCCTATAATCCCACAATACAAAAAACTTAATACTGTTACTCCCTAGTGAGAAAAAAATCCCCTAAAATTCACTATTTTAGCGATTTTCTGATATTCTTTAGCTAACTTCTGTTAATTCCATCACATAACAATGCGCGTTGGATATTTTGTGCTAAGACGAATACCCTATAATCCCACAATACAAAAAACTTTATACTGTTACTCCCTAGTGAGAAAGAAATTACCTAAAAGTCACTATTTTAGCGATTTTCTGATATTTTTTATCTAACTTCTACCAATTCCAACAGATAACCATGTGCGTTGGAGATTTAGTACAAAGACCAATACTCTACTTTCCAATATACAAATAACGTAATACAGTTATTTTAATTACAATAAACTTAATTATCTGGGAATACAATCCGAGCGCGGACTTAGATTCAACTAAAGGGGTCAAGTGTTGTATGGAATTCTATTAGTCAAAAAACACTTTGTAATAAAGATCCAATCTGGAAGCATCTAAAATATACTAATAGGACAATTGGAAAATACTTGTCCGTGTAGAAATAACAATATTTAGAACTGAAAAAAGGTCTAAAATCTTGCACTTCTTTCTTTAGTTTAGTTTTTGTTACAACGCAAACGTAGTCTTTTGTTTTGAAGTCAAAATGGCGACTATTGCTACTTTCTTTCTCTAAAGGGACACTACCTTGCGTTAGAGTGACTACATCTAGTCACCTAAGCGCTGGCCGATCAGAGTACCGCAAAACGCCTCCTTATTGGAACAAAAAAAGAGGAAATTGTTCGTTATTTTTACCTGCATAGAATTTATTCAAATCTACGTTTAGCTTAATAGGTTTTTTCTTATTCTGAAGGTTCAAACTTCTAACAAGTCAAATACGTAAAATGTAGTTTTAGTTTGCTCATTATTAAAGATTACCTGACTCTTCCCCAATATGACGGCGGTTTGCGGTATTCTGATCGACCAGTGCGGCCTAGGTGACTAGATATAGTGACTCTACCTGGCTTTATAACCCCTCTATTTTAAACAGTAGCGACATCGTGGAGCAAAACTGACAAACTTTAATAAAGAAACAAATACTACATGCCATGGTGTTCGGAAATTCAATAAAAAATTGTTCAAAAATTGCAATTACGGAAGTATATATCATATTAATATGGTCGGTTTTACAGAACATGAATGTGAAAATCGTGAATATTTTTGTGCATGATTATTGTTAAACGTAAGATTTGTTGTAAAACGGAATGCCAAATTTGGTAACATTCAATGTCGCTAACATTGTTCTGATACTTTTGCTCAAGCGGTGAGATCAATCGTTGTCGCTACTATTTGAAAATAAAGGGAAGAAAATAAAATATACCTTTATAGCCCATTTATCTTCAAATAGTAGCGACAACGATTGATTTCGCGGCTGGAGCAAAAGCACCAGAACGATGTTGGCGACATTGATTGTAACCAGATTTGCATTCCGTCTTACAATAAACCTTACATTAAATAATAGTCATGCACAAAAATATTCACAATTTAACTTGATTAATTTGATAATGCCCATTCATGTTATGTAAAAACGACCACATCAATATTATATAAATTTAATCCTGTTAAGACAGAAACTGATTTACGTGAAATCGACGCAAACAGTTTAAGCAAAGATCAACAATATTTATTAGAGATCAGCAGAGCAGTAATAAGTGGTACTTACCCAAACGCTTTATTAAATAAAAATCCGGGACCCATTTCGCATTCAAGATGGCTCACGACAGCTAACCGTATTTTGTGATTATACATAGGGTCTTCAAAGCCCTGCAAGAAATTACAAAATATGGTTAATCTTATTATTAAAGTCTACGTTCCAGTGTGGTTCTCTATAAAAAAAGAACCTAAATGTTTTAGTGGTTCGCATCACTTATGGAAAACCATTTCTCTTTCTCGATGCCTTGAAGAAGATGTGAAAAAGGTTATTGATCCTGTGCTACAAAGAAATGGGTATTTCCCACACCCAGAAAATTTATTATTAGCAATGATGGTTGATGATCGACTAGAAGTCCGAATTGATGCAATGCAGAAATTATTACAGTGCAGACAATCAAATAATCCTGAATTGCGTATTTTCCAAATACCGGAAATAAATTTTAATGCTCAAGACTACACGGATTTAATAGAATGGGATCAAATAGCGGAACCACCTTTAACTAAAGATATACCCGATGATTTAATAACTAAAATGATCATGAACAAAACATGTGATTTAAAGGAATACCTTAATTATCCATGTCATACACAAGCGGTAGAAAGACATGTCAAAATGGTGACTTATACTTAGTATACTTCAATCACGTGCTATTATGCCTGTTTTTGAAACAAAGAAAGACTACGTTTGCGTTGTAAAAAAAGACTAAATTAAAGAAAGAAGTGCAAGATTTTAGACGTTCTTTGTGTTCTAAATATTGTTGTTTCTACACGGACAAGTATTTTCCAATTGAATCGGTCAATGCAGAAACTGAATATGTCCACTTTTTGTGTAAATTGAGTTATACATGAATTCACCATAATTCAAAGGTGCCCGATCGAATGGTGCAAAAATATAACATGTCCTGCTTTTCTATAATGTAGAAAAGCGATGGTATAGTACAGAAACTGAAGAAACATAGGATGTGTTCAATCTCTGTAGCGGTATGTCTTATATATCTAGAATGCGCTGAAGTAAAAACAGCTTAGCTGATATCAAATGAAGCCATGGTCGCGTCGTTTTGACATATGCAAGTGATATTTGGTTGAGGGAAGTCTCTATGAAAAATTTCTAAGTCAACTAGTAACAGTGTTTACGAAGAAGAAAGTAAAACTGAACAACCTAGGAAACAGTTGAAGGTATTTCCCACTGACTCCACAACCTCTCCAAAACTGAAAGATTTATGAAATACATTCAGAAAGAATTTGACAAATCTTACCAGCAATTTTATCCTAACATGGCCTATGAAAGAGAAAGAGGAAGACAGCGCAGTGAAAGCAGACAATGTTTAAAAATATTTTTATTTGTATTTAGGATTTTCAGATTTCTTTTGTTAATATTAAGTTCAGTTGTTGTTTTGTCACAAACAGTGGTGGTCTTAGGCCTCTCGGCACCCTCGGGAAGAGTCGTTCAGAGCGCCCTTATTAACTTTAAAAAGTAACTGTTATTGAAGGATTTTAATAATTTTACCAACTTCGGCGTCCCAAACAGCCTAGCGCCCTCGTGCTGCGCCCGACCTCGCATCCCCTCAAAGGTCGGCACTGGCCACAAAATAGTTTCTTGCGTATTCTTTGCAATCAACGCAGAAACTGAACATGTCCACGTCTTATATGAATTTTTTTCTCTTAGAATACAAAACTTTAAGTAAATTGAACCATGTGATCTTACCTAATAGATACCCTTCTTTCATATCCCAAACATTCACGTAAGTCCATAAAAGCAACATTGAGTAATTCAGTTTTTCTTGTTTTTCTCCAAACAAGTTTTTTGACTAATAGAATTCTATACAACACTTGACCCCTTTAGTTGAATCTAAGTCCGCGCTCGGATTGTATTCCCAGATAATTAAGTTTATTGTAATTAAAATAACTGTATTATGTTAATTGTATTTTGGAAAGTAGAGTATTGGTCTCTGTACTAAATCTCCAACGCACATGGTTATCTGTTGGAATTGGTAGAAGTTAGATAAAAAATATCAGAAAATCGCTAAAATAGTGACTTTGGGTGATTTTTTTCTCACTAGGGAGTAACAGTATTAAGTTTTTTGTATTGTGGTATTATAGGGTATTCGTCTTAGCACAAAACCTCCAACGCGCATTGTTATGTGATGGAATTAACAGAATTTAGCTAAAGAATATCAGAAAATCGCTAAAATAGTGATTTTTAGGGGATTTTTTTCTCACTAGGGAGTAACAGTATTAAGTTTTTTGTATTGTGGTATTACAGGGTATAAGTCTTAGCACAAAACCTCCAACGCGCATTGTTATGTGATGGAATTAACAGAAGTTAGCTAAAGAATATCAGAAAATCGCAAAAATAGTAACTTTTAGGGGATTTTTTCTTACTAGGGAATAATAGTATTAAGTGGTTTGTATTGTGGAATTATGGAGTAGTGGTCTGGGCACAAAATATCCAAAATCAGTGTTTATCTGATTGAACTGGTAGAAGTTGGAAGAGGCTAACCACAAAAACAGTCAAAAATGGGGTTTTTGAGCCACTGGTGGCACCCCTAAACATAATTTAATTTACGAATTATTATCATGAAGGCTTGTTTTTCATCAAAAACTATCATTTTTTTGCTAAGCCGGCGAAAAAAAAATTTTTCGATACACCCTAATATATATATATATATATATATATATATATATATATATATATATATATATATATATATATATATATATATATATATATATATATATATATATATATATATATATATATATATATATATATATATATATATATATATATATATATATATATATATATATATATATATATATATATATATATAAATTGGTTAGAATAACGACCAAAAACACTTTTAAAAAGAACTTTTTTTTATCTTGGGAATATATATATATATATATATATATATATATATATATATATATATATATATATATATATATATATATATATAAATCGTAACAGAAGTTGTTGCATCAGGACGCCAATAGCTCTGAAACCTGAAGTCGACCCTGTTTGCAACAAAAAACCTTGTTAACTAATTTAAAACAAATTTATAAGACTTTCTGCTATTAAACTTATGACTAACTTTTAATTTCTTTAAATAACATTATTGAGATATTTGTTAGGCTAAAAACAATTATTTGAAATGAAAAGAACTGTAAAGTTGGTATTGATACTTGGCAGTAGCACTTGGCAGTACTGACATGTAAAGTGAAATAAATCCCCATATATCATGATTTTCAAAGTCAACTTTTTAAACGTTTCAGTTAAATTTAAAAATGGCGGACGATGCCGAAAACGACGATCAATGGTTATATGGAGAAAATGAAATTACACTCCCAGAAAATAATGAACCACGACCAGACCCAAAAACAGCCGAACCTCCACCTGATGATGTCGATGATAACTTGAACAAGGTATGCGGTTTAATTTTGAAAACCTTTTGTAGTAAGCAATACATTTTTAACATTTTGTTATCATTTAAGGATGTACCAGAAGGAGAAGCTCCCGAGACTGAAACTCCTGAAGAAACTAATGAAGACAAAGAAGAAGGACTAGATGAAAGTAACGATGCAGATAAGCAGAATGGTGAAGGAAGCGATAAGGAAGATTACGATGATAGTGATGACGATGTTAATGTTGTAATTGGAGATATTAAAACCAGCCCTGCGTATACTTCACTTAATATAAAGCGAGGTGGCTTATTAACTACAACTTCTAAAGGTGACAAACCTCAACAACAACCACAGTCGGGCAAGTTTACTGTAGAAGAATTCGATCAACCTGGTACGATTAATGGAATGCCTGTTGGAGACTTTAATCTTGATAGCTTAGAGGATAAACCTTGGCGTAAACCTGGTGCTGATATTACTGATTATTTTAATTATGGTTTCAATGAAGATACGTGGAGAGCTTATTGTGAAAGACAAAAAAGGTAAAGAATTCTTATGATTTTCGTTTAGTTCACAGTTTATAACTCTAATATTGTTAGGATGCGCGTAAACGAATCTGGTACTGGCTTGTTACCTTTAAATGCAATCGGAATGCCGAGAGGACCTGTACCTATTATGAATGATAACAGTAAGTATTCTGGTACTTATGCAGGAATACGTAAAGCTGGACCTCCTCCAGGGAGGCGTATGGCAGGTTCAATAGATGTTATTGGAGGTGCAACAACCCGCATTGGTGCACCAGTCGGTAAAATGGAACCACCTAAAGAGAATGTTATACAGGTATTTAGTTTTCAAATAAACATTTTTTATTTGAACACTAATTTTGTAATTTTGTAAGGTGATGACTGCAGACAGGAGGGAGTACAGTCGTAAACCAGGTTTTCCAGATATGTCCGTTCCACCTCCCAGCAATAACTTTGAAGAATTTCAACCAGAATATGATTTCAATCCTGAACCCGAACCTTTTTATGGAGGTTATGAACCTACACAAGATTCACAGTGGGGTACGTACAGGGAGATTCAAAAAGATCTTAACTAGAGTTAATTATGGATTTTCATACAATTTGTGTCATAAATGACAGATCTGGATAATGAGTTACCATAACCTTCAAATGAATTTTTTATCTTTAATGTATACAAAAATAATAACGAGAATGAATGTAGCAATTATTTAGTGGTACTTAATGGTACTATAATTTGTAGTGACCAACAAAATTTATCGTTATCTGTTTACTTAACACAGAAACTGTCTCGAAGTATTGTCATATTGGTAACAGAGAGGTAATTTTTGTACTGCAGGATAGGTGATAGGTACACTTTGTGCCCTCATTTGTTTTTAAATTTTCTGATTTTGACAATTAGGAAGTTTTTATTTTTGTTTTTTTAAATAAAACAAGAAATGGAAAACTACTTAACTAAAAGGGGCTCCTAACTGCAAGAGGGAAACAATAAATGAATATAAATAATCCATTAAAAAATTTTGCAATAAGTACAAGGAGTTAAATCCAACACCTTTAATATAAAGCCAAATTCATGATGGTATAAATATACTTATAGCTATGGACAGGACCAGCGCAAAGCGGGTTCAACGCGTTCCCAGGAACCCAGCTCCGCGTTTTGAACGGCCCCGCGCATTATAAGGCGCCACGTTAGAACTTAATAAATACGAAAAAAGCAAACTTCTACCATTCAACCTCGTAAATCTTGATGACATAATAACAACTTTGCAACGAAAAAGATCAGAGAAATAAATTTTTAAACTCACCAGCACCACTTTCAAACATTTTGCGAAGGTAGCAGTTAAACGCAAATGTAATGTTTCCGACTCGGGCTTCAGAAAGATGTAAAAAGCACTAGCCCTTTTAGGCTCTTTAAAAATAATTTGACTTAATCATAAAATTTAACAATTGAAGAATTCGCCCGCTAAACATTTTTTCACCAAATTGGTGTCATTTTACGGGAGATCTTATGCTGATTCCGTATATGTAAGTCATTTTTGGGGAAATGCCCCTAGGCCTCCAAAATTGATTGCAACCAACCTAACCTTCATAAAAACGCCACCACCTAACCAAAACGGTATACAAAAGCAAATTCTGGTGTTTTTCAACTTAACAACCTAAACTGAATCTAACCTAACCTAAACCTAGACTAACCATATCTAACCTAATTAAATTGTGTAATTGTAAATGACAATGACAATCTAGCAATCATAGAAACTAAATACAATTATTATTAATTGCCATGGAAATTAAGCATTCTTTGTACTTTTTATTCCCTAATTTGGGGTGTTTAGGGCGCTCACTCCAAAATTGATTTAAATATTTGGAAATAGCATTTTTTGGAGCAAACGCTCCTAGACCTAACCTAAACCTAACCGCACCGAATCCTAACCTAACTAAATTGTGTAATTGTAATTAAATAATTTGGCAATCGTAAAAACTTAATAGGATTATTATTCAATTCTATAAACCTAACCTAACTACATTGTGTAATTGTAAATTACACAATCATAAAAACTTAATATGATTGATAAGATGATAAACCTAACTTAACTAATTGTGTAATTGTAAATTACACAATTTGGCAATCATAAAAGCTTAATATTAATTATTATTCAATTCCATGGAAATGAAGCATTTTTTACCTTTGATCCCCAAATTTGGAGCGTTTGCCCCAAAAATGATCTGCATATACAGAATCAGCATAAAATCTCCGTTAAAATGATACCAGTTTGGTAAAAAAATCTTGGTGGTGGGAATTCTTTAATTATACCTAAGATTTAATTTAGAAACTATTTGGGTATTAGAGATGACAAAGAAAGATTAGTAATCGATAATAATTCCACTGACATAGAAACCCTTAGATTATAGTCTGGCCAAGACAGCCATTTTATATCACAACACGTGGCGCCAAGTTTGAAAAGTACAGAAATGGTTACACGGTCAAATATTGCACGCATGTGAAAGGTATTTGATTCAATTAAAAATCATGAAATAGTGGATTATGTATATAAAACATTATTTAGCATCAAAATTAGGATGTCAAAATCAAAATATTATATCAAAAACATTGTGATATAAAATGGAGGGAACTGTGGCAACTGGCAACGCATTGGCCAGACTCTAATTGAGGGGTCTCTACATTGACATATAGCCCCTTTACTTTCAAATAGTAGCGACAACCATTGATCTCGCCGCTGGAGCAAAATCACGTTGGCGACATTGAATGTTACCAGATTTGACATTCTGTCACAATAAATCTTAGGTTTAATAATAATCATGTACAAAAACATTCACAGTTTAATATTAATTTGATAATGGACATTCACGTTTGGTAAAAACGACCATATTAATATGACATATATTTCTGTAATTCTAATTTTTTAACAACTTTTCATTAAAATGTAGTAATTTTTTGTTTATTAAAGTTTGTATCAGGTTTGCTCCACGATGTCGCTAAGTGACTAATCGTTGAGTGAAGAGTTTTAAAGAGGCGCAATCGCCTAACCAAGAACCGTGACCGAAAGTATAGCCGACATCTAGACGGCGCTGTGTGTATTTTTGTACCGAGAAAGTCGACATCCGTATAGGTACCGAGATCTCAGTATCTTGTTTACAGTTGGAGAGTACATATCGCAGTTCCCCGCTTCCGTTTCAGTATAAATTGATTTGAAAAATAAAATCCACGTAGAACCAGATCAGACTTATAGGTTTTATAAAGTAAACAATTCTACATACGAAACGGTTATTTACAACATTTTATTACAGTACATTCGTTTTCTATTTCAAAAAACGTCAACAATTGATCATTTTTAAAAATCGTGCTTTTTAACTTTAAAATCGTCATATCTTCAAAAGTAACCTAGCTATTAGATTGAATTTTTTTTTAATTGAAGAACACACGTGAGCGCATCTAGTGGTATCCGTGCCGTTACCGAATATTGTTTATTGATATCCTTAAATAGCAGTTAAAGTTAGCACTTCTTCATGAATGTATTCATATTTTGACTATGCTAGAAAAATTCTTATTTGTGTGAATTTGTCTATACTTACAGCGAAGCAATTGAAGACAAGAGAATGCAGAAATTTTTAGAAAAAAAATATTTGATCTAGAACCTATAGTTTTATAGTTATGAATAGTTTTGTGACGCACTAAACTGACAGGGGGTGATACTTTCGCAAGGCAGGCACGCGACTACCATTCGATAATCAATAATTTACAGGCAAAAGGTAGTTTTTTTAATTAAATGCCGTGCTAACACAAATATTTATTGTTTTATTAAGTCTTAAAACTGCCAATTGATAAGCCAATATGTATAGGTATTTATTGCATACGTGCCATAGTAACCTTTTTTGCTAGTTAAAAATTCTAGAACTAAATAATGTTTGTGATGTGCTGACAAAGCTCGGAAAGTTGCTTTTGTTTTTATAATGCTATATTGAATTTTTGCATTTTTGGATAAAGGTTTTTTATTACAATACACTACAATGCGTTACATATACATTATGAGTTACTTTTTTGTTTTGCCAAATTGTTAAATTATTCATTTTTGAAACGAGTGCTTTGAAAACAAAATTGCCAATAATAGTAGATTATTGATCGAGTGGTAATGTAGGCAATAACTCACACGAATGAAGTTTGCAGCGCCAGCTGCAGACTAGTGCAGTAATCATCCAAGTGAGTTATTGCGATTACAGCGAGTTGAATACTATACTTTGTCTACGACTATACAATTTTCTAAAAGAATTACAACACAAAGTTTCAAAAAGAAGCGAGTGACAATGAGTATTTAAATGCCATTAAACATTTAATGCTATTTAACACACTTTAATGCTAGGTATTTCTTGGGCATCACTTTTATTAATAACAATTAATTGCAAAAGGCGAGCAATTTGTGATCTTTATGGAAGGTGTAGAATTATGTGTAATTTATTTATCAGGTAGCAGATTAAGCGTTGTTACTGTGACGGCTTCTCTCACTTTCTTTTCTGGCGATGTGCACATTTCTGATTACTTTCCGAAGTAACTTAAGTATTTTACTCACTTTAAATATTATTTTTTTGTTTATTGTTTCCAGCCTTATTTTGTGGAACTCCATAATCATGAAATAAATAAAGATTATTAAAAGTTTCACAGTTTTATTAAAATATACCTGACAATATTGTTTCGACAGCTATGCTGTCATTATCATTAAATATTATTTCTCGCTGTTCAAGAATTGCGCCATGAAATTAACAATAATTGTTAAACATTAGTCATAGAATATCGGCTAATTGGATACCATTGCTTCGGTATTGACTATAGCAACCTCAAGGCAGTTGAATAGTGAATATATAACCCAATAGGAGTAGATAATAGTATATTATGCAATGAGCATTTAATGATAGCTATTAGGGCACGAGTGTGAAAATTATGTAATGAATATGAGTGTCTTAATAGTAGGCAGTAGAAATAGTATATTATATACCCAGGCACTAAAGTGCATCTAAGCCCGAATGTGAGTTGCACGTAAAAAAATATTTTACGGTTTTTACTTTATTATTAACGAAATTGTAAATTTTGATACTGGGATCATCATATGGGATGCATTGTGTTTTGGTATAATAGCTCACGATAAACTTAACGTAATAAAATTCAGTTTTATAAAATTATATATCTTTACCTTAGAAGTTATAATATCCAAAAGATACAATGAATAATTATTTTTGTTAACAAAAATCATTCTTTGCTGAAAATACTATTGCATTTATACCTCATTAATTTCTTTAACAAACAAGGTATTTATTCTATGGAATGAAATATATTATTTCATCCAAGTTTTTAATTCATTAAGTAGCAATTATTTATGTCACAAATATATTGGCATACATTCTACTTTGAATTTATAATCATTTTCAACAGTACAGTTACAGCCAAAAAAATCTGGGCAAGAGGTTTAGATTATTGTTATTCAATGGATCATAATGAAAATTCAGAATCTTAGATTCAAAGCCTCATTGGAAATTATTAGGTAGGCGACGCTACTGTGTATTGATAGTATATTAGTAGATCAAAAGCCTGATCTATAAATAAAAAAATTTACAAAAAAAGTTATGTAAAATCAAATAAGCGCCCAGATTTGTTTGGCCGTAACTGTACGTATAATACACCTGGCAAATCTGAACGAGGTCCTGCTGCTTAGTAGCGGCCCGCTACTAGCGGTATTTGTGTATATGAGATAAGAATGAGAATTTCTACGGGATTAACGGTCGCGCGGATTAAGTGAGGTTATCTAAAAACAATTCAATAATTTCTAGTGTTGCCAACTGTTATGCTACTTAAATCTAATTACGCCAAACACCTTTTAGAACAAAATCACACAATGACTCCTCAAAATAATATTAAATTCCTACATTTTTGTAATAACAAACGCAAATTAGACATTTTAGAAGCCTTTGAGATATACAAACACAAACTCAGGGTACCTTTAATGAATGAACAACTTGAGCTCAGTAATTCTCCGTTACTGGAAGTATTAGATATTTAATTCTGATTATTATTATTATTTTATCTAGTTACCTATTTTTGTATCTACCTTAGCGACGTGTTTGTTTATAATTATATTACCTTTGATAATGACAGCATAGCTGTCGAAACAATATTGTCAGGTTGTATTTTAATAAAACTGTGAAACTTTTACTAATCTTTATTTATTTCATGATTATGGAGTTCCACAAAGTAAGGCTGGAAACAATAAACGAAAAAATAATGATACTTGATGATCCTCTTGTAATATGTAATATAGTATATTAAGTATCAAGAACAGTAAGGACAGTTTACCGATCGATGACAATGTTTGGCGACTGAGCGAAGCGAAGTTGCCAATATTGGAGGTGATCGGTAAACTCCTTACTGTTTGAGATGGTTATACTATTTTTTGTACAATCACTATGAATATATAGGTATCAACTAAGGAAATATCCCGAAGATGGTAAAAAAAATAGATTTAAGATAGTTAATTTATTTTTGCCATGTATATCCACCAAACATTAGTTTTCGGTTTTGTCGTTACCATGGATACGTTTGTAATTTTATTTTTGAATGTCACGATATTTTTGTCGTTACCATGGATACGTTTGTAATTACTATTATTTTTGAATGTTACGATATTTGTCAAATTTGTGAGAAGGAGTGAATCTGAAAACGAATATAATTCAGATATTGAAGAGGCCTGAGCAAATTTAAATAAAAAACATTTTTTTTTAACAGTATAATTATTTAGAAAATAATGATTTTTTCGCGATCGCGAAAGAAACATCTTAAGATCATGCATTTATTTTATAACTTACATATAATTTACTTACCGTTCAGTTTTGTTAAAAACAGAACGGTAAGTAATTACTTACCAACACATTTTTGCTTAGCAACCAGTAAATATAACCTACTGTTCTAAAACCAAGTATGGTAAACAATCCGAAATAGCATGGTCGTACAAAAATTTGTTTATAATAAATAATGTATTTAGAAGTTGTTTTAGGCCAAGTGCATTTTTGAACCCGGCCCCGCAAAAGCTTACGCCGGCCCTGGCTATGGACTGACATCAACACACCTTTGTATTTGAATTATTTACTTTTAAAGATTAGAGTTCCTAAATGAAAACTTTAACTGTGTTATTTAAGAGTTAGGACACGGATGTCAAAATCCATCTCTTTCTAAGCCAAAGCTAAGCTGTCTGAAACAGAGATACTTTTTTTTTGTCGCTTTTTACTTTAGTGCCAATATTCAGCAGCTGTCAATTATAAATTTTAGGTTATGCTGTCATGTTTATTTTTATGCATGTAAAAGTTTTTACTGTAGACATTATCATTTATTTACTGTTATTTTTAAAACTACTTAGGGCCGGTATTATAAAACTTTTTACTTCCTAGATAAAATTTACTTTGAAAGTAAATTCATTTGTTCTGTCAATTTCATACGCAAATTGACAGAATAAATTAATTTACTCTCAAAGTAAATTTTATCTAGGAAGTAAAAAGTTTTATAATACCGATCCTTAGTTATATCAATTTTATATCTAATAATTTACAACAGCTTTAAGGCCCGGTATTTCCACCTCAGTATAAAGTTCAGTATAAACCTATCCTGGAGATAAACTTACGTATAAGTTATTAGCGGGTATTTCGATCTCAGTATAATATTTATCCTTACGATAAGTCTCAGTTAAATTTATACGGTACTTTTTCGCTGGATAATGTGCTAACTGGCAGATAAGTTTTTAAAATCTTTGTCAGAGCCGCCAATATTTTTGTTATTGTTGATTTTTTTTTTACATTTTCTTGCGAGTCTAAAAAATGGACAAAGATTTTCTTGTTTTATTTTAAATCACATGACGAAGATTTCTCCCTATGACATATAGTTTCAATGTTGTTAAACGACGTACAGATAATTTGGAAAAATGGAGTAGCAATTGTAGACCTTTTGGCGCAAATAGATAATTGTTTGCAGCATAAAACAACTAGGCATTGCATTTTTATGTTATGGTTGAATTTTAAAAGATTTATATTAATTATAGAAATAGTGCTGTAACACCCTTGGACGGAAATTTTTTGGTATTCGCAAAACAACAACTGTAAAAATTATAGAACGCGTTTGTGATGCATTAATGTATTTAAGAGAAAAAATAATATATACTTACCACGAACTCAGAACGAGATAAATACAACTCAACAGAAATTTTATCAGATTGCAAGATTTCCAAGAGTTAGTGCTGTAATTGATGGCACACAGGTTAGGATGCAATTGCCTGGAGGTTATACAGCAGAAAATCTTCAATGCCGAAAAGGCTACTTTTCTCTGAATATACAAGCGACTTATGCTTCTTTACATTTCACGGAAATTGTAGTACGTTGGTCTGGTGCTACACATGACAACACCATATTTGACAATTCTTTTTTATTCGGAAGATTCTAAAATGGTGAATTTAATAGGGGATAGTAATTATGCTCTCAAGAATTATTTACTTACACATGCAGCTGAACGAAAAAATAAAGCCCAAAGACTTTTTAATGAATAATACATAAGATCCAGGAACATCATTGAAAGAGCTTTTGGCATATGGAATAGACAATTTCCTATTCTATCCATATGCAGATTAACGCTTATACAAAAAATAATAGTTGCAATAGCAATCTTACACAACATTGTTAATATACGCAACAAAATAGAGCTTTCTGAAGAATATAATAAAATTGAGATTGCTGAAAATAATAACGAAATAGTAGTAGTTTTTCACTCATTTTCGCAGTAACAAAATTTTAATTTTCTCTGTTATTAGAGTTAGCAATAATTATTGATAGTAAAATATGCCTTCGTTATAACAAATGAAGCAGTAAGAAATCAAAACTTTAATGATTTTTAGCTGTTAAATATTAAAAATAAAAACCAAATTGTAAATGTGCAAACTTCAGGTAGGAGATATCTAACTGAAAGATTATTTTATACTCGACCTACATTGAAATACCCGTTTGTAATTATACTTCGAATTATCTGTAGGATAAACATATCTGCTGGATAGCTATACTACAGTTTATACCGAAGATGGAAATACTGGCCCTTAATAAAGTATTAACTGTACTGAATTTCAGATTTATATAGTTGTCATATTGACAGTTTAATTTATTAAACCAATTTTCATGATTACCAATATTCTAAGAAATAGTTTCAAAATATGAAAAGTCACTAGGAAAATTTGACATGCGTGACTTAACTCTAAATAACACAGAGCTCAGTTCATATTTAGGAACTCTATTAAAGATAAGTGAAGCCATGCAGCGTGTTAAAGGTAGTGAAAATAAAGTCTACAAAGTGAATGTTCGTTAATATAATTAGCTAAATTCTTACTTAGTCACTTAACTGCATAAGCCTTCAGGCTTATACTCATTCATATGCACAGCACAAAATAATAATTCTTTGCTTATAATGCTGCTTATAATATTATAAGTTCTTGCTACAACTCCAATAAAGTCAAATATTTTTTACCTAAGTGTAAACTCATTCTTGCAAAAATGCAAACAGTACAATTCATCGTACCCCCCACACACATACACGGCTTCACATGAAAAGTGCTCAAGTCCAAAAAAAGACTGTTTACAGGAAATTTACGCTTTTCATGTTGCTACCGATGCTTATGTACTTGTGCATGAATTTATTTTTGCTATTTAAGCTACATATACTAATTATTTTCGGAATTTATCACATTTATTTTAGGTATAGAAAAGGTAATAGTAACTTGATGATGATACTCTACAAATCTTACGAAAGTAGTTTTGTTGAACTGTTGAAAATCCATAATTCACTCCATTATTATTTTATACATGACATTACAATAAACACTTAATATTTTTTAAAAAAATCTATCATAGCACAGCATAAAAATATACAGCATACTCACTCGATTGTCGGCACTTCGAAGTTGGTAATCCGCTTCGCTTATCGCACACATCAGTGAGAAACCACGACCACTTTGCAGAGGCTTGCCAATCGTCATCATAGTGCATGCTGGTATAATAACAAGGAGTGTATAGCACAGTATAACTGTTGTTGTGTAGCACAGCAACGGCCCGACAATACAACAAGGTTACACATGGTGGCTTTCAATATTTACGAGAGTGCACCTGCTGGTTATAAATATACTGTGATCATAGGCGCTCATCCATCCCAGGTGTCGGTTATGGCCAGCCTAACGGCTCTTCAATCCATGGGTCTTACAACATGGGGAATTGGACCTTGCCAATAATTAATTTGTTGTTGTCTATTTGGGAGTTCATTTGCTAATTAGTTAGCACATTACACTTATTATTTTAGTTAACCACTTTAACAGACTACATTTTATTTTTAATTTTACTTATTATTTTACTCCACTCCTATCCTTCCCTTTTTTCCGATTAACTTTTTTGTACTTTATAAATCCTCTTCCAACATTTTTCAAAATCTATCAAAAAGATCCCATCATAAAATTCATAAATATTAGGCATTAGGCAGGATGATGAATCAGTTTATCAGGTTACTATTTCGATCATTGTTAATGGCATTAATCACAATGAAATATAGTAGTATTAATCTAATACGTAAATATGAAATTTGACAAATCGAATTTACATAACCTACATTTACAACTTGACTTCTCAATTAAAAATGTAACTAGACTTAAACAAGAAAATGAAGAATCTAGGTTAACGCGTGATCAGCTGTGAAACACATTATGATAAGATAAGAGTGTAAACAGCATCTTATGTTGCCAGGGATGTTAAAAAAAGTCGGCAGCGTACGTTAGGATTGTACTTTTTAACATTTCGTTTGTCATTGTTGAATACATACACTCTAATAAGGGGATATAATTAAAAACTTCATTACGTTGTGTCATACGTTAATGGGTAATTTAAAGAAACGTAATTAGCAAAAAATAGGGACGATAAAATCAATTTAATAAGGATCAAAATAAATTTTATTATTATAATAGGTGAAATAGAATATTTTAACGTCGACCTTAACAATAATTATTATTTATTTATTTTTGGGCGAGGAATCAGGATGGCGGAGCATCCTTCGTACCTCATGGCATTGATTACTATGATCATTTGGCCGACCGTACTAGAATTCAGTCGAATCTGGGGGAATTCCACCCCCCAGTATGGATCTTTATCGTGCCAAACATCGCATTGACACGGGACCTACAGTTTTACTTCCTATCCGAAAAGAAGGCATGTTTTAAATTTTTCTCCGCTATGAAAAATTACCAGCTCGGCCAGGGATCGAACCTGCGATCTTTGGATTATGAACCAAACATGCAAACCACTAATCCACCGAGACTGGCTAATAATTATTATTATAGTGTAAATTGATTTCATTTTCCCTATTTTGTATATTCGATTATAATTGAATATACGTTAAGCATCACGTTAACTCTTAAATAAAATCAGTTTCTGACGCTACTGAATCACTCCAGCTCACTTATTGTTTCTCTTATCAGTTAAATTACTCAAGCCAACCACGTGATTGTCAAGTGACGCCGCGTGATTCGCGATGAATTTTGCATTTCCGCCCTCGTGGTTTCTGTGACCCAGATTCTTCATTTGTTTGTTGAGGAATAGATTTTCTATATACAGTCTACAAATTTTCCTAATATTGCAACCTGGAAATATCTGTTTTAAGTATAAAACATTAAATAGTATTAAATGAATCTCTAATGGACCAAATACATCTAGCGATCCAGATAATGGTAGTTAAAAAGTATGAAAAATTCCTCATTTGTTTAATAGGTAATATTTGAATCTTATCAGTCAAAAAAGACAACTGTAATTAATTTTTGGTTTTGAAACTGAGTGTTTAGAATTGTATTGAATTATTTCCATAAATAAATAATTGTATTGTTGTAGGTTCTGCAAATAGTTCGTCGTGGCAACCTCAAGAAATAAAAACTTTGACGCCATCAGGGCCAATGGCACCACCAGTAGCTGCACCTGCACCAGTTCCTCCAATAAACATGCCATTGTCGACTTCTATGCCAGCACCCAGTCCCGTTCAACAGGATAATAGTCCGCAACATAGATCTAGATCAAAGGATACTACAGAGGGTAGAGAATCAAGTCGTAGGGATAGAGAGAGATCGAGGGATAGAGATAGGGAGAGATCTCATAGACGAGAAAGATCTCGTAGTCGATCACGTAGACACAAATCGCGATCGAGAAGTCCTAGTCATCGATCACATCGTAAGAAGAAGTCTAGAAGACATGAAGATAGTGAATAAGTTTAAAATGGATTCTTATAAGTTAAGATGTAACTTGCATTATAGTATAGACTATTTTTAATCTGTTGGTATTAATAAAAATAATTTTAGTCAGAGGGTGTGTTTTTTTTTTAATAAATGTTATAGATAATCTGCATTTAATGATGCACAACAAAATCTGTTTTCTTGTACGCAATTACATTTTCTTTTATAGCTTTTGACAGAAATGTGATAAAGGAATGAAACAAAAACTATTTTAAAGTGCATTTTTTGGGGTTCATGACAAATGATTGGTCATATGGCATACTTTAATATTAAAAAGGTTTTTATTTCAGCCTCTGAAATCTTTGATCTTGAATTTTTCAAAAAAAGAAGATTAAGGATTTTGAAAGAAATTAGTCATAAAGTTGATCTTATCTTCTACGTATGTATACCTGTCTGCACATGCTCTATTAATTGGCCATTTGACTTCAACCCGGTTCCAAAATATTTCTAATATTCCAAGATTCCCCTATCACACATTTTTAATATTCCATCAGGGGCTACAATAATCAGTTTTCTCTGGTTTTTGCATCTCAATAGGGATCATTAAAAGTTATAAAGGCAAACGTAAATGCCAATATGGTCAAAATCACTCATTTTGCACACTTTAGAAGGGGTAACTCAAGAATCACTTTTGTAAAAAATATATTTTAGATTTTTATGTATCTAGGCTATAACAGTCGTGCGAAATTTTAATAAAATCAAAGAGGATGTTGTTCAAACCTCTGAAAAATTGGATCACTTGATATGGAATTATGCTTTAACATCAACAACAAAACAGTTGGAAACAACCATTCGGAAAAAGGTAAGTAACAGCCTTGGTAGTGTAATGTCTAGAGTGCTGGACTTTCACCCAAGCGGCCCGCGGTCGATTCCCGGTGCCGGCAGGTCTGGTTAAGGTTTTCTGCAGTTTTCCTTAGCTGTGACACAAATGTGGGATTTGCGCTGTTCCATCTGTAAGTCGGCTGCAGCCGCACTTAGGGCCTACTTAATAATAATAATCGCCCCCTCCCTCCCGCACAAGCTTATAGCTTCTGGGGCCTGGTTTCCAGGCTATGGGTTGTAGCAATTATTATTATTATTATTATTATAGTCAGAAATGTACAGGGTGATTCAGATTGCTTGTTTGTATGGACTATGGAGCATCTCTATAACAATAAAAGAGATAGAAAAAGACAAGTAGTTCAGTCTCAATCTCTAATAAGAAACTTACGAGATTCTCTTGAAAAAGGTCTAATAAACTGAAACACGTGTAGGGAACATTCTACATAATTTATGGAAACATTTAAATACAACAGTTTTTCTTAAAACTAAAATCAACCACAACTAATTTGTTAGTATTCCAGCAGTATCTGTTGAATTCCTTCGAACAGAAAGCACAAGTTGATTCTGTTTATACAGACTTTTCGAAAGCATTTGACAGTGTAGATCATGAAATACAACTACTAATACTAGAAAATCAAGGATTTGGTCCTAACAATAAAATGGCTAAAAAGTTACCTATGTGATAGGTTTCAGTTTGTTAGAATGAATAATTTTATGTCTAGAAAAATAGAAGTATGTTATGGAGTTACGCAGTTCACAGTTTGGCCCTATTTTCAATAGTTTTATTAATGATGTAAAATCTGTCATTAGACACTCAAAATTTTTATTATTCGCAGATGGCCTTAAAATATTCAAAACTGTATTAACTGGAAGATATGTCACTGCTGCAAGAAGATTTGAATTTTACACAATGGGTGTCTTCCAACAGATTAAAACTTAACGTAAACAAATGCTACACAATAACGGTTGCTAAAATTTGGAAACACCATAGCAGCACATTATACTTTAAACAACGAGCAATTGCAGCCGGTAACAAAAATTAGAGACTTAGGAGTGACATTTCATACGGAGATCAACTTTTTTTAAATCCTCGAAGATGTTATAACGCCTCGGCGTTATGATACATCTTCTCGGATTTAAAGTATCGCTTGATCTCCTAATTACTTAATATTATATTATTACTATGGAGACGGCGTAAACGAGGGTAGTACAAGGGATGGTCTAATTTAACAATTTACGCTATGAAAACAGGCCGCTAAAAGGTCATAATCGCCCGATCGGACATAATAGTATATTATGCATTAAGGGCTTAATTGAGTGTGTTAGAGCCCGTAGAGTCAATTCTCGCTAAGACGATAAAGGGATCTAACACACTCAATTAAGTCCGAAATGCATACGTTAGTTTATGTCCGGCCTAAGTTTAAATTAATATTTAATTTTCAAATAAAAATAATTTGAAAAGTACAAAACTTCAAGTAGGTAGGTGCAGCGATAAAACTTCAAGTAGGTAGGTGCGATGGTATATAATTACTATTATTACTATGGAGACGGCGTAAACAAGGGTAGCTATTTTTCTAGCGGGCTCTAAAAAGTTTTAGAACCCTAGAGCTCTAATTTAGCAACTTACGCTCTAAAAACAGGCTGCTAAATAGGTGATAGTCGCCCGACCGGACATAAATAAAATGATGATTCAGTGATTATAATAAAATAATGTTTGTATATACAACAGTATTATTACCAAGGTAATATTGACAACAGCCACCTTATAATATTATATTTAAAAAAAATTGACAGTTTTACTTCGTTGCCCA
The DNA here is from genome assembly GCA_929113105.1 of Agrypnus murinus. Classification (NCBI taxonomy): domain Eukaryota; kingdom Metazoa; phylum Arthropoda; class Insecta; order Coleoptera; family Elateridae; genus Agrypnus; species Agrypnus murinus. The sequence continues at coordinate 133,645,753 of OV816028.1, read as the reverse complement.
GGGAACGAAAGTTTTTCATACGTAGCAACCACCCAGGGCCGGCGCGAAGCGGGTTCAGCGTGTTCCCCAGAACCCGGCCCCGCGCTCTAGATGGCCCCGCGCTTTAGACGCCACGGGTTTTATATGGTTCCGCGTTACAACTTACAAATACGCGCGCTTTCTCTGCTGCTGTAGTCACACCGATGTTTCCGTGTGACTTAACGACTGGCAAAGCAAACTTCCACCATTCAAATTACGTAAATTTTGATGATGTAATTAAAAACTTGGCAACTAAAAAGGCCATAAAAATAATTTATGGTGATTCCGAATATGTAAATAATTTTTAGGGCAAACGCCCCTAAGTCTTCAAAATTGATTGCTACCAACCTAACCTCCACAAAAACACCACTGCCTAACCAAATCGCTATGCAAAAAAAATTCGAATTTTTTTCAACCTAACCTAATTTAGCCTAACCTAAGGTAACCTAAACCTAATTCTAACCTAACCTAAACCTAATCTAACCTAAACCTAACCTAACTAAATTTGGCAATCATAGTAACTTAATATAATTATTATTATTTTTGTTTGGGGGTGGTTTGGGGTGTTTGCCCCAAAAATATTTATATATTCAGAATCAGCATTATATTTCGTTAAAATCACATCAGCTTGGGAAAGAATGTTCGGTGAGGGAGTTCTTTAATTAATACCTGAAGTTTAATTTAGAAAATGCCATTTTTCCCATTTGGGTATCAGAAATCACAAAAGAAAGATTAGTAATTGCTAATAATCCACTGACATAAAGTCACTACATCTAGTCCCCTTTGCAGCCCGCAAAACGCCGCCATATTGGGGCAAAAAAACAGAAAGTTATTTATTATTTTAGGCTAAGCTTGAATTTAATCAAATCCACATTTAGTTTAAAAAGTTTCTCTTATTCTGAAAGTTCAAACCTTTAATACTAATATATCAAATACGTAAAATGTAGTTTTAATTTGTCCATTATTAAAGATCACTTTTCTCTGTCTCAAAATGGCGGCGTTTTGCGGTATTCTGATCGACCAGCGCGGCCTAGGTGACTAGATGTAGTGTCTACACTGACAAATGTGCGAGCGCCATCTATTGGCATGTACTTGGTTTTATGTTTACTTTGAATTCTATACAGTATTACATTTTTTTGTTGGTTATGTTTTTTTATTGTTAAAGTTCGTTTCAAAAAATGCTGTGCAAATGCTTTTCAAAAAAAATGCTGTGCAACTCGTTTCTTCGTCGCTCGTGCTTCGAAAGACGCCCGGAATAAAGACTTCGTGTACTTCGTAAATATAACTATAATGAGCTCTATGGTTTTAGCGTAATACACGAGTATGTAATAATATGTTTATAATAAATAATTTATTTAGATTTTCTTAAGCCAAGTGCATTTTTGAACCCGGCCCCGCAAACGCTTACGCCGGGTGAACCACCTCGCATGTTTTACTTTCGCTTTCGGTTGCCTTGTCAAGATAGAAAGTTACACTTTCGTAAAGGGGAGAATGAAAATAAAATAGATAAAAACAGCTTTAACGAGAGAAACAATTTCAGTCAAGCATGCTTGACCGTAACACATCGCACATACATTCTAGCCGGAGTGTAGTGAGGAATTGCTGACCGGATGGAGAGCATCCAATGCCCGTCGCCGTCTCACTTTAGACATCACTGATGTTGTAGTATCATCTTTGTCTGTCTGCGCACAATAATCACTCGTCTATTTTTCTATACTCTAACAAACAAATGAAGAATCTAGGTTGCCGCGTGATCACCACCTGGTAAACACATAAAATATATGATCAGATTTCAAGCAACACTGACATTATTTAAGCTGTTAAAAACGTGTGACGTGTATGTTGCCCGCGTGATTCGCGATGCGGTATACAAGTTAACCCTCGTGATTTCGGCGACCTAAATTCTTCATTTGTTTGTTAGAGTATAGTAGTAATGGCTGTATTATACTGGGTATCCACTCTTAAAGTCGATCATAGGCAATTAACATTGTGAATTTTACTTTTATGTATTTTGCTGTGCTTCTATTAAATCAATACATATTAAAGTATTGAACAGTTTAAATAGTCCTTATTCAATTCAGGCATACGCTAAAATGAAATAATCTGAAAAGCATGACTTGTCATACTTAACAACAGTCAACTTTTAAATTAGTATTTTAAAATAAAAATCGCATTCTTAATGTTATTATTGTTTGTTTGTTTGTGTTTGGGCGAGGAATCAGGATGGCGGAGCATCCGTCGTACCTCATGGCACCGATTACTATGATCATTTGGCCGACCCTACTAGAATTTAGCCGAATCTGGGGGAATTCCTACCCCCAGTAGGGATCTTTATCGTGCCAAACATCGCATTGACACGGGACCTACAGTTTTACTTCCTATCCGAAAAGAAGGCATGTTTTAAATTTTTCTCCGCTATGAAAAATTACCAGTTCGGCCGGGGATCGAACCTGCGATCTTTGGATTATGAAGCAAACATGCAAACCACTAATCCACCGAGACTGGCTAATGTTATTATGTTTTTATAATCTTCTCTTTTTGTTGATACCATTATCTTTCTTGTAGTTGAATTTGGTGAACAGGAATCACCAAAAACGTTAAATGCAAATGTTCGAATTTGAGAATGAACAGAGGCTGTATACTAACATCAAATTGCTTTATGAGAAATGTGTATTAAACATTTTAATTAAGATCATTTAAATATATCTAATAATTTAGTATTTAAACAAATTTTTTATTGTAATGTTAACTACGTAAAATGCTACATTCTGTCATTTTAAAAATTAAAATAGAAACCTAAGCAAACAATTATTACTAGTATTAAAATGTACTTCCGATGAGTGATATTAATCGTTACCCATAAAAGGAGGCAACCAAATGGCCAATAAGAGTTTTGTTATTGGTATTTAATGACATTATTGTATTTACCAGAGCAAATGTTGCTTGAGAAAAGTAGATTGGACTCAAGGCTGTATTCAAGGGGGGGTTTAAGGGGTCTGAACCCCCCAAAACTAAACTTAATACAATAAAATGACAACAAAATAAAATTATTTTTCTATTCTGCTTCCTGAAAATAAATTCTCCCAGAACCCCGCCGGAAATAAATTTCTGGCTACGGCGGCCCTGATTGGACCAATACAAAACAACAGGACAGCTGTGTTCATAATTCGAAATCAGAATAACAGGTTAATCTCCAAGATTCACTTGACAGTCAATCCTCAAACAGTCTCAAAACCTACTATTTGCAACTTAAAAATAATAATTGTAATAATAATAAAAAATATTGTTGATAATAAAAAATTAAAAATAATAAGACATCAAACACTACAAGAGTAAATGGAAATTAAAAAACATCATGTAATGTTAGTGTATTACCTATGTTCATACTCAGCAGCCATCTCAAAAACGCTTTAGAGCTCGATGACACACTTGTTTTGAAAACTATATTTGCATGAAAAATTTCCTGGTGAATCCGAATCTGGAGAGTGCTCGTCAATTTTGAATGGCCGTTAATATCCTTAAAAACCCATTTTTATGAAAATTTAGAAAAATCAAGAAAGCACTACTTTTCAGTTTGCATGATCATAATTTTGTCCTGAATACAGGTAGAAATGTTTTTTCAAAATATTCTCCCAGAGTTGTAGATTGTAACCAGCGGCGGTTACTATACATATCTTTTTTGATGTTCTGTTAGCGAGCGGCAAACGTTGTATCGCTGTAAGTATGTTTGATAATATTTCCTCCAATTAAGGTTTAACGATGGTGAACGGACAAGCAGTCGCTGGAGATGTCGGACTTCACTAATATCAGAAACTAACCCGAAGATAGAGGGAGGGCAGTCGTTAGAGGTGTCGGGAAGCACTAGGATTCGAGACTAGCTTGTGGGGAGACCACACGGCGTTCATCCTTAGAACTGGTCGTTGTCTACCCAATCCCAGGCTTGTCTGGGCAACGGATGACGCGATCAGAATGAATTGTGTGGTAGAGTTATGCCGAGGTGTTGCGTTTACGTTTCACCGAAGTGTTTCTAGACGATGACTTTAAATCGTTGCGGAGGGAGCTCTGCTAACAAGAGGTGTGGGTGGATTGAATCTTACCTGACGTCAGAGTCTTTTATGGAGCTAAGTATCCCGCTGTCTGACGAAGACGAAAGGAGGAGATTTAAGTGAGGTTTATCTCGGTTAGGGAGTTCGCTCGCTAACCCATGAGAAACTGCATGCCTTCAGGTAGCGTTTCGGAGGTGACAGTACGGGGGTCTGGCATATGCTGTCAGTTCCAGCGTCGGATTCCCAGAAATCGTCTAGAGACCTACACTTAAAGGACGTTGATGCGAAAAGATACATAGCCTCTTACGTTCAAGACAACTTCACCTTAACGGGTACACACCGGGATGCTACTTTTAAGGGCCCTATAAAGTAGCCTCGAAACGAAGCTCCGTCGGGGGCACACCAGGCCTATAACTGGGAGATCGGGGTGGCAAAACCCCGCTTAAAAGTCCTGCCACATCTGAGGTTGGATTCCATCGAGCAGTGGCCCCAACCCTGGCTCGGTGAAGGAACTTCTGGGTTCCGATGCACTGGCCTAGGTTGGGGTAATAGTCCTAATGCTGGAGGCAATTGACCCCGTATGAAAGAGGACGGGAGGGTGCCGGCGGGTGAGCACGTGTTAAGTCAATTGCTCCAGTACGAACCTGGTTAGCTAGTAGAGGGTGGATAGGCAACCTCGCTCCGACCAGCGAGTCATATAGTTCTTTCATCTGTGCAGCGAGTAACTGGGAGCAATTGCTGTGCAATTGCGCGCTGATTGAGCGTATCTCAATTACTTCCTCCCAAGGGAAGGAACGTGGGGATATGTTAACACGGGAACCCCACGTAAAACATTCATTGTAATCAATCAATAAATTAAGGTATAAGAAAAGGTTGTAAATATAATTGAAATTGTTTATGATTTTTATAAAAATGTAGATCAGTATTTTTACCGAATATCTGTTTTACAAGACGGGGAAAATTCATGGTTGGTTCTATATATAATCTATAATCACTAATAGGTTCTTAACGGATTCCTTACTTTAAAGTAGGCTTGATGCAGGACTGGATTAACTTTATTGTCTAGTCCAAGTTTCAATGTTGGTTGAATACTTCGCCTTCTATATTACTTTTCTGATTTTGGTTGAACGATCTATCGAACTATCGAATGGTTATTTCTAGAGTAGGATATATTTAATTCATTGATGGTATTCTAGACCAGTTTAAGTATGTAAACATTTCGAAAGACATCTAATCACAAAATATAATCAAGACAAAGAAAATCAGTTATATTCATTTAGATCTCTCCCGATGTTACAGTAAAACTACAATAAAAAAATTACTTATGTTGCACTACTTTAATCAACTATATAGCAATAATTAATACCTATAGGTTTGTTGTAAACTTTGTTCTAACAAAATCCATCAGGTTGGGTTATGATCTTAGGTTATGACTTAGGTCATCGCAATGCCCCCATTTTCGCGCTCAGTAAAAGTTGCAATACGGCTGCTATCGAAGCCGACACGATCGTCATATGAGGCGCATTACGTTCTAAAACGTTAAATTAACGCTTAGTACCCAACTGAAAACAAGTGGAGTTGTCGATTATTCATGTTTTCATGATAATTAACATGTTTCGCCATTTTTACTATATAGTGGAAGTGTATGAGATGACCTATGTTTCTAAGCTTGCTTAGACATTTACGGACCTTGAGGTTATGACAAATAACCTAACCTATAGAACAATTTTTTTCCACCACGCGATGTTGCCGCCTCAGTTTGTTAGGTTCGCCGCTTTGCACTGGAAAGGACGCAATTGAGGTTACATTAGAAACGTAATGAAATGAACTACCCCTTTACGCGTATATCTAGTGATACATGCTTTTGTTTTGTTTTTGTTCTGTATTAGATTATATCCAATCACCGTTACACTAATGGTCAAGTATTTTTACCAATTTCTACGCTCACTTGGCTTGAAAGAAGCTTTATTATAAGACTAATAAATGTTGTTGTGGTTTCTTAGTAACACAGAAATACTGCAAGCTAAGGTACTCTTGATTTACTGTTTAGAGTTGGTGACATTTTTCAGAGAATACTTTTGGATCTTTTTAGTGCTGGTTCAGGTGCGTATAATTACATTTTTTATGGTAATTTTAAGTTACGCTTTATAGAATTATAAATTTTACAAAATTGGTGCAATCACGTTTACGTACCTTATTTAAAAATCATTCATTAAATGAAACGCTGATTGTGATTTATTATGACGATTGGTAGCCATACAAAAACAAAACTGTATAGTGGATTTGGGGTTTGGAAAGCTTTCAATTTTAATAGTTTCTTTACATTTTATAGAGAAATAATGAATAGTACTACAGAAGACAGTTCAACAAGCAACGTTTATAATTTAGAAATGTTACTTGGTCTCAGTAGTTCTTCAAATATGGCGAATTATGACACTTTTATGGGCTATGTAAAAAACAACGACAATTCCACGTATCAAGATTGTAATGGAAATGGCTACTCAAATAAGGAGAATCTTAACACAAAGAACATTCTAAAGTATATCTGTGATAAAAATAACCTTATAAATAAGGTAAGTGTTAGTTTTATTTATTAATAAAAGACACGTTTTAAAATGAAAATAATTGAGCAACAACTCATTGTCGTTATTCATTTATTTATAAAAGATGGAGGAGTTGAAGTTACGGCAACATTATTTTCTAATAATGCCATGTCGTGTTCATTGTTATTATTAGAAGATGTATCTTCATCTTCAGGAACTTTATTCAGACTTCCCTTGTAACATTTCGGTTTTTTATTCTTCCTTTCTGTATAGTCAAGCACTATGCATACGAGACAGTGGTAGCTGTCCCGTATGCGCTATCACGCTCATACACATTGCGTACGAGCGTAATAGTGCATACGTCGTATCGCGACTGCTTCCACTGTTTCGTATGCACTGCACGCTGCTGCTGTATAGTGCCTAATTCTAAATATTTTCGTTCTACCCTCGATACCAATTTAGATCTATTACATTCCAAATTTCTACTGCTATTGATTATTCAGTTTTTGGTCTACAAAAAGTACATATATGTTTAATATTCATGTAAATAAGACTATCTAAGAAGATAAACAGCTTCGAAATAAGTCGCAACTATATTTGCATCATATTGAGTGAATACAAATGTAAGCCAACTATGGACTAAGTATAGGATGTCAATAAACTTTAATACTTTTTTTATTAAGTATTCTCCATTTCAAGAAATAGTCAACTTGTTCAAGTATATAGGAAAATAATTTAGACTTACCTTTTATTCATTTATCCAACGCCTCTCTTATAAATAACATGTTTACGGTGGTCATTTTAAACAAGGAATGTGATTGTTTACTCTTTTGTTATACTAAACCCCTACGTTGCTAGTGGCAACACGCGGGCTATTTTTGAAAAACTTACTTCTCCGAAGAGATAATTTGGTTTCATTGCATATCCTAAACAATACAGTGTCTTTTATCACACAAGTTGAATATTTTATATTCAATTTTTTGGATTTGGATAGTAATATAACAGAAACATCAATTTATTTTAAAATTATAAATTATACAAATCAGCTATTTAAAATCGGCTACTTTAATCTATAAAGAAAAACGTCAAACAAATTATTTTTTCCTCGTGAAATCAAGAAATGTCAAACTAGCAACTGTTTTTTATTTTAAGCGCCACCTACTGTGATATCTACCATAATGAAATAACGCCATACACTAAGAAACCATCGATCGCAGCGCCACCGCGTATGAAAAGTAAATACTTACGGGCCGAAAACATAATATTTATGCATTTTGGAACATTGCAATATTTTTAATTGTTTCGTGCTAATTAAATATCTCAAGAAATTTGTGTATTAAAAAAATATAATGAGTAAGCCATACAGTAACCGTGTGTGTTGTGTGCTTAGATGTAAAAGTGCAGAAGGAAAAACGTTAAACGTAAAATTCTACAGGTTCCCTGGACGAGATTACGAATTAGAACGAAAAGAAAGTGGATAATTTCTGTTCGATGAGAAAGGTAAGTATTAATAGAATAAAGTTAAATAAAGACATTCTTACAATGTTTGTATAAAGTTATGTAACTTTTATTAATATCTTCAATATTTTATAAAATATTTTCATTCATTGAATTAATAAATTTAATTAATTTTTATTGGTTAAATGTTAAAAATTCATATAACTATTGTTTTGCAGAGTTGGGAAACACCATGGGCACCAAACGCAAATACACGAATATGTAGTCTTCATTCTATAGGAGGCAAGAAATCAAATGATCCGCGTAATGTATCATTTCATCCAATGATTTTTCCTTGGAAAAAGGAAAACAAACTGGCAGCTGTACGCGCCAAAAGACTAGAAAATCGACTGAAAAAAAGTGGAATCTAATGTACAAGAGCTCAGCATTTAATAATATTAAATAACTATGAAATAATTTAAAAAGAAACATTTATTACAATACAAAATTTATTAATGTTTTAATTAATTTAAATACAAATAATTTAACCATAAATTCTCGAATATTTTCTTTGTGAAATTCAATTTATTGACTTGTGTTTTGCAAAAATAAATACCTACCTTTACTTTTAGGAAATAAAGATTTTTTTTGGGAGTGTATTATGTTCCTACCGGTAGGTAACAAATTTCTGAAAAAAATTGTTCCTACCGGTAGGCGTTTTGTATTTCTTTAAAAATTCACCTATCGGTAGGTGAATTCTTTTTAAATAATTTTTCACCTACCAAAACTTAACATAATTCAACAACAAAACCTGATCACGAATACATTTTTGTAACGTAACTACATACATGGGTCATTTTTCATTTAGACATATTTTTAAATTAATCAAATTATACTCATTTCACAACTAGAATGCAGTAAAATTTGTCAGACAAAATCAGTAAAATGTAACAGTTGCTTACTTTGTTTCTTCTAACAACATGTGTTGTTATCAGGCTTCATTCAAAAAAATGGTTATGTGTTAATTGTAAATGCTAATAAGGTGGTCTAAGGTGACCCGATTTCTTCAGAATCGATAAGGTGGTGCATTAGGGATGCCCACCCTCATAAATAATTTATTAAGCAAGCTTTTCGAACAATTTTTGAATGATTTTTAGATGTGCAATCTATTGACCGAAAGCTTCGATTTTTATTAATAGTATAAAATTCAAACAGTCCTTCAGCTAACGCTAACTGCTTTTCTTTTCCAAAATTAGTTTTACGGAAAAATCTTGTAACTTAGAAGTAGAGGCAGCAACATTTACATATAGTTTATGCTTATCGGTAGCCAGATGCTTTTGCCCAAGTAGCGCTGGAATAGAAATTCATATGAAAATTAGTGCCTCTAATCCTTTTTGCATGCCACAATTAATATTCCAAAGTGATGCTTAATGGAATGTAATAGTTACGTGTCTTTCGGTATATTTTTGGCGCGTTAAAATTAATACGTAAAAAATACATCTTTTTCATGTCTTCGTCATTGCCAAGAACAGCTGTTGTAAGTTGAGTGGGCTTTCCCTATTTTACAGGTTTTAATTTTGTTTGACGATAAGTGTGATTAGCATTGTATAGATGCAACTACGGTTATTTCTTGTAATTAATGTTAACTCAGCGTTTGTATTTAAACCCAAATAAAGTGTGCGATATTTATTTATATAATTGGCACGGTCAAATTAAAGATAAATGATATCTAGTTTTTGAAAAGAAATATAAATCCGATGGATACCAATATTGAATATAGTTTACTGCAATTTAGAAGTTAGAAGAAAATTAATTAAAAAGTTTCCATTTACGTTTATTGTTTCAACCAATAAACGTAATGTAGCTGTTTTGCTGTCTATGTTCGTTAAATCATGAGTATCCATGAAAAGCGGAACATTTAGAAGATTTTGTGGGCACCGGAACAGGTGAAACAAAAGCGAGACTGTCCCGCCAAAAGCGGGACGTCTGGTCACCTTATAATAGTCGTTTATTTTGGTTATACTATAAAATATTTCGATAATATATTATTTTTGTAATAGGTACAGTATACAAAATATATTTACATATGTTTGAGAAAAACAATCTGTTTTTGTTTTTTTATATCAGACAGTACAATTCCTTTAAGCTTTATATAGATAGTTAATATAACAAATCGGTAAAGCGGTAGGTGAAAAATTATTTAAAAAGAATTCACCTACCGATAGGTGAATTTTTAAAGAAATACAAAACGCCTACCGGTAGGAACAGTTTTTTTCCAGAAATTTATTACCTACCGGTAGGAACATAATACACTCCCTTTTCTTTTCTTTTTGTACTGGTTGCTCCAGGTGTTTCCCGGATAACAGAACCTGATAAAATTCGTTTGTCGTCGATTATTTCTTCTGTCACATTACTTACATAACAACTTTGCAGTAATTTGTTGCCTGTACTTAACGATTTCTTTCGAAAACAACTAATATCTACAGCTTGAAAACCACACTTAATAAGTACGTCCATCTTTTTGTTTTATTAATAAATTGTTTTATGCATCAACACTATAAACAGGCTTCAGTTCAAAATTTTCTGCTCACAGTTTACTCCCGCGACCGCTAGAGGCGCACGTATAGATTTTTAAAAGTGGTTGCTTAGTCTATAGATTATGATATTTTTATGTAATATAAAGTGGTGTTGGATAAAACCTTATATGGTGCACGTGAGATAAGAATGTTATCCACTTGGAACACTTTCGTTCGTGGATAATGTCTTAGTTAACTCACTAGAACAGAAACATCAATTTTCTAGTTACTTACCTATTATACAAAATAGCTACATATTTAAAAATTGGCTCTTCGAAGCAAAAGAAAAAACGCCAGACACAAATTGTTTTTCTCATTCACTTTCTTTTCGCTAAGAATAAAGGATATGAAATTTCTTGACACTTTTCTTTAAGCCCGTATGACATTGTACTTTTTTTTGTTAAAAAGTAGCATTCAAGTCTGAAAACTGTAGATGCTAGTGGTTTGGATAATGTAAATCAAAAAACACTATGTAAATCGCAGGTTTGCCAACTGCCAACTTTATTTGTTTTGATGTATATTTTCTAACGCTACATTCGTAGACAATAATATTTTTATTTATTTCATTAAAAAAATGAACACTGACTAGTCAATTCTGTTAACTCTAGCTTGCCAACAACAACTACTACCTATAATAATAATTATAACTTAATTCGTTTGCTACTCGCGCCATACTCTATTTCGACAGGTTTAAATTCATAACCTGAAAAACATTTTTGTATTAATTTTGTTAGCGAGCAGGTGGCAGCCTGCTTATTTTAAATTAGCTTATTAATGAAATTTGGCGGTACTATAAAATTCTAGCCAAAAAATTACAATGTCACGACATGGGCTTTAGATTTCACTGGTAACTGGTAATAGATTAATAATATGGCTCTTCAAAATGTCTTCAGGGGCAGAAACGTAGCTTTCAAAAGCTACTACTTTCGGTTCACTGTTCAGACCAAGAAATGTCCAACTAACGCTTTTTTTCTCGCAGTTTATTTTCACAGCCATCTACTATTACAACTGCCATACTAAAATTATTAATTTATGTAAAATAAAAAGGTATATAAAACTTGGACCTAGTGGTAAGATTTCTTGTTCATGGGTAATATTTTACCTCACTGGTATACCATAAATAATATGATATAGGTAATAATATACAGTGTGGTGATAAAGTAAAAAACAAAATTCATAATTGCGTTATTTAATGTTTTCAAGCAAAACGCTCGGACAGGTCAATTTTATTTTTAATAATAATAATAATAATTGCTACAACCCATAACCTGGAAACCAGGCCCCAGAAGCTATAAGCTTGTGCGGGAGGGAGGGGACGATTATTATTATTACGTAGGCCCTATGTGCGACTGCAGCCAACTTACAGATGGAACAGCGCATATCCCACACTTGTGTTACAGCTAAGGAAAACCTTAACCAGATCTGCCGGCATCAGGAGTCGACCCCCGGGCCGCCTGGGTGAAAGTCCGGCACGCTAGACATTACACTACCAAGGCTGTTATTAGCCACCTTATGACATAAAAATTGTACTTATGACGTCATGTATTTTTGCACAATGACGTCATCATTGTTTTTTTAAATGACAACCGCAATTTTTTGCTGGTTTTTATAGCTGGTCCAACTATTTAAATGATGGTGTAAAAAAATTGGTACTTTAGATAACTATTTTTTTGAGAAAATAACAAATAAAAATGTAACCTTAATGGAAGAAAATCTTAATTAAACCCCAAAAACAAACAAAATTTAGGGCAAGTGTTTAAATTGCTCTCCGTCAACCATTTAGCACTGACCGATACGAGTGTACACTTCGCTCAAGGACTTCAGGAGTAATATGCTCCACTTCAGCGCGAATCCTTTGCCGTAGCTCGCCTAAATTATTTGGCCTGTTAAAATAAACCTTTGTTTTTAAATTACCCCACAGCAAAAAAAATCTAAGGCAGTCAAGTCTGGCGAACGCGGTGGCCACTCAATTGCTCCTCGACGTCCTATCCACCTTCCAGGAAATGTGGCGTCAAGATATTGACTAACGTTTATTCCAAAGTGAGGAGGCGTTCCATCTTGTTGAAACCAAATATCCTGATGGGGTACATCTGCTTCGTGATCATTTGGAAACATTGCTGTCAGAGCTGGCACTAAATCAAACCGCAAAAAGTCCAAACAACGTGCTGCTGTAAGGTTTTCTTCAAAAAAGTAAGGCCCTATTAAACGCGGTTCAATTATTTCAATCCAAACATTTAATTTCCCTTAGCGTTGACTGTGAGAGTCTTGAGTACAGTGAGGATTTTCTCTTGACCAATACCTGCAATTGTGATGATGTACTGTCCCATTCAGGCAAAAAGTGGCTTCGTCAGAAAAGAGGATATTATTTAAAAAATTTATTATTAAAATTCATCGCAGCGTGACATTAGTTCTTCGCAAAACTGCAAGCGGCGGTCTGCATTATCCTCGTGTAATTCGTGAATTAATTGAACTTTGTAAGGATGATATTTTTATTTCTCGAACAACTTCACGACAAAAGAGTGGTCCACGTTGTTTTAAAACGTCAAATTTATGAGTATTAGTTTTTGTTTCATCCGTCAAAAGTGATACAAGATTGTCTGTATGTTTTACGTGGGGTAACTCACTGGTCGGAGCGAGGTTGCCTATCCACCCTCTACTAGCTAACCAGGCTAGTACCGGAGCGATCAACATATACGTGCTCCCCGCCGGCACCCTCCCGTCCTCTTTCATATGGGGCTAAGTCCCTCGTCCAGCAATAGGACCATTCCCCAAACATAACTCAGTTGATAGAGAGAGCCCTCCAGTCCTCTTTCATACCTTCATAAGCTCCTCTCCGAGACAGGGGTTGGGGCCACTGCCCGATCGAATCCAACCTCAAATGTGGCGGGACTTGGTTTTTAAATGGGTTCGCCATCCCGATCTCCCCGTTATAGGCCTGGTGCTCCCTCGACAGAGCTTCGTTTCGAGGCTACTTTAAAGGGCCCTTTTTAAAGCAGCGTCCCGGTGTGTACCCGTTAAGATGAAGTTGTCTTGAACGTGAGAGGCTATGTATCTTCGCAACAACGCTCTTTAAGTGTAGGTGTCTAGACGATTTCTGGGAATCCGACGCTGGAACTGACAGCATATGCCAGACCCCCGTACTGTCACCTCCGAAACGCTACCTGGTGGCATGCAGTTTCTCATGGGTTAGTGAGCGAACTCCCTAACCGAGATAAACCTCGCTTGAATCTCCTCCATTTGTCTAGGCCAGACAGCGAGATACTTATACGGTAAAAGGCCCTACGTTAGGTAAGATTCAATCCACCCACACCGGACCCCCTTGTTAGCAGAGCTCCCTCCGCAACGTTTTAGGGTCATTGTCGAGAAACACTCCGGTGAAACGTAAACGCAATACCTCGGCATAACTCTACCACACATTTGATTCTGATCACGTCATCCGTTGCCCAGACAAGCCTGAGATGGGGTAGACTCAAAAGTGATACAGACGTGATAACGATAATTTGCAAAAACTAGTTTAAATTTTTAAGTGTGTTATTTTCCCAAAAAAATAGTTTTCTAAGGTACCAGTTTTTTACACCATCATATAAGTAGTTGGGCCATCTATAAAAACCAGCAAAAGTAATTGGGGTTGTCATTTAAAAAACCAATGATGACGTCATTGTGCAAAGACACATGACGTCATAAGTAACATTTTTATGTCATAAGGTGGCTAATTAAAAAATAAAATTGACCTACCCGAGCGTTTTGTTTGAAAACATTAAATAACGCAATTATAAATGTTGTTCGTTACTTTATCACCACATGTATATGAATTTTAGATAAAGGTTAGTTTTTATTTTTTAGAATCAATGTTTTAATTAAATTATATTTAGAATGCAAATTCATAAAGAAAAATGTATCACTCCGGCTGGGAATCGAACCCAGAACCTTCCGCTATCTAGGCGGCATCTCTACCTCTGAATTCTTTCTAGAATAAAGTTTGTTTTTAAAGTTGAAGTCTAGAAGATTTTATAGTTTGGAGACGATCCTTTTCGGACATATCGTGAAAAAGATGTTATAACACGATAGAAAAGCGCGTTTCACTCCCGCTCAGATGCCTGATTCGCTGACGTTCGAGAAGCAACCTCGAGCTCAGTGAAAAGAAACGCTTTCCTCTCTAGATGGACAACTAACTATTGAATTATTCCATTCGTGATAATATGTACAAACTACTTCGAAATTACGAAAAAGCTTTTTAACACATTCAGTCTTACAGTAAGTGCAGCGTCAATTGCTAGTTAAAGTATTAAAGATAGAATACTTGATCGTCGAATGGAGGCACGGTCCTTCTGGGGGGGGGGTCTTTTGTCATTTCCGTTTTTCATATCGGCTCACTTTATCTTTAACTGTACACATAAAAACACAAGCTTTTGTATAGTATTTGTCCATTTACATTACTTACAGTATTTACATCCTTATTTTAGATTTTATACTAGTTTGTTAAATATATTTTTTCTATTTTACGTCGTTACTAGACCCAGTAAAGCACCGGTTTGGGTTCGTTACTGAGAATTTTGGATGCTTTACTAAGCTAGTGTATTTTATTTTTCTGGTGTTGGCGACATTGCAGTTTTTCCAAATTTTAATTTGACGTTTACGTCAACGTCAAATGTCAAATCGTGAATGGGAATGGAAACAAAATGTGTTTTTAATAAATCAGCTTCGATTATCATGGACAATTATTATCAACGTTAACAGAACTGTCACAACGGAAAGTACCGTGAACTTGTTAGACACCAGCAGGCGGTATGAAGAATATAAAAATAGCGATCAGGCTATCCTGTACCTTGCTACTTGTCAAATTGCAATAAACGAAAAAGGGTAGGTATCATAACTTCAATTTTTATTACCGTGAAAAACACAATTGTTGTAGACATTAACTGAAACATTGGAAGTGTCATGTGACGTTAAAGTAATACCAGGTAAATTTTGGTTTGACACAATATTATGAGAGAAAGAATTACTATCTGATACAGTAATATTATTTTCAGCGTCGTCCGTATGGTGAGAACATCCAGGTAATTCCAAATTAAGGTTGTTTACTGTGTCATGGTTAGAACAATCAGGTAAGTGCAATACAGTTTGATGACCAAGCATTTGTGCAACTTCAATCTTTTTCTTCAAAGATGCATCAATATAACCCTCTGCAACAGCAGATGATTTCCATCCTCCATGTCGTTTTATAGTTAGTAAATCACCGCCTTGGTTAGCCAACTGTGTTGCACTCGATCTTCGGAAGCAATGTCCAGTGAAGAGTTCTGGATTTGGTAAATGAAGAAATTCAGCAATATTTCTTGAAATTTTCCCAATAGTATTAATCCCAATGGGACTATTTACACAGTGACCACCACGATATGTTAAGAAGAAACGTTTATGTGTAACAATTTTCGGTCTCAAGGCTGCGTATTTTGCAATTAAATCAACCCAGTCTGGGTTGGTTATCATAAACTGTCTTGGTACATTGTTTTTTGTTTTAGGAACTGCTACAGTAACTGAGTGAGGTCTATATTCAACGTCATCGATGGACATGTTTGTCAATTCTTCGCGCCTACACGCGCCGCTATAACCCATTATTAATATAACCTAAAATTATATTGTTTGTACACAGTTACAAAATAAATAAAATTTACACCCACTTTCATCGCCAGGTACAATTTATTATCTGCTTCTTTAATGAATTTGTTAATGTCGCTCTCTTCCAATATTTTTGATTTTTTTGGCTGATAACCTGTAGACATTCGTTTCAAAAACGCTTGCAGTTTAACATATTTTGATATGTCGACATTCCTGTATATATCAAGACACGATTTAAGTTTTGAATAGGTGCTCCACAAAGTAGATGGTTTGTATTTTTTACTTTGCTCATCAAAATAGGCCAGTAACACATTCTCTGATATATTTCCAACATTTTTTCCATTGCACCATTCTAAAAATTGATAAAACTGTTTTTCATATTGCGATCTGGACTTCTCTGGCAATAAATTGGTAACAACATTGGCCGCACTTGCTCGAATTTCGGGCGGAGTACATGAAAAATCTTCAGAACTCATTTTCAAGAAAAAATTATGACAATTCAAATTGAATTTTCCACAGCCTTCTTAAATAATACTAAATCATTGTACCCAACCTTAACAAAATTCCCTAAATTTCAAATTTTTATTTCTTTTCTGTAAAAAGGAATTAAGAGGCGTAAAATAGAAAAAATAGTATAAAACACTCGTTCAGAAAGCTCTTCCAGCACTTGTTTGTTCCTCCACTCGCCGCTACGCGGCTCGTGTTGGAATTCCAAACGCGTGCTTGAATCGATGCTTTCTCGAACTTGTATTTTAATATACTATATGATAATTCCAGGAAGAAGGTTCTAAGATTCTTCTCTCAAACGGCATGTATATCCAACCTGTAATTTTCAATGCAAATTATAAAGATATAGCGGAATTAATAGACGTCGCTCAAACTAAAACAGGCGGCCAATCGACATCTGAAGTGATGCAATACAGCTTTTGCAATATTTCCTTTGGAGAGAAAAACACTAACCAAATTAACTCCACGAATGCTTCTTTTAGCTATTCTGAGTACATATCAATTTTGCAACAACGAAGTAACGATTATCTAAAGAGCCTACTGTTTAACAATGAAGCGAACGACCCTTTTCAATTTTTCAATAATTCCAATTATGATAACAATTGTTTACCGGAATATATTGATATCAACAGTATGACGACACAAAATTTAGAAGATTTTAGAAATCAGAATGCAGGAAAAGTTAAAGAAGTAGAAGACAATACCAAAGATGACGTAGAATTTGTAGCTAGTTGGAAAATCACCGAAGAAGCCAAGAACTCTACAAGTTTGGAATTAAAAGAAGAAGTTGCAGTAGAAATAGGAGAGCAAAAGAAAGAAGATGTAGTAGAAGCAAATACTCAAGTATTAAAAGAAACTGATTCATCGTCAATAAAACGCCAGCGAAAAACAACAACAATTGCAGAAAAAAGGAAAAATCCCACTCGAAAAGCGCAAATAACGAAAGCATCTTTAGATCTAATTGAAAAACTAACCATTCCTTCATCTATTTTTAATGCGAGGGTTAAGGGAAAAACGAGCAAACCCAATAGTTTGTCTATGGTGAGCATGCAGTATTGATTATTAATAAATGGTACCCAAAATTATTTCGCATTGGAAATGTTCATGCTCTGCTATTAAATACAGAGCTCAGTTCTGGTACTGTTGTTTCAAAATATTATATGTTCAAGTAACTAATAGGTACATTTTATTTAATTCTAAATGTATGTACTTTTTAGAAGAATATCCGTCAATCTTGTAGAACTTCTGGTGCCATTTACTGTCCACCAGGACCATTAACGATATCCGATTTTAAAGAATGGCCTGTAGATGGCATGCACGAAAGGCCTTTCTATGATGCAGCAACGGGTACTATTATAAAGTACCATATACAAGCAACATCATCAGAAATAAAAGGTAAAAAAGTATACTTTATTGTAATTTAAACTTTTAATTAGAATTTGAAAATAAGAAATGGTTTTTAATTTCAGAACAAAATGCGCTTGAAAGAACAAAGTGACTTCTGAGAAGTCCGATCAAATACTTTATTAAAAAGTTACTGGTCAGTATTTTATATTGCGGTATAGTATTCTGTATTTATTAGTGCATGTTATCGTGGTAGATGGTAGTTATAACGATTTTATTTTTAATATTACCAAAAAACAATGTAAATAGTTTTATTTATTTAGGGACAGTAAAAAGGAACAAACAATTATCCGCGTTGGGTACTTCAGATCTGTTTACTCGAAGAGTTCGGTTTCTATGGTATCCATTGTTGTAAATAATTGTAGCTATAGCAATAGAGCTTTCAGCGCAAAAAGAGTTGAAATACCTAACCCAGCAAATATAAACATTTTTCTCGTTATTATTTCCGTGTTGCAACATGCCATAGCATACCATCACGTCACAGATAGTCTGTTGGCTTTCTTTATATACCAGGTGTCCCAAAATGATCTTTACACGCAATATCCCCCTTATTCGAAAAGATAAGAAAATCAAACAAAAACTATTGTGAATGACTCAAAATGATCCTTCAGAAAACATCCTTAAACGCTGGTTGCATAGCAACGTTTATCAGATCATGCCAAGTTGATTAATTTTTCAAATTGCACTCTCTGCTTTTTGAGCTGGCGCTTTTTGAACTTTGAAGTTGAATTTTAAGTAAACTACTAAAACCAATATTAACTAACCTTGCCAAAACAAGTACACTTGCTTTCAAAACTTTCGCGTACACACTCAAAATCAAGTAACAATAATATTGCAAAATTGTAGCTGTGTGAATGGGTAATTTTAAAATTAGGTTAAAAATGACACAAAGTAACTTTTACAAAACAAATACCTAATTCGGCAGTAATTAGTGTTTGAAGATAACAAATTTATTTAAAACGAATATAACAATAAATACAAATATGTTAAATAAGGTTTTAATATCGCGTCATGGCCCCATTAGCGTCTAGCATTTTGACATGATTTTGACTTTTTAAAAATTTAAACGTCAAAGTTGATTAATCACAACCCTGATTTAATACAGCGAAAAATAGGTGTACGCGAAAGTTTTGAAAGCAAGTGTACCAACAACATATCTGGAACGCCATTGCACATAAGGTTTCTTTTACACGAGGATACTGTATGCCGGATACTGTGCCCGAGATACAATCTCTTGCAAGTTTGACATAAAGTTCTAGTCTCAGATCTAGTTGAAACTTACAAGCCCTTTCCATTATGCAGAAAGAATAGTTTTATTAAATGTTCTAAGGGGAGTATAAAAAATGTCGAGATCTGTTGTATCAATAAGAGTATTTACTATTACAATCATTCTTGTTAGTGCACAATGAGATCGTTTAATAGGTTATTCTGTATCGTGGGACATGCAGGATGTTTCGGTGTCGTGATCTATAAGCCGGAATATACAGTTGGACCAAGGACAGCAGTCTAGGGTAATCAATGCCATCATTTAAAAGTTTATGTATAAAGCTGACATCCATCGATTCTCTTCTTTTAACTAATTTTGGTATCTTAAATTCAATTCTAATGTTACTGTAATGAATAAAACCACGATAACGACCATGAGTCTTATAATACAAATATTTAAGAAATTTATTCTAAATAGTTTCTATTTTAGTTTTGTTAGTAGTTTGCCCTAGATTCCACACTACTGATGTAGACTCTAATTTGGATCTAATCAACGAATAAAGTTACTATCGCCTTAGAATCTCTCAATCTCTGAAGTCATTTGTGGATCTAATCAAGAAACATCCAATAGGCAAACATGTAAAATTCTAAAATTGTGCTCAATTCAATTCGTATATTAGTGCAAATATAGAAAATTAGCTCGTAAATGGAATAACAACATTATTTTACATTTTATAACAGAAAAAGAAATTACATTTATTTGTTTCCAATACACATAGGCGCCCGGAAGGGGGGAGGCAAGCCCTTGCACTTGCCCCCCCTGGAAGTTGAACAATTTGAATTTTATTGAAAATCTTGTATAATATGCCATTTTTTCTAGGTTTGCCCCCCCTAGCATGTCATTTATTCTAGGTTTGCCCCCCCCCTAGCATGCCGTTCATTCTAGGTTTGCCCCCCCCCGAACAAATTTCTGCGGGCGCCTATGCCAATACATATAATTTCTAAACGATGTAGCCTTTTTAAGAGGTATTGTTCAGATTTAATTACAGAATCATCATTGATGGTTGTTCAGCATCTGTGAAATCTCATCACACAATTCTTGTGTAATGTTAAAGTTGCAACCCGTGGCTGTATTGTCAACTCGACAGGAGTAAGCTTCCTTAAATGTTGTGCAAAGGTATCCAAGCTTCATCACTTGAACTCAGCTTGAAAGAATGAATAAACAAGTCATTTTGTTCAATACTCATATCTTGGCACAAACAACAATGTCTTCGGTCTCCGCTGACTAAAATACAGCTCTTGATTTCAAAAACTCTTCATATTTCTCTGATTTTGAGGTTGGAAACACTTAACTTCTTTTTCAGAAATAGGTACTATACGGTGGAATCATCGTGTATCTTCAACTCACAAACAGCTTCGATCATGCACGGTTTGTAAGGAACGGACATCATAAAATATAATCTTAACATGTTAATATCAAGATTATTCGTTACTGTATTTTTTTTTTATTAGCGTATTGTATGTATGTATTTATGTACCTAATGTGTTTAATAATCATTATTCAGGTGGTTAGATGCTTGTGGGTGGCATGTTCATTCTTAATCGGACAATAACTCTGTCAGTATAAAATTTAGTTTCTGGTGTATCAGTTTTTCTGATTTTCTGCGTCCGTATATTTATCTGATTTTTAAAATTAAAATAATTTAATAGTAACTCTATTTGGGAATGGTAATTCGATAAACACATTACAATAACTGTAAAGAGTAATTTAAATAAACTGCATACCGTCACTTCGACATGATACGAATTCCAGGACTGTGGTCCTAAATCTTGTTTTTACCAATATCATCCAAAAACACAACTAGGGATTAAATATGGAGTACAGTAAAAAATGCAGTGATAGTAAAAAACATATTTGCCGATTTATTAAAATACTTTTATTCCCAAGCATTTCTAAGTCTCGTTCTTTTAGTTCTCTCTTTAGGCCTACAACTTTGAGTTCATTTAGCAATTTCGAGACCAAACAGAATTGGAACTTAGAACCTATAAAACCGCAAGAACCAATATTTTTGTCGAACCCTGAACCCTTATTTGTTCAAGCAAGTACCGAAATCAGAGCCCAAACTCTAATATTTTTGTTACTCTGCACCAGAACCATACCAAAATTGCATTTGGGTCCAAGTCGCTGTAAACCAATAATCGTAAATTTTTATTGTTGTAATATACAGGCTGTTCGCAGTTATCAGCGCACTATTGATATCTCAGTTAAGTATTATCGGAGGTACGAAATCGGTTAAATTAACAGTATTTTCCTGCCGGTTAACACGGAGAAGACGAAGAAACAATTGAACGTCGCGTTTTTAAGTTCCAAAAGTAACATTTTTTAAATGGGACTCTGTATATTTTGTAGAAATGAATAGACAGCGACATTATAAATACAAAAGTTATTGTTCATTACCTCTTTAAAATGAAAAATAAAAAAGTTATAGGACACTTTTCATGTTTTTCATTTATTAAATAACTCGAAGATGAGACCTTCCATTGGTTTTTTGTTTTCGCTATGTTCATCAGCAGAAAAATATTGCTAATTCGCTACTTTAACCGACTTGTTAGCTGCAATAATGACGGAGATAGCAATAGTGCGCCGATAATTGCAAATAGCCTGCATAATGTTATTCCATTTAGGATATGTTATACTTGCATTCGTATTCAAGTCTACAACTCCAGATTTTCACTGTCAACTTCCATTATATAGAACTTAAATTGAGCACAATTTCACAATTTTACATGGTTGTTCACTGGAGATAACCCAGCCAGCACACTGAGGTTAAAATGACGTTATTTTTCAGTCATTATTGGTCGACGACGTCATATGACTAATAAATGATGTCCATAAGACGTCATATAATGGGACGTACGTAGACGTCTTTAAAACGACGTCTTTTGGACGTACAATACAATACGTACAAGTTTCGTTAAAAAAAATATTATTTTAGCAGGGACCAAGGAATACTGGTCATATTAAGCATATTAAGGTCATAATATAGAAATGTTTTGACTGTAGTATATAATAAATGTTATTTCCAATATTCAGCTATTTATTTATAATTCCTGTCTTAGTCCTCGTATAGGACGTTTTAATGACGTCTTTGGGCTGTGACGTAATTATGTCAGTTTTACGACAATTTGACGTCGTTACTGCCGAAAAAACGGCGACATTATGACGTCAGTGTGCTGGCTGGGAATGGGCTTGGAGTATGCGAAAAAATGTAAAAATTGATATATACAAGCAACTTTACAAGGAGAATGTCTCAATAGGTCTATTTAAGTCTCAACTATGAAACGTGGTCAATGTTTACTTTTTATAAAAATCTTAAAAAGAAAATTTCCAGCAGCTTAACTTTTTGCCTTACTGGAAAAAATATTTTTCGAAAATTGACTTTAAATACATTGTAATCTCCTAGCATGAGACCAAATGTCATCCCTTAGGTTTAATTTTAGATAAGAAATGTACAATCTAAGATCGTAGCTTGTTCCTTGCTAAAAATATTGGTTTTTGTTTGAATATCCCGGGATAAATAGAATCTGAGATAATCGAGTTTATGTAAACATCTGAAATTGCCAAAAACGCTTATAGTGTGAAACAAAAATGGCTGCTATGGCTGGAGAAGTTAAAAAAATAATTAAGGCTATTTCTCTATCGAATCAAGTCAAATTGGAGACGCTACAACAGATAGGAGCCGGAGGAATTATTTAAAACACGATCAAAGTTATTTTGCAACTAATATTCTGTTAATCTATATTCTATTAAATGATTAAATTAAACCTTACATCTTAAGTATCAAAATGATAAAATGAATGCTAAAACGGGTTTCCCGGTTGAAGCCTCCCTTTCCGGTTTTCGAATTTTCAGGAGATAAAGCTAAGATACATTTGGTCGGGATAGTTTTAAGGTAAAAATCCGTTTGATCGAACGAGTCGAGATGATTGCCGTACTCATTGCAGCATATCTGCAGTATCTGTCAGTGTACATCTTTTTAGTATAAATAACAACACATTATTGTACTAAAAGACAACCTGCACTGGTTTGATTTTTTGATAGCTCAACTGAAATAAGTTAAGAGAGAAATAAGATTCTAATTGAGCAAATCCAGAACAGACAGTTAGTTACTTGCGTTAGATGAACTTTTAATGAATTAGTAAGATCTATTCAGATAGTGGGTAATTTTTAGAAAAAAATGATCTTGTGCTATAAATACGAGCCCTGATGCGTATTAATTCATCTCTTTCATTTGTTTGTTATCTACTCCGAAATTCTCTTCTGGTGTAGAAAGTGATTCTTTATTGTTGCCAGAAGTAAAGTACTGCATTTGCACCTACACCATGCAACGTTTCATAAAATTCTATCAGTGGGTTTCTTTACACCGCTTCTTGCAAGATTTTGGGTATTAAGGTTTTTGTCAATCTCTACACGAGAAGAAGCGGTATGAGAAAACGTCCCTGCAGAATTCCATGAAACTTTTGGTATAGTGTAGGTGCAGGAGTAATACTTGAAATACTTCACTCTAGCAATAGGCTCTAGAAATTCTGTAGGGAAGTTTCTTTATACTGTCAAGATTGACAAAAGTACCCAAAAACCTTGCAAGAAGCAGTGTAAGGAAACCCCTCGATAGAATTTTGTGAAACGTTGCATGGTGTAGATGCAGATACAGTACTTCTCTTCTGGTAACAAGAAAGAGTTACTTTTTGTATCAGAAGAAAATTTCGGAGTAAAGATTGTGGGGTGACTTTTAACAAAAATGAAAGTAAACGAATTAATATGTGTCGGGCTCGTACAGTACCTATATTTTATTTATTCAAAGTTCTATTTTTTGTGTTTACATTTCTTCTAAATATCTTTGCTATAATTAATCCTTCAGTATTAATACCACAATAGATAAATATCAAGCAGCATATAAAAATAATAATATACAGTAGGAATATAGCCATAATGGCTAACTGATGGCGTCATTCCGACGAAGAATTACTATTGCTTGTACTCGCATTCTTATTCTTCCTCTTCTCGCTCTTTCTTGGAGTCTCTTTCCAGACTTCTGTTCTTGTATCACTTTCGCTTTCCTCAGAAAAAGCATCAATTTCTTGTTGTTTATAACCTTTAGTATCGACATCACTCCTTTGGAGTTTGTGTTTTTCGGAATTTTTTATTTTTGTTTCACCACGAGAATTTTCTCGGTGTACCCTTTTCGATTGAGATTTTTTAGTGTACCGTGCACTAGTGTGAGAACTTCCTGTTGAATACCCGGTATCCTTGCGGTTATTTTGAGATTTTCTTAAAATAAAATTACTTCAACTAAATGTAAGTAGAATTAAAAAGATTAATTACCTATGTTTACGATCTCTAGCGTCGCTATCATCGGAAAAATCGTCATCTTCATCAAATTCATACCGTCTAGGGCTTTTTCCAAGTTTTTCTTTGGAATGACATTGATTCTTCTTTTCTCGTCTTCTTTTTGGGCTTACTTTATCTGTTCCTCGGTACATGTCAGGTTTGGAAATAATGGATATACTTGTTAGTTCAAAATCGTTCTTTTTAGGTTGCCTTCTGTTTTCGCTATATACTACATGTAGCCGATATAGTTGTAACAAAATAACCAAAGTATTTTTGCAAGTAAAAAATACGTTCATATAGGAAATTATTTTATAATGGATTATTATTAGAAGTCGAAATGCAAGAAATGGTGCATCTTGAAGAGTTATATTCAATGCTATGCCCCATACATCGATATTGCAGAAGCTATTGGAACTGTAATACAAATCAATACGTACAAATTGTTTGGGATTGTATTAAATGTTACTGACGATTTAGCTGCGGAGCCTGTGCTGGACATTCGGGATTTTCTTGATTTTGTAGCGGTTAAAACAACTGTGAACTGCATTAAACTCCACGTCCTAAAAATATATTTGGTAATTCATTTGAATAAGATAAACTGTGTTAAATTTATACCATATAGCTAATGTTAACATTACCAGAATCGGTTCCGATGCAACTTTATCATCTTTAAATGAATCGAAAAATTCTATTATATCAGCAGCGGTACCTAAAACAAGAGATTGACAAACAATTAATAATTAATTTGCTATTCTATTCATTATTATTATATACTAGTAAAATCAGATAAGGGTTTTCAAAATGTCTAAAAGTGATATATCTCAATATCTCTGTTTTAAGCAATTGCAAAATCCTCAACCATCACTAGGTACGATTCTGAGATCACAAGCTGTAGATTTTTCTGAATACATGGATGCGTCTGAAGCTAATATAGTCCAGTAACCTTGCCATCAAAAGGGGGTCTACCTTGCATGAAATGGGGTGGTAGGTTTATTTTTTTATATTGTATGTGATAATACCGAGATGCCAAATCCAATTTTTCGACCTCTACGACCTTCCGGATCCGCCAAAAAGCGGTAAAACCGCCCAAATTTGCAATTTTTTAGGTTTGGTCAATCTTGACCATGAAGGAGCACTTTTTCGAACAAGACAATTCGATTCATTTTAAAAGTACATTAAATTTGCTACAGTTTAAGATCAAAATGGTTACTAAAGGTCTAATAGTTTTAGAGATATCGCTTCTCAAAGTTGGTCAAGATTTCCACCCATGCTATTTTTCAAGTATTAACCTATAGAATTGGCATCAAACCTTTAATAATACCTCTCAAATAGTTCAATATTGTATAGATTTAGTAAATGAAACATTCGGTTCGAGTTACATCACCATGCAAACGCATTTTGCGACTGGTTGCTGCATCACCCTCCATTCCCTAATACGAATGTCGTCATGTCTATAAGCAGTGGACTTGTTGGAGCGGAAGGGGTCAACTGTCACATGGCTAGAGATATTGGCAAGGAAACGATGTTGAAAGTAGCAGGGGAAAACTACAAGAGACAGGTGACAATGGAATAGGTTCCATTTAAGTATCTATCTACCTGCTCTCTTCTTTTGAGTTTTGTACATGCAAACTCCGATGCGACGAATTGATTAGTATCTAGTAACTGTTATTTGTAGTGATAGTCTTTACAGTGGTTTTGCGTTTCATATTTATTATTAAAAAAAATCATTAAAAAGTAATTAACAATAAGAAACCAAACAAAAAACATGATAACTGACATTCATTAAAGAAACAAAACACATCAACAGCCAGAATGCAGAGTAGAAGGCGTGATAGATTTCCATTTACATAACGCCGATTCTGTTCGGTTGCGTTTTTTTCCTAACAATATAGTATTTATAAAAAATAATAGTTTGAATGCTAATATAGCATATATAATCATTTATTTTTATTTTTAATTAACATAATTATACATAGTTTAAACAATGACTATTAAATTAAGAGATAATTTTATGTAATTATTCATTTTTATAAATATTATATGTACCTATAAAAAATTATTTGTTTCTTACAAAATATTAAATATTGTAACGTTCTTTTTAAATAATCCTAAAGGTGCTGTTTTAATTGTCTATTATTAAGAAAAAATATTTACACTAACACTAATTACAAACAACTATAAACTATTAACAAACTTAGCCTGATTTAATTACACAAATATTTGTTTCAAACAAGATTTATATTACACTGACATTTATGTTATACTACCCACGATGCGCGAATGTGTTTTGCTGTTTGACTAATCCCCTCCTCTTGCGCGGTGGTGATTTATATATACCATATAAGATTGCTGGGATGCACTAGATTAGTCTGGTCTATTGTGCTTTGTTTAGCTGTCGATGCGTCATACATTCCGCCGCCAATCTCGAATGTTTATCGGCAGCATATAGGGGTTTTCCCGTTCATTACAATATTTTATTTAAAAAAAATTAGCCCAACCGGGAACAAAACTGGTGTTTTGTATTTGGAAATCAAGCGCGCCTTCCACTCTGGCTTTTGAGTTGTTTTGCTTCTTTAATTTATC
This sequence comes from Agrypnus murinus, assembly GCA_929113105.1. NCBI lineage: Eukaryota > Metazoa > Arthropoda > Insecta > Coleoptera > Elateridae > Agrypnus > Agrypnus murinus. The sequence goes on along the minus strand of OV816028.1, from coordinate 133,618,431 downwards.
ATGCTTTTTGATTGTTTCTTTTTTATTATTAATAAATTTTAATCATTTTTTACAATTACTAATTACAGTACAGCTGACTTCAAACAAATCTAGGACAAGTCTTGAGAGCGATTTTTGCGTTTTTAACAACGTGTGAACCAACTATAATTTATATTTTCATAGTTAACTACATAACATTTATTAAATACCAAGGAAAATAAAAAGCAACATTTACCTAAGGAGTACTGACTTCCTAGATTTATTTCAGATCAGCTGTACATTAACTTATTAATTGATGAATATTAATTATTCAAGCATTAGAATATCAATTCATTTGCGCATGTAAAATATACTCTAAATTCTAAAATTTTTTCGTTGCAGTGTTGTGTAATTGCGGAATTGCGTAACAAAGAGGGATAATGAATAGAAAAAAGACGCTGGGGCCTCGTGGCTTGTTTCTGGTATCACTGGGCTGGACCAAGTTTGGGATTAGCAAATGCACAAGGACCGTAAATGTATAAGCAGGCTTAGAAAAATAGGTCATCTCATACAATTACACTATGCAGCTAGCGGGAAAATGGCGGAACATGTTGATTGATAGGAAGCAGGAATAATCGACAACTCGACTTGTTTGCAGTTATGTACTTTTTGGTACTAAACGTTAATTCAACGTTTTAGAATTTAGAACAATCGTGTCGGCTTCGATAGCAACCGTATAACAACTGTTACCTAGCGCGTAAATGGTGGTATTGCGACGACCTATATTTCTAAGCGTGCTTAAATTAAATAAATAATTTACGACATTGGCAAATGCACAATAAGAACTAAAAATCGACAAAAATTGATTTCCTATTATTCGTCTTCTGATCTTATTAATTCATCTATAATAATGAAACAAAAAGCAAGGTGAAGTACGATTAATGTTTTAAGGTTTTAAGATTTCTTAAAAGCAATGGATTTTTCTATGTTTTCTTGTAAACTTTTTCCTCAAATCCGAAAAACACGCGGATAGAATGGATTTTCCTCTTTATTTTGATAAAAGTCGGGTGTGAAAATCTCTGAAAAACAATGAAGAGCTAAAAGAGAACTAAATGAGAAGTGCAAAAAGCATTTTGTTATGCTCGCTGTTTATTCTTTTATATCCATCTTTGCCTTAGCTATTACTCGACATTTTTGGTATGTGAAGAGGGGGGGCTCAAGAAACACTATTATTATGGGAAACACGGGAAAAAGCTATTATCTTGTAGTGTCTACTTGATGGTACCTTCGTTATTTTGAGCCGACTTTGACAACTGAGTACTTAAGACAAAAGTATGTCAAGACATTTTCGGCATGCTTTCAAATACATTGTAAAAATATAGTCAATAAAAACCTATGTTATAAGCAACGCGGAAGCACTTAAAAACTACTGTGGTATAGGAGATACCGTGCCCTACCGCACACTTAAAGTAACCTCTTCTTTAGCCCGCAGAATAAAGCCAATCTGTATAATATATAGGAAGTTTTTAGAACATAATACCAAACGCAAACATAAACTTATTAGTAACGGCATTTTTTCAGAAACTGGTATTTAGATATTAATGACTCTTGTATAAACTTCTTCAAGGTTCTAACTTCTTTTACAGCTAAGAAGCGTAAGTAGGAAGCTGTCTTGTTAAACAGAAACGGACATTTTTAACACCAAACTGTTTTTAATTAAGTGCAAACGATTAATTTCAATACTAACTCTAAAACCATGCAAAAAATGACTTGAATGTCGCAGAATAGTATATTATATATACCCAGGGACTAAAGTGCATCTTTTAATCCCGAAAATAAACACATAAGGGATTAAAAGGCACTTTAGTCCAGTGGTATATACGCTATTTTTTGCACGTCCTAAAGGACTTAATCGTAAAAATTCAAAATTTCGAAGATTTTTTCCGAAGATTTCGTTACATGTCATTCTGACAACTGAACTCTGTAAACGCCAAAATCACATAGTTTCAGGATAATAAATCCTAACATGTACCGCGATTACATTTTTTTTTGTTGTTTATTTGTTGTTGTTGTCATGGAAACGCTTTAATCCCTCAGGGAGTAAAAGTGCTACTTTATTCCCTCTTTTGGGGGACTAAAGTAGAGCCTTATATATAGGACGTACAAAATACATTTTTATGTATTATTCGGCTTCTTCCGAAGTTTCGTCGTACTATCTTAAATAGTATACTTAATTGAGTAATTAGCATATCTCATCAGTAATTAGAGACCTACCTAAGCATGTGAGATATCAAATTGAAGCTTTTAACGTCCTAAATCACGGTACCTTACCAAGGACAACAGTCTCGTAGGAAACTCAGATACCCCTGCAGAAGTGCAAGCTAGTTAGGGGAAAAAATTAAGTGTTAAGATTTATTAAGATTTAAAAAAATTAAGAGTGACGAATTTTTTTTGTGTTTGATTAATTAAACCGCTATATAGAGCTAGAGCAATTAACTTTGCTGTTTAAATCACACTGAGTTCTTGTAACTATCAGTTTTCCTACAAAGAAATTGAGGCTCAATGATTTGTATCAATTCGTAGTTCACTCAGTGATTAGTTAGTGCGTCCCTAATTAAATCTTATATCAAACAAATTATTAAAACAAACAAAAAAGGCGTAGTGTAGCGTAGGCCGGCGTAATGTAGCATCCGAGACGAGAGGAACAGGAAGGAGTTAAAATACAGGGGGCGCCGCTTACACTTTCCCGGTCAAGGTCCGTAGATGTAAAGCAAGCTTAGAAATATAGGTCATCGCAATGCCGCCATTTTCGCGCTCAGTAACAGTTGAAATACGGCTGCTATCGAACCCGAAATAATCGTCATATGAGGCGTGAGACATTATAAAACGTTGAATTGACGCTTAGTACCAAGCAGTACATAACTGCAAACAAGTCGAGTTGTCGATTATTCCTGTTTCCTGTTAATCAACATATTCCGCCATTTTCGTGCTAGATGCGTAGTCGAAGTGTATGAGATGACCTATCTTTCCAAGCCTGCTTAGACATTCATGGACCTTGTTTCCCGGTACAGTCATAACATCTAGTCACCTAAGCCTCGCTGGTCGAACAGAGTACCGCAAAACGCCGCCATATTGGGGCAGAGAAGGGTGATTTTTAATAATGGACAAATTAAAACCACGTTTTACATATTTGACATATTAGGGGTTTGATCTTTCAGAATAAGAAAAACCTTTTAAAATAAACGCAATACAGATATAAAAATAAACAATTTCATGCTTCTTTTGCCCCAATATGCGGTACTTTGATCGACCAGCGCATCCTAGGTGACTAGATGTAGTGACTCTAGTTCTCGGCGGTCTCGCCTGCACTTTCCCGGTGGTGTCATTTAATTAAGAACTAAGACATTAACACATCTCTTTAGAGTTGGGAATTTGGAATTAATCGCTCTTTAGTCGGCGCGGTGAAATAATTAGGTCCAGCACTGGAGTACCGGAGTGGCTTCGAAGAGCACTTCAAATATAACAAAGCCCGTGATGCACCATCTAGGAGCTGCATCAAATAAAATTGCAGATCAGGATTTGCGTCTTCTTGCTTCCAGGGATACAGCAATCATTCTACGTTGTGTTCTACGTGTTTTACATACTACTGTGTGTAAACATACTGACAGGCCCGTGGAGAGCCGGTACTGGCCCTGGGGTAAAATAAACTAACGGGCCCCCTTGAGATGGGTTAAATCAAGGGTACTACTTTTTAATGCATATAATCTTTAATTTTAAATATATTATTCACAACTCTACATTAAATACAGTATGATAATTTAATAAATACAAAATATAAAAAACTATAATAAAATTCTTGTCGCCTTCGTAGTGGTAAAATCATCGGTCACACTGTCAAAATTTATCTGTCTGGCCAAATCACATTCCATTGTCCAAGTCCCCAAATCAGATAATCGACTTTGCGTCAGGGTATCCTACTATTACATCACAAAACAGCATAAAACACGTCTGACAGAGTCAAAGGGAGAACTGAGAAGAAACAAATGCCGATATATATTCCCAATATCCCAATAAAAGGAAAATAAACGAATTACGACTCGACTGGAGCAGGTGATAAGTTATAAGAATTAGTGTGGGGGGCGGGTGTGCTGAGAGGACCGTTCACGCGTAAATATTTGATTCCTTTTGAAACAAAAAAAGTGTCGTAGCTCGCGAGATAATCGTCGAGAATAAATTATCGTCAGTCCAATATCAGATGCTTATATAGTAATACATAATATATGTACTTATAGAGATATCAGTGGTTCGCATGATAAAGTGATCGCACACGTGAAATATCAGCAAGTGAAGGGTCTCACACGATGCATCGATTCTTGACAATTCCCTCCTGAATTTCAATGTGAATTCATAAAAATAATATAATATATTCTTATGTATAATAATAATATATTAATCGATACAAAAATGTTATTACATAATGGTGATCGGGCTGGAGCCCTGCTTGCCCCCCCACCAATCATCAGGTCTGCATACTGAAAAAGTAAACAAACTGTGTGCATCATTGCTCCAGCAATGCTGACCTACAGCTAAACATTCATAATATATGCAATAAAATACTTGTAGTACCTCTATAATTTTAGAAAGCCAATAGTAAAATGCAATAAAGTTTACTATAAGTAAACCAATCTGAAAAAGGATACAGCTAATATTGCATATCAAAGGAAATCTAGACTAACTCTTTCTGAGCTCTTTTTCTTTAAAATCTAGAAAATCTAAATAAACAAAGTTTTCAGTTTTACAGTTTATTGTTACGTCTCTATTGAGTTGACAAGCAGAAAAGATATGACATGATTAATATGATAAAAACATGCACATGGGACTAAATTTAATTCTTCAGCAAAAACAAGAACAAATCTATCCAAACTAAAACTGTAAACAAAGAAGAATATGTTATTTCCACATCTACCACACTGTTTCAACTTCTCTCACTCACAAGTATGTTTTTATTTCCTTATTGTTTTTAATCCTCGAGGAGATAATAAGATCAAACATTTATATTAACAGTGGTAAACTGGTTGAGTTAGAACATTTAATTTTTGTACGACCTAAGTATAAAACTCTACCTTATTCCCTCAAACAAAGGAGTAAAGTAGCTGTTTTCCCCGACAAACCTACAATCTATTATCTTGAAACTATGTGGTTTGGTAGTTTTAGAGTTCAATTATCAGGATGATAATTTAATATTATTTTTGGGCGAACGACCTGTTTTTATGTGTTTCCCGATTTGTCACAATGAATATTTTCTTATTTGCCACAGTAAGTTGTTGTTACCAAATTCTTGCCGGTTGCTATGACAACACAAGAAAATAATCCTACTATATTAAAACGCCAATTGATCTCGGGAACGAAAGATCAAATTTACGCGGCGACCTAGATATAAGCTAGGGGCAACGAGAGAAGCAAAATAACACCAAAATTATGGTTCTTACTTTTATGGTTTGTGAGATACAGAATTATTTTAATATTAGAGGCTTTTGTATGGTTTTTGTCTGATTGGGATGATCGTCAAAAAAACTATTTTTTCCCTTCCCGCCCAGCCCTTTTTCAGAGTTGGGAATTTTTTTAAATTAACTGCGTTAATCTGGCATCTCAAACATGGTGAATCGAAAATGATTTTTTAATCATATTTTAATCAATATTTTATAATTAAATTATCGCGCGTCGTAGGCGCTCGGACCCCCGATTTTAGAACTGTTATAATGCATAACGTGTCTGGGTACTGAAAACAAATGAGTATAAAATGATTAAAATACACTGAGAAAAATGATAACAAAATATGATGACTATATTATAGTAGACCGATTTTTTTGTTGTTCTAACCTGATTTTAGCAGCGTTAACTAAAAACTAAGGTCAGAATAAACAACTGATTTGCTAAGTAAACTATCTATTTATAGTTAAACTGTTTTTGGTAGATTTTACCCGGATTATAGTAAAATCAGCCACTACCTTACTTGGGTTAAATCTACATGTACAGTTGCCTATTTTAACTTACAAGACAAACTAAAATAGCTTAACTTATTGATTCAAGCTACTATATAAATAGGTAAAGTGAACCAAACGTTATGGTTAGAACTTTTACCCTTCAAAAGGGTAGTATTTACTTTGTGATAAGTTTCATTTACCATATGTAAGGCTGAAACCAACTAATGGGCAACACTCACGGTCGTCTGCGACCACTTCACCGAAGACGTCGTCGTTAAATGTCTAATTGATTGCGTAAACAAGTTGGAGTTCCAGATAGTATCGTATTTCATTAAAATCTTTTTATCACAATAAAAGACATTATTGGCTGCATAATACTAAATACTTCTAATTAAAGAAAGATATTTTAGTCGACCTCCTATTATGAACTCAATAATTATTTCTTTCCTTTTAATAATACACACGTTTTAAAGAAATACGATACTTTTATAAAACAAAATAAAACAACACAAACTAGTCCGAGCTCAACTTGTTTATGCAATAAATTACACCACCGTGTATGCTCTACAAACATGAATTGTGTCAAACTAGGGAGTAAGGTTGAAATAACCCAACAGGTATGGCAAATTCAACTATTTTTCGGTTGCTTCTACCATATGGGAGTGTGATTGATTTAACCTTATTGCGTCAATTTAACCAAAAACATTTTACTCAAATCATATAGTTCGTATTACACACAGGTATTGTTGTCACTATTTGTACATATTTTCAGGTTGCTGCTACTTATTTTTGGTTACTTTAACCTGACTATTTTTCTCAGTGTAGCATTCATTGTGAACATACCGCAAGACATACATAAATATCATACGATACTCATCGTTAAGTGCTTACAATTGATATGGAAAATTGGAAAAACTCGACCCTTATTCGGGTCTCGTTTTTCAAACTTTTCTTCTCTATCTGTTCAAAAATAGTCACCGGTCTCGTATCGTAATATACTATTTTAGAAATTTCGGGAATCTTTGAGATTTGGTCCTTAAGGTCGTGCAAAAATACCGCATGTACGAGCCCAGAATCATATCGGTTGGCCCGACCGTTGCTGCTGTTTTAGAGAAATTCTATTTTATATAATTATGAATTATTTATCACATAATTATATCTTAACTATCAATTGGGCCAACATTAAGAGGCTATTATATAAATTTGTTTGTGAAACTCAATAATGGGAAAGTAATTAAACAATAACATAAAACAAAGTTATATGAATCACATCATTTGGCCCAACAGCTTAGGTAGACAATTTTCCATCCAGCACTCCTTGAATGGAAAAAACAAATAACAAAAACACATCAGTAACTGTTTACATCTGTTGTAAATGACATATCTGCATTTATTTTGCAATAATGGTTCGTGGCAAAACCCTATCCCGCGATTTGCGTGAAAGAATTGTTAATTTATCAAAATCAAGTAAATCGTGTGCAAAAATAGCACAGCAGTTGCAACTATCGCGATATACCATACGAAATATTGTTAAGTTGCCTAAAACAACTGGGTCTATAGCCGTAAAACCTAATTTGGAGAGAGTTGCTAAAGTAATCCCATGGGTTTTTTTTCCATGGAATTACTAATGGAGTTATGGAGTTACTATTTCCATGGAATTCAAAAGCACTACGTCGTATTGTCAAACAAAATCGTCGATCTAACGTAGGAGATATAACAGTGGAGTGGAATAAAGCAACTAAAGAAAATTTTTCTAGATCGACATGTCTAAGGGCTATAAAGAAATTGGGCTATTCGTTTTACAAGATAAATCCAAAAATATTTTATTAAATTTTTTCTTTAAGCTTTCTGCTTTTAGTCTAAAGAGAAACCCCTCTTAACACAAAAACAAAAACGCAACCGCATTCAATGGGCAAAAACCCATAAATATTGGATTCAGTCACAATGGAATTCTGTAATCTTTAGTGCTGAGGCCAAATTTGAAGTTTGCGTGGGAGATACTGTAAGCAAAGTTTAAAAAACGCGAGATGAAGCTTACAAGCCTGCATGCTTACGCCAAAAAGTGAAATTCCCTGCCTCATTAATGATCTGGGGCGACATGTCAGCCCAAGAACTTAGTAAATTGCACTTCACAAAGGGCATTGTTCATGCTCTAGAATATATTAGAATTCTGGAAAGTAGCCTCATCCCTTGTAGATTGACACCCTGAAGAATGCTCAAAATGAATTCATCTTCCAGCAAAACGGCACCGCATGCCACACGGCTCATAAAGTGAGAAAATGATTGTCAGAACATGACATTAAGCTACTGGATTAGACATCAAGTAGCCCGGATTTGTCACTCATTGAAACTCTTTGGAACAGAATGAAAAAAAAAGCTGCGAGCTACTTCACCTAGGACTATTAATGAATTGCAAACTCGTATCACAGAAATATGGAACTCGTTTACGCCGGAGTATTGTCAAAAACTTGTAAACACGATGCCCAGACGGATTCAGGCAGTTTTGAAACACAAAGGCAATGCTACACAGTGGTGATTTTCGCTGTAACAGTTGTGGGCCAAGTGATATGACTCGTTTAACGTTTGGGCCAAATGAAATGATTCACATAATACTAGGTGCCAACTGCTTACCCTAATGGGTAAGCTTTAGTAACTAACGCACTCTTAAAACACTGCTGTTTTTACTGCTTGTTGCTTTTGTTGAAATACGAAAAAAGAATTCAAGCTCGGATCTTCACCTCTCTCTCTTACATCGCGTAGTTCAATAGGGTAGGTAGCGCTGGCTGTCTCCACAGAATAAAAATATACCGAGACACATGAATGAATGAAAACACAATGCATGTACTTCAAGACTATTAGATATATTCGTGTTGCTGAGTTGTTACTAGTGCATAATACTCTTTCTTGATATTTTATAAAACAAATGTTCCAAATTAGACAATTTATAATTAGAATATAAAAATTCAATATAATATTTTTGTACGTTGAAAAATAAAATTCTTTAAAATATTACAAACAATTTTTGAATTGGGCCAACCGATATGATTCTGGGCTCGTATACTATTACATAAGTTAATTTTATTCAAAATAAAAACATTACTAGCGCTACGTTGGGTAGAAGTTAGGGTCGCGCCCCTAGAATTTCTCACTAGCGACTTTTGAAGCTAGAACATTAATCATCTCTTGACCTTCGCAAAAAATTGTTTTAAACTTTAATAACATAACGCAATTATTTATTCATTATTCGTTTTGTTTACTTAGTATACTTTATTTTAATCAAAATAAAAATATTTTTGTTTTGTAATGATACGATTGAAAATTTTGATTATATTGTAACAGCGATTTAAGTCTAGTGAATTTTTAGTTATGTTTATCTGTTTTTCACTCTAATCGAAAATAGCCTAATTGGAGACATAATTATCTCAGACTGTAGGATGTTATTTTAGTCTACTGTTAGTTCCGTTTGCGATCTTACTGTGCGATTTATTCTGTGTTAATAAACTGATCTTTAAGTGTAGGTATTTTCTGCACTATGCTTGACTCTTTCCATTTACCTTACATTCTTAAACCAAAAAGTAATATAAGCTTTTACCAAGTGCAGCGAGCTAAAGATGACTATAAGTATTTTCCTACTGATATTGAATGTAGCGATGTGCCGGGCAGCGCAGATAAAAGCGGCGTGTTACTAAATCATCGTACAGTTCAACAGTAACATTTAGTATAATTTAAAAGAACTCCAATACCACTGTGCTGGCTGCTCCACTTAAAGAGTTTGCTTCTAAAAGAATAGCGAAATAATTTGGTTTTCCTAAACATTTTTGATAGTTTTAGTCAATTTACACGCGTCATATTTAACGAAGACTATTAGTTTTTAAGCTCGCTTTAAACAGAAGTTAATAATTGGCAAGAAGTGTAATGGTTGATGCTCTAACTTAATTAGCTATTACTATTTTACCTTTTGCAATTGTAATCGCAAGATGTGTGTACGTAGTACCTTCAGGACCTGATTGCTCCTAAACGCATGAATGTTGTTGTTATTTACCTTACACCTAAATATGCCAATTCTTGTAGATACATTGTTGTTACTAACTAATTCATGTTTCAATTACTTGGGAACTACTCTATTAAACATGAAAAATTGTTTCTTAATTATTATAACATATAATACTACGTTCTGATCTTGCTGTCCTACCTATATACACCAAAAGAATCTGGCTAAGCTGATCTCTGGTTAACTCTCCTTTTGGCAACATCCATCGTCCAATGATAAGTATCAGCATCAGAAATTGCTCTATTAACGTTATCCATGTTTCGGTACTTAAATTTATCTCCGGTAATTTTATTTGGACCTAAAAAACGACGCTTAAAATATCTAGCAGAAGCGTTGTTAGATTACTTACGCCTATTAAATTATGAAGATCTTTTAAATTGGCTCCCGCCGATGCTGTTAGATTAAATGTTTCTTCGCGTGTTCTTATACGCCGTTCTACTTTGTCCAGTTCTAAAAGCCAAATTGCAGGAACAACACTTGCTAAGTATAAGAAAACCGATGGACAGAACCTGCAAAATTGTTGTAGGACAATTATTAAAGTTTTTTATTTGCGTTTTATTTTTTTAAAAATGTGTTTACACTTTTTATTTCAATAAAGTAAGAATCTAACCCAGTTCCATTACATAAAAAGGAATAAGCTAAAGCGTTTACGTTCGTTATCCTAGCGGAAATGAAAAGCCAATTCGCAAATCCTTTATTCGCAAATGGGACAGCTTTTAAATTGTCACATCGTTAGAATTATGATGATTCATCGTTATAGGAATATATCCCCAAATATCCTTGGGGAAAATTGCATTTTCCGTTTTAAACTTTAAAGATAATAAAGAGCATTTAAAAAAATTAAAAATGTTTAAATATTTCAAGGCAAATGGTTTGGTGCTTGCTTTTCGTAAATAAATATTTAAATAAGATATTAATCACTTATAATTAATAAGCTTTTTAATTTGTAAAAAGACGTACCATTTCCATTCTTGATTTTCTTTAATAGTCAACGTGAAAAGTCCTTCAAAAAACAGTAATAATATCGGCGAACTCAAATACCAAAGAAAAATATTTTTCTTGAATATTGTAACTTGCCAAATGGCAATAAAACCGTGCGCAGCGAAAACTAAACGCGTTAGTACTGCTTTTATAGCTGCCACAAAACTAGCCATGTTTGTTGCAACCTATTTCCATTATTTTCAAAATTTCAAATATTCGCACATCAAATTTTCATTTGGACGCTTTTCCAATAAGAGCTGCGTAAGAACTGCTTTATAGGCAACCCAGTATACAGGTATGAGGTAGAACGATAAGTATCGAACATCTTCGGTACATTTCGTGTTTGTAGCGCCACTGACGGTAATAAATGGAATGATAAATATAATATAACCTTAAAATGAAAAACGAATAAAGATGACGTTTGTTATCAAAAGTTGATAAAATATCTATTATAAAGAAAATCATGTGACTAAAGTGAATGTGCTTATTATTAATTTATAATAATAGGTATATGGAGGTTAAAAGATAAAATTACTTATTTAATATGGCCTATATATCACGTTATATTAATAAATAAAACAATTCTTGTTATATACAATAAAAGTATAATTTGTGCTTCTAGCTATGGATAATCGTACAGTGGGTTGGATTATTTTAATATTTACATTATGCTTGAGTACATTTGGGATCTTCTGGTGCTTTACTATATTTACAAGTGGTTTTACATTTTGTATAGGGTAAATATCTGCATTACAATAAGTTGTGTTTATTGGAAACGTATATTTCATTTTAGTTTAATATCACTATTGTATATAAAACAAGGAGATGTAGAAAGATTTTATAAAAAATGCGCTGGGAATCCACTAACTCTAGAATGCACTCCGGGGAATCCACTCACCTGACGGTGGTTTGAAACGGGTAAGGAAGTTTGTGGAAAAATCATTTTTTGTTTACTGAATTCTCATTTATTACAGATAGTTAATTTACTTCAAGGCCCGCAAAAATTGCCAAAGACAGATCGTAGAGTTACTGGAAGTGAATTGATAGATAGTTCCTTACAAGAAATATTGGGTTACATTATTCGGGATTATGTTATACCATGGTACAATTTGATATCACTAAATGATGAGTTTTCTGAGGTTACTGTGCGACAAACTTCTCAAAGTTTAGCCATCAATATTTCTAATAGGTATATCTATACATTGCATTCAGTGGTGATATTATGCCGGTGTATATTAAGCATTGGTCTAGGGTTATATTGATGAAATTAAATTTGTAAAAGTCTAAATCCCTGTATAAAAGGAAAAAAGAAGTAATAGATAAATTGCAACACTGCAATTCTCTACTATCAATATAATTAGCAAAATTAATTAGTGAAAGTGCAGAGATTGCAATAAAAAAAAACTACAGACTAGCCCTTTTTCTATTAATACCTAACGAGAAAGGAAATTGATGAGTATTATAATTTAATACAAAGCCAAATGGTTGCAAATAACACACATTTGACATATTTAGCTCGAACAGTATTTCTAAAGCCCATTCCACATCAAGCTGACAAAACAGAAACTCTATGCTACAAGACAAATTGGTGACAATTCTAAAACATTTCTGCGGCTTTTGTTTTGCCTTAATTTTATCTTTAACCTAACCTATATTAATCTTTTAAGTGGAAGTGTTGAAAACTACTGTCTCCATAGACTTCAATGAATCAATCAATTTGTTTAGATAGGAGTTCCCAAAATACTAATTCGAAATACAAAGGGGGGTCTAGTCAAATCAATAATCTCTTGTGTGCCTAATAAAAACAATAGACAATCTGGATGTAGCATATGAATTGTAGGTTGTCGAGTCTTGTCTTCTTCTTGTTTGTTCATTGGTGGATTTGGCCTGCTAGAGCTTTTTGATTCTTTTTCTTTACTGGAGGGAATTAATCTTCAGACTATTATACCTGTTACATCATTAAGCAATTTTAGAAAATAAACTGAAATATTTTTAGTTTTAAAATCCCTTTTGTATGAGATCACTATTAAGTTTTACATAAAAAATCAATACCTCCGTGCATTCAAAAATTTACAGAATCGAAATTGAAAGTCAATGGCAACACGTTTGTCAATTTGCTAAAGTTGCACTCATTACGCACCTTTTTTACGCTGTGGTTGCTTCAATTATGGATTGTTTGTAAAGAGTTTGGTACAGATTAATCTCTTATTTTTCAATTTATTCTTATACATAAAAGAATGTATCGTTTAATTGTTAATGCTGAAATTACATTGAGAAAGTAGAACATCAGTCTCGCACCTGTTACAATGGAATTTTACTCTTGTCTAAAATGTATGCACAGACATATTCATTATCGAAGGGGAGTTCAGAGTAGCGTTACGACGCTTTACAAGGGAAACTGGGGTACCAAATTTCTTTTAAATATGTGTTATGTAATTTAAGGACGACCCCTTACCAACTAGGACAGGGTTCTTGTCCATGATGGATGTTTGTATTTATAAAAGAAATTATTCTAATATGCAGTGTGGAATGGTGGAATGAAGCCCTAAGAGGAGGAAGGGACAGGTACGGCGACTATTTAAAAACATCAGGATCTCTAACTGAATATAATAAAGCTTTGCGAAGGACCAAGAGAGTCTCATGGATGAGACATTGTGAGGAAATTGAAATTACTCTAGTTTGTGCCAGACTCCAAAAAGTACTCTCTAAGAACTCCCAGCACTTGATAAGTACTTTAGAACTGGAGAGTTTACTAAAACAAAAAAGGAAACACTGACCAAACTCGTTCGGGTTTACTTTCCTGGATCAGTAACTAATAGAACAATCGCCCTCAGCCCCATCATGGAAGAGCCAGGGTCCTGATGCTACTGGAAACGGGGCATTAAAGCTGGACTGGCAGTCTGCGAGGCACTGAAGGGATCTGAACTTCTCATTACAAGGCTATGTAAGTTATTGAGAGCCAGGTGGATTGACTGCATGCTCAAAGGCAGGATGAGGTTTACTCATCCTTGCTTGATGAGACCTTGGTGGTCCAGGTTGCAGGAGACTGTCTGTAAGGTGGAGCTCTCTCCCCCCTGCTATGGAACCTTGTGATAAATGAACTTTTTAGGAATCTCTACATTGAAAGATTTACTCCCTTGAAATACGCTGACTATCTAGTCATAGTAGTCAAGGCAAAAATTCATAAATACTGTCAAGGAGCGCATGCATCTAGCCCTGGATGTTGTAGCTAGATGGGTTGGGGGCTAGTGCTGAAAAACCACAGTAGTGAGGCGTAAAATACTTAGAAGTGACTTCAAACGTACGTGGAATCGACAAATTTGGGAGTCTTAAACCAGGAATAGTATACTGGTTGTATACCAGAGTGGTCACACCACCAATAACCTGTGTCTTTGGTTTGGTGGCCCAAAGTCAAGCAAGAAACCATCAAAAGAAAACTAAACAAGATTCAAAGGCTTGCATGTCATGGTATTACAAGGGCGATGAGAACAACGCCCACTGCTTCAATGGAGACGCTTCTTGACCTCTCCCTTCTTCATACAGTGATACAGGGAGAGCCAAGATTAGGTTTATATAGATTGCAGAACTCACTAAATCATCTTCGGATGGGTACAGAACATACAAGAATGACTAGTTGCCTAGGGGGTCCCTTACTAAAGATGAGGATGGATTTTTGAGATGAGGATACAGAATCGCCAGGAGTGGTTAAGATCCAGGCAGACCATTTCTCCTGGAAGCCTGATCTGAGACGAGCTAAATCCAAGAGCGCAGTTTTACGTTCCTCTTGGATCGTTCCCCTCCGTCTATGTGTGTGCTAACAGTGTGTGCGTGAAAACATGAGAAGGGCTTACAGAAATAAGTGGATCTATATCATATCGGACAGCCAGGCAGAAACCTGTATCTATTGATACAGGGTAGTACCATTATTGACTGGTTGTGCACAGTTGAGCACATGTTCAGATTTATAATTTTTTAGCTTTTCTAACATCACTCTGTAACGCACTATATTGATTATTGATCTTTTGAACACATTTAGTACTTATTTTAAAGTCATGCTTATTTATTGTAACGTTAGAAAAAATATTTTTTAAAAAGATGATTTTATGCTCAATTCTCCCCATCAATGGCGAGACTTGATCATTAAGTTAAAACTGCATATACCCACACTTTTATTTACAAAATTAACAGCAACAATGTTCCATTAATGTAAATGTAATATAAACTAATTAAGATAATTGGAATGGTAACTAATACATGAAAATAGGTATCACACAAACATAAGTTCTGTTAAACAAAAGGATTCAAGTTGTTATTTTGTAAAACTACTTATTTTAAATAACCAAAACTACTGCAGTTCTTTATTAGGCTTACTGGCAAAGACTATCAAAACTGTTCTTAAACATAAAACTTTACACATGACTATTTCTTAAAGAAAACGTTGGCTGCATTAAAACAAGTTCAATCTGATGTTCTGTCACGTCAGCAATGTCATCCACCTCTGGCCACTTGAAGCGACTTCTTTCTATTCTCTTTACAAACTTGATTACATATGTATCTTGACTCTTCTCTTGAATGCGGCCCACAAGTCTTTTAACACTTTTCTTTCCATTAAAAATAACAAGAACCCAGTCACTATTGGAAGATTGTTTTAGCGATGTACCTTCTTCTTCTTCTTCAGAGAACTCTTCATTATATTCTGACGAAAGGCATTGAGGACTTGATGTGGATGAGTCGGAACTGCTTTCTTCTATTTTCCTTTTAGCCCTACCTTTAAATAACCTCTTTTTGCAAGGAGGGTTATTTCCTTTCGTTGCACGGAGCCTTCTTTCTTCTCTCATCAAAAAGTTCTTTAATTATTTCATTCTTTTTTGGTGAATCTGTTAGGTTTGTTGTTTTTGCTTTTTTACATTCCATGTTGCGTGTCTTCCTTTCCCCAGCTTTGAGATAAGGCATAATTTCTATTGGACTTACCTAAAACCCTTTAGATCTACTAGGGCCTGGTATTGATCGACAATCATCGTATTCTTCTCTTTGGTCGGGCTGAGGTTCTGGAACAGGAATTTGCTCTGTCGGCTCAGGCTCTGGCCTGTCGGTCGCTTACGCACTCAGAAAATCTCTGATCATCAAATTTGTTGCGATTGAATTCATGAATTCCTGCACTTTCGAATCCCTTTGTGATATTTGATGATTTGAATGCAAGGGGAAAAGCTTTTGCTACTAAATTTGATATTTCATAAAGTGAGATGAGCTTTGCTGGGTGAGATATCATCCAATCATTTGCGCTGGCATTATAATATCTTTTGAAAGGTCCATACACAGTCAGGTCTAGTGGCTGCAGCCTACGGCTGCAGTGGGGTGGAAATGTCAGCATGACAATACCGTGCTCTTTAGCAAAATCAAGTGAAACTATAGAAATGTGGCTATCATGGTTGTCAAGTAGAAGGAGAACTTTACTTTCATTGCTGCATTTCATATATTTTACAAATTGGTTCAAAAAACAACACAAAATTTGAGGCAGTCATCCATCCAGATTAGAATCACTGCATCTATTCACCTAAGCCAGCTGGTCGATCAGAGTAATGCAAACCGCCGCCATATTAGGGCAGAGAAGGGTGATTTTTAATAATGGACAAATTAAAACCACTTTTACGTGTTTGACATGTTAGAGTTTTGATCTTTCAGAATAAGAAAAACCTTTTAAAGTAAACGTTGATTTGATTAAATTCAATACAGAACAAATAATGAACAATGCTTCGTTTGCCCCAATATGGCGGCGGTTTGCGGTACTCTGGTTGACCAGCTGGCGTAGGTAACTAGATGCAGTGACTCTAATCCAGATGGATGTGCAGCTCCATCTGTACCTGGAGGAGCCCCCAAGATCATATATTGTTTGAAGTGAACACTTGGGA
The DNA here is from genome assembly GCA_929113105.1 of Agrypnus murinus. Lineage (NCBI taxonomy): Eukaryota > Metazoa > Arthropoda > Insecta > Coleoptera > Elateridae > Agrypnus > Agrypnus murinus. The sequence continues at coordinate 133,601,548 of OV816028.1, read as the reverse complement.
AAATCATGAATGGGGGAATAAAATTTCCTATCACATTAACACCACAACACAGTGTAACTAACTGACCCTTTTCTGCTGATGTTATCTACCCAATTTGCTTCTCACCTCTTTGAGCCACAATTTTCCCTGGCTTTTGTACATTGGTAACACCGGTTTCATTGACATTCCATATGCTTGCTGGTCCAAATTTGAATCATTCCAATACAGATTGCAAATTGTCAAAAAAGTCTCTAACATTATTTTTTTTAAAGCTGGTGGCTAGACTGGGACTTGTCGCTTCAGCTGATCTTAATGATAGGTGCTGATTTCGTTTCATAAAGCCACGAAACCAATCTTGGCCAGCAATCAAATCATCCCATTTTGAGGGGTACTTTATGTTGTTCTTAATTGCTAACTCATATGCCAATTTCCGCACTGCTGTCGGGCCATGTTGCATTTTTGATGTCATAATATATTCAGCTAGTTCACGTTCCTCATTCATTGAGAAAACTTGAGATTTTTTGTAGTTAGATTTGAATTCAGTTTCTTGAAGTTGTCCACCACTACTTATTTTTTCTTTTTGTTTTGCAACATCCACACCATATTTTTTGCAGTTGTTTGTAGCTTTATGATGCTAATACAATGTCTTTTACTTATGTTTTTATATCTACATATAAGCTAACCATTGTTCAGTCATCTTAGTTTTATGTCCGTTATTTATGGTTTTATATTGATAAAGATGCACAGCATAGGTTATGGGGATGCTTGATCAAGTTGTGATCAAGTCTCCCCAAACACCATTAAAATAAAAACAATCTGTCTTTAAAGGTATAACCTCAAACTAAACGTGTAGCTTGCATAAAATGTAACTAACTGAATGTTCTTTACAATAAACTTGCAGTTCAATAAAATATAGCATATTATAATATCTTAAAAACACTTTGAACTTACCTTAAAAAGTTTTTCTTTATGTCACAAAAGTACAGAGTCGTGTCTTCTTCCCTACTACATGCATCAGTCACTTGAAAATTTCTCAAAAACACCTAACAGGAAAGGTGTTTAACAGGGCTGCCAACCAAATTCTAAATAAACATATAGATTTTGTGAACACGGCCTATGCTCAAGTCTCCCATATGCTCTAGTCTCCCTACAATAGGCCTTGTAGGTTGAAAAAAATATGCAACAAGAGAAAAAACTTATTATTGCTTTTAATTCAATAAGTCATTCTTCATAAAGATCTTGCTTGTATGAAAGTGATTAAAAATTTATATTGGGATGGTGTCTTAGGTTTTAAGTAGCAAATAACACAAAGATGATTTATGTTAGCGTATCAGTTGTTAGATATCTTGAATGTCACCACTGATTGTATGTATATTTATGAAGCTGCATTTACTAATAATATTTATTTAAGAGTGAAAGATACTGATTGGATCCCATACTTAACTACAAGATTAGTTGACGATGCAGCTTCACACTTACGGTTATTTAAACAAGCACGTGCAAAATTAGAACAGAGCAATAAATTACTCGCACAACAAAATTCACCTGTTAAAGATCAGAGGAACTCACCTAAACGTTCAGTTCATAGAAGGAATAAAAGCGAAGCAGACGTTACAAAATATGTAGGAAGTAATGCCACCACACTCCAGTCAATTAATCAAAACAAAAAAATACATAATTGATTGTTTTTTTTTAGACACGGAACGTAATGTAGGTAACTCCAAATTTTATGTACCTGACCAAACTAGAAATACATTGGAAGACTATTTTTTTGAATTGGAGTGCCAAATGGAAAATAATGTTATTTGTAGAGATCTCGTTTGTATTGATGTAAATCGCGAGAAAGGTAAAGACATACAAAATGATATTTATTTAACAAGATTTTAATTGTTTGGGGTTTTAGAATTTCTTTCTGAGTTAGTGGAATTGTTATTGTACATATTACTACCCGATGAAGATTTTCAGTGTAAACCGTTGAGATTTGTTTTGAGAGAGATATTTTCTAATTGTGTTGTTTTACCTTTATTTGCTACAATCTCTAATCCCGATTTTATAAATCAAACTATTGTTTGGCTGGTATTATTGAATTTTATTATAATTTTTCCCGTTTAAAATTAATACTTGTTATTTTAGTGTGCACGTGATAATTACTTACCTAGTGAGATTTTTTTGTTGAGTTTACGACTTACAGATAATTGTGACGAGCTAAAATACACTAAAGAATTAGTTTTAAAAGAGATTCAACAATTGGTAAGTGTATGCATTGTGGATCTGTGTTACTTAATGTGATCTAACGCTAAACTTACGAGGTGAATACAATAATTGTATTAGTACTACACCAGGTTAATAATTAGAAAGGTGAAATGTAAATAACATTTACATAAAAGAAATAGTTTTTGGTTATACAGGAACATCAAGAAAGATCAAAACTGGACGGCCTCTTTGATCTCGCGGACTTTTATTCATCATATATTAAAACACAAACAATTGTGTTGGTCAATAATTTTATATTAGTATTGTTTAATCTTAATTTGAAATATAAATTTGGTCACATTTATAAATCTCACAATTTTAGGTAATAGTTTTATAAAAATATATTTTTTAAAATATTTAAAGATACCTTACCAATTACCATGGGACAAAGTGACTTAAGAAAAGAACAGGACACATGAGGTTTCTCTCATGCTCTGATGCCTGTGTGCACCACACACATTACACACTGTCTTTACTTAAACTTTGACCTGGATCTGTTTTTTATTACTTGAGTTTACTTGTTAGATTATTTCCGTACATTGCTGGGACTGTACAATTATTCAAACTATAAAATGAAACATATCATGTATGGGACAACAAAATGTTGAAAAAAATACAACTGAAAAACATTAATAAAACCTCTTTTTTGTACAAAATTGCTACCTCCACACACATGGCACTGTAAAGACTAGCTCTGAAAGAGTAAGATTTTATTTTAAAGTCTAAAGCTCATTGTCAAGTTGTTTGCAGAAAGCCATTGTAGAAATTACAAAGCAAACAAAAAAGGTAATGCCTCGGAAAACTAAATGCAGGTTGTAACATATATTTATTCAATAAATAATCGGAATAGTTTTGAAAAAAGGTTACAAATTCATTACCGCAAATCATACCATACAGATTTTACATGTAGTCACTAAACACAATATAAATACTGTACGAGGAGGGTATTGATAAATAGTTGGCCTTGAATAGTTCTAGCAGGCAAAAATAAATCGCGTTGCTATGAAAACAAGTTGAAACTTTGACAACTGCATGTGCAAAGTGTCAGCCCAAAAGGTGATGTTATTTTGAAATTGTGATTAAGAAAAGTAAACCATGTCAGATGAAGATTGGAACTTCAGCAAAATCGAGTATCGTTCGGTTATCAAGTACCTGTTTTTAAAGGGATTGTCTGGTAAAGAAATTTATGATGACATGTTAACAACGTTAGGAGATCAATGTCCATCTTATTCAACCATTAAAAACTGGGTTGCTGATTTTAAACGTGGAAGAAAAGATGTCACCGATGAGAAGAGGTCTGGGAGACCAATTTTTGTGTCAACGCAAGAAAACATTGATGCTGTCCATGATATGATTTTCGATAATAGACGAATCGGCCAAAATCGCATATCAGAGACTTCGAATATCTCATACGAACGCGTTTTTCATATCGTTCATAATGAATTGGGAATGAAAAAGCTATCCGCAAAATGGATACCCAAATGTTTCAATGCTGATCAAAAGCGATTGATCAAAACATCTCAGTGGATATGCAATCAATTTAACGATAGAAAATCAAACTTTTTGGATCGCCTTGTTACGATGGATGAAACTTGGATTCATCATTATGATCCAGAAACTAAAGAAATGTCTAAGGAGTGGAAACATTCTGGCTCTCCTCGGCCCAAAAAGTTTCGTGTGCAGAAGTCTGCTGGAAAAGTTCTTGCCTCCATTTTCTGGGACAAAGATGGTATAATTTTCGTGGATTACTTGGAACATGGAAAGTCAATCACGGGAGAATATTACGCATCTCTATTAACCAAACTTCGAGCGAAAATTGTGGAATCACGGCGAGGAAAATTTACCAAAGGCGTCTTGTCTTTGCAGGATAATGCGCTCGCCCACAAATCACTTATTGCCCTACAAAAAATCAATGAAATCGGCTATGAAATTGTCGACCATCCGCCATATTCTCCCGATTTGGCCCCATCGGATTATTATCTGTTTCCAAAACTCAAAAAATCATTGAAAGGACGAAAATTTACATCAAACGAGATGGTAATTGATGCTGTGGAGTCGTGGTTTGCAGAACAGGATAAAACTCTTTTTTCTAAACGATTAGAATTACCCTTTGATCGATGCATTAAATGTATAGAGTTGAAAGGTGATTATGTTGAATAAAATACTATTACTTCGAAAACATGTAGTTTTTTCTAGGCTAGGCCAACTATTTATCAATACCTCCTCGTATAAGAATTAAGTGACTTAGTCTTTATAATTTCTAGATGAACTTATTTCATCAAATTTATTTCTTAATGATACGATATGAATAAAGAATAGTTCTGTTTAAATCATGTTATCTTTCTAATATTATTAACATATTGTATTACGAATGCAACATTTATGCTTGAGCTTGCAAAAACCTCTTTCCTAAAGGCGTGCTCTGTACATCATTTGTCAAGTACTAAAACAAACTGTAAAAACCAAAAAAACCATGAAAAATGACCCACCATCTTAGTCACAATTTAATGTATATTCCAAATATGTATAGATATATGTATAGTAGGGTGGCTGTTATTTTGCAAAAGTTAGAATTTTTTAGGTCCCCCCACCTAGATCCCTTTAAAATGTGAAAAAATGAGTTGTGCAAAATGTCAGCCGATTTGGTCAATATTAACCCGTGCCACAGAGAGGTTAAAGTTTTAAATGGGATTTAACATGGGTTTGGTGCACTGCTAGAAACTTTGTGGCATGATTTTTTTATCTTTCTATGTTTTAACGTGAAATATTGTATACTTATATTGTTGAAGTTTCTTAACACGAATCTGAAACCAAAGAAACTTTGGCAGTTCCGGGAAAATGCTAATATTAGTGAAATTGACCGATTTTTTGACAGCTGTAAACTGTCAAAAGTTTTTCTGACAGTTTGAATTTTATCATATTCGTGTTCAGCAGCTTCAACAACATAAGTATATAGATTTTCGAATTAAAACATAGAAAGATAAAAAGTTACGCCACAAAGTCTCTAGAAATACACCAAACGCATGTTAAATCCCATTTAAACTTTAACCTCTCGGTGGCACGGGTTAATATTGACCAATTCGGCTGACATTTTGCACAGCTCATTTTTTTGACATTTTAAAGAGATCTAGTGGGGGAAGCCTAAAAGATTTTAACTTTTGAAAAATACCGGCCACCCTAATATATAGGCTGTTCCATTTGGGATATTAAGTTGATGTCACTTCTGTTTAAACCGGAAGTTTAAAGCTGAAGGTTGTATTACAGAAAGATACTATTCTAAATTTGCTAGGAATCTGTTGAAAAATAAAGAAATTATTCGGTGTAACATATGATCATTGCCACCCGGTATGTGTAAAAAGTTCATACGACACATAAGAAACAAAAAAGTTGACTATTGTATCTAGTAGACCTAGGAAAATTCCAATGTAGCCATAAAAATCAAGACGTGTTCTTATAGTTGTATCGCAAATTTCATCTGTAGCATGAATAGTATTCTATTACTAGAAAAATATAGAACAAGCACTATATGTGTGGCCTCACTGCGAGACAGTGAAATTTCAAGGGAGTGGTAATAATTCCAAAAACTTTTTATGGACATGAATGTCTTAAGAATTTGAAATATATTTATTAGAACTACACTTATGCAGAGTTTCAGCCAAATTAGCTGGAAGCTCTTGGGCAGGTTCTATATACCAATATACGAGGTGTAGCAATTTAATTTCCAGAATGGCCGCATAGTGTCGCCCATGGGGTGATTTGGTTAAAATTACATTAGCAGGTATGTTCAAACATGTTTTAACCAATGAGAGCATAAATCTCAAGCCGATAGAGCCATTTGTTAGTTGGCTATTGCGAAAACAAAACTGAAAACGAAAACTACATGTCAACTTTGTCATGAAAATTCAAGAGATTCAAAGATGTGAAGGACGATCCCAGAAGTGGGCAGCTAAAAACACAAATGAAAGACACAAATGTGAACAGAGTGTGAGATTTGGTATCGTGCGGGGATTGGTAAGATCTTACAGAGGATTAAGTGTGAGATTAATGGCTTATGAGTTGCAAATGAATCGAGAAACGGTCAGGCTAATTTTAACTAAAGAATTGGGGATGCGAAAGATTTCTATGCTTAGTTTATCCCTTGAGTCTTGACTGACGAACAGAAACAGCAGAGGCTTGAAGTTGCAACTGATCTTTCTGCAAACACGCACATGTTTTCGAAAGTTATTACGGATGATGAATCCTGGTGCTTTCAGTACGTCCCCGAAACAAAATGCCAGAGACTTCACCCCCAAAAACAGCACCCATGTCACGTTCGTGATGGAAGACCATGCTGGTGTGTTTTTTCGATCATAAAGGGATAGTTCATCATGAATTTACTGAACAGGGACAAACGGTCAACCAACAGTGCTATTTAGAGGTGCTGACAAGATTACGAGATTCTTTTCGGAGGAAAAGACCTGAATTGGGGCCTGACAAATGGATTATCCATCATGATAATGCACCCAGTCATAGTGCGTTCCTCGTGAAAGAATTTCTGATCAAAAAATCAATTAAATCTGTGATTTTCGGTTGTTCTCTAAACTAAAGACTGTGCTAAAAGGACGAAGATTTTCTGACATCACCGATATCCAGCAAAATGTGATAAAGGAACTGAAGAGTATTCCGGAAAAAGAGTTCTAAGTCTGTTTCCAGAAATTGGAGCACCGCCTAAACCAGTGTAAAGTTGCACAAGGGGAGTACTTCAAAAGCGACAGTAGCCACTAGTGTACAGCTATGAACATATGCTTGTTACAAATGCATTCTGGGAATTAAATTGTCACACCTCGTACATATATCACATCATTATTGTGCTAAGTTTTACAGTGTTCATTATAGGTTATGTTCTTGCCACTATTGATGTTTTTATCAGATTTCCAGGTCTTAGGTTATGCACAGTGCTATAACCCAGATTAATAGTGACAGATGGGACAGAGGCCACATACAAAAAGTACCAAAACTTTTACCAACAGTAGCTCAAACACTGACCACCCACCCTCAAAAGAATCTCGAAAATATCTTCATATGACCTGAAGAACTTTAATGGCTCGTTCGTAGTTTTTGTACAAAAAGTTTGCAAAGTTAACTTATTTTGCCTAGGTCTGTTATATACAGTGCGAGTGTGAAGTCTGAAACTATCGGAATAAATCTTTTTTTAAATGTTTTTGAAAAAATCCCTGGCCACGTCAATTTTTATCTTAAATCAGATATATTTTAGTGTAATTGTTATTTTTAGATTGTCTTTTGTTTCTGAGTTATGGCAATAGTGAAAATTTCTTTAAATTGAAACCCTAATTTTTTATGATTGATTTGGAAAGAGCATGAAATTCTAAGACCAATTATGCTAAAAAAAGTATGATACGTATTTTGAAATTTTTGAGATACAGTGGAATTCGGATATAGTGAACTTGAAAAATGCATCAAAATTGGTTCACTATATCTTAGTTTATATTAAAAAATATAGATTGCATGTACATACTTCTAAGGCCCTTTGCTCACTGGAGCAATGCCACAAAGAAAAAATCCTAAGCGATAATCGCGAAGCGACCCAACGATATGTTCTTCGCACACCAAAGCGATTTTTATATCAGTTGCTTTAAACAATGTCTAGCAAGTCACATGATGATGTTGTAGCTATGTACTGGTATACATGTAAGCGAAGATTTAGAAGGAGATGATGGATACCAGCAGCGTATGGTACATACGCCCTGTCGCGACTGCTTTTATTGGTTCGCATGCACCGCTGATGTTCTACAGAATGTCAAAAGAACTTTTTTATGAATTAACTGAGAAAGTAAGACCATATATAGAGAAAACAAATAGAAACTATGTTGTAATTGTAATCGTACAACAAATGCTACATTGGAGACACGATAATCGCCTAGCAATTGACATTCCTAGTTACCAGGCAAACAGTCGCGATCGCGTCATTTGGGATCGCGTTGTCGTTGTATCGGTCTGCGAACCTACACCGAAAACACAGGTTCAACTAGAAAATGACTACCAAGCGTCTTAAAAGTCTTAAAGTAAGTAAAACTTAAAAGTTATTAGATTAAAAAAAAGAATAAAACAAACTACATTTTACGTCTGTTAGAAGAACGAATGTTACTTATAGCATACCCTTCAAGGTCAGAAAAACTATTCCGTACTTTTTCTGGAACTTCACGTGATTGCAAAAAATGTATGTTAAAATCCGGAGAATTACGGGACAACCCTTGAAAAGTTCACTATAAACTGAAGATTTTACTTTACTTTAATAAAATTCGGTTCACTTTATCAGGAAGTTCATTATAGCTGGTTCCACTATAACAGGTAAAAAAACATATTAGTCTTATGGAAAAAAAATTCGGTACTTAAAGTAGCATTCACTATAAACAGAAGTTCACTATAAGCATGGTCACTATATTTGAACTCCGCTGTAATTACTTTTAAAGTTTAAAAACAAAAATTGAATAACAATCAAGAGCTCCAAGTTTTCCAAAAAAAAAGACTATTAATACACATATACCGGCAACTATATGCAGTGACCAAACATACGTTTTCAATATACGATTGTTTAATAGTAGTGAAATTTCAGTACAAATACATTTTTTGTATTGGTACCAATTTGACCTTATAGATGACATGTAACTAAAATTTCTGTACATAGACTGTATGCTTTATAACTTGATTTATGAAATTGTTGTCTTGATTCAAATAAATAACATATAAAGGAAAAAAGATTGGTACATTTAGATTTGGATCTATTCTATTCTATATTTTGTTTAATGAAAGTTAGTAAACACGATGGATAATTGGAATTATACTAAATAATAGATAAAATAATAAAAAGTATCATCATATTAGCCTTGCTGTCCTAGATCATTATGAAACCAATAGTACAGAAAATTTGTAATTTTGTAGAAACTTGACTACCTTCCACAATTTATTTAATTTAATTTGTATATAAAATAAATTGCATATGGTTATCTGGTTATCTATTATGTAGGTCAACTGGTATGCAGTGATTTAAGCAAGATTTTATTTTCATATCTGCCATGTTGTATCCAACATTTCTATTTATGAAATGTGCATCTAACAATTGAAAATTGGAATACACAAAAATCTTACTTTATTTTTGTGTGTAACTAATAACTGTTAAGTTTGATGAAATGTAGTAGCCAGGCATTTGGACCACTGCAGTGATTTAATTCAAATTTGTAATTTTAAACCTTAAGAACAATTTACTGTTGGCACTTAATATACAGAGCATACCTTTAAACTAACTGCACGTTACTTTATTAAACCTTAACTGTTTTCACAACAAAGTATGTGTACACATACAAAGAATACTCATATTGTTATATCTGTTTTATATGTTATTTTATTACTAATCACTAAAATTATTAGTTTATTTCACATATCATGTATGATCACATTTTGAAATTACAGCATGTTTTATAACAGAAATACAAGTACCTAATACTATAATCACCCTTGTTTATTTTATTTACAGCGTTCTAGAGATTCAGGTGGAGACAGTGATATATTGATAAAACAGCAACTAAGTAGTTTATTTTATGTTTCAAAAATAATTGACAGTCGTTTGACTAAGTTGGAGAATATTGGAGGAATTGGTAATGCTTAGTCTGAATTACTGTGCGATTTATTGTTTAACTAATCTTATTGCAGAATCATCTTATACAAGTGATTATTATGCCAAATTGGAAAGTGTAAAAAAAATTAAATTACCATTGGATGTAATATTAAAGAACAATGTGGCTCTTTCATATTTTATCGATTTTGTAACCAGTACAGGTGTTCAAGCATATTTATTCTTTTATCTTAATATAGAAGGTTGGAAAGTATCTGTTGAACAGCAATTGTCAGATCTTCATATTAATAAAATGAAAAGTCTGAGTGAGAATACCATTAGTATTTATGAAAATATCAGATCAACTGCCTTAAGCATTTACGATCAGTACCTAGGAGATAAGTCCCAACCAAAAATACAACTAAAGCCATCTCTAGTCCAAACATTATTTTTTAAAATTAGAAATTTAACCGAACCACCTTCAGAACAATGGTTTGATGATGTCCAGGCAGCTGTTTATGAAAAGTTAAAGGTAAGTCAAATTCACATTTAGCTATATTTAAATTATAAATATTGTTATTATTGTAGACTCAAAATGAATTCCTTCCATCTTTTCATCGAAGTAATTCTTATTTAAAATTATTAGAAGAGCTTGATTTAGTTCAGCAGAATGCATTAGAAGAAGATGCTATAAGTGTGAGCAGTCTTGAAAGTGCCGATATCAATATAGAAGACAAACAACAAAAGATTTCTTCTGAGAAAGAATCTCTTAACCTTCTTAAATCTGGGGGTTTAAGTTCTCATAGTTCCAGTTCTAGTTTGCAAAGTTTAGCTTTAAAAAGTGTACAAGAAAGTTTATATTCAAGTCAGAACACAGAACTAACAAACAGTGATAATTTTTTAAGTGCTGAAAGTAATCAGAAAATAGGTAAACATGTTCGTTCATTCAGTGATATAACTGATTTTGGTGGGAAGAATGACAAAATGATTAATCAGGTTAATTATAATAATCCAAATGAAGTAGTGAATGTTAATAAACAGGACGTTGAAGATCAAGAAGCTAGAGAGCAAGAAAAACAAGAAAGTTTGAGGACTGGCGATTATTTGTTATCTGTGGAAATCATAGAAGCAGGTAAGCATCATTATATCTAATATTGACGAAATATATTTATACAATAAAGGAAACACTATGTAGTATAGATCAGTGTTCCCCAACCTTTTTTGTCTAGCGACAAAAAAATATCAATAAAATTATAAGGTGACCCATACGAAAGAGAGAGGGGGGGGTACTTAAAATTACAGGAAATGATCTCTTATAGCATATATTTTTAACATGAACCTAAATGATAAAAATAAATAGTTATGCGACCCATTTTTAAACTTTCGTGACCCAATGGTTGCGGTCCACTGGTATAATAATTACGTTTTTTGGTGTAACCAAGTTATCTCTCACATTAAGTGTGAAATATTTTACAGATTACAATTATTTAACCAGAAGATGAAACTAATGTTTTTCACTTGGTGATATCAACCCTTCCGATTTTCACATAATTCAACGCAGCCTTATATTTAAATAAAACTTTTGTAGCGATATGTGTAATATTTGTTATTTGTTTCATTAGAAACTTAACTTAACAATACAAAAATGTTCTCAATGATATTAATGTGCTTTGAGGTTAGAATGTCGGTAAGTTAAAAAAACTGCAAAAATTATATACAATTTTACATAATTTAGACCGGGCGCCCAGAGGCTTTCCATATAAAAAACCCGCTGGATTCATTCTGATTGTTAATATAGGTGGAGAAATACCTAAGCTTTGATATTATAGAAGTTGCCGGATGAAATCAATGGTCTTTTTTTGTCATCCCCCATCATAGCAGTTAGGGTCAACCTATATGAAGTGATGCAGTACTGGTCGCTAGACCATTTCAAAACAGGATAATTTTTTGTGTGTTATCACACCTAAGTATTGATGATCAAAACCACTTACAGAGTCCGTATTCGCTACATATTTTATGAAAAACTACATATTTTTCATAGTACTACATATTACTACATATTTTTAAACTCTATTTCATAAACTTCATATTTTTGAAATCTTTATTTACTCGTCCTGTAAAATAAGTTCCCGGTGGCGGAATGTAGCCACAACCCAGTTTTGCCGCTTTTGCGCATTGACCGGTTTGTGCTTTGTCAAAACTGCTAAACACGTGACACATGACGTTGCGGCCATTGCGCGTACGAACAAAGAATTTCTATTGATTTCTTCAAGATTTTCTATTGATATTGTTTTGTTTTATGAGACCTTTATTACCAAATAAAGTGTTCTTAAACAGAGTGGTCAGCAAACCTGGAAACCTTGAAAACCGGGAATTTGCACAGCTGGGAAAAAACCTGGATCGCGTTAATCGCTTAATGTGTACTGCTATCAATGCTATGTAGTCACTAACACGCTTTAGTAATCGCCTGTTAGCTAACGCTTCATGTTTACTGAGTCTAAATCTATTACATTTTTAATACTTCTTATTTTTCTCTCTTTTTAATTATTTATTCTTTATTAATTAAAACGTTTCAGAGTAAAGAAATATTAGGCTTTACCTTACTGGCTCAGATTTACTATAGCGGGCAGAACTAGAGTCACTACATCTAGTCAACTAAGCCGGGCTGGTCTATCAGAGTACCGCAAAACGCCACCATATTGGGACAAAAGAAACACAAAATTGTTCATTATTTGTATCTGATTGCATTTAATCAAATCCACATTTACTTTAAAAGGTTTTTTATTCTGAAAGATCAAACTTCTAATATGTTAAATACGTAAAACGTGGTTTTAATTTGTCCATTATTAAAAATTTTCCTTCTCTGCCCCAATAGGGCGGCGTTTTGCGATACTCTGACCAACCAGCGTAGCCTAGGCGACTAGATGTGGCTCTAGGCAGAACGGAGCTTTAACGCACTCTACCCTTTCGATGCAGGTTGGCGAGCTGAGTCGAATGACACTAGTCTTGAGGTGCGAAAATACCCCGTTCAAAAGTTACGCCTCTTTCTGGTACCTATGTTAAGTCTATGCGAGAGACCTTTTTTCACCGCCCTTTTATGGGCGTGTCTCTAATTGATTTTAATACATATTTTGATTTTCGAAAAATTCCTTTATTTTCGTAAAAAATATTCAATACGGCGTTAGGTTAGGTTAGGTCAGGTTAGGTTAGGTCAGATCATATCAAGTCAAGTTAGGTGCAGAACATCATTAAATCTATTGCGCCATTGAATTTCAATGAAACAAAAAATCTCCCATAAACTTAACATGAAGCACAAAAAGTGACGTAACTTTTAAAGGGGGCGCAGGCGTTTTCGCACTTTGTCACCGGCATCGTTTGACTCCCCTCTTCAAGCCCTGTCAATTGACGCCACTAACGCTCCTTTTGGGCGTGCTCACTAAAGTAAATTTATACCATTTGATCAAGAATGTGAGTATGCGTAAATTATTGAAGGAAAAAACCAGAAAAATAATAATTTTATGACCTGGAAAACCGGGGAGAAATCTTGCATTTTAAAGTACCACTCTTGTTGGCCACCCTGTTAAACTTTTAAATGATTTTGAATTACATATTTTATACATATTATATTTTTTTGCTGCATAAATAGTACATTTTTAATACTTCAGTTACATATTTTCATATGTTTTCGAGTATAGTTTGCTACGGACCCTGCTGTTAGTTTATTTTTATTCTATTTGATTGAAATATGGCAGCCATATTTGTTTCGTGGTGCACGAAGTTTCTTGCACAGTTTTGATGTAAACATAAATCTTGATATCTCCAGAAGGGCTGGTCCTAGAGAGTAAAAACCATCATATTGCTCACATGTCGGACTATATTTTTTCATCTAAACATAATATTCGTATGATGCTTACTTATGGATGTGATTTAACCACGAAGTGTAACAACGTTTTTGCAAAATTTACACTTTTTAGGGGGCCATATATCCAGATAAAGGTGAAGTCTTAGCGCTGATTTTTTTATTAATTGTACACAGTTAGGGGTAGTTCATGTATAAAATATTTCAAATCTGGAACTTCGCTATTTTGATGATGAGAAGATCTCATTCTTTTCAGTTTTGAACAACTTTGGCCCTCATTTTTATTTATTTTAAATAGTGTCGTTAGCGCAAAAAATATCGTTAACAACGTTAAGTGTTATAACAGATGTCGAAACTATTTCGAAACTTTTTTTATTCTGCAAACCGCAAAAACTACATCAGCAAAATAAGAAATTTCTTTTTAAATAATAGTTATTAACTATGATCTCCTTTTCGCATCCGGAAATTGCGACTTGTTTCCTTTTTAAAGGAGTGTTTTCTGTTTTCTTGATTTTCTGGCATTCTTGAACACTTAAACAAACAAAACACTCTTACGAAACAAATGCAACTGCACAGTACTAATGTTACTTATACGTGTTTCCTCATGTAGGTAAAGTACGAGGTAAGCGCCATAAATTTTCGGCCCGGCAGGCTTCTACAGGTGCGAACATGTTCAAACTCGGTTGTGTCATAGTTGAACATGTAAGAGGCCTACACTATATATATTACGGCTAGAAGCGTAATAGATTTTAGTAGCCACTCAAGCATCGTGACAAGTGCATGAAAATGTCGCAAAATTGAATACCGCGCGGTCATTAAATTTTTAACAAAAGAAGGGTACTCGCCTAATCAAATCAAACAACGTTTAGACGGCGTTTATGGTGATTTATCTCCTTCATATTCTACTGTAAAAAAGTGGTCAAAATGTTTCCGTTTGGAGCAAGAATCTCTTGAAGATTATGAGCGCACTGGTCGGCCAATTGAAGCGGTAACGCCTCAAAAAGTTGCAATCATTGAAGAAATGGTATTAGAAGATCGCCGTTTGAAAGTTAAGGAGTTAGCAGTGAAATCTGACATTTCGGAAACAAGTGTTCGCCGAATTCTTCATGACCACTTGGGCATGAATAAAATTAGTGCAAGATGGGTACCGCGTCTTCTTTCTGCTGTTCAACGTCAACGTCGAATGTGCGCTTTTTTTTACACTTGTATGGAGACGACCCAAAGCCGATTTTGCAGTCCATTGTCAGTGGAGATGAAACAATGGTTCTGTATTATGATCCTCTATCCAAAAGACCTGATGAATCTCGTCCCAAAAAGGCGAAAGTCGTTCAATCGACAAAGAAAGTTATGGCAACAATATCCTGGGATTGTGAAGGCATTTTACTGATTGATTTTAAAGAACGCAATACAACTAACTGTTAACAGTACATATTATGCGTCTTTATTGCATAAATTGAGAAACAATATTCGTGAAAAACGTCGAGGAAAATTGACAAGAGGTGTTCGATTATTACACGACAATGCACCCGTTCATACTGCCGCAATTTCATAAGCTGCCATTCGCGAATGCGGCTTTGAAGCATTGGATCATCCACCGTACAGTCCGGATATGACTCCTAGTGGCTATTATTTATTTTCCAATTAAGCAAGACCTTAGAGACGTCGTTTTAAGGACGAAAACGAGTTGCAAGCAGCTGTAATTGAACATTTTGAAGGAAAACTTCAGATTATTTTTACAAGGGCATTCAATTATTAATTTCACGTTGTAATAAGTGTATTGACATTAGGAGAGATTATATTGAAAAATAAAAATTATTATATTTTATCGTTTATTTTTTCTATATCAGGCCGAGAATTTATGGCGCTTTCCTCGTAGTTTTAGCGTTAGTGAGACCACATGCATGCCGACTAATAGCATCGTTTATGGTTGTCTACATCTTGCGACAGGTTATTTCAGACGTAGTTCAAACTTTTCTACCTGTGCACATTTTGTTGCAGCATAAAACTGCAACCTGGGAAGTTGTTGGAAGTTGGCTTAACATAACTCGGTTTTGTCATCTATAATAACCACAACTCACCTTCCTCGTGTGCTGATTGTACAGCTTCCGTGCATGCAATTTTGTTACTTTTTCTTGATGCTCAACTCTGTTTGAAATGACTTCAGCATGACAAGATCACAAACCTGCTCAAAGTTCTTAACCGCGTATGATTTTTAATACTTTGCCAGTTCTTGCAGTATAACAACTAACGCATAAAGCCTTCTCTTCTTAAGACTATATAATTTGCCTACTCGATTTGTTTTGATTTTTTGTGGTCATTCTTTATCAAAAGTTTTACACAGATCTAACATTTATCATTTATATTTCAGGTATCGTGTGTGAAAAGGGTAAAACATTTGGAGTTTATGCAATACATGTCACGCGTCAGTATAGTACAAATTTCGTAGAAGAATGGCACATTTATAGAAGATACAGCGATTTTTATGATTTACATACAAAGATTAAAGATAAGGTTTGTAAGCTCTTCTATTATTACATGATTTGGATTAGATTCTTACAAAATTATTGATTAGCATAATGAAAATCTCATGATAAATGCACTATTTTACAGTACCCTGACTTGTCTAAAATACCATTTCCTGGTAAAAAGACATTCCATAATATGGAAAGATCAGTATTAGAAAAACGTATGCGTATGTTGGGTTACTATATACAACAATTGTGTCAAGCACACATACTTCAAACACACCATGGACTTGGAGATTTGTTGATGACATTTCTAGAGCAAGGTGATTACGATAGAGCTACATCAGGGGGACCAATTTCTCATACTGTAAATACCTACATTTAATTAATGCCTTTTCTTATTATTATTAAAGTGTATGTTTCAAAACAGATTGATACTATCGTAAATCCACTAAAGTCTGGGATGAAAACTATCAAGAATATGCCTGAACAATTAATTAATACTGTAGATGAAGTCGTGGAAGGACTTACTAAAGTTTTTCATGGTAAGAATCCTCGAATTCCGGAAGCAAGCAAAGTTGGTGCTTCATTAGATATTGAGGTAATATTAATAATAATGATTTTTTTTTATTATTCATTGTCATTAATTTATATTTACAGAGTGATGATAACATTCCATTAAGAATTATGCTATTGATGATGGATGAAGTATTTGATTTAAAATCCAGAAATCAATGGTTACGTAGACGTATTGTAACACTTCTACGTCAAATTGTTAGAACGATGTTTGGTGATATTGTTAATCGTAGAATTTTAGATTATGTTTCCTATATCACTAGTCCAAAAAATGTAGCACATTACTTACATAGTTTTAAGTAAGTATGACTGTATTTTATTTTGCATGCCTTTAAAATTTGAATTTTCCAGGCATTCATTTTGGCCTAACGGTATTAAAGCAGAAAAGAGTAGCAAAAGAGATGATGCAACTTGTTATAGGACCAGGATAGCTGCTAAAGTAGCTTTGCTATCATGGCTGTCTGGTAAGATATGTTCGTTTTTATTAGATAAATGGATATCATTTAACTTTTTTTTAATTTAGATGAATTAAAACATATAATTGGATCAGAAACGACAAGAAGAGGTTTGCTGACCATTTTCGAACTCTTTCAGAGACCAATTTTAAATCGTAGATTGTTATATGTATTACTTGAAGGTATATTAACATCCCTTTTCCCTGAAAAAAATATTGCTAATATTTTTCAAAAGCTTCATCGCAAAGTAAAACTTTCGCAAGGCAAAAATAAAGATCATGAGTTACAAATAAATAGATGATAATTTATAAATTAGAAAATTTGGATGTTATTAGAGCTATAATAATATCAGCCTTAGAATCTCTTAAACATTTAATTTATTGCATTGAATTCATATGGGACATATCTTCGATACCACTCATGTCGCACTATCAGTTGAACATAGAACAAAACTATTGTAATGTTATTAAAGAAATAAAATATTGTTTCTTGTACTGAACTTTAATTATTATAGTGCCATTGTTTATTTATGTCATTGTTTCACCAATAAATGTATTTATTTTTGATTTTAATATGGAATTATAGAAATACTGCTGTTATGGAATCTCAAGAGTACTAGTTTTACTTCTGAAATACAGTGTTTAGTTACATTATTTTTTCAATAAATTTGGTTTAAAAAGTTATTCTATTTTTTTCTTCTAATTACTAAAGGAATGCAAAATGGAATGATCAGAGGTATTCCTCGTATAGTACACCACAAACCATCTGTGCTGTCTGTTGATTTCGTTTCTGCTTTAGTAGTTAGGGTGCTGGGTTTTTTGGAAAGTCGTTTTTTTTCTTTACTCGAATCTGAGTGTTCGTTTTCATCATCATCTAAAGAGAAAATATATATTTAAGAAATACTGGTAAGAAATCTGGTTACGTACCTTGTTTGCCGTCAATTTTTTCAAATTTAATAATGATTTGTTAATGTTTACTTTTTAATTTTGAATGCTGTGTCAAATATGTTTAGTTATAAAAATGTATCATGTCATATTGATTTATTGGTAAATTCTAATTGCTAGGTTACATTAGTGTACCTTAATGACATTCATTTGGTGTTTACGAAAATTGAATCTGCTCAGTCAAATCACTGTTTCTATCTTTTTCTATTTAATGTTAATAACAATGACAGAAATAATAATCTGATCAAACTGATTCAATTTTTGTAACTGCCGATTGACCGATAGAATATGGCTACTTGATCACTTAGGTACAATTTATCACTTTCACATTTTAGGCTCAGAATTTATCAGTGGCATATGTGAAAGTATTTAATAAAATCTGATAATTCTCAAGAAATGTTAAGCCAAGCAGTTATAGGGACAAGGACTCAGCTAATACCAGTTGTATACATACGGCCGTGCTAAGCGAAAACATCCTATCTACTCTTTAATTCAAATTGAGAAAATTACAATTTTGAATTTACGTCTTATTCAACCAGTTTTTATATATATTTTTTTAAATTATAGTAATAATAATAATGTAACTTTTCTTCATTAAATAGTTATAATTTAATTATGGAATAAAAATTATTTATCCAATGCGATAATTCAGCAGATAGGTGCTTTTGCTTAGGAAATTGACAATGCTTTCGTTATTATGTTAAGGAAAATTTAACGTATCTACAAAAAATGCAACGTTTACTTTGGTATTAGCATATATGTTAGGTACCATAACACGCAGGTGGCTACGATTATTAAAATATTTTACATTATTTGTCAATTTGACAGCATAGAGCATACTATGCAACTTATTTCTTGTTGACTCGTAATTAAAGTAACTATTACATTAAAAACTCAGTTAAAAGTGTTATACCGGGTGGGACAATAGTGTGGGGAAGTCCGATAGCTCCTAAATGGTAACAGCTAGAAAAATCGTTCTAATACGGATGTAAACAGTGGATAGAGGCGCATCTAGAGAAATTATTTTCAAATATACAAGGTGTTGCAGAAAAGTGTGGCACGCTTAAGGTAATTTTTTTAAAAATAGAATGCCCCTAATATTTTTGCATATTTAACACCTCTCTTGGCAGGTTTATTGATATCTAGAATTTTGGCGCCATCTAATGACCGGTTTAGAAGTTATAAATTTCTTTTCAGAAAAATTGAGTTTTACATTATCCCACTTAACAGTTTACCGTCACGGCCGCTACTATGAAGACGAATTTAAGTAGGGATTTTGTTGCAGGGGCTTGTAGGGTGCTCTTCTTTAAAAGAAAATGGACTCACCATGTACAGGATGTTCAAAATTAATTTTTAAATTTAGAGAACTTCAACGCTAAAATTCACAACTTTTTCAAATGGAACACCCTGTATATTTTGTACCTTTGTGATGCAGAATTAAATAACGAACATTTTTTGTATGTACGTCCCTATAGCTATCTGTAACCACTTTTGATTTATTGAGAAAAAACTTCAAGAAGTACACAATTAAAAACAATTATTTATTTAGTTGTCAAGTGTGTTGGTTGTTTTTGTTCAACAAAACATTAAAGCATCTAGCAATTGTTGTGCACGTATGCAAAACGTACATTTCTCGCAGTTATCGATCATCAGTGTTTAGTTCTAGTAGGTGTTTTAGTTTTTCAAAATGAATTTTAGTAACGAAGAACTTGTAGACATGACTTGTTTTGGGCAAGTCGGAAAGAAATTGTTTGCTTGCCCACAGAATTTACCACCAACGGTATCTTGAACGGAGGCTCCCTAAAGTTCACAGCTTTCAAAACCTGCTCGATAGATTTTGTGAGGACCGGCAATGTACAGTATGAAAAAAGTGAACGAATTAACAATGTTGTGAACGAAGAAAATGAGTTATCGGTTGTGCTGGCAACAATTGAGAATCCCCATGTTAGTCAGAGAGAAGTGAGTTCATCTGTAGGAATAAGTAGATGTTCTGTTGGTCGAATCTTAAAGAAAAATAAGTTTCATGCATATCACATTCAAATGCACCAGGAATTAACTGATGGCGATTTTCTAAAACGTTTACAGTTTTGTAATTGGGTCATAGGTAAAATGCAAGACGATGCTACATTCTTCAACAATGTTTTGTTCACTGATGAGGCAACATTTCATAAAAATGGATTTGTTAACAGGCACAATTTCCATTATTAAGCTACAGAAAATCCCCACTTTTTCAGACAACTTGATAACCAGCACAGATGGTCCATAAACGTTTGGGGGGGAATTATTGGAGAACATGTAATAGGGCCACAATTTTTTGATGGTACATTAACTGGAGCTATTTATCTTCATTTTTTGGAGAACTATCTGCCATAATTATTGGCGAACCTTTCTCAAAGGATCCGAAATGGGATGTGGCTTCAGCAAGACGCTGCTCCACCACATTATTTACATGCAGTAAGAGACCACCTAAATAATATCTACCCACATCAATGAATTGGAAGGAATGGACCCACTAAATGGACTGCGAGATCTCCTAATCTTACAAAAATGAATTTCTTTTTATGGGGATATATGAAAGAAATTGTTTATACAGAGACACCAACCACAATCCAAAACATGCAGGATAGAATAATACATGCTTTTAGAAGTATCACGTCGGCAATGTTAAGAAACGTACAAAGATCGTTCCAAAGGCGCATCGAAATGTGTGTGCATGCAAATGGGCAACATATGGAGCATTTGTTATAGTTTTTTTCTTTTGTTTTACTTGAAAAACCTTGATTTTTTAGATAAATAATTTTTTAATTGTGTATTTCTTGCAGTTTTTTCTCAATAAATCAAAAGTGATTACAGATAGCTATAGGGACGTACCTACAAAAAATGTTCGTTATTTAATTCTGCATCACAAAGGTACAAAATTATAGGGTGTTCCATTTGAAAAAGTTGTGAATTTTAATTTTGAAGTTCTCTAAATTTAAAAATTAATTTTGAACACCCTGTACATGGTGGGTTCATTTTCTTTTAAAGAAGAGCACCCTACAAGCCCCTGCAACAAAATCCCTACTTAAATTCGTCTTCACAGTTGCGGCCGTGAGAGCGGTAAACTGTTAAGTGGGATAATGTAAAACTCAATTTTTTTGAAAAAAAATTTATAACTTCTAAACCGGTCATTAGATGGCGCTAAAATCTTAGATATGAATAAACCTGCCAAGAGAGGTGTTAAATATGCAAAAATATTTGGGGCATTCTATTTAAAAAAATTACCTTAAGCGTGCCACACTTTTCTGCAACACCCTGTATATTTGAAAATAATTTCTCTAGATGCCCCTCTATCCACTGTTTACATCCGTATTAGAACGATTTTTCTAGCTGTTACCGTTTAGGAGCTATCGGACTTCCCCACACTATTGCCCCGCCCGGTATACAAGAATATGGAAGTGACAGTGATTCTAGTTATGTTAGTGCTACTAAAGTAACAAATAAAAATTTCAGTAGTTAAACTAACATTTCTAACCACAACTCAAATACCTCGGAAGTTGTTACGGATAAATTGCCTCGCCCGGTATACAAGAATATGGAAGTGACAGTGATTCTAGTTATGTTACTGCTGCTAAAGTGACGAATAAAAATTTCAGTAGTTAAACTAACATTTCTAGCCACAACTCAAATACCTCGGAAGTTGTTACGGATAACCAGACTGAGCAGCATTATACTAAAAAAGTAAAATTAAGAAAAAGAAAACTAAGTATATGATGTTTTTTTATTTTTATAATCTTTAACCTCATATACCTTTCGGTATCGAGGTGTCAGACACACCACCACTATTAAAAAAAAAGAAACAAAAACTTGAAAATTAACTTTTTTGAAGGGGGACGTGTTAATTTTCTCGTACCCTACCTGAATGCATGTTTTGATGCGCACGCGACCTAACCTAAACTATAACCTAACCTGACCTGACCTAACTTCCTAAACTGAAGAACCGTCAAAAAGTTGAAATATGTAGTCGTTTCCTTAAAAACTTTTGGATATTTTACAAATAATGATAGTGTAATGCTCTAAGTCCGAAATGCTCTACAGTGTGCTAAAATTGGACAGATAAATATTAGGTGCAACGTTTCTAAGAAACCACCACAACAAAATAAATTTGGAACCTATAAAAAGTCGTATAGAATCTTATAATCCTAGTACATATATTGCACTATCGCTGTGAACATACTCTCAACAAAAGATATCTTCCTTTAGATCAGATATAACAGTAAGTGATCTCTGGTTGAAAAGTTCAAAAATGTTTTGCTTCAGAATCCTCAGAACAGAATGTTTCAGGAAAAGGACCCCACAGAATACTTATGAAAAATGGCTTTCATCAGATTGTTCTAAAACTTTGCTAAAAGATGTCGGAAAGTTATCGATGTGTAGATCAAAGCATTAATGGGCACAAAGTCAAAAAATTATTGTTTTCGAATTACAGCTGTTTGAAGTTGACAATTTTTAAATTGCAGCCCCGCAGAATCCTTATAGGAAATGGCTCTCTGTCAAAATTCTTGAAACTTTGGTAAATGATAATCCCATAATGCGTAAATCAAAAGTGTCAACGGGCACAAATTTCAAAATATTATAGTTTTCGAATTACAGCTGTCTGAAGTTTTGAGTAAGTTTTGCATTATTCAACTTCAACTCTCTGTCTCTGACGGAGTCTACATCGTGTAACCACGCGAAGCAGAAGGAAGTTAGAAGTGACCTGAAGATGGCAAGTGTGATCTTTCCGCAACGTCGTCAACCATTGTCTGGTTCCTCTAGGAGCCGAATAGTGAATACGCGGAGTGAAACCCGGAAAAGTAGTGAAATATCATATAATATCCGCGGAAACTTAAAATGTAACATTAATAACCTTTACGGGAGGGTTTTAGGAGAGGAGATTCTACGAGACGTCAAGAAGTTGGAGAAGCTACGATCCAAAAGAAACAAGCTGCTGTGCAATATGTAATATTTGAACAGAAAATTTTAGTGTTTGCATCGCTACGGTCTTGACAGTCTCCTTTGAAATACAAAATCGTTTGGCGAAGTTTACAAAGAAATTAGATATGGTCCCTCTCGGGCCCACAAACAAACCAATAACTTCGATGTTTCTCCGAATTTTGTACTTCTCTCTAAAATAAGCAATAGTAGGATTGTAAATAGATTTCTTCTCTTCATCTACTTCTACTGGTTGGGAACTACTCTTTTCAAATCGGATGGTTGGGTCTAATATAAACGCACAATCGTTCTTTCTATCTATAGCTAAGATGTCAACTCTTCGGTTGCTCTCACTGTTAGCAACACATGTGACTTCTTCAAATATTTCATAATTCGTAGACAGTGAGTTAGCTATGATAGATCTTATAGTATTGTGACGTTGGTTACGTAATAACGAGCCATACTCGCAATATCCCAAGACGTGTGCCAATGTTTCTATCTCAGTGCAGTGCCTGCACTGGTAGCCGTCTTGAGATCTTCCGGATATAGCTCGTATATTACAGACATTGCCCGTCATCTTAATGGCCTCCTTCCACTCCGATTCGGAAAGACCCTCTAGTGTTCTTATCCAAGAATTAGCAGCTGTGTATTCTGAGAAAAGTTGGACTCCACATCCTTTTTGTCGTAATTTTTGCCAACTGCTATATTCCCGCTCTCGTAATATTTCTCTTATCTTTTTTCCAGACAGAGACCATTTAGTGAAGTTTAGCTCATTTAGATTTACTTTTAGCTTAGCTAGGCAATTGTTACTTTCTTCTTCAAAGTTTCTTATAATAGATAAGTAAGGATTATTTGTTAACTTTAATAGTTTGCATGCATTAAAACTTTGAATGTAAGCTTCCCAAACTGCTTTAAATAAACCCAACCCTTTTACTTTAGGGGAACTATACAAAAGATTGTCTGGTGTATCAGATGGTAACTGTAATATTTTTTTAAGTGTAGATTTTATAAGTCGATCTATATCTTGCAAAAAATATAACGGGATTTTTTCTAACGGTGTTGATTGAAATAAATAAACTACAATGGGCCAAATATAAAATGTTAACACTTGAAACTTTTGATGGTCTTTTAGAAGAGGCGTTGTCATTATATTACGGAGTTTCGTTCCGAGATTTTTCATAATATTTTCCGAATCAAGAATTATTTCGTTTTTGAACGTTACTCCTAAATATTTTACAGTGTCATTTTCTCTTAAAAATTCAACTGGATATTTATTATTTTGCATTGGCGCTAAACTACCATTTCTGACATTAATAATTTTAGATTTTTCGTTATTTAAAGACAAACCAATTTCATGAAACCTCTCCTTTGCCATTTCAAGAAGAGTTATTGCACTAGATTCATTTTTTCCTATGATAACTGTGTCATCAGCAAACCCCAAAACACTTACAGGTGGCAGAGTTGGATGTAAGCGATAGCCGTATTGTTCAACAACTTCTGGTTCAGATAGCTCTTCAATAATGTGGTCAGTTGCTAAATTTTATAGAGCGGGAGACACTGGAGCTCCTTGCATTACACCTCTTCGAAGATCTATAGGTTTTGTTCTACCACTGATTGTTTCTATCTGAGTTGTATTCTCCATTTGAAGGTTTATTATTATATCCTGAAGCTTTTTTGGTATCGAAGAAGACTTGATACTGCTAACTAAATGCTTATGTCCAATGTTATCATAGGCTTTACTTATGTCAAGAAATATTATTGTTACATTTTGTTTAGACGTTTTGGCATTTTTTAATACACCGTTCAGAATTGATGAATTTATTTGAGCACCAGGAAGAGGTGTAAAGTCTTTTTGATTTTCATGAAATTTAACATAGCTTTTTAAATGCTTATCAAATATCTTCTCAATAACTCTTCTTACCACCGAACAGATTGTAATTGGTCTCCAGTTATCCAAGACTTTGTCATCTCCATTTTTATTTATTAAAACAGTTCGTGCTTTTTTAAAACAGCTAGGTATCCAACCTGTTTCTAACATTACCGTAGCCAATTTAGCGAGAATTTCATAAACTGGTTTATTTTTCAGCACCGTGACTATTATTTTATCAACACCGCATGCCGTATCTACCCTGATAGTTTTTATACTTTTCTCAATTTGTTTAACTGATATAACAGGATTGTAGTTAATATTAACCTGTGATAATTCTTCGTCGGTTGATTTTCATTTATATTCAGGTCTTATGCAATTGTTCTCAACTGCAAAACGATTACTGTAGTGATTGTATATCTGCTCAAGGTCTATACGGCATGGCTTTTGTTTTTCGCCGGAAACTATTCTTACAGCTTTTCTTCTTTGACTATAGAAGAGGTACTGAGTTAACTCATATTGGAATTTTTCGCGTCTTGGGGCGAATGGCTTTACGGGGATTTACGTTGGCACTGAGTTTGCGTAGTACGTCTTTTATGACCCGTGCATATTGACGTCACACACTGCCGTCTCATTTTTATATTAGCGGAGAAATTTAAATAGCAGTATTAATTAAAAAGAAAATATTTTTAATGAGTTTATGATGGTATGAACGTATGAAATATATAATAATAATATAAAAATAATTGCTACAACCCATAATCTGGAAACCAGGCCCCAGAAGCTATAAGCTTGTGCGGGAGGGAGGGGGCGATTATTATTATTATTATATTAATATAGTACTTTAGTATATTAAAGAGTATTCCATAAAGTACAGAAAATATAATTAATTTAAAACACGGGAGAAGCAATTTTCGGATATTCCATAATAGTTTTAATTCTTTGTTGAGAGAACTACATAATGTAGTATTTAATAACAATAATAAAAATGTGTATTCAGAGGGGTCCTTGTTAAGCTCTCAAAATTATATGTACATGTAACAGACTATTCTTAAAAAAAGATACTTATCTGAAGATCAGACCGGCTTTTTTATGACTTTGAAGTCACGGGCCTACCATGATCTAAACTGAACGTCCAGTGGACATCTTTTGTTAAAATAGATTTCTAGAATAATTGTTAATCTTAATCTACAAATTGTTTATTTGTAATCATTTTATAATTCCTATTAGAACGTATTATGGACCCAAATCGAACGTCTGGCGGACATGTTTTGTTGTACTTCCGTAAAACGTTCCCCTATGAACGTCGTTTTATGGACCCAAACCAATCGTTCGCAGGACGTCTTATGCTGTACTTCTGAAAAACGTTCTCATATGCACGTCCACCAGACGTCTGTACCATGCTCTGGGACTCAAGGGCCTGTTATGGGCCCAAAACAAACGTCCGTTGGACGTCTCTTGTTGTACATCTGAAAAACGTCTGCGTGTGAACGTCCGCCAAATGTCCGTATTTTGTCCTGGGATTAAGGGCTTAACTATGGACCCAAAACAAACGTCCGCTGGACATCTTATGCTGTACTTCTGAAAAACGTCCTCAAGTGAACGTCCGCCAGACGTCCGTATCATGTCCTGGGATTCAAGGACCTACTATGGGCCCAAAACGAACGTCCGCTGGACGTCTGTTGTTGTACTTCTGAAAAACGTCCGCGTGTGAACGTCCGCCAGACGTCCTTATTATGTCCTGGGATTTAAGGGTCTACTATGTACCCAAAACAAACCTCCGCTGGACGTCTTTTGTTGTACTTCTGAAAAACGTCCTCGTGCGAGTGTCCAGCAGACGTCGATTTTACATCCTCGGACCTACAGTACCTAAAATGGACATAAAAAGAACGTCCATCGGGCAATGTGTGCTATTAGGGAACGTAAAGAAGTTCTCGCGAAATCTTCTGTACTTGCAGTATAAATGTCACAATCATGCGAATCTAATCTCGAACAACCTAAAATTGTCAACCTAACCTAGAATAATTTAAAATGTTATCGGAGACTGAACCTAACCTAAAAATGTCACAATCATGTAAACCTAACCTAGAATCACATCAACATGCCACAGTCGACCTAACATCGAATAACCTCCAAATGTCTTTTCGTATCCAGATCGGTGTGTACTTTGGCATTATATTCAGCGAATTCATCGCTAGCGACGAATACATGGATGGCGTCTTTTAGTCACTGTTTTCTAGTTTAATTAAGGCCATGTCGTCATTATCCACGCAGTCCTCGACCATGTTGTTCAAAGTCTTGTAAAATAGTCCCCTTTTTGTAGCATGACTTCCTCTAACTCATGCAACTGAAATTTGGTCCAGATATTTCTAGCGACATGCCCCATAGGAAGATGGCTGGATGTCTTAGGCTTCTTACCTTTCTCATAACTTGCCCTTGTCTTTCGTTTTGTTTTTTTTCCTACTTTTACTTGGGTTTATGCTGCGGATTTCGCTGCATTATCGAACAAACATTAAACCGTTCACACAAAAAAAATAAAATTTTGAGTTTAAACCACTGAGATATTTTCTTTATAGCTGGGCCCATAATCTCGGACTCATTCGAAAAGTTTCGCATAGGATTAAGTAATTTTCTAGTACTTTCTAAGATTTGATTGTCTAACTTGCATCTTATGACGTAGAAATTACGACATCTCGTATGCTTGTTTTAATGATTTCGAGAATACGGGACCAGCATTTGAATATATCTCACCGAGGATCTTAACATGATACAGTCAGTTTTTAGTCACGGTTGCCCAGATAAACCGCGATATTGTCAAAATTAATTCACCGGTCCACAAGAAAACAGTTTTTAAAATGTTTAGTTAAGACAACTGCGAGATGTTCTCCGTATACTTTAATAGATTTTTTCGAAAGCTTTAGAAATATACTACGCACAGTTCGGTTGCGCCCTCAGTTGCCGAAATAAACTGAGTCAAACGCGGCTGCACATTGAAATATTGTGTAGCTTCCAACGCGCAAGCCAACCAAAGAAAGCGTCCTATTAGGACCTATTTTTGTCACATGCGGTCGACCGCAAGTAGCCTCATACTACCGCGCAGTTAAACCCTACGTAAGTAGACCTAAACTAGTTGCACGTCGAAACATCAGCTATTAGCTCTTTTAGTAAACAAATGTTTTTAAAGCTGTTGATATGGATTGATGTTGATAAAGATGTTTTTTGATATTTTTCCTGAAATAAGTATTATATTCCGTAAAGTAAACACTACTTTACAGACTCATTTGAGTCCGTAAAATAGCACTTTTTCGGACTATTACATTTGCATTGTTTTGCATGTGTTTGATATAAGTCACACACACGCACGTTGACTTGGTTGCATAGTCTACTGTTATTAAAACACATTTTGTGTTTTAAATTCTTAATTTCACGATTTCAGAAACGTTAATGTACACCTCGGCACTAAAGTTGATTTTTTATCACTCATATGGTAATTTTCCTTAGCTAACACCTTGAAAGATTATCTCCAGATTCGCGATAAAAAAGCTTACAAACAGTACAGTATAATGTTAGTGCTTTGGTATACAAGTAACTATTATGTGCTTCGACTGAGTTGTCTGCTTCATTTTTGCTCCTAATAACATAATATACTATTATGTGCAATGTGCATCCTTTGCTATACAAAAATATAAGTGTGTTGATGATAATTATATGTATTTAATTCTTTTCAGTAATTGACAAAGGGCCAACATTTTTGAGGTGTTCGTAGCCTTCCCAGCACTTACATGTAGCTAGTTATAAGGGCGGAAAATTTTGGTTAACATTAGTTTAATAAAAAAGATAAATAAATAGCTTTTATCTACGACCACCATATAAAGTTACACATTCCGCACAATCTAGTAACCGTGAAAACGACCAATTGCAAACAATCTCCAAACTCAAAGGTAAAGACCGTGAGGAATGATTTATAACGATCAGTAGTTCTATTGAAACGCTATAGATGTCAGCACTTGCAATATTATAATATTATTAATTATTTAAAATAAAAAATGTTATAAATTTTAGTTAAAGGTTAATTTATTTTATCCAACACCTCTAAATAAAGAGGGCTAAAACTTGATGTTTGCAAGCAATTAAAGTTGATGTTTACTCACTTGTGGGTAGAAAAACATTCTTGTATTTACATGAGAATGGTGATTGGCTGCTATTATAGGTAGCAACCAATCACCAGCTTACATTGCATAATATTATTAAAATCCAGTCATCGCGCTAGTATTAAATTTATTACTGTCAAAAACTACAGACTAACATTAAATTGCAAATTCGATATTTAAACTTAAATAAAGAGGTGTTGGATAAAACTTTGTATGGCACACGTGAGTTAAGAATATTATCCACTCAGAAAAATTAACCCTCTCGGCCCTCGAGGATAAATTTTTCGTTCGTGGATAATATCTTACTTAACTCATTTGTACCATAAATAACTATTAATTATTGTTTTACATTAAATTATATTTTGAATGCAAATCCATCTAGAAAAATTATCGCTTTCACGGGGAATCGAACTCTCGACCGTCTGATTGCTAAGCCAGGCCTCTACCATTAAGCAACGTAGCCGTCTTGACATGAGTTAGTTATTCTTATTATAAGAAGGGTAAGAATAATTTCAATTAACATAAAATTGATTAATTTTTTACATTATATAATTGTTAATATAATATTATTCATTATTATTGCTAAATTATAATAAAAATCATGAAAGCTTTTATAATTTGCTACATAATTATTCACTATAGCCCCTTTATTTTCAAATAGTAGCGACAACGATTGATCTTGCCGCTGGAGCAAAAGCACCAGAAAGATATTGGCGACACTGAATGTTACCAGATTTGACATTCAGTCTTACAATAAATCTTAGGTTTAGTAATAACCATTGACAAGAATCACAACTCAACATTAATTTTATAATGAACATTCATGTTCTGTAAAAACGATCAATTAATATAAGATATACCCACATAATTGTAATTTCTAAATAACTTTTTATTAAATTTTCGTAACAGCATGCATGTAGTAATTTTTGCTTTATTACAGTTTGTGTCAGGTTTGCTCCACGATGTCGCTACTATATAAAATAGAGGGGCTATATTATTCACAAAGTGCAAGCGCCATCAAACTTTTAAAACTACGTAGCTTTTCATCACAATACCTGGGAATGCGAGAATATATTGACATTTCGCAGTAAAGGTGTAAACCTCGATAATTGAATTGTGATTGTTTATATAAAAATTACTTTTTGAAAAGGAGTACATACGCATGATTATTTAGCTGTAAGTACTAAATAGTGAATTGACTGAAAGTATACAGATTGTAGACGTATTATTACTACTGTCTTTAAAAACTTAATATCGTTAATAATCGTTTTCGAAATTCTCGATGTATCTTAGAGAATTCGATGATGGGGAAATGGGGTGTACACTTGTACAACTCCAAACATCGTGGAAGCGGCTCACATTACATCTCTTAATTTATTGTCAGAGATTTCAACATACAAAATATGAATGCACATATATAAATTCAAGGTTAAATATTTTTCTTAGCTTTTGGTGGTTTATTACTTTTTTGTTGTCGAACATAAAGTATAGTGCGTAACGTGTGCAAAAACGCCAATTTCACACTCGTGTGATTGCGGCATTCGACTTCGTCTCATGCCGCAACTTCACACTCGTGAGAAATTGGCGCTTTTCTGCACTTGTAACACAATATACTATTTCTACACTAATATTAATCTCTTTAAACTAGGTACTTAAAAATTAAAAAGAAGAACTTTCGCCGTAAAATACATAATTTAGGAGATATTTCGCAAAAAACTGAAACGGTGGGAATTTTTATCGTTTTTTCAATATGGAGGGGCGCACGGGCCCAAGGTCGAAAACACAGATTTTCTTTAAGGATCCCAACTTACAAAACATATCCAAAGAAACTCGGAACTACCCTACATTTTCAATTGGCAAGGCCCGTTTTCCAGATATAACTGAACTAATTTCATCTGAGAGAGATTAACATCATCGCATACTTGTCAAGCTGTACATGTCAGAATGACAAACGTGAAGTAGTTTTAAATGATTTTACTTGTTGAAAACTACAAGTATGGAATAAGTACATATTTGCTTATCTAACTTTTCTTTGCTTGCACATGAAAATTCAATTAGTAACATTTCACAGACGTTGGTAATCGAAATAAACTTATCCTTCAAATTTTCAAATTTGGCATATTCGATGGACTTTTTGCGGTTAAATGTGATAGAATAAGAATGTGAAGTGATAAAATTATTTGATGAAAGCGACCAACCTATATGACTTCATTCTATATAATAGCAATTGAAAAACTCACCAATAGTTTTAAGGAAAAAAAATAGTAAGTACAATATTTTTATTTTAAGAAAAGCTATATATAGTTATCTAGCCCATATATACATTCATATTATTCTTTTTAGGTTTTTCTATGCTTTCAAAGTGATAAGATTTTTAAATGATTCACAAGTTAGTGTATATGATACAGTTGGCCATTTCTACTTGTATGTGAGGTGAGTTTGTTGGTAAAATAAGTTAATGACATATTAATAAGACTATCAATAGCACATTAATTATAACCAGAGTGAGGTATGACTTAAGAAGGTGATTCCAGGTACACCTACAATTTAATAATTTTCTAAGCAGTCTCTTGAGTCTATCGAATAATAACGATTTTTTAACTCTTATATTAATGATTTTGATTAGCTTTTATTATTTTTTATTTAAAACCCGCGAATTCTCACGTTTGCCGTATATGATAATACCCGGATTGCATTGCTTACATAAAGAATATTGTCACCTTAATTCGCAGTGTGTCCATTTCCATTTTTGCGAATTTTACAGGAAACAGGAAAACAGTTTTGTTGTTATATTGTGAAATTAATATAATTTGTTAATAAGAATAGATTTTAATTATTTTTCAAAATATAGTAGCAACCGCAATTGAATCTAGGTTAAATAAATTTAAAACACTGAGTACTTAAAGAAAAAAGGGAGATATGCATAACGAATTTTTCTAAAGCAAATAATATTAAGAAATCTGGAGATACCCAAGAACCCAAGCAACATTTTTAGTCATCGCTACGTACCAGCAACTACCGGTGGAACTATTAAGTTTTTGCCACTAGTCACAAGCACGTAATTGCTACGGTTTTATTAAGTGCCTGAAACCAAAACGGGGAACAATTTTTAGGTAGCAGGTACAGTGCCGCTCATTTGAAAGTGCACGACTCTTTATACGTAAATATTCTAAAATGACATAGTGTAAGTCAGGATTTCATGGGCCATGCGTTTATAACAGTTGCAACGGTATTAAATGCTTTTGCTTATTTTCAAGTACTTGTTTAAAATACATCGTGTTTGCTATCATTTTGTTTACTTCCCTTAACCTAGGATTTATCGCAATATTTCGGTAAGCGAGACTATGACTTTATTAATTGAATGTGCAACTGACAGCAAAATGACAGCAAAACGACAGTTATAAGTGATACTTGTTTTTTATGATCAAAGGTAACTAAAGGTCATGATTACACCAGGTAATTAAAAAATGAGTATATCGTGCACTTTCAAATGAGCGGCAGTGTACGTTGCAGTGACCTCTTTGGAACTTATCCAACTACGTATCGGAAACGTGGCGGCGTAGTAATTGCTACTGTACTGGAACTTCTTTTCTCTTTGACACATCGTGTCGCGTGGTTGCTCTCTCTTACACTTGCAACTTGGCAAATATTCTATCATTTTCTATACTAATGCTGCGATCGTGTCACAAAATGGATTACTATTTTATTTGTGATACGTACTTAAGAATACAAAGAGCGATGAAATGTTTAATTATTTTGCCATTCCAGTAGACCAAAATTATAAACCATTGCAACTTTTCTGTTAAATGCGATAATGATAGATCAAAAATAACAACGCGCCTTCTTTAAATATATTTTTTACTAAAAAATGTCTTTAATAAAATATGACAAAAATACTTTGTAAGTTGATACACATGATAGAACCAATTTTCATATTATTTCTAAGGCCGCAGTCTCACTGAGCCACCGTCAACCACCCACTGCCATCAACTAAAATTTAAACATGCATTAATCAATGCCGTTGGTCCCACTAAACTACTGTTAGCCACCTACTACCATCAAACGGTGACTACCAGTTTGAAACTTCGAACTTGTTCGAATTTTGGTGGTTGGTGGTTAGCGGTGGTTGAAATGCGCACGCGCCAGTGAGGCTGATGATAACTAAAGATTTGCATTTCCTGTCCACTGGTTTTTCGTTTTTAATGATTGGTAATGTCAACGTGTGATGTTTAACGATTTGTTTTGACAACATAACCTGAGAAAAATTAAAAAATGTGTTAGGAGAAGTCGTGGTCTCCCGTCGAAATCAACAATCGAATTATATGATCAGAGTTCGTCTGGTTATTCGAATTTAAATACCACGGACATGCTTTGGCGTCACATAAGCGACCAATTTCTAATATTTTTCCAATTTGGTTTATTATATTTTATTAAACGCAACGCGACAATAGTAAACAAACCAATGCACATAACCTCATTTAATAGGAAATAATAATAATAATAATAATAACAGTAAGCTTGCTAAGTTGGCAATATATGTACTTCAAAAGGAAATGAGCATAAAACAAGCGCGAAATTTAAAATTTTACATGAAACTGGTGGTCACTACTTGCTTCAGTGGGACTGCTCGGAATTATTTTAATTGGTAGTGGTCGGTGGTAGTGGCTGCAGTGAGACTGCGGCCTGAGGCACAATTTGGCACCAATTTGTTATTTTTATTGAAGTCTTTCATTTGTTTTTGCATGATGTTATTATGTGTCATTTAATATTAGATAGACAAAAACATATAGTATATTTGGCGTACTATTTACATTTTAAAAGTACATAGAAGCGGTAGACTCAATTAGTATAAATACTATAATTATAGTACGGTTGGCAACTCTGACTGATACAAACTTGCGCAACCTCTACAATTGCTGCTCATTCAACTGTTTCCGGGCACAAGATGTAGCAGTATCAACGCATAAACAACAAGTTCTGATATTCGCCGCTAGATGTCGGCTGCATACATGGAAAAAACATAGCTGCTCTATTTTAGGAGGCTTTTCATATTTGTAATATTCAAGTATTAAAAGTTTTTAATGGGAATAAAATAATTGTCTGATGGCGCGCTGCTAGATGCCTGCCCGTGATACTGTGAACTTCGTGATAATAGTTAAATCGTTCGTCACAATTAGTGATTAAAGCACAAATTTACGCGGAATAATTTAAAACAGCTTAAGTACTAGAGTAAAAACTAGGCTTTAAATTAAGTATGTATTTACAAATGTGTTTTATTAGGCTGAATTGAAAGATATGTAAACTTTTTTAAAACTCAAGCGACTGACACCACATTTTACTGCAGTGCGGTTGTTATAAACAAAACAAAAAATTTGATGTTTGAAACTGTTGAATGCTGTTTAGTTGAAGATTTGCAAATTTTATAGTATGAATTAAAAACGTTCTACCCTTCTTTATTTGTGGTTTTTTCAAAAACTACGCCTTTAAGAAAAGATGTTATAGGAAACTTTTATTTGTTTTATAATATATGTCTAACTACTTACTGCTTGATATTGGGACGCGCCAAAGATTGATCTGCACTCTTGCGGTGTTTCGGTAAAAGAAATTATGCGGTTGAATGTGGTTGCTATGTTGCAATATGTATAATCAGTATAGTAGACATATATTATTTAGAGGAATTTATGAATGAAAATTATACAGTGTGTCCACGGATTGAGTTCACAAGAGGGGAAAAATTTTTATTTTTAGTTTTATCGAAAAATGTCATTCTTGATTAAAGAGTTTTGCTTGTTGCAAGACCACAGAAAATTAGGTAAAATAAAACGTGAATTTGTTTTAATTTTCTGGGGTCTTGCAACAAGCAAAACTCTTTATCAAGAATGACATTTTTCGATAAAACTAAAAATAAAAATTTTTCCCTCTTGTGAACTCACACACAGCACTGTATTTTACTAGCATTTCAAAAATTATAAAATTTAAATGTTCTACTTAAAGTTATCATAAATATTAACACGAATATTAAATTTATATCATTAAAATTACAATCGCCATTAAAATACTACATAGCAGAAACAACCGCTAAAAATTACGTAGTAGTCTACTGTATACCGTAGACATTTCGATGTTATACAACGCCATCTATATTCGTTAGCGCGCCCCAATAGTATGTATTACACGGCCTCTTCGATTTGTGAGAGACAAAAGTCTCTTACACGGCCGTTCGCATTTGTAGTTCCAGGCATTATTTCTGTTTTGAAGGGGGCGCCACAATACAGAACATCCAGGTTGCGTATTATCAAACTTTCTTTCGAAATATTACATTACTACCCGGTTGCAAATTCTCAAAGTTGTTAATAAAACATAAGCAATTCGCACTTGCATATTGTAATAAGTTAATATTAATGTCGAAATTCGATTATAAAAATGAAAAATCGTAAAGAAAATTCAACAAAAGAAACAAACAAAGCCTTCTGAAGAATCTGAAGAATTAAAGCAACATTCAGTAATATTTTAATTGTGGGGAATATTATGTTTAAATCCTTCTTATTTACTTATTAATTTATTATGGTTATAAATAAATTGACCAATAATGCAAACGAATAAATGCAACGAAACCGGTTGGTTCATCAAATAATAATAAATTGTATACACTGTAAAAATCATTAAAAATTATTAACTCGCTACAAAAATAAGAAAAGTGCTGATATACGATCATAGTTCTAAACTATTATTAAAAGTGATTGGGAAATTGGTGATTATAATTTATCCGCTTATAAACTTATAAATCAAAGTACATATTACCTACACTTAGATGTTTCGCTGATGTACTACTGAAACTATTGTTAGAAATACCCACACTCACAATGGGCGATTCAACCAATATTTCGAACTGTAGACCAATATCATTTCTCCGAAAATCTTTGAAAAATGAATAAAATAATTTATAGATTATGTACCAATATGATTAATTAGAGCTTCTTTCCATTTAAAATTTAATTCTACATTTGCAGGAAAACTATGGAGAGATATATTTTCTAATTCATACGAGCTACAGTTCGTAATACTTTCGAGGCGTTTTAAATAATTTTAATATAGTTTATAGAAAATTACAATATATTTTACCCCTAACAATAAGTAAATTATTGATGCTAATGTTTATTAAAAATAAACAAGGGGCAATCTAGATTGCGCGCCAATATTGCTTAATCACCACAATACGTAACGTGTCAAAAACAGAAATTTTTTCAATGCGACCGGCCGTCTAAGAGACGTTCGTCTCTCAAATCGAGGAGGCCGTGATGTATTATGAAACGCCATGGCTGACTACGATTAATAAAACCTTAGAAGGTTCTATATGGCTGGTCTATTCACTTTTTCTGGTGAAGTACTTTTCAAGGACTTTTCATGTTAGCTGGCGGCATCTGACGACTATTTTCTGCAGTGTGTCGGTATAGTAGAACAGTGTAAGTTAAATGCAGCTGTCAATTTCAAAGCTTTAAACTGGTTTTGTGTTTCCTTGCTAAATATTTAAAAACTTAATAAAGTAAAAGAAAGTTATACAGTGTGGGATTAAAGTATGGAATATTTAGAAAAAGCGAACTCAACCGGTTTTTTTTAAAAACGCTGAAACACGTCGATTTTGTTTTTTAAAAATACACATTAATATGTGCAATTCACCTTCCGACTTTCATTTGTTTCTAAGTTATGACGTCATCGCAAAAAATATAAATGACAATAGAGATTTTTAGTAGTGGAATCCGATAGTGATTTTTCTTCCCTTTATGATCATGTAAATAAATCATAAGGTTCCATAACAAAGATTCTGAGAAAAATCGAGCTGAACTTTGTAAATGTTTCTTAGTTATGACGTCATCACAAAAAATTTAAATGACAATATAGATTTTTAGTAGTGGAATCCGATAGTGATTTCTCTTCCCTTTATGATCATGCAAATAAATCATAAGGTTGCATAACAAAAATCCTGAGAAAAATCGATCTGATATATTGATATATATTGATACAATAATATCAAAAACATTAACTGTTCAGATCGATTTTTCTATATACAAATGAAAGTCGGAAGGTGAATTGCACATATTAATACGTATTTTTAAAAAACAAAACCGACGTGTTTCAGCGTTTTTAAAAAAACCGGTTAAGTTCGCTTTTTTTTAATATTCCATACTTTAATCCCATCCTGTATACTAAAAAGTGCTTCAGTATAAGTAATATAACATCAATGCATGAAATACCTTCCAATCAAAGTTTAAGAGATGTAACTCCATTGATCCCACAATTTTAATTAATCGTATTATACCAGTAATAATTTCGATTTTACATTTAATGGGTTACTTTACCTTAGAAAAGTTTTAAAACAAATTATAATCAATGTGAGCTTTACTTTTGTTTGTTATTTAGGATAGAATTGTTGTACTAGTGAAAGAAGTTAATTGTTACTAAATAAACGGAGTATGTACCTATGATAAAAGCCTAATTTGTTAAACTAAAGTTACATATTTACATCTTAACTTACCTGTTTAGTAAGAATACAGTTAGTTTAGCTCTTCCAACTAATTTTCTTTAGGAATTTTTAAGGATTTTAAAATTGATATAAAATTTTAAAGTCAGAGAATAGTTAAAACTCATAAGTTGGCAAGAAATTCACGTTAGCCAGCGCCCTCGCAATTCATTAAGCCAGCCTTGTAAAACCCTATTTAGGGTTTTATTAATCATAACCATCCATGTAAAACACATAAATGTACTAACGGGTGTTTTTTTTTAGAGGCGGAGAACCTTAAATTGAAATAAAACACAGAAAAATGTTTTTAATATCCATGAAATTGGCTTTATTTAAAAGATAATTTTATGGGATTAATGTTTGAATATGATTTCGGGCATGTGGCCGCCGCGGCTGGCGCGTACATGGCGTAATCTGGAGGTCCAATTTTCACGCACTCTTCGCAGTAAATCAGGCTTTATTTCGGCAATAACGCGTCGAATGTTGGCTTCCAAGTGCTCAATTGTTTCTGGTTTATCGGCGTAGACATGCGATTTTACATGCCTCCAGAGAAAATCTAATGGCGTCAAATCGCACGAACGAGGTGGTTAGTTAACAGGCCCATTTCGTGAAATTAATCGTTCGCCAAATGTTTCTCTCAGTAAATTAATTGTATTGCGCGCTGTGTGGCATGTGGCGGCGTCCTGCTGAAACCACATGTTTGCAACATTAATGGCTGCCAATTGAGGCACGAAAAAGTTAGTCTCTATACCGCTCACCGTTGACTGTAACGTTCTGACCATCATCATTTTTGAAGACATATGGACCAATGATTCCACCGGTCCATAAAGCGCACCAATTATAGAAAAAACTTCAAATAAATATTATTGGAAATTTTGTGTTCTACAAATTTGGTTATTACCATTTTTAATGTATAATCAATCGTTAACTATATATTTAGCAATAACCACGTTAGAAAAAGTTTGGCGCGCTATAAATATAACTCTATGCACTATACAGGAAAAAGTTTCAGATAAAAGTTGTAGAAAATGTTATTATCTACGAAAATGATCTGTACTATTTTTGTCGCACGATTCACGAGATATTTGATAAAACGTGTTTTCCAAGATGGCGGCTAACGCTCAACCGCCCCCGTCCCGCCGACTTGACGTTACATTCAGGAGACACCCCCGAACATTTTCCAACAAGAAAACCAATTCTGTAGAAGATTGCAGAAATAAATTACCCGGTTACTGGCCTACAGTTCATATTTAGGAACTCTACTACACGCTATGTTGATTCATAACCTAATCTGATTACCATTAAAATTAATTACATGAACTGATACAAAAATTATTCTTTTTTCAGATCAACATGACTGATGACGATAGACGACTAGATGAAAATAATTTTAACAATGAAACGGTTCTATCCACTCCTCGGCCAAGAGCATTTTCCACAGTGCTAAAGCCACAACCACAACATAAGCAGCTGTTGTTAAAAAAAGTTCCGTTTTATTATTCTGATAAAGATGTTACTACTACTGAACCTTCATTAGGCATTCTATCTGAATCCAACCTTTCGCTATCGCCCTATTTAAGACCAATAAACAAGGAAGATAATAATCTGTCGTTAGTCACCAACTCAAAACTACACCAACAGCGCATCTTAGCGACTACTTTATTAGAAAAGACAGCAACAAAACAAAATTATAATTTACCATCGAAATATTTAAGAGCCTCCGACAGTATCAATTGTGCTAGTCCAATTAATGTTATCCATTATGACAGTACAGTTAATGAAAGTGATTTACTAAAACCACAGAAAGATCCAGAAAAGGTCTCGTTTACTCCTAACGATGTATCCACTCCCCGTTCATCGTATGCTTCAGATGAAAAAGCCAGTCCAAGAATGAGCATAGAAAGGTTGAGCCGTTCTATATCAGATGATCTGGCACTTTTTTCTCATAAACTTAAACATTCTAATATTGATTTAAGCGAATTAGTGGATCAAATGGGAGGATTTAATGATGACGACGAATCATTTGCCTCTGGTGAATCTGCTCTAGCAAAACTAGATGCTTATGAAAAATCTTGGCGGAAAGAACGTTATGTATTAGGAGCAAACAGCTTAAAGGGCGATTCAATATTTTCTCAGTTGGATAATCCGAATTTTACTGCACAAGAAGGTATCTCCGTTACTGAGTTTTTCAGAAAGAAATCAGAATTGGCAGATCTATGTTTAATAAACAGTCCAGAGAAAGAAGCTTTGCCTACACCTTTGATCGATAAATCACATTCAACCCTATTTGAAACATTTCAAGAATCGACTTCTACACACAATAATGTTTCATCTACAGGCCAATCGATTTCTGTGAGTTGTAAAGATCCATCAATCAATGGGTCGGGTAATGCTTCATCTTTAAGGCACTCAGATTCTGTAGATTTAGAGTTTGAAGATCTGTCAATCAACGAGTTGAATTCAAGACAGTCAGTTTCTGAAGATTTTAGAGATTTTTCAATTAATGAATCTTCAGTATTGAGGTTATCTGAAATAGAGAGAGTAATTTCAGCAAACGATAATACTAACAAAATTATGAACTACATGTTTGGTAAATCAGAAAAAGTTGCTGTTATGAAACCAAAAAGTCCACAACAGAAAATATCTAAAAGCAAAGCAACTGATTTAGAGAATAAAACCAACTTTAAAGAAAATCGAAGATCTTCTGAGGATCTTTCTAAGGGTTCCAAACGTCATTCCTTAAAACCATTAAAAGATTCCAGTAATAATACTGCAGCAGATAAGTCTGTTGGATCGCTTAGAACTGTAAGCAGTCTTGATAGCTTGCCAGGAGGAAAACTTCCTCTTGAGACTAATAGAATAGAATTAGTATGGGGATGTTTACCAGTCGGTGGTAAGAATACTCAAACATTTATATTACGTAATAAATCACAAAATAAATTGAGATTACAATTGTCTAGTTCCAATGCAAACTTTAAGATATTAAAAGATAATTCTGAAGTGGATACAGTACAGATTCTGCCTATTTTATTACATCCATCAGAATCTCATTCATTTTCCATTATGTTTAGTCCGTCCAGCATTGGTGCAATGGCGGAGAGACTTAGTTTTTTGCCAGTTGGTCCAGAGTTGCAAGCTAAAGTAACAAAACGTCAACAACTTAATTTATTTGGTTATGGAGGTTATGCACAAGTTGAGATCTTGAATGTGCCAAAAGATATAAATCTGAAAATGTGGCTGTCTTTAGGAAAAATTACCGATTTGCCTGAATTAGAAAAAACATTTCTCATTAAGAACACGGGATCTTTAACAGCATTTGCATATTTAAATTTTGATTCCAGAGCTCTGTTGGGTTGTTCTAAGACGGTCAGTGTTCAACCCACTGAAGTCGTATTACAACCAAAGCAAGAAAAAACTGTAAAAGTTATTTACACCCCAACAAAAGAAGAACTAACACAGCTGCTTGCTCCAACAAAAACTCAAATTATTGAAATTGGATACATTCAAATTATAAATGGAGAAGAACCTCTTCGTGGGAGAATAAGACGTCTATGCAAAAAGTTAAAAACTGAAGCAGGTGCTGTAGGAAATCCATTAATTGAAAAACTGAGTAATATATTTCCCGATGAGAAGATGCCAAGTGATCTTAATAGAATCATGGAAACGGTAGGCAGCATGAAAGATTTAATGCAAAATCTAGTTTCTAAAGAAATTACTTTAACCTTGGATAGAGGCATATTAGAACCAAGTTTGGTTGAACATGTTGTTGGCATTGATGAATCCTCTATGTTTCATAGCCTTGTCGAAGGTCATCCAACTATGCTGTTAAATACCTCATACTCCGGTGACTGCATTGTAGAGCCTACTAGTATAATATTAACACTTCCCACAAAGACCGAAGATAACGTGGTAGTGGTTAATCAAACATTGCAATCGTTACAATTCCAAACAACATTGACAGATAATGAAGTCCTAGAAGTAAATCCTTCTCAAGGGATACTTTTACCAGGTGATACAATACTTTTGAAGATTAGCTGTGATATACATAAGTTCCAACAACAGCATCAAAAGCTTTTCAAATTGTCCATTTATGTTGACGATGATGTTTTTGAAGTAGATATAAAAACCATATTAATAAAACCTAAAATTTATAGTTAAGTAAGTA
This sequence comes from Agrypnus murinus, assembly GCA_929113105.1. Taxonomy (NCBI): domain Eukaryota; kingdom Metazoa; phylum Arthropoda; class Insecta; order Coleoptera; family Elateridae; genus Agrypnus; species Agrypnus murinus. The sequence continues at coordinate 133,559,754 of OV816028.1, read as the reverse complement.
TTGTTCTTGAATTGTTGTACATTTATAAAACTGTTGTACTTATAAATTTTTTAAGCTTTATATTTAGTAATTTTTATAATTATTTTATGATGACTGATTTTTAATAAATAATATTCTAAGTATTTTTCTTATAGTTAATGTTTTATTTTTATTTCTAGCAAATGATCTAATTCAAATTTCTTTATCATTATGCTCAACATAAGCTGTTCATTTTAAGACATAGCACAGTAAAATCAAATAAAACGCATTCACCGAAAAACAATAGAAATTCTCGGAAAGGCGCCAAAACTTTAAGCTATTTAGAATTTTAAACTTTCCAATTGTTGAGATTTGAAACTACTAAACCTTAAGAGTTTTAGAATGACAAGTTTACAAAGCTGAAGTCCTTACAATTGGAAAGGTCATGGCAGGTTCAACATTGGTAACATGTCCACAGGTTAATTTATTTCATATACCTTGGTATGGGTAAGAATGTACAAATTGTGAAGTATTTCACCCCAAGTGTCCAATTATTTACAGAAAAATGAGTGTTATTTAGAAAAATTACTTTTTCTAGGTGTCGATCAAAGCCAACGTTTTTGTCGATTATTACTCCTAAGTATTTTAAGTTATTTCTTATCTGGATATTTGAGTTTCTAATTTGACAAGCTAGTTTTTTTTCACCTGTCAGCAATACTGCCTCTGATTTATGTGGTGCTAACTCAAGTCCTTGTTTACTTAACCATACCTCGATTCTTAGAAGAGCATAGTTTATGTCGCTTTCTATTTCCTTGTCTGCGGTTACTACTAGAGCTACGTCGTCCGCGTATCCAATAAGTTCTGCCTGATCACCTACGTCAATATGAAATATATGTCATATATGTTGTCATATTGCAAATTCCAGAGTGCTGGACACAATATGGAACTCTTCGGGACACCACTATTAACTTGAATTTTCCTAAATTCTGTACTCAGAGACCTATCACTTAGGTAGGTAACCTATGATCCTGAGAACGTCAGGTGGAATATTCTGATGTAGTGCAGTCAATATCGCCTGCCAATTGGTAGCGTTGAATGCATTTTTGTCATTGAGTGTAATAAGGGCACATAGCTTGGATTTTGTGGCGCGAATCTTCTTGCGTTTTGAGCTATTTCAATCACTTTGGTAATAGCGTCAGTGGTTGATCTCCATTTTATAAATGTATTGATTTCTAGATAGACCACCTGATGCTTCTAAAGCAGTTTCTAGTCTGGCAAGAATAAGATGTTCTAGTACCTTGCCCAAGGTCAGTGCTGTGCTTGGTGTCCGTGGTGTGAATATGTGCGATTAGCATCTCGAAGTAGGTACGCTGTAGTAGAGATGCTGTCTCCTAAAATCTAAAATCCTGTCCTAAAATCTTAGTACCCTTATATCAGAAAATTTTTGAAAAAAACGTTAGGTCATCGAAAAGAGAAAAAAAATCTCTATCAAATGAGCCTAATGAAAGGGTACATTGCTATTTAAAAAAATTAAAGTGTTATTCATTACTCATTTGTTTTCTGAAATAAAAGCAATTGAATGCTATCTTATTATGAAAAATAAAATGTTAAACAACTTTTATACAACAAATTTTTTTATAAAGTCGATATTTACCGAGATATACAGTGCCCGCAAAAAGTAAGGAACAAATTCGATAAAAGGGAAAGTATTGATTTTTTGAAAAATTCCAAAAACACGTAAATTTTGTTTTTCAAGTCCGCATTTTTTGACATAATATTCGAATATACAGGGTGATGCGTTTAAGAGTGGTGACGTCATCGGCATTTTTTTTAAATAGCAACCCTTATTTTTTATTCCATATTCTGACACTTCATCCAATTGCCAAAATGGTAATGTAATAAGTTTGTCGCCTTACACAAGGAAATTTTTGAAAAAAATAATTATGAAGACGGGAAAGTGCTATAGTCACCACACTTAAATGCAAAGCGAAACGAAAAGTATTGATTTTTGGAAAAATTCCGAAAACATGTCAATTTTGTTTTTAAAGTCCGCACTTTTTGACATATCGGATATACAGGGTGATGCGTTTAAGTGTGGTGACTATAGCACTTTTCTGTCTTCGTAATTATTTTTTTCAAAAATTTTGTATGTGATGTAACAAACTTATTACATTACCATGTTGGTAATTGGATGAAGTGTCAGAATATGGAATAAAAAATAAGGGTTGCTATTTAAAAAAAATGCCGATGACGTCACCACTCTTAAACGCATCACCCTGTATATTCGAATATTATGTCAAAAAATGCTGACTTTAAAAACAAAATTGACGTGTTTTTGGAATTTTTCCAAAAATCAATACTTTCCCTTTTATCGAATTTGTTCCTTACTTTTTGCGCGCACTGTATACTATATTCCATACATAATGGGCACGCTGTATATTTAATCTCTATTTTTAATGAAAAATCATTTAAATTAATAAACTACTCTAAAAATAACTACATGAGTGCCGACATGATACCATAGCTTAGATAGCCAGAGCGGAGTGATAATAACCCTAAGTCACTGCCGCCCCAGGTTCGATTCCAATCGGCAACATTTTTTTAAATTTAGTTTTTTTTACAAAATCTAATTGAAAATGCAATATTTTTATTCGAAATTGTTTTCCTGCTTAATTTTAATAAATTGCGTATAGTTTTGTTTTTTGTTTATTTCTCATGTGATCGGTAATTTTGCTAAATGTTTCGTTTAACTGTTCATTACAATTCTTCGCATTGTCTGATGCATTTTACTGACCTACTTAATTTGATAAGATAAATGCTCAAGTTATGTACCTAGTAATTGAATCTGGAGTGTGGTGCATGCCATTTTCCTGGAAACCAGATGTCACAAAGTTACTAATTTTCGTTAATTAAGTTAGTAGGTACCTATTTACCTTGTTAATGTAAATAAGATCACTATTTCTACTTAAACTGTTTTTTAGTCGTGTGCAATACTGTGGATCAGAATAAAAATTTTGAAATGCATTTTATTAAATTTTTTTTCAAAATTATATACAGCTAGAATTAAACTTAGGATGACAGCGATTTATTATCACCACGGTTGTTATTACCCCGCCCCGGCTAACTAAACTATGGAATCGTATCGGCTCTTGACCGCACCACACTTATTTTTAATTGCACGAATTTAAATGATTTAAAAAAAAGGTACTAAATGTTTTTTTTTCATTTTCGTGGTATCACAGTAGGTACCATTTAAACTAATAAACAAAATTTTATTTACTTGGGGGATCTTGCAGACGAATTTTTAAAAGCACATGTTAATCTCTAAATTCGATTTGAGTATTTTGATTTTTAATTTTTACGTTGTGTTGTTACTGTATGCAAAAGTTTAATTAATAAATCCTTTCGAAATCCAATACTACTAAAGTTAAAGATTTGTATGTGTGTCCGAGCCCAATTCTCGCGTTCTATAAGGGCTAGAGAGATGGGCTTGGGCTCATTCGACGCGTAATTTGCCGAGGATAATGCACGAAAATTTTTTAAATTAGGTTATTTTTTTAAATTAGGTTATGTTTTAAAAAATCGATAAATGCTGATTCTATCGTACTATTTAGTGCTATTGAGTGCTATTTGGTACTAATATGCTCTATCGATAGGGAATCGATTGGAGATTTATGTAGGTCATGTAAATACTGACCTACTTTAAAAAAAATCGATAAATGCTATTTCTATCATACTTAAGTGCTTAGGCCCGTAGGGCACATTATCCTAGTACTTATATATATTGCTGTGTTATTCCAACAGTAACTTATTTATTGATATTGTTAAGTTTTGTAGTTTTTTTTTGTTTATTGGTCAATACATAAATTTTATGTATTAGTTGAGTTTAATTGAGTTAAGTGTTCAGTAAGTTAATTAATCTTACTTAAAACTTGGGTAAATGAAGATTAAATTTTATAGATAGGGAAAATTGTTCAAAGGAAGTTAGCTAGGTAGGTAGTGCAGAAACACAGTGTCAGAGTGTAGAAGGGGAAAAATGAAATAAAAAGATAAGAAAGACAAGTAATCAGGAAAAACAAAATAAAAAGGTGTCAAGAGAAAATAAATGGAAACTGAAGATTGACTGATAAAAATTAGAGAAAATTTAATTTAAAAAAAATATTTATTAGTATACAAAGGCAAGAATAAAAGAGAAAAGGTGGTTGTTGAAGAAGAGAATTGGAAGCAGTTGTGGAAAGGGAGAAGAAATGAAAGGTCATTTATATTATAAGGAACGATCAATGTGTTTAGCCCAGATGCAAGTTTGAGTCACTGAGAGGGGTGGATAATCATCCTGCATAATCATGCTGTAAATATTGGAGTGCACCAGTTAAGGATAAGATGTTTTTTTTACATTCTAACAATAAACTGTGAGTAACAAGGAAGTTAACTAGTAGGAATTGTGAATTCAATTTAATCTTTTATCCCACATATATTTACCCTGAGTGTTATTTTATGTATTATTCAATGTTATTTTTTGTTGTTGTTTATGCTTGTTTAAAAGTTTTGATTGTTCAATAAATGAGTAGCTGTGGTATTAAATTTTATTTATTTATTCAGTACTGCTATGTGTAACACCACATCATAGCAATATATTTATTTATTTGTTTGTTTGTTTGTTTTTAGGCGAAGAATCAGGATGGCGGAGCATCCTTCGTACCTCAAGGCACCGATTGCTATGATCATTTGGTCGACCCTGCTAGAATTTAGCCGAATCTGGGGGAATTCCACCCCTAGTAGGGATCTTTATCGTGCCAAACATTGCATTGACACGGGCCTACACTTTTACTTCCTATCCGAAAAGAAGGCATGTTTTAAATTTTTCTCCGCTATGAAAAATTATCAGCTCGGCCGCGAATCGAACCTGAGATCTTTGGATTATGAAGCAAACCACTAATCCACCGAGACTGGCATTTATTTATTTATTTATTTATTTATTAATTATAGAAAAGGTATAGAAAACCAACACAAACAGACATAACAATTCCAAATGAATCTTGTCACCATAATACACATAAAATAGCAGCCTACAGATCATTAGTACACAGAGCTTTAACTATTCCACTAACAAAATCAGATTATAGCAAAGAGATATCAACCATTAAACAACTAGCACATACAAATCATTATAATCCGAACATGATTGACACTTTAATTAAACAAAAAGATTATAGGTTAGCTATCAAAAGAATATATCCCATTGACAATCAAACAGAAGACACAAATTACATATCTATACCATATTTTGGCAAAATATCAGAAAAAATTGCACATATACTAAGAAAAACCAACAATTATAAAATAACATTTAAAACCAACACTAACACTTTTTCATTTTTATTTAATGCTAAAGACAGAACATGATATCATGAAATCGGGCATTTACCGTTTAAATTGTTCTTTTTGTAGTTCGGTATATATTGGACAAACACTTCGAAATTTTGACATAAGATATAAAGAACACGTACGTCATTACAAAAATAAACATCCTGAAAAATCGAATTACGCCAAACACCTTTTAGAACAAAATCACACAATGATTCCTCAAAATAATATTAAATTCCTACATTTTTGTAATAACAAACGCAAATTAGACATTTTAGAAGCCTTTGAGATATACAAACACAAACTCAGGGTACCTTTAATGAATGAACAACTTGAGCTCAGTAATTCTCCGTTACTGGAAGTATTAGATATTTAATTCTGATTATTATTATTATTTTATCTAGTTACCTATTTTGTGTCTACCTTAGCGACGTGTTTGTTTATAATTATATTACCTTTGATAATGACAGCATAGCTGTCGAAACAATATTGTCAGGTTGTATTTTAATAAAACTGTGAAACTTTTAATAATCTTTATTTATTTCATGATTATGGAGTTCCACAAAATAAGGCTGGAAACAATAAACAAAAATAAATATTTGATTATGATGAATTTTTTTCTCAACTGACTGAAAATTTCCCAGTGTAAATTCCAATAAAGGATAGGTAGTTGTTGTTACCTGCCGCTGTGACTCTTCTGTTAATCCTAGTACAATAGAAAAGTAACTTGTAATTCCATTACAAAAGAGTCAAGATAAACAACCACAATTTCTAAGAAAGTGCTTTTTAGATCTTCTGCATGTTGAAAATACATATACTCATAAAATTTTCCTAAATATTTTGACAAAAGCAAACTTTTGGTGTTGCATTTAGTTATTGTTGGTTCAACTGTTGGTTGGCCAGCTTCAGACGCTTAGTGTTTCTGTGTTTTTGATATTTAGCGTAATTTGACTGATTTTGATACTGGTTTTACGATCTGGATTAACGATTTGGCTTTTGTTCTTGTTATATTGGGTGTGACTTTGTTTTCGATTTCGGGTTTTGAGATTTCGATTAACGATTAGGATTTTATGACTTTGGCGTAATACTAGTTCTTAGTTACATTGTGCGGTTTGGATTTTCGAGTTGAACCTCTGGATTACAAATCTAGGCGTTGTACGATTTTATATTGGATATAATTCATCAATTAAAATGCCACGAAGTAGCGGAATAGTAAGAAAGCGCAATAAGGCATCAATATCACGAAGGCAATTTTGGAAAAGAACTAAGACTTTGCAGATGATAAACAACGCAAGCACATATGTTCCAGAAGATGCTCACGTACCGTTCTTTAAAAAGTAAGTATTACAGCTGCTAATTCCAAAATGATTAATATTAGTATACATACAAATACTTTTTCTATTTGCGTGTGCAAAGGAAGTCATTTGAACACGCATTTTCTGTGCCTAAAAGACATTTATTTCAAGTAACATTTTATTTTTTAAAGTTGATAAAAAATAGTATTGGGACGCGTCAAAGATTGACCTGCATTCTAACGGAATTTTATTAAATCTAATTATGCGGTAGGACAATTGACAAACTAGAAAGTTCGAAGGTTATGTTACAACTAAAGCATGCATCTCATTGGTTGCATACACGATCACCTACCGCATATCGACGTCATTTTGTTTAATTTTGTTGCTGTACAATACCATCTATATTTATTAGCGCGCCCCAATAAAGTATTCGTATCATAAAACGTTTTATCGCACTTGCCCTTTAGAGAACTCCCCGCACGCGGGTCATTTTGTAAATTTGGACGCGTGCGCTAAAAACGTATCTTATGAAACTAATACTTTAATATACTATTTTCGCCTACCTGATCAGAAAGTGCTTTCTAAATGTTCTGTTTTGAGGGCAGTTAAGGCTTCTTTGCGGGCCTCTTATGTCAAACTTTTTACTGCCCTCTTATGTCAAATACATAACCTCTATACTACTACTAGATGAAAGCACGATTTATTTATGTTAAGTTGGAGATACTGTAAAAATTGAAATTGTTTTTTAAATTATCATACTTTGACCACTCCTGTGCATTATCCTAAAAAGATTTTAATCAAAAAATGAAATCATTAGTTTTTAACATTAAAAATATAACTCATTCGTAAAACTTTTAGCAACGGAATATGACGAAAAATGTAATCTCAAACATATTTTTACTTAACCTTTAAAAATATAAAAAACATACGTCAAATTTTTCTAGGCTTCTTAGATCATAACTTTGATTTTCATGTCTTCGTCGATAAATTTGTCGTTTGTTTTTTTCTTTTCACAGTGTCATTGTAACGGGTGTTTTTTTAAATTTGGCGTCAGAGCAAGCAATGAGAGTTCGATTGTGAACGCACCTTTGAATGTCGCCACGCCGCAGTGTATCTAAACCTAACCTCACTTTTAAGTTTTGACATTTTGACATTTGAAAAATAGTGGTCTATTCACAACAAACTCATAGTCATAGCTAACTAGGACGCCAAATTTAAAAAAACACCCGTTATGTATAAATGGAGGTTGTGACAATTAATTAATAAAAAGAAAATTGTAATTTCAATAAATTATACAATGATAGATTAATTACTCATCCTAATTAAAAGTCATATCCTGTTCCTTTTATTTACCAATAATAATAAAAACATTTACTATACGGCCGTGTTGTATGTAGTGTAATGATTATTAGGTTAATTTAGTTAATAAATTACTAAAAACGTCTGGCGTTATTTTCATTTTCATTCATTCCCTCTAACATATGCCTATTTAATTTACTAATAAGTTACGTTACTGTTTAACTTTTGGAATTCTTTTTTAAACTTTCAAACAGGTAGGCGAAAAACTTTTGTATGTCACTCGGACCGAAAAGCATTTGTAGCCCTAAGTTGTCCGCTGCCCTCGCTACGCTACGCTTCGCTCGGGCATCAAACAACTGCGGGCTACAAATGCTAATTTTCTGCCCTTGAGACACAAAATACTATAGTAATGCAATAAAATTTATACTTTGATTAATGAACATTTTTTATTTCAGCTTACCGGAAGAAAAATTTAACACTAACTTTAAAAATAAAAGCATACAAATTTAAAAAAATATTTTTTTCATCGTTGCAAAAGCATCATATGTATTATTTTGTAAATGGTTTAAATATTACATTTTCCTTCACATAACTTATGTTACGAATGTTAGTTTTGCTACACTTTGCAGCTTGTAGTACAGTTAAATAATTTGTATTTACAAAATGGAGTTACCTGAACAAAAGTATGGGATTCCTTAGCTTTTTATTACCTTTTATTTTTGATGATAATATGCCTTTTCCTTAATAAACCATACAAAATCTAAAATACTTGGAATCTTGAAGTTAATCTGGTAGGCTGTTCTGTACATAGAACATTGCAAAAATGCTCTTTTTATATTTAAATGAAATTCATCTTTGAGTTGATGGTAATTTATCATGGTCATTTTTACTTCGTGGTCAAAATATATCTCTACATCTGTCAGTAGCAATGCAAAGAAATTGTTGATAGTTTTGAGGATAATTTTTGAGACGCATTCTTTGGTAACTTGGATTGAATCTTGATCTGAGCTATACACTATAATGTCCCTTTTTAAATGTTTTGCAAAATTATTCAAGCATTTGATTGCAATTCATGAGGCGAATGAAATTGCCTTTGCAGAACACACATCTAGATAATTTGGTACCGCGTGGAACAAGAACTTTATCCTCAAGCTGTTTTTTAATGTTATATATAATATCTTCAGACGTAGGATAGTTTGGATTTCAATCTAAGCTAGATTATCTAAATAGTTTAGTATAATTAAATCGGTTCATTTTTCAAGTCCACAGTTTAGCTTCTCTTTGACGAATAATCTTTATTTCAGCTATATATAGTGAGAATTCTTTTTCGCTAATTAGGGACTTTTATAGATATGGAGGTGTTTTATAGATATTTCGGAGAAGGTTGAAGATTTCTTTTTGCTATTTTGCTTTAACCCATATATCATTTTGCCTTTTAAAAGTTGTTACCGTTTTTTGCCAGTTTTCATTTCCTACATCCTTTACTATCACGATCTTTATTACAAATAATACAAGTTTGTGGACATTTTTGATTTAAATATTTTGTTCTTGTGCGTGCATTATCGATAATAATAATAGTATTACTTACTGTTTCTGATTTTCTCTTATATGCGATTCGGGTATAAGATCTACACTTCGCATGATTAAACTGGATTAAAGATTTAATGCCAAAAAGAAATTTTTAATTTCTATTTCTATAAAAAAATAGCTGAACACTTTGATGGCTTATTCAAATAACTTACAAAATCTTATAATACTTAATTAAAGTGAGAATTTACTGTAAATTTAATTACAAGAATATTCTTAAACATGTTTAGATGTTATTATAAATATTATAATGCAGAAAAATTATCATCTTCGACTGGGAATCGATTCCAATCCTAGGTTCGATTCCCAGTCGGGGATGATAATTGTTCTGCATTATAATAACATCTAAATATGCTTAAAATTATAATAATTATTAATAAATATCACTAAATTTCAAATAATTTTTAAACGAACAAAGCCATTTATACGAATGACCATAAAAGAGCTGGTGTAAAAATAATGCCGACACGCACTCCCAACAATGCGCTTAAATATCAATAAATACTTCGTCCAGGAAGCAAAATTTTAAAAAAAGACCTTAATAAAAAATCTTATTTGATTCAATGTGAATATTTTTGTCGTTATAGTAGCCACCTAACTCTAAAAATAAAAAAGATTTTAAAGATTTCGTGTCAATGGAACACAATTAATTTTTTTTAAGAAGTTTATTATTTCCAAGACAATTATTTTACGATGAACTTGTCAAAGAACACTTGAAGAATATTCAGTAAAAAATTGAGTTTAATCGAAAGCAGAATAAAGAAGATATGATGTGTTATGTGAAAAATAAAAATTAACAAGTAATTTGTATTTTTTTTTCTTAAATTGGCAATTCGGCCGTTTTGGCAATCTCAAATCAATGGGCGAACTCAAAAATCAAATTCAGCAGATCATTTTACATTAGATTTCCTATTTTTTAGGTGAGTGTTCGTGAGTTGTATAGAAGGTGACGAATTCAGAGGGTCTGCTCTCCGACTACCTAGTAGGGATCTTTATCGTGCCAAACATCGCATTGACACGGGACCTACAGTCTTACTTCCTATCCGAAAAGAAGGCATGTTTAAATTTTTCTCCGCTATGAAAAATTACCAGCTCGGCCGGGGATCGAACCTGCGATCTTTGGATTATAATAATAATAATCGTTTATTACCCAACAGGTTTCCCCAATAATAGAGTAATATACAAAAAAACTTATTATTATGAAGCAAACATGCAAACCACTAATCCACCGAGACTGGCAAATATTTATACACCGTGTTCGTTGTAACATTTGCTATGGGAAATTAGTATGGGAAATCTGAAATATGCCAAATAGTTCGTTCTCGAATAAAAGTCGGTGAAATTAATAGTTGCAATCGATAGATAAGATATTCTAACGTACTGTCCAAAAATATTACCATTAATAACAATCCCAATTCTTCAGAAATTATAAATTCATGAATTATTTGCAAAACATCAATTTAAAAGCCGAAACCTGAAGTCAACTCGACTTGCCTCCGTGGTTCAATGGTAAACGTGACTTGCTAAACCGCACGGGCACGTGGAATGCAAGATCGAACCCCGTTACAAGCAAGACTTTTTTAAATTTTATTTGTCATTAATCTTTAATTTAATAACAAATTAAATAATTTGTTATTATTCTTTTATTCGAAAAACGTACAAGAAATAATAAATTAGCAATGAAAACTGATGATACTTTTTCATACTGCATACTACAAAAACCAATTTTTACAATATTAGTTTATTAACACTCAAAATCCTGAAGATTTAAATACATTTAAAGTTTCGGTATTGACAAGTACTTATTTTACATTTTATTTATTTTAATTTGAAATAAATACGTAATGAGAATTCTTGAACTCACGTCTTATTAATTGGGTATCATTATCTTTTATTTATAATTTATTTCTTGTACGTTTTTCGAATAAAAAATAATAACAAATTATTTAAATTGTTATTAAATTAAAGATTAATGACAAATAAAATTTAAAAAAAGTCTTGCTTGTAAGGGGGTTCGATCTTGCATTCCACGTGCCCGTGAGGTTTAGCAAGCCACGTTTACCATTGAACCACGGAGGCAAGTCGCGTCGACTTTTTAGATTTTGGCTTTTAAATTAATGTTTCGCAAATAATTCATGAATTTATGATTTCTGAAGAATTGGGATTGTTATTATGGGTAATAATTTTGGACAGTACGTTAGAATATCTTATCTATCGATTGCAACTATTAGTTTCACCGACTTTTATTCGTGAAAGAACTATTTGGCATATTTCAGATTTCCCATACTAATTCCCTATAGCAAATGTTACAACGAACACGAGTATATGCAGATCGTGTTTAGTACGAAGACTAGAACTGAAGTAATATTGGTTGCCTAGTTCACTGTAAATTCGTATTTCCAGCATAATCTTTTTTCTAGGTGTTTCTAAAGCAATTTAACAAAGTTAATTTAATCAACGACTTCAAGAACCCTTCCAACATAAATTTCGATCAATTTGGTTGCGTTGTTAAATTAGGGGTACAAAAAGGGGGTTTTAACCCCCCGAGGGAGCGTGCCCCCATCATAAACATATAACATTTTATATTGGTCCAGTACTGAAGGCATTACAAAAGATTTCAAGTCTCTATCTTTAGATAGTAAAAAATAAGAACTTAGGCATGTTTTTTGCAAAAATTGACTCTACTATATAATAAATTTGTGAAATTACTTATTTTTGTTTTGTGAAAAGTTTGATACGAATATTACGAATGAACGTAGGATACATTTGGCAACAGTGCAAGTTAATCCCTGTCAGTTTTTATTATGACGGAATGATGAACGGCGCAAGGCAGAAGGCAGTCGTTTTGGTACGCTTGAAATCAAATTTGAATATTTGTAACGAACTTTTATGTCAGTTGTGTTCAGTTATGTATGTGGTTTTAGGTTTAATGCATTTTTAAACATTTTTTATTTAGTTTGAATTATTTTATAAACAAATTACAGTGATTTTAATGGGATATTTGTAATTTGCAACACCAGTTACCAATTATATGAAGTGTTTTAAATGTTGTTCTATTTAGAAAAAAATATAACAGGATAAATACACTTAAGCAGGTATGTTGGTTTCAGAGGATATTACCTTATTATACATATGGCTAAGATTATTTTTGTATACAGGAAAACCTCATAATTCTCTCATGAATTGTATAGTTTATTACAGTTGAGGAATAACGAATAATTATCTACTTCATCTTTAATACCTGTTGATTAATGTAAAAACCACAAACTAGATATCGAGTGTAAAAAGACTTATGGTTAGGCTGCCTTTGATATGTTAATTATCGAAATTATCACTTGTTTTATTGTAAGTTTATATTAACAAGGTTAACGTATCATATAATCATAGGCTACTTAATTACATGTTATTTTAAATACTCTTACCATATAAGATGCAACACATTGTATCGTATAAGTTCCTTGCTCGTTTCATATAAAATGGTGTATGTTATGTTCAATGATGTAAACTGGTCGATATCGTTAATAATGAATGGTCAGTCTTTGAATGTAAAACTTCAACTAACGTAACCTAGTTTAGGGCTTGGCAATTAATAATATTAAAGCTGTTTCATTAATACTTAAGCCACACTTGAGTTGTTAGTTGAATCCTAGTAGATATAAATGTTACCATGCAGTTGCGAGACTGGCTGTTCAATAAAAACATTGGCCAGTTTACAACATTTACCGTAGAATATATTCATAGCGAAAATATTGCACTTTGTTTAAATGTTTTTGATTTACCAAAATCTGTTTTTTTTCTTTAGTTCTGTAATGCCACTTTTAGCTTACGTTTATAGAGGAACAGCAAGCTAAAGAGTAGAGGGCAGCATCAAAGAAAGTGGCAAAAACCAAACCAGTATGTAGTAGTCTTTATAATGAAGCAATGATTAGCTAGGTGTATTTGAACATATCGAAGAGAAAAGAAAGAAAATCAATTGACGTTGTTGTGTTTGTCTTCATACAAAATAATTATTAAAATGAACATTGAGAAATTATTTTCAGCAATTTATGTACGAACTCCACTGTGTGACCAAAAAGACAATACAAAACATTTAAAGTAAATAGTGCTTAGAATGTAATTGAATGTTGAAATAGACATCCTCATATATATATATATATATATATATATATATGCAAGAAATTCCTCAGGTTGCTGTCATAAATCGTGTTACTGCCACATCAGTTATCAAAGAAATCTTTTGAAGAGATTAATTTTCTAGCAGCCATTCTCTTCGACATCTTAACATCTACTACCAATGCTAGGTACATTATAAACACTTAATTCTTTACTGTTAGTGTTACTAAACCCGATACTTTGGTCTATTTTTAGCTTGCTGTTTAATTAGTGCCACCAGTGCTTTGCGTCATTACTGCTTTGCTCTCTGCTGCAGTATTTAACTTTAAAACTTTGTTGGGCTTAACCGTTTCAATGATAATACATTCTAAAGATAATATTAGTAAACGCTTCAATAAAATTGATAAAAAGCCTTTTAATAAATGCAATTTCAAATGTATGTACTTCTTATATTTCTATTTTTTACAGCTATAATAAAGGCATCTATAATTTTGGAGTCAGTACAACTGTGATTCTCTGGGTAAGTGTTATTACAGCAGTAGATATACAGTGGCAAACAAATGTATGGAAACATTTGAAATTATTCTTTTTTAATACATACCAGGTGGGGCAATAGTGTGACGGTAACAGCTAGAAAAATCGTTCTAATACGGATGTAAACAGTGGACAGAGGCGCATCTAGAGAAATTATTTTCAAATCTACAGGGTGTTGCAGAAAAGTGTGGCACGCTTAAGGTAATTTTTTTTAAATAGAATGCCCCAAATATTTTTGCATATTTAACACCTCTCTTGGCAGGTTTATTCATATCTAAAATTTTAGCGCCATCTAATGACCGGTTTAGAAGTTATGAATTTTTTTTCAAAAAAAATTGAGTTTTACATTATCCCACTTAACAGTTTACCGCTCTCACGGCCGCAACTGTGAAGACGAATTTAAGTAGGGATTTTGTTGCAGGGGCTTGTAGGGTGCTCTTCTTTAAAAGAAAATGGACCCACCATGTTCAAAATTAATTTTTAAATTTAGAGAACTTCAAAACTAAAATTCACAACTTTTTCAAATGGAACACCCTATAATTTTGTACCTTTGTGATGCAGAATTAAATAATGAACATTTTTTGTATGTACGTCCCTATAGCTATCTGTAACCACTTTTGATTTATTGAGAAAAAACTGCAAGAAGTACACAATTAAAAACAATTATTTAGAAAATCAAGGTTTTTCAAATAAAACAAAAGAAAAAAACTATAACAAATGTTCCATATGTTGCCCATTTGCATGGACATACATTTCGATGCGCCTTTGGAACGATCTTTGTACGTTTCTTAACATTGCTGGGTGATACTTCTAAAATCATGTATTATTCTATCCTTCATATTTTGGATTGTGGTTGGTGTCTCTGTATAAACAATTTCTTTCATATATCCCCATAAAAAGAAATTCATTTTTGTAAGATCAGGAGATCTCGCAGTCCATTTAGTGGGTCCATTCCTTCCAATTCATCGATGTGGGTAGATATTATTTAGGTGGTCTCTTACTGCATGTAAATAATGTGGTGGAGCACCGTCTTGCTGAAGCCACATCCCATTTCGGATCCTTTGAGAAAGGTTCGCCAATAATTGTGGCAGATAGTTCTCCAAAAAATGAAGATAAATAGCTCCAGTTAATGTACCATCAAAAAAATGTGGCCCTATTACATGTTCTCCAATAATACCCCCCAAACGTTTATGGACCATCTGTGCTAGTTATCAAGTTGTCTGAAAAAGTGAGGATTTTCTGTAGCATAATAATGGAAATTGTGCCTGTTAACAAATCCATTTTTATGAAACGTTGCCTCATCAGTGAACAAAACATTGTTAAAGAATGTAGCATCTTCTTGCATATTACCTATGGCCCAATTACAAAACTGTAAACGTTTTAGAAAATCATCATCAGTTAATTCCTGGTGCATTTGAATGTGATATGCATGAAACTTATTTTTCTTTAAGATTCGACCAACAGAATGTCTACTTATTCCTACAGATGAACTCACTTCTCTCTGACTATTCATGGAGATTCTCAATTGTTGCCAGCACAACAGATAACTCATTTTCTTCGTTCACAACATTGTTAATTTGTTCACTTTTTTTCATACTGTACATTGACGGTCCTCACAAATCTATCGAGCAGGTTTTGAAATCTGTGAACTTTAGGGAGCCTCCGTTCAGGATACCGTTGGTGGTAAATTCTGCGAGCAAGCAAACAATTTCTTTCCGACTTGCCCAAAACAAAAGTCATGTCTACAAGTTCTTCATTACTAAAATTCAATTTGAAAAACTAAAACACCTACTAGAACTAAACACTGATGGTCGATAACTGCGAGAAATGTACGTTTTGCATACGTGCACAACAATTGCTAGATGCTTTAATGTTTTGTTGAACAAAAACAACCAACACACTTGACAACTAAATAAATAATTGTTTTTAATTGTGTACTTCTTGCAGTTTTTTCTCAATAAATCAAAAGTGGTTACAGATAGCTATAGGGATGTACATACAAAAAATGTTCGTTATTTAATTCTGCATTACAAAGGTACAAAATATACAGGGTGTTCCATTTGAAAAAGTTGTGAATTTTAGCTTTGAAGTTCTCTAAATTTAAAAATTAATTTTGAACACCCTGTACATGGTGGGTCCATTTTCTTTTAAAGAAGAGCACTCCACAAGCTCCTGCAACAAAATCCCTACTTAAATTTGTCTTCACAGTTGCAGCCGTGAAAGCGGTAAACTGTTTAGTGGAATAATGCAAAACTCAATTTTTTTGAAAAAAATTTATAACTTCTAAACTGGTCATTAGACGGCACTAAAATTTTAGATATGAATAAACCTGCCAAGAGAGGTGTTAAATATGCAAAAATATTAGGGACATTCTATTTAAAAAGAAATTACTTTAAGCATGCCACACTTTTCTGCAAAACCCTGTTTATTTGAAAATAATTTCTCTAGATGCGCCTCTATCCACTGTTTACAACCGTATTAGAACGATTTTTCTAGCTGTTACCGTTTAGGAGCTATCGGACTTCCCCACACTATTGCCCCAGCCGTTATATTAAAAAAATGTTGTAAGACAGTTTAAAATCTATTTTATTTATTTAAAATTTGTTAGCTATTTACATGATTATCAATGATCACCACAATAATCATTACCAACATAACTTCTATCAGGAAGGCATTGAATCATAGGGATTGCCATAGCAACAACCATAAACAACAATAATAAAAATAAAGATTTCATTAATCCAAAAGCTTTTATTTACTCAAGAATATAATTACAAGAATATAATCTTAAATAGTGTAAATAAAAGGTAAACTAACCCCTAGTACATTGTAATGGTGACCCCGACGTCACTAAAATAAAAGTCTGAGTAATAAATAAAAGCTTTTGGATTAATGAAATTTTTATTTTATTACTGTTGTTTATATTGTTGCTATGGCAATCCCTATGATTCAATGCCTTCCTGATGGAAGTTATGTATCTAATGATTATTGTGGTGATCATTGATAATCATAAATAGTAAATAATAATAATAATATATAGCTTTCACAGGCCTTTTAGGCCCATTGCTGTACTAAATAGTAAATAGCAAGATCATTACAGTACCTGTATAAAAGGTTTTTTCAAACTTCAGAATAACATGACATCTTGAGACTTAACTGACAAGGTAAAAGTCTGTCTTTTTTAACGTTTATCGTCCCCTTCAGATAAAGTACTTTATCACCAGCCACTGACATATTTTATCTTCTGCTGTTCTATCTACTAGTAGTACCTAGTCAAACTAACAACCTCAGCACAAAAAGCTAATATTATATTGGCAAAGAAAAAATTTTAAAATTAAAAAAGTATTTTTAGAAAAGAATGACATTTTCTTAAAGATAGCATTATTAAGGTATGGAAACATTTCATTTTACTTTCAAAGGCAGAGCAGATTAAACTTCTTTTACATATACAAGGCGGTATAAAAATTTAAGTTGCACTCAACACTATCTACCAGAGTTTTATATAAGTGGCATACTTGTTAACAGAGTGTCTTAACAGTTTCAATGCGTAGTTTGAATATAACATGCATTTAAAATGGCATAGTAGCTTGAAACTTACTGCAAATTAGAAGTTCGTGAAACTGCATTTATTTTTTTAAGGGCTAAAAACTTGAAATTTCCAGCTGAAATTTGCCATGTCATGTGAAGCAACCAGAAAGTGTTGCAAACACTTTGAGGACGGAAGTACCAATCTGATAGTTGAAGTAGGCAAAGGCAGGCCTTTAACTTTATTCAGCATTTGGTGATCTTGCCCTATCGCATGCAGCAGTTTATATTGATGGTTTGCTCAATTTAAATGTGGAAACCTTTCATTAAAAGACAGTGAGAAAAGTGGACGTCCTGCAACTGCAGTGACTGAAGAAAATGTTGAAGCAGGAAGAAAGATTCTAATAGCAGTTCCAAAGACAACATATAAACAGACTAGACCATAAATAGACGAGACCACAAAGATTTCATCACCAGTGACCAATGAAATCTTGCATCAACATCTTTACGTTACGAAGCTTTGCTCTCACTGAGTGCCACATTTACTAGCTGTCGATCAAAAACAGGATCATGTGACATGGTGCAAAGAAATGCTTGTCAAATTCGAGAATGGAGACAGTCGTAAAGTTTTTGATATTGTCAGGGGAGAGGAGACATGGATCTACCAATATGGCCCAAAAATGAAGCGACACAGTTTGGGTATTTCCAGATTAAGAACCTCCAAGGAAAGTCAAACGTGAATTATTACTTTGGAGTACTATTACCGACACTGTGTCGGTAATAGTACTCCAAACTCTGCTTGCCGTTTGTGCTTAACAAACTAAAACAAAATCGCCCTCACTCAGGATCAAGAGGGTTGTTTTTACATCATAACAACGCATCCCTACACAAAGCCATTCTCACAAGTAACTTTTTAAGAACCACAAAACTCCCAAGAATTGCTGCATACAGCATACCACCCCAATTTGGCACCCTGTGACTTCTTCCTCTTTCCAAAAGTCAAATTTAAACTTCGTGGAACTTGTTTTGACAGTCCTGAGGTGGCTAGAAATGCTTTTGTGAGTGCTCTGGAGAACGTTCCTAAAAAAGTGAATGCTTTAGATCTTGGTTCAGGCATATGAAATTGTGCATAGAAGCTAAGAGAGAGTATTTTGAAAAATTGTAATTAAAATATTAATCATATCTTGAACGAGTTGTTTATTCCTAGTGACCCTCGTATATCAGGAATTACAGATTTAGAGAGTCTACGAGATATTTTACCTTTTCAAAATGCATACACAAGCATAAAGTTGACAGGGGTCTCGGAAAACTTGAGGCAATAGTGCAGATGAAGTTTAAAAGATTTTGAAATTTTTATCATGTCTGGAAATTCTTTATTAAACATGGAATAAAGCAAATCTTTCTTTTGTGATTTTACTTTTTTGCCAGTGATATCTTTGTTTTAATACTACCCTTCCTGGGTTGACATCACGATGTGTATTCCCAATTATAAAAATGCGTTACTACAAGTTGGGAAATCTCATGTGAAATTAACGATTTGATCATTTCTTTTCTTTTTAATTAATCCAATTTCAGTTGCCAATTTCCCAACTACAACTTCTGTTTTTATTTCTTTCGTTTTTCTTGTCGCATTGTCATCTTGTTCTGGTCATTTACATACGAGGGTGGTTTGATAAGTCAGTGACTTTTTGAATAAAAGATATTTAGTTCGGCAAATAAGCGTTTTATTTCTCAACATAGTCTCCTTTTAGCACGATACATTTAGTCCAGCGTTTTTCCAATTTTTATTCCTTCCAAATAATAGGTTTTATCAAGGCCCTCAGAATAGGCGTTTGTTTCAGTGATGACCTCTTCATTCGACCCAAATCTCTTACCGCCCAGCCATTTCTTCAGGTTTGGAAACAGGAAATAGTCACAGGGGGCTAAATCTGGAGAATATGCTGCATGGGGTAGCAGTTCGTAGCCCAATTTATGGATTTTTGCCATGGTGACTGCACACGTGTGCACTCGTGCATTGTCTTGATGGAACAGCACTTTTTTCTTCACCAAATGCGGTCGTTTTTGCTTCAAATCAATATCGAATCTGTCCAAAAGCTCTGAATAATATTCGCCGGTGATCGTTTTACCCTTTTCAAGGTAATCGATGTGATCGACACCATGTGCATCCCAAAAAACTATGGCCATGACCTTGTTGGCCGACAGACCCAACTTGGCCTTCTTTGGTGCACGTTCTCCCGGAGAAACCTACTATCTTGATTGTTCCTTGGTCTCTGGTGTAGTGTGATGGATCCATGTTTCGTCTACGGTAACGAAACGCCGCAAAAACTCGTTCGGATTGCGGCTGAACATCGCCAAACACTCCTTTGAAGTGGTCAAACGGTTTTGCTTATGGTCGAGTGTGAGCAATCGCGCCACTCGTCGCGCGAAAAGCTTTTTTAGGTCCAAATATTCATGTAAAATGTGATGTACCAGCTCAGTTGAGATGCCTACAGCCTCAGTCACCTCACGCACTTTCATTCTCCGATCGCCCAATATCATTCCTGTGTGATGACCTCTTATGGGCGACCTGAACATTCGGCGTCACTTGTGCTGGTACGACCACTACGGAACTCAGTAAACCTCTTCTTAACCATTGAAATTAATGGGTGCAGAGTCCCCATAGAATTTATCAAGCCTTTTCTTGGTTTCGGTGATTGTTTTTTTTACGCAAAAAATAATGCTTAATCAGCACACGAAATTCACTTTTGTTTTCCATTTTCGTTAAAATTCACGAGGTTGTTTGCTTTCAATGCTGCGCGGAAAATTCAAAAAGTCACTGACTTATCAAACCACCCTCGTATTTCTGCAGGATAATACTCCTGAATGTGTTGTTTTCGTTCATGGCTTTTTTTCTTATACATTTCCTTTTTCTCTACTCATCCTTTCCTTTTTTTTAATTTGTGCTCTGGGTGCATTTTGTTATTTTATATTTTTAGACTATATGAATCTAATAAGCTAATACCTACAAATTAGTGATGGGGTCTCTACACTACCCGCGTGTCGCGACACTTGAGAGTCGAAACAATATGGCGGGAGAAGTGACGACTCTTCATGATACTTTAACGACACTTCGCCTTTACATCATGCATGCGCTAGTGTAAATGTAATCCAATTGAAACGAGAAGCAGTCAAGATTCATAGCTACATAAATCATAAGCAAACTATGGATTAAAAAACAATTATATGAGTAAATTGTGTTATGGTTATATATTTATGCATTAAGTACATTAAAAGACATTAAATTATTTATAAATACATATTATGAAACAGAAATTTAAAAGAAAAGAAACAAATTCTATAAATAACTTGTAATGAATAGACTTGATTCGTTGGATTTATTATAAAAACTATTTAAAAATGTAATTTAGCTGACGACGTTGGTCTTTAGAGAACGTGCTTTTGTTAAGATTGAAGATGATACATACTTTTATTTTGGGTTTTCAGCAAAATAAATTGAATTAATTAAAATTAATGATCATTGTATTTATTTACACGTGTTTCGACAGTAGTCTTTCTTCAAAATACATTATAAGGTATAAATATAAGAAGCTGAAATAATAATTAGGTACATGAGGAACTTATTCAACTTCAATTATTGATTTTAATTTATTTTGCTGAAAACCCAAGATAAAATTATCACCGTCAATATTATACTAATACAAAAGAAAAAAATCCACAACAAAATAGTTTTATATGTACGTCTCATTCAATGATTGTTGGCCAGTTCAACAAATCTGCCTTTAATTTCTTTGTAAGAATAATCAAGCAACTTCGAATTACACTCTAATAAGAGCGATACTGTTCGACACTAAGAGTCGTGACACTTCAAGTGTCACGACCACGACACGTATCACTACACTCGACACCCAAGTTCCCATCACTACTACAAATACTACGAAATCTGATCCAGAGACCAGAATTGGTATGATTTAAATCACTTGATTTTTTTTAATCTGTGATATAAATAAAAAAATAGTTTGTATTGGTACACTGCAAATTTAAATTTGAGTGAATCCCTTAATGTTTCATTATATTTATATTAGAGGATATACCCAATAAAAGCCAGTTATTATCAAGCATCTCCATACTACCACCACATCATCGGCAGAGGTCGAATAAATTTCTTCTTTTAATATTGCACATAGCAAAGTACGGAACAGATTGCAGACAGAGAAATCACCAAAACTAGTGTTTTTGGTAAAATGTCATCATTATTAATGGTCAAACTGCAGATGATATTAGGTTACTGTTAGTTTGAAGTTTTACGTTATGAGACTGGGCGACCATTAACCATATTTACTACATTGACCGTAACATATATAAGAATAGTCCCTTTTTATATTTTTTTACTTTATTGTAATCAATATCTATGTAGGAGGCATATCCACAAACTAAGTTCCGATCGTGGATATGTTTTGATCATATGGCGCGATTGAGACAAATCTGTCAAGAAAGCTTCATTACTAAATAAGAAGGCCCTGGACTACAAATGATGCATATGTTGTTAACGGCAGACTTGCAACGTTGTGTGAAAATGAACAAAGTTATACAAAATCAGTCCAATTGTGATACAGGGTTCGTAACATGCAAAGTTTTTGGGTGTATAAATTTTTCGTTAAGATTTGTGAAGTATGGTACAGTAGAAAAACTGCGAACAGCCATAAAGAATAAAAGGTCAAGTCTTCTTAGATCCGGAATTGTTTTGTTGCATGACAATGCACGACCACACACAGCCTCTCTTACATGACAACTCTTGGAAAAATTTGAATTGGAAATTTTTGATCATTCACCCCACAGCCCCGATCTAGCACCTAGTTATTTGCATCTCTTTCTTCAGAGATTTCTTAAGAGATTTTTAGCTGGCCAGCGATGCAACTTCGATGATGAAGTAAAAGCAGTGGTTAAAGATTAGATGAAAAAGTTGGACGCAAAATCACAGATGGTGGTATACAAAAGCTTATAGCACGCTTCGATAAATGTTGAAATTTGAATGGCAATTATGTTGAAAAGTAGTTTAAGCTACATGTCTCATTACGGGAATAGGTGTACAAATTTTCGAAAATATATCGGGAATACACGGGAATAACTATACCGGGTGGGGCAATAGTGTGGGGAAGTCCGATAGCTCCTAAACGGTAACAGCTAGAAAAATCGTTCTAATACGGATGTAAACAGTAGATAGAGGCGCATCTAGAGAAATTATTTTCAAATATACAGGGTGTTGCGTACTTCTTGCAGTTTTTTTCTCAATAAATCAAAAGTGGTTACAGATAGCTATAGGGACGTACATTCAAAAAATGTTCGTTATTTAATTCTGCATCATAAAGGTACAAAACATACAGGGTGTTCCATTTTCTAGAGAAATTATTTTCAAATATACAGGGTGTTGCGTACTTCTTGCAGTTTTTTTCTCAATAAATCAAAAGTGGTTACAGATAGCTATAGGGACGTACATTCAAAAAATGTTCGTTATTTAATTCTGCATCATAAAGGTACAAAGCATACAGGGTGTTCCATTTGAAGAAGTTGTGAATTTTAGCTTTGAAGTTCTCTAAATTCCAAAATTAATTTTGAACACCCTGTACATGGTGGGACCATTTTCTTTTAAAGAAGAGCGCCCTACAAGCCCCTGCAACAAAATCCCTACTTAAATTCGTCTTCACAGTTGCGGCCGTGAAAGCCGTAAACTGTTAAGTGGGATAATGTAAAACTCAATTTTTTTTTAAAAAAAATTTATAACTTCTAAACCGGTCATTAGATAGCTCTAAAATTTTAGATATGAATAAACCTGCCAAAAGAGGTGTTAAATATGCAAAAATATTTGGGGCATTCTATTAAAAAAAAATACCTTAAGCGTGTCATACTTGCAACACCCTGTATATTTGAAAATAATTTCTCTAGATGCGCCTCTATCCACTGTTTACATCCGTATTAGAACGATTTTTCTAGCTGTTACCGTTTAAGAGCTATCGAATTTCCCCACACTATTGCCCCACCCGGTATAGAGAATAACGGGAATACACGGTAAGATCTGAGAAATAGTCAGGAATACACGGCAATACTTCAGGAATACTCGGGAATATTATGGAAATATATAAAAATTCGGGAGTGGGGGTACAACGAACTCTGATGTTGTTTCATTAAGTTTCGTTTATTGACAACTGCGGTGGCTGATTATTTGGCAGGCAATTAAAACAATATTAATTTCAATAAAGACTTAATTCATTTTATTTACAACTATAATATAAATACAGTCGAACTTCTATATAACGAAGTCGGTAAATCCTAAAAAAATTCGCTATAGGGAAATTTCGTTATAAAGAAATATCGCCTTTTGTAAATACTATTTTAATGCTTTAATTTTAATTCGAGTGATTCCACAAACTGTAACGCCTTGTGTTTAAATAATTGTCGTCATAATGGTGCATTTTTGTCGCCAATTAAATGCAGCCACTTTAAAACTGTTTCATCTACGGCGTCGTAAGCATAAGTTCTAGCACTTTTTGCCGTAAGTTTACCAACTGATTTTATAAGTTCTAGCACTTTTTACTGTAAGTTTACCAACTGATTTTAAAATTGATTCGCGATGTTTTATTATAGTCGATAAACTACTGGCAGGAATCCCAAACTTTACCGCGAGCCGCGATGTCTGTCTTTTTTGTATATAGTTATCAATTTCCTGCAACACGTTGATTTTCTCAGTAATGGTTAAACACTTTCACTTTGATTTTTTTGTGCTACAGTGTAGGGGTGTTCACTCACAAAACTAAAGTTACAATAAAAATTTGGAAATCCAAGTTTTTAACTATACGTAAATGCTAATTGAATTTTAATCCTTCTTATAGGGGTGAAATCTCCATTTAGACAAGTAACAATGTGCATAATGCATCCAAGTTTAATCTTTCCTAGAACTCTCATTCATATAAATTTTCGGAAATCCCCTGAAAAAGTAAGAATGTAAAGATAAGCCAGTTGTAGGAGGCCTTTTAATGACAATTTTAACCCTTCTTAGAACTTCCATTTAAACAAATTTACAAAATCCCTTTGAAAGGTTTACAGGTTTTTAAGAATGTATGCAGACTTCTCGGAAAATGGGTAATTTATAATCTTTTACTGTTGCTAAGAAAGAAAGATTGATGCATAATAGATACATTTACATGGAAAAATTTATTTTAGTTTGGCCTAAATAATTCGTTATATAGAAATTTTAGTTCGTTATTTAGAGACACTTTTATATGTATTTTTTCTAAAAGGGCAATGTACAGCATAAAAATTCGTTATATAGAGAAATTCGCTATATAGAAGTTCGTAATATGGAAGTTTGACTGTATATGTAATAACATTATTACTGGCATCAGTGGCGGAACTTCAAAATTAACCTCCCACCCGCAAAATTGGAGCTCCTTTAACAAATTTCAGTTGAATTGAGATAATGAAATGATGATACAAAAGTCGGAGCTCCATCCAGAATCGTGCGCCGTTTCATTTAGTGTTAGATAAGTTCGGATAACGAAAGGCCAAAGTTGAGTTTTTTTCTTTTTGGGCAATTTTGTTTTGCTTAAATCTCGAACCTCCGTCAAAAGGGGAGGAGATATTACGTAAAATTAGTTGCAGCCTTATGCGCCAAGAAATCGGAAAATAACGCTATGGGTATGTTTTGGGGTTCCCGCTTATCGTTTTGAGCTTTTGTTTCGGGGGGGGGGGATTTTAGACTTTTCAAAATTTAAAATGCTAGCTCGGAGACCATGGGACGTAGGGAGACGCGGTTTGCGGTATTCGACGTGGCATGAACGGCGTCATGGAGAATTTCGTTTTTCCAAGGAGCCGCCGTGTCGCGAAATACTCCAAAAACGTCTGGAACATCGCAGCGACTTGACATTACAGTGGGCGTTGTAAAATTAGTCCCTCCACCTAATGGACCCGGTTTGGTCCGATTCGCTTTTGTTTCGCTCCCCCCACCCATAGAAATTCGTTTTTGGCTTTCTCTCGGGAACGGATCGACGTGGAGTTTCACCGCTGGCTAGGATTTGCGACGAGCCATAACATTGGCGACCAGTCGATCGTTGATCGTTTTTAGGTACAGTTGCGACCAAAAAAACCAGTTTTTCCAACTTCGGGAGACCGTTACATCCTTTTTTACAGACCTGTAACCGGGAAAGTTATACGAGACGATGACTCGGTGTGTCGTTGATGAAAAAGCTCATATGCCTCTTCTGCGACGGAGACCATCTTCAGGGTCGGAAAGCGGAAAAGCCGAAACGAGGTCGATAACGGCCTTAATTCTTGTAGCCGTTCGATCCAAATTGTAACCCAGTGAGAGTGCTAGTCCAGAAAAAGACGATTCCGCAAAAAACCTCCGGACTTGTCAGAGCCCTATTCGGATGAGCCTTGGCCAGCTTGTAGTGCCGGTGTGTTTAGGCTACTATACTAGACACTCAATGTAATATTAATAATAGTGGAGTATAACTATGAAAATAATGTTTTTACCTTCTAAATAAGTCTAAAACTTATTATTAAACAATTATTATAAAAATGCCAATTTTGCTATAGTATTGTTCAATTTTTAAATTTGATTATAATGTAAAATGTATTTTAATTATAATAAATTTTATTTGTAGGCATAATGGATAATTTAAAGGCACCAGGGGTATCAAAGCTAAAACCACCAAGCAGCTGCCTGCCAAAACCAAAAGTATTACAGATTTTGCAAAACCAAAATGGTTGCCTCCCAAAACCTAAAGTATTACAACCGATTTCCCAAATCCAAAACAGATTACAAGGTCTAGCAGGATCAAGAAGAAGATCAAGATCATGTAATGATATACGAACAGTATCGAAGCATCTTGATTTGCCTACTTTCAAGAAACCATTTGTAGCAAATGTAGGAATCTCTAACATTATAAAACATTCAGTTGCATCTGCATCAACATCTGATCTACATAACAAACCAAAGCGGGATCTTGGTGTGAAAACAATCACAAACACGACAACAGGAAGATTTACTAAGCAACCAGCTGTATCTGCCACAAGACCTGGATTAAAACGAACCGCAGCACCAACACCAGCAACAGAAGACACCAGCAAACCAAAAGTTTCTAAGCCAGCCAAACCAGCACCATATGACTTTAAAGCTAAATTTAATTTGCTTACTGACAAGCACAAAAACCTTGTTGATATGCATAAGGAAACAAAACAAAAATTGGTTGATGCTGAGAAAAATGTAGAAGCATTTGAGACTTTGCAGAAAAATTATACATCTTTGCTTGATGAGAAAGACAAATTGATGCAGACACATGATAAGACGTTAGAAGAGCGGGCCAGCCTTCAGCTGCAATGTAATGAACTGATAGAAGAACATGAAACATTAACAAGAGAACACCAGAAATTACAAAATGATCACGACTCATTGCATTGTACATATGTTAAACTAAGTGTAGATCATGAGAGAGTACAGCAAGCCAATGATTATCTGAGGAACAGTCTAAATGATGCAAATAGCAAGATTGATGCATTGCAAAAGGAATTACATGAATACAGAGGATGTCTTCAATCTTATCAGGAAGAAAAGCGTCTAATGCACAATGAAATCCAAGATCTTAAAGGCACTATACGTGTATTTTGTCGTGTGCGTCCTCAAAAGCTTGACGAGAATGACAGAATGCTTTGCAACATAACCTATGTTGACGAGTGTAGCTTAGAGATTAAAAAAACGAAGGAAAGCATTAACCAAATAAGTGGTAAAATAAACGATTTTAAACAAGAATTTAATTTCGACAAGGTTTTTCCACCAGAGGCATCTCAAGCAGAAGTCTTTGAAGAGCTCTCAAGTTTAATTCAGAGTGCACTAGATGGCTATCATGTTTGTGTATTTGCCTATGGTCAGACTGGATCTGGCAAAACTTACACAATGCAAGGTAGTGATCTAAGACAAGAATATTTTGGTATGATACCGAGAACAATCAATCTCATTTTTAATCTTATAAATAAGTTAAGTAAGCTTGGCTGGGTATATACAGTAGCAGCCAGCTTTTTAGAAATATACAATGAAAATGTTAAGGATTTATTGGATAGAAATAATAAAGAAAATCTCGAAATTCTATTTAATGAAGGCAAAGGAACTACTGTTAGAAATCTGACCATTAGGGAGGTGGAGTCAGCAGAACAGTTAAAAGAACTCATGGGACTGGCTAACAGAAACCGAGCAGTCGCTACAACAAATTTTAATGAGCACAGTTCAAGATCGCATGCCGTTACTAAGATAATTCTTAAAGGTAAGTAAAATGATTTTTTATGATTGAAGTTTATTAATAAAATATAATAATAATCAATAGATTAATTAAAGTTTCACAAGTTTTAATATAAATTCTTAACCTTACAATTGTTTCGACATTAAATGTCATTATCAAAGGTAGATAAGATTGATAAACAAACACGTTGCTAAGGATAAATACAGAAAATAGGTAACTAGATAACACATTTTGTTTTGTATGTATTGTATCTAGTTACCTATTTTTTGTATTTATCCTTAGCAACCATAGGCGACCGCAAAAATTTGTCCAGGGGTGGCAAGCCTAGAATAAACGGCATGATAGGGGGGCAAGTCTAGAATAAACAACATGCTAGGGGGGGGCAAGCCTAAAAACGGCATATTGTACCAAATTTTCAATAAAATTCAAATTGTTCAACTTCCAGGGGGGGCAAGTGCCCCTCCTTGCCCCCTTCCGGGCGCCTATGTTAGCAACGTGTTTGCTTATCAATCTTATCTACTTTTGATAATAACATTTAATGTCGAAACATTTGTAAGGTTAAGAATTTATATTAAAACTTGTAAAACTTTAATTAATCTATTGATTTTTATTATATTTTATGATTATGGAGTTCCACAAAGTAAGGCTGGAGACAGTAAACTTTATTAATAAAGTTGATGATTTTATTGATGATTATACGAGCCTTATCGCAAAATAGTTTTCCCCTTGCTGTTTTTCTAACTTTTAGTGTTAGTTCCTTCTAAATTAAATGAATGTAAATGTAGTTTTATTTAGCAAATTATAAACTAGGGAGCATAACTATAGCACCACTTGGAAATTCGTGATTTTTGCTAATTGCTAACTATAAATTATGAAATACTGTTTATTGGTGAAACAGTAATAGAAAAACATTATAGTACATACAAGAAAGAATTATCGTTTTATTTTCAGAATATTTAACTCTACAATTTAATATTTTTATTTATTTATAACTATAGCATAACAATTAGAAATTAATTTTTTCAGTCGTCTGCATGTAAATAAGTGAATAAGAAAATAAGTAATAAATTTAATAATGGGTAGAAGCCATAAATAAATATATGCGGTGATATTGGGTTAAAATTGATAAATAATAAAATTGTTTTAATAATTTTAATATAATCTTCAGAAGTGTGGATACATGCGTTAGATCATAGACATATTTAATAATTAACTTGAGATCTTGTATTTTCATTGAACTTTGGAAATACTCTTGAACTTCCTTTTATTCAAAATTTTATTTAATTTTAAAATACTTTTTAATATAGGTTTAAATAACGCATTATTCATATAAAATGTTATTTGAATCCTTAAGTAACTTTAAGATTACGTAAAATAAGTTGGACGCTAATTATATAACTTAAAATAACGCAATAAATTAATAGGAAACACTCATCTCATCTCAGGGTGATGTGTATTCTCGTGGTTGTAACAGATAAATAAAATATGAATTGAAATTTAAAAGACTATCTAATTGAAATCTTATAATTAAAATTTATTAGAATGAAATTGTTTAATTAATTCCTTTCCATTCCACAATGGTCATCTTCTTAGCTGGTTAAAAAAAACGGAAAAATAACTTTCCTACCTTTTGCTGTTTAGGCAGTCCTTCTTTTAGATTTGTCACAAATTCACTTTATTAACAATTGGCAGCGTATTTCACTTTATTACTTTGCCATTGCCATTTCCAGTTCTGGTATAGTTCCCTTTGCATTTGATGATAACTTCTAAAACCATATGGACCTTCCATATTTAACCATCTAAACACTGTCCACAAAGGAATAAAATAATAGCGATAACTCACTTTTGCTTTATTTATGCAGGTAAAATTTTCCTTTTATTCATAGAATATTAATACTTTTGTCGCCACTTACTTGTTTTATTTGCTTATTTAAATAAAACACCAATTTAAGCATTTATGAAAATTTATTTACTTACTAAACTTCAGCAAGTATTTTAAATTAATAATTGTGGACTGTACTTTTACAACAATATAAATAGTACTTTTAACACAGTGACTAACTTTTACAATTTTATTAAGGACTTTACTCTTTCGCCTTTTACAATCAACTTGACTGTCTATGCTTGACTGTACTCTTTCGGCGTATAAACAAGACTATTTACATTTTTACATACATCTCTTTCATGATTATTCTCTTTCGGCGCTTCTATCCTTCTCCCATTTCCGAATTACTTGAAAAAATCATACTCCAAATGAGATTTTCTAAAACTTGAAATGTCCCAAATTATTTGAAGTCTCAAGTATTGCATTTTTTAGTTCATCAACTGTTTGATACTTGTTTATTTTAAGCATATATTCGATGTACTATGGTGCCCCATAGATTTTCCATAGAATTTAAATATGGTGAAGGAGCAGGCCATCTCATCAAATGAATTACATTCCTTCGGAACCAAGCCGTAGTTTATTAGCTAACGTGAATTTTTGCATTAGCTTGTTGAAAAATCCATTGATCGCTTTCATTTTGACTGAAAAAGGTAACAATTGGTTTTCCAACTTCGTTGTATAATCAGCACTGTTCAGTTTGTTAGATGTAAAAACCAGTCTTAGAACACCTTAGAAAATGCCCTCCCCCCATACCATTACATTCCTATATCAAAATTTTGTTTTAAAAAATAACATGGTTGTTTCTTTAAATCCCTCCAGTATGAATTAAATCAAATCCATCGGGAACATCTAAATAAATTTCGTATCATCTGAGAAAATGACCTGCATTACGTAACAAGATAATTATCCACTGTGTTGGCTCAATAAGAAAAACCGTAAGATTTACCTTTTTCCCAATTTCGGTCTATATTCTCTTTAGTGCATTCTAATCGAGCGGTTTAGTTATGCTATAGCAGTGCTATAGTTATGCTCCCCTATATTAACAATGCTGAGTATACAAAGTTGTTACCTTTTTTCAATCAAAACGAAAGGTATCAATAGGTTTTTCAACAATATAATGCAAGAAATGGGAGTACAACACATTCTTAAATTTATTACTTATTCACATGCAGAGGACTGAAAAAATTAATTTCTAATTGTGGTGCTATAGTTAACAGGTTACAACTAAGAATCCAGACAATGAAAATACATGAAATTAAGCAACAAAATTCATTCATAACAAAACAGTATTTTTCTTAATTGTACATTGTTAATTACATATCAAAGAAATGTTATTCCTCTACACCTGAACCACAGTATATATAACAATCAGTAGGTTTACTTGCGTGTGGCACCATTCATTTCATTAATCCACCTTCAAATATCATGCCCATAAACGAAGTAGTACACCGAAGTTTATCGATCGACATCACCTACGAATGTGGTAAATAAAACGCAGAGCCGCATTCAGTAAAATGTGTCAAGCAAATATGTAAACAAAATCTCTTGTTATATAATAGTATAGTAAAATATGAAATAGAATTATGTGTAGTGAACCACTTGATTGAAGTTTTACTTATCGAATCTAATAAATAAAACGATAATCACTTTAGATATTTAAAACATTTATTAAACTAACTTAGAAGAGTTGTTTCTTGTTACATCCTAATTACCAACTAAAGTTACATTATTCTTTCAAGAGTTGCTTGCTATTCTAAAATGCAAGATTGCGATTCTCATGGAATACATAATATGTTCCACAGGATGCACTTGGAGTTGGAACATGCACTTGGAACAAAATTAATTGATGCCTTTGAACAATTAGTTTGTTATTAACTGAACTTAAATTAACGTACACAATTGAATAAGAATTTCCAAAACGAAAGCTTTATTGTTAATTGTGTTTCAATATAATAATCTTTTTACTTCCTTTGGAGGATTTAAAATTTCTGTTTATGTCTTTTAACGTGTAATACACTCTCAGTCGAGCTTATAAATGATGGATATAATTATAATTGAAATTACTGCACGGATGTACGAATGTTGTTGATTTGAAAACAGACACAAGGCGTTTGACCACATTCTCATTGACACAAATATCTTGGAAGTGTTGTTGAAAAAGTAATTACATAGATGAAATAAATTGAAAAAAACTTTGGCGGCATATGTAAATTACCAAATAAACTTTCACCTGAGTTGTTGAAGGCTTTTTCAAAGCTGAAAATTGCAGATTCGCCTAACTCGGTACATGCATTCGCTAAATTTACGCATGTTTCGCATGTATGTACCGATAAACATTTTTTTATCAAGTAATCGCATATGTACCGCATGAAGTTTTTTTCTCATTTATCAGACGTTTGATAATCTTGGTCAATTAAGACGATCTTTGCATTGTTTCCTGATTCTGGCAGAACACGTTTTTCAAATAATTCGGGCATATCTACAATCAACAAACGATTTGTGTCATCTTTTTGGCAGTTTTCTTTGTCTGAATGTATCATGTTAACACAAGACAGTTTACGGAAAGATCTAATAAATTGAATTGGAGTGGGATTTACGCAGTTGCCACTCTGTTGCCTAATAGCCCCCAAAAAAATTCTAAAGAATCTTGATTAATACGTCTTGTTAGTAAAAATACCATACCCTCATCCTTAACTAACTCTCCCAGTTTTATAATTCTATTTATTGTTATTTTCCACCCATCAATGCATTTAATAATAGATGTTACATCTTTTCCTTTAGAATCAACTATTTTCAGCTTTTGAAACACTTCTAGAAAACTTAATAAAAAATCGTTTTGTTCCTCTGTAAACGAATATGCACACTGATGCTCGGTTTTTCCAAATTGAATGCAAGAATTTAGAAAATCAAATAAATTATTTACAAAGATTATAAAGTTTACTGTATGTACAGCTGCTGAAGGAAGCTGTTTAAATCTGATGTAAAGATTCATGCATGTGCTGCATATTTCACCTTCATTTTTTCAAAGTTATTGGGAGAGATATGAAAATCGGTTAATTTTGGTGCACCACGAATATTATGTTGTTGGTCAAGCTTATAAAAACTGTTAATAAACTGCCACGAAATAATATTTTCATCGAGAAAGAAATCATTTTTTAATAAATTATTTCTTAGGTCTTTCAACAAATGAGGTGTATCGAATGTAAATACTATTGGCTTATTATCACAAAGAAAGAAGGGTTTCTCGGGAGAAATGCTTAGATTTTTAGATAGTTGAATATTGTTTGAACCCATATCACAAACGAGAGACAAAATAGTTAAGCCAATTTCGCGAAGCTTTTTAATAACATCAAATATCATTTCCTCTAGCCTCTTTGTAGTACACGTTGAATTAACTAAAAAATAACATTGAGGCTGTTTCCATTTTGAACAAAGCCTACATAGGCTTTGAAAAGAACATAGTCCTCAAAACCAATCATTTTATCTTTGTTGCTTGCATAAAACAAATTTGATTTCAAACTTATTTCGTCCACACAAATCATACAAAGTTTATCAAGATTATTAAAATTAGTAATTTTGTTTTTCAAAATTTCGTAAACTTCGTTTTGAACTCCTGGAAGAATTTTAACATGTCTTATAAATTGTTGTAGGCATGGTACACTGGGTAAACAAAAAGTTTTAACAAGTTGTTTATACAGGCTTGGACTCTCAAAATAAAGAGAAAGACAAAAGTTTTTGAATTCTTTGGTGTACCTACGACCTCTTGGTTTTTTGTGAATTTCCGATATCTGAACATTTATAAAATTTGCCAAATCAACGGAAGGACAGAATTTATATATTAGGCGTTTGTAGTCTTCTACAGTCACTTTCTCTAAATACCTAGAGGGTTCTGTGCTTGTTCTTCAAGCTTTGTGACTTTATGTTTTAGGTAGGTGATCTCGTTTCGAAGTCTTTTGACAGATTTTCGTAATTGGACCTTTCTTGATGTTCCTTCTGACAACCATGTATGTGTTTGAGTTGTCTGATTACATATTGAGGATTGTGGAGCATGCTGATTAAGTTCTGGAGGTGAGGATTCGTTGTCTCTTTGTTTGTCTAAAACTGAATAAAATGCTTCAATTAGTGCCAAAATATCCTGCTGTCATTATTATATTATAGAGATACAAGAACCGTAAATGCTATTTACCTGAAACTGATGCTGAAGTAACTGACTCAGGAACCATCGCTAGCAACTCTGCGTCGTTACTCTGATCATCTGCAATTGTCAGAATAAACCGTATAATGTATAGACACAAAACGTATGTCTCAGTTCGCAAGATTTTAAAATAACTAAAGTGTACGGGGCCCTTTAAAGATTTAATTCTTTTATATGCCAAACAAGTAAATGAAGAATCTGGTCACGAGAGCGAAAATGCGTCCCGATTACGCAGGGTTTCCGTGATAGCCACGCTGTAATTTAACTAAAAAGATAAACAGCAGGTGAGCCTGAAGGATTCAGTAGCACTCCTTTTTAATTGTAATTAACAAGAGAACTCAAATCAGTAATCAAAATCAACATTTGTTGCCCCTATCCATTTGTAAAACAGTTTAGTCCCGTTTCACATGGACGCTGACCGTCAGCGTGTATATGAAGAGTTCAATTTAAAACTGCAGTCCTCCCATCGTGCTGATCATCAGCACGCTGACGGTCAGCGTCCATGTGGAACGGGGCTTAGATAATATTTGCAATCTGATCTCATCTAATCTGTTTACATAGGTGGTGATGACGCGGTAACCTAGATTAGTCATTTACTTGTTGAGGAAAACACATTTTTAAAGCGACAGTTACTTTCTGAATCGTTCACTTCATGCACATCCAAAATATTAGCTTCATACAACAAAAGTTGTGAAGCTTTATTCGTTTATTATTATTACAATAATAACATTTACTATTTACCATCATTTAATTCTGGCGGAACATAACTAGAAGATCCTTCTAATGACTGGAATATTATAGGCATAGCATCTTTTCGCAACCTGTTATGTTTGGTATTGGCTAATATTTTGTCTTCAAAATGTTTGGCACACAACCTCTAGGAAGAGTTGTGTATGTTTTCCAATTTATCCTCCAAATCTTCCCTATTACAAGCCATTAACCATATTCTTGCGCTGAAATAGTCATTTCATTTTATTTAGAAATAATTACGAACAACTGCATAGCTGTATACAATTTGAATACCTGTTCAACAAACAAATGGAGAATCTAGGTCACCAAAATCACATACGTACAAAATAAGGGAGATGAAATCAATTTACACTACAATAATAATAATAAAATTTATTTTCATCCATATTAAATTAAAGACACAATAACAAACGAAATGCTAAAAAGTACAATCCTAACGCACGCTTTAACTTTTTTTAACAGCCGAGAGTAACAAAAGACAATTCGAGAATAGATCGAACTAGTGAGCAATATACTACTAGTGTAGCACCCAGTATAGATCTTTACAATTTCTTAGTACGTACCCCAGCATTTTGTAAGCTTTATCGGTAATGATAGTAATGTGTTCAGAGAAAGATAGTGAACAATCTAAATTTATCCCTGGATCTTTTATTATTGATATATATATAATCTTTAACCTCATATACCTTTCGGTATCGAGGCGTCAGACACACCGAGCCGCAGAGTGAATATGTGCATGTGAGACGAGGCAGCGGAGCCATATAGGCAAGTACACTGCGCTCGTGGTTTACCCATCCGAGTCCTGACCGACGCAAACTCGACTTAACTATGTTAAGCGAGAGAAATCCACTATAACCACTCTGCCGTACTGCTGACTAAAAACTAAGGTCAGACAGGGGGAATTGAACCCGGATCGCTCGGTTAGTAGCTACAGCGTAACCATTGAGCTACCGAGACGCCTGTTTATTGATGATTTAGTTAAAATTGGCCCATTCATAGTATACGAGGTATTGATTTTTTGACCTCTTCTACTAAATGTAATACACGAGCATTTGCTCACATTGAATGAAAGACTATTCCTTTCAGACCATATAGTTAACCTATCTATATCATCCTGTAACAATTGATTATCTGCAGATTTAAAGATTGGTCTAAAAATTTTAAGATCAACTGCGAACATTAAACACGGAATTCTCTATGTTAGAAGTAATGTCACAGACAAATACATTGAAAAGAAGAGGGGAGCAGTGAGCTCCCTGAGGGACTCCTGATTTAACCAATATATCTCTAGATACAAAATTCTTTAATTTGGCACGTTGTCTTCTATTACTTAAGAAGCTTTTTATCCAACAGACTAGATTATCATGAAAGCCGAGAGCTTCAAGTTTAGCCAGTAAAATTCCATGGTCAACCCTGTTGAACGCCTTGGAGAAGTCTGTGTAGATAGAATCCATTTGATCACCCCTCTTCAAGACCTCCAACAGGGTCGTCTCATATGTAACCAAATTAGTTATGATAGACCTTACCTCAGTGAACCCATGCTGTACATCACTCAGTAGACCCTTGCATCTCCAAGATAGTTGGTGACAAACAGGACTATCAAAAATCTTAGGTATAGCTGATTCATTACACACACTTCTATAATTTGATATGTCTTGCTAATTCCCACCCTTATAAATAGGTATAATAAATGGATTTTTCCAGATAGAGGGAAAGATTGCAGATTCTAATGATAGATTAAAAAGAAAACAGATACACTCGAAAAAATTACCGGTAAATTTACCCTAAAAAATGGAGGCAACTATGTTACCTCCATTTTTTGGGGTAAATTTACTTCAAAGTGTAATTTTCATAGGAAGTGGGAAATTACAATATTAGGTTAAATTTGCATTGTAAAGCATCCTGTTTAAATAAATTTACAGATTAAAATTGCAATCTCAATGTAATTTTACATTTTAACGTTAAAACACCTGTGTAAAGTTACATGACAAAGTTAATATTTCATGGTAATAGTACTTTTCAGGGTTAAAATACAAATGTGAAAATACTTCTTGAATGTAACGACGACTTGCGAAAGTACTTGCAAATTCAATCGTTCCTCTGAATATTACTTACATTGGTAAATGGATTGTATGAAACAAAATAAAATCAAAGTAATTTTTATTGAACGTATGTACTTATATAAAATATAAGACATTAACAGAACTTCTTTTAAGAGGCTTTCGGAAATATTTGGTCTCTCAAAGACATTCAGATAAAGTTTCGATTCCACCTAGAAAATTTAAAAAATTATAAATTATATAAACAATTATTACACGACTACCTTTCTCAATTACAGTTATGCTAGTTTATTTCGAATTCTTCAAATTTTGATTCATCCTAGAAAAACATTAAATATTTTTTATTTTATTGGTTTAAATTTGTAATTTTAACATATACTTACCGATTATTATTTTTTAACTTCTACTATAAAATAAAACTCTTCCCATCTTGGGTCGTACGTGTAAATATTTGCCTTTAATAAATCTGCACTACACTACAACGAAAAACAAAATATTAATGAGCAATGAACACTTCGTTCGATATCGATAGGGGACGCCTCGCCGATTACGAAACCCATAACAAGAAATCATAAAAGAATTGGTACACACCATTCCGACCATTCCCCAAAAGCCCAATTTGGACTGTTCATAATGGATTCCTGAATTCTTTCACGGAA
Source organism: Agrypnus murinus (assembly GCA_929113105.1). Classification (NCBI taxonomy): domain Eukaryota; kingdom Metazoa; phylum Arthropoda; class Insecta; order Coleoptera; family Elateridae; genus Agrypnus; species Agrypnus murinus. Next base: position 133,522,244 of record OV816028.1, on the reverse strand, counting down.
CGAAGGTCACCACTCGTCAACAAACAAGTGCATTCAGCGAAATAGTATCTCATCGGTTAAAAACATTAAGGGTAAAATTACACTATACTTGTTAAAGTTCATCTTATCTTTAATATTACACTAAAAATGAATCAAGTTATTGAGTAATAATACATTACCAAGGAAAAAGTTTCTGAGTTATGTAAATTTACATTATCGATAGTGATTTTAACCAGTTAAATGTAGTAGAATTACTTATGTTTGTGTAATTTTACACAATTAAAGAACATTTTACCACAAATAGTAAAACAACTATTAACGTATAGGTAAAGTTAAATTGTAGAGTAAAACTACCGCAAATAAGAGAGGAAAGTTAACTCATTCCCAAGGTAAATTTCAACTCAATTTTCTCAGAATCAATTTTTCAACTTCGATTTTTCTCAGAATTTTTGTTATGCAACCTTATGATTTATTTGCATGATCATAAAGGGAAGAAAAATCACTATCGGATTCCACTACTAAAAATCTATATTGTCATTTAAATTTTTTGTGATGATGTCATAACTAACAAACATTTACAAAGTTCAGCTCGATTTTTCTCAGAATCTTTGTTTATGCAACCTTATGATTTATTTCCATGATCACAAAGGGAAGAAAAATCACTATCGGATTCCACTATTAAAAATCTATATTGTCATTTAAATTTTTTTGTGATGACGTCATAACTTAGAAACAAATGAAAGTCGGAAGATGAACCGCACATATTAATGTGTATTTTTAAAAAACAAAATCGGCATGTTTCAGCATTTTTAAAAAAACCGGTTGAGTTCGCTTATTTTTTAATATTCCATACTTTAATCCCACACTGTATATAGTAGTTATATATATACTTATAGTCAGCGGCGGTTCGTACGTACCCTTTAGGAGGTTCTGTCAGCGAGCGGCAAGCGTTGTATCCTGCTAAGTGCAGCAAAGCAACCGGTTAATTCACTTGCCGCTCGCAGATAGATCTAAACGTACATATAAACCGCCACTGATAGAAACGTATATCAATCAATCAATTTGCAAATACGCTATTTAGGTGTATACTGATATATTTTTTAAATCAAACTAACTAATATTCGCAGAGGAATATAATTAAAAAAATCATAATATTTTGATATAAAAAGTTTGCAGTCCTTAAATTGAGAGTCTGCCAACATATAATTTACTTGTTAAATATCTTCTGTAACCATCTATAAATTTAGATGTATGATGAGTCTACAGCTCTAGAAAAAATATTTATTGAAAGCATCCAGACATAACTAGAATTCTAAATTACACTTAATAAATTGAAGAAGAGTGGGGAAGAGAATAAAAACAGTCTCATTCACACATATATTTAGTGCTAACTAAAACTTCAGAAAACACTTTTGAATTTGTTAATAGTTTTTGCATTCGAGTATTATTGCACGGTAAAAATGAGACAAAAGCGTTGCGTCTACAATCGCGTATTTTACAATTCCCAACTTGAAAATATAATCGAATCTTATTTAGTGTTTTCTGAAGTTTTAGTTAGCAGTAAATATATGTGTGAATGAGACTGTTTTTATTCTCTTCCCCACTCTTCTTCAATTTATTAAGTGTAATTTAGAATTCTAGTTATGTCTGGATGCTTTCAATAAATATTTTTTCTAGAGCTGTAGACTCATCATACATCTAAATTTATAGATGGTTACAGAAGATATTTAACAAGTAAATTATATGTTGGCAGACTCTCAATTTAAGGACTGCAAACTTTTTATATCAAAATATTATGATTTTTTTAATTATATTCCTCTGCGAATATTAGTTAGTTTGATTTAAAAAATATATCAGTATACACCTAAATAGCGTATTTGCAAATTGATTGATTGATATACGTTTCTATCAGTGGCGGTTTATATGTACGTTTAGATCTATCTGCGAGCGGCAAGTGAATTAACCGGTTGCTTTGCTGCACTTAGCAGGATACAACGCTTGCCGCTCGCTGACAGAACCTCCTAAAGGGTACGTACGAACCGCCGCTGCTTATAGTAGATATGGATTTGAAAAAGCATCATGCTGATTATATCTGTAAAAAGATATCAAAGAAGCTGGGAGTCTTGGCTCGTGTTAGCAAGCATTTGTCTGTTTATTAAAGATTACTTGTGTATAATGCAACCACACTTTTACTAGTGTGGTACAATATTATACTTGCTTAGTGAGGCAGCCTTGAACAGATTACAGGTGCTACAGAATAGAAACATGAGAGCTATTTTAAAGTGCGATAAATATCTAGAATTAAAGTGGTTAAATGTAAGGCATACATACATACATAATCCATTCCCCTTTTATCGCATTTTGCAGTGTCGGGGTTCCACACAAACTCTTATGGGAGTGTAACGGAGGTAATGGAGCTATTGTGGTAAGTACATTACGCTCCCCCATACTTTATCACTCATACAACTTTCACACCTTAACCTAAGGGGCTCAAACACGATAGTACTACATTTTTAAAATTCAGTCGCAACCGAGGTTTGAACCCCTGTCCCTCTGAACGAGAGGTAGGATCTCTACCACTCGACCACGGAGGGCCTAAATGTAAGGCAATTGGATAAATATCATCCAATGGTATTTATATATAAATTCATTAGAAGGGATATGCCGCCTTATTTGCAGAATATACCTGTGTGTTTTGTGGTGACATTCATGAACATGATACATGAAACAGAAATAATTTTTATTTAAAAACTTGGAGGAAGTTTACTTGCATGAACTTATTATTTTATAAGGGGTTAATAGATCATTATACTGGATTAAGTGTCGGTATTATAGAAGCCAATAGTTTAGAGACATTCAAATGTAACCTAAACCATTATTATTTATTAAATTAAGAATAGTTTTATTTGGCTTTTTGTAAATGTTTCTTGTATTAGCTAAGTGCTAAATAAAAAAACAATTATTTACTTAATCATCATCATCGCAAGAAACGGGCAAAATTTTGATTTTATAAATTCGTCTGTTTTGGATCTGCCATTAATAGTTAAATTATAAGAGAAGTTTGTGATCGTACGCGATTTCTAGACAATTACAATTAGGGGCCATTCAAAAAGAATGTTTTGCAAAAATTGGTAATTTTTGCACCCTACATTCGGTTTCGTTTGAAACATTAAACTCCCTCTACCTCTAACGTTTGCAATTCATACCCCCCCCCCCCTCCACCAAAATGATGAGTAAGTGGAAATTCCACAATTTAACATATTTTGTTTATATTTCTGTTTAAAATTTGTAAATGATCCCAGAGCAAAATGAATGTTTGCATTATTTTAACCCCCTCTCGCCCTGCCAATTGTATTGAATGAACCACCCCCTACCCTTTTCAGTGAACGTTCTTTTATTTGAACGACCCCTTATCGCATCGTCATGATTATGTTGTAATCATAGCAATGAGGAATGTTTATAAATAATTGAAAAATTAAAAAAGTTTGACATTTTCCAAAAATTTGTATTAAAAAGTACCTATTAAATAAAAATTTTAAACCGCTTTAATGGTCTGTATCCAAGTAAATAAACATGACTTTATAAGGCACAATTGAATAAATTAATTTTTATATTTGTGCGTTCTAATGAAGCCATTAGGACATGCATTTTGCATGTCCTAAAGAATTTTATTAGAATACTGGAAACAGTAACATTTTATTTTTTGATTAAGTTGATATCACTGTTAGACAGCTGTTCTTTAAATGTCAAACTTATTTATGCAATGAACTCTCGTAACTGTAATGCTACGCTCGCTAAACTATATAGCATTGCAAGGCGCCGTTGGCCGTAGGTCTACCTGTGAATATACAACTAACATTCTTTTTTTATTGCAGGAAAGAATCGAGAAATGCAACTCTCTTATGTGGGCTCTTTGAGTTTGGTTGATCTAGCTGGTTCGGAAAGTGCAAAGACAAGCTCAAATGAACGTATGCCTGAAACCAAGAACATCAATAAGAGTTTATCAATCTTAGGGACAGTCATGGCTGCACTCCATAATAAAGAAAACCATATACCATACAGAAACTCAAAATTAACTTATCTTTTACAGAGCTCATTAGGAGGAAACTCAAAAACGTTAATGTTTGTTAATGTATCTCCATTTGAAGAATGTCACAACGAAACTGTCAACTCCTTAAGATTTGCCTCAAAGGTTAAAGAAGTTAAGATTACATCAAGGCGTAATAAAAATTACTTACAGAGAGAACATTCTAATTTGTCTAAATCTTAGTTTTGAGGAAGCGTGTTTTTATACTATATTTTTGTGAGTTTTTACTAAATATGAATAATGAAAGTTTATTAGAGAGATAGATTTCATTGAATAAATTCATCATTATTATCGGAAAATATTTATCCATTCATTATTTTGTATTTGTTGTATTTATGTTACATGTATGCTTTAGAAATTCAGAATTGTATCAATGTCTTAATATCACAGGGTTTTATTTTCTAGCAGCATATTGAGGCTGTAATAAAGACATTGTAAATTCATGTACAGCTAAAAAGGCTTGTCTTACATTTGTTTACATAGTTCTTAAAGAGGAATCTTTTTTATTTGCAGATTTGTGTGTTTATGAAGAATAAAGTGTTTAATGCCAAAGATGTTTTAAAGTTAAGCCAGCAAAATGCTTGAAAATGAAAATTAAATATTGTATTTAAAATTAAACAGATTGCAATGGAGTTTTTTCGAAAGTCTAAACTTGCTGAGTAATTTTAATGGAGAACGAGAATGTGATGGGGGGGGGGGGTGAAAATGTAGTTTCTGGGGGAGTTTTTGATATTCAAAAGATCTTGTTCTGATATTCGAAAATCTTGTTAGCAACATGTTTTTCTCATATACACAATATGAGTTCAGGCCACCAAGAATGAATAACTACCTACTTGATGTGTCATTAGAATATACACTTGAAGAAATTCTCTCTACAAATAAAAACTTCTTCGTATTCGTTTTAAGCATATTGTATTGTACATACATAGTATTTTTTAACTTGTATATAATTTTTGATACCAATGTAAATCATATATATCTTTAAGATTATTTTAAATTAATGAACTAAATATTTACACAGTTTTGTAACATAAATTTGCTTATTAATCCATTGACCTAGAATTAGGTTTGCCTTAACACACAGTATTAACTAAAATTAATAATAATAAATAATAGTCATGGCTAATTTATTAAACATTTCGATTCTGATACAATATTTATTATTTCAAAAACTGAACATACTTTTCTCACAAAATATTTGTTTTATCATTCATTTTCTCATACACTCCCATCTATTTTTACTAGCTTTATCATAGAATTCCAGTCTTTAATAATAATACTGTTCTGGTAGTAAAAAAATAATACTTAATTAACGATTTACAACCCTACTTTTTAACTCTTTAGCATTTTTCATATTATTGCATTGTTTAAAGCTTTTAAGTTGCTTTCAGAAGGTGAATATAAGTCTTTAAACTATTACCAAATAATAATATAAGGTAGTTATGTAGTTAGTAATGATGTATTTATTATATTGTATTTCATCGATAGAAAATCAGTTGAGAAAAATATTATTATAGAATTTAAAAATATTTTATGGAATTAATTGTTAAATTGTATAGGTAATTGTTATAAGTAAAGCCACACTACTCACTGCCTTTAATTGTAGTTTATTAAGCTTGTATTTATTATTGTATAATAATCTACAGTTTATAATTATCAATATAATCATTCTTGATAATATTTTGATGTTTTTTTATTTATTTGTTTAACATAAACAATATTTACAGAACGAACCCAATTAAAATACTTCATATTAACTAAAACAAAATAATAAATTTGCGATGCAATATGTGACTTCAAGTAGGAATATTGTTAATATTTACTAACCCATTAAGATTAATTATCAACAACACTCAATTATTAATTAATATTAATAACAATTATAATTATTAAAAGAAAAATACATATGAGTCCGTCCATAAATATCAACTAGTCCGTAGTTACTTTTTTGTTTTACAAATTTATCACAATTTTGAAAATCGTTTGTTTTAAAATGATATTACTTATTGTTCATTCGTTTCATTATTTATCATAGGAGGCAATGGAAAAAACAAGAAATGTAACGGTAAGTAAAAGTAATACTGAAAAAGCTTTAGATTGTACTAACCCATTAAAACCAGGGGCAGATTAGCCAGTCGGGAAATCGGGAAAATCCAAAGAGGCCTTTGCATCAACGAAATCCAAGGCCGATGGTCTCAATTGACACAGATATTATAAAAAACTTTATTTTTCATTGTTGTAAAAAATATTTCTTAGCCTTTATGAATCAGCAGGTAGTAAACTTTATTGCTTCTTCCCATTGCGGTACAGTGTGCATCAGATAAACTTGGGAATCTGAGGTATAATCTTTTCTTATAAGTTATAAGTAAGAGAAATGATCGTTTTTAACTTTAATTTAAGAATGTGTAGTAATACTTAAAAATCCAGGTTGTTTTCACATGTGTTTCACATTTCAGTGAGGAAGGGGAACCGCTAGATTGGTTTCAAAACTACCTTTTTGAAAGGGTACAAGTAGTTATAATTAATAATACTTTAAGTGATAAACGAACTATTACAACTGGTGTGTCACAGGGCACAGTCCTTGGACCTATTTTATTTTTGACATATAAACAGTTTTTTTATGACTTGAAGTAAATGACTCCATAACATCATATGCAGATGATACTGTTTTAGTTTTCGATGGTAACACTTGGCAAGAGGTAAAAGACAAAATGATAAGTGGTCTAAAAATTGCTAAAAATTGGTTAGAATATTTTAGACTAACTTTAAATTTAATAAAGATAAATTATATCGCTTTTTCATTAACTAATGCAAACAGACCTGATTTTGCAAATATTATTGTTAATAACCAACAAATCAATGAAGTTTCACAAATTAAATACCTTGGTATAATGATCGACAAATTTTTAAAACGGGAACCTCATATGGAAGATCTCTAATAAAATTTGTAGTATTATATGGATTATATAACAACGCTCTTTATAAATTAAACATTATACAAAAATGTATTTTAAAAATCTTATATAAAAAAATATACTATATCCTACAGAATTATTATTTTCAAGAGGTATTTGTAACATAAAAACTCTGTATATGATTACGGTAACAATGTTTATTCATAAAAACAAAATAGCAGAAAGCAGTATAATAATAATAATAATTACTACAACCCATAACCTAAACCAAGGCCCCAGAAGCTATAAGCTTGTGCGGGAGGGAGGGGGCGATTATTATTATGTAGGCCCAATGTGCGGCTGCAGCCGACTTATAGATGGAACAGCGCAAAGCCCACATTTGTGTTACAGCTAAGGAAAACTGCAGAAAACCTTAACCAGATCTGCCAGCGCCGGGAGTCGAACCCGGGCCGCTTGGGTGAAAGTCCGGCACGCCAGACATTACACTACCAAGACTGTATACATCACATATATCACACACGTGCTAGAATAAACAAGAACATAACTATTCCAGTCAATTACAACAACATAAATCTAAAAAATATATAGCCTATTTAGGACCTAAAATCTATAATAAGATTCCTAATACATTAAAATGTATAAAAAATATAAATAAATTTAGAAATGAATGTAAAAGATATTTATCAATAGAATTCAAAACGTTTGAAAATCTCTTCAAATGACGAATCTTTTTTGTTAACATTAGGCATAGTTGGATCTATACGTGCCTATACTCACTAATAAATAAATTCTCACTTGATTTTTAACTCTTTGTTAGACTTTTTTTTACTTTAGTTTTATAGTACATGTATTTAACAAATATGAAATTATGTATGTTTAATATTGGTACATTTTTGTAACAGTACCAATTTAATTTTTTAATTATGATAAGTTAGTTTTCCCTTACAGATTATCTTAATTTGTATTCTTATTAGGATTAGGTTTAAAATTAAATTGTAAAATTTGTGTTTTTCTGATAAATGAAATGTCATTTCAGTGTTTTCAGTGGCCGTCCGCCCGGCTTTTCACATAAGAATAAAACATTTATCAAACCAGAAAAAGTAATTATGTCCTCGACATCTGGAACTGAAACGCCCTATAATTTATGAAATGAACTTCTTTTGGTCTTCTGAATTCCGACAAAAAAAAAAACAACACGTGCACTGTAATACCGCAAAAGGATCGAGCAATAAAAGTTTGCGATTTGTCTTTTTTAGATATTGGGCACTTTTATGGTTATCGAAAGGTATAAGGGACTAATGATTATGTATGTTTATGTAATGAGCAAAATGTGTTATTCCAATTTTTAATAATCAATATATTTTACACTTTTTTTCAAGTTATTTTTTATTAAAATTGTTAAATTTTGAATAAAAATATGAAATTATTTGTCTAAAACTGTTTCTCGTAATTAAAATGTTTTTACTAAAAATACCACAGAGGGGGGCTCAAACAAATTTTAGCTTGGGTAAATCCGCCTCTGATTCCCATTTATAAATAAATCGCTGCTTTGGACACACATTGCAATATTTTACATGTATTTCTTTATCAGCTTTTAATTCTCATCTTTGTACATTACTTAGTGTTGTAAATATGGCAAAAAGGGCCTATGAAGGCCTACTTGCTAGACTTCGGTCTCCCCATTACTACTAGTGTTGTAAATAAGGTCTTTTATAAAATTATAGTTAACAGAATAGTAACGCTACTAAATAAAGAACTGCGAAATGAACAGTATGCTTTTTAGATCTAGCAGATCATGCCTAGATCATATAATAACTTTTTTGTACTTTGCGTTCACAATGGGCTCATTGTGACACCGAAAACGATTTCATAATAGATGCTATTATAACATCGTTAGAGACTATTTGTTTTGTAAGATTGGTAACATTTGTTTTATATCTATATACAGGGTCTTCATTAAGTTTGGAACCGGCTTAATATCTTCAAAACTATTAACTGGATTAAATTGAAATTTGGGGTGTGCATTTTATAAATTAATATCTATTGTGCCTAATTTTTTCACCTGCTTTGCATCGTTACTTTACGAGATACACAGCCAACTTGATTTTTTTTAAATAGCAATGGGGGTCAAATTTGACATCATTTGAAAGCTTATTTTTTTCTGAGTACCATTATGTAATACACGTGTTGTATCATTTTGACAAAAATCGCCAAAAAAATTAAAATCAACGAAACATGTTTTATCCACAAAATTAAATTTATTACTTAAAATTTACTTTTATTTAAAATTACTTAAATATTTACTGTCAATGTGTAATTTTTGACATTTCTATGAATTTTGTAAGATCACTAGATATTTTAATTTTTAATTTATTCAACACTTTTGATTTTGTGGATAAAACATGTTTCGTTGATTTTAATTTTTTTGGCGATTTTTGTCAAAATGATACAACACGTGTATTACATAATGGTACTCAGAAAAAAATAAGCTTTCAAATGATGTCAAATTTGACCCCCATTGCTATTTAAAAAAAATCAAGATGGCTGTGTATCTCGTAAAGTAACGATGCAAAGCAGGTGAAAAAATTAGGTACAATAGATATTAATTTATAAAATGCACACCCCAAATTTCAATTTAATCCAGTTAATAGTTTTGAAGATATTAAGCCGGTTCCAAACTTAATGAAGACTCTGTATATAAAAGGGAAAGATTGTCTGTCTGTCTGTCTGTATATATGTATGTATGTATGCGATTTTCTCTGCAACCACTGGACCGATTTGGATCGTGGTCCGAAATAACAGCGAAAAACCCATATATGGAAGTTAAAAATGGGTACTGAGATTGATGTGAATAGATATGTTGTCAATTGTCAAATTTGGTAATTTGACAATTACAAAAAGTAAAAACATGTAATTTCAATAAAGCGTAGCAAAGCGCGCCGGGTATTTGCTAGTTACATATAAACACATTTAATCTTGACACATTCTAACCTCATAAAACGCGAAAAGTCATTTTATAGTGTTACCACATGTTAAACGCAAAAATCACTAGATTGTAATGCAATGCTTTTAATAGCTTGAATTTACAATTTCTATAAAATTAATGGCGCAAAGTACAAAAAATAGTATATTATACTTGTTTTATAAGACGTATTGTAGCACTTGTTCCTTTGGAACACTCCTCGCTTCTCCCGTCGTGTTCCAAACAACTCGTGCAACAATAGACCGTCTTATAAAACTCGTATAATAATATACTATTGAGTATTTAGCATTTCATCCCTGTATCTAGCATTTGTTAAGTTTCGAAAAGCGTCTGATTTTTTAGTTTATGACATCACTTAAGAAAATCATTAAATTAAATATTTTATATTTGTTGATGACACGACACCGAAAGGTATATGAGGTTAAAGATTATATATATATATATATACAGCAAACGCATCATAAATTGGCGAGAGCCGGCGCATGCCGAAAGTACGATCGGCTTCCCCTCGTGTAGTATTTGCGAATGTTGCACTGTTCTAACAGTGGCGTAGACGCGTAGGGCGCCTTATTTTATTTGCTTTCTGTATTTCAAACGAAATATTTCTAGCGGGACTGCCAAATTCCAAAGTAAATATTTTCATAAAATAAAATCATAATTTAGCTAATTGCACTCACTGAAAAAGTGAAATGAAACCATATTATAGATATTTAAATTAAATTTTCAATAATAAATAATAATGTTACAAAAAATATTTTGACTACATAATTATACCTATAATAGAGAAAAAGAAAGTTAATACGAGTGGTACTACAATAACGATCATATAATAATTTAAAAAAAAAATACAATAGGTATCTACAATTTATGTTACATATTTTAACCGCTATCCTCAAAATCAGTTCCAAAGTCGGAATCCGAATCTTCGTCATTTACACTAATTATAAGTTGTTCGGTTCTAACGTCTATTATTTGTTCATTTTGCAAATAATTATTTTCACTTTTTATCACGTGTTCACAACGGCTCACCCAATCTTCTAAAGTTACAGAAGAAAACTCGTTTTCGGCTAATTTCCACGCATCATTTAATTTAAATGTAGTATTTTTCTTAGCAACGTTGTTTTTAACTTGTGCCCAAATTAGGGAAAAATTTGAGAAATACAGTGCTGACCAATGAATGATCTGAACATCTGAATACTTATACATATTCTTAATTCAACTATTCAATCAAGATTACACTGAGGGAAACACTAAGAAAAGGAGTTGTAATTTATTGGAGCAGTGCATTTTTTACATTTTGTCTTTATTTATGAATGAAAGTATGTTATTTTTTTAATTATTAATTATTTTATTTGTTTTTGTAAAAACATACCAGGTATACCACTACGCATCATTTTTTATTGCTATTGACCCGTATGATTTATCTTTCTTTAGGAGTTAAAAATAGTATAAATTTTCAGTTTTCTAACATATTGTTGGTTATTTGTTGACGCATTCTAATTTACAATTGTAGATAATAAAAGGATTATTGAAGAGCAAATTTATTATGCCCATTATGTTTTCAATAATTTCAATCAATTCGCATGTAAAATGCACAACACACAATCATATAAGAGGTATTTACATTCCAATTTGCCACCGCGCGCCGTTGAGAATTTAAATCTGATTCGTCACCGAATGGCCAATCACGTCGTCCGGCCGTGCTCCGACTAGGCGCTTGTCGTAAACGTGCGCACAGCGCTAACTTCAGATCGCATACATTTTTCGCTTGCTTTATGTATTCTCTTCTTTACTAATACCATGTTCAGTTACGTAATCGCACCTGCCGTTGTAGATATTTCGTCTTCACTAGTATAAGACATTTTCCAAATAACATAATAATAAGTAAACAGAACTACAAATATAAAGATAATTAACCTCAAAACGTTAATATTAAAAATATAAACAAACATGAAGTCAATTCTTGGTTATATCAAGATTAATACATTAATTGATTATATAAGAATACATTAATACGCATGCGCACTTGTCAGATTTTTGAATTAAAAATGAGATTCGTTGCAAACAGGAAAATGTCAGTATTTGAGAAATTTTACCAAAAAATTTATTATAAAATTCACTCCTAAATTTTTGCGTAAATCATGTCAAACGGGCTTAATTTAAAGACAATGAGCAGTATTAGCGTCTCACTATTATATTAACAGCATGTTTAATTACCATGGTGACCAATTCTAATCTTTTCCAAACTATTAAAATAGATAAAGCTATCTCTATTCTTGTTGATCTTAAACACAACTTTAGTTAGAGACACTTTTAATTGAGGCTCGTAATACAGACCAATAAATTTACATAAATACCCAAACCTAAGAATTCACTAAATGTGATTTTTGTTTAATTTAACAAGCACCTATAAGCGATAATTATTCTTTATTATTTATAAGATCAATTTCTAAACAGATAATAAATGGTTTTATGTCCGGTCGGGCGATGTTGACCGGTTTATGGGCCTGTTTTTAGAGCGTAAATTGCTAAATTAGAGCACTGGGGCTGTAAAACTTTTTAGAGCCCGCTAGAAAAATAGCTACCCTTGTTTACCCCGTCTCCATAGTAATAACAGTAATTATATAGCACTGCACCTACCTACTTTAAGTTTTGCACTTTTCAAATTATTTTTATTTTAAAATTAACTATTAATTTAAACTTAGACAGGTCATAAACTAACGTATGCATTTCGGGCTTAGTGTTTGAGAGCCTTTTATCGTCTTTCGCCTCAAGCGCTAACTGACCCTGCTGGCTCTAAAACACTCAATTAAGCCCTTAATACATAATATTCTATAGGAGTGCTATTTTTCAATATTACAAACAAAAGAAACACACAACAATTTTAAAAAGTAATAGAGTTTGAGGGAAGAAGCAGATTTAGGTGGTGTCTAACGGTGGACAGTGTGACGTCATATCCGTCGCTTTTAAAGCTCATTGCGCCGGGTAGTTATGCTCCTTCCTACTGTTTTATTATATTCTAAGATATTTTCCGATTTAGTACTCCTTAAAAATATGGGTAAAATTATAGTGTTGCCTTTTTCAGTTCCTCTCACGTACACCAAAGTCTGCTATGGTAGAGTAGAACCAGGGGGTTTTATTAACCTTTGTCAGCCATGATTTACACACATCAACTCTCTATTTTGCCTTGACCGGTTACTAATTACTTTTTCGTTAGGCGCATTGGCTCGCTCTAGTGTGTGTTTGGCATAGTATCAGTCTTTATAAACATGGCGGGTAACATGGAAGCATTGGCATCCGCGTTAGTTCTAGATTATTTAAATAAAGTCGACAAAAGTTTAGCGAATGTTTTTCAAAAGAAAACCAGTGCGGTAAGTAAACATAATAACATATAGATTTTATTTAATCATCGACCCGCATTTCGGAATATTAAGAGTTTACATGGGCAAACTAAAACGTGCCGCCAACACCACGTGGTGTGGTATGCACGTTGTAAACCCTCCTTCAAAGATTTTAAATTATTTTTAATTAATAAACTAACTCTGATTAAATTTCTTACAGCAAAATCTTGCAAAAGGTTCACCAGTAATAAAAGAAGTAGTAATCCACTTCCTAAAGACTAATCCAAATTCTAAAAAATTAAAATATAAATCAGTTGAAACGGAAGAAAGCAGTAGTGAAGAGGAACAGCCACAAAAACCTGCAATTGCTAATGGTGTTAAACAAACAAATAAAGCTGAAAGTAGTAGTTCAGAAGAATCAGATAGTGATGCGAAACCACAACAAAAAAAGCCTGCGGTAGTACAAAAGCCCCCTGCTAAGCCTGCAGCAAAAGCAAAGGAAAGCAGTTCTGAAGAATCTAGTTCAGAAGATGAAGCTCCTAAAAAAGTTGCCAAACCAGCTCAAACACCCGCTAAAGCTACGCCTGTTAAACCTACACCCGCTGCTGCTAAAAAAGATAGTTCAAGTTCAGAAGAAAGTTCATCTGAGGATGAAGCACCTAAAAAGCCTGCAAGCACACCTGCAAAACCTCCGCAGAAACAACAACCTGCTCAAAAAAAACAGGAGAGTTCTTCAGAGGAAGATTCGTCAGAAGATGAACCTCCAAAGAAGCCTGCGGTAGCACAGCCTGCAAAAGTAACACCTAAAAAACAAGAAAGCAGTTCAGAGGAATCATCATCCGAGGATGAAAAGCCTGCTAAGGTTGCTCCTAAAGCTAGTGCTATCAAAGCTGCACTTCCCTCTAAAAAATCAAAACAAGAAAGTAGTTCAGAAGAAAGCAGTTCAGAGAATGAAGCTCCTAAGCCCACAGCAGCTGCACAAAAAAAGACTGTAACACCACAACCTAAAGCACCACTTGTTAAAAAGCAAAGCAGTTCAGAAGAATCATCGTCTGAAGAGGAAGAAGCACCTAAATCTAAAGTTGTGCCTGTACAAAAAACTACTCCCAAAAAGGCTGAAAGCTCATCGGAAGATTCTGATTCGGATAGTGATGAAGAACCTCCGGCTAAGAAGGCAGCTGTTACTCAGAAAAAGCCAGTAGCAACTACAGCACAGAAAAAACAAGAAAGCAGTTCAGAAGAAAGTTCTGATGAAGACGCTAAGACTAAACAGCTGAAAAAACCAGCAATGACGCCTAGTAAAGCAGTGCCATCAAAGAAGGAGAGTAGTAGCTCTGAAGAGGATTCTAGTGAAGAGGAAAGTCCGGTTAAGACGCAACCTGTGAAAGCAGCGCCAAAGAAGGATGAAAGTTCAGAGGAAAGTAGCTCAGAAGAGGAGAAATCAAATAAAAAACAACTACCGACTGCTGTGTCATCTAAAAAGGTAATATTTTATATTTATAGGTTTATATGTAGCGGGTGGCTAGCATGGTGATTTATCGCCCAAGTGGACTGGGATCGAATCCCGGTGCTGGCAGATCTAGTTAAGGTTTTCTGCAACTTTCTTTAGGTTTAACACAAATGTGAGATTTGTGTTATACCATCTGTAAGTTGGCTGCTGCATAATAATAATAATTGACCTTCCCGCCTACACAAGCTTCATAGCTTCTGGGGCCTGGTTCTCTAGGCAATGGGTAGTGGTAATTATTTTTATTATAAATAAATAATAAAAACAAGCATTTTTGTGATATTAATTTATTTCTTTATTTAAGACTGCTGCCAATAAAGAATCATCATCTGAAGAATCGGATGACGAAGATGAGGCACCTAAAGGTAAAGGCGTTAAGCGAAAAGCAGAAGATGAAAGCGAAACAGTACCTCAAAAAAAACCAAACTATAGCAATTTCGTAAAAGCGAGCAACAGTTTCAATGGAAATGATCAGGTAAAAATTGTTTTATAGTCTCTTAACCTAGAAACACTTAAGATTTTAGTTTACTGTCAAATTGTTGGATTTCAGGTTATGTTTTGTTATGAATAGGGCAATCTAGAGTTCTTAAATATGAACTGGTCTCTCTGTTATTTAGAGTTATCACGCATGTTAAATTTTCCTAGTGACATTTCATATTTTGAAACTATTTATTAGAAGGTTGGTAATCATGTAAATTGGTTTAATAAATTAAACTGTCAGTATGACAATTATATACATCTGAACTTCAGTACAATTAATACTTTATTAAAAGCTGTTGTAAAATTGATATTTGTACTATAGTAGTTTTAAAAAATCGTCTACAAAAAGTAAATAAATGGTAATGGGCACATTAAAAATTTTTACATCCATAAAAATAAACATGCCAGCATAACCTAAAATTTCTAACTGACGGTTGCTGAATATTGTCGCTAAAGTAAAAAGAGTGAAAAAAGTATCTCTGTTTCTGACAGGTTAGTTTTGGCCTAGAAAGTGATAGATTTTGACATCCGTCTCCTAACTCTCAAATAACAGTCAGGTTAAAGTTTTCATTAGGAACTCGAGGGCAATCCAGATTGCTATCAAAATTCCTGGATGACGCATATAACCTCAAATGATACCATAAAATAATAATATAATAATAATTACTACAACCCATAACCTAAACCAAGGCCCCAGAAGCTATAAGCTTGTGCGGGAGGGAGGGGGCGATTATTATTATTATGTAGGCCCAATGTGCGGCTGCAGCCGACTTATAGATGGAACAGCGCAAATCCCACATTTGTGTTACAGCTAAGGGAAACTGCAGAAAACCTTAACCAGATCTGCCAGCACCAGGAGTCGAACCCGGGCCGCTTGGGTGAAAGTCCGGCACGCCAGACATTACACTACCAAGGCTGTTAATAGTTGCAAAATGCTCTCTATGTTACATAAAATATATGCTAAACCAAAAATTGGACGTTTAAATTACTAATACGCGAAACAGATATCTAAAACTTTTAATATTTTTAAAACTACGGTGGTTCAAATTATTTGTGTGTCGTCCAGCTTCCCCTGAAACTAACCTGTTTTGGATTCAGTAATAACATAACCTCAATATCAAAGTTATAATTATTTCATTCTTTTTGTCTGGAATATTAACAAGGAAATAATATTTTTAAGGTTATGTAACCTTAAAAAGTATTAGGTTTTTAAGAACATATGATTTTGGAGGGTTACTGGAGGACAAACAAACTGTTTTGAGACGCTGTAGTTTCAAAATTATTAGACTTTTTAAAAATCTGTTTTGTACATCAGTAATTTAAACATTAAACATGATTTATAGTAGCAGTTGAGGTTGTATTTGTCCTCCAGGTACCTAGTTTGACAGCATTCGTAAAAGCCTAATTATTAAAAACTTCTGAAACAATTTGAATGTTTTAGCGTAATGCACCATTCCGTCGTGTACAATCAGATGACGTCGATATTGATCCTAGACTCAACAGCAACGCATTTGAAGCTAAGGTAACGTGCGATCTCACCATCTGTTGTGCTCAGTTCAACAGGCATGCACGTTATTACATGCAGTATAAAAAACTTGTTGAGCTCGCACGTTTCTTAGTTTTATCATGCTATTTAATTTTTAAGAAATTGAAAAACATGCCTGCCTGTTGTACTGATTTGGTTTCTCTTTTTCATGTCCCTTCCTACATTGATGCACTTCAAACGTAAACCAAAATGTCTCTCTTATTACTAAAAATATAAAGGATGATAATAATGACAATGAAGGAAATAACAAATTTAATAGAAACAGTTTTGGTGGACGCGGAGGTCGTGGTGGAGGTTTCCGAGGTGGTGATAGAGGAGGTTTCCGAGGTGGAGATAGAGGTGGTTTCCGAGGTGGAAGAGGGGGCAGAGGCGGTGGTTTTAATCGTGGTGGTGGGCGATTCAATGATAGAGATGGTGGGGATGGGGATGGAGATGGAAAGGGCGGAAACTTTAGAGGTGGTTTTAATAGGAGGGGTGGAGATAGAGGGGGTTTCAGAGGTAGAGGCGGCGGTGGCCGCGGTGGTTGGGGTGACAAAGGGGGAGATAGAGGTGGTTTCAGGAAATCGTTTGGCGGCGATGGTGGTTTTAATAGAGGTGGTTTTAATAAGAGAGATAGCTTTGGTGGCGAACAGAAAGCTCCAGAAAACAAGAAAATTAAATTTGACGATTAGATAAAACCATCTTTTATGGTAAGTTCATTATCATCATTTTACTTTGTTTTTGTTTAATGCATCTAAAAAAACCTTTTCTGGTAAGAATTCTCAGAACTCTGATTTGAAATATTTGAGGTTGGGATATTCACAGAAATAATTTCTTAAATAATACAATTAATTTTTTTCTTTTAATTTAGCAAAATTCCCGAGGTTCCTGGGGAGAAAAAGCAAATTGGGACTTAAAGCACACAAGAGGAAAGAGTTTTCGACATGAAAAAACCAAAAAGAAACGTGGATCATATCGTGGAGGAACTATCGATTTATCTGTTAATTCCATTAAATTTGATTAAATATTTATGGTTTTTGTATCATTACTATGTAACTGCTAAAGATGTGCTCTAGTGCTTATGCTATGGCCTTCCTTGAAATTTCTGGAAAGTTGTATTTTTACGATAGGTATTACTTCTGATTCATTTCGTATCAAGATTTATGCATAAAGATATGTATGTGTTCTTCAGTGTTAGTTACATTATGGATTTTTTAATTATTCGTAGTTAAGATGTTTTTTAATATTATATAAGTGTAAATCTGTGATTGTTACTAAATGAGTAGCGCATAATTATTGTTTTGAGGTTTCTTTCTTTTAATCATATGTTAAACGCCAGGTTTAATTCCTAAGATCTTTAATTAGTTTCGATATTGTGAATATTATAACGACTATCTTAATTTTCGCAAATATTCTAAAGATTTTCAGTTTATGTAAACAAATGATATATTGAAGAATATAAATTCATTAGAATTAATTACTGTAATTAAATACAACTACTTTTTAGATTAAGATATAGTAAATATGTTTTTGAAAAAATTTGTTTTCTTTAGAAATCATGGTAAAAAAAACTTTCTAATACACAGGGGTCAAGTCGAATCATCTATAATGGTCTGAACCTTGACATCTTAGATTTTTATAATATTTGGTACACTTATAGTACCCACCAAGAAGACAAAAAATAAATTTCAGATTTTTCTGACTTATGGTTTATGAGTTATAGACTTCAAAAATTTCAAAAGCCACTCAATTTTGACTGTATTTTTAACAACGTCAGATTGAAAACTATTTGTCCTATAGCTGAAATTTATGTCATTCTCTTGAGTTATTAATGAGCTTACATTTGATATATCATGAGTACCATTAGCAAGGCTCCCACATGTTCTAAAATAATGACTTGCTAAAAAAATCCTAAAATAAACCTAAACATTTGAGAAGTTTTCGAAAATACCTAAATTTTTTTTATATAGTGGTTGTTCTTGTTTCAAATGCTCCCTGCCACATCCTAGTAACTTTTTCTGACGAGAGTATGTGTTAGTAAAATGTCTCTGGAAGAATTTTCATGTTTGAGTAAAGTAAAAATGGTGAATAGCAATTAATCTAAGAAAGATAGATACACATTTTGTCCCCTTCAAAACGAAAAGGCATAACTCACATTTTGATAAAAGTGTAATCATTTTGTAATTATTAGCAGCTTGTAAAATATATTTAGTTTACTTTATTCCCATTACTGTAATAAATACATAAAAATAATTATAATGTAATATAATAGGCACATAACCAAACAGTTGTTTGTGCCATAGGATAAAACTTTAAATTAATTAAGACATGTATACATAATAATGCATAACTAATACTTATTTATGGTACAAGTGAGTTAAGTAAGATATTATCCACGAACGAGAAATTTACCCTCGAGGGCCGGCAGGCCCAAGAGGGTTAATTTTTCTGAGTGGATAATATCCTTAATTCACGCGTGTCATACAAAATTTTATCCAACACCGCTTTATTTAAGTTTCATCATCGAATTTGCAATGTATAGTTAGTCTGTAGTTTTGACGGTAATAAATTTAATACTCTAGCACGATGACTAGATTTTAATAACATTAAATAACGTAAGCTGGTGATTGGTTGTTATCTTTGAAGGAGTGAGTTTTTTAAAAATAACCCACGTTGCTAGGGGCAACGTGGGTTATAATGTAACATAATAGTAAACAATCACTTTCCTTATTTAAAATGACCATAGTAAACATGGTATTTATATAGAGGTGTTGGATAAACTATATTATTTAAATAAGTATATATATATTGATGCCTGTTAAGCTGTCACCTCCGTCATACAGAGGAGACGACCTGACTTCCGGGTATTCCCGTGAATATATTGCTAAAAATTTGTTATATTTGTGATGAGGGGAACCTCTAGAATCCGAATCTCAAGAAAGGGGAAATTATTTCCCTTGTTTTATTTTGTCATATATAGAGTATACAGAAGATACGAACCGACCTCCAAATTGTATATACAAGCAGAAACTGGTAGTTCGCTGTTACCTCCAGCAACGCTGCCAAGTGTTCAAAGGTCAGAAGGTACCATCGTTATGCGCAGTTATATATATAGAGCGTTGACACCACATTCCATAGATGTACATTTCATAAAAAGGGTCTCTTGTGGGTATCCAGATGTTGAAATCGGGCGGTTCAAATTGCTCGCCGAAGGCATTTTAGTGGCCAAATAACAAATGAAAACAAGCAAGCATTCTCGATTTACTTATTTTTTATTTTTTGTGTTATAGTAAATTGGCGTTTTTGAATTTCTTATATTATTATTAAAGACTTATTTAAAAGCCGTTACAATATTATTAAAGCGTCTCTCTGAGTAGCACTGCTTAGTTTAATAAGGCTTCTCTAATTATAATCATTGCTTTCTCGTTTACTTCATAAAGTTAATATTTTATAAAGTTTCTTGTAATCTCGAGAATCACTGTTTAATTTGAATATACTTTTATCTAGATTCCATTTTGATTGAAATATAGTCGGACACTCTTTTAATTTTTACTAAACTCGAAGAGAGTGTAATACAAAGAAATTAGATAATGTGTTTTTTACTACAAATGTTTGATGTTTCCGAAGTCGCACACTTATCATGTTGGACCATTGGATTTCCTGTGATTTAATTAACAAAGGGAGTTATCAACTTTATGAACATTAAACCAATCGAAACACAACAAATTAATCGACATTTTTAAAAATTTTCTGCTTAAGGCATTTTTTCCAACATCTTCCATTAGCTATGATATACACATCTTTATTATTTGATCTAACGAATTATAGAATATGTATTAGGATGGAACGAAATAGAGGTCAAAAAATATTTTTTCCATTTTTTTATCATGGCAGAGTGATTAAAAGTTGTCTTGTTTGGTGCCTATTAACATGTAGAACCCCCAGCTCAGTAAAACAATTTCTTGAGGGTCCGCAAGCACTTTGAATTTGATCATTTTTCTCAATTATTAATCAGTCATTCCTTACTAACTTCAGATTTTCTTTTCCATTTTTTATCATGGCAGAGTGATTAAAACTTGCATTTTGTAGTGCTGGGTCCGAAAGCACTATGAATTTTATAATTTTTTTCAATTATAATTCAGTTTTATGTACCCTATATCTACCAACCTGCAGAAGGTATATTTTACACTTATTAATAGGAGCTTTGAGCACTTATACAGGTGGTAAAAACAAACAATAAAGATCTTAATTGAAAAGAAATGCAGCTCTATAAAACAAAAAGAAAACATTGTTATATTGGGATAGGTAATTTATATACAGGGTGTTCCATAAATATACTGACAAACTTTTAGGGGTGGTAGGGGACATCAAAACAAACATTTATTGCTTTATAAACATATGTCCGAAAACGCTTTGTTTTCGAGATACAGGGTGTTAAGATTTGTACAAAAAAATCCATTTTAAATAAAACTTTTAAATTAACAATTGACACAAGTTTTATCACAATAAACTACTTGGCAGGACTACTCACAATGACAAATTAATTTATCACAATGACATGTCCATCTATAATTGTTATTAATGGTAACTGGATTTTAAGCATAAACTTACCTACTACATAACTATTTATTCTATGGTTCAACGTTTATTTCTCGAAAACAAAGCGTTTTCGGACATATGTTTATAAAGCAAAAAATGTTTGTTTTAATGTCCTCTACCACCCTTAAAAGTTTGTCGGTATATTTATGGAACACCCTGTATATTATTACTTATGAGTCTTATGACTATAAGGTTGTCATACATTAAAATATTTTCTTGACTCAAACAACGGCATGGACTTGCGAGATTCTATTTTAGTCATAATGTAACCATCTCTGTTGCTGCTGCCACAAACTGCAGACGATGCCTCTTGACAATCTTAACCGTTCTTTCAACAGCTTGAGTGTGGCAGTGGAAATCGTGGAAAATCAACAGAAAGTTCATTTGATGAGATCCCAGCCTTTACTATGAGACCTTTTAGTTCATCTTCCTTTATATGTTTAGTAAATGGAGGCTCTGTGACTTTTTGAGCTTGCCATGAAATTAAATCAATGTAATTCTCAGCATAGACATTGATTTTAGGAATTTGCAATTTCTTGACGCCACCACCATTGTGGACTAATGTTCTTGCCTTTAGGACTAGTCGTAAACCCAACTCACGAATATGTCTCCTCTCATCCATTAGAAGCCCGAGAAGTAGATTTTGTGGGGAGGCAAAGCAGCCATTTGTTTGAAATTCAGGATCGACACCATTTAGGAGCCCATGCGGAAAGTAGCGGGAAAACTTTACAAGTCTCCAAGTACTGAGCGCCGTAAGTGCAAGATGGATGAAGTTTCACATGGGACCAAACTGGAACGTAGACTTTCATTACGTATTCAGATAGTATTTTCAAGTTATCAGAAGGGTTCTCGCTGCTGACGTACAGGCGTAAAATGCGATTAGCTGCCATCTTGCATGTGATGGCTTCCCTGGGTTTTCTTCGCTAGATCTTCTGAATACTCTCCTTGTGGCGTGGCAAACTTCTAACAAATATTTTTGGTCAGTACTCAAATCTTGACTGGCTTCTAAATAGGGAAGGTTACCTTCGATTGGTGAAAAACTTGCAATGTCAAGCTTTTCGCACCCATCTAGTTTATTGCCAATTTCGCCTGAGTAGGTTCTAGGCCCAGTAGTCTTTCTATCTAGAAACTGGTACAGACGGAGTAAGGGAAGTCTATTGGAATGAAAAATACAAAACATCCATTGCAATCACCTTTTCAGTCCTTTTTCAAGTAGAGAAATCACACCTCCCTTGGTCCTAGTGCTGGTAACAGTCCTTTCTGCTATCAAAATAAAGTGCACGGATCGCTCTTTGACCTGCTGTCGAAACAACTTGATCTCTGTGTCCTGTTCTCTCTTTTCCAATCTTAATCCTGTCGATAACCTTTTCTCTGTCTGTCTGGGAGATTACACCAACGTCTTGCAGCTCTGTCTGATACTCCTGTTCGATCACAGATGGATGCCAATGTTGGAAGTTTCACCCTCTGTGAGATTGATGGCCTTCCTCAAAATCCGATTAAGATTCACTGTCTACTCTCCACTCCATCTCTATTTGATTTTTTTTTTAAGAAGAAAGAAAAAATTCGGCAAAATCGTAAAAATTAGGGCTTTTG
This sequence comes from Agrypnus murinus, assembly GCA_929113105.1. Taxonomy (NCBI): domain Eukaryota; kingdom Metazoa; phylum Arthropoda; class Insecta; order Coleoptera; family Elateridae; genus Agrypnus; species Agrypnus murinus. Next base: position 133,499,235 of record OV816028.1, on the reverse strand, counting down.
CGGACCCTCCAAAACTATTCTGACTACAGCCAGCAATGGCACCAATATCGCAATAAAACCAAGGTTAGTCTTGGACCAATCTTGAATGTTAATGTAGTACCAAGGCTGGTAATTGAGAAACAAAACAACTAGTACACAATCCTTTACCTCTAATGAATGCTAGTTCAAACAAGCAAAGAAGTCAACCATTATTGTTTCGCTTTGCAACCACTAATCCATTTTTATAATAAACTACATTTACAAAAATTAACAACATGAGTGCCTAGATTTATAAAAATGTAACCTATTTATTAACTCCTCAACTGTACGTACACTCAAATAAAAAGATCGGTAAAATCAACTAAAACAAGCCTATGAATTTGCGCCTATCCATCTTTTCAGTTGATTTAGCTGCATTTAGTTGGTTAAGTAACAAAATAGAGGTTGTTTAAGTGACAACGTTGAACAGGTTCATCAATCTATGTTTCTGTTGTAACAATAATCTACACATAAAAATAGTTAAATTGTACTTCTTTTGTAGGTAACCCAGAGGAACGAATAGGTTATTTCAAACAAATGTAAGGGTTATTAATCAAAATTTACGTTCATGTACAGTCATAATTATTACTTTACAAAATATTGTTCAAATTAAATAGAATAATTTGGTTGGTCAACGAAAAATGTGGGTAAACTTTATAGATAAACAAATCCATAGTTTAATTTTATTAGTCTTAGCCGATTAAGGAACCTATTGGACGTTTAGATCAACTAAATAATTTGGTTGTTCTTATTTTGTACTGCAACAAATTTCCTACCGTTGTTCTAACACTAAGCGAGCGGTTTGCTTCAACTGAGATCATGTTTATACTTACTAAATTTACCGATTTGTTATTAACAACTTTTTTTAATTAAATTAATCAACCATATTTTTTGAGTGTATAGACCGTATAGTACATATATTCGTTTGATGCATCTAGTGGGCTGACTAGGAGCTTTTTATTTTACATTTCGCTAGCTGATATAATACAGGCAAGAATTTAGCAGGATATATGAATATTGACCCAACCTTGGATACAGGGCAAGAAACCAAGATTTGGAATTTAAAGATTATTCAGATTGGAATTATCTTAGAGAACCTAAGATTGAAAGTTGACTAAAGTTTTGGGTGTTAAGTAATTGGGACTTGATATGTAGAGATTGGCTAAGACTAGCGGGTATAAATTAGCAAAAATAGTATCTGATGCTTGACTCCAGTATTCTATGGGTAACTGCCTCGAGTTGACACCTGGAAATTGGCTGGAGCTTGGACAAGTCGTAAGGAACCTAGATTCGGCTTATGAACACTGGCTCTGATTCGTACAACGTTTAGTGGATCAAGAATTAGTACCAGGTTGTTGGTTAACCCTTGAGCGACAATTGAACAACTAGAAACGTGGGTGAAATCGGTACATCTAACACACCACTGGAAATACAGAGCTGCAGCAGCTTTCACATCCGTCTTGGATTTAAAAAGCCACTCAAGCAATAACATCGTTTGAAGTACATCATCGTTTTATAGATATAAAATGCTTAAAGTGCTGACAAGTAACACTAGACGACTGATTTACCGAAAGCCAATAATCAAAATGCCAGAACATCAATTTTGACGGTAGATAAGAGATATAATAAAAAATAAAAATTTTAAATGGTGGTTTTTAAATTTAATACGATTGTTAAAGCTGATGCAGCGCTGTTTTAACAGCTGTGTGATGGGTGCACCCAATGACAGAACCGAGAACTGATAAATAAACGTCATTCATATTAAACTTGAGTTAGAGAACCAAGATTCGATATCTGAAAATTGGCCTAGACTTGGATCAATGCCGAGAAAACGACATTTGGCTGTCCAGTGTTCAGCCACTTTAGGGTTTACTCAAAGTCCTTTGTTTTAATATTATAGTTTGTCATGGTTTTAACACCTTGCTTGCAAAAATGAAGTTATGCCACTATGCCAACTCTATCCTTTTCTTATTTCATCACGCTGTTAACAAGTGTCCACTACTTCTACGGTAAGCCCTCATACCAAGGTCTGCAGTGATCAGTGGAGACATAGATCTGGACCTCATGTTCATTTTCTTCGCCAATAAACTTTTTTTTACGAAAAGGATTTTATATAAAGAAATTCTGTCAATAGTTTAAGCCATGGTTTCAGATATTCATACACACCAAACATTTATGATTTCTACTTATTTTTGTTATAAATCCGGAAAATCAGATTTTATAGACCGAAGTTGATGTCTGAAGGAAGACAGTCGCGTCTGGAATCGATAACTATGGAGAGTCATGTACAGGACGTATAACGTTTTATTTCATGTCTTGCAATTTTAATTTTTGAACGTAAATTTATTTATCCCCTATTTTATAATAATCTAGTCATCCTATAATAAAAATGGGACATTTTATGTCAAACTGACGTTTGTTTAAATTTTTCAGTATCGTAAAGCTTTCTGTCAGGCTTATGACTTAAAGTTTTATTATCCGCTACAATATGAATGGAAATTAGGATATTTAATAAAAAATATGTTTTAGTCGTAATTATGTAAAAAATAACAGTTATTTTTTTACAAAATGATTATTTCGGATTTATTCTTTCCTTCATCAGATGTAGCATATTGCTTATAGCGTATCAGATTGCTTATTGGTTGTTGCTATATCCCTCCAAATAGTTCAGTTTCGAAGTATGAAGATCATTGTACATCTGTTGAAGACTTGTGCGATTATCTAAGTCCTGATGAAGTAATTATTTGCGGCGATTACAATTTACCCTTGGACAAATGGGATTTGAATGAAATGGGAATGCTAACCAGTGACAATGCTTCTCTAGACACATTAGTGGTAGACAATAGTTTCAATTTTTTAAATCTATCTCAGTGCAACAGTATTCCAAATGTGCGAAAAACTTACTTAGACTTAGTTTTTGCTAACGTTAATAATGTCGCTATTCAAGTAGCATCTGATCTTCTCTTTAACAATACTTGCCATCATAGTTCGTATGATATCTGTTACCATAATACTGAAAATATTTGTACTACAGTGAACGAAGTAACCAAGTACATGTTTAAACGCGCTAATTATGTAGTTAACTCTTGCATTACAAATGTAGACTGGCAATCTGTGTCAAATTCTTCTGATAACATTAATGGTTTTGTTAATGAATATTATTCTATTTTATATAATCTTTTAGAAAATTTTGTTCCAAAAATAAAATATAGAATATCAAACTATCCGGTTTGGTTCAATAGTGAATTGATTTCTTTGCTAAAAAACAACTACTTAAGTTTTCAAGATTTAAGAACTCAGTGTTATAAATTAAATGAAAATTTGTATCAAAATTATTTAGAAGGTATAGAACTAAAGTTGTCTACAAACGTTAATCATTTTTGGCAATTTGTGAATGACAAAAAAGAAACAAAAGGCTTTCCTGTAGAGATGGTTTTAAATGATAAGTCTAGTAAAAATATTCAGCAACCGTTACTTTATTTGCAGAATATTTTGCCTCGGTATATAACTATAATACTAATAATGTTGTTACTAACCAATACGTCAATAATGTTTCACATAATTCAAATATATGTAGTTTTAACTTTAACATTAGTTCAGGAATGGTTTTTGAGGCTATTAATAAGCTGAAAAACCCTTTTTCCTGTGGGCCTGACTTACTTCCTAGCTATTGAATTGTATATATACTATCAGTGTTCTTCTAACTCTAATGTTTGTAGTGGCTGTCATTACAATCTGCAATGGCAAAAATGTTCGATGATATTCTAACAAAACAGTTACCATGGGCTGTAAGTTACATAATAATTAATGAACAGCATGGCTTTGTTTCTAAAAGATCCGCCGTATCTAATTTATTATTGTATCAAAGTTTCTTGTCAGAGGCTTTAGAAAATCGTTTTCAGGTTGACTCCGTATATACCGATTTTTTCAAGGCCTTTGACAAAGTAAATCATGAGTTTTTATTACATAAGTTGCGTTCTTATGATTTTAAGGATAATGTTTTGAATTGGATTCGTAGTTTCTTAGCAAACCGGAAGCAAATAGTCAAAATAGTATTCTTTTTGTTAACAATTACAAGATTAATTGTTCATGTTTTTATAATTGTAACTGTTTTAAAATCTACAAAAGAATTGTAATTAACATAATAAACTTTAAATGTATGTAAACAATATATATCAGGATATATATGTATTTTAAGAAATCATGTAATTTGACTTTTAATATCCATATTTCATGTGCTAGATGAAGCCATACAACTAGATGGCGAAAATTCCACAAATGAAAAAAAGGATAATTAATAAATTCACTTGTTTCTTTCTTACCACATACCCAAAAGTGATAGCTATTTCATCGATTTTCTTTTCAAACAATTAACTTATATTGGTCAAGATACCCCACTTCCTTCAAAGAAACCAACCTTTTTGTTTTTAAAATTATTACAACATTTACATTATGTTTGTGGAATTGATTATTTCAACTTTATCCGTTGATAATTATTATAAAAATGCATTTTGTTATGAGTTTTGGTAACCAAACTATATTTTAAGCATATTTTAGGATTAGTTTTGTGTATATAAAGGGAGATTTGCATGTATTTGATTAAATAAATAAATAAAAATGTAAACATACTTAGAATGTCAGTTAAAACTTCATGAACCGGATTTGGTGAAATTTGTACACTACATACCAAATGTTACATTATTCTGTTTATAAAATTATTTTTCTTTAAAAATTTATTAATTGTTGTACTGTAAGAAAATCTTAAAGTTAAATCTTTGTAGGTGCGAGAATGAATATTTCATATGCCATATGACAATTCTGAAAATTATCAAATAGTAATAACCCAAAAAATCCGAAATGATCATATTGTAAAAAAATGAACTCTTTATTTATACATAATTACGGCTAAAAAGTATTTCCTATTTAATCTCTTCGTATTTCAAAGAAAGTCATTTTCAACTCAAAACCTTTTAAATGGAATAGAAATTACTACTTTATTGTTTTAAACCATCATCAACTATTTGAAAATGACGTACAATTCAAGCGATCCCTTAAAAATATTAGTTTAAATGCAGCTACTATTCCCAAAAAAGTATGTTTAAATTTATGTAGCGTGAAATGGTCCAAACCACGCCAGATGTATGAGTTTCGATGGAATTCTATATACCTGAATGGTTAAGGTCTTGTATACGACGTTGCCAAACTGTGGAGCCTGCAACGTACCGTACATGATACAAAAAACTACATATACAGGCGGAGGTGACATCGTATTGGCAATTATACAATTAAGAGCGACGGCAACGCCAGCGATCTACAGCTGAACTAAAAATTAAATCTGTGAGTATAAGAATGACGTTATCACCTCCAGACAAAAATTTGAATTTAGGCTTCTAACACCATCTATCTATCTATATATATAAAAGGGAAAGATTGTCTGTCTGTCTGTATATATGTATGTATGTATGCGATTTTCTCCGCAACCACTGGACCGATTTGGATGAAATTGGTATCATTGGAAAGGTCTTGGCCCAGAATAGAAAATAAGACCAGATTGGACTCTCATCGGCCATCGTGGTCCGAAATAACAGCGAAAAACCCATATATGGAAGTTAAGAATGGGTACTGAGATTGATGTGACAAGAAAATATATATAGATATGTTGTCAATTGTCAAAGGTAATTTTTGAAATTTTTGAAATCATTTCCAAATTTGGTAATTTTTAAAATCATAGCCATATATGGTTATGATAAAGCGCGCCGGGTATTTGCTAGTATGCTTATAAATTCGAAAACAGGGCAAAACGTTGTCACCTCCGAAAACGGAGGTCACAACGTTATATATGAGGTGACAACGTACGCTGGGTATCTTCTTTGGAGGTGACAAGGTACCCTTTATCAATATATATATATATATATATATATATATATATATATATATATATATATATATATATATATATATATATATATATATATATATATATATATATATATATATATATATATATATATATATATATATATATATATATATATATATATATATATATATATATATATATATATATATATATATATATATATCAATTATAAAATTAGTTTATGACTGTATTGTTTAATTATTATTATTTTTGGGTACTGTCAGCCAATTAAAAACTTGTTAGTTTTTTAGTATATACCTATATTTCGATTATTTTTACAATCTTCGTCAGGGTATAACTAATTAAAGTACACAACAACAAGTCTTTTAAATGAATGTATACCAAAACTAACTTTTAATCTTCCATTTTTGTATAAATACGTAGATGACATTATTTGTGCTATACCTTTAGATAAAACGGATGAGATCTTAAATGTATTTAATAACTACCATCCAAAAATAAAATTCACTGTAGAAGAAGAAGTGAATTTCTCTGTTCCTTTTTTAGATACATTAGTTATCAGAAAAGACAGAAAGGTTTTTCTGGACTGGTATATTAAACCATATAGCTCTGGTAGATACCTAAATTACAATTCGTTTCATTCAAAAAATCAAAAAATAAACATGATCCAAGCCATGAAATATAGAATAGAAAAAGTAATTGATGTTGAGTACAAACGCAGTGCTTTAGAAAAATTTAAACAAATTCTAATAGAGAACAATTACCCAGAAAGACTTATAAATGACTTATTATTTAAACAAAATATTCCAAATTCCACGAGAAAACAAGACACAGACACGTCACACTTTAAACCAATACCTTACATTCCGAACTTGACCAATAAAATCATAAAAATTATAAAAGCAACTAACATTAAATTAGTGAAAAAGAACATTCTGAATATTAGTGACCTACATTCTAAAGTGAAAGACAAAATTCCTAAACACCAAAGATCTAAAATTATTTACCAAATTCCTTGCAACAATTGTCCTGGTGTGTATGTTGGGCAGACAAGTCAGAAACTTTGCGCCAGATTACAACACAAAAATGACACTAAGAACCTCAAAGACACGACTGCTTTGGCTTTACATTTCAAAAATGAAACTCACAAATTTGACTTTGAGAATACAAAAATATTAGCGACTGAAGACAATTACAATAAACGGTTATTTTTAGAAATGTGCTACATCAATCAAAATTCTAATAGTATCAACTTTAGATCGGACCTACAAAATTTACATACCACATACAATTTTCTATTGACATTGAATACATTGGCAGGTGATCATTGATACGTAATGTAGTACTGAATCTCTTTCTTTAAAGTATTTCGAAATAGCTAATGCAATTAACAAAACCTTTCATAAGCATAATAATATTGATATCTATTGGTAGAATTACAAATCAACTCTTTTGTTTTTTATTTATTTCATTCTTAATTTAGTTTAAAAATTAACGCAGGATTTAGGATTCTGAGTTCTGGTGCGCAAACGATGTACAATAATTTCCTATAAAGGACTTTCCGTAAAAGAACACTGGTAAAAATCTGCTGATTTTGGTATAGGAGAGGTCAATGGACAAATTATTCCTATAAAACTCTAATAAATCTGTGGAACCTCCTTATATACTTTCAGTTTTTTTTGTATAGCCTATATAACCATGTGTGACCTACAGTGGCGTGCGGTCCATGGAAGCAAGGGAAGCAATGCTTCCCTTAAGAATTTATTAAAATTAAAAAACAAAGTTAGCAAAAATAGTTTTATAAAATTATGGTTATCGTTTATTTAAATTTGTAATGTTTAATCAACTTAAAGCTCAATATCAATTCCGTACAGCAAAAGGTATAATAAATTAGAGTACTATTTTAAATTAGGCTCATAACTTCCGCAGAAAGGTAATACCGATTCAAATGTGTTACATACACTGCATAAAAGCACTGATTTCGTTGCTTACTGCACTTCTTTCTTTCGGTAGCGGTCGGGTCTCGGGTGCGTTGTGGGCTACAGTTAACATCGTATAAGGTCGAGTTATTTTTATTAGCGTGCTCCGTGATCAGATGTTTATTATAATTTGGTAATTTGTTCAATTTTTCGTGTTTGTTAAATGTTACTTAAGCAATGTAAATCTGCGAATGAGAATGTGTTTTGGAACATTTTATCATTTCAATTTATATAAGTTGGGATTTTTTTAAAGACAAATAATTCTATTTAGTTTGTTCTGTATGTAACATTTAAACTTGCTTTATCGTCATGATTGCAAATTCAACTGCTTCGGTGGAAGGTTAGAGTACTTCCGATACATCCGAATCGCAACAATTTTGTTGTTCAATTTGGAAAGTATTATTATTATTAGATTTAAAGAATTTTCTTCATACAGTTTCGGAGGGAATTACAAATTGTTGAGAAAGGCAGACCAAAACCAGAACTAGTCAACAAATTCCATAAGTATAAAAGACGTATTCTTTTGCACATTGTGATTAAATCTAAACAATCATAAAAATCTGAAAATGCTGAAAATTAAAATCGTGGTTGCTTCCCTAGCCTAAATTCTCACCGCACGCCACTGTGTTACCATAAGTAGTGAAAAATGTTTCTTTGGAGAGCTTTACCCTTTTCTCAATCAATGATTTACATAAGATTGAAATTGAATTCACCTCAGTTAATATTTAAAATTAGTAGTGTAGTAAGTCGGAAATTTGCATTTTTCTAAAAATTATATTATCTTTCAGAAATCGAGGGGAGTAACTAAAAACGCGCAAGCAGTCTTAAATATTACTATTTCTTTCCTACATCTACAGCCGATTTCCGGGGACCATCGTGTTATGTGATACCGTTAGGAGGTTTTCCAGAAGTCGGGCTAAACGGCTAGACTTATGATGACAGCGGGTCCGAGAATTTGGTGCAGGCCTCGTCGAAAATCTTTGTCGGGACGTGAGTTCTCATGCAGTTTGGAAATGCCTGATTCGACACGGTACACGTGTGTTTTACATATGGGCCTTTCTAATAACAAAGGAATGGCCGAACATACATATCCATTGCGCAGTTAACAAACCAAACTTGACTATAAGTAAATAATTGAAAAAGACGAAAATAGAGACTAATTTTAGATAGAGTTCATTCTATGTTATGAATCTTCAAAAGGGAATTAAAAATTGTAATACCAGAAGTCAATAATTTAATTTTGAAGTGTCATTGTTAAATGTCTCGTTTCAAAGCACATGAGTAATGTTGTAAGATATCATTTCGTAATATTGAATTACCATTTTGTACATGTTTGTATTTGTTACATGATTGATTACGATTGTTATTAAAGAAAGACGCCGCCTTTCAGCCACTAAATAGACCGTCAACCCCCTCTAGACAAGACCGGGAGAAATGAAAAAGAAACTGACTTAACTTAAGCTAGTTGCGGAAAAAAGGGGAAATTTCGGAAAGTCATTGTTCAAATAAGGGTCACAGAGTCAAATTTAACAACCTCTCAAGAGGTTTCGCGAAACACAATTTATTTAAATACTTAAAACCGAAAAAACAAATTGTTATTGAAACAAAAGACAATCTAGATACAAATTCCGTTTTTCTTAAATAACAATCATATAATTTTGACTAATCATATTTTTAATGAAACACGCCAATCCATATTCCAAATTCGTTTAAAAATTCAAATAGATTTCTTTAAAGCCGATGCTTTCAGAAGCAATTGCAAATTTGGGGTAATGATAGGAGAAGGGACTTTGGTCATTAACGCCTATACAAAAAAGGTTCAGTTTTGTTAACAGCAGACTAAAGTGTCAACCACCCAAAACAAGATGGTTATAAAAGGCACCCTCGCCGCAGGAAGGATAGTCGCTTTTGACTACTGAATCGGTGCAAATGTCTTTCGAGATTTTTTTCATCTATTCGTTACACAAATCTTAATTAATTTTACAAATTAATTTAATTAAATTTTCAGTCGATTTTATTTTAGGAAAGTTATTTAACGAAAAGTTGTAAATTGTGCGAGCTAAATTTCGCGTGTGTTACGGGTTTAGTTTCGAGTTAGGAAAACTTTAAGTAATAAAATTACTTAAGCTTATCGGGTAGTTGTATTAGTAACGTGACCGTTTAGTGTAAAATTAAAAATTAGTGCAATTCCGTTAAGTTTCAAACTTAAATATTAGTTAGGTCATTATGGTGAATTAGTGAAAAATTCAAAGGATTATTTTGAACGCCGAATCTACACCCGCAGCGTAAACCAATTTTGGATTAATCATCACCGCGGAGACCAATCTGGTCGCCAACGAAACGTGAGTCAATTCTAAATCATAAATCTATTTACCTTGTGATAACTAAAGATTTCGAAAGTTTAAGACTGGTCCGAAAATGAAAACTGTTTCAAATTACTTTTCTTTAAATTTAATTTTCAAGTTAAAGTCCAGCCATTCATTATAGAAGATTTTTTGTAAAGGGACGTAATTGGAATTCTATAATTTATTGTTTTAATTTATCACCAGTTCAACCCTTTTGTACCAAATCTCAACGAGAGTGAGTAGAACAATTTTGAGAAATAAACATCTCTGAAGTTCTACTATCTTACAACCTCCAACTACACCGTCTAACCTCCTAACCCTTTGGGTTACTCCTTTCTTAGTTAGGCGTAACTAGACCGATTTTCCTAATGCGGAAAAATCGCTCTCGGGTGACTTTGAGCAGCCCTCTCTGATCATACATTTTACACACACGCACACCTGTAAGTTCCAACTAAGTAAAACCAAAACAAAACAAAACAAAACCAAAAACAAAACAAAAATTTACTACTTGGAACCAACGGGGGATTTATATTTTGTACAATTATTACAAATCACATTGATCGGAAGAAACAGTTAGTCTAAGTGTGTGAAAACCCACCTTAGCTATCCGGGTTTGCGAATTGTCACATCGCGCATCATTTAGCTTATAAAATATTTTACCAAATTTCCTCAAAAGTACGATAGTGCTGTGATTTTACTTGAAGCCCGGCACTCATCCGTTCAAATCTAGTTTCCATATATAGGAAACCTCAAAATTTATTTACATTTGAGTTAGACTAACTTAACTGGCATGGAAACATTATTAACCTTAACATTTATTTTGATTCGAATGTAAATTCTCTTGTTTCGGCTTTTGGTTCAGTAATCCTGGCTTAAGAGTAAAATTGTAACACGACGCGAACTTTCCTATTTACCTATCCTTCCACCAAACTCAACATATCTGATAAATTTCCAACAAGTTTCAATCAATTAAGTATTAAACCAAAAATAGAAATGTATATCAGATTTGTCCGAGTTTACCACCAAGCAAAGAAAACATCAACAGTTAAACAATAACCATTTTTTTTAAACGTCAGTTCTTGGTTTATTAATCTTTCTATTGAAGTACCAAATACAATCATGACTTAACCAATACGTGCATAACGCACGAAAATTCGAAAGAAATTATCACTTAAGATTTAACCAGTATCGGACCAGCTCTTATAAAATTTAAAAATAAGATAAAGAATAAAATCAAGTAAATCTCATAAAGGAGATAATCATAATTACAAGGTGAACAGATAAAGATAGGAAAGTGTTAATTCGAAAGATCGAACTTAGCCGAAATAAATTGATCATTATTTAGTAACTTGATCAGGGCGCAATAATTTTGACCAGAACCCTTCAGTGTTTCATTAGGTTTTCTTTTCAGTTTTTTCTTTCAGCCAAACTTTTAAATAACTCAAAGTAAAGTCAGAAAATGAAATTGTTTGTTTTGAAGACTCCTAAAAATAGGGGCGACATTATAAATAAACTGTAAATATTTTTGTAACACTGTCCTCGTGGTGATTGTTAAATAAATCTTGTACATTTCTGTTGTGAAAATTCAGTGTTTCATTCCATTTAACTCCAAACCTGTGTGTGGTACACTTCGAATACGAATTTGAGTTACCTGAATCTCAGTTACCTGAATTCAACCATTACTTACGAGTTTGAAGACAAACTCCACCATAAGCAAAATTGAAACAAAACAAATAATTCTTTGGTGCATTTGAGAACTAGACACAACGTAGGTATATCTTGTTTTTCCTAAACACAACGTAGGTATTTCTTTTACGAACACAACGTAGGTCATTAAAAAAATAAGTAAGCAAATGCTAATCAACAATTATAAGCTTAACTAGATACCAAAGTTAGAGGTAAGTACAAGTTTCCTCTAATTATTCATCTTAGATAATAATAACCCAACTTTGATGATCACCAACCATAAATATTATCTATTAGATTAAATGGCAATAAATAATTAGGAAGAGTCGACATTTTATTACTTTATTACTACTCCTATGTATCTCCCTTGGGCTCCGATCACTACAGTAGATTTTAAAAATACTAAAAGTAAATATTCAAATGACAGAAAGTTTAGTGTAAATATTAAGCTGAATTGAGATTTGATGTTATCATACATACACTACATACAGTATGGTCTGAATATCAATCTCTTACCTCTAGGATAACGATTTCAGAATAATATTAAGAAAGTAAATTAATTAATCAAACGAAAACAAATACATATAAATATTGGGCACCTCAAACTGAGAATGGTGAACAATACCTTGTGCATGACGCATGTTAATGAGTTTGCGAATTGTTCTATAAACCAAGTGACTGGGTTTCAAAAAATTAGGGCATAGCTCTGATTGAATGAATCTATGAAGTAATTAATATCGTTTGATTGGCATTTAAATTTCTTCTGCTTTCATTTTTATGAGTAATAGGAAAGTAGGAAACGATAATAGAAAAATGCTTAACGATTTTTTTTACAAGAATGTTGGATTTTTTCTTTTATAGAATTCTATGTTATATTAGAGTCCCGTTTGCTGGACTTTTAAGTACACTTTTAAAGAGGTGTTTCAGGTTTGCATAAGTTTGTTTTTCTGGTGTTATTAATTCATTAAAATATTCAACAATTTGTAACTGCATTAAATAATAACCCAAAAAGTTGGAAAAAAATTGCAGTAACATAACAACTGTAAAATCTTCCCCACCCAGAAACACCTGTTTGTGATAGGTGAGTCTCCTTCCAAGTAAACACATTAATGTTTCTTCAAGTTCAAGGAGGAGGTTGTGTTTTAGTTTTGTGGCACACTTCAGTGCCTTGCCGCCTAATGAAATTGTTAACCATTCTTGAGAACTAACTGTTAGTTGGCTGAGTCAGGAGGAGGCACTTCTTTTATTTTAATGACTCATATCAACTTGAAGATTTTATTATCATTCATTGCTTCAATTTAAATAATTCTACTTTTTGACGAAAAATAATAACAAAAAATAGACAAAAGTAAAAAAAGTGGTAATGCAAGAACTAGTTTTTTAATTTTTGTTTTGTGATGGTGCTGATATAAGTAAAACAACAAACTTTTTTGAGAAGGATCCTATTATTGAAGTTAAGACCGAAAAAGGACCAAAAAATGGATAGATGCACTTGTATAATCGCTGTAAGTACACGTTGTATACTATGTTTTTTTTTGTTGTTGTTGTTGCTGCTTATTTGATGCCAATTCTTCATTGTTTATTTAAATCTTGACCGGTACAAATTGAATCAGATCGACATTAATGTAAATCAAAATGTTCGCCCCGTGAGCCCACAGTTAATGCAAAGTACAGTTACAGAGTGAGGTCAATGATCACGATCGCCACTGTAAAAGACTAAAGGTGGGCAAAAGGTAACGTACTAGCGAGTTTATCGATAACAACTAATAATGTACATCATTTATAACACTTTATGAGCAGATAAGTAGGTTACGTTATTGTTCAAGAAAAAAAATGTTAAGTCTTTCACTGAAAAAATTTGAAGTATTTAAAGGTTAAGAGCTTTTCAAAAAAGGCGCGTTATTAAGCATCTTACAACTTTTCGCATCACTGATTGGTAATAAAATAATACACGTTTCGGTCATTATTTTTGATAAGATGAGAAAAACCAATTTAATAAGAATATCAAGATCTCGCGGACATGTCATATCACATTGAAAATGAGAACTAGAACGTGCTCTTTTAGAGGAAGTCATTACCGGGTAATGGATAAAAAGCAGACTGGCCAGTTCAATTATACGTGGTATATAAGAAAAACAGACTATACAAGCGCGATCATTATATTTAATTGTTTGTCTGGTATATAGTAGTTATGGTTCATTTATGTTTTTGGAGTTTCTCATAAAATTATTTTTGATAACGTGCAGAATGAGTTATAATTATGTATGAAAGAAATCAGTTAAAAATATGGAAAAAAGCCACAACCTAAAAACCGCAAAATGATGGTTGGGTAGGAATCTCTTTTATGCGTACCTGTTTTGAATAGACAGTGTTATTGAACTATTAATGGCATAAGAGCTAGAACCAAAGATTGCTAAAAGAACACGAGGTTTATTTAGCAGGAAACACAATAATGTTGCGAATAGATATAATGAGGTATAATTTTCTAAACCGCTTATACTGCACCATTTTGGTATACCTACCATACTTATTTGTATTGACTTCGGAAATTATATTTATCCATGATGATCAGTGACACTTTAATTAAATGTATGTATGTACAATGAATTAAAAAGATTAATCGCCGAAAATTAATAAAATACTCTGTAATGTTGATAGAAGAAAGTGAAGGGTTAAGGGAAATCTAAAGATAAAATACATGCCAAAATGTTAACACTACAGTTCAACCAAGAATACAAGAAATGAGTCATCACAAACACGTGGGCGAAAATGCATCTAGAATTACGCGAAGGCCACGCTGTAATGAAATGATAAAATAAACAATAAATGAGTTGGAAATATTCAGTAGCGGAACAAACCCCTTTTTAATTAAAAATAAATGTAAAACCGCAATGAAAATCTGTTGGTTCTAGCGTACGTCACTGAATTCTTAGCAACGTGAAATTTGCACTTTCATCTTATCTCACCTCGCCTCGGATCGTATTTCTTTATTACGGCGTGATTAGGAAAATGACTCATTTCTTGTATTCTTGGTTGAACTATAGAAGAGTAAAGCACTAATTAAAAAGTGTATCGTGGTACCTACATATCTACATAATTATATGGAAGAGGTTTTGATGAAACACAAAATAATTTAGTTAAGAAATATGTAACCATTTCGAATCTTAAAATAACTATAAAAAAGTTGATTTATATTTAATAAATAAAATATTTGCATCTGCATATAGTTAGTTTAGTATGCAACCACAAGGTTTAAAAGATTTCTAAAACTAAATCTTCGCAGTAGTTTTTAGCGGTTCATTACTGGTATATATCGTAGATTATGTAAAAATTACCAAAACTGGCGCCAGAGATGTTCTAGGCCAGTAACCTCATATTAGTGACGTCAGAATATGTCGCTGATGTAATGCACAACAGTATGCGACTTCGAGTAATACAGTATTGGTAAGATTTCGTTTTAATGTGTTTGAATTTACATGTGTAAGCAAAAGAAAAATAGCGAATAGCAATTTATCTGAGAAAGATAGCTAAACGACAATAGATTTTAAATCTGTTTACTCAACAAAAAGGTTACTATGACAAATATGCGATAAATATCTATCTTTCTCAGATGTATTACTATTCGCTGTTTTTCCTTTGCTCACACATGAAAATTTAAACCCACAGCGAGGTTTTACCAATACCGTATACGAATTCAAAAAAGGTACCTGTTTATCTTCTTTTACAGTCTGCTCTAAATTAGAAATGTTTTGTGTTTGCGAAGTAAGAAGGGTGTAATTCTTTTAATATCGTAAACAAAGAAAATCTTTATCTACAAAAATCTTAATTTTCTCTATAAATACGCATTTCTAGAGTTTCTAAAATCCGTCTATTTCGTCAGAAATTCCCTACAATAGAAACATATTACGATTCCTAAATAAATTCCAGTTTTAAATTGTAGTAATGTCTAAATTTTCAGAAATTTCTGAAAACAAAGTCATCTCTGAACCGTATTCGTTAATCGGATGTCCGAATTCGATAATAAAATTCGACATACGAATTTTATCTATTAATAATTGATTCTATATTGCCCGGTTTCATAAAAGCTTTGTTATAATTTAACACACTGTTATATTTTTAACAGGACATTATATCGAAATGTTTGTTTCACAAATCATTGCTACGTTTAACAATGCGATAAACATCTTGTTAAAATAGCAGGTGCTTAGAGCACAGGTTAAATCTTAACACACAGTTAAAACTTCTATCGACAAATAAAAAGCAGCAAAATTTCATTTTGTTTGTAGAAGTAATTTTTATTTAATATACTTTATTGTCAATGCGAAACGTTATAAAAAAAATTATAAATAGAAAATTTTGCAATACTTAAATATAAAACATTGTTAAATAATAATATAAACAAGATTTATAACATAACACCTTTCTTGTAGTGCTCTCCACAAACGTAACCACCTCCAGTCTGCTTAATTTCTGTTGTATCAGTAAATCAAGGTAGTTTACATAAAATTAAGTTATTGGAAATATTTACCTTGTGTAGGGGTCTTATGTGTAGTAACATTCCTTTTCGCATTCTGTTTTATATAGTAATAATTATTATAATTATAATACTGCTGCCCATTATCTGGCTTTTCAGGCCCCAGAAGCTATGAAGCTTGTGCGGCAGGGAGGGGCGATTATTACTATTACGCAGCCCAACGTGCGGCTGCAGCCGACTTAACAGATGGTATAGCACAAAGCCCACATTTATGTTACAGCTAAGAAAACCTGCAGAAAGCCTTAACCAGAGTTACGAACAATGATAGAAGTGGAAATTCTGTAGATCTCACTCTGTTACCTGCAACTTTTTCTTTCCCAACTCTTTTTATTTGTTTGTGTAGCAGCCTTTCAGTTGATCTGGATTTCTGCTCCTTTCAACAATACTGCTATAATCAATGGCTATATTTCTCCAACATTCTTGCTTTTCTTTATTTTTTGTAACGCCCTCTATTTTTTTTATTTTGTATGATATGCTTCTACTTCTCTAGCTCTACTAATTCAATTAGTAAGTTGTTCTTTTTCGTGTTGTGTATAATTATAATTCCTAACCGTTTCATTTCACATTTTAACTTAAACAAACCGAAAAAATAATATAAGCATTTTGTAAACGTTTTAGATGCAAATAATAAATTTTAAATACTTACAAACTTTGAAAACTAGGGTAAACACAGAAGTAACACAAAGAATGCACCAAAAAAGGTGTTTATTTGGCGGTAATTTTACTGCCAAAATACAAATGAAGTTGTATCACATTGCATTTTATTGCCAACTTAAGATGGAAACACACTATTAATTTTTAAAATAACTGCTTACTAACTAATGTTTAAAATCATTCTGTTATTTTACAGAAATACTTATAAAATTTAATCGACTGTTAGTTTAGCATATCTGCTTACTAACTAATAGTTAATGACGGTTTTATGAAACCGGGCATTAATCTTCCAAATTTAATCAGTAATGGATACCTATTTCATTTGAGTATTTATCGACCTCCAGTTTCCATCCATCTTCCAGATTTTCCAGTTTTGTACATACTAACGGTAATGTGACGAATTTATATCAACTAATAACTGTTATTTGTAGCGTTAGTCTTTACTGGTTTCTATGTTTTATATTTATTTAGTGCAATATTATTTACGCTACCTACCTATGTCTATTTCTTGACAAAACAGAATTGTTATGATTCATAACGTGCTGTTAGAAATAGCTATAAATCATAATTAATGGCACCAGGGAGTTATCTTGGGGGGTTTTCAATGGGTATATCACACATTTCAGTCTGAGGTTAAGTTTAAAATAAATACATTTTCTAGGGTTGTTCCCATTTGAGAAGTAATTACATTTCGTGTTGTGTATACTGAGACGAAAGGTTAGGTGGTTGTTGGTTTTAAAAGACGTAACCTCAAACTGCCAGACATAAAGTATCGAAAAACAGACGATAATTAACAGTGGTACTGCAAACAGTGCAAACATTTTTTTTATCTACGACCACCATAGAAAGTTACATATTCCGCACAATCTAGTAACCGTGAAAACGACCAATTGCAAACAATCTCCAAACTCAACGGTAAAGTATGTGAGGAAGGAGTTCTCAATAATCCGTAGTTCTATTAAAACGCCATAGATGTCACCACTTGCAATATTTATAATATTATTAATTATTTGAAACATAAATGCCCGGTTTCATAAAAGCTTTGTTATAATTTAACACACTGTTATATTTTTAACAGGACATTATATCGAAATGTTTGTTTCACAAATCATTGCTAAGTTTAACAATGCGATAAACATCTTGTTAAAATAGCAGGTGCTTAGAGCACAGGTTAAATCTTAACACACAGTTAAAACTTCTATAGACAAATAAAAAGCAGCAAAATTTAATTTTGTTTGTAGAAGTAATTTTTATTTAATATACTTTATTGTCAATGCGAAACGTTATAAAAATAATTATAACTAGAAAATTTTGCAATACTTAAATATAAAACATTGTTAAATAATAATATAAACAAGATTTATAACATAACACCTTTCTTGTAGTGCTCTCCACAAACGTAACCACCTCCAGTCTGCTTAATTTCTGTTGTATCAGTAAATCAAGGTACTTTACATAAAATTAAGTTATTGGAAATATTTACTTTGTGTAGGGGTCTTATGTGTAGTAACATTCCTTTTCGCATTCTGTTTTATATAGTAATAATTATTATAATTATAATACTGCTGCCCATTATCTGGCCTTTCAGGCCCCAGAAGCTATGAAGCTTGTGCGGCAGGGAGGGGCGATTATTACTATTACGCAGCCCAACGTGCGGCTGCAGCCGACTTAACAGATGGTATATCACAAAGCCCACCTTTATGTTACAGCTAAGAAAAACTGCAGAAAGCCTTAACCAGAGTTACGAACAATGATAGAAGTGGAAATTCTGTAGATCTCACTCTGTGACCTGCAACTTTTTTTTTCCCAACTCTTTTTATGTTTGTGTAGCAGCCTTTCAGTTGGTCTGGATTTCTGCTCCTTTCAACAATACTGCTATAATTAATGGCTATATTTCTCCAACATTCTTGCTTTTCTTTATTTTTTGTAACGCCCACTATTTTTTTATTTTGTATGATATGCTTGTACTTCTCTAGATCTACTAATTCAATTAGTAAGTTGTTCTTTTTCGTGTTGTGTATAATTATAATTCCTAACCGTTTTCTTTAACATTTTAACTTAAACAAACCGAAAAAATAATATAAGCATTTTGTAAACGTTTTAGATGCAAATAATAAATTTTAAATACTTACAAACTTTGAAAACTAGGGTAAACACAGAAGTAACACAAAGAATGCACCAAAAAAGGTGTTTATTTGGCGATAATTTTACTGCCAAAATACAAATGAAGTTGTACCACATTGCATTTTATTGCCAACTTAAGATGGAAACACACTATTAATTTTTAAAATAACTGCTTACTAACTAATGTTTAAAATCATTCTGTTATTTTACAGAAATACTTATAAAATTGAATCGACTGTTAGTTTAGCATATCTGCTTACTAACTAATAGTTAATGACGGTTTTATGAAACCGGGCATTAAAATTGAATCGACTGTTAGTTTAGCATATCTGCTTACTAACTAATAGTTAATGACGGTTTTATGAAACCGGGCAAAAATGTTATAAATTTTAGATAAAGGTTAATTTATTTTGTTTAATTAATATTTTACATTAAATTATATTTCGAATGGAAATCCATCTAGAAAAAAAAAACGAAGGTCAGACCCGGGGAATTGAACCCGGATCGCTCGGTTAGTAGCTACAGCGTAACCTAATTGAGCTATCGGACGCCTTTCAATGATGTTTTTTTCTCATTTTATAAAGTTACAATGATTGTTATTCAATTAAAACGTAAAATTAATTAATGTTTTACATTATTATATAATTTTTAATGTAATTTTATTTATTATTATTGCTAAATTACAATAAAAACATTGAAAACATTTATAATTTGCTACATAATGCGAGAATATTTGATATTTTGCGCAGAGGTTAATAACCTTGACAATTGAATTGTGATTTTTGTACATATAAATTATTTTTTTAAAACGAGTACATAATTATTTAGCTGTAAGTACTAAATAGTAGATTGAAATTATACAAATTGTAAACGTATTATTACTATTGTCTTTACAAATTTAATGTTTACTTTTGTCGTTTTTAAAATTCTAGATGTATCATGAGTGAATCCGATGAAGGAAAATTGAGGTGAACACTCGTACACCTCCAAACATCGTGGAAGCGGCTCACATTACATCTCTTAATTTATTGCCAAATATTTCACGTAAAAAATATGAATGCGAGTATAAATTCTAGGTTAAAAAACTTTCTTAGCTGTTGGTGGTTTATTACTTTTTTTGTTTTCGTAGATAAAGTATAGTATGTAACGCGTGCAAAAACACCAATTTCTCACTCGTGTGATTAAAATCTTCACACTCGTGAGAAATTGGCACTTTTCTGCATTTGTAACACAATATACTATTAAATTAGGTTCCAAGGCTTTCTAGACCACTTTTTCTCGTCGTATTGATTTTTTTTGTTTTTTTTTTAGTCACGGCATTTTTATTTTTAAATAGTGTTGTTAGTGCGACTCATCGTTAAGTACTTACAAAACTATAATATTTAATTACTCTATGGAGTTACGTTCTGAGAATTACACAATATTGCTTGTATGTCTATGTACAGTGCCGCCCATTTGAAAGTGCACGACTCTTTATATGTAACACTCCAAAATAACATCGTTTAAGTCAGGATTCCATGGGCTTTGCGTTTATAACAGCTGCAGCGGAATGAAAGTTTTATTATTATTTTCAAATACTTGTTTAAAATAATTTATTTATCAGCTTAGAGTAAGTTATAGAAAATATAACCGAGGGAACTCTGGTCTATCGTGCACTTTCAAATGGGCGGCAGTGTACCATAATATGGACCAGATCAAGTAGTCTTGCCTCCACCTATGGCTTAGAAAGTGTCACTGCTTTTTTTAGATTTTGACACTATTTTTAAATTGCCCCAACTACTTTACTATTAGTGAGTAGTGTACAGTGTATTAAATGTGTGTTAAGCAATAAAAGTGAAGGTGAACGTGTTACCTTTAAGCTAACCTCATCTCTAACTTAATCTTTAATCTAACTATCTAAGTCATGTGACTACAGTATATCGACTAGCGTCGTAAATGATTGTCTGAATGGCTTTCTGGGTGTTTACTTTATTTTCAACAGACTTTTTACGTAATTTCAAAAAATCACATTTTTCGAGAAAGAGTTTCCGTGCGTTGAAAGTGGTGACGTTGGACTCGACTCGTCGAGTATTTTCATAGTATAAAAATACGATAATAATTTTTCGCACATCTGGCAACCCCATCTTTATCGGTTACAGATATTTAGAAGTTGAATATTCAAAGTCGGCAGTACGGCACAGTGGTTATAGTGGATTTATATCGCTTAACAGAGTTAAGCCGAATTTGCTCCGCTCAGTGATTGGATGGGTAAATCACGAGCGCAGTGTACTCTGTGGCTTGGTACGGTCGGCACCTCGACACCGAAGAGGTTAAAGATTGTATCGGCTATACAGAGTGGTTAACATTTCGTTGCACACGATTGAGATTTAAAAAACCATAAAAGATACGAAGTTAGACAAATATTATGTAATTACAAGGCTATCTCAAAACCACTTCTAATATTTAGAAAAAATCATAGGTTACTACCTATAACCAAAAAAGGAAAACTTTTCATTATCTTATTTTTTTAATATCTTTGAAACTATTTATTGCAAGAGTCTAAAATTTTGCACATAGACATAACTTGACATACTGGTTGTCATGGCTTCAACTTGTTTAATCTACGAGTATCTTACTACTGTATCCAATCTAGGGAATCCCAAAAGCGACGGAGTCATTAAGTTACTCTGGGATAGTTTTAAGCGTCTAACAATATAGTATGTTCGATACCATATTCTTCCTGTGCTGGGATTGCTGCGGTGTTAATCATATTGATATAGTTTAAGTTGTCGCATGCCAGTTCAATGTAAAATCTCAATTGAGGTTCCGACTGGCATTGTTGCAGGAGACATTCTAGAAAAAATATAGGAAGTGTAACTAATATGTAAAAGATCATTTTCTTTCTTAAGAATTAACTTGAATAGTTTATACCACTGATGCATTGACACAACTAACACAATTATAATGCATTTTTAATTACTCTTTGCTAATTATTGTTGTTCTCGAGTTTGTGATAAGCATTAATTGCTAATTAATATTAAAATAATAATAATATGTTTGTTCGGTAAACACTTTTAGTTTTTTGCGATGCTTAAATTAAGAATTTAACTTAATAAAAATTAAAAGATTAATTACAAAAACTTTGTATATGATTTTCGTGTGTTATACATAAACATTCTATACAGAGATGGATTACATATCGTCAACCTAGGTCTGCAATTTCCATGTTTGTGATTTCCAGCCAGTGCACAGTGGGTATGTCAGCGTGATTATCGTTAAAAATAACCACCCTATGCCACGCATAAGTATGTATCTTCAATGGTTTGGCAATGTTTAATTACAATTAACATTTATACAATACAATACAATTTAAGTTTGATAATTAATTTTGTATACCGATCCAATCGGCCACTGTTATTTACTTATTACGTAACCAGTAATATGTAACCTTAATTAACCGATTAAGTACAGTGCGGTGTTATGCACCAAGCACAATTTCTGTTGAACATTGCGTGTAGACCGATCCTGAATTTTTGAGAACTTCGCCAATTATTAAGTTTTAATAATTGAATCTTATTTGAAACTATCTGGGCTGCCCCTCTATGTGTATTTATTCAGTGAACACTTGGTGAACTTTAGGTGTCGAGAAATTCCTATAAAACAGTTAGAATGCTTTCTGAATGTCTTCAAGATCTATTAGTCTCAAAAGACTCCTAATTGGTAATATCACCTTAAGTTGCATAAATAAGTTCTATAGAGTGCTATAACTCTTCTGTATACGTAATACAGTCCTTATTCCTTAAGTTGCTACAACAATAGTTATATAAATGTTACTGTTACCACTCTATAACACTTATTATTTAAGGTATAAATATCTTGATATATAGTAACCATTATTCTCTTTAATACATTTTTTAGCGACAACAAACACCTTTAAAGACTATTATTTGTTGGTGATGATTTTATAACACTTGTAATTTATAGTCAAATTCTCAAGACTGGGTGTTGATAATGAAAATAGAAGAATAGAAAAAATTGAATTCCCAAGACTGATATAGATCCCATGTTATAGATTCAAGAAGTCAAATAAAAATTTAAGTATCCTTTATACAATTTCACTAACTGTATCATCGAAGGGATGTTATAAACAGAAAGTACATTAGTACAGCTAAAGAATGTTGTCAACTATAAATATAATTTGTGAGGTTGCTGGTGGGTGAAACATCCTAGAAATTAAAATTATCAATAATAAGTATCCTTTATCTTTCTTCAGTAAATTGTCACCTGTTCATCTGATCCAGTGAGGTAACCTACGTTAGTGTTGACTTTTTACAAAGAAATATTTGACACTATACAAATAGGGTTCTCAGTATGTCAAATTGTTGTGTAAGGATATTCTATTTAGTTCAGGCGACAGGGCAAAAAAAGTCACAAGACTTGATAACAGCAATTTTTTTGTTTAGTATGTAGGGGGGTGTGTGGTAAGTCTACATTCAAGTTTTCGTATTAATCGGAGGCTGCGAAGTGTCCGCCATCTTGGAAAAAGAGGTTAAAGTGTTTTTTCAATTTATCTCGTTAACCGTAGGTCTGAGGAAAGAAGTAATTCATAACGTTTTTGTCGGAAATTCAATTCTCTACAACTTCCTCAATTCACTTTTTTGAGAAATGTTTGTAATAAAAAAGTTATAAACAAATAACCGTAAAAATTTTAGGGGTTGCAAATCTTTAGGGTGAAATAACCATTTCATTTTTGATCGTACCAGCAAAATTGTTCTCACCTTTCTTGTAGGCAATCTAAAAACGAACAATTTAGTGCAGTCACTTTTTTTGTTCCGTTCTTTGGTATAGAGGAAGGCAGCGGCCGAATGGAGGTAAGTCGAAAACGAGGCAGTAAGCGCGTATAACGTTCTTCCTACTGGTAAGTTATTTATCTCTTTAACCATACGTCTGAGTAAAAAAATTGTTACCACCATTTTTGTCGGCAATACGATTCTCTACAACTTCCTCGATACACTTCTTTGAGAAATGCTTGTAATAAAAAAGTTATAAACAAATAACCGTATAAACAAGTACACCTACTAATACATTCTATGTAATTATTATCGAATCATTGTTTAATTGCGTATAGAATGCATATGTTCAACAAATTCGGTATTATATGCCATGAGTAAACTTTCAACTCCTGCCTTCCACTATACCAAAGAACGTGATAAAGAAGTAATTATATCAAAATTCCCGTCTTTAGATTGTGTACAAGAAAGGTAAGAATAATTTTTTCCGTGCGACAAAAAATGAAATACTTATTTCATCCCATACGTTCAATACAAATGACCACCCCCCTATATCTTAGCAGTTTATTTTTAATAACTTTGTAACTACTTACATGACACAAAAAAGTGTAGTATGAAAGTTGCAGAGAATCGTATTGCCGACAAAAGTTGTTCTGACAACGTTCTTACTCAGACGTACGGTTAAGGAGATAAATAACTTACCAGTAGGAAAAACGTTATACGGCTTACCTGCTTCGTTTTCGACTTACCTCCATTTGACCGCTGCCTTCCACTATACCAAAGAACGGAACCAAAAAAGTGAGTGTACTAAATTGTTCGTTTTTAAATTGTGTACAAGAAAGGTAAGAACAATTTTTCTCGTACGACCAAAAATGAAATAGTTACTTCACCCCAAAGATTTTCAACCCCTAAATTTTTGACGGTTATTTTTTATTACAAACAATTGTCAAAGAAGTGAATTGAGGAAGTTGTAGAGAATCGAATTTCCGACAAAAACGTTATGAGTTACTTCTTTCCTCAGACCTACGGTTAACGAGATAAATTGAAAAACACTTTAATCTCTTTTTCTAAAATGGCTGACACTTCGCAGCCTCCGATTAATACGAAAACTTGAATGTAGATTACCACACACCCCCCTACATACTAAACAAAAAAATTGCTGTTATCAAGTCTTGCGGCTTTTCCCATATACCAATTTACCTGTCGCCTGGACTGGACTAATTCTCAATGACGCATAAAGGAAGAATTGCAATGCAGAGAACTCCGCATTTTTCTGTACAAAAAAGTGAATCAAGGTTTTAACAAAAACGTATTGTTCTTATTTTACTCTCATCTAGCAATATTGAAATCTGTTTATTTCATTCATGGTTAGAACTGATTACTTCCAAACAAACAAACTAAAAACAAGAAGCTCAACAAATCTCATTCATTAACACCTTCAATAATTAAACAAAACAAACACAATGTAGACATAATTAAATTCTACCTTAATAACTAGGTACATAATAACATAAATTATAACTTAATACAACCCATGATAAATGAAGTAAATTCAATAAAGCAGCAAATACGGTATTGAACTTAACGATCTGACGTAACTGTCATAATAATTATTAGAAGATAAATGATTAACGCTATTTAGAGGTGCCACTTATATACTCGAAATCCGTATGCGAACCCATCTGAGCTGGATTCTAATCGGATTAAATACTATGAACAGGGTCGATACAGATCGGATCGAATATATCCGTATATCCAAATGATGTCCAAAAATTATTTGATTATCCGAAAAGTATTCGAGTATCCGAAAATTATTCATCAAAAGTATCCGAAACGAGTTGTATTCATAGAATACATCATTTGAAGATATTCGTAAATACGTAACAAATTTAAACAATTGATACATAAGATACATAGAACTACAATTGAAGATACGCAACGAATGAAAAGTTGAATAAAGTGCTAAATAGTATTCCCCTAAGTGAATATTAGTCGTATTAGACCTGCAAACAACATCATATTACTGTTTGCATATACGAAACGCATATCAGGCAGGTGTTCAAATAAAAAAATCAAACAATCGATAAAATCCGGATGTCCTATAGTCCTATAAAATCCGAATATCGGATATACTTCGGTGTCTAGAAAAAAACGGATCTTGTTTCAATCTTCATATGCCCGGAAAACATGTAGCTATATCTATTTGAAACTTTTTTCCTCGGAGAAGAAATGGGTACCACGTTTCATAAGCGTGTCTCTATTAACAACAAAAGAATAACATTTTTTAACATTAAAATTAACGAATACATATTGCTAATTTGATCAGCAGCGTAGATCGAAACAGGCTTTTGTTAAAACAACTAGTGTTATGAGTGACATTGACATTTGGAGTTAGTTGTTGCATTCCTGTTAGGTGCTAATTAACTTCAGTTTTTTTTTTTTGTAAAAATGGCTCCTTTGGGTCATTCTCTCGCCACGCCAATATGTTTTCGATCACAGATTGCAATTACTTTCAAGTCGGACTTAGTTAAACGAGGAGCCATTTTCACAACAAAATTGATATTAATTGTAACCAAACCAAAACCAAAATGTAACCAAACTTATGGCAATGCAAATGTCACTCATTTATTTTTTTTATTTATTTTAACAAAAGCCTGCTTCAATCTGTGTAATGTAATTTTAATATAATTTTAATCTTAAATCTAAACTTTAACTGTTTCGTTGTTAATAGACATACGCTATGAAATCTGATACGGGCAGTTTTCAATCTTTCGTGTCCGAGGAAAAGAATTTTCAAATCGATATCTAAATGTCTTTCTTCGATATGACGAGTGAAACAGGAATTGATTTTGAAGCCACTCGGTATATAGAATAAATCTCGATAGTCGGATAAAATTTGAATATCCAATAAACTTAGGATATAAATCGGATGGGTAGGATCAACTTCGAATATCCGATAAAAAGCGAATATCGTATAAATTTCGCACTTTGATATTAAGCTTCGGCACAGATCGGATCGGCTTCGAATATTTTTCCTTTGATCTCTCATCTAATACACGTTGCTTAGATTGCTTAGTGTTTGCTTGAACTGTTTTCCTACACCTAATTCTGTTTAACCTGCTTAATGCGTCTCATCGGACAAGCCTATAGCATACTTAACAATACTACTTATCATACTACATAATTATTATTTATAGCTTTGGTAGTGTAACGACTAGCGTGCTGGTATCTCGCCCAAGCGGCCCGCGATCGATTCCCGGTAACGGCAGATTGGCACAAATGTGATTTGTGCTGTACCATCTGTAAGTCGGACACAACTGCACGTTTGGCCTGCGTAATAGTAATAATCGCCCCTTCTTCCCGCAGGAGCTTCACATCTTCTGGGGCCTGGTTCGCCAGGAAATTGGTAGTAGCAATTATTATTATTAGTATATTGATTTAGATTCATTCATTAGAAATTTCTCAAATAAAAGGTTCTAAAGATTGATTATTTCAAACTCTCAGAAGTTTAACTTTGAAGCTTTGATCACAATCTTAGCTGTAGAATTTTATGAGTACTTTTAAAAACCTATTATAAAATCAGGAAAAGATTAGAAGTTTCGAGGTTTTGAATTTGTGTGGGCAGCTTGATGAAATTGGCTGCTATCGTTTAGCTCTTAACTTCACGGCGGTTTATAAACAACGCACGGTCTCTGGCGTCCTCACATTTGCATAACTCAGTCTTTGTAGCTGAAATCAACAGACCGGCATTTGAGACTCCTTCAGCGGACAAACACACAAATTTTACATAGTAATTATTGTAAGTCTTTGCGCTGTGTTCAATGTTACAAACAAAAAAAACCTCTAGCTTTCTACCCCTTCTTGTTAATGACTAATAAGCTACGGTTAATTTTGTGTGGAAGCACCAGCGAAGAAAATGTATATTAAACTACCTACCCCTATCTAAACCATAACTAAAAAACTGAAAAATATAAATCTAAAAATTTTAATTGTTGATTACCCTAATGGACACAATACATAACTCGAATTTGAAGAAAAAATGGAAGAGGACTTTATAAGGAATGACAGTATTAACGAATTGAGAAAATCATCACTGGATAAGAAGGCTCATTTGGGCGTCTATTTAATATTTTAAATTTAGAATTAGTTTTTTAAATCATTTGGAATTTTTTAGTGTCTTTCCGTTAGAATTTTCATAATTTAGCAAAACCCTTCTATAACAAGTTTGCCGAGCAGCTATGTTCCGTGGAACACTGATTAAAACCACTGCTATTAATTTGGAGTTATTCATTTAGTTACTTTAAGAGTCATTTAAAAGTTACAATTTTCTAAACTTGAGTTTATAACAGCTATAATAAACGGTTTATTTAATTTTTGTTGTTTAACATTGTCTATGTCAAATGAAAAGGAAAAGTTTTAATTTTACTTTTTAAATGGCCAAATATTATTTTAAGTAATCCTTTCTTTTTGTTGTTAAATCATAGCAATTCTTCAAACCTCGCTTCAAACGCAAGTTCAGGATCGTAACATAGCGTAGCGTAGATAATAGCTCTGTTAAATTATTGCGTGAATACGTATGATTATTAAATAGTCAATTCAAGACTTTGGGTCAACACCCGCAGTTCATCCATTTATGAAATATCGATTTTTCAAACTTACATATGTAAAGTATTTGGAGAATGATCAATTCAGGTTATAATAGGGAGAAAATAATCAAAAAATAACTGATTCTGTACTCTGGCCGCTCAACAGAGATAGTAATAAAAGTAAGGGGGCGTAGTCACTTCATCAGATTGGCTACTGCTAAAAACCCAACTGACACTGAAACATATTTTTGTATGCTACATGAACATAACCTCAAAAGACATAAGATTTTAATAATAAACTACTTCTAATGGATATTTTGGATTATTTCAATTAAATTATGTATTATCAATTTTAAAATATTTAATAGTACATGAAATGTTCAAAAACTAATGAAATAATTATTTGATGATGCTGATCTGCATCAAAGTGACGCTATCTGTCACTTTGCCGTGTGAAGCGGACTCCACAGTTTCGCGCGCACACATTCGCCCAATAGCAAAGTAGCTTTTAAATCGCCCGCTCTTTTGTGGGCGTTTTTATTACTATCTTTGTTGACCGACCCGAGTATAATCTAACTTAACCTAACCTAACATAAGCTTATATAACCTAACCTAACCTAACCTAACATAATGGAACCTAATCTAGCCTAGCCTAGCCTAGCCTAACCTAACCTAACCTAGTGACGTGACACAATGGAATCAGAAACTAAACCAAATGGCGCCTCAATGTTTTGGACACTTTGCGGACCGTGGACACTACGCCTGCCCTTTAAATAAATGTTGCTACGGGCACTTCACCGACCGTCGACACAGCGCCGGTCACAAGAGGTAGACATTTTGCCAACCGTAGACACTACGCCAATTCTAAAGAGCCATCCATGATTACAATTCTTGTGGGGATATTAACGTATGTATTAACTGTTGATCGATTTTGATTTGGTTTTCACAAATATGAGCTCTGTAGTATTTTCTACAATATGATCCTAAGTTAGGTTAGGTTAGGTTAGTGTCCATCGGTTGCGGTCGGCGGAGTGACCACGGTCAGCAAAGTATCTACCGGTTGCGGTCGGCGTACTGTCTACAGTCGCAAAGTGTTCAACACGGCCAGTCGGCGTAGTACCCTATACATTCAGTTTTTAAAGAGGTATTTTGTATTTCAAATACTTCAATACCTCAAATTACTTGTTAGTATCTTCTCCAGACATCTTCATAGGAAATCTAAATTTAAATTATATAAATTTTTAAAATTATTTTGTATTTTGGATTTCGTTGTGTATACGTTAGTATTTTGTATCTTATATTTTAAATATACATTTTTTGGCGATGTATTTTGTATTTGAAATACATAATGAATATATTTTGCACAGCCCTGTCTATGATTGTTTTATTGTTAAAAGTTGATAATAGAATAGCTTTTCATTTCTAATTGAATACGACCCGTTATTTTTTGATTATTTGATAAATTGATTATGATGAAATGATTGATTTATCTTTGGAATGATACACTTGTTACTTTTAATTACTTTACGAAATGATTACCTTTTTTACTGTGTTACTTACATAAAACTCCTTGTGTCTTTGTGAACTGCAGTATTTTATTTTTTATTTTGCTTATGCTATTTTGAACGGCGGCTGTTTAATTTGTAACAGACGTTTGCCGGGCCCTAAATTAATAATATCAGGTTATTGTTTTGTTTTATAAATTTAAATATATCGGGACTCCTTATTAACATCACAAGATATACTGTCCTATCTACTATCCCAGTTATAAACGAAATCTTCACTATCTCATTAACTGCTCATTACACTCACTACCCGGCACTTTAGAAGATGTTTTTGCAACCTCTAGGCGAAAGGTTCCCACGGCTTCCCATAACTACTTAGTTAACTATCTATCTACAGCCTTCAAGATGCCAAACCCGTGTTAAACTTAGAGGCCTTCTGGGAAAGGAAGATGGTATTGGGGGTTATTAAAAGAGTTCCCATTTAAATTTTGAAGGACTTTATTAGGAGTTTGCTGGTTTCTGAGATTTCAAAGAAATTGACCGGAAAGCTATCGAAAATCTGTATTAATTTGGAGACCCTCTGGTGCTCTAGTGAGCGAGGGAATAGATGCACTAGAAAGTCATCCTGTTAAAGATTGTTGGGTCTACAAGATCTATCAGACACGCATAACTTTGGACCGAAAGTACCAATCTACCTTACGTTATTTTCCAGGTACTTCTCTGCCACCTGGCAGTCAAGCAGCAAGGTTTTGCGTAAAACCTCGTTGAAGGACATAATTTTCATTCGGTAGGAGTTTTAAAGGCTCTTTCGTTTGTTGGGTGGTTGAATTCCTTTGTACATTTATGTAGATTGCTTATATTCATGAGGGTATCCAAAATGAGGGTAAGTATAATAATTATCATATTTGTCGTGACAGGTTTCATGTTTTTCATGTCTGTGCTGTTTAATATACAGTACGTAGATAATAATAATTCTTTAATAAATACTAGGATGTATTGGAAAGTTTCACTGTATAGAGCTGTAAGTGACTGGTAACCAATTACTGCGATTTTTATTATACTTATTAGCCAGACATCGCAAAGCTTAAAACTTAGACTCAAACAACATAAAACGATACTAACGATTTGAAAAATTCTAGTTTGCTCATGCAAGAAATAGATTTTATAAATTTATAAAGTTTATTTCATGGAATGTGTTTCAATTAAACATAATAATGATTTTAATTAGTAACAATGAAATACAAAATGGTTGTATGTAGATGTAGATATGTGTACGTATAACAGGTGTATAAAACAAAATATCTACATAAGTGTTGGTAGATATTTTGTAGGTACCATAATACTTTTAATTGCCTGTTTTGTTAAATTACGCTTATAAATTTTAAATGACTTAAATTGCATTTAATAATTTTTATTTCTCATTTTAAATGCAATAAGACATACTTGGCCATTATGAACAATAAAACGTTAATAACATATTATCTATGAATAAATACACATCTGCTCTCTTGCTCTCTACATTGTTAAGGCTAGTGTTATCTATTTAACGAGCATCTAATTGGTACCTAATAGGATATGAAACACTTGAAACAGGTTATAAACATTCTTTAAACAGCGCTTTTTGTATCATTTAAAGGAAAGCAATAAATACACCGTAATTGTAGTTACAGTGTAAACTTGAAAATAAAGGAACAAAAAAAGCTTTTTGCTTTGTGTCAGCTATGTTATGTAGGTCAGTATTTAAGTAATGAATATAATATCTTTGATCTTTCTAATTATTACTTTAATCACAATAAATGTCAGTAAACACAGATTAAAGTGTAATTCATTCTAGATAATTTTAGATAATGGTCAACCGATCATTATCTGCGATAATGTAGCAAATTTCATCCGGTATAGCTTATGGCGATGTTATTAGAATCTGAGATGGATTATTAGATTATGGTCTAATTTAAATCTAATTTGTTTTATCTAAGTGTCGATTTTAAATTTTCTATAATTAACAGTGGGTCAGATTTTACCATAATCATTCAGATTAAAAATGTTCTGAAGTAGATTACTTAGTAATAATGAACATTTTTTAATATCAGAGTTCCACATTTTAACCTATGCAGGGGAAAGTTAACTGGGCTATTTTTTAAATTACTATTTTACTTACATTAAATTTCATGTGAAGCCCGAATAAAATATCCTCCTTATAACCTTGAGAGAAGATTTGATTTGAGTCTATTTGCTAATCCATGATGGATTAGCAAATCAGAAGAAAATCCACTTGATTTTCACCATATTTCATATTTGAAGTTATAGGTAATTCACAATATTCTTCTCATTTTCTGGTGCTAGCCTGCTAGTTACTACGGAGTCTTCTCGTGTTTTTCTAGGTCTTCCTCTTCTTCATTTACTTCTTTTTTCTCGTTTCAAAGACTCTTCTCGCCGTTCTTTTTAGACGTATTCTTCTATTTGAGTCTATACCAATATCACTGTAAGTTGTCTTGTTTCTAGTTTTTCTCTAATTCCTTCTTCTTGTCTGAGAATTTCTATTAGGTATATCTTCACTTTTTAGTCTCTTTTTCTTAGAAATCTTATTTCTATTGTGTTGATGACTTGCTCATGTTTCTTTTGAATTGATCGTGACTCGCTTGGCTATAATACCCTTGGTATTGCTATTTTATTATAAACATTTAGCTTCAGTTCTCTATCCAACTCTCTCTTTCCAAATAATATAACTTCGTTGAGTGTGTAGTATATTTTTACTCCATTTAATGGTCTGTTAACTATTTCCATGGATATGTTCCCATCATATGCTGTCATTGTTTCTAGAATTTCTAGGTTCTTGCATGTTTTCTAATTTTTCTATCTCTTCTACTCTTACTTCTAATAAACGTTTTGTTTGACTTTCGTCTGCATATTCTAGACTATATATTTTTATTGGCTCAAGTGCTTTGTCTTTGATGGTT
This sequence comes from Agrypnus murinus, assembly GCA_929113105.1. Lineage (NCBI taxonomy): Eukaryota > Metazoa > Arthropoda > Insecta > Coleoptera > Elateridae > Agrypnus > Agrypnus murinus. The sequence continues at coordinate 133,466,197 of OV816028.1, read as the reverse complement.
GTTCGATAACACCTCATTTTTTTCTCTTATATTTTTTATTATGTCATCCATTACCAAAAATAATAGCGGGTTTAGGTTAACTACTGTGTTTAATTCATTTTTTAATTTTGAACTTGTTTTATTGCTCTCCTCTAATTTAAGTTTGTCGTATTTAGCTCACAGTGTTTATTACCTTTATTGATTGATTTATCTAGTACCTTAATTTTTCTAGACATTTACTATTTTCGTTTTTCTGTTTATCGTATCAACAGCCGAACTAAAATCCAAGTAGATTAGATATAGTTTCTCTCCCTTCTCCATTTACCTTTTTATAATATTCCTTACTATGAATATGTTGTCATTTGTCTCATTGTCTGTCTTTCTTTGCTTAAAGATAGTCAACTCTCTCTTTCTATCTTCTATTCTGGTATTCTTTTTTCTATAGTTTTAGTGTATAGTTTAAAGATAGCTGACGATAAACATAGGCCCCTGTAACGCTCGCATTTTGTCTGTTTTCTTTTTTAGATATACCCCTGTTACTATTATATTTCCAATCGGATGGTAATTTTTCTTACTCTCATGCTTTATTAACTATCCTCCATAACAATTCTTTACCTTTTTCTATAGCTTATAATATAATGTTTTCTATTCTTTATTTCTCCCATTATTTCTTTTCTAAGTTATTCTTTCCTCTTATTCGTCATATATTGATTTCCTGCACAAGCACTACTTATTGCTGAGAAACTACAGAAAAGAAGAATTGGGCACGTGTTTACATTAAACACCTTCGACTTTTTCAGGAAAAATCTTATCTTAGAGACAGGTCTTTTAGCTTAAGCCTCTTTCGGTTAAGATAGTAGGTTGATGTGTTTCTGTGTTATTAGCATACCTCCGTTTTTGAGGGCTGTGAAATATTTTGTGTTATCAATAACAATTTTTGTGTGTTATAAGTACTTACTTCAGCAAATAGTACATGTGGGAAGAATTTCATCAAGATTGGTTTATTTTCTTGTGAACCTACTTTTTCTATTAAATACTAGGGTTTTATATTCTTTTTATAGCGTTAAGCTAGCGGATCAGTTTTTTGTAGTTACAATCTTAGTACTTTTTAACTCTGTGAAGTTTAACAAATTATAAGGCTGCTAGCTTGAATTTCAGAAGAATTATCATCATCTTCCAGCTGTTATTTCCAAGAATAGTCAAGAGTGAGCTAACTGCACATCCTTACACTGGCATCTAGTAACGATTCCAATACATTCTTACTTTCAGTAGACGATAATGGAAGTTCCAACATTATTTTTTCTTATTCTGTTTTATTCTCTGGAGTGGATATTTTCTTCCAGGCAGGCATTGATTGGACTTGTAAGGATGCGCACGTCCTTTCTTTTTAGCGCTCTACATTTTGGATCAGCTGTAGCATCTCAGAAGACAATTTGTTCCGCAGTCTTAAGGATATTGTAAATGAGAATATGGTCTAGCTAGATCAATAGCAGAGACATAAGAAGATAAAGAGACTGAAACAGCAGAGGCAGAGGCATAATTAGCTGAAAAAGATTATCGGTTCGTCATAGATAAACATAGGTAGGAAATCGATTTGGTATTATCCTTGTAATCTCGAATCCTTTAATGATATTAGTAAGAGCAAATGGAAACGCTTCAATCGCTAGGTCCGTTATATCATAGTGTCTGATTAGTATGATTGAGTACCTACTACATGGCTTGGTGCAGTAAGATTTAAATGAACCTTAAACTATCACGTTCAGTGACTGGAGCTTATAACTAGTGTGTGTGTGGTGATATTATTAAAAAAACTGTTCCATTTCCTTTGGTGCTCTTGGTTGTCTGCAATTAAAACTTTTCTTTGGTTGTAGACGTTTTCTGGTTCATATCGAAAGTACTCATATGCTACTTTCAAATTCGAGTAAAATTTTCCGACATTACGTTTGTTGAAACAGGCCTGCACTGTTCAAACTTGTAGGTTCGAGTTGTCACTTCGAAGGCACTTTTTCTTGGCATCAATTTGGCAGAAGTTGCTTATTATTAGCTCTAATAAATTAATATGCCAGCTTCCTCGTTTACGTAAATGTTAATATACGTCGTATAATGTATACCCGCAATTTGCTTTAACTATCAGCACAGATAGATTCCTTTTTTTAAGGTGAGCTCTATTTTTTGACTCATTGAATAATTTGGAATGTACTTTGCATTCATCAATAGACTGGCTGATAAAAAGGCTTATCGGTTTCCGCGAGATATTGAAGTGTAACTCACTTAGAATTAATTTAACAGCAGAAGTGAAATACATTTTATTGCATTTTTAAAAAGAAATCTAAAAATAAAGTAACGCAAATATGGGATTAATTGGCTCGGGCCACATAACCTGGCTGGTTTGATGCCCAGGTAATCTCACAGCTGCTCCTGATTTCTATATATGTTTCTAAAAACACATTAAAACAATTGTTGATTAAAAAACAACTTTTCTATTATTGTTCTTAGACAACCATTACATCGGCAACAAAATTAATAAAAAAAGACGTCTGACGTCGAAGAGGAATAAAGCATCTTGATTGTTATGTTCGTATTAATAAAACACATTACAATTTACTTATAATAATCTATTTATTTACATAATGACATGCATCATGACCAGTGGACAGCATCCCACTGCCCTTGTCACTCATTTGCCCTTTGTTTCGGGGTAGGCGTCGCTTAGTTATTTTGCGCGCCCTCTTCTTAATTTACCCAACCCAATTACAGCATTCTAATCTTAAATTAACATATATAACATTGATAACGTATAAATTATATTCTTTAACTGTTATGACTTACTTGTCGAAGGTTAGGTACAACACGTCGCGACCGACTTGTTTCTTACTGATATTCAAATGAAAGATAAAAATCGCTTTTGTTCTAAAACATCTTTGCTTAATAAAATAAATAAGAACAAGTGGAACCAGATAAATAATATCAGCAAGCATGTCTGACCGTCGCACACATTCTCCGGTCGGCGAAGTGAGGGCTAGCTGACCGAAGGGAAAAAATCCAGTGTCCCGTCGCCCGTGCTATTGTGGCATCAATGTTGTGGTATCACATGTCTCTGGCTGTGCAGAATAACCTGTACATATGTCTAATACTTATAGTTGAACGATATGCAAATATGCATATTCCAGACAAACATGCATAGATTGGCCTTTGCAAAACATAATTGATGTTAATCAACAGTACTCAAATTAATATTAGTAATGAGAAAAAGGAAAGTCTGTGAACATAGCTATAATAGCATTTTGCGAAAATCCGGATTCTAGTGATGAAACTATTTTATCTGTAACAGACTATTTGCGGCTAATTGTTGCCAACTGTCTTCTTGGCAAGTTGGACGAGATTAGTTGTCTGTTTTCGATGAAACTATGGTTTCCTATGAAATACGGCTTCATTTACTAGACTTCGATGATTAAAAAGGATTTTGACTGTACTTGAATAAATTGTGAAATTAAATTACCTTATTTAACAAAACAATTTCTTTCCAGGTAACCACAATCGTCTGTTCGATAGCAACACACGCTTCTGCCAAAATTGCATCAAAATGCGAAGGAGGTGCAGGTCTAAAATATCTATGGGGAGATGCATTAACAGATTCTTCTGATTGCTTAGGTCCAAATAATATGCCATATCCATCGTAAGTATGAAAAACAAATTAACTAGAAGTTTTTTTTTATTACAAGTTTTAGTATAGAACAAAAAAGTAAGATATCTGTTTCTAGAGCTGCGATCACGAGGTCGTTTCGAAGTTCGAATTTATGGACTGGTAGCGCAAGAACTGGTAGAGCGAAAAAGAGTACTTTAGATCCATTTTTGACACGAAGAGCTCTCTTGGCAGCCCATGAACATAGTATGGGTATAGAAAATAGTGCAACTATTTCTAGGACAGGTAAATACTTTTTACTCTTATTAAATAGTAAAAGTAAATATGAATAGGCATTACTTACTGAGAAAATCTATGAGACTTCGAAGATGTATTTTTTTTAAATTCAAGCCGACGTCTTGAAGACTAGAACTCATTGAGTTCATGAAACCTTTAACTTAGGAGTTTCCAAACTTTGAGATCTACCTATTTCACTCGTTTCATTCGACAGTTCTAAAGCTAAAATTAAGGCTTTGGGCTAAACGTTTGCTGAAGATTAAATCTTTTAAAGCTAATATTTTCTATTTCTAAAACGTTTTAAGCTAGCGAGTATTTATGAAATTAGAATTCTGGAGTTATATAGAATCGAGTAGCTTTTAAGAGTTGAAGATTTTAATATTATCGAATCTAAATTCTGAAAATTAGAAACTTGGCACTGAAAAATATATATTTCTAAAATTAAAGGTTAAGGTAAACTCAAAATCTTTTAATCTTTGAGGTTCTAGATATGAAACCTTTAAGTTTAAGTTTAAGGGGGGGGGGTTGTCAGTCCAGAATTAAAGAAAATAAACTCTTCCTACCTACCTATTTATTGATTAGAAGAACTCCGAAATTCCCCGAAATGGGATAGAAAACAACCGCCCCCAGTGGTTATATATATCGCTGCGCTTCGTACCGTAGAGGAAGGTGCCTAGATTGGTTAGTGCCTAATATTGGATACTTGCTTATTTAGAATTCTATTGGTACTAGAAGCGTCATCTATTAGTTAGCAGTAGTGGATTAGTAGACAGACAAACCCTAAAAATTTGTTTGTGGTAATTTGCAAAAAAAAGTTTGTTATTTAAGAAAAACCGTGTTTGACTATTGGTAATATTTTGTGCGAGTGCTTTTGATCGAGAATTTTTGAGTTATTAAGTAAGTATAAGAAGTATATTTTATATGAATCCATTCTAGAATGTGTTAGCCTATGTTTACATACCATGAATTCGTAAAAAGTTGTAACAGTTTTTCAACAAACGATTTCTAACCTACTTGTCACTATGTTCCTAAATTTTTTGTGATTCCTAATATTGGATATCCAATATTACGACCCATAAATTAGTATTAGTATGTCTAACATATCTCCAAAACGAAAAAGAAAGGACTGGAATCCAAATGATATGCGTCAAGCAATTGAAGTCGTAAAATCACATCAGATGGGCTATTTAAAAGCTTCCCGACAATTTTCTGTACCTCGTTCCACTTTGGAATATTACTGTAAAAAAATGGAAAGTTTGAGGAAATAATTGAAACAAAACTGAGTAGAAAACCTGTTTTTACTGCTGAATTAGAAGGAGAGTTAGTAAATTACTGTTTGGAAATAGAAAAACGTTACTATGGACTAACGGCAGTAGATATTCGCCGTATCGCTTATCAACTTGCTTTAGCGAATGGTATACAAAATCCATTTCCGAAAGAAAAAGCAGCAGCAAGGAAAAAATGGCTACGTAAATTTATGGGGAGAAATAAACAACTTTTTTTTTAGAAAACCACAGGGAGTCTCTGCAGCTAGAGTTAAAGGGTTCACGGAAGAGAATGTGCAGAGATTTTTCGAAATATTGGAGCCTAAATTAGTTAAAATAAATTTTAATCCATCTTGTGTCTATAATGTTGATGAGACAGGGGTTACTTCCATTCAGCATAAAAATTCGAAAATAATCAGTTTAAAGGGGAAAAAACAAATAGGCGCTCTCACAACAGCCGAGAGAGGATCACTGGTAACTCTTGTCATGTGTATGAATGCTGCTGGTGGCTTTAAAAAATTTAAAGCTGAATTGATGAATGGTGCTCCACCAGCTGCTGTAGGGAAATGTCATCCCTCAGGGTGGATTCAGAGTTACCTGTTCACGCAATGGCTAGATCATTTCATTTCCCACACAAAGCCTTCAGAAGACGATCCAGTCATACTTATTTTAGACGGACATTACTCACACACCAGAAATATAGATGTGATAAACAAAGCTCGCGAAAACAGCATTACAATTATCTGTTTACCTCCTCACTCGAGCCATAACCTCCAACCATTAGATTTAGCTTTTATGACGCCGTTTAAACATTACTATGGTAAAGAAATTGAAGCATGGCTAAAAAACCATCCAGGTAGAACTATCACTTCCTACCAAATTGCAGGACTCGTGGGAGAAGCATATGTCAGAGCTGCTTCAATGGAAGTATGAACGGTTTCAAAAAATGCGGAATCTTACCTTTTAATTCCAACATTTTTCGGGACTGCGATTTTGCAATTCACGACAAAATGTAAGTAGCTGAAGAAGAAGGAAAACATAAACAAGATTCAACGAATGGGGATGGACAAAATGAGACGGCCACTGCTGGTTCTACCAACAAAACTCTTATTAAGCCTGCTGATATTAGTGCACTTCCTTCTGTAGCTGGACCATCTGGATTAGGAAATAGAACGAAAAGACGTAGCGGTAAAGCTGAGCTGATAAGTGGATCACCTTACAAAAAGGAGTTGGAGAAGCAGTTCGAACAAAATAGATTGAAAGAACTTTAGAAAAAAGAAGGGAAAGAACGACGACAATTGATGCCAGAACGTATCAATGAAGAACACGGATAAAACAATTCCGGCTATAAATAAGAGAAACAAAAAGCACAAGAAACCTGCAGTATCCAGTTCTTCATCAAGTGACGGAGAAAGTATTCAATACATCGACACTGATGATGAAATGGACCCTAATTCAGATGAAGATGATGAAGAGTGTTTGTTTTGCCAGCAACCATTTTCAACCGACCGCAGAGGAGAAGTGTGGATTAAATGCCATTCCTGTTCTAAATGGGCCCATGAAGCCTGTGCAGGTGCTGATAAACCAAAACAATGCATTTGTGATTTTTGCATAGATGGATAAATATTTTTTTTAATTGTTAATCATTACAATGCTTAAAAATTGGTTCCCTAATATCGGATAGTGTCCAATATTAGGACATTTCAGTATCCAATATTAGGACACCAATTCTAAAATGTGAAAATATGTGAATAACCATTAAAATAAATGTATTTTTTTTCTAAGGATTATTTTTCTGAAAATTATTATTACAATATCTATACAGAATGTCATACCAACATAAGATGTTAAAATTACTCGTCCTAGTATCGGTTTTCAAATTATTAATTTTTTTTAAGGTGTCCAATATTGGGGCACCTTCCTCTACCTGTATTTCTTTTTCGTCTTTATCCTAGTTAACCCAACTAGTATTCTGGTAAAATCATCAATCTAATTAAATGCCACTAGGGTGAATAATTTACTGTCGCGTAGGTACCACTGTTTTTTGTCAACATTTGTGTACTTACATCGCCCTTCTGATTCAGCCCTAATGCTTTTAATCAAATAAACACAATATCCTGGATCTATTTTAAGAATTTGGAAATGATCTCGGTGCTTGTTTTCAATATATTATTTACTAGCTGATTGAATGGTTTCACATGAGCTAACTACACTATCTTGCCTGCATTTGTCGTTACAGTTTAGTTTTCTAGGACGTAGTACACAATGATATCACACCCTCACTAATCATTCGATGATCAGCAAAACCTAGCAATGAAAACCTATCGTAATTGCTGTAGCAGTTTCCCAGATTACTGATTCGAACAAACGAACGACATCAATCAAAAACTTGCTATTGGGACGCGCCAATAAATATAGATGGCGTTGTACAACATCAAAGTGCCTTCGATATGCGGTAGTTGATGACGTAGTTTTTAGCGATTGTTGTTGCTGTGTTGTATTTTAATGGTGATCGTAATTTTGACAGATTAAATTTAATACTCGTTGTTAATATTTATGATAATTTTAAGTAGAATATTTAGGTCTTATAATTTTGAAATGTCATTAAAATGGAATTATTATTCATAGATTCCTCTCAATAATATGTTTACTGTACTACTGATTATACATACTGCAACAGAGGTACCGCATAATTTCTTTCAACAAAATACCGCGAGAATGCAGATCAATCTTTGGTGCGTCCCAATATGTTTATATTAAGATGTTTTGTGTTTGTAACATTTTTTTAATTTGTCTTGTAATGTGGTAACGATAGGCACTATGCCCAAATTAAAAGTGCCAGAGGACACAAGAAAGACATCTTAAGGCCCTGAATATAACAGCCAACCTGGCTTACTTGCAAAGCTAAATTTTTGATAGGACTCCTATGGCCGGTTTCACAAAGCTTCATTAAACTCCGATTAACTTAATTGTGATTAAATTTGTAATCTAGAAATAGAATTGGATAAAATGGTCTGTTAATATCAAGGTCTGTTAAATCTCAGCTTATGAAGTTTCTGAATTTCGAATTTAATGACAATAAGTTAATCAGAACTTTACAAGCTTTCTGAAACCAGCCATTAAATTAAACCTATAAATCGACCATGAGCTTAACTGATATACACTATACAGGCTGATTCTAAACTAAGGGCGTGTTGGAGTGCGTATTTATTACAACAGAGAAGAAAAAAATAGAAGAAAAGTTTGATGGTTTTATGTGACAAACACTTCCGGTTTAAGCTGTTTCTTCCGTTTTACTTTTTTCTTAATGGAACACCTTATATTTTTTAAATTATTTCAATAAGTTGATAAATTATCTTTAAAAAAAGATAAAACAAGTAACATATAGACCTAAAGTTAGTAATTAATGCGATATTAGCGTTTAAAGTATGTTATGTACTTATAACTGAAAATGATCCTCTACGCCTCTACGTCTACCGCCATGCAAAAAATTAAAACAAACGTGTTAAATAAATGTGTAACATCTGTCAATGATATTGCACGTATTTGTCATATCAAACATTTGTGTTTGATAGTTCTGTTCAGATATATGGTCATATTAATATGTTAGATGTTCATATTAATATTATTAATATGTCAGAAGAACATCTTTTGTGTTTCTAGCATATTGACGCAAATGTACTTTGACAGATATTGAACATTTGTTTATTACCTTCTTTTCTTTTCATTCTTTTTTCATGGCCACATATGATCAGTTTCACTTTAGTTAGTATTAATCTTTCTGCTAACATAACATATGTACGTTTAACATTAATTAGTGTTAGGTCTATTATAGGTCTAAGTAATTAACTTTAGGCCTATATTAGGTCTAACATTAATTAATATTAATGTTAAAAGTACGTTATGTTAGTAGAAACATTAATACTCACTAAAGTGAACCTGATCATATACGGCCATGAAAGAAAAATGAAAAGAAACGTAATAAACAATACATGTCAAAGTATATTTGCGTTGATTTGTTAGAAACACAAAAGATGCTCTTCTGACGTATTAATAATATTAATATGAACATCTAACATATTAATATGAATCCATATATCTGAACAGAACTATCAAACACAAATGTTTAATATGACACAAATGTGACATATCGCCAATATCATTGACAGATGTTGCACATTTGTTTAACTCGTTTGTTTTCTTTTTTTTTGCATATCCGTAGATGATCGTTTTCAGTTTAGTTAATATTACTGTTGCTGTATACATACTTTAAGGGGGCGTTATTGGCGCAAAATATTAGCGTCAAGATATAGCTCACGTTTTTCATTCAGTTTTCTTTTAATAATTGTTTTTTTAGCAAGGTAACGTTTGATGTCGATTGCTAAACTGTTAACGTAGTGTGGATCATACTTTGGAAGGAGTAGATATCTAAAATAAATTTTATAATCGTAGTCGAACATCGCCAATTTTGTAGAATTAACGTTTTCTAAAAAATAACCAAACTAAACATAATAGTCATTATAACACTGTTTAATAGCAAAATCTATAACAATGGATAAATGTTTTTGCTTACTTATTTAGTATTGATTGAAATAAAATAGATGTACACAGCGCGGAAATTTAAATATGGCAGCCATCAGTCATTTTTAGTTGAACGCTTTCTGCACCAGGAAGCGTTGGGTGGTAATATTCGCTAGAGTCACTGCATCTAGTCACCTAAGCCAGCTGGTCGATCAGAGTAACGCAAACCGCCGCCATATTGGGGCAGAGAAGGATTTTTAATAATGGGCAAATTAAAACCACGTTTTACGTGTTTGACATATTAGAGGTTTGATCTTTCAGAATAAGAAAAACCTTTTAAAGTAAACGTGGATTTGATTAAATTCAATACAGAACAAATAATCAACAATTTCGTGCTTTGTTTGCCCCAATATGGCGGCGGTTTGCGGTACTCTGGTCGACCAGCTGGCCTAGGTAACTAGATGCAGTGACTCTAATATTCGCGGGACATTTAAAAGTAATTTGACTTTCCTAATCTTTTAACTATTATTTAATAAATTCCCGAAGTAAATGCTGTTTTTCTTTACTTAATAGCATGTGACGGTTAATTTTTGAATTATTCCTGATTAATTTCTTAAAACGAATATATATTTTCAATATTTTAATATAGTAATACTTTTCTTTTTCTTAAAACCAGCAAGAACAATTAATATTTTTAAAGATATTTAGCAGTTTTATATTCCCCTTTTTGATTTCAACTACATTAAATTATTCCTTGGCATTTAAAAATTAAAAATTTCAGTTAAACTTAAAATATTTTGAAAGTTTACGCATGTCTGGCAACACTGTGAGCAGAGAACTGCGATGCGATCAAATAATGTTTTTATTAACATTTTCAAATTTTAGTTTTAAAGAAATTAATTCCGTTTTACGAACCGTCGCAATCTTTAGGAGTTTATAGTTTCTGAAGCTTCCTATTATTAACACTGGCTGCGATAACGCGCTCTTAAACGCTAATATTTCATTAATTACTAACTTTAGGTCTTCACTCACTTGTTTTATTTTTTTTAAATTTAATTGATCAACTTATAGAAATAATTTTAAAAATACAGGGTGTTCCATAAGAAAAATCAAAATAGAAATACCTACAGCTTAAATCGGAAGTCAAGTACATATTTTATTTAGTTCTCTTAAAGTATTTGTCACATGAAACCAGAAAACTTTTTTATATATTATTCTTCTATCTCTCATAATAAAGAAGCAATTCAATTGGCCTTTAATTGAAAATCAATCTGTATAGTATATAGTTGAAGATTTCCAAAACTTTCAAAATTCGATCGCTAGTTCGCTAAGTTCTAGAAAGACTTACATTTATCAAAAATGTCTGAATTTGAAATCCTGAGATTACTAAATTAGTTTAAGATACACATCGTTGGATAGATCTTGATGAGTAGATGCTAGAAAGTATTTTTATTTCTTTTGCAAAAAATGCACTTTTTGAAATAGAACAATAACTTTTTCTTTCCCGATATGAAACCTTGAAAACCGATATACTCCCCCTATAAATTGCATATCGTTGAACTCTTTTCACCTGATTACATACACACAAACTTTTTTCGTTTAATAATATCTACATATTCCCTGAAGTATTACTCGCTCGTCGAGCTTTGCATATTCCTCAAAGTACAAAGGACTTACCCTGTATTAAGGGTACCATCTATAAATTATACATTGTTGAGCTCTCATCATCACCAGCTATCTATTAGTACCATTCATAACGGTTTCGGAAGTTAGATTACAAGATAACTATCGTATATTACCGTACTCTGTCTTCGACCACCCTATCTATTACAATGTTTCAATCCATTTTTCTTTTCTGTAACTGTAATAGAAGTCTCGTAATATTTCAAGGTTAGTAGGTAATCTAATTGTCTAGGATTATCCATATTAAAGATCACAATGATAGATCACACCTTTAGAAACTGGATTGGCGATTAGCTATAATGCAATAATATACGGCACTCTATCACTATTATTTATGATAATCATTGGTTGATAGGAAATGAAGACGTCAAAAACATTATTAATGGCAAATAATAACACTTTTAAAGATACCGCAAGATTAACATCTATGACGATTCAAAACTCATTGTAATGCAACTAATCTTCGAACAAATATAATCATTTTAAAATAAATTATATCAGCTTTGTAATAAGCAACGGTTGAAAGACGATTAATAGCTGTGTGTATTTGATTTACTCAATTTGTACTTTTTACTCTATGCTTGTATTGTAATAATATTGCAAAAAAGGTCACGTTTGAAACCCAGATCTCATAGTCGTTATGCTCTTGTTATAAAATGTATATCTTCAGTGACGTAAGTTTACCACTGGTTACGTTCTTCCTTATGGTATATCGGTAAATACCGGCACTAGTTAGCATAATTAACAACTTTTTGTAACAATAACGTGTCTATTTTATTAATATAATAAATCTAAACATTTTACATTTAAAACCAGGATAAATCATAAAATGGGGGCAATTACCACGACAAAGTGTGCCGTATTGCGGTACAATTTTAGCTTGTATTACTGTTGTGTGCACGTATTTTGTAAAATTACAATGTGAGAACCACACACAGCCTTGTTTCAGGTTTTTTTCATATAATTACAGTTAGATAAAACTGTCAGCGTTAACATGAGAAAATTTCTTTATTTTATGTTTAATTAACTTTAATTAAATATAAGTTGTACTTTATTAATATGTTCATTGTTTGTAGCAAGAGCTGCGAATACCTCTCCAGTTGGATGTTCTTCAACGCCGTCAAGACTTTGCAAGACGCGGTATAATACGACAGCACCCATGTATGGAGTGTCGCTTACTTCTGGCCAGCCTGTAACTATTGTCCAGAAATTTCCTGATCTCTTACAACAAGTTGTATTTGAGGTATATTTTAAATTTATTTGCTATAGATACCTAAAATGATTGGAGAATTGCCGAATACGGATACATTATACTTTTTCAATCTGTATTTATCACAGAATCATTTTCAAGACAATTGTGTTAATTAAACAAATTAAGTTTGTTGAGTTTTACTTCTTTCTTATAAAATCATTCAAGATAACATGTACAGAAAAGTAATGACCTAGTTTCTTTAGCAGTTTCATTCATAGAAGTTCACAAAGTTTTCTTAATGGTGCTGATAGACATTAAATACCTATCCGTGAACTAAATTAGCAAAAAGATGTTTCAAATGTTGAGATCTACCTATCCTATTGTGTTGAGTTGGCTAAGTTAAGTTCAATCTAAAGAGCAGGGTAATTTGATTAAATTAATTTTAAATAGGGAAATGATAACGCTTCCAAATTAGGATGAGATTCTATATAAGGTTTAAACAACATATGGGCGCCACTGTGTTTGATTTGTCGTCAACTAACTGCTTTTTAATTAACTAATAGACACCATCATTAAGATTACTACAAGAACAATTGACTTCACAATATAACACTGATATATGTTTGAACCATCAGATGACTAATAACTATGATTTTATAATTTAACTATAACTAATATTTAATTTTTTTTATTATCTCCTTTATGAAGAACAAGGGAAATCTTATTGTTATGAAAAGTTTCATTTAACACTTTAATGTAACTCAATCAGATTCAATTCTATGTTTAATCAAACTATGTCACTTATCATGAGAATAAAGCAATTGGGTTGTGGGAATTATCAAGCTTTTCATATTAAAACTAGGCTGAAATATTTCTTGGGAGTCACTGTGTCCGCAAAATCTTTGGCTAATGATTAAAGTTTAATAAATAAGTAGATTAATAAAATTTTCATACACTACAAGTACTAATTCTATAACTCAGAAAGTGGTGGTTAAACAAATAATAAGCTTAAACGCATAAACTAAAGCAGATTTTACAATAAAAGCAAAACACAAATTAAACATCATAAAATGTCCCAAGCAGCATTTTGAGTCATCGCTACGTACCAGCAACTACCAGTGGAACTATTAAGTTTTTGTCAATAGTCACAAGCACGTAATTGCTACGGTTTCGTTACGCGCCTGGAACCAAAATGGGGAACAATTTTTGAGTAGCAGATACGTGGCGGCGTAGTAATTGCTACTTTCGTGGAACTACTTTTCTCTTTTCATCATTTTCTATACTAATGCTGCGATCGTGTCACAAAATGGATTACTATTTTATTTGTGATACGTACTTAATAATACAAAAAGCGATGAATTGTTTGATTATTTTGTCATTCCAATAAACCAAAATTATAAACCATTCCAACTCTTCTGTTGAATATGATGATGATAGGTCGAAAAATAACAACGAACCTTCTTTAAATATGTTTTTTAATAAAATATGACAAAAATACTTATAAGTTTATAGACATGATATAAACCATTTTTATATTATTTCTGTTATGTTCTTTTATGTGTTTAAATAAAAGATAATTCATTATTGTCATTAATTAACTTTATTATTATTGAGTGAGCAGGGAGCATTACATACACAATGCATACACTGTACAAGATGTGTGTCCCCCAAAAACGTATTGTAACTCATGTAAAAAGTCTCTTCATAGTACTCACTTTTTTTAGACCGTTCACGCAATAAAGAATTATTTTTTACACTTGTATCTAAAATATCTATTATTTATCCCCCGTGTTACATACAAGGTTTTATTTAGGATCGTATAAAAGTCCGTTAAAATAGTCTTAATCGATTTAGGATTTCCATTGAAATAGCCGTTTAGTGCTAATTTGGCACTTTTGATATTGGCACTTGAGATATGAACGATGCGCTTTGGTTCCAATAATAACCAACGCAACGGTGAAACGCTCCACATTTATGGAAGTCAGAGAGGATGAACTCGACTCGTCATCCGGTCAATGCTTGTAACAGTGTAGAAAAACCACATACGTATATAAAAATGAAATATCGATTATTAAAATAAATCAATCAGGTTCTATGGTTTTTATTTTTGCGAGTAAAAGAGTATCACAAATTATGATATAATTAATCAATAGGGAAGACGCACGTATTTATTTTTAATTTTTGTATTCGTTCGTTTTGGTTAGAAAAATATTTCCAGATAAGCAAAATTTCTAAAAACGCTCAATTTATTTGAAAAAATTAAATTTAAAAATTCTCCTCATTTAAAACCGAATTTGGCCTTGAGCTACTTCCCTCAAAGCTATTTGATGTAAAAAAAAGTAGGTACCGCTGTGAATGAGAAAAAGCAACATTGACAATCTACTCACCGTTAGATGGCACTGATAAAATCCAATAAATTGAGTTTTGAATTTATATTACCAGAAATATTTTAGACCACTTTAATTATGGCAGTTAATTACACAATAGCATAACGTACATTATTATATAAATTACTCATTAATAAGTAGAAGATATTTGAACTTGGAAATAAAACATTTTTCAAACTGACGGGTAATACAGGACTCTTAACTGTTACATTAGCACCACCAGTAGGTCGTCTTTGGAACTGTAAGATGTAACAAAGTTTCATCCATTAGAGGGCACCAGTAGTGCATTTTAAACACGGCCTACTAGATTTATATAAGCTTCGAAGCGAAGCTTATATGAATCTAGTAGGCCGTGATTTTAAATTTATTTAAATTTTCAAGGTTTTCAAAAATTAATTACTTAAAATTGGTAATTGTTTAATGCATTTATAACTAATATTCTAACTAATTTAGTAATGACGGCTATGAAAATGCAAGAACTTCCTCAATTGACGACATATGCGTCTTCCCTATTATGGGCAAAATCAACTACGTAATTACTAGCCATTTTAGTGTTGGAATGATGGATTTTGGAAAAGATTCCAAAATCCTAGACAATCGAATCATAAGTTTGCGTAATAGAACGCAAAAGATAACTTGCGATAACTTCCAATTTTTCATTCGATGGAGGCACTGTATACTTACCTTGATTTTTTTTTCAAATATGTATCAGAGTCATAACTACGAAAATCTGTTACCTTCATCAAATTGGTATCATAATTTCCAGTTCAACGAACTGAACAAGAAAAACCCAAATACAAGTCCTCGATTTTCGAGGGATACGCTCTGCGTGTCGCTCGGTCGGCGTTGAATGATCTAATCCGAGTGTTGGAATAGCGTTTTCTTCATCCGAAATTGTGAACCATCCGCCATTCAGAAGCGTAATAAGGATCCTCTGGATCCTTGCGCAAAGTAATATAGGCCTCTATTCGCTTTTGTAAATGAGGGAGTTTTTCAATATTCTCGGCCACTCTGAACCTAATAGTCAATAAAAACAAGATACTAATTTGTATTTTTAATTAGTTGTTATTATGTAATGCGGTTATTTTCTAATATAAAAACCTTAAGAGGCTTTTTTATTTGCAAGTTTATTAATAAGATTTTTTTATGTGTAGCTTTGCTGCGGTGTTACGTCCTACGCTGAGTACCAAATCCGATAATTGTATATGGACCTCAGCATCATTTCATTTGTCTTGTCGTCGAGCTTGGAATCTGGGCCCTGATCCGAACTCGTTTTGTATTAAAGTAAAATAAAAAAAGAGAAAATGAGCCAAATAAAAACAATATGCTACTATATGGTTTTGTTATGATCGAGGAAATCAGGATAGTTTGCCCAGAAAGATTTAATAAGTAAACAAAATAATATAGACTGCACTTAATTTGAGTTACTATATAATCAAATGATTGCTAAGATCAATCGCTTTAAAAATAATAGAAAGCAAATGGCACTCCGAGGCTTGTTACCACGCCCTTTGCGCTCTACCGCACGCTATTGTCGCCACTTCAAGTGCATCTACTCACCCAAATTGAGGATCGGAGATTTTGATTTGGAATTTTCTTATTCAGCTCAATGAATTGAACATTTTGAGTTCATCTTGCCGAATTATGAATTGGTGAAAATTCACCGCCAATACTTGATGTTGCTCATATTGTTCCACAATTTATTTTCGTTTGCAAATAATTTTATTAGATTCTCAAGAGTACAAGAAAGAAGTTGAGTTTATGTTTTTTGAACTACATCTCTTGTCTTGAAAATGTTTATTTCATACAATTTAACTAACTACCTTACATCACAATCTATCAATAATAAAAGTATTACAATTTTATTTTGTTTTAGGTATGTGAAAGTTCTGATTGTGACGTAGTTCGAGGTGAGTGCACACAGACGTACGTACCGTACTTGTTTTTGGTCATACCACTTGGGCCAGTTACATTAACCGGTCAAGATTATGTGTTAGTTGAGAGTGGTTGCGTTTGTAGACCAAAGTATGCATCACAATCGAATCAAGAAGCAAGTGCTATGGCATCAATACCAAGATTATAAGACATTTTAATTAAATAGAATTTAAGCCAAATTAGGAAGAAATAAAATATGTGTCATGGCATAGAAAGTGCTCATATTGTTTAAAATATTATTGTAATATAGATACGTATTATATTTTTTAGAATTAGACCTGATTGATTTTATACTGCTTTTATTTATTTTTATTTTCAATAAAACAATTTTATACATAAACAAACGAATACTTGTTTTATTTTCTGAGAATTGATATAATTACAAACTCAGCCAAAATGATTTGAGGACATTTTAAATTTCAACTACAGAAATTGTTTTCTGAGTTGGTGGTATCATCAGCATTTAGTTACACTAAAGAACTACGATGGTTGTCCCTTGTCTAATCGCTAAATCGATTTGTGAGAGGCAGACTACACTTCATTCATTTCCTTAAATTTGGTGCACGGTTGTACGTGTTCATTAATTATTTAAAAGTTCATTTAGTCAGATACCTAAACAATAAATGATAATTCCTTTGGTAAATTCTCAAAACAATGTCATACATGAAAGGTCTGAGGAAAATTTCGGTGAAGATCGAACGTTAGATAAGAGTGGATAAATATGTATATCTATTTAGAGTAAACAATTAGACCAGACAAAAAAACAATGCCAAATTCATTAGTCGGACGAGCACTCTAGTAAAGAACAGCAGAATACTATTGCATCTCAGATCCAAAGTATCTAACCCCCATGTATTCTCTCAGTTGTTACATATGGAGATATCTGGACATTTACCCAAAACAACCTCGACATAACAAAAACGAAAAAGGCAATGGAGAGCAGCAAAACCAAAGTTACAGATGCTATAGAACATTGTGGAAAATAAAAGTAGAGTTTAATAAACTGGAGGACTTAATGGACCCACCAAGACAATGGTGGTACTCTAATGCAGGGATGGAGACTGTGGGCTGGTACGCGAGAAAAGGAGAGAGAAGAAAGAACGATCGGATTAATGTGAAGAAGAATCAATCTGGATAAATGGAGACAGATGGGTGAGGTCTGCATCTAAAAATAAATCGACTAAAAAGGGCTAAAGAAAGAGTTAGAGAGGGAGGGGGGGATAGAGAGAGGAAGGGGAAGAGCAAGAGGGTGAGCGTGATGTATCGTGTACTGTAGATTTTTATTTTTAAACAATTCTAAAAAATATTGTTGAGTTGTTTCAAAAATGAACGGAAACTGCGACGTCCGACTTCCTTGCAGGGATAAGAAAATTATTGTGTACATTTTGTCTTACACACCGTTGTGTTATTGTGTTAAACCATATTAAATAAATAAACACAACTCCGTTAATCATTGTTTTACTATAGTTGTAAACATGCAATGAAGTGCCTACTGGTATATTATTGTTTACTTTGCTTTTGTTTGTTTATTGTTGTTTGAGAAGATACGATAAATATTTATAATATATTTATTAAGATCAATTTAAGATTTAAATCCACGAAATTAATTTTCTAATTTTAAAACCGATTGTTTGTCACAAAATCTTGTATACAGAGTATACATGCACTTTTATAACAGTTTAGCGGGCATCCATCATATCTCGTCAATCTCAATTCATTAGTAACTTTGAAAACGAAGATACAACAAACCATGATTACACCAAAACACAGATGTAAATGCTATTAAACTGACAGGCACGTAGCCAGGGGGGGAGCTCTAGGAGCTGAATAGGCCGTTGCTCCCCCCCCCCCCGAAGCATATATGCGACTTCGGATTTTTTCACTTTAACGTTTATTTTATTGTATAAAAGAATTTTTTTTTAATAATTATATTTGATTTAATATGTTAGCCCCTCCCGAAAGAAAATCATCCTGGCTACGGGCCTGTAAAGTGATGGTGCTAGAATGAGTAACTGGCAAAATAGCTACTAAATAGAAACATTCTAGAAAGTCTTTCTTCACCTTTTCACGTTAAAAGCACGCTTAATAAACGTTGCAATGTATGTACATTATACATGTACAGTCTAGGACTTTAAAAATGATTTGGTCGGATTTTAAGCTATATGCAACACATCTTACAAAATTAGATGTAACACACGACTTTACGATATTATAAAGAATATAAATTATATAAAAATTATATACAAAAACAATCATATAAAATAAAAGAAAGCGATATCTATTAAAAAATCAAAATTATTTGAAATTAAATTTTAAAAAATCAATGTAAAGTAGACAGTAAGAAAATAGACAGTATCTGTGAACTTCTTATCCATGCGTCTCCATAGCGCAATACAGTATAAGGCAGTAAACTGCTTAAGTAAACATAAAATTCTTAAAAATGAAAAATTAACTTTAAATTTTATTCAAATTCAAAGTACTTTCGAATACACTCTTGTTTCACAAGAAAGTGTTTTGGTATAACTTAAAAAAAGTTCCGCCGTGCCATCTCATCACACAGATTAATCTTATTTTTGGGCATTGTCTCTCCTTACGAAAGCCTGGTCAACCCAACGTAACCGAACAAGCGGACAGTAACGCTTTATGTTTGTGGGTTCTTCTAAAAACGAGGAGCACCTGTACCTCTTTATGAGCACTTTAAACGCCAAAAAAAAGGTGCCGATAATATAAAAATTACTTACTGAAGTCCGCCGATAAGTTTTATGGATGCGACGGGACAGAATGGCTGCTTCGGGAAGACAACGACTCGAAGCAGTCGTGCTTACACAGAATTGAAAATGGAAAATAACGTCAAAACGTTAGATGAGCCATCGATGTCTCATGATGCGGATCCTATCGAGAATGTAGGGTCTATCATCAAGCTGAGACTTTTGCTGTCATCACCTTAAAGCATCTATCGAGGAGGATTTGACAAGAGTGGTGCTCTTTGCCCTATGGAGTACGGCGAGAAACTGGTGGAAACTATATAGTCGAGAAGGTGGCAGTCTATAATTGATAATGGATGCAATTGGACTTATTATTAGATCATAGTGCATTAGTTTTTAACATCTATTATCGTAATAATTAAACGGTTTTGCCTAATATGCGTTTTCTTTTAGTCTATTGCGAACATTTTCTTGTGAAACAAGACTGTATTTTTCGAATAGTCGGATCACTCCTCATCGAATAACTTTCGGATAATTTGTTTAAACAGCCTGTATAAACGACTAGGTTTAAACCCGTCTTTCGGGCGAAAGGGACTTCACTTCACTTATTTAACAAGTAAGGGAACTATGTTTTAAAAAATGATACAAATTCTAGAATTTATGAAGAATTTGTAAAATAAATTCAGCTAATTTTTGCAACTTAACATTCCCTACTCTCCCAACTTTTAATAATTGACTGAGTACTTTACTAATTCAATTTAATTAATAAAATATTTACTTAATACTTACAGGGCGATTGGTATAAAAAATAAATTCACTAAACGAAGATAAAAAAGTATAGACAGATTCACAAATCTACTCTCCTTTTATACTTCTTATTACTCCCATAGAAAATTCTAGTTTACTTAACAAGACCACTAACATGAAGCCAAGCCGATCAGATTCACCTATTGCACCCCTCTGGTATGCTTAGTACAACTATATATGTGTATTAAAGGGACAAACATACTAACGAAAACGTCTAACATGCCCACTAACGCGAGGCCACGCCTACCAAACCCAACCGTTTTACCCTTTGCCTCATGCTTCAGTCAAATAGGTAATTTGGGCCATTTGGGGTGGAATTTAGAAGGGTCGAGTCTGTAAGGACAGACATATTGACAAACAAATTTTGGATTTTAGTATCTTACTATGTACTATATAAAAATTAAGAAGTGCCTGTCTTCCTGACCATTGTGGGGTAATCTCCAAAAGTAGTACTTAGATCGGTTTTGATGAAAATTTTGACTAACGCATTACTTGAAATTCTAAGAGGTGACTGAACAGGAATCTAAATCAGGAATAGGGAACAGCATTATAATCTGTTATTGATTTTATACTGTAAAGTTTTGTAAAAGATTCGGTGCGTGATTTAACAATTCGAAACCAAGTTCATGGATTTTCGCCATTGCAATTGCCGACCAGTGAGGGGGGGGGCATTATCTTGATGAAACAGCGCCTTTTTCCTCAACATGTGTGGACGTTTTTTGGCGATTCCTTCTTTTAGACGATCTAGTAAGTTAGCGTAGTATTCACCTGTGATACTTCTTCTCTTTTCCAGGTAATCAATATAAAGTATGCCCCAGGCATCCCAAAATACCGTGGCCATCACCTTGTCGGCCGATGGAACAGTCTTAGCCTTTCTTGGTGGTGGAGAATCACCATATTTCCACTGTTTGGATTGTTGCTTCGTTTCAGGGGTATAGTGATGCACCCATGTCTCATCAACGGTCATAAATTGTCGCATAAAGTCTTTTGGATCACGCCGAAAACGCTGCAAACACTCTTTTGAAACACTGACTCGTTGTTGTTTTTGATCAATTGTGAGCAGTCGCGGTACCCACCTTGCACAAATTTTTTTCATCTCCAAATTCTCGTGTAAAATTGAATGCACGCGTTTTTTAGATATGCCTACAGTATCAGCTATTTCCTGCAATTTTAATCGACGGTCGTTTAAAACAATAGCGTGCACTTTTTCAACCATTTCATCAGTGGTAGCAGATTTGGGTCTACCCGAACGTGGTGCATCATCGCAGCTTTTCCCACCTCGTTTAAATTCAGCAGTTCACTTTTTTACAGTGGACAATGAAGGAGCAGATTCTCTCAGAGTAGGACACGATGTTCGTGTTTTTCCAAAAACTTTAGCAGGCAGATACACATGAAGTTATGAAGCAATCGTTTTGACATTGTAGATTCGACTTTATGAAGGTTAGAACTTTACGGCTGTCAAAAAATCTATGCACTCAGAGCGCCCTCTCTGGGTCAGGCCGAAAAGTTTTCAACCCGCCCTCGTATTACAGAAAAAATTCTTATAATTATAATCCATAAAAACTAAATAAAAAAGAAAAGGTAAGTACTTAAAAGGAAGATAAAAATAGCATTCGTAGAATTGTGCATTCCTTGTTCTTTAAAAATAAACTGCCTACGCTTGATAAGATTGTAGCAGCAATTAATGGTGATGACAGTTTTTCAAATATGAAAAGATCTACTATTGCAACTCTACTGAGAGAAATTACATTTTCCGTAAGTTGCAAAAGATGTATGAAAACAATAACAAAGGAGTTATAACTTATAACACTTGTATTGTAGTTTTAAAGGACGATACCGAAACAGCATTTTAAAAGAAAATATTAAAATTATTGTGTGGAGAAGCCTGTATTTGAGGCAGATGAAAAGTTTTCGTGAAGAAAACTGAAAAATTTACTACCTTGACGAAACGTGGGTTAATGCAGGTCATACCGTAAAAAAAGGTGTGGACAGATAATTCCATAAAAACTCCAAGGGAAACTTTTTTAAAAGATTTGTCTACTGACTTGAAGCAACCGTCAGGAAAAGGACAAAGGTTAATTATTAGTTATTTAAGCATTAAGGGAGGTAAGTAATATTTACCAGTCGAGGACAAGTCCGAGACTGGCCAAATATACTTACCTCCCAAATTGCTTATAACAGTTTTTCCACTCCCGAAGTTGTTGAAAAAAAATGAAAAAAAAAAAAGATTCGAGCCCGGGATTTGAACCCGGCACCTTTTTGTGGTATCAGCCTTGTTTGGACAACTGCGCCACCAAGCTTGCTTGTACAGCTTTGTGAAATACGGGTTATGTTAATTTATCTTTACAATAATTTAAATAAAATATCAGTACGCCTTTGGTTGCTAAGGCTTTCATCTGTCTGTTTTTCAAACAAAGTGTGAGTATTAAAAGTTGCATCCGTTTGTAAAATGAATTTCAACGAAAAGGGAAACGAAATGGGGATTGAAGACGCTGCAAACGCTGCCTGTTCCTTCCTCTTGCCGGAAAAGTCGAAGGGACGTTATCAAAATGCATATAAGTGTTTCAAAGAGTGGTGCCAGAGAAAGACGCTACTGAAATATCGGAAGCAACAATGCTGGCGTATTTTATGGAGAAAACCAAGGTACTGAAGTCACCAGCAAGTTTGTGGTGTGAATACTCAATGTTAAAATCAACGTTGTTTATTGAAGACAACAGAGACATTTCTAAATTCCCAAAACTCAAAGCTTTTTTAAAAAGAAGAAATGATGGGTATAGTCCGAGAAAATCTAATGTTTTCACGCGACAAGAAATAAATAGATTTTTAGTGGAGGCTGACGACAATAATTTCCTCTTGAAGAAAGTAGTTATGATAATGGGGATAGCAGGGGCTTGTCGATCGCAAGAACTGTGTGATATGATGATGGAGAATGTTCAAGACATGGAAAGTATAGCGATTGTCAATATATCAGATTCGAAAAATGGTATGTCCCGTAAATTTACGGTTACCGCAGGTGAGAGAGATGCTGTTTGTCACTTGAAAATTTTTAAAAAATACCTGAAAATAAGATCTATGGTTAAAAGTGCCCATCGGCGTTTCTTTATGCGCTTCCAAAATGGTAAATGCTTAGGTCAACCTGTTGGAAAAAACACGTTTTCGTCAATTCCGAGCAAAATAGCAAAATTTCTTGGATTGAAAAACGCTGAGACTTACCTGGCCATTCATTTAGGAGGACTTCAGCTACTTTATTAGCCAACACTGGAGTCGACATTCTTGCACTAAAGAGACATGGGGTCTGGAAATCGGATACCATTGCTGAAGGGTACGTTGCAGATAGCCTGTCCAATAAAAATGAGTTGGCTAACAGAGTTTTATACGGCAATAACAGTCATGCTTCGAATATTATATTAGAAACATCCAGCACATCAACCGAAATTTCGTGTGTGAATGGAAGTGCAATTCTAGATCGGAATGATTGCAACAAAATCGAAGTGAAAAAGGACCTTCAGGGACTCGCACCAAATTTTGTTAATTGTAATTTTGAAAATTGTACTATAAATATAAATAAAAAATAAATGTGGGTCTCACATCCCGTTAATGGTCGAAATCAATTCCTGATGAGATACCTGATTTGAAGGGAGGTGAGTTGTTACTTACCTCCCGTTGTTATAGTAACGGGAGGTAAGTTGCTACTTACCTCCCGTTGTTAATAGTAACCATAGCTTGCTCAGTAAATTGCACTTGCTTCCATCAAATCAATGTCATAACAGTGTGCTTACTATGTAGGGAGTGGAAAAAATATATTACATACTGGATCTGAAAACGGCTTCATAGAAGATGGACTTTTGCTTTTCCAATCTAAAAAAGAAAACTGGAGACTACCATAAAGAAATGAACTGCGAAGTATTTGAAGAATGAATAAGAAGGATTCTTCCAAAATTAGAACAGAATTCTGTTATCGTAATGGATAATGCTGCTTACCACAGTCGACTATTGCAAAAAATTCCAACAACCAACACCAAAAAGGAAGACATACAAAATTGGTTAAACGACAAAAATATCCCATATAATGATAATATGGTGAAAGCTCAATTGCTAGCTCTGGTAAAACAAAATAAGCCGTTAGTTAACCATGTGGTGGATACAATTGTTGAAGCTACTGGAAGAATCAGTGTTACTATTTCATTCATAACGTTATGAACCAATAAGAATATGCACTTTTCCTTAGAAGCCACGTATTCAAACGGTTATATTGCAGTACCTATGACAAGGCGCGTGCTGGGTCAATCCTAGGGCCCGGGAAAATATTACCTTAGAGGGCCCCACCACCCCACCCCACTTCGGTTAATTTTTTTGAGATAATTTATTTATTTAGAATAATTATTAGATCATCTATTATATGGGATTCATTAGTTACTGTCAATACAAATTTACGTTCATCTTGCGGAAAAAAATTGCAGAGAATGAAGGTTGTTGTAGCCACGAGTGTGGGAGACGAGAGAGCCATGGAGGTCACATGCACCGCAAACTATGAT
This sequence comes from Agrypnus murinus, assembly GCA_929113105.1. Classification (NCBI taxonomy): domain Eukaryota; kingdom Metazoa; phylum Arthropoda; class Insecta; order Coleoptera; family Elateridae; genus Agrypnus; species Agrypnus murinus. The sequence continues at coordinate 133,441,269 of OV816028.1, read as the reverse complement.
TTAGCAATTGCGAGGGTAAAAGTCTGCATGAGCCACTATCAGCTGGATTATCTGCTGATGGAACGTAATACCATGACGAATGAAAAATACTCGGTTAGCCACAAATGTGTTGGAGTCTGGGAGTCTTCCAAGCGATCGTATCATCAAACGTGATCTGATTCTTCAAAGCACCAATGAGACTTTTCACCAATTGTGCTGTCAATACAGAACGCACAATTCGTCAGAATATTGAACCCTTAAATACGCTGCAGCAGCGGACCGTAACCATAGGATCGCAACCCAATTTTGGATCGCAAAAGTTTAAAAATGCGTCGTATAAATATTTATTTTTATTATATCATTTTAGTTCATGTTAAGAATACATGCTATAAGGACCTGTAAATTTAAGTAACCCCCCTCTCCCTTACGTATGGGTCGCTTTACCATTTTATTGATATTTTTGGGTAGACGCATCCGAGATTGCATAAAGTTCTCGATACAGAATTTAATTTAATGCCTTACATTTTTGGTTATAATGGACTTTTCGATTAAACGCTGAGAAAATCCGAAAATTTCGAGATTTTTTAACATTGCGGTTGAAGCCCCACTCGGAAATCGGGGGAAACTCAGATTATTCATATCAGAGACCTGCTTGAGTGATTAAAACAGTTTCCAGAACTGCACCCGTTTTTGTAAAGAAGTCCTTTTTTGGACCTAATTTTACTGGTATATAATACAACTAGACGATTTTAAATTTGAAAGTTTAGGAAGTTCCAACTTAAATAAATTCCAATTATTGATAACTGCCTCAGGAACAGGGTAATCCCAATCTATTTTCACCATCCATAACTGCTGCCTCAGCCTTTTTGCAAAGAGAACCACTGGGGTTCAAAACCTTAAAGTATCGTAAATTCGCCCTAATACTTCCGATAAGATATTTTTTGTGTGCAAGGACGATTTATACAAAATCATATTCCCAAATTACGTTATCAATATAAATATGATTACGCAACGTATCCGCAACATCAGGATATTTCGATTCTTATAAATTAGCAAGTTCTTAAACTGTTCGCAAGGCTAAAAAACGAGGAAGAAAATTATATTAAATCGTCACTATTCGTCAGGTATGGTCTAGTTGAACAGCGGCGAGGTATATTGTATCTACTTAAATATAATTTAATTGTTGATAACCTGAATTCAGCCGTGCCGTAGGGCCCTTCAAAGCAACTAAAGGCCCACCGGGAAACTCCTGGTATCCCGGTGGGCCAGCACGCGCCCGTCTATGACGAATCGAATATACGAACCTTTGTATAATCGCTGTAATACAAATCTTTGTATATTCACATCCATGAAAACTCCATAACAGTCAAATAATTTATTAGTAAACAACGAGATTTTTTTCTAATTGTGCGCTTTAGACTGTGGTTTTCGTTTTAGTTGTAAAATGAATCGTTTTGGAACAAACTCTACAGAAAATATTATAAATAATAAATAAATGTTAAAGTTGTTAGTATATTTTTTTATTCATGAAATAGTCTACCTGTATACAACTCGACGATCTAAAATACTCGAAACTCGACATATTGCCTAAAAACACCACTCGACCTTCGGTCTCGTAGTGTTTCAGGCAATATGTTTCGTATAATCGAGTATTTTCGATCGTGTTGTTGTATAATATCTGAATATATTTTTTTGGCTAAACGGGTTATTAATTATTCTCTAATTTATCTGTATCTAACAGAATTTGCATAAATAAAAAATAGAAATTTATATTTTTAATTAATTAACAATTATCAATTAACAATGAAAATACAATGAAGTGGGTGGTCGCGCGGTAAAAGAGTCCAACTCTTACTCAGGCGGCTCGGGTTCGATTTCCGAAACCGGCGAGAAGCTTTTTCTCGTCGATAAAGCTTAACTAGGTGCCAACTGCTTACCCTAAAGAGTAAGCTTTAGTAACTTGTTGCTTTTGTTGAAATACGAAAAAGGAATTCAAGCTCGGATCCTCACCTCTCTCTCTTACATCGCGTAGTTCAGTAGGGTTTGTGTCATCCAGCGCTAGGTAGCGCTGGCTGTCTCCACAGAAGAATGTACCGAGACACATGAATGAATGAATGAAAACACAATGCATGTACTTAATATTAAGAAGGATAAGTACACTTCACCGTGCTATCAGATAGGCACGTTAAGCAGTCGGTCTCGACAATCACGTAAAACACCTTTCTGTGGTTGTTGTTAAAAGTAACCGCCTTATACCACGCACAAGTATGTATTTACTTCAGTGGTTTGGCAATGTTAAGTACAATTAACATTTATACAACATAACAAGGTTACAATTTATTTACTTAAAAAATTCACTAAATGGGATTTTTGTTTAATTTAACAAGTACCTGTAATTGATATTCTTTTATTATTTATAAGAAAATAAATATGCTTATTAGGAGTGTTATTTTTTCAATATTACGAATGCAGAAACACACTAATCTAGTACTCCTTGAAAACATGGGTAAAATTAGTATTGCTTTTCTACAGTTCCTGCCTGGTACACTAATAGTCCAGTCAATTTAGAACAAATTTTCATGAATAGCGGAAAGTTGAGGGAAGTCCGTGAATTCTTGCATAGGCCTTCCCGGAGGGCTGTTAAATATCCCCCTAAAAGTCACCGTCTGTAGGTGGCGAGCTCGAGGAGATAATGAGGGTAAACCACGCCCCCTAACGGCTTTTGTCGTTTTTCTCGGAAACTATTAGGTTTATCGAGATGAAGGAGGTTAGGTAAATTAAAGTTTATTTAAATCTCTACCAGAAATATCCGAATGTTTTTTCGTACTGTAATGTATGGAAGACCAATGTCCAAGACACTACTTATATGTTATCTCTTGTAGAAGATAATAAAACACATGTAATAACTTCTATGAGATATTTATTTATACTCTTCTTGTTGATTACTGTTGTCATGGCAATCACTTAGCATGCAATGCCTTTTTGAGGTAATATGGATGTAATGGATGGAATATATCATTACACTACACCCCGGGTAAAAAAAGGCTGAACATGTATCAAAAGAAATGAGCCATGAGTCAAAAGGGCATTTAATGCATTCCTCAACAAAAAAAATAGCATACATTAATATCGTACTTGTATGTATTGGCAAGTTTAATGTATACTAGCTACAAAAAAATTAAGGTCATTTGCATCTTTTCAATGGTTCCTTACATGCTACTACAATAAAACTTATGCTAATAATTAGGTGCTAATAATCAAAGAATTGAAAGGCCTTTGCTGCTGATAGCTAAGGGGCATCAATTGCTTAGGGCCAAACATGTGTTGCTTATTGCAAGGTGATGTCGCAAACTTAACCTAATTAAAATAAACTTGATGGTACAGGAATCACTTGTTAGGACGTTCTGTAATTCTTACTAGAAAGAAAGAAATAAAATTTAGGAACGTGAACAAAACCAAGGAACAACATAATAAGTGCTTCGTGAACAAGTGATGCTTGCGTTACGATGTATTTGTTGTAACTTTTAAAATTAAAAATAACTATGTTAATGTAATCTAAAAGCGTTAGCCTAAGTAGTAAGTTTGTGGTCAACATTGATAAATGTAGTTATATTCATTTTATCCGTAGGAATGGAAAAAGTGGCGTTGTACTCATAAAACAGAGGCAGCATTCATAGCATTCTCCTAAGATTGTAGGAAGTACTAGGTGAAATTGCCTGTTGGAGAGTAAGATTGAATCTTCTTGTATCCTGTTGTTTGAGGAGAATGAACACTTGAAGCTTAATCCGGTAGCACATATATTTGGGAGGTCCAAATGCTATTCAGGATTGATTAGTTGAATGTTATCAATATATGATATCACGTAATGTCGAGTTGACAAGGCTCACGTGTCAAAATATAAGTCACTACTGTTATTTTTGCACTTGTGTTTATGGTGTATAACTTGAAAAGTACTTGAAAGTTAGTACACTGCACATAATGCCAAAGTTTATTAGCGAAATGGATTTTGCTATTATGATAAGATAAATTGAGTTCGGTCAATAGCAGTTGCAGTTGTAATTTTCTCGGTTAGCAAAAAGTCGAATGTTCGCATTGTTCTAATTACGAGGTAATAAGGCTGTTTAATCGCGTGACCTTTGCATAAAATTTCGCGTTTTACATAACAAAATTTTGTTGGTTAAGGTTGTTGCGAAGTTCGTTGATGGTTATCCGAGAAAACAAACGAAACATCAAAATTAAATAAAGAAAAAAAGATATTAATCCTGTTATATCCAAGAACAATCTCTTCATATGGCATCGTTCCAATGGCGAAACGAGAGATGTCGGCATCGCTGTGTCCGAGAATTGTTGAAGACATTTTTCAGGAGCTGTTACTACGGGTGTCGTAGCTTTTGGTACTCGAGGAACGTTATTGATGTGATTTCCATCAGGAACTGGAGGTGTTGTAGCTTGTAGATTCCAGGAATTATTTTCTGGATCCAATGAAGTCTTCATAGAAGATACGGCGGTTGATATCCCCAAACCGTCGGCCTTCGGAAGCTCTTGTAATTTCTGATTTAACAAACATTGGTTAGGACTCAATTTCAGCTGTATCCTAATTGACTGTGATGTTTTTGGAATGTTTGTAGGAGATTTTGATTCTGTTTGGTTGTGGAATAAATGCACTTTTGAAATCAAATCATTTGTAATATTTTCAGTAATAGAAGTATTATCCTGTGAAACATGCTTTTCAAAATTTGAATGTTCAGGATTATTAATACAGAAAGTATCAGTGGATGCATGTGCATTTGAAATGGCATTGCATTGATAAATGACGTTTTGAGTATCGTCACTTAATTGGGGGTTAGGATCCTGAATTTGTGGCGGATCTTGCGATATTTGATTACAGTTTGTAGTTATGAAATTATGATGAGAAATGATTTCGTCTTTGAATAGGTTAACTAGTCCAAAAGATTCCGGGGAATCATCTTGCTGTGACTAGAGTTCCTAAATGAAAACTTCAACTGTGTTATTTTAGAGTTAGGACACGGATGTCAAAATCTATCTCTTTCTAGGCCAAACCTAAGCTGTCTGAAAGCATTTGCATTTTCTGATTTAAAACCCAGGATTGGTTAGGATTCAATTTTAGCTGTACCCTAACTGACTGTAATGTTTTTTAATGTTTGTAGAAGATTTTGATTCTGTTTGGTTGTGGAATAAATGTACTTTTGAAATTAAATTATTTGTAATAATTTCTGTAATGGAAGTATTAACCTGTGAAACGTGCTGTTCAATAATTGAATGTTCAGGTTTATCAAAACAGAAAGTATCAGTGGATGCAGGTGCGTCTGAAAGAGCATTGCATTGATAAATGACGTTTTGAGTATTGTCACTTAATTGGGGGTTAGAACACGGATCTTGCGATATTTGATTACAGTTTGTAGTTATGAAATTATGATGAGAAATGATTTCGTTTTTAAATAGGTTAACTAAACCAGAAAATTCAGGTGAATCATTTTGCTGTAACCAGAAATCTGTAATCTCTTTGGGAGAAGAGATAGTATTTGATTTTGGGTTGTATGAAGTAGGTTTATCTAAAGAAGAACCCAAGTAGTATTTTAATAGTTCGTTGATGAACGTGGTGTATGGTTCGAATGAAAGTTTATTGTTATCAATAAACCTGATAAGATTCGAATGTAGAGTCAGTGTAAGAGTCAAAGTATCGATTAATCAGGACTATTGACATTTGTACATGCGAACTGTCAAAAATAGGAAATGTTACTAAATTTACTAACTTTGCCATATTGAAACGTAACCAATAAAATATTTAAGTTACTAATCTTATTTAAATGATAAAAAAGGATTGTTATAAACTTCTGAAAGTCGACTGCTTGCGTGAGATAATCAAATAACCGTTTCAAGATTCCAGTAGTGCAGGCTTTGTTTGTCGGCAGACAGAAAACCAGAGCAATGAAATATTGAAGTTGAAGATATGGTGTTGATCATCTAAGTTCTTCTTACGGGGTCACCAATGTAATGTATGGAAGACCAATGTGGTAATACAGGTTGCTTGTGTGTGGTCTTGTACACTACTTATATGTTATATCTTGTAGAAGCTAATAAAACACATGTAATAACTTCTATGAGATATTTATTTATACTCTTTTTGTTGATTACTGTTGTCATGGCAATCACTTAGCATGCAATGCCTTCTTGAGGTAATATGGATGTAATGGATGAAATATCATTACAGTACCTCGCCTTTTTTTTGTGTTATCGAAGAAAGAAGATATATTGCAACGTTCTTTTTAAATTAATAACACAAGTGCTGTTTAAATCGTCTATTCACAAACAAATATTTATTTCTATACACTAATGAATACACTATAAATTAACGCTATGATTATAAACCATTAAAACTATTATTTACAGACTATGAATTTCCAATATAACATTTATCTTTACAGTTACTTATTTATTTCGTTAAACACAGTTAATGACTCGCTGTTGACTGCCTCTCTTTTATCCGCCGTCGATTATATACCCCCATGTAATTCTTCTAGAAGTCGCTCGAACATACCGGTATACATCGAATACACTAGAAGGTTGAGTGCATTGCGCTGCGGCTCCGGAATGTTCCACAACCCATTGACGGCCGGAACAGACGATGCGTTGCACTCGTTACAATATCATACATAAATGAGCAATTTGCTCTAGTAATCTTGCTCAAGGAGCTTTCGGAAGTAACTTTTTGTGGTCTCATATTCGTCTGGAAATAGGTAAGAAACATTCGTTGAGAGCCGGACGCGATCGTGGTCCAGTCGTATTTTACCTTAACAATTCTTCGGTAAAATCCATCAGGAGATATTACCGTTATTCTTGGTGCCAGTCGGAGGAAAGTTTCGTATTGGCAAATTAATTCTTAGGAGAGTACACTGCGCTAGTCAATTTTTGTATCCCACTCAATACGTACAGGTTGTTTCGCTTTTTTAGAAATATTTAGAAATATTTATGTAGGTGCAATTTTGTTGTAAACTAGCAACCAGGATACTAACGCAGAATGTTTTGTATCTTTAAACGTCTGTTAACAGATAATTATAAAGATTTTGCTCCATATTTAGCATGCATGCAACGTACTGTATCAATATTAAATTGTAAATATGGACAATACCAAGATCTTAGAAATAAAGGAAATTAGAAGGATTTCTAAAAAAGCGAAACACCTTGTACGTATTGGGTTGGATACAAAAATTGACTAGCACAGTGTACTCTTCTAAGAATTAATTTGCCAATACGAAACTTTCATCCGACTGGCAACAAGGATAACGGTAATATCGCCTGCTGGATTTGGCCGAAGAGATGCTAAGGTAAATACGACTGGACCACGATCGCGTCTGGCTCTCAACGAATGTTTCTTATCTACTTCATGACGAATATGAGACCACAAAAAGTTACGTCCGAAAGTTCCTTGAGCAAGTTTACTAGAGCAAATTGCTCATTTATGTATGATATACGTTCTTTCTTCGATAACACAAAAAGAAGGCGAGGTACGAAAAAACATTCGGATATTTCTGGTAGAGATTTAAATGTACTTTAATTTACCTAACCTCCTTCATCTCGATAAACCTAATAGTTTCCGAGAAAAACGACAAAAGCCGTTAGGGGGTGTGGTCTACGCTCATTATCTCCTCGAGTTCGCCACCTACAGACGGTGACTTTTAGGGGGTTATTTAACAGCCCTCCAGGAAGGACTATGTAAAAATTCACGGACTTCCCTCAACTTTCCCCTATTTTTTCTAATTTGACTGGACTATAAACTCTGCCATGTTTAAAGGTATTTTTCACTCTGTTAAGGTAAAGTAATTTTGTGTATTAATTATTTGCTAATAAAAAAATCGCCAAGTGCAAATTTTGATTCAAATTGGTATTTTCGATATTTTGTTAAACTCGCTCTCAAAATATAAGGACACCCTTATAATTTGTCGTCCCAGACAGGGGTCCCGATTTTTCGGCTCTAGAGCGGATCCTGAATTATGGGTATCGCAAACAACGAAAGAATTCATGTATTTTTTTATGAATTTTAATTTCTGTAAATGTAAAGAATTCAGACATTGCGTAACCTATGCTCAGATAATCAGTTTAGGGCTCGTATTTTCATCTCTGATTTTAATTGCTGTGGATATGTTTATTGAGGCAATTGTGTCCATAGCAATTAAACTTCAATCAGAGATAAAAATACTGACCCTTAATCCGGCTCTGATACGAATAAAATATCTTAATAAATGGAACATTGTCACCTGCTGTTTTTTTGCCTTTGCAGGACAGTAATAAATAAATAGTTTAATTAAATATTCCAAAAGTCTAATCAAAATAAGCGGATGAAATAAATTTCGCAGATAGATAATATTTAAAATTTCAAAAAGATTCAAATATCCCACCAAAACCTTTTTCATTGAAAGTGGTAAAACAGAAATCGCGGTTACCTAATTTTTGACGCCACGCCATTTTGTGTGTCCCATAGCATGGATTTTTAAGATTTTGGCGTGCTAACAGCCACCAAAACACAAACTTTTATTAATTTCCTTAAGAAACACATACAGAAGAACCTGAAGAAATGTACAACTTAAAGTTTCGTCGAGTTATAAAGTGGGCCGATGTGGTTTACTGAAGACGTGCCCCCACCGGCATTGCTAAAAGAAATTTGTAATAAATCGTTGAATTTCTGCAGTTAGTTTTTCTGTTTTATAATAATTAATTTTTAGTTTAATTTATTATTATTCGGCCCCATGATGATGTACACAGTAAGTATGCAAAAATGTAGTTAAATGAGAGGTTAAAAATAGATTATTTTATTTGTGTCAACTTTCCTGGTACGGTATACAAATACTTGTTTGTTATGTTAAATGTATTGATAAGTTTATCTTAGGTTGTATGAAAGACAAAAATGTAATTTCAGGGCACAAACACCGAACAAGATAACCGCTTTAGCGATAAGGAGAAGAAACTTCTTAAACAAATGAAATTCAGTGACTGCCTAAGTCAGAGGGTTAGTTCGTGACTTAACAAGTTCACTTTGATCGATGAAATTTTTATCTTAATGCATTTTCAGGTTGATATGTCAAAAATTAAACTAGATGTTATAAAACCTTGGATTCAAGATAAAATAACTGAAATATTAAAAATAGATGACGATGTAGTTGTAGATTTTGTGTATAATCAGCTTGATGAAAAGGTAACGCTTATAGGTTTATAATTATAATTGGTATTTAATTCATATTTTATTACTATATGTAGTATCCAGATCCTAAAAAGATACAAATTAATTTAACTGGATTTCTGCATGGCAAGAATGCAAGAGAATTTATGGCGGAGCTTTGGAAACTGCTTATATCTGCACAGGAGAATCCAACAGGAATACCGGATTCATTACTGGAATTGAAAAAGGAAGAATTATCCAAAAAACGGGTTAGTATATTTTATAGAGGTTAGTATAATTCTTACTAAACCTGTTAATATTTAATCTTTTTGTATTTGTTTGTAAGGTAAAAATTTAAAGGGAATATACTGAAAAGAAGCCAAACAAGTTGTAAATATTACATTGCTGAATAAGTAAACTCTTATTTAAGGATCAATATTAGGAAAATCTGTTGTTCGCTATACATATTTAGGTGGCACGAGAAAATTAAGATAATAAATAATTAACAGTGCCATGGAGGCCATTAAGCAATAAAGAGATAATTATAACTGGTTATTATTTTCTAAAAATGAATTGTTTATTTTTCAAATGTTCATGCTGGTTTATCTTCTAAGATTACTAAACGAAAGTACATTTGAATTGGTTTTTGCAGAAAGGATCCAGTAAAATTTAAATCGTAACAACCTAAAAAAATTGTTTGTAGCATTTAACTTGATTACTTTCTGCGTAAAACAAGAAACAAGATGTTGCGTAATTGTATGTAATGTCTTTTTGCAGAAAGTACTGCACAAACATGCATAGAACATGTGCTATAGAAGATTCTGATTGTCCTTAGACCTTTCTGCAATAAGCGATATTCATTTGCTTTTAATGAAACTAATTGCGCCTACTACAGCTGGATATGCTTCATTAAAATTACTAATGCCATTTTTAACTTTTCAAATTATCAGCATTGTACACGATTTTATATAAAGTGGTAAAAAAAGTACAAAATTCTTTGCTAAGTTATACTATAGTATGATCAAAAAGTCTTTGGATCAGGGTTGCCATGAAATTAACAAGCTATCATTATTTTTGACATTTACTTCACAACTGTCATGTCAATAGATAATAGTTCGAATAAATTCCATTCTGTGTTCTTTTCATAAATGTTATTAGCAGATGATGATTAGGTAATACTTAAAATAACTGCAAGCACAAGAAATAATAATAGCATACGCTAACCTAACATTCTGTGTACTATGAGGCTCTGTTTAGCAGTGTCAGCGCGTTGCATTTTCTTGACACAGGTAGCTGTGTTTCCATTAGCACTACTCAAGATAAATTGGCGCTACTCTGTACAGTTCACAAAAACTACAGTAGAAGTAAATAATTCTATGATGGTTTTTACATTCCATAGCTATTGCGATCCAAAGACTTTTTGATCATACGATACTTGAATTTGTATTGAAGTTAAACTTTGGAGGTAATGTAGCCATGCAAAGTGAATGGTAGAGATACTACTTAAGCAACCGACACACAGAACGTAAGTTGTCATCAAAACAGCTACAAAGATGTTGACAGAACGTAAGTTGCCATCAAAACAGCTACAAAGATGTTGGATAGGAGATTACTAAATCACATTCACTATGAGCTGCAGCTTGTTAAATCAAATACGCATGAGCAGCAATGTTAGGTATGTATTACTGTGTGGGAACCAACCAATCCAGTTCTAGCGTTTCTTTGCCCAATTGCTAGTTTCTTTGATGATCTGCAACTATAACATGAATGTGGTTTAGAGAATATACAATGCAAGTGTAAAACCTGGAACTGTCGAACTAAATCTTTTAATAAATGTTTTTGAAGAAATCTTTGAACATGTTAATTTTTATGTTAAATGGGACATATTTTAGCGTAATTGTTATTTTTATATTGTCTTTTGTTTGTGAGTTATGACGACAGCAAAAGTTTTTCTAATTGGATACCCTAATTTTTACGATGAATTTGGAAAAAATTTGAAATTCTAATATCAAATATGCTAAAAAAGTTGATACTGTGTTTTTAAGTTTCAGGGATAATTGCTTTTAAAGTTTCAAAATAACAATCAAAGAGTTCAAAGTTGTAATAAAAAAAATTCTGTGAAGAACTGTCATAATTTTAATGTTAAATCATTTGTTACATGGCTACTTGATTTTTTTATTAAAATCTGGAACTTTTGATTGTTGACAGTTAACTTTAAAATCTCAAAATACAGTATCAAATTTTTTAAGTATATATACTTAGAATTTCATGCTCTCTCTCCAACTTAATTAGAAAAAAATTAGGATTTCCATTTAAAAAAATGTTTGCTAATGCATAAGTCATAAACAAAAGACAATCTAAGTTTAGACTAGTTTTGCCTTTTACAAAATTGATGTGTTTGAGGATTTTTTCTAAAAACATTTAATAAAAGATTTATTTTGATAGTTCCAGACTTTACACACGCACTGTATATTCCATCATCGTCACCCATCTTCATTGTGAGTGGTTGAATGACCAGTAACAGTTACTATAGATCATCGGAATAAGCTGGAGGTACACAATTCTTGTTTTAACTCACTCACTATGTTATTTGTTATTGCTGAGGTTGTACAACTAAGTATCCGAAGTTGTGGCCTTCGTCATGGAATGTCAACGTCTACCAATTGAAACATGATATCCTCAGAGGATCTTGATCAACAAAACCGAAACCTTTCCTCTGCTAGTACTTACGAATCATAATTACATCACCGCCTTTATTATTACTCTTTCTACTTTAACCACAATCTGGTCTCTACTAGCAATACAATATCGTTATAAGCCTCCGCCAGTTAACAAAGCCACTAGCTCACAGTCTATTCTTAAACGCAGAACAACAATAAAATTGCATTTGTCTAAGCGAACTCTCACACTGAAGCAATAGGCAACACCCAATATTATTGCTATCGGGTTGTTTACATTGAATTTAATCAGAATAGTCGAGAGGTACTGGCAAGAAAAAGGCCTCGACCCGCCATGAGCTTTAAAAAAAATTTTTTTTTCTGAGATCATAGAGTTGGCCCTCCTCTACAGACTAGGGATAGTGCCGAACAATTTTTTTTTTTTTTGGGGTCAAATTCGCATGCAAAGAAAAAAAAATTGGTTTTTTGCCCATAACTCATTGAGTTCAGTTCGGATCGAAACCGCACAAGAATAAAAAAATGACGGGCTCGCGATGGCGCGTAGAACGCACTTTGATTTTTCAAAATCGGTTAAGCGGTTCCCAAGATATCAAGCTTTGACTGTTCCAACCCTTTTCGTCCGGGTTTTGCCGCGGCCGGAGGCACCCCAGCCGTGTTGATTTTTTTTTGCAAGGAAGAAATCGACCCAGCGACTTGAAAATTTTTTCATCACTAGACAGTGAGGACCAGAATACTGTGTCAAAATTTCAAGTCGCTAGGTCGATTAGGGGGGGAGTGGGAGGGGGGATCGTAATCGAAATTAAAACCGCTGTAGCTTGCGCAATTTCCAGGGGTTTTCGCGCAGCCAACGGGGGATTACTGAGGACGATGCCTACTTTACTGGGTCATTTTTTTTTTTTCGATTTCGCCAATATCAGCCAGTTGCGGGGCGAAAAACCGATTTCCCCTCCCCCTTTTTTTGATTAAAATTGATTTTTTGATATGAAAAAAGGGTTGGGGGAAAATTTTGAATAAACTTATCGGATCTCGCTCGATTCTTGACCGATTTGATTTTTTTTTTTTCTCTTTCTTCGTCTCCTCACCGGCTTGCAGTTTGTTTACATTTTTTTCACTCTGAGTCCGATTTCTCCTCCGCGCGCCCTTGTTGTTAACTCATTTCAATGGTAAGGTATGGGACGATCTATATATAAAAGGAGATAGAAACAAGCTCTCGGGACACACGCGACCAATATTTTATTAAATATGTTATGAAGATATACTATCTTCAGATCGACGGTCACCTCGTTCTATTGTTTGTAATAGAACGAGGTGACCGTCACCTATTGTTTGGCTCACGTTCGTCGGCCGCCTCCTTTTGTCTACCAATGTGGCAGCGCCACTGCCGTTTAAAGAAGAGTACAGTGATATACCTGAATGCTTATAGATCTGACTGCATTTGTGCAGCCAGATTTTACCAACGAAAGTTTATTATGGAAATCTTCGAGAACATTCCAATGTATGGAAGTTTAACGCGAGAGGACAGGAGACTCCAAGGACGTAGGAGCGTTGATTATGCATGTAACACAGTTTTGCCGTTCGCGACAATAAACATATCACGCGCGCGTGGAGGCCCCGATAGAGATAGCGATTCGGGATAAAAAATGCATGAAAGGAAATTCTTTTGCCTTGAAAATGGGCCCGGCCCGAAGTCCCTAACCCTTTCCGTTGCCCCGCTACAGGGCAAAAGGGTTGTGGCCCTCCCCCTCCCACCCTAATGGTCCGATTGCAATCTGGCCGGGCTCAAATTAAAGATAAAAAAATTCCCCGTTTTGTGGGCAAAAAAAAATTTTCCCCCAACCCTTTTTTCATATCAAAAAATCAATTTTAATCAAAAAAAGGGGGAGGGGAAATCGGTTTTTCGCCCCGCAACTGGCTGATATTGGCGAAATCAAAAAAAAAAAATGACCCAGTAAAGTAGGCATCGTCCTCAGTAATCCCCCGTTGGCTGCGCGAAAACCCCTGGAAATTGCGCAAGCTACAGCGGTTTTAATTTCGATTACGATCCCCCCTCCCACTCCCCCCCTAATCGACCTAGCGACTTGAAATTTTGACACAGTATTCTGGTCCTCACTGTCTAGTGATGAAAAAATTTTCAAGTCGCTGGGTCGATTTCTTCCTTGCAAAAAAAAATCAACACGGCTGGGGTGCCTCCGGCCGCGGCAAAACCCGGACGAAAAGGGTTGGAACAGTCAAAGCTTGATATCTTGGGAACCGCTTAACCGATTTTGAAAAATCAAAGTGCGTTCTACGCGCCATCGCGAGCCCGTCATTTTTTTATTCTTGTGCGGTTTCGATCCGAACTGAACTCAATGAGTTATGGGCAAAAAACCAATTTTTTTTTCTTTGCATGCGAATTTGACCCCCCAAAAAAAAAAAAAATTGTTCGGCACTATCCCTAGTCTGTAGAGGAGGGCCAACTCTATGATCTCAGAAAAAAAAATTTTTTTTAAAGCTCATGGCGGTTCGAAATCCAGTACCTCTCGACTAGAAGTCTCACATTGGAGCAACTGGGCAACATTTTTGTAAAAGTTATAACAAGTTACTCCAGTGTGAGACTTCTGATAAAATTCAATGTAAACAAACCGATAGCAATAATATTGCGTGTTGCCAGTTGCTAGTTGCTGATTACTTATCGCTTCAGTGTGAGAGCCACCTAAGGCGTCTCTTTTCATACATTAGGTTGCCTCTATAAATCTCTCTAGATGCACAACGCGTTGCCTGTGTATTTACACCACAGTACAAATAATATAGTATATTATTAAATGGCATAAAATTCTATATATTTTGACCTCATCAAACTTTTTAAAATTATATGATAGGTATTCTTTTTAAATCATTAGAATATTCTGTTCTCTTTTCAACCATAATAAATATTCGTACTCTTACATAAGAAAGTTTTCAAGAAAAAGGTTAAAAATGATTTACGACTAAAGTCTGTCAAAAAATTCAAGAAATGAGTCACCCGCATAATAACCCATTCATATCCACCTGCTTAAATAATACGAATCGAAACCCCGTTCATTTGATATCTATCACCACATATCAGTGGCGCATTGCAATGATCTGTACTCATGTTTAGGATAGTTACTCTTCATAAAATCGCATAAAAGGGAATCAAGGACACAACTGAATGTTGCACTATCTTTACATGACACACTCGCAGTGAATGGTATCTGCATGATCCCGGATAGCTTTACCCATTTTCAGTACATGATTTGTGATGACTCATTTTTGTATTAATGGGTATACTTTAGTAGGCTTTGATTTGTGGTTCTCCAAGTAATAAATCATTATTATCTAGCAAGCTTAGGTAAATAACAAAACTTTAGTTATTTGGATGGTATTTAATCTTCAATTAGGGAAAATGAATAACAAAACAGTACCAAAATAAATAATAATCGATAGAATAAATAAATCGTAACTTTTCTCACTCATTTCAACTAACAGTCATTCATTAATTGGGTTAGATATTAAATACACATGAAGCCATAATTAAATAATTGAAGTATTATTGTAAATAAGATTCAATACATAATTCGCATCTTCGAACAACACCAGTACTAGTAGTAGAACTGTTTTGTTCTACGTTTTCCCTAATTTAAGATTAAAGACCATCAAAATAACTAAAGTTTTGTTATTTTATCTACTCTTGCTAGATAATTATGTTTTATTAATTGGAGTAACCTGAATACTACTAGCAGCAAATCATTTTTCACATTTTTCTTGAAAATTTTCTGATACAAAAGTATTCATACTCCATAATAAATATTCTATTATGGTTGAAAAGAGAACACAATATTATATCGATTTCAGTGAAAAATGTAATTTAAAAAAGTTTTATGATGTAATCACTCTCACGTCAATTTAATTAATACAAAATTTTCTGAACCAGAACATAAGGCAAACTTTAGCGATGGATCAGGTTGTTTAGTTGTTGGAAAACGGTTCGTGATGTGACTTCATCAAAACTGAAGCTCGCAAAACGGAGTTTTCCATGACTACGGTTTATAATTGCAAGGTTCTATAATTCAAACTGTCGCGGCGTACGTAATGGATTCTGAGGGGCTTTTAATATTAAGTATTAGCTGCTAATGAATTTCTAGATGATGACAACAGTGTTATAGACAAAATAATGCAGAACGTATGTACAAAAAGTTTCAACACAACAAGGAAGATGCTGTTGCGTGCAAGTACACTTCGTGAGATACATGTACAGATACAGTAGCTACCGCACTATCTTAATACTGACTTTTATAGAATGTTTAGAATGCCATGTAGTGTTTGTAAAAGCTTTTAATAGTAATTTACGTTATAAGTCCTGGAAATGGAATTTTACAGTCGAGTAAGATGTTACGGACAAGGCGACAAAGGAGCCAAGTTCGGAACATCAAAACGAGACTGTAAG
The DNA here is from genome assembly GCA_929113105.1 of Agrypnus murinus. Lineage (NCBI taxonomy): Eukaryota > Metazoa > Arthropoda > Insecta > Coleoptera > Elateridae > Agrypnus > Agrypnus murinus. The sequence goes on along the minus strand of OV816028.1, from coordinate 133,424,993 downwards.
ACCATTTCCAGGACGTATGACGTAATGCATTTTATTTCATAATGCAATTATTGCATTATTGGTTTAATTTAAAAAAAATTATATAAAATAAATTTCCGCATGCAAAATATGGATATCTATGAAGAACGAGTTTCCATGGTAACTGATTAGGTACGTACTAAAACATTGTTCAGTTGATTGATTGTATTTGCATCCGGTAAAATTTTTTACAGTCATAAGTGACTGTAAATTTTTTTACAGGCATACTAGACCGTAAAATTGCATGTTCTGAACTAAAAAGGTTGACGTAAAACTGACAAATGTGATACAGTATGAAATAAAAAGTATTTACACAGCTTTAGAAATAAAAATATATCATGGGGATCATATGATGTAGCAATTATTACCTAACGAAATAGACAATCGATGCATCCTTTACATTATGCTTTTCTTCCATTGTTAGTTGATTTTTATTGAATAATTAATAATGTTTAACAAAATAAACAAGCAAACGTTTTTTTGGCAAGCAAACAATAATTGTAACCTACAAATTTATTGAAGTAATAAAGTGCGTAAATACACAATGTAGTCGAATAATTACAAACCACAAATGAACATGACGGACGCTCCTCTCAACCATCATCCAATTCTTAATTTACAACAATGACGTCATGGGTTCATTGCGAAAACATGTAATTCCATAACCAGTTGGACCGTGTTTGTCACTAAAATTTGCCTATAAAAGGATTTTATGCCATTTAATAATATATTTGGTTTATACCATTTACCAAATAAAGCTGGTATAACAGTGGCATGGCGGTCCATGGAAGCAAGGGAAGCAATGCTTCCCTTAAGAATTTATTAAAATTAAAACAATGCTAACAAAAATAGTTAGAGTATTATTTTAAATTAGGCTCATTAAACTTGCGCGGAAAGATAATACCGATTCAAATGTGTTAGTTACACTGCATATAAGCACGGATTTCGTTGCTTCCTGCACGTCTTGCTTTCGGTAGCGGGCGAGTCGCGGGTGCGTTGTGGGCTACAGTTAACATCGTATAAGGTTGAGTTATTTTTATTAGCGTACTCCGTGATCAGATGTTTATTATAATTTTGTTATTTGTTCGATTTTTCGTGTTTGTTAAATGATACTTAAGCAATGTAAATCTGCGAATGAGACTGTATTTTGGAACATTTTATTATTTCAATTTATATAAGTTCGGATTTTTTTAAAGACAAATAATTCTATTTAGTTTGTTCTGTATGCAATATTTAAACTTGCTTTATCGTCATGACTGCAAATTCAGCTACTTCGGTGGAAGGTTCGAGTAACGTACAATTTGTAAAGTATTATTATTATTTGATAAAAAATTTCTTTCATACAGTTTCGGAGGAAATTATTGAGAAAGGCAGACCAAAACCAGAACTTTTAAATTTAACAACAAAGATTAAAACCTGCACCAGGTATTTTGCTAAAAAGACTGGAAAATCGAGTTTCATTATAAATAAATAGTAGTACTTTTTTTTTAATAAAGAATAATAGTCAACAAATTCCATAAGTATAAAAGACGTATTCTTTTGCACATTGTGATTAAATCATAAAAATTTGAAAATGCTTTGTCACAAAAGAACGTTGGCAATAGTTAGGCACAAGTTTCGTTACAGCACCTTTTATACTTCAATCATGTCAATCACAGAATTTCTACGATTCAAAGGGGTAAGGGCATTACCAATCATGCTAAAAATATCTTACTAGGTGGGAGTTAATCAGTATTCAAAAGAACGAGATGTGCCAAAAAATTACCAATCCGATTAATCATTATAGAGTAAAAGAATACTACTGAAGTGTAAAAATTCTTCCTTAAAAGACTTTTAAGTTTAATAATTATAACACTGTTTTTTATTGTACCTAGGTGTATTAAAATTTAAATCGTGGTTGCTTCCCTAGCCTAAATTCTCACCGCACGCCACTGTGGTATAAAGTGGGGTGCTTTAAATAAAACTTAAACTGACCTATGCTTGGAATTTGGTTTGTCAATAAGTTATTGATTCACACAAACATAACCTTAAACTATGTAACAGTAAACCAACAAATTGAAAGCTGGATGCTCATGGATGTCACAAAAGGAGCTTCTTAAGTTTAGATTTTCGTGTTTCAAAGAAAAGGACATGTATGGTAAAGTACCTTTTTGTAGGATTTTGCTGAAACTTTAGGTTTAGATTTATTAGGAGTTCTGAACAATGTTTAAATGGGACACTTTCAGAATGCTTGCACCGTTTGACCTCTAGAGGTCATTATATTTTAACATAGACCAAGTTACCATTTCTTTCAACTTGAGATTTAGACACTTGACAGTGTTTAAATGCTCAACAAATCCAAGTCTTTACCTGCTGACTAATATTATTCTAATTTGTTTCAAATTAAGAATTTGGATTCTAGCGACTATACACACTAATGTAGCATCAAGCATCGTATTGAATTCTTAATTGAAAACCTCCATCAAAGTCATCAAACAACACTATACTTTAGTATGCGGTATGTGACTGTTTTGCTTCCAGTTCACATTATACTTTTTCCTATGCCAGGGGTCAACAATCCGCAGCCTGCTAGGTAGTCTTATGCGGCTCAACAAGTGATTTTAACCAATTATACACCATCTGCAAGTGATTGAATAGAGCACTGCAAGACATCGGGGCCAGCTTGATCTCAAAATATTCTGTTTGTCGAGCCAAATAAGAAAAGTCTACAGACACATGAAGTGTCAGGTTATGTAAAAGCTTATGTACTGCACTCGAACTAGGTTATTCTAGAGTTCCTAAATATGAACTGGCTCTGTTTTATTTAGAGTTAAGTCACGCATGTCATATTTTCCTAGTGACAGATCATATTTTGAAATTATTTATTAGAAGGTTGGTAAAAATGAAAAATAAATTAAACTGTCAATATGACATTTACATAAATCTGAAACTGGGTACAGTTACTACTTGATTAAAAGCTGTCTTAAATTGTTAGGTAGTAGTATAAAGTTGATATACATATTATAGTAGTTTTAAAAATTCTCTATAAACAGTAAATAGATAATAATTTGCACATTAAAAACTTTTACATGCATAATAATAAACATGACATAAAGCTAACCTAAAATTTATAACTGACAGCTACTGAATTTGTCACTAAAGTAAAAAGAGATAAAAAAATATCTCCATTTCAGATAGCAGAGTTTCGGCCTAGAAAGAGATAGATTTTGACATCCGTTTCCTAACTCTAAAATAACACAGTTAAAGTTTTCATTCAGGAACTCTAGGTTATTCTGTGTAGTCATGGATTCACGTCAAGTGACCCATTTTCAATCACTCAGAAATGACCATTATTAGTAGATAGTCACATTTTAAGACTGGGCACCACTACTACTTTTTGCAGGCCCTCAAAGATAGAGGAGTAGTATATGGACTTTTCTTGTTTAGACCATTGGACATGGGACATGTACTTTAACCACGATTATTATTTTTATTTTTCTGTTTGTTTTATTTTAATCAAACATGAATAAAATTTCTTACTAAAATCTAAGTCAATTTATAGAATTCTTGTTTTATTATGACTGAAAAGGATGTAGAAATTCTGTCCCACGTACGTAACGTTCTTGAATACAGTATACTATTTCCGGTTGTTATTTTAGAATTTATGCAAACCAGATGTGAATTTAAATATCATATATTGAAACAAAATTGCTTAATAGGTCAAAGAAAAATTAGATTGACTCCTTTCAGTACAAAGAAATGTATGCAACCGCATTGGAAAATATCTCTGTACGTAACCTGAAATTCATGATATTTATATAGTACTCATTTTGCTAACGAGTGTTTCAAAAATTATGAGTTTTTTGGGATCTTTAATCTCAATTTCACATAAATCACACATTTTATGATTTTGGTATCATTGGCTTTCTTGTGAGCCAATAATTAACATAAAAGTCATTTAAAAAAATTGCTTTCAAAAAAATTAGTAATATCTTACCATTTCTTGGCAGAGTTGACTAGTACCGTTCATGTACTAATATTAGAATGCATTTCCCACTAGATTCCATTAAGATTATTACTATTTTGGATAATAACACATATTTTAAACTGGAACACTCAAAACACAACTACCTAATAGAGCTCATACAATAAGAAAAACATAACCTTAAAGTTATGTGTCACTTTTACTACCAACTGCATTTTATCATTTTGTGGTGGATAAAGGTGTTTACTATAACATCTTTATCACTGACAAATGAAGGTCGTTGCTGAAACAACGGCTTTATCTTGATAATTAGATACTTGTCGTTTAATGAAAGATGGCTTTATACCTCTTTAAAAGCTTAATAAAAGCATTTATTAGAACATTTTCTTAAACAAAAAGTGCACTGTTACATAAATTATTGGTTAAATTGAATCATTTCTAAAGGGTATTGTTTTTTTAAATGGCTTTCTGTTGGGCAGCGATTATTCTTTTTGTAAGATTATGGTCAGTTTATCATTCTACAATTTGTTGAGGTGCTTGCAGACTTTTGATTTGAGATTGAGATTTTTGATGTTCTACCAAATAGGCTCTTCTTCATTTTGGCCTAAAATACCACAGAAAATCATAGTGCAGATAATCAGATTTTTCTGACTCAAAAGTTGTCTACATAAATACATTTGTTGACACTGTTAGCCAAATTACTATCTTTTCCATTTATTTTAGTCAATTCTAATGTTTTTTGAGTATGGTATACACTGAAGAGTTCTTATTTTTTTTCTTCAATTAAATTTCCATTACAATTTAAACTGAAGAGAAGTAGTCAGGTTTGTAAAGGTGCATTTTAAGTTATTCTAAAAGATTAACCATTTGCTTAATTCACTGGAAAATGTATAATTTCAAAAAAGGTGTGTTGGATTTATATTTTTACATTTTCTCACAATACAATATTCTATTGTAGATCTGCCTAGTTAGTAACCTTTATTAGATCCATATTATTAGCTGCGGCAAAGAAGCAAAAATTAACTGTTTTTTTTTTAAATAAAAGTTTGTTTAATTTTTGGAAATTAGTACTGAGTCGAAAGAATTTAAAGATTTCTATGAAAAATTCTGATGCACAAAAATTAGTTTTCAATTCATTAAATTAATTTCTTGACAATTAATATTTTTAATACAAGAATAGATCAAGAAATTTCTAGAACAAGACGGAAAAAACAACTTTTTGGGGAAAATCGTATTTATTATAAAATAGGGTGCATGTTCAATTAACTGGAATCGTAGTTCGTGCAGTTGCGCCATCTCAATTGTCGGCTTGTGGGATGGGGCGTTATCCTGGTGGTACAAGACCTATTTCTTTGTCAAATGAGGCCTTTTAGCTTTCATTTCTTTATTCAGTCTGTCTAATAACGATGCATAATACTTGCCCGTTATTGTCCTCCTGTGTTGCAAGTAATCAAAAATTATTCCTCGGGAATCCCAAAATATGATAGCCATGACTTTCCCAGCAGACTGAATCATCTTTGCCTTTTTTGGAGTTGGCTCACCACGTTTTGTCCATTGCTTTGACTGCCCCTTGGTCTCCGGGAACATGTCTAGACATTGCGGAGAAATGGTCATTCGAATTCACTTTTGTTCGATTGACACCTATCTAGCACTATGCTTTCTCATGTCCAAATGTTGATGTAAGATGCAATGTACATGGTCGTATGAAATGCTTACATTCTCTGCTATCTCTCTCAACTTTATTCGGCGATCCTTCATTACGATTTCATGAACTTTTTCAATTGTTTCTTCATCGGTAGCTGTTTTTGATGTTCCAGAACGTAGTGCATTCTCTATGCTTGTTCATTGCGTTTAAATTCAGCAACTTAGTGTGCAACTGTTGCATATGAAGGCGAAGACTCGCCATGAACTTCATCTGACTCCATTTTTATTTGTTTAACATTTAAGCTTTTAAAAAAGAATATTTCATCACTGCATGGAACTTGTTTTTATTCATGATTAAGAAAATGCACAATTTGTTTACTTGAATCGTTAGTAACGGCGTGTGTTTGTATCCAATCCGTTTGAAAATTTGACAACTGTTGTACGAACAATGGCGCTTTCAAAACAAGTGACCAGTATGCACGCATAACGCCATATTATGGTTCGTTCTAGAAACATTCCGATCTATCCTCGCAATTAAATGAGTAGTAAATATGTAACACGATTATTTAAAAAAAAAATTATTTACAGCTAAAGTTTGGGCTAAAGCAGTTATTGCGCCACTTTATATAACCAACGCACGTTGGTCAATTTTTATATTGCGCAATTTCAGTATCTGTAACTGTTCACACATTCAAAGTTGCACACCACTTTTCAAGTAGCGTACATTTTTAAAATTGTGGCGGTATTCACACAACTTGCCATTTTACCAAACTTGCGCCATTTTCCAGATTTCACAATACAAAAAGTGTACAAGTCTGAGAGCACCTTTAGGTCTGTAATGTATATGTATATGTGTAATCAATTATTATCTGTTCACTTAACACAGAAACTGCCCAAGTATTGTCATGTTAGCAACACAGAGACATAATTTCCACATTGTAGAATTGGTACACCATTTTGTGTCGATTCATTTGTTTATTAATTTTTCATTAATGTTGATTGAATGATTGCCGAGTTATACCACTGTAAATTAACTTTTTGCTCCATGGTAATATATAGTGTACATGGAATCTTTAAAAATTACCTACTAGATTTCTAGAACAGCGATTTTGATTATTTTTTGCAAACATATAGACAATATACTGAGAATAATTTATGACAAGTTTCATTTGATTTGACCGTAGGATTTTCGAGTTATTACAGTTCAAAGTTCGACCTGCTCCATTGCTACTTAATATATTCTAAACACAAATTAATTAATTAGGTACCCATAATATTCAGGTACAATCTTGACGATTCATCTTACCGGTTGTTTGTACACAATGTACAAACAAGTACACAATGTTCTACAGTTGTACGTATAAAATTACGATTAGATGTCTTCGTAATTTTATACCTACGATTACATAATAGTGTGTACTAAAATACATTATTATATTATTATTACTGGATTAAGGTAACGCTTTTATATCGTTTTGTGTTTTACTGTTTGTGTTTAAAATACTGGGTATTGCGATTTACAAAACTTTGCCTTCAACATGTATTATTACCAAGGCGAAGCTCGACCCTGTCAGTTGTTACATAGTTAAGTAGATGCACAATTGATTCCAAGTTTTCATATTTTTATATATACCACTACAACGGATTGTGTTCTTAACTACACAACTAGCACGTTTCCTCGTACCATATGTGACACATTTACGCTTCGCTTTGGGCACTACTGTGTTACGGCTACAAGTATCTTGCGCTTTTCTATATTATACACTTATAAATATGTTCCGTAACAATACTTGAAATAATTTCTTTTTTATACAAAAAAAACTTTTCTCAAATCAATTCATTAAGACAATCAATTGAAAAAGCTAATCACCGTTTACAAGAACAAGAGTTATTAATAGATTTTAATTTAAAATTTAATTTGGAATAAATACGAAAGAGAGATGATCTTATAGCAAATGTAAGTAATATATTATTATTATTAAGATTAGTTTTTTATCCCCAATCCAACATTAATAAAAGCAAATCTATCAAGCCGAGAGACCAGCAATTCCAAGTTCTATTCAGCCAATAAGTTCAAATATTCATGACAAAACGCACCAGATAAGTGGAAATTCTTTACAATCTAATAATCTCAGCTCCAGAATTTTTAAAAGTGATAATAAATATCGTTTTATTGACATGAGTATTGTACCTTCATCTCCAGAACCAACGCTGGAGGGGATTATTTCATTTTTCAGAAGACCACTGCTTTGGGACATAAAATCCACATATCCAACAAGGATTCGAATACCACCTGATTTCCGTAATTGTCCATCACAATGGATACCTTGGTCAGAAGACCAGTAATTGATCTAGAAACTGAGTTACAATACGTAGTAAATCAGAACAGTATTCAGTTGATACGTTGTTTATGCCAGGAGACAGATCCACTAGTACTAGCACGTTATTCAACATTGCCAACAATTGAAGGGTCAGCCATAACAACGTTGTATGTAACATTTTGCTGAAATGCGGTATTTCCGTAGAAACAACGTCAGTATGTCCCTATTGGAAGGTGTTGGTGTCATAGAGATATAAAATATTCTTGCACTGATTCTCAGAATGCTAGTTTTAAAAGCGTGAATTTGCAGTACGCCGTGTAACATCATACATTGTAGTCTGTTGTAAGTTCGTGTTGCTGTTCAAATTCTTTTCTTACATACGTTGTTACGGCCGACCCTTCAATTAGTAATCCTCTTGAACTGCCAGATGGGTTTACGAAGCAATTCTGGCCAGTAAATGTTAGGGCAGACGGTTCTTATTTCTATCACTGCATCCTTTATGTACTTTTTGGGGATCAATCTTATTCAGACTGTCCACGAATATTGGCTCTTGATTTTTGTATAAAATCAAAAATGCTATTTTATCTGAAATTGACAATCATCTGTACACTATATAAATATCAACTCTACCGTATATAAATTATAGCCAAATAATATACAATATAATAAATGACTATTCAGATGAGGTCATAACATTTATTATGAGTGGAGCTCTAAAGAGACCCTTCTATATTTTTTCATCATTTAATATGAATATGATAAAAGAAGTTTTCTTTAAGCTCTTTGAGTCTTCATTAATATCTGGCATATCATTCAAATACTATTTCATTTGATTAGAGCTGCCTGCATATTCAACTTTTTCAATATTCTCACTAATAACATGATCACAATTCATACATATATTTTATCTCCATACTCAGAAACTTTGTCATCGCCTAATCTTAGAAACACACTTTGTAGGGACTGTCCTCAATAGCCTAGTAGATTTGGGTTTAATATGACAACAGACGCAAATTCCCTTTTTTCTGTGAATTTTTTGCATGACTCTCATTTTGTATGTTCGTCAGATACGATTAGTCAACACAATTATAAAATTAATAAATCCACGCTCCATCATAAGGGTAAAATTTTTATAATTGGCTATTTGAAAACTTAAATTGGAAAAAAATGAAAGTTCTAATTTCATAACTATCTAAACGTTTTCCACATTGTTATACTTCTAATAACTACCGAAATTGCAATACAAGATATCAGTAGGAAGAGCCACTTTTTGATACTTTTTTATATTAAACCGAGAGGGAGCATGATTTAGGGAACGCTCTTATTACATGCACTCACAAATTATGGATTAAGAAAATCTTGAGTATCACAAATTAGTTCATAGAAGTTACAAGAGCGTAAATATAGGCTTGAAATCTTGCCTATCACTTTATTTTTTGTAAAAATTGAAGTTATACTTGCATTCCCTGAATGATTCAAGCGTCTCCTGAATGATTCTATTTGATCTAATAGCTAACGCTTTATAACCCTTTAATTTTAAACAAAAATTAGTTGCTCAATGTTATGATGATGCTAGCGTTATGGCCGGAAAGTTAAACTGCCTGAAATTGGATCTGGTGCACCTTTAGCATTATTTACACATTGCACCGCCCACAGATTAAATTGGATTTTGCAGCAGGAGTTCTTTTTCGAGCCTAACCTTGCTAGGAAGCCACGAGCCTCCACTGCTGTAACCTATCCATTCTCAAAAACTGAAAAAAATCAACATCCATCAATTTTCCAACTATTTTGGAGCAATTTAATCATAGCGGGAACGATTTTCTCATTCCAGGAACGTATAATTAATCTTGAGGCGTTCCCGTAATGGTAATTTTAAATCGTTCCCTGAATGACAAAACATCAGTTAATTTCGCGCCATATCTACATAACAAATCAGAAGCAAGATATTACAGGTTAAGTTAAAGCGAGCACATTTCCGCGAAAGATGAAACAAACGAAAAATATGTAAATGAAGTTTTAAAAATACTAGAAGTGTTCACGAAATGACTATTATTAAACCTAACTTGATATTTTTACTAAATTAGATTTAAATATAAATTATTTCTCAAGAATATGAAATAGAAACATGCTTTCACCTTGACACTGACATCAAGGTGGTACTATTTCATTCACTGTACTGCTCTTAGCTGCAAAAATGAAGATCTCACATATCAAAACATGGCACGTTCCCGGAATGATGCTAAATATAAAGGACATACTTCACACGTGTATATCTAATAGGTCACTTTTTACTTCCCTTTTAAATAGATATTAAAGTGATCTCTTCATAGTTATAGCGGAAGAAAAACACTGATCATGGCCTTTTGGACAAAATTACCAAAATAAACTTGAATTATATACTTAATTTCTGAACCGGGGACAGTTCCCGGAATGACGATTCGCGGTTTTAAATTAAAGAAAAATAAGAGAAATTTTCGGTAATTACATTTTATTTTTGTTTTTGGTAAAAAGACAACAAAAACTAAAATAAATAACATTTTCATTGTTAAAAATGCGTTTCATTTTGTTGCTATCTGTCCGGGACAACAAATGGCCAATTATAAAAATTTTACCCTTAACGTTCTGTAAGCTTCTATCATATTCATATTAAATATGTGACCTCATCTGAATAGTCGTTTATTATATTGTATACTACTTGGCTATAATTTCTATTCTGGTAGAGTTGCATGTACAGAGACATTGTTAATTCCAGATAAAATAGCGTTTTTGTTTTTTATACAAAAACCAAGAGCCAATATTCGTAGACATTCTGATTCTGAATAAGATTGATCCCCAAAAAGTTCATACGAGATACAGTGATAGAAATAAGATCCATCTGCCCTAACATTTACTGCTCAGAATTGCTTCGTAAACCCATCTGGCAGTTCAAGAGAATTACTAATTATTGGCAATGTTTAATAACGTGCTAGTACTAGCGGTTCTCTCTCCTGGCATAAACAGCGTATCAACTGAATTCTATTCTGATTTACTACCTATTGTAGCTCGGCTTCTATACCAATTAACTGGTCTTCTGACAAAGGTATCCATTGTGATGGACAATTACGGAAATCAGGTGGTATTCGGATCCTTGTTGGATATGTGGATTTTATGTCCCAAAGCAGTGTCCTTCCAAAAAATGAAATAATCCCCTCCTCCAATACTATACTTATGTCAATAAAACGATATTTATCACTTGTAAAAATGTCCACTTATCTGGTGCGTTTTGTCATGGATATTGGAACTTATTGGCCGAATAGAACTTGGAATTGCTGGTCTCTGGGCTTGATAGATTTGTTTTTATTAATGTTGGATTGGGGATAGAAAACTAATCTTAATAATAATATATTACTTACATTTGCTATAAAATCATCTCTCTTTCGTATTTATTCCAAATTAATTTTTAAATTAAAATCTATTAATAACTCTTGTTCTTCTAAACGGTGATTAGCTTTTTCAATTGATTGTCTTAATGAATTGATTTGAGAAAAGTTTTTTTTGTATAAAAAAGAAGCTATTTCAAGTATTGTTACGGAACATATTCATAAGTGTATAATATAGAAAAGCGCAAGATACTTGTAGTGTTAACACAGTAGTGCCCAAAGCGAAGCGTAAAGGTGTTACATATGGTATGACGAAACGTGCTAGTTGTGTAATTAAGAACACAATTCGTTGTAGTGGTACATATAAAAATATGAAAACTTGGAATCAATTGTGCATCTACTTAACTATGTAACAACTGACAGGGTCGAGCTTCGCCTTGGTAATAATACATGTTGAAGGCAAAGTTTTGTAAATCGTAATACCCAGTATTTTAAACACAAACAGTAAAACACAAAACGATATAAAAGCGTTACCTTAATCCAGTAATAATAATATAATAATGTATTTTAGTACACACTATTATGTAATCGTAGGTATAAAATTACGAAGACATCTAATTGTAATTTTATACGTACAACTGTAGAACATTGTGTACTTGTTTGTACATTGTGTACAAACAACCGGTAAGAGAATCGTCAAGATTGTACCTGAATATTATGAGTACCTAATTAATTAATTTGTGTTTAGAATATATTAATCAAATCAAATGAAACTTGTCACAAATTATTTTCAGTATATTGTCTATATGTTTGCAAAAAATAATCAAAATCGCTGTTCTAGAAATCTATACCTTTTACAGTATGATTTCACACATGTGAAATATGATTTCACATTAATGAAAACTTACTTCACACAAATGAAAACGGAATTCATACTAACGAAAATTAATTTATCACTAGTGAAATCAGATTTTGCAATAATGGAAGAAGAATTCGCACTTTTGAAAACCAATTTCATCTAAATGAAAACAGATTTCAACTTGTATTTTATAAGTAAATAATCATAACATTAAAAATAATATTGATTTAACGAGATTTTTATAAACCAAAAATAGGTTTAAGTTTAATTCAATTTCAATTGTCACAATGATGCAGGATGCATCATAATATCGTTCGACATGGTTTGCATATCCAAGGAGATGTGAAATCTCTTAAACTGCAACATTGGCAATATCTTCCAAAATACGGATTATAAATTCAGAAATGATCGGTGCCTGGTTGTTAGCATGGGCGTAATTCAATATTTCATGCATTCTTAATTGCATTTGATGCTTTACCAAATATTTCAATATTTTCTTCTGGTCTATGCACACTGTCAAGATTTGCATGAAGAGATGCGTTATCAATAACGAATTTTGGACGTTGAATTCAGCAGCACATGTTTCTATTAATTGCCGCAGTCATATTTCGCAATGATCCGCTCTGTAAGGATCTAATGCCAAACTTCGTGTGGAAGTCATTGCTCCAAGTACATTACTTCCTTTACTGGTTGGAATGATTATGGCAATGGCTCTATGCTAAATGCTCTATGGCAAATTTTTGACCTACCTTCCTTATGGCGACAATAAAGGTTAAAATTGGTTTCGTCATCCAAATTATTGCTTGAAATTTGTTATTAACAGGATCATATACATCTTTCAATGTTAATGTAGAATATTTCATAACCCATCTGACCATTGCCTTTACTATTATGGGTGTCTTTTTTGTATATGTACTGCCGTATTTGTCTTTAGAAAGAGGTTGTGGAGTTTTCAACCATTCGTGTGCTGCTAGTATGTTCACACCTAAAGGTTTTGCTGTTCCTCCAATCTTTTGCCTTCCTCATATGCTTTAACAATCCTGGCTCAATCATTGGCCGAAATCTTGTACCACGAGGCATTTGCAGAACAGTACAGAAAATAGAAATTTTCATTACAACAAAACTTTATTGACAGTTTATTGACCTAAACGTTGACGCAAGCTAACTATGCATAACCAACTGTTTTCATTTAAATGAAATTAGTTTTCAAAATTGCAAATTCTGTTTTCATCATTGCAAAATCGCAATTCGTAAGTGATAAATCAGTTTTCGTTATTATTAATTCTGTTTTCATTTGTGTGAAATCAGTTTTCGTTAATGTGAAATCAGTTTTCGTTAATGTGAAATAATATTTCACATGTGCGAAATCATACTGTAAAAGGTATAGTAGTTAATTTTTAAAGATTCCATGTATACTATATATTACCATGGAGCAAAAAGTTAATTTACAGTGGTATAACTCGGCAACCATTCAATCAACATTAATGAAACTTGGTACAGGTAATACATGATATATTACCTATATGCTTGCAAAATATTATCTAAAACCGAATTACAGAAGTTTTCAATGCTTCAATATGTCCGCGTTGGTATGGAGTAACAAGGGAGAGAATAACATTTTTCTCCCCTTAGTACTAGAAGTACTCTGGTAGGAACAGAATCATTTTAGGTTATTTACTGTCGTCGTATAACAGTTACAACAAAAGTTAGAAATTTTGAAAAAAACCAGGTCGGCTTATTCGATATACTCCTTTATCTTCCATATAACTTGGAAATGTGTCTTTTCACCTCTAATTAATATGCTCTAGGTCTAGATAAATAGGATTATCTGGCCGATAACTTAATGCCACCCTCAACCCTGAGCTGTCCTTTAACCATTTAAAGAGAAGTTTAATGATTAAGGGCCGGTCTTTCCACCTCTCAATAAACTGGCCAATAAATTTATCTTCCCTCTATAACTTGGAAATGTGTCTTTTCACCTCAAATTAAATTATATCCTGGAGATAAGTTGGATTATCTGACCGATATCTTAATGCCAACCTGAGCTACCCTTTAACCATTTAAAGATTAGTTTAATGACCAGATGCTTTTGTGCACCTTTCTATATAATAATATCTTCCAATTCTATATAATATCTCGAACGGAGGGCAGCGCCAAGCGGTAACGGCAGCGGTGGTTTATAAACGCACATAGGCATTTGAACCTTTTCATGTTTGAACGGGAACGGTAAGCGGGAACGGCAACGGATAAGATTAATTATTCGATATACCGATCCTTCTAAATCCAGGTAAACCAATTATACCGAGTTGTAGAGGATAACTTAGAGAACAATAACCCGAAAAAAAAATCGTGCCGGTCGCCGGTAATTAATAAGAAAAACAATGTTAAAATGGCTATTTTGAGGTTAGAATATTATGATGTTAGGTTACAGTTAGTAAAAAAGTTGGCTCTATTTACGTGAAAATGGCGCAGAAATGGCGTTTGTGTCATCTGACAAGAATATTTTATAATTTTTACCTGTTTTTATGACGTTTTTCGAACGAAAACTCGTAGCGCTTGATATTTCCGTATGTATGCACATGTATGATAGGGGTCGGTATATCAAATAATTACCACAATTTAGAAAATTAGAAATAAAGTTTTCAGTTATAACCCAAATAACAAAAGACTAGAAACCTTATTTATAAAATTAGTGTAGTGTGATGTTTTAATAACAGAGATACTCCACATTGCCTCCAAAATTAGGATAAAATATTAATATCGTTTAGATAGATAGATGAAAGTTACAGTTTTCACCGTTCTTCGTGTAAATCCATTTGCTGTGTACTACTTCTGCATTATCTCTTTCTCTTACAGGAAAAAGAAGAAAAAGAAAGGGATCGAGACAAAGAAAGAGAGAAAGAACGTGAGAAGTCCGATAAAGAGAAAAAATATAAAGATCGGGATAGGGATCGAGATCGTTCAAGATCGCACAGGTCGCGGTCCAGGTCACGTCAAAGGCGCAGATCGGTTGAAAAACCGAAAGATAATGATCGGGGGAAGGAAAACGACAAAATTAGGGACAGGAGATCAAGGAGCCGTTCTAAGTCCAAGGAATTGGTCAAAACGGAAACTGAAGATAATGAAAACGGAAGTGCTAGTCCCAACAGTAAGGGCGAAAAAAGAAATGACGATAGGGAGAAAAATGGTAGGGCAAGCTCTATAAAATCGGATTCTGTTGCAAATAATCCAAAACACAGGTAAGTTTCAATAATATGTATAAAAAGTAAAAGGTAAATATGATTAGTATTAAACAAGCTGCAGACGATGCAAGTCTCAATTTTGCAAAAAAAAAAAAGTTAGTGAATAACTTACTTTTTATAACTTTCCCTTTTTAAGATATTGTCTTTTTAACATTGCAGTGACCCGCCACCAACGGTTTCAAAACTACAAGCCAAGCTAATGTCCATGTCCGGAAGTAACGCAAGAAAATCGCCATCGAGTTCCCGTTCAAGATCAAACTCACGATCTCGCATTAAAAGTCACTCGCATTCAAAATCCCGCAGTAAGTCGAGATCAAAGTCAAAATCCAAATCAAAATCTAGATCCTCCAGTCGTCATTCACGTAAATCAAAATCTGAGTCGAAAGAACGTATTGCCCGATCACGTTCTAAAGACATCAAAGAAAAGAAGAGATCACGATCATCTTCAGGTTCGAAAAGTGATTTCGAAATAAGAAAAAAAGAAAACAGTGTTCAGAAAAAGCGCCATTATAGATCCAACAAAGACACTTCTGATAGTGACATAGAAAATGATAAATTAAAAAAGCGAAAGTCTATCTCGAGATCGCCTAAACGTAAAAAAAGTGCAGAGAGGACCATAAAACGTAAGCGAAGTGCATCTCGGACACGTAGTTATTCTAAAAGGAGTACAAGTCGCAAACGAAGCCCTTCCAGAAAGTAATGTTTTAATGGTCTTTTTGTGCTGTTACTTTGCTATTTGTTGTGTTTTTGTGTATACTTTACAATACACATTCATTTATTGTTAAATAATGAACATATAAGACATAGCTATTTTATCTTTCAGGCGCAGCCCTTCTAGAAGTAAACGGAGCCCCAGCAGGAGGAGACGAAGTCCTTCAAGAACACGTTATAGTGCAACTAGGCGACGCAGCGGCCGCAGCATGTCTAGAAGGCGGAGTCTGAGTCGGCGAAGACGCAGTTACAGCAGAAAACGCAGCCCAAGTAGAAGAAGAAGCATCAGCAGGCGCAGAAGCCGAAGAAGCAGAAGTAGACGTAGTCCTAGCAGACGAAGACGTAGCATTAGCAGGAGGAGAAGCAGAGATAGGTTAGAATATTTGTAACTTAAATAAGTAAAATTAATCTCATAATAAATGAATCCAACGATGGTTAAATATAAATGTCTTTCTACTCTTAGGCGAATACGACGGAGTCGTAGCAGGGAGAGAAACTTTCCAAGACCATCGCGGGATAGACGCCGTTCTCGTTCAAAGGATATGCGGTCCCGCTCGAAGAGATCAAGATCGCTGAAGGATAGGGAGCGAGATCGGGACAGAGGCAGCGTACGTCGGAAGTCGCCGCCTGTCATTCAAAGAAAACCTAGCAGAGAGAGGCCAGTCAAGTCCAGCCCTAGTCCAATTCGTAGTAATAGGAATGAACGCAAAGAGGTGTGCGACGATTCCAGAGACAAAAAGCCGGTTGTTAAGAAACCGGAAACATTGAAAAAAGTGGAACCACGCAAAAGTGAAGAAGTGCATAATAAACAAGATGAGATTCGTAAAAGTGACAGAAAGGTGGAAAAAAGTGAGGAGAAGCGTAAAACTAGTATATCTGAGACACACGTTGCAAGTGAAGTGTCATCAAAAATTAAAGAAAAGAAAAAATCTAAGTCAAGGAGCAGAAGTGTAGAACAAGATAAACTTATACCTCCGTACGGACCTCCTCGATATTCTAGAAGTTTATCACGAACACCGTCACCATTTATTAAAGCAAACGAGTTTCCTCCTTCTAAGACTAGTAAAGTGGCAACGGTGTCTGTAAAAGAAGATAGTAAAAGAGCTAATAAAGTGGAGATAAAGGAAAAAGTTGAAACAAAGAGTGAGGTAAAGGTTAAGAAAGTTGTGAAAAAGAAAAGCGAAACTGAAACAGAGTCTAGTAGTTCCGATAGTGAGGCGGTTAGAGAGAAAGAGAACCGCAAGAAGGTACGAACTAAAAAACGATCAAAGAAACGGGAAACTAGTAGTAGTGAGAGTGAAGTTGAAGTACCACGTTCTAAAAAAGAATCAAGAGAAGTTGAGGATAGCAAAAAGAAAGATAGAAAAGTAAAACGGGATAGTAGTGAAGAGAAAACGAGGAGGAAAAGGCATGTAAGTTCTGATTCAGACGACGAAAAAAAATATAAGAGAAAGCAGCGTGCAAGATCACCCAGTTCAGAAGTAGAGAAACCGAGAAGATCTCGAAAAGACGACTCTAGCAGTGATGAACCAAAGGTAGAAAAGCGTAGTAGAAAACGAGATGATAGTTCTGATGCAGATTCAGAAGTAGAAAAGAGTGAAAAAGTTGAGAAGTCTAAAAAGCATAGAAAAGAAACGTCATCTGAAAGCGAAGATGATAGTAAAAAGAAAAAGCATAAGAAAAAGATAAGTAAATCTAAATCATGTAGTGACTCGGATGAAGAATTAGAAATGAAAAAACGTAAAAAGGATAAAAAACATAAAAAGAAAAAGAAGCACTCGAAGAAACATAAGAAGCATAAGAAAAAGAAGATGGAAACAGATGAATCGGAAAATAGTGATGTCGAAGTTGTAAATGAAGAAGAAAAGAAATTACGAGAGAAAGCTCTGAAATCAATGAAGAGATTAAACTCTAGTGATAAATCTGAGTGAATCTTGTGTTGATTTATAATGCTACTCAACTTAGTAGTCTTATTGTACAATTAATTATTAACTTAGATTTTATGCGTGGTTGTATTTTTTCTTTTTTTTTTTCTTTGGTGATTCATTCCGTATGTTATTGTCCTTAATAAAGTTACAAATGTATGTGAAATTACATTGCACATTTAAAATAGAAGTAGATTATATTTGTAATAACCTTTCCCTCTACTTCTCCTTGTATAATTAATTATTAGAGAAACAAGTGTGGTGTTCATATATTTTAGGTAATGCAAGAATTGTACAATGTACATTTAACGAATACATCTATCTGTTTTTAATTTAGTCTTACCTACACTTTTTGACATATATTGTGAAGTATCTAGTTAAATATTTTAAAATTTATTTATGAAAAGCATGACAAATAGTACATTCTGAAATCATAAATTGTTAGCATTTTTTTTATGATTAAGGATTTAAAATTTAATTGAACAAAAATTATAAGAGTGAAAATACATCTAATGAAAATAGTCTCATAAATTTTATTTGACATCTTTACTAATTTTCCAGTTTTAAAATTTAAATAGTTGTTTACGTTATAAGTCCTTGAAATGGAATTTTACAGTCGAGTAAGATGTTACGGATAAGGTGATGAAGGAGCCGAGTTCGGAACATCGAAACGAGACTCGTAAGAACATTTCCAGGACATACAATGTAATGCGTTTTATTTCATACTGAAATTATTGGTTTAATTGAAAAAAATTATATAAAATAAATTTCTGAATTTAAAATATGGACATCTAAGAACAACGAGCATCTATGGCAACTATTAGTCTAATTCAAGACATATATGAACGAGTGTCCATGGTAACTAAATACTAAAGCATTGTTCAGTTGATTTATTTTATTTGAATTCCGAAAAAAAATTTCAGTCATACTAGACCGTAAAATATAATTTTCCGGACTGCAATCGCTACCGTACAACATGGATAATACGATACAGTATGAAATAAATAATATATTATTATGCTATCAACATAAACAGAGTACTGTGGCCCAGAACAAGTGCTGCAAAAGTGTTGTTAGAACAGGTTTTGCCTTGTACGTATTGCTTTTATAGTATTATTTTTGATCATGTTCGAAATGGAGCTTTGAAGAGGCCTAATTTTTTCGGACCAACCTGCAAACTTCTGGGTCTCCTGATGGAATATAAAATCTTCAATTAAAAAGTACTTTTTAAGAAAGCAAGCATCAAAAATGTATTAGTTTGCTTCGACCCAAGCCATTTCAAGAATTTAAGAATATAAAATGTTACCTCGTTAGAGGAGTGTCACTGCCAATCCATCTAGTAGACGTCTTGACGAGCAGGCGTGCTCTAGACATTAAAATAGCTTCAAAATAAGGCTAACCACAATTTAAACTTTGGCTAACCGTTTGATAAAAATTTATTAATTTTTCAAGTGTTTTCAATATCTAATTCAGGCAGAGCTCAGGTAAGCTGTTTGTTATTGACATGATGCATGATCCAATTTACGTAAATCATTTGGATCATATTAACATTCTTCCTTGCTAAGTAAATTTTATTTTGATGGGTAAGATGCAAGTTGCTACGACAAACTAGTCGCTAAGACAACTTTGCCACCGACCTAGTACTACTTTGTTACACTAACAGTAATTGAATTACTTTTCGCAGTAATTGTAATGAATTATTTTAGCTCGATCCAGTGGAGTACTTATAACTAACCTAACCTAAATTTATGTATTACCAGTATGCACGTTTTAGAGAATTAGATGCATAGCTTGTCCTTTACAAAACTTAATGCTATCCGGTACTTCAAAAACAACAAACAGCCATGGTCAAGTCTATGTTGGTGCTTATGCTATTTATTGCAATTGCATAGCATGATGCTCTGATAACTTGCAAACATAACGTAAAAGTAAATGGGCAAATTTGGTTTGATTTGCTTTCACTAGCCACTTGTCAAGCTAATCTTGAAGCAGGTTGAGATGGTTTTGGAGGTATTCGAGGGCTGCTTGTGGATTCTCATCGACAGATGTACTGTTTGGAGTTGGAATGTCAGCCGTAAGAAAAAGTTAAAGATGCGGACCCAACACACTACCTTGAGGTACATGGTTACTTAACTTGGTTTAAAATAGCAGTCAGTTACAATTTTTTCAAATTGGAGAATGTCTTGATTTTATTTTTTATATGTAAAAAATATATTGCCAGAGGAAAAAAATCTGAATATATATACAGTCTAATAAATAAAACTCTAAAACCTTATTGAACACTAAATGGATGAATATCTACAAAGTGACTTTCAAAGGTAATTTTTGGAAAAAAGTTTTTGTTTTATTTCGAAAATTAAAATTATGGTATTTGATACCTTTTGAGGTCTTTTTTGACATAACACCAAAAAACGTTAAAAAAACGAACTGGAATACTGAATTGTTTACCATTTTTCAAAACAAAGGCACACAGGAATAAACTATGAAGTACGGTGGTAATGAAAATGAGACAGCTTATCAAATTTATTTATTGAAAAATATAAAAAAAATCTCCTAATAAACTGTTAAAATAAAACTAAAAAAATATTCTTTGGCAAAAGATACATATTATCACTATTTTTTAAATCTTTTTTCGTCTCTCTTTTTTTCTGAAGTTGTTCCCCTCCTGATACTTTAAACTTTTTTCTGAAACAATAATACTATTTAATTGGCTGTAGGTTATATACGATCATTTATTCCGTTTATTCCCGTAGAACATAAATGACACGGGAATGAAAAATTATATACAATTTCGCAAAAACATGCAGCAGTATTTTTTAAACATCTAATAATATAATAATAATATATTATTATTAGAATAAGAGACCAATTTATTTGAAGTGGTAATTAATTAAAATTTGTAATGAAAAATATGTTTTTCTTGGAAAAAACCTACCACGGGAATGAAAGTCGGTTCCATTACACACGTGTTTGGTGCAAGTTGATAGCTGTTCGAAGTTCTACTTTCAAATTCACACGCACAATTGATGGTCTAACTGATTTAAAAACATATAAACAACATTTTCGACACGTACACAGCAAAAATGATAAAACACCTGCAACGTTAATAGGCTTTTATACAATGCGCATGGGAATGAAGCAACCTACCAAAGACAATTTTTGAACTTAAATCTTAATCACTGGAAAATATATAAACTGAATTTTTGGAAAAACTGATACACAAAATGCATTTAAGATGCACAACTTTAAAAAATATAAACTGTACTTTATGATTAACCAGGCAAAAGACATGCCACGGGAATGAAAAAATATACATTCAAATCGCATAAAATCTTAATACAAAAATATTGAGATTAATGAATTTTAACGACCTATTAGTACAGTAGATTTTCTTCCTCCAAATTATGTTTATAAACACAAAAACTTATTTGGTCTTTGAATAGTGAGCTGTGACAAACCGGGGGTCACTTTCCAGATATTCACCCAAATATATTATCAATTTCATACAATTATGTATTATAATTTAATTTTTATTGATTTGAAACAATTAGTTTATAAAAAAATTAAATTTTTAAATTTGATTTCCTGCTTGCAATATCCAGAGTTTAACTTTGAATTTTTTGAACTCCAATAATTTGTCAATAAAGCACGATTTTGCCTATGCTGCATAATATTAAGAATGATTTGACGAAGATGACTGTTGATCTTGAAATACACTTGTCCTTTTTACTTATGTTACAGTTTGTTTATGAGTGATTCTTTGCTAACTATCCAATTTATTGTCACAAGCAAATTAAACTAATTAAATAAGAAAACACCGTAATATTTTACGAAAATTATTTATCTAAGATTGTCATCTACTGTTGTATTTGAAATATTTTAATGAATTACATTTAAAAATATTTTTGAAAAATAAGTAAGTTAAGATGGCAGATTTCTAAAATTTTTTGATTCCTTACCTATAGATGTCGCATCGTTCGTTTTAGCTCCATTGCAAGGAGGCGGCATAAAACCAAATTGTTTCGTCAA
The DNA here is from genome assembly GCA_929113105.1 of Agrypnus murinus. Lineage (NCBI taxonomy): Eukaryota > Metazoa > Arthropoda > Insecta > Coleoptera > Elateridae > Agrypnus > Agrypnus murinus. The sequence continues at coordinate 133,402,921 of OV816028.1, read as the reverse complement.
ATTTGCCGCACAAATGGGAATACAGATTATAGAAAATAGTTTTGATATTGTGAAGATTTTCACGTGAATATAAAATATCAAGTAGCGGCATGACGGAGTCTAACTTTCTAATGTTTTTACAAATTGATAAAATAACAATTAAATTGTTTCGCATCATTTTCCTATTTTATCCAAGGTTCATAAATGTCTAAGCAAGCTTAAAAAGTAGAACGTCTCATACATTTCCACTATTGAATGGGCATGAAGATGGCGGGAAATTTAAAATTAACGCGTATCGTAATGGTATGAATTTTTATTTTGTTCATTAAAAATGAAAAAATAAAATACCTTCAAAACAACTGGTAAATACAGAACAGTACACTATAATGTTTCCTTTTTTATTAAGAAGTATACAAATTTATTTACAAACTTCTTCAAAAACGAAACTAACTTCAAAAAGTTCTAAACGCACTTCTTGAACCATGATCGAAGTTTCTTTTTCTGCAATGTATTTCGCCTTAAAACATTACGCATTTATATACTATGTTTAATTTTGATTATTTCCTTTATACACATAACAATGCCTACTTACCATGGTTACTGTCACTTTAATAATGAAAAAAATTGAAATCTCAAAATTTAACCACGATTCAATTTCTGTCAAAATTTTATCGCTCCTCGACTAATCTTAAACTCGTTATAAAAGGTGCTTAGACAAAGTGAATGTGCAGACAATGGAAACATATTTAAAAATTGTAATCACGCCGAATATAAAACAGCCTGATTAAATTTGACGATTTTTTGTTAAAATGTCTTGCTCTAAAGAAATATGTCTCGAAATCTTTCCCCCTAAAACCCATCGTGCTACGCACTCGGGATTTGGTTGCGCGGATAAATTTACTAGACGTATTTCTGAGCAAAACATTCTGACACAAACCGTCAAAATTTATGCGCCTATTTTACATGCACTTGGAATATTACTGTTTATAATATTTACATACAGGAAATGTTATTTAATTTTAATGACGGATTATTTGTTATTACATTAATGAATCTACAATCGTTGCAAGTTATCATTGGCATATACATACTTTCAACAAAAAACTAAATATTTTGTCAACTTAGGATGATTTTTTACAAATATGCAGCACAAGCTAGATACGTAGCCAATAGGTTGAGTTCTCGTATTGTGGCTTGCACACCCGAGTACTGTCCTGATATATTAGCAGCGTTGTCATAACTCTAGCCACGGCAGTTTGCAAGGTCAATTCCCATTATGTTCAAAAAGGCATAAAGAGCATCAACAAACTGTTGGTCTATATGACCTGTGTTCGGCAAGAATATCAGGAATCGTTCCACTGGAGACCCAATCTTATTGACGTATCTCAAATCAACAGTTACTTGCTCGATGTGGCTGATATCAGGTGTTGAGTCGATTATTTTATTTAATAATTAGCATTTTTATTTCATCTACAATTTTATCCCGTACTTGTACCTTTACCCTAAATTGTACAATATCGTCTGCCATGAATATGTCGAATTAGGCGATTAACTTTATTACGCCCAAAAAATTTCCATTCGACACGTTGCCAATTGTTTCACTATGTCCGCGTATTGCTAGACCACGTGAGGGCAACATTTTGATCCTTTTTACAACTCTCAGTAACACAGTGCGCCAGTAATAGACTTCTTTGGCAAGTTGCTGTATCAAAAGACTGTCAATGCGACTGGAAATTCTCACGCGTGCAATGAAGGCGGACACGCGTTGACGGTGTTCTGGACTATTTTCATGATCGTCAATTCTTTTGGGATTCCTCCAGTCACTAAATATAACTGTAGCAAATTTTGTGGAGCCCCCATAAACTACACTTACCACATTAACCAAACTCGCTTGCATGTTTCCCCGTTGGGATGACGTCTTGAGAACAGAGACTTTGTGCAATGTCTTGTCGTACTATCAGCGTACTTTCGCGTTGATTGCAAAAATTCACTGTCATCATTTTGATTTACTCCACATTTTATTTTTATCTCAAACAGCCTCGGTGATCTTCCATTTAGCTGGATCAGGTTCATTTTCTTTCTAGAGCTTCCCTGTGTGTACTTAATAAGAAGAGTGGTGAAATTAGACCAATTGCTGTGGGAAATACTTTCAGAAGACTTGCCGCTAAAGTGATTTGGAATAGTAGAGACTTAAATGCCCTGACGAGGCTACTCTTATTCCAGTTGTCCCTTTCTTTCAGAATAATTGGGATCTCATGAATATAAAACAACCCGCTCAACTTTTAATTTTGAAAATAAAATTGACAAACGCTAGATATTTAGCTTCTTGTGAAAATAAATCCGGTGCATGGTTGAACGTCATCTGCTCAAAAGCTATTAGAACATTACTAGATAACAATACTTTCCGAATATCTGTTGCCTTACGGCTTGAATGTAACATACGTATGTATCATTTGTGGATCAGAAGTAGGTAGTCAATGTACCCATGGACTTAATTTCTCCAAAAGTACTTTTTAAAAAGGAGCTTGGCATCAGTCGAATTTCCTTCTGTACTGGCACTAACTGGACTTACAACGGACGAGGGAAAGAGACCTGATGGAATGACTCTTATCCCATGGATAAATGGACAAATTTTTATTTGGGATAGCACTTGCAGTGATACCTTAGCTCCGTCATATTTTCCTTCATATCTGCTAGAAAAGTTGCAGCTAATGTAGCTTTGAAGAAGTTAAATAGGTATAAGAATATAATAAATCAAAACTATTATTTCGTGGCCTGCGTGAAGTTGGCACCCCCAATAAGAATTTCGAGAAAAAAACTATTGCATAATTTGGCCCAAGTTATGCCCAGTTTTGACCAATAGTTGCTTTACTTTGCCCAGCCCCCCTTAACTCGTGAGTCAAAAGCCGAATTTCTATGGTGTAGCCCCCCCATAAGCGATTGCAATAAAATAAAGTAGGCCATAATTTTGCCCAAGTTATGCCCAGTTTTGACCAATAGTTATTTTATTTTGCCCAGCCCTCCTTAACTCGTGAGTCAAAAGCCGAATTTCTATGGTGTAAGTTTTTGGCACCCTCATAAAAGAATGTCGAGAAAAAACTATTGCATAATTCGGCTCAAGTTATACCCCAGTTTATAAATACCTAGCATTTAAGTTCGTTAAACAGTTTATAATTATAGTGTTAAATAATTAGTTAAGATTAAATTAGCGCATGTAAATAATATTTCTCTTGTTAATGACGATTAAACAGCATTTTGTTATTATTTTAAAAAGACCGTTCCATATTGTTGTAACAGCTTTTCAGTTAGTAAATGTTTGTTTTTGTTTAATAATAGGGAGAAGAAGTGCATACGTCATACCGTGCCTGACGTCATAATTCTTTCCTCGCAACGCGCATGTTCGCATCGCTCTACTTCGCTGTAAACCGTTTGTTTGACGGTTTTGACACTGTTGACAGTTGGAAGAGAAAACGTGACGCTACTTTGTGAGGTTAAAATAATAGATAGGTACTATCACAAATAAAATATTGAAACAACAATGGGTGAAAGCCATTGGGTAAGTGTTTTTATAGCTTGTAAACATCCTTTTTAACACTATCAATAATCAGAAATGAAAATATAATGTGCCTTATTGAAGTACATGCGCGTTGCGAGGAAAGAATTATGACGTCAGGCACGGTATGACGTATGCACTTCTTCTCCCTATTATGTATGAAATAGTATACTATAATAAATGTTATTTCCAATATTCAACTATTTATTTATAAATGCTGCCTTAGTCCTAGTATAGCACGTATTACAACATTTATACAACGTTTTAATGACGTCGTTGAACTACGTTTTAATGACGTCTTAAATTGTCGTCTTTGGGTTGTGACATATTGCTGTCAGTTTTACGACAATTTGACATCATTTTAATCCGTCATATGACGTCGTTACTGCCGGAAAAATGGCGACGATATGACGTCATTGTACTGACTGGGTTGTCGCCGAGAAGAGTTACATGATATGTTTGATATGATATCGAAGGTATTGGATCACAATTGGAGGTGACCATTCCATATACTAGTTAAAACCAATCAAAAACGAATCTTTATTACTGTACTGAAGAAGGCTAAAAATATGCTTCGCAAAATGTTAGTTTGTGGATACCGAAAGAACCAATGAATTCACTCAGTCGGAGAATGCCCAAAAAATTGCGGAGTGGCTTGGTTTAAAAGATCCTGAAAAGTATACTGAGCATTGTTTCCGTCGCACGTGTGTTATATGCTTCTTGCTAATGCTGGTGTAATCAAGGCCGTATTCAAGGGAGGGGTTTAAGGGGTCTGAACCCCCTCCCCGAAACTAAACTTAATACTAATAAATGACAACAAAATAAAATTATTTTTCAATTCTGCTTCCTCCCGAAAATAAATTCCCCCAGAACCCCCCCGAAAATAAATTCCCCCAGAACCCCCCCCCCCGGAAATAAATTTCTGGCTACGGCCCTGGATGTAGTAATACTAAAAAGACACGGCGGATAGAAGAGTACTTTGGTGGCGGAAAGATATATTAAAGAGTCTATCAAAGGTAAACGGAAAATCGCCCGCATTACAAGGGGATGAAAACTTCGTAGAAGTATAGCAGAAAAAACACTCAGAGTTTTCTATGATTGCTTCAACGTTTCAACATCTGCTAATACGGTTTTATTTCTCTAATTATATCATCTAACATATAAGGAAAATGCGGATTAACCATCGCTCTTAAAATTAAATTGTGGAATGTATAGCTGTTATTGATTTCTGTTTTAATATTAAATTGCATAAATTCGAAAATAAAACGATGGCTTTATTTCTTCACTCCGGTATAAGTTGATATACAGGGTGTCTCATAGCCCCCCGACTTTACCAGCGCATTTCTGATGGCATTTGGAACAAAAAAATCGTAATAAAGTTTTTTGATTAGAGAAAGTTCAGATTTTAATAATTTTGACCGACGTTTTTATAAAAGTACGTATAAAATTATAACGCGCTCATGGTGATATTGATATCATTAATAAAAATTAAAGTTAACTGTATATGTAAGTGCGAAGTTTGAAATTTAAAGCCAGACAAACATGATGAGATCACATTACTGTGTATTTTACTAGTCCAAACCCACCATTTTCAAGCGCCCAATTGTGTTACGTTGTACTATTGCAAATTGAATCGATTCTCTTCGTTGACATAGTGGTTTTTACTTTACTAAAATGCACTCCTCAAATGATGACTAATTGTAATACAAAACGTAAATATACAAAATTGTGCGTGAAGCTTTTAATTTTTACAAGACGTTTGTCTACAATGGGATTTTCATTTTATTTAACCCTGACCTCGTATATCTTTTTACTTTAAAATTGGTTAAATCTAGTCTCAACTCCACATTTAAGTTAATTAATGATGCTAACCTAAACAAGAAAATGTAGAATCTGGGTCACAAGAATTACTAGGGTAAAAGGGCAAAATTTAAAAATGTAATTTAATTACAGTAACAGTAATTTAGTTAATTTTAAGAAGAGAAGTAAAATGAAAATAAACATCTATTGCCCCTATCCATATTTAGTCATATCGTACGTCGCTGACATTTTTAACAGCTTAGATAATATCTTGAAATCTGATCTCATTTTATCTGTTTACACAAGTTTTGATCACGCGTTGACCCAGATTCTCCATATACTTGTTTATTAGGTTATGATATCCGTGATGCAATGAGGGGATTCCCCGATTTTGCGAATCATCATCGTTTACAATGACTTGACCTACACCAATATCCTTTTATTAGTTATCTGCGTTCGCGGAAATATCATTTAAGTGAGTTACCTCATAAAATTGTATTACAAAAATGATCATGTTGCAGAATCAGCAATGTAAATATAACAAACCATAAAACATCTTGTTTGAAGAAAATAACAAACACTACTGTATGTGAAAAAAAAACATTATACCCGTCTTTATTTGCATTTTTTCCGAAAACTGCGCTTCTGAGAAAAAAATGTTATAGGGATTTTTTGTTTGTCTTATCGATGGTTATATACCTGCTGCGTTTGATGTCCTTGTTACTTTACCGAATTTGGTACTATAATATTCCATTTACCGGACTCAAATCGTCACCGTAAACAATGAAATGCGACACAGGCAATTACGAAAATTCAACCTATCCAAACCGGTTTGTACCATCAGAGTCGTTTGAAAATGTAAATTCATGAATCAAATCTTAAGAATCAAACTTATCAAAGCACATTCGAAAATTCCAGGTATATACCGGTTTCATTCTTCGTGGACTGTTCATGAAGTTGGTACGTGCGGTATACTATTGCGAGATAAATAATTATAAAGCAGGCGGATTTTTTGGCGATAAAGATTTAAAGAATTTGGCATATTACACATGCCGACCTGGACAATGACAGTTTCAAATTTTATATTTTTATTAGGGAAGAGAGTCCTATAGAGAAAGTCCTATTTAAACAGGAAAAATCTGCCGTGCCAATTATTTATAGCAATTAATAGTACATCGATAAATATAAACATAACCTCAAACAACAAAACGGATGTAAGGGCGTTTGTTTTTATACAATTCGGTAAACGCACCATAGAATTACACCGTTTTGTACCGCAACGAACCGACCGGTTTAATTTTCGTAAATGCATATAAAATACAATTCGGTTATTTCTTTTTGGGTAGGCCGAGGTTTCTAGATTTCCAAAAATTTTTAAAATCATCATTAATACACTGTTTAGCAAATTTGTAGTGAACAAGATTGTAAATAGCTCCATTTACATAAATAATATTAATAATTACTTAATTAGGAATTTATTATGCAAGTGTATAATTATTAATTCTGTGTACTTTGATTTTATTGCACATTTTATTAGAAGAAATATTTGAATTAGAAGGGGTATCAACGTTTGACCGCTGGCAACACTGCGCTTTAGCGGTCTGTCAAAAATAAACAACAGAATTTAGTTGTGTTGATGCGTTCGTAGTATGCGGTAGGTTTGTTTTTGGTTTATTCTAACCTATAAACTTTTTATTTAAGTTTTTATAACAAGAAAAATGTATATTTTCGCAATATACTAACCTGTTATATGTTGCTATAGCTTCGTTGTTGTTTTGCTTTTATGTGAAGTGCGTGTTTAATTTGTTTTTACTTTTGTTTTACTACAAATTAATGAAATATCATTAACAATAATGAATTGTACAAGAACTCCTCAAGATCACTTCTCATTAGAGGTAAGAACATATTATATTACTTATTTTTGCATCAGTGAGTTTATATCATTGATTAAAGATAGTTTTATTTTATACATTTATAAAGAGTTGATGAGTTGAGAACATTTAATAAAATCAAAAGTTTTGAATCTACATGAAACCGGTGTGTTGAGGATTAAGGAATTTACAGTTGTTCGTGATTAAACTTGAAATTAAGTAATTTATTTAAAGCTGCATCAATTTTACTGAGTGCATGATATCATCTCTATATAAAACTATGATTAAAGTTTTCAATCCCACAAGATAAACGTAATTAAGGCGTGCACACAGACGCACAAAAATTTTTGAAGTTTTACTTGTGAACCTACTGGGTCATACATATAGGTTAATTTTGATTTTGTAATGAATCGATGCATAATATGAAAAATAAATAAAACTTCTTGATTACAATATAAAATGGAAACGGGACAGATTGTGTTTATAGAATTTGCATACGTATTCAGAAAATAGTTTTGTTGGAATAGTATTTTGTACGAGGTATTGTCTAATAGTTTTGGCCGTCGTAGAATGTATGAATTAAAGGTTACCAGGGTAGAAATATAGTAAAAGAGTGACCTTGAAAAGATGGTAGTCATTTGTTTCTAAAGAGTTAGTGCAATTTTAAAATATCTAAAAGCCTTTATATCAAAAGGTAGTAATGTAGGAGAGGGTGCATTTCTTCGCAAAAGCGACTTTAAGGTAAGTTGAAGTTTTTTCAACTGGATATCATTAAAAAATTTCAGGAACAGTTTAGTCATCTTTTATGTTTCAGACCGGAAGAGAATATTGATAACGACGTCCGAAGTCAAAAGACCCGCAGGTGTTCACGTGCTTGCGGGTTGATGATTTGAATTATTGATTTTATGTATTCATGTGATTTTAGATTATCATAGCCAGTCCATACTGTTATCTTTTGTTGAATATTTTAGACAGTTTCATTTGCTAAATTAACGAGTAACGACCACAATCACATTTTAGAAATTAAATTATTTTAACCAATCAATATTCAACATAATTACCCAATTGAGAACGCGCCAAAGATTGATCTGCATTCTAGCGGAATTTTATTAAATCCAATTATGCGGTTAGTAGGATAATTGTCATATCGGAAGGTTTGAAGGTTATGTTACAACTAAGCATGCATTTCATTGGTTGCATACATGATCTAACCACATATCGACGTCATTTTGTTGCTGTACAACGTCATTTATATGTATTGGTGCGCCTCAGTAAAAATGTTTACTTTTTAATCAAACTACATCGATTTATTAAATTTTATTATAAAATATAATTCGTACATTGGAAATTATAATTTTCGGAAAATCTTCACTCATACAAGTTGTTCAAAATAAGCTGAAGCAAGCAAAAGTAGTACTTTGTATTTCCTGTTTAACTGGGGGGTCTTGGGGGCACTTAGAGTTTCCGCCCCCTTCCATAACTAAGTTTTCTTATGAATTCTAAAATTTTATGGTGTATCTACAGACTACACATTTGTTCTGATACATGCTCCAAACTGCACTCGCAGTTTCCCATAGAAGAATCTGAAAGGACAACTGTCGCACGTGGTTTTATCATATCTGTATAATATTCCAGTTGACGCACTGTGGGGCGAAAGATAGGGAAGAGCGCGCAAGACCTGTAATCCAGTGAAATAAATAATTTTTACCAATGTTTATTGTTTATATTAAGTGCAATTAATAGTTTATGGTGTTAAGTTTCATATTAGTTAGGAGAAGTTTATCTATTTTCTTTACTATACCTGCAGCTTATTAGAAAAAGTAAGAGGATTTATATTATTCCACTTTCCAGCAAAGATATTCTATAACATCTATTGTATTTTTTTAAACTACATGGGAAGACGTTCTAAAATTAGTAAGGGTGACATGAGTTTTTCAAGATTACGTAATTTAATTTTCAATCGCTTCACTATGAATTTTATATTACAATGAGGGATTTGAATATTTAACAGAGAATTTAGAAAATATTTTTTTAAGTGGCATTTATAAATCAATTACTATCCCTTAAGAGATAATAATACTTGTAATGTTTTACAATAATTGCCAATATTTCATTCTTAAATATTCTGCATTTTACTAAAAGGTTTCAATCATGCGGTTCGTTATGATGCTTTCAGCTTTGTTACATTTTTATTACAGTTATTAGAAAACCCCATTTCTGCGTAGGTAGGGATCATGGTAAAACTAAAAAAAAAGCCAATTTCTTAAGGGATGGTATTTAATTTTTTTTTACAGTTGAGATATAAAGTGGATAATATCTTGAAAAAATGACAAAATGCAACACAATGTTGCATCATCAACAACTATGCAAAGAGCAATACGAATAATACCGGCAAGGATTTCTTGCAGTGCCTACAATAACGGCTTTTAACATTTTAAGTTGGATCGAGTTGGATTTGGTTTTTGTATGAAAATAACCACGAATCTTTGGTTCTTTCTTCGACATAAGTTTTAAAGCGGGCATATGCGGGCGTTTTTTTTATAACACCACCAAAAATTTGAATATTTGCAAAAAAAAGCTCTTACAATTTAGGATTTTAAAAATAAAAACTAACACATTTTCATGTTTTTTTTAATTGTTTAGCTACAAATACTATATTTCTTTTTCATTTTCAATTTTTGTTTCAATAAGTTCCATATAACAAAAGTAATTTAATTTTAAATCTCGGTCTGGAAATGTCTAGAAATTGTTAGTTCAAAGTAGTGACAACTTTAACATTTTACAATCAAAGGCGAATATGTTCTTGATTCTTTACACAAGTTGGATTTTTACGTCAATAAGCGGTTTTTGTTAAGGCTCGCCCCACAGTGCGACGTATTGCAAATGCTGCTAATCTCAATGTTGAATTTGAAAATAAAACCCCCCCACCTCCATATTTTACAGATTGAGCTCTTTGCAACTATTACCATTATTGGAATTGACACATTTTTCTGTTTTTAAGCCTTTTAAGTTACGTTTCATTACTAAAGAGGTAGAAGTAATGCCATAGAAAGAAAAACATATCTTAGTAATACGATTGTAAAAAATGATGCCTTGCTTTGTTTACAGCAGATATTTTAATTATAACTGAGGAAACAATGGAGCAAAGCAAGCAAGCAATTGCAGTAGCGAGTACGCAGACTCGAGGATTTCTTTTTTTCTATTGATTTGATTTGATCTACTATTTTTTAAACCTAGCACTTCTCCCGATACCAAGAATATTGACAAGTGTGGAATAAGGTAAGTAATTATTAATTAGGATAGGCAAGTACTTTTTGTTGATAGTTCGACAGTATAAGTTATTTTTCTTAGTCTGACTCTACGGCCCGCCAAAAAATGTTTGCCGATCCCTGGGTCAGGATAATGCCCATCTAATTTAGTATCTCGAGTTTGAAGAATAGGTGTTTTCGTTTAAGACCTGTTATGAAACAAAATAATGATTTAATGGGTAAAAATTCGTTTTGGGACGCCAAAGAGCGACAGTAAAGATTTAGTGAGTTTGGCATTAGAGAGGCCGAGGGGTCAACCTCTGCTGGAAAACACTGTACACTTTGTTGGGAATACTTTGGAAATACTTGGAATTACCGGGGAATACTTGGAGTTGCCTACAAATATTTGGAAATACTTGATGTTTGTTGAAAAATGGAAATCACTACTTTTTTGAGAAGTGGTTGACCCCAAATACTGCTGGAGAGCACTGTACACGTTGCTGAGAATACTTGGGAATACCTGTAGATATTCTAAATATCTGGGAATACATGGGATTACCTGGATATACTTGGAAATACCTGATGTTTTTTGAAAGGGTACCCAAAAACTGGAAATCACTAGTTTTCTTGGGAAGTGGAATCAACTACTGTTGGAAATCACATTATACTTTGCTACCTGAGAATACTTGGGAATACTTGAAATACTTGAGAATATCTGTGCATACTTGGGAATACCTGGAAATACTTAGAAGTATTTGAGAATTTTTGGAAATATCTGGGAATACTTGGAAATATCTGTGAATATTTGGGAATATCTGGGAATACTGGAAAATACATGGATGTTTTCTTCTGAGAAATACCTGGAAGTATTCTCAAAAACTGGAAATCACTGTACGTTTTTTAAAGAGAGGTTGACCTCTCGAGAGAGGTCCACAGACAAATTATATACTACAGGGTGCTAATTTAACCACCCGTCAATTTTTGTTTTGAGAGGGGAAGCCTTTTCCAATTAAGACGTAGACGGTAAACATAATTCCTCCGACACCCCCCCCTTCACTCCCAACATTGAAATCTTAAATGGCATTATTTTACTAGCTAACTTCATTCAGAATTTTTTGAATTTTTGAAAAACCTAGGTTTTGAGAAAGTTAATAAGCTAAAAGCCATTTAAATTTAAATATTGAGAATAAGTGTCATAAATAGTCGAAACTGTATTAAGCCTTATTATTTAGCATAGTTGGTCTTAGAATTTCATTCTCTTTCCAAATCCATCATAAAAGAAATTAGGGTTTCCATTCCATTCTGAAACTAAATATAATCTACAAATACAAATTTCACTAAAATATCTCATTTAAGATAGGAATTGACGTGTTGGAAAATTTGTTCAAAAAGATTTAATAAAAGATTTATTTCGATAGTTTTAGACTTTATACTCGCACTGTATATTGTATCTTGCAATAACGGAGGTCGTTCTGAACACCTTTCTAACTAGTAAATGTAATCCTTATGTTATCCTTTTTTATTGCGCTTCATAATGGCCACATTAGAGTGCGAATAAAACGGAAAGTCCGGTTTAACAATATAATAGAGCCTTCTAGGTTGCAGTGGGACATGTGCCAACTGGCAGACGGAACCTTAAAGGGAGAGAAAAAAAACAATATAATAAGTTAATTAACTAATATTAGTATTAGGGGAGCGCAGTAATATTCATATCAACCATAACAGGGGTTAAGCTCTCCTAAGCAGAGTATAAGTAAAATAATGTAATAAGTCACTTACCGAGGCTGGTTCAAAGGTGGTTGTTGGTTGAGCTCCTAAAGGGAAAGTGAAGTCGCGAGCCTAAATCCTAGTTCCTAAATGTATACGTGCTGACGTAAGCAATTCTGGAGGTCTGAGTTGGAATGCTTGTCATTTTTGATTTATGAAGTTATTATTGGATCGTGTTAAAATGAACACCCTGTATAATGAAGTACAAAAACATCACATACGGCACTGATAAATTCCTAATTTAAAATGTCAATCGTTTCTCAATTCTTATCAAACGATCAAGTAGCCCTAGAAATTTCAAATAAAAGCTGCGCTAACTTTTGAACGATTGGTTCCACGCCTTAAGTATGGTATCGTTGGACTGTGAAATGATTTTTAGCCTTTTAAACTACATGGTATGCGAAAAAGAACGCTCTAGTTTTACAAGACTTTTATTGCATGGAACACAAACAAATTACTACATCATGAAAGGTGATATGATTAAGGTTGCTGCCGTCACCGTTTCTAGTGTCACTGCAATAGCTACTTCTTAGCACAAACGTGTTATTTGGTTAGTCGAAACTAATTCTGTTATTACTTCAGACGTGAATATAGAGATAATGCACCTGATGCTAGGACGATTCTTAGGTGGCTAAAACAATTTAAAGAAACTGGTAGTGTTTTGAAGTGTATATCACCAGGTAGGCCACCCGCTTCAGCAGAGACTATAGAAAGAATCCGAGCTTCATGTTGTAGCAGTCCTAAGAAATCATTAGCGCAACGTAGTCTGCAATTGGGATTACCGTGAACAACTGTTTATGACCTGGTACGTAAAAGGCTTAAGTTACGTGCTTACAAGATCCAGTTGGTACACGAAATAAAATATAATGATAAAGGCAAAAGATTGGAATTTGCTGTCGACATTCTGTCTAAAATTGATGACAACGATGATTTTTTGATTTTTTTAAACAATGTCATATTTACTGACGAGTCAACTTTCCTCGCAAATGGACTGTCAACCGCCACGATTGTAGAATTTAGGGGTCTAAGAAATTACCACATGTTCAACGTAAGTGAGGCTCGCCTAAAGTAAATGTTTGGTGCGGTCTAATGAACGACGAAGTTGTTGGATCTTTTATTTTTGCTGAGAGCATAGTAACTGGTGATGTCTACTTTAATATGTTAAAAAAATATGTGTTTTCACACGTGAGACGACATTGAGGCGCAGAAAGGACTAGTGTCATTCCAGCAAGATGGTGCTCCGTTCCACTATTAGTAATCGTGTTCGTGAATTATTGAACGCCCGTTTACCAGGAAGATGGATAGGTAGGGCTGGCCTGATTTAACACCCCTGGACTTCTTTTTGTGGGGTCATGTAAAGAACTTGGTGTATGTTGAAAAGATACCTGCCATTGACCATCTTCGTAAGAGAATTGTAACAGCTGTAACATCAGTCACACAAGTTAGCAAAACCATGAGAAAAATCGAATACCGGTTGGATGTCTGTAGGGTAACGAATGGATCCCACATCTAGGTGAAACGAAAAACTCTCTCATATCATATTTCATTATAAGTATTAATTGTAGTATTATGTTTGTGTTGCATTCAATAATAGTCTTTTAAAACTAGAGAGTTCTTTTTCGGATACCCTATAGTATATTATTCAACGAGCATATAATGATGGCTATTGTTCACAAGGATGAAGTTTAAATGATCCGAGTGAATAATAGCCATTATATGCAAGTAGAATACTATACTTTGTCCACGACTTAAATATTTTTGTTTATGTTTATGCTTAGAAATGTATAAACGATGTTGACGTTTCAATTTAATTCATGAGCTTTATATGCGATGAGCCATTGTTTTGGCACAGCGGCGTATTCGATAAAATCTTAAAAATAAATTGAAACCTAGTCGATATAACAAGAAGTCCTGGACAAAGAATATTTAACCTACGTTTATATGAACTTTTGAAAATGATGGACATCCATTAAGAAAAATTCTGTGAAAATTGATAACTAGAGTTTAAAAATCTGTTTTTCTAGAATCCAGTAAAAGCTTCATACGATTCCAAGGCAGAATATGGAAGTTATCTGTTTATGTGATTTAATAAAAATTACAAAATTTATTGTTTTATTCCTTTTTGTATTACAGGTTGTTTATTAATGAAACGTATAGATCACACCTCGTATAATACATAAAACCGACAAGGAGTAGAAAGTAATTTCTAAAGGGTACAAACAGTAAATTTAAAAGTCTTATAAACTCGTTTTTGTCGCTATGTCAGTTAATAAAGTGAAAGATTTCATAAAATACGTGAATTCAAGAACGGACTCAATGTCAGAAAAGCAAAATATACGACGGAGACACAAAAAAATGCACTATACCGGAAACGATCGCTAATACAAATCTAAAAATAAATGAAAGAATTTCTATACTGACTATTCAGATGCACCGACATTCATTCATTGTACATAGTTGATTAAAAATTTAAATGTCTTTAGTTTGTAATCAAATAAGCAACTATGCATATGCATGTATACATAAAGTATATGCAATGAATGCATTTCTTTATTAAACATTTTCTCTCTTTAACCTTTCAAAAAGAGATAATTCGAAATGTATATAGAGTGCACGTCATAGACAGACCGGTGGTGTGGTTACTAGTTGATTCGATACAACTCTTTACCTTGTATGGTAATTCGATCTGACGTCACGGAAATTGTTGAGTAACATATTTATTACAACTTGTCTACCATATGTGGTTTTTATATAGTATTTGTTACACCTATAGGCCGGAATTTTTTTGTTTATAAGTAATTTCTATTAAAAAACGATATTGTGTTAAAACTGTTACATCCAAAAAAGGATTCTGCATATATTAGAATTTCATTGAGTTTTTTCTATTTTCGTTTTAATGGTATAACACTTCAATGTTATGTACAGTCCTGGACTTTAGTAATGATCCGGGTCTGAATCTAGCCATATGTTTTCGTATTCTGATCTTTCCGATTGCGTACATACATACATAGGAATTATATCGTTTATAATATTGCAAAATTATGCATTCCTTCTTTTGGAAAATGTTGGTTTGCTGGTTTTTCATTTATCTAGATTCAGGCCTGTATCGTTACTCAAGTCCCAGACTGTACCTAATAAATAACTGTAGGGTCATCCATGCAAATAATTTCTTCTTCCATATTAAGGACACAAGAAATTGTTAATAATTTGTATATATTTTGTATTAATTATTCAAATCGGCTTACTTTCTGTTAGATAACACAACTGTGAAAAATAATTTGTTGGATATAATCTGAATCGTATTGTACTTCATGGAAAAGAAGAAATTAATGGAGTGTAAAGTATGCATGAATTTAACAATAATGCGAAAAACCGTAAACATTAATAATAGTCCTCGACTACTAATTGTTGTTTAACAATTATTATGAGCAGTGTTTTAAAACCAACGTTTAAAAATAAAACGATTACATAACAATATTACTTTTGTGTTTGTATTTCATATACCTATTTAAATAAAGAATCTTGATATAAAAGTGCTTTAATCAGTTTCTTCTTGTAAATCAATGAAGATCGTAAATTCAAAATGACCCTAATGTTCAAATTTAAGCTATTTAACAAGTGAAACAATGGTCAATAAGAAAAACCGTTTGAATAATAGAGAGATTAGGAGTTTTAATACTTTTCGTTACCTCATTGATGCCGTTTTAAGGAACCTGGTACGGAAGTGGTTTGCTTTGTCATGTTTTGGTGCCATAATAATAAATTGTTTTCTTAAATAGTTAAATTTAGAATATGCTTTTTGTGTAATATGTAACTTGCTAGCTTTTACTACATAGCATGGCTTTAACGTTAAAAATTACTTTTATAAGAGGTTTGGCAGGTTGCAGATACCAAGTAAATAATCTTATTCAAATTCTATTAGGGTCTGGGAATTATAAAATTGCTTTATAGCATAGATAAATGAATTGTTGTTTAAAAAAAATGAACTACTAATGTAAGTAACCCGCAACTTAAGCTGAACAAACAGATCAACAAGGCACATAAATAAACTAAAGCATAGAGTATGTATTATTTTATTACAGTATCGTTTGAAAGCCATAGTAGTTTATGGCTGCGAAGCCCGACTGACACAGCAGAAGTTGATCAAAAAATTGCAAACCTTAAAGACATATTTAAAATATGGAGTCCCTGTACAATATCAAATGAAAAATTGTGATGTAGAATAAACTAGATGAAAGTAAAGAAAAGTATATGAGAGCGTTGTAAGTTTGAACGGATTGGGCATACTTACGTAAAAGTAGTCAAATTTGTGATAAGGTTCTCGAATGGAACCTGCAAGGACGACGAAAACATGGCAGATTAAGGAGCTCGTGGCGCACAACCGTTTTATGAAAAAGCCAGTAATCCTTTGGTAAGATGAGAGCATTGGCGAGAAACAGAACCCTAGATATTTTCAGTTGTGTTGGCCTAAAATCAAGCAGACAGTAAAGGCACGAGTTTAGGAGTCCTCCAAGGTTTAATCGACCATAGCAACATTTTCAAAGAATAATTCAGAATAATCATAATCTAAACAACATAAAATCATATTCCAATAAATAATCGTTTGCTACACAATTTAACGCAGAACTAAAACGAATACATTTGCGGGCACAGTAAGTATAGGCCAGTTGTGTAAATTCTCAAAACAAGACAGAGAAGTTCAATACAATCAAAAGATAAAAAAAATCAACGCCTTACTTATAACATATATTGTTGTTTTATGAAGGCACTGTGCAAAATAAATGATTGTGAGAGAGAGCAAGAAGATGAAAACATGTGAAAGGAGAGAGATACAATAGCATTTCACAGTAAGACGGTAGTGAATAAAGCAACTCCGACGTATCTAAATTAGAATATAATTACATTAATGTACTCCAAATTGAAGAAATAATACGAATAATTATTCAAAGAAATAATTTACACAGTGCGTACAAAAAGTAATCTTCTAATAAATCTACAAAAAAAAAGTTTCAACTAACTACCAATCTGAACTACTTTTGAATATACAGGGTGGTCATCAAGGTTACTTATTTTAAATAGCACATCCTTTTGTTGATTTTGTTCTAGTTTTAAATACTCTTATTAGATTACAAGTAAATAGCAAATCCTGTGTATTTTCCAGTTTTAGCTACTGTGAAAACCGTAAGTTTATTCATTCTAAATTTACAAGTCGGAAAAGAGAAAAATTCAAAACTAAAACAGTTTCGTCATTTAACCAACATTGCCAAAAACTAAACTAAATATTTTAAAAATATTTTATTTGAGGAAGTTTTGGCTGTAGAAAAATATAATGAAAATTTAAAAAATTGGTGCAGTTGAAGATTTTAATGTACAAAATTCTTTCCTGAAAAATTTTAATGTTTGGGAAGTTTGTTTATGCAAAAATTGGATTTAAAAACTACACACTATCTTATGCAAAATTTTAACAATTGTGTTGTTAACACATTTATTATTGTACGCATTATTAGACGTTGTAAGTTTGTGCCGTTAGTCTCAAATTTGTGAGGAAGATAGTTTTGCAAAAAAAAATTAATACGAA
This sequence comes from Agrypnus murinus, assembly GCA_929113105.1. Taxonomy (NCBI): domain Eukaryota; kingdom Metazoa; phylum Arthropoda; class Insecta; order Coleoptera; family Elateridae; genus Agrypnus; species Agrypnus murinus. The sequence goes on along the minus strand of OV816028.1, from coordinate 133,385,125 downwards.
GAATTTGTCGATTGAAAGCATAATATAGCTCCGCAAACTAACAACGTTGCATTGCGACAAACGAGCGGGAAACTTAAATGCTTTATATACCTTTAGCTACATGCAGCATCACTGGCCGCTCGTAATTTACATCTCGAAAACAAAATCAGTTTTGTTAAATAAAAAGAAACATAATTCGGATTTTTTTTACTGCTACGCTTTAAATGATTTTGAATTTCATCCATCATTTTATATTGTAAGATTTGCAAAGATAACTGCAAAACTTGAGTCAATATCATTTACTGCATTAATTTGTTTTCATCAGAACAACAAACGAAATACTGGTACCAACTTAAGGCTAAGTGTCACTTTTTCATTACTCTAGAATTTATATTCTAGTGAGATTTCTTTATTTTTTAGTGTTTACATAATCATATTTATTTATTTTTACTAATAAAAAAGTAAACTTCAATGAAATTTCTGATTAGAATTGTTTTTTTTGTCATTCTTTTCACGTTCTTAAGTTTGAACTAGACAGTCAAAAGTTAATCTCTGACTTTAAAAAGACTAATAATTAATTAAAAACATAAATAATAACTAAACTGCTTTCATATGCATTCTAATAAAACTAGTATCGTTAGAGCCATTATTTGAATCAAAACTATGTAATTATTTCTAATTGTCAAAATAGCACAGCTCCAGAACTTTTGGCTCAGGCTATCCACCGCAACTTCCTTAATTAGATGCTCTAATTGCCTGGCGCAAAAAACTAATATTACATTACGCCAATTTTTATCTGATATATTTTCGCTTGTCACCATTATTCGATTTCTAAGGTCATCCAGATTTTCTGGTTTTGTTTGTATAGTACATTTTTACATTATCCCAACGAAAAATAATCCAAAGGTGAGCGTGATGGCCCCTCTCCTTATTCATCTGTGTCGGAAAATTTCTTTTAATAATTTCGAACTGTGACACTAAAATGTGGTGCTGCACCATCTTGCTGGAACCAAATGTTACCAAAATTATCGCCATTTCTTACAGCATTTCTTATTACAGGGACTATCTGATTTCCAACATGTCTAAATACTTTGGTCTGTTTAAATTGCCATCGATAATAAAGGGCCAATAACAGTTTTAATATACAAATTTTTAATAGCCAAGTCTTTTAGAAAGCAAGAGCCTTGCTTAAAATTTTGTAATAAGTGTAGGTTGTAAGAAAGTGCTTCTTAAAAAGAAATTATTTAATAAAAATGTTTAATTCTTGAGAAGTCGACCGAATTTTATAGGAAATAAACGTTTTTGTGCGCTTTTCAAAAAATAAATGAACCATAAAGCCAGCGGTTCTCAACCTTTTAATATTTGGGACCCACTTTCTTATATATCAGTTATAGGCGCGGCGCCATCTCTCCAATGATTTCTTGGAGTCCTAATATTTATATCACGACATATCGTTTATCTAAAGAAGACTTGTGAGATATTTTAGACTTAAAATCTTGAAATCTTAGGTGTACCTAACTGAAATACTTTTTTAACAATTAACGCTTCTTCCCAGTCTACTAATACGATGAAAAACCCATTATAAAAAATTACGAATGAACAATTTAAATAAAAGTACAGAAACTAAAGATAAAGACAAATATAAAATTACTAATCTCAGCTATTTATGCACAGATTATTAAAAATAAATTTTTTAAATATGTTAGTAAACTTTGAACAAGCTGTTTTATCGGCCGTTGTTGATTGAATTTACTTACTTATCTGTTTGTTGCAACTTCCTTCAAGATCTTGAAAAGTAGTTGTGCGCTATGGAATGCACTTGTGGTCGCGGTCTATTTTATGCAGATGTTGTATCTCTTCTTTCTACTGTTGAAACTATAAATAGGGTAAGAATTGTTTTATCAAATTTTGAGGGTTCTTTAAAGAAGTAAAACGGGATAACAGTTTAATTTTTGTATTGTATGTACCTGAGAATAAAATTATCAGAACATCTGTCAGTCAAAGATGCCACTAGATTGTCCTTCAAAATTCTGATAAAAGCTCCTGGTATCAAGTCGTAAACAACGACAAGGAAAAAGGTTTTGTAGTTAGAGTCGTTCTGATATCCGTAGTAGATTGCAAATGTATCTATGATTGCTTGTTTGTTCCCCCAATCATAGGACTGGACCTTTTCTGAAACATTAATGAATTAGCCCCTGAAAAGCCAAAGGTGTAATATAGCCTCATTCAATTTCACATTTTCTTTTAACGGTGAGAAAGAGACACGTTGTTGTTGGGCTGTGAAAGCATGCTTCTTTATTAGAGTTTAGCTAATGCACCTACAAAATCTTCAGAGTTGTTTTTGAAACAGTAATAATAAACTTTGCTAAAAATTTCTCCCGGCATGTCTATTTTCACAAATCACAGCTAATCTTAGCTATAAATATTGCATTTGAGATGTCCTTTAGGGTCATGTCTTGATCCTTTGTGGGCGTGAACAGTTGATTGATACACATTGCTGCCGACAAGTTATAAACGCGCAGTTTTGAGAAGAGTTGTTCAAAACGTAAAATACTACAGGGTCGGAACATGAGAAGATTAAATACAACATTTTAGTCGCTTACCTTAATTTACATAGAAATAAATAGTACTTACATGTGAGTTTGGGGATCCTTTGTTACTTCTGGCGATTGGAGCTTTTGTGAGTGAAAATCTGCAATGCTCTATCACGATCATGGTAACCTGAAATAGAAAGGCGATCTCTATCGAAATGCTGAAAAATCAGGTAAAAAAGTGTCATGTATTCACTTCATCTGAGACAGCCCCTCGTCGGCATTGATATACAGGAAACTTGAGGGAAATGAGCACTCCAATGCTGTCCGGTTATATCGTCTAGGATCATCTGTTGCCACCCAGGACAAGGTTGACTGACAATTTACGACGGACTTTCAGTCTCCAAGCAGTGTGCGATTAATTTCTCTACAGAGCTCATTAATCTGGCGCATCAAAACAACAGCAATTTCGTAAATTGCTAACATCAACATAACAATAACACACATTAACCAGCAATAACAACAATTCAAGTAAGATTTCATGTTGCCAAATGATAATGACAACGAGATAATAGGTGCCTACCAGCGCCTGTAATTGTCATATCATAAACAATATATCATATACAAAATAAATATTAGCACTGCGCATCTGCATTTTTGGTCGCTTTATAAGTATTATCCTCGACACCGCGTAAAGCCTTTTACGTACCGAACTGACCACTTGCATAACTCAACTGGCCGTCTTGCACAAACTCACTGACACACTAGTTTAGTCTTCTTTTGATGTTTTATTTTTTACAGCTAAGGATGTGACAAAACACATTACAAAGCGGTTACTAATTTAGTGCTTTACATTTTCTCGTTTTTTTAAAATACATTTGGTGTTTTTAAACAAAATTCAAACTTTTAATGATTTAAGTTGTATATACATACATTAAACCTTATCGTTGGTCTTTAATTACGTGATGCTAATTTATACAGGTTGTTTGAAAAAGGTGGTACCAAAATTTAGAGGTAGATAGTACTCGACAAAACAAAGAGAAAAGTCTTGATAAACATATTGTTGTGATAAAGAGGGGTCAAAAGGAAAAAAAGAAATATTTATTGTTGTGAATAATAAACCCTTCAACACTTGATGAAAGATAAAAGGTTATAAATTGCAAAATAAATTTGTTATTGTTGAAATTCACAAACACAAAATCATGGTAAAACTGTCTGAAAATATACACAACTAAATATCACTTACCTTTATAAAAAAGAATTCTCCGGCTATAATCTCTAAACTGGAAAACAAGTTCCATAAATGCATGAGACGAAATCAGGCAGGTCGTTAATTAATTAGGAAGCTATTTAAATTATATCTGTAAAACATTGTTAATGGACCAGACACAAATAAATACACAAATCAATTTCTTTTTAAACACTTAAATAAAATTTTATTTATTAACACAGAAAAGAAATAAAAATTTAAAATTCTATAAAGAGAAAAGAAAACAACTATTAAAATTCAAAATTAAAATTAAAGAAAATCAAATTAAATCTCAGTGTCAAATAGATTTAACAAAATAAGAATTAAGAGACATTCTAATTCTCTTTGTTCTTTTTAATTCTTATCTGATCAATCCAACAATCTTAAATTACTATTAATAAAAAAATTAAAAATTGAAAATTATTTTATATTTTAAAATTATTTGGCGCCACACAAAAAAGTTAATCACCCTAACTTGAAAGTTAGCAGATTCCTGTTATAGTTGGTAAAATTACCTGCTTATTTGTTAATAAGATGTTCACATTCTATGTCATCCTTCAAATGGATTTTATTTGTGATTGTTGAAGATAATTGTAATTATTAAAGGTGCAACACGTATCTTCCATGACGTGAGTACATAAAATAATTCGGTTATTCGCAACAAGATTCCATTACCTTCCTTTAATTCGTTCCATACAAGATAAATTTCCAAACATTTCTCCAAATAATAATAACATTCTGAACACCAACTTTAAACACTGCACTTTCGTTTATTTCACTTTAAGTTCACTTTGATTGTTCATTATAATTATTATTAATCAAATTATTAAGAACTTATAAAAAAATAAAACAAGATGACATTTGTCATAACCTCACTTTGTTGACATTTAAGTGACATAAAATTCTCCAACATAACCTCGAAATTTTATCAAAATAACGTACAAACTGACGTGACTTCTGCTCTGTATGAAAATTCAAGAAAAAGTAACCAAATTTTCTTGCTGTTTTTATAATAATTGGAAAACAATTGCAAATTGCCAGTGATTTTCCTAGTTCGGAACTAGATTAGTCTGGTTTCTAACTAGAAACAAAACAACATCTTTCCCACCAAAAACCTTTCTAACCAAATTGTTGATAAAAAATTAAATTAATTGTTTAAATAAATGTTATAAAATGAAACAGGAGAAATTTTCCTTTATTTTGGTACCTAACACGGCTATTAAAATGCAAATTTCGAGTTAGGATTCATTGACAACCATCTTGAATTTTCTAACAAACATAACTTCATAAAAATTCAAATAAAAACATTTTAACATTTTGCTACATCCTTTTCTCTTCACAAAATTAATCCTAAGATCCTATCAAACAAAAATTACATAAATTTTGACACCAAAATTATAAATTTAAACTAAATTTTAACATTCTAGCAGACCCTGCTGAAACGTTACAATTTTTGGATTTCAAAGGCCTAACTAAGCCTTCTCTGTAAAAAGTTCTCCACTTTACCATTCAATGCACACAATGCAGTCAAATGCACCCTAGAACTTGGTTAACAATATTGCTGTAAAATACTTTACTTAGAAATTTAATATTTAAATAACATTGAAAAATATCCATTTACCATGGAAAATTATGAATCGTCTAAGAAATAGAACATTTTCTTGAAATACATTAACAAAAACTGTAAGTAAAGTAATAAATACTTGTGTATACCTTCTCACCTATGCCTTTAATAATTTTCAGGTAAAAACATGCCATAAAATGGCTTCAAAATCTCTAAGTGTAAAAAAATCAACCAACGACAGAAAATCGTTCATCTTAAAATTGAGTTTGTGAAATTCAAGTGAAGAATCTGTTTAAAACCTATGCCTTTCCATCTTACAGTGTTGTAATGTGTGTCCTAAACATACTTAATGCAAAATTTTATTGTTTTAAAATAAAAAAATAGTTAAATCCATCTTTCGCCTAGAAGGTAGGCAACACATCGTGCATACATCTTATGCGGGATGCCTATATCACAACAATATGTATGATTCACAGCCTTGGTAGTGTAATGTCTGGCGTGCCGGACTTTCACCCAAGCGGCCCGCGATCGACTCCCGGTGCCGGCAGATCTGGTTAAGGTTTTCTGCAGTTTTCCTTAGCTGTGACACAAATGTGGGATTTGCGCTGTTCCATTTGTAAGTCGGCTGCAGCCGCACATTGGGCCTACATAATAATAATAATCGCCCCCTCCCTCCCGCAAAGCTTATAGCTTCTGGGGCCTTGGTTTAGGTTCTGGGTTGTAGTAGTTATTATTATTATTATTCTCAACTGTTTCGTAGGTATAGCTAATTTTATACTAGACAGTAAACTACGTCCCTACACAATTCTTCACTTTCATCGCATTCGCTATGTGTGTATAATAGGATGTACGCCATTTGATTCGATACACAATCTAGCACTCTTTCTCGTCCAAGGTCCAAGGGCAGAACACGTTTAAAAATTCCTGTGTTGGTCGGTGTGTCTCGTATTTGCTGACAAGTTTTCAATTTTGTTTTAATTGACCTAGCATATTCTTCAAGTATCCCTACATAAGTAAAAGTATAACCGCCACGTCCTATCTCCTTTTTTTTGAAAACGTTTTTTTAAATGTTGCCTAACAATCATAGCCAAATAGACAGGAGCACCATCGTGCATGTACCATATGTGTTGTCTATGTAGTTAGTATATACTATGTAACAGCTGGCATAACCGCCCGTAGTCTTTGGACTTGAAAAGAATACAAAAATTGCTCATGCAAAAAGGACTACAAGGTGCGATGCGATTACTTGCTATACCATCGTGCAGAGCAATTCTTTGACAGGACTGATGTTCCAGGTTTTTCTTCAATTCTTTGTAAAACAGCTTTTTCTAGTTGAGGAATACTCTCAGATCGTGGTCTACATCTCTAGATTTCAACTTAAATTTTGGTGTTAAATAAAAAAGGACGTAGATTTTTTTTAAGTAGAATAATTGAGGTTTTTTTTGGAATGACCTAGAAAATAGTAAGTTTTGTGCTATTCCACATTAAATCAATCAGCACATTGGACCGATCTTACGAATTTTCATGAATATGTCATATGTGGTAGAATGTAGTCCCCAATAGTTACGGCGATGTTTGGTACTATAAAAATCGGGAGAGTAATTGCCTCAGATTCGGATAAATTATCGTAGGATCGGTGCCATGAGGTACGAGATATGTAAAAAACAAACAAAGAACTTGATTATGAAATATAAGGAAAATTGTTTATTTGTCCCAAAAATGGAGCCACAGATATAGCAGATACAAAAGTTTTTATTCACAATCATATTGCAATATGTACATTTCATATGTTGTAAAAACCTTGGAAAGTAAGCCATTGCTATAGTAACACCAAAGTGGTTAACAATTTCCTTTACATGTCTGTAAAACTCACATGTAAAGTCTTGGCCAACTTTTTTGTGTGAACAATTTAAAACAGGACGTTTATCCGATTCAAATTTAGGTTTCTATAAATGTATTTAACGCTAAATGCATCTTTTTTATTTAATATTAGTTTTATTTTTATTTTTCCGTATTTTATAATTACGATGTAATTAATTTATTTCTAATTTTAAAATACTGAGCGCATACATTGCCGTCTAGCGGCGAAGAATGAAACCTTACCTAAAATTGCTTTTGGTCGATAGATGGAATTATGACAGTTTATAGAAAATTAATTTTAAAATTTAAAACTACTTTTTATTTTGATTATTTAAGTTTAATTGTGAATAAAATAGTATACATGTTTCGTTGGTAAAGTTTCCAAGCCTCGCAGTATTTATTAATTATTGCTTGGCTTGTAAAGATATCCTTTACCAACTCAACATGTAATACAGGGTGTCCTGTTTAACAGTCTACACTCAATCATTCGGACTGGCTTCTGGCTACAGCAATGAAATTAAAAGAACTTTGCATAATTCGACCTCTAGTTATGAAATCAGTGTTAGAACCCATCTTGGAACTTTTGCTGGTACCCGATATGACATCATCGGGATTTTTTTAAATGGTACCATTAGGTTTTATATATGAAAATCGATAGTAGATGTGATTCTGAATACAAAAGTATTAAGGTATTACATATTTAAATTGCATAATAACGGAGCTAGAGCCACTTAACGGGTTCTGTCCTGTTTAACAGTCTACACTCAATCATTCGGACTGGCTTCTGGCTAAAGCAATGAAATTAAAAGAACTTTGCATAATTCGACCTCTAGTTTACGAAATCAGTGTTAGAACCCATCTTGGAAATTTTGCTGGTACCCGATATGACGTCATCGGGATTTTTTCAAATGGTAGCATTAGGTTTTAAATATGAAAATCGATAGCAAATGTGATTCTGAATACAAAAGTATTAAGGTACTACATGTGTAAAATCCATAATAACGGAACTAGAGCCACTTAACGGGATCTGTCTTGTTTAAGTCTACACTCAAATATTCGGACAAACTTCTGGCTATAGCAATGGAGCTGACAGGAGTAGTGTATAGTTAGATCTGTAGTTTAGGAAAACAGTGTTAGAAAACTTTTTAGTGCTTATGAGGTATCACAAGTGTTGTTCTGTGGTCAATGATTACATATCAGCAACTCTATATTTTTATACGTTGCGGTCTAGATGGTAGTAACCCTTCTTGATGCTGTACAGGCTATAGTGTTAAAAAATTAGATAAGGAAATAAAGGTTTTTTGGTATTCTGTTACCTATTCAATAAGTACTATTTCTGTATTTAATACGGGTAAGTCGAACATCTGCTCTACTAGAAATCTAAATCTTAACGTTAGGACATTAAAGAGATTAATTTGGTTATTATCATTTTGATTCTAAAATTAAAAGCGCATTTGTTTGATGAATGCTATAACATAAGCGATTGAGTTAAGTGGTCGTGGCAGATATCATCTGGTGACATAAGGTGGAATCGTACATTAGAAAGTTCTATTTATTAAAAGTCGTTATAGCGATTTGGTAACAATGTTCCATTATTCGCTAATAGTTCAGTCAAATCCAGTCAACAAATAGCGGAAAGTTGAGATAAGTCCTTCCTTGTGGGTTGTCAAATAACCCCCTGAAAGTCAACAAAATGTAGGGCTCGAAGAGATAATGAGGCTAAACCATGCACCCTAACGGTTTTTGTCGTTTTTTTTCGAAACTATCAGGTTTATCGAGATGAAGGAATTTAGGTAAAATAAAGCTTATTTAAATCCTACCAAAAATGTTCAAATGCTTTTTCGTGCCTCGCCTTCTTTTTGTGTTATCGCAGAAAGAAAATATGTCATACATGGACCCCATAAGAACTAAAAAGTTTTCTAACACTGTTTTCCTAAGCTCTAGATGTAACTACACTACCCCTGTCAACTCCATTGCTATAGCCAGATGTCAGTTCGACAGATTGAGTGTAGACTATTAAACAGGACATCCCGTTAAGGGGCTCTAGCTCCGTTATTATGCATTTTAGACCTTAATTACCTTAATACTTAATGGTACCATTTAAAAAATCCCGATGACGTCATATCGGGTACCAGCAAAAGTTCCAAGATGGGTTCTAGCACTGATTTCGTAAACTAGAGGTCGATTTATGCAAAGTTCTTTTAATTCCATTGCTTTAGCCAGAAGCCAGTCCGAATGATTGAGTGTAGACTGTTAAACAGGACAGAACCCGTTAAGTGGCTCTAGCTCCGTTATTATGCAATTTAAACCTTAATTACCTTAATATTTTTGTATTCAGAATCACATTTTCTATGGATTTTCATATTTAAAACCTACAAGTTCCATTTAAAAAAATAACGATGACGTCATATCCGGTACCAGCAAAAGTTCCAAGATGGGTTCCAACACTGATTTCGTAAACTAGAGGTCGAATTATGCAAAGTTCTTTTAATTTCATTGCTGTAGCCAGAAGCCAGTCCGAATGATTGAATAATTTTTATTGGTAACCATTTAGCATAAAAATAATGATATATGAAAATAAATGACTATAGTTCGGTATTGCAGAACTGTTTAATCGAAGAGCTCGGTTGATATAGTATCCATTCTTGTAAATAATTTGGAATTGAACCCACTACCTTTGGTATGCGTTTAGCTTTCTCATACCACCCGCCTTCCTCCAGTTTTAAATCGTCTCAGCGGTGGTTATAATTTATGAGAATTCAAAGAAACCAATAATGTAAAATTCTAAGCATCACTTGATATGCAGTGACCCTGTAATTAATGGCACTTTCAAGTAATGCTTCATCCTTTAAACATTTAGCAGCAGATAAAAATATTAATTTGATTACTGCTTTATTGCATTAGTAACTGTATTAATATTTTTTTTTGCTAGAATTTACTTTAGTCATCACCATCATCCTGTTCTTCATCTAAAGCTGCATACACACTTGCACACATTTCGAAAATTAATATTCAAGCTATTACAATCTAGACAGTAATCTATTTGGATGTGCTTTTTACCGTAATTGTGTATTAGGCTTTAGATTCTAGCGAAAAGGACCTTGACATCACAACTGAAGATCATTCGATCACTCCTTATGTCCGTTTTTCCTCGTATCGCCTACTCTTGGAAGTCCACACTATTACACGCGATCACCTGATCGTTTTCTTTATTATTTTTGTTATTGTTTGGGGTTAAAATGTTATATGATTCAGAGCTGTAGAATGCACTAACGGGCATTTATCGACCGGCGTAAACGTTCTATTATTATTATTACTATTATTATGGCAGTTCTTATTTGCAGGTAATTAATTTATTTATCTCTTTATAGGGTCGTTAAACTTTGGTTGATACTCGAATGTTCGTTACTCAATTACTTATTTACTATGTACACTTTACTTAATCAAACTATTCCCTTGAATTTACCATACATGGAAATTTTAGTATGTTAAACTGTATGCAGTTGTGTATAAAATGAAACACCAAATGTCTCTCCATTTGGAAGTGCTTAGAAAAAGTGTCATTAATGTCAAAGAGTATACATTAAACTTTATAGTACATACTCGTATGTTATTTTATTTAATTGTAATATTTTCCCTAAAGATTAGGTCAAACGTTGTCTAATTACACTATTATTTTTCACTATATTGAAAGATTGTAAAAAATCAATTTACCTACTATGTAGGTATGAAAATCTCGGAGACATCTTTTTGAAACAATTTATGTTTAGTGTAAAGCAGTAGCTGTTGTTGATCGTGTTATAAGTTGTATTTTTTGTGTATGTAATATCAAGCAACATGTGTGTATGCAAATTAATTTATATGAAGTGTTATACCTTTCAACTGCCGGCCTTCTATTTGCCTTTGCTGATATTGATTTAGTCAAATAAAAATTCCACAACTATTTTTAATCTTTTACTGAGGTTAAATTGTTTTTCAAAGCAAACTTTTAAAATTATGGTTTTAAAAGACAAAACAAAATAGGGCTATAACCAATATAATAGTTAAACAAGACGTGCCATCTTTTTCTGTCACCTACATCTGCATAGCGGTATCTTTTATCTAACCCCTTTTCCGCGAAACGTAAATATATTCTAGCATGCATTGCATGTGTTGTGAGTGAAGGAGGAGAGCTTTAGGTGTACCCATTGCGCTTGCACTTGTGAATTATATGAATGAAATGTTGCAAATTATAAAAGTTCTCATTACTTTTATTGTAATTTAACAATAATCCATATTATTAATAAATATTAACAATTATATAATGTTAAAGATTTATATAGTAATGATAAATAAATTATGGTAAGTCTACATAGGTTAGTGATACACTTCGCTTAACAAGCAACCGGCCCAAGGTTCGATTCCCCGCCGAGATGATAATTTTTTCTATATGGATTTGCATTCAGAATGTAATTTAATGTAAAGAATTAATTAAACAAAATAAATTAACTTTTATCTAAAGTTTATAGCTTTTATATTTGAAATAATTATTAATAATATTGCATGTGTTGACATCTATGGCGTTTTAATAGAACAGCTGATCGTGGAAAATAATTTCCTACGGTCATTACCGTTCAGTTTAGAGATTGTGAGCAATGAGTTATTTTCACGGTTACTAGATTGTGTGAAATGTGTAGCTTTCTATAGTGGTCTAGATAAAATTGTTTTTTAATACTTATTATCTATGGTGTTATATTTCCTAATATTTATATAAATTGATTATCATTTGTTCGATACATTGCATCTTTAATTCTTTTTGAGCAACTTTGTTAAGTTAAATTTGGTTTTACTATAATATAATTTTACAAGACCAATCAGGATGAAGATGGCAAAGGAGCTGGAATACAAATTTAGGAAGTAGAAAAATCAATTGATGATTTAAGATTAAAGCAAAGTACTGGGTTGTCATGGAACTTTATCCGGATCACTGGATCACAGGTACACTGGCTTGGTCAACTAACAGCAGTTGTTATATTAATCTGATCTGAAGATCTTAAGGTCATACTAGTTCCCTTACCAAAGAAAACAATCCTAAAGAGGTAAGGATTATAAGAGTGTTACTGGTCATATTGTCTAGACTATGGCAAGGAGGGTAGAGAGGGAAAATTAGAAAAGAGTATGTGTAAAGACCAGTTCGGATTCAGGAGAGGGAAAAGGATGAGAGAATGAATCAATCGAGAGCTTTATAATGTTGAAAGAAACAGGAAAAAAGCTCTCGCTACAGTGAACTGGAACGTGTTTTTGAACATTGACATAGATTAAAAAACAGAAGGCTGATCGGAGAATTATACAAGGGGCAGAATGTTTTGGTAAAAGTGTCGAATATCAAGGGAGGAGTATGCATACGCGTAAAATTTTATTTATGAAGCTCTAGAAAATATAGAAGAGAATTGAGAAACGGAGATCAGCGATGAAGACCATTAAGTTGGCAGAATTGTGCCATTGAAAAATATGCAAATGCGAAATTCGCCATGAATTGGTATATGCTTCGAGAACTTGCAAAAATATTTGAGAATAGTTTGTTGGTATTTTGGCACAGAGCAGAAAATATGGTAGACATCCGGTTCTATCAACGAAGGAAGACATTTCGGCGGCTGGCTACTCAACTAGAGTGTACTGGGAAAATGCTGCACCACATGCTGGAAGATTTCCTACAACCCTAACAAAACCCTACGTCAGCAACAAAACGAGCCACGCAATTTGGCATTTTTCGTCGCTCAGTGCAGCTAATTTCGGATAAAGACCTGGCTTGCTTTCGTATAAGATGCAGGTAACACAAAAGATTCTGCGTACAGAGAACGAAACGCGGCTGCCAGTTGTAATACAGTTTCCGGGAAAACTTATAATGAGCGACGAAGTTCATTTCTGCCTGATGAATGTATGATGGAGCTGAGAAACAAGCGAAACTGCTTCTGTGGTAGTGAAAACTCAAGTACTGTTCACCAGCCAAAAGTGACTGTATGGTGCAGCATTACTCCTGAAAAAGGCATTGAGCATAATTTTTGAAGATTGAATGGGCAGCGCTACAGTTGCGCTATGTTGAGAGATTCTTGCGACCGCAAATGGAAGAGCTTGCTTAGAGAATTTGTGATATCAACAGCACGGCGCCACAGCACACATAGCCGTGAAACAATGACCATTTTGAGGAAAATGCTTTCTGGGCGGATCATCTCGCAAAACGGTAACGTTCTATATCCACCAAGATCACCAGATTTGACAGCATCGTACTTCTTCTGAGGTTATCTGAAAGGTCTAGTGTTTGTAAACAAGCCTTAAAAGTGAACACACGCGAGGAAATAGTCAACATACCGCTTGAGATGTTGGAGAAAGTTATGGAATTATCCAGTTACTTTAGTCATAAATATGGCTTTAGTTCCAAAAAAAAATCCCGTTTCCCCAGAAAATTCGTTTCTTTGCGAATATCTCACTTCCTATGACTTGGAGGTCAATTAAGGTAATAGATAGATAGATAACTAAATTTACAACAAAAAGGGTTATATTTATTTTTTAAGTAAAGTGAATCATTTGAAGAAAATTTAAAAAAATTGATAAACGTGATAAGCTGAAAGAATTCTTTCGAAAAAGACAAGTAATAAAAGGAATTAGTTACTAATAGTAGGTAGATATAAACCTTTGTGGTAATTTACGGAAAATATTTATCGGCGATTTTATCATACTTTCTGAAAAAGATGAACTAAAATTGCCATTAGTTAGTAATTCTTAAAAAATGACTGTAAGGAATGTACTGCATTAGCGATACGAAATACCGGAAGATTGTTAAATAATCTTTCCATGGAAGAAAGAACATAGATGATAATTCTAATAGATGATGATTAAAATTGCCACTTAATAAATTCCAACATTCCAGGAAAACCATTCTACTACCTTCATAGATTCTAATCATAGTTTTATATAGAGATCAATAGACTTGTGAAGTTTAAGCAATCAAAGTAATCAACCTCATCTGATATATACGAGAAAGTGCACTGAATATTAAATTTGGCATTGAAATATGAATATTTATAAATTCGATGGATAACGTTATTTATTGGTGTTTTAACAAAGATTGCATATTTTCTAGAAAATACTATTCATTTTTATAAACAAAATAAATCTTCAAATCAGTTTGGTTGTACATTAATTTATTATATGCAATACATTTTGTATTATAGCTTTCAGTATTCCACGTGTGTGATATAATTTAATATTAATATTTAAGGTTATATGGATTGTCTATAATAAAGTTGATGGAAAACCCAAAAATATTTCTATGTTTATTTATATATCTATGAATAAGTGATTATTGTATTACATATTTTTAACAATGATAATGTCTACTGCAAAGGTGTCTCGTGTACAGCTTAACGTAAACTACACAGTAAGAAACTTAATGTACAATTCGATCACTAGACCACTCGAAAAAGTGTGTGTTTAGGTCCGATACATTTAGGGCCGATCTATTCACCTCCTTGTAAATTTATCTGCTAGTTAATTGTCATGGATACCATTGTGGGAACAATTGTAACTATAGCAACTAACTTCCAGATAAATTTAAAAGGAGGTGAATAGACGGCCCTTAGAGTAAAATATCTAATATGTACCTTCGTGTAGATCATAAGAGTGAATTTCAATACAAGGTTAGTGTAAATTTATCACACTCAAAAAACAATTATACATTTATGGTAACTTTTTGTATAATTTGTTTTCTATTTAGATTAAAATTTAGAGTGAGGGTAGTGTATTTTTCTAAGGTCATGGTCGATAATAAAATAAGTGATTTATTTATTGCAATGCAAACATGTATAAAAAGTAAGTATATATATTGCGGTGAACCCCACAGATATTTTTTATTTCTCTCAGCTAGCTCAGGTTTGCTCGGTAAAACAAATTATTTGAATTGCGAGACTCTTATATACTTTTATGCCTGGAAACAAAAAAAAAACTTAATCTGTAAGCACTTTTGCTTCTGCAAGCTGGACAACTGCAACTGTAATCTGAATTTGAAAGAAAGGAACGCTGTATGCTTGTATTAGCATCAATTAAACACATGTAAAATTGAAAACACAAAAACTTTATTCAACAAACAAAATTAAATTCAGAAAAGAAAAGTCAATGAAAAATAAAATATAATTCACAATTGGAAATTGAGAATAAATTCTCAAGTTTGCTCAAACGTTAAGAATAGTCGTCATAATCTGACATAGGATTAAGACAGTCATTCGTTTGAGCAAACCAACACAAATAATATTTAATTATAAATAGAATGTTTTCAAAAATAAAAATAAATCTTTATTAAATGAAATTTGATTGTTTTCTTTATTTGAAAATTAAATAAATTCTTAAAAAGAATTGAATGAATTAAATCAACTAGATTTTTATTTATTACCTAGGATGAACTTTACAAATCAAGTTATTATTCTTTTTATTTATGAGAATCAATTATTTTCTTAACCAACCTGGTATGTTATGGAATAATTTTCCTTTTAAAATAAATCCAATTGTTATACTGCTATAGAACCAAACAGCTGGTTGTTGTTCATAAAATATCAATAAGAAGATCGATAAACACAAATTAAATTCACATGAATTTATTTAAAACGAAGGTACACATTCACTTTAATTATTCGTAGGACAATAATATCTTCTTTTATTTCTTGAAGATAATTCAGGTAAACACCTTTAATTTTATTTTAAATAACTTTGTTTATACAAATGACACTTGTCAACAACATATGATTGGTACATATAACCTCAAAATTACAGATATTCAATCTGGAGTCGAGCGGGGTTACGCTTTGAATGTTTTATCGACTGAATTTGTTCCAAAATGCAGCGGCTTATATAGGAAATGCCATAACAAATGATCTCCATGTCACTTTTTCGAAAATAAAAGACAATCGAAAATGCGTGTGACGTCATTATCCAAAACATGTGATTCTAATCTTTACTAATCCTAGATCTGATATAATGAAGTTGTAGATCTTAAAACGCTGATCAAAAAACTATAGGACATGTATAGTCCTAAAATGCATAATAAAGGAGATATACGCGAAAAACGTTTGACAATGAGGATTCTCGTTATAACATAATTACATATGCAAAATTAACAAATCAAGAGTTCATCTTTTACAAATTAACTATATGGATACATAATGCGAGTGATACAATTGTTTTATACATAAAAACATCCTTACAATTTAATACAAACATGATTTTCTTGCAGTAGGAACATCGATAGATACCATTAGATGCTTATGCAAACACCAGCTTCAAAATAACTTCTACGTTAGTCAATTTATACACAAAATGTCCAATGTGCATTGCACTAAGAGCTCACATACAAACAATGACAAGAAAAATCAGGATAAAGCCTACAAGAGTCTGTTTTCGCGAACCGAGAGGATTGAAATACCTTCTCTCATTGAAGTGACCAGAATTCTATTAAATGAATTCAAAAACACTAACGCTGAACATCGTTACTGAAAATTTCAATATGAAAGTAATTTTCCCCAAACAAGTGGGAAACCGATCTAAATGTGACTTAGGTTGCCTATTCATGATTGTGATCAACAGTCTAGCTAAATCATATCCTTTTTATTTAAAAATGTGATCTATTTATTTATGCATGAAAAACTAAGAAAGTTAGGTTATGTTTGCATGAAATCTCTAATCTTAAGTTTTTAGTTTAAACATTAATGAATCTAACTAAGGTCCTAACTATAGCCCACGGTGATCAGGAAGGGAGAAGAAGTTCGATGAAAATGTCCGGGAAAACGGCTAATGCAGAAAGTTTCCGTATCATCTGGACATTCAAAATTCGCAAAGTTCAAAATCCTATCAGATCCTTCTTCCGAATTATCAACAATTTGATATATGTAAAAACGAATTCCCCAGAGCTTCGACTGCCCATCGGTCGCTCGAAGTTCTCAGCTCACCTATTCCATATTGTGGGCCCAAGTCACGTTCGTTCAATATTATTAGGTTCTTCCGAGTCTTATCTTGAAGATAATTTGGGGCAAACGCTATTATTTAATTTGTTAAAAACAATTTACAAATGAAAATTTGACTTTCAGGGTGCAAAAGTTCGAGAATTTTAAAAACTAATTCTTATATAGGATTGAGTGTCAGATAGTATTATCTAAACCAGAAATTAAATTATTTGTTAAATAAACAATTCAGAAATTGTTTAAACAAAATACTGCAACCTCAAAATTTTCTACTCAGGCTATAAAGATAATGGTTTTGAGGGTCTCAACGCTCTATATATCCAGTAAGTTTTTGCGATGAAAAACTATTATAACTTTCAAGAATTTAAAAACACCACGTTTGGCTTTACCCAGAGCCAACGACGGGGACGTAGTGGTTTACTGGCTCCATTTTTAATATTTTTTTGGATTTTTTTTTATTGTTTTTTTTATTTTTATATTTTTTTTTAATTTTTTTGGATTTTTAATTTATTTAATTTTTGTTTTTTTATTGAAAATTGGACTTTTAGAAATAATAAAAAGAAGAAACATACATCACATGTGTATTTAGAGGTGTAGGGAAGAAAACTCAATGACAGCCTTTAAGAAGTTGGTTGAATATGTAGGATGGCGAATGTCTGCCACCTTGTAGCGGCCCCAGAACTTTAGAAAATTGTGATGGATAGCCTCTCCGCTTTGCTCGGACCAGAATCCCAAACCTTTATCATTTTCAATTAATGATAAGCATTCTTCTAAATGATCGAGAAGGACATGGATTTTCAAGGTGCGGGATAGGTTTTCTATAGCATCCAAAGACTTTCTCAATTCTTTCACATGGTCGCCAACCAAGGGACCAACTTGACCAGAAGTAAAACTGCAATTTACAACCTTGTTCATCGCTTTAAATGCAGCAATGTAAGGTATTATTTTAAAAATACCTACATCCTTATAAATTTGTGGATCGTTCAGTTTATCAGCTTCTTTTAGAAGCTTTCTACAAGCGTTCCCTTCGAATGCGTTACCGTGATAATATTTCGAAATTAGATGTAATTTTTTTGGCCATAACAGGGCTTTTTCTTCGCCTACCAGTTTGACCAATCCTTGCCAAAAGAGATGGTTGACGAACCCTTGTAATAGATGAAGCTCGGGAATTAGGCATTTTTGCAGAACAGAGGTATAATCTTCTTCAGATATAAGAGGAGGATTGACAGTGCTATGAGAGTCTTTACTAAATTTCTTTTTTTGCCCCACAAGACAGTATTGTTCATAATCAGCTCTCAAGCTTCCAAATGTCCTCAAGTTTGGGCGGGCTTCTACTTCAAAATCGTCGCTCGAACCTGTGTGGGAGTTAGTATTAGGGACATTCTGAGATGTTGAAGACTCTCTCCTCAATTGCTGTAATGAGATGTAACAATAGGGACAGGGATAGGTTGCTGTTGCAGTTTGCTGGCCGTTTATAATTAATAGAAGTTTGAAGTCTGGGACGAATTTGAATGGAATATCATTAATCCCAGTCAACTCAAATAATAGCTTCATGTTTTCGTAAGATTCCTTGATCTGAGGTACTAAGCATAGCATTATCAATTTATCCACACTAGTGAGTTTACCTCTTTTAGTTACCTTGCCACCTCCAGCAGGATAAGAAGAGCTTTTTCTCTTTCTTGGTCCATTTGCGCTGCCTGATGAAGATGGCCCTTCTTCTGAAGTGGGACCGTTGTCCTCATAATTGTCAAGAGAACAATTTTCAGGGAGGATGGTCAAACTGATTTTAAAAAAACCTTGTCCTCCATCTGCCATAAGTTTGATTAGAAAATTCCCTTCCAGTTTTCTGTCCTCTATAACTGCTTCGAGAAGTGCTCCAGCATTTGAGAATACAACAGGTCGAAGTTCTTTAGACATATTCGCCTTACCTTCACATTCAAATTCAAACGAGTCTACTTTGTAAACGTCCCCCAACACCTTCGATTGCTCTGAGGTATGTTTCAAATAATTCTTCGGGACAGAAAATCTCCCTGTACTGGTTCTCAGAAAGTTTGTTATTGTTCTCATCTGGTTACTTGAACAACCAAGTGTTACCCGTAAATCATCCAACCGGGTTTCTTCAAAAGCAACTTTTTGATCGTCGCAGGAATTAACAGCTAATCTAAATTTCCGTCCACCCGTAGACATAGTCAAATTAACGTTTGACCCTTTTCGCACACTTTCTTCTTCAGAGGTACATTTTGTCTTTATAAGATCAGTAGCAACCTGCTCTTGGGTTTTCTCCGGGAGCTTTTCAATAATTTTCATCAAATTATCTCGAGAATTCTTACATTCATGTCGTATACCCCGGCCAATCCGCTGCAAACATTTCCCGCATAGGTGCAAATGATCTGAGGATTTTTTTGGTTTTATCCCTTCGAATGAGGACGGTTCTTTCTCAGGAGATTTATAACTTTTGGATACATCGACCTTATTAACAATGTTTCTCAAATGGCCTCTTCCTTTTTGAGTTTTGACATGTCCTCGGAATCTAGCTGTCGAACAAATGTAACAGTTACAGGTTTCGGAAGAGCGTGTAATGGGTTGTAAAATTATATCAGCGTAATTAGGCATACATGGCAATTGTCTTTTATAAATCTCCTTGTCATATTCTCGTAGTGTTAATCTACAAGATCCACAGATTGACAAAGGATATTTCTCGTCATTCTGATTAAAGTGAGTCGATAAGAACTGTTTTATCAGTTTTTCTAGGTTGTCATTGATGACAAAAGAAGATTCATGGGTAAATACAATTTTTCTACCACATAGGGCACATATTTTTTTTCTATTATCTTAATGGGTGCAGATACTAGTGGGATTCATTTTGAAGGACAAAATGATATGATCATCACCGATTATCTGTGTTTCCTATATATATACTTCACGTCGTTTTTCGCTTGCGAGAGGACTTTTTTCCATCATGCGCCACCTATCGGAAATCTTCAAAACAGATATTCGAATTGAGCTTCGGAACCCGCAGAACCATTTACCTTTGTAGCCTGATAATATTCAAGTGAAAGTTTTGAGATTGGAATATTTTGTTTAAACAATTTCTGAATTGTTTATTTAACAAATAATTTAATTTCTGGTTTAGATAATACTATCTGACACTCAATCCTATATAAGAATTAGTTTTTAAAATTCTCGAACTTTTGCATCCTGGAAGTCAAATTTTCATTTGTAAATTGTTTTTAACAAATTAAATAATGGCGTTTGCCCCAAATTATCTTCAAGATACGACTCGGGAGAACCTAATAATATTGAACGAACGTGACTTGGGCCCACAATATGGAATAGGTGAGCTGAGAACTTCGAGCGACCGATGGGCAGTCGAAGCTCTGGGGAATTCGTTTTTACATATATCAAATTGTTGATAATTCGGAAGAAGGATCTGATAGGATTTTGAACTTTGCGAATTTTTAATGTCCAGATGATACGGAAACTTTCTGCATTAGCCGTTTTCCCGGACATTTTCATCGAACTTCTTCTCCCTTCCTGATCACCGTGAGCCTTTATTAATTATATGCCCAAGACATAACATGTCCCTCTTTTAATTTTAAAACCGATACAAAATATTCGTTTTAACGTTTACGAACATCGTTCGATAAAATTTTCAAAACGGTGATATTATATCACCTCAATATATTGAGGTGATATCTGGGATAAATAAAATTATATTTAATAAAAACCCTACGTTGGATTCAATAAATAAAAAAAATAATATAACACCCCACAATTTTTTTCTTTCTCTTAATAGACTGACTCAGGTGTAATTCGATAGAGCATGAGATAAATGTAATATAAAAAAATCTTATTGATTCTTGTACCTGGAAGAAAAGAACTTACTACCAATGTACTTGGACTTCTGCAACTAGACAACAGCAAACTAAACTCTATATGTGAAAAAAAATTGATGCTTGCATAAACATCAAATAAACACATAGATAAATTGAAACACAGTTTTTATTTTTGTTTATGATAATTAGAAAATCTATTTCGAAAGAGAAAATAAAAAAAATATACTTAAACAGAAAAGTTAAAAAAAGTAATGGCGAATCTTCCTTGAGCTTGCTCAAATGTGTTAAATATTTGTTACCAACCTGACATGGGGGTTGTAACTGGTCTCCATTTGAACAAACTTACATCAATTAAGTTTATAAACATATACAATTTCCAAATAAATTCATCTAACGAAAAATCAATTATTTTTGTGAATAAACAAATTGAACTTGTTTAAATGTTACAACTTTGTAATTGAAAACACTCAATTTAGAAAATAAATTCCGAATTTATTAAATAATTATCTTTACGATTTTGTTATTTTAAAAATTGAACGAAATCATTTTATTTTGACCAACCTTGTATATTATACGTCAATATCCACTTTCTTTAATATTTATAGTTCCATCGGTAATATAGGAATATTCCAAACAGCTGATCTCCATTCCATTCAAAGTCGAAAACCAAATTGTTAAAATAGAAATCAATAAAAATCTTCTTTAATTAATTTTAAATAAATGCTCTTTGAATTATATAACCGGTGAATATTCCATACTCAATCCACTTCGAATATTATTAACGTTTGTTTACAAACATAATATCATATGGTTGTCAATAACCTTACTTTATTTTTAGAAAATTAAATGTGAGCCAAACGTGGATTCTTCCAATGCGTTTTATTGACTGAAATTGCTCTTTTTCCACGGAGTTTATATAGGTTTCACCAAAACAATCGAAAAACAACACAAATTTTCAAAACAATCGCACAACAAAATTTTATCATGACGTCACTAACGAAAAACATGTGTTCATAATTAGCACTAATTTTAAATCTAAAAAGACAGAAATGTATCTGGCAAAATAACGATTAAAACAACGTAAGACACTTATAGTCTAAAATCAACATTAACTGAAAAAATTAACAAAAGCGACCAACAGTCAAAAAATCTCATTAAACTTAATTCCAAAGAAAACTCATTAACTCCAGCTATACCTGTACAAGAAATGATTACATTGCTACCCAACGTAACTCATACATATGCAGTTTACCTAGAAAAAAATTTACAATAAAAGCAAAACAAGTATAAAAATCCGTTTATATGTTTTTAAGATTAAACGATGCTTTGCAATACTCCATACAAATAACAACAGAAATGAAATCAAGCTATAATCAAACTTGTCCAGCATACAGTCCTCCAAGTGTCTGCATTCATACAACGGTGTTAAATATAATAAAATGAATATTTGAAAAAATTGGAGCATATCAGCAAAACCAATACCTTCACAAAAGATTAACACACATTTTTAAAATACAGGAAAATCCTCAAAAAAATTGGATAAACTATCCTGAACATGCAACATGGGTTGCATAAAACATGTATTACTACAAAAACAATCTAACTGATTGATATGCCTTTTTATATTTATAAATTCAAACTTTTTATGTAAAAATTGAGGTTACGTCTGCATGAAACTCATGCTTCTATAATTTCCATTTAAAATTGATAAATCTTTCTGTAACCTAACATGTTGCTTTTAGATTAAATAAACCTAATATCCTAGCATGTCTATCTATTTATTTTATTTAATGCATGTAATAATTATATTTGTGTTTACGATCAAATCGTAGTCTTAAATTACTTCAAAATTTCAAATCGTCTAGTAAATTTTCAATCTGATGATTCCATATCATCTCAATATGTATATACAATTAAAACATAAGACAGTATTGAAAAAGGTATATACGAGTCCAGTTACTACAAAATTACTACAAATATGCTGTAATCACTCGTTTGTTCTGTGAATTACTATTAGATATAATTATAATTATTGCTTCTACTTGCCTAATTTCTTAATATCTCAGTTTATTGTTTGGATATAAATCACTGAATATGAATTATTGAAAAAAGTTAAATTCCTGTGGTATCAATATTAAATACTTTACTGTTGAAAATGTCTTACAAGTTTCTAAGTGCTCCCGTTTAAAGCAGGAAACCAATTATGAACGCCCGGCTCGGTCCGGCACTGAACGGCTCGGCTCAGTACGGGGTGTGGTAAAACCCACTTGTAACGACCGTGTACCGATTGGAAAAAATTATCAATCGTGTATAATTATTCGTCCACTTTTCAAAGTTTTCAGAGATTTGTTTCTATGCGTTGCCTTTCTTCTTGATGTCGTGGTATCTGATTGATAAAATGTTTCAAATGAAAAATTGTTTTAAGTTACCTTATATTAATTATGAAAACAAACTGCGAAGTTTCACATTCACACGCAGTAAAAAGACGTAAAGCATATTTACACTAACAGGTCTCTAATTATAACTGTTAAAACTTTGGAATTTGAAAAGTTACTAAAATTAGCGGAAATTCCAAAATTTTACAAATTAAAGTTAATGTAAGTACGAAATATAATATAAATACAAAGATTAGTTAAAGTTTCACAAGTTTTATTAATATATTAACCTGACAATATTGTTTCGACACTGTGTCATTATCAAAGGTAGATAAGATTGATAAACAAACACGTTGCTAAGGATAAATACATACAGAAAATAGGTAACTAGATACAATACATAACAAAAACTAAATATCTAACACTTCTAATAAAGGAGAATTACTAAGCTCAGTTTGTTCATTCATTAAAGGTACTGTGCGTTTATGTCTGTATATTTCAAAAGCTTCTAAAATGTCTAATTTGTGTTTGTTGTTGCAAAAATGTAAGAATTTAATGTTGTTTTGAGGTGTCATTGGGTGGTTCTGTTCCAAAATGTGTTTGATAATTCGATTTTTCTGGATATTTAAGTATATAAGAGCGTACGTGTTCTTTGTATCTTATGTCGAAATTTCTAAGTGTTTGCCCAATATAAACCGAGTTACAAAAAGAACAATTCAAACGGTAAATGCCGGATTTCATGATATCTTGTGTTTTGTCTTTAGCATTGAATAAAAATGAAAAGGTGTTGGTGTTAGTTTTATAGGTTATTTTGTAACTAGTGGTTTTTCTTAGTATAGTTGCAATTTGTTCTGATATCTTGCCAAAGTATGGTATTGATATGTAGTTTGTGTCTTGTGTTTGAGTGTCAATTGGAAATATTCTTTTGATAGCTAACCTATAATCTTTTTGTTGAATTAAAGTGTCAATCATGTTATGGTTATAATGGTTTGCATATGCTAATTGTTTGATGATTGAAATTTCTTTATCAAAATGTGATCGTTTCATTGGAGTAGTTAAAGCTCGGTGTACTAAAGATCTATAAGCCGCTAGTTTATGCATTTTATGATGACATGAATCGTTAGGTATAGTGACGTCTGTGCTTGTGGGTTTTCTGTATATGGAAAAATCAAATTCATTTTTTTGTATTAATTGTAATAGTTAAATCCAAAAAATGAATAGCTCTATTTTGTTCTGTTTCTAGTGTAGACGTGATGTTTGTGTGAAGACTGTTAATAAGAATTAAAAACTCATTGATAACCTCAAAAGAACTGTCAAAACAAGCTAAAATGTCATCAACGCAACGAAACCAAAAAATAATGTGTTTAGAAAGATCTAATTCAAATATTCGATCTTCCAAATTATCCATAAATATGTTAGCTAATAGAGGACTCAGAGAATTACCCATAGGTAAACCATCTTTCTGTAAATAAATTATATTATTAAAAGTGAAATAATTTTGACTGATACAAAGATCAAATAATTGAATTAACTCTAATCTTTTTACTAATTCTACATTACTATTAACTAGGAAATTATCTAACAAAGGAATACAGTCTTGTGGTGGAATCTTTGAAAACATGTTACAAATGTCAAAGCTTACAAGTTTTGAATGTGCTGGAAGATGTATGTTCTATAGTTTTTCTACTAATTCTAATGAATTTTTGACAGAGTATTTCGATTTGTTTCCTATGATGTTAATAATATGGTTGAGTTTCTTGGACAAGGTGTGATTAGGTGCGTTGATATATGATACTACTGGTCGTATAGGCATGTTGTGTTTATGTGTTTTAATCAGTCCATATAGTTTTGGTATTTGTGGGTTTTTATGTATGATTTGTTGTTTTTCTAATTCGTTAAAGCAGATATTGCAGTTTGCTAAAGCTTGTTTTATTTCTTTTTGAAATTTTGTGGAAGGATCTTTGTTTAAAACATCTAAATTTTCTTTATTAATAAAATCATTAACCTTTTGTGTGTAAACAACATTCGAAAGGATTACCAAAGTGTTACCCTTATCTGCTTTAACAGAAATTAAATTGTTTTCTGTAATTTTATGTCTGATAGATTGAAGTAGTGATAGGTTAGATGTTTTATTCTGTGTTTTGTCCTTTTTCAAAGATATTTCTTTTATCAGATTCAAGATTTGGAATTTTGCATAATTGTTGTGATCTTTTCTGAGTATAGTTTCACATTCAACAGCCAAGATTTCTTTAATTTTGTTAGTGAATTTTGGAAAAGGACAAAATTTGAAGCCTTTGTTAAGAAATTGTGTTTCTCTGTCATTAAACTGTGTATCTGATAGTCATTCCCAAATATGTCAACATCACAACCAAGACTAGTAATTACATTACTGAAAAAATTATCAAAAATGCTAAAAGAAGATGGGTCAAAGAAGAAGCAAAGAAATGGTTTAGAATTAGAGACAATTTGCACATTTATATAAAGGTACTCCACACAGAACTTGCACATAAATTACATAATATTCAATTTACATTTTAGATTTTGATGTTAGAGAAACTGTCAGTCATATTAAATTCCAAAAATACAATACTCAGAAAAAGAAACTACAAAACCTTACCCAACAAAAACGCTCAATACAAAGTAATTATAATACCCAGAATACGATAAATTTCTATCCACGTTTTATAAACCTATCAGATACACAGTTTAATGACAGAGAAACACAATTTCTTAACAAAGGCTTCAAATTTTGTCCTTTTCCAAAATTCACTAACAAAATTAAAGAAATCTTGGCTGTTGAATGTGAAACTATACTCAGAAAAGATCACAACAATTATGCAAAATTCCAAATCTTGAATCTGATAAAAGAAATATCTTTGAAAAAGGACAAAACACAGAATAAAACATCTAACCTGTCACTACTTCAATCTATCAGACATAAAATTACAGAAAACAATTTAATTTCTGTTAAAGCAGATAACGGTAACACTTTGGTAATCCTTTCGAAAGATGTTTACACACAAAAGGTTAATGATTTTATTAATAAAGAAAATTTAGATGTTTTAAACAAAGATCCTACCACAAAATTTCAAAAAGAAATAAAACAAGCTTTAGCAAACTGCAATATCTGCTTTAACGAATTAGAAAAACAACAAATCATACATAAAAACCCACAAATACCAAAACTATATGGACTTATTAAAACACATAAACACAACATGCCTATACGACCAGTAGTATCATATATCAACGCACCTAATCACACCTTGTCCAAGAAACTCAACCATATTATTAACATCATAGGATACAAATCGAAATACTCTGTCAAAAATTCATTAGAATTAGTAGAAAAACTACAGAACATACATCTTCCAGCACATTCAAAACTTGTAAGCTTTGACATTTGTAACATGTTTTCAAAGATTCCACCACAAGACTGTATTCCTTTGTTAGATAATTTCCTAGTTAATAGTAATGTAGAATTAGTAAAAAGATTAGAGTTAATTCAATTATTTGATCTTTGTATCAGTCAAAATTATTTCACTTTTAATAATATAATTTATTTGCAGAAAGATGGTTTACCTATGGGTAATTCTCTGAGTCCTCTATTAGCTAACATATTTATGGATAATTTGGAAGATTGAATATTTGAATTAGATCTTTCTAAACACGTTATTTTTTGGTTTCGTTACGTTGATGACATTTTAGCTTGTTTTGACAGTTCCTTTGAGGTTATCAATGAGTTTTTAATTCTTATTAACAGTCTTCACACAAACATCACGTCTACACTAGAAACAGAACAAAATAGAGCTATTAATTTTTTGAATTTAACTATTACAATTAATACAAAAAAATGAATTTGATTTTTCCATATACAGAAAACCCACAAGCACAGACGTCACTATACCTAACGATTCATGTCATCATAAAATGCATAAACTAGCGGCTTACCGAGCTTTAACTACTCCAATGAAACGATCGCATTGATAAAGAAATTTCAATCATCAAACAATTAGCGTATGCAAACCATTATAACCATAACATGATTGACACTTTAATTCAACAAAAAGATTATAGGTTAGCTATCAAAAGAATATTTCCAATTGACACTCAAATACAAGACACAAACTACATAACAATACCATACTTTGGCAAGATATCAGAACAAATTGCAACTATACTAAGAAAAACCACCAGTTACAAAATAACCTATAAAACTAACACCAACACCTTTTCATTTTTATTCAATGCTAAAGACAAAACACAAGATATCGTGAAATCCGGCATTTACCGTTTGAATTGTTCTTTTTGTAACTCGGTTTATATTGGACAAACACTTAGAAATTTCGACATAAGATACAAAGAACACGTACGCTCTTATAGATTTAAACATCCAGAAAAATCGAATGATCAAACACATTTTGGAACAGAACCACCCAATGACACCTCAAAACAACATTAAATTCTTACATTTTTGCAACAACAAACACAAATTAGACATTTTAGAAGCTTTTGAAATGTACAGACATAAACGCACAGTACCTTTAATGAATGAACAAACTGAGCTTAGTAATTCTCCTTTATTAGAAGTGTTAGATATTTAGTTTTTGTTATGTACTGTATCTAGTTACCTATTTTCTGTATGTATTTATCCTTAGCAACGTGTTTGTTTATCAATCTTATCTACCTTTGATAATGACACAAAGTGTCGAAACAATATTGTCAGGTTAAGATATTAATAAAACTTGTGAAACTTTAACTAATCTTTGTATTTATATTATATTTCATGATTATGGAGTTCCACAAAGTAAGGCTGGGGACAGTAAACGTTAATGTAAGTACTATCATATATGTACAGAAACCTGTTTTTGGTCTAGTCAATATAATTTTAATCTCTAAATTTTGCTTAGTTGTTCATTACGTTTTAAATTGTACAGCTACATTATAGTATATTAAGTATCAAGAACAGTAAGGACAGTTTACCGATCGACGACAATATTGGAGGAGATCGGTAAACTCCTTACTGTTTGAGATGCTTATACTATTTTTTGTACGACCATTATGAATACAAAGGTATTAACTAAGGAAATATCTCGGAAATGGTAAAAAATAGATTTAAGATAATTTAGTTTTACCCTGTATAATGTATATCCACCAACCATTAAGTAGGTTTTGTCGTTACCATGGATACGTTTGTAATTTTATTTTTGAATGTCACGATATTTTTGTCGTTACCATGGATACGTTTGTAATTACTATTATTTATTCGGTATTTTGTCACAGTAAATTTAAATCAAAAACATATATGTTTTTAAATAGTACAATTATTTAGAAAAAAATGATTTTTCACGAAAGAGACATCTAAAGATCATGCATTTATTTTATAAATTACATATAATTTACTTACCGTTCTGTTTTTGACAGAACTGAACGGTAAGTAATTACTTACCGACGCGTTGTTGCTTAGTAACCAGTAAGTATAACCTACTGTTCTAAAATCAAGTATGGTAAACAATCCGAAATAGCATGGTCGTACAAAAAATTATTTAAAGATTTGTAAGATTTTGAAATTCTCACCAATTTTAGTAAATTTTGAAATTGCAAAGTTTCAACAGTTATAACTAGTCGAAGTCAAAAACAGGAGACAGTTGATTGTCGCCATCTTTTGTTTAGTGTCGTTATTGCGCACACGTTTTTCTTGTCAAATACACTGTCAAGTATATATTGATGACAATTCGTTTTATTTACTGTAACTAGAGTAACATGAACACTAACATTTTTTACCAATTTAGATCCATTTTTAACGCTTTTTCTCTTCTTAAAAAAGTGGATTTTGTGATACTTTTAAAGTATAATACTATTAGATTGAATATTTAATGTATATAGAGTCAATTAATAATATACAGAGAAAATAGGAATTATTTTTGTTATTAGAATGGAGTGAAAAAAATGTATTTCTACTCTACATTTTAACTCTAAAATCTTTCCCAGTACTCTGAAATGGGGCTGATTTTTTACTGTATAATATCTAGGTTGCAATTAAGTTTAGTTTTCTTTTAAATTAATAAATCTAATAGTAAGCATACTATTAGTAAGTTACTAGTAAAAAGCATGATGTGTATTTATTTTTTAAAATTAAAAACAATAACTTGCAATGTTGCTGCAATAACGGCATTACTTTACGGTTAGATTGTAAAATATAACAATGTCGATAATCTGTTTTTGTAAGGTCAATGTTAATTGTTTTGCTGATACTTTAGCAAGATATAAAATGATCTAATTATCTGTTTGTTTATCTTGTTTTTTCCTCGATCCTTTTATTAAAACATCAAACACGCTTAATTGTTGTTCAATTATTAATAAATTAATTCTTTTTCTAGGGTGTTCAAATAAAAGAAATCGACGAAGGTCAACCCTGCCTTGAGTGCAATAAATGTTCTTTAGGCTATTCACCACACTTCTGGAGGTAAGTGGTTTTGATGTTTAAAAAAATTATTTTTTTTAATTTACATTCTAATTGCATCATTATACATTGTCTTATAAACATTATAAATGGAGTTATTATTAATGAGTAAAAATACGTAGGTGAGTATATTACTACTTCCAGCTAATGATTTTTCTTTAAAAAATCTACCAAAATGATTTCCGTAGGTATCCCATTCTCTTCGCCATTTTATAAACAGTACCTATTTAAAAAATTTCGTAGAGCTCCGTCTTAGTATTACGCACCCTAAATAGATATTGTCAAAAAGCGCATTTTGTAATGAATATATAAAAAGCAATACTTATCTGCTAGTACTGGCAATTAGAGTACTGGCTTTTTCTTATTTATAGAAATACAAACAACAAACAGTAATTAGTAATTACATGTTTTATAGTTCCATCACTTTTATAATAACTAACAAAGTGAACATACAAAGACTTGTCTCTGGGTTATTATTATCCAATAAAAATTAAATTAGTGTACCTGTGTTATCTTTATAACAATTTCAATTAAATGACATTTCCTTGGCCTTGCAAATGATAATAAAAACGTTTTTAATGACAGTAATTTCGCTCGAATTGATAAACATTTATGGGAATTTTACAGTTCATTGCCATTTCACCAGGTGAGTATAAAAGGTATGTTATTGTACTAAAATAATATAAATTCGGGGCGTATACAGAACTTACCCACGTATACTATGCAAATGCCAAGGAAAACGACAATTAAAAAAATCCCTGTTTGGCGTTAGAGTGCTCGCTGGCCAATAAGTCGCTTAGTTTTGATGTTCGTGGGGGTTTTGAGAGTAAAAGCCGGAACTAGTTGTATTCGATAGCTTATAATTGATTGTTATACCAAAAAAAGTTGGCCGCAAATTGGCCTGTGCAAAAGGGCACAATTCAAAATTTTGGAGTTATCTATCGTACGTGATGCACCGTTATTAGATCAATCTTTTCATGTAGGTTTCGATGTAAAGTCTGTAGCCGTTTTTCTAAAAAAAAATAAACAAATCTTTGCAAAGCATTGAGTCTTACGGGAACTATAAACTTTAAATGCTTGTAACTTCGTTTGCGAAGTTTCAAAAATTAATTAATTTTAGGGTACTTTCGCGTTTATCAACTCATATTTCAGAAACGAAGCCTTTAATCGAAAAAAGTCGTTCTTATAAAATTGTAGACCGCGATCTTTCGCTTCTAACGGTGTTACTTTTATATTTTTAAAGATTATAATAATTCCGTAAAAGAATAAAATTTAACACCAAACACAATTTAAATTGTATCGACACCCGTAGTCCTCGATAAGCCCCTCTTGCTCTTCCGGCTCCGCGCGCAGCAGTTGTCCATGTTCTAGGTCTAATAAATACACCTAAGAATGTATTTCGTTTCTCTTAAATTAATTAATAGATGCCTAATATAAGTTTAAACGCATTAAACATTTTTTAGAATAAATAATTTAAATAGAATAATATTTTAACTTTAATTAACTTTTTATTTTTTGGCTAGTATCATCTCCTGTAAAGGGATAGTAAATTACCCAAGAACGAAAAAATGTAAAAACTTGAATGTGCCTGTGTACTATTATCAACATTATTCACTGTCGACTTCGCTTTCCTCACCTTCTTCATTAGATTTTGGATTTGAAGGGCTTATTGTACACATTATTTTGTACATGCACCTACACGAACTTATACATGCAATAATTTTTTTCCTGCAACTGCACCATTTCTGTTTGCAGTCGGAAAGTAAAAGTCGTAAGAAAATAGTAAAAAATGTAGAAATGTAGCTGTATACCTTTTTTTGCATCCGCATGTTGATAAGACTGTAATGTCTGTCGGTAATGATGGAAGAGTTTATAACATAGGAAAAATCTGATTACTCTTCAATTGCCAACCGTAAAATCGCAATATTTTAAATAGTTTTGAATCGAGTTTAAGGCATTTAGCCAAATGTTGCACTGTTTGGTGTACTCGTAAGCATTGATATTTTAGGCTGTCCCCTGTAGGTGGTAATTTATCAATAGTTTTAGAACCTGCAAGTATACCTCAAAGCTGATTAATGGAGTTAACGTTTTAATTATTGGTATAAAGCTTAATAACAAAATTGTTCAAGTTTTGAAAAATCTGTTCATCGAAATCCGAAATTATTAAGCAATTTGTATGAAGCAAGGTATGTTTTCCAATAAGTTTTCTTCCCGATGCCAGAAAACTGACTTGTAGTATCCGATCCTGTGAGGGCATGGAACGCTGGAAGATTTTGTAAAGGATGTTCTATTTTTAAGAGATGAACTGGTATGAAGCGAATGCTATCCTTTTTTCCGGTCTTAATCTAGACTTCTGGGGTTAAATATTTTCTAAAGTGATGTAGAAGTACCAAAACGTTAGTGTCCCTGCATTCGATAATGCATTTGCTGTAGCAGACTTTTTTAGCAGATAATATACGTAGCAGAATCCGTCAGTTGATAAGTAATTCGTCAACTGATTCTTATTAAAAGTACAATGAATAAATAACTACCATTGCCGAGGTAGTAGCGATTCGACCGTATGAATAATTGTATCAATTGATTTACCAGATCCTCTTTTGATTCTAGTCATATTTTTGATTGACATGTCGTTATAGTGATCTAATACCAAATCTACTCGTTCAGCCTTGTATGAGTTATTAAATATGATCGAAGAGAATGTTCTTGAATAATCCCCGAATGTCTTAGTGTTGATCGGTTTGCCGAAGCTCTGTACCAGTGACATACCATCATAAATATAATTTGCGCGGTAAATTAAACAAATTATCTTCTAATAAAACAACACGAGTTTATTTCTGCCGTTTTCACTCCAGAATGAACAGTCTGGTCGCTTTCTTAATATTAACATGCTCCTAAATTCCAATATCATAAATTTTATACTTTAATATACACAACTGAAACTAATTTCTTATGAAACATAGGGTTGTAGTGACCCGTAGTGTCAGTGATCCGTGGCTTAGATGAACTCTACTAATACCTATTAAGGGAAAACTAAGTCTTTACATTTTTTCGTTCTTGGGTAATTTATTATCTCTTTACCGAAGATGATACTAGCCAAAAAATTTAAAAGTTACTTACGAGATTCTTTGCTATGAAGTGCTTTGGAAAAAATAAATGCCTATGTTATAATTTTAACTATTTTGGAATACTGTTTTATTATTATTAAGTAATGGGTAAATAACAAAGATATAAAAATATTATTCTATTTAAATTATTTATTATATTAGGCATCTATTAATTAATTTAAGAGAAACGAAATATATTTTTAGGTGTATTTATTAATAGACCTAGAACATGGATAACTGCTGCGCGCGGAGCCGGAAGAGCAAGAGGGGCTTATCGAGGACTACGGGTGTCGATACAATTTAAATTGTGTTTGGTGTTAAATTTTATTCTTTTACGGAATTATTGTAATCTTTAAAAATATAAAAGTGACACCGTTAGAAGCGAAAGATCGCGGTCTACAATTTTATAAGAACGACTTTTTTCGATTAAAGGCTTCGTTTCTGAAATATGAGTTGATAAACGCGAAAGTACCCTAAAATTAATTAATTTTTGAAGCTTCGCAAACGAAGTTACAAGCATTTAAAGTTTATAGTTCCCGTAAGACTCAATGCTTTGCAAAGATTTGTTTATTTTTTTTTAGAAAAACGGCTACAGACTTTACATCGAAACCTACATGAAAAGATTGATCTAATAACGGTGCATCACGTACGATAGATAACTCCAAAATTTTGAATTGTGCCCTTTTGCACAGGCCAATTTTCGGCCAACTTTTTTTGGTATAACAATCAATTATAAGCTATCGAATACAACTAGTCCCAGCTCTTACTCTCAAAACCCCCACAGGGTGACACGTTTTACCCCACAGGGCACTCTACTATAATATTACCGAAATTAAAAGTCTAACCTAAATCTAAAAGCAACTTTTAATTGAAATTAATTATTATAGCAAATATGATAATGAAAACGATTAAAATACAATTGGTTCTCAAGATTGTTTAAATCTTTTAGCATGTGAGTTCTCTCTTATATAACAGTCTCTTTGATAACTTTTAATAATAATAATAATAAACTTGAATACTAATGGTAATACTCGATAAATCATTTTATCGACTTAATTAATTAGGGCAACGAACAAAAATACGAACCGTTCGTTTAGTAAGATGCAAATAGTATGCGCTTACATTTTTCTAGAATGAGGTGGAGATGTTCTGGGGCGCCACTGAATTCAGTTGAAAAAATAACTCAATCGAATACATTACAACGCATAGAGAAAAAGACTACTACAAATGTTAACTTCTGTGGCCATTAGTTAATTTTCTTAAAATTTTAGTAATTACGTAATGAAATAAAAGTATAATTGTAAAGTGAGAACTACGATTTATCTGAAATTACTAACTTATGGTTTAATTTTCAAATGTTGATTTCAAACTGAATAACAACTTCATTATTCCAGAGTTTGACTATTTTCATTATCATACCAAAGAAAAACTTATCGAACATCATAGTATAGAATTTAATTATTATAACATAATTTCACGTGTTGCTTAGTTTAAAATTTCTTTCAATTTCACTGCCACAGTTTAATTAACGTTCAAATCAGTCTTCTTCTAGCCAGCTTAAGCTAGCTAATACCAGCACTTTACATAAATCCATTAATCTTTTTCAAAACTCCTCAATTCATCCAAATTATACCAGCGTTTTCCAAATTCTTCGATTTAAAATAGCTTGCCGAAGTTCCGAAAATTCCTCTTCTCCTGAAATTAAGCAAAGGGGAAATTCTAGCTACTGAAGCTTAAGGATGATTAACAGAATCGCTTATTTAAACGAGGGAAATAGTCATCAACTCGTTAAAATAAACCATAAAATTTTGGGCTAAGAAATGTCACCCCCCCCCCCCAACAATTCAGTGAGTGAATTCAGCAAATTTATTGTTCAGCCATCTTCTTGCCGGACGAGAACCGTTTCAGCACAACATTTACGTAACACGAGAAGGGAGTATGTTACCTTCCAAAGTAACCGTGAGGGATCCTGTTATATGTAATTATTATTTCGAGATGCAGAAATCTACTTTAAAGTAGCGAATGGCCGCAGAAAATCAACAGAGGTCGCTGCAAGACATGTTATTTTTTAAACCATTTTTCTTAATTAATTACTGAATTTCATTAATAATACAAAAAATGCTTCCGACTTGTTAAGAAAATTTATAGACAGTACTGAAATATTGTTTTTAGTAGTATATGTTATTTAAATGGTTGCGAGGGTAGAGAAAAGACAGAAATCTATAAATTATTTTAATATTTAAATGTAAATAATGATAGATTAGCACTTAGTGGGAGGCAACAAGATGTAAAACGATAAAAATGTACACTTTCGCCACAAAAGATTATAATATTAAGTGGACGTAAATTAACCTAGGAAAAAGCCAAGCAGACAATATAGCCGTAGTAAGTTGTACATACTATTTCATTCTTCTGTATAAAAAGCGCTACTTGCCGTAGAAATACACTTTAAGATCTTTTTTTCGAAAACGAAGGGTCGTAACTGATTGAATAGCCCGTGCAAGTACCAAGTTGTACCGCACACTAGATCCTTAATTTTGAAATTCTAGGAAGTAACTTGTTCCTTTAAAAAATTATTTCTAATTTTTTTCTTTTCTTAAAAATATTTTCATAAATTTTTTTAAAGGAAAATCACTTCAATAAGTGCAACCTATTCTTGAAATAAATGCGGTAAACGCCTGATAATGTTTTTTCGTAGCTCAGTTGAGGCGGAGTGATAATAAGCCAAAGTCGCTACAGCTTCAAATTCGATTCCATTTGACAGGTGGCACTTTTTAATTGTTCTTACTAAATTAAATTTAAAAACAATTTTTCTTTTAGAAACTGCCCTCATTTTTCGCATAATTCTATAACTACATTTTAAAATTGTAATTCTAATTCGCGATATTGCACATGACTAAAAAACAAAATGCTATTTGAAATGTTCTAAACGATTAAGTAAAATGATGATCTTGTGACATATAGGTTGTTAATTACTAAACTAGTGAAAATTTAATTAGTAAAAATTTGTGAAATATTGCTTTCAGGGAAATGTTGAACAAATTACCCTGAAATGTTGAAATTTAACCCTTAAAAAATGACAAATAGATATATTATCTAACTTTTAAATACCTGTAGTGAATTTCTTAAAAAGAAAAATTGCCATTTCAAATTTTGTGTTTTGTAAAAAAAGGTACCTGCCAGCCGGAATTGAACCTGGGACACCAGCGACCTTGGTTTATTATTCTCCTGCTTCGTCTAACTGAGCTACGAAAAAACATTAGCGCGCGCGTCTACCACATTTATGTTAATAGTAGGTTGTACTTGTTTAAATTACTTTTCTTTTAAAAAGGGTCTAAATGTATGGTTTTTCTCACCATTTTATAGATTAGGTACTGTTTATACTTAATAAACAGAATGATAAGAAGAAGCAGTAACTTAATTTACTTGGGGAGATTTTACACACGATTTTTTAAAAGAACGGTTTAATCCCTATATTCCCCAATGAGACACACGGTATTATAAATGTGATGTACTCATTTTATGACTGATTTTTTTCATTTTTCCGGAGTAGAAGATGGTGTGCAGTTTTCAACCGCCTTGTATAAATAGTGAAGACGCACTAAGAAAATAAATAGATTGTAAGAGATGATATTAATGTTTAATAATAATAATAAAATAATTTAATATATTTAATTATTTTTCATTATTTTTTTCAAATATAAATCAATCAGGAGTTGGAAATCTGCTTAAACCGATCAACCAGAACAACTTTACAGTGATAAATCCATGTTATTGTGATAATACCACTTCGCTACAATAATAAAAAACGTTTTTGACGTTGCTACTCAAGATATAACACGTCATCAACGTCACCATGCAAACAAAAAACGTGATTATAGTTGTTACAAAGAATACACAAACTTTTATTTTAGAGTTTTAGAAACACTATCTATAAGACCATAAACAAAGTATACGCATAGAAACAAGATGGCCACAATAATAGGTTGGAAGTTACGGAATTTCAGAACGCTACCTGTTTTCCACAGATATTTAATAATTATGTGTTTAACAAGAAAGTTATAACCTTATAAGTCCCAAAAACGAAATTTGTGTATGAATTAAACATACTATTTTTCCCCAACCGCTTTAAGAAATGCTCACAACTTTCGACAGGCGTCGAACAGCCATATGCGTTTACGCGTTAAATCAAAAGAGTTTAGGATTGGTTTTTGTTTTTGTGACGTCGTTGTGAGCAGCAACTAAGATTTGAATAGAAACGTGGAATTTGTTTTTGTTTTTATGTCTTAAGCGGCCCCTAGACGCTCAATAATATTGTGCAATATTATTGATGCACCCTCCAGACAACTCAATAATTTATTAAAAAATTGTGCAATAATTCAGTTTATAACAAAATGTTGTGTGACACGGACGCTGCTTTGTAGCTATCGCTTTGGTTCTTTTTAATAAAAAAAAAAGAAAAAAGAAAGAAGGTGGTTAAAGAAATGGTATATGAAAAGACAGAAGTATACTCATAAGAATTTAATGAACGATTTAGATTATGGAAATTTGGTTTAAGCCATTTTAAATTCAAAATTTGAGATATTTTAAAGATGTATAAATTTATCATCTGAGAAAAAAGCAGTCTTTTAAGCTTGTTATTATTTGCATAATTTTCTAAAAAAAAGGAAACCAACATCTAATTGCAATGTAGAACAAATTGATACTGAAGACGTGGAAAGGGAAAGACTAGTCGTAGGCTGTTGAAGAATACAATCTTCTTATTCTTATCATTAGCCTCCGTAGTGTAGTGTCTAGCATGCTAGACTCTCACCTGAGCGGACCGGGTTCAACTCCCGAAACTTTATAAACGTTATAAACTGTTTAAGGAACTGTTTAAATGCTAGATATTTACAAATTTATTTGAGGACTATTTATATAGTATTATTTATGTATTACTACAATTATTAACATTTATTTATTCACAAACATTCGACTATTAACTAATTATTCAAAGCACATTTCGATACGCCGGTTACACACTAACTGAGCTCCTTCTACTCGCGACCTCAATTCACATCTTCCATATAAAGTTCTGGAACTTACTAGATTAGTCTAGTTGGTGTATTGTTGTGTGCAGCCGTCAATGACTCACACCGATGAATCATAAATGCAGGTGTTGATGAATCATACATGGAGCTGTTGATGAGTCACGTCGATGAGTCATGCAGTCTTGAATATTCGACGGCGGCGAATACGGGATTTTCCCCATTTGTTACAGTAATAATATCCTCCCGTACAAGTTCTAGTTTATGGGGCCTGGTTACTGTTGCAACAATTAATATTATTATTATTATTATTAATCAAGAAATCCTTCTAAACGTAACAAAGAGATAACTTTAATAATTATTCTAACAATGAGGGAAATAGTGCCATGGGGAAACTAAAATTTGCTAATATATTTACACTTACGGTATATGTATGCCCTTCTAACTTAATGTTTCATATTTCATAGGGCTGATAGCGACTTTTATACCTCAATACATTTATCTATAAAAGCCCTTTCGTCAGTTTTCGATGCACTATATTTAGCAGCCGTGAAAATGAATTAATATTGTGCAATAATATCCACAGACAGTCCAATATTTTACACATTGCGCAATAATTTCAAACAGTTTTTGATTGGCACAATATATTGCGCAATCTTTCAATATACGCTCCAGACGATCAATAATATTGCGCAATATCAATTATTGCACAATATTAAATACCTATTAAATACCAAATACCAAACTACCAAATTAATAACTAAATACCAAATTAATATACCTACTATTTTAATATTTAAAAAAAACCGATAAATAATTATTATTTGATGGAATCTTAATTTTCACATTATTCGTATAAATGAAAATGTTTTAGAGCACCGCGAAAAATATGTCATACATAACCTCAGATTAGTTTTGTACTAGTATAAAACTAATTACTTTTGTTTTGTACAGTTGCTATGGTGACCAATAACAGTTCCTAAATAGTATAGTTTTTATACACAATAATTTTATATTATACTGTCATATTCGTGCGATTAGCGAATAATAGTATATTACATGTTGAGTTGGTAAAGGATATCTTTACAAGCCAAGCGATAATTGTTTGACCAAGACGGTACGTCGAGGTCAAACAATTATCGCGAGGCGTGGAAACTTTACCAACGAAACATGTATACTATTTTATTCACAATAATTAGACTTAAGATGTTCAAAATAAAAAGTAATTTTAGATTTTAAAATCTATTTTATATAAACTGTCATAATTTCAATCAAAGCCATCTATCAACCAAAAGAAATTTTAAGTAAGGTTTCATTCTTCGCCGCTAGATGGCGATGTATGCGCTCAGTATTTTAAAATTAGAAATTAATTAATTCCACTGTAATTATTAAATATAAAATACGGAAAAATAAAAATAAAACTAATATTAAATAAAAAATATGTTTTTAGCGTTAAATATATTTATAAAAACTTAAATTTAAATCGGATAAAACGTCCTGTTTTAAATTATTCAGAAAAACAAGTTGGCCATAACTTTACATGTCAGTTTTACAGACATGTAAAGGAAATTGTTAAGCAGTTTGGTGTTGCTATAGCAATAGCTTACTTTCCAAGGTTTTTACAACATATGAAATGTACATCTTGCAATATGATTGTGAATAAAAGCATTTGTATGAAAATTGTTACTTTATTATCAGTATAAAATGAATTATAGATTCTTATTAAATGGTTCATATAAAAATGAAAAGAGACTAATCGCTTTAATAAAACATGTTTTAAAAAGAACATCTTGTATATTTTTACTTTATTATTTTACTCGGCTTAAGATGCTGATTAAATGATGAGCTTTTTATTGCAAGCTTTTGAGTCACCCGGTACATAGACTGTTTAACAGAAATAATATAGTAGTGGAAGCACATGCACTTGATAAGCATTTATAAAAAAATGGTAGGAGAATAGCGAAACGATGCGATAGGGAGGTGATATATCATCATGCTTTATTGCTTACGTTGCTTGGGTGTAACACGGGGGTGAACGGTGAACTGTTCCCGCAATCTATCATCGTTTTTATGAATAGATTTAAAGCATAATATCAAATGTATGGGTTTTTCCAGACTGTATACAGACAGTGTACAGGTGTATAACATTAAGTTTGTAAAATAGAATATTGAAATTAATTATTATTTTTTTAATCGGCTTGTATAAATATGTATAATTAATTTGTACCCACGAGAAGTCATTTTAAAGAGAATATTTTATTAAAGGTTTTTCCGCTCAGTCTCTAGTTCGATACTTCGGTAATCGTATCCACAGCACACTGCGAAACCGGCTGGACTAGAGAAATGATTAGCTGTAGATGATCTCCATAATGGGTTGTTTTGAAAATAAAATGATAATAAATGTTTGAGAATATACAGGGTGTGTCAACTAATAGAATTATTCGTCTACCTGTCCCTTTTTCTTACAAAATGTTTTTCATAGTTGTTTCAAATACTACTTATACAATTTAAAATTAAAGCTAGAAGTATTAGTAGCGTTTGAAAGAAAAATCAATTGAAAGATAAATTATATCTAGAAGTTTAAATTTACTTTCTAAATTAGTAGTTACTCCATACCCCCATTTCAAACTTTTACTGACTTGTTTTCATCATGCACATCTGGCATTAGAAAGACTTCGTTGTAGTTGAATCCCCCGTCGAATTCTATTTTAAGCTTAATTAACTAGCGAGAACCGACAACTAAAGAAGAAATAAGATGAATGAAGTTTCTTTTGAACGCCCTTCAATATGTTTACAGATTAAAACGAAGAAATTGTATGTGTGCACGAAATAAGCTAATTTCAGTTAAAAACTGCAGAAAAAGAAAAAAATCTTGCAATCATCGCTGATATAAGCAATTACCAAGTTTAGCGTTCATGTTTTATCGACTAATTTGAAGTAAAATAATGGAGTTGCTATATATTTCTCCTTTGTGGCCTTTTTATGAACCAATAAAAGGCTTTTACGAGCCGTTGATTTTCTAAACGATAGCTTTAATTCTCCGCGGACTGAAACTAGATTGTTAATTTTTATCATCAGCATCACCTGGATTTTTTTATGACGTGGCCTAATTATTAGTTATATTTGCTTTTTCTTTTATTCCGTTAAGGTAACTATTGGTGGAAGTGCTTGTTAAGTTTGTATTGCTCATGGTGTGGATGTGTTACATAATTGTAAGTGTTTTAGCGTGAAATTTGTCATTTAAAAACTAACAATACATATACCTATAATTAAAAGTCTCATAGTCTATGAGTATTGTATCATTACTATAAATATTTCATTTACAGTTTTCTATGATTTTTAATACATATACCTTTTAAGGAAAACCGCGCATATCTACTTCTATAGAAAGCTGATTAAAAAGGCGACTAATTCTCATGTTATTCCACTAACTTAATATAATTGGTCATTTGCAGTATACACACGTATGGTGAATTTCATGCCAAATCGACTAGAGCCGTATTTCAATGTCTCAGATTTTGTTCAAATTTTGTCCTTGCATATGAAATATCATTAAATTATTTTTTCAGATTTTTTGGATTAAAAATGGCCGAAGTAGAAGTTTTTGAAAATTTCGATTTTTGGCAAATTCTGCTACCCATAACTGTACATCATCTAACTGAACTTGTCGTAACTCCTCCTTATTTTTTGAGTTATCTGGCTCATCCAGGTGTCAGATTAAAGCTAGTTCTTGCACGTTTCTTGATATACGGTGAAAGATCCGGAAACTAGCTTCAATCTGACACCTGAATGAACTAGATAACTAAACAAATAAGGGAGTTCTGACAATTTTAGTTATATGATGCAGAGCGTCGGAGAGCAGTATTTGCATTATTGGAATTCTGCTATGCAACACTGCATCATTTAACTGAAATAGTCATAACTTATTGTTTGAGTTATCTAACTCATTCAGGTGTCATATTAAAACTAGTCTTTGGATCTTTTAGAGTATATCAACAAACGTACAAAGACATTGCACAGTAAAACAGTAGGAGGCTCTGAAGGTAAATTTCTTCAAAAATGATTTTTTTCCAAAACTACAAAGAACAC
The DNA here is from genome assembly GCA_929113105.1 of Agrypnus murinus. Lineage (NCBI taxonomy): Eukaryota > Metazoa > Arthropoda > Insecta > Coleoptera > Elateridae > Agrypnus > Agrypnus murinus. The sequence goes on along the minus strand of OV816028.1, from coordinate 133,343,062 downwards.
CTTTTTTATTTTAACTATACCAATCATATACTGAGATGATTCTATAAAAAAAGTTTCAAAAGGGTGATAGTTGTAACACAGGAGCAATGTCAGAATTTGTAAAAATAGTAAAACTTGCCTTCGGAGCCGACTACCTTTTTACTGTGCAATGTTTTTGCACGTTTCGTATGCTCTGAAAGATCCAAGAAGTAGCTTTAATCTGACACCTGGATGAGCCAGATAACTCAAAAAATAAGGGAGTTATGACAAGTTCAGTTAGATGATGTAGAGTGACGGGTAGCAGAATTTGCCAAAAATCGAAATTTTTAAAAACTTCTACTTCGGCCATTTTTAATCCAAAAAATCTGGAAAAATAATTTAATGACATTTCATATGTATCTATGCAAGGACAAAATTTGAACAAAATCTGAGACATTGAAATACGGCTCTAGTCGATTTGGCATGAAATTAGCCTTATACGGGTGCGGAGAAAGTCCCGGAATTCTCGAATATCTCGAGACATGCACGTAAGATTAAAAAAACAAAAAACAGGTCTTAAATATTTTTCAAAAAGCTATCTCATACTATACCACACTCGACCCCCCACCCCCAGGGGGGAGGGGGGTAATTTTGAAATCTTAAATAGGAAGGATTCGGATTCTCCATTAAAAAGTAAAAGTTAAAGTTAAAAAAGTTAGTTTTCAATTAAAAACTTGTTTTTGATTTTCGACAGATAGCACTTTAATAAAAAAAAATACATAATGCCCAAAACATTTTTTTTCATTATTTAGCTTGATCGACTGATAAAAATAAACCAAAAAAGACCTAACAAATTTAATGAAAGTAAACTCTGAGAACAAAGATAAATGAACACATTATTTTTTATTTTACACTTCTACGTGTCATTTTTTGATAAGTACGAAAAATCGTATTTTTACGATTACAGCACCATCTATCGAAAATCGATAAAAATTTGTCAGATAAAACTAACTTACTTTTTAATGGAGAATCCGAATCTGCAATAAAAAATGGGGGTTCCAATTTACGATTTTAAAGTTGCCCCCACCCCTACCCCTGGGGGTCGATTGTTTTTTTAATCTTACGTGCATGTCTCAAGATATCTGACCTTTCCGGGACTTTCTCAGCACCCTGTATAACCTTAATAATAATTGAGGGCCTGGTTGGAATAGTGGTTTAACCCATAGTTTTGAAATTGTGATAAATATAGTATTTATTTGATAATATTTTAATTTCTGCAGCTGAAAAGATCTCCGAAGCTGAGTAAATGCCTATCTATACAGTGTGTTCCCAGATGCGGTTCACAAGAGGAAAAACTTTTTTTATTATTGATTTTATGACAAAAAAATCATTCTTTATAAAATTCCGGCTTGTCTCAAGATAATTAAAAAGTATCACATAATTTCAATATTACTTATAATAAAGTAGAAAATTTAAAAATGATGATGCTATGCTTGAATCAATGCACTAACAATCAAGTAGCAATGTTAATAATGTTGAGAAATATTACTGCCTTATTTTATACTTCATACGATTTATTCAAACCAGGTGATATTAAATAATAATTCGAAAAGCCTGCCACTCTTTGGAGAAGGTAGGTCTAATTCCAGAATTGACTTCTCCAAGATCACTTATTCCACTTTCTTGTTCCAGTCAAAAGCTCTTGATGTCGACAGACGCACCGCCGCACAAGCCAGTGCTATTGACGTTTCATTTTATTATTCAACCCCTAAAAAACCATAACTTTTGTAATAATGTTTCTTATTTGTTAATAATGTTTAATTAGTAATTGATTAATTTTCGACGAACAAAAAGTTCGTCTCTGAATTTGTGAAGTCTGTCTGTCGGTCTGTCGCCTTTTTCCATGTTGACTTTTTTGAGTTTTTCTTTTTGGAATCTTATAGTACATCAAATTCTAAGAAACTTTTGGTTGAAACATTTTTTTGTATCTCTTCGGGAAAGTGGTCAGAATGACCACCGAAAATTTCGGTAAATTTTTCTAGTAAAATTTTCTTCTAAGAAAATTCTAGGACTTAGAATTTTAGTTTTTATGACAATTAATGTTTTACGTCAACATTAGTTTTCAAAAATAAATTAGTTTATTAAGTATTCAGTTGTCTTTGTTCGTCATGGCAATGCTAGCTCTGCGCATTCTTACTAGTTTATTCTGTAATAGAAATTCGGAATGCGTAGTTTTTGGTTTAAACTGTCATGACAATTTTTAGGCTCGCTGTTAAATGAGTCCGAGAGCCTGAAAATTCATAGCGCGCTTACGGAACAATATTTTTTGTATGTTTACCGATAACTGAAAAATCATTAATTTATTGTAGATTTTGAGGTCAACTTTGACAAATGTCAAATTAAGTACATGAACGAAACAGTTTATACGTATATTTAGTTATAGACCAATTTTTGTATATTTTATAATTTTATTTCAGTAAGTTTTATTTTATATTAAGTATTTTTGTTACATATTTATTCACACATGTTCTAAATAAAAAAAATAATATACCATTTATGTATTATATATCTAAATTTTATATATGATTTGATGTATTTTTTTTAAGGCATGGAATGGAATGGTTAATGGAAATTCCTGGATGATCAGATTCCGATATATATTTTTTAAAAACCTTAAAGGTGGGAGAAGTAGTTATCTAATAAATCTGGGATAAGTTGTATTAATGACATAAATTGCTTAAGGGGGCGTTATTGGCGCAAAATATTAGCGTCAAAATATAGCTTACGTTTTTCATTCAGTTTTCTTTTAATAATCGTTTTTCTAGCAAGATAACGTTTGATGCCGATTGCTAAACTGTTAAGGTAGTGTGGATCATAGTTTGTAAGGAGTAGATATCTAAACTAAATTTTATAATCGTAGTCGAACATCGCCAATTTTGTAGAATTAACGTTTTCTAAAAAATAACCAAACTAAACACAATACAGTCATTATAAAACTGTTTAATAGCAAAATCTATGACGATAGGTAAATGTTTTTGCTTACTTATTTAGGATTGATTGAAATAAAATAGATGTACACGGCGGGGAAATTTAAATATGGCAGCACGAAATCAGTCATTTTTAGTTGAACGCTTTCTGCATCAGGAAGCGTTGGGTGGTAATATTCGCGGGACATTTAAAAGTAATTTAACTTTCCTAATCTTTTAACTATTATTTAATAAATTCCCGAAGTAAATGTTGTTTTTCTTTACTTAAGAGCATGTAACGGTTAATTTTTGAATAAACTATTTCACTCTTAATTAGTCCTGATTAATTTCTTAAAACGAATATATATTTTCAATATTTTAATATAGTAATACTTTTCTTTTTCTTAAAACCAGCAAGAACAACTGATATTTTTAAAGATATTTAGCAGTTTTATAGTTCCCTTTTTGATTTCAACTACCTTAAATTATTCCTTGGCATTTAAAAATTAAAAATTTCAGTTAAAATTAAAATATTTTGAAAGTTCACGCATGTCTGGCAACACTGTGAGCAGAGAACGGCGATGCGATCAAATAATGTTTCTATTTACGTTTTCAAATCTTAGTTTTAAACAAATTAATTCCGTTTTGCGGACCGTAGCGCCATCTTTAGGTGTTTATAGTTTCTGAAGCTTTCTATTATTAACACTGGGGAGGATAACGCGCCTTTAATGAATGTTTAAAAATAATTTTCAAATATACAGGTATGCTACACTCTGGGTTTATATCTTTGTTAATTAGTCTGTTAGGGTCAGTTACATATAGTTATGACATAAAAAAGGTGGTGTGTGTGGTCGTTCAATCATTTTAAATTATATAAAAAATTAATTAATAAGCATCGCATTTGTGCGACAATCAAATTTTATCGTGATAAGCGCTGTATTACTATACACTTTACAACACTTGATCATAGATTTATTTAAATTAAAGACCACTATCACTTATGTTTAATGGTAGCAAGGCAAACTGAAAAGTTATACAAAAACAAACGCCACTTACCTTTGTGATGAAAAGAAAATTTGCACTGGCTATGATTTTAAAATCCAAAGACAAGCTCAGGAAAATTGCATAAGAAAATTTCAGGCGGGTCGCTCTTTGACAAAATAATAAAATATTGTTCAACCTATACCTGTAAAATTCTGTTAATAGACCCAAAACAAAAAAATACACAAATAAATTTCTTTTTGAACATAAAAATATTATTTTATTAATAAACACATAAAAAGAATGAAAACTGAAAGTTTATGAAAGAGAAACGAAAACAAAAAAAAATTCTTACTATCTAGATTGGATTCAATTAACAAACTTGGAATAATTTAAATTAATTATTGGTGTCAATTGGATTTACCAAAATAAGAATTAAGAGACAGTCTAATTCTCTTTTCCTGATTAATTTTTATTTTATCAAGATTTAAGATCCCACGATCTTAAATTATAATTAAAAGAAAGAAACGAAACAAAAATAAAGTTAAAGTTTGAATATAAATTTTTAAATTCAAAAATTTTGAAACCACTCGAAAATTTTTAAACGCCCTATACCATTTAGCAGTTTTCTGTAATAGTCAGTAAATTTATCTGCTTATTTGTTGTGATGGCGTACATACAGTTTTATATAATTGTTCTTGTGGATCTTTTTTTATGATTTATTACAACTATTAACTATTGAACAAATTACCTTCAATACGTGAGTACATAAATCAATGTCTATTTCCCATAAGTTTTCATTACATCCAGTTTTTAAATTCCTTCCATCCAGAAATAAATTTCCAATACGTTTTACAGAAATTTTCTTCTTATAAATAAATAGTCTAAAAACCAAATTATCACTTCACTTTCCTTTTTTTATAATTCACATTAATTGTTCTTTATTGTTATCATTATTTAAAATTATTTAACACTTTTTCAAAAAAATTAAATTTGGATGACATTTGTCGTAACCTCTCACTTTTTTGACGTTAAGTTTGACACACATAACCTCAAAATTTTATTAAATTATTGCGTGATCTGGCATGGCTTCTGCTTCGTATCAAAATCAAGAAGAAGAAGAAGGTAACCAGATTTTCGACCTGCTTATATATATATTTTTTAAACAAACGCAAACCTCATTTTTCCACTAACCAGATCTGGTAAGTTACTAAAAAATTGAACATCTAACCTAACAAGATTTACATAACCGAATTATTGTTAAAAAATTAAATTAAATGTTTAAACAAATTACATAATCGGAAAGAGGATAATTTTTTCCTATATTTTGGTATATTACATGTCTAACAGAAAGCAAATTTAACTCCAGGATTCAATGGTAACCATCTTGAATTTCCTGACAACCATGGTTTTACAAAATTACAGATAATAACATTTTCACTCCTTATTACTTCCTTTTTTTATTATTAAATTAATCCTAACATCCTATTACACAATATTTACATCAATTTTGGCACCAAGACTTTAAATATTAACTAGATTTTACTATTTTAACAGATCAGGTTCAAACGATACAAATTTTAAGCTTCAAAAGGCTAAACCTTCTGTATTTAGAGCTGCCCACTTGAAAATTCTATTGCTAAAGGTGCTCTAGAACCTAATTAACAATATTGCAGCAAAACATTTTGGCTGCAAATGCATAGATTAATGAAAATTATACATTTATCATGAAATTTGATGAATCGTTAAACCAGCAAGGGATTTACTTGAAATTCAACAACAAAAACTGTGAGTATTGTGGTGATTGCTTGCATACACCTTTCCATCTATGCCTTTTATAATTTCCAGGTGAAACTACACCTTACGATGGCTTCAATTATGAAAAACCAAGTCCAACGACCTAGCGATATGCAAATCGTAACTTGTCAAAATAATTTTTGTTTTAAGTGAAAATCCGTTTAAGATCAACTTCTTATTATTATCAAGTGATGTAGAGTGTATCCTTTACTTATTAAGTAACAAATTAATTAATTTAATTAAGAGTTGTCCAAGTTGAATCCAAACCCCTAAATACATAGGCAACCCGAATGACTGATATTCAGCTATAAGTGCTGGAATCACAGCAATATGTACTTGTCAATCATGCGCAAGTATGATGCGCATTATACAAAAGCATTTATGAAGTCGTTGTTATGTATAAACGCGATTAACAGTCTATAGAGTTTTGATCCTATCTATTTTTATAATTTAAAAAAAAGAACATTGTCAAATTTTTTAAATTTTTCTAATTGTTAGCGTCGATGAGCGACCGGAACATATCAAATGATTTTTTTTTGTTTAAGTTATTGTTTTTTTTCTATAGCTAAGGCAACTTTTGCGCACTATAGCGTTTCGAGAAAAAAATATTCCCGAACCACCCTAATGCCCATATTACCCTCAAACTTCGCCTTCGTGCGATTGGGCATAATTTCCATTCATGTTGTACAAACTTCTACTGTAGATAACTGTAAACAATTTTTCGTAAAAAGAATAAGTTTATGGATTTGTAAAATATTTAAAATAAACTCTTCCAAAGTAATTTTATTCTAATTTTACTGCTATAAATTTACAAACAATACAGGACTGACAATATTAGTAATAGTTTATGTTGAACTGGCGTATTATTTACTGTTTATAATATACCTGTAATACTAACTATGGTATGAGCAAAAAGTAACTCCATCAAAGGTGCCTTTGGAATTTTGAACTTATGTGTATTATAACACCAGAAAATTATATCAAATTAATGACAATTATCACTGTCAAAGGACCTGATTATTTTGTATAATTTTCTGGTGTTATAATACACATGAGTTCAAAATTTAAAAGCAGCCTTTGATAGAGTTACTTTTTGCTCATGCTATATCTATGTTATAGTTACTGCATCAAAATTTTGGAGAAAATCCAAAACCCATCACATTTTTATGGAACTACTTAATGAAATGAACTTACTATGTACAAAGAGAAGGATACTATAGTATGAGCAAAAAGTAACTCCATCAAAGGAATTTTATAACACCAGAAAATTATATCAAATTAATAACAACTGTCACTGTCGAAGGACTCTGATTATTTTGTATAGTTTTTTGGTGTTATACATGAGTTCAAGATTCCAAAGGAACCTTTGCTGGAGTTACTTTTTGCTCATACTATAGATTATAGTGAAAGAAGATTCTAGACGGTACGCTACTGGTTAACTTTTTTTTAAAGATTACTATTAATATAAAATACGAGGGCAGTTCATTCTAATATAAACAGGTTGTACGTTTTTTTTTGCAAAATAGTAAACTGTAATAAAGGTGTAAAATGACTTTCATAAATTCTCTAGTGCGAAAAATCACTTACAATTAGAACTCAACGATTCTAAAGTATCTACGGATGATGATTATTTTTTGGTCAGTAGTTTAAATGAAGAATGATTTTCATCTATTTCTATTTTAATTTGTATTGTCTATTTCTAGTGTGCCTTGTTTATTTCTGAACAACGTTGACTAATAAGAATTAATTTTAGAACATAAATTTTTTCAAATAACAATTTCCTTTTTGCCATTATTGATTTTGGGCGTTTTCATTCACTATACCTACTATTTACCATCTGTTTCGAAGGATGCATGAATCAGTATTTTGAATGTGTCACAAACTTTAATATATATATATTTAGTTTTGTGTCATTCTGCGTCGCAAAGTAAAAAGGGTCAAGCCACATTTATATTAATTAAAGGCTCTTACAACTTCCCCCGCTGCTGGCCAAAATATTGTAGTCGCAACAAATCATTTAATGCAACTACGCCGGTCGTAACTTCTCCATGTTCTAAAATTAACAGGAAGACTAGAACTTTATAAACCCATGTAACCTGGTATGTTGTTAAATTAACGTAAAATATTTGGAATTTATCCAAACAGTACGGTTGTTGGGAACTCCTTTAAATTATTAACCACAACAAACTCAAAACAAACTAGGTGCACGTTGACTTTTTTTGATTTACTATCATCACCTACTAACGATGACTAATAGATATGGTTATGGTTGCCAGCACTAGCAGAAGTTTCTCATCTGCTTTGAAAATTCTGTAAACGTAAAGTGCGTAAACGTTTTCTATAACTAATTTTATAAGTCACCAGGGCGAATGTGTCACTAGGCACGAGTTATTGAACAATGTCTATTATAGATAGAAAAGAAGAACAAAATGTCGCAGTTTAACCTTTCTTTGATGACAAATTTACATAATGGACGTAAGTCAATGTTGTAGGAAACGACCTGAACATAAAGGGTGTGATAAGGGATATTATCATCAGCTGACATTCAAGCTCTATTAAATTCTCAAACAACCTTGTACGGCGGAAGCTTTTTACCGGAATTTTATAAACGGAACATAGCGTAGGCTTTTAGTGGTGCTGTCACCTTTTGATCTTTAAGGCTCGTCAAAATGTTGATTGTGTATCCGATTCTATTTTAAGATGACTGCTAATAAACGAAATGAAACAGAAAAAAAACGAACGTCAAAAAGGAATTCCTTATTTTCTTTTTAACCCACAACAAAGAAAACTTCCTGACTACATTCTCATAATAAACTAGTAAAATGCCCACTGAAAGAAGAAGTAGAATGTTACCGATAAAAAAATTTAGAACAGCTTCATGTTGATCTATTAATCGGTTTTCCTTTGAATTCCGAATATAGGTAATGATGGATACGTTTTAGCTACTTTTAGCTGATTTCCGTAACGGATGCTCGACACGCCCGTTTCAAGGTAGGTGCAGTAACCACTTCACCATCCAAACAGAATTATCAGAGTTAACATAATAAGATCGATTCGATTAAGGCATCAGGTTTCTTTTTAAATGTTAGGAATTAATTCGAACGTCATTTGCGTGTTCACAAGAAAAGGGGACTATAAATTTTCCCGAAACATTCATTGGCGATGGTTTCCGGTAATTGATTTTTAACATAACACCCACAGACTGTCGAAAGAGTATGTTTGCGTAGTTCTTCAGTTTAATGATCCTTAATGTATTCAATCTTGTTTACGATGATCGTTTCGGTATGTAAGAATTCAATTCATAAAATGTCTTAGGTCAAACATAAGAATAAACAATGACTGGGTCGTATGAAAAGTAAGTGCGGTAAGCAATTAAACGTAGTATTAAGTATGCCATGAACATTGTGAAAGCATTTTCTGAAGATGACCTGCTGGTTTATATGGACTTTTTGGTGCACAGAATAACAGCTGTAGGTACCTATTTAAACTAGAGGTATGATGACTATTGCTATGATGTATGAAAGGCGAACATGGATGACTTAGTAATGAGTCACTAAAACTTACAAATTGTGGGAAGTCGGAATATCAGAAACGCAATTTCAAGTCTTAGAACTCTTATTAGAAGTACAAAAATTCAAAATCTGAAACTCTAAAACAAAAGAAAAATCAGAATTCTAATTGCAAAATTTTTAAACTGGCAACAATGAAGCTTTGAAGAGCTTGATTTTTAAATTTGAAGCCGGAATATTGTAACGAGCTCAAATTTGAAGTTTAGTTCAGTTCATTTAAATTTTCAATCCACGGTATATAAAAATGAATTATTCCGCTTTGTTTAGAATTTTAGTTGATGTATAAAACTTGAAAAGTTTTACTTTTGAGTGCGAAAGGCAGCTGCATTTAAACAAACATTTAAGAATGCAGATAGTTTCATTTAATGTGAATTTCGTGGTATTCAGTTGACACCAAGTCAAAACTTGCACGAATAAAATTTATTTCTCACGGTTAAGATCTTGCTTTAGGAGCGTATTCTTCAAAATTCCCCTCAATATTATTTAAAAAATATAGGAATTGTTGGCTTTCAGGCAATAAAATTGGGTACAAACGAAACCTAATCTATTTTGTGATTTTATTTTGCGTAAATAGTTACTTATACAGCATTGAGCTTCTTGGAATTTTAAAAGAACGGCGTGTTTTTAAGTAGTTATATCATTTGGGTTGAAAGTTTGTATCGATACGAATATTGAGTTTATTAGCTCTATGCTCCTTTTGTTAAAATTAAAGAGAGCAATTTGTTCGGTTTTATTATTGATTATGCATGTTGTCATATTTAAATTTGAGTGGTTGGATTCATATAGCCCCTCTTAAACCTTGAAGAAGGGAATAATTAGTTTACCCTTTTTGGGGTAATTTAATATAGACAGACGGCATTTCATATCTATGGCACTTTTCAGGGGCTGCCTCGTGCGGTCTGTGATAGCGGCGAATTTGCCCCGTGTTCCTCTAGAAAAGTTTCAATATGTTTGTGGAATTACTTTGGTTATTTGTGAAGTTCCGTGTCGTATTGTAGGTCTAGATAGAGTTCGAGTAGATTGTTCGACTTAGTTCACTTCGAGTATATGAAGAAATTGTCATGACTGAATTATACTGAATAATGAGAGTGTACCTGAAAAAAAAACTATTTAAATTATTAGATATTGAATGAATATGTGAAAAGTTGCGCGGTTTTATATTAACATCTTATCATTTTCTTTATAGGATGGCTACTAAACGTTTAAACAACATTACACCGTACAAGTTTAAAACAAATCTAGAATAATAAAATAAAAGTTAATAGTGGAAATTGTTGCAACGTTCAAAAGTTTAGTTTGTAATACAAATCGTTCAGAATTCAGCTGTTTGTTCCCGCAACGTTATTTTAATCGTGTTGTTAGTGGTATTTTGTTTATGTGATCATTGGAGTTTTGTTTTAGCGAGTTAAGTCTTTATTTGTGAGGTTAAAGTGGAATAAAGAATTGCAAGGAGTGCTGGTATAATAGGATTAATGTCACACATATTTTATGTAAGTTGTTATTAATGAAATTTATGAGATTTATGAAATTAGGCTAATATGTCGACATTTATGCTGCGAGTATGTTTTTATGATCTACTGTTGTATATATTTTTGCATTGTGTAAAAACTATTTATTCTTGAATTTAGTTCAATATACAGATTTCAAGATTAATAATTAATCAGTGCTATAGTACGGCGTGGCAAATTGTTAGTGTTCCATTCAGAAAATGAAAAAATAATTAGTAAAAGGAATTTAACGTAAATTAATGAGAATCTTTTACCGAATCGTAGGTTTCTCAACTTTTGCTATTAAATAATAACATCAAACAATTTGGGTGGCGCCCTCTAACTGTTAATTGTTTTAATTGTTTCCCCCCTTTTTAATTATTTCTGTGTTCTATTCTTAATTAACAAGCCTTTGCGATTAACACCCATGTCACTTGTGCACAATTTGAATTAATAACACGTCTCTGCCGGGATATATGTTAGTTTAAGTAACAGTGAAGTGCGGGGCTGTGCGTTTGCTTAATTGTATTGAGATTTAAGTTAAGATTTGTTTAAGGTGGTTGCAATTGGCACCAATCGCGAGGATTTTGTGTGTTAATTGTTTATAGTTTTTTGAAAAAGAAACAGTAGGTTGTATTATTCAAGTTGAATACAAAAAAGCTCCCCAATTATGTATTCTTTAAAACTAGAAAATCTCGACATTTTAGATATTGTAACTATGAAAATTTAAACTGTTTGGGCCAACAAGTCTAGGCCCTGGGCCAATATATTGTACAAAACTCGAAATGTTTGTGTATCTCTATAATTTGTTACGGTTGAAATTCAGCCTTTTATCGAAGCCTTTGATAATACATTTGGTTCATAACAAATTACTGTTTTGTCATAACTTTTGTCTCATTTAAAAGTCTCTGTAGTTGTAAAGGTGTAATATAGGTTGCCTATATAAGGTGTAACTAATATAACTAGAAACCTTATAATGGGGGTAGCTGCAATGATTTAGAACCAATTTTCCTGATCAACATGTAGTCGTTTCCAGCTAGTGTTCGAGAAAATCGCATTTTAAATTTTAAGTACGGCCTTTGTACTCATATTACATAAAAAATACTAAAAATTAAAAATGTTTTTAAATATTTTAATTTGAATTTTTTTGCGGTTTTCAAAAACTAGCCTGAAGCGACCACATATTTTGATAAGGAAAGTATGTTCTAAATCATTACAGCTACCCCCTCTCGAATTAGGAGGTTTGCACTTATGATAAAGTCTGTTCACGATTAAATTGTCTCCTAAATTTAGTCAAATAATCTTCTTCTGAGAAAGATTATTGATACAATTTTTTATAGTCGGAAATCTGGAAGGCACGGTCTCATAGAGTTGCAAAGCTGATGTTCTTTTGTCTTATAGCAGCCAAAATGTCATTAAAAGAGCAATATGTTCGTCGGGCGATTTTGCGCAAATGGACCGAAGATCCGACAATGTCGACATCAATGCTCGCAAAAATTTGTAAAACGTCTCAGAGAACGGTCCAAAGGTGTATAAAAAAATTCCGAGAGACTGGAACCGCCGATAGAAAAACTCGAAGTGGCCGACCAACACGAACTCCTGATAAAAAGATGGAACAAAAGGTGAGTCAGCTGTATAAGAAAAACCCATCAGTTTCAGTTAGAGATGCGGCCAGAATAGTTGGAACTAGTGCTGCAAATGTAGAAAAATAAAAAGAGGTGCAGCATAACAACATATAAACAGAAAAAAGCGCCAAAAAGAACAATTGAACAATATAACAGAGCGATTCAGCGTTCACGACGGCTGTATCAACTGCTTTTGGAGAAAAATAACTGCTGTGTTGTAATAGATGACGAGACATATGTCAAAGCAGATTTTAATTTGCCTTGTCTGGCAAGCTATATGCCAATGCGGGCTACGAAGCACACCTTTCATATGTACCGGGACTATTAACAGTGATGTTTATATGAAAGAATGTTTGCAAAGAAGGTTGCTGCCGTTTTTAAAAAAGCGTTTAGTTCCAACATTGTTTTGGCCAGATTTGGCAACTTGGCATTATTCTTCAATAGCTATGAATTGGTACAATTTAAACAATATCATTATAGTACCCAAAACAGCCAACCCACCTAACTGTGCGGTACTGAGATCAATCGAGAAATATTGGGCTCAGATTAAATTCAAACAAAGAAAAACATGTAAACCTGCAAATTCTATAGAAGATTTTAAACGTAAATAGCTTAAATGCACAAATACAATTTCAAATGACTCTGTGCACAAATCAATGGGTAAAATAAAAAGTCGAGTAAGACAGTTTAGCCGGCGTGGACAGAAAAAATAAATTTATAGACTAAAATGTACTTAAAGTGTTTAAAGTTTCTAGTAATAAACGTTTTTTGGTGATATTCAGTGTTTCATTAAAGTTTACAGTTGTTTAAGCTCGCGACAGTTTAATCGTGAACACTCTTTAGTTACACCCTGCATATAAGCAATTTTGATTTTCTTTACTATTTAGTAAAATTTTCATTTTTAAGGTCTTTTGGTGTTTATGTATCTGTTATTTTTTTGATAATGGGTTATCGGTTTTTAAAATTCTCACATTACCTGTTCCTGCCTTGAGAGAAGCTGACATTTTTCTGATGTTCTTTCGTTTCGTTATAGTCCTTTTGGAATTCAGGATGATATTTGCTTTAAAATAAGGGATTTTGCCATATTTTCTTGATTCATATACGATGAATATTGCTTTCTATGTTCTCCGTTTGTGATTCAAAGGTCTTGTTCACATTATACTACAGATCTTTTAACGTCTGGAATTTTGAAACTTGTTTAATTTGGGAGCGTACCCCCATTTATTCTTAATCGGTTTACTCTATTTGGAACCAATTTACAAGTGGAGCCATAAACATCTGTGAGCGCAGCTTCCTCTACTACTCTAAAACCGTCGAATTTAGGTTCTTGTGATCTATGGAAATACGCACCTCAAAGTGTTTTAATATAAATATAAGATTATAATCAATAAAATTTCTTTTTTTCTACACGCCCATTGATCGCTACATGATTTCGTGACAGTTGATGCTTTATGACACCGCTAGTCCATTTCTATACGACGATTATTAAAAATAATCAAGAAATGCAAAACATATTTTCGCTAGATCATAAACGCAATTAATTATTATTCTGTTAAATAATTAGAATAAATTAAAAATCAATTCTAAAAATAAGTAGTAAAATTCCGGGAAAATTCAATATTCAAATACAATAATAATAAATTAATTCAGAAAAAAAATTAAACTAAATGAGATGAAAAATGAAAATTCAAGAGTAAATAATAAAGGGAACTTGATTACAATCAGACCATAAATAATATAAATTACGATAATTGAACTTTGCTTAAATTTTAAATGTGTTTGAACATACCCACCCCTTCTTTTGCTTCACAGTACCCTAAACCCACCATAAAAACAGTTGTTGGTAATTAATTATGCATGAGATCGACCAAAGAATACGATTCTTTAGCTAAGTTTTGATTTTCTGTTGTAACCCCACTTCTTCAGACGTTGTCAACACTTAACAATGGGTATTCTACAATATTTTAAAAAATCCATTTTGCACATGTCATCCAAAGAAGAAATTATTAATGTTATTTAAGAAGTTTCTGCAAAAGTCGACACAAAAGAATTTGTGGATCATGCGCCCAAAAACTACGTTGCAAACGTTCGTTATTTGTTGTGTTGCAACACACTCGTACGAAAACACGACCTAACCTTCCTGACCTAATGATCCACATAACTATTAAACGTAACGCCGGTTCCGATTGCAAAGTAATGCTGAGCGGGCGTTATAAACTATAATACCCGCTTATAATGCCCTGGTGGGTATGGAGTTGTTTATATAGTTCGTATCTCAGGTGTAAACAACAAATAATATGCAAGTGAAACATAAAAGTATTATACGCCGTTCAAGAGTGGTGCCATAGAAATGCCACTTATACCTTTCCAACTGAGTCATATATGTAAGTCCTTTCTTATATGACGTTTTAAAATAAAACTTTTTATGTAGCACTTATAAAAAACTATTTTGCGCTAACGACACTATCTAAAAATGAAACTAAAAATACTATATTATTACTAGAAATTTAGCCATAATCAAAGTCATAATAGTCAGAATATTGAGAAAATGCGCGATTGTTGTTTATGTAGATCCCAAACCATAAAATACAATAGTATTGATAAAAAGTCATCTAGGAGGACCTGGAATTCGCTTGCAATTTCATTGTTATTTTGAATGCATTCAATTAAAAGAAAATATGTTGGCAATACCAATGCTGCATATCTTTTTTTTCGATACTCGGGGTTACATCTTTTAAAAACAATAACCTAACCTGTCGTCTCAGTAAGAACTGAATTCTTACTCGAAATGCGAAAAATGTGTTTGTTTTAAATTTAACCTTAAACTGAAACGCGTGAAATGGTGAATGAGAACAATGAACGGCGCTAGTGTTGCCAACACAATTTTTCTTTAAATAAATTTCAACGCCTTTTTTCTCGATCATATATTTTTCTAAAGTTAATTTGTTTGATAATAAATTTGTCTTAATTAGTGAAAATACCAAAATATCTTATTTATCGTTTATTATAATTTGTGCTTATTCCTCTTCATAAAAGCACCTACACATTTATTAACCATAAGAGTTGTACTTTGTTGCTGTCGTAGCAACCGACGACAAGTAAAAGTAAAAAATAATAGAAATAAATAATTTCATAGATAGCTTGTTAATTTCATGGAAACCCTGATTCAAAGACTTTTGATCCTACTATATATAACGTTTTATCCGCAATAAAAACTATTATTCAAAATCAATTCATTTAAATTACTTTTTTTTTAATTTTGTAATTTACCAAATTCTAGATACGTGTTGTAAAAAATTGTAATTATACATTTTAGTAGCATTTAGAAGGCTATGCCATATTCGGTGTTCATTCTTCTAATAGTGGGATAAAGAAACTTTACTCCACTAGTGAATAATAGGAGCCATTATACAGTAGTTGTAATGAGCATAATATTATGAGTTGATTGTGGCTAAAGAATATTATTGAACTTTGACATGAAAAGTGAGGTTGTCCATTTAAATGGTTGTAGGTCATAGACTGAAGGTACGTTACAAAGAAAAATAGAAAGACATGGAAATGTGTGGGTCTTGGCGAAGACTTTTTTCTAAAAGTAATAACAAGTAGTTTTCCAGTTGCAAATTATTTTCATGAGCCGCCACTGTCTTGGTATGTATCATCAATCAATGGTGCAATAAAAAGGTGGGTATATTATTCTGATTAATATTTCTTCAGATACATTTTTCGAAATAGAAGCGTTTAAAACATTTATGTGTTAGTATTTACATTTTCAATAAGTATAATTAGTAGTTATAGGCTTCAGTATTTTTAGAAGTGATTTAACGAAAACCGCTAAGAATCTACAAGTCCCGTTTATACGTATGCATGCACCACCTCTTTTATTTATTTTTTCCGTAGTAATAGCATTCCTAAATTTTATACTGAAAGTTATGTTTATTTTTAGTATCTTTCATTAATAAAGCCAGTACATAAATTATGGCTTCCTTGACTTTCAACAATAAAAATTTTTAATGCAACATTTTTCTTTACGCAAATGAAAAGTAAAAATGTGGAAGATTTAAAATTTTAAAAGTCTTAAATTTGGAGTCCAACTGGCGTGTGGGTTGTTTGTTATACCATCCACAAACTTTATTATCTATATATGTTTGAGATTCCTGGAACAAAAGAACATTTAAAAAGATTAAAGCTAAATAAAGTTTACATGTGCAAATTTGAAACGGTTTTCACCAGTATCTTACAGAAAATACATACCATAATTATTATTTTGTTGTGTATATGTATCTATAATTTCATTTTCAATAAAATTTTTATCTGACCAATAAACTTCTGAAATTCTGTTTTTAGAGTTTTCATGAGGTTATAAAAACTGGACGTTTCCAGGATAAAAGGTTTCAAATCAAGACAAATTATCTTTTATTTTCTCAGAAATAGACACACCAATAATTCAGAAAATGTACTTAATTGATTTTCTGCAACTTCACCTACACTGTGGCTGAATCTAGTTTAATAAATGTTGCCCTCAGGGGATGTCATTTTCTCTACAATCGACATTGTCCTGCCATCACTTTGTGCACGCTATTCTGAAGTTCGGACCTTTATATTGAATTTATTAGACCGAAGAGATATTTCTGATCCTAATTTAATTTGAAACCTTTCATTGCTATCAAAAGAATGGATCCGTTTTTGCTGTTGAAACTTGAAAATTTTAATAATAAAGTCTTTGATTTTGTTACTAATAATGGAAAATTAAAAAAAATAAAAGGAACACTTGTCTATTCATAACGTTTTACAATAATTAGTAAATTATACAAAAATTAAATAATTTCTAAAAATTGTGAAAATCATTAGCTGAAATGATAAAATGTCTATGAACTAGTTGGCGGGGATAACTATTATTTCACCTCAAAATGCTATTTTTTAATTCATTTATATTAATTGGTCTGTTTGCATAGACGCGATTTTTCAAGCGGCTTTAGAAAAAAAAAGTTCAAAGGTACAAATTAGGAGATCTAGCGGTCCACTTCATGGTTCTTCTTTTCCTAATTCATCTTCGAGAAAAAAATTGCAGACGAGTAAGTGTTTTGACTTACTTGACGAGTTCACGATGGGGAGGAGAGCACCATCGTGCTGAAACTAGATATTTTCATTCACGGTATATGGGGGCACATTGGGCAACAGGATTTGAAAAAGTTCCAAAATTCGAGAATTATAGTTCAAGATACTTCGCAGATGTAAATTCGCTTCCGTAAAAAAGGGCTCAACTATATTGCCTCTGGGTATGAACTTCCATCCAATGTGAATTAGTATCAGACCAGTACCTACAGTTGTGCCTGTTAAGTGTTGACAAAGCCATTGAGATGAAATGTAGCTTGGTCAGAAAATACAACTGAGCTTACAATATTTTTATTTTACGCAATAACTTCCATGATTCATTAGCAAAACTGAAGCGTTTTGTCAAAATCCTCTTCTGCCAGTTCCTATACTACATGTATTTTAGATGGGCCGTAACGTATGAGACATAAATTTTGACAAAAAAAACAAAAGGCATAATCAGCAAACTAACCACTTCTCGAATTTTTCTAAAAATTCGTGTCCGCAATTGCTGTTTTTTGGCCTCCCAACCGTTTCTATAAAACTTTCGACACAATAATGACCAAACTCTTCTATTGGCCGAGCTTGAGGGACATTTAAGGGGGTTATCTTCTCTCCAACCATTCCCGAGGCCTTCTGGTATGATGGTTCGGGTGGGCGGAGCAGACCACACGGCGCCTGCCTATAGAACTGGTCCGACCTCTCCTATCCCAGGCTTGTCTGGGTAACGGTTATTTAGTAAACAAAGGCTTCTAGGTTCCCCGCCTAGGCCTCACAGGATCAAATGTGTGGGAGAAAAACACGCAAGTGTTCTCGACGTTTACTCATAAACGTTGCGGAGGAAACTCTGCTAGCATGAGAATCGGCGTGGGTGAATTTGATTCTTACCTGGGATGCGATCATCTACGGTCACCGTGAGGAACCGCTGGTTGGCCGAATCCTAAGGAGGAGAATCGAAATTTATCCCTGCTCACGGTGGGTATTCTCTGGCCAAAATGGGAAACCGCATGCCACCAAGTATTGTGTTCCGGAAACTATTCGGATCACCCTATTACTCGCTAGTACGAGTACTGTGATTGAAGCACTTCTGAGACCTTACCTTAAAGGGAGCGAAGCGAAAAGGGGTATCATAGCCTCTCACTCTCAAGACTACTTCACCTGAAAGGGTACATACCGGGGTCTATTACGTGTAGACCTGAAAACGAAGCTCTGTCGAAGGCATACCAGGCCTATAACTGGGAGATCGGGGTGGCAAAACCATTAAAAAACCAAGTCCTGCAACAATTGAGGTTGGATTCGATCGGGTGTTGGTCCTCAATCTAATAAGTTGAAGGATAGTCCGAAGCTGGACGAGGTAACTTCTCCTAGGTGAGGAAGCCGGTAGGTGAGCACGATTATCGCTCCGGCACTAGCCTGGAGAGCTAGTAGAGGATGGATAGTAGATAGTAGATTTAGAGCACTTCCTTCTTTTTCGATAATGTACACCATTTTTGAACAAAATTCTCTGGACGGTCTTGTATGAGATCCCAAAACGCTGATCCAACTTTCGACTAGAGACTCCAATTCTCTCTCGAGCGGATTGTACCAGTCTATTGATACTGTCTTGTGGCAAAAATGAGGTTTTACAGTTTTCGACAAATTAGTGCAAGGTATACCTTCTTCGCCTTCTCTTATTGTCCTATAACAAATCATTGCCTGGCCAACATTTTAATCTCTGAACAAGTTAACAATTTCCCTTTTGGGCAACCG
The DNA here is from genome assembly GCA_929113105.1 of Agrypnus murinus. Taxonomy (NCBI): domain Eukaryota; kingdom Metazoa; phylum Arthropoda; class Insecta; order Coleoptera; family Elateridae; genus Agrypnus; species Agrypnus murinus. The sequence goes on along the minus strand of OV816028.1, from coordinate 133,323,839 downwards.
TCCAACTAAGCGATAGATGCTCTTGCAGATTTCAAGTTTGTACATTTTGAACTTAGTTATTGAATAAATTTGACGTTTGTCAATTGCAACAAAACATGATTTGTTTACCGGTTCATGGTAACTAGATCAGAAATCAAAATCGAGTAGAAATGTCAAGGCAAACTTTATCTCAAAACTTATGTCTCGTACGTTAGTTAACACTATGTAATATATCTTTTGAAGAAACTATCGGCTCATACCGTGATTTAAAGCATGTTGTTGCACAAATGTTTTCCTACAGTACCTATATCTATAACCAGTGTGTGGTAGATCTTAGTCTACCGGCTTTGGAAGGATATTTCAAACTTTCAGATTCAGTAAATCTTTTTAATCGTAAGTTCGAGAAATTAGCCCGCTCGAAAGCGTTTTTCTATTTTTCCGCATTTTTCTTATGTAAAACCGTACATGTTCAAGATGGTTAGAGAGAGAGTAAAAAACAAGTTTTGTTCAATCCTGTCGTTGAAAATTACTGTTTCTTACCTAGATACCAAAGGTGAAAGCGTTTGTTTTGTCCATTCAATCTGCTTAGATAGCAACGGGTGAGCGAAAGCAGTGGGTGAAAACATTTTCACTCACTCCCGATAAGCAAATTTATAAACTGAACATTTAACCAATTTTATTTATAACAGTAACACATATCAACAAAATGAATTATAAATATGAAAGTTAACATTACAATTGTTAAATATCGGTTGATTAATACCAGGGAATTGATTTTTTGCATACTCTTCTGATTCAACTTACAAGCGAATTTTCTTACTGTTGCTGGGCTGGTACTGCTGTCAGTATCACCAGTAATAATTTTCTTCGCTATCTCGATTTTATTGGTCACTGACTCTTCTACATAACTCTCAGCAATGGACGAAGAACGCCAACCTCCGTGTCTTTTGAGAGTCAGTATATCAGTAGAAGCATTCGCCAATAGTGTTGCTGATGTCCGTCGAAAGCAATGTCCTGTATATCAGGTAGCTTGCCACTAATCTGGGTATTTTGTATAAAGTATTTATACCCACTGGTTGAACTGTACATTTTCCTGATCGATAATTTAAAAAAAATCTTCCATCGCCAAGAGTTTTAGGACGCAATGCTTCATATTTTCGATATATCGATAAACATTTAAAATTATTTCCTTCATCATTAATCACAGCAAAGGAACGTGGTTTATAATTTTTGGTTTTAATAATATAAACAACCAATATAGATCCTTTATCTTCAATATCGGTGGTTTTAAGATTCACTAACTCGTCGCACACTTTAAATACTTTAAAAATATTTACAACAATACAGGGTACGTCACAAAAGCGGGGCAAATGAAACTACGCTTTTCTTAAATGGGACACCCTTTATGTTTTACCCGGAATTTATTCCCTTCTTAGTTGTTTATTCAACAGTCGATTCTTTTTAACCCTTTGCGACGTTGCCAATCTATACATTATTTTCGTAAATTTTAGTTTTGTTAGCTCGTAATAAATAAATAGTTTTTTCATTTATTTGAATTTTAAAAACATCTTTTGCAATCCTACAAACACTATTAAAATGGTTTCAAGTTTTGTTTATGTACAGGGTGTTCAAATTAAACCTTCAAATTATGATAACATTAAATCAGATTTACTCAGTTTTTTCAAATGGAACTCGTAACATAACACTTCTATTAGTACTTTATCTAATCCTAAAATACTTTTTTCGTCAGGTGCGGTGTTACCAAATCATTAATTTTTTTAATTAAAATATTACATTGAAGAAAAATAGCTCTGTTCCCATAATTTAAGTAATTTTACAAAAAAATGCATTTTGATAAAAAATAATTCATGTTAAAAAGGTACATAGCTTAAGGAATAGCTTAACGAATAGGGAATAATGCGTATCATAAATCTTAATAATTGGTAATAGATGTCGCTACGAAAACAAAAGAAAGAAAAGCACGCTACAGTGAACTTTTTACGAGATTCTATTATAAAACTCAGAATCATTCGAATTTCATATACGTATAATATTATTACATTTGGAATATGTGAAAATGTGAGCAAAAGCTATCATCCATCCGCCTACCTTCTTTCCCTTAAGCTTTCCACTCCTTGCTTTGATTTTCAATATTCCTTCATACATATAAAACGAGGTTTTATGGTATGGAATGGAGAAGATAAGACACCACCTACAAATTTCCAGTAGTATCGCCTCTTATTTTCGCAGAGTGTTCCTATTTATTCTCTACCAGCTGCTTTTATTAGAAGCAATAAATCTTTTTTGTTATGGCTACTTTGTTGATGACAGCTGGATCAATATGGTTGGTTTTGCTGAGAAGTAATAATTAGTAAAGCTAGAGCAAGTAGGTAGGTTGACAATCAGGGGAATGCAAATTGAGCAAAGCTGAAATCCGCGTCTACAATTCTATTTCAGGATATTTATAAAAAAAGAATGATGTTTATATAAAAATATATAAAAAAGGCTAATATTTTGAAAAATTAGCTATGTCTGCTGTGCGACCTGGCCATTGCTTTATTATAAGCTTTTATCGTTAAGTTAGCACAACAAAATTCAATACATACACAGGTCCTAGTAAATTTTCTACAAAGAATGAAAATTGCGTCGGTGTATGCAGAATATTCTCTAGTAGGTATACATGTATAAAATCTTATTTGGTTACCTTAAATCGATTTCGAAATATTCAACTGTTTCTTTAAATAGTAACGACCCTGTATGTTTTTTGTAAGGAACCTTATGGCCGGTTTCACAAAACTTGATTAAGTTATAATTAACTTATTCATGATTAAATTTGAAATCCAGAAATATAATTGGACAAAATTTCAGGTCTTTTCAATCTCAGCCAATGAAATTTCTGGATTTCAAATTCAATCACGATTAAGCTAATCAGAACTGAATCATGCTTTCTGAAACCGGCCATTACTGTATCAACTGGATCGTTATAGTATATTACGGTGTGAAATTGTTATAGGTGTAAACGAGAAACATTTCAAGATTTGTTGACAATATAATCGAAAAAAGTCGTCTAGAGGGCCTTGATATTTAATCTTAAACAACGATGTTGGAAGTACTGCTGCCTATTATCATTTGCCTTTCGATACGTCATGTCTGATAGTTTGAGGTTACGTCTTTAAAAAAACAACAACCCTAACCTGTCGCTTCAGTAAGAGTTGAATTCTTAACCGAATTTTAATGTGATACGAATTACAAAATATTCGCTATCGAAAGTTGTTTTCGAGGTGGAGAAAATCTGGAAATTGTATTTGTACTAATAACCTCAAATTGAAATGCGGAAAATATCGATCGAGCAATGTAAACGACGCTAGTGTTGCCAATTCAATTCTTTTAAAGTAAATTAAAGGCTTCCTAGACGACTGTAATTCTCGATCATATATTTTTATCATAATATTGTATTTTAGTGTAATTTTATATAATGTATTTTTCTAAAATTAATTTGTTTGATAATTAACTCGTCTTAATTAATAAACATAGCCAAAAACATTTTCCTTTAGCATTAACTGTTACTGATACTTTTAAGATTTGACGTCGAAGTTGGCTATGAAACATTCATTGTGAATATACCGCACAAAACATTAACCTTACTTTGGTAATTTTGTAATGTCAAAGCGTTATCTGTCATCTGTTAGTCACTTATAAAATTGCAAAAGTAAGGTTAGAAATGTTTTGCGGTATTTTCAACAGTAAGATCATAAGTGACATTTGATTTTTTAAATATTAATGGTTGCTAAAATAATGCTAAAACAATGAGGTAGCGGCAAGAAAAGTAGCATACATTCTTTTCAGTTAAAGAAATCATTTCTAACTTGTGATTGGTGCATGTGACACTGTTTTTAATGTCTCATTGGTCTACAACACTATGAAGTTAATTATCACAATAAACAATTCAAGGCAACTGCGATGTCAAACTTGAAAAACACACCCGTTACTGAATATTTTATTTTTGTCAGGTCTCATTAATATTGCAGATGCAAAAATAGTCCGAAAGCTAAGCGTTTGTCGGCCTAATCCGGCAAAAACTAGGAGTTTCTGTTTTATCGGATGGTAACAACTTTTACTAAATTTGCATTAAGTCAAACAGCGATATGACACTTTAAATTCAAACGTTCTTGTTGTTATTGACAAGATAAAATCGAAAAAATCCTTAAGTTAATTTTTTTTAAAGAAATTTCTGCAAAATTCGGCACGAAAAAACGTGGACCACGGGCCCAGAAACTTCGTTGCAAATACTCGTTAGTTGCAGGCCTCGGCTAACGCCCGCAGGCACGGACGAGTTTGTACTTGCCTGCTAAATCGACTGTCCGCACGCAACCATTACAGAATAAATCGTAATTCGTCGAGGGTCGTTTTTTCTCAACCTCCGATAGGCTATAAATAAAAGACAAATGTATATAAAAAAATCAATTTGTTACTAAAAGTTCTGTATACCTATGGTTACTTTTCGACATAAACTCACCATAAAGATCGAGGCATTTGTCGTATCTGTGGACAAGCTTTCTAATACCATCTTCATAAAATGATGCCGCCAACACATTTAAATGAGTCTTGACGTTATCTTGAAGATCCTCGGTAGTTTATTGTGAAACTTTACGAAGTTGTGTGCGGAGAGACGTTCAAAACAAGAGAAGAGGAATGTTGACTTCTGGAATTTATTCTGATCTATGACAAGCCCGTCCCCACAGTGCTGTTGCAACCCAATGGCTCCTTCAGCAATTTTAATGGGACATTTTCGATCACCCGACATACAGTCCCCACATAGCACCGAGTGACTTTCATCTTTTCCCTGAACTGAAGACGTGGCTAGGAGGACAGTACTTCCAAACTACCGAGGATCTTCAAGACAACGTAAAGACTGATTTAAATGCGTTGGCGGCAAGATTTTATGAGGATGGTATTGGAAAGCTTGTCCACAGATACGACAAATGCCTCAATTTATATGGTGAGTATGTCGAAAAGTAACCATAAGTATACAGAACTTTTAGTAATAAAATGGTTTTTTATATACATTTGTCTTTTATTTATAGCCTATCAGAGGTTGAAAAAACGGTGATTTGGTTTTTTCTCATTGGAGTGTTGGTATTGTATGAAAGTTATTTTCCCCTCTACTGCCGTACGAGGTGAACGCAGTGGTAAGGAAGGGGGTTGCCTTACTTATATTATAGGCCTCTATCTTCTCACTTGAATCGAAAGTACTCTTTTTTTTGAGTCCTATAATGTTTCATAAGGGAGGGAAGGAGTCCTGAAATTAGTTTACTGCTTTTTGATTTCCTGAAACATTTTATGCAGATTTTTAACCTGCGATGGTTATTGGATAAAATAATTGAAAACAAAGTCACCAATATTTGGTATCAGCAATATCGTGCTCCACCTTCTGAAGTGCTTACCAACAGATGAATTGATTGACAAACGTTGATCTCTAAATTTTCTCGTTCCTAAAATATTAAACATCACTATCAAAAATGAGTAAAACATTATCCCTGATACATTGATTAATATTTCTACACTTGAAAGTTATTGGTCCTTTCAGGTCTTATATTTCTGACTCTTTCCTGATGATATTCCTAAGAAAGAAACCAAGGGGAGTAAGGTCAGGGGACCGAACTGGTCAGTTCTCTGTCAATTCATCTGTTCGCGAATACGTTATGCAGATATTGTCTACAGGAATTATCAAATGTGATGGCGCACCATCTTGTTGGTACCAAATATTGAAAATTTTGTTTTTTTAATAATTCTTTCCGAAAATTATCGTAGATTAGAAATCTGCATTTAAACGTTATAAGAAACTGTCTGACAAAAACTGTCTTTTCGATACGTAACCTTCATATGTTTTAAACCGTTGATTTCAGAAGACCCATATGGGATATTGCGGTTATATAGTAAAAAGATGGAGTTGAAACTTAAAAATATAATTAATGACGTCATAGCTCATAAGGTGGAGAGGAAAAAATGAATTTTCATACGAAACAGACTTCTAACTGCCTACGTTTATACTTCCTAGGTTTTATAGACTTTGTTGCTCTGCATATTGAGAATCGACTAAAGGCTATTGTACACTAGAAAACAAAGGTTATTATAATAATCAGTAAATAAGTGCAAAATCCATCCTCGTGTTTTTTTGTTTGGCAAGATGTCATTAAATCTAGAATCTGAAGGAGTATTTTATAATAATTAACTTGACTTATTACATCACAATTGAATTGACCTATTATGATTATAATTGACCCTTTTTCATTAGAACGTATCGTATAATAAAATTCCTATAGACATAAATTAAAAAATTGTACGATTTATTAATTTCTTAATTAATGCATAGTAAATTGCTCACATTAAAAAGAGAACCTCAAATCTAGATTACACTATAAATTGATATACCTAAAGCAATTAAGTAATAATTAATTTGAATCAAGATAATTATTTGAAAGCAGAAACGTATTTAAACTTATCTAATATACGTAACTGATTAAATTAACCGACAGTTTTTATTCTTTTGACAGGGGAAAAACATTCGAGATAACGAATATCACACTCTGTCTATACAAGAATATTGAGAGCATATAAACGCTATCGCCAAGATTGCACATATTTCAGTAGGCGCGGCTTTTATCACATTTTACGAGGTGATTTTGATCAGCTGTGAAAGACATAAGTTGTCTTCTTTCAGCGATCGCGGTTTTTTTCCGTCAATATTTGATTTGTAATTATTTACGTTGAAAATTTTCACCGATGAAATTTCATGGAATCCAGGAATTTTTAATATACTAGAAATGATTGTATCAGATCTAAAGAAACGACGAAAAGGTCTAATTGACGTTTCATTTTTTCACGCATCTTTCTACTTTATATACCTACACTTGAATCGTACATCAATTGCTAAATATTGGTTTAATCGCGAGATAACATAAAGACACCCATTTGATTTATTATTTAGATATTGTTGGATGCATGCATGAGTCAAGTTAATCTTACCAATATGACCTAGAAATAGAAAAGTATTTGCTTGTTACTATTTGAAAATTAAAGGTGAGTATAGACTTAAAAGTATCTGCTCGTCGCTGTTTGAATATGGTAAGTATAGAATGTATCGTTTCACCTACATTTATTAGATGCATTTTTAATTGATATTCTTGATTTTCTCGACTTTCAAGAACAATTTTGCACTTGTAGCTTTATTTCTAAGATTACATCGGTTATTTAGAGACGATATTATGGATTATTTTAAGACACTTGAAATAAGACGAAATCCACATATTCGCAAGTAAAATTTGGTACTTAAAAACAATAAGACGTCTAGTCCAACCAAAGTTACAAGAAATGAGTCATCACAAACACGTGGGCGAAAATGTAAAATGCATCTATAATTACGCGAAGGCCACGCTGTAATCTAAATGATAAAATAAACAATAAATGGGCTAGAAAGATTCATTAGCGGAACAAACCCCTTTTTAATTAAAAATAAATGTGAATGAAGCAATGAAAATCTGTTGGTTCTAACGTACGTCACTGAATTCCTAGCAACGTGAAATTTGCACTCTTATCTCACCTCGGGTCGTACTTGTTTATTCCTGTGTGATTACGAGAATGACTCATTTCGTGTATTTGTAGTTGAAGTATAGTAAACATGACATCTTATTTATAAATGCGAATTTAATAGGCTTTCTTAGATTTTATAGGTTGACTTATTTTATTATTCGCAGCCCTAAGCACGTGTAGTACAAAGCAAAGCAAGGCAGTAGCTACTTTTTAAGCTCGTCATGTCTCTTCAGCCTTGTGGAGTAAATTCAGGGATTGTTGCATTGTAATCCGCTCAGCCCCTTCCTAGCCAGTGACAGCTGACATTCTTGCTGTGCTGGGGGTGTGTGAGCTTTAAATAGCGGATATATTCAACAAAATATAAACAGAAGGGTTATATTTTATCTTAGTCATGCAAGCCGTTGAGATCTCACCAATTCATTCTAGAGCATGCAATCATTGGGTATGTACCTATATACAAAAAGATTGCTTTAGGAACAAAGTTAATCCCCAAATATCAAAAGAAAAATAAAAAATCTCTAGTTTATAGTTGTAACATTTGAATAATAATAATAATAATAATTACTACAACCCATAGCCTGGAAACCAGACCCCAGAAGCTATGAGCTTGTGCGGGAGGGAGAGGGGGCGATTATTATTATTACGTAGGCCCTAAGTGCGGCTGCAGCCGGCTTACAGTTGGAACAGCGCAAATCCGACCTGCAGAAAACCTTAACCAGATTTGCCGGCACCAGAATCGACCTCGGGCCGCTTGGGTGAAAGTCCAGCACTCTAGACATTACACTACCAAGGCTGTTTTACACTACCATTAGTTTTTTTTTAGTGTTATTTCAACGGCTTGTCGGGCTTAGAAATTTTTTTCTCGTATCTCATTTTTGAGTCATTGGAAAATCATACCTTTTATATGGCCTATGAGTAAAATCCGCAGGATTTTGTTACACCATGTAGCCAAGTTGTGAAAAAAAAATCCAATTTTCTGTTTTTACACTATATCTTTGATTATGTTTAACTTACAGACTTCGCACCTAATTTATTGTAAAGCTAAGATTATGCTGTATAAAATTAATCATGAACCACTTAAATACATCTATTAGTTTCAAAGATATGACCTCTAAAACGTTAAAAAAATATTAGGTCGCACTAAACTTTTAGTTGGTAGTGTATAGGTATACAGTGATCGGTAAAAATTATACACCATATAAGGAACTTTTTTGTTTTCGATTTCTGAAAAATAAATATTCTTGATAAAAGTCTCTGCTCCTTCTAAAGTATTAGAAAATGTAAAAAAATGTTCCTGCAATGTTAGTATACGAGGTGAGGTCAAAAAACTAAAATCGCTTCAGGAGTAAACTGCCCTTAAATGTTTAAAGATGTTTTTAGCAAAACTTGTTTGTAATGCTATTCTATCCTCGAATTCCAAGTATCAAGGTTCAACCCTGAAAAACAAAATCAGGTGCATAGTACAACAAAAACAAGATTTTTATCCATGTTTTTCCCACTGTTGCCCTAAAAAAAATGTGACCAAGATTTTAGTTCAAAGACAGCAATTACACTCTAAAAAGTGTGTGTTTAGATCCAATATATTTTCGAGTAAAATATCTAATCTGTACCTTCGTTTAGTCCGTAGAAGTAACTTCAATACAATGCTAGTGTAAACTTATCACACTAAAACAATTATATCTTGAATCATTTATGGTAACTTTTTATACTAAAACAGTCAAATTTCTAATCGTTTCGGAGTAAGATTTTACTCTTGTCTTTTGAATCTTTTACTCTACATAGGAAAAAATATTGCCTATTTAAAGTGGATTGTTATAAAATTTTTGTATAATTTGTTTTCTATTTAGATTAAAATTTTGAATGAAAATAGTGTAGTTTTCCAAGATCAAGGTCAATAATAAAATAAGTAATTTATTTATTGCAATCAAAACATACATAAAAAATATGTATATAGAATTAAAACGTAAGAACGTATTGAAAAAATATATACGAGCCCAGTTGGGACACATTTATTTTGGTTAGAGAACACCCCGGAACCTTTACTTGGAAATTGTTATTCTTGGTTCATGGTATGGTTGTTAATTGTTGCTAGAGTGAACTACGCCTCATGTCAACTATCCTGAAATTTCTATTAGGAGGTTCCCTTGCAGCACTCCGCCAAAGTTCAAAATACTACAATTATGATGTAATTACGCTTTTGTTCTGCGAATTAGATATAATTATAATTATTGCTTTTACTTACCTAATAATCTTAAAATTAAAAAAACCATTACAAACATGTCTCCAATAAAATGATATGAAATAAACAAGATAAACAGGATTTTTCTAATGACTAAATTGCAACTAGTAGCTACCTAATCTAATCTTATACTTCAATAAAGAAAAAACAAAGATAGTAACAATTTTACAAAATTTCTTAAAGTTTACCCATCATTCTTCTCCATGCATATTTCTGTTCTTGGACATACCTTTTTCAGAGTCATTCTCAGTATATGAGGAGGTATTTGAACAGCACAATCCTTTATAGTATTTTCAAGAAGATTAACATCTCGAAAAGGCCGATGTTTATAAACTTGGTTTTTTAAGTAGTCACAAAGGAAAATAATCGCGTGACGTGATATCTGGCGACCGTGGAGGCCACGTGAATTGGTGCACCATCTTGTTGACAAAACAAATTGAGGCGCTGATCCAAGAAAGGTGGTCCAAAACAACCTCGATAGGAGATTTCAAGAGTTTTAAATATACGATAGAATTCGAGTTTTAACGGTAGAAAAATGGTCCAATATTTATAAAAATTCGTTTGATAGAAATAAGAAAATAGGTACTTTCGTGGATATATCTCTTGGGGAGTTTTAAGGTACAAAAAATAATATGTAAACAAAGTAAAACCAGCTTAAGCAGGGTCGCTGTTAAATATGGAACAAGGGAGGGACTGTTGCCAAAACGGTTGTAGATACGTATATTAAAAACTATAGAATTTGAATTTGAAACAACATGCGCTAGGTGCTACATTGTAAATTGTAATTAATATTAGAAATAGATATTTATGCATTAAAGGAGATATGATTATGTAAAAAACATGAATGAAAAACGCTGAAACACGTCGATTTTGTTTTAAAAATACACATTAATATGTGCGATTCACCTCCCGACTTTCACTTGTTTCTAAGTTATGACGTCATCACAAAAAAATTTAAATGACAATATAGATTTTTTTATAGTGAAATCCGATAGCGATTTTTCTTCCCTTTATGATCATGAAAATAAATCATAAGGTTGCATAACAAAAATTCTGAGAAAAATCGATCTGAACTTTGTAAATGTTTGTTAGTTATGACGTCATCACAAAAAATTTAAATGACAATATAGATTTTTAGTAGTGGAATCCGATAGTGATTTCTCTTCTCTTTATGATCATGCAAATAAATCATAGGTTGCATAACAAAAATTATGAGAAAAATCGATCTGATATATTGTTATATTGATACCATAATATCAATAACATTAAATGTTCAGAAGTTTAGTGAGTTTTACATTATCCCACTTAACAGTTTACCGCTTTCACGGCCGCAGCTGTGAAGACGAATCTAAGTAGGGATTTTGTAACAGGGGCTTGTAGGGTGCTCTTCTTTAAAAGAAAATGTACCCACCATGTACAAGTGTTCAAAATTAATTTTTAAATTTAGAGAACTTCAAAGCTAAAATTCAAAACTTTTTCAAATGGAACCCCTGTATATTTTGTACCTTTGTAATGCAGAATTAAATAACGAACATTTTTGTATGTACGTCCCTATAGCTATCTGTAACCACTTTTGATTTATTGAGAAAAAACTGCAAGAAGTACACAATTAAAAACAATTATTTATTTAGTTGTCAAGTGTGTTGGTTGTTTTTGTTCAACAAAACATTAAAGCATCTAACAATTCTTGTGCACGTATGCAAAACGTACATTTCTCGCAGTTATCGACCATCAGTGTTTAGTTCTAGTAGCTGTTTTAGTTTTTCAAAATGAATTTTAGTAATGAAGAACTTGTAGACATGACTTTTGTTTTGGGCGAGTCGGAAAGAAATTGTTTGCTTGCTCGCAGAATTTACCTCCAACGGTATCCTGAACGGAGGCTCCCTAAAGTTCACAGCTTTCAAAACCTGCTCGATAGATTTGTGAGGACCGACAATGTACAGTATGAAAAAAAGTGAACGAATTAACAATGTTGTGAACGAAGAAAATAAGTTATCTGTTGTACTGGAAACGATTGAGAATCCCCATGTTAGTCAGAGAGAAGTGAGTTCATCTGTAGGAATAAGTAGACGTTCTGTTGGTCGAATCCTAAAGAAAAATAAGTTTCATGCATATCACATTCAAATGCACCAGGAATTAACTGATGACGATTTTCTAAAACGTTTACAGTTTTGTAATTGGGCCATAGGTAAAATGCAAGACGATGCTACATTCTTCAACAATGTTTTGTTCACTGATGAGGCAACGTTTCATAAAAATGGATTTGTTGACAGGCAGAATTTCCATTATTATGCTACAGAAAATCCCCACTTTTTCAGACAACTTTATAACCAGCACAGATGGCCCATAAACGTTTGGGGGGGAATTATTGGAGAACATGTAATAGGGCCACATTTTTTGATGGTACATTAACTGGAGCTATTTATCTTCATTTTTTGGAGAACTATCTGCCACAATTTTTGTCGAACCTTCCTCAAAAGATCCAAAATGGGATGTGGCTTCAGCAAGACGGTGCTCCACCGCATTATTTACATGCAGTAAGAGACCACCTAAATAATAGCTACCCACATCAATGGATTGGAAGGAATAGACCCACTAAATGGCCTGCGAGATCTCCTGATCTTACAAAAATGGATTTCTTTTTATGGGGATATGTGAAAGAAATTGTTTATACAGAGACACCAACCACAATCCAAAATATGAAGGATAGAATAATACATGCTTTTAGAGCCAGTCTCGGTGGATTAGTGGTTTGCATGTTTGCTTCATAATCCAAAGATCGCAGGTTCGATCCCCGGCCGAACTGGTAATTTTTCATATCGGAGAAAAATTTAAAACATGCCTTCTTTTCGGATAGGAAGTAAAACTGTAGGTCCCGTGTCAATGCGATGTTTGGCACGATAAAGATCCCTACTGGGAGTGGAATTCCCCCAGATTCGGCTAAATTCTAGTAGGGTCGGCCAAATGATCATAGCAATCGGTGCCATGAGGTACGACGGATGCTCCGCCATCCTGATTCCTCGCCCAAACACAAACAAACACAAACAAACAAACATGCTTTTAGAAGTATCACGCCGGCAATGTTAAGAAACGTACAAAGATCGTTCCAAAGGCGCATCGAAATGTGTGTCCATGCAAATGGGCAACATATGGAGCATTTGTTATATATTTTTTCTTTTGTTTTATTTGAAAAAACTTTTTCAATTAAATAAGAAATCATAAATTAGATTTTTTTAAATAAATAATTTTTTAATTGTGTACTTCTTGCAGTTTTTTCTCAATAAATCAAAAGTGGTTACAGATAGCTATAGGGACGTACATACAAAAAATGTTCATTATTTAATTCTGCATCACAAAGGTACAAAATATACAGGGTGTTCCCTTTAAAAAAGTTGTGAATTTTAGCTTTGAAGTTCTCTAAATTTAAAAATTAATTTTGAACACCCTGTACATGGTGGGTACATTTTCTTTTAAAGAAGAGTACCCTACAAGCCCCTGCAATAAAATCCCTACTTAAATTCGTCTTCACAGTTGCGGCCGTGAAAGCGGTAAACTGTTAAGTGGGATAATGTAAAACTCAATTTTTTTGAAAAAAAAATTATAACTTCTAAACCGGTCATTAGATGGCGCTAAAATTTTAGATATGAATAAACCTGCCAAGAGAGGTGTTAAATATGCAAAAATATGTGGGGCATTCTATTTAAAAAAAATTACCTTAAGCGTGCCACACTTTTCTGCAACACGCTGTATATTTGAAAATAATTTCTCTAGATGCGCCTCTATCCACTGTTTACATCCGTATTAGAACGATTTTTCTAGCTGTTACCGTTTAGGAGCTATCGGACTTCCCCACACTATTGCCCCACCCGGTATTTGTCAAGTAATAAAAGTCGTTGATTTGTGTTATATTTACCGACAACTACGGGAAAGGACAAGTGGCGAACATTTGTACGAGTAACCTGTTCCCACTACTTGGCAAATCCACGAATGACGAATGCTTGTCAAATACACGAGTAATAGGATCCAGGCTTTAGCTGTATTACAAATGTGGGGTGCTATAATACCTGCTATACTGTGGCTTGTGCTATACCATCTGTTAGTCGGCTGCAGCCGCATGATGGGCCTACGTAATGATCATAATCGGCTCCTCCCGCACAAGCTTCGTAGCTGCTGGGGCCTGTTTCGTCAGCACCAGATAATGGGTAGTGGTAATTATTATTATTATTATTACAAAACTCAGTAACTTTTTTTGCACTAACAAAGAAATGTTATCAGAGTCTTTTAAATGATATTTTACAATAACATAATTGAAAACAGCAATTGTCCTTTTCGGTATCTTTCTTTCCTTGCGTCAAATCTCGAAAAGCTCTTTTCGCCCTGCTTTTAATTCTGAAATAGACATAAGACAAAGAGTTGGTGGGTGCTGACAAAAATTCTAGTTTTTCTATGTTCCTTGATGATTGATGGCCTTTTAGGGCCCGAAGAAGTATAACCTTAGTAAATCTTAAATAAATCAATATAAAATTTGAATTTGAGAGGTCAAATTAACGAGTCGCGATAGTGTTAACATTTACTAGAAAATATTGAAATGTATTATTAAATGAAAGTATATTTCATTAGCTAGCTCCTCCATAGGGTCAAAAACAAAATACTAAAATAAAAAAATGAAATCACTTGTACCGATGTCTCAACCATTAAGCGACAACTAAGTATTGCAAATTCAACCATGTAACTACAAGATTTCTACCTGCCCTTCGGCCAAATGTGTTGTTTTTTACGAAAAGTGATTATGATTTCTTTTTATCCATGCACTCAGCTTTGCAAAAGGGGGATTTTAATATTATTATAATATTATAATATTCAAGAACAACTTTTCCAGTAAAATCCCGACCGATATTAGTTATGAACTTCTGTGTGTCGAGACGAATGATTTGAGCCTAAAATCATCCATGACGCTTACTTTATGCAAAATGTTTTTTATTTTTTGAAATTTTGTCAAAAGTTTTCCGGAGGACCAAATGTTAGCTTACCATTATCTGCCATGTCAGACACACTTTTTTTCAAATTTTATTTTCTGACGCCCTCCGACACTCTTCCTGATGATCAGAGCCATTTCACTTACCAGCATAATTTGTAGAGGAGGATGTAAGCTTTCTAAAAAAAATATCATTCTCCCATGTGAAACACTGGCACTAAAATTGCACTTATCTCTCTAACTAAATATAGTAAAATAAAGTTGGACCTAAATGTCGATCTTTTGGAACTTCTATTTTTTGCATCTTTGATACTGGTATATTTTCGTGAATTCGCCTCGCAGATTTGAGTAAGTATCATATGAACGAATCTAATGTAAATAGTATTACCCATTAATTAATTACGCGGTAATGCTGGTATCAGCAGCACACTAATCGCATTAACAGCTGTTTTATTTCAGGCTGTTATCTATGTAATCCGTTATTACAACGTTGTGTTTGTTAATGAAATAATCTATCACTAACATAAATGTTATTATCTTTAAAGTAGTAAGCCCAAGCTGTCGAGTAATTAGCGCATAGTTGTGTTTTATTAAAAAATATGAAAAGCTGTGCTTGTTCTGTGATATAAAAGTTAAATTTAACAGAATGTACAAAAAAAGACTTATTTTTATTTATCTCTGAAATTGAACGCCTTTCTTGTATAAAATCGAGTTCGTTCTACTCCTGTTAACTTAGTTTGTTGTTTTACGACTACGCAAGGGAGAGAAAAGCCGAAATCTAGGGATATAGAAATTTTCCTGCACTTCCAGAACTGTTTAGGACCTTTTATGGCCCATTGCACACCAGTCGGTTCACGAGAATTTTGTTTAGCTGAAGTAAATTCAATCTCTGCGAAGGGATCTTTAACGTGCCAAACATCGTATTGACACTTCCTATCGAGAAACAAGTCATGAGGTCCGATTTTAGAAAGGAAAGAAATTCTGCTTTCGGAATTTCTCAATTTTTCACTTAAGCGAAGATGACTTAACCATTAGAAGTTTTAAGAGTAGTAATAAAATTTTTACAACTTGGCATTGCATAAAGGATTGTTTCGAAATATTAATTGGGCAAAACGTTAGTTTGAAGAGTTTTTCGCCCTAATAAAATTTGCTTGTGTGTCATGCTAGTCAAATAGTTGTCGTCGTCACATCGTTACCATAATGAGTTTAGTTTAAAAATGGTAGTAGAGATGCACGCGCCATTATCCAATTTATAATTCAAGGTGAAGTTGAGGGATTAATAATATAAATAGAAGTTAGACACACCTTTTATTTTTGTTCGTTTTGTTGGCGAAAACCCGCGCGCGCTTTTTGTTAAGGAAACCCTACAAAATAGTTGATAGTATTCCGAAACAGTATGGTTTTCTAATAAAAAAAAGAAACGTCAATTTGATATTTATAGTAGTTTTATTTTTTGGTGTGATGCGGATTTGTTTTAACTCTGGCACAATTATTGTTAATGTATTTTCAAATTTGATTTACACCAAGGAACTTTATGCTTTCCTGTGTCGCTTTTTGACGTTTTCCGTTGTTTTGAATTATTGTAGCAAGCAGAGCGTCTTTTCAGAAGGAGCGTCGCGCACGCTCTTCGACGTCTTCTTATTAGCAGATTTAATTTCCATCACTTTACGCGCGGAACTTCTAACGCTTGCAGCGCTAATAATTTGCTGGCGCGCGAATTTTAAAAATTATTTGCATATTAACCTTCAAGAGTGTTTCTGTACTGGATTTTAAGCTTATTGAAACGTTTATGATAATAATAAGGATTTCCATTCTGGGTGTTAGTAATTACTAATTAGTGACGTAATTACTTAGTTTAGTGTGTATTCCCAGTATTGTTTGGAAACCTTTAATGAACTTTGTTTTAGTGATCAAATTTGTGTTTGTGGTAGTTATCAGTTAGTTTCCGCTGGTGTTTGATATTTCCACTTCATGTGTGCATTTATTTACTAGAAGTTTAGTGTTTGTCGTCACTTCCCTTGGTCAAGTAATAGAACGTGTGTAGAATATTACTTCTCCCCTAGTACTATTAGTATGTTATCAGACAATAAAAAACAAGAAGATTGTCCTTGGACTGGACTTAATTTGGCTTGTGTGAGGATACTTCAGTTGTACTGCAAGGTGTTTGAACAACCCGAACTGCTTAAATCTGCCAGGTTTGTAGGGAAAACATAATATACTGTTTTTATTAGATAAGGCGATAACAAGTTTGTTACACTCTCTACTATAGTCTCTACACTATTTTATAATTGAAAAATCTTTATAATTTTTGATTTGATGATTTATAGGTTTGGACAACATTTGGAATTAAAATTCAACACACCTCGCTTTAAATTTTTGCTTTAAACTTATTGTTCTATTTCAAGTAAGCATGGTCAGTTCTCTCAAACATATACGTCACAGATTGATTTATAAAACATAGTTTATAAATTCTTCAAATCTTAATTGCCCGTTTAATATATATAGTTTTTTATGGTGGCATAATAAATGTTAATATCTGTGTTATGCACTAGATATTGACGTTTACGTCGGTAAACATATCAAATCTACGAAACGTAAAGAAGAAAAAAATTAGCTTGTCAAAACCCACGAGTTATATTCTGGCACGTTTCCATTTCTTAATACTCATGTCGTCACTTTCCCTTAAAATTCACAACATACACACACAGTCCCATATAACTATCGAATTGAAAATATGAAGAAGAGACCCAGTTGAACGAACTGCACTGTTTTATATGTGTGCTAATTATCGGCAAACCGTTTATTTTCATTTGTGGCGGTTTATTTTTGAGACGAAACAGAATTTTTCGCAAGGGGGGGTTTTCAAATTAAAAGGCTAAAGATAATATTGAAATATATCGCTATGTCGATTTTAAATTGCCACTATCCTTCAAGCTTTTCGCTCGTGTTTTTTTCTCCTGACAGGATCATTTTGCGGAATGAAAAAAGTGTCCGCCAAGATAAACTTCAATAGGTTATTTTAAATTATTTACAAATCGAAGTCATAATAATTTCTGTGGTGATTAATGAATTAATGTCCAAGTCTATGTATTCGTGCAATTGGTGAGCAATTGGCCGAATTTCTCACATTTTAAACAAACGTGACTCAATGCAAAATATTCAGGAGAAATTTTATTATCTTATCTAATTCAATTAAGAACAAATTAACTAATTGAATTGAATAAACATGTCGAAAAATTTCAAACTGGTAATGTAATAAAAACAAAAAACGGGTAGTTAATGAACTTATGCTTATTTTTATAGAAATCTGTGTTTAAAATTGCAAACAGAAGCCAATTAAAATGTTTATTTTAAAAGATCAAAACTGATAAATTTAATGTGAGTTCGGCTTTGACGTGCGGTTGCATATTATATGTTTGGTTAGTAATTAACAAAAACAAATATGTTTATTTTGCTTTAAGGGAGTGCCAAAAATTAGAAAACTGACTGGGAAAAACTTGATTAATACGTAGTAGCATTGTTGAAGATACTTTTGTGGATAATGCTGCTTTGCACAATTTTGCACATGTACTAACGAGTCGCAAGTAAATGTACTAAAAATTGTAGTAAACTTAGTGTTATCAACACTAAGAACTAAAGAGCTCGATTTTTCAGAAAGAGGCGTGGTCAACTTATTTTTAGGCTATTTTAAAATTATATTTTAAGTAAAATGTATAAGGTGTCTCATAATATCTACACCAAAAGTGGCAAGTTACTTAGTAGTAATTTCCATTCTCAAATATTTCTCTTAAAATAAAGAAGGGTAGAATGTTTTTAACATTATAGTCTGTTTGATTTAAAGCGCCTCACTTTGTAGCAACTTTATTTTCAGTCAGAAATGGTATAAACCATATATATTATTAAATGGCATAAAATTCTCTATGTTCTGGTTCAGAAAGTTTTGTATTTACTAAATTGGCGTAAGCGTGATGACGTCATCGATCTTTTTTAAATTACATGATAGGTATTTTTTTTACTGAAATCGATAGAGTACTGTAGGTTCTCTTTTCAACAATAATAATTATTGATACTGTTACATGAGAAAATTTTCAAGAAACACGTGGAAAATGATTTACGACTAGTAGGCTTTGATTTCTGGTTCTCCAATTAATAAAACATCCAGCAAGCTTAGATAAATAACAAAGTTTTAGTTGTTCCAGTTGCGTATTACAAATTCTTGGGGGGTGGGGTGGGGGGTGAACTTTATAAAAATTCCGAATCAAAATACTTAGATTTTGACATATTAAATGACCTGGACTATTTAAAAAAATTGGAGGTGGCTCCATCCTGTTAGCCCCCCCCCCCAAATATGCCACTGAGGTTTTCTGATGGTCTTTAATCTTTAACAAAAGAGTACAAAAATAAATAATAGAATAAATTGAAAAACTTATTTTAGAATTCCGCTAATAGATAGAGAGCCGCAATAGGAAATTATTGATATGTATTGATGCACTGCATTAGTGAATGGGTCACGTGACATACTTTTTACCACTCGATTCTTTTTTTCTAATAACTTCTTGTATCATAAGGGGTACCAAACCATGATTGCCAGAAACATTGGAAAGTCGCGCGTGGGTGCGCGTCGGCGCGTACTCTACAGGGCGACTGAAATGCAAATTTCTTATGGTCATATTCTTGTTCCTCGTTTTCGATATGATAAGATAAACCAGTGAAATAAAACCTTTTCATCTCATGTATCATGAAGGATATCAGATTTAAGCTTTGCTTTGGCCACGAGAGCTACTGTGTAAGTGCTGCTATTTATTTTTGAAGTGTATTATTTAATATACAGTACATGAATAAAAAATATCAGGGATAGCAATGAATACCAAACCATAATTGCGCGTGGTGCCACACCGCCTGAAAGATTTTAAACCAGCGCATAGGCGCCCGCAAGGGGCAAGGAGGGGCGCTTGCCCCCCCCCTGGAAGTTGAACAATTTAAATTTCATTGAAAATTTTGTATAATATGCCTTTTTTTTCTAGGCTTGCCCCCCTAGCATGTCGTGTATTCTAGGCTTGCCCCCCCCCCTAGCATACCGTTCATTCTAGGCTTGCCCTCCCCTGGACAAATTTTTGCTGGCGCCTATGAACGAGCGCCGTCTGCATATTCTTGTTCTTCGTGTTCGATATAATATGATTAATACTTTCTAACACGGTAAAAAATAGATCGATAATTTCCTATTGCGGTTCTCTATCTATTAGTGAGATTCTAAAATAGGTTTTCCAATTTATTTTATTGATTATTTATTTTTGTACTGTTTTGTTTTACATTTTCCCTAATTGAAAATTAAAGACCATCAGAATAACTCAGCGGCTTGTTTTTGGGGGGGGGGCGAACGGAATGGAGCCACCTCCGATTTTTTTTAATAGTCCTGGTCATTTATGTCAAAATCTATGTTATGTGAAAATCTAAATATTTTGAATCGGGATTTTTATAGAGTACCCCCCCCCCCCCAGAGAAAAGTTTGCAAATACGCTACTAGAACAACTAAAGTTTCGTTATTTACCTAAGCTTGCTAGATAATTCTGTTTTATTAATTGGAGAACCATAGATCAAAGCCTACTAGTCGTAAATCATTTTTTACGTTTTTCTTGAAATTTTTCTTATGTAAGAGTATGAATATTTATGATGGCTAAAAAGCCATTTAATAATATATATGGTTTGTACCACTTCTGACTGAAAATAAAGTTGCTACAAAGCGGGGCGCTTTAAATCAAACAGACTGTATCCCGTAGGGTTGTTGATAAGAACTGCCGAAACTGCAAGTTTCGTGTTTTGTTGACAACTGCACCACAAATAAGATAAGAATTGCAAGTAAATAAGAAAGAGTTGCATTAAAAAAGACCTATAAGAATACAATATTCGACCACTTGAGGTGTTTTAAATTATTCTGTAAGTTGTTTTGTTTGTCTGCGTATTTTTGTGCATTTTGTTAATTATTTGCTAATTATGATGGATATTAGGATGATTCGGCTCAGAAAATACCATGTTTAAATTTCTATGAGTGCACCTCTTCATACCATTTGATATTGCATAGAAATAAGAGGAAGTTAAAAATTAAAATTTATTAATGTTTAGATGTCGCTATCAGCGATTTTTTAAATTATTCTACGAAAGCAGAAAATATCGAGTATTTATAAATTGTTCAGATATTTAATTGCGCATGGAATTTAATCAAATTTGGCTGTAATTAAAACATGTGAACATACCAAATAGATTAATGGTCTACCACTTCTTAATTTTAAAAGTTTTGAAAGTAATTTTTTACCCAAAAATCGTATCCGCAAATTTTAATTTTTTATGTCTAATTATTTTTATTGTATGCGTAGATTAAGATAAAACAGAGAAAATCGTGCGCCTTTGTGAGTTTTTAATAATACGCTCGATTTCTACTCCACATCGATACTGTCAAATTCAAGCACAAGCGAGGCGAAGCGAATAGTTGATATACGTAGTAGTAAAAAAAACTTCATGTCTAATGATATGTTTACCTAAAGATATTGTTTGTCATTGAAATTATTGTCATTATTATTATTGTTGAATACTCAGTATTCATTACTGAATGCATGCGGTTGTGAGATATATTAGAAACGTTTCATGTAAAGTAAAGGATGGCACGCTATTTACAGCCTCTTCAATTTTACACTCGCGTTGGGCGCTACACCATATCATGATTGTTGATGCTTCATGACCCGAATGCATATCGTACCGCTAGTTCATTTTCTACACGACAATTATTGCTTACTAAAGAAATGCGGAAACATTATTTTTCAAACTTCAACTGGGCTATTATACACGCAATTTATCATTCTGTCAAATATTTCAAATTAAAAATCAGTTTCAAAAATAAATGATAAGATTCTGAGAAAATTCAATTTTCAAAAATAATAATACATTAATTCAGAAACAGAATAGAACTAAACTAAATGAAAATGAAGATTCTAGAATAAATCATTAAGAAAGCTTTGGAGGTTTTGATTTTCTGATAAAAACCCTACCTCACAATATGTTTCTTTCTTTATTGCTACAAGAAAGTAACCTGTCGTCTTTGAGTCATGGTCATTTCCGTATAAAGAAAAAGAATTCGAACGTTCAGGACGTGATTTTCAGAAATCAAGACCTCCATAACCTCTGTTTAATAGATTATATGCGACAATCTGTACTAGAATGCGAATTGTACATCCGGGATTTTTGGAAGTATTTTATTTATTTATAAAATACAATCTGCCATAATACAACTTGAAAAAAATTTCTACAATTGACAAGATGTTCGCTTTATTGTTGACGTCTTCGTATATCTTATTTTTTATAATTGGATCGTGATGAAATTTGGTACGAATATCTTAGATGTAAATCCAATTTTTGACATACAAGTTCAAGATGACTGACTTCCGGTTTTGCCAGAAATGATCCCAAATTTCGATTTTTGGACCGAACACTAGAAATGTTTGCATATTTGGATTTTAGGCGTCATAATTAGTATGACCACGTTGCCAACTCTAAATTTAAAGAGAAACCTTTAAAATGCAATTTGGCTAGTAGTTTTCCTAATTATTTTTTATTTTATTTATTGATAAGAGTTGAAGCAAAGAACGCCTTAATGTATTATTATTTTATTATTATTAATTTCGGTATTTTTGAATTAGACAAATTTAGTGTAGATTTTGGCGTTGTTGTTGGCAACAACATTACTTCAGTAGATATCAAAAGTGAATGCTTCGCTTTTAAAAACAGATTAGATTTCAAAGGAACTAAAGTGGAAATCGATGAGACATTGAGAAGACTACCGAATTAAAGACCGGGTTTCAAATCTTCATCATTGTTAATTGGGTTCAAAAAGTTTTTTCAAATTAGTATTAAGGAGAAAAATCTTATTTATATTTTGGATTATACATTTTGTTTAAAGTTCTCTATTAATATTTTTTTTTAATATTTTGTACATTGTGGTTGAGATCACTATGTAATTCTTACGAATTACATGAGGGACATTATAGCGTAATGAAATAAAAGAACAAAAGTTAACGTACCGAGAATCGAATCTGCGACCATTTGGAAAAGAAACTAAACATTCTGCATTTGCAATCTGCAATACAATTCTGCAAAATCTTTAGACCAGACCGATTTCTATTTTTAAATACGCATCTTTTGACATATCTGCCAAATATAGGAAGTCATCCCGGTCAAAACTGTGACGTCATCGATGTTTTTAAATGGAAACATGAGTCATGCGCTACCTCTTTTGAAAAGTCTTTTAATACCCTTGTTTTTTAATTATGTACCAATTAATCAATCGTTTTAATTAATTAAAACGCACAGGGGTGTCTAAAATTAAATATAAAATATAAAATTCCCCAAAATTTTTTAAATGAGGTAATATTATAACGTTCTTTTTAAAGAATATTAAAGGTGCTGTTTTAATTGTCTATTATCAAGAGAAAATATTTACACTAACACTAATTATAAACAACTATAAACTATTAACAAACTTAGACTAAATTAAATTATAAAATTACTAAATATTTATTTCAACAAGATTTATATTACACATTTATTTTCTACTACCACACGATGCGCGATTTAATTAACTCGTTGTTGACTGCCTCACTGCTTCCGCGGTGGCGCTTATATATCCTACATATATATATATATATATATATATATATATATATATATATATATATATATATATATATATATATATATATATATATAAGATTGTTGGAACGCACTAGAATCTACTTCGAACATTCGGGTAACTGTCGATGCGTCATATATTCCGCCGCCAATCTCGAATGTTCACCTGCAATGTATAACGGTTTCTCCCGTTCATTACAATGGTAAAAGCCGACCCTAAATATTTGCTTTTTTAGTTTCTGCTTATCGAATTTTTATATTTATTTACAGGAAAGGATTTTTCTCAAACACTGCCTGTTAACGAAATAATTACTTGATGCAGTAATGTATCATCATACTATATAAAAGGAAAAATTCTAAAATGTGATTCGTCTCCCGATGCTCAGCTCCCAAAGTCGATCACACAGAGTGCTGAATCCTGAAATCTTTCCCATCTATAAATACAATATTTTTTTCTATAATCTAGTAAGTAGTAATGGAAAAAAGCCATTTATTTCGACGGTTTACAAAAAAAAATCTTAATTCTCCTTTCCTCTAGTTATCTTTTTTGTAAAACACTATATAACTAGAAATAATTTTAAATTCTAGCTATTACTATATCTGATAAGTGTACTTAGTATTGTTCTTTGAGTTGTTACATTTGGGGTCCAATTTTTCCATATACTTATAATGTTAATACGTACCGGCAGTTCTCTAGATAAATATATGGGAAGTTTGCCCTGCTTTTGACTGACTGTACATGTATTTTATTCGTTTCCCCTTTGTCGATTTTATAAAATAAATATTTTTTGAAACACTTGAAATATCGGTTTTCTTTTTTATTAAAGCCAACTCAGTTCACTTACCATTTTCTCCAGACTTTCTTTTCATTGATGTCTCGTTTGTGCCTCTTTAGACTATTTCTAGTATTTGACTTTGTTCTTCTATTGTCTTAAGAATTCTACAGGATATTTTGTTTAGTGTCAGTTACATCTCCACCATTAAAAATTGTAAGTAGCATTGCTCTCTGTAAAGACAAAAATCCTTCTAGTGCTTACTTTCCCATTCCAGGACTTTTTTATCACCAAGGACAATAAAAACAAATATTTAGTTATTTAACTGTTTGCATAAGCCGGTCACGAAGATTGATAGATTTTCACTGTGCAGCGTACAAATGCATGTACAGAATTTTTACTGAATGAGGGAAGATATTGTTGACTCCACAATAGGGAGAAGAAGTGCATACGTCATACCGTGCCTGACGTCATAATTCTTTCCTCGCAACGCGCATGTTCGCATCGCTCTACTTCGCTGTAAACCGTTTGTTTGACAGTTTTGACACTGTTGACAGTTGGAAGAGAAAACGTGACGCTACTTTGTGAGGTTAAAATAATAGATAGGTACTATCACAAATAAAATATTGAAACAACAATGGGTGAAAGCCATTGGGTAAGTGTTTTTATAGCTTGTAAACATCCTTTTTGTACGACCATGCTATTTCGAATTGTTTACCATACTTGGTTTTAGAACAGTAAGTTATATTTACTGGTTGCTAAGCAAAAACGCGTCGGTAAGTAATTACTTACCGTTCAGTTCTGTCAAAAACAGAACGGTAAGTAAATTATATGTAATTTATAGAATAAATGCATGATCTTTAGATGTTTCTTTCGCGATCGCGAAAAAATCATTATTTTCTAAATAATTGGACTATTAAAAAAATGTATGTTTTTTATTTAAATTTGCTTAGGCATTTTGAATATCCGAATTATCTTCGTTTTCAGATTCACTCCTTCTCACAAATTTGACAAATATCGTAACATTCAAAAATAATAGTAATTACAAACGTATCCATGGTAACGACAAAAATATCGTGACATTCAAAAATAAAATTACAAACGTATCCATGGTAACGACAAAACCTACTTAATATTTGGTGGATATACAGGGCAAAAATAAATTATCTTAAATCTATTCTTTACCATCTTCGGGATGTTTCCTAAGTTAATACCTTTGTATTCATAGTGATCGTACAAAAAATAGTATAAGCATCTCGAACAGTAAGGGGTTTACCGATCTCCTCCAATATTGACGACTTCGCTTCGCTCAGTCGCCAAACATTGTCGTCGATCGGTAAACTGTCCTTACTGTTCTTGATACTTAATATACTATTTTAACACTATCAATAATCAGAAATGAAAATATAATGTGCCTTATTGAAGTACATGCGCGTTGCGAGGAAAGAATTATGACGTCAGGCACGGTATGACGTATGCACTTCTTCTCCCTATAGCACAATGCTGCTTATACAAGGTGTCCCATATACGAAGAATCTCCTAAGAATTTCTACGTTCCTGTCTAGGTTGATTGCGTAATAAAGTTTCTCGCTTATCTTTATGGGATTCTTTTTGTTTCTCTTCCCAGAGCAGTAACTTACAAAAGTTACCGAACGGGCTAGTTTAGATAAAATGCACCTTTTTCTGTGAAATTAGCAAGATAATCACTCTATTTTTATTCCATTTACTGATGTTTTCACACTAACAATAAGGTTACCTGTTTGCTACTTACCGGGTAAGTTCTTAGCTAATGTCCAAATGTTACAGAACTTTGAACCCTTATGTTTTGCTTGGATATTGACAAAACGGGCCTTTATTCTATATTTTTGTCTTCTCTTCTCTATTTTGACTGTAGACTGCTTCTAGATCATGTGTCCAAAGAGAAGACACCGGAAAAGCTTTTGCGAGTTGGTTCTATGAGGAGATGGGGCAACATTAAAGTCAAAAAAATGTTTCTCAATCAGTATTAAAAAGGAATACAGGGACTTTGAGTCTCTTTCGTATTGAACATTGTGCCATGTTCGATTACCGGTGCTGGTGGATTTTTGGTTATAAAAACGTCGCATTTATGATTCACAGTCACTCGATTGACAACGTAAATCTTTCTGCTTAATCACAAAATTATTATAGTTTTATGCCTAGGCAATAAAATTACCTAGAAATTAAAAATGTAATAAACGTTTTTATAAAATTTTATTCGCAAATACGATAATTAAAATTTCCAATGTTGGAAGAAAATTTGAAAAACCTAGAATATAGTGTCTTTGTTAGCCTCATTTGGTTGTCTCACTCGCTACTCGCTTGTCAATCAAACATCTAGGATTACTCGCTTGCCACACAAAACACTACTTTTACCCCTAATAGCGTTATATACTATTTCTTCTTCCCTGTGCCTTCCCTCCCCTGATTCATTCGCAAAAGTCGAAAGTTTGTGTGTCTTACTGGCTACGCAACCCTACATGATGACACGGATTTTGATTCTGAGTTCATTTTGAACCCATTTGCTCTTGAGGTTAGTCTTTACCGATCAACCCTCATTCTACCAATATTACCTTAGAAACGTCTGTATACTATATACATAACAGTTTTTTTTTATATTTCAGTGTCTTCACAAACTTACATCTGCATAAGTAACACTTAAAATGGGCTTTTGAAACAAAATTTAACTTTCATGTTATTTGTTGTTGGCTGACAAATGCTTGTATTTTTAAATTCTTAGATATTGCAGACTGTAAACATCCTTGAAAGTCTTAAAAGTTTTTCCAGTTTGTCCTACATACACATTTAGGTGTGCATTACAGATCAGCTTATAACCCCATATTATACCTACTACTGCTGATTTTTTTACTGCTCTATATTTTGTCTTTATTGTTTTTAAATGTATCTGAATAGGTTATTGTCAGTTTAAATGCTACTTAAGTATTTCGCGTTTTCTAGAATATTGCTAATTTTGGGCTAAGAGATTCAGTGTATTTACTATTTACTCTTCATTTGCTATTAGTACCATTTGTTGTTATTGTGTAGACTGTTAAAGTAGCCTTATGGTGTAACTTTTTAGATAAAATATTATTAACCAAACGTTTATTCGTTCTCGAAATTTTCTTTGGACAAGCAATCGAAGACCATAACACACAAAAGGGTACAAGTGTATGTTTTTATGAAGATAAGTTACTAACGGATTTGGGTGGCCAAAAGTCCAAATTGTTTGTTAGTCAAATGGTTCAAATAAATTTTAACTCTAGTTTAGATTTTAAAACTTTAGATTTTTTCCACTTCTTTTTTTTTGTACGTATACTTGTTTGTTTCTTATCCCTTTATTCTTATTTAGACAACTTCGATGGATTAGTAAGTTTAGCCAGCACCACCTACATAGCAAGGCCTACCAACCACATAGTGACGTCACGACAAAGAGGCAATCCCCGAATCTTTTATTCCTCATTTTACATTCAAATTTTAGCTAATAAGTTGTCTTATTCCACCAAAAATAAAAGATTTGCCATAGTATTAATTAAGAATGGGTTTTTATTTGGCAGGAACCCATTTTCGTATGAAAATCCTATCGTAAATATAAAATACCAACTTGTGTTTATTATGTATTTGCAATTAAATATCTTGAAAAATACAATTTTTGTAGTAGTTAGGCTAAGTCGATGGTAATAGGATGTGCAAAATAACTCGGAGAATAGGAATCTTAAATCACATGGCGGTAACAACGCGTAAATAATCAGACAATCAACGCTAAAGTTTCTATTTTGAGGTTACAGTTATACTTGACAGAAAGATTTTATAATTCTGATGTGTTTTTGCGAAGTTTTTCTAAAGAAAATCCCTTATTCGAGAGGATCCTGGGTTTTTAAATTTACTATACCTCCTTTGCTAAGTCCAATATCTACTGTTAAGACGCAGAATATCATCAGTTTTATCAAACAATTATTATACTCTTTAATAAAACTTGTTAGCATTTTACGAAACAGGTAAAAAGCAAACCAAATAAAAACTAATAACTCACTACAGAATATGGATGGCATACAATTTACTCGGTGAATTTTATGAATCCACTTTCTTTGTGATCCGTCGTCTTACGGAAACTTAAACAACACGTGGATTTTTTGTTCTTCATTGTAATTACCGTTGCACTGGTTACACAATAACACAACACTTGTTTACCATTTTAAAAAACTTTATTAGTCCTACATTATATTAATTATACAAGCTAATAATATGCTACACATGTAAAAATTACAATGCACCAGCCAACACAATTACACAAATTGATATAATACTATTATTTAAGAATGGGTTTTTATTTGGCAGGAA
Organism: Agrypnus murinus; assembly: GCA_929113105.1. Taxonomy (NCBI): domain Eukaryota; kingdom Metazoa; phylum Arthropoda; class Insecta; order Coleoptera; family Elateridae; genus Agrypnus; species Agrypnus murinus. The sequence continues at coordinate 133,295,251 of OV816028.1, read as the reverse complement.
CCCATTTTCGTATGAAAATCCTATCGTAAATATAAAATACCAACTTGTGTTTATTATGTATTTGCAATTAAATATCTTGAAAAATACAATTTTTGTAGTAGTTAGGCTAAGTCGATGGTAATAGGATGTGCAAAATAACTCGGAGAATAGGAATCTTAAATCACATGGCGGTAACAACGCGTAAATAATCAGACAATCAACGCTAAAGTTTCTATTTTGAGGTTACAGTTATACTTGACAGAAAGATTTTATAATTCTGATGTGTTTTTGCGAAGTTTTTCTAAAGAAAATCCCTTATTCGAGAGGATCCTGGGTTTTTAAATTTACTATACCTCCTTTGCTAAGTCCAATATCTACTGTTAAGACGCAGAATATCATCAGTTTTATCAAACAATTATTATACTCTTTAATAAAACTTGTTAGCATTTTACGAAACAGGTAAAAAGCAAACCAAATAAAAACTAATAACTCACTACAGAATATGGATGGCATACAATTTACTCGGTGAATTTTATGAATCCACTTTCTTTGTGATCCGTCGTCTTACGGAAACTTAAACAACACGTGGATTTTTTGTTCTTCATTGTAATTACCGTTGCACTGGTTACACAATAACACAACACTTGTTTACCATTTTAAAAAACTTTATTAGTCCTACATTATATTAATTATACAAGCTAATAATATGCTACACATGTAAAAATTACAATGCACCAGCCAACACAATTACACAAATTGATATAATACTATTATTTAAGAATGGGTTTTTATTTGGCAGGAACCCATTTTCGTATGAAAATCCTATCGTAAATATAAAATACCAACTTGTGTTTATTATGTATTTGCAATTAAATATCTTGAAAAATACAATTTTTGTAGTAGTTAGGCTAAGTCGATGGTAATAGGATGTGCAAAATAACTCGGAGAATAGGAATCTTAAATCACATGGCGGTAACAACGCGTAAATAATCAGACAATCAACGCTAAAGTTTCTATTTTGAGGTTACAGTTATACTTGACAGAAAGATTTTATAATTCTGATGTGTTTTTGCGAAGTTTTTCTAAAGAAAATCCCTTATTCGAGAGGATCCTGGGTTTTTAAATTTACTATACCTCCTTTGCTAAGTCCAATATCTACTGTTAAGACGCAGAATATCATCAGTTTTATCAAACAATTATTATACTCTTTAATAAAACTTGTTAGCATTTTACGAAACAGGTAAAAAGCAAACCAAATAAAAACTAATAACTCACTACAGAATATGGATGGCATACAATTTACTCGGTGAATTTTATGAATCCACTTTCTTTGTGATCCGTCGTCTGACGGAAACTTAAACAACACGTGGATTTTTTGTTCTTCATTGTAATTACCGTTGCACTGGTTACACAATAACACAACACTTGTTTACCATTTTAAAAAACTTTATTAGTCCTACATTATATTAATTATACAAGCTAATAATATGCTACACATGTAAAAATTACAATGCACCAGCCAACACAATTACACAAATTGATATAATACTATTATTTATTAATACATACTGTCTTTTGTTTGCCTTTTGTAGGTGACGTCACTATGACGTTTACAATATGTTGTGAGGCCTTAGTTATATAGGTGGTGTTGAGCGGAGAAAAATTAAATCATGCCTTGTTCTCGGATAAGGAAGTACAGATGTAGATTCCGTGTCAAAGCGATGTGTTGCACCTTGTATGTTAAAAATCATTTGGTAATCGTTTGGTTATCCCGATTTCGCCCAAGAACAAACAATTCTCCTTCCAGTTGATAACGACGTACTTTGTCAAGCTATCAGATTTGGATTTTTTCTCAGATTGTCCGGCTGATTATTATTTGATGACGACAATTAAATATTTTTAGTGTTAATTTACTCAGGCGGCAAATACTTTTGGCACATCCCCTGACGCGCTTGCGTTGCCAATTTATAGAGAGAAACGATTATTTCTTCCACCTGTAGAGTTTTGAATTTCTAATTAGATCATTAATGACGTCTAGCTTGTCGAAGGGGGAAAGCTGGTATCCACATATTAACGAAATTCTTGCCACTATACATTATACAAGTTATACAACAACAAAGTGTATTAAATACTTGCTGAATGTTGTATACAACAGTACAGTACAGTACAAGTACTACTTAGTACTTATCAAAAATAACGAAAAAGAAACGTTAAAAAACGAAACGTTTCTAATATACAGGGTGGGTGTCAAAGTTTGATTTGAAATCTACAATTTTTCTTTTTTATATCTAACTTAAAATTTTTTATACTGAACAGTATTACTTACCATGGACGAAGGTGTAGAGCAAGGGAAGCACGGATCCTGTAATCAGCTTTAATTCCATAAATCATCATCTTCTACACCAAGAATCTGTAGTTGTCGATGGTTAAAAAAGATACCGTCGTAATGTCGTTTTAACGCCGCCAATAAAATTCCCTTACAATGTGTTATTCCTCTATGATTTTATTTGTTGTATCACCGTTTCTACTTAACTATATATCCTTTCACGCGATTTAAATAAAATATCTAGGATCGTGCAGTTTCAGCTGAAAGTACAAACATGTTGAAAGATAAAAATACGAGTTGTTCTCTATTATGTCCGTTGTTTAACGATGTTATACAAGAGATAGTGTGTACAATTTGTTTGGAAAGTACTTACAAAGCTCTACATAATGTATAAAGCGTACCTCAAGTGCTAATAAAACAGTTCCCATCTAGTCAGGAGTCTTAGTATAATGTGTATGGGAAATTTACGTTTTATTTAATCTGAATTTATTTCGTTTCTGAAACGGAGAATGCATATTAAAATATGGAAATTAGCCCGTAAAGTAGGTTTTAAAGTGTGACACTTTACAATTTACAATATTATGTACTGTCTGTTATCTTTAGAACATTTCAATTAGAACTTCATATTTAATAAAACACTTTCGTGCTGTTTCAAATGGAAAGGCAACTATAACTCGGTTTTATTATATTATTTGTTGATATAGGATAATTAATTCGTGACAGTTCATTTTTAGCGAAGGGCATCGCTAATTTTAATACTCCTTAACAATAGCTCTTTAAAAGTAAAAGAGTCGGATGCTAAATCAAGCAGAAAAATCCATTTCATAGGTAACTTATAATAATTGACACTACTATCCTTTTCAAATGTATTGAGCCGTCACTTTGAATGCGAATTACAAAAAAAGCTGAGGGGTCGAAAGTTTTGAAAATATAAGGAGTCTATTATCAAGAGAAAATATTTATGCTAACACTAATTACAAACAACTATAAACTATTAACAAACTTAGACTAATTTAATTAAACAAATATTTATTTCAACAAGATTCTATCTTACACAATTTTATATATACACATTTATTTCTACTATACTACACAATGCGCGTATTTTAATTAACTCGTTGTTGACTGACCACTGCCTTCGCAGTGGAGCTTATATATCCTATATAAGATTTGCTGGAACGCGCTAGGATCTTCTTTGAACATTCGAGTAACTGTCGATGCCAATCTCGAATGTTCACCGGCAATGCATAGGGGCTTTTCCCGTTCATTACAATATTGTCGATATCACTCCTTTTGTATAATAAATACACAAAGCGTTCCAGCTTGGAAACAATATTTTTGGAAAGTTTTTCCGTTAGTTCCAATTGAGAGAGTGCTAACTTAATAGAGAATCATCGCTGTTAAGAAAACCTTGAACCTGGGCTTCTTTTGAAATACCAAAAAATCTTTTCGAAAAGTCGTTTCCGGTAAAGGCATGAAATCCTACCTTGTTTACGGGAACGTTTTTAATGTTCGTCTCATTTTGTACATGAGTGTACATGATTTTCCGAGTATTATTTTTTGGGGACTTTCTTAATATCTTTTAAATATAAGATGCATTTCGTTATATTTCTCTTTAACAGAAAAAAATGTAAATACATGATATTACTGATTGTTAAGCAACATTATGCAGTACGAATTACGTTGCAATAAAATTACGCACCACTTGTTAGTATTATGTAAAATCTGTCACTAATATCAAATTTCCATAATTTAATTTAGGATTGAAATGGGCAAGTAATGCCTAGTGAATGTTATTTCAGCGGATAAAAAAATATAAATAACGAAAAATCTATAATCTAAAATAAACTCAAACCACCAATTTTAATATTATTACCACTTTTTGAAACCCTTTGTGGTGGTATCTAAGCCAGATGTATAGTCAACCTATATATGCAATTAAAGATAATTTAATCCTTTACTTAACTCTTGTTCCATTTTTCGATAAAGGCAGCCTTTTTCGAAAAAAAGGCGAGATTTGAAAAAAAATTAACACATTTAGGGTGGTTTTTGGGGGTTGAAACTCATTTGCCAGAAGTCCAAAATGTCTAAGCAACTCAATTTCAGCACCTTCATTCACAACTTGTAGCCTTTCAAAATTCACAGTAAACAAATAATCTCAAAAAGATTGTGCTCGCAAATTGTTACAACCTTAATCTCATAATTAAACAAAAATAACACTGTACAACAAAATTGGACTTTGAAAAAATTTCCAGGTTCTAATACACTTTTTCTAGAGCTTTATAAGATGCAGAGCATGAATCTGCTATGGGTTTTTTCGGGTCAGGTCAAATTTTAGTTATATTCCAATTTGTTTTCAAATAAAACTCGTTTTTAAATGCACGAGAAGGGTAGGCAAACGTTTACCAACACCCTGTATAGCTACTTGTATCTGCAGGTACAGGTACAACATCATACCTATACTTGTCTTTGTAGATACGATTTGAAGGTTTATGTACAAATATATACTAAATACCCGATACAATACTTTTACAATACTATGTTTGTGTTAAAAGTGTATAACTACCATATTTAACAATTTTTTATTTCTGTTCCCAAAGACTTCCCAAAATAAAAGTTACACCAAAAAGAGTCTACATTTAGCTGTATAACATCCTGTATTTCTAGAAAACTTGAAGGTACACTTTCTTAGATATTCAAGGTCAAAGGTTACATCCTGTGACCTTGGGAAGAATTCAATATTTTTTTATAAAGCAGTTTTATATAAAAAAGTATGCTCTTTTAGTTTTAAACCAAGCCTAAGATAAAAGTTCTGCTATGATTAGAAGCAAAGTTATGAATTGTTCTTGTTCACCTTGTAAGCGTAAATTTTATATTTTTTATTATATTTGCAACTCCGCTGTATGAATACCGTGTGTCACTGAGGGCTATAATTTTACATACATAAATTACTTGATATCCTCTACCATAGTCTACCATCCTACCAAATTTCACGAAAATCTGAGATTGTCGGGTTGAAAATTTTTTGGTGATGATTTGGCATGGAATGACCCGAATGACATCGAAACCACAGTATTTGACCTGACTCGAAAAAATCAATAGCAGATTCGTGATCTTCATACCATAAAGCCGTAGAAAAACCATATGAAAACCTGGAAATTTTTTTTGTGTTGTACCGTGAAATCCTCCATTATAACTGTTCCTTCAACCAAGTAAACAAATAAATCACTTATACTTACTTTAACATATATCTCCTATCAGAGACGTCTTCTTGATTAAAATTACGCTCAGATGTCGTTAATCGAAAGGCTTACTAATTTGAATAGAATACGAGAACAATTAAAAGATAGACGGACACCACCTAAATTGTTTGATGTTATTGCTTTATTACAAAAATTGAGAATCTACAATTCGGGAAAAGATTTCTTTTTAGTTTACTTATTATCATTTATTGATATTTATTAATTCTGCGATCTATTTTGTGAATGGCAACATCAACAGTTTGTCGTGCCAAGCTGTAGTAATGAGTATTAATTTTAATTTTTGTACATCAATCTAAACTTTAATAAAATCGTATACAACAATATACAAACATACGCAGCAGTTAATGATCATGTGAAAACTAATCGCAGCATGAATCTCTACATTTTAACTTAATTTGGGTCCGTTCAAAATACATTTTCATTTAGATTTCTTAAGTAAAACCCAAAATATATTTCATTGTTGACAAAATGAAACTTCAAATCTAATGGTTCAAATAACTTACAGAAAACAAGTGTCTGTAATTCTATTAACCTTAGTTAGGTTCTTACTGTAACGTTAATTTACCTTGACTCTAACCCCCACAAACAACACTGTTCAATGAACTCTAATTGCCAAAATATAACATGTTGATTAAACTCTGAAATATAAGAAAAAACTAATATATCAGAAAAACTAATCTTCGGTTGTTGCAATCATTTCCAAATTTTATCGAGGAGTGTTGGATTATTATTTTGTGCATTTATTATATTAACGTTACCAAAACAAAGATAATAACTGTTTTATAATGCACTTTTACTAGCCAATTTATTAATTTTATTGCCATTTCGATACCACTTTATTGCCAAAATAATATTATTTATTTATTTCCTCCCACAAAACGGGCAAGCCCAATTACAATGTGGGGGAGTTCCCGCTATATAACTTGCATGCATGTAAAATAATTAATTTTTCTCCAACCGTTACAAAAGTATGACATTTTACGACTGTCAGGAGGCTCTAAGGTTGACATTTTCCATACAGTAAACAAAAATTGGTATCTTAGCAACAAAAGTATTCACTTTTAATCCTAGGAGCTAAAGTTGTCACTTTTAATCCTAGTATTAAAAGTGTTGATTTAAATTAAAACTTGGTACTTTTAATCTGAACAAGTTTATTCAACAATCTTTACAATTGATGTTTATTCACACTGATATTGAATACACAGTTTGAACAGGTATTAAAATTAAATAATCCACTGGAACTTCCAGCACCTTCATTCTTGGAACAATTCTTAACACAGTCCAACACGTTTTCACTAACAATTATATTATTTTCCGATGCTGTGTCATTAGAAATGACAGTGGTGCTTGGTTTATCACTATTATTACCACTATCAACCTGCAGTATTCTTTTCGCAATATTTTCTTTATTCAAAAGTGAGTCTTCGATGTAGCCTTCCGTCACAGTGCTCGATCTCCATCCTCCGTGTCTTTTTAGACAAGTGAGGTCACCACCGCCGTCAATTAAAAGAGTAGCAGACGTTCGTCGTAATGCGTGTCCCGTGTACTCTTTCCAGTTGTCCAGGTTCAAAAATTTTGCTACTTCTTGCGAGACGGCACTGATTTTATGAATACCGACCACCATTCGATGACACTTTCCACTAACGTATCTGAGAAATAATCGACGTTCTACCAATCCGGATGGACGTAGAGCAACATATTTTCGATATAAAGTTAAATAATTTTCTCCCAGCACAGTAAAAGATCGTGGTCTCTTGGTTTTGGTAGTGGGAATTTTGATAATTAAAGCGGATTTCACATCTTCAACATTATCAATTGTTAGATTGACTAATTCATCAGAGCGGCATGCGCCTGCAACCCCCAATATTAGGACAACCTATAAAAAAGCTTTTTAAGAATTTTGTTCTTTCATTTTGAAAGCGTTTACCTTCATCATCAAATATAAATTATCAAGTGCACTATTCAAAAAGCGGTCAACTTGCTCCTTTGTAAATACTCGCGATTTTTTTGATGAATATCCCTCATTTTGTCTCTTGAGAAAAGCACGTAGCTTTGAATATTTACTCATATCAATCCCGTTCTTTACATCCAACGTTGACCGCAACATTGAATATTGTGACCAAAGCGTTGACGGCTTCATTTTATTTGCTAAGTTTGAGAAATACACCATCAGTACATCTTCTGAATACAACTGAATGTTTTTTTCTTTGCACCAATCCATAAAACGTCGATACGCAAATTCATAAATTTCTCGAGATTTCTTAGGGAGAAGATTCAAAGAAACCTCTTTCGCACACTCCAGTATCTCCCTAGGTACACCTAAATCTTCATCAGATTCCATTTTTACACAGTTTTCAACAAATTAGACCACAAACAATCACAAATGAACTCAATTAGCAAAATGGCGACCAATGTTTGACAAAGTGTCCATGACTACACATCGATACCTACTTTGCTTTATTATCCCAATGTAGTTTGAATAATTTTGTTCAAAACACAAATTAATAGTTCAATGGGTGATTTCGGTTGGAGAAAAAGTAGCATGTTTCATTCGGATTAAAGGTGCCTTTTTGTGACTCGCAATTAAGCATCCGCTCGGCTTCGCTACGCTTCGCTACGCTTCGCCTCGCAAATGCAAAATTTGCTCGTCAAAAAAAAGGGACACCTTTAATCCTAATAAAACAATCTACTATTATATAAAAAAAGACAATACTTAAAAAATAACTAATAACTAGGAAACAAAAAAGAAATCATTTATTGGAGTTGGAAAGACAAAATGTATTTTTCCAGTATGTGAGATGTAGATAAGTAAATATACTATGAGTTTGCCAGTAAATTTAATTAAGACTTCCTGAAATTAAGCTGAACTATAAAGAATACGTGACTAAGGCATGATATTAACCCGTGGGAAATAGATTTTGTTTACGCAAGTATTAACTCTGTTTCAACGGGATACCACAAATTATATGAAATAGGACTGTCTGCATTTATAAATATTTCTTAAAATGCAGCTGCCTGTCGCCCCCAAAAACGAAAACATTTTATTTTGTATACACCAGATTAGGTTCAAAACGAAGCGGAATAAATATCTGCCATAATGAGCTCGTTACAAACCCTATATCTAACCCGTTTCTTATTAGTCATAGATCCCATCTGGTCTGTCTAAGTTAAGTCGGAAATTCCTGGACGTAATTCTAAGAGACATATTTGACTGAATGCCTTTCATTAAACGCAATTGCATCTCCCATAAAGAATTACAACTTCAGTTCTTTCAGCTAAAATGTACGTTGAGAAAGTCGATGATAGTATTGACAACATGCACAATTGACGGAAAACCACAAAAAACCAACAAAATTGTTAAAAATACAAACTTGGAATATTCTGATATGACTTATTCACCTTCTGACACTTTCTAACATCTCTGTCATTATTTACGTGAATGCAGGTGCACACGTGATTAAATAGTTTTTGGCTCGAATAAATTTTCTAAAACTTATTTCAAACAATGATATACCACTGTAATCCTTATATATTTTTGGGTGTATCGTTTTCAAATGATCGCCCTTACATTACATAATAACATATTATGTATTAAGGGCTTAATTGAGTGTCTTAGAGCTCGCAGAGTCAGTTAGCTAAGACGATAAAGGGCCGATTAAGACAATTAAGCCCGAAATGCATACGTTAGTTTATGTCCGGTCTAAGTTTAAATTCATATTTAATTTTAAAATAAAAATAATTTAAAATGTGCAAAACTTCAAGTAGGTAGGTGCAGTAATAAAACTTCAAGTAGGTAGGTGCAGTGGTATATAATTACTGTTATTACTATGGAGACGCCGTAAACAAGGTTAGCTATTTTTCTAGAGGGCTCTAAAAAGTTTTACAACCTTAGAGCTCTAATTTAGCAATTGATGCTCTAAAAGCTGGCCTATAAACCGATCAAAATCGCCCGACTGGACATAAAGTAATTTATGCTGATGGTTAATTTTTTGTGTTATTTTGTTTATTTTTGATAAAACAATAATTTTATTTATGGTATCGTTTATTGAGCACGTATTACCTTATATGGAAATAATTTATTTAATCATTGATAGTATTGAAAATATAATAAGAAATATTTTTTTAATATCTGAAAACTAAAAGATCTTTCGTTTTTTGCAAAAAAAAAAACTACAAGTCCATTTTATAACTCATAGAAATTTCAGGTATCTTTGTTATAGTTAGTTTTAGATGAAATTAATTCACCAATATCGTTATATGGAAAAAATCTTATATTAGGAATCTTATATTCCAAAGTTTACAACATGTGTGTTTATAAAACTTTGATATTCTATATCAAACAGTAAATGTAGTGAAATGTGAAGAAATGGTTGCAATGGTTTACCTCGGCTGCCTAATTTTTTTGCTTCAGCATTCAAAGTGGCGGCTCAATACATTGGAAAAGGATAATAATCTAATATTTGTACAAATCATATGTACAGTCAGTATCAAAAGTAATAATCTATTAAACAATTGATATACTTTTAAGTCTGTATTATCTCTAATACCTTATAACAATCACTCTATTAGTTTTCGACATTATAAACATAAGTGTTGTGTTGACTGTTGCGAATTTATAAAAGCGTAGAATCAAAGAAATAGAAAATATTTGGATAAAATACTAATGTAGAAAGTTTTATTGGTTTCATCCATTCCATATGTAAGTACGTAGAATGTTCGTGCACTTTGAAATTGGCAACAAAGTTTAAATGTTGATTCGTCATATTTTGAAATTTGAAATAAATCTATTTCAGCTTGCAGTTTCTGCTATTCGTCTTTCATGCTTTAAGAGATTTACGTGCAGTTATTAATAGACGTCGATAGTCTAATTAATGGGTAGCAATTAATTAATAAATTGATCTTATTAAACTCAATAAAGTCAATTAGCTCCAGTATCTCTTTTTATAATAACATCTGCCATTATAAAACTAAGTATACGAGGAGGTATTGATAAATAGTTGGCCTAGCCTAGAAAAAAACTACATGTTTTCGAAGTAATAGTATTTTATTCAACATAATCACCTTTCAAGGTCAACATAATCAATATAATCAACATAATCACCTTTCAACTCTATACATTTAATGCATCGATCAAAGAGTAATTCTAATCCTTTAGAAAAAAAAGTTTTATCCTGTTCTGCAAACCACGACTCCACAGCATCAATTACCATCTCGTTTGATGTAAATTTTCGTCCTTTCAATGATTTTTTGAGTTTCGGAAAGAGATAATAATCCGATGGGGCCAAATCGGGAGAATATGGCGGATGGTCGACAATTTCAAAGCCGATTTCATTGATTTTTTGTAGGGCAATAAGTGATTTGTGGGCGGTCGCATTATCCTGCAAAAACAAGACGCCTTTGGTAAGTTTTCCTCGCCGTGATTCCACAATTTTCGCTCGAAGTTTGGTTAATAGACATGCGTAATATTCTCCCGTGATTGACTTTCCATGTTCCAAGTAATCCACGAAAATTATACCATCTTTGTCCCAGAAGATGGAGGCAAGAACTTTTCCAGCAGACTTCTGCACACGAAACTTTTTGGGACGAGGAGAGCCAGAATGTTTCCACTCCTTAGTCATTTCTTTAGTTTCTGGATCATAATAATGAATCCATGTTTCATCCATTGTGACAAGGCGATCCAAAAAGTTTGATTTTCTATCGTTAAATTGATTGCATATCCACTGAGATGTTGTCACCCTCAATCGCTTTTGATCAGCATTGAGACATTTGGGTATCCATTTTGCGGATAGCTTTTTCATTCCCAATTCATTATGAACGATATGAAAAACGGGTTCGTATGAGATATTCAAAGTCTCTGATATGCGTTTTAGGCCGATTCGTCTATTATCCAAAATCATATCATGGACAGCATCAATGTTTTCTTGCGTTGACACAGAAATCGGTCTCCCAGACCTCTTCTCATCGGTGACATCTTTTCTTCCACGTTTAAAATCAGCAACCCAGTTTTTAATGGTTGAATAGGATGGACATTGATCTAACGTTGTTAACATGTCATCATAAATTTCTTTACCAGACAATCCCTTCAAAAACAGGTACTTGATAACCGAACGATACTCGATTTTGCTAAAGTTCCAATCTTCATCTGACATGGTTTACTTTTCTTAATCACAATTTCAAAATAACATCATCTTTTGGGCTGACACTTTGCTCGTGCACTTGTCAATGCTTCAACTTGTTTTCATAGCAACGCGATTTATTTTTGACTGTTAGAACTATTCAAGGCCAACTATTTATCAATACCCCCTCGTATATCCCGTTTTAATGCATAATTATGCGAACAATTTTACATCAATTTTTATTGCTGCTATTTTTAAAAATATTACATTTAATTTTATTTTGTATTATGGAATCATGCATAAATAGTGCGTGGATCATTAGTTTAAATAGGACATGTGTAGAGATTTGTTTTGTGAAATTGTTAGTTAAACTAATCCATTACGAATTACACATTTGTAATCAATACAAGCTTGTGAAATTGTGCTTGTTTCTTAACCAAAGGGTGAGTAATCATGGACTGCAAAAATTGGCCTTTTAAAATTGGAGTTAGCTGACCCATTTCTTTTTAGAAGTGGAATTATTTGGTCGTTACGTAATTCGGTCTTATCCCAGAGGTGTGGGGCCGGTTCAATTTAGAGTTATTTCATAGATGCTAGCACCCTCACTAAGATTGTGTGCAAACCCCCTAATTTGTTAGGACTATAATTAGAAGTAAACTATACAAGGTGTCCAGTCTAAGATTTACCCTTTGGACCCACAATTTTATTTATTTATTACTCCTATTATTTTGTCGCCTTAGAACCAGACTATCTATGTTCATTATTTTTTTAACAGATTTTGTTACCATATTAGTCTAGTTCAAAACTATCCAGAATCGAAAAGCATTAGAGGAAATGAAACAACGAAACTTACAGATTCTTGGGATATGCGAGACAAAAAAGGTCAGGGAGCATGAAACTAATGAATGAATATATGATATACTACTCGGGAGTGTAGAGAGGATTTCGAACCAAGGAGGGAGTAGGAATAATTTTAAATGAAGAGACGAGTAATAGAGTAATAAGAATTGACGCAGTCCTTGACTCCTTCCACTGGATATAATATATGATATAATATAATATATAATATATGAGTTCTATGAACAACTGTAAACCCAAATTCATCAGGCGAAAGAAAAAAAACACAAAAGGTATTATCATGGGGGATACAGGAAATGATATGGAGAAGGGGCTTGGATATACGATATACAGAAAGATTTAGTGAAAAACAAATGGAAAAATCAATAGAAATGGAGAATGTATTTTGGAAACAAAAAATAGAAGATAGATACACGTAGTGAAAGAAAGAAATGCTAAAAGTATAATAAATTATATCAGATGTACAAGGAATATCCAACACAAGATTAGATCAAATCATAAAAAGGGCATTGCTGCAATCAATACATATAGAATAAATTATAAAAGAAAAGGAAAAATATATACCAAAAAAGAAAAAAAATATCCACGGTAAAAGAAGAAGAGGAAAAAAGTTATAGAATAAAAGCAAATATCGCCGAAAGATGAGGAACTTTGAAATGTACTGTAACGAATAGTAAACCCACATATGACGTCATCAAATATTCTAGATATATGAGTCATCAACTGTATGACTCATCAATAACACCGGTATGTATGACTCATTGACACGCCTCATCGACGTCACTTATAAACAGCTGCATGTATAACTCATCAACACGTCATCGAACATTCTATATGTATGAGTCATCGTAGGAAAGATATAAATTGAGTCGCGGGTAGAAGGAGGGCAGTTAATATTTAACCGTCGTATTGAAAGGTGCTCTGTATAAATAAATCAATAGTTAATATTTGACCAGCATAGTGAAATGTACTGTGAATAAATAAATGTTAATAATTAGTTAATACATAAATAGTTTTATATAAATAGTCCTCAAATAAATTTGTAAATACCTAGCATTTTTAATAGTTTGTTAAATAGTTTATAGTTATAGTGTTTTTAATTAAGTGCATTGTAAATAATCTTTTCTTTATTGATAGACGATTTTAAACAGCATTTTTGATTATTATTTTAAAAAGAACGTTACAGTACATTATACAACACAGTTGGGGAAATTTGTGGGTTAAAGGGAATAAGATTAAATCAGAAACGAACAGATTGGTGGACAACAAACTGAAAGAAACAATTAAGAAAAAGAAAAAGGCATTGAAGAAATACATATAATAAAAATGACTACGAGAAAATTAGAAAACAGGTCAAAGTAGAAGTGCAAAAGGAAAAGAAGGAAAATTTGAAAAAATATGGAAGAGTACTAGACAACTACAAAAAATGATTCGAGGAAATTTTCGACAAAAATAAAAAACATGAGAGGAACGAAGATGAAAGAAATAAGAAGAATAAAAAACATAAATGACGAAATAACTGTAAACAAAATAGTATTGGAAGTATGGAGAACACATACAGAAGAACTCGATATAATGGAAAAAGGGAAAGAAACAAATAATTATGCAAATGGAAACGAGGAAGAAGTAGGTATTTATGCAAGAACTAGAACAGGCATTACTAAACATAAAAATAGACAAAGCAGGAAGCACAGATAACATTGAACCCAAAATGCTAAAGTGGAAGCATGGTAGAGGAAAGAAAAAGATGTATGCTTAAAATACGTCAACAAGCATGGGAGGAAGAATTATTACCAAAGTATTGGAAAAAAATTCTCGTCATTTCAATTTATAAGAAAGGTGAACACAGATTGCGATAACTACTATAGAGCGATATGTCTTTCTTCGGTAGGCTTGTAGGTATTTATGCAAGAACTAGAACAGGCATTACTAAACATAAAAATAGACAATGCAGGAAGCACAGATAACATTGAACCCAAAATGCTAAAGTGGAAGCATGGTAGAGGAAAGAAAAAGATGTATGCTTAAAATACGTCAACAAGCATGGGAGGAAGAATTATTACCAAAGTATTGGAAAAAAATTCTCGTCATTTCAATTTATAAGAAAGGTGAACACAGATTGCGATAACTACTATAGAGCGATATGTCTTTCTTCGGTAGGCTTGTAGGTATTTATGCAAGAACTAGAACAGGCATTACTAAACATAAAAATAGACAAAGCAGGAAACACAGATAACATTGAACCCAAAATGCTAAAGTGGAAGCATGGTAGAGGAAAGAAAAAGATGGATGCTTAAAATACGTTAACAAGCATGGGATGAAGAATTATTACCAAAGTATTGGAAAAAAATTCTCGTCATTTCAATTTATAAGAAAGCTGAACACAGCTTTCAGATACTCAGGTTTTGACTTAAAAACTTGTACTTGATAAAATAATTCAATATAATTATAATTATAATTCAAAAAGTTGTGGCTTATGTTCTCCAAAAGTTCGCTAAAATCCCATTTAAAATACATTGAGAAACCCCCTAACCTTTTAACGGTACAGGTTATTCAAGACCAACAAGCAGAGTTTACATAGATCAACAAATGATAATATAAGTGTAATGAGCAATCTATTAGAAAGGACAGGAGAGAAATTGTATCTAAGCAGTCTTTGATACGATAGAGTAGTAATATGGGAAACACTGAAAGAACTTGAAGTCCATAACAAACTTATAAAGATAACAAAAGGTTTATACCAAGATGTAATAGCAAGAGTACCATTAAATGGTAAAAGATCTGAGACATTTAAGATTAACAAAAGAATAAAGCAAGGGGATAGCCTGAGCCCTTTATTATTTATAATTGTAATAGATATATTAAAGAATACAAATGGAAAAAGAGAAAAAAAAACTTTAGTTGACATAATTCCAACGAAGACCAAAAGCTTATTATAAGCAGACAATATTATGCTAATCACCAAGACAAGAAGAAATAACATGGAATGCAACAAATGGTTGACGTATGGACAAACGAAATAGAGAAGCTAAAAATGGAAATTAATATAAAGAAAAGCAAAGTAATGGTAAGCACATGAATATCAAGTAATAACTTGCAAACATGAGACACTAGAATCAGTAAGTACTTATGAGTAAGTGCGGGCAATTATAACAAAACAACGTTAGTGTGCGTTTGAGATGACCTGTCGCAACGCGTAAATAAACTTGAAATTAGCTACCCTTGAAGCTTCATTTACGATGATGCGCGTTTGCGTACCGTGTGCGCATATCGCTTTTCGGTGTCAGCGTAATATGGAATGGAATTTGATATTGATGAAAATTAAATACACCACAATTCAATCAGACTCGTCACTCGCTATTTAAACATAACAGATCCTAGTTTAAAAGACTTGTTTACTCTAAAAAGAGCCATTTTTGACCGCGTCCGCTGCAAATAATCTTTTTATTCTGCGACAATGTCTTTACAATCAACAAGCATGGCATTCTTTGACCGATGTGCATATTTAAATTTTAACTTTTCTTTAGTATTGTAGAAAAAGTGTCTAGTTTAAAATTTGGTAAGCTTTCGTCGCCATTTATGGCTTTCAGTACTTTCCTTAGTGTTGGAGACTCATTCCGCATAAAAAATTCATGAACCTGAGGAATAATCTTATTGGAGTCAAAATAGAAGAAAAAATATTATGTCATACCTTCTTTCTAATAGCAAATACATCTGTATCATCAACTTGGTCTTTAATAGAAGTTCTAATTTTAGTTTTTTTGGAAGATGAAAGATTTTCGTTTTCTTTCGACTCTTTCAGTACTCTCTCTACAGAACGTACAGAAAGTCCAACAATTTCACACATCCTCAAATAGTTATTAACTATGATCTCCTTTTCGCGTCTGGAAATTGCGATTTATTTCCTTTTTAAAGTAGTGTCTTCTTGGTTTTCCGCCATTCTTGAACACTTACATAAACCCAACACTCTTACGAAACAAATGCAACTGCACAGCACAAACGTTAACGAGAACTGATTGCATATACGTGTTTCCGCATGTAGGTAAAGTAGCTTAAGCGTTAATGAGACCACGTGCGCGCCGACCAATAGCATCGCTTATAGCTGTTTACGTCATTGCGACAGATTATTCCAGACAAGGTTTAGGAAAAAATGAGATTGAGATGATGAAAAGACGAGAGTTTATAATGCGATAGTGGTTCCAAGTTTGTCATACGCTAATTAATCATGGGTACCTTTGAAAAAACACCAAGTCCATCTTGAAACAGCTGAAATGAGATATTTAAAGAGAATTGCAGGAATAACAAAATATGACAATATAAGAAACAAGGAGATAAGGAAAATAATAAAACAAGAATCAATAACATAAAAATTAGAGAATAGATAGTTAAACTGGCTTGGACACATAATGAAAATGGACTCCAATAGATTGACAAGAAAAGTATTAGACACTAGCAAAGGGAGGAAAAGAAAGAAGGGAAGGGAGACTTGGTGGAGAAGAAGAGAAGAGATAAAAGAAAAGCAGGGTAAAATCCTGGGAGAACTAAAACGATTTTAATGTATAGGACCGAAAAGTTGGGAGAGATGGATAAGTTTAGCATCCAAAAACCCGAATTTAACACCTCTAAGAAGTTACTCTCATACATATGCGAGAAGCAACTTGAGTTCTATGCATGAACTGAATGAACGAAGCTGTATGAACTAATTAGGATACTGCTTTTGCTTTTCTCAGCTTCTAAATAGAAAATATAATTCTTGATTATATTTTAGTAAGATAATAAACTTTTTTCTCAAAAAGTAAATTATTACTAAACCTCGCTAGGCTAGTGGCTAGCGTGCTAGTCTCTCACCAAGCAGACCGGGATTGAATTCCGGTGCCGGCAATTCTGGTTAAGGTTTTCAGAAGTTTTCCTTAGCCTTAACATAAATATGGGACTTGTACTATACCATCTACAAGTCTGATGTAGCCCCACAATGGGCCTGCGTAATAATAATAATCACCCCTTCCTCCCGCAAAGCTTCTGGAGCCTGATACACCAGGCAATGGCTAATTACAATTTTTTTCTGACTTCTTTATATAGTACAATAATCGATAAATTTATATATTTTAATAAGATTCCACTTGTTTTTATTTCAAAAAAACAAGTTTGTATATTATTTATCACAGTATTTTAAAAATAATTTTTACCTTTTTTTACCTTTACTAGCTTTAGATATTTATGTTTCAATGTGTTTTGGATTTTATATTCTTAACATGAGCTCTAGGTATTATGTATTATTTATGATAAATGTATGAATCATGTTACAATAATAATTTGTTTGTTGTTTATCTGTCTTTTACAACACATTTTTTTTGTATTGGTTTCTTCAAACCTCTAGTAATGAAAATGACACACAATAAGTAATAGTGTCTCTCAAAATATAACTGTAAATTAGTAAAATTATAAATTAAATATTTTTTAAAAAGATATATAAAGACTGTGAATTTTCTATTTTTATAACTCATTAATAGATTTATTAATAAATTTATTAATAGTCTTACTATATTTCCTAATAACTACAGTTATGTAAAATTGGTTGCCTATATTAACTGGTTAAAACCACAATATTTGTTTTGTGGGTTTCATACTTACCAGTACTTACTATGATGATTTATACTAATTCATTTTAAGGTATCCTCATTTCTTTTTCTTTTTTAATAAATATCTTAAATAATACAAATAAGTATAGAAAAACTATATTGAATTTCTCATTTCCTCACCGTTTACCCTTCATGATTCTCTAGCACTAACTATTGGAAATCCATAAATTCTCAGTTTTCTCCAGCACAAAATAAAATATTGACATTTTGTACCGTAAACGAGGTGCAATCGTAGACGCGCCGAGCCCCAATTATAGTTAATAAGATTGCTCTTTTTGAGATTTATGTTCTCTTTTAATCCCTTTTAATTTAAAATTCTAACCAAGTTCCGTTTACCCTTTATTATTATGTATTCAAATCTGTATCGTGCGTCAATTTGAATCTAGCTTTCTTATTAACCAATTAGCTAAATATAATTTATGAAAGTAATTAAAATTAATTTGAATTTTAAAACAGCATTCTCGAAATCAATAAAGGCTCTAATTATTTAACTGTTTTTAATTTATCATCTGAAGTTACAATTTAGTTTATTTATTACAGGAAAAATTGTAACAACTGTAAATGCAGTAGAGATAGCCATGAAGTGATAGTAGAGCATGGAGCAAAGGCAAGATTAGGTTTTGTAATCAACAATGATGGGCTGGAACCACGAAGTTTGGGATATTCCTTTGTTCCTCCTGGTCTTACTACTGCTCGACAGGTGAGTGATTTAAGGAACATAATTGTATAAATAAAGATGATCGTTAATTTAAAATACACGCCTAGTTGACTTAAAAATTTGCATATTTGCTCCCAGCTTAAATGAAATAAAGTTAAATGAAAATATGTTTTCTTTGTGAACAGGGAATAAAGTATTTCCCAGAGTAAAGAGAAATATAGAATGAAAATGAGGTTTACAAGTAAAAATTTTTGCCAATCGTGATGTGTTAATAAATTTAAAAAATGTTTGAGGGAGTCGAGAAATCTTCAATGTCGATTACTGAAAGCAAAAGTGTTAATTAACTACAATAAAAAAAGCTCTTTAACTTCACGTTTAGATCTTAAGCAGATAATTTGTGTCTAATGATGTATAAATGCTAGCTATAAATAGTGATCATCTGTTCAACTTTAAAGTCAAAACTTTTTTCTACAACAAAACAATATTGCAGTACACTATAAAAGCCTGGTATTTTTATTGAATACTTCTGTTTACTTCAAGATAACTTCACAGATCTCATTTAATAAAGCAGCTTATTGCTTTAAATAAACTCACATCAAACATTATTAGGTACTTGTTTGTTTGTTCTTTCTATTGAAAGCAAGAGACGTTAGCACTTTATTTAGAGTTCATGATTACTTCTTAATCAAAAAGGTAGAATGTAAGATTGTTCAAAAGGAAATAAGTTGTATGATGACATTTCAATTAGCAAACAACGTTTGATTAGACTTTTTAATAAAAAATGATCAATAAATTAGGAAGAGTTGTACAATAATAATGGTAAGTGCTCATGGTCTTTTAAGTACTTAAATAGAAAGTACATAGTTAGTACTTGGGTTCAATAATAAATAGAATTTTTGCAGTCATTTAGCACAGATGTCAGAAAATCAAGAGATCTTATTAATTATGCAGTGAAAAGTTGAAGATTTAACCCTTTAATACTTGGTAACTAAATCTGTAGCCACTCTAAAAACCCCTGATTGCACAAATCCCTGTGGTCTTTATTTATTGTATTAGATGTATGGTTTATTGTATACAGTGTGTTCGCAGATTGATACAACCAAGAGGTACCATGGACCAAAAATTTTTGAATTTAATTTAATATTCTAGGATTAAGTACTTCATGGTCCGATGAGAATTCTAAGCAGATTTTTAGTTTTTGCAAATCAAGTTCGGTCCTGGTAAAGACAATAGTGTGATAAATGTTCCGAAATAATAAGAGTAGATAACGCGATTTAATGAGTAATAATTTAAAAGTGGTTAAGCAGAAGTAAACGAATGGCGAATTGTATAGATAGCAATAACTAAAATCAAGGTAGGAGTAGAACTAAGTAGTAAAAGAAAAATCTTAAAACGGTTATCCTGTTAAGAGACGTATTTTCAACAGGTCAATTATATTCCATGAGAAGTAAAGGGCAAAAGCAGGAGTAGGAATAGTTGTAAAAGAAGACATGGATAGATGTATAACAAATTGGGAAGTGATCAGATATCAGGATATCATAAAGAATTATAGCACTAAAAGTATAACATTAGAAGAAAAGGTAGATTTTAGTCAGATCTATGCTTCTGTAGAAGGCTCAGAAGATGAAATAGTGACAAATTCTTATAACCAATTGCAACAAATAGTAGATAGAACCAGGAAGAGCAGGAAAAAATTGTAATTGCGAGAGACTGGAATGGAAACATAAAAAAATGCGAGAAAGCAGAACAGAAGGAGACTGGCAACAAATCATAGATTAGTAACAGTAATAATCGAATGCAGTAAAATTAAAACAGAACAAGAAAAAGAATTAGCAATACACAAGTTAAAAATCTAGAAGTAACGGAAGAATTTTCAAAACGAGAAGGAAATGAACAAGAATGGTATTTAGAAGAAAGATGGAAAATATTCAAAGTAGCTTTATTAAAGAGAGCAGTAGAAACCTGTGGACAAAAAGCAATGGGAACAAATTGGTGGAACACAGCTAATGATGGAAATTAAAATGACGAAACAAGCATAGAGGGAGGTATAGAACATTAAAAGAAGTACATTCTAGAATGGAATACATACATATCAGGATCAAGTAAAAAGAGTAGTAAGGGAAGCTAAACAGAAATTTTAGGAAGAATTTGGAAATTAATTAAATCAGTGGTGTCAGACAGATGACAAATGGTCTAGAGCAGAATAAAACCGATTAGAGGACAAACCAAGAAAACAATTTATTTGAGGAATTAGAAATGAAAATAACTGGAAATAAAAATAAAATTTAATGAGATTTTAGAGATATTGAGAAAGTATCATGAGAAAATATTTGACACAGAAAGGAGTGGAAAAAGAATGTTATTTCATACTGTGTCACATTTGTCAGTTTTACGTCAAACTTTTTAGTCCAGAACATGCGATTTTATGGTCTAGTATGCTTGTAATAGTTATTTACTTACCAAGCTTTGTAAATTAATCTTTACTGGCGAGCTGGAAAGTTTGTGGGGCGAGCGACGAAGGAGCAAGCCTCTATAATCCAGCGAGCCCAGTAACGATTAATTGCAAAGCGTGTCGCGTACAAACTTTTATTTCCATCTTCGCCAGAATTTTTTTATGAATTGTATATTTTTTATAAAAAGACATTTTGGAATCAAACGCGGTAGCACAGTTTATAGCTAGGCGTTGTCATGGTGTTGTAATTAAGCAACACATTAGTTGCCATAGCTTTCTGTTGATGAGCATTGTAAAATTTTACAGGTCTTTTTTAGGAGCCCGTGAAGTTTTACAGGGCTGTGGCTGTAATTACTAATTTACTTAGTTACATAAAGGCCTGTATAAAGTGGCATTTATATAGAAGGGGGAAATAAAAAATTTTACAGGACTTGACTGTAAAAAATTTTACCGGACGCAAATACAATCAATCAAGTGATTCAGGAACATCTTAGGAGTTAGTGGTTTCAGGTAGTCAGGGTCTTCGCTCACATATGTAAGCGGTCGTCCATTCATTACGTCTTGTATCTCGGTCAAGACTAGGTTCAACTTGTTCTTCGTCAGGGTACCCTTTCCGACCATTTTTCGCATCATGTCTTTTATTGATCGAATCAGCCGTTCCCACCATCCACCCCCACCAGGCTGCAGTGGGTGGATTAAATTTCCACTCAATAGATTTGACTGACTTGTTTTCTTTGATTTGCTTCCAGTTCAGGTCACGGAAGAGGTTATTTGTCCCAATAAAATTACTTCCGTTGTCACTGTAGATGATGGTGCGTCTTCGATACTTATTAATAAACGATTTTAGAGCCATAATAAACGCCTTTGTACTCAATGACGTCACGATCTCTAAGTGAACAGCCCTATAAATAGCACAAGTAAAAAGAACAATCCAAACTTTAGCACCATTTTTCAAGAATATAGGCCCAGTCAAATCAACCCTGTTGACTTCAAATACATCCGCATCCTTAACACGGTCCAGAGGAAGAGGAGGAACTTCTACGACAGGTGCCTTTGCTGAAAATCTACGACATCGGTAGCACTTATCAATAACGGATTTCACGGTCGTCCTTGTCGATACAATCTAAAACCGTTCGCTAAGCTTCGCCATTAGGAACCCCACTCCAGCATGACAGTAATTACGGTGAAAGTTCACAATATCATCTCTCATCAGTATTCTGGTTTGGATACGTAGCATTCCAGATGCATCGCGTCTTACATTGAAACCAGGGATATGATCATCTGGAAATGCTTCTTTTTGAATCATACTAATAACCTTCAGCTCAGCCTGTCCAATTTTATCCATCGAAAGACGCACGACATCTGCACGCCTTCTTTCCAGCGTTTGTTACAAAACTCATTATCCATGCTGTTATTCTCACAAACTGGCTAAAGGTGTGATCTTCTCTCACGTTATCTTCTAGAACAGTCATAGATGTTATACTAGTCATCTTCTTAAGTTCCTTCGTTACGTCATCTTCATTAATTTCTTCAGAAATAGATGGCCACTTTTCTTTTCCTTCTTTAACCCATATTGCCCCCTCCCACCATTTCGAATGTAATAGATCAGAAGGTGAGCATCCACGAGAGGGGAGGTCTGCAGGGTTTATGAGGCCAGGGACGTGATGCCAGTCTTCTTTCCTCGTCAGTTTATTGATCTCTGCTACACGTCTCCCAACGAAGATACCCCAGTTGTTTTCACGACGAATCCAAGCCAATGAGGTCGAGGAGTCAGACCAGTAATGTTCTTCAATGTGATTCAATTTCAAACCTTTTTAACGGTACAAGCCAATCTACTCCCAATCAAACATCCCATTAGCTCCAGGGTGGAACTGTCACTTTCTTCAAAGGCGAAACTCTTAATTTCGCTGCTACCAGCTGTACTGTCACGTATGATGCGTGATCTACCCTCAAAAATACAGCAGCTGCGTAGGCCTTTGCACTTGCGTCAGTAAAAGTGTGCAGTGACCATTTGCCTTGGTTGCTGTTGCTGTCTGTGATGATGCTGTCGCTTGGAATACGGATGTCAGCGAGTTGGTTCACTTCGTCATACCATTTTCGAAACTGCGAAGCAAATTCTTCGGTTAATTCGTCATCCCAACCAGCTGTATTTACCCACACTTCCTGGAATAGTATCTTCATCTTAATCAAAGCGGGACACAGATAACCAATAGAGTCAAACATTTTCTGGCTGACAAAATAGTTCGTTTCATCGCGGTCGTAATCGGTTTCAGCTTTACAGTGTCGCAGTAGAGAGTACCTTCTTTACGATCCCACTTCAATCCTAGCACGTTCGTAGTCTGGCACTCTCCGTCAGTCAAGCCTGTATTCAACATCCACATGCGTAGATCTATTTTAGCTTCAGCTAACAGACGAATAGTGTCTTCTTTAAATTTCAGACACTCTTCATGAGTGTCGGTGGAGGTGACGCAGTTGTCCACGTAAAGAGCTTCCATTAATTTCACGGCCATAATCTGGTAATTCTCCATCACATGAGCAAGATGGTATTCCAGTACAGCTCCTAAAATGAATGGACTACAAGGTAATTTATTTGAAACACGAGGAATGGAATTACAGATCATTCCCTGGTCACGAACTTCGGTATCATAGCTGAACCTTCCACTAGGTTTCCTTATTGCCACTTGGTACTTGCGATGGACCGCGGTAGATGTTTGAATTCCTCCAAACAACGAATGACGTACTGCCTCTTGTTCAGTAGGAACCAAGCCGAGTTCATCAGAAGTCGACTTCAATATATATGAGCGCTGCGACCCGTTAAAAATAAAGGCTCTCACAGTCTTTTCTGTATTATTTCCTTTCACTTTTACTATGAGAGTTTGAAGTGCCACACTTCCAGTACATACTTGATTAGCCATGTCCGTAGTATTCACTGGTTTATTGCTGCCTTTCTTTTCTACAGGCTTTTCTACACTTTTCTTCTTTTCAAGTTCAGGACACATAATCACTAAATGTCTACAATGACATACAGCACACCGTATGGAAACCTTGCAGTTCTTGGAAATGTGCCTGCTACGAAAACACCTGAAGCAAGCGCCCTTTTCTTTCAATTTTGATCTTTTCTGGTCTAATGTCATGCTCTGTGCCGCAAAGCAGTCTCTACTTTCATGATCCTTATCACAAAACGCACAAGATAAGTCACTACTGTGAAAGCCAGCCAAAGTCGAGACCTTGTTTACTTCTTTACCCTTTGACTCTCTTAGTTGAGTTGTAATCTTATCTTTAGTAGCTATAATTCCCGCTGAGTCATCTTGAAATCCAGACTGTGTGATTATCATCTTCTGTTTTATCTGGACCTCATTCTTTAAGAATTCCATTAATGTGTCCAGTCGTGTCTTTGTTTCATTCTCTGATGATTTTACAACTTGTGTCGAGAGGGGACTCCTTTGCCATGCTAACAGTGTTTCTTCGGGCAAAGAAGATTCTACAAGCGGATAAAGCCATGTTGCCGGATCGGCAGAAGACAACTTCAGGGTAACAAGAGCTCTCAGATGTGACTCCAGCTTTATGGACAAATTAGTCAGCGGTATCTTCTCCTTTGAAGTCACATTCGTAATTACTAACTTAAGTCTCTCACTTAGACTTGGAACAGCATATCTTCGTCTCCAAACCGTTCTTTCAGGGCCGCTACTACCTTAGGGTAGTTGGCTGTTGTTTGTACGTAACTCTCTACGAGTTCACGGGCTTCTGTTCCAAGTTCCATTGATTGCAGGAGATATTGGAACTTATCGCTATCATGTAGGGTTTCATCAACATGGATTTTCTCAAATTGTGACCAAAAGCCCAGCCATTTCTTCAGATCTCCGTCAAAGCTTTTTAACTCTATTCTAAAATCTCCTTCATTTCCTGATCTTCATTTTCTTCAGAGACGTTCTCGTCGTCAACCATCTTATCGATAATATTTAGGTCAACTTCTTCTAGTGACGTTCTCGATTCTTCAAGGAAATCTAATTTAACGCTGAGTGCTTCTTTATCGGGAGATTTAACTTCTAAAAGAGTACTTATTTCATTGACCAACCTTGTAACTTGTGAGCGAAGTGGACGGCAAAACCTCTTCAATCGATCCATCTTCACAAAAGTCAATGTTCGCTCCTTCGAAAAGTTTAATTGTTCAATACCACCAGCGATCACGTTGGGAGGTCACCAAATGTTCTAAACCGATCAGCAAAAACTAACCGTTCTTACTCTCAGCGATATGCGTGATGTAGTGGCTTTGAATATATTAAATAAATAGTTGGGATTTTCTAATATCTTTATTTTATAAACCATCCGACTTCCAATTGACATAAAATTATAAAAATTACAATTGCATTAACAATTCAAAAAATATGACAATGTCTGTTCAGAGCCCACTATTTTTATTGTGTTTCCATTCGTCTTATTCCATTTTCAACAGTGACCAAATAGAATGTTGGATCTATAGAGCTAGTTGGCTGTCGACAACAAGCTTTAAGACATAATATTGCAGTGATCAAAATGGATATGCATGATTTCAAAACATTCTTTGGGTAATTTATATTTTTTTTTATATATTAGAAAGTTTATTGTAGAATCAGAACCAGATGATGTATTTCAGTATAAATTTCATTCTTCATAAAAAGGGATTTATTTAATGTTGATAAAATTATAAATAAACATGTTATTATTCAGTTCATCACGAGTTTTCGTTGATTTAAAAGCAGCTTTTGATACAATACATAGAAGGAGAGATTATACGAGACAGTCTAAGTCCTCTGCTGTTTATAGTGGTAATGCACGGGTTGATACAAGTAGGAGAAAATCTACAAAATGCAGTAGGAGTTAGAGCTAAAAATGTTAGTGAATTTAATGTACGCTG
Source organism: Agrypnus murinus (assembly GCA_929113105.1). NCBI lineage: Eukaryota > Metazoa > Arthropoda > Insecta > Coleoptera > Elateridae > Agrypnus > Agrypnus murinus. Next base: position 133,269,066 of record OV816028.1, on the reverse strand, counting down.
ATGACATTGTCCTAATAGCAGACTCAAAAAAGAAAACGCAACAAGTGATTAATGTATGGGAGAAAGGAATAAGATATAGTTAAAAATGAATAAAAACATAGATGAAAGTGATGGAAGTGATGATAGTCCATAAGAGAGAAGAACCCAGCATTGAAAATATAAAACTATTTTGTAAAGGGCAAGTGTTATAACAAACAATGGAAAAATAGATAGGAAATTACAAATGGAATAAAAAAGGCCAGGGAAATTTACTTTGCCCTAAATAGATCAGTGCTAGGAAAAAGAGAAATAGACATAAAGTTTAAAATGAAGGTATATAACTAACATATATGCCCATTTTGACACACACAGATGAATCTTAGGTAATGCAAAAGAATCACGGAAGTAAGATAAATGCGGTTGAAATGCAATATTTAAGGAGAATAGCAGGTTAAACAAAATGAAGAAGAATGATAAAAAAACCAATCATGGATAAAATAGAAAGGAATAAATTAAAATGGCTAGAAGATAGACTGGTCAAGAGAGTAATGGAAGCCCAAAGAGACAAGAAAAGGACAAGCGAAGGCTAAGAAGGTTATGGGTGGATAGAATGACAGAAGTTGCAAAGAAGAGAGGAAAAACATTGGGACAAATGGGAATATTTATTACTGTTGGGTCTTTTGCATATAATGTTTTCAAACATTTAAAACTAGCCATTTAGAACTTTTCATAGTTTTCTTGTAGTTGGCTTTAATATGGTATTGTTTGAAATCTTTCCGCTTGGAAACTTCATGTAGATACAAAACTACTTCTAATACTTAGTTGTCAAATATTTATAAATATCAATTAATATGTTATACATATTAAAAATCGATATTAATTAGTGACAACTGATACGTGAAGCTAAAAACAATGTATTATTTAAAGCTTTCGACAAATTTTTGGGGTTATTATATGTTTAAAATTCACAATTACATCAATTACTTACACACTTACAATTACCAATATTATATGTACCTTCAGCCTGGACTATGTGCATGAACCTCATGAAAAAGTTTGATTTAAACAAGCATAACCTAGACATTATTTTTAATAACATAACAGCAAAGCAGGTGATGGTGCGATTCACACTGTAACAATCTTGAAAATCTTAAAGTACTATTACACCAGAACAGTCTTTAAATCTGGTTGGTTTTAAGTTTTAGTTACTCTTCCTGTAAACGAACAGAATATAATAAGGTTTTTTTAAACCCTTTCTACTGCAGTAAAGTATTTAGGATTGACATACTTTTGAAAAGTTGAAAAGTGTTTTGCCTGACTTCTGAGACTTCTTGTATGCTGTAAATACAGTTAATATATTGTGATGTTCACATTTATGATAGGTAGGAAATTTAATATGAGCGTATTCATAAGTATAGAAAATTTTAAGAATCATTATTACACAGATGTGGTTATTAAGGTTCAACAAATAAACTTACATACAAAGTCATAATGGTATCCCATGAATACAAAAGTTTAGTATATAATCATAAAACAAGGAAATCGAACGTAATAGCATATATTTGTTATAGTATTTTGATACAGTATTAAAATTTAACAAGGATAATAAAAGGAAAGGATATCTAGCCATCAGTCAACCTGAAAATAAAAATTATGTAGCAATTTAAAAGGTATATTGATTTTCTCTTGCATAATTAAAATCCTCCCTGTACTTCAATAATAAGATTTCATTCACTACTATGGTTATAGACATTAGATAGAAAAAAGAAAAGAAGAAATAAAAAAGAGGTTTTATGAGGGAAAAATTTAATTAAAACTTATAAGAAGAAGAAATTTGTGTATATAAAAGCTAAGTAATATTAAATGTGTATCCTAAAATTGTAAAATGATAAAGAACCAAGAAGAAAATTTATTAAATTAAAACATATAAAAAAAGGTCTGGTGTTTTATTGAATGAAGGAAGAAAAAGTGCATTAGAACCGAAAACAAAATTACAAGGGTATTAGGACATGGTAAGAGTATTGGAAAAAGTAAAATAATATTTAAAACTGTCTTCGAGCTGGGTCGGTTGATCATCGAGGTGTGGAAGTTTTAGAAGTCGTCGCATTATACCTGAAAAATAAAATAATTATCAAGGTAATTGAACAAGAAGATATAGTTTAGTAGATACTTACTGAAGGTGTTGGAGAGCTGGCCGCCATCGATCGAGCCCTGGATGAGAAGGAAGTCCGGAAGGCGTTTATGAGGCAGTCCAGTAGTCAGGAGAGGTGGTGTTGGCTGAGTCAAAGGCTGTTGATAGCGGTTCTTGGCAGATAGTGTTGATTGTGGAAAGTGTAGGTTGTGATTGTGGAGGTGGTTGGAACAGGAAGAAGATTACAGGTGTCAAAATTTTACTAAAATATTAGATGTCCATACAAGGGATACTTACCTGAGGATAGATAATACATGTAAGTTGACAAAGGGTAAGATTTCTTTCCATTTCAAATCCTAAAATAAAGATTTATATAAAAAATACAAAAACTAATAATCCATATATGCTCTACTTACTTATTCTGTCTTAAAAATATTTTGGTCGATGAATGTCATGTTTGACATTTCAGATACAAGTGTCAATGGTTATGATTAATAACCAAACTTTATTTGTTGAAAATTAATAAACACTACATGTGTGTAAATAAATTTTAATTCTTGGTTGGTAGGATTTAATCTTTCAGTAACAGAATCCCATATTGAAGGATTATAATTGAGTCTCATATTAAAGGTAGTAAAAAGAATTTATAGGTAACTTTTCTGATTGAACATCAGATAGTTTCGACCCTGAGATAAAAATAAATAAATAACAATCTTTGCACGATACATTTTAAACTTCTCATATTATTGGAACGTGTGAGGCAGAGTGAATGGGAAAGTCATTAAACTTCACAATATATTATGTAATTAGGAGATCAAGCGATACTTTAAATCCGAGAAGATATATTATAATGCCGAGGCGTTATAACAGAACTTGATTTCCGTATTGCATAAGTTGTTTTATTTTATTTCGTATTTCAATCCTAATTTCTCCCTTTTAAAATTCATCCGAATTTATTGTATAATGAAGCAAGTTGCCTTGTCTGTGTCATCGTACGCGTAACCAAGGAGATAAAAAGTAGCATGTCACGTGTGGCTGTTATGCAACATCAAATGATTTTTACGTTGCCAACAACAACGGAGATCAAGAACGTCTTGGACTCCGATGTCATTGACAACGGAGATCAAGTTATACTTTATTTTACTAATTGTAGTATATAAACAATTGTTTGAAATACGAAATGAAATAAAGAAATAAATAGAATTTTTTATATGAAAACAGTTGCTTAGCAGCTTCTTACAAAAGATGAGACCATAATTATTATTTTCTATCAAGTTATTGAAAAAACACAAACCGTCAAAATTGTCAGTTACAATGTTGTTCAATGCAGGTGTCAATGCATGAATTTTTCTCAATCATTGAATCATCAATTACTTATATTACTTTATTCTAAATATCAATTTTTATTCTTCTAGGTGGACCAATTTTATTCAGCAATACCAGCATTCGAAGTGCCACGACTGGGTACAAAAGGAGAAACCTCTCGTACTCAGCGCCTTCTTAAGCAACTTCCAAGGCAAGATCTATCTCTTAAAGCATGTAGATTCATTGAAGCGGAAAACAAGAACAGCTTTCAGGTATGCATCTACGCACTAAAATACTTTTAATTCTTATAAGTTGTATATTTTAAACAGAATAGACTAAATGACTGTTTTCTGATTTCAGGATTTTATCACTGCACGAAATGAGATAGCACTAGATATAGGCGTGGCACGCTTAGCACCGTCCAATAGCACATGTTCCAGTTGCAATAAAAACATAGCGGTTCAGCAAGCATGTGTATCGGCTCCACGTATGGGCAATGACCTATGGCATCCAAGCTGTTTTAGATGTGCAACTTGTAACGATTTATTAGTGGATCTTGCTTATTGTGTGCAAGATGATAAGATCTACTGTGAGAGACATTACGCAGAGCTATTGAAACCAAGATGTTCTTCCTGTGATGAGGTGAGTAGATAACTTCAATTTATGATAAGAGGTTTAGTTGGAGATATTGTTCTTCATGGGTAAATAATAATAAATATTGTGTATTGTTCATTTATTTCTAGTTTCAGAGTAGGCTATGCATATATCTTTTTGGAATAATGTAGCAAAAATTATAGTTACAGCTTATCTGGACTTTTGGTAACAATTAAATCTAAATTTTATTTAAAAAAATTTAAATCCATCACATAAAATATTATTCAATGTAAACAAGAAAATTCAACCCACAAATAATTTTATTTAAGGAGGATACAGCGAAATGTAAAAATGTAGAGAATGGCGTGAAATTTAAACCTCAAGTTCTTTGATACTTATTCTATTTGGTGGCTCTTTTTATAATTTTTGTGTGTACCATTACCGAGAAAAATGGACAATAAAATCCAGAATTTAACATGGGCTCTTATGGAGACCATCTAACCTCTAGCAGTTTTTACTAAAAATTCTGATGAAGAAATGTAGAGAATCTAAAATAAAGAACTAAAAAGACATACTTTCATATTCGAAGAACAATACTGCCCAATATTTTTGAAATCTTGTGTCTAGTTAATGCACAATAATAATTTGAAGTAAACAAAACAAGAATTTTTTGCGACATATATGGAAAGACAGTAGAGATGTGGCAACACCTCATAGCGCGCGAGTTCAAATAACAGAACAGAATGATGGCATATAATGACTATACAAAAGTTAAAAAAACAATATTTCCGTCTGTAACTAATAATTACTACAACCCATAACCTAAACCAAGGCCCCAGAAGCTATAAGCTTGTGCGGGAGGGAGGGGGCGAGTATTATTATTATGTAGGCCCAATGTGCGGCTGCAGCCGACTTATAGATGGAACAGCGCAAATCCCACATTTGTGTTACAGCTAAGGAAAACTGCAGAAAACCTTAACCAGATCTGCCAGCGCCGGGAGTCGAACCCGGGCCGGTTGGGTGAAAGTCCGTCACGCCAGGCATTACACTACCAAGGCTGTGTAACTGCATACGAAATTACAAAACATTCGAAATGTTTCCACTTATATTTTGGGATTGACATTTGGAGGTTTAGGATGTCAACTTAAACTCCGAAAGCTGAAAGCAAACATTGCTACCAACAAAATCGACTGATTTTTTGCAGTGTTGCCACGATTCTTAACCTATTTACATTTATATTACACTTTTAACGGTTAAACAAATGCACTTCAATCGACTTAAATGATTTTAATATATACAAATAATTAATAAATGCATTATAGGCATTCATAATAAAATTATTTTTCTCAGTTTTAAGATTGGTATTTCTTGTTAGAGCCCATGTAAAAGCATAGGACAGTGATGGCGAACCTTTTTGAGAAGTGGGTCAAATTTTGTTCATTATTTTTTTAATACTAGCCCGTGGGTCACTAAGTCAGTTACGTCACTTGGAAGGGGGGGGGGGTAAAAAGGGTACCAATATTTGAAAACACCGAAAATTTGTTAACAGAAAAACTTGACAGTTGACTGTTATTTTGGCTCTCACTTTTAAAATCCTTTAAAAAGGTTTACGTTTCTTTTTTGTTTTACAACTTTTACTTTTGCAAGTGAAGAGCAAAATTCAACATTAGATATTTATACTTTAATTTTTTTAATATTTTCGATTGTCTGTTTTATCTTTTATGATATAAAAAATAAGTTTATAAAAATCAACGCGTGGGTCATTTAAAAAGCCTTCGTGAGTCAGTGTCTGACCCGCGGGTCATAGGTTTGCCACCACTGGCATAGGAGATATTCCCTTGCCCTTCACTCCACAAAGATCCGATGTATCCTCCTTAAGCAATACTTTTTCATTAGTTTAAAGTTTGATCAATCAAAGTGAAAAAAGATGCTTTCATACATACGTGTTCTGCACATAAGTTCTTTGCATACCTGTTAATATCTTGTAACTCGAAATTTGGTAAAAAAGGACTTCAGAATTTACAATTGTCAAATTGACTATTTTGCCCTGTTAAGGATAAAGGTTATATCTGCATAACTGTAAATTTTGAGAAATCAATAAAAAACGAATTGTTATTGTGCCATTCAAAGTGTTTTTGTTTTATATTAAAGTTGTTATTTTATATAAAGTTGTTATGTAAAATAACAACTTTAATACAAAACAAAAAACGCTTTGGATGGCATAATAACAATTAGTTTTTTATTGATTTCCCAAAACTTATAGTATTGCAGACACGACCTTTATCCTTAACAGGGCAGTATTCACAATTTTGCTGTTGCACAAAAATGCACAGAAAATATACTTTTGTTATGATTTTTCGTTAAAAAAAAAGACAACTTGCATCATCAATAAGTAGAAAAATAATTTGTAACTAAATTTTTGTACACTGCTACAAGTGATCAATACAAGGCCAGCTCTGAATCATATTAAAAATAAATGAACTGTAGATTAGACTATTAATGAAATTAATTAGTTATTGAAACAGAAAATAGTTAGATTGAAATAAAAACATTTAGTGCAACACAAATTCATTATACACAGTGCTTGAACAGAACATTTATCTAAATTCTAGTAGTTCTAAGTACATAAAATTTAGGACATATCGTAAGTTATAAAAACGGTAATGTTTAAAGAACTCTTATATATCTAATAATCCTAAGTAATTCTATACAAATAGATAAAGCAAAAGGTAAATTTTTATAATTTTCTTTTCTAATAGTATAATTGGTTCTGAAATTAAAAAAGCCCATATCCTGTTTGGAAATTTTGATTCAAGTTTGAAAAGGTTATATAACCAATTTGCTATAAAAAGAAAGATATACAATTAATAAAGTAGAATTCTTTGACAAAGCTTGTAGGTAGTTTAATTAACAAAATTATTAACCTTTTATTTAAATCAGAATAGATGCATAATTAGATAAATTAATAGTGATTTATGGTAACTGACTTGAAAGATCATTAATCATATACAAAAGAGTAATTATTTCAATCAATAATGTCTAATAAATTACTTATTAGAGCTTTATATTCTAACCTTACATGTATTAGACTTATAGAAAAAACTATTTTGTTTCAGTATATGTAGTTAATTATTTTAAAGCTCTCTTTTTAACTCCACAATTTTGAACTAACAATTAAATAATTATGTAGCCGATTTTGTGAAATTATATCTGAAGAGTTTGATGCTTTCCTATGACTGAAAACTGCAAAAATGTAGATTTTTATAATTCTATAATAAGGTTTTTAGCCGAATTATATTTCTCTAGGTACATATTTATTTCTGTAGAGGATGGTGTGTCTTTCGTATTGTATGTTAAAAATTCTAAGAGTTTGTCCACTGTACATTAAATTACAAAAAAATCATTCAAACAGTCATATTGGGTCTTTTATCTTTAGAATTAAATAAAGTGTTGATGAAATAAAGAATTGAATAAAAATGTGAAGGTGTTGATGTTGGTTTTAAAGATTATTTTGTAGAACAGAATTTTGTCTTTTATGTTATAGTTTTCAAGAATCGTTAACTTATTACTAACTGATTGTTAAGATCAACAGGATGTAATTTTTGACTTGGCAATATAGTTTCATTGAATATTAAGATCTTGCTAATCTAAATAGTATATGACACAACGAACATGGAAAGTTACATATTTCGCACGAATGTGAATGTAGACGCATGAGGCGCTAGACAAGTGCGGATGTAACACGAACACGCACACACAATGTGTGCGAAAGACACTTTCTAGCGAGTTATGTACACTGTTTTTCCTACAATACCAAAAAAAAAACGATAATTTTCTTCATGATCTATCTCGATTTTTTAAATTAAATTACAACAAAGTGAAATTATTATAGAGTAACAATTTTTTAAGTAAATTTTAAATTTGTTTCATTTATAACATTTATAGTAATGGTTTGTTAATAAATACGTGATATAGAATTTCTTTATATTTATCACTGTTTACATTTACCGAATTACGTCAACAGCAGCACAGGCATATATGACATATGAACCTAACACTCCTCTTTTAAATAACTTGAACTCGACAACACGCATGTTGCATTACACGTGACGCCTTCTTGACAATTAACATAGCCAGTACCCTACGTCTACTCAAGCAGAATTGGTCTGCATTCCATCTATATGCTATAATTATTTATCATTATATTAATTTAATAATAAATTATTGAAAAAATCTGGTGTTTCGTTTCCATTCATTCTTTCAAGTCATTCTAACATATTCTTATTTTAATTTGTTAATATTTTACGTTACTGTTTAACTTTTGGTGTTCCGTTTTGAAGTATCCAGCAGGTAGGCGAAAAACTTGTATGTCACTGACAGAAAATCATTGGCGGTCCTTAGTTGTCTGCTGCTCTTGCTTTCCCGGCTCTTAATGTTTTATTATTAGTTAATATTTAGTAAAAAGTCTATTGAAAAGACAAATGTTTAATAAAATATGGAATAATTTAAATTTTGCCATGTGTAGTGACATTAGTGTGTGGAAACTAATCATATCGCACACAAATGTCATTTATCAATTGTTTTTAGAGGATTATTGATATTGTCAACTTTCAAGCCTATCTTATTGTGCGACATTGTTAGGTTTGCCATGGGGTCGTAGGAAAATCTATTTTCAAATGAAGTTCAAGACCAGAACTAGTATCACAGTCAAACCATCATCTTTGGTGGTGGTTACGACAACTGCAAAACCCCCCAAGTTTTTGAAAGGGTTAGAATGAGGGTTCAGTTCTAGTAAAAAATATTTAACAGGGTTCGACCTGCAAATTTCGTTTTAAAGTTTTTTATTCAGTATTTTAAATTTTTTGCAAATCATTTAAAAATAGATAGATAGATGAAAAGAATAGAAAACCAACTTGATTTTAATATAAAGAGAATACTAGAAAAATGTGAAAAACTTTTATATTAGTTTTTACTAAAGGATTAATAGATTTTGTCCTCTCAAAACTTTATAAAGAAGACAACGATTTAAATATAATAAATAATACTATAGAAAATATAACAAATACGTGCTTTATGATATAGAAATAAAAATTCTCTCTTTTTTTAATAAAAATTATAAACTCAATAATATTTTTTTCCGGTTTCATATTATTTATTTTAGAAAAATATGAATCCAACAACATGTAACATAGTAATATCCTTTTTGGACTGTCGCAATAGTTTCCTTGTTAGAGTAACTGTGTCGCATTTTGTTTTATAAGTTCTCAGAATCAACTTGTGGATTCGTTCCAATACATGGAGTTTGAAATGATCTTGAATCTATATTATACTAGCCTCTTCTGTCAATAGATTATATACTAGCCTCGAACTGAGAGATAAACGTCTCTTATAGGACCGGACACGTTGGAAAAATTTATTTTTGACAGCTTTAGTATAGTGGCACGATCTGTCGAGTACTGTAATAATTATTCTAATAAATAATAACTAATACATTAAAAAGTTTCCTCTCATATCTCATTAAATTTAAATACTGATTTTGTTACATTTTATTTGCCAAAACAATCAGGCAACTTTTAAAACATATTTTGAATTGTTAGTTTAAGTTTAGTAAGAGGAAGAGGTTTACATTCCACAGACATCTTTGTTTGTTTTGTTCTGTTGAATTTCCTTTTTGTTTTTTTTTTAGTTTTTATTTATTTATTTAACTAGATAAATAAAATATTACAATGTAAAAGCAAGTATTTTATAAGACGTTATGATTTATTAGCAAAGTGTGGTTTCGTCAGGTGAGTCTCAGTCTCACCTAAACGGAACCAAATAATTACTAAATAAAATCTAAATATTCTATGGACAATCATTTTTTTAATACTATATTAATATAGTAATTTACGTTATAAGTCCTGGAAATGGAATTTTACAGTCGAGTAAGATGTTACGGACAAGGCTACGAAGGAGCCGAGTCCGGAACATCAAAACGAGACTGTAAGACCATTTCCAGGACGTATGACGTAATGCGTTTTATTTCATACTGAAATTATTGGAATATTGGTTTAATTTAAAAAAAAATTATATAAAATAAATTTCCTAATGCAAAATATGGACATCCATGAAGAACGAGTTTCCATGGTAACTGATTACGTACTAAAACATTGTCCACTTGATTGATTGTATTTGCGTCCGGTAAAATTTTTTACAGTCACAAGTCCTGTAAAATTTTTTACAAGCATACTAGACCGTAAAATCGCATGTTCTGGACTAAAAAGTTTGACGTAAAACTGACAAATGTGACACAGTATGAAATAAAATTTATTTTATAACAAAATGTATTTAATGCGCATACCCAACACAGCACGATAAACTATCATTATGAATCAATGAAAGATCAAGATTCGTATCATGTTATTTTACTGTCGCGACCTCCGTCCAAATACTACCAAAGACGATTTCCTTCATGTTTTGTTTTACTTTTCAAAAGCATACTTTAACATGATTAACTTGTGTGCTGTGTATTTATGCTTAGCTAAACAGGTGCTTTTATATAGTATTCACGGGAACATTTTGGTTTATCATACCCACCCACGCTTGCACTAACATCTGAACGTTTTTCGCTCTGGCAGACAGTTAGTGACGGAATTTTGTTCTGGCATCTTATATTACCTATCCTACATATATTTTATTTATTTTGTTAAAATTTTAAGACTTTTAAATTAACAAAAATGGTATTTTTTAAATCAACATTTACAGCGTTCTGGCAACATTTAGGAGGTGTAGAAATATTCTGGCAATAATTTTTATAAATAAAGAAAACTATCGAAAGTAACCTCCTGAAATTTCATAACTATTACTTCAAATAAATTGAATCTTATTTCTCACCCTGGTAGTAATGTTGAGGTAGCATACCCCAGTCGCAGATGGCTGCCAGAATCGACTTTTATTGTTCAGCAGGTGTTTTTAATAAAGCAGTAATTTTTACGACTGTTGAAATGACAACTCGAAATGCGTTGCTGGTTTGTTACTAGTAAATATTATAATAATATTGGTATTTACAATGAAGCTTGCAGATTAATTTTAAGGTGATTTTTAAAATATTTTCACATCCAAATAATATTTTTTGATTATATGTATTTTTATTTCCAAATAGGCTTTCGTTTTTTTTCCATGGACATCAGAAATAAAACCTATTTCACATTTCTAAAAATAATTAAATAAGATAATCTAAATCTAACTTGTAAATATCAACAGTTTTTTTCGGAAAAGATCATAAAATAGTTATTTATGGTACAAGTGAGTTAAGTAAGATATTATCCACGAACGAAAAATTTTCCCTCGAGGGCCGGCAGGCCCGAGAGGGTTAATTTTTCTGAGTGGATAATATCCTTAACTCACGCGTGCCATACAAAATTTTATTCAACACCTCTTTATTTAAGTTTAAACATCGAATTTGCAATGTATTGTTAGTCTGTAGTTTTGACGGTAATACTCTAGCACGATGACTGGATTTTAATAATATTAAGTAACGTAAGCTGGTGATTGGTTGTTATCTTTGAAGGAGTGAGTTTTTTAAAAATAACCCACGTTGCTAGGGGCAACGTAGGTTACAATGTAACATAAGAGTAAACAATCACTTTCCTTATTTAAAATGGCCATAGTAAACATGGTATTTATATAGAGGTGTTGGATAAATATCTATAACGTACAACAAAATAAATGTCAAGAGGCGTTGTTGTAACCTCACTTTCATTGTACCAGTACAGTATGTAAACAAACTGTATTTAAAATGTGGTGAGAAAAACAACTACCGGCGACTAGCTGTGCTAAATGCGCCCAATGTAATTTAAATCTACTGTTACTGTATTGATGTTAGCTAGCAAAGATTTTTAAAATTTATTTTAAACTTTTTTCACGTATGTATGTGTAATTATAAAATGGAAATTAATCGATCAACGAGTTCACGAATTAAAATATTATTTAATGAAACATGTTGTAATTGCCTGATGGCTTCTTATTCTTCTACTCTTAAACGGAAAAGCCTTTCTTAAACACTTTTAAGGTTTGTTTTAGTTTATTGTGGCTTTTATCACTCAGAAATAATATATGAAGCAAATTTTCACATAACTAGGTTGAGTCAAAAGTTTCTGTCACTTTTTGACTAATTTTGTTTTGAAGAGTTTAAAAAATGTCATTTTGCATCGTTTACATATGTCATCTTAAGGCTCCGTTATCGCGTAGGTAAAGTACCGCTTAAACAGCTCTGAAGAATTTCATTACAATTTTTAAAAATTGCACTTAGTTTACATTTATTTGTGCATGAGATCTTTTCTTAAGAGTGATATCTAGTTTATATTATGTTTTATAGCAAATACAAAATTACAAAAGCTATTTCCTTAACGAATAAAAAAGTGTAAATTTATAAAACCAAACTATAGCTAGAGAGTTTTTAAAAATGGTAAGGTGTACTTTAGACCGGTCCTTATTTTAATTTTTTCGAATTTGTATCACGGCAAGCACTAAAAACATTTCATTTGGTGTCAAAAAAATACAAAAAAAAAATACGATTGGACAATTTTTAGCTCAAGCCACTCCTTGTTTTTATTATTAGAAATAAGACTAAAAATCGTTTTTTACATAAATACGAACTATGAAAAGACAGACACTACGTGTGCCGTTCAGCTCTTGTTTTGTCATATTGAATTGATCACGGAACAAATACATTTTAAGTGTATAAATTGCTTTTGACATCCATCTAGCATGAGAAGTTGCACCAGGTATTCGAAAGGTGTTAAAATTCGTCACCGTGCCACCAAGAAAAAATTGTTCTTTGGAAGCTAATGAAACATTATTGGTAAAAACTATTTAAATCCTCCGGCTGCAGCTAAGGCAATTTGTGCGCTTAAAGGAGGCGGTATGGTGAATAGGTTAACGGTATCAGATTGGTTTAAACATTTTACCTCTGGTGTTACTAGCCAGAAGATATACCCAGGAATGGAAGACCATCTGTAGTGGATTTTGAGGAGTTGCATTGTTTACATAAGAGTTATCAACTTCATGGAATACTTTATTTTGTAAAAGATTTTCTTATAGAGTTTAGATATACTATTATTATTAAATTTTCATTTAATAAAAGGTTGTAGAAGTTTGTTCATCCTCAATTGAGGATACAAGAAAACTTTTTTGACTTTTTATTAGAAGTTCGTGACCGAGTGTGTTTAAAGAAATATTCACATATTCACAAGATCAACCGAATGAAACCTTTGTTTTGAACTGTTATGTTTCCGAGTTGATTTCTTTCTTCTTCAGAGAATGATTTCTTTTCTGCATTCTGCAGTACATAATTTAAAGGAACTGTATTTGGTATTTCACGAACTGATACGCTATCATATTGTAATACATCAATGTTAGATATTATTATTGTTAGAAATGTTATTAATCTTTTGATTGTAGCTATTGTCAGTGTATTGTCTTAGGTTAAAAAAATAACAGTGCAGATTTTCAAACGTCTAGTTCAGAGTTCAAACTTCGATAGTGTATAAGGGAATAACCTTGGCGCATCAGTTAGTAACTTAATTTGGTTATTGAACTATAATTTATTTTGAACCATAAAAAGGAAATATTCACTTAGGTGAAATATTTCAGGCCGGACTATTTATATTTATTACGGATATATTTATTTTTTGATTTAACCAAATGTTAAGTTGTTAGTGGATGATCAATGCAAAACGTAATCTGCTGGAGATGATTCTGGTTTTAATGTCAAAACCATGTTTTAATGTTCTATAATTTTAAATTACAAATATTTTATTGTAACTACTTTTACATGTTCTGCAAGATGTATAGAAGTTTGATTTGATGAGAAATACCTACACATTGTAACAGTGGCGGTGCCAGAGTTGACCCTTGGGAAGGGATATACAATAATAAAAGAAAATCCGCGGGTTTGGCTCTTAACGTATACCTATAGTAACTGTTTATTTAGGGTTTTTTATAGATAGTATGGAAAAAAGTGCAAATATTAAAGAATACTGAATAAAAAAACAATATTTTTAGAATACTAGTCTTTATTCAATAAAAAACATTACAAAACAAAATCTAGGTTTTTTTGGTCAGTTCGTCAATTATTTCATCTACTTTTTTTAAGTTTTTGACCCTCGGGGGGGGGTTATACCGCCTATATCCCCCCGTGACTACGCCACTGCATTATAACACCTGGAAATCTGTTAGACTCCTTTGTGTTTACCAGAAGATATTTAGTAGGGTGGTTGTAAATAGAATCCTAAAAAAGGTTGATGCAATCATTACAAATGAAGAGGCAGGCTTTCAAAAAAGAGAATATGCAATTACCAAGTACACAGCTCACTGATCATAATTGAGCATTCAATTGAGTGGCAGTCATGGTTATATGCAATTTTTAACGACTTTTTTTCGTTTCCTTTTTGTTTTCAACGTTTTTCGTTCTTTGTATAACTTTTGTTTACATCTTCTAAATATTGATTTAGGAGAACGAAGATGGTTTTAGAGTTGCAAGCAATCAACAAAAAAAGGTCCGGACAAAATCAGACATCTTTAATCATTTAGAAAATTATTATTATTTGGACTTCTTCCAGTGTGAGAGTAAAAACAAATAATTTAATTTTTATTATAAAAGTTGATATTTGTGTGCTCATCTTAGATTCCAACCTTAGTTGCTTATAGTTCAGGTTATTTATGTTTCTGTGTGTTCATGTAACAGCTTGAATTGAGTTTTTACATGTTTGAAAAGATCGATTGATATCGAATTTGATTGTTGGTCGTCACTGCCATGGGATGTAAAAATTTTAATTTCGAAAATGCTTTGAGTTGAAAAGATCGTTATTTAGTGCTATAGATCAATTTTGTTGTTAATTTCGAAAATATTGTAGTACAAGGATTTTAGAAATTGCAAAAGAGTTAGAAAAGAGATCATAGTATAATATATTATAATATATCTACCAGAATCCTCTTCACCTCCTACTGAACACCTGTAAAGGTTTAATTGAAGGTACTATCGGTGGATACATGATTATGGGGACCTTTAACATTCTAGTTTTTCTAAAATTTATTCAGTTTAAATGTGATAAAAACATACAAGTTTATTATAATTACGCAAACTGATATATTTTAATTAAGATTAAGATATTCTATAAAAAAAAAGTTTCGCATTACAACAAATTACATGCACATGAATGATAAAGTATGAGCAAAAAAACTTCATAAAAGGTGTCTCTGGGATTTTGAACTCAAGTATATTATCATAAATAATATCACAAGTGGTCTGATTTTTTCCGACAAAATTTGTCGTTTCAGATATGAGTAGCTTTGCAACGAAAATTACACGAGTCGACGCAGGAGACGAGTGTAATTTTCCAAAAGCAAAAGCTACGAATGTCTTAAACGATAAATCTTGCAAGAAAAAATTAGACCACGAGTTGTATTCGGCATGATAATCCACCGAGCAAATTTTTATTTAGCGTGTGTAGTTAATATTAATTTAATTAAATTTGACATTTCATTTTGACAAGTGGTTTTTTCTTAGTGAAAAAACCACTAGTGGTTTTTTCACTATAAAACTCATTTCATTGGTCCCAATTTGAAAAATTCTGTAATTTGATTGGTTAAAAATTTTCGAGTTGGATTGTCACCAGAAAATAATAACAACTGTCACAGTCAAAGGACTACACATGGCTTCAAAATACCAAAAAGACATAAACGTAACTAGGGGGGGCTTCGGGGGGCTAAGCCCCTCCAAAATAGATTCGAGCCAGAAATTTCTTGTAGTTTGTAATAAAATAGCAAATATAAATAACAGTGGTATATTAAAATAAATAAAAAAATCAGCAAATAGCTTTTGTTTCTTGATTTAATGAAATTAGATAATGAAGAAACAATAAAAAACTAATAATGAAAGATAAGTATTACTTTGTCTACATAGATTTTAGTTTGCGTTACAGTAGAATGCCCCATGTTGAGACAAGCCAAATAAATATGCGATGGAATCCCCACTTTGGGAGAAATCAGAGCAATAAATGAACAGACGTGCTAAGTAATGAATTAGTAAAATAAGATAGAATAGCTTTTTCACAATTTTTTATAATTAGTTTACCCGACATTGTAAAGAAAAAGCTTAAAAGGTAAACGTCATATTTTAGAAATAAATTAGAAATAAATTTTACGTCATACTTTTAATGAACGTTTAAATAAGTATAGAATAATAACTTTATATAGTTATATAAATTCTGTTATAAACTTTAAGAATGGACTTTAGATGGGTTTTATGATTATTTTATAAAGCAGTACCTTATTGGATAACGAAAGTTGCGAACGCCTTCCAATTAGCCAGTGCATTTGTTTCAGTTTCAAGTCTATTTGTAGTCTTTTTTCCTTGATATGCATACTCCAGTTGAGTTTTTCATCAAGGTGCATTCCTAAATATTTTATTTCGGGTTTAGTTGGAATTTGAATATTGTTAAAACTGGCGGGAGGGCGCACAAGTCAAGGTTATTTGTGATGACTTGTTGGTATTTACTGTTATTCTCCATTTGTTGGGCCAGTCCTGTAGGAGATTGAGGTGATTCTGTAGATGGGCTGTCGCTACTGCAGGCGATTCACTAGGTAACTTTTTAATTTTCTTACAACACATAAAATTCAAAATGACATTTTTTTCCTAACCAGCTGTACGTAGTAAGTCGTCATTTTAAGTGGAATTTCGACGCCGCATGCAACTCGTTATAAAGTCGTTTAAATAAGTCAGTTTAAATAAGGTAACTTTGAAATTTGTCACCCACTTACTTTAATAATATGTCTTTCTACCACACATAATATCATTTCAATTGAACATTATCTTCATTTTTTTTTATCAAACTGTCTCATTTACCCCTCCGCGAAAAACCTGTGGGGAAAATGTAACATAAACTATATCACATTTACCCCTTTCAGACATGGTGCGCAATTATGTGCGAAAAACCACTGACAACCCAAACTATAGCCAAGCCGATCTTCAAAAGGCAATAGAAGAAGTTAAGGCGGGCAGAGCCACAGTTTATGGGGCACATAAGCAGTACAAAATACCTTACGTCACACTATATAGTCGCGTGAAAGGGCTGCGTGGTAAAGTTAAAAACCACAAAGGGCATCCCACCTACATTGATCACAATGAAGAGGTTAAATTGGCTGAAAGCTTAAAGATCATGGAAAAATGGGGTTTTGGCATGTCACGCAAGGAGGTATTGGAAGCAGTTGGAACTTACATTGCTGCTAATGAAAAACAAACCAACTTCAAGGAGGGTGTCCCAGGAGAAGACTGGTTCTTATCCTTTAAAAAACGACATAACCTCAGTCTCAAGATACCTCAAAATATTGAGTACGCAAGAAAAAAAGCAACTGATCCATTTCTAATTTATGCCTATTTCAACCTCTTAGAGAAGGTCTTAACAGAAAACAATTTAATCGATAAACCTGAACGCATATGGAATCTTGACGAAACAAGTCTTTCAATAGATCCACGAAAGAGTAAAGTCGTCGGAGAAGTAAATAAACCTTCGTCGCGAACAGTTAGCTCCCCAGGCAGAGAAAATACCACTGTTCTTGCCATGTGTAATGCTGCAGGTGGTAAAGCACCACCTTTGATTATTTTCAAAGGTGCATATGTGTGGGATCAATGGTTTGCCCCGAAAGGGACAGAATTTGCAGGCACTGTTTACACCGCTAGCAAGAAAGGATGGATGGAGAGCAATATTTTCAAAAACTATTTTTTGAAAA
Source organism: Agrypnus murinus (assembly GCA_929113105.1). Lineage (NCBI taxonomy): Eukaryota > Metazoa > Arthropoda > Insecta > Coleoptera > Elateridae > Agrypnus > Agrypnus murinus. The sequence continues at coordinate 133,251,287 of OV816028.1, read as the reverse complement.
CCATCATCCCTACTATTGGTAATGAGCGACCTGTTGTTATTGTGTACGATGGACATAGCACCCATGTATCCGTGGAAATAATCGAAGCAGCTATTCAGAACAACGTTATAATCATTAAATTACCCGCTCATACCAGCCATCTCCTTCAGCCTTTAGACCTAGCAGTTTTCAGATCGTTTAAAAGTAAGTGGGACCAAAAAGTTATTTCCTGGCAACGTCAAAATTTTGGAAGAAAAATACCTAAGAAAATATTTTCTCAATTTCTTTGTGAAACTTGGCAGTCTATCTCACCAGAAGTTATAAGAAACGGCTTCCGCAAAAGTGGAATTTATCCCCTAAACAAAAACGTGATTCCCAAAGAAACATTTCCACCAGATGCCATGAAAAGATGGGAAGCAGAATGTTCAAAAAATCACCCTGACCGTCAATGTGGAGAATCAGAAGAAAATAGTGGAGGGCCATCAACATCACATTCAGTATCTCCGCAGACACAAGAAACATCTAAAGAAGCCAATTTATTCTTGTTTATTGTTTCCAGCCTTATTTTGTGGAACTCCATAATCATGAAATAAATAAAGATTATTAAAAGTTTCACAGTTTTATTAAAATATACCTGACAATATTGTTTCGACAGCTATGCTGTCATTATCAAAGGTAATATAATTATAAACAAACACGTCGCTAAGGTAGATACAAAATAGGTAACTAGATAAAATAATAATAATAATAATAATAAAAATTAATAATAAAAATCATAATTAAACATCTAATACTTCCAGTAACGGAGAATTACTGAGCTCAAGTTGTTCATTCATTATATTTTGTATCTACCTTAGCGACGTGTTTGTTTATAATTATATTACCTTTGATAATGACAGCATAGCTGTCGAAACAATATTGTCAGGTATATTTTAATAAAACTGTGAAACTTTTAATAATCTTTATTTATTTCAAAGCCAATTTATCTTTCGAAGAAATATTATTGACGCAAATACGACAAAAACCACAACCAGAGAAAGAGAAAAGGTCAAAAGTGGGCCCAGGAGCAGAAGTTTTAACGACAGAAGAAGCATTAGCTCGAATAAAAGAGAAGAATTACATTACTATTGACAAAGAAAAAAAGAAAAAGATTGTTAAAAAGGTGAAACAAACACAAAAGCACCTGTTAAGTTCATCTAGTTCGGAAGAGGACATAGATCAAGTCCCGTACATGGAGTCAGATGATGAAGACTTTTGTGATGAACAGCAGGAAGAAGATGATATTGCTGTCGCACCCCCCTTTATCGCGAAAGGCAAATGGGTTATTGTGCAATATTGTACCAAAAAACAGCTGAAGCATTTTGTAGGACAAGTTCAAGAGAAATGTGGTGATGACTGGGTAATCAAATTCTTGAAGTACGAAAACAAGAAGTTTATTTGGCCCAAATTTGAGGATTTAGACACTGTGTCAGACCAAGACATCGTTAAAATTTTGCCGGACCCAAAAGACATTAGGCGCGGTATTCACAAATTTGATTTTTATTTCAATGAATATAAACTCACATAAGAATTTTATATTTTTTTATTTTGTCTGAATTTAAAACTTACAAGTGGTTATACAACAGTTAATAATTATATATGAAAATGTAGCTTTTCTTTTATACTTTCACATTAGCCCCATACCTCGTACCCATCTAAAACCTTAGAGAAATACTAAGCGGCTGTCACATTTGCCCCATTTTACGGGGTAAATGTGACATAGTGACATCGTTTTAAAAAAAAAATTATAGTGCCCAAACGTTTATGTAAACAGATTTTTTGTCATTGCGGTCATACTCGTCAAGAATCCTAAAGACAAATATCTGCAGTTCCCAGCTCATTTATTGAAAAGAGGTAGAGCGTCAAAGTTAGACTATTTCAAAACTACATCGCATTTACCCCACTTCACCTTATTCGTTACTATTAGTATCCATAATGTGGGTGCCCGTAATAATATGTCTAGGGATAGTAAGTCCCGCTTGTTTATGATTCTGATTCCTTTTAGTACTAAATAATTTGTCTGGATATACAGTCCATTTATATGGCTGATGTATGTACGAGTTTAAATTTGTCGATCGTAGTTGTCGGTAGCTCGTTCAAATACACTGTGTATGTTGTGTTAGAAGAACCTTCTCCTTTAGTATTTTAAATAGCAATGGTGACAACAAAAAACATTATCCGACTCCTGACAGTATCAATGGTTTAAGACATGGATAGTTTGTCCAGAACCTTGATTGGTTTACTGATAGCCTTCTGTTATTAGATCAGTAATTTTATGTAACATGCCAAGGCTTAGTAGATTACACAAGCTGTGATGTATGAGTAGGGATTACAATTCCACGCCTTGCGCAAGAACTTGGCATTTCTCCAACATCGACTTGGCAAATTATGCGTCGGGACTTGGGTCTTCACCCGTATAAAGTTAACTCAAGAACTGAAGCCCAACGACCATAGGCAGCGCCGTGTATTCGCTGACGACTCTAGAGCAGTTGAAAGCTGATCCTACTTTTGGGCAAAAAATCATCTTTAGTGACAGAAGTGATCAATCAAAATAGTCTTGTTTTAAAACTCTTTTAGTATTAGAAATAATAAGAGTGGAAAGTTTTCAAATTGACACGCTGTATACATTGTGCATATTTTACTCTTGTTGTTCCGCCCTTAGGCATTATCCTACAAGGCCTTTTTCATTTTTCAACCAGATAATAAATACTGTTTATACAGGGTTTAGTCGTATATATTGGACCACACCTACAGCTTTTATTTTAAGAGATAGAAAAAACTTATAATTACAAAAGTTGCTGGATTTTTCTCAATCACCAAAATTTGTGATCAGCTAATGATCACAATGATGATGAAAAAGTGGCAAATGATGATGTCGTGTTAAACACTTAATCGACTACATGGATACTGGCGTATCTACTTTTTAGCAACTTTAGAGGAGCGCAGTTTAAATGCTTATAAAAACTTGATTACAGATGATATGAACCTAATTCTTTGAAACTTTGTAACTAGTAATGTTGTTGGTTACAACATTTCAGAGTATTCATCATATCACCAGTAATAAAGTTTTTATAGGCATTTAAACCGCGCACTTGTAAAGTTGCTAAAAAATAGATACGCCAGTATGCATTAATGACGTCGATATAAATAATGTTTTTAAAATAAGGGAACGGTAGAGAGTTACAATAAAATAAAATATACAGGGTGTTCCATTGAAAAAAAAGTGAGTTGTTATTCTTTCCTAACTTTGTGATTTTATTTTATATGATGGGAAATTCTGGCAGTTCAGAAAAGATTCTGTAACTTTTGTAATTAAAAGTTTTTCCAATCTATTAAAATATAGACCTTATTTTGAAATGTTTAAAATTTTTGTAAATTACATTAAAATAAGCTTAATTGCACCAAATGTCAAAGAAGATAACGCTTTTTCAGGTTTCATCTAAATCTGAGCTTAGAATTAAAATTTCATTACCGTACAAACACAAAATGATGGTTCGAAGTGATCTAAATAAATATGAATGTTTAATGTGAAGTGGACAATAAATCGTTAAGAGGACTGATTAATGAGTGTCGTTCTGTAGAACAATGACAGATTTATTCAGTATATATTCTATCAACCATGATACACTCTGTACATTTAATAATTAAGATCCTGTTCGCCTATGACTAATAATAGAATGCCATATGTTGTGGTTTTGTTTACCAAAATATTCATTTGTCGAAACAGTGGCTGTTACCTACTTGTTAATACGGCACCATTAATCATTTACTACTACTTAATGCAAGTTGAATTTGATAAATTACTCTTTAAAAAAGTAACTTCCTACTCACCTGCAAAATTTATCATTTTAATTCAAGTTACTTATTTAAAAAAATTCATTAAGGAAACTTGGAAGCTTTAAGATAATCAAGGAAACGTTGAGATATTAAATTTATTTGATTAGAAAATCTCGCCGCATAATCTCGAGACTGGCACAACTGGCAGGCAATTGCCCCGAACGCTTTTTTACGCTTAGTCCGTCCGTTTAAAATTATTTGTCTTTCCGGTAATGTCTTAATTGAGAATAAATTTGTCAAATTATGTCGATTTTTTGCTCTTATAACTTAAGATCGCGTCTTTTATGGATTTGATATTCCTCCTAATGTTAGGTATTTATGTAAAAATGTTTATCCGCACTATAAAAATGGAAATCTGAATTTTAAAATGCACACGGCACTGTTATATGGACCAAACGAATATTGCACACTTCTCGTCTTGGTGGAGTAAAATGTGCGTTAGGTCTAGCAAGAGCCAGCGGTGGCCAAACAAGGCGCGGCTCTCGGGTTGCACTTGGTGACGCTGTCCATTGCACCTGGAGGAGCCGAACGAACAAGACCTCTTTTCTTTTTGATAAATTTCTTTTTTAGCTGTTATATGATAAAATATTTTTTTGCTTTTAATTGGCAGTGTTTTGGCACGTTCGACAGTCGACGGCTGGATGGATGCATGCCCGTTGGAAAGTTTTTGGCGACAAATTTGAAAAACGGGCTCTCGCTCTTGTTTCTATTTGTTTATTTGTACATTCAAATCATGAAATTTAGTTTTGTTATTGTAATAAACCTATTGAGATTCGCTGATATTTAAATTTAAATTCGATCTAAATCAATGTATTTATGTTTAACCAAGCGTAAGCAAGTACCAGCATCTGTTTTATTAGAACGTTTGGTTGGTTAGTTACTTGGTGGTGGTGGTGGTTCATTGAAATTATTGAAATGGCAGCTCAATCATCACTAGTTTTCCTCAACCTACAACTTGATTATATTTTAGAAATATTCTATTTATATTATTAATGTAATGTTTATTATGTGTATTATACATGCTATAAAATCTTTTTCAAACAGAAATGGTATATTATTATGCAAATGTTCTGATGATTAATTTCTTCCTAACTAGATTGAACACGTAATTGATTTTAAAAGTTTATGTTAATCATGCTTTAAGTATTTTATTGCAGCGTCTGTGTAAGTTAACATTAAGATACTGAATTGACACCTACATGGCCGTTTTTGACTCATTTTTACATCGTTATTATGTCATGCTTGTTAAATTCATGAATTTACCAAAATTGATAACATACACAATTTATGCGAAAAAAGCCACTGACAGGCGCGATTAAAGTGTATTGATGAGGATATAAAAAAAGACCTCTCAAGATTTGAAGAAAAAAAACCGTAAAATGTGAATGTTTATAATTTAACCTTTTAAATTGTACAAAATGTAAATTTGTTACGTGGCTGTAAAATATATCTCGTAAACAAGCGGATGGACTGTAGCCAAGTCTTCAAACAATTGAGCTTTATTAAATATTTGTAAAGGCAAAAGCCCAAGGATACGATAATTGTAAAATTCTGTGAAAAACTTTTGGTTGAAAACCAAGCATATCCCTGAGTTTATTATTTATAATTTTCATTCAAGGCACGCTTGTGAAGAGAGGTGATACATCTTTCTTTTCTCTAAATGTCCCTTTAATAAATCATTTTAATATTATCAGCACTAATGGAATTTTTCAGCCAGTTGCCAGTTGTAGGTGTTTTAAATGAGGTAATCGGTAATCCACAGATGAATTTGGGACAAAAGCACCCACATCCCAAATATACAAGGACGTTGCAGTCAAATAAATAGACGTGCTAATAATAATAATGATTATAATAACCCCAAATTATTATTAAAACTCCACTGGAATCCCACAATAAAACTAAACAAACGTAACAAAACTATCTGCATAATTATGAATAAACTACCATTTCCTGCTGAAGAATGTTCTAATAAAGAAAGATTAATTAAGGTAGGCCATGACATCAAGAATAAACAAAGAAACAAACACCTGTCTGTCGTTTAATAAAGAATAGTAAGATTATATACACAAAAAAGTCGTGACGTCACGTTACTACATACATTCGAATTAAGAATCTATATTTAAATGCCAGATTAGTTAGATTCCATTTTACGTCAAACTAGATTCCAAAAGTGTCTGGAGCATTACAAGCCAGCGCGAGTGTTTTTTCTTTCATTGTGTAAATTCATCATAATATCCGCAATCGTGTATGTTACGTCTTTCGAAACATATTTGGGTTGTTGTATCTTCTTTCGGCGGGTCATCCGTCCTACAATCTTAGTACTGGTTTTTTGAATGATTCAAACGTAATGACGTTTTTTATTGAATAATTGTTGTCTTCTTCTTTTTAGTTATTTTATGGAAGTAAATATAAAATCGTAAACTTACTATGAGCATCAAGAATGCATTCAAAAAGTGCAGATTCGTTCGTATAGTGGTTCATTTTTCAAGACCCACATCTATCTTTATGCCAAGATTTTTTTTACTTCTTATTATATCAAGTAATTCTACTTTACTCAAAAGTTTTGTGAACCTCGTATACTACTAACCCACATTTGTGACACACCCTGTAAATGCAAAATGCGCACAAGAACTACATGAAACATATAAATGTAGTTCCGGTTGCAGAAAGCATTGTTAACCGTATAATTACTTTGTTGAGTTAATAACTCATGTGATTGGTTAACTCAAAACATGCGCAGTAGTGTGATTGGTTCTTTTAAATCTGTTTATAAATTTTGTCCAATGAGGTTACTTAATTGCGTGATCAGGCTGACAAAGAAATTTTATGCAAGCGGTCTATATAATGTTAATTCTACATCAATGCTAAAACGTTCTCTAATAAAATCGGCAGATTTATTAATGGGATAGAAATAGATAAAAAAAATCGATTATACAAGGCGTCCCTCGAGGAAATAGTTCGGGAGGTATATAGTGGGTCATTGTAAGCAAACATGTTCAGATGAACCTAGCCTATTCTGAATCGTTAAAGAGATAGATAATAAGTTTTTATTTGAAAATTAAAAAGGAAGAAAAATGGTACTATTTTTAAAAATTTAAAAAAGTAAAGAAAATTCAGGGCAACTTTAATGATTTTCGCAACACGCGTCAAAAATATTGAGTGTTGTTAATCTAAGTTCGTTTCTACGTTCCTTTATTCGGACATCAGCATCAAAAACGCGAGCGATCAGATCGTCTCGCGTATTCACTTTTACATTATAAACCTCTCGCTCTACATCCACCCACATAAACAATAATCCAAGAGCATGAAGTCCCATGTGGTCCCACTAAGGTATCTTAGTGGGACCAGCGCCGCCGATCCATCGCCTAGAAAGAGTGTGATTTAGGTGTTGTATATCCAAACGAGTAGAATGTGGGAGGGGGGCTCCGTCGTGTTGATAATACTATTAATCTGTGTAACCGCAGGAACTTCATCAAATAATCCTCGTAACGTATTTCGGAGAACCTCAAGGTAAATTTGCTCTCTAAGACTATTGTTAAGAATAACTGGATCAATAAGCTAATTATCTGATTGTGATCATGTGATCGCACCTTACAGAAGCGAATCTGAAAATTTATTTTCCGCAAGGATTTTCGTCGGACTACATGATTACGTGTATTGTTGACACTGTCACGGATAAAGTAGCTTCATCGGTGAACAGTGTGAATCCAATTAATTGGCGATTGTTATTTATCAACTGACAAAATTGTAATTGTGTCTCCTGGAAAAATGTATTGTGCGTGGTATAGGTATAATACATTACTATGTAATATTTCCCGTATTCTTGTGGTGGAACACTCACGTAGAAATTCTTCATGTAGAAGTGGCTGGAGTGTCTGTGCTCTAGTAACTGAAGAATATTTAACTTTTTATCAATATTTTGTAGATTTTCTCTTACAAAAAAATACTAGTGCTGGGAAGTGCTTACCAGCCAGTATCATGTGGTTTGCTGAAAACTCTGACCAGCACATCCCGGTTCGGAATTCAACTGTTCGAAAACTGTCTATGGTATTGACAACAGCATTACAATTGCGTTAAAAGATCACACTTACCACTTACAATTATACTGACAATAAACTGCCAACAGGAGATATCTTTTATGACGTTTGTAATTTACAAATCAAAAATAGCCTAGTTGTTTCAGTACTAAAACCATGGAATTAATTAATTTCCAATTTTAAAATACTGACACGGCCTACTAGATTCACATAAGCTTCGCTTCGAAGCTTATATGGATCTAGAAGGCCGTGATACTGAGAGCATACATTGCCATCTAGCGGCGAACAATGAAACTTAACTTAAAATTTCTTTTGGTCGATAGATGGCTGATTGGAATTTATAGACAGTTTACAGAAATTTTATTTTAAAATTTATTATAATTTTTTATTTTGATTATTTAAGTCTAATGATTGTGAATAAAATAGTATACATGTTTCGTTGGTAAAGTTTCCAAAGCTCGCGATATGGTTTGACTTCGACGTACCGTCTCGGTCAAACAGTATTGTATATGTCCTTTACCAACTCAACATGTAAAATACTATTTTATTTGTTTCCAAAAGCTTCTGGCATTTAAATAATTCATAGCACTAAACCTCATTTATACCGTATCAGTGGCGTAACTACCGCCCCCGCAGACCCTGCGACGCGGGGGGCGCAGCTTCAGAAATGTATTAAGAGGGTTTATAGGGGAAATAGCAAAAACAATGGATTTTGGCAGGTTAATTGACCAGTTCGCCTGTGGTAAAGTCAGGAAAAAACTGTAATTGGTGTTAAATCTCATTAATTATATAGAAGAAATTCGTTGAAGAGACACAAGTAAATGAAGCCGTAATGATGAAATAAATAAAGATTAGTAAAAGTTTCACAGTTTTATTAAAATACAACCTGACAATATTGTTTCGACAGCTATGCTGTCATTATCAAAGGTAATATAATTATAAACAAACACGTCGCTAAGGTAGATACAAAAATAGGTAACTAGATAAAATAATAATAATAATCAGAATTAAATATCTAATACTTCCAGTAACGGAGAATTACTGAGCTCAGGTTGTTCATTCATTAAAGGTACCCTGAGTTTGTGTTTGTATATCTCAAAAGCTTCTAAAATGTCTAATTTGCGTTTGTTATTACAAAAATGTAGCAATTTAATATTATTTTGAGGAGTCATTGTGTGATTTTGTTCTAAAAGGTGTTTGGCGTAATTCGATTTTTCAAGATGTTTATTTTCGTAATGACGTACGTGTTCTTTATATCTTATGTCAAAATTTCGAAGTGTTTGTCTAATATATATACCGAACTACAAAAAGAACAATTTAAACGGTAAATGCCCGATTTCATGATATCATGTGTTCTGTCTTTAGCATTAAATAAAAATGAAAACGTGTTAGTGTTGGTTTTAAATGTTATTTTATAATTGTTGGTTTTTCTTAGTATATGTGCAATTTTTTCTTATATTTTGCCAAAATATGGTATAGATATGTAATTTGTGTCTTCTGTTTGATTGTCAATGGGATATATTCTTTTGATAGCTAACCTATAATCTTTTTGTTTAATTAAAGTGTCAATCATGTTCGGATTGTAATGATTTGCATGTGCTAGTTGTTTAATGGTTGATATCTCTTTGCTAAATTCTGATTTTGTTAGTGGAATAGTTAAAGCTCTGTGTACTAATGATCTGTAGGCTGCTATTTTATGTGTATTATGGTGACAAGATTCATTTGGTATTGTTATGTCTGTTTGTGTTGGTTTTCTGTATATGGAAAATTCAAATAGATTGTCTGCGTTAATCTTGATATTTAAGTCTAGAAAGTTTATAGCCCTGTTTTGTTCTGTTTCTAGTGTAAATTTTATGTTAGGGTGGATACTGTTAATAAGAATTAAAAATTCATTGATAACCTCAAAAGAACTGTCAAAACAAGCTAAAATATCATCAACCTAACGAAACCAGAAGATAATGTGTTTAGAGAGGTTTAATTCAAATATTCGATCTTCGAACTTGTCCATAAATATGTTAGCTAATAGAGGACTTAGAGAATTACCCATAGGTAAACCATCCATTACATATCTATACCATATTTTGGCAAAATATCAAAAAAATTGCACATATACTAAGAAAAACCAACAATTATAAAATAACATTTAAAACCAATACTAACACTTTTTCATTTTTATTTAATGCTAAAGACAGAACACATGATATCATGAAATCGGGCATTTACCGTTTAAATTGTTCTTTTTGTAGTTCGGTATATATATTAGACAAACACTTCGAAATTTTGACATAAGGTATAAAGAACACGTACGTCATTACAGAAATAAACATCCTGAAAAATCTAATTACGCCAAACACCTTTTAGAACAAAATCACACAATGACTTCTCAAAATAATATTAAATTGCTACATTTTTGTAATAACAAACGCAAATTAGACATTTTAGAAGCCTTTGAGATATACAAACACAAACTCAGGGTACCTTTAATGAATGAACAACTTGAGCTCAGTAATTATCCGTTACTGGAAGTATTAGATATTTAATTCTGATTATTATTATTATTTTATCTTGAAATAAATAAAGATTATTAAAAGTTTCACAGTTTTATTAAAATATACCTTATTTATTTATTTCATGATTATGGAGTTCCACAAAATAAGGCTGGAAACAATAAACAAGATTATTTTATCTAGTTACCTATTTTTGTATCTACCTTAGCGACGTGTTTGTTTATAATTATATTACCTTTGATAATGACAGCATAGCTGTCGAAACAATATTGTCAGGTTGTATTTTAATAAAACTGTGAAACTTTTACTAATCTTTATTTATTTCATGATTTTGGAGTTCCACAAAGTAAGGCTGGAAACAATAAACAAGAAACCGTAATGGATTATTATTATTCCATATTTTATTTTAACAAAAGTTACCTACGTATAAATTGTATACGTGAGGGGCGCAAACGTAAGCCACATAGGAGCGCGCAGTCTTACGTAGTTACGCCACTGTACCGTATAACATTATAAAAAAGCGTTAACTTAATTTATGCTGGTGTTTCCACTTTTTTTACCGCTATTGTACATATTTGTGTAGAATTGCTTCAACAAACTCTCGGCACTAGTGGAAGAACACTGTTTAATAAACTAACATCGATTAATTTAGCCAAACTTCTCGAAAATAAAAAAATTGACGGATTATCAATATTATTGATAGTTATTAGAACTATCTAGAACTACTTAATTAATAGATTAATAATCAGAGTTTCTACTTGTAAATACAGAACACCACATTCAACTCTCTGCAGGCTCGGTTTCACATCAATATCTTCGTTAATAACCTCACCAATTGTTATATTTACAGCTGAGCACTTTTTACAAATTACGTCAAATACATTTTTTCTTAGACTAAATAATAAATGGGCGAAGCGCAACAACAGAATATGTTACTGTTTTGAGATCTGTTACTGTTACAGTTCCGAATCATGCAAATGTTTTATAAAGAATCACTTTTTATCTTAAAAGAAAACAATTTTTTTCTCGTGTGAACCGCATCTGAGGACACACTATATATAAAATAACTTATTTAACATAAAATTGTAGACAATCTTTCCTCTTTATTTTAGTACATTAAGTACTATGTTTACAATGAGGTGGAAACTACAGAATCGAGTTATTTTGAAATGTTCAAAAATCTAATTTAAAAGTTCTATTGCCACCCTGTCACTGGTTTATTATTAACTCTACGAAAGAATTTGACTAAAAATGATTTGACATAATTTGTAGGTAATGTTCTCCTCTTTATGTTAGGAAATATCCTAATGGTAATGACCATTTTTAATATAATACAAGGGTCCAAAATCGAGATGTTTTTGTAAAAGACGATATTTTATTCTTTTTTGACCATTAAAAACTTTTACCCCCTTTTAATTTAATCCTTTTAATTTAAAAATTTTTTGGGTTAATCAAAAGTTGAAAAGAAACTCAATTCCCACACACCGTGTATTATTTTCAGATATCAGGAAATGAGGAGGAAGGAGGAGATAGAGAACGATCTCTAAATATATGACTTCTGGTATAAGTATATACATATACAGCAGCTGTATTGATGAAGCTCAACTATGGTAGAGTAGTAAAATCTGAACTGGTCTCATTCGGATTAAGATGGTTCTTAGAAATCTCCACCACCTTGTTTAGGCTTTCGTATTCGTTGCTTGGTTATAACCGTCAGTAACGTATCGGTATTACGGATCATATTTGCATGGAAGCGTTCAAATGTTGTTTTGCTTTGACCGGTGGTACTCAATCAGTTTCTTAAGTGTTTCGGTATTTTAACTAAATACAATTATTGAAAATCTGTTTATTAAAAGTTTAATAAATAAAAGTATATTACTATAAAAAATTTTAGATGTTATATTTTCAAACCTTGTAATTATAAATGTTAAGCTAGCTGATGATATCCTACTACCATTAGATGCTCCACGTCCAGCTATAGTGTGCAACCTTAAAATGAATGAGAGCCTAAATTATATACAATATACTTATACTGTTTATGATTATGTAAATGCAGATTACAATTCTATTGTACGTATATTGGAACTCCTAATTTAAAAATGTGGATTTTAATCACAATACTTTTTTTTTGTTTATTGTTTCCAGCCTTATTTTGTGGAACTCCATAATCATGAAATAAATAAAGATTATTAAAAGTTTCACAGTTTTATTAAAATACAACCTTTTACAGTATTCTTTATTTTGCCATAGAGATGTTCGTTCCTAAGTGGTTTAGTCCTGAATTAAAAGAAATTATCATACTCAAAAAAACATCACATAAAAAATTTAAGGAATCCGGATTTATCTTTGACTACTTTAGATTTAGTAAACTTCGAGAAGATTGTAAGAGTAGACTTAGCACATGAAAACTTTTTTTATACAAAGTTTTATACAAATGCAGGAACACGAACTTACAACAAATCCCAAGAAATTTTTGTCATTTTTTTTTTAATAAACAGGAAAATTCTATTCCAAACTCAATGTTTTTAAATGTCATATGTACAATGTACATGCTGATGATCCGCAAACAATTGCAAATCCTTTTGCTACTCATTTTCAATCGGTATACTGTAACGTTATTTTTAAAATAATAACAAAAATGCTGTTTAATCGTCTATTAACAAGAGAAATATTATTTACATACACTAAATTTAATCTTAACTAATCATTTAGCACTATAATTATAAACTGTTTAACGAACTTAAATGCTAAATATTTGCAAACTTTAAGTAGATTATATGAGGACTATTTATTTATTATTACGACATTTATTTAAACATTTATTTATTCACTAATATTACTAATTACACAAAGCACATTTCAATACGCCGGTTGAACACTAATTGCTTCTCTTCCTCGCGCGGCGGGCCTTATATATAGATCACGTACGGAAGTGTAGAGAACATACTAGAATGTTCTCGCGGGTGTATAACGCTGTCGCTCTAGAATGTTCTGCCGCCTGTGTATAGGGGTTTCCTATTCGTTACAATACGATAATTCGCGATCTACTACTACACCAAACCTCAAATATCAACAACTAAATACCGATACTCATTCAGGTCCTGATAATATCCCGTCTTTATTTCTAAAAAATTGTAGATTTGTTTTACCTGAACCGCTTTCTAAATTATTTAATACTTCCTTAAATGTAGGAATATTTCCTATTGTATGGAAATCAAGCTTTATTAGACCATTGCTAAAAGCAGGAGACCCAAATAATGTAGAAAATTATAGACTCATTTCTAAGATTTCTTCCATTCCTAAAATTCTGGAAGTCGTTGTAGTTGAAAAGTTATCACCACTTATTAAACCATTACTGATCAACGGGCAACATTGGTTTATCCAAGGCCGTTCGACAATCACAAATCTATAAATATATCAACAAGAAATCATAAATGCATTCAAATGTAAGACACAATTGAATGCAATTTATACAGATTTATCAAAAACCTTTGATAAAGTAAACCATAAGATTTTAGTAAATAACTTTTGGAAGCTCTGGGCGCGAGCGGTTCTTTATTACTTTGGTTCAACGATTTTCTTGAAAAACTGTACCCAAATTGTGCAATTATATAATTATTTTTCTAATGAAATATCAGTTTTATCAGGGGTACCTCAAAGAAGCCAGTTTTATTTATCTGCTATACGAGGATTGTTCGGTAACTACGTGGCCTAAAAGAAAACGCAATTTTTTTTGTCAAATAACATTTTATTTTTTATTATAGTCTCCTGCTCGCTCAACACACTTATTACAACGATATTCCAAATTAGCAATGCCTTCATTGTAGGTCGATGAATTCAAGTCCTCGAAATAGCTATTTACAGCAGCGATTACCTCGGAATTAAACGAAAATCTCTTACCGCCGAGCCATTTTTTCAGATTTGGAAACAGATGATAATCGCTGGGAGCCATATCTGGGGAATAGGGGGATTGAGGCACTTATTTAAATCCCAATTAATGAATTTTGGCCATTGCAATCGCAGACTTGTGGGCAGGTGCGTTATCCTGATGGAAAAGCACTTTCTTCTTTGCCAAATGAGGCCGTTTCTCTTTGATTTTGTCGCTTAATTGTTGCAACAAATTGGAATAATACTCGCCATTTATTGTTTTCCCCTTTGCTAAGTAGTCGACCAAAATAATTTCGTGAGAATCCCAAAACACAGTTGCCATAACCTTTCCTGCTAACAAAACTGTTTTTGCCTTCTTTCGTGGCGGAGAACCTTTGTGTGCCCATTGCTTAGACTGTTCTTTGGATTCGGGAGTGTAATGGTGGATCCAGGTTTCATCGACGGTTACGAAACGGCGTAAAAAGTCGTTCGAATTGCGGCGAAAACGTGCCAAAAGGTCGCGAGAAACACTCAAACGGTTCAGTTTTTGATCCGCTGTGAGCAACCGCGGCACCCAACGCACCAAGTATTTTTTCATTTCCAATTCTTCAGTTAAAATTCTGTGCACACTGTCAATCGAGATACCCAGTATGTCTGCTATCTCGCGCACTTTTACTCAACGGTCATCCAAGACGATACGGTGGACTTTTTCAATCATATCCGGGGCAGTAGCAGTTTTTGGACGTCCACTACGGGGTTCATCATTTGTGCTCCTACGTCCACGCTTAAATTCGGCAACCCAGTTTTTAACCATTGAAAACGAAGGAGCGGATTCCAATAGTGTTGAATGCAGCTCTGCTTTAATTTCGGTCGCTGTTAAGCCTTTCAAATGAAAGTACTTTATCACTGCTCTCAACTCAGTTTTTTCCATTGTTTACAAAATCACATAAGACGTTCATTTTGGCGTACTGCCAAAAACAGACTAATTGACAGATCGCTCTGTACTGTCATATTTAACCTATTAAAGGATGATTCTACAGAATGATGAAGAAAATTCCTGCAAATTCGCGCCATCTCTGTGTTAGGCCACGTAGTTACCGAACAATCCTCGTATAATGATATAAGCTCCTGCTTTATCAATTGTAAATTCCTGCTTTTTGCAAATGATTTAAAATTATTTAGCCCTGTTAGTTCCGCTAGTGATTGTGTGCAGATTCAAAATGATATTAACAATTTGTGCAAATGGTGTGATGATAATGGGATGACCCTAAATATAAATAAATACAACAAATTACATTAATTTTGATTATAAATTGTATGACACCTTTTTAATGGAAGTAAACAACATTAAAGATTTGGGTGTTCTCTTTGATTCTAAATTACGTTTTGAACCTCACATAA
The DNA here is from genome assembly GCA_929113105.1 of Agrypnus murinus. Taxonomy (NCBI): domain Eukaryota; kingdom Metazoa; phylum Arthropoda; class Insecta; order Coleoptera; family Elateridae; genus Agrypnus; species Agrypnus murinus. Next base: position 133,235,620 of record OV816028.1, on the reverse strand, counting down.
ACAACATTAAAAATACAACTTTACAAAGTCTTGGTTTCATTATACGTAACTCTAAAGGTTTTACTAATCTAACTACTATTAAATGTCTCTATTGTGCCATTGTTTGGAGCACACTGGAATATTGTACACCTATTTGGAGTCCACATTATCGTTCACATTTATTGACCTTAGAAAAAGCCAAAAAAATATTTCTTGGATATATGGCTTTTAAATGTAATTTATCATGCATTGAGGTCGGTTCTAATTATATGTTACAATTAACTAACTTACAAACATTAGAATGTCGAAGAATTTACTTTGATCTATGCACTTTATTTAAAATAATTTTTGGCTGCATTGACTGTTCTCAACTTCTGCAATAGACTTTTCTGTTTCCAGAAGTTTTACTAGAACACAGACGCGATTTAGATTAAGTAATGATAATTTTAGTAACTACACTTTTTACTCGGCGTTGCCGAGAATATTGCGATATGGGAATGATTACACGTAGCTATAAATTATCATAAACACATTTTTATTAAAGTAATCATCAGTGGAAAAGAAATTATAGTTACCCGTTTTATAATTATATCACTGAGTATTAATAAGCTACTTTTCCAAGACAACAGACTTTCAAATGTGTTTACTTAAAATACCGAAACATTTAAGAAACTGATTGAGTACCGCCGGTCAAAGCAAAACAACATTTAACCGCTTTCATGCATCTATGATCCGCAATACCGCTACCTTACTAACGGTTGTAGCCAAGTAACGAATGCAAAAGCCTAACCAAGGTGGTGGATGTTTTTAAGAACCATCTTAATCCGAAAGCGGTCAGTTTAGCTCGTACTAGACTATATGGAAAGTTGAATACTCAATAGCCGATTTGGGTGCCACAAGAAAATAGTAAAATTTGTGTAAAATACCATTTAAGATAAAAGATGTAGATCATACAAACATTTAAAGAAATAGTACTGAAAGGGTACATAACACGTCTTCCAGAAAAAAACTTTTTTTTATTTTCTTAAGAAATACATGGCTATCATGAGATTTTGTACATAATAAATAGATAACGCACTATATATATTTACTATCATGAATTTTTTTATTAAAAAGAACTTGAGATTTTCATATTCTTAACCATCAAGTGACATTATCCTTACGTCTGTAGGGTTATTAGTTCAAAAATTACAGGCTGTTAGGTTCATTGCAACTTGACCCAGTGGGTCACACAACTAAATATATCAGGTTTGTGTATTTCTGCACTGTTGCCCACACGAAATTTCACATGAATACTTTTGGGTGATTAGTAGTGGAATGACCCATACATGGTTTGCTACCATAGAAAGCTTTCTAATAAATCAAGTTCGAGAAACATATTACGTGATATCGTGCCTTCAAACAGTCACTTTATCCTGTGTAGCGTGATCCATTTAAAAAATTGATATTGATTAATATTATTTTTTTTCAATAAGACTCTCATTTATTTTCTAATAATAATATCTATAAGAAAAATGTTTCTGATTTATTTGTCATAAATAGATATTAACGCGGGCAAGTAGGAATCTTGCAATATTTGTGCTACAAATCCCTTTAATACAGATAAGTTCGCCTGGCATCGTTTTTATTTTCCTTTTTCCGGGTAAACGCGAGATTTATTTCTTTAAGTAACGACGACCGAGGCAATTCTCAAGGGTTTGAGTATCTGTAAGGAGACACTCTATGTTATCTATAAGCAGCTAGAAGAGATTAGGTCGGTATTACTTATAGCAGTGGCGTGCGGTCCATGGAAGCAAGGGAAGCAATGCTTCCCTTAAGAATTTATTAAAATTAAAAAATAATGCTAACAAAAATATTTTTATAAAATTATGATTATCGTTTATTTATATTTGTAACACTTAATTAACTTAAAGCTCAATATCAATTCCGTACAGCAAAAAGTATAATTATTTAGAGTACTATTTTAAATTAGGCTCATTAAACTTGCGCGGAAAGGTAATACTGATTCAAATGTGTTAGTTACACTGCATATAAGCACGGATTTCGTTGCTTCCTGTACTTACTTTCGGTAGCGGGCGAGTCGCGGGTGCGTTGTGGGCTACAGTTAACATCGTATAAAGTCGAGTTATTTTTATTAGCGTACTGTGATCAGATGTTTATTATAAATTCGTTATTTGTTCGATTTTTCGTGTTTGTTAAATGTTACTTAAGCAATGTAAATCTGCGAATGAGACTGTATTTTGGAACATTTTAATTTATTATTTCAATTTATATAAGTTCAGATTTTTTTAAAGACAAATAATTCTATTTAGTTTGTTCTGTATGACACATTTAAACTTGCTTTATCGTCATGACTGCAAATTCAGTTGCTTCGGTGGAAGGTTCGAGTACGTACGAATCGTAACGATTTTGTTGTTCAATTTGTAAAGTATTATTATTATTTGATAAAAAATTTCCTTCATACAGTTTCGGAGGGAATTATTGAGAAAGGCAGACCAAAACCAGAACATTTAAATTTAACAACAAAGATTAAAACCTGCACCAGGTATTTTGCTAAAAAAGACCGGAAAATCGAGTTGCATTATAAATAAATAGTAGTACTTTTTTTTAAATAAAGAATAATAGTCAACAAATTCCATAAGTATAAAAGACGTATTCTTTTGCACATTGTGATTAAATCTAAACAATCATAAAAATTTGAAAATGCTTGTCACAAAAGAACGCTGGCAATAGTTACAAGTTTCGTCACAGCACTTTTTATGCTTCAATCATGTCAATCACAGAATTTCTACGATTCAAAGGGGTAAGGGGATTACTAATCATGCTAAACATATCTTACTAGGTGGGGGTTAATCAGTATTTAAAAGAATGAGATGTGCTAAAAAATTACCAATCCGATTAATCATTATAGAGTAAAAGAGTACTACTGAAGTGTAAAAGTTCTTCTTTAAAAGACTTTTAAGCTTAATCATTATAACACCGTTTTTTATTGTACCTAGGTGTATTAAAATTTAAATCGTGGTTGCTTCCCTAACCTAAATTCTCACCGCACGCCACTGACTTATAGTGTTATCTGGAGAAGACTTAATTGAAAAATCTAACACATTATAGCAAAAGACTGAAGAGCTAGTCTTCACAATAATAAATTATGGACTGTAAGTTTGAAAGCTAAAATTCCTTACTGAACGGCCTTTTTGAAAAATCTCATACAGATATTATTTAAATACCCACTGTTTCTAGAGTAATATTTATTATAATGTGATGATTAAATCTTCTTAATCGATTACATAATGTTTGGAACAAGTTATTCTATTAAATGTTAAATAGTATCTTTGACTCTTGGAACAAATGTATTTATAATTTTTGCTGTTTCATAATATAAAAAATCAAAATTTAAAATTCTTGTACTATTCAAATTCCCATCTGCTTTTAATAAATGAAATGAAAAAGAAATTTATTTACGAAACTGTTGGCAAAACTTATAACATCTTAAAATATAGCATGGCCCAGTTATAAAGAATATCATCGTTAGAAATAGTAAATCCATTCATGTTGCGAACCTATAGAAAAATTTGCAGTAAATCCTGAAATTGAAGCCATCTTTCTTCGATAGGTCAACTTATTTTGATCAGCAGGCCGTTACGTATTATCGAATTATGTTTTTACAGCTCTTGCCAAATTTTTATAAATTCAAACTTCTTGTTAAATATTTATTTGAATTTAATTTCCAATTTCTTTCATCGCATTTCCTTTGTATTTGCCCAAGAGTAATTGGTTGGTAATAAATCAATAAAATTTCCCAGGTACATACAAAAATAGGGTTCCGATTTATTTATTGTAATTAGTGATTAAGTAACGACTTATTTAAATCTGGACCCCGGCTGAAGCCATTGGCAATGATCATTTTCATCAGTTTGTTTTGATGTTCGATCTGTATAACGCGACATGTTGTTCCTTATAATATACAAACATTTCTGGTTCTATTTGCATAATTCGCAATTATGACATCTTCGTGCAACGGGCCAAAAATTGCATGCGCGTGTGATATAATCCGCATAATAAGTTCTAAATAGCACTAATTTAAATTTAGTGTTTAAAATGAGTGCACCATTATTTTTATACTAAAAAAGGCCTAAGTTATGGGTCTACTACTGTCGGTATTTGTTATATTTGTCAGCGTGGTGGAGCTTTTGGCCGTTTACTCAAATTTTCAAAGGAGGTTACAACTTCCCACTAATATCGATAGAAATTTCTCCCCTCTTACTCAAAGATACGAGGCGGGCCTTCGCAAAGAACGAGAGAGGATTCTAAAAATACTTAACGAACATAGAAAACTTGAAAGGGACCAAGGAGGACCAAGCACTTCTTCACAACAAGCTGACGCACATTTATCAGTGGGGACATATTTGGATGAGGGTTTGAATGACGAGATTTCTAGAAGCCCGTCGCCTTCAGTACCTGCCGTTCCCAGAAATAGTATTTGTATTGAAGATCAAGATGGACTTTTCTTGGGGAATGGATTTATCGAATCAAAGTATGTTATCAATCAGGAATTTGGGGCTTCAAAAGGCAATAGCTCAGACGAACATGAAGATCAGTTAATTCTGCAAAAGAACAGTAATGAAGACGACGGCATCCCTCACAAGATAGCGCTTAGCACTGCTGCGGTGGGTATTGAAGATAATGCTTTTGAGGTTGTTGCTAAAACAGGGATTATAGCAAGTAATAGAAGGGAAGATCTTGAAATTAAAGAATTCTCTTTTAAGAATGAACCTTTGCTTGTTTATAATGTCCCAGAAATTATTCTTCAAAATGGTAACCTGGCAAAAATCATAAATGACTATGGCATTGAAAAGAATCCACAACAAAACGGTTTCACTCAACAGCAGTTATTTGGTGATGACAAAGAAGGGCAATCTCAAAAAGCTGAAGGCCCATTTGATAATAGCTCTCAGCATCAATTTCCTCAGAATCAGAGAGAAGTTGAATTTGAAACTTTCAAAGAAAGTATCCTTAATGTCACCTCACCTGCTGAAGGAAATGCAATTAAAACAGAAAAATCTTCTCCCGTAGATCAATTTGATAATATCGGTGGTTTTACTCTTGAAGTACAATCTGAAGATAGTTCAAAAGGAGAAAATGCCATAAAAGTAGAAAAAGTTTCTTCTGAAGGACTTATTGATACTGTTGGTGCTATTCAGCAGGAGTTATCGTTTAATAATGAGACAGTAGTGCGTTCTGAAAATCTTTCAAAAGAAGAAATCTTAATAAGAATTGAGAAAGTTTCTACTCAGAAGCAGTCACCCCAAGCCAATAAACCAACCCCATCTACAAATGCTTCAAAATTAGAAACTGAATCTTCTCCTGAAGGTCCATTCAACATTAACCCTGTTACTCAACAGCAGCAGTTGCCTCATAATCACGAAGGTGGACAATCTGAAAGCATTTCAAAATGGGAAAGTGTCATACAAATCGAAAAAGCTTCTTCGGAAGGATCTAGTGATACTGCTGCTGTTATTCAACAGCAGTTACCGTTTAATAGTGATGAAGTAGTGCATTTTGAAAATCTTCCAAAAGAAGAAAGCTTAATAAGAATTGAAAAAATTTCTTCTGAAGTTGCTACTCAGGAGCAGTTACCGCAATTTAATAAATCAACTTCATCTATAAATGTTTCAAAATCAGAAATTGAATTTTCTCCTGAAGGTCCATTCAACATTATGCCTGTTACTAAACAGCAGCAGTTGCCTCATAATTACGAAGATGAACAATCTGGAAGTATTTCAAAAGGGGAAATTGCCATAAAAATCGAGAAAGTCTCTTCTGACGGACCTATTGAGACTGCTGGTGTTATTCAACAACAGTTGCCGTTTAATAGTGAGAAAGTAGTGCACTCTGGAAATCTTCCAAAAGAAGAAAGCTTAATAAGGATTGAAAAAGTTTATTCTGAAGTTGTTACGCAAGAGCAGCTGCCGCATGTTAATGAAGCAACCTCATCTACAAATGCTTCTATATCAGAAATAGAATCTTCTTCTAAGGGTTCATTTAACATTAATCACGTTACTCAACAACGGCAGTTGCCTCATAATAACGAAGTCGAACAATCGGAAAGTATTTCAAAAGGGGAAAGTGTCATAAAAATTGAAAAGGTTTCTTCCGAAGATCCTATCGATATTGCTGGTGTTATTCAGCAGCAGTTACCGTTTAGTAGTGAGAAACTAGTGCATTCTGAAAATCTTCCAACAGAAAAAAATGTAATAATTACAGAAAAAACTGCTTCTAGCAGCCCACTTGAAGTTGGTGTTACTTCGGAGCAGTTGTCTCAGATTAATAAAGAATCCCCATCTGGACATTTTTTAAAAACAGAAGTAGAAGTTTCTTCTGAAAGTCCACTTAATATTAACGCCCTTACTCAGCAACTCGAATTGGCTCATAATCATGTAGAAGGACAATCTGAAAGTAGTATTTCAAGTGGGGACAATATCTTAAAAATTGAAAAAGCTTCTGCTGTAGCCTCAATTGGTGATGCTGCTGTTATTGAGCAACAGTTACCGTTTGATAGTGAGAAAACTGTGCATTCTGAAAATCTTCCAAAAGAAGACAAAGTATTAAGAATTGAAAAAGTTGCTTCTGAAAGCTCACTTGAAGTTGTCACTCAGGAACAGCTACCTCAATTTAAAAAAGAATCCCCATCTGAAAATGTTTCAAAAACAGAAACAGAAGATTCTTCTGAAGTCCCATTTTATAATAGTGATCTCCAGTTGCCTCATAATCATAAAGAAAAACAATTTTCAGCAGGAGAAAATGACAAAACCATTGTTTCTTCTGAAGTTCTTTCTTCATCTACCGATGATATTGCTGGTATTATTCAACAACAGTTACTTTCTGACTGTGAAAATGTTATGCATTTTGAAGATATTCTAAAGGAAGAAAGTGTAAAAAGTGAAAATATTGCAAAAACCGAAGTAGAAGTGTATCCTGAAGGTCCATTTAATATTAACGTTGCTCCTCATAGTCCTGAGGAAGTGCAATCTGAAAATATCTCAAGAGTGAAAAACATCATACAGATTGAAAATGATTCTTCTGAAATCCCATTTGAAAATGGTGATGTTATTCAAGAACAGTTGCCTGATAATAGTGAAAAAGTGCGTTCGGAAAATATTCCAAATGAGAATAATGCCATAAAAACCGAAACAGTTTCTTCTCAAGGCTCACTTAATATTATTCCTTCTAATCAAGAGCAATTTCCCCAAAATAATAAAGAAATTGAAAATACTGCAGAAGACAACATAATAAAAAATGAAGACGCGTCTTCTGACAGGTCATTTAATCTCATTCAACAGCATTTGCCTGAAAATAGTCAAGACATACCATTTGCAAATATTTCAGAAGATGAAAACGCAACTAAAGCTGAAAGTGCTTCTTCTCAAGATCAATTTGATGTTTGCAAGGCTCCAGAAATTATTTCTGCTCAAAGTCAAGACATACCATTTGCAAATATTTCAGAAAATGAAAACGCAACTAAAGCTGAAAGTGCTTCTTCTCAAGATCAATTTGATGTTTGCAAGGCTCCAGAAACTATTTCTGATCAAAGTCTTAACGAGCCTTCTCCTACAGATTTGAAGCATCCAACAACAAACGCTATCGAGGTCGTTCCCCTTAAAGAAGAAATCCGTCATTTAGATTTACATTCCATAAGTTTCGATAGTGTTGATTATTGGCCGAATAAAGTTGTAATGAAAAAAAGTAAAACGAAAGATCCTCGCAGTAAAACTAGCAAGAAGCGTGGCATGAAATTTGGACTACACGCCGAAGAGTTAGAACCGGAATGGTCAAGGGCGCCTTCGCCTATTTTTAAATTACTAAACGCTCCGTCAGCACCCGGCCAGGTTCACTCTCCATCTGCAGAGCAACCAAAAATTGTTAATTTTGACAACTTACAAATAACGGATTTAAGTCAACAGCTTGTAACGGAGGATTACTGGAAGCGATCACCTTCCCCGTTCAGGGACTACTTAGAGTCAACTCCCGAGGAACGATCAATCGTGTCTGAGGACGAAGATACAAGAGGTGACTCTTGGGATCCCAGTAGAAAAACCTTAATCTCAGATGAGGAAGGGGAGAGGTCATTAGTCTTTGACCAAGAGTTTATTAATGCCTTAGATGGGATAAAATTAGATGAAAAGAAAAAATCGCGTAGGAAACAAGGCAGGAAGACGTCTTCAAAACAGAATAGTGTAGAATCACCAGAAATCAAAGCGTGTTCATCTGGGATTTCTGAGTCATCACTTTCTGAAACAGAAACGCCAAAAATATCAAATACTAATAAAGACTCAAGTGGAGTAAAATCAAAAAGAAGTATTCGTGAAAATAGAAAACCTTCTCCTCCCGTTGATGATAAGGAACGCGCTCGAAGGAAACCGAACAATTCCGCAACAAGTGCATTCTGGGTAAAATTCGAGTGTGGTGTTGTAACAGTTAAAATTTGGCCTGAATTCTTAACATTTTTGATTTTTTTAAAGCCTGGATAGTATGTTAACCCTGAGTTGTTCTAGTAGAACTGAAGAACGATCGGTTATATGCCGGTTTTAAAATAGCAGGGCGATGTGCCAACGATAAATTGTTTCTAATTTTCCAGATTCTCTGCAAATGCCGGTGCCACTATATAGTAATTTATTCTTACTTACAAATTGAATTGTTTACTATTTGATAGTTGCTACGGGCTTAGTGAAAAATGTCACAACGGCTTTTGGAAGTATGACAAAATTGCATTTGTTTACTACACCGGCCGCCTCTTACAATAAATTATTATGCGGATTTTCAATTGTTAACTTTCTAAAAACAAAATACGATATTTTATAAGCTATATTGACAGAATACTTGTCATAGCTTGCTTGTTTTAAAAATTATGTGTTTTCTAAAATTTCTTTTATTTGATCTTCATTTGTTTTTCTCGTATTCATAGCCTCCTGTAAATTTTAAATTACTGTGGTAGTTTTAAACTAAAATAGAAATGGAATATTTTTAAAGAGCTATCATCAACATTTTTTTTCTTATTTTTCTTTCATAAAGTACAAAATTATGAGATGATGAGCTTTTCAATAAAAATAACCACAATTTATTGGATTCCTTAATTCAACTGCAAACATATTTATTTATATTAATTATCTAATTGTCCAATAGATCTTAATTTGATTTGGATTTATTTATTTCTCGGTTACTTAAAAAAAATTACTGCTTACACCTCTTATATGTTTGTACGTGTTTATCCAACCTTCTGTAGCTATTTATAACCCCTATGTATTTCTTACTTTTAGACTAATCTCGTTAAATACGGAGCTTTACAGCAGTTTTAAAAGCTACTAAATTGAAATATTGATGTGCTTCCTCATCGTTTTTAATTCCAAAATGGGAATCGTTTTTGCAGTAATTGTATCTTTGCATCTATGTCTATGATATTTTATCTATGGTGATACCATTATGTCTAGAAGATTTACATAAATACTGAAAACGCCGCCCTCTTGTTAACCGTTCAATCAACCCGTTAACAAATGAATGACGGCGATGATATATATTCTTGATAACAGAATTTCTGACCGGTCCCAATTGAACTTGCTGACTTTACGAATTTTGGCACTGATCCCAAACAATATTTTATTGGATTATTCATGAAGTTATTAATAATTAAAAATATGTTTTAAATTATTCGAAAATAAATCTCTTCCTCTAATTGCTATATACCATCTATTAACTGCCCACACATTTTCTTTAATGTGTTAATCTACAAAAGCCGATTCCATTTCACCCGTAGGTGTTATATTTATTTGATTGGGAAGTCGAGTAATCGTCTTCGATAGAAACTCGCGAAAATTTGATATATTTTTGCCGATATTGTCGAGACCCACCTCAAATCCAAACACTTTAGAACATATTGCACGCGGCACTACGTTCCATATCATTTGCTAAAAATACCCCCGGGATGCTTTGCTCTTTTACCCATCTGACACAATTCAGTCTTGCTCTGGAGTCTGAACAGTTTGTGTGTCAAAATGGGAGACGTCGACGTAGCTAACTACACAATTACCGAAAAGAAAACGCGAAAAGTAAAGAAAACCACTAAAAGACGTGAAAGTGGTGATCGCGGCGGGGATGTCACCATCACCGAAGTTGAACGCACCTCCACCGCCAATGGGGTTCAAAATAGGGGGTACGTGTTGGCACCAAGAAGAACTCTTCGTAATGTCAAAATTAGTGCATCAGTGCTAACTTTTTAATGGGGGGTTGCAAAATTTATTGTTTATGTATATTTGGCGGTTTTGGGTCTTCGGCCAATACGTACCCCATGCTAATTAAAGGTACATACTACATGCAATTGCTTCATGAGCAGTCATGTGAAGTGCAAGTGTTAATTAATGTGTTGCTTCTGAATGTTTTTGTGTGCACACGTGGTGAAAATTTGACTATCACCCAACCAATATTTAATTTGAATGCATAAAAATTATATAAATCTTATGTTGTAGTAACAGTTTCTGGCTTGTACGATTTGCATTTTGGATAAGTTCCAAACTAAAAAGACAAAATTTTCACGACATGCTCTTGTAATTTGGCTTTTATGATGTGTAATGTTTGTTTTCGTGCTTATTTTAGACGAAATCTCTGTTTTCTTGCAGCTTATTTTTAGTGGCGAGTATACGAAGGCCATGAACAAGGACTGGCATGGACAACATTTCTGTTGTTGGCAATGTGACGAGAGCTTGACTGGACAACGTTACGTACTCCGCGAGGAACATCCATATTGCGTTGCTTGCTACGAATCCGTCTTCGCCAACAGTTGCGAGAAGTGCAGTAGAACTATTGGAATCGATTCTAAGGTAAGAAAACGGATTTACTGGCAAAACAGTTTGGAGTGTCTCAAAAGTGCCCAAAATTTTTTTAAGTGGCGGGAAATGTTATCTTGCTTGATTCTTCATTTACAGATGTTGCAATTTTTTTATTCTGAATACTAACTGTAAAAAAAATTTTAAAATGCAAAACTTTTCGAACAATTTTTCAAATATGGTAAAGTGGGTGTGGCAAAATCTGATTTTAAGGGTCGGCGTTGAAGAAAAAAGCGAAAAAGGTTTGATAAGAAAGTAATCAATATTAACTGAACTAATATCAACGAGAGTTTAATACGGTGGGTTTAATAAAATATCATCAAACTGTTGTGTTGATGGAGAACCAATAAGTTGACAAAAAAACCCCAAAAGATCTTCTAAAATGTATAAGAAGATGACCTGCTGTAGCCAACATGTTAATTGGATTGGACTCTGGAGAACTTGGGACCCAATTGTTCTCGAGATTTTTATACAAGACCTATTTTTAAATCAATTTCAAAGTTATACCGGTTTAGATCATTCTAGAAAATAATGACCAAAATACAATTAAACCAAGATGAAAATATGTTTTCTGGACGGTTGAAAACACCCAAACAATTGTTTATCGTTACAGTCTTTCGGTTTTGTTTCTTTTGGCCCAACTTGGATTTTTCTTTCTACGAAAAAGTTTTAAATATGGAAAGAAATCTGTCAAAATCAACTACATGCTCTTTTTTTGCTGGGTTGTTGCACACGGCGGCAGGCAACGCCTAGAATAATATCCGTGGGTGTTTCAGGTTCGTGCACTATCCGATTTGGCTACGGTACCTATCATTTGTTTCGGCCCACATTTTACAAAAGTTTTAGTACTATCGAGTAGTGACAAATCAGTCTGACATGCGGGAACGGAATCTTTATTTATTATTACTATTATTATTTTATAGCAGAGATGATGTTACGATTAAAAATTCTTAGAAGGAAAGGGAAGATATTTCTAGAATCAGTTATTGAAAAGAGACGTAGTGAAGACTTAAGAGTTCTAAAAAAATAATTCTTCTTTTAAATTGTATTAAATTAGTATGACATAGAGCTTCAGCAAAATCAGTAGTTCTAGTTGATTAGTAGACCAAATGAACACAATGCTATTTCAGATATATGGTTTTATGCTAGACGCGTACACTGAAAAACGATCGTAAGTAACATTTCAGTAATCTTTTTCTGATTATTTCCTTTATTTACATAATAATGCGTACTTACCATGGTTACTGTCATTTTACTAATGATAAAAATTCAAATGTCAAAATTTAACCGTGGCTAAATTTAATCGCTTCTGAATAATTTTGACACCGTTATCAAAGGTGCTTAGACAAGGAAATGGGCAGAAAATGGAAACATATTTAAAAATTGTAATTTCTTTATTAACTGTACTGAAACTGTACTTCTGAACTCAACCGGCGACTAGGTCCAGAAATATCGCAACTTAGAAAGGCCAGCCGGGGCTCATTTTAAGCTTGAAACCTCTACTTTCGAATGTCACATGTCTTCTATATGAAAAAATTTATATTTGACCCCTAAAACAGGGTAAACACGTATCCAGTTAAAAAAAAATTTAAAGTTGAAAAAATTAGAAAAAGAAATATTTTTTAATTTATTTTAACGGCATCGCATTCTTCGTCAAAGAATACATAAATTTTGTCCACTGCGTTTTTTCCTAGAGTGCTTCAATTTCGAGCAAAATTGAGAACAATTTGCCATTTTTGAAAGTTTATCATTTTTTTCATCGAAAATGGTGTCAGATAGGAAAAGAAATGATAGAGTAAAAAAATGCTTATTTTTACTCAATGAATATGGAAAAAATTACATGAATGAATTTCAAACCGATTTAAAACGATTTTGAAAATTACGGTTATAGGTGTTGCCTATCTATGGGCTTGAATAATAGAATTGAAAACTTCTAAAATGATGAAAATTTTCAAAATCGCTTTAAATCGGTCTGTAATTTTTGTTCGTCCTCATCGAGTAAAAATAAGCATTTTTTAAAGAAAGACCTCCCCTCTCCCCTCCGAGCAATGTGGTTGTCCAAAATAGAACAGATTGCTCGGGCCTAATCTCCCCTAATCTCTATACGTCCATCCTACGAAGCCATGAACACTTACTCTTCTTTACAGTCTTTACTCTTATCATTTTTTTTCTATCTGACGCCATTTTCAATGAACAAAATGAGAATCTTTCAAAAATGGCAAATTGGTGTTTGTCAATTTTGCTCGAAATTGAAGCACTCTAGGAAAAAAAACGCAGGAGAGAAAATTTATGTATTCTTTGACGAAGAATGCGATGGCGTTAAAAAAATTAAAAAATATTTCTTTTTCTAATTTTCTCAACTTTTAAAAATTTTGTTTTGGAACTGGATACGTGTTTACCCTGTTTTAGGGGTCAAATATATTTTTTTTCATATCTGAGACATGTGACATTCAAAAGTAGAAGTTTCAAACTTAAAAAGAGCCTCTACACAGACAGAAATACTTCATAAGCGCTTTGCACAATATTGTTCAAAACGGTGTTGGAGAAATTTATATTATAATTGTAGAATCGTATTGTCCAGCGCTGTGTAGGTTTTCGTTACTGAATTGTCTAACAGGAACGTACGACAATTATTTAACACAGTCAGATTTAGTTCTGCATTCTTTGGAACAATGTTGTAGAGGATAAGCTAGCATATTATGTTGAAGTATAATTGTAAAAAATGTTTAGAAAAATACAATATTTTGTTTGAATGAAATCATAATCCAGTGTTCAAACTGCTTGCTACTAATTATTGTGTTTCGCAAAGTTTATGGATGACATCTTATAGATGTCACTACTTGTAATTGTCGCTATTAATGTAAATTCGAGATTTATATATAAACAGGCGACAGCAAAAGGAAATTTTAGTGTTATACCTGTATATACTATACATTGTATAGTTATATACATATTAGTTACATATATTTTAATATATGTAAAAATATATATTTTATTTGTGATCCCTAACCTTCTGTATAGAATATTTGTGCCAGAGTATTGCACAATTTGTATAAATGTGAACAAGTAATTGTGGCACAACTAGCGCAACAATTGTACAATTTTGTATAAAATTGTATGCAACAACATTACACATTCGGTTTTACTAAGTAGCACAATTTGTTATGGAAACTTACAGACAACTATTCATTTGATTCTACAAAATTACTATTGACTTCCACAAAATGTTATATTCGAGTTTATACACATCCTTACAAAAAATTGAAAACATTATTTAAAAAATCTTGACAAACTAAATGACACAATCTTGTTTTATAATTCTACACAAATTGTCCCTGTCACTTTTTTAAGACCAATTTGTTTTACAATACCACACAATTGTTGATGAAATTTAAATACATTTTTCTCTGTGTAGGTTGCGCCAATTTCTGGACCTAGCCGGTGGTTGAGTTCAGATAGATTGATCCGTATACCAATAGATGATTCACAAACAATATCTATTTATGCAGGAAACAATCACGCCAAATACCTCGCGTGCATATGTATAAAATAGCCTGATTAAATTTTGACGATTTTATGTCAAAATGTCTTCCTCTAAGGAAATACGTCTTGAAAATTTTTCCGCCCAAAATCCCTCGTGCTTTTTGTTGCGCGAATAAATTTCCTCGACGTATTTCTGAGCAAAACATTCTGACACTAAACGTCAAAACTTGTTCGGCTATTTTACATGCACTTGTGATATTACTTCTGACTATTTCCCTTAAAAATTTTCAACCAATCAAACGCGAATTTTTCGAATTTTTACAATTTACAATTTTGAACATTTAGCAATAATATGATATATTTTAAGGAATTGAAGAAACCCCTGGCTTTTAGCATTATTAAACATAACATTTAATATTCAATTAATAAAAATACTGCTATAGAAATTTTCTTTGACAACCCATCTCGAAAATCTTTAACCAAGCAAATTACAGAATTTTTCAAATTGGGACCAATGAAATTAGTTTATAGTGAAAAAAACCCTAATGGTTTTTTCTCAGTGAAAAAAACACTAATGGTTTTTTCTCAGTAAAAAAATTTATGTCAAAATAAATAAAAATTTGCTCGATGGATTGTCAAGCCGAATTCAACTCGTGGTCTAATTTTTTCTTGCAAAATTTGTCATTTAAGACATTCGTAGCTTTTGCTTTTGGAACATTACATTGTAAATTTTCGTTGCAAAAGCTACTCATTTCTGAAATGACACATTTTGTCGGAAAAAATTAGACCACTTATATTAAATTATATATAAAAAATAATCACTCAATAGATCCCTCAAAAATGTGAAATTGTTTCACCTGCTCTTGGGATCTGATAATAACTTTTAAAATTTTGAAATATACACGCAACGGCAATATACACAAGGCAATGGTACACAGAGACACTTTCACATGAACTGGCACAACTACTTGTTCGCTGATTGACAGGTTAAAGATTAAGAGGATTTAGGAGTCAAAATGATTTTACAACAAATTTGAATGTAACTCCCAAACTCTTCTTAACTACTTCTTCTCAATTTGTCGCGCAATTAGTTGCGCAGGTAGTTATGCCAATATATCGTGAACTACCTTTATATGAAGAAATTAAAAAGTAAATCTTGATTATTTTGCATGATTCTTCTTTAAGTGTGTCCTTCTTGTATCAAATATACTAGGATAATAAAAACATGATCGGGGAGACTAAAAGGGTTCCAATTGATGAAGAATCAAATACAAGCTCCACTTAATTATTTTTGAGACACTCTGTATACAATGTAAATATTCAAATCACGTCGGGTCGCGTGTTCACGCAATTTAATTATATTTATTTAACAAACAAGATGATGATTCACATCAAGCACACTTGGTGAGATGTTTCAAATTAAATTGGACATGGATTATGTCATGTTTTTTCTTTTTGGAATTTCTTATTTTTTTTATAAACGGGACTTAAAGACGAGACTCATCGTTATGCAATTTTTATATTTATACTTTTCGTCGTAGGACTTATCTTACAAGGATAAACATTGGCACGAAGCTTGCTTCCTGTGTGCAACCTGTGGCGATTCTTTGGTCGACAAACAATTCGGGTCCAAAGGGGATCGCATCTACTGCGGACGTTGCTACGATGAACAATTCGCGTCCAGGTGCGATGGATGCGGTCAAATCTTCAGAGCCGGTAAGTGTGGTGCTGGGGGGAATGGGAATGATTGATTGTAGGTGGTAGTACTTTTATAAAATTTATTTCGTTTGTACATACATGTACTAGATGTGTTTACTCATAGTTATAAATAAAATAATATCAAGAGCGAGAGCGCAAATGGCAACAACACGACAACAAAACATACATATACATACTTGTTTATATAAATTATAATAATAAAGAAGGTTTAATAAATCACGTTTCCAGTTAGAATACGCTTTTAGGTGGCGATGTTATCATCGATTTAAAATAACTTAACAGCGAGAAGTGAAATAGATAAAAGTTGATTGAATTACTGCTGTAATACATAAAGTGTATTTAACAATATATTTGTTGTACTTTCTATTTTTGTTTGTCTATCTACGTCAGTAACAACGTGATTGGCGATAGAAAAAAAATTGTTTATAAGAATTTTCCTTTGCTAGATTATAAATTTATTAAAAGACAAATAGATAAAAGCGATCATTGCGTATAGAGCCTAGTTTAGCGACCCTCCTACAAACTTGGGTGAAAGGATTATTATTGGCGAAACTAAAATAGACATGATGTAAAAGAAACACCTGTAAATCAATGCTTTTACATTCAAAACAATTAAATTAACAGTTATTACAATTAATTATTGGTTTTATATATGATCATAATTTATTCGTCGCACAGGAGAAGGCGTTAATAAAATGTCACCTCTAGTGTTTTATTATAATAATAAATGAATTTATACAACACATTACTTCCTTTTTAGAAAATAGGTTCCGTGTATAGCCTTCTTAAGTACAAATTTAAATCATCTTTCTAAATTTTTACTTTAAATAAATTAGCAGTGTCACTTTTATGGCTTATAGTATTTTTGTCGTAAAAAGCTCCCAATATGGAAAACCTTAATAGGAGGGAAAATCTCAACTCGTCGCAATCTGTCATCTTTATAGCAGGTATTCAGTTTGTCCCCCTTTTTTTAAGCATTTCTTTATTAGTTCCAATAAAATAGTATGTCAAGAATGTGCAATAATAAATAATTTTTTATTTCATCCTAATAAAACCAGATTTTCTTATATTAACCAAGTGCTGTAATAATTACTGGGCGAATTTTTTATTAGCGCCTGCGGTTCTGTCACATTAGCCCCATATAAAGCGGTTTTTGAATCATATAATCTTATTAACGTCGGTATTTGGTAAAATGACTCACTTCAGCCAAATTCATTTTTATTTAACTTAATATTATTGATTGAATGAAAAATACCATGCAATAGCGCTGTGATTGACTGGAATAGTAAAAAAAACATTTTTATTTCGTTGAAGAATGGATTAGAATTAAAGTCAATTGCAAAAAAGCCAAAAAACATGGTCCTTCAGCAGAGCTGATTTGAAGCCAAGTTAAAGAGCCCGTGAAGTAATAGATATTTTACTCCGGAGATGATCAGGAAAATTTATGGCATGCAATGCAAACCTACACATTGCATCTAGAAAAAGCATGTGACAGTGAGGCAGTGCACTAACGATTAGTATTGAAATCTGACAAGTCGTAAGATGGACGCCTTGCAAATTTTAAATGAAAAATTATAAATTGCTGAGATGGATAAGGTGGATATAATCTTACTTAAAGTGAACTGTTTAAATCTGTTCAAATCCAATAAGGTTAAGGTTTTGCACATACAAATGGAACTTATCTTGTATAATAAATCTTTACTGGCAATAGTCCTGCTGACGCTCAATTTATAGATTATGACCCATATCAAAGGCATTGCTGCCAAAGATGTAGGATCACAGCAGCCATATTTACCAAAGATGATATTTCTTGACAAGTGTACTTGATTAACCTAACTTTTCAGTTACAGTACTTATTAATTTTCAGTGAGACCAACCGTGTATAAATACCAAAACTGAAAAATGTAGACTGTGATGCAACTTAGCCAAACTAAATCATGGTCAACCATACCCTGAAAATCTTGAACTCTCTATAAGAGTTTTAAAATTAAAAATGTATGTAATATTCTCAACCTTTATGTGGCTGATTTTGTCAGAAAGCTTCATTTTTGGAAAACTGGTTATTAAAATGTCGATTTCCTTTTCCAAAAATTTGATAAAAGAATTCATTAATAAAATACTTTTTAGGTTCTTTTTCGAAGTTCAATCTTTAAGAAAAAAACATTTTTCAACTTCAACTTCATTTTTTACAAAGTTCGAACGTTATCTTTTTACGAAAGTACGGAAAGACAGTTTTCCTGGCAACTTTTCTTACACGAGTGCGGACAAACGTTATTAGCAACGTGCATAAGAGTTAGCAATTAAAGAAATTTACCTTGATAAAATGAAAATTTTGCAAAAGAAAGTGTCACAAAAGAAGTAGTTTAATTATTTATTTCAGGGGTCGGCAACCTTTTTTATGTCGAGCGTGGCATTCATCAACATTTCTTTTGGCGCTAACGGACACCGCAAGATATGATCGGGCCAAACTTAGTTTCAAAATTCTCAGTTCGTCGGGCTGAACAAGAACGTTCAAATATAAATCCCCGATCCTCGAAAGACATGAGTAGAGAAGTCTCGAAGTGGCGACGGCGAGTACTCATAAAAATGGACTCATCCTGGGTGTTTCTGGCTAAAAATTGGTCCGTCGCTCTGCGTGTCACTTGGTCGGCGTCTGAATGCGAAATGATCTAATATGCCACCCTTGAGGGTTTTCATTTGGACTTTTCTATTCGTCTCCATGAACTGAACGGATTGAGACAGTTTGACCCGTTCGGGCGCGGTTGTTATGGTTGTCTTGCGTGGCCGTAAAGAAACAACTATCCCGCCGAACTCTGAGCCCCGGTGAAAATGCTCATCATACTTATGTTTACATTTATCTGAAATTTATTCGTTACGAGTCGCTTGAAACATATATTTGGCAGGCCAAATGAAACCACTATGCGAACGCTTTTAAAATCTACTTCCTAATGCACAGGTTGCCGACCTTTGATTTACCTTGAACTTAATTTAATATAGGTTGGTTCGAAATAGAGCTCTTTAGGTACTGTTTTAGGGATTTTTTATTTCTTAATTTTGAGATTGGGAAAACGTTAATGTTGCCGACCTTTGATTTACCTTGAACTTAATTTAATATAGGTTGGTACGAAATAGAGCTCTTTAGGTACTGTTTTAGGGATTTTTTATTTCTTAATTTTGAGATTGGGAAAACGTTAATGTTAGTATTTTGACTCGACGCAACAAGCTTTTTCGTTTTAATTGTGGTTAGTTTTTAGAGTAATTCTACATATTCTTTATTGATTTTTATTAAATATTTATTCATTGATAGTACAATTTATTATTATTATACATTTTAACGGCAACAGTGCAATTTATTTTTTAACCTTTATAAAACGATTTTGCACAAAAAGACAAAAGAAATCAACTTCAGTATTGCCAACAGAGAAATGTAGCCAAAAAATCTCAAATTGTTTTTAAGCTGCAAATTTTGTTAAATTAGATTAAATATTCTTTTTCTTCAAACGTAAAATAATTAGATCATATTTTGACTGAGGTGGCTGCGGAAAAATGCAACTTCTCCGCCGGCGACCGTTTTACTTTTCCTTTTCCCTCCATGGAGGGAAAAGTGTTGAATTTATGTCTGTCAAAACGTTTTTTTGTATAACAATCGAAACTACTCGCATTTATTAATCGCCTACTACATTTCTAGTATTGTATGCATAAATCAAACCCAGAGCTGAGTATCAAAAACACAAAAACATGGCAGCTTTATAATACATATTTTAAAGCGTTTGAAGAAAAAAATAGCATATTTAATTTGGAGGAGAAGTGACTTTTCCTCCGCATAAAATAATATACTATTTTGCAACCTGGAAGAGTAACTAAAACAATCGGATTTACTAACCTTGTGGAACAATTGCAAAATTTACCTAGGTTATGAAAAATAATTTCTAGGTTATGTTGATTTCTGTCAAATAAAGGTAAAACGTAACGAAAAAATTTCTGATATCACTTTTACAACGACTATTTTTCTTAAATGTTGTCGGTTTTCCGAAAACTTGTGGAAAGCTTTAAATATACATTGCTTTTTATATTTAGACATCGGTTTTCGCTTAATAACTCTCTCTATTTTTAATGTATATAAAATATTAATAAATTTTTGACGTTTGATTAGCATTTGTTTTTTAAATCTTCAAGCAACGCCAAATTAATGCCAACTTCAAGAACATTATGAAAAGTTTAAAATGGCTAGTTTTAAATTTTAAAAACATTACAAATCAAAAGACCCTAACAGTTGCCCTTCCCGGGCGTGAATGGATTCTACTATTTCTATTTTTCTTAAGCTCATTTCTTCATAGGATTCTTAAAGTGTAAGTAATCTTTTCAAGGATAGAATTACAAAGAGAGCTTTTTTACACAAAAGAGTAGTGTTAAAACATCTTTATCTCCTCAGCTTTTAAGAATCGCCGCTTTTAAAAGTGTAATAAAACGAGCTCTTTAGGAAGTGAGCTTTGAAACAATTAACTTTTAGAAAAAAGTGTTTGTTTAAGAAACTTTTCATAGAATGCGCTGTAGGATTGATATTTCTAGAGACCCTTCATTAGAGTCTGGCCAATGCGTTGCCACGGTGCCCGCCATTTTATATCACAATATTTCTGATATAATATTTTGATTTTGACATCCTAATTTTAATGGTAAATAATGTTTTATATACACAATCCACTATTTCGTGTTTTTTAATCGAGTCAAATACCTTCACATGCATGCCAATATTGGGCCACGTAACCATTTCTGTACTTTTCAAATTTGGCATCACGTGTTGTGATATAAAATGGCTACCTTGGCCAGACTCTAATTGAAGGGTCTCTAGATATTTCTAGAGTCACTACATCTAGTTACCTAGGCCGCGCTGGTAGATTAGAGTCGAGTTCCTAAATATGAATTGAGCTCTGTGTTATTTAGAGTTAAGTCACGTATGTCAAATTTTCCTAGTGACATTTCATATTTTGAAACTATTTATTAGCAGGTTGGTATCATGAAAACTGGTTTAATAAATTAAACTGTCGGTATGACAATTATATAAATCCAAACTTCGGTACAATTAATACTTTATTAAAAGCTGTGGTAAAATTGATATATCTACTATAATAGTTTTAAAAATTCTCTACAAACAGTAAATAAATGATAAGTGTGCGCATTAGAAATTTTTACGTGCATAAAAATAAACATGACAGCATAACCTAAAATTTATAACTGACAGTTGCTGAATTTTGTCACTAAAGTAAAAAGAGAGAAAAAAGTATCTCTGTTTCAGACAGCTTATTTTTTGGCCTAGAAAAAAATAGATTTTGACATCCGTGTCCTAACTCTAAAATAACACAGTTAAAGTTTTCATTTAGGAACTCTAGAGCAGAATACCTCAAAACGCAGCCATATTGACGAGAAGGGTGATTTTTAATAATGGACAAATTAAAACCAAGTTTTACGTATTTGACATATTAGAAGTTTGATCTTTCAGAATAAGAAAAACCTTTTAAAGTAAACGTGGATTTGATTAAATGCAATCAGATACAAATAATTAACAATTTCTTGATTCTTTTGCTCCAATATGGAGGCGTTTTGCGGTATTCTGATCGACCAGCGCGACCTAAGTGATTGGATATAGTGGGTCGTATTCTCATGCCACTATTAAGTTAATAGCATGTTAAATTACCATGGCGGCCAATTCTAACCTTTTCCCACCTATTAGAATTAGATAAAGCTATCTCTTTTTTTTTCGTTGATCTTAATTTAACTTTAGTTAAATACACCTTTAATAGTGGCATGCTGAGAATACGGCCCAGTGACTCTAGATATTTCTCACAACTGGGTTTTTGATGCAAAGAATTTGTTGATTTAAAGCAGGCTTGTACAGTTTTTGTTTCGGTTAAGATTCGGCGGGTTAATAAACCGCGACCGCCGCTGCAACCGCAACTTTAAAAAAACCTAATTTATCAATCTATTTATAATTTATAAACCTTCATTAACTACGTAAGGACGTAGCTTACGCATGATTGATGTAGATTTTGGTGGGGTTATTAGGACGAACAATCTTCAGTTAGGAAGAATAGGTTAAGTTTGGCGCTTAGAAGTTAGGTTAGGTCGGCATCGTTGTCTCTTGTACTTTTCGGAAACAGGGAACGCGTTTTAAATGCTTGAAAGATTGGAAGAATTTTGGTGTTCTGTAGTAACTTTTGTACAATGAATCAACATCACACAAAAGCTGCTTTTGAGAAACTTTTAAGATACATTTAAGGCAGTAGTTAACCACCTATACCCAATCTACAGAGCAGCATTAATCCACGCTTTCTACAGGAGTGCCTATTATAAAATTTCTAATTTTTGAAAACAATCTAAAATTTTATAATATATACTTAATAAATTATTTCTAACCATGACCCATAATTTGGCCGTTTACCAGGAAATAATAGCAGACCCCATTTGTTTCCATAGCTAACACTTATTTGCATTTTTGTAAGTAACGATGATATTAATCTGTATGACTGAAAATGAAATATATAGTAGTCTTAATCAAGTTAACCATTTCTGTTTTGGTTCCGTTTCTAAAAAATCCTATTCCTGTACTACATTGTTACATACATACTACATACATTGTTATAAAACAGGTGTGCTAATCCGCCAGTGTGTATTTCGTGAAAATTATGTCACTCAACTTGAACAACACCCAATTCAGTTGGCAGCGAACTATTGTTTTTAAAGTAAATAAAATCAAAGTAATGATTTTCCTGTAATTTATTGCGTAGCAGTTGTATACTAAATTCTAAATTGATCATAGTGTAAATAATGTATGGTTTTAGTGTTTAACCAATTATAATATTGTTCATAAATATAAGCGAACAGTTAACTGCTACCAGACAGAAATTTAAAGTTTATGTTTTATTTGCCCTTTACTTGAGAAATTTCCTTAAATTAAGTAACTGCTAAAAGCTTCCGGTATGTTAATTGCGTAATTATACATATTATTTAAATATCTATTAAATTAAAGATGAGTGGGAACGCGTTTTGTTAATTCTTAATTTAATTTCTTTTAATTTTCTTGAAGCATGATTTATTGCCTATTTTATTCTAATTAAATTCTATTCATAAGAGTTATAATAGTATTGTTATTGCACTCTCAAGCACTCTATAATTAAAATCGCTTCGACTCGCTATGGCTCCATTCCTTTTTTTTGCAGAATAATTATCCGTTTCATATTTTCGAGAGTCCAATGATTGGCGCTTTAAGGATAAATGATTTTTGTACATAAAGTGGATTGCTTCATTATATTTGCACCCCATAGCGAATCTATATGTTGAAAAAAGTGCCATTCTCTAGTCCCCCTTGTTCCGTTGTCGTCGTTTACAGTTGAAACCCGTTGGTTGGCGTATGTGTAACTAGGGCGGGCGTATTGAGAAAAATTGCCCAAGATAACATCGACATGCAATTTATACTGCTGCTTGCATTCAACTTTCTAGAAAAATGTGACTTTATTGGGATATATATCACAGGGCTCTGAAATTTATATCAGTTAACACTTCATGGAGTTTTTTTAACAGGTGGTTTTTCCTATCAAAGCATGAAAATTACAAACTTTTATGACGCGATGACGATTATAGTTTTTGACAAGGGATGTGGTAAAGACAATATTAATCTATTTTGAAACTGAATGCTTTGTGGTTAAGGAGTTCCCACTGCTGCTTCCATGTATGTTTAATAACAGTAGCTTACAAGGAAGGAAATTTTTATATATTTTCGTTAGATGCAATTGTATTAATTTTCGGTTCAGTAACCTAACTTTTGTGTTAACGCGTTTGTGTCATGCACGTCATTTTCGAGTTATCAAAACGTTTTGGGAATGTCTTTATGTGCTTCTTAATTGAGATATTTAAGCATTGTGTCGCGTTCAAAATATTTAGGAAAGGTAGACCTTTATAATAGTATCAACTTTAGTTACTTAGTTATTTGTAGCCATTCATTTTATAATCGAACATAAATATTGAGAAAAATATTTGTAATGAGTTAATTAGGTTATGCTTGCTTTTTATGATAACTAGTTTAAATATCAAAGTAGAGCGAGATAGCGGAAGTAGATGCGCATTCTAAATGATTGCAAATTGCTTCTATTGTTTAACTGTTTAAGTTTAACATTATTTTCTTTGAATTTGCATAAAAACGCGTCTATAACATTGGATAAGATTGCTTACCTACAGTGCCGTATTCCTATGAAATCATCCATAGACTTTGGCCTCATAAAAATGAAAATATCTAAGTAGTTGCTCTTATTACTTTTTATAGTTTTATTATGCCATTGAACGGACAACAAACGGCAATAACAATATAAAGCAACCTACAACATAATAACAATAAGTTGTCTCATAGAGAACATCCCGGGGAATCCCCGGACTAGGAAAACTGCACGTCGGCTGAATATAATACTAGCTTTTCCCATTTTTCAATGATGTCGCTCTCTTCAAATTTATTTTTGAATTTATTAAAACGTACGTATTGTTCTAATTAATTATATTCTATTACAAACAAAAATACGCGAAAATTATTCCATATTATATCCGCAAAACATGATATCATAGGTAATCAGAACATGATTGATACACGGTTAATATACTACTAGGTACCAACTGCTTACCCTAATGGGTTTAATAACCCTATGGGTTTGTAAGCTTTAGTAACTAACGCACTCTTAAAACACTGCTGTTTTTACTGCTTGTTGCTTTTGTTGAAATACGAAAAAAGAATTCAAGCTCGGATCCTCACCTCTCTCTCTTACATCGCGTAGTTGAATAGGGTTTGGGTCATCCAGCGCTAGGTAGCGCTGGCTGTCTCCACAGAATAAAAATATACCGAGACACATGAATGAATGAAAACACAATGCATGTACTCCTACTCCTGTATGCTGTGTTCCTACTGCAAGAGTAGGAAATGATATACTATACGGTCGCCGCAATCACTGCACGTTACGTCACAATATACCCGCTTCATCTCTTTTCTCGCGTCTCTTTGTTCAACACTGCAGTGCTTTTAGCACCGTATTAGTCTATTAACCGTGATATTGATATATGTACTTCTATTCATACACTTACATACATATACATATGTGCATAACCCTGGAGTATTTATTTATTACCCCCCCTCCCTCTCAACGTTTTAGATTTTTTTATTGACACCTATTTAAACGCTTTAATTTTATTGCGGAAGAATTTCCTTGTTGAAACCACTATTCCGATAATGTTGCGAGATGTTACTATAACATTATTGCAATATTGTGACTTTTGACTCAACTGTAAGAAAGATGCTTCATTTTTGTCTCAGTGACTTGACAGTTAGCAAAGGTGTATGTTCAGATGAAGAAAAAAACTGAAAACTGCACTGCTTCTAGATGTTCTCATTTCACTTTTATCAACACCAATTATCTAGGCCTAAGATTGGTTAGTGAAATTTAGAAATCTTCGAGCTTGCTGACAATTTCTTCAAAGCAGAAAGAAAGCAGTTAGAGATACCGAACTCTTTCTGGGGGTGTTCTGGAGCCTTTTTCTCTGAAAGCAGTAAGTGACCCCAATCCAGTAGGGGAATATATTCCAGAATATCACAAAGCTCCACGTCACCCGGAGTAAGGTCGCAACGGCTTTTCGAACCGTTTCATAATCTGATTCCCAATTTCCATCTGGACGAAACGTTTCAATGACGCGTGGACGAGTAACAAGATCCTTTTCAAATGAAATAAGTTTCTGATAAGTTAATAAACTCCAAGAGATTTTGAATATTTTTCAAAGCTGGGAAACCACACACCACACCTGGCGCATTCGAATGAGGAGTTGTGATGAAAGAGGCCCACGGGGAAATAGATACGTAAATATTTTTTGACGACTTTTGTTTACAATCTTCTTTGTGAGAAAAGTTTTCAAGATTTAGCAGCAGCTTTCTGTTCTGCTATCAGAAAAAAGGGCAACTGCAAATAGATTGATTCTACACACAGATCTGAATATAAAATTGAATGAAACAAACGTTACAAAATCATAAATTAGCAAAAATAATTTAGAATTTTTGACTTGAACTGTAATGTTGTATTTTTTTTAGTCGACCCTGCCTATGAAAACTAATTGAAATTTAAACTCGTTTGAACTTCGTAAACGAAAAACTACCCAAATGCTACGAAAACAAGTTTATGGAAGACCCTATTTTTAAGAACTTTCTTATTCATGGACAGACTTTTCCTCAGATTTACTAATTCCCCTGAGTCTGTTCTTTTGTTAGTTCAATAGTTTGCATTTTGTATCTAGATAAAGGATTTCACCATAGAAGAAGTATTTAGAGCGTAGATTTTCCCCGTTGGCCGTTGCATTTGGACTTACAGGTTCCCCATAGGTGGTGCATGAAAATTTAGGAGTCTTGGCGCTACAGTCACTATGTGCAGATTCTATAAGAATGACTCGCCTATAATCCCCACTAAGATCTTCAGTTTTCCCTCCGGTAGGTTTTGACACCCCCCTCTCCCAATAAGAACTCCATTTAAGAACTTTTAAAAACTTTTGAGCTAACAGGACAGATTCCATGGGATCAGAAAAATGCCTTTACAGCTGTTAACAATTATTGGTCGCATCTCGGTTTATCACGTTTAAAAATTTGATTATTTTTGGATATTTGATTTGCGAGTGCTTGTCCTACATTAGAAACATTTAACGATATACTACTTTAGGCTAACGGTTTTATTTAATTAATCTCCCCATTAGGAGCGTAAGAAGGGGGGTTGTTTTTCGAGATATTGAGAAAGGACTTTTTTTCGAGAATTATTGATCTTAGGATTCTCTGAATAATTGTGTCGGTTTGGTTTTCATAGATTCATCCTGCCACCAGAGGTAGCAAAAATGCTGACACTTTGCACCAGTTTTATTCCAATCCTATGCTGTACAAATAGAATGAGAATCCAGTGGCGCAGCAAGCGTTTAACAAAATCCTGCGACGCGTGAATGGGCTAGGGTAATTTACAATCCTTCACTGGCCTTCACCTTAAAGGCACCTGGTCAGCAAGACACGCTCGCGCTGCCCCGTTATGCAGTATCTAAAGGCGCTGGGTTGCAATGGGTGCAAAGCATGTTAATATTACGCCGATTACGATAGTACAATATGCTGCATTTAAATAGCTGTGGCAAAAACTGTCGAGAAAAGAATTATTCGCGGGAGGGGGGAGCAAAATTTGCACTTACAGCTCCTTGAGAGACCGAACAGAACTGATTCTGAAAATCTTGGAACTGTAATAAATATTTAATTTTATTATTAATCTAACTAAAAAGGGGAAGGATCGTCACATCTGTTCGTTAGAACAGAAGGATATGAGTTCGAATTCCAGTAATATGTTTTTCTTTGTTTTATTATTACTTTAAAACTTACAAAACTTTTCTTCTGAACTAAGCGGTGCAAAAACCTCATTTTACATGTATTCGATCGCCCCCCCCCCCTTCTTCTCATTATGCCAATTCGCTGATGATTGATAACTTGTCATTCATTTCATTGCTATTAATTTCCACCTTCAATAATAACATAATCTACTTTGCCTCTTTTCGCAATAAAGAATGGCCGCACCAAAACGTTAAAGCTCATTTCCTATGTTATTGTTTTCAAAAAACTATCTGGAAATATTGCAGTTTTTACAAATTTAAGAATTATTTCTTGTTTATTGTTTATTTATTCTAACACTTGAAAATTGGACCAACTCGAACTTCCGTCAAGTGACCTCCAGATAAGATTTAAAAATGAACAGCCATTGTCTTTTACACTTTTAGTTTAAACAATTAAACTCTGTTTGACAGATACGTATCTGTCAAACATCGATGTAATATACGTCAACTGTCACGCATTTATGTAGATCTAAATAAACTCTGGCTCGTTGTCAGGCCTACAAGCGTACTATTGAAATTTCCATTAGCCACAGAACATAAACTTATAATATAAAAAGAAGCCACGCTAGATTTCTGATTAACAATTCCCAAGAATATGTAATTTTTAGTCCTTCGGGCCGGATGTCCAAATAGACATTGGTATTATTCTCTTTAAACCAAGATATTGAGTTGAATTGATTATCTCGAGTCAACTCTGTTATTGTCATACAGTCAACTGCAAAAAAAGTAATGAAACGGCCTTCCTACTCTTTGCAAAATAGCAAGGTCTATTATCTCATAATTTGTGAATAAAAGTGAAAAACGATTGCAATTCAGTTTTTAAGGAAAAAGCTCTTTATTATTATTGCTGCGATACGAATAACGTGCATTTATCGAAATTTTATGCAAAGATTGTTTTATCGAGTTCGTGTTTCTGATCAGTTTATCATTGCGGCCAATTAATTTGCATCGTTTCTTACATAAAACTCCCTAACCATGAAAACTAATGATTGTTAAAGTTAATGAAGGACGTCGTGGTCGAAGTCGTAGTAATGAGTGATTTTTAAAAATGACCATAAATAAATTCAGCTTATAGTATACCTACATAAAATATGCTGCTACTACTACTACTACTTGTATTTTATTCTTTGCCTTTTAGGGGAACTAGATACTTGGCATACTTTGATTCCTCTTTTAAAAAAGACTAAACAATCATTTTGCTGGAGAATGTTGACTTATTACTCATTGTTTTATCTTTTTAAAATTTTCTTGGTTGCGAAGGTGAAAAAACATGAGTTTCATAAATATTATTTTTACTGCCTTAGCCATCAATGCCACGATGTATGCCTGGTACATGTCAATAATTAAATAATCAAATTATTGTTAAGTAACCGCGTAAACATATAAAAACTATTTTTAGTTCTGATGGTGGCATACTTTTTTTTAGAACTTGTACCTAGCTTATCTCTTGTCGAGATACTGACGCTTATTAATTAATTTTAATCGCAATTAGTATTAATTAGAATTGTTTTAAATAAACATTGCGCTTTTCTCCCAATTGGGATCATTATGACAAACGTTTTAATTTTGCCCATTTCTCTACAGATGTGTGTAGGTAGGTTAAAACTCCCAATTCAACCTTGCAAAGCTTATAATGTTATTCGATTTGGTTTTGCCTGGTACGAAACTTTAGTTCTTTTAAAGACTTCGTTGTGATGAGTCAAATACTCTTGTTCCTGTCAATTATTTAATCATTATCTTTCTCTCTGTATTTATGTGTGTTTGTTTTTTTTTAATTATCTCACATTTATATATGTTCGTGTCAACTCGCTCGTCCACATTCCACATTCGTGAGTTGTGTTAAATTAAAAAATTTCCACGGCTAATTAATTAAATGCAGTGAAAGTTTAATTTTGGTGATATTTTTCGAGTTTTGACTTTTTTTTTTGGAAAAATGGCTAGTGTCCTAAGCGATCAATTTAAAACATCGTTGAATTTGCAAACCAAAAAAGTTGGTGAAGATCGGATTAGACGTGCCAAAGAAAGGAACGAAGATGTTGCCATATTATCAATGGATTTCCCAGGGGAAAACAAGCCTTTCCTTTGCTCTATGGGAGAGGAGTGTTTGATGGGCGATGCTACGAAACTTGGTTTAGGTGCGTTGTACCGCTCTCGTAAATTAAAAGTAAAATCGAAAGCTGAAGTTGAAATTGAGAGGAACTTTCAATAAGCAATTAATATATTTGGTCTAGGTCGATTTTATTGCCTGGATTGTTTGTTTGTTGATTGATTGATTGATTGAGTGTGGAATGGAATTTTCAATTTTCATTTTCGTGTCGTCATGGTTAGATTGGGAATTTTTAGTAAATTACATCGTCAACGTCTTCTTTAATAAATATGTTGTACTATGTATAATATATCAATTTAATATACAAGGGCTATTCAAAGAGTTTTTTAATTTTTATGTTTTCCCGCGTTTTTAATTATTTATTCATATATTCTTATTTTTTAATTCTGGCTAAAATGGCGATAGTAAAAGAACGTAAGTGCGTATATTTATGTCAAGTTCACATACTTTCTTTCCCCAATAGCAAGCTTTTAATCGTTTTTCATTTCAATTGTCATGCTTTATAAACCGTTAAGAATACCGCAATAAAAACCATGACATTGAACTTGAAACCAATTGTTTTGTAATAACAATCCATAAAAATGCATTAAAATTTCCTTGACCATTATATTGATGTACTTAAAAAGCATGCTACCGTTTGCTTGAAGTACCCTCGTATAATTTTAATGACGACGATTAAAATTATTGTTTAACCCAAGCTGCAGATATAATAATGATTGAACATTTAACTTCCTACACAATTATTACAAATTTTAAATCCTTACACACTAATTATTCATTGTTTTAACGTGTGCTTTTAAAATATCAACTTCAAATTCATTGATTTTTAATTCTTGATCAATGTTGACTTTGCTCTCGATTTTAAGGAATTTCATATCCAAGTACAAATAATCCGTTATGCATGGAATAATTCCATACATTCATAATAATCCCTTATCGTAGTTAACATTGACCGTTTTTCTTGGTTAGTGAATCCCACACACACCACCAAATTTGGATGATTATTAATTATTATTACTATTATCCGTGCAAAAGCAAGCAACCTACTCGCATTTCAAAATATAATAATAATAAGACCGTACACGTTAGTTGTACGCCTTCGCAGCAATTCTTTTAGAGAAAACCACTTGGAAATTGTTTCTCGATCATTCTAATTAGGTGTATCAGGCCAGGTGTCGAGAGAAATGTGGAGGATTTACAATATACAATGCACCAGAAGAAGTGAGAGACCACTCCCACCCTACAAATAATAAATAAAACGATGACATGTTTTTTTAGTATTATGTACTTAGTCACGCTATGCTACTGGCACGGTATGTTACGTTTAGAAACAATAAATGAAGAGCCAAGGTGACTCTAAAAATGGAAGAAATGGGATCTGTCTGTGAATTTTTTTCTATTTTTCTGTTATTCCACGACTGCAACTGATTGAATTCGTGAGATTTCATTTATTGTTAAAACAAACTCGCGATGGAGGTCCGCGTTCACGACACGTTAAGCGGAGGAAGTGGAAATAAAGAAAAAGCTAAGAATCTAAAATTACTCTATTTGAGGTGTTTCCTCGAAATGAGAAACCTTCCAAAAATAATTTCCTCGCCGAAAATAACGAAGTACGTTTTTAAAACTTTTTATATTATAGAAAGGCAGATACGATTGACATTTGTAGCAGCTGCAAAGATATAAATTATAACTAAGGTGTCTTAAATGAGATTGTAACTATGCTAATAGAAGGAGCAAAGAAAAATTATGAGATTTCCTATGATAGGATCCTAAGAACATACCTAAAAAACGCATCAAACACAGATGTGGTAAAATCCATGAAAATAATTTCATACACTAACAGTGTATGAAATTATTAGTGTTGGAAATATTTTGTTAAATTAACTGCAAATTTTAGTTCCCGCAGGTCCACTCCAATTTTTTGTTAAATCAACACTCTGCTATAGTGTCAATAACAACACCTGCATCTTAATTATAATTAACAAAATATAACTGCTAAGTACAATCATAAGGGTTTACTTTATATTTTCAAACTTGGTTGGTAGTAATAACGTGCAAATGCAATTGTTACTCCTACTATTGTAACTTCTAATTCTTTGTTTTGTGATTTTAATATATTTTTTTATTCATTTTAATAATCGAAATTTGTACTAACTACTATGTTTAAATGCTTATTTTACTTAAATATGGTGTTACTTATGCATTACTGCGAAGTTACGTTTGTCATTTATTTGGATAAGCTGATAACAAATCAATCTTATTTTAACAAAAAAAGAAAGTTAAACTTACAATTTATTAGTTTTAATTTTGATAAATACACTAGTTACTTTTACATCATTAAAGATAGATTCATACTATTAGGCATCGAATGTTTCAAGCACGGAAATTTAAAAAAAGATTATTTAATGTATTTGCAATTAAACTATTCATATATTCTGCATGATTCTATACACTAATTAATAGTTTAATTACAAATACGTTAGACACTACTTTTCAGCAAGGAAATGCTCCGTGTTGAAACTTTCGCCTGATATAATATGAATGTAACTTTTCTGTAAAAAATATTTTAAGTTTAAAACTTCACAATAATTTTGATTATTATTACTTTAAAAGCATACAAGCCTTTATGTTTAAACAAACAAAACTTATACATATTCCAATTTATTACCAATTAAAGTTAATATGTTTATTGAAAACTAAATTTAATATTTGCTTGAAAATAATGTTCTAACCATCTTGAGGAAATTATAAGAATGCTGTTAACATTTCAATGTAATTTAAAGTAAATTTAAAGTTGAGATGTTAATTAATTTGATACCTATATATTAAAGAAGGATAGAAATTAAAAAATATTATTTTTTTTTGTAGTTTTATTGCATTTATAATCAACATTTAATTATAATACAATAATATGTGACATTATACGCAAGATGCAAAAGCATAAAAGTAAAATGATAAATAAAATAATAATAGTAATAATAAAATAGATAATAGTATTATACAAATATACTATAACTATCAAAAGAATTATATCATAAAAATATAGTAATATAAGGTATAATAATAAAGAATACCTATAAGACAATATTATAATACATAAAAAAAATTTTTAGTATTTTTATTAGATATAATAAACATTAAGATATTGAAATACAATAATATGGTATTATTCAAAATATGCAAACAGATAAAACATAAAACAATGATAAAGTAATACTAATGGTAATAATAAAATCATAATACACAAATTCACTTACATACATAATCTGTCTATTTATGGAAAGACGTAGCAGCAGTTTTACATTTCTTTGGAGGAGTGGCCTGTAAAACTTTTTCTTATTATCAAAATTAATACATACATTGCTTGATGAACTAGATGGTGGTGATAGAGTAAATATTTATCAGTACTACATCTACTATATTAGTACCATGTAAAGCCTTTGAATATGTTGAAAACGTGAACTTTCAGTTTTGAAAATAATAGCTATTTATGTAACAAGTACATAATGTAGGACATTATAGACAAGCCCAGTTTATGGCCGAGCGAGCGAAGCGAGCAAGGCCTATAAAAAGGGCGAGTCTATAAGGTCCGATTATGTAAGAGTTGCATACAAAGCTTTATGTTCGATTCCTAAAATTAGGTAAATATAAAAAAAAATCAGTTTATAAATTTGACATCTATTCTTGACAGAAGAAAATTTGACATGTAATATACAGTTGTCATACTTTATTTTACTACTATATACTTTATTTTACTACTATCACTTTATTTTACGAGTACAATAATAAGCCAGTTCACTGCCGCAAAACAATACAATAAACAGTACTTTATAATGCAATCGGACATAAAAATTGTTTATTAGTTAAATTAACCAAATAGTAAAATAATGAAACGAACCTAATAAGTTTACAACTTCTTTTCGTTGAATGACAAAATTTAATACAACGCCAGCAGGTGGAATATTTATAAAACCTGGACGTCCTGGACACACAGTAGCTCCTTCTACCTCTTGTATTTCAAATTCTGATGCAAGTAAATCAGGAAAGGCTTTTGAAGCTACAAATAAATTATTTGTTATCGAAACCTAAAAAAGAATTATAATAGTATATTATGCAACGAGCACATAATGATGGTTATTAATACACGAGTATGACATTTACAACACGAGCGAAGCGAGTGTTGTAATTCATACGCCATTATGTGCAAGTTGCATACACTATTTCTTCTGCGACTGTAACTAATTTATTACTACCGAACCAAGAATTCGATTACTGAAAAAGTGATTAGGAATGCCAAAAGAAGATGGCTCAAAGAAGAATCGAAGAAATGGTTTAGTATAAGAGACAATATGCACGTTTATATAAAGGTACTCCATACAGAACTTACCCATAAATTACACAATATCCAATTTGACATATTAGATTTTGACATTAGAGAAACTGTCAGTCACATTAAATTCAAAAAATACACCACACAGAAAAATAAACTTTATCGACTTGTACAACAAAAACGTACACTACAAAATAACCTTAATTGTCAGAACACTGCAAACTTTTATCCTTGTTTCATAAACTTGTCGAATATAACATTCAATGACAGAGAAACACAATTTCTTAACAAAGGTTTCAAATTTTGTCCTTTTCCAAAATTTACCAACAAAATTAAAGAAATTTTGGCCGTTGAATGCGAAACTATACTTAAGAAAAATCATAATAACTATGCAAAATTCCAAATTTCGAATTTGTTAAAAGAGATGTCTTTGAAACAGGACAAAATGTACAACACATCTAACATATCACTTCTTCAATCTATAAAACAGAAAATCACAGAGAACAATCTAATTTCTGTTAAAGCAGATAAGGGTAACACTTTGGTAATTCTTTCAAAAGATATTTACATACAAAAAGTTAATGAATTTATTAATAAAGAAAATTTAGAAACTTTAAACAAAAACCCAACCACAAAATTCCAAAAAGAAATAAAACAAGGTTTAGAAAACTGCAATATCTGCTTTTCAGAATTAGAAAAGCAACAAATCATTAATAAAAACCCACAAATACCTAAAAAACCCACAAACAGAATATGCCAATAAGACCAGTTGTATCATACATCAATGCACCTAATCACATTTTATCCAAAAAACTGAACCAGATTATTAACACGATAGGTTACAAATCGAAACACTCTGTTAGAAATTCATTAGAATTAGTAGATAAGCTGCAAAACATACATCTTCCACCACATTCACAACTTGTTAGTTTTGATATTTGCAGCATGTTCTCCAGAATACCCCCACAAGAATGTATTCCTTTATTAGATAGTTTCTTGATCAATAGTAATATAGAATTAGTTAAAAGGTTAGAGTTAATTCAATTATTTGACCTTTGTATAAGTCAAAATTATTTCACTTTTAATAACATAATTTATTTACAAAAGGATGGTTTACCTATGGGTAATTCTCTAAGTCCTCTATTAGCTAACATATTTATGGACAAGTTTGAAGATCGAATATTTGAATTAAACCTCTCTAAACACATTATCTTCTGGTTTCGTTATATTGATGACATTTTAGCTTGTTTTGACAGTTCTTTTGAGGTTATCAATGAATTTTTAATTCTTATAAACAGTATCCACCCTAATATAAAATTTACACTAGAAACAGAACAAAACAGGGCTATAAACTTTCTAGACTTAAATATCAAGATTAACGCAGACAATCTATTTGAATTTTCCATATACAGAAAACCAACACAAACAGACATAACAATACCAAATGAATCTTGTCACCATAATACACATAAAATAGCAGCCTACAGATCATTAGTACACAGAGCTTTAACTATTCCACTAACAAAATCAGATTTTAGCAAAGAGATATCAACCATTAAACAACTAGCACATGCAAATCATTATAATCCGAACATGATTGACACTTTAATTAAACAAAAAGATTATAGGTTAGCTATCAAAAGAATATATCCCATTGACAATCAAACAGAAGACACAAATTACATATCTATAACATATTTTGGCAAAATATCAGAAAAAATTGCACATATACTAAGAAAAACCAACAATTATAAAATAACATTTAAAACCAACACTAACACTTTTTCATTTTTATTTAATGCTAAAGACAGAACACATGATATCATGAAATCGGGCATTTACCGTTTAAATTGTTCTTTTTGTAGTTCGGTATATATTGCGCAAACACTTCGAAATTTTGACATAAGATATAAAGAACACGTACGTCATTACAAATATAAACATCCTGAAAAATCGAATTACGCCAAACACCTTTTAGAACAAAATCACACAATGACTCCTCAAAATAATATTAAATTCCTACATTTTTGTAATAACAAACGCAAATTAGACATTTTAGAAGCCTTTGAGATATACAAACACAAACTCAGGGTACCTTTAATGAATGAACAACTTGAGCTCAGTAATTCTCCGTTACTGGAAGTATTAGATATTTAATTATGATGATTATTATTATTTTATCTAGTTACCTATTTGTATCCACCTTAGCGACGTGTTTGTTTATAATTATATTACCTTTGATAATGACAGCATAGCTGTCGAAACAATATTGTCAGGTTATATTTTAATAAAACTGTGAAACTTTTAATAATCTTTTTTTATTTCATTATTACTTCTACATGGACTTCTAAAACTTTTATAAGTTAAAACCTTAATCTATGAACTATTACTACTAGTATTACTACACTACACAACTACTAGATTGTGTTGATTCGATAAGCATTATGAAAGCTTATGAGGAATTTAATTACTTCTCAAAGTAGGCTTAGCAAATTGGTTAATATATATATACTTCACAATAATCAAACTGCCACTAATGTGGACTTCCATCCACCATGGCGTTTTAATGAAGTGATGTCTCCCCCACCATCAATTAGTAGTGTGGCAGAGGTCCTACGGAAACAATGCCCTGTATATAAATGTGAATTAGGAATTTGTAAAAAGGTCGCTATTTGTTTTCCCATATTTCCAAACTTATTAATTCCTACCTTTTGTACTGTGAACTTTCCATTTTGATAATTTAGGAAGAAGGAATCTGTAATAGTGTTTTTTGGGCTAATATTGATGTATTTTTTGCATATATGGTAATATGAACCTGTAACTGTGAATTTACGTACAGTTTTAGTTTTTGTATCATGTATGGTTACAAGAATAATCGATTGCATGTCATTTACATCATTATATTTTAATTTGTGTAACTCGTGTCTTCTACATGCACCCATTATGCCAAATATTAATGCTACCTTTAATAAAAACATGAATTTAAGTTTTTAAATAGCTTAAATTAAAAATTTAAAATTGACTTACTTTTACAAGGAGGTATTTATTATCTGGTCCCTTATTAATAAAGGTTTTTACTTCATCGCATTTAAATGTTTTTGACTTTTTGGTTCTGAAACCTTCTGACTTCCGCTTTAACAGAGCTTGTAATTTTGCATAGGTTCCTATGTTAATCTGGTGTTTGATGTTTAATGTTGATTTTAGCATTGAGTAGCGGCTCCACAAACTAGAAGACTATTTTGGTTGCAAGCTCTTCAAAGTATACTATTAAGACGTTTTCAGAAAATGATGTAGTTTGCTTTTTATTCTGCCAATCCATAAATAATTTATAAGCATTTTCATACAGCTTGCGTGATTTTCGTAGTAATAAATCATCATATGTTTGATTTGCTTTTTCGACAATTTCAGGCGGTGTTAATTTTATATCTGCATAATCTTCACTATCACTACTGCTATCCATTATTAATTGTTAAATTAAACAACTGTCAACTACCGTTGTCAACTGCGTGACGATTTTTGTATATACTAACTTTGGCTTGTTCCTAAGCACGAGCACGACCTCCTCGATTCGACGCCGACGTTTGACGTCTTTATGCGGCCTGTTCATTTGCCAGTTTTCGGCGTTCTCCGCTTGGCGCCACGTCCCGGGGGAATGGACGCGTTCAACCGTTCGATTTTATCCGACGCATTCACACATCCAAATGTACACTTAGCAAAATGCTTGGAATGTTTATAATCTGTGATAATATTTTAAAATAAAATCCGGACTCTTTTGAAGGTTATTGTTAAATATTTGACTTTTCTAAACTTTATTCAGTAATTATTCGATATAGCGCTACGGGTTTTCGTTCGAGAAACGTTATAAAAACAGTTAAAAATTATAAAATATTCTTATCAGATGACACAAACACCATTTTTAAGCCATTTTCACGTAAATACAGCCAACTTTTTTAATAACTGTAACCTAACATCATAACATTCTAACCTCAAAATAGCCATTTTGACATTGTCTTTCTTGTTAATTACCGGCGACCAGCGCGATGTTTTTTCGGATTATTGTTCTCTAAGTTATCCTCTACAACTCAATATAATTGGTTTACCTGGGTTCAGAAGGGTCCGTATATCGAATAATTAATCTTTATTCTACTTTATAACGAATTTAGTGCGTTTGCTTTTGTTTGATAAGTTTTTGATTTAAAAATAGTAATTTTACTGAAAAAAATGCCAATTCACAACAAGAAGTGCTATGTGTTACTTACAGAAATTACAAAAATGCAACGAGTTTCTTCGCATTTTCTTCCAATATTAGCTTACGAAATAGGTGGATTGAAAATTTACATCTTCCTTCTGGTAGGATTTAAACATATACTTTAGTAAAATGTTCATTTATTTTACTTTATACATTTTCTAAATTACATCGTATTTAGTGCATTGTACAGTAGAAAGGGACAGTCCGGACAGTATAGTTAACGTAGAATTTTAATTTATTTCAGATACGAAAATACCCGAAAGTACTGTTATCTGTAAATTACACTTTAAAAGCAGTTGCTATAAAGACGGATCTTCTGGTTGAAAGTTATTAAAATGTAATGTGGTGCCCTACAGTACATACAGTAGATATCTGAAGCAACCATTTGATATTCTTGACTCTCATTGGTCAACAGCTCGTTATTCTTGACTCTCATTGGTCAACAACTCATTGCATAATGAACCTCATTATGCAACGACTTTTGCATATATAATAGTTGAATTAGAATACAGGAGTAGAAAAATAAAATAATTCCCCAGTCTTATCATTAAAAGCCATTGCATAATAACTAATAAGCAATTTGTTATGGTGCGTTGCAGACCTAAAAAAGTAAAAACATTGAAAAATTGAAATACATATCGGACAATACTCGGAATCATTTTTATACTATTAATACAAAATACAGAAACATTCCATGCTCTTTTTATAATGTTTTTTAATAATGTGAATTTGAAATTATACCTTGCTATCAAGGAGTATATTACATGCAAATGCAATTTCTCTGAGGTTCCCCATTGTATTTGACGCCTTTGAACTTTGTTTTTAAACTATAATAATAACTTCTATATAGTGAAAAACTCAAAACAATTGAATTTTTAGATTTTTGATTTGAGCCTTTAAGATTTTTTACTTGAAATTTTAAAACTACTTCTATAGTTTAAAAAGGGGTTAGAAGAGTCAAATACAATGTAGAACCCCAGAAAAAGTTGCATGTATGCATAAATAAAACAGTATTATGATTGTTATTAATATCATAGCGCCGCATAATTTCAAATTAAAAGAGCATTATAAAAAGAAAATGAAAACTTTATTTATAATATATACAAACACAAACATCGAACGTAGCTAAAATCAGTTGAAATAAAGGTGGTACATTCCAATTTACCATTAAATTAAAATCCAACGTAATAATTTTTTAAGGGTGTAGCCAATGCCGTCGGTTCTGGAATGGTCTCAAACAAAATTATAAATTTCGTTTGTATTAGACTTGTTTTCTTCGGAATCAAATCAACAGGACTTGCAGTCAGAAATTTTATTAATAGAAATTATAAATGTACACTTACCATTGTTAATGACAAAAATAGAAGCACACTGCAGCACAGAAATAATTTTTAACAACAATAAATTAATATGCAACACGAACGAACAACCAACATACTTCCACAAAATGAACGCATTAAAAATCTTACAGCACGGACTGGCGAGACATATGTAATATATTTTATGCTGAATCAGTAAAATTACAACTAAAAGATGTTAATTTGAAAACAGTCAGATTCATTTTAAATTCTTATTCACTAAAAATAACTTTACATTTAACTAATAATGCTATTCTTTTTTTGCACTTAAAATAGTGCATGTCTTACTACCATTTGATGTAAAATTGACTTATTTAAACTTAACATCTATGAGTAATTTAAAAAATGCAAATTTCATTACAAAATGTTGTTATTATTGACTCTTGAAAAGTTACTCTTTCATTTTTGTTAAGAAAGAGTAGTTTTTACAAAATATTTCCAACAGTGTAGATAAATGGAAGGCACTCTATATATTATATACAGTCTGTAAAACTTTGGTTAGTTTATAGAAACTTATAGCGTTTTCAATTGACTGCTCTGTAGTGCTCTTAGATTGCTCTGAGAGCAAATTCCGTATTCGATTGGTTCACCTCACATTCCGGTCATCGAGATTTCCGTGTTCGATTGCGGCAAGCGCTCTGTATAAAAGCACACCGAGAGTACACTTCATTGATCTGTCCTACGAGACAGATCAATTCAG
The DNA here is from genome assembly GCA_929113105.1 of Agrypnus murinus. Classification (NCBI taxonomy): domain Eukaryota; kingdom Metazoa; phylum Arthropoda; class Insecta; order Coleoptera; family Elateridae; genus Agrypnus; species Agrypnus murinus. The sequence goes on along the minus strand of OV816028.1, from coordinate 133,195,391 downwards.
ATCAAAACAAAAACCTAACCTCTAATTCATTCGTATCTGCGTTACTGTAACTGGCAAAAGGTATTCACGGTATTATTATGGATGCCGAAAGGTGTCGTTTGGCTTTATTAGAAGTTTTTATCATCACAATAAGGACATTGAAGCTTTTATTGAATATTTAAATGAGAAACAGCCATTGAAATCACCAATGGCCAGAATCACTCTTCAATGAATCTAAGGTCAATCTACATAAGAGCAATGACGTTATACCCTTTTTGCGAACAACCGCAGAGCAATCTGCAATTGAGCAATCCGGGCTCCAATTGAAAATACTATTAGTAAATTACTCAACTATAATTGCATTTAATAACAGTTGACATTAATTTTTTGAATATGAGATGTTACTAACCTACTACAACACAAATATAGGAGAGGCACAAAAAGACCGACTGGTACTTAGGAAGATCAACGTGTGGAAAAAAGATAAAACATTAATTTGAAATGAACAGGCTAGAAAGTAAAAGGAGAAACAGAAATAACTAATGACAAAAAAAGAATGGAGCTCATGTGCTGGTGCTCTACTCTTTTCCTTCTCTTTTTCCTTGGCATAATACTTGAAGAAAGTATTATGCCTTTCTGTTCTATTTATTAAATTTGCATATAACAGTAGTGAACTTACAGTCTGTATATAAAAACTACCTTTTACATTTGTACATAAATTTATAATCATAAAGAGGAATAAAGAAAATTGCAATATATTTCACAGCTATAATGTACCAGGATAACTGTATACAACTCAAAATGTGCCAAAATCTTATAAAATTGCTTAACAAATTCATTATTGAAGTGTCAATTATAAAGAAGACATCTAAAAGAGCAAGGTGACTCCTGAGTAAATCAGTTTAAACCGAAATCAAAATAGCAACAGGAAAAAGACCCCATAAAACAACAAATTTATTTTCGTTAATTATAATTTATTATTACAAAAACATTTTTCTACAAGTTTAATGTTTTTGCTACAAATTGACAACTTCTGTCATTTAATAAAAGCAGCCAATAATAAATTTTCTTTTTTACTGTTTTTGTTGCTTCAAATAAAGACTCGTTTTATTATTACTGGTATTATTAATGGTCAGACGGAAATAACATTGGCCATTATCGATTTACTATTACTGGACTTGAATTATATGTAAAGCAGCTCTTGTTAAAATGGGATTTATCTATTTACAAAAATAGGTTATGCATTTTGGCATGAGCCACTATAGCAGCTGTTATAACAATTTTGTTCACGAAATGGTTAATAAAATTTAATTTTAAAATTTATAAATGGCATTTAAGGAATTTAAAATTGGACTGGTTTAATGTTTCTTAAAACAAAATAAATTATGTAGAACCAAATTATTCTTTAAATTATTAGTACATACTTTATGCATTTGTACAAATTGATTTTACAGTAAAACGGAGTATATAGAATAGATGCCTGTTTCCTATTCTACTAAATATGTGCATGTGAGACGCAAACATCCTTAAGGAAAGGGAGCATGTGCGGAAGGGTAATGTTATGGCAATAACCACGCCCGTATGACGAGCAATAGCCAAGCCTCCCTCCTTTACATGTCAAAATGAGAAACGTCAATTAGTTTTAAATTCTAGCAAAAACGTTGTTATTGCAAGTATGCAATAAATATCTGTCTTTCTCAGATTTATAGCATAGATACTATACTATACTATACAGTTAAATATCTTTGAAAGTAATCTTTGTTAAAGTCCGTTTACCGAGACCTGTCGCAAGACGTAAACACACTTGAAGTTAGCTGTGCGTGTTACCGTGTGCGCTTAACTCGCTGTTACGGTTGCAGCGTAATATGGCATGGAAACTGATTGCATTATACGTGTTTCCGCATTTATGTAAAGTAGTTTAACCGTTAATGAGACCACGTGCGCGCCGACCAATAGCATCGCTTATAGTTTGTTTAGTGCTAGCTTCAAGTGTATTTACGTCTTGCGACAGGTCTCGGCAAACGGACTTTAAGAGTATTAATAAATTGATATTTTCAAAGCAGTGTTGCCAAGTTAATAAGAATGGAAATGTATTGGAAAAGTTAATGTATATCTTGGCTGTTATGGTTGGAAATGAAAATTTCTTATGGAAGACAGAGTATAATGAGAATATTTAATCTTGTTTCAGGTACTAAGAAAATGGAATATAAAACTAGACAGTGGCACGAGAAATGCTTCTGCTGCTGTGTATGCAAAACTCCCATTGGAACCCAGAGCTTTATTCCTAGGGAGCAAGAGATTTATTGTGCCAAGTGCTATGAAGAAAAGTATGCCACTCGCTGTATCAAATGTAATAAGGTAAGTAATGACAATTTTTATTTACGATATGGTTTTCACCACTGAAATAATGAAAAGATTTTTGACTTCTCACGGGGAAAAAGTACGTTAATAAATTTACTGACTTTTAAATACCTAAACAAATGTTATGTTAAATTTTTTAAGTCTAAATTTAAAGAATTAAATATTTCTTTTCCATTACCAATGTTTAACTCTCTGACACCTTTTCAACAAAATATAAATCCACCAGATAGTATTTGAGCCTAGTGTAAACTAGTGAAGTTATTTATGTATTGTTATGCATAATCTTGATGTTTTCTTGTGACTATCTTTGTTTTTATTTCACTGGTGACATGCCACATTAGATATACATGGTCTTTCACATAATAAACGTAATATTTTAATTGCTTCTAGTTAATTAAAACTTCTATAGTAACAAGTTTTTGAAAGTTTTATTATGTTAATGTTTATGACTTTTGGTTCAATGATTTTTTTTGTCTAATGAAATTTTAAGTCCAATTGTATTTACTTTGACAAAAGTTTTAGTTCAGTAGACTTTATGCTTAATGATACTTTTGGCTCAGCAGGACTTTTTGTCCAATAGATTTTAACCTTAACTAATCAGTGAACAATAGGGGTTGTTTTAAGTTACCAATAGGAATCGTCATTTAAGTTTATCCAGTTGTTGCGTTTGTAAAATAATATACTATGTATAGGATTAAGCATAGCTTATTTATTGGTCTGACACTTAGATACGCAAGATCAGCTGATTTTGGTGTGAATTGCTACAAAATCAAATCTTGTTTGAAATCATGGCAAAGTTTTTTCTAATGGAAGCTAAAGAGACCATAAGAGCAATTTTAAATTTTGCATCAATTTAGTGTTAATATTAGACTAAGTCATACACTCTAAATTGGTATACAACAATTAGGCAGAGTTTACTTACTATATCTTGGAAATTTTCTTGATCCTAATAATTGCTGATATTCAACAATTCTGAAGTTTCTTAAATTCTCATGATTGCTAATTCCAAAAGTAATAACTGATTTTAAAAGTTCTTATTCGACAGTGCATTAGAAAAAGGTATTAGTATTAGAAGTGTGACTTCGATATAAAAAAATCTGTGTCTCACCTTAGTCCAATCTGGACACTAATCCGATTATCCAAAGAAATATTATTTGCTGCTTCTCATTTCTTCTCCACTTCTATTATAATATCGATGTGTTTATTAGGCCAGGTATTCTTAATTTTTGGTCCATGGAACACTAGATAAAGTTAATTTCACCCTTCAATTTTTCATATATCTATAAGTCTGGAACCTGAAAAACGATACCCTTCTTTGTGAAAATAAATTCAACACTTTCAAGTGTCAAATCAAACTCAAACCCAACTGCCAATGGAATACAAACAGAACTACATCACAAAAATAATAAAATTACCAAATCTTACCTAAACATTTTTCGTTCGGATACTACATTACCAAAAAGATCCGAATTGTTAGCGAATGAAGCAAAAAGTGCCATTTAATGCGGTTATAGAATTCTACAATAGATAACGACAGTAAAAAAGTTAGTTGTTCTACATGACACGGAGTCCATCTACTGAATGGCTTGTTTATGACAAAGGGCACCTTATTTTAATTTTGTTGACTGAGGAAGTTGTGATACTAAGACCTTAGGGTAAATTAAACTTACGTACGGGTCAAGAAATATTTAAAAAAATAATTAAAAACCCATGTACTACGCTATGCGACAGGCACCCAAAATATCCATTGAGGGCATGTGGGTGCTCGCAATCACCGCTTTGTTGACCACTGGTTTACATAAACCGAAACAGTTAGGTTCAGATCTATACAGTAGATATTTTTCTAATTAAAAAAAAATAGTACATTGTGTATCAAGTGCGTGAAGTAGACTTTTTTACACAAGCGTGGAGTTTGCGGAACGAGCGTAGCGAGTGAAGCAACCACGCGAGTGTAAAAAAGACTTCACGCACGTGTTGCACACTGTACTTTTTCTACGACCGACCGTACGAATAAAACAAATTAAAGATACAAAAAATAAATTAAAACTGTGTACAATTTTCCAATGTTGTCTTACCTTACTTAATAAAAATGTAGCATCAGGCGCTTCCTTTATGAACTTGAGAATATGTTGTTTTTCTAAAACACGTGATTTCTTCGGAACATATCCTTCATTCTTTCTTTTCAAAAATGCACGAACTTTCGTATAATCACCAATGTTTATGTTATGTTTGATGCTGATGGTACTCTTCAACATGGAATAGTGACTCCAGAGTGTTGATGATTTGAAGCTTTTCGCCAGTTCTGACAAGTTAGTTAACACATTTTCCGAAATGAATGAATATTTTGCTCCATACGCCACAACATAAATTTTTCATACGTGTTCTCGTAAATTTGCAGAGATTTTTGCGGCAATAAAGATGCACTTGCTGCGTTTGCTGCTGCTGTTATATTTGTTGGTGTAGACGGTCTTTCTGTACACGATTCCATAATTAGCGCGCACAATACCCAAGAAAAACGCGAATGAGTTTGACGTTTAAACATCAAAAAAATAAACTTTTCTAATGCACAGCTATCTGTGAATTTTCCATCTGTGTCGAAAAGTGTATTAGCTCTTATGGCAGCGATGCGTAAAATAAATCCCATAAGAATAGCATTGCACTTTACGCATCGGTATTTAAACTTGAACTTCACGCAATTTTAACGATGTGTAAAATTGCATTTTAGAAATGGGAGTAGAAAAAAATATTTTTGCCATGAGCGTGTATACTCAAATATCCAAAATGCTTTGTAGGTGTTTCATTTTTGATGTTCCAATGTAAAATGGATACATTTTTTAAAGCATTTATTTTAAGAGCACTTAACTGCTGCCTCACTATTAACATGAATGAACTGAATGTTACAATATAAACATCTGTCTCCATGATAAACAAAATGATCACAATCGGCAAAACATTTTGCTATGATATTGTTCCTTTTATTGGAAATGCATGATTAGATCAATCCAGCTGACCTAGCAATAAAGATGCCTATTGCTCTACTTTTCACTATAGAGCATAATGACACTGAGCAAAGCCATCCGGACCGACATGATATTGAGCCTCGATTGGGGAAAGATTTTTTGACTCCAGGATCGATCTCATGGTGCCCTATGACACCTTGATGTTGGTGCCTGTAATAAAAAAAACATAGATAATATTGTACTTTTTAAACGAAAGACCTTGTATATGTTTTCTCTACATAATGTTTTATATTTTATAATTTTTACTTTTATAGCCTTTTTTAACAATATTGCATTACTTTTACAGGTAATTACAAGCGGTGGCGTAACATACAAGAATGAACCATGGCACAGAGAGTGCTTCACATGCACCCACTGCAACACAAGCTTAGCCGGTGCACGCTTTACAAGTCGCGACGACAAGCCATACTGCGCCGAATGTTTTGGGGAATTGTTCGCAAAACGTTGCACAGCATGCAACAAGCCAATTACAGGCATTGGCGGCACCAAATTCATCTCATTCGAAGACAGACATTGGCACAATGACTGCTTCTTCTGTGCATCTTGCCGCACGAGTCTAGTAGGTCGTGGTTTTATCACTGACGGCGATGATATCATATGTCCCGAATGCGCTAAACAGAAATTGATGTAGGTTTAAGCTGTAAACATAGGCTCTTTTATTTGATTCAATTTATAGGTTGTCGTATAACTATTATCTTTTTTGTTTCTTTATTTTTTTTTGTCAAATGTGAAGAACAATCAATTTTATTGTTTTTAAACTAGGAATTTGCTGATTGATATGTTAGATGAACGTTTGTTAATTATTATTATTGATAGCTTTCTCATCTAATAACAGACATAGTTTAAACTGACATACTGTTATTATATTATTATTATCTTTATTTTGCTTAACAAATAATGTTTAACTACCTATATCATTATGCACAAAAGTGAAGCTTATATTATTGTACAGAACAATTTTAAGACACAACATTTTGAGATTTTATAGAAATTTACAAAAGCAAATGTTTTAACAAAGAAAAAAAACAAAAAAAAAAGATTTGAATAGGTATTTTATTTATGAAAGGACTAACAAAAAATTTATTTTTATATTTATTCAAGATAACGAATGCCTTTGTAGTTAGTTATACATACATGTTTTGTTTTATTAATTATTTTGTTAATGTAGAAACTTTATGTGGAAACATTGTGAAGAAAATTGTTTGAACAGTTTGTTGATAATAAATGTATCATAGAGGTTGAATCTAAAGTTTTTATATATATAATTACTATATTTTATTAACTTTTAATTAAACATGTGGCCTTAATTTTTCTAAATGTTACTTAAGGATATAATGATACTGTATTTTAAATCCTAGTATCATTAGTAAGTAAAATACCAGGGTACGTATGTTGTATACTGCCGCACTTTTTGTTTATATATAGAATATAACAAGTATATTATTATCCTAACTAACACCACAAGTCCGCTTATATGGTTTTATTGTTGTTGTAGATAAATATGTACACAGCTTGGAAGCATTTATTGAGCTAATTTTGGTGCTACATAAGTAGTTAGAATGTTTAGTTTTTTATTTGAATGTTACTTTTGGAACGTTTTAGCCATTTTATTGTTTAATAAGAGTACATTTTGTGAAAATTATTATTAATAATTACTATTATCATTAATCATAATTTAAGGCTTCCTAAATGCTAAATTATTATTTTTAATGTTATTATGTATTTGTTTAGAATTATTATAACAGTTTATAGATATTTTATTATTATATAACAATTTGGAATGTTGAGGTACTTGTTATGCTTTTTGATTATACATAAAGGGCTTTTTGCTTTTAGGGAAATTGTTAATTATTAAAAATAAAACTTTAAAGTAATTGGAACAATTTACATTTATCTATGTACTATCCTTAATATTACCTTTGAAACTATTTACAAATGTAGGAAACACGTTTATATTTTCTAATAGTTGATTGTTGTTAGAAAAGATTGTAAGAAAAAATTAAAAAACTTTTATTTTAAAGCTAAATATCCTCCGTCATTTGAGCTGAAGTGCAAGACCTAGTGCAACTGAAATAGAATATCATCGGTCATCGAGTTTTGAGATGTATTAATTATGTAGGAATAGGTCATCTATAGTATGTTAGAGAAACAATGGTCGGCTGTGGCGAATCTTGGCAGGTTGTGCGTACAGGTGAGTTTCAGGTGCTCATTGGAGCGATACTTAAACGTGATTGAGTTTACGGCATGATTTTTTATTTTATTTTGTAGGTTATGATTTATAAAATACTAATAAATTAGTCGACTACGTAACATCTTGGAAGACTACGCAGTCCGACTGAAAAAGAGGCTTTTACAAGTAGGCTTTTATGTCATCGAGTCTCGGGATAAATTTAATACTAAATGAAAGCTGAAACTATGCATACAGTAAAGTCTCGCTAATTCGGACTAATTAAAACAGGGCCAATCCCAATCATCATGGTTTTCGGATTACCGCGTCTGTAGAGTTACAATGTTTTATTTGTAAGTAAATGTAATTAAAACATTCTGCAAAAACATTTATTTAATTTAATAAAAATAAATAAAACTACAAAAATATTTAACGCAAAACAGTTTTAAAAACGTAAAAATAATGTTCTGCATTAATATGTCGTTAATCAAAAACGGCGGTGATTTTGTTGGTTTCGTGTTTTTTAAACTTAATACCTTACACTGAGAAAAGCGTTTAATTTGAACAATTAAATTTATTCAATTCAACTAAATAGATAGTTAATAGCTATTTATGTAACAAGTACATAATGTAGGAGTTTATAGACAAGTCCAGTTTATGGCCGAGCGAGCGATGCGAGCAAGGCCTATAAAAAGGGCGAGTCTATAAGGTCTGATTATGTAAGAGTTGCATACAAAGCTTTATGTTCGATTCCTAAAATTGGCTAATTGTCAAAAAAAATCAGTTTATAGATTTGACATCTATTCTTGACAGAAGAAAATTTTACATGTAATATACAGTTGTCATACTTTATTTTACTACTATATACTTTATTTTACTACTACCACTTTATTTTACCAGTACAATAATAAGCCAGTTCACTGCCGCAAAACAATACAATAAACAGTACTTTATATTGCAATCGGACATAAAATCTGTTAAATCAAATTAAATTTAGTTTAACTAAAAGTTGAATTAAATACATTTAATTGGTCCTACTAAATGCTTTTCTCAGTGTAGATACGATTTTTCTTTTGAATCTACCAGCATCACAATTGTTTCAATTTTTCTACCTCCCATTGCAAAGCCACGCTAATCGCTTTGCAACTGTTTTTAATGGACCTTGCTGCTTGCGAATCATTGAATAGCTTTTCCCCCGAGATTTTTAACAGACATAAATTGTGTCTTTTTAAAATTAAGTAACCAATCTTTACTTGCCCTGAAGTCATCCTTTTTGAAAACATCTTTGATAAAGTTACAGCAGCATGCGGTGCATACGAAACAATGCAGTTGCGATACGACGTATGCGCTATCAGACTCGTACATATTGCGTGCGAGCATGACAGCGCATACGTCGCATTGCGATTGCTTCACTGTTTCCTATGCACTACTGCACGCTTCTGGATAAAAATGCTTTGCCTTTTCGGTCAAAATTTTGGAAGTTCGGATTATCAAAACCTTTAAATCCGGATTACAATAGAATCAATGTAAATAAATTACTGATCCGGATTGTCGTGGTATTCGGATTAACGTAGATTTGGATCAACAAGGCTTCACTGTATTTAAAATATTATTGTCAGTTAGCTTGTAATCTGTTAGTGTTGGTAGTTTGACTGAATTTATCATCAAAAAAAGCATTAGTAATTCTGTACTTAGAAATGCTTTTCAACATATATTATATTTGCAAATCGTCAATGATTTAAACAATTTAAACAATAAACAATACAAAATAAAATAAAATCTGTAAGAGAAAACTAACTTATTATTATAATAGTTAATTAATATTTAGAATAAGAAACATGAGTAATTTTGAGTAATTATTTGAACAAACGCAATCAGCTGAAAATGCTAAACCTAGCATTGTCAGACGAACTTGCGTACATGTTACAAGGATAGATCAGAATGTTTCTAGAATGAACCACAAGATGGCGTTATGTGCACGTACTGATCACTGGTTTTGAAAGCGAAATTGTTCGTACAACAGTTGTCAAATCTTCAAACGCATTGGATATAAACAATTTGTGCATTTTCTTAATCATGAATATAAACGAGTTCCGTGCAGTGATAAAACATTTCTTTTTTAAAGGCTTAAATGCTAAACAAATAAAAACGCAGTTAGATGAAGTTCATGGTGAGTCTTTGTCTTCGTATGCAACAGTTGCCAACTGGGTTGCTGAATTTAAATGCGGTAGAACAACCATAGAGGATGCACCACGCTCTGGCAGACCAAAAACAGCTGCCGATGAAGAAACAATTGAAAAAGTCCATGAAATCGATGAAGGATCGCCAAATAAAGTTGAGAGATAGCAGAGAAAGTAAACATTTCATATATATATATATATATATATATATATATATATATATATATATATATATATATATATGCTTCTTATTTAAACACCTTCTTTGCCATTCTTGTCCTCTCCATACGTTCTAGGTGTCCTAACCATTTTAAACGCGTTGACTTTACCATGCTTACAATTCCTGGTTCTTTGAACAATTCTTCTAACTCTTTATTATGTCTTCTCCTGCACCTATCATTTTCTTTTACACCAACATAAATTCTGCGTAAGATTTTTCTCTCCCATATTTGCAACTTCTTTATATTAGATTCTTTTAATATCCAGGTCTACTCCCGTAGCACAGCACTGGTCTTATCACTGTTTTATACAAACGCACTTTCACATACCATGATATTGATTTGTCATTTATAATTTTGCCAAAAGAACTAGCGCACCTGTTGGCTGCCATTACTCTTCTTTCTATCTCCCCTGCTTGGTCGCCTTGGCTGTTGAATTCACTGCCCAAATATATGATGGTATCCTCTTTTTTAAATTTATATTTTCTTTTCTCCTCTGTATTTATGGTTAAATATTCTGTAAATTGTGTTCGTCTCATAATCATATATATTTTTTTTTCTTCATTGAAAATCAAACCTGCTGTTCTAGCCTCCTTTTCTAGTCTTTTTGAAATACTTTTAAGCTCTTCCTGTGTTCGTGCTAATAGGACAATGTCATCCGCATATACCATACATTGGTGCGAATTTTGTAATATTGTTTTTTCCCTACTTATACCGCTTTTTCTTATTATTTGCTCTAGTACTATATTAAATATAGTAGTGGAAAGAGGGTCACCTTGCTTTAATCCACCATTAGTTGTGAATCTTTCGCTTAATGTCCCATTTATTTTAACTCTGTTTGTTGTTCGTTCCAGTGTCATTACAATCAATTTCATTAATTTGGGTGGAGCCTGCATGTCTTGTAATATTTCAATAATTTTACTTCTTATTATCTTATCATAAGCTTGCTGAAAATCTATGAACAATCCATGTACGTCTATTTGTTTCCTTACACACTTTTCTTGTATTATTCTCAGGGTGAAAATGTGATCTATAGTTGAGCGGTTTCTCCTGAAGCCGCTTTGATAGTCTCCAAGCTCACCTTCAGCCCAGTCCCTTAATCTTCGGTTTATGAGTTGGCTCAGAATTTTGTATGTCACATTTAGTAGGGATATTGGCCTGTAATTCTCGCATTTTGTTTGATCTCCTTTTTTATGTATTGGGGATATTACAGTTTCTTCCCATTCTTTGGGCATTTTTTCTTCAGATATATTCTTTCTTTTAACTCCGTCCCTCCATATTTTATTCCTTCTATCGGGATTCCATCTGTTCCCGGACTTTTATGATTCTTCATACCTCCTATTATCTCTTCCACTTCTTCCAAAGTTGGTTGACCTATTGTCTGCTCTCTGTTTCCAATCTGCGCCCATTGCTTGTTTTCTTCTTCGTTACTGGTTAAATTTTGTTCATAGTATTCTACCCATCTCTCTCTTTTTATCTTTTTTTCTTCACTAATTAACTTACCGTTTTTATCTTTATATACTGGGATTTTTGCTCTATACCCTTTTCTGATTCCTGTTGCTGTTCTGTAAAACTTCTTAATTTCTTGTTTATTATAACTCTCTCTCTTCTAACGCCGCAATTTGTTTTATCTGTTTTTGTCTTTTCTTTTGCCTACAAATTTTGTTTACTTCTTTATTTGCCTCCCTGTAAGTTTTGTAGTTCTCTTTTGTTCCATTTTTTAACATTTTCATTTTTTCCTTTCTTCTTACTTCTATGGCCTCTTGGTATCGATCATCAAACCAGCCTTTCTTTTCATGCTGTAGCTTCTTCTTCACTTTATCATTCAATTCTTGTTTTATTGTTTTGATATTCTCCCATTCTTTATATATCTCACTTTCTGGTGACGTTCCTTCTATTTTCCTTTGAATATTGTTTTCGTATACTTTTTGTACTTCATCTTTGTGTAATTGTGTCGTATCATAACTTGCAAGGCCTTCTCGCTGTTGTTTTTGTATTTTGGGAAATTGTTGTTGAAACTTCGCTCTTACCAGGAAGTGATTGCTACCTATTTCAGCACCTCTTTGCGATTTTACATCATTGATCATTAATAAATGTTTTCCTTCAATTAATATATGGTCAATTTGATTTATAGTTTTCCTATCCGGTGAGATCCACGTGCCTTGATGTATCTTTTTGTGATTTAAATATGTAGCTTTTATTTTTAGTCTTCTCTGCATTGCAAGGTCTATAAGTAACTGCCCGTTCTGATTTGTTTCGGAATGTTTACTATCCATTCCTATTACTTCTCTATAACGGTCTTCTTTGCCTATTTTGGCATTGGCATCTCCCATTACGATCGTCACATCATATCTTGGTATTCTATCGTAGAGAGACTCCAACTCTTCGTAGAATTTCAGCTTTTCTTCTTCTTCTGTTGTTTCTGTAGGGGCGTGTATATTAACTATAGTTATTTTTCGACTGTGTAAACATTTCATACGACTGTGTAAATTGCATCTTACATCAACATTTGGACATGAGAAAGCTTAGTGCTAGATGGCTGCCGCGTCTGCTGACAAATCGACCAAAAGCGAGTTCGAATGACCATTTCTCAGCAATGTCTAGACATGTTCAAACATAATGAAAAACATTTTTGGTGATGTTTTATAACTGTTGACGAAACGTGGATTCACCACTACACTCCGGGGACCAAGGAGCAGTCAAAGCAATGGACAAAACGTGGTGAGGCAACTCCAAAGAAGGTAATGACGATTCCGTTTGCTGGGAAAGTCATGGCTACCGGATTTTGGGATTCCCGAGAAATAATTTTATTGATTATTTGCAACACGGGAGGACAATAATGGGCTAGTATGATGCGTCGTTATTCGACAGACTGAACAAAAAAATCAAAGCTAAAAGACCTCATTTGGCAAAGAAAAAGGTCTTGTATCACCAGGATAACGCCCCATCCCACAAGTCGGCAATTGCGATGGCGAAACTGCACGAACTACGATTCCAGTTAATTGAACATGCACCCTATTCGCCAGACTTGGCATCGTCGGATTTCTTCTTGTTCTCAAATCTCAAGAAATGGTTGGCTGGAAAGAAATTTTCATTGAATACTGAAATCATCGAAGCTGTAAATGGATATTTTGAAGGTTTGGATAGTTCTTATTTTCGTGAAGGGTCTTGAAAAGCATTAGACTAAATGTGTAGAGCTGAAAGGAGACTATGTAGAAAAATAACTACGATTTTCCCCAAAAAGTTGTTTTTTTCCGTCTTTTTCTAGAGATTTTTCGATCTATCGTCGTATTTGATAAACATACCTGATTTACCACCCAACCTTTGACTTAAGTAGGTGAACGGAGGACTTTTCCATTTCTAAAACATGACGTAAGTGTACAAACAAAAATAAGCGTTTGGTTATAAATATAAAGTGAACATTTTTTGGAATATTCCTATTATTGAAGGCCTTCTTTGTAAACAATATTTTTAGTGGTATTACCTTCATGAGCTAAAATTGTAACTGAAGAGAAACTAATGACTTCATCTGAAGAAGTAAACTTGTTGCCCTAAATTTTAGTTATAATGTCATTTTCTGGTATAATATTAACCGGTATATCAATAACTCACCATCAACTGAAGGATAGTCATCGTTTCCAATTTTTTAAGAAATTTGTAAATTTCGCTTTATCTGGTTTTGTTCTCATGTTCTTATTCAGGTGTCATATTTTCAAAAGTGGAGAATATCTAATACAATTTTGAACAATTGTTTGATGAGAAGCATGAGGAACTACTGGCAAAACCTGCCTAAAGTCTTAGCCAAGAACAATTATTTTCGTCGAAATGTAATGTCATTTTTCCATTCACAAGAAGAAGAAAAATAGACGGCTCGTACTGCCTGACTTCTTCAATGTTCGATTACAAGTGAGCCAAGAGGTTAAATATCTAGGTTTAATCCTGGATGCAAAGTTAACCTGGAACTCACACATACGTAAGCAAAGGCAAGAAAGCGCTTATGGCAACAAAACTGGCATTGGGTAAGACCTGGGGACTTAAACCACGCATGGTATACTGGTTGTACAAAGCTGTGGTAAGACCTATGGTAACCTACGGATCGCTGGTGTGGTGGCCTAAAGTAGAGCAAAGACAGGCCAAGCTGGAGCTATGCAAACTCCAAAGACTTGCCTGTCTCTGCATAACTGGAGTTATGAGAAGCACTCCCACAGCAGCTATAGAAGCCATATTAAACTTGCCTCCCCTAGAAATTATTATAAATGCAGAAGCAAGGATGGCAGCATATAGACTGCAATATAATGGAAACTGGCAAACCAGAACTGTTTCTGGACATGCCAGGATAATAAACACTGTCACAAACTCATTACTAGATATGAGCAGTGACGCCATGCCGTCAAAGCAAAATCTAGCTTGAATGGAATGAAGGGCAGGTACAAAGACACTGTCAGGGAGGTAAAATAATCTGGTATACAGATGGATCCAAAACTGACGGCGAAACTGGAGCTGGAATACATCGGGAATCACCCTGTTTTAAAGCATACGCATCCCTAGGGAAGTTTGCCACAGTATTCCAAGCAGAGACTCATGCAATTGACATCTGTCTGCAAGAGAACATAAGAAGCAATTATCAGGGCAAGGATATCCATATCCTGACAGACAGCCAGGCTGCTATAAAAGCTCTGGCGAGTCACCAGATTAATTCAAAATTAGTATGGAACTGTCTTAAAAACCTTATAACACTGGCTAATCACAATAAAGTTACTCTTATGTGGGTGCTAGGACATAGAGGAATACGACGCAATGAAAGAGCTGATACGGGATCAGAAACGGCCCTGAGCCAGCATTTGGAATTGCCAAAACCACAGCTCGCAGTTGGCTAGAAAGTTGGATAAAAAGACAACACCAAAACCTCTGGAACAACGTGGAAGGTATGAGACATAGCAGATTGATGCTAAGAACTCCGTCTAAAAAAGTAACGGATGACATACTGCAACAAATCAGACTAACGACAGGGCTAATAACCGGTCACTGTAACTTAAGGCTAGTATTTAGTGGAAAATAATTTGCTTTGTAACCAAATCTGGGGATATTTTAAACCGCCTAAAGATATGCAACTTGTTTAACACAATATTGCCTACGTCCAAACAGATGTAGTTTTAATTGCAATTTTGAAGTTTGTGAATTGGTGAAATCTTGACAGTTGTAAAAAGTGAGAAGTAGCTAAAAGTTTACAATGGGTTTTTGTTTGTTAATTTATAAAAAATAAGGATTGAAGAAAGTTGTTTTTTCAGGAAAACAGTTCATTATATCCCCTGCAATATTTGTTTTTAGAAAAATAAATGTATATCAGAAATAGCATAATTTGTTTTTTAGTTAGTGACATCAACATTGCCGTATGTATGTCACTGGCCACTATAGCACTGGCTACTGTATAACTATGTTCTGCCAGTTTTTTTGCATCTGAATAAAGTAAGTGTATTTTGGAATAGGTATTTACTGACGAGGTGTATATTAATTTGTGAACAATCAATATTAAATAGTATTAAATAATTTTACAGAAATTATGTACTTAGCAATTTGCTAAGAAGCATAAAAATGAACAAACATTAAAATTAGTTAAAAACTTAGGAAACAATATTTAAATGAATCGCTTTCAGGTGCTTAGCACAATAACCATAAATAGTTTTCCAACCGTAAAAAGTTAACCAATAATCTATTTTTGCAGATCTAATAAACCCTTATAGGAAGTAATGACAAAATTTTCTAAAGTAAACGTAATTTTGTGTACATTTCTACATTACAACAAAGCACATTTATAATAATCCTCTTATAATATTTAAAAGAAGGGTTTATTTATACCTGAAGCCGACTAAGTAAATCTGCTTGTACCTGTCCGTGGAATGGTGTGTTGCCTAACTTTAGAAAAGTTGATAACTAAAAGCGTATCAAGTTTATTCATTATTATAAGATTTTCGTCGACTATTAACAATCTTCAAATTTTTGGGTAATTGAATTGCCATGTAATAGATGCTTGATGACCTGGACGGTCTTAAAATTTCGAAATTGTAATTAGTAGACCTTAATTTTATAATAATAATTATAAACAAATATATTAATAACTCAAATTTTATTAACCTTTTTTTCAATTGGCAACCGTGGAAGTGTTTACACATAGTATATCTAAATGTGCAATAGTTGAACTTTCCTCCATTTCTAATAGACAACTTATAATATTATAATAAAATTCTTTCTGTTATCAATAAATAGTGTCATCCACGGCCGCACGGTAGGTTACTAAATATTAGCCTTAAGGAAACATATGCATACAATGGGCATATATAATGAGGAACCCATATGCAGACTCTGCAATGAAGAGGATGAAACAGCCACTCATATCATTTTTGAGTGTGAAGCCCTTGCCCGATGGAGACATGCACTCTTAAGAGGGGCCGGGGACTACTCTCGAGAAACTCTAATAAGAAAAAACTTGGTAAAAAGATTACTAAACCTAATTGGGACTACAAGACTTTTTGCCTAACAAGTGACATGATGAGCTAACACAATAAGGCTGCAGTGTCAGGGGCACCCAATTCTCTTTCATCTGTCACCATTCAATCAATCAATCAATGTCATTTTTCATAATTCGTGTATTTTAAAAGGTAATTAATACACATTAATAAGTAGGCATTTGCCATGGGTGGTTCATCCCAACTAATAAATCGTGCTTTTCGAATAATATTGGCAACTTCTTTGTTCACTGTTCGACCATTTGAAAGTCCACGCTACTGAAATCACATTGAGTCCTAAATCGAAATCATGATTGATGAAATATGTGTTGCTGCAATTTGTATTATTCTCCTGAACCAGATGAATGATTTCATCAATAATTAAGCGCTGATCATCGTTAGCTTTTTGCTTTCATTAGCCACAGTCGAAATTATAATCTTGGATGCTAGAAATTTCATTGTTTAATATTACACTTGTAACAGGATGGCAAATTAAATTATGGAAGAAAACAACCATGTAATTTTGGAGTTTCATCAATATCTGTAAGAGCCAGTTGGCAAGCTGTACCTGCGTTGCATGAGTTTAAATAATCTTCAGTGAGTAATTTGAATATTTCCCACAACTGACTAACATTATAAGGCTGCTGGAATATACATATATAAGAAAATAATTGTCTTAATTGCAATGGCATTTGAAACATGGAAGCTTCAAGCAGACGACACCACTCGGAATCAAGCGCAACTCTCATTGTGTTGCTGCTTTTTCAAATGTAGAATAAATAACACTTCGGTGTATTTGAAACAACTTAATATATAGTTGCTATAGATACTCATTTTTCATAGATGTTCATATTTTGCATTCGGAAATTTATTTTATAATATTTGTTTAAATTAAACCAATAATCAAATAATTGCAGTATGAAATAAAACGCATTACGTCATACGTCCAGTAAACTTTTACAGTAACTTTATTTAGATTCCAGACTCAGCTCCTGCGTCGCACTGTGGGCTGAAAGATAGGTAAGACCGCGCAAGCCCTATAATCAAGTAAAATAAATAATTTTTACCAATTTTGGTTGTTCATATATACTTTTTAAGATATAAGAATTGATATAACAATATTAGATTATTCATTATTCATTAAGTGCAATTAATAGTTTATGGCGTTAGATTTCATATTAGTTAGGAGAAGTTTAGCTATTTTCTTCAGTTTTTACCAACACTGTAAAAAATGAGTTGAAATTTACCTTGGGGAAAGAGTTATCTTTCCTCTCTTATTTGCGGTAGTTTTACTCTAAAATTTAACTTTACCTATACGTTAATAGTTGTTTTATTATTTGTGGTAAAATGTTCTTTAATTGTGTAAAATTACACAAATATAAGTAATTCTACTACATTTAACTGGTTAAAATCACTATCCATAATGTAAATTTACATAACTCAGAAAATTTTTCCTTGGAAATGTATTATTACTTAATAACTTGATTCATTTTTAGTGTAATATTAAAGATAAGATGCACTTGAACAAGAATAGTGTAATTTTACCCTTAATATGTTTTTAACCGTTGAGATGCTATTTCGCTGATTGCACCTGTTTGTTGATGAGTGGTGACCTTCGTTTCGTGAAAGAATTCAGGAACCCATTATTAACAGTCCAAATAGGGCTTTTGGGGAATGGTCGGAATGGTGTGTACCAGTCTTTTATGATTTCTTGTTACAGGTTTCGCAATCGGCGAGGCGTACCCTATCGATATCGAACGAAGTGTTCATTGCTCATTAATATTTTGTTTTTCGTTGTAGTGTAGTGCGGATTTATTAAAGGCAAATATTTACACGTATGACCCAAGATGAGAAGAATTTTATTTTATAGTAGAAGTTAAAAAATAATAATCGGTAAGTACCTATATGTTAAAATTACAAATTTAAACCAATAAAATAAAAATATTTAATTTAATGTTTTTCTAGGATGAATCAAAAATTGAAGAATTCGAAATAAACTAGCATAACTGTAATTGAGAAAGGTACTCGTGTATAATTGTTTATATAATTTATAATTTTTTAATTTTCTAGGTGGAATCGAAACTTTATCTGAATGTCTTTGAAAGACCAAATATTTCCGAAAGCCCCTGAAAAGAAGTTCTGTTAATGTCTTATATTTTATATAAGTACATACGTTCAATAAAAATTACTTTGATTTTATTTTGTTTCATACAATTCATTTACCTATGTAAGTAATATTCAGAGGAACGATTGAATTTGCAAGTACTTTCGCAAGTCATCGTTACATTCAAGAAGTATTTTCACATTTGTATTTAATCCTGAAAAGTACTATTGCCATGAAATAATAATTTTGTCATGTAACTTTACACAGGTGTTTTAATGTTAAAATGTAAAATTACATTGAGATTGTAATTTTAATCTGTAAATTTGTTTAAAAAGGAAACATTACAATGCAAATTTAACCTAATGTTGAAATTTTCCACTTCCTATGAAAATTACACTTTGAAGTAAATTTACCCCAAAAAATGGAGGTAACATAGTTGCCTCCATGTTTTAGGGTAAATTTACTGGTAAATTTTTAGTGTGAACGTAATTCAATTTTTAATCACTTCACCATGAATTTTATGAGAGATATCTTCATGAATATCTCCAAAAAAAATGACCAGGAAGCTTTGGCTCTTTCTTCGACATAAATTTTAAAGCGGGCCTTTCCTAGCCCTCGGCTGAAGCCAATATAACGCTTCTGGCCATAAAAGCTTCTTTATGCCCTTAATTCATAAAATATAATTAAATGAGTACGTAGGTACATCACGCCACTGTGCATATATGTACTTATGCGCTTATATGAAGTACGTTACTATAGTTACTGTTCCAAAATATTTAATTTCAGCATATTTTCATTGGTGATAAGTTTACAAATTATATTAAGAACCAATCGAGATCTACAAAAAACTTCTGACTTTTAATTGACGTTTCGTTATTGCCCGTTTGACAATAAAGAGGCCCTTGGGCCATAAAGAGACGGTTATGTTTAGATGAGTCTAGCAATAATAGTCTAATTATAATGTATCTGTTCATAATAGTTATTTTTACACAACAATAGTATACACAACAATTGTCATATAGTATACTTAAATATACTGCAGCATTATTTGTCCCAATGTCGCACGTCCGGAACGTCCCATACTAAAGGGCCCCATATCAAATAGCTTAGGGCCTTATCAAGTCTAAATCCGGCCCTGTCTACGGGCTCTAAGACACTCAATTAATACATGATATACTTTTATGGTATAAAAAGATCTTTACCCATAGAGATAGATGTCTACGAGCGAGTATACCATAAATTACTATTACAAAGCTTGCCTCGTAAATAACTATAACTTGCCAAAGATAAACAAACCACAGAGTACGTAATTATTACATGCCATTGAGCATTAGTTATATATTAAAATTGTGGCATGTAAAAAAGAATGGGAGGCACTTAATTTTCATATGAATTTCTATTCCAGCGCTAAATGGCTAATAATAAATTAAGTTATTCGTAAAATTGTGTAAAAGATCTCAATTAACTTAGATTGTTAGAATAAATTTTATTTTAAGTAAATATTTACCTATAATAAAGTGTAAAATATTGTAACATCACGTCACTGGGTAACATAATTCACAAAATCCCGTGAAATAAATAAATAAAGAAAATTTGAGGATATGAAATTGATTTTAAAATATCTTGTTTTTGCAAGGAAATTCCTTAAAATTAGAAAATTAGATTCCCTCATATTTTCAACTACTGAAACATGATGTTCGAGATTAATGTGTAAATACGATCTTATGCGTTGTCCTTATTAATGATACATCTTTTTACGATTTATGTACGCATGTGTTCTCTAAATTGCCTTAACTAGGAGCGGAACATAATATATATTAGGGTGGTTCTTATTTGGGTCATGTTGGAATTTCGATTTTGTCGGGTGCCCATTTGATTCCAAAAAAAGAACTGAAAATTTTAAGACCAATACGAACTTCCTCTCTCTATTCTAATCATTCGCTGTAACGACGAGAAGTTTAAAATACATGGGTTTTTAAATTCTTATGCATATATTTGATCACTGGGACAAATTTTTGCAAAAAATTTGAAAGTTGATTTTATAGAATTAACGAGCATCGATGCTACTTTTAAGTGAGAAAAAAATTATATGGGACGTTCTACATCACTTCAACCCTAATTGAACGGTGCATTATTTTGAATTTATTTGTAAATCGTTGGAAAAAATCGAATGCGCCATATAATTTTTTTGTACCTAAAAGTAGTATCGAACCCTGTTAATTCCAAAAAATCAATTTTCAAATTTTTGCTCAACAATTTGTCCCAGTGGACAATTATATACATAAGAAGTGAAAAAAAGCGTGCATTTTAAATGGGAAACTTCTCTTCGTTACAGCGAATTAATGATTAGAATAGAAATAGGAAGTTCGTATTAGTCTTAAGATTTTCAGTTTTTTTTTTGGAATCAAATGGGCACCCGGCGAAACCAAAATTCCAACATGACCCAAATAAGAACCACCCTAATCTATACAATAAATAACTCATAAATTGAAGAAATTAAACTTTAGTGCTAGATAGAATAGAATGTGGTAAACAAGAAAATTCGAATTCCCCGCGTCTATTATTTGAACGCCTTCAATAGTAAAATTTCTCTTATAACGGTACTATGTTGGTAGTTCCTAATAAAAGTATCAAATGAATAGTTGGCTCTTCTGTCAAAATCTTGCTGAAAGCGAATTCGTGACTTTATGTGCTATTTTCATTTCGTAATCTGCAAGTATGTCTTCAAATTTAACAGAAACTGAAGTAAGTTGTTCGTTAGTGTTCCATTAAAGATTCTTTATATTTTCTAAACTTTTAATAGTAACAATTTTTAAAAATTAAACGTTTTATGGGGCACACCATATTGACAGTTGTCTCATGATAAATTCCGGGACTTTTTTCAATTGCCTTATATGGGTACTTTTTTTGTGATGATGTTTTCATAGAAACAGTCTGCAGCATGTTCGTATGGTTAATCAAAATCTGTAATTGCTTTTGCAGAATAATGAGAAACAAGAACAAGTAGACATTCCCATCGACTACTCAGTTAAACATCCTCTACAAAATTGTTGGACACTATGGTACTATGAGAATGATCGACAGAATACATGGGAGAAGAATCTAAAAGAAATTGCCTCATTTCAAACAGTAGAAGACTTTTGGAGGTAATTCTTCATGTTATAGGTTATGGGAGTTACGGTTTCATCCTTGTAATGATCTTTTTAGTTTATACAATCATATAAAATTAGCAAGTGAACTAAAACAAGGATGTGATTATTCACTTTTCAAGAAGGGAGTGAAACCCATGTGGGAAGACGATGCTAATAAACGAGGCGGTCGATGGCTAATAAATTTAGAAAAAAAGCAACGTGGTAATGATCTAGATAGATTCTGGTTAGATATTGTATGTATATGCAAGCATTATGGTTTTTAAGATATAGTATAATGAATTTTATTTTTCATTTGTAGATACTATGTCTTATTGGTGAAGCGTTTGAGAATTCAGATGAAGTATGCGGGGCAACTGTTAATATACGAGGAAAAGGTGATAAAATAGGTATGTATTGTTTATTTAATGGATTTAAGAATCTTACAGTAGTAGACTTTATTAAACTGTTGGTATCTACAGAATATGAGTTATAATTTATTCCTGTATAAAATGATTAACTAACTAATCATGATTATTTATGACATGGAATGTTACGTGTTAATTTTATAAAAATGTATTTTAAAAATTTTAATTTTCTAATTTTCATAATTTTATTTGTTTAATAGAATAAAATGATTCGACTGGAAAACATCAACTAAGTATTCCTATAATAATATCATTGTGTAATTATTTACAAACCACTTACCATGAAATTAATTTTTAGTTTTGGTTTCAATGCAACATTGCCCATAATTTGGGTAATTAGAATAATGGAATAATTTTATGTGAAAGTAAAGGTCATGGGTTTCGGCTCAGTATACTTGGAATTTTAATTAACATTTACTATAGAGAGAATTATTTGTAAAATAAAAGAACCAAATTCTTATTTTTTTCTCCCTGACTAGTGGTTTTGGAACATATAATTTGACTTTCAGTAACTGCTACAATCCAACAAAAAAAAAGTTGTTGGTTGGAAGGTGTGGCTCATTAACAATTGACCGTTAATATCCCTAGGTTAATTACAATATTAGTAACAATTCAAATATTCCATATTCTTCTTTTCAGAGTATAAATACTTGCTAATGTATAAGAACTAATAAAAAAAAATATTGCCATTCATAAATGTTTCCATATGGTACAGTTTTTTTGCCAACTTAGGTTGCATTAATCTTTCTACACTGCTATTATTAATAAACTTGTTGGACTAACGAAAGATTACTTTATTTTTGGCCATTATAGGTCATTGATATGAAGTCATTCATTCTATAGATTGTGATCCTCAACCAGAAGTACTTCATTATGCCATAAGCAGTTATGAGACTACAACAGTTATCTGTACAGTAAAGTGCAAAGTAAATCGGCGGTAATCTCTTAATAGTGGCAATATCATTTTGCATTCCAATCAATAGTATTAAACAAATACAACTTCTAATCTATTTGAGAACAGCACTTAAAATTAATTAATAGTAAAAAAGTAACGGAGAATTACTGAGCTCAAGTTGTTCATTCATTAAAGGTACCCTGAGTTTGTGTTTGTATATCTCAGAGGCTTCTAAAATGTCTAATTTGCATTTTTTATTACAAAAATGTAGGAATTTAATATTATTTTGAGGAGTCATTGTGTGATTTTGTTCTAAAAGGTGTTTGGCATAATTAGATTTTTCAGGATGTTTATTTTTGTAATGACGTACGTGTTCTTTATATCTTATGTCAAAATTTCGAAGTGTTTGCGCAATATATACCGAACTACAAAAAGAACAATTTAAACGGTAAATGCCCGATTTCATGATATCATGTGCTCTGTCTTTAGCATTAAATAAAAATGAAAAAATGTTAGTGTTGGTTTTAAATGTTATTTTATATTTGTTGGTTTTTCTTAGTATATGTGTAATTTTTTCTGATATTTTGCCAAAATATGGTATAGATATTTAATTTGTGTCTTCTCTTTAATTGTCAAACACTAACACTTTTTTATTTTTATTTAATGCTAAAGACAACACATGATCTCATGAAATCGGGCATTTACCGTTTAAATTGTTCTTTTTGTAGTTCGGTATATATTGCGCAAACACTTCGAAATTTTGACATAAGATATAAAGAACACGTACGTCATTACAAAAATAAACATCCTGAAAAATCTAATTATGACAAACACCTTTTAGAACAAAATCACACAATGACTCCTCAAAATAATATTAAATTCCTACATTTTTGTAATAACAAACGCAAATTAGACATTTTAGAAGCCTCTGAGATATACAAACACAAACTCAGGGTACCTTTAATGAACGAACAACTTGAGCTCAGTAATTCTCCGTTACTGGAAGTGTTAGATATTTAATACTGATTATTATTATTTTTATCTTTTTATCTAGTTACCTATTTTTGTATCAACCTTAGTGACATGTTTGTTTATATTTATATTACCTTTGATAATGACAGCTTAGTTATCGAAACAATATTGTCAGGTTATATTTTAATAAATACTGTGAAACTTTTTACTGATCTTTATTTATTTCATGATTATGGAATTCTACAAACTAAGGCTGGAAACAATTAAAAAAAACAACTAATTTTATGACTATAAGCAACTGTCTGATTTTTTTATAAAACGTACATATAATAAATTCTTTATTAATTGTTTGTTTTAACTTTTTAACTTCCTTATATAACTTTTTCGCTTTTGAACGCAGTTTTGTTTTTGGATCAACTGACTCAAAATTGACATGTGGCTTTCAGTATTACCAGCAATACTTATAGCATCTTCTCTTTCTTGCGCTACAATTTAAAAAAAATCGACACAAAACATTTACTGTCTATTTTTCAACTTATCTACATTAAATACCTTACCTTTAGGACAGGCATTATTAGATAATTTTCCGATGCTAGTTATACACTACCGGCGAAAAGTTTGGAAACACTATCATAATCTCTAATAATTTTCAATTACATAAGTTTTTTGTGGCAAAAACCTTTTACTAGATATACCTCTACCTAACAATTGTGTTATGTAAGATATAATTCTTTCTAATCCTAAAAGGCCCATTAAAACTCCTTTATTACTAGTTTGCAATAATAAGGGTAGTTTTAGGAAAGAGAATCTAGGGCGTGTGAATGGAGTTTCAAGTGGTAACAATTCAGGTATTCACACAGAGTGCATTTGTATAGCAATATTGATTGGAAGAAGTTGGTTTTTAAGAGAGTGTCTGTTTATTGCAGCGGAAGGTCGTCCTATAAATGGCAACAAATAGTAAATAATTTTTGCAAATATAATGAGATAAATTTACTACAAGAGTTGTTTTCTTATTTTTTTAGATCTATTAGAATAGTTTTTGCCACAAAAAGCTAATCTATTTGAAAATTATTAGATTATGATTGTGTTTCCAAACTTTTTGCCGGTAGTGTACCTTTTTTATTAAAATGAATTTCACAAATACGGCAACTGTTGTAAATTTTCTTCTCATTTAGTTTTTTAATGCAATGGTTTTATAAAAGTTCTTCAACTTCAAAAATCAGTCATCAGGTTCATTGCTAAATTGAAAATCGATGCCGAGTACATTTTGTATAGAAGCACTTAAATACGGCATATTTCGGTGTATTTCCTTTTTTGGGAAATGTCATTTTTAATTTTGAAAAAAAAACTGAATTTATATGATACAGTCCACGTAATTATACTATATAGGAGCAAGCTGTAGGTCTGGTAGAGCCATGGCCAGCTGCATCGAGTCTTGGCTTTAGTAATGGAGATGATCATGGTAGGACGCATTACAGGGGCCATCTGTATTTTTGGTGCCAAGCTCATAAAATTTTGATTGTATTCAGTTTGCATACATAGTATATTATCTATGCTATATTTTTTTCTTGCAAGAGCTGCTATGCAGCACAAACTATTATTACTAACGTAAATCTCTAACTCTATGCTATTGGAGAACACAATAAAAAAAATGTGGCTGTAAAAGCCCATTGCAGACATTCAGTGTTTATGTATTTTGAAATTGTCAGGTGTTAATAATTAAATTGAAAATGTTTGCATTTCACCTATTTTTAATTTTAACTTTTCACATTAACACTTTTGCTGCGAAAAATGTAGTGTTGCCATCTTTCACTAAGAAATGATGGAAAAATAGTGATAGTTAGATTTTCAGTTTTTTGTACAATGTACGCGGTAAGTAGAACTGATTTATGAACTGGGCAATTATAATGTTGAAAAATAAACTGTTTTTGATTACCGTATAATAAACCTACATTTACATTGTACGAAAAACAAAAAAAATCGGCTGTCATGATTTTTTCGTCATACCATTGCGAATGATCGCAACTATACATGTGCATCTATCACTGACCTGACTATTTATGGAAGATGTACTTATGATTCTACTTCAATTAAGTTTTAATTCAAAAATAATTTTTCTCACACTGTCATAGAACTGTGGTATTCTTGGTGCACACAGGATAAGCTTTAAAGTTGTAAATAAATTTTTTTCTATTAACACGAATAAAATAAAAAAGTAACTGCAAATAATCTGTTTATTGTTTAAATTATCTTTATTCATTGTAATGTACGACACAAAGGAAAACATGTTTACTTTTATTGATTAGCCAAAGTATTAATTTCTGGAAGGTCTGTATTTATCATTGACTTATATCCTGACAATGAAATGAAGAAGTTATTCATTGCAAATCACGTGTTTGAGATGGTCGTAGGTATCTGAAGTCACGTATGTATCACCCTCTGCAAGTGGGTCATGCAAGAGTTGTGCAGTATTCAGTTGCATCCTTGATTCCGTTTTATGCTCTTCTATGAAGAGTAACTATCCTAAAATGCATATCCTTATATGTTGCTGAGATTTTGTAGTATGTCTCACCTTAGCTTCTTCCTGGTTCATAATTAATTTCTTCGTTTACTTGTCAGGTTTTGTCAGGAATAGTACCATAGGTACTATTCTAAAAGTTGTGATTAATTCTCGACTTCATTATTTAACCTAAAAATGATGCTAAAGTCTCATTTGAGCTTCTCTAATAATGAGTTTTTATAAAAGAAACCTCCGATATAAGGTTTTATGTGTCGAACGACAAGATGGCTTACCTTACTGCTCGACATATCTTATAAATGTATATTAATGTTATCGTACAGCTGTAGAATTCTAATTATTTGTATTATTTTCAGGCTTATGGACATCAGATGCAAATAATAGTACTGCTTTATTAGAAATTGGCCGTAAATTAAAGGAACGATTACGAATCCCACAAAAAGTCAGCATCGGTTATCAAATTCACAAAGATACCATGGATAAATCTGGCTCTGTTACAAAAAATACCTATACTGTTTAATTAAAAGCAAAAATGAAAAGTAACAAATTTTGTATTAAAAAAAAGCCAAAAATGGCAGTTTTTGTTTGTATTTTATTCCTTTTATAACCATTTCCTGATTTAGTAAAACTTTTTTTCAGTTTATCTCTAATATTATTATATACATTATTATATTAGTCTTTATTGCAGAATTTCATAAATGTGTACGATTTTGTTGGAAAATGTAATAGAGTTAATGCGTCTGAGATGTGATTTATTCCTTTATTAATATATTTATTTTGATACTTTATTACTTGTGAAAACTTTTAAATTATTTTTCATTTAAAAGAAATTAAGTTTTCTTGTATCTCTTTAAATAATAAAAAGTTATTAAATAGACTAGTTATAGAATTAATAAACTTTATTA
Source organism: Agrypnus murinus (assembly GCA_929113105.1). NCBI lineage: Eukaryota > Metazoa > Arthropoda > Insecta > Coleoptera > Elateridae > Agrypnus > Agrypnus murinus. The sequence continues at coordinate 133,168,013 of OV816028.1, read as the reverse complement.
AATATAACAGGTACGTAAAATTTATAAAAATACAATAGAAAAAGTAAACTACACACATTATAAAATAAAGGTTAGTATATATTAAAATCATGCTAAATTATTTAAATAGATCATTCAGAAAGTGAATAAATATGAAAACGGAGAAATTATAGTTTACAAATTTCTTGTGATCATTTACATGATGTAATTGCACAATAATTTTTTTAAACAGTGTTTTTGTTGAACATTTATTCACCTTCTACAAATATCTCCGAGTCACATATATCTCCATAATATAAGATGATGTTTTTAATTTCAAGGGCAGTCGTTAAAACACTAAAGTAACAATAGTATATTTTGATAATAGCCAGTTGATAAACTTTTTGTTACTTTAGACTTCATACCTCTATTTGGGAAATTTAAAAATATTCCCAATATTTCATGAGCTAACCAAAATATAATTCAAAAATCCTGGCACCACAGTGAGCTTTCATTGATCAAATGAATGTCATTTATTGAATTGTGAATTGATAAAAATTGACCCTATAAATTTGATGCTGATGCTATGATGCCAAAATTTTTTGCTATAATTCTATAAAAAATTAACTTAATTAATCTTTAAAGTGTATGAATTACTGAATATATAAAAAGGAGGAACAATTTAAAAAAAAAAAGTCATGTCATAATAAAATATAAAATTATATTGTCAGCGCTTAATGAGATTAAGAGAAAGTGTTTACAGTTTATTTAATCAAATAATCCAATAAGCATATTGGTGATATAATCTGATGGAAAAGGAAGATTGGTTAGATTGTGAGCATAACCTACAAATTTTAAATTTATTACTGAACCAATATCAGAATCTGATTATGAATTAGGCAAAAAAGAGAATTTAGTCAGGTGCAAAGTTTGCTGATTTATCAGTACAGTAAAACCTTGGATTACGAGTAACTTGGTTTGCGAGTGCTTTGCAAAATGTGCAAAAATTCTTAATGAAATTTAACTTGATTAACGAGCGATGTCTTGCATTACGAGTAAAATTTTTAATACGTATACACTTTGTCCGCTGACCGTCACGCCATCACAACAACATATTATCCTTAACAATTGAAGAATTTAGGTCAACGCCTCATCAACATCTATGTAAACATATACGATAAGATAAGAATGTAAACAGTATCTAATGTTATCACGACTGTTAAAAATGTCAGCAGATTTTACATTTTATTTGTCATCGATGAATACATACACCCTAACAATGGGTTATAATTAAAAATTTGATTATGTTGTAAGTGTCATAGTGTAATGACGTCATTTATAGGAAAGTAATTATGCAAACTTTTAGTTATAGTCCGTTAGAAGTAGGTACAAAATAGGGAAAATTAAATCAATCTAATCGAATATGTACACGTTAAGCATCATATGTTAGCTCTTCTTAAATAAAATCAATTTGTGACTACTGAACCTTTCAAACTCATCAGCTGTTTATCTTATCAGTTAAATTACAGTGACGAGCGTGTAATCGTTTGTTTTATTTTTACGTATACATATAGTATATGTATTTTTTTTTATATGAATAATAAATAATTGTAGGAACGAATCATCCGAGTTTCCATTATTTCTTATGGGGAAATTTGCTTTGATTAACGAGTGCTTTGAATTACAAGCACCTGTCCGGAACGAATTATGCTCGTAAACCAAGGTACCACTGTATAAGTCTTTACTAATCAACATGTTAAAACTGAAGATAACATCAAATGTCGACGTGCAGTCTAAGATCTTTTGTTTGTTTATTGTTTGAAGTAACTGAATAATCCAATAATCTGGATCGGTAATCCAAACATTATGCTCAAGCTGTCTGATTGAATAAACGTAAAAGATTATAAAATCTAAAAGGGCACTAAACAAAACTTCATCAGAGATAGCTATAGATTTATACAGAATGTATGAGGTAGATTAATTCTTGAAAAAAATTATTAATAATACAGAAAATGACACTCACAGGTTTGCATAATTATTTTAAAATATAAAAAATTTGGTGTTTGATCATCTGACATTTTAAACATTATGAAGATGGTTGTGGAATAAAACTTCATTTTTAATGAGATTCTAAATTATAAAGAAACATGGGCTTGCAACAAAAATGACTATAATTAGATCCAAACCAATCGGAAAATCAAAATATGACAAAATAGAATTCTGAAGTGTATGAAAATTTGACATTTGAACATGTCGGTCAAAATAAAAAACTTTCTTTTTGATTATCGAGACACAATTACTTCTAATGTGATGACATTTAACAAGTGAATTTGACACATATATTGTTGGCATCATGTGGTGTTATTATTTAAGACTCCATAGAATACATTCCCATCATGGCATGAAAATGTATGCAATTAACTAAAATTGATACTTTTGTTTTAAGTTGGTTATGTTTGTTTGATTCATTTTTCAAGCATTCATTTTTAAGTACTATTTTCAAAATGGGCAACGTTTGTACAAAGTTTTGATGGATTGAAGAATACAATTATAGGTGCCGTTGAAAACATGAATGAAACCATGGTGTTCATGTATTCTATATACATGTGGGGCAACAGTGTGGGGAAGTCCGATAGCTCCTAAACGGTAACAGCTAGAAAAATCGTTCTAATACGGATGTAAACAGTGGATAGAGGCGCATCTAGAGAAATTATTTTCAAATATACAGGGTATGGGGATGCAGAAAAGTGTGGCACGCTTAAGGTAATTTTTTTTAAACAGAATGCCCCAAATATTTTTGCATATTTAACACCTCTTTTGGCAGGTTTATTCATATCTAAAATTTTAGCGCCATGTAATGACCGGTTTAGAAGTTATAATTTTTTACATTATTTTTTAACATTATCCCACTTAACAGTTTACAGCTTTCACGGCCGCAACTGTGAAGACGAATTTAAGTAGGGATTTTGTTGCAGGGGCTTGTAGGGTGCTCTTCTTTAAAAGAAAATGGACCCACCATGTACAGGGTGTTCAAAATTAATTTTTAAATTTAGAGAACTTCAAAGCTAAAATTCACAACTTTTTCAAATGGAACACCCTGCATATTTTGTACCTTTGTGCTGCAGAATTAAATAACGAACATTTTTTGTATGTACGTCCCTATAGCTATCTGTAACTACTTCTGATTTATTGAGAAAAAACTGCAATAATTGATATAATTATGTACTATAGTAGTTTTACAGTAAATAAATGATAATGTGCACATTAAAAAATTTCACATGCATAAAAATAAACATGACAGCATAACCTAAAATTTATAACTGACAGCTGCTGAATGTTGTCACTAAAGTAAAAAGAGAGAAAAAAGTATCTCTGTTTCAGACAGCTTAGTTATGGCCTAGAAAGAGATAGATTTTGACATTTGTGTCCTAACTCTAAAATAACACAGTTAAAGTTTTCATTGAGGAACTCTACCTTAAACAAGTTGTAAAAACTTCAGCAGTCTTATTCATGAAAGCAGCAATTTGTAAAAAAAAATTATTTATGTTTTGAATTCATAACCTCACAATCAAGGCAGGTAATGCACATAGTTTTTGTTTTGAAAATGCATAACCTCACAATCAAGGTAAGTGATGCACATAGTTTTGACTGCTTTTACGATAGTTAAAAATTTAGTAAGTACGAACAACTACACAAGTGGTTTTAAGAATTAATTGTGGTATTTTTAACTTAACTATAACATTTTTTGTGCTTAAAGCTGATCTGTTCCTGTAGTCATTATCAGAGGCAAGCGTAACCTTACTAATACTGTAATGCGCGATCCAGTGCGGACTGCATATGAACTATGACGAATGAAGAACAGCTCTTCATCATTAAATGCATATAACTACACCAACTTGTGGACCAATCGGAAATCAAATGCCTCCATCATTATTCTATAGAGTGATTATAAACCCTCGGCATCTCAGTTACTGTGAGATTTAAAACGTATGTGTTCTATTATTCCACGACAATATTTTTTTGAACGTCAAATAAATTATATTAATTGTCAATAATGTCAGTATAGCGTGCATACTATATAAAGTTCCTACGTTATATTTTTCACAGCAACCGAGATGTCGACAGTTTATAATCACTTGTTAGAAAGTCCTACATTTTCAATTTATTTTAAAATTCAGATCTTTTATGAAAAACTGCATGAAATTGTTTCAGATGGTTCTAGAGGGCAAAAAATTTGCATATTTTAATGAAAACCAATGTGATAAATGATCAAAAGGGGCAAATCACTAACGTGACCTAATGCTAGTAGTGAGGCCAGTAGTAACAATTGAAAATATTATAATAAATGTGATATATTACCAATATGAACAAATTCCAGTATCAGCTATAAAAATATTGGAATTAATGCAAGCAGGAGCAAATAGGACCGGTTTCTATGGCTCAACTAATTGGGACGCACCACTAAACGACTTGGTCATCATTACCATCATCAAATACCTTCAGGAATGCATGTGCAATATCTTATTAATTCTATTTCACTTGCTTGCTCTGCTTATGTTAATATAATTTATATATAATAATTGCTACAACCCATAGCCTGGAAACCAGGCCCCAGAAGCTATAAGCTTGTGCGGGAGGGAGAGGGCGATTATAATAATAAACGTAACCTCAAATTTGCAGCGTAATTTGAGTGAGATTTTTGAATTCGTTTATTGTTTGACATAACCGAGCAATCCGAGACACGGGAATGTTAATCTGACAGTTATTATCAGGTTTTTGGACTAAATAAACACCTATGACTGTTCAAGCAATTAAGCTTTGCCGACAAGAAAATGCCAGTAAGTATATTACAAAGTTAAACTTGCTTCAAACTAGGATACCTACTATTGGTTTGCTGAGATGAAAAGGGACCGTCAAGCATATACATATGATTGTAACAGATTTACTGGAAAAAAACTTCTTTGAAAAGATAGATGTTACATTTTGCTCGGTAACATTGTTACTGAAATACGTATTAGCAATAATCAAATAATGTTAACCACACATTGTTTAAGGAGACACAGTTTAAATAGTGTAACGAGTACAAAGACAAAATATGATCTTCAAGAAATAAAGCTCTTATTTATAATAAGTATTTTTATCTAGTTACACCAAAAATAATATTTCATCATTAAGCAATTTTTAAGCTGAATGCTCATAAGTTTCAACTTTACGTAATGTATAACTATTACAGATTTTAAATATTCCTCCTTCCTACGTCAGACAAAAAATAATATACATATATAGGTCCTATCACAATATAGTTAGTTCATGGCACTTAACATTTGAGAGACTGGACCCTCTACTTATATCTATCTATATTACATATGTCTAAATCACAGGTTAGCTCATGAAGAACAACAAATAACAATTGTATACAATAATCTTGATTACAGGCTAAGACGTTAGATGTTTATAAAAATTTAACCCGGGTAGAACAGGTTGCTAATTGTGTATTCACATGGCATCTGTCAAATTTTTAAAAATTCTTTGAGTGTAGCAGATAAAGTGAAATTCTCCTATCCTCTTGCTCTGCAGTTCCAATTAGTTACTAGCGCTGAACAATATAATTCAAATCAGAATATTGACAGTTCTATTTGAAAATAAAGAATCTTCTAATGGTTTAAGTTACTGTACATGAATAGTTCAAGTCCCTACTTAAATGAATACAGTTAAGTCAACATACTACTGAACTTTTCCTGTATTCAACAGGAATTTTCCTTCCCACCAATAGACTCAATTTGGTAGTTTTAGATGCCATGTGAATAGATTTTACGATCTAGTTTCATCAATGTCTAGGATTTGTAAATAACTATTCATGTTATTTTTAATACAGTGTGATTAGAAGCTACTTAATCTGAGTCAATTAAAGATTCAGAAACCACACATGTTGTAGATTTAAGGTCATTTCATAGATTTATCTTTTTTGTGACTTGCATATCTGTAGCATTAATACTATTGGCCATCAAAAAGTAAAATGAAATTTTTAACCAATAGTATTAAAGCTTAAGTAATAATCACTTCCACGTAATGCAATTTTTAGCTATTTGGGAGGTTGAACATAACCTCAATGTATACAATTGATTGAAAATAGTTGAATTTACTATTTTTAACCAATCGTACACATTGATGTTATTGATGACATACAATTAAAATATATGATTAATTTGACATTTGTATGTAACAATCAAATACAAGCAAAATTGCATTCATAAATAATTCCGATTCTTTTGTTTTTTCAAATATCACGGTATAACAACCAAAGTCTTGGACCACATTGTATGTTAATTACAAGTCGTCACATGCAACCTGAAATAAGTTCTGCTACATTTATAGTTCAGTCAATTGCACTGACGATAACATCATATCATACGTGACAACACGTAATCAAAATTCAATACTACAGTTCCTATAAATACAATGCTGCAACACAAAGCATAAAAATTTAAATAATACATAATGTAACGCTAGCTGTATAATTTGGTTGAAACCAACCATAAACTACCCTCAATAACTACTTGACTTGAAGTGAAGCTTAATTTCCATGGATATAATTGTTGAAACAATAACATCCATGGTAATTAAACTTTACTTAAAGTTAATATTGAATCAACCAATGAAAAACGCATAAATTACTTTCTTTCAGAAGCATTCCTTGTTCTTACATAACCACGTAAAATCTTAAACCTTTAGTTTAGTGTATAAAAGGATTAAAATGTGTAAACTCTTGTAGTTAATACAGAGTGTTTATAAAAACTCCTGGGTCAAGTTGGCTATGAAAATCAATTCTAATATGTGCTGCCTTGTTGACAGTCTATCAATAGCTAATTATGTACTTACTTTCATTTTCTGTCAATGGCCAATGTCCATTATCCATTTAGTACGGTAACTACTCCAAAACATCTTTGAAAACAAAAAGCAATGAGTAAGAGCATATCTGGATCAAAATAGAAGGCATTACGAAAAAAGGCAAAAAAAATTCTTTTTTTATCTTATAATAAAATAGTATATTAAAGTATTAGTTTCATAAGACATGTTTTTAGCGCTACGCGGGTCGTTTTCTAAAGAGGACAAGTGCGCTAAAACGTCTTATGAAACGAATACTTTATACTATTTTTTTCTATTTGCGTTAATTTGTTATTAACTAATTTAAAAAATTACTTAGTTTTAAACAAAATTTGTTAGGGATATTTTAGTAAGTAGCATATCAGTTGGCAACACTAGAAATTATGAATTGTTTCTTACACAACCTCGCTTAATCCGCGCGACGTAGAAATTTTCATTCTTATCTCATATACACAAAGCCCGCGGGCCGCTACTAAGCAGCAGAACCTCGTTCAAATTTGCCAGGTGTATTATACGTACTGTTGAAAATTATTATAAATTCAAAGTAGAATGTATGCCAATATATTTGTGACATAAATAATTGCTACTTAATGAATTAAAAACTTGGATGAAACAAGAATAATTATATTTCATTTCATAGAATAAATACTTTATTTGTCAAAGAAATTAATGAGGTATAAATTCAATAGTATTTTCAGCAAAGAATGATTTTTGTTAACAAAAATAATTATTCATTGGATCTTTTGGATATTATAACTTATAAGGTAAAGATATATAATTTTATAAAACTGAATTTTATTACGTTAAGTTCGTTAATAATAAAGTAAAAACCGTTACGATCTTAACAGGGCTATTTATTATTCGGCGCATTTATGTGGCCTGCAAGACTAGTTTTGCAAGGTTACATTCCAGTTATGAGTTGACTGCATAAATAAGATAAGTTTGACATTCTAAGAACAGCTGTCTAACAGTGATATCAACTATAAAAAAATAAAATGTTAGTGTTTACAGTATTCTAAAAAATCTATTTTAAAATTTATTAAAAAAGTTATTACGTAAAAATGGTTGCATCAGCCCCCCTCTCCCCTAAACATCATATCACAGCACACTTGACCCAAGAACTTTTATAAACACTACATATAAGTTTAGTTTGGTGTACTTTCTTTGATTTTAATATGTGCAATTATAATTCTTCCACATATTTTATGATACACTTAGTAATCAATCAGTTTTCATTTGTGTAAATTTTATAAATTTATTTTATACAAAAGGTAAATTATTGCTATTTTGGATTTGTTGGTTAATTATAACCTCAATGTCAATAGTTGACAGATCATTTACATCTAGAGTGCGTTACCTGTGTACACAGTTCTTCTGTCAATGTAACGACACCAGCAGCTTCATAGGTTTAGATCAGAAGAAATTTAATGCATACACTTTAATCCTTCTATATAGAAGCATTAAAGTGTATGCATTCAATTTCAATCCCTACGTATGTTATACCAACATTATTAATAGGATGATTGATACACTAAATATCCCTATTGGTTGTGTTCAATTAACCTAAAGGTTAGACAAAATTATAATGTAGTATTGAAGAAATTTTAAATCTCACCGATTTCCAATATTGGTTTCCTACAATTAAATACATATCTTAAAGATCCTTTACAGGTTGACACCTGTTATAGTACACTGAGATTAAAAAGATTTAAAATCAGAGTTAGCCATGAATTTACAAAGAATACGTGCCATAGATTAACATCAATGTATAAGACGGAGAGCAACACTAACATATTTGGAGAATAAGTTAAAAAATAAGAAAATTTGTATAATAGGTTATGTCTGTATGTATAAATCAAAGACAAATTGATCTCCATGCAGAGTATTTTTTTTAAATCTCACTGTATGTGGTTTCATTTACACTGAGAATGACTTCTGATTTTTTTAATGAATAACAGCCTAGCATTGTATCACATAAACACAATCTTAATAGTCAATAGAAATAAAATATAACAAAAACTCTCACGTTAGTCGTCTTCATAAAAATTAGTCTCAATCAATTGAGAATGTGTTGCGATATGTACAGTCGCATGTCATGGCGACGGCTGTTACCGAGGGCTTCTAATAAGGGAAGCCAGGAACGCAGCTCTAAACCCTCGATTTGTCGTAATATTTGACGAACTCTTTCAGAAGGATCATAACGATATTGTTCTTCAAGTTCGTCAATTTTGCCTTCTTTTATTCCAAGACATCTTGCAAACTCTTTCCATTTATAGCCGATGTTTTCGATTATATAGTTGTATATACGGTCTCGTACTGGTTGACGCACTGACGGTGGGTTATTATTTTGAACTGAAAATGAAAATAAATAAAACATTAGCTGTATATTGGGTATTCTACTTGGTAAAAGTACAGTTCTGCCCCCCCCCGAGAAAAGTGATGGGGTATATGTTTTTTAATGTATTTTTGGATGACAAATCAAATGGTATAGGTCCCATCCCCCGGAGATGAATAGTTCAAAAGTTATGTACTAAAAGTCAATAAAAAACACAATTTGATATTATATTAAAATTAAAGAAAATAAAAAGAAAAGTTACAAAGGATAAAAACATTTGATTGCGGTTAACAAAGAATCAAAAGGGTCAACATTATCCTTCCTCAGATATCTCAATGTAATTTTGGGCATTTTGAATGATTAAAAAAAGAACTTTTTCATTTTTTCTTATCCTTTATATAGCAAAACAAAATTAATTTTTAAAATCCTTCTCTCTGATTGATCAATTAAAAAGAAATGTCAATCTTTTGTCATTAAAAAAAAAATAGAAAGATAAACATTTCTTTTTAAATGGCCAATCATAACCCTTTATTTTCAAATGGCCCATTTCATAATTTACATGGGATTTCCCATTGAAATTTAAAAACTTTAAATCCCTATATCATGGGACCTATTTCATTCGATTTTTTATGACTATTTTAATAAAAAACAATTTATCTCAACATTTTTCTTGGGGGGGGGGGCAGAGACGGACTTTAACCGTTCTACTTAAAACTTTACAGGGCAATAATGCATAAATAGAAACTAATATGACATTGGTTCGAAAGCTATTATCGTATTAGATCACAAATGTTGCTGTTGGCAACACTTCAATCAAAAAAAAAAACTTTGATCAAAATCAGCCCAGTACTTTTGGTGATCACACTGTACAGGCAGACAGACAAAAAGGAATGGAGATTTCCTTTTATATATTGCAATTGTGCATATCAACAATTAACATGTTGGTAATAACAACAGTTTTCTAGTAATACGTTGAAAGTGTGCATGTGAGATGTCTGTGCAGGTGGTGTAAACTTTCAAAAGATACTCTAGGTATATTAGAGACAAGATTACAGGGAATTGCATAAAATACAAAAGTAAAATACACATTTATAACCATAACCGACAATAAATCAAGAATGATGCCATTAGAAATAAGGTATTTAAGAAGAATAGTAGGGTATAGTGGTGTGTTATAGGCTTTTCGTAACACCCAACTCCTAAGTGTCGGGAAATCAAAAGGTGTCTAACACTTCTTGAGACATCAATTAAATAGTATCGACGCGTCATAGCATTTTGTTATCGGAAGTACTAACAATGAAGTTGGTGCATTTATCATGTCACCCAGATGCATGTCTATGCATGTGCATAAGCATGGAATTGTCAAATCAGTGGGAGTGATAGAAACGGCAATATATAAAAATCTGTAATTAAGGCATTATAAGCATTATTTACTTGCAAATTGACACCATTGATGATGACCAAAGTTCATTCGTGCCCATATTGTACAAGATAGAAAATTTATTTGATAATAATGATAACGAAAATAGATTTGACGTCAATCCCAAATGTGTGCATGGATGCAGGAGGTGAACATAAATTATGATGACAGAAGGTCTAGAATTCATTACATAATGTCAAATACAATAACTTTCACTTAATTTTGATGCGAGTTCTTATTGATTCAAACGAATAAACCTTATAATTTAGTAAATAATAGTAAAAGTTGAAAACATTGTAAATTTTCTCGTCATCTTTAATTATATTTTGTTAAATTTATAAAATAGCAAAGCATGCTATGATTATTATGACAAATAATAAATTTTCAATTATTTCAAAATAATTTTCTGCTTTTGTTTTGTATATCTCCAGTAAAATAATTGCAATACAGTGTTTACCTGGTGGTTGATTTTGAAAACGATGGTTGTTGATGTTATGTTGTTGGCCTGGTGTAAGTGGATTTATAATAGGAATATTTTCATTTAGTGTTTGATTTTGAATCCATTCAGCTAAATCATGTTGATTACTATATCTTGTAATTTCAACCAGCCGACTAACATCCTGGGTATTAACACAATTTCTTTTTTCGAGTATATGAATAAGTTCTTCTAAATTTCTTATACTGTCCAGTCTTCTAGGAGAATTAATCTCGCTCCGAAATCTTTCTATTAAATCTGCTGATGCAGAATTTCCGCATCTTGCAACAATCATACTTTTTGTGTAATTATACACGTCGGCGTCCAATGCCATTCTAAATTTTAAGTAAATATATTTTACCTTCAGATTTCTTATAATAAATCAAAAACTTTTAATGATTTTATTAGGATTTTGCAAATTATACAAGGACCACCACACAGCCAGATAAACTTCGATGAGTCACGCGTTTTATATTTCAGTGTTGCCACACTTTGAAGATTGTTATTGTTTTTATCACATCTTGACGTCTATCAAATGGATTAGCGCCATAGATAATAATAATATTCAGTAATTAAGTATAAGGATAACTTATGTAACTATAACGTACAAACATTAAAATTGATAGTAAATTACTTTATAAATAGTAATTTACGTAAAATTAATATTAAATTTCCCAATTGCTTATTTGAATTACAATTAGGAGGAACACGTGCAGAAACATCAAATTTTCCTTAGGTAAGCGAAAAACTAACCACCACTAAAATTACTCTTTTCAATCGAATTTGATAGGGTAATTTTATTTTTAAAATTCTAATAATTGGGATAATAAATTAATTTGAATTTGACATAAAGAAATGTGGCAACACCGACCATAAAGCATATGTTTGGTTTTTTATTATTTTATATTATCAGGGCCGGCTCTAGGGATATCGGTATTCCCATGAAATCTTAAACTTGCGCAATCCTTTTAATCTAAACCGCAAACCAAGTTTATGTAGACTAAGGTGTAGAATGAGTTTTGAAAATTTTGTTCTACAAAGTACAATTCGAGAATTATAACTGTTTAAAGAACAGCATTTACGAAAATTGTTATATTTGCATGCCAAGGCCGCGAGACATTTTTTTAACGTAAATTGTAAAAATAGCTGGATGCTGGAGAAGTGAAGATACAGGGATTAAGTTGATTGTACATACGTCACATCATGTTTTAGGATTAGAATATTTACAGATGTGTATTCATTCCATTTATAAATAAATCGCTGCTTTGAACACACATTGCACTATTTTACATTTATTTGGTTATCAGCTTTTAATTCTCGTCTTTGGTAATGAATGTAATGATAGATGATACACATCAAAAAAGGACGTAATTTCACGTTGTATGATTAAATTAGAAAGTAGAAGGCTTATTATAAATTCTTTTTAATTATAATAAGTTTTGTAAATAATTTTTTCTATTTTGCGTCTATAATAAAGCTGTTAAAGCACCCAAAACATTACGTTAAGGGCGCGTTATCGCCGCCAGTGTTAATAATAGAAAGCTTCAGAAACTATAAACCCTAAAGATGGCGTACAGTCCGCAAAACGGAATTAATTTCTTAAAACCCAAAATTTGAAAATATAAATAGAAACATTATTTGATCATATCGCAGTTGTCTGCTCACACAGTTGCCAGACATGCGCTTTCAAGATTTTTTTAAGTTTAACTGAAATTTTTAATTTTTAAATGCCAAGGAATAATTTAAGGTAGTTGAAATCAAAAAGGGGAATATAAAACTGCTAAAGATCTTTAAAAATATTAGTTGTTCTAGCTGGTTTTAAGAACAAGAAAAGTATTACTATATTAAAATATTGAAAATATATATTCGTTTTTAGAAATTAATCAGAACTAATTAAGAGTGAAGTAGTTTATTCAAAAATTAACCGTCACATGCTCTTAAGTAAAGAAAAACAACGTTTACTTCGGGAATTTATTAAATAACAGTTAAAAGATTAGGAAAGTTAAATTATTTTTAAATGTCCCGCGAATATTACCACCCAACGCTTCCTGGTGCAGAAAGCGTTCAACTAAAACTGACTGATTTTCGTGCTGCCATATTTAAATTTCCGCGCCGCACACTGGTCTAGAATGCAAAAAACGTGATCGAAAATCAAAATTCCAACTTTTATGTACATGTTTCAAATTGTTATAGAGTGGAGTTAAATGTATGAACTACGATTTTTCACGTTCAAAATGCATTTTACTTTTTATAAAAAATCACAAAACACGTTCAAAGATGTACAAAAATAGCAAATTTTATGAAAATAATCTTTTCTCAAAAACTCGTATCTTTGAGTGTAAAGTATAAACTTATACAGAGTCGTAAAACAAAGTACATAAAGAATAATTATTGTTCAGTATTTAAGCTACAAGATCACATGAATTCAATCGATTAGGGTTACAATAACATTTTTAAACAACCCTTACTTGAGAGTCTGCACTTCCATCCCCGCAACAGCAAATGTAGGGCTACAAATCGGAGGAACGATCAGGAATAAATTAAATAGACATTTTCATAATTTACAAACATTGTGGAAAATAATCATCTTTGAATTTCTTGCAACTTATTCCTTAAGATAGATTTATGTATTGTAGTTAGTAAGAGTGGTATTTGAGAATGGGCGCCTTTAGCAAGCAAAAGTCTAATGAGGCTATAGTTGCAGTGATCATTAAACAAAATATTCGTAGTGTTGTTAAGGTTATCTTCAAATCTACCTGCTTATTGAAAGAAATGAGTAATTTCAGAATATTTTAAAAGGTATAAATGAGTAAAAGCAAAACACATGTAGCAAGTAATTTTAACAGCTATCCACCACAATGTATTGCAAGGTTCTTTTGTATTCATCGGAGTTTCGGTACATTTTGAAGATTTTTTCCAAAAAAATTAAATGCAGATGTTTTATTATATCTTTGTCCAATGCACTTAAGTGTTGTAAAACTAGAAATAAAAAATAAATGTTATGGATCAGCTCAGTTATCATCGTTATTTTAAATGCACTTCAATGTTGTACTGTGAGTTGATTCATTTTTCTTCATTATTTCGTGCATTCTTTTAATTTTCTTGTAGTTCGTGTGTTATTGTATCTTGTTATTTGTTTGTCTTTGTTTTCATTATGAGTGTAAATATTACACGACTAGACCTTCATGAAAAAATTATAGGGCTTGGTAAAGCACCTCGTGAAGCTAAAAAACAGCATGTCATTAATTTGTACATAATATCTTTAAAATTAAGGGTGACCAGCAAGCATCCAAAGCTTTAACAATATGTATCAGAGAAAGGTTTTTTCGCCTTATTTTACATTTTGGAATTCCTGTAAACGAAAAAATTCATTATTCTTATTGAAATATGGAACGTGGTTGAAAAATGGTTTTGCTATATCGAGTTTAGGTAAATGAATGATGTTAACAACATATTGGTACTTCGTATGAAAATGTTGTTGGAATTTTCAGTTAAGGCAGAATCTTAAATATACCTACTTTACAACAATATCTATGATATAATTACTGTTGAATTTCCTACACATTTCCCAAGTTTTATAATCATATTTGATATGGTATTTCCATGATAGGCTTTCACGTGCACAGCGTATTACATTACAATACAGTTAACTGCGAATACGCTTGGAATTATACACACTTTAGAGCATTAATTCGAATATAAAACTTAAAAATACTATCATATTCGGATTTAGCGACCCCAAAAACATAAAATGGCATTGTTTCAACTAACATTAGTCCAATAATTATTCTGCTATGATTTTCGATCACGTTTTTTACATTCTAGACCAGTGTGCGCCGTGTACATCTATTTTATTTCAATCAATACTAAATAAGTAAGCAAAAACATTTATTCATTGTCATAGATTTTGCTGTTAAACAGTGTTATAATGACTGTATTATGTTTAGTTTGATTATTTTTTAGAAAACGTTAATTCTACAAAATTGGCGATGTTCGACTACGATTATAAAATTTATTTTAGATATCTACTCCTTACAAACTATAATCCACACTACCTTAACAGTTTAGTAATCGACATCAAACGTTATCTTCTTAAAAAACGATTATTAAAAGAAAACTGAATGAAAAACGTGAGCTGTATTTTGACGCTAATATTTTGCGCCAATAACGCCTTCTTAATAGCTCATTTGAGTGCTTTAATAGCCCAACTTTTCTAAAGTTAGCATTGAAAATAGTATATTAAAGAACAAGTTTTATAAGGGTTGATTTGGCGCACGAATCCCAAGTTAGAAAACGAGCAGCAGGCGAGTTTTTCTATGGGATGAGTGCGCCAATGCCCTTATAAACCGAGTATTTTATGCTATTTTTTCTAATCTGCGTCCCCTTTTTTCTTATTTTAATACAAAAAAAAATATTTTGATCGTCTAGAGAATTTTGTGTTAGTTGGTAACACTCGGCGCCCACTTGAGTTTTTGAATCATTTGTCATCATCCGTCACTTCAAATAAATTAGTTATTACTTTTGTTACTTTATTAGTGTTACAAATAAATGAAATATGAGCGAAGACAACTTAATTTGCACTCCGCCCGAAATTCGCGAAAAAAAGCAAAGATGATTAAATCGATGATACGTGTCTTGTTTATAGTACCATAAAATTACAAACATGAATTGGACTTACTGATTCGTCCAAGCAGATTTGATGTAGGTACGAGACTTGTTTATGTTTCTAATTAGGAATATCCAAAACCTAACCTTCTTTCCAAGTAAAAATAGACCATAACTTCAAGTGAAATTTCATGTAAGTAACAATCAACAAACAGCGAACCAATTCAACGATATTAATTAAAAATTTATCGGAGGTTGACAATTTTGACAGATACTTGCAGTTTGAAGTTGTCACATTCCACGCATTACCCATCCAACCCTTAAAAACTAAATAATCCTATAATTCATTAAAGTACAGTGTACTTTTATAGATAGCCATAAACGACTCCTACTGATAGACGTTAATAAACGTATTACAAACGCAAATTAGAAAAAAAAACTTAAAATAACAGAAAATTGACAAAAACTTCACTCTAGAAATTTGAATTTTCAAATGTCACATCAGTGTTGTCAACTACCACAAAATTCCCTAAATTTTGAAATTGCGATTTTTTATTTAAAAAGGGAATAAAAGGTGCAAAATAGAAAAAATAGCATAAAAAACTCGTTTCATATGTCATTATTGCATTCGTCCTTTAGCACTCGTCCGCAAGCGGCTCGTTTTCTAAGTTTGGACTCGTGCAATAAATCTTGCCTTATGAAACTCGTTCTTTAATATACTATATAAAGAATTTTCGAATGTAAATGGAAACCAAAACACAAAAGACACAAAAAATAGGGAAAAATTATGATAGTTTTATCTTTTAACTGCAGTAAAATACGCTTGTCAAAAGTTACTAGATGAAAGAAAAAAAGGAAACTGAATCATAATTTGCCGGCTTTTATCTTTTAAAATAAATACTAAATTAATTTTTAAAATTGATTATAATCGAATAAAAAATATCGACTATGATATACGGACGCAAACATTTTCTTATTAGTGACTCGTGCATTTGCATAAGTCACAACCCAGTCTGTAATAGCATTCGCCCGGAAAATTGTAGATTTCGTCTTTGCATCATAAAAAACTATTTTAGACATGTTAATATTAATATTTACTTTCCCAGAGGAGCAGCTTTAAAGCACAACGATAGGAACTATATCACCTTTCGAAAATGGTCAATTCAGCATTCGCCATAACCTCATCAGCAGATTTCCTCCAATCTTACTTCGTTAAATCCCAATAAAATAAAAACAGTTAATTCAAGGTGTCGCTGATAATGGTCAAAAGCCTTTTCTTTCTCCTAGTAATTTACTAATTTCTGAATCATTAGATTTATCGCAACAAAATTTAGATTGTTTATATAAGAGATAAAATATTAACTTTTAAATGAAAAAGTCAACTCAACTTTTGAAAATGACGGTTGGTTCCATAGGCGCCCGCAGGAATATGTCCAGGGGGAGGCAAGCCTAGAATGAACGGCATGCTAGGTGGCAAGCCTAGAATAAACGACATGCTAGGGGGGGAAAGCCTAGAAAAAACGGCATATTATACAAAATTTTCAATAAAATTCAAATTGTTCCAACTTCCAGGGGGGGCAAGTGCCTCTCCTTGCCCCCCTTTCCGGGCGCCTATGGCTGGTTCTTTTTTTAAATACGAAGGGAATCGAGTAACAATTTTATTTGTTTAATAAATTACCAAAGTTTAAAGATGCTGTCACTTCTCAAACAAATTTGGCGACTTATTAATTTTTTCTAATTTGCGTTTGTAATACGTTTATTAACGTCTATCAGTAGGAGTCGTTTATGGCTATCTATAAAAGTACACTGTACTTTAATGAATTATAGGGTTATTTAAAGTTGGTAGAATTGAAAAAATAATTGAAAAAAACAGAAAATTGACAAAAACTTCACTCAATTTTCTGTGTCAATCAATGAATTTTCAAATGTCACATCAGTGTTGTCAACTACCACAAAAAACACATAAGCATGGCCAACTAAAATCAAAGTAATCCAGACTACGTACGACAGTCGCATTCATTATTATTTTATAAGGCAATCGCGCCATTTTTTTCATTGTGAGATGAAGAACATTCGAACCAAACAATAGATTTGAACGTCGATAAAATGCTTCATATACATTTTAAAGTTCACATAGAAGTTATAGTTTATAAACTATATTCATATCTGTGTTTAACTTTTAATTCTAAACAACTTTTTCTCATATAATTTCTTGTATCTCTTCAACAAATGGTTCTTTGTGATAAGTTCGTATTTTCTGCTCTATGTATGCCAACTTGCAACTCATTGGTGTTTATTGAGTTTTTGAACATGCACCAATTTTCCGCGGTAAAACTTGTCTACTTTTTTGTCATCACTGTATATATGTAATAGATTAATTCGACCCTATAACTTGTTTCCATTAATATCAAAAAAAGATTTGAAGTTTCTAAAATGTGGCAACCCTATGCTGAAGGTACATATATCTAATCTAAGCTAAGAATAATACAAAATAGAATTTCTAAAAAAATGAGAAAACATTGAACAAATGGCATGGTTACTTGGGAAGTTATACGGGAAGAATAGATTTACTATTACAGAAATATAGATAATACAATAAAACGGTACATGCATATTTTGTGGATTACCCAGGAATACCAAAAGGACTGGTTGGGTATAACGTGAAAAATTAATCAACGAATTAAAGCAAATAAACCTAGATGCAGCAGGTATTAGATTAATTAGAACATTTGTAAGAATAAAAAAAATAAGTTGTAAGAGTGGTATTAAACAGGGCTGTGTGCTATTTTCGGTCCTTGCAGTATACTCCTAGGCCATTCTTAAAAAAGCTTTAGGATAGCAGGACGAAGGAATTAACTATATCCTCGAAGATGTTATAACGCCTCGGCTGGCGCCTCGGCGTTATAATACATATTCTCGGATTTAAAGTATTGCTTGATCTCCTAATTACATAATATATATTATTCAGTTAGGATCAGTCATTGAAGCCGCGGAAATTATTTTTTTTTGACAGTTCTCCATTCAAAATAATTATTTATAATAATATTCATAAATTTTAAAAAAATTAATTTTAATCAAATGCTATACCTACCATTTTACAACAATCTACTTTAATGCTTTTAAAATATCTTAGATGATGCTACTACACGCACAAAATAAACACAATATTTTGGTATCGAATACTTAAAAAATACATAAAAAATCTCCATCCATAAAATTATATGTAAAGTCTCAGCCAAGTCACGTCGTAGTTTTATTATTAAATAATCTTATTTGTTGTTGAAAGAATGGTCATGGATGATGACAAAAGTTTGGATGAACAATAATATGACATTTAAGCATGTTGTCCCTACTCTTTAATAAATGAACGCGGCGCAAGAAATGCGTTATGATTTACGCGTGTAACTCGACCCTATAATTAGTAGACGTTAAAAAGAAACGCGTCGATCGAATATTTTAAAATAAACATTTGTTAAAAGTACAATATAAAGAAATATTTTATCGATGGGCAATATTTTTGAATTAAAACCTTCTGCAGACGAACTGTGGAATATTATTTATAATTTTCATAAAGATAATGAACACTTGCGACAATGAGAAATACATTAATACTGTAAATGTATTTTATACCTTTAGCCAATTACCCGGCGCCCTAAGTATGGTATGCCTCTCGTCCCTAAAAACCTACTGATGCCACGGATTATAAATGATTTATTCTTATAACTGATTGCAATTTTATCTTTTAAAAACCTTTGAACTTCAAACTTTGCATAATTATGTGTTTTTTCCACTGAAGTTTTAGACCTTTGATTCTACTTTATGGAGTGAGTTTGGTCACAATCTCATAATGTAAGATTTAAAACGTCCTAAACAATTTTTTGCTAATACTGTGAATAACCATTTTGCTGAACTGCTCAAATTTAGTAAAAAGTCTACATTACTTTGTGTATCTAACAATAAAACTCACAAGTCTCATGTTATTAGCTGCAATATAATGTAATAACATATCGTCGGCTTCATATGAAAAGTGCGTGTGCCAAAATTGAAAATATTGAAATTTTAACCTCATCTGGTTAAATATTACTTTTTCTATAAAATAAATATGAGCCAGCCTCGGTGGACTAGTGGTTTGCATGTTTGCTTCATAATCCAAGTGTCGCAGGTTCGATCCCCGGCCGAGCTGGTAATTTTTCATAGCGGAGAAAAATTAAAAAACATGCCTTCTTCTCGGATAGGAAGTAAAACTGTAGGTCCCGTGTTAATGCGATGTTTGGCACGTTAAAAATCCCTACTGGGGGTGGAATTCCCCTAGATTCGGCTAAATTCTAGTAGGGTCGGCCAAATGATCATAGCAATCGGTGCCATGAGGTACGAAGGATGCTCCGCCATCCTGATTCCTCGCCCAAAATAAATAAATAAATATGAGAAATTCCGAAAACAGTCTTTTCGAACTTTTGCACTTTTTATGTGAAGCCGATGATGCCAGAAGTTAATAATATGAGACTCATAAGTTTTATTAAACGCATCCCGTATGAAGCTTTTTAAATACCTATCTTTTATGTCAAAATACTCTTATTAATTGCATGTAGCGTTCCTAAACTTAACTAACTTCATTCAGGAACTCTAGTCGCAAACTCTAGTCTATTTAACACGTACCTATATATCATACATTATTTTTCTACAAAAACCCTATTAACGTGGTTAAAAAATGATAACACAAAATTGTAATTCAAAGATCGGGTGGCTTATAATAATTATGAACAAACGTCTACCATAACAATCATTGCTGTTAGTACCACAAAGACAATATTGTTGTTATGGTATAATTTGCTTATTGCGTGGTTTATTGAATTTACTTTTTATACTGGTAGTGCTACTTTACTTTAGACCTCGCTTTAGACAATTGTGACTGGTGGCATAAAATGACATTTTCAACTCTGACAACAAACGTCAAAAGTTCTACTTTTAATAAGATTAGTATTATTAAGAAACATTTTTAAATTGTTTAAAATGCAAGTACATTATTTACAGTCCACGAATGGATCTTAATACAATATTGATTAAAAACTCGTTTCGATTAACATACATTTAAATATTAATTATTCGACATATGGACCCTTCTGAACCCAGGCAAACCAATGATACTCAGTTATAGAGGATAACTCGGAGAACAATAATCTGAAAAAAAATCGCGCCGATCGCCGTTAAATAATAAGAAAAACAATGCTAAAATCGCTATTTTGAGGTTAGAATGTTCCTGATTCCTCGCCCACAAGACAAAGACAAAAGTTAGTAAAAAAGTTGGCTGTTTTACGTCAAAATGACGTTTGTGTCATATGACAAGGATTTATAATTTTTACCGGTTTTTATGACCTCTTTCCAACAAAAACCCTTAGCGCTTGGTACTTTCATATGTATGCAGGTATGATAGGAGTCTGGCTGGATATCGAATAATTACCAACGGGCAAAATGTTAAGAAAACTTTTGGTTAATAATTACTGAGATTTCGCAAATAATTTATTTGCTTCTTCAGAGTACTAAAATGCAATAAAAAAAATCATGAAATAGCTATTAACATAGAAAATTGCGTAATAAATTACTTACAAATAACATGATGATATTTGATAAAAGTTAGCGAAATGTGTTATATAGATCATAATATTATATGAATCACATTTCATTATTTTGTCAATTTATGAAATTTTACAAACGTCAAAAAAGATGAAATGTTAATTCTTGTAGGCTACAATAAAGCTAGAAAGATCATTACTTGAATTGCACAAACAAAAATAGACAGTAAGCAAAATATTTAAATAAATATATAGAAATCGTTGTTAGTTAAAATATTAGAACATATTTCATTCGATAATGGACTTGCGTGTTAAGCCGATCCTGTGTATTGCCATTGACAGCAATGTTCTTTCTTTTCCAATCTTCAAGTCGTATTTAATTATTTTATAATTTTATTATCACATTTGTTAAGTACTAATTTCAAATGTAAGCCCAATCAACTATTTTTAAAAAAGCAGTTAAATAAAACTAACAACTTAAAAAACGAAAATGAGCGACTTGAATTGCATTATATGAGAATTATACAAAGTGGAAATTGGAGAAAATAACACAGTTTAATTAATCATATTTTTGAATTAGTACTAGTATGCTTAAGTAGAATATTTAATTGCAATTTAGAATAACTTCGATTTATGCACATGAATAAAGGTAAGTTTAATAAAAATCCTTTATTACTTAAAAAAAAGAAAACAATGTACTTAACTCTTTTGTCAATATTCATTTATGAGTCTAAAAATTTGAACTAACAAAATTCTTCGCGTAATAACTTTCAAATTGGCAGTTATAGTTCGATTAAACCGGTAACCTGCAATTTTACTTTCACAAATTTAATTTTAAGTGGGTCCGAGTTCAAATTTCATGTTTGTGTATAATAATAAGAGGGTTCCACAAAACGCTAACGTACGATGGAAAATACGAATCGCAGGTTCGGTGATGCAAAAATTGGGAACACGCGATGTTCTGGCGCAGGCGCTTGGAATGGTCGCGGGTTTAGGGCGTGCGGTAGCCGGTCATCACATATAGAGGCCTCGGAAAAGCTTGCAGAAGTCATTCCCCACTTAAACTGGAAAGTGGCTCAGTGTAACGGTTGTGATATTAATAATAGTGTTAAATCAGTTTACAACAAAATGAAAGAGTATACCCAAGTTACGTTACCGAATTATTCATATATGTTTAATTTCGAGTCTGATTTCGTTCATCAAGAAACGCTTACATGGATGAACAAAAATTGGACACACGCTTTTTATTATTGTGGAATATACATGATTCTTGTATTTGGTGGCCAGTATGTGATGCAGAACAGGTCCCGATTTGAGTTACGAGGTTTGCTGTCACTATGGAATACTTCATTAGCAATATTCAGCATTATGGGGGCCATTCGGACTGTACCAGAATTCTTCCACATTTTAACACAACACGGTTTGTATCATTCCGTCTGTGTGCCTTCATTCATTGAGCAGGACCGCGTATCTGGCTTCTGGACTTGGATGTTTGTGCTCAGCAAGCTGCCTGAATTAGGTGACACAATATTTATTGTTTTACGCAAACAACCCCTTATTTTTCTTCATTGGTATCATCATATCACTGTATTGTTATACTCATGGTTTACCTACACGGAAACAACAGCCAGTGCCAGGTGGTTCATCGTTATGAATTATTGCGTCCATGCTGTGATGTATTCTTATTATGCCTTAAGAGCAATGGGATACAGCCCTCCTAGACAAATTGCAATGGTCATAACATCTCTTCAGTTGTTACAAATGGTAGTAGGATGTGCAGTCAATTTTTGGGCTCTACAACTTTTAAATGACCATCGAGAATGCCAAATTACGCACATGAATATCAAGCTGTCACTTGCCATGTACTTCAGTTATTTTGTGTTATTCGCAAGATTCTTCTATAAGGCCTACATTTCCGGTGAAAGACGCAAGAAGGCACGAAGTGCTCCAGTTACTGCGGAATATCCACTTTTAAAATCAAAAGTGCAATAGTATTATGTGTACTAGTAAATTTTTGAGTGAAACTAGGTTCCTTAATAATTGTTAACCCTCAGGAAAAATATTCTTACTTTTAAGGTACTAGTAGATATATAATTATTTATGATCGTTTGTAAGGTAGCTTTTTAAAACTTGCTTTAAACTACAGCAGGAATAAATAATTAAACAAAAAAATCGAAAAACTCCGAGGGTTATAATAATAAAATATATCCGATAAAGTTTCACTTAATAATCAACAAAAACAAATGCAAGTTTAACATTCCTTGTGGGGAGGGTTATTATACTTGTTAATTATGTGATTATATTGTTAAGCTTCTTTGGACTGCCTTATTGTTTTGTATGGTGTAAATTTTGCATTACTAGGACGATTACATATTTAATTTTTAATTTTTTTGTTGTTATGTTTCAAATTATCATGTGCTTTTAGATGTTAACTCTCTTCATTTATGTATGATAAATTCTGTAAAGTATTAGGATTCAGGGTTCTCGGTGAAGGACTTTAGTCACTCTAGTCATTACAGTTTACAAACTAGTAATATTCAGCAATTGTTGCACTTTACAAATCATTATTTTTTTACACAATGTAATAAAAACCATACATACCTACTTAAGTTTGATTGTAGTGAGTAAACAAAGTCACGTTTGTTTATTGAAGTGAATTTTGTAACTGTATTTATAATTATTGAATATACATATTACTATTTATATTAAATATTGTTTTTTATTTCATTTTAATTTTCTGCATGAATCTTCTATAAAACCCACTGGAATTATTTAAACAAAAATTTGACTTTATTAAAATATTTGCATGTGGGAACCGGAAAAAAATTGATAATCTTCAATGTAAATTTCCTTATTACTATTGATTTAATATTTCAAAAAATAAATTAGCACTGCATAAACTGAATAAATGTTTATATTTCATCATCGGTAAGTATTAAACCTGTTAAATGTTCATCAATATTTTACGTAAATAGAATTTTCTCAAGTTTATTGATGACATTGAATAAATCAATAAATTGTATAAATATTATTTAGCATTGCAGTTTAACATGAATAACAATAAAGTAATTAAGTTTAAGATTCCTGTACTGCAATCAATTTACGTTGCATTAGAAATACTTATACGTACTATCTGTTTATGATAGCACAGACCTATGAGATTTTTCAAAGAGTTATGAAAACATAAACTAAATAAAATTAATATAAATTATTAAATGTTCATTTTTATTTCGAAATTTCTATATCTGGTGTACTTTAAATGCAACATACGTTTACAAGAGTAAGATTAGAATTTTATTGAAAACTATATCTAAGATGTGTACAAGTACAAGGACATAATATGTGTTTCATAACATCAATTAAAATAAGTGATCAGAAAAAAGAAAGTTTTTAAACTATGTACCACGTCTTTTAAGTATGTGCACTTAAGTAACAATAAAAATCTATATTGATGTTTATTATATCCTCCCCACTACAATTTCTCCAAGAGAAGTGGCCTAACTAAAACCTGGAAAATGACTTAATGTGAGCATTTTTTCTAAGATTAATTATGTAAGGTAATTCTTCAAAAACATAACGATTAGAATTGCTTAAAATCTTTTAAAATTTAACATAAAACATCTTTCAGTCAACAAAGTTTCAATTAGTTCCTCTATATCATTTTTAAGAAACAAAAATTAAAGTTGGTAATTTTTATACGAGTACTTTTTTATAGAGAGATTAGTTTTAGATTAACAGGATTCCACCATAAATAAATGAAGAATTATTTAAATTTTAAATGATAGAATATTTATACAAATTTTTTTCAATTAGTTTAAATTCTAATTAAAAGAAAAATAGTATTTTTCATCAGATATACTTAAGGCAACAATTATTCATTTGTTTTTATGTAAAATTCCATATGAATGATAAAAGTTTTATTAAAAAAACAACTAACCGGCAACTTCGGCTTGTCTATTGACACAGTATTTTATATACAATATAACGATAACTTGGTATTTACAATTTTTTCTACTCCCAGACTCTAATTATACAGGGTGTGTTGAGACGAATTTTGGTGAGAAGAATATGGAAAACCAATAGGAGTTGTGATTTGAAATTTTGCAGGTAACACTTCCAGGTTACGTGCTTTAGTTTTAAAATAATTTCAGATTGCTTCTACTTCCAGTTACGACCTAAATGGATGTCAACTTCTCTATTTTAAATGGAACACCCCAATTTTTATTATTGATATTTATTCCTGATACAATTTTAAAGCTAGTTTGTCTGATAAACTATAACTGTAAAATTAACCGATTCTAAGATATTTTCATGTTTTCAAAAAAATTGACAGCTATGGGCTGTTACAAACAACTACATTTCCAAAGAATTTATGCATGTAGAGATTTGGAATTTTTGGTAATTATTTTTAAAAGTATGCTGCATCAAATGGGTTAAGAGGAACTTTAAAAACTAATACAGGGTGTTCAAAAAAGAATGCCAAACTTTGTATCCATAGAAAACCGATCTCATTATTTTTAAATAGCAATCTACATTATTTTTATTATCCTATTACATTCACCATAGGTAATTAGGTTTAGAAAATCTTTATTTTTAATCCAGATCTCGACATTCTAAGGTATTTAAAGGCAAAACTTAATTAACCAATGAGAGTCAAGAATGTCGAATGGTTACCTAGGAACAAGTCAAAGTTTAGTATGTATATGGGTCATTCTTTCTGAACTTAACCACCAGTGACTATAATTCACTACATTTAATTTATTCTTATTCAGAAAATCTGAACAAAAATAATTGACATCATTTTAGAAGGTTTTAATTATATTATTCATACCCATAGATAGGTGAAACCTATAACCATAATTTTCAAAATCGCTTTAAATCGGTCTGTATTTTTTTTTCCATATTCTTTGAGTAAAAATCAGCATTTTTTATTCTATTCATCTTTTTTCTATCTGACACCATTTTCGATGAAAAAAATGATAAACTTTCAAAAATGGCAAATTGTTGTTCTCAATTTTGCTCGAAATTGAAACACTTTAGGAAGAAAACGCAGTGGACAAAGTTTATGTATTTTTTGACAAACAACGTGAAGCCATTAAAAAATTCTAATTTTTTCAACTTTCAACAATTCGAACGGTGACATTCGAAAGTATAGATTTCAAGCTTTAAAATGAACCCCGCAGGCCTTTCTAAGTTGCGCCCATTTTTGGACCTAGCCGGTGGTTGAGTTCAGAAAGAATGATCCATATAATACTAAACAGTGTCTATCTTATTCTTATTATTAATTTTATTAAATATTTAAAACAAAGAAATAAATCTAGTAGTTGCATAAGAAAGCCAGCCCTTATTTTATTGTCACCCAGTTCACAGTCAGGTTACAGTGTATCATTTTAGAAATCTACTTAGGAGTGATAAATCAATTATGGTCAAAGAAAAGTGGATGCAACTTTTACATAATTGTTATTGATATACTCGTATGAATTACAACACTTGCTCGTGTTGTAAACGTCATACTCGTTTCATCATTTTGAAGGATGCGCAATAGACCACAGGTAAGGAATCAACAAAATTTAGTCAAATTGAAGTTGAAAAAACAAAATTACCAACATTTGGTACTAGCAAGATGGTGCACTATCACATTTTTCTATAAAAGTATAACTATAAAAGTTATTAAAAAATAAAAAAGTAATTTTTTTGGTAATGTAGGTTCTTATATTTAATTAATTAAATTAATTAATTTCTGGATTTGGATTAATTTCAAAGTTGGAGATCAAAATGTCAATTGCGTTTTTGAAACTGTTAACAGGGGTGGTGTCAATGACACCAGTGTTGGGCATCAATCAATTAAATGTTTAATCAATTGATTGAATATTTAATTGCGATATTTCAATTGCAATTATATTTAATTGCAACTAACCTTTTAATTGCGGACTGCAACTGAATTTAGTTACAATTAAACTTGGTTTGAATTGATGTATCAATTCCAGTTGTGCAGTTAAACCTTATTTCAATTAACATGTCAATTGCAATTAAAAATCGCAACTAACATTGTTACAACAATACTATTTATGAAATTTTTAAATTAAATAAATAATGATGTCATTCTGGTTTTTGTAGCAGTAGATTATATTTCAACCTCGTACCAGACGTAAACAAACAAGTGCAATTGAAATATCTTTTTATAAATGTATAGGGTCAATTATAATATATAATAATAATAATAATAATTGCTACAACCCATAGCCTGGAAACCAGGCCCCAGAAGCTATAAGCTTGTGCGGGAGGGAGGGGGCGATTATTATTATTACGTAGGCCCCAAGTGCGGCTGCAGCCGACTTACAGATGGAACAGCACAAATCCCACATTTGTGTCACAGCTAAGGAAAACTGCAGAAAACCTTAACCAGATCTGCCGGCACCGGGAATCGACCTCGGGCCGCTTGGGCGAAAGTCCAGCACTCTAGACATTACACTACCAAGGCTGTTATAATTGGTAGTCTTAATTGGTTGTAGAAATATACTAATACTCAACACATCAACTGGACCATTTGCACAAATTTCTGTAATTTTTAAATATTTAAATAATTCCCATAAAACCATCCGTGTTTATTTTATAGTACTTATATTAAGTATATGTAATTGTATTGCGTTTCACTATCAACTTACGCATTCACAAAATCATATTTTTATTAATAAAATATACGCAGATAAGTAGTCAAGATAAGTAAATCCAGTTCATTTTTTGAGTAGTATATTTGTATGAAGTAAAGATTCACAAAATGAAAAGATTCACAGTATTTATTAAATTATAACCTGACAATATTGTTTCGACGGCTAGGTTGTAGCATTTTGTACACATATTAAAATATACACTCTGCGTAATCTCTATAAAAAGAGGAATTGTATAAAACTTTTAATTTAAGAAATTAGTAAAAACACACTATGATCAAAAATGATATTATCACACCATTGAATAGAAGAGGAAACAGACTGCATATTTTTTTAATTGTCAAAGCTCCACAAATCCAAATGGCAAAATATATTTGTCAGCAAACAATATCCTAGCTGTAAAAAATGAAAAACATTTGTATTCTTAAGGGATAAATTATTATTACATAGCAGGTTATTTTTATCTTTATTGTAAAGTGAACACTACAGAAAACTATTTTTTAATGCACAGATGCAGATACGCATTTTTATTACGTTATTACTGTTGTTAGACAAAATTGCTTATCCCTTAAACATTGTTCAGTAAAACTCGTGAAATAGTACAGTTTAGATCGCTTTAGATTTTTGGTGTTAAAGTAAATAATATATACCTGTTTCAAAAAATTCGAACGCGCGCCTGAGTTTGTAATAATAATAATTTATTTCCTGTTAATATACAATTAATAGTATACATAGTTGTCTTGCAAAAAAAACTGTATTGCATTATCTAGTCTTGTAGCATCATTAGTTTCTTGAAAATGTGTCATTTAATCTCCGACGTGGGAGACGATAGTAAAAGTTCTGTGAATATTTTGGAAATTAGCGAACCAGCACCGGCGGGGTCGTCAACTGTGCCAATACCACCAACCTCCACCTCCACGGCATCGGCAGGACCGCGACTGAATTTACTTGACGGTAAATTTTTCAAGTACATACCGGACTGTTCGACATCAACTAAAATTGTTGCTTTATGTGTGAAATGCTTACCTCAAAAAGTAGAAATAAAGGGATATAATAACTGTTCATCTAATTTCTTAAGCCACTTAAAAAGGAAACATGGAGAAGAATGCGTCGAAGAATACAAAAGTTACGTAAAAATGAGAAAAAATGAAAATGTCAGCAGCGGGAGTGGGTGAGTGCCTAAAACTGGTAGATGCAAGAACCGTGCAGATGCAATAACTCAGGAGCAATTTGATGAAAAAATTGTAAAATTTTTTATCCATTCTATGATACCGCTGAGAGTAATAGAAGACCCATATTTTTTAAACATTTATACAGACTTACGTATATCTAGGATTGGTCTCAAAGTAATAAGTCGTCGAACCTTGGGGCGTCGGATAAACGATTATTACACGAAGCAAATAACCGACATAAAGTCTACGCTAAATGATATTGATTACGTGTGTACTACAGTAGATATATGGTCTGGCAGGAAACGAAGTTTCCTTGGACTTACACTCCATTGGATTATGGCAGTAGCTTGCCGCAGATTTAAAGGGACACATAGCTTTGATCGCATTTATGAACTCTTACAAGAAATTCATACTGAGTTTGACCTTAACGTGACTAAGATTGTTGCCACCATAACTGACAATGGAAGTAATTTTGTGAAGGCCTTCAAGATGTTTGGGGTAAAATTAACAAGTGTCCAGATAGGTGACGACGGCAATGGAGATATTGTGCCCGACTTGGTTTCATCGGATTCTGACAGTGAAGTCGAGTTATGCGACGATTTTGTCGAAGACAAAGTATGCATTGCCTTCACACTTAAGATGCTGTGCACATACACTCAGTTTATGTGCAACGACTGATGCAAATAAAGTATTACAAGTTCCAAATACTCCATTGTCAAATATCCACAATGACGTGATTAAAAAATGTAATGCTTTATGGAAAGCGGCGGGACGCCCTAAGTCAGCAGAGATTATTCAAGACGTTTTAGAGCGTTCTTTGAGTCGTCCTGGAGAAACTAGGTGGAATAGTTTGTTCGACTCGCTACAACAGATTTGTTCAATTAAAGAAAAAAAATTGCAATTACATAAAGCATTAAATATGTAAAACTCTAATAAGGAAAATTAGTTTGCCTATATACAGGAGTACCTGATGTGCGCTGCGCCAGTTGCAGAAGCACTGGATATCATGCAAGGCGAAAATAATACATATTATGGTATTGTTCTGCCATGTCTAATAGCTCTAAGAAGAAAGCTGGAAAAAATTAAGAGAGGGGATATAACTTCAAGCGTCAACAAACGCTTTAGCCATTTTTTCAATCTGACTACACCTGAAGCAGAATATGCAGCAATTGCTGCCTTATCTTATCCACGATTTAAAAACAAATGGCTGTCTTGTATGGACTCGACATAACGAAATAAAATTTTAAATATTTTTAAAACCATTATAGCAAAAGAAATAAGTGAAACACCAGAAGCAGCAGTAACTCAAACCACCAAAAATATAAGAAAAGAACATGATTTTTTTTAACTTTGATTCAGATTCGGAGTCTGAAAATACTGAAATGCAATCCAATCGATCTTCGGATTTCCCACGCACGAAAGCCAAGTTACTCATGTTACATTTTTTTGCAGAGGAAAGTCAAGAACTGGAAATTCTTACTAGGTATCCAGAGATAAAGAATATGTTTATTAAATGCAACACTCCTTTACCATCTTCTGCGCCCGTCGTGAGATTATTTTCATATGCAACCATGACTAACTTCCTAAAAGTCACAAATTATGCGACAAAATGTTTGAGAAAAGAGTCATTTTAAAAACCAATCTCAATTATAAGAAAGTTTGAGATAAATCTTCTATTTTGTTTTCTTTCGTTTAGGTTGATTATGAAAAGTTTTCTTACTTTAATAAAAGAGTGTTAATTAAAATTTTTGTATACTGTTTTACTTAAACTTTTTTAATTTTTATTATTCTTTATAAAGATATTAAATTATATATTGTTATTAAATATATTTTTTATAAAAAACACTTTCAAACACCAGCAAATCCTGAATTAAAAATCCAAGGTATTGAATAATCCTTAGTGATACGTAATAATATTGTAAACTACCCCTCAAGCTTAAAAATTCATATTTAAACAAAATTAAAAATAACACCAGATGGTGTTAGTTAGGTACAAGGGATTTATTTACCACCTTGGACTGTCAATTTGATTTACCGTCAATTTAGGATTTGCTGGTGTTTGAAAGTGTTTTATAAAAAATAATGCTTTTTTCGCCGCATTCAAGTATTCCAGTATTAAATACTTATTTATAAACGAAAACAGCTACTCATAAGCACTTTAGATTTAGTTTTAGATTTTATTTTGTAATTATGTTATATTTTAGATTTTCTATATAAGGCTTATATCTTAAATATAACAATGACAATTTTACCTTGTTTAATTGTGTATTTTTTATCATAAGCGATACTTCGAATTGTTTTCTCATTTAATTATTTTCAAAAACAGTTTTTAAATTAATAATAGTGGAGTGCTCAAACGGTAACAAAGCTTCTAGAAAACGATTTTCTGGGGGTTTAAAGAGTAAAAGTAAACACATATTTTAAATGGAAGGTTATGCTTATTACATGCTAAATCCAGATTTGTGCCATGCTTGTCCAGTGCAAAAGGGCACTATTCAAAATATTCGAGATTTATATGGTAAACGATTATTCAGTTGTGAAGCTATATTTCCGTAAAAGGGCATTTCAATGTTTGTAGCGGTTTTTGTGAAAGTCGAAATTCAATTTTGAAATTACTATTGCGGCTTATGGAGTTGTGAAACTTCACAAGCCGTTTTCTTGGTTTGATGTACCGTAAAAAAGTCGGAAATTTTGCTGCTTTTTAACATTTATCACTCCATATCTCGCAATCTAAGCCTTTAATCAAAAAATTTCTCTTTTGCAAAATTGTTTCCTACTATCTTGGAATGACGATAATTCCCTCGGAATAATCTTTTAGTTAATATTAAGGATAGAAATCATGAAAACATGAGGTGTTGCACAATGACTCGCGCTTCCGGTTGATCTCTCGATCAACCGGGATCTCTCGATAGCCCTCTCCCATCACCCCGCTTACACCCTCGCTCGCTAGTACACCATAGTTCGATCCTATATAATTATAAACAGTTTTTAAATTAATAATTATTAATTTAAAAACTGTTTCCGAAGATAATTAAATTAGAAAACGAATAAAACTATAATAAATAAGTACAATAACTTACGTTATATCATTTATGGTAATTTTGTAATACGGTAGTACAAATAAAAATTATATATCATATACCATATTATTTTTATGGACACAACAAAAACTATATAGCGAGTAGGAAAATATTTGTGAATTTATGTGAAACTGATTAGATTAAACAGTTGATAACTACATATGTGTAATTAGAATTAAATAAATAAAAGCTGTGTTCTTTACATGTATTTACTTAGAAATTAGTGGAATTTATAAAATAATTGAGATTGATATACATTGCTGTATTCAAATTTGCGTTTCAATAATTTTTTTGCTGGTAAAGCTAGCATAACAGTTTTTGTGTCAATAATTAATTATGTCATCCCCAACCCCAATATGGTTAATACATTCTTTTAATAATTTACTTGTAGTTCCTAGAATAACCCTTTCGCAATACACCCGTCGATTGTTCACATATTAAACGAATTATCAACTTCTTTTTAAGTTTTATAGCTGATTCCGGCTCGCTTTCAGAACGCGTGCTTGCCATTTTCATTCACAAAAACTAAATTTCAACATTCTATTAAATACAACAATAGGTACTATGAAATGAGTGTACTCCTTTCTTACCTAAGTATAATACTATGATTAGTATATTTGAAAACGTACTAAATTGATCAACTTCAGTGAACTAGTAAAATCACTTTAACTTGCCACTTACAATCACTTTTTGAAAAATACTGTCTGCTGTATGCCAATGTTGCCAGTACTGTTGTATACTATCCTTCATGCTTAAAATTCCATATTTCAACAAAACGTAAAATACCCACAATGTGAAATTACGGTGCAAGAGATTACTCACCACCTTGAACTAACTGTACTTCAGGGATGCAGGTATTTGAAATATTTGTTTACTCAAAATAAGTCTTTGTTCACCATTCATTCGTAAAAGTTTTGTTAACTAAAAATAATTATTTTTTAACCATTCCTTCAAGTATCCGAAATAATATTATTTATATGTATACAAAACAAGCATGTGATATATAATTGAATACGTATAGTATGTATAATATAATAAAGCATATAATAAATATAATATATAACATTTTTTTGTACTGTCAAATTAGGGATTGTCATAAGTGATATAACGTAAGTTATTTTTATTTATAATAGTTTTATTCGTTTTCTGATTTAATTAACTTCGGAAACAGCTTTTAAATTAATAATTATACAGGGTGTCCCAAATATAAAGGATTTTGAGTTAATGGGTAACATATGAATAATGGAAGAAGCCAAAAATGCATAAAATTCCGCACTATCTAAAAAAAAATTTTTTACTAAAAATTTGTGGGCACCCGGAAAACTAAGCAAACTGAAGACGGCCCTGGTGTCTGGTGAAGCTTAATATTACATAGTATGCTGATCTCATTCTATTTAGTTTATTCCAAGCAAAACGATGTTTACTATTTAAACTGTTATTATAGTTTAATAAAGACATAAATGCGTCCTAAATAAAGATAGACTAAACAACAGTGACCGGGTGTTTTGTTATTCTTCTTACAACATAGTAGGTACATGCTGTAGTAGTATAGGTTGAAAAACCTCAATGAATTTGAATTGTATTTAATCTCAAGACATCCTTAGAAATAAGTAAATAAAATAAAATCAATTAACAGTTAGAATTGCTATAAAACGAATTAGGTAATGTTTATATCAACACAAGTAAAGCATACCTACAACAGCAGACCATATTTCGACCTACTAATAGGTAATAACAACTTTATTTACGTTGCAGACGTTCAGATATCGTAAATTACTTTTGTACGTGACATACAATAACAATTTTTAAAGGCACGCAGTTCTACAAATGGTATCACATTTTTTAAGTACATTAAGGTAGGTTAGTGTTACAGAGTCGGACTTGAAAATCAATGAAACTTTAAAATTCATTTTCTCGAAAACTATTCAGTTGAAGAACAAACTTTATAAGGAAAATTTGCTCTACTCCATTCCACCTATCTACCATTAACTCAAATCCCTTTATTTCTGAGACATCCTGTATAGGA
This sequence comes from Agrypnus murinus, assembly GCA_929113105.1. Lineage (NCBI taxonomy): Eukaryota > Metazoa > Arthropoda > Insecta > Coleoptera > Elateridae > Agrypnus > Agrypnus murinus. The sequence goes on along the minus strand of OV816028.1, from coordinate 133,133,819 downwards.
TCGAACTATGGTGTACTAGCGAGCGAGGGTGTAACGGGGTGATGGGAGAGGGCTATCGAGAGATTCAACCGGGAGTGCGAGTCATTGTGCAACACCTCATGTTTTCATGATTTCTATCCTTAATATTAACTAAAAGATTATTTCGAGGGGATTATCGTCATTCCAAGAGAGTAGGAAACAATTTTGCAAAAGAGAAATTTTTTGATTAAAGGCTTAGATTGCGAGATATGGAGTGATAAATGTTAAAAAGCAGCAAAATTTCCGACTTTTTTACGGTGCATCAAACCAAGAAAGTTTCACAAGTTAATTGTGATGACAATTACAATTAAAAATTTTAATTGTAGCAACAATTAACGATTAACAATTAATTAATTGTTAATTGTGAGTGCAATTAACGATTAATTAATTGTAATCATACAAAACAAAACATATGCACAATTAATTAACTTAATTGTCCTTTGCAATTAACAATTACAATTTTAATTGTCAATTGTTAATTGCCGCTAAGATTTAATTGTGCTCAACACTGAATGACACCAGTTGATAAGTTATTCCACACTTGAAACACACTGTTCACTAAAAATGATTTGCCGACATGTTACACGGAAAGATTCTTTCTTCAGTTTCAGCCTATGGCCACGATGAAGTATTGAATCAGGATTAATAGTAAAAAATGATCCAATATCATATCCAAAAATGCTATTCAACGCTCGATAAGTCACAATTAAATATAGACTAGCAATTTAAAAAAATAGTTGATATCAGCTTGTAAGATGGTGGGAAAAACATAATAAAATAGTTCAACAGATTAGTAATCACTCTACCACAAAAATAGTAAATATTACAGCAAATATATTAAAAATTTATGTAATCCTAATTGAATAAATATATTTCGAGATGAAATAAATTTTGTCCATCTTATAGGTTAGGTTAGGAGTGATTTGATTTACTTGGTTTGGGTTGATCAAACAAAAAGTCGTTAGTAGAAGGCAGTAAGGAGCTGGCCCTGTCAATTTGAATAAGAATGACATTTTAATAGACACGGTGAGCATTATTGGACAACCAAAAATCCCAGGGTATCAAGTTTCTTTCAAGTTTAACTTCTGAATAGGCACAGTAAATGATCGGCGGATTGTTGTTATTTTTATGTTGATAATTTAAATGCAGAACTCTGTTTAAGAATATCATCTTTTCTAAAGGAGAACTTTTTGGATAATTTAAATTGGGGTCATTATGGAAGGATTTTTTATCAAGATGGGGCATGGACACCCCTACATAACTCAGGAGAGTGAATATGCTGTTCGATAATCGAGTATTTCTTCTGTTGGGACTATAATAAAGATAGGATTTTTAAAAACTACTATAATACCAAAGAAGATATATAAAAAAAATAAGGAAATTCTTGATGAAATGGACAAACTATCCATTCAAGAAGCCACGCTAGTGTTTTGTGAAAGGTTAATTTGTGACGGCATTTCAAAAAAGTATTTAAAACCTCACTGAGAAATTATTATTAGTTGCTGTATCATTCTTAACTCCTTGATTTGTAATATAAGCCTTCGTTTATTCACTCATTACCCATATTTACATTTAAAAATTCAAACATGCAAAAAAATCAATCGAAGTTTCCTTCATAAATAAAGAAGCTTTTTTCCATAGACCTCTTTTTTGAGGGTTTTTTGGAATAACTCTGTTATACTTCATTTTAAAATTCTATAAATAGAACGAAAATGTGCAGGACGGTGTTCTATTTGAAATTTAATTTAATTATTGTGCCTTTAAGACCATAGGACGCGACCACACTTCAAACGAATTGTTCTTAACGTAATTCTTATTCTATTTATCAAGAAACTTCTGTAATAAAGAATCAATTTCTCTTTGTTTATCCTACAGTGCATTAGCTAATCAAACAGAGAAGGGCACTCGACTGCAGCCGATAGTGTCCAAATTCATCCGAAGCCCGTACGCGGGCCACGAAATACATACGAAAAACATAAACCAGTTGCCCAAATATTGTATCCGAGAAATGATCGACGTTAGTATGAGTATCTTATATGGGCGATTTTAATTCTTTAGCACACGTCAAATTTAGGTACATTTAGAATTCGACACTATACGACAAAGATAGTGCATTAGCCTAATAACTGTGGGGAACTGAGATGGACAATGCAGCTTTTTACTTTAATCTCGTTATTGTTATTTAATTAAACATAGTTTGCATAAAATAGAATTATGGGTAGTTACCTATATGTTTATAGATTTGAGGAAAGTACTCGATGCGGTTCAATTAAATGGAGTTAGTCTAGAAATTAAATGTTTTAATACAGATAGTACGAAGTTTGGTTTTAATGCCATTTATTTACACAAATATTACAAATTTGTTCAGTTTAACATGTTTCCTCCATTCTATAACTCTTTAACTATCCAATTGATTTTGTTTTTTTTTTAATAAACATTTTCTATTTGCTACATTTGCAGTTTTATAAAAATACAAATAACTCGGTCTATTTCCTTCTGATGATTCGTATATGGACGTTAGTAGAAGTAGTCGCGACACAGTACGCGCCTTATGTAGGATAAGCGTGTCCTATCGCTTTAATGTAATATCATTATGCCTTTAAGGGGATTCTACCAACCAGAAATCAAGCATAAATAAACGCTTTTTTGTCGAAAAAATGTAGCCAAAATAATGTATATATTAAAAAAAAAAATTTATCTGGTAAAACTAGTTGAGGTTGAGATCCCTTGATATTCAGAAATTTGAAAAAACTTTTACTTTTTTCTTAAAAAAATATTAAATAATGCGATTTTTCACCTTCTTTAAAGTGCTGTGCTGTCCTTAATTTTAATAATTTTAGAAAAAAAAAACAGACTTTTTTGAATGTATACTTGACATGCCGTTACAATTTCAAGTTGATTGAGTAATTACAAACGGCGTACTATTTCGACAAAGTTTTGTTGGAACAGGGAATTAAAAGTGATTCAATATAGCTCTGTCCTGTCTTTCGTCATTGTCTCGCCGCGCCGGAGTCCTTTCCTGCATTGAGTGTTTCCGACGTGCAGAAAAGTGTGTCGACGTGCAGAAAACACCACATTCGGGGGCTCTAGATTTGACTAGGTGGAATCGCCTTAAATAAATAAATTCAATAAACAAATACAAATTCACTCACAAATACATTGATAAATAAAAGTTAACACAAATAAAAGTTAATTCGATATTTAAAATAACAACAATTATTTTTATCGTTAACACAATAATTAAACTCAAAAGAACAAGGTAGACGCATTCGTTTAATCAAGAAATTGAAAATAGGGAAAAGTTCTACCATATTATCAAAATTCTTATACTAAAAGAAAGAAAAAAAATAATATCTATAAAATAATGCCAATAAATATACATAGTGTTATTTAAGAAAAATTAAGTGGGCTTGGCGTCTCCCAAACAGTTCCAGATCAAAAACGCTATTGGCACAGGATTACAGCTTTTGATGAGGTACCATGCAATATCTTAAATTTTTTAAAGATATGAGCTTAGAGGAATACCAACTAATTTGTGGTTTTTGAATTGAATTGTGAAAGTTTAATTCATAGCTATACTAATTTAGCATGTAAAAATTAAAAGTTACTTAAGAAATGTGATTAAAAAAAGATGATGTAAACAAGCAATATCAATTAAAATACAATAATTAAAACTGGTAATCAAAACTGGTAATCACACTCTAACATTAGTAATGTTCAAGTCGCTCCACTCACGTAATAAAACAAGCACATTACTAGCTAGTAAACTAGAAAAATAGCAGTATCAAAAGTGTCTTGTACCTCGGTTCCCAAAACTCTCCAAAAGTGAATATTTTGTATACCTTAATTTTTAACCTTAGAGGAGTTTTGAAAATTTTGAAAAAAAAAAGCTTTTTCATTCCAAACTAATTCAACAAACCATGCCCAATATTAGATACAAATAGTTAATTCTTTACCCTCTTTCACCTGTGATTTCTCATATTTGAATAATAAGTGTTCAATTTCATGCCTAATTAATATTGACGTGTTTTCAATTTTTAGCTACTGATGTAGTTTTATGTTACAATTAATTTCTTAGGGACTGTATTTAAACAAAAGACAATTAGCCCTGTAAAAGTCCTCATCGAGTAGCCATGAAAATTTGGCGATAGTTTGTAAGGACAACTGGATAGTTATATAAAACACTGCAATAAACATTTCAGAGTTTAAAATTAAATTCTTAACGATATTGTTCGTTAATAGAATATAAAGCAAAATATAAAGAACTTAAGTTACAAAACTTAAACTTAACGCTGAGGAATGGAGACTTGTAAGTTGTGAATTCATATGAAACAGAAAAGAGAACGGTAAATACACATGAAACACAATAACGTCCAAAATGTAACAAAATTATGAAAAGGTTGAAAATGTTTTGTAATAAAAATGCAGTACAAATAATAAGCAGGTTTTTTAAACGGTCTGAAGATACTATTTTAATTTCAGTCACGGCTCGTACCTTGAGAACATGGGTCGGCCAAAATATAGCTCTGGCTAGTCGACTTAATTTTTTGGTACTCAATATTGCAACAGTGAAGCCACGAGGCGGTCTACAGCATTCTTGCCAGGAACGGAATAGGATTTATGACAAGATAGGAACGGAAAAGACATAGGGTATAGTTTTTCGGGAAAAATAAAAAATAAATTAAGCTCTCATAAATTAAGTATTAAAGTTTTTATAAGTAAAAAATCTAAAAATAAATTAAACCCTTATCTAAACGGAAAACTAACAAGTGTTCAGCGAATAAAGAAGCATTGGCTTTATCATTTTTATGGTCTTCAAAAAAGTCCATAGGTAGCTTGAGCGAAGTTCCATAAAGTATTTCGACCGGAGACACTTGAGTGCAATTGCCCCCTTCCCCCAACGTTGAGACAACTAACATTTTTGCTTTATCATTGGATATTTAAATTAATCAAATCTCAAGAAACACAACTTTGTCCCCCCCAATAATAGACCTGAAATCTCATTACTGGGGTCACACATGTAGTATTACTTTATTACGCTAAGATAAAAATGGATACTGCATGCACACTTTGTCAACCAAAAATGTCACCAGTCACCTAGGAAACTTTCGATATATTGCTACAGCTGATAATCATAATATAACTGATGATCATGTTGCAACAAATCTGTACCTATTCTAATACTAGCACTGTTTCTATTAAATTATTTCACATCGACAGTGATAAAGTATAGTTGGGTTGTACAATAGTCGGACACAACGCCAGGCGCGTGCTGGCCCACCAGGATACCGGGAGTTTCCCGGTGGGCCTGTATAAAGTTGCCTCAAAGGGCCCTACGACACGGCTGAATTTCGATTATCAACCATTAAATTATTTTGAATAGAAACAACATACCTCGCCGCTGTTCAACTCAACCACACCCGACGAATAGCGACGATTTAATCTAATCTTCTTCCCCGTTTTTAGCCTTGCAAGTCATTCATGAATTTGCTAATTTAGAAGAATCGAAGTATCCTAATGTTGCGGATACCTTGCGTAATCATATTTATATTGATAAAGTAATTTGGGGATATGATTTTGTAGGTTCTGCTCAGAAACTTCAATTGGAGCTAATACAGGATCTGCGATCTGGTGGATTCGAGTTGCGAAAGTGGGCAAGTAACTGTCCGGAACTTCTTGCGGCTGTACCATCAGCTGATGTCCAAATGCCAGTTCAATTCGACAAAGAAGAACCTATCTTTATTAAGGTTTTAGGTCTTTGTTGGGACCCCATGACCGACATGTTTTCTGCTTGTGTCGTCCTATAGATCGTCCTTGCACAAAAACAAATATCTTATAGGAAGTAGCGAGAATTTACGATCCTTTAAGATTTTTAATCCCAGTGGTTCTCTTTGCAAAAAGGTTGATGCAGCAATTATGGATGGCGAAGATAGATTGGGATCACCCTGTTCGTAAGGCAGTGATGAATAACTGGAATTTTTTCAAGTTGGAACTTCTTAAATTTTCAAATTTAAAATTGTGTAAATTTATTATAGGCCAGTAAAATTAGGTTCAAAACAAGGGCTGTCTTCGAAAAAACGGGAGGAGTTATGGAAACTGCTTTAATCACTCAAGCATATCCTTGATATGAATAATCGGAATTTGTCCCGATTTCCGAGTGGAGCTTCAACCGTGATGTTAAAAAACCTTGAAATTTTCGGATTTTTTCCGGTTTTCTCGAATTCCTCTGAAACTAAAGTTCTAAAATAAAGCCTGTAAAGATACCTCCTGTTATGGATCAAATTGGTCTTATTTTAATGTTCTTTCGACATGGATATTGTTAAACAATTTGTTACACAATTAAACGCAGAATTACAATTATTCTATTACATATACTATTAAATAGTTTTTAACTGAAACGACAGAGGTATCAGTCAATGTGTAAATATTCCAGACAGCCAGTAATAGTTTCCGTTCAATCAATATTTTACCAAGATAAATCTGAATTTAAGTTTAGATTCGATTTCATTCCTATTAGTTCTACTATTGATATTATATTTAGCACGTAAAAAGTTTCCAATAAAGACATATACTATTTAGATAATGATTGGTTTAGATAAATTTAGATTCTGGTAATTGTATTATCGACGTTTCACATCTTTCTTTCATCAATTTATTCGTTTTAAGATCCAGAAAAATAGCGTCTGTGTTTTGTGCTACTTGCTACTTTTACTATTTATAGCGGAAAATTTCTAAAATGCATGCATTCCTTGACTTACATAATAATGTTTATTTTAGCCAGGCAGTCAACTTCAGAAGTATACATCGCCGCGGGGAAAGTATGCTGTCTTATCTAATACACAAGTTTATTATCGGATTTTCCAAGTACAATTTTTACGACAGATGTATATTTATTATGCAATAGAAAAATCATTATGACTATTAATTCACTTCCATTACATTAGAAAATTTAGGTCAACGTCAACATCACATCAGTTTGTTTAATGATCTAAAAAAAGAGATCTTGTCAAAATCAATGTAGACATTTGGTATTTAGTAGTACATAAAAAGCCGAACATTTATTAAGATTAAGATATTAATAATAGCCGCATTATTTTCATTGAAGCCAGTAACAAACTCGATGTACAACAAAATAACTTCCGAATAAAATTTTAAGAATAAAAACATACCTAATTAAATCTATACAGTGTGGTGATAAAGTAAGGAACAAAATTCATAATTGCGTTATTTAATGTTTCGAAGCTAAACGCTCGGACAGGTTAATTTTATTTTTTAATTAGCCACCTTATGACATATACAAATTTTACTTTATGACGTCATGTATTCTTGCACAATGACGTCATCATTGGTTTTTTAAATGACAACCTCAATTTTTTTTGCTGGTTTTTATAGATGGTCCAATTACTTAAATGATGGTGTAAAAAAATTGGACCTTAGATAACTATTTTTTTGAGAAAATAACACACTTACCGTAAGAAATAAAAATGTAACTTTAATGGAAGAAAATCTTAATTAAACCCCAAAAGCAAATAAAATTTAGTGCAAGTGTTCAAATAGCTCTCCGTCAACCATTTGGCACTTACCGATACAAGTGTAAACACTTTGTACACTTCGCTCAAGGACTTCAGGAGTAATGTGCTCTACTTCAGCGCGATTTCTTTGCCGTAGCTCGTCTAAATTATTTGGCCTATTAAAATAAACCTTTGATTTTAAATAACCCCACAGAAGAAAATCTAAGAGAGTCAAGTCTGGGGAATGCGGTGGCCACTCAATTGCTCTTCGGCGTCCTATCCACCTTCTAGGAAATGTGGCGTCAAGATATTGACGGACGTTTATTCCAAAGTGAGAAGGCGCCCCATCTTGTTGAAACCAAATATCCTCATGGGTACATCTGGTTCGGAATCGTTTGGAAACATTGCTGTCAGAGCTGGCACTAAATCAAACCGCAACACATCCAAACAACGTGCTGCTGTAAGGTTTCCTTCAAAAAAGTAAGGCCCTATTAAACGCCGTCCGATTATTCCAATCCAAACATTTAATTTCCCTTGGCGTTGACTGTGAGAGTCTTGAGTCCAGTGAGGATTTTCTCTTGACCATTACCTGCATTTGTGACGATGTACTGTCCCATTCAGGCAAAAAGTGGCTTCGTCGGAAAAGAGGATATTATTTTAAAAATTGAGGTCTTCATCGCAGCGTAACATTAGTTCTTCTTAAAACTGCAAGCAACGGTCTGGATTATTCTCGTTTAATTCGTGAATCAATTGAAATTTGCAAGGATGATATTTTTCTTTCTTGAACAACTTCACGACAAAAGAGTGGTCCACGTTGTTATTTAGAGCTAGCTGCCTTGTAGAATGCTGAGGATTTTCTTCAGCTTCAAATAACACATCTAATCTGGTTTCTTCGTTTACTCGAGCAAAAATTGCTTGTCGAGGCAAATTATGGACGGATCCCGTTTCAGTAAATTTGTCAACCAATTTACTTACTGTGAATCTTGCAATAGGCGGTCTATCAGGATGTTCTTGGTTGAATAATTCACATGCTTCCTCATGTGTTCTTAGCTTATCACCATATCCAACCATTATTAAAATTCCTATTCTTTCCCGTTCAGTTAAACGTGTCATTTTTTGTTAACGGCAAAGAGAATTCGCTTTTAAAAAACTTGCGAAATGCCTCTTTCACACTCTCACTAAAATACTCAAGTGCTGTTTTTAAAACGTCAAACGATTATTAGTTTTTGTTTCATCCGTCAAAAGTGATACAGACGTGATAACGATAATTTGCAAAAACAAGTTTAAATTTTTAAGTGTGTTATTTTCTCAAAACAATAGTTATCTAAGGTATCAATTTTTTTACACCATCATTTAAGTAGTTGGACCATCTATAAAAACCAGCAAAAAAATTGGGGTTGTCATCTAAAAAAACCAACGATGACGTTATTGTGCACAAATACATGACGTCATAAGTAAAGTTTTTATGTCATATGCGGCTAATTAAAAAATAAAATTGACCTCTCCGAGTGTTTTGCGTGAAAACATTAAATAACGCAATTATGAATTCTGACCCTTACTTTATCACCACACTGTATATTATCTAAATTATTCCATCTAATAAAATTGTAAAAGATAATGAATATGATGACAGAGTACAACTGCGGCAATGGTATGATAAAGTAAATGAAATCAAAATTCTACAACATATTATAGTAAGCAACATAGTATTTATTAAAAAAAGTGTTTTAAATATATTTACATACGTAATGTTTTATGTACATTATTTAAATAGCGTTTTTATGCGATCTAGTGTGTTCAGTAATTATTTAATTTCCGTTAATTTCTATATTCTGATAAATGATTTATTTGCTTTACGTCGTACATGGCATTATCATCTTATTTGCTTTCTCGTTTCTCTCATAACGTGTGTATACTCAGGTATACATATTCTGGAGCTTTCGAAAGTTTCGAAAATATCCTATTATTATTCGCAAAGGTAAAAATTAAGTTTTTATTTAAAAACATCAAATAAATAACTCATTTGTTTTTTCAGTAGGTATTGCCATACCTGGACCGACCCCCACTACTTTTATGCAAATGACCCGCGATCTAATTAATATTCAAATGACCCGCGATCTAATTAATATTCAAATGAGGCGCGATCTACTTAAATGCGCGAATTAAATTCGCGAATTAAATGCGCGGATTAAATTAATTCACGATATCATTTGCATATCTCATCTCTCATTTACATATATCTCTCACATGCATACGCGAATTAAATTAATTCACGGTATCATTTGCATATCTCATCTTTCATTTGCCTAGCTCATTTTTTATATTTCATATGCATGCGCGAATTAAATTAATTCACGGTATCGTTTGCATATCTCATCTCTCATTTACATAACTCATCTCTCATTTGTACATCTCATTTTTATATATCATTTGTATCTGTCATCTCTCTCTCATAAATTTATTTTAAAATAAATCTTATGTTGTCATTCCTAATTGATATTTAAATATAGATCTATACGTCATATGATTAACATACGTGTAATATAATTAACATGTAGAAACATCTAGGATAATAATACGAGAAAAATTTACTTTCAAGTATACAAGGTACCTCTAAAGGGTTACTGTCAATCACCTGTCGGATTATCTCTATTGCATTTTGACATGTTTAAATCCAAACGTCATAAACATTTAAAATACAGTCTACAAGTAAATCGATAATGGTCATGTAATTATTATCTTAGCATCTTTTCATTTACAATTATCTAGTAAAAAATGTATTGTTTCATACGATTGACAAATATTAACAGATTAGCTTTCTTTTGAAATATCTTGAAAGGTTTTTAGTTGATTATTTCTCAGGAACGCAAATTCTATTTGAAAGAAAACAATTAGGGTCGTTATGATTTCCTAAAAATTTATTTAAGTAAAACTTCTAAAATACTGTATAGCATTATTTTAAAATTCAAAAACATTTTCTGTAGCTATTTATAATTGTTTAAGAAGTTACTTCAAACTAATGTTATTGCATGAAAATACGTACAAGGTAATTAGTCGCATTGTTTTTCAACATTCCTTAAAACTGTTTTCAACTATAAATAAACAAAACGTTCTTACAGATGACTGATGAATTCAATTTCAAAGATTTTAACCTGTTAATTGGTTTTACCCCTGTGTTAATCTGTATAAGTTAGACGTGTAGAAATTTGAATACGGAAATAATTTGAAAGAGACACAACATTATAACGTACTATGTGTGATTAGTTGTATTGTTTCAGAGCTCTGAATCATACAGATTTGATGTACGCTTCATTAACTTTTTTAACCGAGAAACATGTTTATTATTATTCTTTACTTAAGATTAATACGAGTTCTTTCTATAATAACTAACAGCTTTCAAGAAAAGTTGTTTTATTTTAAAACTATTGTTCATCATAATTACGCAAACGCCTAAAACTAGTATAAAAACTGAACGCTTTTTTAAAAATAAACCATTCCGAAAGTGTTCTCGAATCATCAAGATAGTTACATCAAGTGAATATTAAAATCAGGTATGTTTTATTTTTGCTTATATTTTAAAAACTATATGTAAATGATTTAGGAATGTTTTATCCTTATTTGAAATTCATCGAGTAAGTTGCTTTTATTTTTAACGATGTTGTGTAAACTTATTTTGAAATTTGTTATAGACTGACTGCAGTTTCTATCTGCGTCAAATCCACATAGCTTTTATTCCAACAGGTTACTGTATCAAGGAAGTCGAAGACGCGAAATTATCAACGTTTGATAATTCTGTATCCAGCAAATTTATTTGAAATATATCAAGCAGGTATGTTTTATCTTCAGTTGCTTATATTTAAAACTGCCTGATATGTAAATGTTTTACGATTGCTTACAGTAAGAAATGGAATTTTTAAACGAATTGAACCAATCAGCCGGAACAGCAAAACCCGTCAAGAAATTGCATGAATACAACGTGAAGGAAGTAGCAGAGATATCAGAGGTCAAAATTATCACCTGCATGACGGACGCAGAGCGGTGTTCATTGTCGCTGAAAAACATATAACATATCTACCCAAAAGATTCGCCGACAAACTTACTGAAGATAAAGCGGTCGATCTCAACCAGAAGATAGCGAATAAAACTCTGTCTCTAGGATTGGTTTACCTAGGTAAATTAAAGACAGAAAGATATCAACCGTATGCTGACTGTATGTTTATCGAAACGAATAAGGTATGAAATGTAACAGGTAGTCTATTCAATGAACATTGCCTAATACTTTTTTTTTCTGATTCTGCTTCTAGCCTATCGGTATGAAACGACGCTTGTGTGATGTATGCGGCCTGAACATTCGACGTTCCGGGTATGCAAGCCATATGAATATACACCGTGGACACAAAGTCCCATGTACTAAATGTTTCAAATCTTTTTCACGTAATAGTAGTTAAAGTAGTAAAGTAGCTGAAATAATAAACGCTCGTAATGCTATACGTAATAAATTAGCCTACTTTCACCGTGATAAATCTGAACCTCGACAGGGGACCGTTAATCTCTCACCGAAACTTGAACACGCATCTCCAGTTACATCTGTTGAAGATGAAGAAGAAGAAGAAGGAGAAGAATGCGATTCTGACTTAAAGATTTATCAGGAATTCTCTAACTATTATAGAGCATTATTAGCTAGCGGAGAAAATAAAACGTAGACAAAACTAGGTACGCTCTATATAACGACATCGATGAGTGGCGATTTAGGGGTAATTAATTGAGTTTGACCTGTAGAGCATATTATGTTAGCGTTCAGTTAGTATGGCTTTGATATCCCTAATTGTTATTTACGCCAAACCTGACTGCATGTATTGTTAAAGTAAAATTTCGAGGTAATATACAGGAATATATGCGACTGTATCCGATCTCTAAAATATAAGCCTTTTAAATATTACTTTGTTCAGCTATGTTCAACAGGTATGCGCTAAATATGTTAATGTCAGCATGGTACATAAAATATATATAGGTCATTTGTTGCATGGAAAATTAAACTTCTCTGTAACGTATATCCTATATTACTTTGTACAACTGCGTTCATCAGGTATGCAATCAGCAGTAGAGTATCATACGTACCTGGTATAATATAACGCTTATCAGTGGGTCCCTCGTAAATATATTGCGACCCCTGATACCATAATAAGAATCATTTCAATTTTATTTATCAGGCGATATACATTATATTATTTTCATATATTAGTATGCAAAGTTATCGTTTCAATAAAAAGTAAAATATTTATCTGATTTATTTCTCCAGGTTAAGTCTTCAGGGTTCTCATAACTGTAGATATTGCAAGAGGTAACTGCCCTGTGTTTCAAAGTTATAAAGACGTATTACAAACATATGTTATAGACTTATATTTCAAAGGTATCGAAAATGGTTACAGATTATTATTAATCATACGAGTTTACTATAGATACGATGAATATCCTACAAGAGTAGATAGTATATTATTACATATCTGCGTATTTCGAAGCTATTGAAAATGTATGATATATTGTACAATAACGTTTAAATATGGCGACGAATATCTATATGATGCATAAACAATAAGAACACATATGTAGAAACAGTTTACAAGATAGTAGATATAACGAAAAAGGCTAAAATCTGTTCAAAACTACATTATGTCTAGAAACTAGAAAATTAGAGAATTGTAGCATACGCTTGTTAAAGAGCCGGTAACAACTCATGCGACTTCGATGTAGCTATTGTTGATACAGTAGTTGTTTTACACCCTTTAGCCATAATTATCACAAAAGGACTGTATATCTAAACGTATATAATTTTATACAATTATTCTTCATGCATTGTAAATACAAAAACTGTAATAGACATTTGTGATGTGTTCTTAGGTAACTTATTTACCATATATTATGTTTAAAGCACATAAAGGTTTTTATGTATTTTTTCTATCTTGTTTATTTCATGCTTGGATTCGTCTATGTTACTGTTGATACGACTACCCAGTTCCTAGAGAAGGATTATTATTAGTTTTTCTTACAACATACCCTTTTCTTCATGTACCCTCTCGTAATCTTACATCGTAGGGTTGAGGGTGAAGAGTTAAGGGGTCTATGTACATTAATAATAATAGGAAAATGTTTTTGAATCCTAAAATTGATTTAAATAAAACTTAAAGAATAAAATTTAGAAAAATTCTATTGCTATATTATAAGGTATATAATCTCAGTAAACCTTTATTGTCTAGTTAGAACACTTGTATAGGGTATTCATCAATTTAGAAGTATACTACATACGTTCGTGACAATCTAATAAGAGGGATGTATACCTTTGTTATGTACAGATACAATTGATGTAATACGTGCAACATTAAACTCATTTCTTTTAAACTGACGACACCTCATCATACAAAACATACTGTATTTATGTATTCCCTTTCTCTGCTGATATGTTTTCTACAGTGTGTTTTAAATATTATACCCCGTTCTCTCAAGAATGCATAAAATTTTCGAAATATCTGTTTATTATTTTACTTAGCACATATAAAAGTAGCAGAATGAATTTCTATTTTAACGTGTTAACTTTTATGTACTTTATTTTGCTATTCAACTTGACCCTAATTATGATTAAATGAGAAAACATGTTATCAATCTGTTCAAAATTCGAATGCCTAGAAAAAAATGGGTAGCTATTACTGAATATACGAAGAATACGTTTTAGGTATGTATTGAGATACATAACATTTCTCTCATATATGAATTTGTATATATCGAGTTAAAGTTAATGAATGAATACAACATAGATCATTACTCTACGTGTTCCGTGATTAACACTTCAATAATCGAACGAGTTATTCGTACAATTAAGCAAAAGCTGCATATGATTTAGTTGATAGCTCTGTATGACATTGGGAGTTAGATGTTGACTATCAAGTTTTTAATTTGCTGATCTGAAGCTGCTGAAGACCTTCACTTCTGAGGGGTAGGAGCATTCTAGATCTTGCTACCGTACGTGCTTTCATATATGTTTAACATAAAAACGATAAACTTCTTTTATCGTTTTTATTTATAAAATTTTAATAATCATATTAAATGTATGCATTGTACGACATATTGATAGGGTAGGTGAATTGCAGGCATTTAGCAGGCCCGTGTTTCTAACTGCGGATCCATAGGCTAGAAGGAGAATCAGAAAAAAAAAGTATTAGGCAATGTTCATTGAATAGACTACCTGTTACATTTCATACCTTATTCGTTTCGATAAACATACAGTCAGCATACGGTTGATATCTTTCTGTCTTTACTTTACCTAGGTAAACCAATCCTAGAGACAGAGTTTTATTCGCTATCTTCTGGTTGAGATCGACCACTTTATCTTCAGTAAGTTTGTCGGCGAATCTTTTGGGTAGATATGTTATATGTTTTTCAGCGACAATGAACACCGCTCTGCGTCCGTCCCTGCAGGTGATAATTTTGACCTCTGATATCTCTGCTACTTCCTTCACGTTGTATTCATGCAATTTCTTGACGGGTTTTGCTGTTCCGGCTGATTGGTTCAATTCGTTTAAAAATTCCATTTCTTACTGTAAGCAATCGTAAAACATTTACATATCAGGCAGTTTTAAATATAAGCAACTGAAGATAAAACATACCTGCTTGATATATTTCAAATAAATTTGCTGGATACAGAATTATCAAACGTTGATAATTTCGCGTCTTCGACTTCCTTGATACAGTAACCTGTTGGAATAAAAGCTATGTGGATTTGACGCAGCTAGAAACTGCAGTCAGTCTATAACAAATTTCAAAATAAGTTTACACAACATCGTTAAAAATAAAAGCAACTTACTCGATGAATTTCAAATAAGGATAAAACATTCCTAAATCATTTACATATAGTTTTTAAAATATAAGCAAAAATAAAACATACCTGATTTTAATATTCACTTGATGTAACTATCTTGATGATTCGAGAACACTTTCGGAATGGTTTATTTTTAAAAAAGCGTTCAGTTTTTATACTAGTTTTCGGCGTTTGAGTAATTATGATGAACAATAGTAGTTAATGAAGCGTACATCAAATCTGTATGATTCAGAGCTCTGAAACAATACAACTAATCACACATAGTACGTTATAATGTTATGTCTCTTTCAAATTATTTCCGTATTAAAATTTCTACATGTCTAACTTATACAGATTAACACAAGGGTGAGTATGTTAAGAGATGTAAAACCAATTAACAGGTTAAAATCTTTAAACTTGAATTCATCAGTCATCTGTAAGAACGTTTTGTTTATTTATAGTTGAAAACAGTTTTAAGGAATGTTGAAAAACAATGCGACTAATTACCTTGTACGTATTTTCATGCAATAACATTAGTTTGAAGTAACTTCTTAAACAATTATAAATAGCTACAGAAAATGTTTTTGAATTTTAAAATAATGCTATACAGTATTTTAAAAGTTTTACTTAAATAAATTTTTAGGAAATCATAACGACCCTAATTGTTTTCTTTCAAATAGAATTTGCGTTCCTGAGAAATAATCAACTAAAAACCTTTCAAGATATTTCAAAAGAAAGCTAATCTGTTAATATTTGTCAATCGTATGAAACAATACATTTTTTACTAGATAATTGTAAATGAAAAGATGCTAAGATAATAATTACATGACCATTATCGATTTACTTGTAGACTGTATTTTAAATGTTTATGACGTTTGGATTTAAACATGTCAAAATGCAATAGAGATAATCCGACAGGTGATTGACAGTAACCCTTTAGAGGTACCTTGTATACTTGAAAGTAAATTTTTTTAGTATTATTATCCTAGATGTTTCTACATGTTAATTATATTACACGTATGTTAATCATATGATGTATAGATCTATATTTAAATATCAATTAGGATATATATGACTTGGGGCATATGCTCATGCTCTATACAATTGCCAACACTTTTTTAAACTTAGCAAGTGAATAAGAAAAATAAATGCTAATAGAAGGAAAAAGAAGGAATGCGTCTTATCAAAGGACGTGGCCGTCGCATCGGATCAGGGTTGACTTTATATATATCCTTTCCCATTCATTTATTTCATGTGATATTTTGTTCATTTTTGTTAAAACTCTAATTTTATTTATAGTATCGTTATTAACTGTGCAAGTATTATGTGAAAATATTTTATTTCTATTATTATTAATAATGAAAATACCAATATGCAATATTTTCTTGACGCTTCTATTGAGCTGATAGATAAATGCTATAACTTCTCCAGGCCCATTGTTGATCTCAATTTGCAAACCTAGTCATAATAGATCTTCTTTTTCTTTTAATGCAGTCTTTACAAAAATATTTAGAAAATCTGATAACATATAATGTATACAACATTGGTAAAACTTCGCTTTTAGGAATTGGGTTGTTTTAATGTGTGAAAGAAGGAAAAATAGCGAATACTAATTCATCTGAGAAAGATAGATATCATCGCATACTTGCAAAACTTTACAATTATAGTAACTTTTTTGTAAGGTTGCTATAGATAAAAAATTTTTAAATATAAATGACGTTTTTCATTTTGACACAATAACCTAAATTGTGTTTGAAACTTCTTAAAGTCAACAATACTTGTACGTTTAGTAACTAAAGATGAACAACTGATAGGTAACGGTATCATTTTATAGTTTGTATTTTTTTTCATTTAATTAAATTTTCAGTCGTGTCACAATGGAAAACTATTTCTAAGTTTTACCAAGCACCAACTTTATTATTTATCAACATGAATAGAAGATTAATGCGCGTATATAAACATATAACAAGGGGGATAATAATGGGAATTCGCGCAATAGATGCATAAGACAAAGTTAGTTGCAGCCGTATACACGTGTTTCGCATTATTAGTGCTCATCAGTACGGCATAGCAGATAGAAGAAATAAAATTTAAGCAACAAACTAGGATCAATGTATAACACAAGGTTTCACAGATAGTAGCCAACCACGTGTGTGGTATCAATATCAGTATCGTAATACCGATAAATCTTAACTTCCCGTTAAGTAAAAGTAAATTTGTAAAATTATAAGTTATTTATGAAATTAATTAGAATTAAAAGCGCTAATAGTTTATTGTAGGTAGCTGATTTTCTTGTATTAAATTAATTTAATTTCAAACCTCAGTTGTTTAAAGTATTCACGAGATTTTGTATTTTTAGTTTAAAGTTAAAGTTAAACTTAAATCTTAGAAGTTTTTATTTAAATCTTTCTTATGTGATAAATTTAATTTATTATTGTTTAGGGTTATTTGTTTATTATACTAATTAGGTAGAAGAATTTTAATAATGTTTGTCATGGACGTCAAATCAGATTGCGAAATTCGTTTACGTAAATATTTTAAAAATTACATAATTGTTTTAATATGTAATATGATTTAGCGTTATTGAAAGGCCTTTACTACTACCGAATTTTTAAATAAAATACTGTTTATGTAATATTTTTGTTCATGAATAGTACCGTGTTTTATAATCATTATATATCTAGTAGGTTAGGTAATCATTTTAACATACCTTTTGTAATTTAGGGTTTTTGAAAAAATTCAGTAATCTCGACGTTAGCGAAACCGTCCTAAACGGTAGATTTTGAAAGATTACGTTCGTGACATTCAATAATTTGGCTTTTCCTACTTTCTATTTCGCGGATAATTTCGTATTTATCAAGTAATGCAAACGATCGTTTACTTTTCTGCTTACGATTTTTCCATTTTTACACATTCAACTCCGTTCGGCCTCTAGAATGCAACTAAATCACAGAATAAAACCTAACAATTCAAACAAAAAACTTTTAGACGTGTGGTCATTAAAGATGGCGTAGCATTTTTAATGAGAACATGTTTATATTAAAACGCTTTATAATATCGGCTGCAAAACGAAAATAATAACATTTAATTCTTCGAATTTATATTTCAAAAAATATAAATACATTTCTTTCATTCGAATACACTGAAATTTGTTCGTGACAAGAGAAAGTTCGTCGTAAGCGGGTTCGCAATAAAAGGAAAATACATCGGGACCCTTACATTTAGTACGTAATAAGCGGTAGTTCGTTTTTTGCGGGTTTTTATTAGCCGAACATTACTGTATTCTCAAATGTTAATATTGGTTCCTTAATTTTGAAACTATCTTGGACGTTGGACTGAAATATTGGAATTTGTAAATCAGTGTTATGGAAATTTATATTTATCGTAATTAGTTTGAAACGAAATTTATAATTTTTGATTGGAAGATTATTTATAAGTCACTGATGCGGATTTATATTTTTCTTAATTGGTTATGGCATGGTCGATGTATGGATCATAAAATATAGAAGAAAAATGAAAATCTATAGAAATATAATTGGATTGGAATGAGAATGTAGGACATTCTTATAATTTAAGAAACGAAAGAATATTCTTGGAATTGGAGGTACCTTACTATTTGGATACTTATAATTTAGTTAATTATTTAATTAATTTAGATTTTAAAAAATATTAGATCTTTTTTATATTACGACTCAGTATTTCAAAAACTATAACACCTAGTTTCATAAAATCTTGACATTTTTCAATTAAACAGTAGATGTAGTGAGATGGGAAAAATGGTTTATTTGGGCCACCTAATTTTTTTTCTGTGGGTGTTCAAAATTACGGTTTCATACACTTGAGAATTATAAAATAGTGTCTATTAAATATTTATGTGAAGATGAGAATGCATATTAGATTTATTTAATTTTTTAATTACCTGGTTCTTTTAATTTAATTTCAAATTTTTCATATAAATATATGTATTCAATTTTCTTTGTTAATATTACCTTTGTATTATTCTGAAGTAACAAAATTTTCCACTGTTTAATTGAAAAATTCCACTTAAATCCGAAAATTCCTCGAGTTTGATACGTACATTTCCCTTCTATTTTTTAATTTCCAATTATCTAAGCAAACATAACCTTATCAGCAGCGATTCGTACTACTGATTTTAACTTAAAATCTAAATTACCGCATCGTGCATATATATATTAGAAACAAAGAAATTAAGTTGTAGGTCCGATAAAACGTCTTAAGTTTAGTAACCAAATAAGAATAAACTGGTCATGGTCAAGATCAAGATCCAAAAATTCCTTGACGTTACTTTGCTATAGGTAATTATAGCCTTTTAGTGCAAGTCCAATGATATACCTATTACGTGAGTTTTTTTTCTAGGTTAATGTAAATAAAACCTGTTTTTGTTTAGAGTAAATATAAATATTTGAATTTAAAAACATTTCCGGAATTTTCATAAATTAATTTAAAAGTGAAGAAAATTTTTGAAAAACGAGTCCTCATGTATTTTTAAATTAAAAGTAAAAAAGAAGATAGTACTTACGAAACAACATTCACTATCCAATAATGTTTATTCGAATCATACTTACATCGATATTATTAGGTCTAGGTCGTAAGTATAACAGGTTTTTGCAATTTGCGCGTTTTTGGAAAATGTTGCGCATAAAGTTTATTTTAAGAAATTTTAAATGCTTGCTATATAATTATTTAATAACACACATCATCCTGATTTAATGTAATTTATTTAAATTTAAGGGCTACGAGCTGAAGGCTGTTCTAATTATTTAAGCAAGTGATAAAAATGTTCTGCCGCAGAGTGGTAAGATTGTAGTGTTGACGAAATTCATAAGAGATTCTATAGTAAGTTGCCAGACACCGAACTTTGTTTATTTACTATGGAATAGGTATCTTAGGCTGGGTTTATATCAATCAAACAAAAACGTTTTTATACAAAACGTTTTGCAGTTCGACAAAACAGTAAGTCACACACTTGAACATCAAAAACGTTGGCAGTCAAATTGTTTTTCATTAAAACAAAATCGTTTTGTTGCAATTTAGCACACACTGAGCAATCTATTCTAAAAGACTGAATGAAAAACGGCTTGTTGTTATACAAAGCAGTATCAATGCTGTTTTGTGTCTTTAAAAATGTCAGTATCATTTAGGATTGTTGATTGGAGATACTTTTTCATTTTAAACAGGTCTTCTAATAAGAATGACCAAACATAAAATGTTTAATTAATCCTTTTTATCATAGATCATACCACAGATTATAGTTTTTAATTTTCAAATAATAATTTAAAACAGTATGATGTGGTTAATTACTGCAAAACGAAAATAACTGATCTCTCAAATGTATTATAGTAAGTGATAATGCCATTCGAACAAGAAAGAGTACGAAAGTGTACAGTAATAAATACATCTTCGAATGCTTTTGTTATTTTTCGTCATTATTTTTGCCCTGCGACCAGATCTCTCACTTTTCTTAATTACTCTACCTCTCATGATTAATATGTAGATTGTTCTTCTTGACAATTCTTCTGACAACAACCTAAATTTGAAAGATCATTAATTTTGTTTGCAGTAATTAATTATAGCACACTATATTTTAAAATATTATTTGAAAATTAAAAATCATGATCAGTGACCAATTACAACCCAACACAAAGTTAGTACAAATTTTTAGTTGTAACCCGTTATATGCATTTTACACAGATAATTAAATTTTATTAATAATTAACAAATAAAATAGATGTGAATATGTCCAAAATAAATTTGCAACTGCATAGTTTCGCGGGTTTCACCTTTTGTTTCGCCTTCAAACAAGGGATCAAGTTTGCACGTCCGACACGTTGCAACGCGGTTGAAATTGTTTGATAGTGTTTGAAGCTGTAAGCACATTGATAAGACGAAAACGCTTTTAAACAAAACGTTTATGTAGAATGCGAAAACGTTTTTTGTTTTGCAATTTATACCTATCAAACAAAAACGGTTTTAGACAAAACATTTCGTCTGAAGATGCTTAAGCTTGTTTTTTTATGTTTTTGTGTTTTGTTTGAACAGTGTGAACCGCCTCATATACCAATTATTAAGAAAACAACGTCGAACAAAATCATACAAAAACGTTTTGTATAAAAACGTTGTTGTTTGATTGATATAAATTATAAACCCAGCCTTATGATTTCGCCATAACTTTCTCTGATAACTTTTACCCTTTCATGTTAATTCGTAATACGACTTTATTTTAACTTTAATAGCTGTTTGAAAATTTTCTTGTTTGATTTTATGTTTGCTTTCTTCTTCATTTTAGAGTGCGCTTTATATAACTGACAATAAAAATTTCTAATCTGCACATACAATACCTAGAAAGATATTTAGGATAAGAAAACACTGTTTACGCAATTCTTATATATAATTCGTAAAAATAATAATTTTTTTTATAATCGCATCTTCAATTGTATAACTAACACATTACAAAATGGTTAGTTGTGAGATATTGCGAGTATCTGTAAAAATACATCGACTGTAGGTATGAAATGCAAATAACCATTTTTTGTACATCTGTTAGCATTCATATTTTTCACTCTTATGTTTAAACTTTCTGTTGTAGTTTTTGACTTTGATCGCAGAAGTTTTACAGTAATATTGAGAAATGTTTATCATTATAACTGACACGTTAGCACGTTAGAATTGGTGCCGTTAGGCAATAAAAGCGTTTGACATAATACCACCAGTTCACATAATACTGAATCACGTAAAAACATTTTTGTGCGACCGTACGCGAAGTAGACACCATTACGTATCGCTTACGCAATACAGGATGCGAAAACCAAATCCAAGTGACATTTAATCCCAGTATCTCCCACTATTTTTACGATCTTTTTACAAAACTAATTGTTTTATTTATGTCATTTCCATAGAAAGGCTGGACGATGAAAGCCGCCTTTCTATTTACAATGTATTAAACTATTGGTTTTTTAAGAGCAACGGAATTTGTAATTACATATTTTTTATGATTGCACAAAATATGTTGTGTATACCTTGTCCGCGAAATTCTTTACCGTCCTCGAGATTGTCCTGCCTCGTCCGCAAACGGCCTCGGCATCAATTATTCTCTCGGGTCATTAAAAAGAGATTTCGCAGCTTTGGTATACAAATAATTATTTGTATACCAAAGCTGCGAAATCTCTTTTTAATGTAATAATTATAATTATTGCATAACATTTACCAACATCTAACCTAACCATCAATCCCCCTAACCTAACCTCCAACTTAATCTCTAACTTAACCTGTTACCTAACCTCTAAGCTACGTTGTAGTGTGTGTATTTTTATGCAAATTTATGCAAAACCAGTATTATGCGAAACGCCATAATATAGTAGAAGATTTTTTTGGAAAACAGCCTGTTTTCCACTTGAACTTTCATAAATGGTTTTCTAGGTAAAAATATCGCAATTTGGATGAACCCCCACCTTTTAAAATAAAAATATTATTGTAATGTAAATGCTTTTTAAACTTTTTATGTTTGTTTTAACTTTGCTTTTCAAAGCGCATCAGAATCTTGAGCGACAGATGCATTGCTGAAGGTGACTTGAATACCAACACTGGGTCAAGAATGACAGTTTGACGGATTCTAGCAAATGCTGGCAGCAATGCACGAAAATAATATAAGAACTGTAGTACGAGTACCTATCTACTAGAGAGCCTACGTAAAATTTGCCTACGAACGACAGAAAAAACAAAAGGTATACCAGACAATGTGAAACTAAATTCTGCTATGATCTTGCAGCAGACCACTCGTCAATTATAATAACATTATATTCCAGTAAGTAAGTTCCAAGTAATACCTAAACCAACACAACAAAAACTTTGCAATAAAAAAACAAATTGGGAGAGGGAGAAAATAGTTCAGTTTACAGATTGAAATATTCTATTAAAAATTGATAGATTGGTAATAACGTTAACTAAAAACATAGTAAAAAGTAGCACTAGACTTTGAAAACCAACGAAAGCAACAAAACAGTCCTATAGCGCGCAAGGAAAAAATTCTGAAAAAACAGGAAACATTGCCTAACTATCGGAATGGAAGAATATAAAACAGCACTTAATAATGCTAGATAGAACTTATAACTGCATACAATAGCAGAACTGCGCCGAAATAACTGACTATGGAAAGCGACCAAAAAAAATCAAAATACACCTTAAAAATGACACTAATCTTAGACTATGAAAAGTAATCCCGAAACACTAATACGGATTCAGAAAAGGCTGTGGAAAATTGAACAAATGCACAGGTGACCTGAATAAACAAGGGGTAGAAGGAAAAAATGCTATTCTGCCGTCTTAGATCTATCGCAACATTTTGATAAGGTTTGACATACGGAACTATACCTGAAATTACAAAACAGCCGCCTTATCATATACACGAATTATTGAAGTCATACCTGACCAAAAGATACTTTTATTTCATACTGTGTCACATTTGTCAGTTTTACGTCAAACTTTTTAGTCCAGAACATGCGATTTTACGGTCTAGTATACCTGTAAAAATTTTTATTTCATACTGTCCGGTAAAAGGGTATTTACCGGACTCATTTGAGTCCGGTAAATGAATTATTACGTTACAAGGCCGGTAAAAAATTTTACCGGACTGAAAATCCAATTTGAGTCCGGTAAAAAATTTTACCGGACTGAAAATCTAATTTGAGTCCGGTAAAAAATTTTACCGGACTGAAAATTTTAAATGCATTTTTTTAAAAAATGAACAATGTGAGGCAGTATGAAATAAAACGCCTTACGTCATACTTCCGGTAAACCATTACAGTAGCTCGTTTCAACATTCGAGACTCGGCTCCTTCGTCGCCTCGTCCCGAAACGTTTTCAACTCGCTACTGTAAACTTGGGTTTACCGGACTTATAACGTAATATACTATTACAGTCACTTGTCCTGTAAAAAGTTTTACCGGACGCAAATACAATCAATCACCTAGACAACGTTTTAGTACGTAATCAGTTACCATGGAAACTCGTTCTTCATAGATGTCCATATTTTGCATTCGGAAATTTATTTTATATAATTTTTTTTTAAATTAAACCAATATTCTAATAATTGCAGTATGAAATAAAACGCATTACGTCATACGTCCTGGAAATAGTCTTACAGTCTCGTTTCGATGTTCCGGACTCGGCTCCTTCGTCGCCTTGTCCGTAACATCTTACTCGACTGTAAAATTCCATTTCCAGGACTTATAACGTAAATTACTATTCCGTCAAACATTAATATGAGTATAGGGACTGGCAAACTTGTTCAGTTTGGTGTCCCACAAAGGAGACTATGTAGAAAAATAAAAATAAATTTAAAGAAAAAATGTCTTGTATCTTTATTAGGTCGGAAACTTTTCATACCACCCTCGTATGTGGAATATATAACGTAATCTGATATGTGGAATCACTACAGTACATACTACTGATGTGCCTCATTACTGGAACATTCGATGACAATATAATTATTTAAAGTGTAGAAGACAGCAGCTTTATACCAAAAATTACGACAACAAATACCTCTTGCCTACATATTTCATTAACACTAAAAACTGAGAAAAATAAATAAATGAGAAAAAAAAATCGCATAATAATTCGTTATCAGCGATGCACAAAGAGATTCACAATTATATAACTGTATACTCTTAATAATTACGGCTTATTTGTTGTTTCCTCCTCTATTCATTAAATAATCTGACTTTATTTAATTAATTTTCGTTCGTTAACCTTGAAGTTAGCATTATTATATTGTTAAGGTGCGTAATATTTGTAAATAATTCCAGTTTATGTTTTTAATTGATGTGTTCGATTTATCATTCAATCGCTTGGAAATATACCCAAATTCAAATTATGGAAAATTTAAATAATTATGAATGGTGAATTAGTGGTAGTTTTTTAAAATATTTTATCATAGCGAGATAATCCTACTTATTATGCATGTGTAGGGTTCAAGACTTTCCCAGGAAAATTACCATTATTGAAATTTCAATTAAAACAATAATTAAAAATTTTATTCGGAATCATATGGTAATATGTGCATTCCTAACCGCCTCAGAGGGTGGGAAATTAACCATTCCTAACTTACTTTTAATTCCCTCTCTTGGTCAGGAATGTAATCATTCCCTACCTGTTATCCCTCTCTTGGTCAGGAATGTGATCATTCCCGACCTGTTGTAAGTTCGTAGTTTGCTCGGTAGAGGGCGGGTGCATTATTAGGTCAAGTTTGTCACTTCAGTTGTCAGTTGTAAATAATTATTATTTGTTAAAAAATATGATGATTCCGAATAAAATAGTATACAAACCTCGGCGGGACGTTTCCTCCTGTCTCGAGCATTAGCTCACCTCGGGCCTGGGCCCTCGGTGAGCTATCTTAGCTCTCGACAGGAATGAAACACTTCCCGCCTCGGTATGTAATCTACTATTCCCACTGAAAATTATTATTATTTACCTACTTATGTATAAAGATTTCTTGGATATACTATTGCTTCTTCTAAAACATACATGACCTTACATTAGTTAGTTTATTTATTATTATTATTAATTTATTTTTTTGCAAAGCAAGTTATTTAAATTATTTCATTATAATTCAATGTCAATTGTGCTTATAAATAAATTATGTATTAAGCACGAATTAAATACTCTGGAGACGTGGGGTGACATACGCACTTTTATAATTAAACTGATACGAGGGAAGATCAATATTTACGGTCCCTGATATAGAAAGAGAAAGAATTTTTAAAACATTATTTATTTATTTCTCAACATAATCTCCCTGGACTTCAATGCACTTGGTCCACCGATGTTCCAATGCTTCAATGCCTTTCAGGAAGAAGTTTTCCGGTTGCTCCTCAATCCAGCCATTTACTGCGGTCATAACTTCATTATCGTCTCCATATTTTTTTCCACGCAGGTTTTCCTTTAATTTTGGAAATAGATGGTAATCACTGGGTGCCAGGTCTGGTGAATATGGAGGGTGTTCTAGGATTTCAAAGCCAGCGTTCTCTATGGCAGCCATGACAATGCAGCTCTTGTGAACTGGAGCGTTGTCCTGATGGAACAAAATTTTGTGTGCCAACTTTCCTGGTCTTTTTCGGTCGATGCTTTCGCGCAATTTTGGAATTAACCCTGCATAATAAGAACCCGTTATTGTGTGTCCACGCTGCAAATAATCGATCATCAAAATTCCTTCTGCATCCCAGAACACTGTGGCCATAATCTTTCCAGCCGCCCGTTGAACTCGAAATTTGCGTGGAGGTGGAGAACCTCTGTGATGCCACTCCATACTTTGTCTTTTCGTCTCAGGATCAAAATGGTGCACCCATGTTTCATCCACAGTCACAAAGCGAGTGAGAAATTGCTTCCGATTGGCCTTCAGGTACTCCAAATTGGCTTCCGAATGCAGCACTCTAGAGCGTTTATGATCGACGGTCAGCATCTTTGGAACCCAACGCGCCGAAATTTTTCTGAGATCAAGAACATTTCTTAAAATATTTTCAACTGACCCATAAGAGATGTTCGTTATTTCCGCGATATGGCGAATAGTCAGTCTTCTATCTGCCATTACCATATCATGGATCAAATTGATGTTTTTGTCAACGGTGACACAGACTGGACGTCCCGCACCTTTCGCATGTTCGCAAGTTGTTCTGCCTAATCTAAACTCACGAGACATATTTTTCACCACTTGGTAAGAAGGGGTAGAGTCCCCTAAAACGTCTGTCATATCCTTGTGAATTTCAGTAGGTGTTAATCCTTTTTTTTGCAAATACTTTATCACCGCTCTGACTTCACTTTTTCCATTTTTAAAAATTGTCTGTTATCGACCAGCTTAATTATTAATAACTTTCAAAGAACAACACTCACCTACGCAAAACTTGACACAACAAATAATTAGTAATGACAGTTCTCATAGAAAAATGAGTGACGATATCATGCAAAGCCTACTATGTCAGGGACCGTAAATACTGATCTACCCTCGTAAGTGCAATAATCTTGCGATGACATAAATACAAATAGTCATTGTGTTAATTTTTACATACATTATATAATCATTTAATGTAAACAAACGGAGTTATTTTATAAACAATGACAAACTATTTTTTGTCTTTATTTGATTTAAAAAAAATAAAACAATCATTTTTCATTATTGCTTGGTAACAACACTATTGTGTAAACCTATGGGAAAATGACAAAAATTGCGTATCAGTATTCCTGATGTAATCTTAAAAAAAATCTAGAATAAGTAGTTATTGTTAATGCAATTTAGTGTAAATCTCTTAAATTATCGAATTGTGGAATGTTGGATGTGCATAAACAGTAATTCTCTAGTTAGATTAGGCAGTAGTTTAGGTAAAATCGAATTGTATGACTTAATTGGTTATTAATTGTACGAGAAAGTAAATAAGCTTGTAGTATAGGGAAACCCCATAAAAATGACTTCACCAAACACATTATACAGAATGAAACTCATTTCATATAAATTGTTTTTTAAAAAGTTTATTGGACTTATCAAGAAAAAAAGAAAGAATAACGGTAAAATATAAACAAGTTTCGAGAATTATGTATTAGATGAACAAATTTCAAGAAATACAAATTTGAAAGGTAAATATGATACAGAGAAATCTGTTAATACTGTGGTAATAATATAAAAAGGGATAAAAGTTTAAAAATATCTCGAAATTTTTAACTATAAAAATAGTTAATATTTACATATACAAGAGCGCTAAAAGTCGAAATTTCAACATTATAACATTAAACAAAAACAAAAGGATTTAAAAATAAATGACTCATATAATCGCAAATCTGAACCAATACATACCACTAGGTCTTTCACCAGAGATTTACTAGATTAGTTCCGCACTAACTACAGTTCTTGAATTATTATAAGCATGAGCGCAGTAGTTTCCTCAAAGATCTGATCTTAAACTCATACTAAATTTTTAAATAAAGTTTGCTGAAGGCAAATATCAATCAAATTCGATTTGATCGTATTGTTGTAATTTTGTATTTTAAATGGTATCCGTATCTTTTGTTTGCTTTTCTGAAAAGAGCTTATTCTTCTCTTTTTAGTAACGTTAATTTATGGTAACAAAAAAAAAGGTTAAAAATTGGAAAAAATATTTTTATAAAAAAAAACGCGAGAATTAATCAATTAATAATGAGAACTGACCTATAGTAAAATTAAACTAGTAAGACTTGATTATCAGTTTTGGATAAGCATGCAATGAAAATTTGACAACTAAAACTGTAATAAGTACACTAAGGGCCGATCTTTTTATCTGCTCTTAAATTTATCTGGAAGTTAATTGCTATGGTTACAATTGTTTCTACAATCGTAGCTACGACAATTAACAGCCAGATATAGTATTTAACGTTACTAGCCAGGTATAAGGGTTTTTACTGGCGATAGAAGGGTGATGATTGACGAGCCGAAGGCGAGTCAATCACCTTCTTGAGCCAGTAAAAACCTGTTATCTGGCGTGTTTACGTTGAATGTTTTGTTTGTTCCTCACTTGTAAAAGACAATTCAATTTTTGAATAATGGAATAATCCGAGAATTCTAAAATTCACGAAATCGAGTATGCTTTAATGTATCACTTTGGTAACGTATATCGTTTTTTGTTTGTTTACTTTTTTCAATTTGCCCATGTGTGTGAGTAGTACTGTTCTCAAACGGATCATGAATGTACCGCAAGCGATAATAGATGAAGCTGCAAGTGTGTCTGCAAGTTTGTTGCCAGACAAATCGTCAGCAAGGTATGAGCGGGAGTATTCTGAATTCAAAGACTGGCAAAAGAAGAACGAAGTAAATACTGTAACCGAAGATGTGGTCCTATCGTATCTCAACCAGTTGGCTACAAAATTTAGCCCGAACACCTTATGGACGAAGTGGTCAATGATAAAAAGTTGTTTGGAAGTGAAGGAAAACCTTTCAGTTGACAGGTTTGTTTGTTGTAACAAAACAGCTCAGGTTTTTATTTGTCATTATTTTTAGATATCATAAAGTGATTGCGTTTTTGAAGAAACGTAACAAGCATTATGTACCGAAGAAAGCTAAAGTTCTAACGAAGGAACAAGTGGAGAAGTTTTTACTTGAAGCTCCTGACGATCAGTGGCTATTGGCTAAAGTCATCACAGTTTGTGGTATATTCGGTTTATGTCGATGCAACGAGCTTCTAACACTTACTTTAAATGATGTGGAGGTTGTCGAAAAATACATTATTATCACATTACGAGAAACCAAAAATGGAATTACTAGAAGGTTCACAATAACAGACGACGAGTGTATGTTTAAGCCATGTGCTTTATTTAGAAAATATTTAGCGCTACGTCCTAGAGGAACTGAGCATCTTCGTTTGTTCTTAACATACCGGAATGGTAAATGTGTCGCCCTTAATGCAGGTCAACATACTGTAGGCGGAGTACCTAAGAAAATTGCGCAATTTTTGGGATTAAATCAGCCTGAACTGTATACAGGTCATTCATTCAGGCGAACTGGAGCTACAAGAGTTGTTGAATCAGGGGGCGATTCTTTGACTTTGAAACGTGCAGGGGGCTGGAAGAGTAGTAAAATAGCAGAAAGTTACGTGGAAGACTCAATTAATAACAGACTTAAAGTGTCAAAAAGGATGTTCTCAACAACAGAATCCACGCCATCCACGTCCACGCTATCCACGTCCACTTCCACAGAAATTCTGCAAGTAGATTCAAGTGAAATGTCAACACCTGGAACCTTTAGTTTCAGTCGAATTCACAATTGTACGATGATATTTAATGTGTACGATAAAGATAAATCATTTTAAATGTTAATGACAATAAATAATCGCTAAAAGTTCATTATTGTGTTTTATTGTTGATAAAAGTGACGTCCATAACTGGCTAGCCTGTTAAATGACATCTATAACTGGCTAGCCAGTTATGAGATGTTTTCAATGTGAATATAGTCACTTGATAAATGCATGTTTACAAGTGAGGAACAAACAAAATTTACAAGGAAGTGGAAAGATCGGCCCTAACGCAAATAAACAAACAAGTACATGACCATTATCTATTAATTACCAAGTATTATAATTATAACGATTATAATAATAAGTTATTGTTACAAACAAGTCAATTTTTGCATTAAGTTCTTATTTTTTACTATCTAAAGATAGAAACTTGTAATCTTTTGTAATGCCTTCAGTACTGGACCAATACAAAATGTTATATGTTTAAAATGGGGGCACGCCCCCTCGGGGGGTTGAAACCCCCATTTTGTACCCCTAATTTAATAACGCAGCCAAATTGAGCGAAATTTATATTAGGAGGGTTCTTGGAGTCACTGATTATGAATCCAATGAGAAAATTAAAAAATCAAAATGGCGGACCCAAAATGGCGGTCCTAAAATAACGGCGTTTGAGATTGAGAATGCGATTTACGCCGTTTTTAGTGATTTTAGAGAAAAACTCAGAGAGTCAAAAAGTGTTTAGAATGTGATCTTACATAGGAATACACTATTTTGGTTACCTTATTATGTAACCCCCTTCACTCTCCCCTAGTTGGCTTCTCACTGAAGAGGTTGCATAATAAGGTAACCGGAATTACGTATTCCTATGCAGAATAACATTCTAAACACTTTCTGGCGAATTGCATTTTTCTCTAAAATCGATAGAAACGGCGTAAATCGCATTTCCAATCTCAAAGACCGCCATCTTGGGTCCGCCATTTTGTATTTCTTAATTTTCTCATTGAATTCATAATCAGAAACCCCGAAAACTCCCCCAATATAAATTTCGCTCAAATTGATGGAAAACTTCCCGAGTTATTAAATTGGGAGTGTAAAATTGGGGTTTCAACCCCCCGAAGGGGCGTGCCCCCATTTTAAACATATTACATTTTATATTGGTCCAGTACTGAAGGCATTACAAAAAATTTCAAGTCTCTATATTTAGATAGTAGAAACTAAGACCCTAATGCAAAAATTGACCCTAATACTAGGGTAGAGCGAAGGGGTTACATAATAAGGTAACCAAAATAGTGTATTCCTTTGCAAAACCACATTCTAAACACTTTCTGACTCTTTGAGTTTTTCTCTAAAATCAATAGAAACGGCGTAAATTGCATTCTCAATCTCAAATGCCGTTATCTTAGGACCGTCATTTTGGGTCCGCCATTTTGAATTTTTTAATTTTCTCATTGGATTCATAATCAGCGACTCCAAGAACCCTCCCAACATAAATTTCGCTCAATTTGGTTGCGTTATTAAATTAGGAGTACAAAATGGGGGTTTCAACCCCCCGAGGGGGCGTGCCCCCATTTTAAACATATAACATTTTATATTGGTCCAGTACTGAAGGCATTACAAAAGATTTCAAGTTTCTATCTTTAGATAGTAAAAAATAAGAACTTAGGCGTGTTTTTTGCAAAAAATGACTAAGTACTAGGAGGAGGACTCAAAGTGAAGTATGCAATTTATTCAATCAAACCTACCCAGATAATCCTGTTTCTCAAGGTGAGATATATAAAAAAATTGTGAGGCTGGTGGTGTTAAAGATAGGCAAAAAATTGGCAGACCAAATCCGCAAACAAGTGCAGATAAAACGTTGATTGTTTTATTAACAATCTAAAAAGCGCCAAAGGTTTCTACAAGAGAAGTAGCAAAAAATTTAGAAATTAGTTCTCATACATCTGTTCATGGAATTTTAAAGAAAGCAAAATTTTGGTCCTAAAAACTCCAGTTAATCCACGAACTAAATGAAGTTGATTTTGACAGAAGGATGAAATTTTGTGAACAGATGATGGAAAGATGTAATATGATAACAATTTTGTTTTTAACATTGTCTTCTCCGATGAAGCGACATTTATGCTAAACGGTGCTATAAATCGACATACGATAAATTATTGCCAGTATTGGTCGAACGCAAATCCACACTGGACGGAAGAAGGACATAACCCATTATTTGCAAAAAGTTAACGTATGGACATATCATAGGACCTTTTTTTCTTGATGAAACTCTTACGGCTAATGGATACATTGAGTTACTTCAAAATCATGTCATATACCCACAATTACTGCAATATTTCCCGGTTAAAATGGGTGTATTGACAATAGAATTATCTTTCAACAAGATGGAATGCCGCCGCATTTTGCAGCATATGTTAGGTCGTACTTGAATAATGTTTTTCCTAACACATGGGTCGGTAGAGGGGACCTATGGAGTGGCCTATGTCTAGTAAAAAAAAATAAATAAAATTGTTCATCCATGGAAACGTAAACGCCAACGTCCAGAAAAAGAATGGCTGCTAAGTTTGTTGTGTAGGCACCCTGAAATATCCACAAGATCTGATGAAATTCTTATAAATAGTTACCAGACAAGTGTACCACACAATAATGGAAGACGTGAATATACAAAACCCACAACAAAGCATATTATCATCGACTGTAATGAGACTGGCTATGACAATTTCTTGGGAGTAAAAGTACTTGATCAAAGGCTTATCCTTATTTAAAAAATGTAGAAAGATTTTTTCAGTTCCAATACACCTTAAGTTTTCATTTTAAAAAAATCGTTTTCTTAACTCTCATCTATTTTGTTTCACATACTTCAGAAAATGTGTTTTATAAAAATGGATCGTTTTGAATAATAATAATAATACTTTATGAAATATAATAAAAGGTAGAAATATACTTAAATAAATAAATCAAAATGTGACAAAATTAAAACCGACATTTATAAATGACTGTCCTAGAGTGTCTCCTGTGAATTATACACATCTCATTTATAAATGTGGGTTTTAATTTTGTCACATTTTGACTTATTTTGTAAATAATTTCCCCACTTTGAATATTTAATAATACAAATATTTTGAATTATATTTTGATTTTATACTTAAATAAATATTTGTAAAATTACCCGACTCTCATTAATGGTGATTTATGTGCACTTTACTGATAATTGGTTTTTTCAAACCCTGAGAAGGCTCCCACAATATGGACGAGATATCACCGGGACCCAGAAGCAGTCCCCAAGATATTACTAATTCGACTAATACCAAAAAACTAAATAACTCAAACTGTAAATGATAAAACATGTAAATGTTATTTATGTTTATTAGTTAATTTAGTGTAAATTAATTTATTGTAAACAATTACAGAGTTGCAACAATTTGCATTTCTTATTAGGTGCGGAAGTCCTCAAAAGAACACGCTGCAAATTTTAATAAATAATAAGTCGCTCAAGACTAATTCGCTGGCCTTTTCTCTAGAGCATTTATTCCCTTAGAGCATTATTCAGAAATTTATCAACGTATTTATTTTTCCAAATAAACGATTTAAATCATAAAACGGTAAATTCACACAAACTTGCGTTACTTAAAACGAAAATCCGTCCATATACAAATTCAACGGGTGGATAAACTCACGTTACGAGACTGTATTCAGCAATTGACGTGGACTAACGACAGTGCAAAAACTAGACCAGACTATCTTCTCCGCATTTTAAAAGAGTAAACTCTCAATTCGTTTTTTGATCGTGTATGGCTGTATGAATTTAACCAATGAATCTATGAAAAGTATGACAACCTGCATCACCAATAATAAAATTAGACGAAATTATCTCTTTTATTTTATAAAGATACACACAGAACTTAAACTTTAAATTTAAAATTCGGAGTAATAAAGCTGTCTGTCCAAGCAAGAATAATGGCTTGGAAGCACTTTTGGAATTCAAAGGAACTTGATGCAGTATACGAGATTATTTATCCGAAATAAAATCATAAAATAGATTAGGTTTTTTTTGTATCCTTTTGTTCATTTTTTAAATAATATTAAGTGAGATCTTAAAGAAAACATGACCAAAGCAAGGTATCTACCCGTGGATAACAGATTTTATTCGTGCAAGTATTGACTTGGTTTCAACGGGATATCACGAAATTTACATTAGATACGACTCTGCATTTATAAATATTCGTTTAAATACTGCTTTTCACGCCCAAGAAATAAACAATTATATGTTTTAAACGCCAAATTAAATTCTAAACACAGCGGGAAAAATATCAACCACAATGAGTTCTTTACATAATTGTGGTGTTTCATAAATCGGTTATTTGTATGCTGCTGTACGTACAGTTACAATGGATAACGACATCGAAATACCATGTAACTTCAATATACAGAAGTGTGTTGTTGCAAAGATACTAGTTGAGTTGTTTCAACTCAGGTTTTAGTGAACTTTAAACGAGCATGTGGAAAGTTGTGAAAGGCATCTATTCTTGAAGTCCACAAGATACCAAAGGCGGGTATAAAATATTTTCTTGAATGTCGCTGTCTTCTCAGGTTCCATCCTTTTTATATACAGAGGTGGGCAAAAGTATGGAACCAATTAAATATCTCTGGAGTTTTTAGACATATCGGAATGAAATTTGGTAGGCAGATATTACAATAAATTGTGTATTTGCGTTGAATGTTTTTGACAATTTTGAGTTTCCGGTTTAACCGGAAGTAATGCTGATTTTAAAATTTGTAATGGAACACGCTGTATATTATTTTAATTTTGAATAGTACATTTTATTACGATTACAGAAATATGGGGTTCGATATGTTTTATTTCAAGGCCAACCGAGATTTTTACAATAAAAGTACTTTTGAGGCAAAAACTAATGAAATCTAGTACCTAGTCTATGAAGCAAACGTAACAATCACATTAGTAATCAAAATTAAATTAATACAAAACGGGAAAATAAAACAGGAGCACTTTGTAAAGGGAAAATAAACTTAATGTAGTAAATGTTCAAACTGAGCACCATTTACTTCTTGACAGTCTATTTGTAAACTCCCTTGTAACATTAATTATTACTTCTGGTGGGATTCTTTGACTCTCTTCGGTTATTATTTCAGCTAGTTCTTGCAAACTGTTTGGTCGATTAAGATAAACTGTGGACTTGGACTTTGTGGACAAACAACCCCATAGAAAATAGTCCAGTGGAGTAAGGTCGGGGGATCGCGCAGGCCATTCAATGGCACCTCTTCTTCGAATCCATCTATGATAAAATTTCCTATCTAAGCGATCTCGAACAATGCGAGCGAAATAGGGTGGTGCCCCGTCCTGCTGAAACCAGATATTATTTGGCACTTGTCCATTTTCCTCCAGCGTCGGAATAACTTGCGTATCGAAAAGCTCTAAATATCTATCTCCGTTTAAAGTTTCTTCTAAAAAAAGGCCCTACAATTCTGTTGTTGTAAATACCGGCCCAAACGTTCAATTTTTGAGGATGTTGCGTATGAGCCTCTTGTATCTAGTGAGGGTTAGTTTGCGACCAGTAGCGGCAGTTATGTCGATTTACTGTACCGTTCAAACAAAACGTAGCCTTGTCCGAAAACACCATATTTCTTACAAAGTTATTATCACGGTTGCAAATATCCATCATTGTTTCACAAAATTCTAACCGTCTGTCGAAATCGTCGTCTGAGAGTTCTTGAACAAGGCGAATTTTGTAGGGATGATATTTTTCTCGTTTTAATATTCTTCCTACTGAACGACGGCTTATTGCGTGTATATTGGCGAGTTCAGCAGTAGACAAATGAGGATTTTCCTCTAAAGATATTGCGATATTTTCAGCTACATCGTTTTTTGTAGAAGTTTTTGGACGTCCACTTCTTGGTAAATTACCGACTGTGCCACTTGTGGTATACCTTTGCAAAGTTTTTGTTACTAGCGAACGTGATATTTGCCGATCCGGATGAATATCATTAAAAAGATCACAAACTTCTTGATGCGTTCTTCTTCGGTCCCCAAAGCCAATCATCATTAGAATTTCTATTCTCTCTCTTTCACTTAGCTGGAACATTTTGTGTTCAAGTTAAAACACCTACTTATTTTAACTACTATCACGGCTAATGTCAGTTTCATAAACTGCTGTGATTGTTACGTTTGTTTCATAGACTACTAGATTTCATTAGTTTTTGCCTCAAAAGTACTTTTCTTGTAAAAATCTCGGTTGGCCTTGAATTAAAACATATCGAACCCCATATTTTTGTAATCGTAATAAAATGTACTATTCAAAATTAAAATAATATACAGGGTGTTCCATTACAAATTTTAATATCGGCATTACTTCCGGTTAAACCGGAAACTCAAAATCAAAAACATTCAACGCAAATACACAATTTATTGTAATATCTGCCTACCAAATTTCATTCAGATATTTCTAAAAACTCCAGAGATATTTACTTGGTTTCATACTTTTGCTCACCTCTGTATTTTTATAACAAAATTCAAAATGGCATTTTTTCTCTTCGATAATTTCATTTTGCACATAATCTTAATAAATTGCATTTCAAATTGTAATTCTGATGTACAGTACAATAGTCGACGCCTATGTCTCTATCTGATCTGTCTTGGAGCCGCTCAGCTGCGTTCGAGATACTAGTAATCGAGTATTTGAGGGAGTCATGGGCAAACGATTACTGGCGCCCATGATCATCCTCTTTTTTGTTGTTTTTGCTGTAGCTCTTGCGAGAAACAAACCGCACGACCACTCTCTGACAGCTTAGCTTGGCTTCCATTTTCTTTTGTTTATTTATTTTGCAGCTCCAAGACTACCAACACGTATTTTGTGAATAGGTAACTACCTGGGTAAAAGCCCGTCATACTTACCAAAATATCCCTAACAAATTTTGTTTAAATCTAAGTATTTTTTTTAATTATTTAATAACGAACTAACGCAAATAGAAAAAATAGTATAAAGTATTCGTTTCATAAGACGTTTTAGAGCACTTGTCCTCTTTAGAAAACTCCCCGCTACTCGGGTCGTTTTCTAAACCCGGACGCGTGCGCTAAAACCCTGTCTCATGAAACTAATACTTTAATATACTATTTCTAAATAGTTTTTGGTTTTCTTTATAAAGTTTAATATGTTTTTATAACCTAAAATGAATTCTTCTTTCGATTGATATCAAAATTCTACTTACATTTGCAAGGATACCATTTAGCAGGAAAATGATAAAATTCCATTGGATGTCTTATCGTTTACAAAAAAAACAGACTGTAAATAAAGTAAGGAATAAAATTCAAACTTATTATCAGTGTTTGGAAGAAAAACTCGGACACGTTAATTTTATTTTTTTTTCCTGCGGATTTTATGGACGTCAATTTTAATTTTGTAGTTTACTGTGGAACCTTAAACCTAAGACGTCATCGACTTTTTTAAATGGAACTCGCTTATTTTTGTGCTAGAAATTAAAAGTATATTTTTTCCGAGTTCAGCAATACCCCAATGTGGTATTTAAAATTAGTATTTTTTGAAATATGGAGGACCAAATCGTCGCCGTTAATGCATACTGGTGTATCTATTTTTTAGCAACTTTACAAGAGCACGGCTTAAATGCTTATAAAAACTTTATTACAGGTGACATGGTGAATTCTCTAAAAGGTTCTAACTAACAACATTGCTAGTTACAACATTTCAAAGACTTAAATTCATATCATCTGCAATAAAGTTTTTATAAGCATTTAAACTGCTCCTGTAAAGTTGCTAAAAAACAGATACGCCAGTATGCATTAACGTCGACGAAATGTGATAACTTTCACGAAAATCATTATTATTAATCTTTCAAGTCTTATTATTATTTTCATGAAAGATATCACATTTGGTCCTCCATATTTCAAAAAATACTAATTTTAAATACCACACATGAACTCGGAAAAAAATATGTATACTTTTAATTTCTAGCAAAAAATAAGGGGGTTTCATTTAAAAAAAAGTCGATGACGTCATAGGTCCAACAGTAATAAGCTAAAAAATTAAAATTAACGTCTATAAAATCCGCAGGAAAAAATAAAATTGATGTGTCCGAGCTTTTCTTCCAAACAGTGACAATACAAAAAATATGAATTTTATTCCTTACTTTATTTACGCACTGTTTATTAATCAATGTTATCAAGTAATATGCAAATTTTGTTTATTCCATTATATTACAGACAGTAAAGGCAAGATCAAATGGCAAACATAATTAAAATTAGTGTCTAAAAAAATAACTAATTAAAATGTTTAAGTAAAATAAGGTATTTTTCATTTAAGATTCGTTAGTATTTATTATATTTTATTATAAAACATAATTAACAGATATAAAATTAAAAATCTTCTACTTCACATATACCATTAATTTCTATAAGGTGAATAACAAAAATTATATTTTCAATCTTATTACATTGTAGCATGTATAAGTTAGAGTGTGCTATAGATTTTGTATTACTCGACCTAAGTTAGTACCGATCTGTAAATTACCATCTTTCTTTAAAATTGATTAGGTACTTTTACTTCATCTCCCTTTACCAAAATAACACAATTGACAACTCTTCAAATTCGACTAAAATATCCACGTAGATTTTAAAGAAAAAGAAGGAAATGCTAATCGCAATAATAAACACTACTCTACAGACAATTATAAAAAGAATAATAAAACCATATAATTACAGAGAACAAAAGAGGTAATTATTTAAAAACCGCGCAAATGAGATTCATTTAGTATATCTCTAAAGGTATTTTAAACATTATCATTATCTTGCAATTGTTGTTTAAGTACTATTACAAATACATTTCAATATAAATAAACAGTTAATTGAATGAAATGTAACATTACTGTTAATCAAGTTAATTGTTTGCATTACAAATTACAAACAATGTTCGAGAATCAGGGAACCTACATTTTTTAATAGTTTCCATAAAAATGCAAATTTTAACAATTTTTTTTCTACTTTTCATGCCGTGTTTCCCGTTTATATGGGCTATAAAAATTTGGAATGTTTCGTAATCATGAAACATATTCAACTCCAGCCGCGTGGTGTTTGTTTATGATTACATTTTTACATGATTGCCCTTCATTTCCTCTTTTATATATTTTTACGGAGTCCAAATCGAGTGACACTATTCAAGGTTAATTATTATCAAAACAATAATCGCTGATCTATATATTCCTGTACGAGTACATAAAAAGACAACTTTTCAAAACAATGAATTATCAATTTATAATTTACTTTCTCCGACAATTATAAATAAATCTGTTACATATGCAATAGTCTGCAATAAGTTTTATAAATATCTAGAAAGGTTATGTGCGTAAACGACGATTTGCATTGAATAAACAATACATGTTAATTAATTAGTTCATTCCGTAATAATAATATGTTAAATTAAAATGATGTATAAACTAGTGCAATATCTAATAAGAGTACAATATTGAAATAACATTTTGATGAATTTACATGGTCGGGTAGCAATCGCATTTTTTCTTCTTGTGAATATTCTAACATATCTAACACTATGTAAAATAAAACAAAATTTCGAATTAAAACGCGCGATTTATTAGAAACCTTGTACTTGAAATGCGATAAAATATAAATGCATGTATATTAATTATTAATATAAATAAAAATCACGAAACTGTGTAAATCATTTAAATAAGTAGCATTTTACTTATACCTAAGTTAGGTCCGTGAAGCTAGCACAACCATTACAGCACAATCAAATAAAACCTTCGTAAATATTTAGTACTCATTAATTACTAATTAATTACTAAAAAGAAAAATTTATTACTGCTGCCTTTTTAAAAAAAACCGGGTTGTTCCAGCCTCACAGAGAAGCTAGCACATCCGCACCAAAAATAAACAACGATTGCAAAAAACTAACGTACCTATTAATTACTAATTAATTACTCAAAAATCAAATTTATTACTGTTGTGGTTTAAAAAAAAACATGGGGTTGTTCCAGCATCACAGTGAAGCTAGCACAACCACACTAAAAATACAACACAACTAAATAAAAACAATGTCAATATTTATTAATCATTGATTACTAACTAATGGCACAAAATACATATTTACTACTGCTCCAAAAAAAATGATATTAATCTTAAAACATCTACCAAAGTATCTAATCTGGAATTTTCCATTTTGAATAAAATTGAACGAGACTACAATTTATTACTCCAGCACAACAGACAGATTATCGTTTATATCAACAAGTATCATTAGTTAGAACCAGATTCTAGCGTATTTCGACATAATT
The DNA here is from genome assembly GCA_929113105.1 of Agrypnus murinus. Classification (NCBI taxonomy): domain Eukaryota; kingdom Metazoa; phylum Arthropoda; class Insecta; order Coleoptera; family Elateridae; genus Agrypnus; species Agrypnus murinus. The sequence goes on along the minus strand of OV816028.1, from coordinate 133,093,359 downwards.
ACCCTGTCCAAATTCGTTAAAACACATACAATACACCTTAATAAGGAAATTTCCAATCTGAATGAAGTAGCATGAGACTACAATTTATTACTCCAGCACAACCGACAAATAATCGTTTATATCAACAAATATCATTAGTCAGAACCAGATTCTACCATATTTCGACATAATTACCGTGTCTAAATTCGTTAAAACACATGCAATACACCATAATAAGGGAGTTTCCAATCTGAATGAAGTAGGACGAGACAACAATTTATTACTCCAGCACAACCGGCAAATTATCGTTTATATCAACAAATATCATTAGTCAGAACCAGATTCTACAATATTTCGACATAATTACCGTGTCTAAATTCGTTAAAACACATGCAATATACCTTAATAAGGGAGTTTCCAATCTGAATGAAGTAGGACGAGACAACAATTTATTACTCCAGCACAACCGGCAAATTATCGTTTATATCAACAAATATCATTAGTCAGAACCAGATTCTACCATATTTCGACATAATTACCGTGTCTAAATTCGTTAAAACACATGCAATACACCTTAATAAGGAAATTTCCAATCTGAATAAAGTAGGATGAGACTACAATTTATTACTCCAGCACAACCGACAAATAATGGTTTATATCAACAAATATCATTAGTCAGAACCAGATTCTACCATATTTCGACATAATTACCGTGTCTAAATTCGTTAAAACACATGCAATACACCTTAATAAGAAAACTTCCAATCTGAATGAAGTAGGATGAGACTACAATTTATTACTCCAGCACAACCGACAAATTATCGTTTATATCAATAAATATCATTAGTCCGAACCGGAATCTACCATATTTCGACATAATTACCGTGTCTAAATTCGTTAAAGCACATGCAATACACCTTAATAATTGAGTTTCCAATCAGAATGAAGTAGGACGAGACAACAATTTATTACTCTAATACAACCGACAAATTATTGTTTATATCAACAAATCTGATTGCGTCATTTTATTATAAAATAAGCTTTTTTATATTAAATTAAATATTTTTATTCTAGAAAGTATTGATAGAATAAATTTATTAAAATAGTAATAAAAAAATAATTGACGGTAGAATATTTAGATTTCATTTAGTAATTATTTAGTTTTGTTTAGGTGAGGCTCATCCTGACCTGCCTCAACCGGCGAGCCGCGTTGACAAGGGAGCAAGCCGTTATAAGTAAATACCTTGTATGTACTAAAAAGGATTTACGGTAATTTTATTTGCAAGCATTCCCAGAAGATCTGAATGAAGAATGAAGAAGAGTGTCTGGACATTCATAAGTTCCTCTTTACGTTTTTAGTAAATAAGCCATAAAACGTAATGAGGAGCTTATGAATGACCAGATGAACATTCTTCATTCTGATATTTTGGAAATACTTGCAAATAAAACTACCGTTAATCCTTAGTACCTACCAGGTATTTAGTTATAACGGGTTGCTACCCTAGTCTATATATATTATTGTAATTTCTTTACCTAAACCATTTCTAAACCACGTCAAGTTCTTTTATTTATACCTTAGTATTCTATACCTTAATTAAAAGGTCTAATACGTGTGATATAAGTTTAGATGGGTGTAGTGGTGCTTTTGTAAACGCCAATAATTCTAAGAAAGTTGACTCTTGAATTTCCAATCCTACTTCATTCAGCTTGGAAATTCCCTTATTAAGGTGTATTGTATGTGTTTTAACGAATTTAGACACGGTAATTATGTCGAAATATGGTAGAATCTGGTTCTGACTAATGATATTTGTTGATATAAACGATAATTTGTCGGTTGTGCTGGAGTAATAAATTGTTGTCTCATCCTACTTCATTCAGATTGGAAGTTTCCTTATTAAGGTGTATTGCATGTGTTTTAACGAATTTAGACACGGTAATTATGTCGAAATATGGTAGAATCCGGTTCTGACTAATGATATTTGTTGATATAAACGATAATTTGTCGGTTGTGCTGGAGTAATAAATTGTTGTCTCATCCTACTTCATTCAGATTGGAAGTTTCCTTATTAAGGTGTATTGCATGTGTTTTAACGAATTTAGACACGGTAATTATGTCGAAATATGGTAGAATCCGGTTCTGACTAATGATATTTGTTGATATAAACGATAATTTGTCGGTTGTGCTGGAGTAATAAATTGTTGTCTCATCCTACTTCATTCAGATTGGAAGTTTCCTTATTAAGGTGTATTGCATGTGTTTTAACGAATTTAGACACGGTAATTATGTCGAAATATGGTAGAATCCGGTTCTGACTAATGATATTTGTTGATATAAACGATAATTTGTCGGTTGTGCTGGAGTAATAAATTGTTGTCTCATCCTACTTCATTCAGATTGGAAGTTTCCTTATTAAGGTGTATTGCATGTGTTTTAACGAATTTAGACACGGTAATTATGTCGAAATATGGTAGAATCCGGTTCTGACTAATGATATTTGTTGATATAAACGATAATTTGTCGGTTGTGCTGGAGTAATAAATTGTTGTCTCATCCTACTTCATTCAGATTGGAAGTTTCCTTATTAAGGTGTATTGCATGTGTTTTAACGAATTTAGACACGGTAATTATGTCGAAATATGGTAGAATCCGGTTCTGACTAATGATATTTGTTGATATAAACGATAATTTGTCGGTTGTGCTGGAGTAATAAATTGTTGTCTCATCCTACTTCATTCAGATTGGAAGTTTCCTTATTAAGGTGTATTGCATGTGTTTTAACGAATTTAGACACGGTAATTATGTCGAAATATGGTAGAATCTGGTTCTGACTAATGATATTTGTTGATATAAACGATTATTTGTCGGTTGTGCTGGAGTAATAAATTGTAGTCTCATCCTACTTCATTCAGATTGGAAGTTTCCTTATTAAGGTGTATTGCATGTGTTTTAACGAATTTAGACACGGTAATTATGTCGAAATATGGTAGAATCTGGTTCTGACTAATGGTATTTGTTGATATAAACGATAATTTGTCGGTTGTGCTGGAGTAATAAATTGTTGTCTCGTCCTACTTCATTCAGATTGGAAGTTTCCTTATTAAGGTGTATTGCATGTGTTTTAACGAATTTAGACACGGTAATTATGTCGAAATATGGTAGAATCCGGTTCTGACTAATGATATTTGTTGATATAAACGATAATTTGTCGGTTGTGCTGGAGTAATAAATTGTTGTCTCGTCCTACTTCATTCAGATTGGAAGTTTCCTTATTAAGGTGTATTGCATGTGTTTTAACGAATTTAGACACGGTAATTATGTCGAAATATGGTAGAATCCGGTTCTGACTAATGATATTTGTTGATATAAACGATAATTTGTCGGTTGTGCTGGAGTAATAAATTGTTGTCTCATCCTACTTCATTCAGATTGGAAGTTTCCTTATTAAGGTGTATTGCATGTGTTTTAACGAATTTAGACACGGTAATTATGTCGAAATATGGTAGAATCCGGTTCTGACTAATGATATTTGTTGATATAAACGATAATTTGTCGGTTGTGCTGGAGTAATAAATTGTTGTCTCATCCTACTTCATTCAGATTGGAAGTTTCCTTATTAAGGTGTATTGCATGTGTTTTAACGAATTTAGACACGGTAATTATGTCGAAATATGGTAGAATCCGGTTCTGACTAATGATATTTGTTGATATAAACAATAATTTATCGGTTGTGCTAGAGTAATAAATTGTAGTCTCATCTTACATCATTCAGATTGGAAGTTTCCTTATTAAGGTGTATTGCATGTGTTTTAACGAATTTAGACACGGTAATTATGTCGAAATATGGTAGAATCCGGTTCTGACTAATGATATTTGTTGATATAAACGATTATTTGTCGGTTGTGCTGGAGTAATAAATTGTAGTCTCATCCTACTTCATTCAGATTGGAAGTTTCCTTATTAAGGTGTATTGCATGTGTTTTAACGAATTTAGACACGGTAATTATGTCGAAATATGGTAGAATCTGGTTCTGACTAATGGTATTTGTTGATATAAACGATAATTTGTCGGTTGTGCTGGAGTAATAAATTGTTGTCTCGTCCTACTTCATTCAGATTGGAAGTTTCCTTATTAAGGTGTATTGCATGTGTTTTAACGAATTTAGACACGGTAATTATGTCGAAATATGGTAGAATCCGGTTCTGACTAATGATATTTGTTGATATAAACGATAATTTGTCGGTTGTGCTGGAGTAATAAATTGTTGTCTCATCCTACTTCATTCAGATTGGAAGTTTCCTTATTAAGGTGTATTGCATGTGTTTTAACGAATTTAGACACGGTAATTATGTCGAAATATGGTAGAATCCGGTTCTGACTAATGATATTTGTTGATATAAACAATAATTTATCGGTTGTGCTAGAGTAATAAATTGTAGTCTCATCTTACATCATTCAGATTGGAAGTTTCCTTATTAAGGTGTATTGCATGTGTTTTAACGAATTTAGACACGGTAATTATGTCGAAATATGGTAGAATCCGGTTCTGACTAATGATATTTGTTGATATAAACGATTATTTGTCGGTTGTGCTGGAGTAATAAATTGTAGTCTCATCCTACTTCATTCAGATTGGAAGTTTCCTTATTAAGGTGTATTGCATGTGTTTTAACGAATTTAGACACGGTAATTATGTCGAAATATGGTAGAATCTGGTTCTGACTAATGGTATTTGTTGATATAAACGATAATTTGTCGGTTGTGCTGGAGTAATAAATTGTTGTCTCGTCCTACTTCATTCAGATTGGAAGTTTCCTTATTAAGGTGTATTGCATGTGTTTTAACGAATTTAGACACGGTAATTATGTCGAAATATGGTAGAATCCGGTTCTGACTAATGATATTTGTTGATATAAACGATAATTTGTCGGTTGTGCTGGAGTAATAAATTGTTGTCTCGTCCTACTTCATTCAGATTGGAAGTTTCCTTATTAAGGTGTATTGCATGTGTTTTAACGAATTTAGACACGGTAATTATGTCGAAATATGGTAGAATCCGGTTCTGGCTAATGATATTTGTTGATATAAACGATAATTTGTCGGTTGTGCTGGAGTAATAAATTGTTGTCTCATCCTACTTCATTCAGATTGGAAGTTTCCTTATTAAGGTGTATTGCATGTGTTTTAACGAATTTAGACACGGTAATTATGTCGAAATATGGTAGAATCCGGTTCTGACTAATGATATTTGTTGATATAAACAATAATTTATCGGTTGTGCTAGAGTAATAAATTGTAGTCTCATCTTACATCATTCAGATTGGAAGTTTCCTTATTAAGGTGTATTGCATGTGTTTTAACGAATTTAGACACGGTAATTATGTCGAAATATGGTAGAATCTGGTTCTGACTAATGATATTTGTTGATATAAACGATTATTTGTCGGTTGTGCTGGAGTAATAAATTGTAGTCTCATCCTACTTTATTCAGATTGGAAATTTCCTTATTAAGGTGTATTGCATGTGTTTTAACGAATTTAGACACGGTAATTATGTCGAAATATGGTAGAATCTGGTTCTGACTAATGATATTTGTTGATATAAACGATAATTTGCCGGTTGTGCTGGAATAATAAATTGTTGTCTCGTCCTACTTCATTCAGATTGGAAACTCCCTTATTAAGGTGTATTGCATGTGTTTTAACGAATTTAGACACGGTAATTATGTCGAAATATGGTAGAATCCGGTTCTGACTAATGATATTTGTTTATATAAACGATAATTTGTCGGTTGTGCTTGAGTAATAAATTGTTGTCTCATCCTACTTCATTCAGATTGGAAGTTTCCTTATTAAGGTGTATTGCATGTGTTTTAACGAATTTAGACACGGTAATTATGTCGAAATATGGTAGAATCCGGTTCTGACTAATGATATTTGTTGATATAAACAATAATTTGTCGGTTGTGCTGGAGTAATAAATTGTTGTCTCATCCTACTTCATTCAGATTGGAAGTTTCCTTATTAAGGTGTATTGCATGTGTTTTAACGAATTTAGACACGGTAATTATGTCGAAATATGGTAGAATCCGGTTCTGACTAATGATATTTGTTGATATAAACGATAATTTATCGGTTGTGCTAGAGTAATAAATTGTAGTCTCATCTTACATCATTCAGATTGGAAGTTTCCTTATTAAGGTGTATTGCATGTGTTTTAACGAATTTAGACACGGTAATTATGTCGAAATATGGTAGAATCTGGTTCTGACTAATGATATTTGTTGATATAAACGATTATTTGTCGGTTGTGCTGGAGTAATAAATTGTAGTCTCATCCTACTTTATTCAGATTGGAAATTTCCTTATTAAGGTGTATTGCATGTGTTTTAACGAATTTAGACACGGTAATTATGTCGAAATATGGTAGAATCTGGTTCTGACTAATGATATTTGTTGATATAAACGATAATTTGCCGGTTGTGCTGGAATAATAAATTGTTGTCTCGTCCTACTTCATTCAGATTGGAAACTCCCTTATTAAGGTGTATTGCATGTGTTTTAACGAATTTAGACACGGTAATTATGTCGAAATATGGTAGAATCTGGTTCTAACTAATGATACTTGTTGATATAAACGATAATCTGTCGGTTGTGCTGGAGTAATAAATTGTAGTCTCGTTCAATTTTATTCAAAATGGAAAATTCCACGTTAGATACTTTGGTAGATGTTTTAAGATTAATATCTTTTTTTTTGGAGCAGTAGTAAATATGTATTTGGTGCCATTAGTTAGTAATCAATGAGTAATAAATATTGACATTGTTTTTATTTAGTTGTGCTGTATTTTTAGTGTGGTTGTGCTAGCTTCACTATGATGCTGGAACAACCCCATGTTTTTTTTTAAACCGCAACAGTAATAAATTTGATTTTTGAGTAATTAATTAGTAATTAATAGGTACGTTAGTTTTTTGCAATCGTTGTTTATTTTTGGTGCGGTTGTGCTAGCTTCACTGTGAGGCTGGAACATCGCGGTTTTTTTTTAAAAGGCAGCAGTAATAAATTTTTCTTTTTAGTAATTAATTAGTAATTAATGAGTACTAAATATTTACGAAGGTTTTATTTGATTGTGCTGTAATGGTTGTGCTAGCTTCACGGACCTCTTGTACTTTCATATTCTTGTACTTTAGGTAATACATTTTTAAGTAAAAATAAAACAATAAAATGATTCTATATAAAACAATATAAAAAAAAGGATTAAGGATCTAATTGAAACTTAGTTATCAAAGATAAATGATCCGAACCAAATGCAAAATTAGGAATTCTTACTCCTTAGGGGAAATAATATTCGAATATCGCCCGGTAATATTCAGATTGGAGCGAAATTGTGAAATTCAGATTGAGCGAACTATTTTCAATAGTTCGAAAATCGCTAGTAAAACAATAACTTATAGACAGTGGCGTATTTAGGAGGCTTTTTCGGGGGGGAGGGGGGCTACTACTAAATTTTACGAGAAATCACGGTTTCGGTACATAAATGGCCTAGACTATTAAAGAAATCTCGGAGTGGGGGGGGGGACTCCAGCCCGATAGCCCCCTAAACACGCCACTGATTATGGTGAATAATATAGTATAACATTTTAACAAAACACTTAGAATCTTCAAAAAATCGCAATTTTATAATTATTTAAAAACACAATTTTGTCTTTTTACTAGCTACATAACAAAATATCTTTATGCAAAGAAAAAAAACGAGAAGGTCGAGCGATCGAATTCGAATCATTTTATTGTTGAGGTTATATATAAAATAACCCTACAATGACCTCAGCCATATTTCTTGAACGGCCATTCTTTTACAATAGCAGGTCAATAAATCTAATTTGATTAGTAATATAAGGTATAAATACAAAGTTTCGTTTACCTTATTTTTATTTCCTTAATTTCCATCGTTGTATAACAGGTATCCATTAAAATCTTTAGTTGCAATATTACACTGATCAATTCATACTGAATGCAATAAATAATACATTTTTTCATCACTGAAAATATACACTGAACACTATCCTTTATTCTATACACCTAATATAGGTTATTCCCCTAAACATCTATGAACACCTACTTAATGTTATTGAGTTATTGATTATATTAAGTGCTATAAACACACTATTCTTTTCTTTCTAAACCACTAATTATTAAGAAAAAACCTTTCAAAACAACAGAAACAGGCCCAATTGTTATTTACTTCACCGTACTGCGTTTGCCGGTCGTTAACTGGCCAGATTTAGCTAGGGACTTCCCCGATGTAAATACGTGAAATTAAAATATCCTCGGTACAATCTTTGATAAAATGTTATATATTTTATAATAGAGTGGCACCAATCAGTTATTTAGTGTTTTTATCTGTATTTTAAAGATACTCGATTATATTATAACGATATTCGAATTACCTCTTGGCGTCGTAACCTAGCATTTAAACGATTCATTCAATTGTAAAGTTTGTGTTTTTATTGTATTGTCGACTCCTACACCATTGTAATGAACTTAAGAATAATTATGAATTGATGATAATAAAAAGCTAATGTTACTTATTATGAAGGTTTGTGTAAGTGTTTGAGCCGTTGCAAAATACCACAGCATTGCTTGCAAGAAGTTTAAACTTTAAACCAATCAAGATACTATACACTAATAGCGGTAAAGTTTAAAGTGTATCTTTTATTAAATGTATATGTATGTATAAATGTTAATTGTAATTAAGGTAGGAAGTCACCTAAACCTTACAACTCAAGAATTATATAATTTAAGTATGATTTGGTAAATTCAATGTTGCTCTTTCGATTGATACCCGAAGTTCATTAGTAATGTCATCATGTCATCGAAATATATATTTAACGTGCAGCAGTCAATAATTTTTAGCAAACTCTAACCTCACTTTGGTTTTACGCCAAATACTGATCGTACGTTGCGTTGCCAAATCTTACGCATCAATGTATACTACGTTAGTAAAGCGAACAACGATGTTATCATTATTAATTTGTTTTCTGATTTAAAGTGACAATTCTTGTGTGCTAAACAACAAATAAATAATTTTTTAATTTTCTATAATGTTCATATGTGAATTAAAATTTGTTTATTTGTTTCATATACAGCAGCTAGCTTGACTTTAGATTTGGGTGACTTTCTACCTTAATATTGCCAGACCACTGAAGTTGTGCGGGATATAGCGCGGTGTTATTTTTAACGACAACCTCAGAAAGATGTTTATGTGGTTGTCGAGACCGACTGCTTACCGTGCCCATCTGACAGCACGGCGAAGTTTATTAAAGCGAAGCTTTATCGACGAGAAATATCCTCTCGCCGCGCCGGTTGCGGGGATCGAACCGGGGCTCCTGAGTAAGAGTTAAAGTCTTTACCGCGCGGCTACCCACTTCACTAAATAATAAATAATCTACAAATGCCTTTTCGGATATTACTGTTCTTATAGTTAATAGTCCTTTCGTGTTTATCAATGAAGATTTGTAGCCAAATTAGGAAGACACAAAAGAAAAACATTTTACTTTAAAAAAGTATGTAGCTTTAATCATAACGAAAAACCACTTCATCTATTTATTTACCTATCAATCAATCATGTCTAGAATTTTGATAATGACTTATACTTATTTTCGAGTGCCCCGGAATTAACCTACAATCGACTCATTCATAATTTCCAAGATGAATTTTCTCAGTTAATCTTTTTATTTAGAGTTATTTGCGTTTTCTTATTGCTTTGTTAAGTCTGGTGGTGGGTGCATGTAGTGATTATATACTTTGTTTATCAGTGGCGTACCAATAATAAATAAGCTCGTATGTAAACGATCTAAAACCTTTGGTTTCTTCCGTGTAGGTGTGTCGGTGAAACAAAAACAATTCAAACTGGCAGTGTGGGTGAACATCGGAATAGGTAATCAGGAGTAGAACTGAACTTTATGTAACGATGTGATCCATCCGCTAGATATACAAAGTGTGTTGTACTTAAAGCATTGTTCTTACATCTTTGTAGATACTGTAATCTCCCCATGTCCACCCCAGGATATTATGCATTTTGACATCTTTCTATTCACTTTTAGCTGTATACTTAGAAGCTGTACATTTTCAGGGTGCCAAACAATTTGTCGATTGGTTTTATTGGGCCATTTCTTCTCTAATTTTTTAGATACTATACATAGATTATTTTGACATATAGTATTAGTCTGTCAGTGTAGTAAGCCCAGGCAGTGGATGAGTTAAAATAAACTTTAGTATAAAAAAAATCGTCAGGCCGGATTAATGAGAATACTTTTGTTGAGGGAAAGAAAAAATTGTTCTATTGGGTACTTCGTGTCTTAGAAAGAAAGGTAGAAAAAAGATACTACTTGGTTTAAAAATTCGATTAAAAGGCGCCCACTCACGTTGTACTCCTCATAGTTATTATATTCACGTCCACTGTAGAGAATAGTGGATCTGTTTACTGGTACACGATTACGCAACTAATACTGTTCTAGTCTAACAGTCAGTCTGATGTATAGATCACAGGAGTCTGTGATTTCTGAAAATTTTTATCTCATACTTTTAATAATTTTAAGTTTTAATTACGAATACTTTAAGATACAAATGTAATTCTTAACTGAGAATTAGATGCAGTTCGAGATGTGTGGGATATGTGAAATACAACACTCACACGAAGATTCGGTTTAATACATTTCTATTCATTCATTCATATATGCACTTTATTATTGTGATCACAATTGGTTTTTAATTTGTTTTCGTCGTGATTATGACTATTTAAGTGAGCATTGTCGTAGTTTGTATGTTTCATTAAAGTAATTTATTTTTAATAAAAATTCTTAGATTCATGCTAATGATACAAATCACACCAATCACAGTAATAACATTTATCCTACTCTTCAGAACAATAATACTAATCGCATTGGTCACACTAATCACAATAATAGCAATAGTAACATTAATAAAAATAATCCGAATAATAATCGCACTAGTGACACTAATCACAATAATTGCACTAGTCACAATAATAAAAATTTATTTAGTCACACATATCACAATAACTATAATAATCGCAGAGGTCACAATAATCACAATAGTGAAAATACTATATATGCAGATTCACATTAATTAGAATTATTGCAATAGTTACACTAGTAACAACAATTGCGCTGGTTACACCAATCACTATGACTACTATGGTGGCAGTAGTCGGTATCTAAGACTTATTGTGTTATCACATAATAACCATAATGACACTGTCAGACTAATCATAAAAACTACAACAGTTGCAGTAGTTACAGTAAACAGAACAATTAAACTACCTACACATATAACAGCAATCGCACTGGTTACACTAATCACAATAACTATAATGATCGCAGTAGTTACACTAATAACAATATAATATTACTGGCCACACTAATTACAATGACTACAATCATGCCAGTAGCCACAATAATCTGAATAACCCTACTAGTCACACTAATAACAATAACCTCAGTGGTCATACTTGTCACAATATTCACTAATATATATGCAGTAGTCACAATAATTAGAATAACTGCACCTCAACAGATGAACTGAGAGATGAAGAATCTGGGTAACAAAAATCACGAGGGCGAAAATGCAAAATGCATCGCGAATCACGCGGCGGGACGTAGCGATCACGTGCTCGATTCGAATAATTTAACTGTTAAAAAAAACAGCAAGTACGATTGAATGATTCAGTAGCGTGCGTAGGGCCCCTTTTTAATTGTAAATAAGACGAGTAGCAAAATCAGTAATGAAAATAAACATCTGTTACCCCTATTCATAGTCATACTACTCCGACATTTTTAATAGCTTAGATAAGCTCTAGTCTTATGTTTGCTAGTTGTTGTTTGCAACCTGATCTTATTTTACGTTTTACATTAATAACAATAATAATCGCACTGGTCGGCACTCTAATTACAATAACTACAATAATCGCGCTGGTCACATTAACCACATTAACTACGACACCAACGATTGATTATACCAGTAGTCACAATGATCATATCAGGCACTGATTTATACAGTGTGGAGATAAAGTAGCGGATAACTTCGTTAAAATTAATTTTTTGGAAAAAATCTCGAAGGGGTATAGCGATTTTAATTACTTGACGCTATACTGTACCATTTTCAACTTGTTACGTCATTTGTTTTTAAAGTTATGACGTCGTCGATATTTTTTTTAAATGACAACCATATTTTTTATTGTCGATTTTGATAGTACTTTTTATTCTCTTTCCAACTATATACAATTTTCAATTTGTTACATTTGAAAAAAATTGAGAAAAACTGCCCTAAATTTCCAATATTAAAAATTCTTTAAATTTGCAAAATGAATCTAGTCACCGTATAAAAAACGTTAAGTTTAAAAAATGTTGACAGTCTAAAATTTAATTAGACTAAAAAGAAACTAAATTGATTAACAAGAAAAAAAAAGCTCTAATAACAATAATATAAATTACAAAAATAAGCACAGAAATAACAGTTTTTATTACACTAGATGTTCAAAGTGACAACCCTGTACCATCTGACAATACCCAAGGCGATTATGAAATTCATTTGTCACATTCTGAAGAGTTTCAGGTAAAAAACTTCGGAAATCGTAGGTTACATAATGTAACGATACATATGTTGTATTCATTTTGTCAGATATATAACCGAAAAGATGATATACATATAACTAAATATATAAACTTATACCATAAACACAGTTAGCCTCAAAATTTACAATAAATGAATGCCTTTTACAAATTTGTGTAAACGAATACAAAAAGTAATGTTGGATACGCGTGCACTGTCAATTTTCAGGCTCTTGGCCTCTTTTAAAGCACTCCACTAATACGCCGTGCTTTAAATCTCGGCCTCGACCCTAACAGTTTTTCCCATTATTTTTTATTTCTTCTATGTTCTTGTCTTGCTTGTTTACAAGCAATTTCTGCATTTGAATTACACTCTTGATATTCCAACAGGATGGAGCTGCTGTAGTAATAATAATAATAATAGCCTTTATTTGTACATAGTACAGTGCGCGTCTAAAGTCCGTTCCCCCCCTACTAATTTTTGAACCACCTGGTATATCGCAACGAAATTTGGAGGGCTTAAACAGGAGATAAGAACCTAATTCTTTATGGAAAAATGACAGCCAAAAGTCTCAAAATGGCGGCTGAGCGCCCTGTTGAATTACTTTTTTAAATAGAACACCCTGTATATTATTCCGTTTTCGAAATCTGCTCATAATTCTTAACATTTTTCTCTAATACACTTTACTTCTAAATTTAATTGATTTCGAAATATTAACGTTTGAAAAGTGACATTCCGGTTTAAAATGAAGTATGGATTTTGCGAAGGATTTTGGTCACTTCCGGTAAAACATTTTTCTAACTAAATTTTATTTGACAGCTAACAGTTAAGTTTGACAGTAAACAAGATGTAAGATACCCCAACAACGATTTTTGTTTTTAATGCAAACTTGATTGATAGCAGAATTCGTGTCTTTGTTGGATTTGAAATTAATTAAAATGTCACTTTTCAAACGTTAATATTTGAAAATCAATTAAATTTAGAAGTAAAGTGTATTAGAGAAAAATGTTAAGAATTATGAACAGATTTCGAAAACGGAATAATATACAGGGTGTTCTATTTAAAAAAGTAATTCAAGAGGGCGCTCAGCCGCCATTTTGAAACTTTTAGCTGTCATTTTTCCATAAAAAGTTAGGTTCTTATCTCCTGTTTAAGCCCTCCAAATTACGTTGCGATATACCAGGTGGTTCAAAAATTAGTAGGGGGGGAACGGACTTTAGACGCGCACTGATATATATAATTTTAATTACATTTACAAAAAGAAAACTTGCTCTTGGGTGAAGTTCAGCTTTTGCTGCTCTACTAGTAATGCCTTAATTAATAGAAGTTTCTTCTCGGTATAATTTTTCACATAGATGAATTGGTGCGTACCATGGAATTACGAATAACACTCTCGGATATTGATCCTTCCGACTTTCTTCTCTTTAGCACCCTGCAAAATACATTTTAATAACAGCATTAAAAGAGGAATCATTGGTGGAAAACCTAGATACAGGAGTACCATTTAGAAAATTCTTTGGAAAAGCTTTCGTCGACATTTTTTGATGTTTTTATATTTAATATTTTACATTTAGTTCGGGATGTTTTCAATGGAACAAGCTGTCGAAATGTCTCTAGTATGTTAAAAACAGGTGTAATAAGTTACATATAAAGGGTGTGCACGAAAAAATCTGGCCACAGAGACATCAAAAAAGTAGGGTCGTCGGAAATTATTTATGACTTAAAACTATTATTAACTTTTAACATATATGTTCCTTCTGAAACGTATTTACATATATTGTACATTATAACTGTCTTTAACTAAAATTCTTAACTTTTCGTTTCACATCAGACATCAAAGTTTGTACAGCCGTAGTAGTAATTTTTTTGTCGCGTTATTTGACTTTTTCTAAAAGTCAACAATATCTTTAGCAGTTTCTTTTGTTTTTCAGAGTGTTTCCTTTACAATAGCCCAGTATTGTTGATCGGCCGCAATTTGGGGCCGTTCGGTGGATTGCTATCTTTAGGTACAAAAGTGATCCCATTCTTAGCATGCCAATCAGTGAATTGTTTGTCATGGTGACAAATGGCCAGATCCGGCCAAAATAGAATTGAAACATTATGACTTCTTGTAAATGGTAGTAGGCACTTTTTTAAACCTTCTAAATAGATTTCAGTGTTGATGGTGCCTTTTGTTACAAAGCTTCTTCTTCTTTCTCGCCCGTAAGTGCAAGAGTGCAAGTCGCTTGTCAGACCAAATATTTTCTAGAAGATTCCGAAATTTTCTTTTTGTTTGGTCCTCATTGGTATTGGTACTTAACTCCACAAAGTTGTTTGCAAGTAAGAAATTATTGACCGGGAAGATGTTGAATGTCATTTTTGATGTAGGTCTCGTTGTCCATTGTTACACAATGTGCTTCAATTAAAAAATTGGTGCACAGTTTTTTTTTGCGAGGGCCTTCGTATTGGAATTTTGTTTTGCATCCCGATCCGGAGCGTTCTGCACCTTGAATGTTTTCCCTGTTTTCTACTTTTCGAACATGTAATGAAGATGTTCCAACCTTTTAGGCCACATCCCCCACTGACAAGTCCGGATTCTGCGTGAAAGCTTGCATCACCTTCCTTTCCGTTTTATTTATATATTGCACCCGATTTCCTACCTTCGAACCTGGCTGCCTATCTATTGTTAAGCGTTCAGAGAAATTGTTTAAAACATTTTCTACGTTCAATTTTGATATTTTTTGACATTTTCCGATCGCGCAATATGACATTGCAGGATTGGCACAATGTTTGCACAATATTTCTTGACGACGTTCGTATTCTTTTGAATTTATTTGAAAACTACACAACGAAAACACTTTGAAATTGTCATTTACAGTAAGATATCAATTCAAAGAAGCTATTGCTGCAATTCCACTTTAGTACCTGCAGTGTATGGGCGCCTGATGTCATATTTAAGTGGCCAGATTTTTTCGTGCACATCCTTTATGTAGTTAAATATTGAGCGAAAGGATAAAAAAATGTCAGAGATCATGACTGAAATTGTAGGTTATATAATATAGCGATACTTCATTTTTAATGAATGGAAAGGTCAAATTACTTAAGATTAGTTGCATTAATTTATATAAACAATATTTGTTTTTATATTTATTTATAATATAAATAACACCAGCTTATCTTAAAACTATAAGTTACTATTTACTCTATGTGCAGAACCCTGGTTTTTTCGATACTTTATCTTACGTCCATTCATCATCAGCTGTTTTTCTTTTACATACAAAAGAATATCATATTAGGTACTTAGGTAGTTTTAAGGGTATTTTGTTTTTATTTGTCATACCCTCAAACCTGGTTTTATTGTGTTTCTTTCTCGTACTCTATGTTTCTAAGTAAAATATTTCGTTCTAACTTATAATTGTTATAAAGAATACCTTATTCTCATTACTGTAAATAGTTTATTGTGGTTATTAGATTATTTATTGCAATAAAATCAGACTACACAAGATAGTTGTGTAGTCTGTCACACAACATTTTTACGTTCTTTAATGGTATTCAAAAATAAACAGAAGAATAAATCCTACTTTTAATCTTAAATTAGTGGGCGATTTTTACTTAATTAAAGTACCTGTTTAAGTAAAGCGCTAAACGCAGTGCGGGCAATTTTTACTATTAATCAATTTTATTTAAAATAGAAAACACTATCGAATAAACTTTTGATAATAAAGATAATCAGTTTATGATAGCAAGAACGCTTATGTTGATGTCATCGATTACAAAGGCTGGCCAATATTCCTCGGGATATGCTGTCAACTCGGCAGGCTAAAATACATATAGCATGGGTATCACTTTACATTGTTTTGGTTATCTCAATGCTCGGATACTTTTATTTATTACTTAGATTGAAGCAAAATATAACCCTATTAGCAACAAGAGAATTTTCGTTAAAACATCAGTTTTAGTTTCTATCTCGGACGCTCTTTAACCCTCTGTGTTATTGCTCATTTAGTTTGAGACACCCTGTATAGTGATAAAGGGTCCCCATAAAAATGTGGATGGATTCGTTTTCTAAAAGCACACACCCTCATTGAGTAATGGGAGTCATGCATCTCTTTCCCACTAATTACCTCTTCTTTGTTATACAATTTCAAAACCTCATCGCACGAAATTTTAGCTCGCAAAGCATATTTTACATGCATAATTGAATTAATATTAATTGTTGATTAATTAATATTAATCAATTATTAATAATATTGTAAAAAATAATTAAAATTAAAATTGTAAAGAATAATACAAATGAAACAAACAAAAGAGTGTGGTAAATGGACATTCATTAAGGAAGAAAGTAAGTGCGCCAGATTTTTAATACAAAACGCAAGTTTTAATCACAGTTTGGGTATTTATTTATAAAATTATGAAATATTTAAAATATTTTATAAATAAACACTTTTAACGAAATTTTTATAAATAAAATATTTATAAAAAGAATTAATTACTTAAAATTATCCTTTAATTTTATAGTCATTGCTTAAACTAAAAGTGTACAAGTAGATGAAGAATCTAGGCCACAGTGTGATCGCCACCTGTGTAAACAGACAAGATAAGATTGCAAGCAGCACTCTTATATTATCTAAACATTCTAAGCTGTTGAAAATGTCAGCGTCGTACGATATGACAATGTATAGGGGCAACAGATGTTTATTTTCATTACTGATTTTGCTTCTCGTCTTATTTACAATTAAGAAGGGGTGTTACTGAATTCTTCAATCTCACCTGCTGTTTATCGTATCAGTTAAATTACAGTGTGGCTAAATATTGGTATATTGTTTTTGAATTATTTGTTACAATAATGCTGTTAATTGTGTAGTGTAGACTTTAACATTGATTTATATTATAAATGTTTTAAGTATTCAATAGATTTTTATACATACTGTTGTGATAAAGAGGGGTCAAAAGAAAAAAATATATTTATTGTTGTGAATAATAAACCCTCCAACACTTGATGAAAGATGAAAGGTCATAAATTGCAAAATAAATGTGTTATTGTTGAAATTCACAAACACAAAATCATCGTAAAACAGTCTGAAAATATACACAACTAAATATCACTTACCTTTATAAAAAGATTCTCCTGCTATAATTTCTAAACTGGAAAACAAGTTCCATAAATGCATGAGACGAAATCACGCTAGTCGCTAATTAATTAGGAAGCTATCTAAATTATATCTGTAAAACGTTATTAATGGACCAGACACAAATAAATACACAAATAAATTTTTTTTAATTTTATTCTTATTTATTAACACAGAAAAGAAATCAAAATTTAAAATTCCATGAAGAGAAAAGAAAACAACTATTAAAATTCAAAATTAAAATTAAAGAAAATTAAATCTCGGTGTTAAATAAATTTAACAACATAAGAATTCTACGACATTCTAATTCTCTTTGTTTTTTTTCATTCTTATCTGATCAATCCAACAATCTTAAATTACTATTAATAAAAAAAAATAAAAATAAAAATTGAAAATTATTTTAAATTTTAAAACTATTTGCGCCACACAAAAAAATTAATCACCCTAATTTGAAAGTTAGCAGATTCTTGTTATAGTTGGTAAAATTACCTGCTTATTTGTTGATAAGATGTTCACATTCCATGTCATCCTTCAAATGGATTTTATTTGTGTATGTTAATTATATTTATTAAAGGTGTAACACGTATCTTCCATGACGTGAGTACATTAAATAATTCGGTTATTTGCCAACAAGATTCCATTACCTTCCTTTAATTCGTTCCATAGAAAATAAAAATTCCAAACATTTCTCCAAATAATAATAACAGTCTGAACACCAAATTTTAAAAAACTGCACTTTTGTTTATTTCACTTTAAGTTCACTTTGTTCATTTTTAATTATTATTAATTAAATTTAAATAATATTAAAATTTAACTATTATTAAAAAATTTAAAACAAGATGACATTTGTCATAACCTCACTTTGTTGACATTTAAGTGACATAAAATTCACCAACATAACCTCGAAATTTAATCAAAATAACGTATAAACTGACATGACTTCTGCTCTGTAGGAAAATTCAAGATAAAGTAACCAAATTTTCGTGCTGTTTTTATAATAATTGGAAAACAATTGCGAATCGCTAGTGATTTTCCTAGTTCGGAACTAGATTAGTCTGGTTTCTAACTAGAAACAAAACAACATATCTTTCCCACCAAAAACTTTCTAACTTAATTGTTTATAAAAATTAAATTAATTGTTTAAATAAATGTTATAAAATGAAAGAGATTTTTTCCTTCATTTTGGTACCTAACACGGCTATTAAAATGCACATTTAGAGTTGGGATTCATTGACAACCATCTTGGATTTTCTGACAAACATTACTTCACAAAAATTCAAATAAAAACATTTTAACATATTGCTACATCCTTTTCTTACCACAAAATTAATCCTAAGATCATATCTAACAAAGATTACATAAATTTTGACACCAGAATTTTGAATATAAACTAAATTTCAACATTCTAGCAGACCCTGCTGAAACGTTACAATTTTTGGATTTCAAAGGCCTAAACCTTCTCTATACAAAGTTCCCCACTTTAACATTCTAGTGTCAAATGCACCCTAGAACCTGGTTAACAATATTGCAGTAAAATACTTTACTTAGAAAAGCAAATAACATTGAAGAATATCCATTTACTATGGAAAATTATGAATCGTCAAAGAAATAGAACACTTTCTTGAAATTCAATATTAAGAACTGTAAGTAAAGTAATAAGTACTTGTGTATACCTTCTCACCTATGCCTTTAATAATTCTCAGGTGAAAACATGCCATAAAATGGCTTCAAAACATCTAAATGTCAAAATATCAACCAACGACAGAAAATCGTTCATCTTAAAATTGAGTTTGTGAAATTTAAGTGAAGAATCTGTTTAAGATTTATCCCTTATCACCTCACAGTGTTGTAGTGTATATCTTCAACATATTTAATGCAAAATTTTATTGTTTTAAAATTAAAAAATGTGAAATCCTTTCGCCTGGAAGATAGGCAAAACATCGTGCATACCTGTTATGCGGGATGCCTATATCACAACAATACGTACTTTCCAAATGTAAAATACATTTGGTGCTTACACTAAAATATAATTTAGATTTTTACGTTTCTTATATAATAATTTTTTTCTAGCAGGGAACATCTCATCCAGTACATCTAGAATCAAGATGTATTGTTTGTTTTGTAATAGTAATCGAAACGTAAATGTTTTTGTGTTACATTTGATTATGTTTAATCGCTGTGTTAGTGTTATTTTCGATTAACATAAGTATTGTGTGATCATTTAAATTTCAGATTAGAGTAGGCGTATAGAGTAGAAATGTAAACAATCATTTGGTATTTTCTGATTAATAAAAGATATAATATATAAGATAATTTATATAATTATTCCTTTTTATAAATATTATATTTATAAAAAAAATGTTTATTTATAAAATATATGAAATACTTCATCGAAATCTTATTTAAAAAGCCTCTAGACTAGGCAGAACCACGTTTGGTATTATTAGCAAATATAAGGTTGTATATAGGGAGGTTGGGACATCATGTTCAAGGTCATAGCCCCAAATATGGCCGCCGATGTTTTTTCAATTTATAATTGAATAAATTTCGTCTTTCACGCTCACGTATGGGAAATCGAAACAATCGGAAGCCCTTTGCAGCAGAATTACAGCAATTCTTGACGCAACAAGTCGGCATCTTCAATTTCAAATATTTGAAATTTTGCCTGACAGTTGTCACCTTATGACAATTGCTGCAATGCATCATGGGTGGGGCTAGGCTGTCCCAACCTCCCTCTATACAACCTTAAGCAAATATAGTGGACGCAGTGGCCTCTTTTGACGCCAATACTAACTAAAACTCCAAAAAAATTGAATTATTAGATACTCTTCTCCTGATCCTATTAATTCATCTGTAAAAGTGAAACAAAAAGCAAAGTGTAGTGCGATAAATAAACTACTCGCGTGTTTTAGACTTTTTCAGAATTACTCTTAGTTAATATTTTAGGATTTTTTAAGATCAATCGATTTTTCTGTTTTCTTTTTGTAAACTTCTTTCAATGAAAAATACTTTTTTCTTGATTCCGAGAAAATACACACGGATAGAATGGACTTTCCTGTTTATTTTGGTTTTTGCAGGGTGTGGAGATTTTAAGAGATACATGAATGAGAAGTATAGCGCTAAAATCATTTTAGGATCATCAATTCCTACGTACGTTGAACGTTGTCATACGAAGAACGAAGAGAGAACTTATTTAACTAAATAATTTGATTTGATTTTTGTTCTAGTTATTATAAGAACAATCTTTTCTCTGTGTTTGAATAAAGCCCTGTGCCGACTGCTCCTTTTTTATATATTTTTTTCGTTTATGAGACAAATATCACATATGTACATTTACTAAAATTATTACTGTTAATTGTTGGCGTGTTTTATAATAAAATAAAATTGAATATAATATTACAGAGGGCAATCTATTTATTGTAGTATACCCAATAAAATTATACAGGGTGGTTTTTATATAAAGGATTTTGGCTTAATGGGTAACATATCTATAAAGGAAGAAGGCAAAAATGCATAAAATTCCGCACTATCTCAAAAATAAATTTTCACTAAAAATTGTTGGGCAACCGGAAAATTAAGCAAACTGAAGACGGCCCTGGTGTCTGGAGGAGCTAGTATTTCTATGCTGATGATTCATTAAATTTAGGTCAAACAAAAAGATGTTTACTATTTAAACTGTTTATAGGTAGTAATAAATACATAAATTTGTCAAGTAGACTAAACAATGACAGCACCTAAATAAATAGGGGTTTTGTTGTTATTATTACAACTACTGCATTTCTGTATTAGGTTGCAAATCGTTATTAATGATAATCAAATTGAATTGTATTTAATCTCGGACATCGTTAGAAATAATAAGTAAATCGGTAGCTTAATAAAATCAATTAACAGTTAAAGTTGCTGTAAAACGGAATATTAAAAACATGTCCTTATCCCAAAAATATGCATTTGCATAGCTGCAGTTAAACTACTAAAAACGTACAAGATCGTTCATTTTAAAAATAACAATGGTATGCTAATGGTGTAATACGATCATTTATATCAATTAAAACAGCGTAATAATTAATGAGGTGACGTAATAATTGATGCATTCAGAAGATACTTAGTTATATGTAAAAAACCCTCCAGGTTTCAATAAATGCATAAATCTATTTTATTTTCTTAACAATAAATAGTAAGTGACAAACCCAAATTGGTTGCAATACAGAGGGTTTATTAATTGGCACTACTTACCATATATTTTGTATGCTTTTAAAACGGAAATTACAAACATATGATTTTTCTGAAAGTCTACCGCGTTGAAAAGAACTCCGTATTAAATTATTAAACAAAATACGTACATATTAAGAAGTCGCAGAAGGGAAAGTACCGCATCCCCTTCAAATGTGCCGCGATCTGTTGATCGAATTACCAGTTTTCAGTAATTATTGCCATCTGAATTTGTATAAAAGTTCCTTAAATGTGTTCTTACATAGTCGTTGGAAATATGACACCACTCGTGTAAGAATTAATTAAACACCCAATTGAGGTAAAAGACGAATTGAAAAACCAACATAACAATATGTATAACAATATGTTACTAATTACTGTTAGCTGTAAAAAATAAATGCCATGTTTTTTGCAACATATGTTTTAATATATACACAAATGCATAGCTAAGGTTTTTAGATCGGGTCATATTTCTAAAAAGTACCCTATTTATTTACTCAGTAATAACTTCCGATCACATTATTTACGTTAAAGCTTGCAGACAGCCATAAATTAGCTTTTTTTTATGTGACATACAACAACAATTTTAACAACACCTAAAAGGGTATCACATTTTTAAATTTTTGTACAAATTCAGGTAGGTTAGTGCTACAGGGTTGGACTCGAAATTTAATAAAACTTTAAAATTAATTTTCTCGAAAACTATTCGTTTGAAGAACAAAATTTGCTCTACTATATTCCAACTATCTACCATTCATCCAAAACCCTACAATTAAAATACACCCTGTATACTAAGGTGGAAGGTTTGAATGTTTTGACGCATATTAACTGGGCTGTGTTTCTGTTCGCCAATGGACTGGGCTTGGGTGTTGAAAGCACACCCTAGTTTGATCTATTTATTTTCAACAACTCAAAATCGAATAAAAAAAGCAAAATAAAGGAATTGCATATCCTGCGTATCGCGTTTGTATAGAATCAAACATATAAAATGTAAATAATATAGAAAGCAATAATGTAGAAACGCATCATTATAGAACGTAAATAATAATAATGTAGGAACTAAATATATAGGACAACAATTAAATAGAAAGAAGTAATATAGAAATTAATAGTTTTACGTCCAATAATAATTATAGTGTCTTGAACACTTATTTTTTAAAATTAAACACAATAATTTAGATAGTCTTTTTTATAATAAATATAGCCACATTTTTCTATAAAAAACTTCTATAGGATCTATACGAGAAAATTGTAATTAGATTAGAAAAAAGTAGGTAAAATGAAGCTAAAATACTAAGGGAAAAGATATAAAGGATAAAAAGACGAGGTAAAATTATAATGATTTATTTTTCTTATCCATAATTAAGTTGATAGCCTTAAAGAGCAAGAAGCTAATTAATAATAATTAAGACCATCTCTACCTACTGTTTTAAAGTTCAATGATAATATCATCTTTTGTCATTGCATTATTTTCCAAGTACTTATAATATACAAAACAAACTTCCTGAACCTGAATTTCAAGAGTTTTCTGGTTTACTCCAATTATGCCACCTCAAATTATAATCAGCTTTTTCAGGGTTATCACAAAAAAAATCTAAAATTGTTATATTTTTGTTTCTGTGTACTTTGTATCTGTCGTTCGATCATACGATATTCTAATAAAGATAATAATGTATACTAACATTACATATTTTCTGTAACGAGATTGATTGACCTTTGATAGGTACTGAAATCTTAACTGCTTTTAATAATAACAATGACAACAGAATTATCCTTTGTAGGATTGCACGTGAATTTCAGTAAACCATAAATGATCACCCAATGTTAATTTTTAACCTTGAGTGAAGGTTTTCTGTTGATTTTGTTTGCTTTGAATTTTTTCAGAGGAAATGGACATGAGTAAAAAAAATCAAAGGGCAAATTTTGGAGATCCGGTGTAAAGTACAATCAATAAACGTATGATGGAGATTGATCGAAATGCTGTTCAATAAATTTTTAAAACTTTCCGTTATTGATGCGCAATATTTATTAGTCTTTTTTTCGAGTTAAAATACCGTTACAATTAGTATTTGACCTTAATAGGTAAATTAATTTGAAGAATCTATTGTATATATTGGGTGTCGCATATTCATATTTACCTTCATAGATACATTTGCATTTGCAATGAGTTATGAATATAATTATTATTAGGTATTCATATTTCCATTAGTTCTAGTTTTTGATACAATTGACCAGTTTAACCTGTTTGTTTATAAGTAGCGGAAGCTAATTTATGAATTTCTTTTCTCACATGTCTATGTTTCCAAGCTGGAATTACTAATTCGGAAAATTTACTAGTTTCAATCAGGGCCGTCTTAACAAAAAGCGCGCCCGGGGCTCAATCAATTTGACCCCTCCCGGCCGGACCCCGATATAATTTAATATTAATTAGAATGTGATACAAACAAATTAAACTAGAAAAAGAAAGAAAATATGAAATCGGAATTATTTTACAATTTAATGTATATAAAATATTACATCACATAATCAAAATTTTGCATTACAGTTTACTGTAATGTAAATCATATTATTTTAAATTATTTCATTTAAAGCAATTAGTATAATTTTTTAATTGATTTAAATTTAGTTCCTTATTTGGTAAACACCCAAATTACGAATATAGTGTGCATTTAAACAACTATTCGGCTTTTTATCGTTTCAGATGAAATTATTTTCTAAATTATTTTTTCTCCGCCTGGTTCCTTTCCCCATGAGCTGGGCGGGATGAGCAGAATGATTTCTAATGATTTCTCTCTTTGATGAGAGAACATATATGAAAACTTAGTGCTAATTTAGTGCCCAATTAAAAAATTTAGTACTTGGCGTTTTTTTTAGTACATTTTGCTAGCTTAAATTAAAATTAGCAGAGCATATTTTTTATCTGCTTTTTATTTATATATTTTATTTATATATTTTTCGACTTTTTATCGTTTCAGATGAAATTCTTTTCTAAATTATTTTTTCTCCGCATGGTTCCGTTCCCCATGAGCTGGACGGGGTGAGCAGAATGATTTCTCTCTTTGATGAGAAAACATATATGAAAACTTAGTGCTAATTTAGTGCCCAATTAAAAAATTTAGTACTTGGCGTTTTTTTTAGTACATTTTGCTAGCTTAAATTAAAATTAGCAGAGCATATTTTTTATCTGCTTTTTATTTATATATTTTATTTATATATTTTTCGACTTTTTATCGTTTCAGATGAAATTCTTTTCTAAATTATTTTTTCTCCGCATGGTTCCGTTCCCCATGAGCTGGACGGGGTGAGCAGAATGATTTCTAATGATTTCTCTCTTTGATGAGAAAACATATATGAAAACTTAGTGCTAATTTAGTGCCCAATTAAAAAATTTAGTACTTGGCGTTTTTTTTAGTACATTTTGCTAGCTTAAATTAAAATTAGCAGAGCATATTTTTTATCTGCTTTTTATTTATATATTTTATTTATATATTTTTCGACTTTTTATCGTTTCAGATGAAATTCTTTTCTAAATTATTTTTTCTCCGCATGGTTCCGTTCCCCATGAGCTGGACGGGGTGAGCAGAATGATTTCTAATGATTTCTCTCTTTGATGAGAAAACATATATGAAAACTTAGTGCTAATTTAGTGCCCAATTAAAAAATTTAGTACTTGGCGTTTTTTTTAGTACATTTTGCTAGCTTAAATTAAAATTAGCAGAGCATATTTTTTATCTGCTTTTTATTTATATATTTTATTTATATATTTTTCGACTTTTTATCGTTTCAGATGAAATTCTTTTCTAAATGATTTTTTCTCCGCCTGGTTCCCTTCTCCATGAGCTCGGCGGGGTGAGCAGAATGATTTCTCTCTTTGATAAGAGAACATATATGAAAACTTGTTACTCATTTAGTGCCCAATTAAAAAATTTAGTACTTGGCGTTTTTTTAAATACATTTTGCTAGCTTAAATTAAAATTAGCAGAGCAAATTTCTTATCGGCTTTTTATTTATATATTTTTCGACTTCAGATGAAATTATTTTCTAAATTATTTTTTCTCCGCCTGGTTCCTTTCCCCATGAGATGGGCGGGGTGAGCAGAATGATTTCTAATGAATTCTCTCTTTGATGAGAGAACATATATGAAAACATGTTGCTCATTTAATGCCCAATTAAAAAATTTAGTACTTGGCGTTTTTTTTAAATACATTTTGCTAGCTTAAATTAAAATTAGCAGAGCATATTTTTTATCGGTTTTTTATTTATATATTTTTCGACTTTTTATCGTTTCAGATGAAATTCTTTTATAAATTATTTTTTCTCCGCCTGATTTCTTTCCCCATGAGCTGGGCGGGATGAGCAGAATGATTTCTAATGATTTCTCTCTTTGATGAGAGAACATATATGAAAACTTAGTGCTAATTTAGTGCCCAATTAAAAAATTTAGTACTTGGCGTTTTTTTAATACATTTTGCTAGCTTAAATTAAAATTAGCAGAGCATATTTTTTATCAGTTTTTTATTTATATATCTTTCGACTTTTTATCGTTTCAGATGAAATTCTTTTCTAAATTATTTTTTCTCCGCATGGTTCCGTTCCCCATGAGCTGGGCGGGGTGAGCAGAATGATTTCTAATGATTTCTCTCTTTGATGAGAGAACATATATGAAAACTTAGTGCTAATTTAGTGCCCAATTAAAAAATTTAGTACTTCGAGTTTTTTTAAATGCAATTGTACTAACTTAAATTAAAGTTAGCAGAGCATATTTTTTATTGTAAATTAATTTAAAAAAAATATAAACTCAAAATAATTAGTGTTACTAAGTTGGCGTAATAAAAAATTTTTTTTGTTTATTTGTTTAACTTTTTTTCTACAATATTATACTGCTTTTTAAGTGCTACATTAGTGCCCAAACAAGAAATTGGGTGCTTAACGTTTAAAAAAAACATTTTGGTAGCTTAAAGCATAGGCGAATTTAGTAACACTAAATTAGCATTGAATTATTTTCGAGTTAATCTTACAATGAAATCTTATATTAATATATAAATTTTTTTACATCAATTTATAATAGAAAAATATATATACTCTGCTAACTTTAATTTAAGATCGCAAAATGTAATTTAAAAAAACGTTATCCGGCAATTTTTTATTAGAGTACTAGGGTACTTTTTGTAAGGGTGGGGGAACGGTTCTGAGGTACCCTTACGTAGTGGCGCTTGTGTGCTTTCGGTGTTCTCGGTATCGGCGGTAATTCTCGGGCGCCAGTTACTTTTACGTGGTATGCTCCACAGCTCCGGGTAACTACAAGTGGAGAAAAGATAATCCAGGGAACTGCTGGGGTTGCTGGGCGGTGACTCTGCCTGGATCACTTTACCTGCTCCTAAAGAACCTACCTGCTCTTAGAAAACAAAAGGGTATTAATGCTAACAAATAAAACACAATCAAACCACACAAAATTTATTACCACCAAAGCTCTATCCCTCCAACATGCTTCAAACTCTATAACTAAAAGTATGTGTTATGTACGATTACAATAGCCACAACAAGCAGGGTGCAATAAAGCGTGCAATAAACGTGCGGGTTGTGTAGGGTAAAATAACGGACAATAGGAGAGGCTCCTAGTTTACGGTAACGGGTGGAAATTAGGATGAGACCCCCAGGCACACGCACAGTGAGGTCTCGGACAAGGTACGGTAAAACGGGTGGAAGCAGGATGAGACCCCCCAGGCACACGCACAGTGAGGTCTCGGACAGGGTACAATAGAAAGGGTAGAAGTGAGAGCGGCGGGTAGAGAATCGGTAAGAGGACTTACTCTTAAATTCTCCGGGTCGGTTCGGTCTGCTAAGCTGGCTGGCTAGTCGGTTGGGCTGGCTGGTCCTGCTGGGAGTCCTGGACGCGGACTGAATAAATCGTCGACCTGCGCCTGTTTATATAGGCGCTCTCGGAGCGTGGGGGAAGAGGTAGGAGTAAAACAGAGCGGCGCACGCCAAATATCGGTTAGAGAAGGGACGTGTGCACTCGCTTGAGTCGGTCTCTTATCCGAACGGTTACAGATTGCACGGGAAGATACTGATTTTAATTCATACACCCAAAATAAACAACCAAGATTAAGTAACTTCATTATAAATTTTATTAGGTTGCACATATAATAAAAAGTACTATATTATTGAAGAAAAAACGAAGTTAAATAAATAAGTTTTTTAAATTTTTTTTTTAATTTTTAAGTTTGTAAATGAGGACTAGCAGTCTTCTTTTTCTTTTTTATAAAAAAATAATAACTACGCCGACAGTTTATTCAAATCTTCCTTTTCACCTAGGTTTTTTTAAAATATTTTAATGTAAGTAAAAGGAAAATTTGAATAAACTTTTATATTTGATAAATAGTTATAAACATGAAGTTAATTATTGGGATTCAAACAAAATTCCCACAAAAAAATAAATACTAAGATTAGCAAAAAAGAAAAACATTTAGAAACAAACATAGAATAAAATCAAATATTAATTTATTTGTTATAAAATAAACAAGTATGTCCAAAACAAAATGGTGATTTAATAAGATCAAGCTGCTTAAGAAATTATACATTCACATATCTAATTTTAAACATGAATTTTTCCGATTAATCGATATAATTAAAACATTTAAAAAAACCAAACACAAAAAAATAAATACAAATTTTATATAATTGTTACACATCATGAAAATTTTACTTGAAAAAGCGAAAAAGCGAAACGTAGTAATAAATGGATTTTAAACTATCGACGTACTTATTATTGTTTAATGTTTATAAAAATGAAAAAGAAGGCTGCTATACTTCAACCAAACAAGCAAGAAATGAGTCATCTTCGTAATCACACCGGAATAAAGAAATACGACCCGAGGTGAGATAAGATAAGAGTGCAAATTTCACGTTGCTAAGAATTCAGTGACGTACGCTAGATCCAACACATTTTCATTGCTTCATTCACATTTATTTTTAATTAAAAAGGGGTTTGTTCCGCTTATGAATCTTTCTAGCTCATTTATTGTATATTTTTCATTTCGATTACAGCGTGGCCTTCGAATAATTCTAGATGCATTTTACACTTTCGCCCACGTGTTTGTGATGACTGATTTCTTGCTTGTTTGGTTGAAGTATAGTCCTCATTTACAAATTTGAAAATTAAAAAACTCATTAATAGCAACAGCCTACTAAAAACAAAATTAAAAAAACATTTTGTTACATAATAAATAAAAGTTAAATAAATAAATAAAAGTTAAATAAATAAATAAAAATATTGTTTTATTTGCCGAATTTAGTAGCACTAAATTAGTAGTAAATTATTTTCGATTTTATAAATCTTTTTAGGATAATTTATAACAGCAAAAAATTTATGCTCTGCTAACTTTAATTTAAGATCCCAAAAATGTATTTAGAAAAATCGTTAAGCGGCAATTTTTTATTTGAGTACTAAGGCTGCACTTAATAAAAAGTACTATATTATTGAAGAAAAAAAGCTGAATAAATAAATAAACAAAAATATTGTTTTATTAGGCGAATTTAGTAGCACTAAATTAGCAGTAAAGTATTTTCGAGTTTATACATTTTTTGCATTAATTTAGGTTTTAAAATATATATGCTCTGCTAGCTCTAATTTAAGCTATAGCAAAAACTATTTTTTTAACGTCGAGCACTCAATTTTTTAATTGGACACTAAAATAGCACTAAATTTTGAAATATGTTAGAAGTCATTCTGCTCACTTTGCTATGCTAGCTTCAAGGAGGAAAAATTTTATATACGCAATTCGAGTAGCAATACTTCTTGCGTTTTCAATGTTTTCGTTTTAATAAGATTTAGTTTTTTTTAAATTCATATGTGTGGTTTACAATCTTCTATCAATTTCATTATAAAACTTCTATGTGATTGATTCTTTTTAGTAGAAAATATAAATAATGTATTATTTACATTTTTGTCCAATAGTTCTCTAAAAATTACGTTTAAAATCTTGTTTAAATAAATTGTATAAAAAATATCTTCAAATGCTATTTCTTGGGGGGTTAATACAAAAGAGGAAGAGAGTTGGCTTTTTGCCGGATTTTGTTGTTTTTGATGAATTTCTCGAATATTAAGGGATTGGCAAACCTGATTTTATCTAATTATTTTGGTTATGTCCGAATGGAAACCGAAAAGAATTTCCAAGTAGAAATTAAGTTTGCGTTGAAGAAAACAATTAAA
This sequence comes from Agrypnus murinus, assembly GCA_929113105.1. Taxonomy (NCBI): domain Eukaryota; kingdom Metazoa; phylum Arthropoda; class Insecta; order Coleoptera; family Elateridae; genus Agrypnus; species Agrypnus murinus. The sequence continues at coordinate 133,063,225 of OV816028.1, read as the reverse complement.
CTTAAAGAAGAAAGCCAATCTCGATTGTATTCCAGAATCCAGGGAAATTAATATACGACTCAAAGGAACGTGATCCTTTATCAGTTATCCGAACACAGGTGGAAGTAGCTTCTATTTTTGCTTTTGTTGAGAAATCACTTCACTTATACAGGCTATTATATTAAAAAACCCAAGTTATTGACATTTCCGATGAAACTGTCCGAAAAGTCCAAGACCAAGTGAAAAAACGAGGGTTTTTGCTCATTACCTTGAAAAGTAATCCCTAAATCGAAATATAACCAAAATTCAAATTTGTAGAGCACAAAAATACATGCGAAAGAAACCCTGTTTTTGGTTAAAATTTGCAATTTTTCGTAAGTACTATAACTCGCTCAATTTTTAACATTTTTGGACCAAACAAAAAAGAAATCGCATGGATTTTTTGTGTTCTACAAATTTTAATTTGTGTTATATTTCGACGTAGGGCTTACTTCTCGAGATACTGAGCAAAAACCCCCAATATTGCCCTTTAGACCTCCGTAATATGTGGTAAAAATTGGTTTATTTTTATAATCTATTGATGGTTCTTGTTTTCTACTGCCAAAATACACCTTTTCACATAATAGCATTGATGTACGAATTTTTCCATGTAAAAAGTCTATTTTTTACATACTAGTACATAATGGGTGTACTACATAGGTAGGTTGCATATGTTGGCCCGATTTTAATCCAAATAATTTATGTACTATGTACGTGTGTGTACGTATGTATATATGTGTATGTACTTTCTTGAATAGACTTTATGCAAAAACAATCATTGATTCTAGATTAAAAAATGACAACAGAGAAGTCGAAATTTTCGCCCATCAAGATTAAACTGAAGTAAATTGTTAATAAAATCTACATATCCGGTATAAAGGAAATGATTTATACTTACTTTCTCTTTGTGTTGTTGCTTTCATGCTATGGTACTTTTACAACGTCTTTTCTAATGGCCTTGACGTGTACAATTTAAACATACGCACCTATAGCTTTCATCGGACAAATCAAAATAAAATTAACAATTTCAAGTTTGTATTGCAGTTTTTGTTCTGTGTATTATAATATACTTTTGTTTCATTTGTGCAGCTCGTTTCATTAGAACATTGATACATTCAGGGTTAGAACTTAATCAGTTACAGATTTAATATTTAATTAGAAGTAGTTCAAACAAAATTAAATTAAATTAAATGTATGCTTTGGTTGACACGTTGATAGCTATAAAATATCTAATCAAACGTCAAGAACTATTTTTAAACTATTTTACTGTAAGGTAATTAACATTTTGTGGTAATAACTATAGAAGAAAATGTTCTTATGCATCCTCGGGTCATATAAGTATTTTTGTATAGGTCAGTGATCCTCAACTTTCTTTAAAGACAAGTACAACGTAACCAGAATCTTAAATGCTTACGAATACGCAGCGTTTTTTAAACACAGTTAAGATAGTTAATTAGAGAGAATGTAATTTATTATTAGAATAATAAATAATAAACAGAATAATTCTTTTAATTACATTTAGGTATATGAGTTGATCATGAGACTTTCTTAGTCTCCTCTAGTATCTTCAATCATCGACTCATAGAACTCTTTCACAGTTACATCGGTCTCTTCTTTTGCTAGAAAGTTTCGTGTCGTGTGTCTTTTCACAGTTGTACTGCATGTGAACTTCCACTACCATATCAGAAAATAAAGTTTTCTTATCTCATTTGTATTCAGTTGAGAATTATAAAAGGCTACTGACTGGCCATATAGCAGTTAAGAAACACCTGCATAAAATGGAATTATACAATGCAGCCCGTAACTGCATGTTGTGTATTGTAAGGAAATTGAAATATCCCCAGTACATCTTAAGTGTCTACAAAGTAATGAATCGCAGGAGGCAACAAATATTTGGGCAACCAAGATTAGGCCAATATTTAATCTGCACAAAGTACATACACATAGGTTAAGAACAAATTAGAATTATCAAATCTACACGAGTCAATGTCGAAGTTTCAAAGTTTTAAAGTAAAGAATTTCTAAATTACTTAAACTACTAAATTACTCTAAGTTAGATTCAAAGTTTCTAGGCCCCAAAGCTTTAAAGGTGTAAAAGCCAAAGATCCAGGAATTCCAAAATTCTAAACCATTGTGATTTCGAAGTTTCAAACTAAAATTTCAAACTTTTAGTTTGAGAACTTTAAGTAAGCAAAGTTACAAAAAGGTTCAAAAATTCATAACCTCAATGTTTAAAAGCATCGGAAACTTCATCTAGAAACTCATTAACTTAACAGAGATATAGATCTTGAAGAACTCCAAGGAATTTTCAAATTTTTGTCCTAGATGCAGTGGTGGACTAAGAGTATTTGAGACCAGAAGGGATCTTTTATTTTGCCCCCTTTAATTTCCGGTTTTGGACCGTGTTATACTGAGAACGATATGAGAACTCAATGTTGAAAATAGATATTTAAAATGCCTATTTACATAGAAAAGAATTAAAAGACTGAAACAACCGGTTCTGAAATGGCTGTGGTTCACATGTTGGGTTACTGTGCGCTTTTACACTGTCTGTCCTTTTATCTTGTTTCGTCTTATATTTCCCATCTTTGCATCGTTTCTATGCAGATATTATCTTAGGCGCCTTATATACTTTCTCCTGAAAAAGTCAATGTGATACTGTCCAAAAGCAGTGGTCGTTCTTTGCTCAAAATTTAATCTTTGAAACCGTGGTTTTCAAATGGGCCCAGGAAGACTGCCTTTCCGCCCTCTCCTTAGTCCCTCACTGCCTAGAACTAAGAATGAAGCTCCAAAAGTACATCGAGTCTTTCAAGGTGCCAGGCACGAAGTTTCACGAACGTGAATGTGTGAATCTATCGGGAAGGATTTAGTAACAGTACTCCTTAACAATTAAAATCTACTAATCTAAATACACGCGTGGCAATACTTTACTGTATCTATCTATGCTGCGATCTGGGCAAGTAAAATTATTTTTACATTTTCTTAGAATTACTTTTGTATAAAGCACATGACCAGTTAACACTAATTGTAGTATTTTTGTAAAACAAGATAATATATTGCGATGTTACTTTACCATCATGGTCTTTGTTTTAATTCATTTTTACTTTGATTGATCATTACAAAGATTATTGAGTTTCAGAATATTATTCGTGAACATTGTTAGATGTAATTAGATGAGTTCAGGAAGGTTTTTCACATATGATCAAGTTAGTAATGACTCTTAAGATAGAAAGAGTTAACTAGATGACCATCAGTTTTAAAATTAAAATTTTATGAGAATACTTATTGTTTAAACACATAAATTAATTTTTTATAAGAGGATTTAGGATAAGTGGTAATTTATTGATTTTGGTATCCATACATGATTTCATTTCAAATAAAAGAACTGTTTTAAGGGATAGTAGAAGTTCACTTGCATTTTGAGAAATAAAACTGTAATTAGTACCAATAAGAAAAGAACAATGAACATTTGATTTTATAACAGTAAATAAAATTTAATTCATAGAACAATCGAATCTCAATATAGCCTAGATCACAGTTACCAGGATAACATTTAACCGGAATAAATAATAGAGAAAATGAATGAGGTTTCATGGAGCCAAGATATATACACAATGAATATAACCCCAATAATTACCATGATTGGTTTATATTAAGATAAGGAAAAGAGATTTAAATTCTATTAGTCTCTAAGGTAAATAAAAATAATAATAAATTATTCAAAAAAATCAAGATGTGAAATTTATGTATCCATTTGTTTTAATTATTAATATAAGATATAAGAAAAAAGTAAAATAAAGAAGAAAATTACCTACATTTTCAAACATACCAATGGTCCTAAGGTGTTGAAGGCGAGACATCAAAACAAGATAAAAGTAAATTCATCGATAAGCAGCATGTACCAGTAAACTGAAAAGAAAGAAGAGAAGTTTAAAGTCAACAATACAAGTTGACGTAGGAAGATAATAAGAAAATAAACTTTTCGACAAAGTTACCTTACATGTTTTAGCAGCTTCCAGACATCGCGGCTAGAGGATGACTTGCAGGGTGTCGGTAGCGACGGTGTAGGGTTCCAATTACACCACTCACCGCAGACAGGACCTGAAGGAATAGAAGGAAGAAAAACACATCTAAGTTCATTAGGTTTGTGTTATAGAAAAAGCGTTTTGAATAAATAAAGAGAGAGGTTTAGTGCTTTTGTTCTATATGAAAGTGTTGCTTCAAAGAAGGTTTATTATAAAACTGAATACTTACCTTCAAACTTAGATCCCAGTAAACACCGTAAGTGAATTACTGTATGCTCTGAAAGAATAAATGATGAAAATGACTTCTTAATAAAAGAACCCAGTTAAGGACTCATTCATAACTAGAAGTCTCAAAATAGATAAAATAAAACCACATATAGATTTCTAAGACCCTGAGATTATTATAAAAAGTAAATAATATCTTAAATAGCACAACCGTAGATAAAAAAATATTGAATAACACGTTCTTATTTTATTTTCTAAGATCATCACAATATGTATATATTTAGATGCGTTTGTTATAGTAAATTTGAACAATTTGACAATTTGAATTACAATAAAGTGTTTTCTTTGCTCTTTTAATTAGTTTTTCTTCTCACCTCTCTTGTTAAATAATTAGGTAGTAAATTTTATTCTGAAATATTTCTAGTTATCTAATAGACATTTTAGGGATCTACTGGATATTTATGAAGATTTTGAGCAGAATTCTGGAAATAATTTTAAAGAGTATGGAATGTTTTTGGTCAAATTTGCATATGTCGGAAAAATATTTGAAGGAAAAGTTCAGAGCTGGAAATGTTTCAAAATGCTAGTATTTTATAGAAGAGAATATAATATCACTTAAAAACTTACTAAATAAATCATTCATCTTAACGATTTATGCAAATTGTGGTATTATATATTCATTGTTTTTTCTGTGTTAATTAATAAATTAATATTTGTTTCTTATACTCTCGCCACTGAGGACGGTAGTAATTATTACAGCTGACGCATACCAACAAAATTTATAAAAAACATTTTGCTACACGCATATCTATTATCAGTAAATACAGTAATATTGTTACTGACGCAAAAAATCTGAATTTTAAGATGTGTATTATTATATTAACAGACTTTTGTAAGTTTATGGATTAATATTTATCTTGAAATCTTGGTTAATTTTACAATATTGTCGTCATCTATTTATGTCGATCGTAACGTTTACCTACGAAAGAAATTTAATTTACCTAAAATCTAACCTTCAATTGTTTACATAACATGAAAATACGTTGTGAATCAAGATCAATTAATAAATTGCGGCCAGCTTTGTCTGTTTATATAATAATTAATTGTATCTTGATTATCAAACTGATAAAGTATAATCAGATTCTTCGTCTATATTCGTAGGATGCAATCAATATGCAAATATTTGTATTCATTAATACAACTAAAAATTTGGTAAAAATATTTTTTTTACGCCCGATTCCTGAAAATTAGCTTTTCATTCTAATTTAAATACGTAAGCACGTCTGAATCAGATTCCCCTGTGAATGCAATTTTCAGGTCTCGGGCGTCAATTTTTTTGTCCTTGATACTTGATTGTACATAAAACAAATATTTAACTTAATTTATATATTTTTGTTGTTGTCTACTTTTTGTTTTTGTTCTTATTACAGACTTGTAGTTATGGAAACTTTCCTGCAAGCTTTATAGTATATAATTAATTTAAGATTAAAACAAATTTATTAATCTCCAAACAAACATTAAAGTTTTACCTCGACAATCCAATTAGAAAATTTTTAACCAATCAAATTACAGAATTTTTCAAATTGGGACCAATGAAATTAGTTTTATAGTGAAAAAACCACTAGTGGTTTTTTCACTAAGAAAAAAACACTTGTCAAAATGAAATGTCAAATTTAATTAAATTAATATCAACTACACACGCTAAATAAAAATTTGCTCGGTGGATTGTCAAGCCGAATACAACTCGTGGTCTAATTTTTTTCTTGCAAAATTTATCGTTTAAGACATTCGTAGCTTTTGCTTTTGGAAAATTACACTCGTCTCCAGCGTCGACTCGTGTAATTTTCGTTGCAAAGCTACTCATATCTGAAACGACAAATTTTGTCGGAAAAAATCAGACCACTTGTGATATTATGTATGATGAAAAACCATCACTTATCTTCCCATTTTTATTATCAGCGTCTATATTTTTAATAAAATTAAGATTTTTAAAGAAAGAGCGATAACAGATAAATATTCACGATCTGTTCTGACTTTTTTATTAATTGATTATTATGCAAATTATTCTAAACAGTGTTTATCGTTTTTGTCTCATTTATCATAGTTTTTGGATTTTTTCATAATTTATCAATACTTATACTTTACTATTTGTTTAAAAAATCAAAAACCTTATTAAAAATTAATTAAAGTTAATTATTTAATAATATTTTCTTAAAACTATATTAAAGTAATCATTAGTAGATGCTAATAAAATAATTTAAACGAATTTAGTACTATCCTAAACAATATAAAATATTAAACTTGTATAAAAGCAATTAGCGCTACCAAAATAAGAAAAAAAATTATTTATTCGCATTGTTAATCCGCATTAATACTAAGTACAGATTACAATTTTTAAATCACCAGTCGATATTCACTACTGCGCAACCAGCGCCACCTGTCCAAAGATTTTGTTACTGCTGTAACATCAGTATTACTACATTTTCAGTAAATATTATTGGGAGTCGGATCTTTATATATTATGGTAAAATAAGGGAAACGAGATTTTAAAAATACCGTGACCTTTTGCGGGATTTTTTACTTTTAAGGTGTAGTCCCTGTAGTATCTGATTAATTATATATAATAGAATTTATTGATTATAAAATTTAATTCAAATTCACAGTAAAAGTGTTGTCATGAACTTTAAAAAATTATATAACTATTCTCATTGCTATTAAAAGAAAAAAAGATAAGCGAAAATAGATAAGATGATAATCATTTTCGTGGAGTTGTGTGCATGGAATGCTGGATAAGATTCGTGTTTTGTGCGCCTTTTTTTTGAGGAATGAACGCCAATTGTATTGGTTTTGGGTATTAGTATCACATTCCTTATAAAAATATTAATATGAAGTATAATTTATCTAAGTGTAGAAATGAGAAAACAAAATACTAAAACCTCAGAACTGTATAGGCCCATAAAAGAAAGAGGCGCATATTATAACTTCTCGTGGAGTCTAATATTATCAGAAACAGCATTGCAATGGAAGACTTACAAAAAAGAGGACACTGTACGACAGACTTCCTCTTCAGATCATGTGACCTACAAGTAAAATGAATCTTTTATATAATTATTTCAATCATCGCCCATGTCTACTTTCATAGAATGCATTTTCTGTATTTTACGAACACATGGTCAGATAGCACACGATTGTGGCGCGACCACTTTGATCAATGGTTTGGCGTTGCTTCTTGACTCATTTTCACTGGTACCAGTCTTTTGTGTCGCAATTATCAAACCCAACTGAGTAGATCTAGTACTTGAGTACCCATCTACTTTTAAATAATTAAATGTACTTGCGTCTTCTGTCGGAGACAATATTTGAATGGGTTTCACTTAAATTGGAGATTTTATTACCTTTAATATATCCGTTCAAAACTGTTTCTTATTTTGATTTTCCTGTTGCTCGTCCTGAGACGATTGCTTATTCCTTGAAAGTGTCAGTATTTGGCAACGTTTTGACTGTGTCACTTTTCCATAATCCAAAGCGTTATAAATCGAATATGATAAAATTCAAACTGTCAGAGACCCATTTGGCAGTTGACAGCTGTCTAAAAACTGCCAATTTCACTAAAATGAGGATTTTCGAGGGCCTGTTAAAGTTTTTTTGACATCAAATTCGTGTTAAGCAACTTCAACCATATACGTACACAATATTTCACGTGAAAACATAAAAAGATAAAAAAGTTATGACACAAAGTCTCTAGAACTGCACCAAACCCATGTTAAATCCCATTTAAACTTTAACCTCTCGGTGGCACGGGTTAATATTGACCAAATGAGTTGATTTTTTGCACAGCACATTTTTTTGACATTCTAAAGATATCTAGTGGGGGGGGGGGAGCTACAAAATTTTAACTTTTGCAAAATAACGGCCATCTTACTGTACATGGACAAAAACATTGTAGGAACCAATTTCATCAGCAATTTCTTGTGTAATCTTCTTGATGTTCTCGGAAGTTATATTTTTTTCAACACAAGTATGCTTTGGCTTTGAGCGGTGAGAAATGCCACAACAAAACTATACAAAACAATCCTAATGTTTGCAGCAGTTGTAGTTGTAGTTCTCAAAGATCGCCGCACTGTGGGGCGGGCCTTAACAAAAACCGCGCAATGAGGTAAATATCCAACTTGTGTAAAGAATAAAAAACATATTGGCGTTTGATTATAAAATGTTCAGGGCATCTAGAACCTGTGGCAAAATTTAAAAATCTTTGTTATTGTTAAAAATTTTGATGCTTAAAGTTGTCATTACTTTGAACTAACAATTTCTTGACATTTCCAGGCTGAGATTTAAAATTAAATTATTTTTGTTCTATGGAACTTATTGATACCAAAATTAAAAATGAAAAAGAGACATAGTATTTGTAGCTACACAACTTAAAAAAACATAGAAAATGTCTTGTAGTTTTTATTTTAAAAAATTCTAAATTGTAAGAGCTTTTATTTTGCTAAAATTCAAATTTTGCTGGAGTTATAAAAAACGCCCGCATATGCCCGCTTTAAAATTTATGTCGAAGAAAGAGCCAAAGCTTCCTGGTTATTTTCATACAAAAACCAAATCCAACTCGATCCAACTTAAAAAGTTAAAAGCCGTTATTGTAGGCACTGCAAGAAATATTTACCAGTATTATCCGTATTACTCCATGCATAGTTGTTGATGATGCAACATTGTGTTTTGCATCCACCTTATATCTCAACTGTTAGAAAAAACGAAATACCACCCCTTACGAAGTTGGCTTTATTTAAGTTTTACCGTGATCCCTACCTACGCAGAATGGAGTTTTCTAATAACTGCAATAAAATTTTAATAAAGCTGAAAGCATCATAACAAACAGCATGACTGAAGCCTTTTAGTAAAATGGAGCCTATTTAAGAATGAAATATTGGCAATTATTGTAAAAAGTTACAAGTACTGTTTTATTTCTTAAGGGGTAGTTATTCCTTTAAAAAATACCGACTTAAAAATATTTTCTAAGTTCTTTCTTAAATATTCAAATCTCTCATTGTAATATAAAATTCATGGCGAAGTGATTGAAAATTTAATTACATGCCTTGAAAAACTCATGTCACACTTATTAATTTTAGAACGTCTTCTCATATACTTCTAAAAACATTACAATAGAGATATTATAGAATACCTTTGCTGGAATAACATAAATCCTTACACTTTTTCTAATAAGCTGCAGGTATAATGAAGAAAATAGATAAACTTCCCCTAACTAATACGAAGCATAACGGCATAAACTATTAATTGCACTTAATAAATAATGCTATAACATTGTTATATCAATTCCTGTCTAAAAAGTACATACGAACAACAAAAATCGGTAAAGATTATTTATTTTACTTCATTATAGGGCTTGCGCGCTCTTCCCTATCTTTCGCCCCACAGTGCGCCGTTTAAAATGCCTATCGTTGTTAAATTTGGATACATCTAAACCAAACACCCCTACACCATATTGGTAAATGGGGAATTGATTATTGATTATATATCTAAACCAAACAGTTTTGACAATTCTACATGATAAACTAGGAACAAATAAGTTTCAGAAAGGTAGGTTCAAAAATTGTTCTCTGCAGACAGAGAATTGTTCAATATCATCCGCAACCTCTGCAAGCCAACTCTAACCGTTCCTCTAAGATGGTAACTAGTCATGGCCTGGGTATATCACTGAGATAATTAGAGAGGATGCAATGGGTCCAAAAATGTCCGCGCCTAGTTTTCAGATAGGCAGTTTACAGCCATCATCTTTTGCGACCAAGCAATATCAACACAACAACCTCAATATCAAAATAATTCTCTATTTGGGCTTCAGTTGTAACTAACTAAAATTCCACATAATTAAATAAGCACATAAATCACTTATACTTACGTTAACATATCTCCTAGTAGAAACATCAAATTGATTCAAATTACTTTCAGGCGTCGTGGGTGTTAATTAGAAAAACTAATTTTCGATAGGAAGCAGAAGCCATTAAAAAGATAGAAGGGCGCCACCCAAACTTTTTGATGTTATTGCTTAATATTAAAACGAGAATCTACAATTCGGGCAAAGATTCCATTTTGGTCTACGTTAAATTAATTATTCATTGTCTTTTTTTAAATTTAAGGTTTATTTTGTGAATCGAACACCAAAAATTTGCCGTGCCAAACTATACCATTGAGTAATAATTTTGAATTCAGGATATTAAATTAAATTCAAGAAAATTGTTTACACAATACAATCATACCCGCACTTACTGATATTTGAAAACCTATACGCATTATTAACTTCTTTGGTTATAACTTAACGTTATAACTTAATTTGGGATCCAATTCTAAATACATTTGCATTAAATTTCTTAATTAACATAGATAAATATATTTTTAAAGTTAACAAAGAGTAAAATCTCAATTAATATTGTTCAAGTAACTTACATACAACTTACAAACATTGAATTCTGTACGATTTATATTAAAAACTAAATCTTCGGGTGTTGCAACTATTTCCACTTCGAAGTTTTCAATTATTTAATAGTTTTACAAACTTTAGTCTACATTATACGGTAATTGAAACCAATATCAAAACAAACTCGACTCTTGATTTTTTAACAACGCATGTTACGGAAACTGCGAGAGTTAATTCGTTAATAAATAAATTAACAATTCGCCTTCCTTATTAGGCGCGGAAGTTCTCATAAAAACACAACTTTTAATAAATGATAACTCGTCAAAGACAAATGCTCGAAAACACCTTTCTTTCAATTTTAAATAAAATCGTTAAGCCGGCAAACACACCCTAAATTATCGCGATATTCATGTTCCCAAACACACGATTTAAACCATAAAACTCGACAAAAGGTAAATGAGTACAGCCTTACACTACTTAAAACGGAAGTTCTTTCCCTGTACAAATTCGAGGCGGATTTCTTCGGACCACTACGCACGTGTATAAACTCAGGCTATGAGACTGTGCTCTCGCACTTGACTTGGGCTAACACCTGTACTAGACTGAACTTAACATCCCCAAAAGGGGAAAAAGTTGCAATTTTCTAGCAAGTGTTTAGTGAGGTGGTCTGCTCTAAAAAGGCTTCAACCAATTGTACATTAACTGTGACATACACCACCAATAATAAATTTAGCTAAATTGTCTCTATTATATTTTATTACAACGTACACAGAACTATTAAACTTAAAATTCGAAGACTGTCTGACCAAGCAAGAATATGATTTTGGAAGTACTCTGTTCTTCGATCAACTTTCCAAATGCAAAGAAACCTGGTGCGGTATACGATATTATTTATACAAAATAAAATCATAAAATAGATTAGGTTTCGGTTGTGCTCAATTTTATCGACTACAAGCTAACATTTTCTTAGTTTTTTAAATGACATTAAACAGAATTTTAAAGAATACGTGACTAAAGCAAGATATCAACTTGTGGGAAATATATTTTATTTGTACAAGTGTTGGCTTGGTTTTAACTGGATACCAGCAATGACGTATTAAATAATACTGTCTATTAAATATTTCTTGAAGTTTTGTTTGGAGTTGCTGTTGAGAAATAGTCGGCAATGAATACGTGTTTGGATGTTATTATCGTAGGTACGTGCAGAAGTCTTTTTAAATTGAACTTTATGGAAACTATTTCAGGAATTGAGTATTCTAAATGAATCTTATTAAACTATACCGGGTGACACAGAAAGTATTGCTTACGAGATATTTATGTTATTATCAACAGTTGCTTAGAGGCCCCTACTCATCGGAGGCCACGGAAAAAGATTTCATAAAATATTTGTATCTGTAAATACCTGACAATTAATATATTTTCCTGTGAAACCGGAAGAGCCCTTTTGGCTATTATATTATTAAATTCTAACATGGATAGCCTAATATACTTCATTAGAATTTGAAGCGGCTCTCTCTGTTAATAATGGAAATATCTCGTAGGCAATACTTTCTGTCATTCTGACCCACCCGGTATCTTATAACAACAATAATTATTAATTTCTTATTCTAAGAATCACGGATAGAAGCAAGGAGGACAGGATGCAATTATACTAATAGGGGTAGTACTATGGGAGGATATGTCCTCTTCAATTTAAGTTTAAAAATTTAAAATTGTAGCAGGTTAGATTAGCACAAACTCGTGGGGCTGAAGCCAAGGGCGTACTCAGGATCTGACCTAAAGGAGGGCAACTCATATTAGTTTTGAGGAAGGAGGGCAAAGTGAAACACGACGATTTCTTACAAAATTAAACTAAAAACTATTGCAAAACTGTTTTTATTAGTCACCAAGAAATGCGTACTGATTCGCATCCCGCCCCACCACACATACTGTCACAAACGGAAATATTTACACTTAAATATTTTATTCAAAACTCAACTTCTCTTTCGTTTGTACAATATATAGCAGGCAAGGCCACGCTCAGTTGCCCACGCTAGTTCAGCAGCTGCGGACTCGCCACCGACAACTTGGTGCCACCTGCAAGGTCTTCTCAGAAGTGCGCTCGCTTCGCCCACCATTACGTCCGTTGGCATGCAATATCTACGCCTACTTACTCCGCATATGCGAGGCAACCTACGCGATGTGCATGCAGGTGCACATTCCTTCAAGAGAATTCTCCAACACTTCCGCACAGCTGCAGATTCGTGCCAGGCACCGGCAGCGCGCATGCAATCTACGATACTAATTACTTCCTCGTCCAGCAGTATATAACCAGCTTGCTTGAGCTATTCAAACCAGTCAGTGTCCATGGCTCGAACACAACAAGCAAGCTGGTGAGTACTCTTTTAATTATGTAATGCTTAGTGCCTAGTTGAGTAGGCGGCGCTTAATCGCCTACTCTATGCGAATTATGGGTAGTTGTGATCAGGCTACCCAAAGCTTAGTTACCAGGAGGTTATCTCCTACGCTTAGTCTGTAGACCTAGTGCTAGACCAGGGGTGGTCCCGACCTCCCCTGTATTGTATTAGTTAGGAGGACATATACGTCCTCACAATATGTCAACATGTATGTTAACCTTTTGTACTCTGTTTATTGTCTTTAGTATATAGTTGTTTTTTACAACTTGTGTTTGATTTATCTCTACCTCTGACTACGTCCTCCAGTCACGAAAACCCCACGTGACAATACGCATCAATTTGAAGAGGGCTTTATTTTCTTTTATTTTTCTTCTGGGGGGGGGGCAGCCTCCCGTTTCAATTCTTTCAAGAATACTACTATAAAATAGTTCCAAGAATTATTCCACCCTTTTTAAATGTCTCCATTGATTCATTTTAATATTCGAGGACACGAACGAAGGTTAGTATTTAAGTAAAATGTGGGTTAAATTGTTTCAAAGTATACTCCTATAAAATAGTTCCAATAATTATTTCACCCTTTTTAAATTTCCACGGATTCATTTTAATATTCCAGGATGTAATATACTAATTCGATATTTTAGGTACGTAAAATATCAAATTAATATTTAATTTTATAGATCAAAACTTCCCTAATGTTAAAAATAAAAATTTCCAAAAGTCAGTAATCCAGCGAAAGTAAAATTATTCACAACTAAGATAACTGAACAAAAATTAGCAAACAAATAAAGGAATTATCTAAAATGTTGAAAAGATTTTGCACTTCCACAGTAAAATACGTGTTTATTTTACTGAAGGACCCAAAGAGGCTAATAGTTCCTGTAAAAGATTGCTCGAGTAACTATAGCAACCATTGTTAAGACAATCGTCTCTACAGTTACTCGAACAATCAGATTCGTTAGATGTAATTACCGAACTCAGCTTAAATCAAGGGGGTGATCGCTCCGAAGTTTTCCGCCCTACAAAATCTGCCGCCCTAGGCCCAGGCCTATTGGGTAATCCGGCGCTGCACCCTTATGTTAGTTGCCCACTGATACAGATAGTAAAGGGTATCACATTTAAAATTCCATGAAGCAAAAACTCGTTAAAGAAACTTTTTATTTATTTCCAGGTTATACATCAGGTTTCAAAACTACTGTATTTAGGCTCCAGTCAGTCAACAAAAATTACATTGCCAACAGGGGCAGGGTCAACTGTAGGATCAACAATAATAATTACTTTTCGTTTTCACGGAAGATTGTTCAAAGCGGTTTAATTAAGAAGTAAGTATGTAAATTACATTATTGGATCATTTAATTAATTTTGGTTGCCATTATTAATTAGTCATTATTTCTGGATCACTATCATCGCCATTATAACTAACATGACATATTTAATGTATAGCTTAACAACAATTACCTAGTCCATGGATTATTTCTAGGGCACCTATAACTGCAAACACTGTAAAATATTCTGTATTTTAAATTAATTGCTTCACAGAACAAAAACAGTTAATTAAAAGTAAAATTAAGATTATCTATTAGCCATAATTGTTAATTAAGTAGTTGATAATTATTAAGCAGTTAGTAAATTATAAAAAGTAGAATCATCTTTGATAGTTATATAGTTAATAACTTTCTAAGTATTGTTAACTTTGCTTATTTGCTTTAAATTGGAAATTCTACATTAAAATAAACTAAGAGATTCTATTAGATAATAAGCTTATAGTACTATAATAAGATGTTATTAAACATTAATTTACAATTCGAGATCGATAGTAAAGTAGAATTTGCATTTCGCTAGTTAATTTCCACTGATGGTTTAAGGAACCCTTCATTGGAAGGTCAAACCGTTCATTAACCACATAAACATTTAGTTATTTTTATCTTGTCTGATTTTTGTCGAGTTTTAGTTTAAACTTCAGAACAATGTTTATTGGAAAATTTTAAATCTTTGTTATCCTATGTTTTATCTAATTTGTGAATTAATAATTAAGAATTATTTAATGATATGCTTGAAACTATCAGGAGATGAGTCGACCAAAGGTAGGAATTCAGTTTTTGTATTTTGGACTTATTATGAAACATCGAGTTAATTCCGATGCGTATCGATAAGGTTAAAGGTGTGAACATCTGTGCAATCAGTGTTAAATGAAATTTGCAATTAAAGTGTGTTTTTTAAGATTATTCACATTGTATGGAAATACACATAATTGAATTTAATTTCGAGTGTGTCCTAGATGCAACTAAACAAAATTCATAGTTAACTTAAATGATGACAAAAAATCTATACTTACGCAAAACATAGCTTCCGGTAAACTTCTTTACTTATTCAAATTTACTCAGCAGTTGCAGGTGTTAATTACAAAGGCTTACTAATTTTAGATCGGACGCAGGAGTAAATGAACGATATAGAGGGCGCCACCAAATTACCTACAATTCGAAAAAAATTTCCATCTGAATTAAGTTTCTTTGTTTTCTTTTTGTTGAATGAACCGTAAACAATTTGTCGTTCCAAGCTATAACAAGTGATTATTGATGTTTAGTTTCGTTTATTAATTCAAACTTCTGAAGATCTGGTAAAAGAATGTATTACATGACAATCTACGTACATAAAACAGATATCACAATTAGCTGCTACATGAAGCATAAAAGGTTTTCGACACAATTTCGATTACACACTAACTTATTTAGGATCCCATTCTAAATACAATTTTACTAATATCTAAATAAAAAAACATTACGCATTTTAATGTTGTGGTTGAAGTTTAAAAATAATCAAGTGCAAAGTGTCTTACTGTCCATTTGTTTTGTCATTAATTCATTACTATTATTGTACGTTTGTTTTACCATTAAACCCATTGACACTGTTTTAAAGATCATACAGCCTTGGTAGTGTAATGTCTGGCGTGCCGGACTTTCACCCAAGCGGCCCGCGATCGACTCCCGGTGCCGGCAGATCTGGTTAAGGTTTTCTGCAGTTTTCCTTAGCTGTGACACAAATGTGGGATTTGCGCTGTTCCATCTGTAAGTCGGCTGCAGTCGCACTTAGGGCCTACATAATAATAATAATAATCGCCCCCTCCCTCCCGCACAAGCTTATAGCTTCTAGGGCCTGGTTTCCCAGGCTATGGGCTGTAGTAATTATTATTATTATCAATCAATTATTAGCAAAAAAACACTTTTATCTTTAACTGATGCTGGAACACAGAATCACTATCGTTGAACTCTGAACCTTTTGCATAAAATAAATCTTTAAACGTAGCAATAATTTCCACTGTTTGACTTGTTAACTTTGTTATTATTTATATTTTAATTATTTAATTACAACTGTACGATAACCAGAACTGATATCAGAACAAATTTAAATCCACATTTATTAATGGCTTTTCTAATAGAATTATGGAAGTTAACTAACTCGTCGTTTTCAGAACACAAAACTTTCAAAATCTAATATTTTTATTAGTTGCTAAAATTCCAACAAAGGACACTCAAACTTTAATAAGCATTAACCTCGCAGAGAGAAATTCTCGAACTTTTCGAAGAAAACTAGGTTACACCATTTATTCCCTTGGTGTTAAATTAACTCAAATTATTAAACTAAAAACGTCAACTAGTGTTGGCGCCACTAAATTCCCACACAAGGGTTTAAACACTAACCCCAACAGAATGATATGAAGAAAAATTCGACCAAATTTTCTCTCATATTTCCATTAAAAAGTGCAAACAGCAGTAAAATTTTAAGATAGTAACAGGATTATTAAAATGTAGCTGAATCAAAACAAAAATAATGTCTGACAGAACATGAATTATGATTCTGAAACCATTTTATTCCGTTGTAAACATTTATTTTAATATTTAAGAAATTTGACTCAAAATATCAATCTGTAACAAAGTAACATATTGAGATGATATGGAATCATCAGATTGAAAATTTACTTGACGTTTTTAAATTTCGAAGTATTTTAAGACTACGATTTGATCGTAAAAACAAATATAATTATTTCATGCATTAAATAAAAAGATAGATATGCTAGGATATTAGATTTATTTAATCTAAAAGATACAGGTTAGGTTACAGAAAGATTTATCAATTTTAAATAGAAATTATAGGAAGATGAGTTTCATGTAGACGTAACCCCAATTTTTACATAAAAAGTTTGAATTTATAAAAAGGATATAAATTATTTAGGTTGTTTTATAGTAATACATGTTTTATGCAACCCAGGTTTCCCATTTTTCTGGAAGGTTTTATCTTCTTGTTAGATTTGAGCTTTACGAGTCTCCAACGTAAACCAGAATTTTGTTTCTCCCATGAAACTAAATCAGTTTCGGGTACATATTTCACTGGAACTAGTTATATTAGATAAGTAATTTGATATTTATAATGTTACATTTTGCTTACGGAGTCTTGCATTTAGAATGTTTGAGTTCATAAAGATGAAGGTATCAGCTTTGTAGATATCTATTGAATTTTTCAAATGTTGGTTTTATTTTTATATTTTGACAAGTTTGAGTATAGTTTGATTTCATTTATGTTGTTGACATATGATATTTGCGTTGGAAGTTAAACGTCAAATTTTAACAAAGCGTTAATGTTATTGAATTGTTACCTGAGACATAAATTTAAAGAAGATTTATTTTCGTTCTACTACAATTATATGGAATTTGAGACGATTTATTTAAATTAAATCAAGAAGATTTTTTTTGTTTCCATTATTGATTTGGATAATCGACTCGTATGAATTTTTTTTAAAGTCAGCTGTTTGGATCGATGCTGTAGTACCAATTGTAAAAGATTTGAAATGGATTCGTTGACGTTTATATACAAGGTAAATCAAAATTAAAAGGATTTGGTTCACTTTAGAACAACAAAATCATAAAAACATTTTTATTCAAATTCAGAATTTATCTTTTTGTGTGAAAAGTTTTTCAATAACAAAGTTGTAACATTTAAACAATTTCAACTTGTTTATTAACAATAATAATAATAATTGCTACAACCCATAACCCGGAAACCAGGCCCCAGAAGCTATAAGCTTGTACGGGAGGGAGGGGGCAATTATTATTATTACGTAGGCCCTACGTGCGGCTGCAGCCGACTTACAGATGGAACAGCTCAAATCCCACATTTGTGTCACAGCTAAGGAAAACTGCAGAAAACCTTAACCAGAACTGCCGGCACCGGGAGTCGATCTCGGGCCGCTTGTGTGAAAGTCCGTGAAAGTGAAAGTGAAATTAATTATTAACAACAATAATTAATTTTCATTAGATAAATTGATTTAGCATTTGTAAATATTTTTCTTATTTGATAAACTTAATTGATGTCAGTTTGTCCAAATGGAGACCGGTTGCAACCCCCATGTCAGGTGGCAACTGTAACAAAACACATTTGAGCAAGCTCAACGAAGATTTTCTTCTTATTTCTATATATTTTTATTTTAAACAATTGTCTTTATTTTTCTCTTTGGATCGAAATTTTATCTATTGTTAATAAAAATAAAATATCTGTGTTTCAATTTTTCTATGTGTTTATTTGTGTTGGTGTTTATGCAAGCATACATTTATTTTCTTCACATACAGAATTTAGGATTGCTGTTTGTCCAGCTGCAAAATTTCAAGTGCAATGGTAGTAAGTTTCTTTCCTTCCAGGTGCAAGAATCAAAAAGATTTTTATAGTTTGTTTATCTCATGCTCTATCAAATTTTAAACCCGAGTTACTCTATTGGGAAGAGGAAAAACTATTGGAGCTGTTACATTTTTATTAAATCTAGCCATTTCAATTCAACACTATATTCATATTTTTATTGATCTAGATAACACCTCAATATCTTTCTTAAAACAAATTTATTATTCGCCCGTCTTTTTATAATGCAATAAACAGAAGTGGAGTAGATATGTGAGGTAAAAAAGAAATACGATTTCATGAGAAAACCGTCTTGTTTATAAAAATGAACACCAAATAATTAAACATCGAATTGAACTATTTGAGGTTGTAAATCATGCCCGATTTAAAGCTGCCTACAGCAACCAAAACAAAAATATTGTCATGTTCAAATTTAAAACGAAGCGAATTAAAGATTCAACTTAATGGGTTCGTTACAACTAGATACACGAACCGTGACGTCAATTCTTTTAATCCCTTTCAAAATCCTTTAGAGAAATATGTTACAGAAAGATAAGACTGGTTCTTGTTTTATAAATAAACTCAAACTCGTCTTTGTGCGTGTGTTAATTTTCCACATCTTTGGAAATTAATTAACAAAGTGAATAAACTATAGTGCTTACGTTATTTTTGTATTTTGCCAGGGATTCTTTGGTTAAATAAATGGAGAAAGTTTTTTTTTATATGGTGATTAAATTTATCATTGAAAATTCGCTTGCGCATATACACAACTAGATTACGGAGATTGAAACAGAGAGTTTGTGAAATTTGATAATTTTAATAAGCAGCAGCACATCAAAACAATTTAATTAAAATAATTATTTTATGAGCTGTTCAAAGTGACCACCTTTATACAATACAATCTACTGTCTAACATTATAAAATACTTGCGGGTTTATTTGTTCACATTAGTTTTCCCTGAAAACATAACGCTTAATATAATAGTAGTAATATATAAAGTTAATGTTAATTATTAATTAATGTTTTACATTAAATTACATAAATGCAAATTTATATAGAAGGATTTTCATTCTGACTGGGGATCGAACCCAAGTCTCTGGGTGGACGCCCTACCAAGTGCTACTAGGCTAACCTACAAAAGCATGACCATTTTTCTCTATGAACTAGATAATTGAAGACATACCAAGTGTACTAGATATAAGGTAATTGTTTCATCAAGTCAGTTGCCGGGGTAGCTCACTTGGTTGAGCGTTCACCTAGCGGCGCTCGATCCCCAGTCAGGGTGAAAATCTTTCTATATAGATTTGCATTAATAACGTGATTTAATGTAAAACATTGATTAATAATTAACTTAAATTAAAAATAGGATTATTAAAATTCCATATTAGCTTTGATAGTCGATGTGTTGTCAACGAACTGCCGCTTCATTAAAAACTTGATAAAGCAATTGTATCTACACTCAGAAAAATCGCGTAGGTTAAAAGAAATAAACAATATGGTAGTTTAACAAATTACAAAATAGGGCATGATTAGATTAGGATGTAAGTAACTTTTACTTTAATACATTGTTAAATTAACTATTCTAACGATTTTATTGTTTAATAACCGAATGTTTTAGTAAAAAGAAAAACAACTCCAGTTAATATTATTTACAAGATTTTCTATAAAATCAAACTGAAATAGTTAAATTAACTAAAATTATATAAAGTTTATAAAAAAAGTTTTAGACGGCAATCTTTTTGTTACTTCAACAAATCCCCGAGTTGTTGTAACCAGAGTTCTGATTAAAATGGTTGTACAATTGTACATGACATCGGCATTCTTATTCCGAGTTGTGGGAATAACTAACAATGAACGACTTGCAGTTTCATCGGTGTTTTTGGAGTGTATAGGTTAATTAGGTGCATTTTCTAACTTATTAAAACGGATGGTTTTTACAATTCAAGTTTTCTTGACATATTTGCAAGTGAAAGTGAAATTACCACATCTGAAAGTGCATTAACCGAATTTGAATACTCTGTATTATAAAGTAGTTGATTTGGGCAGTTCGTTGAGTTATTCAACGGTAAATCTAACTAATAATGTTACGTACATCTATTTTGACATAATTGTACAAAGCAAGGGAGATTGTATGCAGAAAATGTAGAATAGGAAAATTTAATGCTCATCTGCAATCCTTTGAAGTATTAATACCAACTAATAATTATTTTCTGTTAATAACAAAAAAAAAATCATTAAGCTGCTGTTGATGTATGTATCATTTCTAGTATTATTGAAATAAATTATATAATTAGTAATATTTGTATGTTAAATAAATAGTTATTTGTGTATTTAGTGCGCGAAATGCTACTTTGGTGGTCAATAATGAAAGTCTTTCGACGAAGCATAGCCGAGTCAAAATCTCATTCGAGACCACCAGAGTCATTTCGAACATGAATTGCACACAACGTTTTTTCTACAGCGTTATTGAAATAACCAAGATCGTACAAAAAAATCATAAAAAATAACACGAGGAAATTTTTATATTAGCGCAAAGTGGTCTATAAATTTATTTAAATTATTTATTAAATTTATAGCCTTGGTAGTGTAATGTCTGGCGTGCCGGACTTTCAGCCAAGCGGCCCGCGATCGACTCCCGGCGCCGGCAGATCTGGTTAAGGTTTTCTGCAGTTTTCCTTAGCTGTGACACAAATGTGGGGTTTGCGCTGTTCCATTGGTAAGTCGGCTGCAGCCGCACATTGGGCCTACTACTACTACTACTACTACTACTACTACTACTACTACTACTACTACTACTACTACTACTACTACTACTACTACTACTACTACTACTACTACTACTACTAC